>CAJVRI010000412.1:0-2795000 GCA_911649635.1 Poeciliopsis gracilis
GTATTATTTCAACTTTACTGTCATACAACTACTCTTAGTTTTATTTTTTTTAAAATTATTTATTAATAGTAAAATTTAGTATAACCCGAATACTCTGTTGTATTTGACCTCCTTTCGGAATGAGTTGTTTTAGGGCGTCTTGTCACTAAATCCAAATAAACTACTGCAGACCAGGCCCCTCAATGTTTTCACTGCAACCTAAGAATGTCTGCAAACAGATGCACAATTATACAACCATACATCTTTACAAAGCAGAAGGGGATCCTGTTACACAACCAACAAGAATGCAGCAAGTGGTTTCTGGATTTCAAGCCAACAACAAAACACGTTTCTTCTCCAGCAGTAAAACCAGCTGACTAAACCTGCTGGAACTCAATTTGGTTTCCCAGGTAACAGAAATAACTCTACAGGGTAGAGGTAAGGTAACAGAACTCTACAGGTAATGGGCTAGCCTTCACTGAGGTCATTCGGTGAGGGGCAGTTCCTGCTGATTAGTGACACTACATTCTATAGTTTAATTTTCCAGATACCAAAAATAATTAACTTATTGCAAAAATAAAAAATACTGCTGAGTTTTTTTTAAGCTCTTGGGATTTTTTTAGAAGCACTACAAACCCAAATGGAAGAACAAAAACTTGCAAAATGTGAATTTTAATGTCAAATTTTATTGTACAACTGTCTTGTCTCTTCTGTGTGCTTATTTCTGTATCACACTAAGGGCATTGAAATGAGTTTGCTGTGGGAGATTTATTGAAGATGTTTGTGCTGGAAATGTTCCTCGAGGTATGTGGGCAGTTTGGCTCCATATGCCACAACATTTGGCACATGAAGAATAGCAGCTCTGCATTCCCAGAAATAATTTACCGTGGCCCTCTGAGGAGCTTAAAGAGAGACGATTCAGAAAATATTTATCTGTTTATTGGCAAAGGACATGAATCATTAACGCTCATTTCTGCCAGTTTGGAAATATTTTCCCCATAAATCAGGTCAGCCTTCACTGATGCATCAACGAACTCGGTTTAAATGTTTGAGTTTTCTGTGTTTAAACAGGTTTTCTTTCACCACAGTAACAAAACTTCAATATTTTTTGTGTTTTCTAAGCCAATGTTGACCAAAATATGCTTTTTAGTATATAGTTTTGGTTTAAAAAATGTGCTGTGTTCCTCAGCTCAGAATTAATGAAATATTGAAATGTCACCAATTAATTAACTGCGACTGCACAGATTGATGTTGACAAATCTCATAAATTACATGTAGGCAAATATTTAAAGTATATGAAAATCTCCTATTTTTTTAGCATATTCCTTTATGCATTTGGAAATGATCCCAGATCTTTGTAGTAAAATGAACCGAGTAAAAAACTCCAGGAAAGCTAACGAGAATGTGGAACAACATTTTATTTCGTCTTTTGAACTTTTATCTTCTTTCTGCTACTGAGGACAAAAAATGTGGAAAAGTCAACAGGACAGCTTCTTCAGTAGTTACCTGGTGCATTCAATTTCTAGTCAGAATTCGTAATTTCCAGTATCCTAGTCAGAAAAAACCCCACTGGAAAGCCCACTGAAGTCGGGCTTCCTACTGGGAAAGTTGATCCAGTTACGATTTGTAAGGCAGTCTTTGTGTTTCAATATGGCCGCTCCATTAATAATAGCATATAAGAGTGAATCTAATACTGAAAGAATTAAAAGTGATGATTGCTTATGGAAAGCCATGTTGAAATCTCCAACTACTTTAACTGGAACGCTGTGACTTTGAGTGTAATGTTAAACCCAGCTCCAATTTCAAACTTTGCTTTTTGTGGTTTTTAATTCACTTACAAAACCAACATTAAATATTTAAAACCTCTCTGGTTTGAAAAATTTTGCCATCAGATCAAAATCATAGTCATATTTCACAGCAGGCAGGAAACATAGAGAAAAACCCAACAAACAGGCAAACAGAAATAACTTACTCTCTCCCTCAGCTTCCTCTCTTTCCTCTCCTGCACAGTTGAGAGGTAGTTCACAGCCGCGTACTCGATCACCGAGAGGAAGACGAAGACGAAGCTGACCCACAGATAAATGTCTACGGCCTTGATGTAGGACACGCGAGGCATGGAGGCGTTGACCCCAGTGATGATGGTGGACATGGTCAGCACTGTAGTGATACCTGAAGAGAGGACGACAAACACTTTGGTAAACACAGGGGGAATTAAAACCTGAGGCTCCGCTCCGTTAAACCAGGTTTATTTATATGGCACATTTCAGTTCAAAGTGTTTAAATTAAACATAAAAACATGATACAGTCAACAAAAAGAAAATATGTTGACTCTCTTGACCAATTTGTAAGAGAAAGACACATTAACATAATGGCTGCTGTTGGGATCGACCCGTATGAATCGGATAATGAAAACATGTCAGGTCTCCAACCTCCTAATGTGACGCCTACCTCGTAATCTGTAGGTAATCTATGCGTTTACAGATTATGAGAAGTGTAATCTATGCATTTGTGGAAGTCAGCAGAAAAAGACGAAAATATAATTTAAGTCTTGTATTATTCTGAATGACTTCCAATCAAAATCAAAAATAGAATAAAGTAAAACCGTTGGTGTGTTTTCACCTCACCTTCTCCCCTTCACAATAAAAGTATACATTTGGGTGTGAAATATATACATTGTATACACCACACAGACACACAGACCCCCCCTGAACACACAGAATGTCACAAACACAAAAACACATAATATGTGAAACAACATCACAAGTACATAAAAGAAAACAACACCAAGGAAAAACTAAACAGCAGCAACAAACAAACCAATTGAAACGCCTAACGGTAACAACGAGGGAGTTTAATAAATCGGCTACATTCATAGATTACAGGAAGTGTAATCTATGACCACATAAAATAATGTGACTAGTAGAGTAAATATATGTAGCAACAAACACATAGGCTACATATCCGTCATAACGAGCTCGTAGAAGCTACGTTAACTACCTGCTAATGTAGCTGTAACAGTACAGCTACTATTACAGTAAATATCACTGAAATTGATCTTTTTTACTCTGGACGGTTAAGTACTTAAACTGTAATCGAGTATTAGCTTGAATGTACTTCTATTATTTATAAATTGGGATTAAGAACGAGGCGAGAGCTGGCTTAAGGCTTGTTTATTGTTGTCATAGCCACTCCATCATAAGTGCCTTCCAGTTACAAATTTCATGGAACTTCATGGAAGTCTGATGTCACAGAACAACAAATATGTCTGTCAATGTCCCATTTATTGTGGTTCATTGACCAACAGATGGGTTTTTATTTTCTTATGTAGTAATCAATGCGACAAAAGATAAATACATGGACAAGTTTCTCGAGATCTTGCTTCGTTATTAGTCCTTTAGACCTGGAAATGTTTTTCAGGCGATGGAAGGCTGATTTTGTAACTGCCTTTATGTGACTCTGAAGGCTCAGGTCAGAGTCCATCTGGGTGTAGTCACCCAGATTTCATCCTGATCTCTTGTTTCCAGCTGTGCTAACTTAGCTCGACTGAGGTTGCTAGGTAACGGTGCAGAGTGACTCGACTAGACCAAACTACGCGGCCTTTTTGAGCCTTTTGTTCTCCAATTTTTGGTAGAAAGAGGGAAAAAAAAGAAAATATGATAGGTCATATACATTGAATTAACTGATTTATTGCGTAATGCGACAGGCCTAGACTCAACTATCGGGATGTTTTTGAAACAGCTCATTTTCCAGACACCAGAAAACACTAACTTATTGCCAAAACCCGGCTGGATGTTTTTTTTTAACCACTTTGAAGTGGTAGAAACCCAAATGGAAGCATAAAAATGCTAATTATGCATCATAGAAAATGCACCAACATCAAGGTGTATACATTTAATTCATCCAGTGTATGTAATTTTTTCAGAGTTGGCATTAAGACACTCAAATTATGTACCTAAATTATCGAGAAAGCTTTGATAGAGGCTATTTCTTAGTAAAATATATGTACCTAGCGGCACCCTGGCAGGCACGGCCCTGCGATCGATCCAGAAGGAAACCCAGGACAGCATGACCATCAGCGTGGCGGGGAAGTACGTCTGCAGCAGGAAAAAGAAGATGTGGCGCCGCAGGGTGAAGTGGATGTACAAACGGTTGTACCAGCCTGCAGCACAAAAAGAGAGACAGCGCCAGTTATTCCCACATTGTCAGGCAGCTGATGAGCCGTGTCAACACTGTAGGAATTGTCCCTGCAACTTTGGCAGAGAAAGATAATACACAAAATCCTTTTCATGCACTGAGTTGCTGGAAAGTGACATGTGGTTGTGTGAACAGTGCAAAGCTTTCTGTGGGTTTCCTGCAGAGCACAGCAGGTTCACAACAGCCTGTCTACTTCAGTTCGCTGCAAGGATTATGGATTCTTCACTGCAAAAACACAAAATCTTACCAACTATTTTCTAGAGCAGATATCTTGCTGCACTTAAAGTAACATCGAACTATCTTTCAACAAGATATAGGAGCTTGTTTTAAGTCAATAATTCCTTAATATTGATGAAAAGGTTCTTGCTTCATTTTACTAATAATGCAGGAAATATGTCTTGTTATGAGTGAAACAAGACATATTTCCTGCATTATCTGTAAACAAGTGAAAAGTTATTTTTATGTTAATTTTATCTTATTTCAAGTGTACTACGATATCTGTAGTAGAAACTGGACTAAAACTTCTTGATAATAGTTTGTGTTTTTGCTGTGTCCTGTTTGCTCTGCAGACGGCAGGTTCCTGTATGAAATGGTTGATCCTTTTTGTTCGAACTGACATGAGAAATGAAGTTTTAATTCAGCCGTGTTGTAGCTACCTGTGCTGCTGTAAAATGCCAGCTTTGTGGTGGTGTGAAACTTTTGGATCAGGAACTGGGACAGAGATATTCTGTCGTCTGTGTTCAGAGATTCGTTTCCTTTCTTCCAGTACAGCATCAGGTCGTCATCTGTGTATGCATCTGTTTGGGAAACATGTAGAAAAAACATTTTACGTTACAAAACAATTTTAGCCCATTTGAAAAATAAACTGAACTTGGATCCAGGGCTAGCTAAGCTAGGTTGGTGGCGTTTAGCGTTTATTAATTTCCCTTTTGATCAATAAAGTATTTTTGAATTTGAATTGACACACTAACTCTTTGGTTACCTAGCAACAACCTGCTGAGGAACTTGTTGTTACCTAGCAACAACTTGCGCAGCAGCAGTTTATGATTTTGCCGCTGCGCCTCATGACTGCTTAAAAATAAAAAAAACTGCGGAGGTTAAACGGAAACGGTTATGCCAACTGTTTGACAGAATTTCATGTATTTAAACCAAAAAAAAAAAAATCAATAACTATGAATATCAGCTGATATGAAACGCCAATTTCATATCAGTCATGATATGTTTTGCGACCATATTGTCCAACCCTTCATCATATATATAAAAACACTAGGATTCTTCAGAAATTAAGAAATTACTTGCGTTAAGACAGTAAATATAGTTTAATGTTTCAATAAGGTTTGTTGAAAACCTCAAAGTCAAATCTAGATACGTTTTAGTTATTGGTGTGAAACTATGGAATAAATTAAATGATAATCTCAAATTATGTGCTTTTTTGTTACTTGTTTGTAAAATAGTGTTTTATTTTGTTTCCTTGTTTTGAAATGTAAATTTTCTATTTTAAAAAAAAAAAAAAAAAAAGCTAATCTGGATGAAAATGTGAACTAGCCAGCATTCAGTCTCTACCTGCCATGTGTTATCTACGTGCTGCTCTGTATTCACCATGAAGTTTTACATGAGACGAACTTAAAAGTAAAGCAGCAGAAAGTCCTAAAACTTTAATGGCGCAGCAGATCTGAGGTTTCAGGGAATATCTGGTATGCAAAGCGGACATGTCAGTCTCAGCAGGGGGCAAGAAGAAAGCTCCTGAAGAGTGATGATATTAAAAATTACTGTCAGGCAACATGATCTGTGGAAAATGACAGGAATACTCGAGTCGGGCGGACATCTTTAATGTTTCTGATGGGGCGGGGGTTTTACTGCAAATATGTAACAAGACTCAGTTTAGTTAACTTTATTTCAGATTGGCATTTTTATCCTGTGCTTTTCCAGGTGCTTTATTTCTGTTTGCATTATTTTTTTTTTATATAAAGAAAACCTACTGTGCAAAATTCACCTGCTGTACTTCCATTTTTCGAAGCAGACCAACTGCTTCGAAAAACAGATTTTAAAAAAATAAATGTTTTTTGGTAGTAAGTTATTTTTTTGGTATCTGGAATATGAGCCATTTCAAAAATATATGGAATGTAATATAACAAATCAGCAGGCTCTGTGCCATGAGTGAGCCCAGCAAGGCCCAGCCCGTTGCCTGGCAACCCAGCGGAACTCCGCCCGTAACCTAGCAACCCAATCTCACTTCCACAACATTTCATCAAGTTAACTGAGAAAATAGGCCGTTTGCAAGTATTGCCCAGTTTTTCTGGAAGTCTCTTAGTATACTTAAAATAAGACAAAACTAACTTATAAATAACTTTTCAGTGAGATTTATTAGTTTTAAGACAATAATTCCTGAATACTGATTTATGTAGTTCCTTTGGCAGATTATTTCACTTATAACAAGGGAGAAATGTGTTGCTATATCTGAAATAATATTGTAGTGGAACTAGTACTTTTAAAGATCAACATTAAAAAATTAAATTAGCTTATTTAAAATGACTTCTTATCTTAAACCCCAGCTGTAAAACAAAAGATCCAGGTCTGAACTGTTGAACTTTGCCCCTGGAAATCATTCCACTCACAGCTCTCAATCTCCAGTGAGCAGGTCTGGGTGTCCAGGGGGAAGCGGCTTAGGTCCATGTTGCACATGGCAGTGACTGTGACCCTGCAGAAAAGACAAAGCAGATCCTCCTTAAACCAAGACAATAAACCTTCATCTGAATATCAGATGAGAATCATTAACCTGGAGCTGCTCTTTTTTATATCAAGGAAACTAATTACTGTCTTGAATCGCTGTGTTAAAAATGTCCTATTACCTTTTAAAATGTAATCAGTATTAATTATCTTCAGGTGTTAAAGGGCTGAGTCATTTCATCATCATGATTCACTGACTTAGAAAAGCCTCCTTGATTTATCTCCACTGTGAAACTGTGAGCTATCCTTTATATTCAATCAAGACCTGCAGCTGAACAAAAGACTCTCAGTCTCCATTTTACCTGCAGTGCTGGCAGAGGAACGTCCTATTCAAAGCACCGTTCACACTTCCAACAATGGTTCAAAAGCTTTAAAATGCATTTGTGTGTCTTCTGGGGTTTTTTTGAGCAGCATAACCCAATTAAAATGGAATATTTTAATTTGAGAACATTTATTTATATGGGAAAAGTCCAATATAAAGAAAAAAGTTAAATTTTTTAGCTGTATCATAATTATTGATTCGTCTGTTATTAATGGTTTGTGCATGTACATTTTTCCAATACTGTTTTGACCCTAACTATTGGTTGAATAAACAAGAATAATTCGTCTAGAAAACGTTTTTATCTATTTGAAAGTACTATTTTTATTACTTCACCCAATTCTACCATAAGTGTGCTTTATTGTTGTCACCTGTGGTATTTTAATTTCTTAAGAGGAACCCAAGACCAGTTGCATGGTGATTCAATGTAAGAGAAATAAAATGTTGTTCTAACTTATTTGCGCCGTACCGCTGGATCCGGGTCCACCCAGCCGGACCCTGCTGTGCAAAACGGGCTATACTAGCAGCATTATTTGGACCTTTGTGAAGTTGACAGTTGTTCGTAGTTCAAAAAAACCACCTTGTTGCTATGGTTACGCATCATGCCAAAAAGTAACAAAAAAGGAATCTGCAAAAATCCTTCCAGCTGCATAGCGTCCAAGATCAGAGGGAATAGTTGATCAAAAAAGTCGTGTTTCTGTCAGAACCGGAGAAATTCATGTTTCTTAAAAAGAAAGGATCAGAATGAGGGTAAAACAATGCGACGCCAACATGTTGCCAGCTTTACAACAGAACTAACATGAAAACTGTGTTGCCCCGTCTCTGACCAAAGATCATGGCTCCAACTGAAATCCAAGTACAGTTAAATAAACTTCACACATTGAGTTTTGTTACAAAAGTATTTTTTACTGTAAAAATCCACTTTGAATTATTAGCGTCTATGGTTGCTATGAAGACTGACAGACTTACCATTGTCTAACCTTCTCTGGCGTTTACCAGAGAAGGTTCGACAGCAGTATTTTCTTAGGATGTAACCTGATGATACCAAAAATATAGCCATATTTTTAACCTCACTAGTTAAATGGTCTCAGAGTGAAGGTTGGATTTGTTCAAGTTTTGTTCTCAAATTATTTTACCCTCATAAAAGACAAATTAGGTTTTTACACATATTTATTAGGGTGCCAGTAAGAAAGATAAAGAAAACAGCAACACTGAAAACATGTACAAACTGCTGCATTAGATGTGGTTACACACCTGCATCATTACTGCTCTTTGCTTTGTGAATTAGACAGAAGAAAAGTAAAACTAATTTTGTTCTTACCTGAGACTGTAGAGCACGTTGCCGTCAGGGTAAACTCTCAACATGACATTATCAGTGGTGGTGTCGTGGATGAAAGAGCGCTTAGAGTGAACAAAAAACATGTCAGGAACCCAAATCTTCTTCACCAGACGACTGTCGAAAGTCATGCTCTGGTTGTTGGTGCTGGGAAACGACAGCCGCTCATCTTTCCAGTAGTGACGCAGATACAGAGTCATGGTGAAGTCCTGCAGGAACAAAAATATTAAACAATATGAAACTAAATTCTAATGCACTTGGCAGGACAAACATCCAAATTTGTCTCTGTTGGATAAATTGTATAAGAGTTATCTCACTTTTATTCTAAGTTACTCTTTATTCTATATTCATGATCCTAATGTGTGTGAAATGTTTCTCTGTGTGCCTGGAACTTATTAAAAGTAAAAACTTGACCTTCGACCTAGAAGCTAAGGAATGGAAATAGATCAGCATAGTGTGACTGCCCGTGACCAAGAGAAGACATGTTTATGTTTTAGGACTGATAAGCAGGAAATTCCAACAGCTGCAACCCCTACCCCTTTTTAGCTATTGGAATTTTCTTTGTGAGAAGGGTGTCCCTTTTTCTTAATAAAAGGCAGGGAGGGCAGAGACAGCCTTCAGAGCGTTTTGGGAGATTGTAACTGAACTGTCTCTGGGATGCTCTCACCTGCAGGTCAAAATTAATACTGATGTCTCTGTGTCTTTCTTTGAGCAGATGTATGTTATGGTTATTTGAACCTAACAGTCTCATAAGTGAAATTCTGATGAGATTATATAGAGATGGGAAACAAAAACATAACTTTTTATTCAAATTGATAGATTTAATCTCCCAAAAAGATTATGGATGTTAACTGAAAGAAAAAAATATGATACACATTTCATTTTGAGGAACAACCTGATGTAAATATGCTTTAAAACTCTTAATAACATTAGGTTAGCTTGTGTGATAAAATGTAAAACAAGCTTTTGGGCAATGTTTACATTTTATGTTTTAACGGTTTGCATGTTTTTTTCCCAAAATATAAATAATCTCATTATTGATGTTTCTAATAGAAATTTCAAATCTGTAAACTCAAACTTTCATACTAAAATGGTGCAACTATTTCGAAAAATAATATATAATTTTAGAAAATGGCTGCCAGTTACACCTGATCAGTAGCTCATAGCAACATCATCGCTAATCCTGACAGCTAGCCAAATGTGCAGCACTTCCCAAACAAACGAACTTATGACTTCCAGCATCAGAGATATAGAAACACATTTATTTTAGTGATATCATCAGAAGACATAGTTCTCCTGTGATGTCACCCCTACAGGAACTTCGTAATTGACAGCGATTTTGGCAGGTATTTATAACTAACTGTTATGACAGTTGCTAAGGCAACAATAAACAAGCCATAAGCTTAGAATCCTCTTCTAATTGCTATCTAATTTATAAACAATCTAAGTACATTACAGCTGTGAAGCCTTTATTTCATTCATGCTTTGTGATGATCTTGCCTACCAAGATGGTGGTTCAGTGATGCGGATCACTTCCAGTTCAGACTTCAGTCGATCCCTTAAGTGTAATTTATTTATTTTCTTACCATTAAATGGAGTTCTTTATGTCCAATAAGTGTAACCTGTAATTCATGACTTCTTTTTAAATTTAAAATGATTTTTATGAACCCAAACAGCTCTGTCATGCTCACCATATCCACCTCAGAGATGGTGTCAATACTTTCCACCTGAACATCAACACCGACAGGTATTGGAGGACCTGAAAAATAATTCATTTCAAAAGTCAATGTGTTGAAATATGCTGTTCTGCTTTTCTAGAAGATAAGAAACAATGTCACTAAACACACAATCATTGTGACCTTTCACCCACAAAAACTCATCTTAGCTGGCCAGCTTATTTTAAGGTCTAGTCAAAATAAAGTCTTATTTTAGTCATTAAAACAGCTTTCTAAGAAATAAATGTTTTTTCCAAACTAATGTTGCATATTTTTTCTTTCATAAAACACACCATTACGGTGCCTAATGTACTGTCACTATGGCAACGCCAGGGCAGGCGAAAAACCTTTTTGGGGCCCAAAGCAGATTTTCAATGGGGCCCCCAATACTAACATGTCAACACCAGATGCTTCACTATTCCTACGCTATTCTATGTGTGTAACATACCTGCTATCATTAGCATCATTTGTAATTAACTTGCATCATACCACTGTAACCACCGCTGATGATATTAACCTTACAGGAGAAACAAATTTAAAAAAGAAATATTTAGATTTTGAAATCCAGATTGGTTTTTAAGTGTGCCATATTACTTTAACTATTTGAAAGTATCACTTGCAGTTTAAATTTAAATTATAGTCAGGAAGTTAACAAGTTTTATATCTTATATTTCCCCAACAATGGCAGCAAGAAATAAGAAGAGATTAATCTATTATTTGTATAACAACTATAAAAACAATATAGAAATTACTTTTTCATATGTAATAGCATTTTGTTTGTGTTATTCAATACTATGACATATGTAAGTTTTTTAGTATTACATGTACTGCCGTGTTTTTTTAGATTATAATAGGACATAAAAGTTTGAATTAGACGAGTGTAAACAAAAATGATTCTTTTCACTAAGCCAAATCTTGATCATTTTTACACCTTCAATCAGCTTTTATTCTTACAGAAAGGTAATAACTACTTTTTTGGCTACAATCTTCAAAAACATTTCATTTCTGTGTTGATTCATCTGAAACATTCATGCTTCAGATGACAAAACTTTCACTGAAAAGCTCTAAATCTGTATTTTTGAGGAAGTAGCTCATATTCACTGGATTTGTTTACATTTTTTAAATAGAAACAGGGTTTAAAAGAAAAACAATGGCTCAGGCACTGGCACACAGCAAATGCTCGTGCTCCAGCTGTGACAGTCAGGCTCTGATTTATCTTTGACCTATTTCAGCCCCTGTACTCTGCATCATCAAATTCCCACAAGCACAAAACAACAATCAGGTCATAACAGATAAAAGCTGATGCAACACAACTCTCTTTTCCTCTTCAACGCTTCACATTGGACATCACAAAGACGATCCTGCAAAGCATCACTTTGTGTTTGTGGATTGTTGTGATTAAAAAAAAATAGCAGCACATGTCACAAATTAAAAGCTTATTTGTTGCTGCTAAAATAAGCTTTTGTTTTTGCATTATAGGAGAATCAACACTGCAAAAACACACAACCTTACACAGTATTTTTGGTCTAGTTTCTATTGTGCACTTGAAATAAGGCAAAGCTAACTTATGAGCACATTTTCAGCAAGATGCAGGAGTTTATTTTAAGTTAATAACTCCTTAATATTGATGAAAAAGTTCTAGTTCCATTGCAGATATTTCACTTATAGGAAAACATGTTTCCCTTGCTATAACTAAAATGATCTACCAATAATCTACCAATACATTATTGGTAGATTAAAAAGAAGCAGAACATTTTCATCATTATTGAGAAATTATTGGCTTAAACAAGCTCCTGCATCTTGTTGAAAAGTTGCCTAAAAGTCAGTTTTGTCTTATTTCAAGTTTACTAAGATATTTGCTCTGAAAAGTGGACAGGAATTACTTGCTAACATTTTGTTTTTGCAGTGTACCACTCTGTATTTCAAAGTCCAAATATTTTTTTTAGTTTGTTGCTCCTGTAAGTTAAAAATCAACAGCCATAAGTGGTATGATGTAAGCTAATTACAAGTGATGCTAACAATAGCAGCCTTGCTACACACAGAGCAGTATAGCAATAATGAAGAATCATTTTTGGGGACCCCCCCAAATAACAAGACAAGACCCTGAGGCCCCAAAAAGGCTTGGACCGGCCCTGTTCAAGTGTACTAAGATTAAAAACACTTTGTAAGATTTTATGTTTTACATTGTAAAAGATAACAAATACATTATATAACTACTCTCTTCCAGTCTGCATTTCTCTTTGCATAATTGTTCAACAATGCTTCCAGTGGAAACAAAATGAAAACAGGAAGCAGAGCTGCTGCTGCTGCTGCTGATAATGGCGTTCTTAAAGTTTCAGGGAGATTAGAGCCTGCAGGACTAAAAGGTTAAAACAAAAACAACACAAACAGAAAAAAACTGATTGGATCTTAGTGTAGCGTTTCGGAGTATTTTAATTTATAAAGTAGTTTCTAACCTCCGAACGCCGGCCTCATGGTGAAATCGTGATCATCTATTCTCAGCAGCTGCTCAGATTTTGTCATCGGGTTTTTCGTCAGGTCTGGGCTTCGTTTGTAAATTGGACTATTTGGAAAATAAAAGCAAAATGTTTGTGAAATATAAACTTTTATATTATTATTTAAAAAAAAAGAAAAAAAAGAAAATGCATTTTTCTTTCGTTTTACCTTCCAGACTTCTGACCGCCTCCTCCCTCCATTCTGGTGTCTCTTCGTGATCTGGTGATTTAAAACAGAAAACATTATGGCAAATTCATTAATATTGTTTTTGCTAAAGAACAACTGGGTGTTTTTAGAAGCAGTTGAAGCCCAACTAGACTCATACAAATGATCAAAAAGTGAATTTTGCAACAGTAAAAATACTCCTAAAAGTTCATTTTCCCAAACAAGTTACTCAGCTAAAGTACTCCTAAAAGTATATTTTTCCAAATAGATTACTCAAGTAAATGTAACTGGTTACTATCTAGTTCTGGTTATAATGCATTGCAGCCAGTGAGTAAATTTTGCACCAAGTCACCAAGGTGTTACTTTCCAACATGGCCGCCAGTCGCTTTGTGCCTTAGGTATAAATTTTAGGCCACGAGTAGAAAGAAGGACAGAATAAATTAAAAAATAAAACCCAAACTGGATTAATAGAGTAGCGCAATGCTGTGACAGGCGAAGCTAAATCCCTGTCGACTGAAGACGTGCATTAAGGAAATATCAAAGACGAAGCGGAGCTGAGATGCAGAGACTGAAGCAAACAAAAGGAGGAATAATGGAGAGCGAAGGAACAAGGTTTCATTGGGTTAAAGCTGCAGTGCAGTCGGTGTTGGGCCAGTGGATGCTACACATCCACCCAGCAGCTGGCTCTTAATCCTCTTGGCAGAAATGCCTCTGCAATCCCCTCTCTGCTGGCCTGTGGCACATGCAGGCCGCCTGTCCCTGCGTTGTTCGCCACTGCAGCTGTGGGAATACATCACTGCTGAGGCCGCAGCACGGTTACTGGGCCAAATTTGTGCAGAGGTCATTTTGGACGTGTTTACTAGCAGGAGGCCTACAAATAACAGCAACAGCAACTGAAAACAGCAGGATAACTGTACATAAAACACTGAGAAGGCAAATATTGTTTTTAAATGCATTAATCCTATTAAATGTTAAATATTGAATGAATTATAAAACATAAATCAATTAAAAATTATTTAATATCTGCTTTGTTGAAAGCAGAGATATCTGTATAATCATTTCAGAGTAATTTTTGACAACAGTCTGCATCTTTCTGAATAAATAACTAAAACTATTTACAAACAGAAAATTGTAAGAATTCAAATTTAAATCTCAGAATTTTGACTTTTCTGAAAATTCAGAGGGAAAAAAAAATCTGAATTCTGAGAAAAAAGTAAAAAATCTTTACTTTCAGTACCATAATCCTAATACTCTTTCTTAATAATGACTCTGTGGCTGCATGCTAACTAAATATTTAGTTTGAAGCTACATATTTCACTAGTTAAATAAATATTTAGTTTGTAAACTAAAGTTTTGTTAAATTTATACTTAGCTTCAGTATAAATATTAAGTTAGCAGGCTACATAGGCAAAGCTAAATATTTATTTTCAAGGTAAATATGTAGCTTGCTAATTAAATATTTAGTTTGGCGCTAAATAATTAGCTTGTATACTCAATACTTAGCTTGTTAACTATATAGTAGGCTTCAGTATTAATATTTAGCTTATAAGCTAAATAGTCTAAATGTTTAACTTCAGTCTATTTAGCTTTAGACTGAGACTAACTAAAAGTGAATATTTAGTTTGCTAACCAAATATATAGTTTGGAGGTAAATATTTAGATCTTTAATTAAAAATTTTGTTTGAAACTGTGACATTTATAAATGATTAAATACCATGGTGAAAATATGACTGAAAATTATCCTCCATTTTTTCCTCTTACAACTGGATAAATAACTCAAACTATTTACAAACAGAAAATTGTAGGAGTTTTGATTAATGTCCTTTAAATAAAAGACAAACAGGCTAAATTTGTTCAGTCTGAAATGGTAAAAAGTTTGCCGTTGGCTCTTTCCCTTCAGAAAGTGGATTTTTAGCGTCTTCACTGTGAGGCGTTTTCTCCTCTGCTGTTCTCTTTCTCGTCTTTCCTGACTTTCCAAACCCAGCAGCTCCTGGTCGCTTTGGGGATTTCACAGTCAAGACAGGAGACAGGTGATGAGAAACAGAGGAGAGGAAGAGTTGAATCCAATATAAATGTCTGAGGTTTTTATTCAAATTGAATTCACAGAGCCTGCATGTGCCAGCAGGGAAAGGTTTGATGTGAGGTGACTTTTAATAGAAAGAAACAGCAAACTAGCTGCGTTCCCATTAAAAATATACGCAAAATTTGTTTTGCAACTCCATATTTAGTGGAATTGCAGTTTTACAATTGCAGTTTTTACATTAAATAAGAAATGCAATTGTAATCACAAGAGAATAAGTTTGTTCATTTGATATGTTGTTAAAAAACATGCAGTGCCATGATCTTCCAAACACTTCCTGTCGTCTTCTTTAAAGTTTCTGCCAGTAACAACATCTTGTTGTTGAACACATGACGCATGTGATGCCAAAAAATGTTTTGCCAAATAACATACAGCCAATAATCAACACCTCATATTAGCTCCAAAAAGCTTTATTATGTCTCAAAATTGACACATTTGGATTAAGTTAATTTATTTTCATAATTTTATGGTCAATGGAAACAAAAGCTGTATTTTCTTTACAATTGTGTGCAAAACTTTAATATTTTGCCAGCATCAAAAAAGCAATGTTTTGCTAAAGCAATGTTTACACTGAGTAAGAAACACAATTAAAATCACATGTGAATAAGTTTGTTTACACGATATGTTGTTAAAAATCCTCCAGCCACTTCCTGTTGTCTTCTTCTTCGATGGAAATGCATCTCACCAGAGCAGTTTTTCTTTCTTTCTGAAAACCAACCAGTCCATTAACTTTGACCCTTTTATCAGGATCTCTGCACCCAGCAGCTGTTTGTTAATTAAAACCTTTTTATTTCCCTCAGATGGAGGAGAGTCTTAATAATGAACTTGTTTTTCTGATCTAGCAAAACCATCTGAAGCATAAAAAGTGTCACTGCATCTAAATGCAGGGGAGGATTATGATTTGACAGGGTTTGTTGAATATATTAAGTGGATGCTGATAGCGTTTTGAGGCGTTCAGCGCTGTTCTGGCACACTTTGGGGAAATCTTATCATCTTCAGCAGATTTTAATTCAAAGACAGCTTCTCACTTCAGGCAACAGGCTGCAGCTGCACTTAGTGCTGATATATTTTTAAATGACAAGCTGAGACCGCTGCTGTGTATTTACCATCCACAGAGAACTTTCTCTTCTTTTTCCCCCACATTTAAAGTTGAGTGTTGCTTGTTCAAAGTGCTTATTTACCTGATGCCTTTGCAGAAGTTGTTTATGTTTGCACAGTTTCTGTGGCAACCAAACTGAAAGCAATGCCCGAAGCAATTCCAGGAAATGCACTTTTTGCTTATTACAAAATGATGCAATTATATCTGGAGAGCTTTAGGAAGGGGTGCCAGAGTTTTATGCCACTGTATGAGGCAAAATTACAGCATTTTCTTTCTATTATTTTTTTCTTGTTTTATATGGCACCAATTTATACCAATTTTAAACTACAATTTAATTCAAAAGCACTTTATTAATAATAATAAAGAGAACTTAAACGTAGTTCATCCATGTTTCCTCATAGAGTTGTTGCAGAGTTTAGCTGTGGGCAGGAGAGATTTCCTGTTGCTGTCTGTACTGCAGTGTACCTTAAGGAGCTTCTAACTGAAGACAGTATTATAATGTAACTGTCTCTGCTGCTAGCTAAAAAGCTATCTGCGCTAACACTAAAGCCATGATAATGGCTTTAGTTTTTAACTGGTAAAAAGGTTGCCTACAGTACTATCTGGTGTTGTTCCAATGTCAAAAGGGACAAAGTTCAAGAAAAACATTGAATAATTGTTGATAGAAGATCAATATGTCGATCGCAAAGGAAGTCTGGATAAATCGCATGACATTTTAAAAACACATAAACGAATGCCTATCATTCAGGAGGCAGTTTTACCAGCTGATGGCGGTAATGTTTCCTTCACTTGTTATACAAACGCCATTATAATAAAGAAGAAGAAGAACGGACGCTGACGAATGTCACTGCGCATGCGCAAATAACGGCTCTGGGCGCAGAAAAACGAACTTGTTAGCTAGTTAGCACCAGTTCTTAGCCTTCGGCTCTGCTCTTAAGAAATAGATTAAAAATAAGTAGGGGAATACTTACAGGACTAGAATACGTGATCTGACACCAGTGAGTTAATTTTTTTGCTTGTTTTTGTGAGGGTTCTCTTCCGTCAGTGTAAATTTTTAAGCATCAGCACTCCGCCTACAGGAGACGCTGCCTGTTTTAATTAGCTGTCAGACTGAATGGAGGAGAAGAGAAGAATTTAAATTACTTTGAAAAGTTAGTTTTATTCTGAAAGGCCTGGTGACAATTAGAAAAGCTTGATCATTAGATCAAATGGCAGACTTGTTTTGAAAATTGGGGATGTAGTTAAAAAGGCCTGGATTTAAACATTAAAAGCATTTATTTTCCATTTTTAATGTGAAGTGCAGACAGAAAGGCAGCATGTTGCAGCTAAACTAGGTGAGCTTTAGCTGTGCCCTACTTTACAATTATTTCCAAATTTTATTCAGAAGCTAGTACTCTCACATCCTGCACCTAATGTTTAGCAAGACTTCCTGATTGAAATAATATTTCTTAATAAAAATGCATAATAAGTGTAAAAAAATGGCTAGATTTAATCTTTGATTTTTGAAAAACAGGAATTATAAACATTAATGGAGCTTCAAAAAAGAGAAATGGGTTAATTCAGGGGAAAAAATTGTGAATTTTAAGAAAAGAAATATATGTATATTTATTTTTGTCCCCAAATGATCATAATTCCACCTGTAATGAACATAAACCTTGATATATTCTGACTTCAGCTAAAAGTTGATTAATCATATTAAAATTTATAAATTATTTTGGTGATCAGATGATATTAACTTTTAAAATTAAAATACTTTTTAAAAATCAATGATCCGAATGCCAGAGGTCAGTCCTGAGACATTACTTCCAGTCATTAAACTGGAAACACAGATGTTTCATTGACTGATCCAGTTTAGACCCCAGTAAAACCATTTAATCCAATGCACACTTTAACCAGGCTGCAATTAGCCTAAATAATCACCTGGAAATGACATTGGCTACTACTGCAGCCAGCGGGGAAACAGTCATTATCTGCCCTGCAGCAGCAGTTGCGGGCCAAGAGAACAGAGCATCGTCCCGTCGTACATAAATAGATGTAGGGATTTAGGTCTCCCTCTCTCATCTGACCGACCTGCTGTCTGAATAAGTCTGTTTTCTGAGGGGAGGGAGCGTCCAGGTGATGCAGGGAAAGGGGGAAAAAACCGGATGCAAAATAAACTACAAATGGGGAATAAAACTTTCAGTCTCTATGCATTTTTTGCTTAAATTATTTTCTTTCTTTCTATAGCTGTTTCCATTGTAGATAGAAAAAAGAAGTAAATGTCCATCAAAAGCTCTTGGAAATTTTGAGATTGATTTAATACATTTTCTAGAAAAAGCAAGAATATTTATGAGCCACAAAATGAGTCACAAATTTGCAAGAATAATACTAAAATACAATGATAAAATACTCAGAAGTTTTGAGTCTTCTTGATAAAACTTGAAATTTTTGAACTTCAAAAGTCGAAACTTTGCGAGACAAAAATTCTAATTTTTTTATATTAATCTCAGAACTATTTTAGAAAAAAACAAGAATATTTCTGAGCTCCGAAAAGTTGAAAATGTTTGAAAAGTGAAAATTTTTTCATTTTTTTGAGCTCAAAATTAAAAAATAATTTTCTAGAAAATTTCTGAGATTTTTTTTCACAAATGCATAAGTTTTGGAACTCAAATGTGTCTTTGTTTTTTTGAAAATATTTCTATGATTAATATGAAAACTTCACTTGTTTTTTCTTGCAAATTTACAACTTTTTGAGGTGAGAGAGTTTTCTTGTTTTTCTATAAGATTTCTGAGTTTATTGGATACATTTTTGTTTTTGTTTTTTACTAATTGTCATCTGTGTGTTGTTACCTGGTTTGTTTGTAGGGCTCTAGCTTGTGACCTCTCGGCTGAACCATCTTCGCCGCTGTTCCTGCCATCCAGACGCAGAAAAGCATCAGAACCGTTTCCGCCTGCATGGCTCACATTCCCCGGACCACTCCTGTCAGTCAGAATCCGCTTCCCATCGGGGTTTCCAGCACTCTGCCCTCCTCAGACATTCCCTTCTCCAGCACCGGAGGAGCCGATAAGACGAAGGAAAACGGCAGCAGCAACCCGGCTATTCTCTGCGCTCAGAGGAAAACATCCTACTGTGCTTAATCTCCACAGTGGGAAAAGCAATTTTGACTAAACCCATAAATCCTTGAGCGTCAGATGGTACAGATTTGATCCCTCTGGCGGCGGATGTGCCTGCCTCTCTGCTGTTTTCAGATACCCTGCGCTCTGATGCGCTCTCCTCCACTTATTGCGCCGCCCAGAATCACCAATTCTCGCAGTGATGCAGCGCGCTCGTTTGGAAGGTCAGACACACAGAAGCAGAGAGGAAGCTCTGGTTCAGCAGGATCCGGAGAAAAGATGCTCTACATTTATACATTCCAATGCCAGCAGAAGGTTTTCTTCTGAATATTGTTACTTGCTGCGTTATTTTTCAATACCTGTGTTTCCATCGACCGTAAAACTGCGTAAATTGAAATTACAAAAATAAATTTGCTAAATTGAAACATCAATTTCAAAAAAACCCTCAAGTTTTGGCACTAGGATCAGGTGCTATTTTCTTTTTGGGCTGTATCAAAATTTGTTTATTTCACAAAATTGCAATGGAAACACTTTTTTCGCAGCACATAATTCGTGATCAATAACCGGACAGTACTACTGGTAGAAACGACAAAGAAGACAGCAGGAAGTAGCTGGCTGATCATTTTTTTTTAGTGGCTTATTGTGTGGAAAACGTAATTATATGTGATTTTACTTTTGCTTCCTACTTAATGGAAACGCTGCAATTGTAAATGTGTGGAAATTGGAATTATGAAAATAAATGTGCTGATTGGAAACACGCTAAATTTGAACATACAGGTTTTTTTTGTTGAAAAATTTTAGCAAAATTTTAGCAATATCATGAAGTGTTTTTTTTTTCTTTGCCGTATCAAAATACACGTGTTACACAAAACCAGTGGAAACATCACAATTCATATGATCAACAATCTGATGTCACTACTGGTGAAAACAACAAGGAAGAAGACAGGAAGTAGTTGGAGGATTATGGGGCAGCATGTTTAATGATTTATTGCCTGAACAAAGTTATTTAAGTGTGATTTTAATTGTGTTTCTTATTATAATTTCCAATCAGAGTATTTAAAAAAATTACTAAAGTAACTTCATAGTAAAATTACTCAGCTGAAAGTTAAACGTACAACGTGGCAAAAATATTCCTAAAAGTAATTTTTTTCCAGCAAGGTTCCTCAAGTAATTGTAACTAATTACTCTCCTACTAATTACTGCTAATATGTTTAATCCAATCAACAGGAAAACTGAATTTGTTTGTTAAATAAAAGGGCACGTTTTTTCTGCAAACGCCAGTGAAAAAAAGCGCTGACGTCATCATCCGCCTGGCCATGTGTCCCCCTTTCCAGACCGCACAGCTGGATTATAAGATCATGAATTTGGGTTAGCTCCACCTACGTCAGTCTAAAAATTGGTCTAAATAATCTTAAGCATTATTTGTTTTTCAGATTTGTAGGTCTTGTTTACAAAAGTGTCACTGACCGAGCAAATACAAGGCTCACAGATTACCCAAAGTCTCATGAGAGTCGTTATTTAGACATCAGGACTTTGTTGTTGTGCTGGTTTAAAGTGCAGAAAGTAGGTCTTTAGAAAAAAGACATAAACACACACATATATATATTTATTACCTTTAATTATTCAAGCTACATTTTTTTTCTTTTTACAAAAAATAAACAGAAAGCAATCTATAATAAGTGTTTTTTAAATGTTTTATTTAAACTCCTTGAGAATTTAAAGGGAAACTTAACAAACTGTCCACAGGAGGTCGCTGTGCTCAAATTAGATAGCATTTTATGGTATGTTGTTTCAAAACTGAAGTCCAAAGGGGCAAAAATTCCAAAAATAAGTTGTTAAACAAATGTTTATCTAGGTGATATTTAAAATATAAATAAAAAAAACGTACTTACAAGTGTGGCCATAATATGTTTAATATTTTTCAAACCTTTTCCAACTTGAATGCTGAGAGAAAAATATATAAATAAATAAAGTTGTCACCTCGTGTAGAAGCACTTAAGGCTCTCATATCTGAATGATGATGGATAAACACGCATATTGGGACTCATTTTAATAGGTTTATAACTGTTGATTAACTGTAAAAGTAGAAAAACAAACTAAAAACTGAAGCTTTAGTTGAAATTGTAATTTTACTGACTCTTCTGGTTTAGGTCATGTTTAGTCTATATTTAATAACATTATAATGTTGTCATTTTGTGTTTGTTGTTAATGAAGTTAGGAAAGAGTCTCCACTTTAACGCGTTAATTTCACCCGGAGTTTTGACTGTTAGACGGACTTTTACTCAGAAATACATTTTATTTTTCATGACGCTGACGCATTGTAACTTTTACACTACATTTTCTGAGAAATGTGTTAAGAAACCTCTCAAGTAAAAGCATGTCGCTGAAATTTGAGTTTTGTGGCGCTGTCCTGTTCGATGTTTCAGCTAGCGGGACTGTGCCTTGCAAACAAAACTCCGGGTAAACCAACCATCGCTGTCATTGGTTCTCGCTCTCCTGGCGGGGAACTGTGAAGCTTGTTGTGCATTTTGAGCCAAATGTCGGCGATTTTTACTGAGATTATGACAGTAGATAGTTGATTTCTTTAATCCGACACCCTAACCGACCATGAATGCTGAACACGCAGATAAGCGGCAGTTAAAATGAGCTAAAGGTTGGTCGGTTTATCCGTTAAGAAACCAGCGCGAAGCTAAAGTTGTCGTTTCCTCCCGGCTGCAGGGCTGCCGCTAGCTAAACAAAGATGAGCTGCTCTCGGGAAATTAAACGCAAGTATCTCTTTGTTTACGTTTCTCTTGCTAGCTTGGAAGGAGGATGCTAACCTCCGCGCTGTTTTTGTTGGTGTTTCAGAGCTGCAGAAAGCTAAAAGCAAAGCACAGGCTAACAGAAACTTAAAGGAAGAGGCTAACATCTGCAACCAGCTGGGAGAATTGCTGTCCAGGACTGGTAGGACATGTTTTACCCTTAACATCCCAATATATAGTGACAAAAACAGTTTTAAAATACATAAACACCATGTTGTGACCATTTCAGACTGCTGTATTAATTTGATGAAACGTTTAGTGGAAGGAAAAAGTGTGATGACAAAAAGTGCAGTAGCAGCCTTGCCTGGATTATGAAGCAGTACCTGAATGAACTTTGTATAGAAGACAATATTTATGCTTTAAAATCCTTTCTTCTTGATCTTATTAATCATATTTTCTGATAAACTGAATTTGTGCATGTGAGCTGTAAGCAAGAATCATCAAAACTAATAAAAACAAACTTTTGAAACTGGTTTAAGGAGATGAAATTGCATTTAATTAAATTATTTTGTAATTACACTGAATACACATCTACTTCAAAAGATTCTGTTTTAATCTCTACCAAATATAAACATTTGGTTTCCAAATGTCTGAATATTGAGAGCAAAGATGAGTTGTTGCCATAAACATGACCAATTAACTGAAATTAAGTAACTTTTCAAAATACTGCTATTTACTTCGGTTTCACCCATATATCAACAATATTTTTGGTTTTCATTTGACTTATATCATACTTCTTACTTCAAACTCTTCTGTAGCTTCTGAGCATCTTTGCGATGATCTGTTTTACTTTGGGCTGCAACTAACAGTTATTCTAGTAGTTGATTATTCTATCAGTTATTTCGATAACTAATTGGATAGAAACATTGGCACATTTTGCAGATTTTTCATTCAGCAACTTAAGCTATTTTTACATAACATTTGAAAGAATCAAATTAGTAAATAATTAGTAATAATAATCAGTTTCAGCTTTCTTGGATCCATGTTCCTTCTTTCAGTTTGTCTTATTGTGTTTAATTTGCACCTCAGGTGACTATGAGGGCGCCATTAAGGAACACCAACAGGAGCTGTTGCTCTCTGAAGCGCTGAATGACGTGATTGGACGGGCTGTAGCAAACCGCAAGATAGGAGAGTGCTACGCTGAGACGGGGAAAATCGAAGCCGCTTTGAAGGTTGGTTTTCTGTATAAAAAAGCCTTGAATCATTAAAAGTTAATTAGAATAAAATTAGTTTCAATGGATTAACTGACAACGTTCGCTTAAACCTTCTTTTAGCGTTGTAGTTTAGCCACCATTTGTTATGGAAAGATGGTCAATCCTTTTGATACAAGAGAAAATTAAAGTTTTTAAGAAAGTAGCTGCTTACCAATTCATCTCTAGTCGATTTACTCATTAATCGATAACTTTGATCCCTCCAGCCATCATCTTTAACTCTGATACTGAAGTGTGAGATGTTTTGTTCTCCAGCACCAGCGTTGTCACCTGGACCTGGCCCGCTCAGTCGGAGATCATGCAGAGGAGCAGAGAGCGCTGGCCACCATTGGCCGAACCTTCCTGTTCCGGTATGAATCCGACCAATCAAAAAGCAGCTTACAGAAAGCTGAGGACGCTTTCAGGAAGAGTTTGGCTGTTGTGGATGAACGACTAGGCGGTGCGTGTCGTTTTGGTCAAGTTGATTAGTGAGTGATGTTGAATGACTTTCTGTAAATTATGTTTTTATTTTACATTTCTAGGAACGGTGCCTGCGCGAGAGATCAGTGAGATGAAGGCTCGTCTCTTCCTTAACTTGGGTCTGGTTTGCGATCATCTGGGGGAGCCCAAACGCTGCAGCGAGTTCATCCGACGGAGCGTTTTCATCGCAGAGTAAGAACAAGCAGATAGTTTATTTATACGACATCAGAGTGATGTCAGCTCATGGCGGCCATTTTGTTTACAACTTCTGTTTATTTAAACTTTGAATTCATATCAGCTCCCCGACGGAGAATCAGGAGCAGGCTAAGATGTTTTTAATTGGAAGAATAAAGTAGTAATTTTATGAGAACTCAAGACATTAAAAATTAAAATGAGGATTATTGAAGTGATACTTCCGTTTCACAGATAATAAAATAGAAATACTAAACCTGATATTTTCTTGTAAGCTAAAATTATTGTAGCTTTGGCCTAAAACTTTAATAATTTCATTTTAGAAAAGAGAGCCAGAAAGTTAAATCTGCAAAAACAGTAATTTTGATGAATTGATCAAATTATAACCTGATTAAAATGTCTAATAAATCAGGAAGTTTCATCATTAATTTAGCATTTAATGTTTCACAGATTGCCGATGTTGTGCTTCATTGTTTTACTTTACGTATTTTCCCCGTCTAAAGGAAGAGCCAGCTGCTGGAGGATCTGTACCGGGCGAACTTCAACCTGGGCAACATCTACTTCCGCAACGGCGAGCCGTCCAGCGCCGTCCGCCGCCTGGAGCAGGCCAAGGAGTGCGCCCGGAAAATGAAGGACAAGTTCAGCGAGAGCGAGTGCTTCCACTGCATCGGCAAGGTCCCGACCAAGTTTATTATCATCTCATTATAGTTTAGATTTATTTTGCTAGTTTCTGTTAATTATCATTTAAATATTGTTTAGTGTTAGATTTTTTATTGTTAGTTATAGTTGTAGTTTTAGTTTTTTCAAGCTTTCATTCACAGCTTATGGTGTTGTGATTATGTAAACATAGGGCTGGACAATATGCCTGAAACCTTTATCACAATGTAAGAGTTTCTTAACAGTTTATCAATAAATATTGATTAGTTTTTTGTTTTTAATATTTGAAATATCACCAAACTGGTGGTATAACCTCCTGTTTTATCCACACTTTTCACTCCAGTTTATTTATTGTTTTTAAGCAGTTATGCGGCAGGATGGGAAGTTACTCAGCAGGTTGTTGCTAGGCAACCAAAGAGCTAGCGAGTTAGTTGTAGCTAACTTTACTTTGCTAGCTGAGATGTTAAACTGTTTAAGTCTTTCCTCTGCTGCCCAGAATGCAATTATCAGTGAAATTATATTTATTGGATACTGAATATTCTATCAGACTTATTATCCATTGATATATAATATTTATTTATTGTCCAGCCCTGTTGGGTGATGAATACTTAACAGAAGATACTATTTTTAAAACATTTATTCACTCATTGTTGAACAAACGACTGACTGAGGCGTTTCAGTCCAACTTTTGTTCCTGCCGTTTTGCAGACTGAGGAAAAAATCAGTTTCTTATCAATTTGAAAGGCTAAGAAATCGATTCGTAAACACAAAAACCAAGGAAATAGTACACATAATCACAGTATTGTGGGTTGTTTTATTAATGAACGACATAATTCTGTGTAGTTCTAGTTTTTTCCACATTATTTCAGTTATTGGAGATGTTTCCGTTGTTTTGTTAGCTTCATTTAACTGGAATAGTCTCATCCACAGGTTCAGCTTTCTCTGGGCGACTTTGTGGCAGCACGACGATCTCTGAAGAAAGCCTTGCTTCTCGGCTCGCAGCAGCTGGCGGACAAAATGGCCGTGAAGAAAGCTTTCAAATATGGTGAGAAATCCAGTCTTGTTTCTGGCTTTGTCTTTGTAAGACAGTTGCTTTATTTCAATATTCTGCAGCTGATAAGGGGTGTAGGCTGGAGGAGCTGTTGGAGGATCTTGGCAGCAGACCCAGCTCTCACCAGGTTGTGGAGATGACCGAGCAGCTGGGCGATCTGTGCTGCAAACTGGGCTGCTACAGCAAAGCTCTGGACGCCTACCGGGCTCAGGTGAGACATAAGACTGGGCCACAAATCCATTCCAATTAGTAGTTTTGGTGAAACTAAATGCTTTCATTTATTTGTCAGATTTAACTTTTTGGAAAATCTGTACTTTATCCCCACCAATTCTTAAGGGCGGCCATCTTGTTTCACAGCTTCTGTCCATATGAACTTTGAATTCAGGTCAACTCTACGATGAAATATTAGGACCAAGCTCAAAAAAGTTTTATTTTGATCATAAAGTCGTAATATTACCAGAATAAAGTTGTATTAATATAACAGTCATATTATAGTTGTAGTAACACAAGAATAAAGTTGTATGCAGTCATATTACCAGAATAAAGTCAAAATATTGGGATAATAATGTGGTTATTTTATGGTAACTCAAACACGGAAAATAACAAAAAAATGAAATGAGGAAAGATGAGCAAAGTTATACTTTGGTGTAAATTTTTGCAAATAAAAACACTTAATCCTTTAACACATCAGTATCAAATTATTATCAGTAGCACGACTTTATTATAAAAACGTTTTGCTTGTAATTTTAAGATGTTTTTCTGGTAAAATTGCATCTTTATTATCAAGCTTAAACAGAAATTCTCACAGCCTGGTAATAACACTCCAATGTCCAACTCACAGAAAGAATGCTTGAAATAAACAGCACTTTTTGAAAAAGTTTTATTTATTTCCATTTTAGCTTAAAAAAAAAAAAAAAAGAAGATGATTTTATTTCTAATCCATATTGACATTTTTGCCGGTGATTTTCACTGCATTTTGTTTTCTGTGGCTCAGCTGACGGCTGCTGAGGCTTTGGGGAAGCCGGATCGGGAGCTGGCCGTCATCCACGTCTCCCTGGCCGCGACCCACACCGACCTGAAGCAGCACCGCCAGGCCGTGGAGCATTACAGGAAGGAGCTGGCGCTGCGCCGCGGCAACGCCGCCGAGGTGCTGATGAGCAACACGCTGCTGCGTCTTCTGGACTGCAGTTCACTAAAAATCAAACAAAAGCTAAATGAACGGTGTAAAGTCAAGCAGAAAGTGTTGAGCTATTTGCATATTGATGGTGGGATTTGTTTTAACTACAGGTGTTGCTAAAGATGGAAATGTTTTCTCCCGTCTGTTGTGGGGGGAAAAAAAAGACTAAATTTCCAAGAAATGTGGTAGAAAGAACTTGGAGATTTCTGAGTTGGAACAGTCAATTTAAACCTAGAAGTTTTTAGTTTTATTTCAGAAATTTTTTATAAAAAACAGGAACATGTCAGAGTTTTCCATTTATTTAACACAAATTTAGTTCTACTTTTATTTTTACTTTTAGCAAAACTATGGCACAGCTCATCATCATAGACAGTTTTTATTTTCTTATCTAAAAACAAACTAATGTTTGCATTTTTATTATATTTCAAATATTGCACAACATAAGTGTAAGTATATGAAGAATTCATTACAAAAGTTAATTACGATCACTTGATTAATCGTCAGAATAATCAACCACTGAGTGTTGATTGCTTTCGGTTTCTGTGTTGCAGGAGTGCAGCACGTGGCTGAACATCGCCGCCGCTCAGGAGGAGAGCGGCTGCAGCTCAGAGGACGTGGAGAGCAGCTACAGCTCGGCCGTCAGCTGCGCTGAGGCGTCTGGCCAGGCCCGGCTGCAGGTGAGCTGATGAAATGGCTCCAGTGGAGCATTTTATTTAGCCTTAGAGAAGCTAAATAAATCAATAAAATGTATGAATGAGTCTGTAGAAAGGAGCTTAAAGTTAGTTTCCAGCATGTTGATGGAAGTCGGCTCTCGTTCCTGCAGAAGCGGGCGCTGCGGCTCTGGCTGGCGTCCCAGCGGCGGCGCGGCGCGGCAGGCGATGATGCGTTGGAGGCGCGGCTGCGGCGGCTCTGTGCCGCGGAGAGCTGGGACCCCGAGGGGAGTGATGGAGAGGAGGAGGAAGAGGAGGAGATGGAGAACAGCGAAACTCTGGATGACAGCGACGTGGTTCTGTCTGACTCGGGTTCGGAGCCGTTCATCAGAACCGAGAGAGAACAATAATCAATCGATCAATCAGTTGATTAATTGATCCTGTTTGATTTACCTATAGACGACGATCTGGACGGTTACGACAAGATGGTGTTGGGAAGAAGGAAGAAAGGAAAAGTGAGTGGCACAGAGCGGCCATTTTTAATATCTCAATTCAGACATTTTCACCTTTAACCTGTGACCTTTCACCTTTGACCCTGCTGCAGTGGAACAAGAGGAACGAGAAAGGAGAGACGTCTCTGCACAGAGCGAGCATCGATGGAGACCTGAGGCAGGTCGTCTACCTGGTGGAGCAGGTGAGCAAACCAAACGCTTTCATCTGTTCGTCAGTCGTTTGTTCATTCATTCATTGTTTCATTCATTCATTGTTTCATTCATTCATTGTTTCATTCATTCATTGTTTCATTCATTCATTGTTTCATTCATTCATGCTTTTGACTTTTTCGTTTTCCTTCCCTCTGTTCTTGTTTTTGTCTGACCTGTTTGTGTTTCAGGGTCACCCGGTGAATCCCAGGGATTACTGCGGCTGGACGCCGCTTCACGAGGCCTGCAACCACGGTCACCATGGTAACCTGGTGTTTTATTTATTTCTTTTTATTGTTGTGGAAAATGATCCACTGTGTTCACGTCGTTCCTGTTTTGGTTTTTGTTCCCAGACATCGTAGCCGTGCTTCTGGACCGCGGCGCTAACATCAACGACCCCGGCGGCCCGCTGTGTGAGGGCGTGACCCCGCTGCACGACGCACTCGCGTGCGGAAACTTCAAAGTGGCTCGGCTGCTGGTGGAGCGAGGCGCCTCCGTCACGATCCGAAACGCAAAGGTTTGCGTTTTCTTTTTCTTTCTTGATGGGGGAAAAACTCTGAATTCACCCCAAATCCAAGCAGGCCAGAGGTCACAGGTCACAGCTCTGAGTAGTTTATGAATAATAAAAACAGATTCAGGGTGTTTACAGAAACGTGTTGGGGCAGGGCTCCTGCAGCAAATGGAAAAGAATCCAATCATTTCATCATTTTGCTTTCCAGTCGTTTTTAATCTTATTGCCTTCAGAGGCATCCTACTTATCTTCCTTCCTTCCTTCCTTCCTTCCTTCCTTCCTTCCTTCCTTCCTTCCTTCCTTCCTTCCTTCCTTCCTTCCTTCCTTCCTTCCTTCCTTCCTTCCTTCCTTCCTTCTTCCTTCTTCTTTCTTTCTTTTTCTTTCTTTCTTTCTTTTTTCTTCCTTTCTCTTTTTCTCTTTCGTTCTTTTTTTGCCATTTCTTTTTCTTCCTTGTTTTTACTTTTTTTTCTTCCTTCCTTCCTTTTTTTCTCAGATCACATCATCTAATTCTGCATCCTGTCGAAATATTTTCTATAAATTATTTTCTATTTTAAAGTAACGACTCTGCAAACTTGGTTTTATTTCGGACTCAATGTGTTTGTGGTTTTCACACTTATCTGGTTTCCATTTAACATGGAAACATTTTCTTTCTGTAAATATGGTTCAAATTCTTTAAATAATTCATTTTAAGCCCTTTTCACCATCTAAAACAACGAGCAGACCAGCCTTAGTGTATAGATGTAAAGTCAAGCAGAAAAAGGGTCTATTCAAGTATTTATTTATCTGCAGGTGCATCCTTTACGACACATAATCAAACGTTTCCTAAAGGAATGCTGACATTGCCTAAAATGCAATGAAAAGTTTTTTCTTCCTTATTTACAAATAATCTTATATTTAAAAAAAAGGCTTAAATTAAAAAAAACAGCAGAATGTAGACACTTTTTATCTGTCAGAATAATCCATTTGTAGAACAGAGTTTTCCTTCTGACTAACTGTTCTGCAACACTTTGTGTGATTTAAACGGAACGAAATGTGGGAACCAGTCAGGATATTTTCTTGTCGTGATTTTAGTTGTTTCCGCTCCTTCAGGGTGAGACGCCGATGGACACGCTGCGTCACTGGCAGAGGACGTACAGGACGGAGCTGGACGACGAGACCAGGCAGGAATGTCTCTGCACGGAGAAGCTGCTGAGAAAGGCTGCCGCAGGAGGAGGTGAACCGTTACCCAGCAACCCCGGCAGAATTCTGCCCGTTACCTAGCAACCCAATCTGAGCCCCAGCTGAATGAGCAACAAGTGTTTTGTTGACTTACCATTCTGAAACCACTTGGTGCATTCTTGTTGGTTGTGCAGGAGGTTCCACTTCTGCTTTTCAAAGATGTATGGTTGTATAATTGCTCATCTGCTTGCAGCCATTTTCACGTGCGAGTGTAAATGCAGAGTTGGGGCGTGGCCAGCAGCAGATTATTTGGATTTAAAGTGACAAGAGCCCTTCAAACGACTGAAAACAGGCAGAAATTAGCAGATTAAAATCTCATAACCCAAAAACGATTTTTAATGAACATGCTTTGTTAGACCTATTCTAATGTCACCTTTAAAGCAACACGCTGCTAAAAAAATGTTAATTTCCTCAATTTCTTTCCAACACAGTTCCTGCTGCTCCAGCTGCAGCCAAGCCGTTTGATGCCCTGCAGGACAGCCAGCTGTTCGACGCAGAGAACTCAGAGCCCCTCTTGCCCACCGGAGGGCGCTCTTCGTCAAGCCAGGACAGATCCAGCACCAGGCAGCGGCAAGGAGCCAGAGGGACCGAGGGCTCTGTTTTATACGGGGTAAGACAGCCTTAGAGTTGCTTTTGTTTGTGACAGAGAGAAAAGTAAACCGGAGTCTGTCTGTGTGGTTCAGACGTCCAGCAGCAGCTCAGACGGCAGCGACTCCGACAGCCCGGTCAGTCCTCTCCGTCCCGTCCGTCCCAGACACGCCATCCCAGCTCCGAGTCAGAAGGAGAATCCGTCAACCCAGGAGCCGCTCAGGACCGAAAGCACCAGGGAGGCCCCCGCGCCGTGCGTTTTCCAACGAGACGAGTACCACAGCGCCATCCGCAGCTTGGGCAGCGCCAAAACTCTTCGCCAGGCTCTTTCGCAGCCGCAGTTCTCCAGCACGCCGACCGTTTCGTCCGCTCTGGTTCCGGAGGACGAGTATCTGGCAGACGACTGGTTAGAGGATGATCTGGGTGAGATGCAGCCGAAGAAGAAGAGACGGCTTCGAATGGATTTTACAGAACCGAGACGGGAGGAAGCGGCTTCATCATCGGCTAGAAGTCAGAATCACCTGAGCTCAGAGTCGTCCTGCAGAGGTAACCGCGTAGATTTCAGTTCTTAATCCGAGTTTCTTTCCCAGTTTCGCTTTCCTACGGCTCAAAGGCTGCAGCTAACAATTATTTTAGTTATTGATAATCGACTATTCTGGCGATTAATGGATATGTCTTGTTAAAACTGGTACCTTCTGCAGACTTTTCATTTAAGTCTTGTTTATATGAGATTAGAATTACATTAATAACGTGCAAATAAACTATTTAATTGCTTTTTAAATCAGAAAGTGCAACTAAAGTGCAAAAAATAAATTTTTCATTAATCAATTTTTTTGTGATTAATCACGATTAATTGTTTGATCCCTGTCAGGCTCTCTTCCTCCAGGCGCTGTGTCGAGCTCGTCCAGCAGGGGGCTCTCTCAGAGGAAGAACGGCTCCCTGAAGCCTCACCAGGTCAAGATGACGCAGATGCCCGGGATGGTGAGGCTGGGCACACGGGAGGTCAGCAGGTCAGACAGCCCCTCCGTTACAGACGATGAAGACGTGAGGCCTGGAGCTCCTCCGCTGGTGCACTTTCAGGTCAGACGCCAGATACCAACTAAATGCTGTTTATTTGTACAGCACTGACGTAAAGTAAATGTTCTTTACTGTGAGGCGTAAATGAAGGTAAATTTGAGTCTCTTCCTGGTGTCCTTGTATATTTTAGCCTCCAGTTCCTGCTGCTCCCATTCCAGCATCACTGCCTCCACCAATCAGGATGAGGGTCAAAGTGCAAGAAGATGTCTTTCTCATCCCAGTTCCACAGAGGTTTGTGTTGCAGAAGCCCTGATTTCAGATCTGGAGGGTTCTGGGGGATTTTTTTCCCGTTAAAACCATCACGCTGGGGTTTTTGCAGCGAGGCGGATTCCTGCACCGTGTCGTGGCTTTGTGAGCAGGCAGCTCAGCGCTACTACCAGAAATGTGGCCTCCTGCCACGCCTCTCGCTGCAGAAGGAAGGAGCGCTGCTCTCTCCACAGGACCTGCTGCTGGCTGTGCTGCACACCAACGAGGAGGTGAGGGACAAATAAAAGTTATGATCTAGAGTCAATGCACAGCTTCAGTTATTACAACTAGAAACCCGAACTCGATTGACCTGAACCTTCAGAGCCACGTAAAGACAGTCATAAAGTCGGCCTTCCAGAATTAGAGGACTGATGTCTCAGCGAGATCTAGAGAAACTCATCCATGCATTTATCTTCAGTCGTATCGATTTGATTGATGCAGGTTTTGGCTGAAGTTTGCTCCTGGGATCTCCCTCCTCTTCCTGATCGCTACAGGAAGGCTTGTCAGAGTCTGGCAGTGGGTGAGCAACATGCACCGTAACGCAACTACCGAGTTTTCTGATTCTTATTTTTTTTATTTGCTGTAACCAAACGTGTCTCCGCCTCCAGACGAGGACCGACGCGTCTCCCGGCTGTGCGAGGTCCAGGACGGCGGCCAGTCCGTGTCGCTGTGCGGCCTCAGTTTGGCCCCCGCCTCCCTCAACCCCCTGCTGCGCGCCCTCAAGCTCCAGGTCAGCCTCACCGAGCTCCGCCTCTCTGGGAACCGTCTCCATGACAACCTCCTTCCGGAACTGGTCGCCACGACGATCACCATGCCCCGCCTCCGGCTGCTGGACGTTTCGGCCAACGGCATAACGGGGGAGGGGCTGGAGAAGGCGGTGGAGGCGCTGAAGGCACAGAGTCACCCTGCGTACGCGGTAAACCACTTCATGTGTTCGCTCTCCTCCCACTGTTCTCATTTCCTCTCACATCATCACCACAACGATTAGAGTGAAGCAGCAAGTACCCTGCAAAAGCACAACATCTTACCAAGTGTTGTTTCTGCTGCAAATATCACTGCGCTTAAAATAAAGCAAAACTAAATTATAAATAACATTTGTTATTGTTTTAAGTCAATAATTCCTTAAAACGGCAGAAATAGTACTGGTTCTGTTACTGTACGGGAATTTTAAGGAATTATTGACTTAGATTAAGGCTTTTATCTGTCAATTTGATATGTCTGTAATGATTTAGTCTGTTTTGACTCTGCAGTACCTGGAGGAGCTCGATCTGAGCCTCAACCCGCTCGGAGACGCTGTGTCCGAGTCTCTGTCCTGCCTGCTGTCCAGCTGTCCTCTGCTGTCCCGGTTGTGTCTGCAGGCCTGTCGGCTCACGGCCCGGTTCCTTCAGCAGCACCGGCTGCTGCTGGCCGCCGCGCTGACGGGTAGGCTGACACACCCGCACCGCTAAGAGACACTTTAGCGCCTAAAAGTCGACGTTTCATTTTATTTGGAAAGAAAGTGAAGGAAAAATTGATCAAAATGGTTGTTTAACTAAAATCCCTTCATGCTCAGGACTGGGCCACCTGAAATCAGTGTCTCTGTCCCACAATGCACTGGGCTCCACTGGCTTTGAGCTGGTGCTGAAGACTCTGCCCCTGCAGACGCTCACTCATCTGGACCTGGCCGCCGTCCGCAGGGGTCCAGCCGATCAGCCGGCGCTGGAACACCTGGCCAATCTCCTGTCCCAGGTACGAACACGCTCAGGTTGGGACGTTATGGCCGTTTCTCTACGACGAAACCAGTAAAACCAGTATGTTTGTACAGGGCGAGTGTCCTTTGATCCACCTGAGTCTGGCAGGAAATGGACTGACGGACGGCAGCGTCGCCATCTTGGCCAGGTGTGTGAGTGAATGAAGCTCCCCCATGTAGGACGATAAATCGGTATCGCCATAGAAACTGATATGCGTTAAAGGTGATCCACCTTTAACTCTCGATTCTGATGATTTATGTAAACTTTATGAAGTTAGCAGACGTGGCTAGCTGCAGCTAACTAGCTTCCTAACAGCAGGTATGGGAGCTGCAGAGGCCAAAAGACGACAGACTCCTGTTGATCCTTTTCTCATCGCAGATATCAGCTAATTCTGCGTTTCCTTTTGATTTATTAAATGCAGTTTACATATAATTGTGTCATCATCAGCTCTGTTTCTGTTTTCCGTCAGGTGTCTGCCTTCGTGTCCAAGCCTGACCAGTCTGGACCTGTCAGGAAACCCGTCCGTTTCCTGGTCGGGCCTCCGCAGCATCCTGACGTCCGTTAGGGAAGCTTCTCGACCTCTGACCCTTCTCAACATGCAAGGTGGACATCAACCTGTAGTTCTTAGTAAATATCCAATTAATCGTCAGAATAATTGGTTAGTAGATGTATGAAATAGTGAATTTAAACTTTATTTTCCATTTAATTTGAATTGTTTTACCTCTAAAATATGGAAAAGTTTGAAAAGTGATTTGAAAGAGGCGACTCCGTTCCTCTACATTTATTAACATTTTAGGTGTTAAATTGATATTTTTGTGATGTAACATTTGGGTTTAATTGTATATTTAGTTAATTCTGTGATGAATTAATCGTCCTCTTCAACAGGCTGTCAGGTTTCTGGTCCTTGGAGCAGCGAAGAGCTGGACGGTTTGTCCCAACTAGTGCAGGATCTCCGGCTTTGCTCCCAAGGATTAAACAAGCTGGACAGAGACGCGCTGAGGCACAGCTGGGGACTCCAAGATGGAGGCTGTGTGAACCGAAACGCCCGGGTTGGACTCCAAGATGGAGGCTGTGTGAACCGAAACGCCCGGTTTCTGCTTTCTGCAGCAGCGTCATCATGAGGCCGAGAGCCAGCTGTGGTGTTGACTGTAAATACTTGTGTTAAGAAATATCATTTTGCTTGTTCCTTATACACTAAATAATGGAAACTTAAATTAAAAAGCAATAAAAATCCCTTTATTTCCAATTGTCTGCATTTTTAATTTCATGAGTATTTATAGAGTATAAATTTGTCAGAATGATGAATTTTGAAAATATATTGTAGCACCCTCAAGGATTTAGTCGTCCGCCATCTTTGTTCTTGTACCAATGGCTCCGCTTCAGGATGACCAGCAGCGCCCCCGGTGGATGGCGGCCAAATTACAACACTAAAAGCTCCAACTAACTGATTGGAGCTAATTTTAAGTTAATAAACCATTTATGGACAATTAATTGTAACTCAGTTAATTATTTGCATCCCTAATGCAGACTCTTTCTTATAGTGGAGGCATGACCTCTGACCTTATCTAAGAATTATAAAATGAAGCCTGTTGTATTACTTTTCCCACAAGGCCATTTAGGTTTACATTTTTTCTCCCCTAATAATATCTCAATTTCATTGTATTTGACTAATATTTAAATTGATTTGATGTTATGAAACATAAACATGCAAAAAATAAATAAGCTGATTAGAAGAAAACTGACACAACAATGTCAAAGCAATTTGTCAACTTTATTTGTTTCAGAAAGAAAGTTTCAGCTGAAGATACACTTTAGTTAAAGGAAGCTAAGAAAAGCTCATTATTTGCTGTTTGCTTTCAGTTGCATGAAGCTCCATTGAAGTTTCTCTGGCTGTCAGTTGACCTCTCTGATCTCGATGCGTCGCGCTTCTTGTTTGTTTGGATAGAAGATCATTTCCAGATCCTTTGGCCTGAAGAGAAAAACCAACAAAAATGAACAAATCAAAGTGTTGCAGTGAAAACCTGTAAAGCTGATCTGCGTTGACTCACTTGCACGCTCCAGCGTTGACACAAATCGTTCTGACGTCATCAGTCGTCGTCAGCTCCTCAATCAGCAATCCAAGGTTTGCGTTCATAAATTTGCGGCACTGTGATTTCAGTAATCCAATCCCATCGCAGACGGATCTCAGTTTTGCTTTAATGGCCTGGAAAAACACAAATAAATGAGTTTTATTCTCTCCAAGGGTCTGATGGGATTTTTTGCTGCAGCAGCCATTTTGAACTTTTACCTCCACACTGGAGTTTGATCCAAGTTGTTTTTTCAATTTGTTCAAAGCCCATTTGCATCCCCAGCACATCCCTGGAAGCTAAAAACAAGAGTTGGGAAAATAAAACTGAATTGATTTCACCTCATGCAGAATTAATCCAACTTTTCATTTAAATCCACTTTAAACCAATTTAAATGTATAACTAAACTAGTCACATTAACTCACATTTACTTGAGTCACTTGTTGGAAAAGTTACTTTAATTAGAGGAAAATATCTGGGTGCTCCACCCACTATAGCTTCACTGAATGAATAATAAGTTTGTTTTAATCAAAATTCACCAGGAACAAACACAGACCTGCAGTTTTAGCTAGTTTCATCTTGAAATTTTTTTTCTGATTTTATTATTTTAAATCTTTTTTATTTAAAGTAAAAAAATATTGTTTTTTCAGAAATTTTTGAGATTATCCAAATTTTCCTTTTTTTTTTAAAATTTCTGAAATAAATCAAAACATTCAAAAAAAAATTGAAACTAAAAAGATTTCTTGGTTTTTTTTCTAGAAAATTTCTGAGATTATTCTCAAATTTCCTGTTTTTTTTAAAACAATATGTTCAACTTTTCAAACCTAAAGAAATTCTTGTTTTTTAATCTCAAAAATTGAATGTTTTGAAGCTAATTTGGACTTTTCTGACTCAATAGTTTTCTTGTTTTTTATAGTATTTTGGCAGAAATTTACTCCTTTTTTTAGTATTTTAGTAGCTTTCTGCGGCGTTTTTAGCCAGAAGCTAAAGCTATTCATCTTATTATTAGCTTTTTTTCCTGGTATAACAAAAACTTGCCTGTTTCAGTTGCATATATTTTAAAAATCATTTATTATAGATACAATGGAAATTGGGAAAAATAATTACCAGAATCATTTTAACCAAATGTTTGAAATCCTTACCCCTTGTACGTCCACATCAGGGTCTCCCAGCTCATCATCATCATCATCGATCCTGACCTTTAGGCTTCTTCCCTGGACCATCCAGGCTGTGAAAAGGAGAAACAGTTTTATTAATGCAAACCTAAGTTAATGCGAATTTTGAAGGAAAGTGCGTACTTGAACAAGCCAGAACGATGCACAGCAGGAGGAGTGAGCGGCTCTCCATTCTCTCACTGTCGGCTGAAACCTCTGGAGCAAAGTCGGACCCCAGTATTTATGTCTGATGGAGGTGAAGGAGGTGGATTTGCATTCAAACAGTCATTGTCAGCCGCCAAGGTAGCACCTCCTCCTCCCTCTTTATAGGGGTGGAGGTGTTAGGATGGTGGTCTTCTTGTTCCTTTCTGTCACTGCTGTGACAGGAAACGAAGGTGTTGGTTTATTATTTGTCACTGTCTTCATTTCCAAGTTCAAGAATTCATTTAATAGACAAATATTTAAAATGAACTCTGTAAAATAACATTACTGTCTGAAAATGTATCCTTGGTACACAAAGGGGCATCAACACAGATCCTTCCTATCCGGCCACAAACAGTTTTATTCAATTCAAATAAGATTTCTGCTGGTATTTAAACATCTGTTATAGTTTTTCTTTTACATATATCGTAAATATGCTATTGTCTTTTATAGAACAAATTAACATATTTGCACTGCAAAAACACAAAATCTTACCAAATATTTCTACTCTCGTTTCTACTGCAAATATTTTATTCCACTCAAAATGAGACAAAACTAACTTACTGGTAACATTTCAGCAAAATATAGGAGTTTGTTTAAAGTGAATAATTCCTGAGTATTAATGAAAAGGTACTGGTTCTATTGGCAGATTATTTAACTTATGAAAAAAATGTCTTATTATGAGTAAAATAATGTGCCAATGGAACTGGCACTTTAATATCAATATTAAGGAATTATTAAAACCAGTTGGGTGAACGAGTCGCCTCAGACATCTTCTGGTGTCTGAGGTCAAGAAAAGACTCGACTAAAAATGGTGCTAAAAACTAACAGTATGTTAGAAAATGTGGTTGTCTGTTCACACTGAATGCCAAAGCCCAATGCTTTTTCCTGTCTTCACTATTTAGACCAATATTAGATCAATTTTTAGATCATTATGCAGAGACTCCTATTATTGCAACCCAGAAAAGGAATCAGAACAAACTTAGAATCCAGAAAAAAAATCTTCCAGAACAGGAACATTTAGTTTTTATTATTAAAAACTGTGCAGGACTCATGACTTTTATAAATTTAGAGCAGACTTAGGAAGTCCAGAGGATAATTATACTGATCTAGCAACTCAGAACAGGGATTAGAACTTGGACTCCAGAAAAAACTACTTTACTAATTACTTTTTATTTAGACTCCTATTCCTCCAAACCAGAAAAGGAATTAGACCAGAGAAAACTTAGTTATTCTTATCTACCAACCGTGAACAGGAGTCAATAGTTTATTTACTTTAGATCAACATTAGATTCTTTTTTTTTTCGTTTGTTCTTTTGCTTGGTTTGTTATTTTGCTCATATTTCCTTTTGATTCCTGTAAAGCACTTTTATTGCCTTGTTGCTGAAAATGTGCGATATAAATACAAATAAAATACGTTTACCTTTAAATGACAAAATGCAGCCGACAGAATCTGTGAATGTTTTGACCAACGGCACTAGAAAAAAATAAATAAAGACTGGATGGATGGATGGATGGATGGATGGATGGATGGATGGATGGATGGATGGATGGATGGATGGATGGATGGATGGATGGATGGATGGATGGATGGATGGATGGATGGATGGATGGATGGATGGATGATGCGTTCAGTGGTTTATAGTTTTAAAACTGAATATTTTGGCCGTTTTTTCCAGGATTCTTGAATCTGTCAGGCTGAGCTCGGATTTGAAGGATTAATGTCTGATTTAAAGTTCCTCCATGTTGGGTTTCTTGGTATTCATGATGTCATTTGTTCTTTAAAAGTCAGTGATAGATTTCTTAGGCATTACCAGAATAGCCGTGCAGAGGAAATGACACGTATTGCAACACTTCATCATAAAGTACAAGAAGACATTTCTTTTAGAGAATTTATATTTTCCTCTAACAGCAGAAACAATGTTATGAATGTGGAATAACGTTTCTATTGGAAGGAAATTAAACTAAAGAGAATCTTTTTCTTTTTCTATTTTTTTTTAAATAATTACAGTTGTTTAAAATCTTTATTTATGACTTAAATGAACCATGATTAAAATAGTTTGTGGCCTTTTGCATACAAACTGCAAAAATCACAGTTTGAAATAATAACTTTGCTCAGGCAGAAATGAAGATATGAACCAGCAACAAAGGCAGAAAATTCCACCTGTTAAGAATTTTTATAAAACAAAAAGAATAAAAGAATAAAAGTAACGGTTATGATGTATTTCAATTATTTAAGAGTTAGTTAGGAACGAGACAAGGGATAGTTCTATTGTTGTCATAGTAACTCCTTAGCAACTGTCATAATTCCTTAGCAACAGTTAGTTACGGACACCTACCAAGATGGCTGCCAGTTGCAAAGGTTGCAGAAGTCTGAAAATTTTATACTTGTGTAAAAAGTGAAGCATCTTCCAGATGCTTGCTACATTGGATGTTGCCAAGCGGTTGAGTAAATCCATAAACAACAAGCCAAACAAAGAGCTTTTCTGATTTCAGCCTATTGAACATGAGGAAGGGGAATTGTACTTGATCACCTGCTGTTTTCTCAACTTTCTGTAAAAGTCAGTGGCTTTTGTGCTGCCATTCACACAATACAAACTATCACAAGATCAGTGTGTGAAAACAGGAAGTAACACGGGGGTTTCTCTATATGAATATGTGTTACATGAGTAAACTCTACCACTATTAAAGATGACCTGTTTCCCTGAACAGGTCAGGATAGTTCAATGTTCAATACTTTTTGTGCACAAAATCATTCTTAGATCATGAGATTTTAGTCTTGAGCTGCTTCCAGAATGAGCTGCTTTAAAGCTTCGTATCACTTTAAATCCAAATAAGCTGCTCAATATTTATATTCCTACTGAAAACATCTGCTAACAGATGAACAATTATGCAACAGCTCATCTTTGAAAAGCAGGAGTAGAACCTCCTGCACAACCAACATGCAGCCAATGGTTTCTGGATTGTAAGTCGACCAAAAAACATTTGTGTTTTCCAGCAGCCGTTGTACAGCGGTAAATCCAGCTGACCAAATGTTGAGTCACATGCATGTTTGCATGTGACTCAACAATCTGGGTGTTTTTTGAAATGGCTCATTTTCCAGACACTAGAAACATTCAACTGCTGCCAAATAATGGCAGGGTGTTATTTTTCTAACCATTTGTGGTGTTTTTAGAAGCAGTGGAGACCAAAATTGAAGTACGCAAAAGTGCAAAATGTGAGTTTTGTATAATACTGATGCTTTAAAGGGGAGGTATTATGTATCTCCCAGGCAAATGGTGCCATTTTCTAACAATCAGGTAACTATGTTGTCTTCAGTTGTTATAAAAGTGCTACATTTATCAAATACGACTTAAAAAGAACTTGACTTCTTGATTTAATGCTTTAAAAATGGGCCTATGTCTCTTTAAAACCACTGCTTTTCCAGAAACTCCGCCTCCAGGGCTCTGAAGTTTGGACACTGCAGCTCTGAGGAGGAGCTGCAGCTTGAAGGCGGGGCTAGGTCCACCCAGGCGTTTGCACTGCTGAATGGTTGCCATGGAGATTACAGGATTTCACAAACATGCATGAAGGAATCAGGCAAAACTTCAGATGAATTTCTGATGAGGGATTAACATTATAATATGTTGTAAAACTCAAAAAAGTCAATTTTGCACAATACTGCCACTTTAATACTGATCAAACCTCAGATGATGTTCAAACAATGTAGTGAACATGTTTTGCATCACTCATGTATCTGTCCTAACCTGTTCAAGGAAGCAGAAAGCCAGACCCAAGCAGGTCCCCATGGCAGCAGCTGTGTGGTCTCTGGAGCGACGCGTCGCATCAATATTGGTAAAACACTGAACAATACTTAAGGTTAAACTTATTTCGTGTGAATTTTGTGCAAACAATTTGATTTCAGAGTGGCTGAACTGAGGCCTGGACTCAAAAATGATGCTCTGGGTTCAAAAACTCAAAAAGAGTCAACAAACTGCCAAACCTACAATAACCTTCATAAGTTCAAGCTTTGGTTGTGGCTTCTGAGTTTAATTTAACTTCAAATGAAACTGTGAGCTGTCGATGAGTCATATTACTGGATTATTGTAGATTATGAGTTTCATCCTCTGATGAGACATTCGTGGTTCTCATTTCCCCAGCTGTGAGTTATTTCTGTTAGCTGATTTCAGTTTTAACTTTATAATAAAATGTGGTTTTTATTCACAAAAATGTCCCATATTTTATCAACATGTTATTTTCCAATCAATCACTTAGTTGTAGATTTTTTATTTGTGTTTTTGCTTTACTTCCTGTTGGTTTTAGAGCAAGAATTTACTGCTTTTGTTCCCACGTGATGCTACAAGCACTTTCTACAAAGTTCACTGACTGGTGAGGAATTAAACCTACAATCCAACCTAAAAATTAAAAAAGTTAGAAAAGTTTTTGTTCGAGTTATGATGCTGTGTGTCCTTTTCACAGAGAAATTTTACTGTCACACAAAGACAATGTGAATACAAACAAATTATAATCTAATTGGTGAAAGAAGCTTAACTTTTCAGACCAACTTGACCTTGTGGAAAAGTTTTGCCCCAGAAACGCTGCAGAAATCCTGAGGAAAAACCCAAACCAGGATGAAATGTCGATCCCAACCTTGATTCCTACAGAGCAGAAAGTATTAACGCTATCTGAGCTTCAACAAAGCCATTTATTTCTCTGAATCTTTAATTTCAGTTTTTTAAAGGTGTGATTAACAGGATGTAATTGGTCGGTAATAACCTGAGAGTCTGTCCTAATTTCAGCTGGAAGCCATCCAGTCCGTCCCAAGAGATTCACAAGCAGAAGAAATTCAAATGAGCACCGAGCCGTCCTGCAGAGATATCTAATAACCACAGTCTGCAGAGTGCAAATACTTCCAGCACATACATTGATATTCAATGGAGAGCGGCTGCGGTTATTTAAATACTCACTGTAAAAAGGTTAATTGCGGAAAGGATTTTGATTTATTTATGGCGTTGAATAATTTTAGATAGTCGACCCACTGAACCAAGGTTTGGTTCTGTTTTATCAGATTCTAGCAAAATAGCAGAGCTGCGCTCATCGCGTGAAGCACGATGCTGCCCTCTGCTGGTAGAGAGGAGAAATTACACAACCAATTACATACCAATTTTTTCCTCTTGATTTCATAAACTGCCATGTCATTTCCAGGACATTTTTGATTATTTTCCTCACAATCTGACATTTTGATGTCAGATAATTTCTTGTTTTTTGTAGTAAATTTCAAAGTTTCTTTGGCATAAATTATCTCATTTCGCCAAAGGCCAAATAATCACTGAATTTATAAATACAGATTTCATGTGAAACCTGTAAAAACCAGAGGGAAGCAGATAAAATGATTGGATGAGTAAATCTGGAAAATATCGTTCTGTAAAATTTGATAGATTGATTGAAGGAGGAAGAGCAATCAGACCCGTCTGGATTTAATAGTGTTTATTTAAAGCCCAGACCTGCAGCCTGTAGGCCTGCTTTATCCTGAGCAACATTTTCCACATTTTGCATTGAAATATGTATTTATTTCCATTTGTTGAGGGGTGAAAAATCAACTTTTACAATGCTATAATTTTTTATTTATTTCAGTAATTTCATCATTAAGTATCGCTAGTCTTACTTGAGTAAAATTTCTTAATTTCTTTGAGCTTAGAAGGTTTTTTTAATTTACTTGATAATAATAAAAAAATGACACAAAACGAAAAAAAAGGCTGTAAGAGGCAAGAACTTTTCACAGCTTTATAGTTTAGAGAACTTAAATTTTTGAGGAAAAATGACAAAACGCAATAAACTGTAACTTAAAATGAAAAATGAGTCATGTAGAAAAAGTTTACAACCTAACAAGTGAAGTGGCAGATGATAGGATAAAGACACAGCAAGACATTACACCGGATATTTACTGTGGCTTACAGTTTTTTCCCTTTATCTTGAACATAGTGTATTCTTGGATTTTGGTTGTTTTATGTTAAATATTTATTTTTTCTAGCAGCCTAAATGTGTTTAAATATTTAGCTAAATCCTTAATTTTTAGTCTTTTACAAGATCACACTGAGATTACGAGCTTCCCGTTGCCACGTTCTGGACCAGTTAGCTCTGTTCATTTGACTCTTATTTGACCTGATTAGGCAGCATTTAAGTCTGTTCGTCAAACTGTATGATAAAAATGCCTCTGTATGTTTAATTAAATACTGAAAATTAGTAGGCTAAGGGTTTCTATCTTAAATTGGAATTTTGGCGTAACAATTTTGGGGGCTCGTCCGGGATCTCACTGAATCTATTACAATGTGAAAAATGTAACATTGTAACAGTTTCTGATCAATTTGGACACAGTGAGGGTCGCGCCATTAAATATTATTTGGATTTAATGAGGTGTTCTCATCTTTTTCTTTCAGTTTTATTGTTTCAGAGCAATTATAGACTAAAAATAAGGTTTTGTTTGATATTAAGAAGAGAGCTCAAATGAGTAGAAATATAAATAAGTAAACAAATTCATAAACTTTTAGGACAAATCAAAGCGTAAATGCTCTTATTCTCTTATTGTAAAGAGACATGTTTGTATTTGTACTGCTGTGTGGGGTCAGTAACTCTGTCATAGAAAAACTACACTTACTATTCTTTACTTCTGTACAAATGCAACATTTAAGTGGAAAATCCTCTAGTATAAAACCATTGGGAACTAAACTATGTAAAAGGGGAATTCTGTTTATGTAATAAAAGCTGTAAAAAATAATTTCAATAAGCAATTGCCTATGTTTTTACACTTTAAGCTGTTTTCTTTTGTTTGAGCAACCGCTTATATTTAAATAAACTGCAGTAAAACAAAACAAAAGCCACAGGCTCTATAAATTAAAAGTAAAAAATAGTGACACAGTGATCTCCTGTCTCCTTGCAGTTTGTTGTCACAGCGTCGTCTTGAGCAGGACCATCTGAGATGGAGGATGTTCTGAGTTTTGGTGCCAAACCCATCAGTGCTTGATTAAACTCCATTTTGTGACGATGTGAACGCCTCTCTTCCTTCGCCTTCGGTTCCTCCACCTCTTACGTCCCAGCGGCTGATCCAGTCCGACTCTTTATCCCTGTCATGGTTTTGCAGAGTCTTTGTCTCAGATGATTTCCAGGACGTCACAGGGAACGAAGCCTCTCTTCTTTCCAAACGCCACTCTGATGAAGCCGCCACGCTCGCCCTCACTGCTCACACAGATCTACAGCAGAGGAGAAATCATATCAATTAATGGATGAAAAACATCTTAGCTGGTCTATTCTCTTACTACATTATCCCATATTTACCTTTTACATCCCTGATTTAAAACGAGTGACAGTTGTCTGCGTTTGGACTGCAACAAACAATTATTTTAGTAAACGATTAATCGCTCGTCTGTCGATTAATCAGATTTTAAAAATTCACTTAACCACGTAAGCATTTCTTATACAATATTACAAATATTTTCTTCATGAGATAATTCAATTTTTTTTCATGAAGAAATAAACATTTAACTGCCTAAAATGAAACAACGTGACTTTCATTTCGCGGACGCTTAATCATTTATAGCAAACGATGCATCAAATGTGAAAAGATCAACCTTTTCTGCTTGACTTATCAATACATTGCAGGGGCAATCTGCTGATTGTTTTTTGGATTAACCAATTAATAATTATATAGCACACTTAATTAGACATTTCTAAGAAAATCTGAACCAGATGAAGGTAAAACTGCCTCTATATGAGGTTCATGTTTACAGACATACACCTTTTTGTTTTGTTTTTATTTTATTTTAATGCAAAATGTATTCTTATGTGCAGTTTTGGTTTAGCTCCTGCTCTGTGCTCTTTATTCAGCAATCGTAATTAAATATTATGATAGAAGGAGTGGAAAGTGTAACATGATAATAAAACATGTTGTTGCTCATCGGGTCATTTCTGGTTTGCTGTTTGGTTTAAAATTCCTGGCAAAAATAGCCTGTCATCATTTTTGCTGCCAGGCTGTTTTTGACAAAAATCAGAGTTTCCCACAAGCTCATAAAAAAACTATTTTACTTTTTTTTTTCTGCATTTATTAACTTCCATATCTCATTTTGATCAGATTATTCACTCCTTTACAGCTGTCACTTTAAATGAACTGCAAATGGATTTGTGTTCAGTCGTGAAGGTTTTCTGTTCCTCGACACTCGCCCGGTGTTTACCTTTCCTCGTTTGAACTTCGACCCTGTTAATGGGACAGAACACATGAATGTGCATGTCTGCTCTGAGCATTTCTCCCCTGGGTCTGAGTGAATGGAAAAGAGAGTCAGCAGGTCACAGATTCATCTTGCTGAGTTGCTTTTATCCCCACTGGGGCGCATTTACTTTAGGCGCACTCAGAGTCTTCAACACAGCAGGTCCTGGGAAGCAAACAGACGCTGCTCTGAGATCTGATAGCAGCTGAGATGCTAATTTGATTAGATTAGATCCCTGAGAGGAAATGACTGTTGACTCCAGATTAACTTTTGTGTGAACAAGTGTGTCCCAGAATAATTTAACCGAAGAGCTGTCGGATAATTTGAAGCTCAGGTTCTTAAACGTTGAGCTGTGACTTTGCATTAGACATCAGTAATGTATGAAATTAGAGGCTGAATATTTACACTTGAGATTATATTACCAAACGTGTTTATCAAATAAACCTAACAGAGGAAAATAAATGCTGCAGTACCTGCCCCTCCTTCAGAGTGAGCTGCCCTTGCTCTTTGCAGCCGATGAACGTCCTGTTGCACCTGAACACCTGATCTCCCTCCTGCAGCTCTTGAGCAAAGGCTGCTGGGAAATATCCGATCCTGTCCTCAATCACTCCCTGAAAGACAAGACAGACATTCATCAAGCTGAAATGAGCGACTCTGAGAACGAAACACACCAGGAAGGTGCAGAGCTCTTGGTCTGCTGCTGAACTGGGACAGAAGTGCTTTTTAATCTGCAGACGTTGAGTTTCCATTCGCTCTGCTGGAAACACGCCGGCGCAGCCATTTTGTCCCCTCAGTTATTATAAAGTTTATCCGTATTTATCTTTGTTATGAACAAAAAATTAAAAATCTCAGAGCGACAGTTTGGAAAATGAAGCATTGATTTCCTACCGACCTTCCACCAGTCGTCGTTGGAATCATCCGCCAGCAATATTCTGTCTCCTGCTCTGTAAGGAGAAACACGGAGGAGGATTAGGGCCACCGTAAAAAAATTAATCTCACTTTAATCTCAGCATTCTGATTATTTTTCTGTTGTTTTTTTCTTCTCAGAATTGTTATTCTTTTCTGACTATTTGTTTTCTTTGAGAATTCAGATTTTTTTTTCAGAATTTAGATTTTTTGATCTTGGAATTCTGATAATTTTTTATCATAATTCTGACTTTTCTTCTCAAAATCAGAATTGTTTGAGTTGGCAAAACTAGTCTTAAAACTTAAATCTACTAAGTTAATCTGAGAACAGGTTATAGTGTCATTATTTTTCATATACTAACGACATAACTGACAGAACTAAGGATGTTTGGTTATTGATTTGGATTTTGACACAGAATGAGAATTCTGAAATTAAAATCAGAATTTTATTTCTTTGTTTTTGTAGAAAAGAAAGATATTTGTAAATAAGAAAACTCATGAATGCACATAAACATTAAACCACTAGAGGGCCCTGGTTCAGCATTTATCCCCAATAATAGTGTCTGAATGATTTTGAGCTCAAGTAAAAGAAAAATCTCAGTTTTTACAGTGAAACGTGTCAAAAGTTCAACCACTGCTTCCTGTAAACCTCTGAGGAAGAACTTTTTTGCTCCACTGAACAAAAATATTAAATATGGAGGAACGTCTTTCAGGATTTTGCTCTCATTTAAAAGTGCGTCATCATCACATGATGGAAAAAAGACAATAATGTAATTAGAGTCCGTGTTGGCAGCTGAAACTAATCAACACACTAATTTTCTTACTTTAGATCAGAATGAAAATTAACCCTTTTGATTGGGGATACTCTTTAGTTTTTTATTTAAAGCACTGATTTATTTCTGAGCTAAACGGGAGAAAAAACTTGGAAAAAATGAGGAAAAGAGAAATTCATCGTATCCAAGTTTCCTCAGGAGATTTCTGTGAGAACGGAAACACATCGATACTTCGGCTCAAGGACTCATCTTTCCCGAAAGCCTATTTTAAAGTATCCTGCAAATCATGAGCAAAGAGCCAAAGCTTGGACAGAGGATAACATCTGGAAGTCCTTTAAAAAGCACTCCAGTAATGACACAAAAAATTATTTGAAAAGTACAAATAATCAACTAATACTCAGCTTTTCACGCGGCGTTTTAGGGCGTCTATCACTTTAAATCCAAATCATCTCCTGCTGGCCACGCCCCCAGCTCAATGTTTACACTCACACATAAAATTGGCTGCAAACAGATGAGCATTTATACAAGCATACATCTTTGAAAAGCAGAAGTGGAGCCTGCTGTACAACCAACAAAAATAAACACCACAAAAACACAAAATCTCACCAAATAGTTTTGGTATTAAAAATAAATAAGAAATGCATATTAATAAATGAATTTCATTAATTTGTTTGCTTAAAATGCAACTACATAACACTCATTGATAATCTGTAGCAAAGTATGCATGTACAGCTAAAATCAAGAAATACTTTAATAATCCTTTTTTGCATCACTTATCAATGCAATGTAAGGCTGATTAATGTGATGATACAACTTTTCAATTAACTAATAAATGACTAGATAGCAAATGGTGCTTAATTGAGATTTTCCTTAGAAAATCTGAACCAGGTGAAGCTAAACTCACTCTTTGAAGAGTTCTGGGTAGAAAATAATTACTGATAAAAAAAGATGTTTCATGTAAAAAATTAAAATGTTTACATTTTTGCTTCGTTTTGCCTTAATTTCTGCTCTGACTGTGTTGGTTTTTGAGTATGTATAGTCCAGGTAACGATTAATCGGTTACTAAATTAGTGGAAGATTATTTCAACGACTGATTAATTGCGATTAATCTGTTCAGACCTCCGTCACTACAGTTACAGGGACGTTTCTACTAGACAAGTTGATTTGCAAAACAACTCAAGCTCAGTCAGATCAGATGGAGACAAAACTGGAGACAAATAAATTAAAAACCTACTGAAATTAATTTTCCTCATAATTATGTCTGATTTTGTTCTATTGAACGATGTAAACACCATTCAGACTACATGAGAATCATTTTAGAAAGCTCCTTTTCCTCTGATTTATCTTTCATTCGTCTTCCTTCCACATCCTAAATTACAGCTGCGTCTACGTCGTTCTGGCCTGAAATACGCGACACTTTGTCAGTTTAATGGCAATAAATCATATTTGTATTAGGCTTCAAACACGATGCAGCCCGTCTCAGTGAAATACCCTAATGGAAGCTATTAATGGAATATCCTGGCATCATTAATCTCATTCAGGTTAGATGTACAAAAAGACTGATTGGATATTAATACTTAATCCCGTTTCTCCGTCAGGTATCAGTAATGAGGTCACTGAGTCTTTGGATCATTTGTCTCATTTATAAATATAAAAGTTTTATTGCTGTAAGTTATGTTACAAGTCACAGCTAAAAAAATAATGGAGTGCAAGAACAGAGGGAAATGCAGAAGTCATATAGGGCTGAAACGATTAATCGCAATTAATCGATTATTGAAATGATCATCAACTAATTTTGTGATCGATTAATCGTTAACTGGAGTATAAAGACTCAAAAAAGGTCATTTACTCCAAAAACAAAGAAGTATTTAAGTTAAAAATGTACAAGAATCACAGTTTAAGCTTCAGATTATTAAAAAACATTTTTTTTTTAAATTATCCCGACAGTTTATTGATAAATTAAGAAGAAAGGGTTGAGCTTTTCAAATGTGTGTTGGTATTTATTTTAGCAGCAGATGAATCCTTTGCAACACATGATCAAGCAAACACTAAAGGAAACATATATTATTCAATTTTAGGCAATGAAATGTTTATATTATTATACAGGAAATGAATTTAATTATTTGTTGCCTTTTTGCATTTTTAATGGTTTTTAAATATTGTTTTAAAAATGCTTAAAGTCGTTAAATGAAAATCTGAAAATGCACCAATTTCCTCATACAATTAATCATGAGAATAATTAATTACTAAAATAATAAATAATGGTTTATTCAGCACAGAAAGGTGAATCAAGCTACTTACTGCTAATCTATTAATTTATGAATAAACATGGAGGGAGTAATCAGCATTAATGCACATAAAGCAGAGGGGAAAAAATCAGCTTTAGGGGATTTTACCAGCCATTCATGAAAACATTTATCAGATTTTGAGCTCGAATTGGTGGAAAATGTCTTCATCTGATTAATCGAGTCAAATTCTCCAAACTGAAATGGCAACATGTGAGAAGGAGAACAGATGACAACTTAAATCTGGCTTCTTAGTGAAGTTGAATCGTTGGATCTGGAGAGGTGAGACGCTGTGCACAGCGAACCTCGGCTTTTTGTTTATTTCACATTTTCAACAAAGAAAATCAATGAGACGTCAGAGTCAATCAGTCAGCAACGTTTCACCTGCAGGCCTGGAGAGGTGCTGCTCTGGTGGATGCTGTGCTGTTTGCCATAACTCTGCGTGTGTGTGTGTGTGTGTGTGTGTGTGTGTGTGTGTGTGTGGGGGTGTGTGTGTGTGTGTGTGTGTGTGTGTGTGTGTGCAAGCGGACCTCATCTCCAGGTCGTGGCCCTCCTGGGCGCTGAAATCGTACAGGGCCACCAGCGTGTGCAGCTTGAGCGGATCGTTCTGCAGCTGGATCTGATCCATCTAAGCAGAACAGAAACACGGCTGAAGCCAAATATTTACATACCGCACAATAAAAAAACACAACATCAGTAAAACATCAGTGACTTTCATCAGGAAGACGATGTGTGGAGCTCCAAATCACTACTTTAATGAATAAAGACGAAACTAAAAGTAAACAATATTTAACTTAAAATAAGTAAGAAAAACTAGAAAACACACTGAAAAAACAAACTAAAACTAACTGAATTAGTCAAAAAGTCACAACAAAAACCTGATGGAAACATCTGGTTCCACCTGCAAATTAGAATATTTTAGTTTCTCTTGCAGGTTTTGGAAAGTAATTTGTTTCTGCTCAGTTTCAAATCATCAGTGAAAGAGAGAAGAAGAGGAAGAATCGGGTTTTCAGAGGGTTGCCGAGTTTCGGCAACCCATCAATATGGAAACGCAATCTGCATAGCAACAACAGGAAAAAAATAATTAAAAAAATGACACGACTTTTAGGGAATTTAATTGCCTCTTTCTGCTGCTGGACAGCAAGAGACGGCTATAATAAAGTGAAATGGCTCCACAGGTGTCAGCAGCAGCGGCTGCTAATGCGGCTGATGGATGGGTCTAGTTAAAGGACGCCGGGAGGGAAACGGCCTCCAGGTCCAAACCGGGGTACCAGGCATCCATTACAGAGCCGCCAAGACCACAATCTGTGCTACTAGTAAAATCAGATGAACTGTTCTGGAGTGCATCAAATACAGAAATCCAGCTAAAGTGAGAGTATTTTTAAATATACTGTTGAAATATTTGCTGTTTTTTTTTTTTAAATTAAATATTTGCTGTTTTGGGTGAATTAGGATTAATAAAATATTTATTTTTGCTAAATAATAAAATAATCAGAGTGGAAAAAATCTAAATATGCACAGAAGGAGCAGTGTGTAACTTTTATAAAGAATATTTTTATATGTATTTGTTGAAACTGTCACCATGTTGTGACGCTTTATGAAACAAATAATCTGGGAAAAAAACATCTTAAATGTCTTTTAATGAAAAAAATTTAACTATTTACAATTACTATATCTTAATGGAGTATTATCGTTATCTTCCAAAAGATACTTTATTTTGCTAAATAATAAAATCCTTAAGTTGCCATGACAGCAAAGAGTGTTTTAGGTGAAAGCCTTATTGATTATGGATTTGTCTATTATCACCATAATTACTAATGATTATGCATTTTGTTTACCTTTTTAGGGGAAATATAAACTTTACTGTTTGCTAAAAACCAGAAAATCCTGATAATAAATTGGCAAGATAATAAAATGCTGCTGACGTTACCATGACAGCAAAGAGTTTTTATAGGTTAAAGGTCAAAATCTAATGACAGGTTCGTGCTTTTATGAAATCATAGTTTTGGTTCTGCATCTGAATGCTACCAACGATTCTGTATTTTATTTGAGCTGCACTATTTGCTAAGAAACGCAGATTTCAGCAAAATCCACCATTGATGAAGAGGAAACCATTCCTGCCTGGACGGCTCTCCTCTGCTGAAGGATGGCTTTTCCAGAGGCTTCTGGGCTCAGCAGAGCCTCCATCTGTCGGCCCGCCAGCCGGAGCTAATGGACCTGTCGGCTGACAAACCGCCCGCTGCAGCCGGTCCCGCTGCAGCCGGACCTGCTGCAGCCGGACCCGCTGCAGCCGGACCCGCTGCAGCCGGACCCGCTCTGGACGGCTGCAACACGGAGCCCCAACCAAAACTTTTTCACATTTTATCACCTTAAAACCACAACTTTCCGTGTATTTAATTAGGGTTTCATGTCATAGTTCAACTATGACAATACAAAGGATATTAAGTTAATTTTTACCAATAAAAATGTGATTTGTTTTTCTATTCAACCCGGCAGAAGTGGCAACATTGATAAAGATGATTCTGATTGGTTGTTTCTGTATAGCAAGAAGGCAGAGCAGCTTGACTTTGTCACAAATTATCTGTGAGTTTTCAATAAAAATCAGGAAAAAATATTTTTTCATAAAAGTTACATATCGCAGCTTTAACACATGAAACTAAACCGTAACAGAAGACGATAGAGAGGATGAAGGCTAATGAAACTTAGCATCGCTCAGCAATGAAATATTCATGGCTGAGCTGCAGGAGGTGATTCAGAGGCTTAACCTTTTTCCTTTCTGCAGCATGAATTTTGCACCATCAGCACTGAATCCAAGCACAACAAATGGCAGCAGATCGAAGGTTTAAAGGTCAAGGTTTGTCTGCGCTGCCACAGGGAAACGGTCACATCAGTTTGGGTTTGATTTGTTATAGATGGATGAAAACTGGATTTCCCCCCCAAAGTCCGAGGAAATTCATGAGGCAATCACAGTTGGTGGGAGGGAAGATTATTGGCCAAGTGTGAATTCACATAAAAGCATAAAGTAGAACAAGAGGTTTTCAGATAAAGAGCAGAAAAATGTTTTCTTAGGAAGAAGTTTCTCACCGGTAAGTCATCGGCCTTTCTCTCTGGCAGGTACAAACACTCTGCTCCGTTCTGCATAACTGTGAAAACTAAGAAAACCAACAGAAAAGTGACTCACTGCAGAAATCGAGTGGAAAACTGCAGGAAAATGAGTTCCTGGAACAGGTTCTCACCGTCATCGCTGTGTTTTCTCGACAACTCTTGCCTACTGCTGTGAGCCACGACCTCCTCTGGGACGTTATCCAGATCGCTGGCCTAAAAGCAGTTAATCAATAGCAAAGCTCAGATATTTAAAGCAGACATTGGTATTGACATGATGGCATTCTTAAGCGCTGACACAGATTCTTGATTTAGTTCTGGACTTTGACTGGGCCACTCTAACATACCAATGAGTTTAAATTGTGGCCAATTCATGGATTTGTTTTATAGAGAATAATTAAATAAGCTTGTGACAAAAAGCAATAAATTAATCAAAAGATTAATTAAAAGGCTTTAGATCATTTCTATTCTGATGATCGATTTGTTTTTTAAGTTTAAATTATTTACGGATTCAGATTTCACGACAGCATATTACGCCTTTCGTAGGTATAACAGAAAAAATAGTTAATTTTTACCAAAAATGTTGAAATCAATCTCAGACATTTTATGGAAAAAGAACATTTATAAATTTCTGAGCTGCAAAATTGTTAAATTTATGAGAAAACAAATTCAGAATTCTTTAGAATAATTTCAGAAATTTCCTAGAAAAGTTCCTAAAAAGTTTTTACTAGCAAATTTCCATTTTTTCAAGCTCAGAAATTTCTAGAAACCTTTAGGTTGCTCTCAAAAGTTCTATCTCAATCTGTTATTTTTAATTTTATTTTCTATCTAAACAATCTAAACATCAGCATAACCTTATTTTCGCTACATTTGCCACTAAATATGGATAAAATACGTGCAAGTTAGTTCACCAAAGTCAGCGGTGGCGACATTTATGCTAGTATGCTAATCTGCTACTTTGCTAACTCAGAGCTAATTTTTAGCTTAACGCTTCAGCATTTTTGCAAACTGTGAAAACAATAAGTGCACCAAACTTCACCTAAATGTTTTCAGATAAATTTTGAAGCGCTAATTTACTTGACTGTTTTGTAAAATAAAGTTCGACATCTGTGTTTAAGTTTTGGTTCTTGACTCTTAGAAATTGAAGCATTTATAATGTTTATTTTCATGCACTAACAAATATGACACTGCAGATGGTGACAAAGTAACACATGTTAACAAATAGTATCAACATATTTAGCGTGCTAGCATTAGCTTCTTCTGAATACTCTTTTGGTGTAGTGATTTAGCATTAGCGCAGTTAGCAGTTTAGTTAGCGTTTTAGTTAGCCACTGCCTAATTTACAACAAAAAGTGCCAGAAAGTTGTTGAGCACCAAATACACATTGTTTAACAAACAGCTAACATTTAATGTCTTAACATGCCGGGAGAATGGCTGAAAAATCACCGTGAGAGAAAAATATTCACAACTTCAATCAAAAGTAATTCAAGACAGCGAGAACATAAAACCAGTCCCCACAATCCTGACATTAGGCAACTTCTGAAGGGAGTTGGATGGACTAGATTATCCTTAAGTGAATCAATATAATTACACACCACACTTTTCAGATATTTAATTGTGCAAAACTAACAAAAAACAACTTTTCTTCAATGTCACAATTATGTCTGCTTGGTGTTCTGCTGAATGCAGCCTCAATGAAAACAATGAGGGGTTTTTAGCTGTGATGTAGCAAAACATAAAGTAAGCAAAGGGGTGTGAATACTTTTACAAAGCGCAATAAGTAAACAAGTAAAGTTTCAAAGCACTAAGTTGCTAAAATTAATCTATTTTCTGTGCTGAACTACAGATGGGAGTAAACATGCCGTTTCCTAGTCTGCATTTGGAAGCTATTATCAGGCTCCTGCTGAGATCACATTGTCTCTAAAGTCTCCACACACGCGCGCACACACACAACACACACACACACACACACACACCCACACACCCACGCATCTCTAACAGCTGCACAGGACAGCAGATGACGGCTGAAACCCAGCAGCTTTCAGACGTCATCATCCAGAGGCACGCGTCCAGATTCAGTTCACCTTACATTACGATATATACGGCATGAGAGCAGATTCTGCATGCAGCTGCAAATCAGTCTGATTCATCTTCGGAGCGGTGACACCGCCGTTCGCAGTGACATCTTCCAGCAAGCCCGCCTGGGCCACACTGCCTTTATTGGTAGTGTTTGCAGCGCTGCAGCGTACAGATCTATCTAAACCATCACGTCTGCAAAATTTACATGAAGCCCAAACAAAAGTAATGGTGCATTCACACCAGCTCTGTTTAGTCCACTTCAAACTAACTCCAGTTTGTTTGTGTAGAAAGTTTGGTTCATTTGGGGAGGTGTGAATGCATAATGGAACTTCAAAAAAAGCGAACTTTGAGTCTGGCTTTGGTTGAGGTGAACTCTGGTGCGTTTTGAATGCATAAGTAGACTGGAAACCACTGCAAAAGCAGAAAGTGGACAACAGCGCATGGCATTCTGGGTAAATACTACCAAAACAAACGGACTAGCCTAGCGCTTGCAGGAGAAATTGTTTGTGGTCTTTAGCCAAACGCAAAAGAGAAATCCTCCAACCGCTAAAATCTGACACTCCATTTTTGTTTACGTTTTGTGAAACAGGAAGTTGGGCTTAGTGGCTTCTGCAGAGGTTTTTGTGTCGTTTCCTTCTTGGTGCAGCGCCCCCTCAGGCGAGGAGGGGAACAGGTTGCTTAAATGTGACGTATTATGCTTCCTTGGACAGGATGATCATTACATTTTTTACACAAAGTCATTTTCAAATAATGAGATTTTAGTCTGGTAAGTTCTTCCAATTTTGAGCTGTTTTAGGGCGTCTGGTAACTTTAAATCCAAATAAGCTGCTGCTGGCCATGTTTCCCAAACTCAACGTTTGCACTCACACACGAAGATGGCTGCAAACAGATGAGCAAAGATAAAACCGTACACCTTTGAAAAGCATAAATTGAGCCTCCTGCACAACAAACAAGAACGCAGCAAGTGGTTTCTGGATGGTAAGTCAACAACAAAACACTGTTTCTCTTTTCCAGCAGCCATTGTACAGTGCATGCAGCGGTAAAACCAGCTGACCAAATGTACTGTAACTCAGCTTGGGTTTCTAGGTAACCCAAGCTGAGTTACCTGGGACTTCACTGGGGTTGCTAGGTAACGGGGTCTGCTGATTTTAGTGGTTTTTGGAACGGCTCATTTTCCAAACACCAAAAAACATTAATTTATTGCCAAAAACCGGTTGGGTGTTGGTTTGTTTTAACCAGTTGGTCTGTTTCTAGTTTCTGTTTTTGTACTTCCAAACGGAAGCAAAACAAATTATATTTTTCATAATTTGTCCCCTTTAAAGCGCTTGATTTGTTTCAGAAAAACCGCAGCAGCTGAAAAATGTAACAAATGTTGCAATTCTAGTCCCAAATCGAACTGACATCACCCTAAAGCTCTAGATATCACATGAAGCCAAGTATTGGGTTCTTACCGAGTTTCTGTGTGGAGAATCTGAGCCGCTTGCCCTCTTGGCCTTTTGTGCCAGCGACGTCCCAAACCTCAGGGCTTCATAAACTGGGTCCACCTTATTCCCACAGGCTTTGGAGCAAAACAAGATACAAGATAAGCTGATGAGCAAACAAATGTGAAGCTTTCATCTCGGCCAAGTGGTTTTTCCATAGAGGCATAAACACTAAACGGCAGATAAGCTCTATAATCTGTTCAATTAGATATACAACAAAGTTTAAACACACAGAAGCAGAGGTGGGCAGAGAATTCAAAACTTGGACTCAAGTAACATCAGCAATACTTTGACATATTTTCACTCAAGTAAAAGGAAAAGTAGCTTTTTTATGAGTAAAACAGTATTTGGTAAAAAGTCTAATCACATATTGAGCAAATGATCAAACCATTAATCATTTGCTATTTAAAACAAAATGATAAAATTATGCAGAAATGTTGATACTTTTAAGATCAAATGTAAAAAAAAGTTCTATAAATATATATAATTACAAAATAAAATCAGGCAAAAGTAAAAACTTTCAATTTCTTTCAACATTTATGAAACTTTAATTAAAACTTAATTCAGTTAAGTTACTCAGTGGGTAAAGTGTCCAGAAATCATGCTGAAGTAAGAATAGTTCAATGGATATAATCTGTCTAGCCAGCTGGACAGATTATTAATCCCATGTGGGAAATTGTTTTGCTACAGCAGGGACAACAACTAGAAAGTAAAAATCCTCCTATCAGTATTTTTTTCTTCAAAAAGTAACTGAAGTAAACGTAACTGAGTAAATGTAACTAGTTACTTCCCAGCTCTGTGTATTAGATGTTTGAATCTCACCGATGGGCATGACTTCTTTAATGCAGCCGTATTGTTCCTGGTTCAGCAACGGAGAGCTGTAGTATCGGCGAAAACCTTTTGGCTGCAGAAGAGGAAAACAGTGAGTCAAAATATGTCCATCTGACAAACCATAACCATTAAAAATAACATTAAACATTCCTGAAGTCTTGAAATATTTGGATTTTTGATAAAGTTGTGGAGAGAGGTGGTTTTATCCATAAAAAGTCCTGCATCTGTGCAGCAAATGCGACCCATTTTCTCACTTGAAAAAAGAGAAAAAGGCAGACTGAACTCATCAAATCTTTTAGTCACCGTTTATCAGCCTATAAAAATGCGCAAATTAATAGAAATGTTGTGACAGTTACAAATAAAAGGCAGTTCAAGGGCAAAGTGGGTAACAGATGCTGGAGGGTGTGGCGCTGTTAACAAAACGATGTCAGACTCAGACGTCATGCGCAGCACAGGGCCGCCCTGAGGCTAACCCGCAACGTCATTTCTACAAACTCTCAGATTCACCACGACATCAAACGGAAAAATATCAGTGTTTAAAAAGGAAACTATTCAGTGATTCCTAAGGTTGAAATGTGGACGTGTATCCAGCTGGAAAAATGATCAGAAAGTATCATCTTTTCTGAATATTCCTAGGAATAGTTTAAAATGTTGGTTTTATGCATGCACTTAGAAAGTTATATGAGATGCAAATCACATGTCAGAGCCAGAAAAACCTGAAACCATTGAAAGTATATAAACAAACATGTATAAATTACACTTTAATTTCTATAATGAGCAGATTAGAAATTCTAAAAACTCTTGTCATATGAAAGAGAGCTGCTCTAAAACAGGAGGGCACTGCAGGACATTGACATAGAAATTTATCACAATATTGTATGGTAACATTGTGATAATAGTAATAATAAAAAATCTATTTATAGCTTTTATTTTTTAGATGTCACCATATATAGCAAAATAAACACAAATATTGCTGTTGTAAAACGTTCCCATTTTATACAGCCTTCTTCAGGATGCAGTTTACGGATCACTTCAAAAAGTAACTCAATTTAATCATATTTTTAAATTTTCTTTATTTCTAATAATACAGTCAGTTATTTTTAAACATCGTTAATTGGAATTTTCTCATTACCTAGTAAATCCAGCAGAGGTCCACCTGTTACCTAGCAACCCCAGCAGAGTTCTGACTGTTACCTAGCAACCCCAGCAGAGGTCCACCTGTTACCTAGCAACCCCAGACAAGCTAAAAGAATGCGAGTAAAGAACATGCTTTGTTTTGCTGAGAGACGAATCCTGACCTGTTCAGAGAAGCATAGTAAGTCACCTTTAAACAGCCAACATAACGTATGTTTAAAAGCTTCTTTTTAGAGAAATTATTCAGGTTTAGAAACAGGAAGTCACTTTCCACTCTTTGGAGGAAACCTGAAGGAAGCTGTGAAGATGAGCAGGAGGTGTTGCGGCCTCTCTTTATGTTTGTGACAAAACATTCCTCACAAAAAAAAAACAACGACTGAAGAATGAATCACTGATTTCATCATGAGCAGCGCCGTGAATCAATTCAGTTCCTTTTCAAATCATGACGCTTCAGATATTGTCCAACATGTGAACGGCTGTCAGGATCCGAGACTGAAGCAGTGACTCACAGATCAACTGCTGGCTTATGTTAACAGGAAATGCAACATTTAACCGTCAGAGACTAAAAGTCTTCAAAGTAAGAAACAAATATTTCTCGGAGAGACTTTTTATTGTTTTTCAAAGTAAATAATTTTAAAATCAACTTTTCAGCCACCAAAAAAACAAACATTTGAGTCACAGTTCAGATCCATTTTCATGTATGGATTATGTCCTGGCAAGTTGTGTTTATTTCTTGAGAAATAACAATTTTCACATCAAAATTACACACTTTTCCAAACTCAAGTTCTTAGTGATTTTAAATGTAAAATATATGTATACACATATATATTTGCATTTAGTAGAAACAAACTAACGAGGTCTTTCTGAAATATGTGAAACTTTCAATGATTCTAAGAGTTTTTGTCAAGAGCCACATTTCTGCAGCTAATTCACCACAGAGAGCTTTTACATTTCAGGATAGGGTGCCAGTCTGCTAGGTCTCTATGCTAATCTTGCTTTATCTTTGTCGTCTTTAAATGAATATTTTCATTTTATGACTTCAGGTTGAAGCTGCAGGCTTTTCTCTGGTTTTTTGTTACTTCACACATCGATACCTGATACCAAGTCTGTCGCAATAAATCAATTAATTACATGATACATTTAGACAAAATTGATCATTTCTATTTGGACAAGAAACGTCCAAATAGAAATTGAATCCCATTTTAATACAGTTGAAAATTGCTGCATAAATCCTACCTTGCCCTTTTGTTCCCTGTCTAACCTGAAGGGTTAATATATTTTCAAATGCATTTTTGCTTGCAGAGATTTTAAAATCCATTTTAGATATTTTAGTTTGGTTCGTTGTTTATTTATGTGGGATATTTGAAATGTTTTCCATTTTCAGTGTCAAGAGTTCTTTATGTTTTTTTTATTTTATTTTATGTTGTATTTTTATTTTATTTTATGTTGTATTTTGTGTTTATGATGTAAAGCACTTTGAAATGCCTTGTAGCTGAAATGTGCTATACAAATAAAATTTGATTGATTGATTTGATTGATTTAGGAAATTTTTTTTTTCCTTTTTCTTTTCAACTTTTAAGTTGAAAAGAATCTCGAAAAGACAATATTATCGTTTATCGCAATAATTTCTGGGACAATTTATCGTCTTGTAGTTGTTGCGTTTTGAAAACTACACCCTGCTCTCCAAAGCTGTCAGTTTTTGTTTTTTGTAGAGCTTATTGGCAAAATAGGTTTCAGCTTTAATGCAGCTCTGGAGCATGAAGTCACTCGCTTTTCTGCTGGCTGCATTCAGTTAGCCAAGAGAAACAAGCATGGCAGCAAACGCATCCAAGTTTAGAGTTTGCTGAATTTAGAGCTGCACTCCTCTGGGGAAACTTCCCTTTATATGCTCGACCTTTCAACCTGATTTTCCACTCCTGAGAGCTGGTCATATCTGCGAGCCTCATCCCAGGGAAAAACATAGCAGGGGGGGAAAGGAGAACGCAAAGGCTGTGCTGTTGATTTTACGGCTACATCGTTTCCATATGACATTTATTCCCTTTTATCTTGTTTGACACCAACTCAGCGTACTCCAAATGTTCCTAACTGGTTCCAGTTATTGTTGCATAATGGAGACAACAGAGGAGCATTAAAGGGGGGGAGGTAATCATAAATTGTACGACTTTAAAGGCCTGCAGCGGCTGAGGTGCAGTGTGCAGGATGACAATGAAAAATGCTTCTCCGTCTTTACGAAAACACCAGGACCACCCTGACAGATGCATCCCTCAGCCAGAAGATCTTATTTTAATACAGGATACAAATGATCCAAAGAGATAAAAGTTGTGACACATTCTTTCCAGATCTTTGTTTTTAACTCTTAAGAAAATGGCCTACAAGTTGAATCACTTCATGGTCTACAAAAACAGTGACAAAGACTTTCCTGGGAGTCAGATTCCTGAGCAAAGTGTTTTAAGGTTACACACTCACTGCTACTAAGGCGTTTAGGATCACAGGACAATAACTCTGACTCAGCTGACAAGAATCTACACATTGGCAGAAATAATGGAGCTAAAATTTAGCAAAAGACAGTTTAAGTATGTTATTAATGAATCAGCCAACAAAAGCAGAAATTAAGTTTACGCTGCTTAAAGTTTTTCACGTTTTGTCGAGTTTGAGCCACAAACTTTAATGTGTTTATTGGGATTTTATGAGACAAAGCAACACGAAAGACTTCATAGTTATGAAGTAAGAAGAGAAGGTGAATTCTTTCACAGGGAAAAATGTGAAAAGTAACATTCATATTCATGAATCAATAAGAATAGAAACTAATTGATTCCATGGAGATGAATCTCACGTACTTAAAGGAGACCTGCCTTAAAGGTGACCTGTTTTTAATTTTGTTTGGGGTCAATAAAGGATCCAGAACTTTCATGAAAACATTTTTTTAAAAGTCTTTTTTTAAATTTTTTTTACATATTTGTTCAAATTATCATCATGATAATCTGAAAAAAGTATGGTTTGAGGCTGGTAATCTGGGGAAAAAAAACTGTTACTCTGCCTTTTCCCAGTGCTAACTATAAACAACCAATCAGAGTGAGGAGGCGGGTTTTAGTGCTGTCAATCATCCTCTCTCCCTCCCTCTCTTGTTAAGGCTAGTTAGCATAAAATCCATTGATGACGGATAGACAGTTTTTCTGTAACAGTAAGTTGTTTCTTTGCCGTTAGCACATAAACCAGGCATACATGAGCTTGATTGACAGCGCTAAGACCCTCCTCCTGGCTCTGTTTGGTTGTTTTTGATAATAGCGTTGGGAGAAGGTGGAGGAGGTCGATCTTTTCACAGACTTTCTGTCTCGTATTGTTCTGGGATCTGGATAAACATTTCTCTGTAAAAGTTGCAGCTTTAAAGGAGTGAACACTTTTATTCAGCTGAATGTTTTCCATCTACATTTTAATCCTGCCATTCCAACCTGTGGACAAACTTCATTATTTCAGGAATCCAAACCATTTGACTTCCTGTTAATGTCATGCACATTAAACTGGCTCATGATCTTTGATAAGTAGCCGGAGGGCCGTCGCGTTTGTCTTTACTTACGGAGACGCGGGCTGGACACGATGAAGGGAAGCTCAGTGTTTTTAGACGGAGAGCCGCGCTGCTCTTATCTAACACGGATGATATAACGATGATGAGGAGGATGACGACGGTGGTCACAGATGCGCTGGCACACTGACACATAAAGTGTGATTTCTGAATAAGCACATTCTGGTGGGAAAGAGCCATTTTCATATTTCAATGTGTCTGTTTTGGTTGCTGTCGCTGTGTTGACTGACTTCCCGGGGCTCAGAGGCTCCCAAACTGGTAAAAGTGCATTTATGCGCCATGCGGTCTGCGTCTCACCAGTTTCCCCATGCAGCGCTGCTGGCCGACTCCGTTCTCACATTTGTGGTGCAGGCTCATCTTGCAGGCTTTGCAGCGCAGGCCATGCTTCGCCGTGTTTCCTGCCAGGAACACCACGTGCTTGGCTGTTGTTCCTGATGCAAACAAAATGGAGGGAAAACGGTTTAGACAAAAAAATCCACTTAAAGCCAGAAAACCTGGAAAAGATTTTTCCAGATTCCCTCATGTCTGAAAATGTAGTTATTCAGTGGTGAGGACTAGGGGAGCAGAGCGGATTAAGGAATATCTATTTTAATATTTAACAATGGAAGATTAGCTGCTTTTCCATTACAAATGTGTGCAAAACTTTGGCAACATTCTGCTAATGGCAAAAAAACACATTTTCACAATAGCATTGACTCCACTGAATAAGAAACACAATTTAAAATGACAAGTCATAAAAAATATGCAGCTCCATCATCTTAAAACGACTTCCTGTCACATTCTTCATCGTTTCCACCAGTAGAAACATCTGGTTGTTGATCATGTGACTCGTGATGTGAAAAAAAGTTTTTATGGAAATTTTGCAACCAAATGTTTTTATTAAAAAAACTGTTTTTTTTTAATTTGGTGCGTTTCCATTAAGAAAATCAACTTTCAAAATGTCGAATTGCACAATTATATGGTCACTGGAAACACAGCTGGTCTCTGGTTCTGCACAACAGTTTGCCAGGATTACAGGACTTATAGTTCTGTACCACAAATAGCAAACCACTTTTTAAAAAATAGACAAAAAAAATAGCTTAAATAACTTAAATTTCTTTGCTTATTTTTCTGTGAAATCCATGTTAAAACTTTCTAAAGGTTCAGTAGATTGCTAAAATGTTTAAATTCGCAACGATTAATTGGATTAATCAATTATTGACAGAACTGTCAACAAATTTAGTAATCAATCATTAAGTGGAATGTGCAGATTTTAAAAACATCAGTTGCTGAAAGAAGAACATGCATATACAGGTAATTAAGCCACAACTGCACAAATATATATTTACATTTTAATTTAAGAAAGAAAAAGTCTTTGTCTGCATGAATGTTTAAGGAGGAACTCAACTAGCATAACTCCAGCTTCACCTGCTTTTTGGTTTTAGTCGAGGTTTAAGAAAACTAAAGAAAGTAAAACTCTTCAGTTGGTTTGCACATGTTTTAGTGAGATGGAGCTTCACAGATCATCACCACAACAACACCAGCAGCAGCGGAAGCAATGCACAAAACCTGCAGCATTTTTTCACTTAAAATTAGATCAGGTAATTATGTCCTCTAACGAGCACCTCGTGTTTCACTCCCCAGGTCAGCCGATCTTTAATAAAGGAAACCTGTTAGGATTACGCTGTTAGTCTGTCTCTGAGGAAACTGAGGACAGGAAGTCAAATATTTTCTCATTAGGAAACTTTTATGCTGACCTGAGAGAATAAACACCAGAAACGTTCCTTTCTTTGAGGATAAATTCCTCTGAACATTTAAAACTTAAATGAAGACGATCGTCTTCACCTGCCCCCTTCAGGGCTGAAACGAGAAATCGATTAATCAGATTATCTCAGTTAATTATGATTAATCAATTACTAATTGTCAGTTTTATTTGTTTCAGTGCACAGCACTGTGGCCAACAGTGTTATTTTAAATAAAATTGTATTGTCCTGAAAGAAACATCAACTAATTTAGAGTTTATTAGTTAATTGGCTCATATAGACTCGAAGCAGAACCTATTGAGAGCAGTAATTAAGCTAAAGTTGTACAAAATAAACACATATACGTTCCATTTCAGATAAAAACATTTTTATCAATAAACATGTTTTACCCAAAACTCCTCAAGTGGCAGTTTTTGTTTCACCTGGTTCATGTTCACTGCAGGAAATGCATTTTATTTTTGCATTTTAAGCCCTAAAATTTTTAGTTTCTTAATTACAAAATAAAATTACGTTTTTTTTTGTTTGTTTTTTTTACATCTTTTAATGTATCTCAAATATTGTATAAAAAGGTTAAAGTGGTTAAGTGAAAAATGAGTAAAAAGTGCCAATTTGTAGCTGATTAATCGATTTCTAAAATAATCACCAACCCTATCAATCTTTTGTTTAAGAGACGGAATAATTCAAACCCAAGGTTCGGTTTATCAGCTAGTAAAAATGATGAAATATGCCCTTTAATGTTGCAACCACAACATTTGATTAATATGATAATTAATTCCACAAACGAAATATAAAACATTGCAAACTTTCTATTTAAAGGCTAATTGAAGGCTGTTTTCAGAGTGGTTTACATGCTGATTAAAGGGCCACATTTACATGTCTTTTTACCTTCTCAGTGCTTGTATTATGCAGTCATGTGTTCCTGACATAAGGCCTATCAATATTCATGGATTACAAGGATATCTGCTGCCAGAGAACTTGGACTGTCTGGCGAGGGAAGGACAGATGGAGGGACTGGACTCAGGTTGGGCTGAATAATCTGTCAGATTGAGCTGCAGTTCTCTCATGTGTTTATCAAATATCTTCTGTTGGAAACCAAATGTAAAGCTGAGGGAAAAAAACACTCAGCTGGTTTTTGGCAGTAGGTTAGTATTTTCTGGTGTCTGGAAAATGAGCAAACCTCAATGTAACGTCACAAATCCGCAGGCACCGTTACCTAGCAACCCAAATTGCATCCCTCCCGTTACCTAGCAACCCAAGCAGAGATCCAGAACATTTCGTCAGGTGGTTTTAACACTGTATAATGGCTGCTGGAAAAAACTGGTGTTTTGTTGTTGACTTAGCATCTGGAAACCACTTGCTGCATTCTTGTTGGTTTTGCAGAAGGCTCCACTTCTGCTTTTCAAAGACGTACAGTTGTATAATTGTGCATCTTTAGTAACCCAGGCTAACCTGTTTAAGGAAACATCACAGTTTTCCTGTTAGACCTCGTCTCCTGCTCTCAGTTCTCATGGATCGCGTCAGCAGAGGCGGCGTTCGAACCATACCTACTATCATGTGGTTGCAGACGTCGCAGAACGTGGGCTTCTTGAAGATGTGCTCCATGAAGCAGTGTCCCGCCGAGTCCACCTGCAGCGGGTTGCGCGCCTGCGAGCGCGACGTTGGCGGCGGGGCGCTGGGGATGGCGGGCGGGACCGGAGGGATGGGCAGGCTGGTGGTGTGCGGCGGGGCCATCCCGATGTTGCAGAGATGGCCCGTGCTGCTGCTCACATCCGAGAGGAGCTCCGTCTTGTTCTCGCTGCTGTTCCGGAAGAAGTTGTCGGCGCTCTTGCTGCGGATGCTCTTCGTCTTGAAGGAAAGCGAGCGTTTGAGTTTCTGCAGCTGGAAGACGAGAGAAGATGAAAATGTAGAGCAGGTTTGTTTTAATAAACAATCCCAATATGGACTGCATTTCCAGTAACCAGGTAATGGTCATGCTTGTTACTGGTTTTCTATTTGTTGACTTCATGGTGTCTTTTCTGACTTTATATTTTGTGTTTTTATGAAGTAAAGCTCGCCTTGCTGCTGAAATGTGCTATACAAATACTAATACTAATACTAATTAATACTAGCCAAATAAACTTCGCTGATTGATTGATGATCGCTCAATTTGACATTTAGAAAATATTTAAAATTATTTACACTGCAAAACAAAATATTGCCAAATATTTTTGGTCTAGTTTCTACAGCAACTATCTACTTCCTGCTCTTTCTGTAACGCTGCCTTCAGAATGTCATAGCATGGCTCATTTATTAACCCTTTAACCAAGATTTCACTGAGAAGTCAGAATGATGACCTCAGCAGATGCACCGTTCAGCCAGGTGTTTGCTAATTGCTGCCGGCTAGTCTAAAGGAGCAGCTCTTAAAATTGGAAACTGCAGCGCTGAGGAGGAGCTTTGCCATCGAGGGCGGGGCTATGTCCTCCCAGACGTTCTGCACATGGTTGCCATGGAGATTAAAAGATTCAAACACGCATGAAAGAATCAAATCTACACTACAGGCTTGTTTCTGATGAGGGAATAAAACAACTGCAGTTACTTTAACTGTATTTTTTTAGACTTTATAGTTGGTGTTTAGGTTTTGTTAAAAATGTTTTCCAATGAAAAATTATTAGCGAGACATATTTTGAAATTTCTTGTCAACTTTAAACATTTTTTAACTAAAAAACACAGTTTGTTGGGCAGTTATGGGATGTTTATAAGCAGATATATTTGGTTAATGTCCGTTTGAGAATCTGTGGCAAGACTTGAAAACTAAAGTTCCCAGATGCTCCACTTGAGCTTCAGCTGCTCCAAAAAGAAAAATTGGCCACTTTTTATTCTCTGGATGTGTAAATCAGGTGGAGATGCCCCAAAAGTCTCTAATCTCAGTGAAACACTGTTGGAAAACAAATGCAGCAACAAAAGGGCAGAAGTTCGGCGGGTGTGAACACCTCTGCAGGGCACCGTGCGCGTCGTCTTCTGCGTACAGATGCAATTTATCCGAAACATAATAAACTGCAGAGCTGCTAGCTGAATTAACACGTTGTGCACACGCTGGTTTCGCTTGTCATTTTTCCTGAACACGGATGTGCAAATCATTCTGAGTCACTGCAGCTGGGCCATAGTGAATCAATTCCCTGGGTCACTCTGGAAACAATCAATTTACAGCCTTTCTCTACCATTACCACCCACACACACTTTCACAAACAAATCTACAACAGAAATACCTCCATGTTACATTAAATTACTTCTAAAAATAAACCTCATTTCCAGAAAAGCTGGGACGTTTTCTGAAATGCTTCAAAACCTTAAAGCGGTCTCAGTCCAACATGAATAAAAGTAGAATTTTGTGCCAGTGAAGACGGGCAAATGTCACATTTGAGCATGAAAAGCTTATCAGCATCATTTTGCATATCTGCTGATAAGAACTGTAAATAATCAAGCAGTGGGAGTCCACAGAATATTAACATGCAAAGACAAAAGCAACAAGCCAACATTGCATTAGTGAGACCTTTGAGAAGATAAGAAATTATGCAAAATTACAAAATCTTACCAAGTATTTATGGTCTAATTTCTAGAGAAAATATTTTAGTACACTTGAATGAAGACAAAAACAAATTAAGAGTAAGTTTTAGAAAGTTATAGGAGTTTGTTTTAAGTCAGTAATTCTTTAAAGTTGATGAAAAAGTTCTGTCTTCTTTGGTGGATTATTTCCAAGACATTTTAAATTGTTAAAAGTTAAATAATCTACCAATGAAACTTGTACTTTTTCATCAATATTAAAGAACCATCGACTTAACACAAGCTCCAATATCTTGCTGACAAATTAGCTTGTCAAGTGCATAAGGTATTTTAACTAGAACCTGGATCAAAAATATTTGATAAGATTTTTATTTTATTTTTTACAGTGAACTGATATTTGCATGGATTAATTTGTATTTATTTTGATTTTCAGACTTTTCTATATTCCAGAAGTGATAAAGGAAAAGCAGGCAAGTGAAAACAGCCATGCATTAGGGTTTGTGGCTTTGAGCTGATGCAGAAGCAAATGTGGAGCATTTCATGCCACCAGCTGTCAGAAATGTAGGACAATAAATCAATAACAATAAATATTGTGATAAACACCTGACCAACATTAACAGATAATAAATCTGATAGAATGTTCAACATACATTCACTGAACTCCCTTCTAGAACCAAACAGCCAAATTGGTGGAATCAACCAATCAGTATTCTTTGGTTACCTAGCAACAACATGCTGAGTAACTTGCGCAGGAGCAGTTTCATGTTTTGCTACAGTGCCTCATAACTGCTTAAAAATAAAAAACTTTGTAGAGTGAAAATTGCTGCTGAAACAGTAAAGGTTAGGCTATCATTTTTTCAGTATTTTAGATATTTAAAAACAAACAAAAAAAAATGGATCAAGATTTATAAATATCGACTGATATGAAACACTTGTGATGTGATACCAGCTCCAGAGATTCAGTTTCAGTGATTTCCATTCAAATATTTAGTTTAATGTCAATGATCTTTTACTATAAATGCATTAAAATATGAACAGATAAAAATGTAATCATAAGCATGATACTGCCACCACCATGTTTCACTCAGGAAGGGGTGAGTCCAAGATGATTCGTGTTTAAACGTTTAATGCACAACTAAGAGATCTATTTACAACTTTCTCCCTGCCAGAAACAGTAAATAAACATGGAAGTTTGTGATTTTGTTGGGACAAAATGTGAAAAATGTGAAGAATTTTTTGTGACTGCGACACGACTTAAAAAAATAATCTCAGATTTTTTACATACCACAGCCAGTTTTCATGTCTTCACTAAAAATATAAATGATAAATGCTGAAAAAATATTTTCAAAAAGTCCATTTTACTTCCATCAATTCTTCTGTAAATGTTATGCTAAAGTATTATTATTTATGTTTTATAACATTAGCAGAAAAAAGACAATTTTACCAGATAAACAAAGAAATTATTTTAATGAGAACAAAACTTTATCTTGATCTGACTCAGTTCATGTGATTCTTATAATAAATACGTTTAAAATTAATGCAATCAGAGCTAAAAAACAACAAAATCCTTTAAAAACAGATAACAGTTTTTGTTGTGCATATTTTGATTAAATTTAAATGCTCATTTCCTTTCATGTTGAAAACTTCTCAACTTCTCTGGTGATGCAGTTGGTACATTAATCATTATTTGTGTAATTCTATCATCCGTCTTCTTTTTGCTGTTGCAATGAATACAGAGCGGAGAGGGAAATGCGTGCATGCAGCTCATGCATCAGGTTTATGGGACCCATAAAGCAGGAAGGGTTAAACAAACCGCAGCTACTACTCACTGCTCAAGATTCAAATCTTAATCACGTGCAGAAGAAGTGCCATTTGTAAGTATGGGTGGTGATGGATTTAACTGGATTCCTTAAAGTGATTTTACCTTAAAAGCACTAAAAGTTAATGACGTGAAACAGGTTTTATCTACATACGTGCATGCAAGTATGCTTTTATATAATGAAGGCCTAAAATCAGCTGAGTTTACACAGGCGTGGAGGCTCACCTTGCGCTTCTGATGCTCAGGTCTCACAGTATTCTTAAAAGGAGGAATGAAAACACAGACACAGCTTTACTACGAGGGAACCTTTCTACTTTTTCTATCAGCAAAACGTCAATAGAAACGTTTTAATTCAGATTCACTTAAATCTGAGTTAAATCGTTTTAACTCAGATTTAACCTGACTGTCAGCACAGGTGAAGCTAAACTAGACCAGCTTTACTGGCATTTGGAGCGAGAGCAGCGCTGCTGGGTCCTGTGTGGGAGTTTTTGGGACAGGAGAGGAGAAGAGAAGAGCGGCGACTGCAGCCCAATAATGTGCTGCTAATTGTAGGAGGCCGGCCAACATGTGACCCACATAGACAACGCCAGAGGCAGCAGAGACAAATCTCTGCTGCTCGGCTTCCACCAGGAACAAGCAGAAAGTGCAAAACTACTTTGGGTTAGGCACAATTATTAGAGCCAAAATTAACCACTTTTCACTCTAATTTAATCAGGAAACTCCTTATAACTTGTTGATTCAAGAAAACACAATGCAAAAAACAATAATTATATAAAGTAAGATAATAAAACACAAAGTTATAGGAGTTAAAATTAGTTTTGCAACTCATCTGGCTCAACCTTACAATGTAAAAAACCAACATTTTACCAAGTATTTATGTCTAGTCTCTAGTGTAAATATCTAAAAACACTTGAAATAAGAAAAATTAACTTACAAGTAACTTTTCAGTCCACACGATTCCTCAATATTGATGAAAAAGCTCCACTGGAAAATTATCTAACTTATAGCAAAACATTTTTCCACGTGTCATAAGTGAAATAATTTGTAGTTTTTCATCAATATTAAGAAATTGTTCAGTTAAAATAAGCTCCTATATCTTGTTGAAAGGCTATCTACAAATTAGTTTGGTCTTATTCCAAGTGTTTTAAGATATTTCCACTTAGACTAGACTGAAAATACCTGGTAAGATTTTGTGTTTTTGCAGCAACAAGATGCAAGTTATCAATTAATCAGTTCTAAGATTGATCTTAGATTAATTGATAAGTGGCCATTTTCTCTTGACCGTCTTACAACATGAAGAGGTAAATTTATGCTGAATTTAACAAAAATATGACAAAACTCCAGCGTCATTTTTTCAGCTGTATGAGGAAAATGTTGGTTTTCTAAATGGGAACTTCTTAAGTTGCTGCAATAAAAAGAATAAAATATGTGAAACAAAGAATCACCGTTTGTGGCGTTGAAACTTTTCTCCATGAAGTTTCGTAGCAACTCATTAACTTTTCAAATGAGAAGTGGAAACTGCTCCGAAAAGCAGCTCGGCTGGATGAAACGCGATTTCAGGTGAAATTTCAGGAAACTGTTTAAAAGTGTTTATATTTTTGAACTCCAAACCGGATTCCTTTCCGTTCCGGTTTGGCCGCCATCTTTGTTCTAGTATCAACGGCTGCGATTAAGGATGACCAAACGACAACACTGAAAGAAGGTCTAAAGTTATTAGTTCATCTATTGGAACTGATTTTAACCTGATAAACCATTAATTAATTTCTAGAACAATGAAGGGGGTTATTTTTTAAATGAATCAGTGTTTTTCTAGCGTCTAACCTCCAAGCATGCACACACTCACTGTCATGATTTATTCAACAGAGATGAAGTTCATTAACGTTCAACCTGCTGCTTTCTATTTAAAAGCACCGACAGATTTTTCATTTAACCACTGAAGCTTATTTTACACAATATTTAAAAACATGCTTAAAAGTGCTAATAAACAATTACATTTCTTTCAGTGCAGTGAAGAGCTGATCTATTAAACACGTTTCAATTAACCAATTAATAAATTGGATAGGAGAATTGTACATAATTTGAATCAGGTGAAGCTAAAACTACGTCACTTGAAAAGTTCTGGGTGGAACATATTTACATAAAAATGTTTTTTTATCTTAAATGCAAAGTGTGCATATTTTGCTTTAGCTTAATTACTGGTCTGAGTATGTTGTCCTTTTCAGAAAATGTTATTTTTTTAAAGTCTGTTGTCAATAATTAATCATTACTAAGTTAGTTGATGATTATTTCAGTGATAAATTAATCAGGAATAATCCGATTAATCTTTCCATCCCTACATTTAGAGATGAATTCCTCTGACCGGTGAAGCTTGACCCGAACTGGGGCATCAACAGGAGAATGACAACAAACAGACAGGAATCTATAACAGAACAGCTGGAAAAAACAACCAAAGAGCTGCAAAGGTCCAATCAAAGTCTAGACTTTAGGCTTAAAGTCCATCAGTCTGAGGTTGGAATAAAGGGCCATTCGCATGTATGTGAGAAATCCACACAGAGACCTGCTAAAGAGAGATTTTACTCTCCATTTCGGGTTCATAAACAATAACTGCGGAATCAGTTGTTTGCTCTCATAAATTCAGATTTAAATCAAAATAAGCCCATTTTAAATCATTTTTACTGCTTCCTAAAACCGCCAGCTTGGTGCATTTTCATCTATTAAACAACATTTCTAATTATAATGTCTCTGTCAGAATGAAACATGATTCCTCTCTGGTTTTAAAACTACTTTGAAACTCCTGCTGCTGTTTAGCTGATCGCAGCTGAACTGGTTTGACAGAAGTTTCTTGTTTCTAAGACTTGCATCCTGTTAAAACTCGGGTGTTGATGAGGAAATGATTCCCGGGGCAGACCTTGGTTTCCTGCTGGCTGGCGCTCATCGTCGGGGATTTTGGAGCTTCATCCTGGTCCTGCTCGTCCTCTTTGCCTCCGCTGTCGTCCTGAACTGCGTTGGCCGGCGGGATCATCCTCTCTTTCTGTGAGCTGTGTTTGAAAAAACGCTGCTGCCCTTCAGAGTGGAAAGCTGCTTTCCACTCCCCCAACCCGAAACGGTCACAGCGAAGTCACCCAGAGCCGAGTGGCTCAGGGGGAGGAAGAAAGAAAGATCCGAGAGGAAATAAGCAGATGCGAGCGGAAAGAGGAGGTTTCCGAACTAAACTGCGTCCCGCTTCGGCTCCAGCTGCGTGGCGTGGCGTCGTGCGTAAACCTCCCAAGACGTTTCCAAGAACACGCTGCGCGCTTTGCGCCTCGCAGCGCCCGATCCGGCGGCTTTAAGGGGAGATCCGGACGGGAAGGAGGAGAAACGCGACGTCGTCACTGCGTGTTGTCAAAGTGTGGACTTCCAGAACACGCAGGCAACACGCCCACTAGTATAAACACGGGCAGCCCACTCCACGCGTGGCTCGTTACTGAATACACATTAACTTTCACCATGACTTCAGTTCTGGTTGCATTAACTTCCCCACAGATTCTGTTTTCCTTCAGGGTATCAGAATCTTTAAGGTGATTTATGGTTATGGTCAAAACTTATTTGATTTTTCTGTCTGCAGCTTCTTGTCAGTGTTGCTGGTCACTAATGTGCACATAATTTAAAATTCACAAATGACTTGACAGTCATGTTTTTGTGCTAGAAAGCAGAGTACCCAGAAAGAACCGATCCATTCACAAGGAGAACCTGCAAACTGAAACATTAATCGGGTTAATCGTGAATCAATAATGGAAATAACCGTCAACTAATTAAGTAGTCGAATAATCTTTAGCAGTGCCATTTCAAAGCTCAACCAAGTAACTATGTTACCTTTAGTTGTTATAAAAACATAATATATACATATTTTTTACTTCCTGATTAATGTTTTGAAATTGAGCCTCTGTCTCTTTCAGGAAGGCATCACAATATGGCTCCTCAACAACAATTTTACCAGCATTTCACTGAGAAGGAGCTCCTATAGAGATCTCAACAGATGCTGCAGTTCCACCAGGTGTTCGCTAACTGCTGCGGGCTAGTCTGAAGGAGTTGAGTGGGGAAAGTGCAGCGCAGGGCATTCTGGGTAAATATAACCAAAACAAAAGTGACCTTTTTTGTTTGTGTTTTTCCAAAGAACGAAGATGGGCTCAATGGCTTCTTCGTTTCCTTCAGTGTTTTTTAATGCAGCGCCCCCACAGGTGAGGAGGGGAACAGGTTTTTCAGATAGTTTAGTTGCTTTGACTCAGTGCAGTGTGAACACGAACCAAAGCAGCAGCTGAAAATGTAACAAATGTAGCTGTTTTGGTCCCAAATCGAATCAAATCTACTGGACTGTCAGGTCTGAAAACACCCTGAAAGTGAACGTCAGTGTAGTTTCTGGATCCAGAGCTCAAAGCTGAAAAGTGTTAGCAATAACCACAGGCACACACACACACACACACACACACACACACACACACACACACACACACACACACACACACACACACACACACACACACACACCCACACACACACACACACACACACACACACACACACACACGTCTGCCCCAGTATGACTTACATTAATGGATGAGTGGATTCCCCAAGAACCAGGGCTAATTAGCTAACTTATTATGAGCCTCCCCTGGAACATCTATGCGGGATACAACAAAGTAATGAGGGAGGAAGAAATATAGAATAGATATGCACATTTACATACGTGTGTGTGTGTGCATGTGTGTGTATCTAGGCTCATCTGAGCTGATGTGTCAGAGAAACGCTTCACTCTTGAGGAATAAACCTTATTAAATGACACACAAAGACAATACACTATGGTTGAACTGATTAACTATCACCCTGTGAAGCATTTTGCTGGTGAAACTTTTTGCTAATAATCAGAAATCCCTGATGTTCGCCCAAAATAAACCATCGCCCTGTCAGAGGTGAACTAAAAATACTGAGGGGTATCCTGGCGAGTCGATGCCAGGAACATGAGCGCTGAATGTCTGTTAGTGGAGAGTTTCAAGGTTTCTGACCCGTTTTGGGGGGAAAATGTTATCAGCAGTCTTGTTGTTATGAATGACACAGAACCAAAAATAAGATAAAGTTCCTGGATAATAAAAAACAAAACTCTTGTCTTTTCCAGCAGCCATTTTACAGCTCAAAGAGCTGGAAAAATAACCAACCAAATGTGCTGGAGTGGTTTCTAGGTAACAGGCGGAACTCTGCTGGGGTTGCTAGGTAACGGTGCAGTGCCCATGGAATTTAACAACCCACTCCAAAAAACATTAACCACAAAAATGGCCAAATGTAAATTTTGCGTAATAGATCTCCCTTTACAATGGCGGAATAAGGGCATACAAAGAAAAAATTTTAATAAAATAAAGAGAATAAAGTCAGAAAATTACTAGAACAAAGTTATAGTTATATCGAGAATAAAGTCGAAATAATACAAGAATAAATTGTGATAGTTCCGGAATAAAGACATAATATTAAGAGAATAAAGTTAATCAAGAATAAAGTCCAAATAAAATGAGAATAAAGTCGTAATAGTACCTGAATAACGTAATCTGACAATAAAGTTTAAATGAAATTCGAGTAAAGTTGGAATATTTCAACAATAAACTCATATTTTGACTTTTTTTCTTGTTTTATGACTTTATTGTCTTCATTTTGTAACTTTTTTCTTGTACATTATTCTTGTATTTTGTTTCCTTAGTGTGGCTCTCATACTCCATCAAACCCTTTAAGAAAGTTTTATTTTTTAAAAACTTATGAAATTGTCCTTTAACTTAGTTCCAAATTGTACTTTATTCTGTAAAATTGCATAAACCCAAACTCTCACACCGCTTGTTCTTCTGAGTGGTTGCGCCTAAAAACCTGAAGTAACAATACTAACAAAATTAAAATCACACATTTTTGTTTGTTTTGTTTTCAGGATTATTTTTAATTTTAATTTGTTTTAAGCGTATCTGGTGAAATACCTCTAGTCTTTTCTTGGACTGCGGCCGCAGATGATCTTTCCAAGAGCCTCTGATGGCCCCCGGGCCGCAGTTTGGACACCGCTGGTTCAAACTAAAATGCACAGTGGAAGCACGAGGTCATAAATATTCATACCTTCTTGTCCTGTGAAAGGCAGAGATTTTAGCGGCAGGTTGTTGAACTCTGCCTCGTCTTTCAGAGCTGATTCATGAATCCTCTGCACCTCTCACAGTTCTGAGGTGTTAATTTCATCCGACTGGGATGTTGAACGTTCTGTCAGCTTCTGTCGTTTGATGCTAACGTGTTGGTGCTAATTTTTAATATTTGCTGTTAGGTGCTGGGTTTCATTTATTAACTCTTTGCTGGCATCCAGATGCTCATTTTTAAAGATTCACAGAGTTCCAGTCAGAATTAAAGGACAACAAAAGTTAATAAATTATTTGTTTTGACTTCTAATAAAACTTGTGATTTTTTTGTGTCAAACCAAAATTATAAACCATTTTCTCTCGATCAAGGATCCCTCTCAACTTAAAGCCCATCTGTTCCCTCATTAATCATTCATTGATGACACACTAATAACAAAAAAGGCTCTGTTAAAGAGCATAATGCTGCACTTAGTAATGAAAATTAAAATAAAATGCATCTCAGAAAGATCACAGCACTGTTTTGGTTGGGTTGGAATGTCTTTTTAAAACAATATTCAGAAGTATATTGTCCAGAACAACACCAGCATGACATTTCCAGATTGTCATGCTGGAAATGTGAAAACGTTCTCATGTTTTCTCATTTCACAGACACAAACTTTAACGTATTTTATTGAGATTTTCAGGGAAAGAGCTGCAGCCTGCAGGGATTTAAACATTCATACATTCGTTCATGTTTTGTCAAAAAAAAATGTATTTCAATGTATTTTACAGATGTTAACTTCATCCGACTGGGATGTTGACCATTCTGTTACCTGGTTTGATGCTAATGTGTTGCTGCTAATTTTTAATATTTATTAAATATTTATTTATCAGCTCTGCTAGTGGTGATCACTGCTGGTATTAAAGAACAACCAAAGCTGAGAATAACACTCACTGAGTGAAATTCAAGTAGAAAAATGTCTATGTTGACCGTTCCCAGAATAAAACTTTTCTGTTGTAATGAGCTTAACAGAGTAAAATTTGTGCTAAATTACAAACTGTTTTCTGTAGAGCATCCACTGCTTTGTGTTCTCCATATGCATGCTTGAGTTAGGCCAAAACAGGAAGTGTTAAAAATAAACGAGTCACGTTGCAATATTACCTCCATAAATATAAAATGATGTTGATTGCTCAATGAAAAGAGGAGCAAATGATTGCAACCTTTAAGAAACATGCAATATGTACATTCACAGAATTGCCCTGGAGTGAAATATTTTATTAATGTTACGGGAACACATCACCCCCACAACCTGATGTATTAAAGATGAATTTCTTCAGCTGCCAGTCTGGACTTTATTTCTTCTGAGAGTAAAAAAAAGTCATATAGTATCTTTAAATGTGATCTACCTTTGAGTCGCACATTTATTACTGTTTGTTTATTCTGGCTGTATGTTGGATGTTTATAGATTATCTTTATAAAGACGAGTTGTCTTCAAAATGAAATGTTCAAACAATGTAGACAATGTTTTTAAATAATGTGAAAATCTTCATTTTCAGTTTTTGTTCTGTTTAAAATCTTTTCTTAAATGTAACTTTTTTTGGGCAAACTTTATGGCCCCAATGTAGCTCCATAATAAAATGGCTTCTCCCTTCTCTCCATTCAATGAGTTTTCAAAACTAAAATTGAAGCTAAACAAAATATTTGTGTCTATGGTAAAAAGTTTGGCCATGATTACCGATTAGACAGAAACATCAGCCTGGCGCCACTGCTTGTTCTAAAATCATATTTGGGTAAATTGGTTAAAATGGTCGACGTTTATTACAGAAAAACTCCTGAAGCTTTTTATTGAATTTAGTTCATTTTCATTCGACCTTTTGAGGACACTCCTGTTTACCCATGTCTTAAGAAATTATGAAAATCTAATTTATTGGGTTTCCTTAAGTGGACATTTATTAGAAGTCCTGCTCACACGGCATCCAGCCCCCAAATAACAGTTTGAGGAATTGCAACATGTTGTTCAATGAATCTGAATAGAGTTTAGCTTCAAAAACACATTATATTACTTTCATTTAGGTTTTAAAAGAGCAGAAACCAACTGCAACAGGGTTCAATTAGGATGTCTAACGGGAACAATAAAGAAACCAAGTAATAAGCAATCAACTAATGCACTAGTAACAAATGCAAGTTTTTAGGAATTTGTCAGATTATTTTGATACAATAATTGCACCAAACATCCTCAAAAGAATGTCTGCAAAACAACCAGTAATATTTTTAGGTTGTTTTTGTCATCATGTTGGAAATTATGTGTTTTTTCAAAATCAGAATCAACTTTATAAGCCAAGATTGTGCATTTAGTTTGACTTCGATTTCAGATATTAGATACCTTCAGGCAAATTTTGAATGTGTCTTCTAGGTTTAAAACCTAAAAAAAGAATCAAAAAATTTTCATGTTAAAATTTAAACATGAAAACATATTTTCTGCATGAGATATTTGTCAAAAACACTACAGTCTTTTTATTTAGATAGATCGGGCTTGAAAATGTTTGTTTTGATTACAAAGTTTGCAGACCTTTCTGCTTAGATAAAATACAACCTGACTGAGCTTGAGTTCGATCCGAGGGGCCAAACTGGGTCAAACAAACCTGATATAGAATCAAATCAATACAGATGTGGATGCCACATTTTTTAAATTTTGATTTGCAAAAAATTTTCAACATTTTTTGGATGTGTCAAAACTTAAAAAGTAAATGTGAATTGCTTCTTTTTAAAAAATTAAAAAGTACAAGAGCACGTTTTAATTTTTCTTCCTACTACATGAGGCACTATAAAAATGTAAAACTTTGCTATTTTAAATCAGAAATCTTTAGCAATTAAACTCAAAAGATGTCACATCTTTTGAGTTCCACAATCAGCTGTAAATGCAAGTTGCCACCCATTAAAAGCCGCAGCCGCGCTACAATTAGCGCCGCTAATTAACATCAGAGGATATTTACGCTGCACTCATGGACACGATTCACTCAGCGCTCATCTTTAAATGGCAACCCCACTCACTGAGACGCAATGACCAAAATAGAACCAGCGGAGTGATTTGGATTGATCTGATGGAGTCCTTGTGGAGCTGTCGCCATTGTGAGTCAGAGGAGTTCTGTGTCTTAATGACGCGGGGGTGGGCCGCGGGCCGCGTGGGTAACACTCGGGGAAGAGTGGGCGGCCGAGAGGCTCTTGTTTTTCCCCCCGGACCTTTTTCATCCACCGTGTTTTCAACTTGTTGTTGCTACGATACGCTGAAGAAGATGGCCCTCAAACTGAACAAAGAAGCTGTTTGAGCAGCTAACACAATGATGCTAGCACTAGCAAAAATACACTCATGTAACCATGGTTACCTTGGTGGAGTAAAGGGTGTTTAATGGACCTTTAGGGCCATTGTAAATATAAAAAGATAGAGGAAATGTCCATCCAGAGAAACTTACACATTTTGGAATTAATCTCAAAAATCTTCTATTAAAAGAAACTAATATATATATATAAATTTCTATAATTTTATAGACAAAACATTTCTTATACAAAAATTTACAGAAAAAAAAAATCTCAAAGTTTAAAAGTTGAAAATTATCAACTTTTCAAGCTTTAATTTTTTTCTATTTCAATTGTGTTGAAACGTCAGATATTTTCTTCGAAATTTCAAAACTCAAAAAATTTTTAGTTTTCTCCACATAATTTCTGACAATAATCTCCAAATTTCTGAGTTTCTCACAAATCTTTCAATTTTTTAAACTCTAAAATGTCCAATGTTTTTTTCCCCTAAATAATAGATCATTTCTGAGATCAATTTTAAAATTTCTGTTTTTTGTCTCGCAAACTTTCAACTTTTCAAACAAAAATTTCCTTCTTTATTTTAGGAAATTGACAGCATTTTTTCTATCTACAATGGCGCTAATATACACCGTGGTACCTTAACCCTTATTTTCTGACTCGTCCTAATGTGTGAATAGTCAATTAGTAGTTTAATAGTTATAACCAATTAGCTGTATCGTCTGGTGTAGCTTGGATAGGAGAACCGGTCCTGTTAATGTTTAGAAATATAAACTCTAGAGAAACTCCTTAAGTTTCTCATTAGTGGAGCTTCATTCAGCCGAGCTGCGATGAGCATCTCGGTCTTTTCGTCTTATATTTTTCTTATTAGCAACTTAAGTAGCAACCATAATGCTTCGCATCAACAACGACCACATTCCTAAACTTTATTTTGAGTAAAGTCACAAAGAACTCCGCAGATTTTGTTTCAGTTCGCTTTAATAAAGTTTTAATCTGTTTTTTTTTTTAAGTTCTCTAGCTAGTGTTGCTTTGAAGGCCGGCGTTTATCCGTTCACCAGAGCCTCATTTTGACACAAAGTCCTATTAACAGCCCTCCAAAGATATCTGCCCGCGTCTAAAATTGGCGGATGGATCTATTCTTCTTCACCTCCACGGCGGAGGTGACGAGGCACAAAGTAGGCCAAGGACTCAGAAAGTAGGCTGAGAACCACAGAGGAGCTGGATCATCCAGGGAAGGAGAGGAAATGGGAAAGAATGTGGGCCAGCGCTGATCCTGGAAATTTAGACAGAGAGAAATCAAATTACACATAATACCAGCAGAAAGAGACATCTGCAAGCTTTTCACCAATAACATGTTGGTTCTGAAGTTAATTTTCTTGTATTTAATGTTAGCGGTGGGCATTTTCACTGCGCTGTACTTTTCACTTTTACTCAAGTAATTTTACTATAAAGTATTTCTTCTTTTACTTGAGTAAAATTTCTGGATTTTCTGCGCACTGAATGAAAAACAAACATGTTTTAGCCAAAAGTTCACCAGAAACACCTGCAGTTTCTTTTGCCTGATTGTCTTTTTTATTTGTATTTTTTGTAAAAATAAATTGTCACTTTGGTCCATAAAATATCAAAATATCCACATAATAAAATAAAAATTATAATAATAATAATAACTTGATGTAATTTGAAGTATTGAATGACTGATATTTTGATGAGTTACTCAGGAATTGGACTTTTTACCAAATACTTTTTTACTCTGATTAATTTCTTGAAGTAGCACTACTTTTACTTGGGTAAATTTTTTTTGTTCAGCTCAGGTCAATTTATATAAAATTGTCTGTATCCAACTTAAGAAAAGAGACAGTATTCAAATTTAATCATCATATTCTTCATTTACTAAGCAACACATTTTTTAAAATTAATTTCAGGAATGTTTTGTACTCCAGGATATGTTATTATTTGAGTTTTGGTACCCAATTTTATTTATCTCAAGTAAGAATAGCACAACTTCAAGATATATTTTACTCAAAAATTTAAAATCAATTGCAATAAAAAATATTGAAAGAATAAAAAATATTTTTGGTAAAAAGGCTATATTTAATCAGGCATTTAAAAAAAAAATTTATAAACGTTTTTACAGTATTATTCTTTATGTTTGTCTATTTTTAAACCCATCATGAAAAAGAAAAACAAACACTTTTATTTTGAATGTTTAAAATGCTTTCTTTTGGTTGCACTGCCCCCGTGTGGTTACACACCGTTACTACACAATAATAAGAAAAGACGCAATCATTTTGAAAACAGTCGCACAACCTTTATTTACAGTTACTTGCATGAAAAAACAAAACCATTAAAAACAACAGAAACAGAATAAACACATTTTGATGAGGTACAAGGGTTAAACACTCATTCTATGGCAGAAAAACTCCAAACAAAACCAGGAGGTTCCCTTTAATCAAGCATGCTGTGGGAGGTTTACGACACACTTCACCTCATTTAGGATTGAAAACAAAACATGAGCGCTGTAGTGCCAAAATGGGAAAAAAAAACAAAAAACAGATTTCCATTCTTTAAAACATTTTGTTCAAATCGGGCTCAGAAAGATGTAAACACACATTTTATTAGGTAGATCAGCTTGTTTACTGTTGAATTAAAGCATTAACTACTAACTTTACCGCTAATAAAAAACACTCATGTCAGGTTTCGTTTGGTTTTCTAACAGTCAAAACAACAAATTCAACTCCATAAATTAGAATACAATCGCAAATTTCTCAGTTTTAAAAAGTGAAACTGTTTAGTTTGAATTATTTTTGTATTTTATTTTAATAATTGTGTTGTACTTTCCTTTATTTTGTATTTACTGTTCAGAAAATGTGTGTAGTTTATTTTGTGTAACTATTGATTGTTTTTAGCAGAACAGATGAAAAAAAATAGCCCTTTGGCTAATTCTAGTGCATTTACAGAGATATTAATGTGTACTGCCTCTGCCAAAGAAATGAAATATATATGTACTCGATTCATTCTTATAGTTGTACTTTTTTAGATTTTTTCCTGCTTGTTTATAACAGAGCAAAAAAAGAAGGTTTTCATCATTTAGTCTGTTATCAGAAATCCATCAAACAAGCTCCTAAAGCTAACTGCTAAAGAAAACAAGTGCAGTGGAAAGTTGAGTGGAAGAAAAAAATCCACCTTACATGTATCTGTGAGAGGATGAAGTATTGGAGTTATTTTTGATGCATTACTGCGTATAAAGCAACAATGAATAGATTTGATGTAATATAATATTTCAAGCAATACTCACCAAACTTTATCAATCCATACAAGTTCCACTTTTTAGAGCTGAAATAAATCAACGTTTCAATCATATTCTAATTTGAAGAGATAAAAATGTTTCTGGAATCAAAAATAATTATTTTCTTCACTTTGACACAAGAGACGTTTTTCCCAACGATGCAAAATGGAAAAGAAAATTAAAAAATTGCATCTTTTCTGGGAGAAATCAACAGCCAAGTCGCCTCATTTAGATCTAATAAACAATAAAAGTTTGGAAAACAAGTTTGGACAAAGCCAGAAAAGAATCTTGATTCTAATCTCTTCTCCGTCTTTTGTTCTGGGATCAGAACAGCTGCTGATCCACGGGAATAAACTGTAAAGGCTAAAGTTAAAAATAAAAATTGAAAAGCCTAAAAAAATTCAGCTCTCCGCTGACTTACGTGGCGCAGCAGGAAGTGGCTACTTCCGTTTCACAGCAGCAGAATCCTCTTCCTTCAGGACAAACTTTTTCCTCAGAGCTTCAGAAATCAGCGTGGCGGAGTCTTCCTCTCTGAGCGACGTGCAACCGCGGCTGTACCTGGGAGACAACGCATCGTCAGCACGGGCGTCAGCAGATTTTATTCATGCAAGTTTCATTTTAATCCACCTGTGTATCAGATCTTATTCTAATTGTTTTTCATACGTCCAATTTTGATCTTTTTTTTTCGTACAAGATACAATTTAAATCAATTTTTATTTTTTGTACCAAATCTGATTTAACTTTATTTCCATACTATGAACAATCCATTTCTTTAGTTCTTTTGATCCCAGATTTAAATCGGATACAAAAACAAATGTACAGAATAACAGTTTTACAGTTTCAATCTGTTTTTTTGATACCTAATTTTAGATCAGTTTCTCATAGAAATCCGATGATTTTTTTTCGTACCAGGTTTGATTTTAATTATTTAGTTTTCTTTTTAATAAAGAAATTAGAAATGACAGAACATATTTTCTAAAACTCTTTTTGTTTTTTAAAGTCTCTCTTCTGTTTGCGGAGTATTAGAGCCCTGCAACGAGAATTTTGGTTTAATTATGAGAAAACAGTCAAAATATCAGAACAAAGACAATTTTACCAGAAAAGCATCTTAAAAATATGACAAAAAATGTGTTTTAATGAGAAGAAAAGGTTTGATAATGAATTCAGTAAATTTTCATGTTGGAGTTCTGATAAAGCAACGACTTCCTGCTCATTATTTTTTAATATTAAAGTTTTACTCTCGCGTTATTTCGCCTGTGTCGGATCTGGTTTTATTCTGGTGAACAAACAGGAAGCTGCAGGTGAGCTCTGCGCGTTCCTCACCTGTCTTTGCTCATTTTCATCTTGTTCATGTCCTTCAGGATGTCCATGACGTCGGCGAAGCTCGTCGACTTGGACAGCGACACCGTGTCTTCCTCCGCCTCCCTGAACTCCATGCTGGGCCGGTCCAGGTCGAAGGTCGCCGACGCCGTCATGGAAACCGGCGGCAGCGGGTCGGGCAGCAGCTCCGACACGACGGAGACCACGTCCTTCTCATCTTCCTCCACTGGCTCTTCGTCGTCCTCCTCCTCTTCCTCCTCGGTGACATCGCTGATGACGAAGGAAGCGGGAGCGGCGGCCGCCGGCTGGAAGGAGGCGGCCTCGAACGGCGCCATGGAGAACGCCATGCTGGTGTCGTCAGGGGAGAGAAGTTCAGGGGTCAGCGGGTTGGAGTCTGGAGGAAGAAGATCAGATCGTTCCGGTTGATCAATTACCACCGATTAGAGCAGGGGTGGCCAACCCGCGGCTCGCGAGCCGCATGCGGCTCTTTGACCGGTTCCATGCGGCTCTTGCGTTCATATACTCGCATTCTGCCAGACGTGCAATAATGACTAGAAGTAGTCAAATGAACTGTCATGTATTGACAACAGCAGCCATTACTGTTGGCCGTAACTACTGTGTTTCTTCACACTTAGCAGTGTGTAGAACAACACAAACAATAAACAGTCTTTGTTTCTCTTGCAGTCTTACTCTTTCCAGTAGTTCTGCTCTCACAAAAACCTCCGCTCACCCCTCACTCCCCCCCGCCCCCCGTTCCCTCGCTCCCTCATCCATCCAGATGCATTCGCGGACAATAGGAAATCATACACTCTAATTTAAATCTCTAAACAGCGTAACATCCAGTAACATTTAGCACATACTGTAGGGTCGCTATAATATCCAAGTTTCGCTTCGCTTGAGTTCAATACGGTATTTTCGTCAAATGCGCATGTGCGCAGTTTTTCAGTAAGAGTAAAATCATTTGAGTAAACCTTTCGCGCTCAACATGGCAGGAAAAAATGCACAGGAAAACGAAAATATGAAGATGAACACAGGACGTTTTTGACAGAGTGGGAGAATTGATATTTTTTGTTGAACGTAGTGGAAAGCCTTTCTGCCTTATATGTCAGGTGTCCTTGTCGCATTTTAAGGCTTCAAACCTTCAGCGCTACTTCAGCTCCATTAAATAACATGTAATACACATAATATACGGAGCCCCCTAGGGGACATGGGGAGTTTTTTTTTTCTTTTGCGTGCCCTCGCAATACTTTTGCGTCACTACGGTACACGCAAAAGTATTGCGTGTACCGTAGTACTTTTGCGAGGGCACGCAAAAGAAAAAAAGTTCCCCATGTCCCCTAGGGGGCTCCGTAATAATAAAAGGAAAAATGTATTGTAAATTGTTCTATTATTGTTTGTTTATTTGGCTAAACAGAGTTTGTTTGCATGAGAAAGTGCACAGTGCTCATTGTGGAAAATGTCTGGCCTGTGGTCTTTGTAGTGTTAAAATAGTGGGAGAAATTTACAATAAATCTGGCTGAGCAAAAGTATGCGAGTATCAGGAAGAGATGGGTTGATGTTCATGTGAGCCCAGGCATATGATGTGGCTCTTTGCGGTACCTTGGTAAAAAAATGTGGCTCTTGGTCTTTGTCTGGTTGGCCACCCCTGGATTAGAGGAACTTTAAAAGGATCAAAATCAGTAAATCCAAATTTTTTACGTTTTTTTTGTCTGCTAAAAGCACAAGTATAATTTTTGGACAACAAGTTTTAATGTTTTGTAGAACGGGTTAAAAAACCTCTTTAATGTAACCAATCAGCAGGCGCTGCGCCGTTACCTAGCAACCAAAGCAGCGCTCCAGCATGTTTGGTCAGATTATTTAGATTTAAATAATTTAAATTTAAATCTAAATAATATCTAAAAATATATGTTTTTAGATATTTTCATCTAAAAACAGATGAAAATATCTAGGACAGGACAGAGTAAAATCTCATTATCTAATCTTGGTTTTGTGCTAAAAATGTAAAACATGTTTTGAACAGAACAGAAAGAAAGCAGGCAAACAAGCCGACAAATGAATGGAGATATGGATCTTTTTAGGACAAAACTGGGAATATGATACGGAACTGAAAACTAAGTCAAATTCTTCCAGGAACCTTTTATACAACTCAATCAGAAAACGTTGAAAACGTTTTAAATTATCCGTCATGTGATGTGCAGCTGCCACCGAACAGAGGGGATAATCTTCCATCGCTGACCTACAAACCGGCGCCGAGTCACTGCACCACCAAACGGCTTACAGGGAATCAGGGCGGCTGACTGGGCAGCAGCACAGAGTCACGTGAAGACTCAGCTACAGGCAACAAGGAAAACTAACCAGAAGAAATGAGTTATCAGCCTGTAAACAGCAGCAGGTTCATCCACTGAAACAAAACCGGAAGAAATGGGACTTTACTGGAAGTTTGATCAACAATAAACAGCATCAGGAGCCGGATGTAAAAGCTTATCACACTTTAGTTTTATTCTGTTGAGACTTTTTTGATTACATAGTTAGCTTTAACTACTGTAGTTTTTAAGAGCGTTTGCTAGTTCTTATTAGTTAAACATTGTTTATTTATTATTAGCTGTTAATAATTAAAAGTTTCGTTTTTGTTATTTTTTTAGACATCAATTATTTAAATATTGTTCAGTTTTTCTTAGTTACTTAAATGTTTAGTTTTTATTGCTAATTAGTTGAACACTGTTTAATTTTCGATTAGTTTTTAGTAGTTAATTTTTTTAACACTTGCAGAATTTAAAAAGGACAAAGTATTGTATTGCGATTAGGTTTACATTGATTGGTTAATAAATACTCAACAGAAAATAACATTTTCAGAAATAAATATTCAGTTATTGTTGAATAACAAACTGGTGTTTTCTTCCCGTTTTTAGTTGGATTTCTTAACACACAGTATAGTTCCAGTTAGTTTTTCCCAAATTAATCACAGTTTTTATTTATTTCATTTAACAAAAATGTTTTCTCAGCTTCAGTTTTTGTTATTTTGCTAGTTTTATCTAAGTATAATAACTTGGTTGTGGAGTTACTGACCCGAGTCGCTGGCAACGATCTTGGCGATCTGCGCTCTGAGGCGGCTCAGCTCCTCCTGCAGTGCCGTGGTTCGGTTCAGCGCCGTCACACCCGGCTTCCTCAGACCCTCCATTCGCTTCCCCTCCCGCCGGAAGTTCGGCACGGATGAGTTCCTGTGCAGAACGAGGAGCGGCGTGGGCCGCCACTCGTGTTTCAGGGGCCGCGAGTCGCTTCTGCACAGAGAACGGTGGTTACTTTCAAAAAGTAGGAGAAGACACGATTGTTTTAATTTGTTTTACGTTCCACGTACGCCGTTTTATCTCTCCTGGTTTAGTTTTTGCAAAGCCCTTTGTGGTTTAATAAAGTTTACTTGGCACCAATCAAACCAAAAAGGAAGCAAAGTTTATCACATAAAAGCTTCAATTAAATCATCTCAGTTGAACAAAGAAGTTCCAAAAAATGAACATTTGGTTGGCAAAAAGTTTGAGAGGTAGAGTTTAATTAAATATAACTTTACTGTCACAATATCAGGGTGTATAGACTTTCTCCAGAGTAAAATTCAAATACTTTTCAATCATTTTCAAGATAAGTCTTCAAACTTTTCCATCACTGCACTTTGGAGATAAGAACAATACAAAATAATCTAAAAAAATAAAAAAAAAAAGTTTAACTTCACTGTTGGATTTCGGACCTGACTCTGGCGTACGTCTCCTCCTCGTCTGCGACGATCCAAGCGATGTCAGCCAGGGTCGGAACGGACGGGCCGTCGAGCGGACGGAGCGAGGGCAGACCAGGCAGCTCCTGGTGGAGCAAGAGTCCCCATTTCAACTCATCCAGAAGTGGATTTATTGGTTAAAAGCATCAAAACACAGAATCAATAAACATCCCAATAATATAAGACAATATTTTAGTTCTATTTTAGTAAAAAAAAAAACCAACTAAAAGAGGTTTTTAACTAATAAAAGAGGCTATCACCTGATATTACGCAGAATATCAGGTGATATAAAATAGATCCTGATAAAGAATCCAATATGGGAAGAATTTGACTGGAAATTGAAAGTTAGGTATGTTTACTCTTATCATTTTTAATTTTGTAGAGGAACCATCAACTGCATGTTGTTGGAGAAAATGTGGGGAAATCAAAGACAATACGCATATATTCTGGAAATGTCCAGTCATCAAAAAATTAAATAAAATCTATTGTTGAAATATTAAGGTGGAGTAAACATAAACACAGTGCAACTCAGGATGTGAAACGTACCTGAAAACACGCCCTCTGTGGAGGCTTTAGGGGAAGAGTGGAACCTATCCTTCTGACGACGCTGCGGGCGGCGCCATGGGGCTTATTCTGCCAGATGGGAATCATTTCCTGCAGAATTAAATATAAATAAAAACATTCCTGATCTCTCCTCATGGTGTATACCTGCTTTCTGCACAACTTTCCCACAGCATCATAATCTTACTGTCTCTGTTTCCATGGTGATGGTGTGTCAGCCTCATTCGTTGCAAACCAAATCTTGGTTAAAGTAGTGTCTGAAGAAGCAGCAGCTCAGCAAATAGATGTCATGCTGCTGAGAATGACAATTCCTGGGATTAAACACAAAACTTACTGAGGTCAAATTCAAACAAATTAGAAAAAAAACTGTTACAAGGGTTTTCAGTTAAAATTATCTTTCCAATGTTTCATTAATCCATTGAAATTTTTCCCAAATGAGGCAAATTTCAGTAATTACAGTATTTTTACAAAAACAAATTTTTTTATTAAGTTTCATTTCAAAGATTACCTAGGCATGAATTATTTTTTTTAAATATGCAAAATCTTTGTCTTTTTTTTCAGTGCTCATAAACATACATAACCTGATTAAATTGACAAACTTACAAAAAAGTTAAATAGAATAAATGTACTTTATTACTATTTTTAAATTTTATACAAAAACATTACAGAAGTTTAAAAAAAACAAAAAAGTTTATGTATTCATCCTTCTGTAAACAATTTCCACTTATTTTAACCCATTAGTTATCTTACACATTGGGTATGATAATCCATTCTGAGATAGTAAAATCTGGATTTTTACTATCACAGTAAAAATCCAGGAGTTTTTAAGGCAGTTTTATTTTTTTGAGCAGTACTCAAGAACAAAAGCAATACTATTATTATTTAAATTATTATTATGCTCATGTCCTGCATAACATTAGGAACTTATTTTATCTCTCCACTTTACCAGAGACCAAGGCACTTTGCAGGGGAAAAATACAATAAAAAGAAGTCATTTTATTTTATTTTTTAGAAAATTAATTTTAAAAAATTATAAAAAAAATATTTAGATATTAATATATGTTAATATTTTTGATTACCTGCAGATTGAACATAGTAACGACATATTCTAACATGAGTCGCTTTCGGTGGTGCCAGAAAAGGATATTCACCAGAGAAAAGTGTCGTTGCAATAATTATTTCAACCGTTGGTAGAAAGTACCAACAGCCCGGCCGGGTGGCTAGGCTAGCATTAGGAACCCACAGTTAGCATTCACCGCACCGACACCAACAACCCGGTTGACCCTCTTTACAAAGTGCGCTCAGTAAACTAAACAGTTCTGTCTAAATTTCACTATAAATCAAGAGAACAACTTACGGGATATAAAAGCTGAATCGTGAGAGGCTAACGAACAATTGCCTCTGAGAGTAACCGCTTCTCTTCTGTTGACGTTTATTAGGCCGGAAGCCTGCGTCTCCCTGTCCTGTAATCTGATTGGCTGCAGCAGGACCGGCTTCCTTTATGGAGCATACCGAACAAAGCAAATACAAGCTCGCCATCTAGCGAGAGAAACGAATACTGCAGGGTGAACATGTCAACTCATCAGAATCCAAAATAACCCAAAGATTTGTATCTAACAGGTTCCGTTGAGTTCATATATCATGCTTCTTTAATTTTCTAATGTATTTTTCCAGCTGCTTTTTGTGTTGTGTGTTCCTTATACATGTTACCAAACATAAAAAAGTCTTTAGATGTACCTTTATTTAACTTAGTTCAACTTCTTTAGTTATATAACACAAAATTACAATAACAACAACAAACAACCTGACCTTGTTTTAAGGCTATGTTTTATTAACTGATTTTATGGAGCCAAATATTTTAATTACTTGTATTATAATTGATTGTAATTTCTGTTTGTTTTCAACAAAAAAAAAAACGATCTCTAGTAAATGAGATCTTGAATCTTAAAGTTCAACAAACTAAATCCTACAGAATAGACAAAAAGGCATGTAAACATGTGGGTTTTATTAAGGTGATTAAAAAAAAGAAATCCAAAATTGTGTCTGAAAGTAATTTTTGTAAACATATAGTGTATACAAATTTGTAGTTATTTCTTTATTTTTCCTAAATAAATAGGAAAAAGAATGGACTGAAACACTGAGCCTTGCGGTATTTCATAAAAAATCTGGTAAAACGAACAAACGGGACAAAATGAACTTGTTTTCATCAATAATTTGTGAAATAATTTCAGTCACTGCTCAATTGTGATTTATGTCGACTATTTATTTATATATTGCACATGGTTAGAAATGACGAGAATCAAATAGTGTTGAAACATTTAGTCTAAAAATAACCATAATATTCATTGTTTTCTTACTTTTATTTTTTTCAAAGATGTTTGACTCTACAAGATGTATCACTCCCAGTACTTTATTCCGCGTGTCTAGAAGAGGAGGGGAACTATCTTGACAAATGGCGGAGTCGGCGCTCCTGACAGGGAGGAGCCTAAACTTGTTTCTGTTGCCTGCAGTGATATCATAACCCTGCAACATGAAGGTGCGCTCATGTGACAGCCGCTCATCCCGTCCTCGGGCTGGACTCAGGTCAGTAGAGATGCAGCTCACGTTCCTCTCTCTGTTCCCCGTTTGTTTTCATTCTGCTCGCTGCAGGGTGTCGCTTGCTTCTGCAGTAGCTGCTCTCTAGATCATTCTGTGTGATGTCGTCTGAATTGCCCACTTCCTTCACAGCGATCATGTTAACACCAGCTTTTACAGGAAACAAGTTCTTGCATAATCTCAACAGTATGACTGAAGAATGGAGGCAACTCTCTGTTGCTAATAAACCATCACACAGAGGAATGTGAGCCGGGAATACCAAATGAGGGCTGCAATCTAATGTTTATTATATTGTTATTATTGGCTCTTATTTAACTGAACCATATTATTCAAAACATATTCGACGATTAGGCTTATGGTCGAGTAATGCTGTTTTGCAAAACAACAATGACCCGTTCATTAGCTCCACTTGACCCCTGAGGGTGTGCTGATGTTTAAGTTATGAGGTTGGGCCTCCATTGGACTGGCTTAGACAGCAAATCCCACACATTCTGGACTGGAATGATATCTGAGGAATTTGAAGGCCAAGTTAGCAGATAAGCCAGTTGTTGTGCTTTAAAAGTGCTAAAATTGGTGGTATGAGAGTACCTTTTCACAGGAGTGCAGCTAAGTACTTTCTGAAGTGTATGGAGATGCATTATAGGTAATTATATGTTCACAGCACAAGCAGCTGTAAAATGCAGACCACAAATATTTTACCATCATCTGGCGCCTGCTCTAGTGGCGCCCCTAAGCGTATATATATTTTTGCGCCACTGTCTCTGCAGGATGACTTTTCTTACATGTTCCCCAATGAAGTGACTTGGTCATGTAACAATTGATCAAATGAATTGTGATGAAAATAATTCTCAAATAATTACTAGTCAATTAATCATTAACTGGAGACTCAAAAAATAGATTTTTGCTGAAAGAACACAAATACAATAAACATTTTGCATTTAAGATGAAAAACGCTATGTTCTGGCCAGAACTGCTTACGTGGCAATTTTAGCTTCACTTGGTTCAGTTTATGTAAAAAATAATTTCTTATTATTTGCTATCCAATTATCAATGCATCAGTTCAACTGTAGTGATGCTAAGTCAAAAAGAAAGGGCTGTCTTTGCTACAAATTATCAAGCATTAACTAAAAGAATGCTATGCTATTGCATTTTAAGCAAGAAAATGTTTATTTTCTAATTTACAAAAGGACTTGGATGGCTTTATTGTTTGCATTTTAATGTATTTCTATTATATAAAATAAGCTAAAGTGGTTGGCAAAAAAATCAGCAGAATGTGGCAATTTCTGTACTGTCAGAATAAAATAATTGTTTTCTGTAACCCCATAGACATGCATGATATCTTTGTTCTCGCATCTATATTAGCCAATGTTAGTCATTTTTTATTGGCCCGAGAAGTAAAACTGGGCCAATTACCAATGTTTACTTCCATCTTGTTATTCCCTTCACTTATTGAAAAGTTTTGTACCTGATTGGTGAATTTTGCAGATCAAATAAAGTATTGCAAAATATGATGCATACATTTAGGTAGCAAACTAAAATAGTTGTGTAATTTTGCAGAATTGTTGAAATTCAGCCACTTTGTTGCATTTAAGGTCATGTCGCATGATTTCAATCGGATTAATAATAAGCCTCCAGGCTCTTACAAAACCTTCATTTTAGTGTTTAAGCCATTCAGACGTGTATTTTCTGATGCTTTGGATCATTTTCCTGCTGAAAAATGATCCAAAAACTCATCTTGCTGGTCAGACGTTTTCTCTTGATTTTCTGATCTCATCCGGACTCTGGGTGATTTGTTGATGCATTATTTGAGTAACTTTGGCTCACTGTGATTGGTTGGAGATCCAAACCCTCAGAAAAAGCTTTGTGCCATTTTCAGACTTAAAGAGTCACTGTCATCAATTTTATTCAATTAAATTCGTAACATTTAAAGAGTATTTTACAAGCAAAACCAGAACAAGTGGACGCGTTGGATTCTTTTCTATGTTCATGAAGAGTAAAAAGTTAAAAGCAGAAGAATGAGCTACAGCCAAAATGAACGCCAGACCAGAGAAAAACAGCAAAGAAAACAAAACACTGACAGTTGACATAACATCAGATAATACAAATTGTAGAATAGAAGAAGAAGAAAGTGAGAATATGTCTCCAGTTTGACCTCCAGCGGCCTCAGTCTATGGCAGCGTAATTACAGAGACAGATCAGAATAACTGAACTGTCAACTTGATCAAAAAGGAAAGATTTAAAGACAGCATATTATGTAATATGATCTTTTTGAGCTTTACATTGTGTTATAATGTTTCTCCCTCATTAAAACATGGATTCCTCCATGCATGTGTGAGGAATCCTTTAATCTCCATGGCAACCAGTCAGAAGGCCTGGGTGGACCTAGCCCCTCCTTCAAGGTCGAAGCTCCTCCCCCACACAGCTCCTTCAGACTAGCCAGCGGAAATTAGGAAACACCTGGTGGAGCAACTTAGCTCATTGTAGGAGCTACTTTTCAGTGAAATGCTGATAAAAACATTGATGAAGGTTTAATAAAGGAGCAATGTTGTTATTTAGATCAGGACATGATGTGTTGCTTTTTTGCCTACTTCATGTCTTCAACAGGCTCTACTGAACTCATTTCTTGTTTCTTGCAGCAATCAGACCCATAAAATAGTTGAATCATGGTTCAACTAAGGGAGCGGTTGGTTTTCGCAGCACCGCCTCGCAGCCTTGGGCTACCAGCTCATATTGATTGTCAGGCTTATGAACTAATGACATGGGATGATTGGCAGTTTTGCTGAATTGATCGGCTGCCTCCATTATTCTGATGAGCGTCTGGCTCACGTCCTCCTGCCTGGTGAGTGCAGGTAAACATCAGCTCACATTGTATGATTTTCCCGTCTCCTGCAGGTGCAGTAACAGGGGCTAAACAGTTAGCATGGGGAACAAAAGGAGGAAGGACGCCAGCTGAGCTCCTGCACCAAACCAGAAAACAGAAATGGCTCAATCAGTGAGACGGCCGGAGACGTTAGGAGCCGTCAGCCTCAAACCGCAGGTGGATAAAACCAGGAGCGGCTACTTCTGCAACGTGAAGAGCAGGTAGCTAAGCCAACTGACCGGCTGGCTGAAACCTTAATAAATGCTTCCAGAGGTCATAAAAGGTCAACTAAGCCAAAATCTAACAAAATTCATGCCAATCAATTCAATTATGTTTGTGCAGCAAACATTTTCATTTGTGCTGTTTTTTCTTTGAAGATATTAATGAAAGTTTAAAGGTCAAAAGGTCAACCAGCCCCACCCACATAAACCAAATCTTGTTGGTGTGAATGTTTGGGCTGTAAAAATGGTTTTGTTTGTGCTGCTTTTGCTTTGAAGATATTCGGTAACTTGTGGAAACCTTTTTGTTAATATTTTTTAAATAATAACAAAAAAACCCCAAAAACCAACAGTTTTGTTGGATTTGAGGACGGTGGGGGGCCGACTGCTCTGGGCCTGCTTCATGTGGGTGAGAGGAGACCCATCTTGGCAGGAAATGTTCGACGGCGCCCACTCCACTATAAATAACTCACAGCCGACTGCGGATGCTGCACTGCTCACACTTTGGCTCTCCAAGTCCGAAATCCTCATCATAAAATCTGTGAAGAAAAATGAAAAGATACATGAAATCAAGCAAATATTGTCCAATATTTGTTCTTTTTTTATGCTATTTATTGGAGATCCAAAAGTTTAAAACTTAGACTACACCCTAAAAGTATCTAATGTGGATAAGAGGAAAGCATTCATAGTGCAAATTTCCACAAAGGAGCTGTATGAATGCAAACTAGCTGTGTGGCACATTGCTCATTTATATTGGTAATAAATTACTTTATAAATCGGTTTATTTCAGCAATATATCACTTTATATTGGGAATATATGAGTTTGTATTGATAATAGATCAGTTTGTATTGGTAATAGATCAGTTTGTGTCTCAGGTTAGGATCCAAGCTGCCTGCCGGTGTTTCTCAGCCTCCACGGTTCGCTAAGCCTCCCTGGGAGAATCGACCTCAGGCCCACATCATGCAGAACGCCACGGCCGGCGCTCCGCATAGCAACGACCCCGTCGCCATGGGCCGACCTCTCGATCACGTTCCCCACATCAGGAACCCAAAGCTGAGGCAGTATTACCTGCAAGGTGCTGCTTGGCCGCATGATTTCAAATTTACTTCAGCATCAACTGTATGGTTTGATAAGTGAGATTAGAGGGAATGTGAGTTGGACTGAACTGATATTGTTATTATTTTTCTGAAAGCGCTTCGAGACGACATTAAACAAAATGAATTCAAATGAATTTAAATCTGAATAGTATTTAGATCCTGGTTTCAGTTTCATGGAGAGGAACCGGGCCACTGAAAAAAAATGTTTTTGACTTTTTACTCATAATTCTGACTTTAAATTAGATTTGAATTTGTTTGTCTTTGTATACAATAATCTCAGAATATATTTTTTGTTTCTTAAATTTTAATCTTATTTTCAGAAATTTTACCTTTTTTCTGGAATTTAGATTTTTTTTTCGGAAATTCTGCCTTTTTTAGAGTTTTGAAAATTTTATGAGAATTTTGACTTTTAGAATTTTTTTCAGAATTTTGACTTTGTCAGTATTGTGGGTTTTTTTTCCCTCAAATTCTGATTTCAATCTCAGTAATCTGACTTTTTTTCCTTCTCCAGATTAATGTCAGAATTCTTTTTTTTAGTGTACCTTATCCTCTTCCGTACAGCTTTGTGTCCTAAGAACATATTTTACCCAGAGTATCTTTAAAAAATGAAACAAGCTTACTTTTGTCCCTCACAGGAACTGCGTGGGAGCGAAGCAACGCCGTAGCCACTGAGGTTGGTTTGCCAGCAGATGGCAGCACTGTGAGTCACCGTTCTTCATCACATCCAGTGGTTGTTACAGCAGCTCCTCCATTGAAACGGATGAGCAAACTGATAAGTGGGACATTTATGTAACATCTGTGTGGTTGCTAGCAATAGGACTTTTGGTTTTGAAATGCGTCTTGAGTTTTATGGCCTGTAAGTGTTACATAGGACGTGTCCAAGGTTCAGAGTTACGATTCAAGTTCAGCAGTTCTGCGACATCATGGGGAAAACGAGTCTGTTTAAGAACTTCTTCAGTAAATACAGTGGAAGGAACGCACTTTCAGGCTTTTACTCCAAGGTACCTATCAGTTTAACTTTTATCATTCACTTATATTGTATTTATGAGTTAAAAACGGGAAGCTTGGATTGATTTTTTATGTCTGGTGTGATAAATCTCATATTCTCACACATTTACAATAGCACTAATAGTTATTAGAGCTGTAAAACATTATATTCTGCTTCTTTGAACATCTACTGACCTAACAGTAAAATCTGAAACGTCTGAAAATCTGAGCTGCTCATAAAGCAAAATATAGGAGCTTGTTTTAATCACATAATGAATTAAAATTGCAGAAAAAGTTATAAGGGAAATCTGCCAATAGAAAAAGGCATTTCTCCCATGTTATAGAAATAGAAATTACTTTGACATACGCTACAAAAGGCAATAAATTTAATATATTTAAAAACTACAAAAAAGCTGAAATCACACTGAGCTTAAGAGTCTGCTATTATGAGTAAAGATTTTCCAATGGCAGATTGTTTCACTTATAACTAGAACTTATGAACATCAAGGAAAACAAGGTTTTAAGGTAACAATTGTTGAAAAGTTACTTCTAAGTTAGTTTTGTCTTATTTCAAGTGTACTAAAATATTTGCACTAGAAAGTAGACCAAAAATACTTGGTAAGTTTTTGTGTTTTTGCAGTGCGTTGTATCGTTTATAGCTGAATGCTTTTGGAGAATAATTTGCAGGCACGTTGCGGGGCTCATGAATCTTCTCATTATTAATTATTTACCACTGAAGCGTATGTTGAACGGAGGGCGGTAACTTTCTATTTTAACTTGTCAGGAAATAGAAAACTGATTCACTGCATCAGTTAGTCACTGAGCGACGCTAACTGACCGCCATATGTAAACCAGCAGCAGATGTTTTACATTTTCTTTTAATTTGCCTCCCAGCACCAACGAATTGCACAACACTTCAGATAATAAATTGTAATAATTGATGACATACACAAGACTTTTACTGTCGTTCAACTGACACAAACTGTTATTTATTGCATTAGCAAAGAGGAACATGTGAAATGTTTGAACATTAGGTGATAAAAACCGACCGGAAACCATTTTGTTGCTGCTCGTTGCAGGGTCTCCCCGGGGACACGGTGTTCAGCGTTTCGTCTACGTTCAGCAGCAATGGAGCCTCAGGAGACAAGAGCAAAACTTCATCACAACTCAGCTCTGATACCAACGAAATAAAAGAGGTATGAGCCAGCTGTTAACATCTGATGTTCGCAGAAATGTGACTTGTGTCGATTTGTAATGCAAACTAGCACTTCCCCCGCTCTTATGACTAAAATATTCAGCAAGAAGGGAAGTTACTCCCTTAGTTTCCAGGCCTCACTCAGAACATTCAACTTAGAAATAAAAGCTAATATTATTTTAAAGGGTGCATGGTATGCAAAATTCACATTTTGCACATATTTGTGGTTCCATACGGGATTCTACTGCTTCTAAACATGAATCAAGCGATTATTAAACCCACCCAGCTGTTTTTTGGCAATAAATTGTTATTTTTGGCTGATTTGAAAACAAACCATTTCAAAAACTTCTCAAATGTAACATCACAAATCAGCAGACACTGAGCTGTGATCTGGTAACCCCAGGGAAGCCCGGCCCATTGCCTGGCAACCCCAGCAGAGCTCTTCATGTTGCCTAGCAACCCCAGCAGAGTTCTTCCTGTTGCCTAGCAACACCAGCAGAGTTCCCTAGCAACCCTAGCTTGTTTTACAAAGACATGGTCTTTGTTGTTGACTTTCCATCCAGAAACTACTTGCTGCATTCTTGTTGGTTTTGCAGGAGTACGGAGCTAAATGGGAAAAAAAAAAAGAAAAAATGTTTAACTCATAAAAGAAAAATTTTACTTAAAATTATATTGAAACTGAAAAAAACATCTCAAATTAATAAAAAAAAAACACTTGAATCTGAAAAGTAGATTTGAAGTGTTTCCAGTTTTAAATATTTTAATTTCTGTTTCAAAGTGTTTTTTATTTTCAGTTTCAATTTTATTTATTTTATTTTTTTCACAAATTTATCGCTCCAATTTAGCTCCATACAGGAGCAGATACACCTCTGCTTTTCAAAGTAGAGATATACCTTTGTGTAATTGCACATCTGTTTGCAGCCATTTTCACATGGGAGAGCAAACGTTGAGTAGGGGGGCGTGGCCAGCAGAAGCTTATTTGGAATTAAAGTAACAAGACGCCCTAAAACATTAGGCAGAATTGTGCAGACTAAAATTTCATTATCCAAGAACAATTTTGTAAAAAAAAAAAAAATGTAACATTTCATTTTATTTCAGCTTAGGATAGGTTTTGCATTGATCTATCCTAACCTGTTCAAGACAGCACAGCAGTTCACCTTTAATGTGATATATTGGAGCATCGCAGATAAAACAGCCGCTTCACATTTACAGCCCTCATCTCCCTCCTGCAGCTCAGCTGTGACTACAAACACGGAGAGGAGGGGAAATGCAGAAAGAGGAAGTGATCCCTCCTGTCTTTGTGGTGCACCGTGTGTCCATGTCAAAGTCAGAGTTAATCTTATCATGGCTTCCTTTCTGAAGCAGCTGGTCTCAAAGAGAAAAGACGCCTCAGTCAGTGGAAAATCCTCTCAGCTAGAAGTGGACTGCAAGGAGAAACCGGAGGCAGATGCAGATCAGGACTGTTTGGATTCGTTCCCGGCTCAGACTCCGTCTCCAGAGGCTGAATATGACAAACTTCTTGTAAGTGGAAAAATTGCTGCATGTTCTGCATTTTGCTGAGAAGTGTCTACAAGTTGCAACCTTTTAGAAAGAGGTGGTTCGCACCCAGATTGTTTATTAGCAATTAGTTGGATTAATCGTGATACACTAATCGTGATACACACTGCAGGTGTTTATGTTTCATATCTAAAATGATTTACAGAAAACAAACTTATTTACTTAATTAAAATATTGTGTTTTATAGAGCTGGAATGATTAATTTGATTAATTGTGATTAATTGATTATTTAAATGGCCATCAGCTAATTTAGTAATCGATTAATCATTAACATTTGTTGATAAAACAAGAGAAGTACTAAAGCCTAGACTACAAAAATATACATACTTTGCATTTAAAATAAATAAAAAAAACCTTTTTTGTCTGTAAATATGTTCTACAGAATTTTGAACTTCAATTGGTTTCATATTCTGTTAAATAATTCTCCTATTAAGCACCTTTTGCTCTCCGATTATTAATTGGTTAATCCAAAAATCAATCACCAGATCAGACTTACTCTGTAATGACGTTAAATCAGGAAAAACGACTGAGCTTTCTACATTTTTAGTTGTGCATCCTTTGTATCTGCAACTAAGGATGAAAAGGGTCATTTTAGGTAAAAAATAAATAAGAAAAAAACCTTTATATTTAAAAAGATAATTGAATTGTTTAATTTAATCTTTTAATGTATTTTTACTATTACACAAGAGGAGCTTCAGTGGAAAATCTGCAGAATACGGCAATTTTTATCTGATTAATTGATTAATCCCCAGAATAATTAACTACTAACATAATTGTTACTTGCGGCTCCACTTGTGACAGTGCATCATGTCTGCCTTGTTATTTGAAAACTAACATAATTAATCCCAATACAAAGCAAAAGAAATCTTAGAAAAGCAAAGGTGGTTATTTTCTGAGCCTATAGACTTATCAGGATTTATAAATAACTACTTAAAGAGACCCAACATTTTGGTTTTACCTTTTAGACACTTAAAATAAACATTTTGGAAAGCATGCAAACTGCTCTGAAGGGACACAAAAAAACCCTGCTTAGGCCCCCAAAAGGTTTGGGTCGCCCTACACATAAGCTGTAAATCAATGAAAAAACAAACTGATTCTTACATCTTACAATAAAAAAAGATCCTCTTGTTTTTATGAACCTGTTGATGTGACTTGCTGCTGGCAGGACGTGGAGGCGGTGCCGCTGCCAGATGGACACCTCTGCCTTCTGGCTCTCCCTCCGGAGTGCTGCCAGGGCGAGCGCCCGGCCGCCATGTTGTATCTCAAACTGTTCTGCCGTTACATCACCGACGGAAAGGTGAGGAACTACAAAATACAAACTCTGATTTCAGAGTCTGAAACCCCATCTCCGTCTGTCTCTGCCAGGGTGTGGTTTCTGGTATCCTGGTGGTGACGCCCACTAAAATCTTCTTCGACCCGTCCAAAACCCATCCGCTGGTGACGGAACACGGCTTCGAGGATTACCTTCTGTCTTGCGCTGTTGACAGTTTGGCGTCCGTCTCTTTCTTCTCTGACGTTTCACACGTTCACTTCAGCGCCTCCCAGCACAGGTCGGCGCTGTTTCACTGCTTCGCACAAATCAGACAAATAGGTTCCAGTTAGGTCTGTTAACGGTTTATTAGATTAAAATTAGTTCCAGTCGACTAACTAGTAACTTTTTAGACTTACTTTAAGAGCCGCAGTTTGGCCGCAGTCCAGCAGAGGGCGTAGCTGGTCATCCTATTTAATTATGAAGACACAAAGATGGCGGCTATGTAACAGAAGAGAAACGGTTTCATGTATAAAATGCACCTTATAAGGTTCTGTTTTGAAGCCCGACAAGCTCCTTAAGTGACATTATGGAAAAAAAACAAAACATAAATCAAATAAGCAATGTTGATTTGTTGATTTTGAGAGCTGTTGTGAGTTAATGAATTTAAAAAGGCTACTTCTGTATTAGCATCTCATGAGGAATTAAGTGTTTCACATGTTTTCTTTTCCTCTTTTACTGTTTTATTCAACAACCTAAGAAGTTCCTGTTTTATTGTGAGAAAACAACAACTTTCTGTTCATTTGGTCAGTATTTATTTGAACAGCATATTTGGGTTAGGGTTGGGGTTAGGGAGCAAATTTGCAACAAAAACAAGGCTATTTCATAATTCCAAATATCTAAAATTGGCAAGAAAAAACTTTAGATTAATCCAGGAAATTTTTGTGAGAAAAAGAATTAGGGTAGAAGAGTTTCAAAAGTAAAAATTTGTTGACTTTTCAAACTCAGACATTTTCTTGTTTATTCTAGAAAATTTCTGAGATTAATTTTTTTTTCTATCGGCAATGTCCCAAATACACAATCATAAAATTCAACTGACAAAATAATAATGAAATTTAACTACTTTTATTCAGCATATTATGAAAAAAAAAATATTTATTACTAGACAAAACTGGTCTTTACATTCAGTTATTAATTGATAACTTGCCTCCTTAGTTCAAAAAAAAGCTAAAACAGCAGATTTTGTTGTTTTCATTGCAGAAGGAGAGGAAACGCAAAGAACATATTCCAGAAGCTCAAATCCACTAAGAGTCATGGAGGCAAGAAGCCGGAGGATTCCCCCCCGGCGCTGGTTTCTGCGGCTCCATCGGTGCTGCCCAGTCCCACCCTGAGCCTAACCAACCAGGTTTCCCAGCAGGACGAGGCGGACAGCAGAGACACGGACAATGTGGACGGGGGGCTGGACGGCGGCTCGCTCAGGGTGCTGACCGAGGATCCTGTGGGCGGTCTGGCCGTCCTGAGCAGCGCCGCCACTTTCTGCTGCGGTGGACCAGAGGACACAGAGAAATCCTCTGAGAAGAGTCAGACTGAAGGTAAGGCTGGATGACATGACGCTTTAAAACTAAAACCATGAAGCTCAGCAATAAATTCAGCTTTTCTTTTATGGGTTAAATTTTTTTATTGGGATAGATTTGTATAGGTTACTGATATGTGAATCATTCCACATCCCAAAGTTAGAAATGTTTAACATATTCTAATCAACTGGACCAGGATTTGTGTCACTCTTTCTTTAAAAATTTACTATTTTAATTAGTGAATTAAGAAAAAGCTGATTTGGGAGCATCTCAGTAAAAGTCACTGCATATTTGGGGTCCTGTTTATGATAAAATCAAAATTAAAGTAAACATAGTTAATTTTAATTTATCAGAATTTTGCCCTTGTTGAAAATAACTATTTTCCAACTGGATCTTATTGCTGGTGGGAAAACCACCTGTTCTTTTACATCTGCTGGTTTCATCTTGGCTTCTTCTTCTCTGGACGTCTGTTTGCCTTCCAGCTCCTCGAAGGCCGTCGGCAGGAAGTCTCGGGGGTTTGATGTTCTTGCGACTGCGGGTTCAGTCGCCTGCAGGGAAGAAGAAGAGTTCATCTAAAACTTTACCCAGGAGGGACACCTGGCTCGCTCTGACACAAGAAAGGTACAGAAAGGAAAAACAATATCTACAGCAAAACCCACAGACAATACTACAAAACATGTGAAGAAATATTGACTTTTAGAACAGTTTTTCCTCAGCTTTATTCAGTATTTCTCACTTTTGGTTAGCACAAGTGCTAACCTCACCTCTTCTGATTTCAGGTTGGTGTTGGTATGTGGGCTGAATTTTTTTTGTTTTGTAACTGAACCAAAAACACAAAATTCCACGTCACATCTACATGATAAGGTTGTCAAAGTCAAGTTAGCATAACTGAACTACTTCCCTCTCCCTCACTAGTTTTTTCTCTTAATTAAAACTTTTTCCTGACCTTATTATCTAGTTGTTGTATTGTTGCAAAGCACCGTGTCCCTTTTCTTTGATATACCATGCATACATTTAAGATTTAGCGTGTAATATTGATAACCTAACAGCTAAAACCAATGCTAGTCATTGTCAGCTAGCAGGTTTTTGCTCTCCAGCTGGAAGTGGGGGTGGGATCCATACGACGTTATGCTGCAACTGGTCTATAAGAACTGATGGTTAATGTTGAACGAACAAGAAAAACTGTTTTGCTGTTTGGCTTTTGATTTTGTCAGATTTATAGAGAATTTGTTCTGCTTTTGGGGTTTTTTTTGCAGGATATTTCTGCTGTTTTTACTGAAGTAAATGAATGATTCCAACTCATTTAAAGTCACCACTTGTTAACAGGTGACTTTTTAACATGCAGATTTGCTATTTTTTCCTTATTTGAATGAGAGAGGAGCTCAGGAAAAGCAGAGTTGATATTAAATCCTGTCTTCCTCGCAGCAGCGTCTCCTTTCTGCTGCAGCTGTCGCTGTTGTTTGTCATCCCAGTAATCCTGACTCATCCTGCTCCCTCTGCAGCTCAGAAGAGCTGCGCTCCTTCCTGAAGCTTCACCGGTCAGACCTGCGTCTCCTGGACGGGGAGGAGGAGCCAGACCACGATGAAGAAGAGTTTGTTCTCATAGAGGACAAAGTAGAGGAGGACGCAGAGATGTTTCAGACGCAGCGTGGCTCTGGAGACGACTGGGAGGTGAGCGGGACCCTTTCCTACCTGTAGATTAAAAGCAAGAGGAGCTAATTTGGCGTCTGTGTTTCTTCTTTGGAGATGGTGTTGATGGAGGAGAATAAAGACAAGCTGGGCGCAGTGATTGACAGGGAACCCGAAGGGGTCGGTAACGTCGTGGAGAACAGCCGCGTTTTGCAGGTTTCACATGTCAGAGAGGTGAGCGACGCTCCGCCATGTGATCCCACTGTTGACACAAAGCACACATGCACTTTGAAAAGGCTCGACTCAGTTGAGCTCAAAGGTTTAATTACTGCTTTGTTGCTTTTAATTCGCTTTAAAACTTAGTAAAGTTATGATTACATAGGGCTGCAACTAATTATTAATCTTTTTGTTTTTCTGTACAATATTGGAAATACATCAATGAAATGCAAATAAAAAAATGATTTAATTCCTCTATGATTAATCGATTACTAAATTAGTTGCTGATTATTTCAGTAGTCGATTAATCATCTCTCCTTTATTGATTAATTTTCTGCAGATCATCTCGTTTTAGGAACTCAACCAGATAAATATTTCGCACCTTTTGACTTTAAATGCCAACATTGTAAAGTTTATGTGGGAGATACAGTCAAGGTTTGTAATAATTCAACTTTTTCAGTATATTCCGGCTTGTGCAAACAAATGTTGAGAATATTAATCAAATAAAACATTTACATTCTGCTTCTTTTAGACAATCTGAAAAAAATAAAAAACATTTATAAGTTAAAATGTTTCACAGGTTGCAGATTTGTTGCATAAAATCCCAGTAAAATCCTTTGAGGTTTTTGGTTTTCAAGTGGTAAAAAGTGAAATGTTTGTTATTTTCCAGCTGTGTAAGGAGCTTCCTGCCCGGACGGTGGGCCGCGCCTGGCAGCTTGCGTACAGCACGTCCCGGCACGGCGCCAGCCTCAAGTCTCTCTACAGGAAGCTCAGCAGCACCGACTCTCCTGTGCTGATCGTCATAAAAGATGCTCTGGATGAGGTAAAAACTGTAACAGAAACTATAAATGTGGTGCCGGCTATTTTTGATCGATTGTGAACTAATCCATCAGCTTTTTGGGGCCTTCCTGTCTGATCCTCTGAGACCCAGTGAGACGTTTTACGGTACTGGAGAAACTTTCCTGTTCATGTTGCATCCTCGTTTTAAGGTAAGCTAATAAAACAGAGGCTAACTGGAACAAACTCTAGACTTTAATGTTATCATTAAGGGAAAACATTTCCAAAATGACATAGTTTGTGCGATTTCTTTTAAACTTAAGAGTAGATTAGTATGGAGGTTACCAAAACGCATTAACCAACAAACAACGACACAAAAATATGGGAAGAAACATCAACTTTTGGAAAGTTTTTACTCATTATTAGATAATTACTACATTAGTTTGGCCAAAATACTAACCTCATAAGTCTTGTGGAGGAAAACTTTATTACCATTCAACATACTATTTTATAACACAATTTTTTGTATTATAATTTTTTTCAAAATACAATTTTGATTATAAAAAATATATAATATTTCATATTAATCACATCCTTTTTTTCTTGTCAGAAACATTTCCGTTACATGTAAATACGTTATTTTATTTAAATGTATTTCATACTAGTTTTTCCATGTCTCCTCCCCACAGCGCCCCCTGGCGGCCCCACTTCAAAAACCACCGTATTAAGATACCCTGCAAAGCGGAAATATCCATGCCTTTTATTTTTTTAAATCTTGTAACATCAGACCGTTTTTTTTAAAGTTGTTTTTGTTTTCATGTGTTGTTACAGTTTTCCACTGTTTATCTGGGAAAATGTATCAAATGTCCATTTAACTCCTAACATTCTTCCTTTTTCTACTTTCTTTCAAATTCTGCTTCTCTTCTCATTTTATTTTCTCGAGTCCATCAAAGCAGCTGAAAATGAGCAAGACTGCTACAACAGTAAAAACAATGCATCTCCTGTCCAATTAGGCGGTTGCAATAAGCGTTATATTAATTAATCGCACGATGAATTAAAACAAGCTCTATAATTCTCATTTGCAAGATTTTTTTTCTCATTCTACCAAAAAACTGGATGATAAAAGTCTACAGAGTTTTTCTTTGGGTTTTAAGGACAATATTGTTTACAGAGACTTAATCATTTGTTTCTTTTGCTGTTTATTTATTTTGGATATTTAAAATGTCTTTTCTATAAAATGTTTTCAGAGCTTCAGGTGGACAGGAGAAAACTCCTTCTTCATTAAAGGAGACTTGGACTGCTTCGCTGTTGGCGGTGGAAGGTAAAAATGTTTTCAGCTTTGCATTTCGTCTGTTTTAGGATGAGAAAATCCTTTATTAGTCACATGTGGGAAATTTAGGCTGCTTGGCAGAAAAGTTGGGACATTCTGCAGGTTTTTCATTTACCACTTAAGCCATTTTTAAATACAATATAAAAAATACATAAAAAGATATGAATAAACAAATAATTCAGTTACTTTTTAAAATAAGAAAATTAACATTTTAGAATAATGTAAGAATAATATGTGGTAACTTGTATTGAAAATGTAAATCTACAATGAAGGTTAGTTTTGAATAATCAATTACTAAGTTACTTAACGATTATTTTGAGATTCGATTATTTATGATCCATTGTTATTGTGAGTAATGACTTTTTAAATCAGTTGATTACTTCAATAATTGATTAATTGATTACTGAATTACTTTACAATTTTAATAATTGCTTAATTTTGACTAATCATTACTAAATAAGTTGATAATTATTTTAATAATTGATTGATCATGATTAATGGATTATGGATCACTAAATTAGTTGACAAGACAAAATCACTTTATCAGAATTAATCATTACTAGATTAGCGAACAATTGTTTCAAAGATCAATAAATTATGATGAATCAAATCATTTTTTTCATTAATTGTGATTAATTGGTTAACATTATTTCAGTAAGTGATTAATTGGATTAATTGGCTTGATCCTGCTGCTCACCCGGCCTCGGTGCGTCTCTCTCCCCCCCAGCGGTCACTTCGGGCTGTGGGTCGATGAGAACCTGTATCTGGGCCGCAGCAGTCCGTGCTACACCTTCAACAACTGCTGCCTCTCTGAAACCGACGATTTCCGCATCATGGAGCTGGAGGTGTGGACGTTCAGCTGAGGACACGGCGAATCGCCCAGAAGAAGAAACTAATCTACATAGATCACATCTATATAGATGTATATTACCAGACTGTCCTCAGACAAACTGAGTGCTCTTTATAATTGAACATTAACACGTGTAAATACAATCTTGCCTTCTTAATGCATGACTAATGTTAAAATATGTACGAGATCTGAGGAGTTCATCTGCTCTACATCAGCGCTGCGGTTTTTGGTCCAGCTGGAACGGAGACGATTCGTAGAAAGTGGAGAACGAGCGTCATCACTGCTGCTCAGGACTCTGACCGATCTACCTGAGCATTATTATTTAATGCATCATTCAGTGGATTAATTCATGGAAATCTGCACAATGTGAATTGGTTGTTCAGTGGATCTACACGGCCGGTAAAACGTTTGCTTTGACCCGTCATCACCTCCATAGACGCCATTTTGATCTGGGAGTTGATGACGCCTATAAACTATGTTGGTAAGTTGCAGTTATTACATACGACTAACAAAATAAAAACTACAAAATTTAATTTATGAGAATAAAGTCATGGTACTACAACTTTATTATCAATACTATGAATAAAGTACTAAATTAGTTTATTATTTCAATCAATTAATCTATTCATAATACTATGAATTAAGTTGTAATAAGAATAAAGTCATATTTTGAAAATAGTCTTAGTATTACAAAAATGAACTTAAAATAATTCAAGACCAAGCATATGACTTTATTCTCGTGACTGTTTCATACTGCAATTTTATGCTTGTATTATTTTGACTTTATTCTCAGTTTACTCTTAATATTAAGAGGTTGTTGGAAACAATTTACGAGACTTGTCACATTTTCTTCGTGTGGCCCTAAGGCTCTGTCGCAATTATATAAAACAATTTGGGTTTTTAAAGGCAAAATTTAATTCACAGCTTTGAATTTGTTGGTAATTTTCTCTAATCTAAACTCTGCCTCCTAATATTTGGTTAAACCTTTCTTATCCAGCTCCAGAGAAACTACTTTCACAACTATCCATAAATCTGGATGGATATTTGACTTCTCCTCTTTTAATGCTTATGACCAGAACTGTTATTAGATTGTCAAGGAGAAAAAACGACTGATTTGTACAGAAAAACGTGTATTTATTATGAAAAAATGGCACCAATAGTTCAGGGAATAACTGTTTCTCCAAAAGGCTTTGTACAGGAAACTGAAATGACCTGGTTAACAGTCTGGGAAGTTTGTAGTAACCAACTTGTTTTATTTTCAAATGTAAATTAATGAAGTAACTGAGGCATGAGATGAAAACAAAAATGTTTCTTGTCTAACACAGTGAAACAGGCTCTATACCCAAAACATCTTTACACTCAAAACATCAGTTTTGTCTCCTGTAAATATGAAGCAAGTGGAATAAACCTGAAACAATGCTCTTTGGTCTGATCACATTGATATCTGCACACTACACATTTTCAATAAAATAAACTAAAAAAGAAAATCTACTTTTCATGTGCCAGAGTTTGAGTGTTTTGCTCCTCCAGCCGCATCGGCAACAACATCGGGCGTCCCCCGGCTCGGAGAGCTTTCAGGCGACGACGTCACAAAATGCACAAAACACGGCAGGCAGGAGCAGCTCTGGGCGCAAAGACGCTTCAATCCCACACAGGCAGAGCCGCGAGAAAGACCCACTGTCTGCAACAAGGTACTTTAACTAGGGCTGGAACAATTAATCATGACTAATCAATCTGAAATAATCAAATTATTTAGTAACTGATTAATTGCTAACCAGAATACACAGTGAAAAATCCATCAGATTGCTTAATCGATGGAATTAATGTGATTAATTTCTGAAATAATCATGAATTAATTAAGTAATTAATCATTAACTGGTGTATACAGAATTACAAAAGAACTTGTGCCCATCAGTAATTAAGCAAAATCCATCAGTTGATGTTGATAATAACAACTGATGATGATATTATCAACATCAGTTGTTTTTTGTTTTAAATATCTGAAATACTACCAAACTCTTGGCACTTTTCTTGTTCTATCTCTAAAAAGTTTTTCATTTTTAATCAGTTATGAGTCACTGTGGCAGGACTTTAAACTGCTGCTGTGCAAGTTACTCAACAAGCTGTTGCTAGGTAACCATAAGTTACGCAACAAGCTGTTGCTAGGTAACCATAAGTTACTCAACAAGCTGTTGCTAGGTAACTAAAGAGTGAGCGAGTTAGAATATTCCACCAACTTTGCTTAGCTAGCCATGAGCGTTTGAGCGCAATTATTGAACATTTTATCAAATGTAATACGTGTTTATATTGATCTATCAAGATATGTGTTATTGATTATTGTCCTGCCCTATGTCAGAATAACTGATGGATTACTGAATTAGCAGTCCTAATTTTAGCACAAAAAGTGTGTAAGTAAATAAAAATGAAGTGGAAAAAAAGGGGGGAAAACACTTCAGCTGCAGACAGATGATAAATCTTCTCTAAATGCCAGTTGCTGTGAAATACATAGTTATTATTGGCTTATGTAGTCCTTTGCTTTCTTCAGTCCCTCCTTCAGGAAGTTGATGTATGTGGATGTGGAGGGGTCCTCGAACCCCCCAGAAAAGCTGAAAGTTGCCCCTTCATCCTCTGGTTTCATTGCCGTTTGGTCGAGGAAGTAGTTAGCGTTGATGTGGTGGACCTGAGGAACACGCAAGAAAGCCATTTCCGTTTTTATCTCATCAGGAAAGGAGGCTGCAAATCCCTGAACAACAAACTGATAACAAGAGTCCAGAGCAAAAATAGTTCAGGGCTGTCTGGTTACAGAACAATGAACAATTTTAACACTGAACGCATGCAGCCTGCTGCACATTCCCCAACATGCATTTACTAAATTAACAATTTAACATGAGTTAAATTATAGAATAGAATATACTGTATTGATCCCCAAAGGGAAACAGCTCATTAGTTCAAAAGCTACTCCATCTACAGTATTAAATATCAGTAAAAGTAAGTAAAAGCCATCACAAGTAATTGCAGGTAACTTCTAAACAAAACTTACATTTACAATAAAATCTACATCCTAATAAAATAAATGCATAGTTGACTCAATATTTACAATGGTTCCATTGGGCAACGCCACCAACATCTCCACTGGGAAGCTGTACTTCTCCAGATGTAACTGGGCCTTTTCGCTCAGCGCAGGGTTCTGCTTGTCAGCCTGAAACAGAAACAAACTGAGCACTTGTGTGGCTGCAGAGCAGGTAAATGGTTTCACTGGTTCTCCACTGCACTGGGCGCTCACCTGCATGTTCTCCAGCTCTTTGACCAGAGACCAGCTGCTGATGAAGCTCTGGTTGAGCAGAGCGAGGACGGGCGAACTTTCCAGGACCGTCTCCCGGAGAGTTCGCCCCGAACCTGCAGACATTTAAAGACAAACTGAAGGTGAAAAAAGTAGAAAAACCTGTAGAATCAAGAAATAACATCAACCTGTCTGACCAGTGGTGGGTATAATTCTGCGAAAGTGCGAATAGAGGAACAAATTTTTGAGCTTATTGCTTTAGCTTAGCATGTTTCCTGACCAAAGTCCTTCAATAGTCAGCTAGGTAAAACTTAACAATAGAACTCAACAGCTATAAAACTGAAACCACGAGCAAAAGATGCTAAGTTTAGCATGGTTAAAAATACTGCTTACAAATTAGCGTCAGCTAAATAACGCATTGATGTAGCGCTTTATTGTTAGCAGAAGTAGTGTTCATAATTACAACTTTAAGGTTGTGCGCTAACTTTAACATGGTAAAAATTAGCACTTTAGCATTAGCTTCCACTAGATACCATGTTGTTGCAGTTCCTTAGCATTAGCAAAACTAATATTTATGATTAGCACTTTTGGGTTGTGTGCTAATGTGCACCAACTTTATCATAGTTAAAGTTAGTTTCGAAGAATTAGCGGCCACTAAATACCATGTTAGTATATGTTGGCTGAACTAATGTTTATGATTGGAGCCTTCAGGTTGGGCGCCAACATGTGCGCTAACTTAGTGTTTTAGCATTAGCTGTCCTTGCTGGAAAGTGTGGGTGAAAATTTCTCTCATTGGCAGCTATTATTAAAGCTGGATGGCTAATCCTGTAAATTAGCTCCTCATTAGCAACATCACCTCAGCAGGACTGATCATCTAAAGCTCCCCAGAGCAGAATCGAATGGACCAGCTTCTTTTCTGATTCGGCTCGTTCAAAAGCCTCTGCAAAAGGCAAGTAGGGGACCTGCAAATACATGACAGTCAACAACAACCCACTGCTGCCACCTACTGACCGTTCAGCCTCTCCGGTGGACGTTTACCTTCTTAAACGGGTAGAAAGTGACCTCCAGGCGGTAGGAAGCTTCCTCCTGACTGATTGCTGAGCTCCAGTGAATTTCCTCAAAGACGAACTGGATCGGTTCGCTGCGTCCGTCCCGGCTGTCGATGACGTTTCCATCCTCATCCACAATGACAGAGGGAGTGGAGGGGCCTGCAGACCGCAGTTCCAACTGCAAACAAAAAGGTTTTCTACTCACACTGATTGTTTAAATAAGAAACAGAAGTAGTCAGGTTAAACTTGAACAATGAAAACTTTTATCTCCTAAGATATTAGACAGTAATTTCTATTGTTACAGAGCAAGAAGTGATCTAGTGATCCCTGCATGTAAAGGTAAACGTTCATTCACACCTGTGGCAGGTAACCGATGTCCACCTCCATGTTGCTGCTCTCGCTGGCGCCATACAGCCACTCCATGTCCACGTTCAGAGACCTGCAGCACAGCGGGACACGATGAGCGCAAAACTTCTGCTGATATTCCGATAATGTCGAAAAAACAGAATTGCAGTGTTTCCATTAATTAAAATCACAAAAATAGGTTCGTTTATGCCGCGCCATCTTCCTCCGACCACTTCAGGGTCTTTGTGATTTGCACCAGTGTCAACTGCCTGTTGTTGATCATGTGACGAGAAAACGCATTTCGCAAAACAATGTGGCCAAAAACCATCTCATCCTAGGATCAAAAACTACAATTTATTTTCAAAATATCAAATTGCGCAATTATTCGGTCAATGGAAACGCAGCTACAGTAGCTGATGTTTCCTCGCATGGCATGGATGATGGTAAATGTTAATATAATCTCATGTAACTGTTTACATCCATCGCTGTCATGATTTCTAATTACTTATCGCATGAACAAGCCAATTCAAATGTGACTTTAATTGCGTTTCTTATTTAATGCTCGCATGGCCGAGCACCGCCGAGGGAAAACACACAGCTGCAGCTTTTACCTGTTACTGGGGACGTAAAGGTGGAAGTGACGGACGTGGGAGGCATCCTTAGAGATGACGATGTTTCCGGTGAACTGACCCGGGGTGAACCAGAAGGGAAAGTTTGGAACATCGTTGAGCTGAAACTCTGCGTGAATCCTGCACACAATGAGAGTCTGAGTTTGCATTACACACATTTCAATGCAAGAGCTACGTATTAATATGGATTTGTGAGATCCACCCACTTCAAAAAGTCTAATTTCTTCCCTTTCATTAGTTTATAATTACATGTTAAGGTTTCAGGATCCAGAATTCTAAACAAAACCAAAAAAATATTTCTATCAACGAAGAGATTAACACCAACTCCATACAGCTATCAAGCTAATTAATTACCTCATTAACGACCCCTGCAGCTGTTGATTAGCTGATTTAAACACCTGTTTTACCAATGATCTGTCAGAGTTGATGTATACGTCGCCTTTCTGTGTCCACTGAACCAAAACATGGCAAATTCCACAACACTTCCACATGTTAAGGTTGTCATAGTCAAGCTAGCATAACCGACATACTTCCCTTTCACTCACTACTTTTTATAATTGCAACTTTTTTTAATTACAAAAAAGCAATTTTGTAATGAAATGAAATTAATTAGATAAGTTGTGACAGCTTGTTATCTAGCTCCTAACTAGCTGTTATATAGTTATTAGCATAACAACATGACGCTGTTATGCTCCCAGCAGGAAGCCTTGGATAATAGAAGCTGCTAGCTTCCTCACCTGAAGACGATGTCATAGTAAAAGTCGCTGCTGGCTCGGATGCAGGCGACGGTTCCCTGCGGTGCAAACCTCGACTTGATGAAAGGCCGCGGGTGGAACATGCTCAGCAGGGAGTGGATCAGAACCTGCAGCAGAACCAAAACGTTGGATCAGAACAAAACCCAACTAACCCAAACAGACCGAGCCGGAGCGCTGGATCACCTCTTTGCCCTTTGGAGTGGGAGGGTGGTACCGGTTGTTGGGCAGGTAGCCGGTGAAAATGTTGAGTTCGCTGGGAATCACCCACCATGCGTCTCCCGGCTCCGTTTTGCCCTTTGGGGGCAGAAACACCCGGAAGTGTCCGGCGGGGAACGAGGAGGAGGGAACGGCGGGGTGTGTCCAGGAGCGGAGGCCGCTCAGAGAGCTGTGAGAAACCTGCACAAAAACAATACCGGTTCATACATTTCAACACCTTTTGGATGTTTTTTATTTAATGGTTTTTACCCCGAGAAAACCGTCGCGGCTTTTTGTCATGGAGTCCAGCAGCAGAGGCTTCATGCTGGCCTCCAGAACCAGAGTCTCCCCGTTTGGGTCGTCGATCACATCCTCTTCCAGATCCACTGGCGCTGTGATCCCTGCAAGGAAAACACAGTTACAGCTCCTTGGAAAAGTACTTTCATCCCCTAAACTCAATACAACCACAAAACCCTCTCCAAGGGGTTTCATTGAGATTTTATGTGAAATGTTACATTAATCTGATTTGATTTGATTGACAAAAACAATATTGAGAGTTGACCTTTATGTAACATTGCATTGTACACATCATATTTTCATTTGGGTCTCTATTGCTTCTGAAAACAGCAAAGCATTTTAAAAAAACCCAAACAGCCGTTTTTGACAATAAATTAATGTTTTTTGGTGACATGATCATTCTACCTAACTCTGGATTCAATAAGTATTTCTTGAAATTAATTAAATTAACATCTTTTCACATTGATGTAATTTGGCAGTGTACAAATAAAAAACTGCTTTCACTATAAATTATTATAAAAATAATATCTAAAGGGGACCTATGATGCAATATGTATATTTTTATACTTTCATCTGATAAAAATCCAACCATCAATGTTTTGGCATCGATTTAATGTTTCTGGTGTTCAGAAAACAAGCCGTTTCAAAAACCTCCTGATTGCTAAGTCACGTTCCACGCGCCGTTGCCTAGCAACGCCAGCCAAGTCCAGCACTGTTACCTAGCAACCCAAGAAGAACTCCAGAAAGTTTTTGGTCAATTGGTTTTACATGAAAGAATAATGGGTCACACATCACAGTGAAAAGGTTGAATATTGTAGATAAACAGAACGACTGAAGGACTGGTTAGGAAATGAAAACAGGTGAAAAGATTGACCTGTGAGCTTCTCTGCGATGGGTCTGAACTCCTCAGGGGTCAGGTAGAGGTCATGGTCCGTGTCCAGAGAGGAGAAGAGGAACAAGCCTTCGACTCCCAGAGTCTGAACCGCCTCTTCCTGACGAGCAGCACGGATATTTATTTACATAAAAACCATTGAAGTTCACTAATGCTGAACTAAAAACTGGGACACGATGAGTTGTGACATCAGCTGCACTGAAATCCTCCAGGGCACAAATAGTCACAAGCTTAGATCATGGGTGTAGGCACAAATAAATGTATTTACAAAAATTCATCAGTATTGTATGGAGGAAGGATAGAGCCACTGAAAAAAAAGAGAATTATGAATTTTATGCAGATGGGCATCCGGGAGCAATCAGTTAATGAAAGAAATAGGAGGACAGCAAACGTTCGGGAGGAACGCCTCAAATCTAAGGGACTTTCTCACATGGCTGAGAATGAGAAAAGGCAGAGATTAATATGATAATTATGAGAAAAAAGTCAGATTTGAGAGAATACAAGTCAGAAATCCAAGATCAAAGTCTGAATTTGGAGAAAATGTCACAATTTATAGATTGAAGTCAGAACTCTAATGTTGGTCCTAATCCTGACCCCCCCCCCAAATTTCTAAAATCAAAATCAAAATTCTGAGAAAGAGTCATAATTCCAAGGTTTAAACTCTGAAATCAGATTATTTTTTTTACCCTCAGAATTCTCAAATTAAAATCAAAACTCAGATTTTGTTTCCACAGAATTCAAAGATTGAAGTCCGAATTCTGAGAAAAAAGTCACAATTCAAAGAAAAAGTCAGAATTCTGTGGAAAAAAGTCAGAACTCTGAGAAAAGTCTAAATTAAAATTTTGATATTTTCCTCAAAATTCTGAGAAAACTAGAACTCTGATATTTTTTAAGAAAATTCCAGGATTAATGTCAAAATTCTGAAAAAAAAAATCTGGATTCTGCGAAAAACAATTAAATTTTTGGAAAAAAGTAAATTTGGATAAAAGCTTTAGAATTTGGAGAAAATAGTCAGAATTCCAAGGCTAATTCTGATCTTTATTTTCTCCACTGAACTTTGAGATCCTTTACTTTCTTCACAGAATTCCAATATTAAGATATTTGGGGGAAAAGTCATAATTCCCAGTTCATTGTGCTGGATGGAGCCTGAGGAGACATTATGTCCAGTCTGACCAGCAGAAGATGCGTGTCTACCAGCAGCTCTGCAATGGAGGGTCGCTTAGGAGGGGGTGCAACAACTTGGAGCCAAACTGCTGTGGACTTCAGGCTTTGTCATGTTTCAGCAGCTGGCAGGCAGACAGACATGCCTACCCACCCAATAAAACCACAGCGGGGCCACAAAACTGCTGCTGGGACTTGTAGGAGGACTGATGTCAGAAAAACAGCGAGTAATTGGAGGAAAATAACAAAATTCACGTTTTCTGATTAATCCCAGGTCATTAAACGCCACTATGATTCATTAGATCATGTCTTTAAACGCAACTGAGATGTAAATCCCAGAAGTGGATCTTACATGACGCCTGAGAAGCTGGGAGTTCTGGTAGTATTTTATCCCAAGTCCAGCCAGAGGAACCGCGCAGACCGCCAGCAGGGTCCACATCCATCCGCGGAACCAGGCTCCACATCCCGGACTCCTCTGCCCACTGCGCCCGCTGCTGCACTCTCTCTCCGGGGTGCTTTTATCCACGTCTGCGGCCATGCTCGATCCCCGCTTCAGGAGCTCATTGTAGCCTGATTAGCTGCTAAACCTGCTGCAGGCAGGGCTTCAAATCAAACAACCGAAGAAGAAGAGTTCGCCGGGAGAAGCGACGCTTTCCCAGCTGTTATTTCTGCACAGATTTCTGTTTCCACATCCAGACTGGAACCATATGGATGCGGTTACACGAATAAAGTTAGTATCGCCGATCAACGCGATAAAAACCGGATGTGGTGCAAACCGGGCTACACATTTAAAGCTCCGATAATCGAAAGACTTGCAGTACACTGAAAAAAAGAGAATGGAGCTCCAACTTCACTTGTTTTATGGAATCCAATTAATTTGTCAATCTTGCTTTATTTATGTTTAACAAAACAGTTGACTAAACTTTATATTTTTATTTTGATACATTTAAGTTATTGACAACTTAATGGACAAGTTAATTGACTTAATTTAGAGCAAATTATCAAAATTGCTGCAAGTTACACAATTTTGTAAATTAGATTGCATGTTTTCTTAATTTAAGACTTTTTTTGGGAAAAAACTGGGAAATTCTTTGAGCTCCAAAACTGGTAAATTTATCAGGACAACATTACAAATTTTGAGACTAATTTCAGAAATATTCACAGAAAGAACAAGAAAGTTTGCTAAGCAAAAGTAGAAAATATTCAACTTCAGATTATAATTTTTTTAAACAATTTTTTCTAGAAAATATGTGAAATTTATGACATTTTTAAAATTTTTTAATTTAATTATTATTATTATTATGTACATTTTATTTGTTAATGATGCATTTATTTATATAATTTTGCCATTCATCTCAATCAACTATAACTTCTTATTGCATTTCTTTTCATTGCAAATAAGCTTCTTGCCATTATTTGCACATTCTTATTGTTTGCAAAGTTATTTTTAAACTTTGCATATTTAAATCTATGTATGTCTGATTCATATATTTTTCTCTAAATTAACCTAAGTATATTTTTGAAAAGGCAGCTGGGTATTAATTTTCTTATCTTGTAAATTTGTCATTACTGTTTAGTTTCTTGTTCTTTTTATTTCTTATTGAACTCGAATTGTCCCATATTGTGTTACAATAAAAACGTCGAATAAAGTACAAAAGTCAAGCTGACCGCGGATTTATTTTGAAAACAAACCGGAAGCTTTAACCATATGAGTCGTAAATATTTGCATCTTGACGTGCTGGCTCGGGACTCCCATTTAAAGGGGCAGGGTCCCCTTGACCATCCGAAGAATGTCTCCCTAAACAAGAGTCAATTCCACTTTTTGTGCCAGAAGGAAAACTGCTGTTATTTTTCAACCCAAATCATTTTCTTTTCCATCAGAGTTGGATAGATAAACTCTCCTGAAAATAATAAAACCAGAGAAAACAACTACATTTTGCTTACATAAAATCAAAATAAAACACATCAACATTTATAGGTGTACTGTGAAAAATATTAAGATTATGAATTTATCAGGTACTGCAGTTCCACATTTGAACTGAATCTTTAAAATGCACTTAAATATAAGTTAAATATGGAATTGATTTGATTGTAATCTTGTAATTTTACCAATTAAGTTAGCAAAGCCACCAGTGACACTGGATAAACAGATATGGTTAGTCAAGAACAAAACACTTGTCTTTTCCAGCAGCCATTGTACAGCTATACAGCATTAAAGCCACTTGACCAAATGCTGGAACTCAGTCGGGGTTGCTAGGTAACACAACTAGGCTATGCTGGAGGTTGCTAGGCAACAGGCTAGCCTGTTGATTTGTTACATTGTATTTCTAGACACCAGAAGACATGAAATTATTGCCAGAAATCAGCCTGGTGTTTTTTAAGCACTTGGGATGTTTCTAGAAGAAAAAAATGGAAGAAATGTGCAAAATGTGAATTTTGCATAGAAAATACGCTTTAAATATCATTTTATCAGTCTTACCAAATCAATTTTTTATTTGTATATTGGAAAATTACATCAACTCAAAATTATAATAATTAATTACCTTTAAGAATTCCTCTGTGATTTTAACATTTTAATATGTAGTTTGTAGTTTATTATTCCATGTTTACATGGATATAGATGGTAGAAAGTTACAAGCTGTCATAGAAATAGCAGCTTTGTGATCATAATAAATAACAGAATGATTCTGTTGATGAGAGTCCGTCCATTAAGCAGAGTTCAGTCCATGTTTTCCTCCACAGGTTGCGTTTTCACTTCTACGGTTTTCGGGGCGATGTAAGATCCCATCCCTGCGGCGCGCTCTGCCTCCGCCTGCGAGTACGGCTCCTCCCTCAGCTGCTTCAACCTGCAGACACACACAGGTGAGCCGCCACACACAGGTGAGCTGCCACACACAGGTGAGCCACCACACACAGGTGAACGTCTCTCCCAAGGATGATGCTGCCACCTACCGCTTCTTATGCACTTTGGTTTTGAAATGCTCCTTCAAGGACCGCATGTCGACAAAGTATCGCCTGCAGGAGAAGAAGAAGTCAACAAACACACAGCAGAAGAGTCAGGCGGCCATTAATTATCGGTGACTTTATTTTGACTTTGTGATGTTTATGAATAAATTTATAAAATCAAACTTGTTAGCCAACACTTACTGGTTTTAACATTAAACAAACTTCTTTCTACCTATCAAGAGGAAACACTCACGCGCAGTGTAAGCAGTAGTGTTGTGCGCATCCCGTGACGTCATAGTCTACGTCCTGACGCAGCAGCTTGGCCGCAGTTTCCGGCTTCATGTCCGAGTGGATCTGATCCAAATCTTTGGTCCGGCGCTTCGTCTTCCACTTCTTAGCGATGTTCTTCTTCTTGTCGCCCTTGTGGTTTCCGGTCTGTTTGGACTTCCCCATGTTGGACCGAGCAGGACTGGAGAACACGACATCATTTGAAACGTTTTACTGTTACTTAACAGCTGGATGGAAGGGAATCTGACGTCACATTCAAACACAAACGCGTTTAAAGGACAACAAATGAGCTGAATGTCAGATTTAGCCATTCAGAGCTTTCCACTTGGCTCCAAACATCACAAACAAACCAGAACATAATCGATAAGTACAAACAGAACACAGTTTTACCTAAAGACCCAGAAACAGACCGACTTCTAGACTTTGCTTACCTTCTGCACGTGCAAACCAGGGAGAGAGAATGTGCTTCCGGGTTATCGCGGCAGTTTATTTGCTCGTCTCCAGGGGGCGCCAAACATCTATAATTAAAGCGATGAGGGAATAAAGTCGCTATTTGGGTTCATAATGTTTGAAAGAAAAAAAATTAAAAGGTTTGAAACGTTTTACTTTTACTTAACTAATTTCTTGGACGGTTACTTTTACCTTTACCTTTGTAAAAATGTGTTAAAGTTGCGATACCTTTCACTTTTATATTTTTAGCTCCTTTTCCTACATCTGTTCATTAAATATGGATGTATTGTCGTACTTCAAGTTTTAATTTCATGCAAATTTGAGACACAGAAATTAAGGTTGTCATTATCTGTAAGCCGTAATAATCAAGTAAGAAACAAAAGGCTTGAAATAGTTCACTCTCTGTGTAAAAATATGAAGTTCCATCATGGCCAAAAGTATATTTCTGTCAGTCTGTTGAAAATTTTTTGGTGGGGTTGATGTGCCAATATATTTTCCCTCCCTAGTCTAGTATAAGGATTGAAAGGAAAGCAGGAAAATAAATTGAGAATATTTCACCACAACACTAATTTTTGAATCACTGTCAACAGTTAGCAGTTAAGATGCAGCTTTTGTAAGGTAAGTATGTATGCTTACGCAATGTAAGGCTTCTAAGTGCACATAAGCAGGCATATAAGAATATTTTTGGCACTAATGGAATCCCTGATTTGGAATCGATATAAAACACTGTCACGTCATAAAATTGCAGTTACAACTATTTTATGCCAAAAGTTGATTAAAGTTAAAACATTTTTTTTTATTTACCAAAACTGATTTTGGCATTATTCTAGGAAGGAAACAATATGAGTTTCACTTTCTGAAATGAGGGAATCTCTGTCCAGTATGTGTAGAATGATTTAATTTTATTACAGTACATCTTTTGTTATACATGAAATAGTGTTTGTCCAGAAGATTGTGCGCATGTACAAATTTAATATGTCTTTGGTTGGTTTTCCTACAGGTAAACCAATTTTTAAACATATCAAAGTTTCTCTGGTATGTTTAAAAATTGAAATGAGAGTTCGTGTGTGTGTGTGTGTGTGTGTGTGTGTGTGTGTGTGTGTGTGTGTGTGTGTGTGTGTGTGTGTGTGTGTGTGTGTGTGTGTGTGTGTGTTTTTTAATTGGCACACTTTATTAAGCAAAGTTTTTTTTTTTCAAAATGTCAAATCACAAATATATGATCAACGGAAAACAGATTATGTAAAGTGTGCATGTATGTATTTGTAATGCAAGGTGTATAAGTGCATTTCTAACACAGACATGTAAACATATATTTGGCACTAATGTAATCTCATATAGCTTAAGTAAAGTGATTTTGGCAAAAAACAACAACAAAACAAACAAGCAAACAAACAAACAAAGAAAACCCAGAAAAAGACGGAAAAAAGAAAAAAAATACAACCTCTTTTATGGCAAAAGATAAATTAGGTTTTACTAAAAATATTTTTGACCAATTAAAAGACTTTCACTTTCTGAATTTACGTCCAACTTGTGTAATTAAATTACAGTACTTTTTTTTATTATAAATGAAACGGTGTTTGTACAGAAAATTCTGCTCACATTTAAATTTCTAGTGTTTTTGGTTGGTTTCCCCACAGGTGAAATTCCTCTGACGTGTTTAAAATTTCGGACGGCCCCTGAAGGCAGCACCAGGCTACACTGCATACGCGCCGTGGCGGAGAGCGAAGATGGCGGAGAATAATGTCGAAGCGGAGCACGACTGGAACGACTGGGCCCTGGATGCGGCCGAGGATACTGTCATCGCGATGGAAACCCTGCTGGCCACGCTCAGAGCTTTCGAAGACGTTCTCAGACAGCAAGAAATCTCCGTGGCATCTTCCACGGAGTACTGCGACAACTTCTGTCAGGTAACGTGTATATCGTAGCTATCATTAGCTTCACGTTAGCTCCGCTAGGACTGTGTGGGTCTTTTTTCATAGAAACATGAAGAGCCGCTGCTCTCTTCTCCTCCCCGTTATTTAGAAAACTGCTGTGTATTTGCTAATATTACTCAGTGCGTCCAGTTGGATATATCTCATCCCTACTGGAGGGGAAATTCACAATATTTGCAGTATGTTTTGTTTACTGGTTCCGCTCATTATGTCAAATTAGTTTTAGCTGTACCGTTACTTCAATTAGCTTGTTTTTTGTTTCGAAAATAAATCTGAAAATGCAGAGTTAGCTCATGACATCGCTCCAGTTTGCACATGATGCCTTGCTGCATGCATGTGGGGCGGGGCAGCAGCATCGCCGTGTGTTTACCCCAAAATGTCAAAGGTTCTGCACCTCACTGATAACTTAATCAGTTTATGGTTTCCAAACCGGTCATCACCCGGTTTGCATGGTGATCGGATTCTCTGCCATGTCGCTTCTGAATGATAGTGACCATAAATCATCACGCAAGCACTGGGATGCTCAATGTGAAAGTGTAACCAGGACCTTTTGTGTTATTTCGAAAAGGTTTTGAAAGCGCTGCACCAATCGCAGCTTTCAGGCCGATCACCGATCTTTGAAAATCCTTTAAAAGTCGTTAAATGTAACAAAGTTGCTGAGTTGGCAGCAGTGGGACGAGGAATGTTTTAACTGCAAATATGCATCTCTCACAGGAGAGCAAAAGAGGACAGTAGCTATTTTTAAAATAACGGATACAAGATCAATTTCCCAAAATTAAGGAAATCGGGGCCAAATTTTTCAGTTCATCCCTTATTTTAACCATTTAAAAATATAAAATGAAAAGCAAAAGTCGTGTTGAGAGAGTTTGGGCGCCACTAAATACTGATTATTCAGAAGGAATATTCTTAATTCTTAGGCCTGTAGGTCATCTTCTGAAATCAACTCAAATCCCAAAAATCAGAGCTGTTCAAAATATCGACATTAACATCTGTATCTGCTAATAATTTTTAACATATCGGGCTAAATATCGGCTATCACAGAAATATTAATATTGAATATTGGTGCATTTCTAGCAAAAATGACATTATGTCACCTCAGAAATATTGTAAAAATATTAATTTCAAGATGTGAAATATGTTTTTGATATTCTTCCAGGATTTTTTTGTTAAATTAACTGATAAAGTAATATATTCTAAATCCATTTTCCCTAAATAAAATATTTATTAAAGGGCATTAATGAGATTGTTTTTTATACCAAAACATAGTTCTGCTTTAGTTGATTAAAAAATACAAATTATAGGTACATTTAGTAAATAATTTAGTTATTAACTTCATCTAAATTCGTATTAGTGATGATCTTTGTTGAGAGATTATTTGAGTTAATTTGTTAAAGTTTGGCTCAGATGAACCTTTTTCTGTTTCCAACCAACTTATGCATTTATTTAAAATAAAAATGACAAAAATAATTCTAATTAGACAATTAAGTAATTCTTTCAAATTAATCAAATATCTCTTGAGAAGGCAAAATATTATAATTCATATAAATTATTATTATTATTATTATTCTTTTGTTACAATAATATTTCCTAGGTAATATTTTGTTTACAAAGGTGAAGAATTATTCACTCTACAATCTTCCAACTGTGCAGCTTGACTGTTTATAATAACTAATTGGTTTATAAAGACAAAATATGGCAAAAATAAAAAGTTTCTGTTGAATATGAAGCTGTAAATTTTTCTTGGATTCAGCTAAAAGTCCCAGGTGAGTTTTTCTGTGTTCTGGGAATAAAACAGGTAAACAGAGTTTTCTGAGTTCACTTTTTAACGTCTGGTGTATCAGAGTGGACTGAACATGAGAAAAATTATTTTAATCTCTATATTCTATATTTGTTCTGTTGTGTTGATAAAGGCGTCAACTAACCGATTAATCAGTAAAAAATGTAACCACTTTACGCTCTTTATATGATATTAGAAATGCATTAATAGACTCAAACAAATATTTTCAATTTCTTTTCTAAATTAGAAAATATGCATTATATTGGCTATTATATAATAAGTTTCCTTTAGTGAACATTTGATCATTTGCAGCAAGAAGTGCATCTGCAGCTAAAAAGATATTAAAATCTTTCTGCTTGACTCAACATCAATACAGTGTAGAGCTGATCTGTTGATTATTGTGATTAATTTACTAATAATTTGTATCAAAATATGATTGGATGTTTTTCTTTCTTTAGCAAATTGACTCTTTTGACTCTGTTTACTCCAATCAACAATTAATCGATTACTAAATAGTTGACAATTATTTGATTAATCACGATTAATCGTTTCAGCCTTACTGTTGATTAAAAGCTGTTTCCATTCATTTTTAATTACTTTGACAATATGCCATTTAATCATTTTCTTTTTTACATTTTGTTTAAGCTGTTAAAACTTTGTAGTTTTAATTGGTAGAGAGACAAACAATTATGTGGGTCATTGAGTTTAAGTCGGAAGTAGTTCAGCGTTAATTAGTCTGCGGATGCGGGTCTCTGGGGTTGGGACTTTATTCCTGGCTGCTGTATATTTAGACAAGGGGGAATTAATTCAGCAAAAAGTTTCTCCTGTCTGATAATTGACACTCCTGAGATGTTCGTTGTGTTTGCAGGTGAAAACAGGTGAAAATGTTGGATCCTTCCATCTGTTTTGTTGTTATTGAGGAAAACGCTGCTAAGGATGAAAATATTAGATTACTTTTCAGTTTGGTGTCATGTACTTTTGGTTCTTTAATTTTTAAAAGTTTTTACAAAACCAGGAATAACAGTTTTTTTGCTGTTATTCCTGGTTTTATGGTGCAGATTTAGGTGTGTCAAATCCCTTCAGGCCCAATCAAAAAGCAACCTTCAGTCTGTCAACTGGGATCAAACAGGTGCAGACTGGTTTCTCCCCATGAGGAAAACCCCCAGTATTCCAGACAGAAGGTGTGTTGGGTCCATTTCAGATGGGGGGAACAGAGGAGTGCATTTATTTTAAAAAACTGTAATTTAGAGATCAATCTGAGATCATGAACATTTCTGAGCTTTAAATTGACCAAATTTGCTTGGATAAAATCCCGAAATTTTGAGATTTATCTAAAGCTTTCTAGAAGAAAAATGTAGAAATTTTAGAGTTTAAAAAGACAAAAAAATTTCTAGAAAAACTCAGATTTTGAGATGAATCTCAGAAATATTCTCGAAAAAACAAGGAATTTGCAAATTTGCCAGAAGAAAACAAGAACATTTAGAAATTAGACTCAGAAATTTCCTAAAATAAACAAGAATATTTCTGAGTCTTAAAAGTTGAAAATTTGCTGGAAAAATCTCAGAAATCTTTAAAAAAAACTTTTCTTGAAAAAAGTGAAATTTTCGGAGTTGGAAAAGATATTAAATTGAGAAAAAAAAAAACTCAGTTTTTGTTAGAAATTTCCTCCTCCTCCCTTTGTCTTTCTATCCAGAATGGCCTCCGGCGCCGTGGGACCAGGCACATTTGACCGAAACGTTTCCTGACTGTTTTGTTTTCTGCTGTCTATCTGTCTGCAGGCGCTGATGCACTATGCTGGGAGCAGGAACTCCATAGAGCACGGTCTTCCTCTGCTGGAGGTCTACTGCCTGTCCATTAACTGCTTCGCCGCGGCCAGATCCCACCTGACCGCAGACTCCGACAGAGTGGGGCTCGTTTTGAAGAGGCTCGCTCTGTACGTAATGAAAATAATCCCCAAACATGAAACGTTTCGACCAGAATCAGTCACGCTTCTCCTTTAGCAGAGATCACACCAGATAAAAACACAGTATTTTTAGCCACTTTTCTAAAGCAAGTATCTCAGTTTCATAGTAAGTTACAAGTAGATTTTAAGTAAAATAAATGAGTTTGAGTCAATAATTCCTTAATTTTAACTTTTAAAACCTACTAGATCCACTTGCAGATTATTTTTCAGTTATAAGACATTTTTTAAGTGTTATGTGTAAATGGACCTTTTTTAAAATCAAATTTACAGAATAATTAACTTAAAACAAGCTCCTACATCTTGCTGCAAAGCAAGTTACTTAAAACAGTTGCATGTTAGTTTTGTCTAAATTCATGTGTACTAAGATATTCCATAGAAACTTGACAAAAAACACTTGGTGAGATTTTGTTTTTGCAGTCCAGACAATTAGCACAACTCTTTTCTTTGCTCTGCAATCTTTGAATATTTATTCCGATTATTTTTTTTAATTTAAACTTATCTGTACTTTAATAGCGTTCAGTATCTGCAACCTTTGTCAAGCATTCAGTTGAAATATAAAACAAGTGTTAAGCATAAATGTTTTAGATGCTGTCAGAAATAGAAATATGTTCTTGACATGCAGTATTTTCATGTTTTGTATCCTTGAAGATATTTCGTCCCAGCAGGCCCTTGTGGTTGCGATGGATTGATAGTAAGATGACGATAGTAATTTTAAAAACGCTGCTGCTCTGGTCTTTGCTAAAGCAAGCTTTCGATTTGTCCCTTCCAGGCTTTGGTTACTTGAGAAAATTTTATGAAAATGTATTTGCAAATCATATTTTCATGTAATTCTGCAAAATCCTCTCCTAAATCCTCCCCAGTTCACATTTAATTGCTGTGCAGGAAACAAAGTGTGTTCTTTAAATAAATCTAACAGCTGCGAAGAGGAAAATGGTGCCTGAAAATGAGGTAAAAATAGATCATTAGCATCTGGTTGGATACATTTTTTTTTTATCTTTGGCTCTTTTCTTTGTCTCTGTCAGAAAGAGGAAATACAGGAACTCTGACTAGGTGTTGTTCTAGATCAGATCTGCTTCTCCTTATATTGTCAGAAATAAAGATGAGACATTTTTTAAATTGAAAAAACACAAAATCTTACAGAATATTTTTGGTCTAGTTTCTAGTGCAAATATCTTAGGACACTTCAAATAAGAGAAAACTAAGTAAGTATCTTTTCAGCTAAACATAGGAGCTTATTGTAAGTAAATATTTTCTTGATATTGACAGAAACATACTCGTTCCATTAGCAGATTATTTTACTTATAACGTGTGAAAAATGTCTTTACTTTTAGTGAAATGATCTGACAGTGAAACTGAAAACTAAACTAAAAATACTTAAGATTTTGTGTTTTTGCATTGCATTGGTTTTTTAAACATTGATGAATTCAACTTCATTATTAGAGAATTATTTTTTGAAATATTTTATACATACATTGTATTTCAAAGTATTCTTACTGTAAAAACAAGCCCTATAAGTGAAATCCAGGCGGTTTTGGAGATGATTGATGGCCATCTTGTTCTTATTTCATGCAGGAGCTGCTTTGAACTGTTGCTGTCGGTGCCTGACAATGAAATCCCATATGAAGCCTGGCTTCAGTTCCACCACTCTGTCCAGGTAGGAACCTTCAAAGCTCTGCCTGTTGATGAATTACAGATGGAAATCATAAGGTGGATTTTTCCACCCAACCAGATCCAGTGTTGGTGCTTTATGCTCCTAAACTGCTGAGAATGGTTCATGGAGACCAGCGAGCAATCAAAATGTCCAGGCCGCCATGATTTGTTTTGTTCTTGATTGGAATCTGAAATTCAGGCTGGAGGTTTTTTTGCATGGAGTTTGCATGTTGACCCTGTGTGAACTTTATGCTCAGGCTACAGTCATATTGGCTTTAGGGCTGAAATGATCAATTGTGATTAATCAATTATTGAAAAAGTACGGTAATCAAATAATTTACTAATTTATTAATTAGAGTAAACAGACTTCAAGGATTTTGGATTTGGAGAACTAAAGTGTGAATTACTCTCTGTACATCCGTGTAGAAACTGTAAACGAAAGTGAAACTTGCTGATCCAGTCATGAATTTGTGGATCAAATTGGAAATTATATCCACAAACACTAAAAACGTTGCTTAGAGTAATTTTAGAAATCTTTGTGACAGAAAAACAGACAAAAATCATAATTGAAGGGAAACAAGCAAGCTACAAATATTCAGAAGAAGTTTTAAAATCATTTTTATTATTCTCTTTTTTTTGATGGAGGAATCTTGTTTTTGCACTGTAATGTATTGGTTTTATATTGATTGCATCCTGATGGCCTTCAGATGAAAACTAGCCTGCATGGTAATACTAGCATTATATACTGTAATATACATTATTGCTTTTTGAAATAAACAAACAGCAACTTTAACTAATGGACCTGAATTTGTTTCTGTTTGCTGCAGATTGCCCATGACACACTGATCCAGTACGGAAGCACAGACCTCCAAGCACTTCTGCAGATAACGGGAGAAGGTGGCGCATGGAGCAACCCGATCCTGACCGCTCTGCTCACCGGCCAGACCACCAGCCCAGAGGACGGTGAGGCTCCGCCCCCTTTCTGCTGGCGGCCTTCACTCACCGCTAGAACTGGGAGATTAATTCATTTAAATTTTGCTTTTTAAAGAGTTTATTTTTGGAAAATCTGGATTTTTCCACCAAATTTCTCCATTGGTTTTCATAGTTCAGTGATGTCAGCATGATGAGGGCGGCCATCTTGTTTGACAAACTCATTTATATTTGTTCAGAATTTGAATTCAGAATATTTGGACTAGGGTTATAAAACATAAATAAAGTAGTAATTTCCTGAGAACTCCCAACGATAAATTAGAGTAACAAATGTTGAGCATCTTTGGTATAAGTTTTACAGATAACACTTGATCTTTTAAAACATTATTATCAGTTACTATCAGTAACAAGACTTTGAAACAATGGTGCAAAAAGAAAAGTAACTACACACTGAGCTTGTCACGTCAGATCATAACTCAGCCTTTTTTCTTGTTAAAGTTTTTCTAGAAACGTTAAAACTTTTTTCTAGTAAAATTAAATTTTTCTTCTAATATTATGATTATATTCACTTAATTGCCAACAGCCATCACCTTCTACTATAATTTTGATGAATTTGAACTAATGTGAGTAACTTTGATATTTAATTTTCCTTTGGATCAATAAAATATTTTAAAATTGTCTCTAATATTCAGGGGAAGGATTGAAATAAAATCCACTTTTTGAAATATATTTTCTGTCATTTGCAATTTGTTTTATTTAGAAAAGAAAGCAAAGAAAAAATGACTCTGGTCCAGTTACTTTATCCTTTAGTCATGAATATTGATTCCTGTTTTGTGTTTGTAGTGAATGCGTACATCAGCCTGGAGGGCGAGGGCTTCATGGAGATGCGGGTGAAGCACCTGGAGAAGATGGGCGAGGTCGCCAAGGCCGGCGTTTTGGCCAAAGCCTGCGCCGAATGCAGCCTTATTTCCAACCAGGCGATGTTCCGGCAGATTTACGTCTCCCAGCTGTGCCTACTGCTGCCCAACGAAGAGGCCATTATGGAGGCAAGGCTCCTCTTCATCTAAATTTATTCAACTTTCATTATTTGCTTTCAATTCACTGTGAACCTGTCAGAAGTTTCCAAAGCTCTGAGATCATCATGATTGTTTAGAGATGGTACATTTCTGATTTTGAAGACATTATTAAATAAATCTCTGACATTATTGTTTTGTTTAGCAACTAGAAACAATTTTGATAATTTCAACTTATCTAAAAAAGAAGTTTGGTCTGATCTAACTTCAGACAGAGAGAGAAAAATGTTTATTCGTCGTTTTATCCAGTGTATGTAAACTTCTGGTTTCAGCTGTATCTTTTCTTAAATTGGCACATTCCAACATTTTTTTTTTTTTTTTAATTTTACAAGAGCTTTTGAAATTCTTGCCCTTTTTCTTGATTTTTCCCAATATTTAAAGATGTAACCATTTTATTACTTCTTTTTTTTCTAAAATCAAAAACTGAAAAACGAATGTAAAATCAACCTTTTTCAGCTTAACGTCATGTTATGATGTTATTCCCTCATCAAGAACAAACCTGGAGTGTCAAAAACGGCAGGGTGGACCTAGCTCCGCCTTCGAGGCACAGCTCCTCCTCAGAAGTTTAAAGCTTCAGAGCAGCTCCTTCAGACTAGCCAGCAGCAGTTAGCAAACATCTGCTGAGCTCATTTTAGGAGCTGCTTCTCAGTGAAACGCTGCTGTAAATGTTGTTGGAGGGTTAATAAGGAGCCATGTTGTGACAACGTCCTGGAGGCGGAGTTACAGAAAGAGCAAGTTTTTATTTTTTAAAGAGACAGACCAGATTTTAAGGTATTAAATTATGAAGTAGAATTTCTTTCAAGTCTTATTTGATAAATGAAGGATTTTTGTTACTATTTTTGGAACTATGTGCCTGGAAAATGCATGATTCTGGCCCTTTAAGAAAAACACATTCAGCAGGGGTTTTTTTTTTTCACGTTTTCAAGGAGACACTGTTCCAAAACACACCCAGATAAAACGTCTTGCTCTGCATAAAGAAGTCTGTTGTTTTTCTGAGAAGAAATGGAGGATAATTCAGTGATTTCTACAGCGTACTGAGCTCCAAACCAGCAGAAAAATAAACTAACTGCACATGTAGCCTTTGTTTTACCGTTTTCTGGCCCTTCTGCAACAACTGTTACTTTTTGTCTTTGGTTCCTCACGTCTGAACGATAAACTGTTTGCTTCTTCAGATTTCCAGGCTGGACTGCAAGGATGTGCTGGACATCACATCCAGTTTGGAGTCGGAGGGAGAGGAAAACACGGCCTTCATTCTCTGCACAACTTTCCTAACGCAGCAGCTGCAGCAGCAGAGTCTTTACTGCTCCTGGTGAGCCCAGACGCCCCATTTCTAATGCAGCTAAAGTCTCCAATCAGACTTTCTTTTCTTGTACATCTTCATTTCATGGAGTGCTTACAACCCAAAGAGTCATTTTTTCCTCTTGGTTTAGATAAATTAACTGGCTTAGAGTCACCGATATCGCATAATCTTTCAGCCGGCTTTAGAACTGGCTTTACTCTCCTATTTGAACATGTTTTTATGTTTCTTGATTGAAAGGGATTTGATATCGTTGTGGAGTAAGCTTCAGAGAAGACTTGACCCTTCGCTGACCTCTCTGCGAGAACGATGCCTTCAGCTCGGTGCCATTGCCAAAACGGTCCAACATCTGCTGTACCTGGTCCGTGTGATTCAGGCAGAGGTTCGTTCACCACTTTTCACATGTGCACCACAGGCCAGGAGGATCAAACAGGGTCAAAGGTCACAAATATGTAGGTTTACTTGCATCAGACTAAATACGGTTACTACTGTATTATAGGAGATGCTTATTGAAATACATTTTTACTATGCATTTCTTTCTTACATTCTACTTTCTTTAAAGTTTCACAGCAGCATGATTCATAAGCATTTCAGATGCTAGTTAAAGTTACAGTTTCACATTTTTCAGCATTTCTAGCTCTATTTTATGATCATCTTTTACTGTTTTCATAAAATTAGCAGAAATAAATCCAACTTGTGTCGGTAATGGCTGGTAATTGAATCACTAATGAAACAAGAGCATAAATTAGGAGAGCCACAGCGCTGATTATTATTATTATTATTTTAACGTTTTTTTTTGTTTTTTTTTCAGGCAGAGGAAATCGGAATACTTTCTTCAGTGGGGCTTTGTGTCAAAGCCCTTCAACTTCCGAAGCAGGACGACTCAGAAACGAGAACATCCATATGCAAGATGGTGTCCTCCCTCCTTCCGAACGACCTGGAGGTTTTGCGTGCCTGCCAGCTGACGGAGTTCCTCCTTAGCACCAGCCAGGAAGCCTTCGATTGCCTGAAGGAGCTCTACATGCGGCCAGACCAAAAGTATGACCAGGAGGGGGAGGTTATCCCCAACTCGCTCCGCTGCGAGTTGCTGCTGGCGCTGAAAGCCGACTGGCCTTTTGATCCTGAGTTCTGGGACTGGAAAACTCTTAAAAACCACTGCATATCGCTGCTAGGGATTAGGCCGGAGTCAGAAGAGGAGGACGAGGACGAGGAAGAGAAGGCTAAGCAGCAGGAGCCACAAGGACTTCAAATAAAAGTAGAACTGGAACCCCAGAACAGGATAAATGGGGGTCTTGATGTGGATAAAAATCAGATCAATAACCACATGGGCATTAAGGGAGGGTGTGAGATGAAAAGATCAAAGCTGCGGTGTCAGATTTGTAAGAGATCCATCATAGACATACAGATAATTCATCACTCCAAAAGACACTCAGAGAAGAGCAATCACCCCTGCCCGGTGTGCTTGGAGGACTTCCGGAGCAGAAAGGACCTGATTCCCCACCTGAGGAGACACATCCCGAACCACGAGCCTCCAGCTCAGCACAGCATAAAGGCCGAAGACACACAGAAGCAACTGGATGAAGACGATGACGTCGAACCGGGCGAGATCACCGTCGACCCCTCGTTGATGCTGTACTACGAATCTACGCATGACCCAGATGTGTTGCATCACATCGTCGAGCAGGCCAAGAACAAGGAGAAGCAGGAGGACAGCGACGAGCATATCACCTTCGACTACATCGACAAACACTTCAAGCTGCAGAACCGCGAGGTGTATCCCTGCCCGGCAACCAAATGCACTCGTATCTTTAAACACTCCAAGTATCTGTACGTCCACCTGAAATCGGAGCACAAGGGAGACGAAAATGTAAAATATTTCCATCAGATGCGAGACAAAAGGGAAAAATGCGTCTTCTGTAGACGCCACTTCGTCTCGGCTTACCATCACCGCAAACACAGGAAGGTTCACTACGGCGACCGGCCTTACATGTGCGTGGTCCACGGCTGTGGCGCTCGTTTCGGGACGTCCAATGAACTCGTGATGCACAAGCACACTCACGGCTTTCAGCTGAACTACCAATGCGAGCTCAAGGGCTGCTACGTCACGTACTCGGACCTGGGGCAGATCTACCACCACGAAGCGCAGCACTTCAGAGACGCCGCCTTTACCTGCAGTGGTAGTGAATGTAAAAAATACTTCTTATCCAAAAAGGACTTCCTAAAGCATCTATCTACACACAACATAACGTTCACCGAAAATGACTTTGAAGCGCAGAGAAGGGCTAAGCGGAAATTCTTCAAGGCTGTCCGTGAGGTGATGGTCCGCCCTGTGAAGCCTGCGGATGTGAAGGACGCTATAAACGGCGATATTCTGAACTCTCAGTCGGTCAGTTCTGGCTCCTCTTTGCAAGAACACGAGTTCAGTGAGCCCAAGGCGATGATAACGCTGGTGGCTGTGTGCTTCGATGGAAGCAAGTTCACATGCGGCTTTGAGAAGTGTGGAATGACCTTTACCAGAGCCAGAGACGTTCAGAGGCATCTAAAGTGTGCTCACCCAGAACACCTCAAGCTGGAAAACAGAGATCAAAAAAACGACAAGGAGGAGAACCCGCCGATGCTCAAAGAGATCAAGACGGAAATGGAGCAAGAGATCGATGAGCATGGAGAAGAAGAGCACTCTCCATTGCTGCCCGTTGAGTCAGGCAAAGAAAACGACGTGTCCTTTGATACCACACCGAATGAAACAACTTCCTTAAGCCTTAATGCAAAAACTGACGCTCTTAACGAAATCCTTATCGGACTGAGCAATCTAACCCTTGACCCCTCGTCGTCTCACAGTTCGCAAAACTCAGACTTTATATTGTCTCAGTCGTCTCTTCACCAGGCGATCATAGCGAAGCCTCCCGTCGTGTTGCTCAAGAAGAGACGCCATTTACTGGAGCAGAGGGTAAAATCCGAAGCAGAGCAATCATCGGAAACAGCGGAGGAGGACGACTCGTTGGCTTCAGCCAAGCCATATCTATGTGAAATCAAACGGTGTGGCTTTCGGACTGCAAGGAGCTACAGCTTGCTGCGGCACTATATCTCCATACACAACCACACGATCGATGAGGCCAAGCTGATGACTTCCTCATTCAAGCCTTACAAATGCCAACTTTGCACCAAGAGTCACAGAGAGAAGAGAGTCCTGAAGGCCCACTATCTTCAAACGCATAACATGTCTGAGGACTGCTTTGAGAAACTGAGCTTTGAGCCTGTGCCGTTTGAAGGAAACAAAGGCTCTCCAACACAAAAGCACGGTGTGAAAGTTATAAAGGATGCTGAGGGGACGCTGCAGCTGGAGGCAAAGGAAGAGACCGGGACCAGCGAGAACGGAGAAAATGGCAGCAACCACTCCTCAATAGAAGAAGGAGAGGATGAATTGGAGAATAAAGATGAGCAGAAAGAGGAAAACGAGGAGGATAAAACACAGCAGATCCGAACGAGGCGTGTCGTGGCCAAAAGCAACCTGTGTTACATGCTGGATAAACTCAGTAAACCTTTCCACTGTGTGGCCAAAAACTGCTACGCCTCTTTTTCCACTCAGGGAGGCCTTGTCCGCCACCTGCAGTTGGTGCATCACTACAACCGCTCCCAACTCCTTTTGGAGAAAGACGGTGATGCACACGGCAGTCCTGAAGCCAGAAGGGAACCTGCAAAGAAAAGACCTCTCACAAACTCAGATGAACCTCAGCCCCAGTTCAAGTGTCACTTTGCCAAATGTTCTGCCTCGTATCACCTTAAAAGCAGTCTGGTGAGGCACACAAGAGATGTCCACTCCCGGCCTCCAGAGCTCATCCGATGCAAATTTGACGGTTGCTCAAAGGTCTTCAGCCACAACGAGGACCTTAAGAAACACACTCTTTACAGCCACTTTGAGTACTATGACTCGCTGGTGGTACGACTGCAGAGCACGCACAAAGAGTCGGTTTCTGGCTGCCAAAAGAAGATGATTGTTGCACAAAGGAGTTCTCGGAAGGACGAAACTTCTGAACCCACCACTGAGAATTCAGAGTCCGAAGGGATGACAGAGTCGGAAAAAAAGGACGACAATGATGCTGATGGTAAAAAGGCGGCGAGTAAAAACGAGAAACCAAGGAGAAACACCTTCAGTGACTTTGTGTTGAGATCTCACGAGGAAGCGCTACAGATGTGTCAGGACCGCTGTCTGCGCGTGGCGTACCCGTGCATGGTTCAAGACTGCGACTCGGTCGTCACCTACCTGCACAGCTTGCACCGTCACTACAGGGGCGTGCACCGCATGGAGCAGGAAGATCTCTACAAACATGAAGACAAGCTTGTTTTCAACGCAGAGCAGCTGGAGGTTTTGATCCAAAGGAAGTCCGCCAGGCCCCCCATTATGGGAGAATCGTCACCTGCAGTGGTTCAGACAACGGAGGTCAAAGCTGAAGTGGAAAACACAGAGGAGGAGCCTCCGCCTCAGAGTCCTCCTGCAGTCGAAGCTAAAACGCAGGAGGAGGAACGTCCCGAGCCTCTGGAAATATTAGAGAAAAAAAACGAGGAGGTTCCACCTGAGTTTGCAAACGAGGTGCCTAAAGAGGAAGAGATCACTGAAGAGCAACATGAGGAGCAGCTTGAAGTTACAAGACCAGACAGCGCGACAAAACAGGATGAAAGATCAATACTAGACAAATTCAAACCACTGCTTCGTCCCGTCACTGTGGCTCTCTCGCCTCCATGCTCACTTCATGTTGCTTCTGCGGCAGATGATAAAATAACCAACACTACGCCGCCACAAACACCGCCGGCGTTTCCATCACCATCACCGCCGCCCACTGCCCCCATCCGCCAGCCGCTGAAACGGAAAAACGAACTCTCTGAGCAGCCTCTCGGCATCCAAGAAACCAAGCCGAAAAGCCCATCTCCAACCTCTTTTGACATCGGCACCTACAAGCCAATGGGCTTCGAGGAATCCTTCTTGAAGTTCATTCAAGACTCAACTCCGGCAGAGGAAGACGAACCGGCGAAACGCAAAGACACTTTGAAACGGGGCTGCTCTTTGAAGGAGAACAACCAGTTGGGGATCTCCCACACCCGCAGCAGGCGCGCCCACTCCCCACTGGTGAAGCCCCACGCCATGACTGGAGACTTCACCTCAGTACAAAACTTGAAGTCCATCCTGGACAAAGCCCTGGCCGGGTGTGGGGACCTGGCCATCAAGCAGCTACAGTACCTCAGACCGGTGGTGGTCCTGGGAAGGCCTGTGTCCAGCACCACTACGCCTGACCTCTTCCCGTCAAAGACTAACAGCAAATTGCTTCTTGGAAGTTAGTTTCACTGAGCACCTTTTCTTTTCTTTTTTTTGGTAAATGGCAATGAAAATAACTTTTTCCCAACACAAAAAATGTAATTTCATCCAAAACATTTTTTCTGACCTTTTGTAGAACTTAGAATAGTAATAAAAAAACGAGCCTCAGAGGTACACATCAGAACGATCTGACAGTATTTTAGATTTATCAGTCAGATAACATCCAGTGTGTGAATTCAGCCACTAATGTATATTTACCCCAGTCCTCCCGGATACATGTATAGCTTTTCAGATTGTTAGAGATGATCAGTAGCAAAATGCCAAGCCTTTTCACTCTGGTGAAAATGTGACTGAAATGTCTCCCTACTACTTCAGACCAGAGAAGTGTTTGGTTATTTTTCACTTCCATTTATATAAACCAGTATTGGCAGCAGTTCTTGGACAACATGTATGTAATGATTTCTAATAAAAAAAATTACATGTGGAAATAAGATTAGGGCATTTTGTAATCAATGACATTTTTAATTTGAAGTTTGTTGGATTCATTAAGTGCCAATAATAATTGCATTTCGGTCTGTTAATGATTTGGAAAGAAGGAAAAAAAAACTTTGTACATTGATATCTGTAAAATATAGTGTCATGTTATCAGTTGCATAATAGTATTTACATAGTCAGAAGGCTAGTAGAAGTAAATCATGTATTAAAGTCACAGAAAATCCAAAGGAGAAGTAATTATGCAGAATTATTTGCGACGTCACTGTTCACGCACTTATCAAGATTATCTAAAAATATGGACAATTCTTCCAGATGCCAAACATTTTGGGTGCGGTCAAAATGAGGGTTACATTTTACAGTATCTTCATGCACAGTTAGAGGTCGTATTATGGTTCAAATTGTATGTCAAACGTTGCCGCCATATTGTGAGTGGCATTTGGTTTTAAGTGTGAGTTAGAATCTGCTCAGGTTTATTTTTGAGTACATTTAATCAGCAAAGCAGTTCAAAGTGCTTTAACAAACAAAACAGAGAAGTAATTAAAAGTTATAATCTAGAACGATGAACCTATTTTTCATGTGCTATTAGCCTTGATTTAAAGGGACTCAGTGTTTCAGCTCTTTTGCAATTTTCTGGAAGTTTGTTCCAGATTAGTGGAGCATATAAACAACTCTGCTTTTTTCACGTTTGGTTACTTAATGTATTATGAATACATTAAATAGTACTATTTAATGTATTGGAATACATTAAATACTTGAAAACTAAAGTATTGTGAAGTTATTCTATTCTACAGGGAGCCGGTGGAACAACATTACAGCTCTTAATCAGGACGACATAACCTTGAATGTAACCATGTGGTTCCTCCAAGCGTCCTTTAACCCTCCACAAGTTACAGCTGAGTGAAAATACAATGAGCCTCTCTTAAATGCGGCTACTGCTGCAAGAAGCAAACTAAACATTAGTGTTTTAATTCTGGAAATGTTCTGAGGTGATAAAATCCTGACTTTGTAATTATCTTTATGTGGCTCTGAATGTTCAGGTCAGAGTTCATCTTTGCTCTCAATAAAGACTTGTAAATATGAAAATAATAAAAAGGAAGGGAAGTTCAGCCCTGATTTGGATGAGCCAAATCGCAGCAATGGACCACCAACGACCCAGTAGAAGATGTGCAGCAGGTTGTACGTAGCTTAGCGCTTCTTTTTACATGTTTATTCACATATTTTTGCCTTTATAATGAGTGTTGGTCTCTAAAAGTGACGCACCAAGTTATACATGTTATGGTAGAAATCAGGTGAGACTGCCACTCGCAATATGGCGGATGAACCAGCATCGTTCCTACTTTGTGGGTTTATTTAATTGGTTAATGACATTTGTTTTACAACTCAGCTACTCATTTTGAACGAGTTTAACCCCGGTTTTAGAAAAACGAGTTTTCTTGCCAACCGCCAAAAGAAAAACAAAACGAGCCGTTAGCTCGAAGAAACGGCCACTGCGCCTCCTGGTGGCAGAAATATCACCAACTCGGAATTCGTCGCACGGCGGAACTAACGTTAAAGCCGTTTGGTTGGGGACGGAAAACGTTGGAACACTTCACCCGACGGGCGCTTTGGGAATCTTACATGAATGGGAAAAACGGCGAATGTCGCAGTTGTGGGAATGAAAGACTGACGCGAAGCTTCTTCCTGTTTTTAGTCGGTGTCGGTCGGATTGTCGCGGACTCGTCTTGTTCTCCGCTGCGGGAAGTTTGAAGCGCGTGAAGCGGAAGCGCAGCAGCCATTAGCCCGAAGCCTGTCAGGTCAGTTAGTCTGAGGAGAAACAACCAGAGAAAAGATGATAAAAACTCTCCTGCTGCTGCCCGTGGAGACGCAGATATTTTACTCAGTCCTGGTATTCTCATGGACGGTTTATCTCTGGGAGGCATACCTGTCCTGCAGACAGGTGAGTCAATCTGTTTCTATCTTTCTGTACAGTAGAAAAACCTCCAATAAACATTAAACATAGCTCTGTCTGCTGCAATATGAAATAAACGCATGTAAAACGGTTGAATTATGTAATTATTTTGTCTGTTTTAAGGCCTGTTTCATTTATTTGTGATGTTTCAGCAACAACATGTGATTTTTAGGATTGTGTGATTAGATAAATCAAAGTTGTGTGTCATTATGAAGAGGGAACAATATACACAATGTTTTCCAAATATATTTAAATAAAACACCCAATAAGTTCTGCTCATTTATCTTTTCTTTTTTGCTAAATAGCTCAAGGAATATTACAGTAAATGAGTCACACTTCATAAAAAATGATAAAAACCTTATTTTATACCAAAATATTCCCCCAAAATATAACTTTGCATGAGACGTTGAACATTGAGGTTTTTAATGGTACAAAATATGGAGAAGTTTTTACTATTATTTATATTATTTATTTATTTTTTTCAAGAAAGTGTTTGAGGTTGGGGTCACTAAATTTAATAAAGATATTCTCTAAAAACAATCAGATCAACATTTATTTTAATTCTGAGTTTTAAAATGCAGTTTTTACAAGCTGTTGCAGACGTCACAACTCACTGCTGTTCTGGCTTCTGTTTTTGTGGTAAATGTTAGTAAAGTCACAGTGAAACAGCATTTTAGGACTGGAGTCTGGAGAGCGAGATTAAAGTAAACATCTGTCACAATTTTACAAACCGAGAACGCTTTTTATGTCTTTGGTTTATAGAGCAGAAAGTGTCAGGTTTAATGATGGATTACTGTTAAAAACAAAACAAAAACAACCTGTAATCTCTGTTTAAAATAATCATCTATCTGAGCATTAGATAAGGATGTTTAAAACTTTAATTGTGTGAATAAATTGAATTTTATGGGTTTCTAAGTCTATTTTTGACCTTTTCCTTCCTTGCAGAGGAAAATATACCGGACAACCGTTCACGTTCCAGAGGAGCTTGGAAAGATCATGGATCCTGAAACCTTTGAGAAGTCGCGTCTGTATCAGCTGGATAAAAGCAACTTCAGCTTTTGGTCGGGGCTGTATTCAGAGATCGAAGGAACTGTAAGAAGAAACCAGAGCGCTCAGTTTACACATATATTTATAATTCGCTGCTTTAAAGCTGCAGTCTTTAATTTTTGTTTTTGTTTTTACATATTTGTTTAAACTGTGAAGTCGTGTCTGTTTGATATGAAGCAAATAATCTGAAAAACTTAACTTCTCTACCGCACTCTATACCATGTGTTAATGGTTTTCCTATAACTAAGTTGTTTCTCCACCATTTGCACATTTAACAGCACTTGATTGACAGCACTAAGCCCTGCCTCCTGGCTCTGATTGGTTGTTTTTGTTTCAGTTCAGGAAGGAAGTAGAAGAAGTTCTTTTTCACAGATCAGATGTCTCATAATAAACTGATATGTTTAGAGCTTTAAGAAATATGAAAAAAAAAATGTTTCTCTTAAAGTTAGATACTGCAGGTTTAACGTTGGGAAGCACCAATCTAAACCACTTCTGAGGTTTAGATACAGAAAAAAACAGATGAATTGATGTAAAACACTGTAAAAACATAAAATCTTTGGTTTAGTTTCTATTACAAATATTTCTGGACACTTGAAATAAGACAAAACTAAGTAACTATTCAGAAAAATTAATAACTCCTTAATATCATTGATGAAGTATTGGTTAAACTGGTGGATTATTTCATTCATAAAATGCTAAAAATATCCTGTTGCAGGTAAATGTATCTCCCAGTGGATCTAGTGCTTCTTGATCAATATTAAGGAATTAGTTTTTTAATTAGCTGCTATCTTGCTGAAAAGTTACCGTCAATTTAGTTTTGTCTTATTTCTAGTGAACTAAGATGTTTTACTTGAAACTAGACTAAAGATTTGGTGAGATTTTGTGTTTACCAATTAGGAAGATAAATTCTGTGATGTAAAATAAATAATAAAGCATAGAATTAGACTGAATAGATCTGCGTAGATCTAGAATGTTTTTAATTATCAGGACTGGTACAGGTATTATGATGTGATTGGTGTATCAGTGAACTTAACGTTTTGTTTGCTTCCAGCTGATCCTGCTGCTGGGCGGGATCCCGTTTCTGTGGCACTACGCCGGTTCTGTGACGGCTCGGTTCGGGTTCGGCCCGGACTACGAGATCACCCAGTCGTTGGTGTTCCTGATGCTGGCCACGCTGTTCGGCGCCGTAACCGGACTCCCCTGGAGTTTGTACAGCACCTTTGTGATTGAGGAGAAGCACGGATTCAACCAGCAGGTTTCGCTCTCGTTCCTAAAGACTGAAAGTTTCTCCCGGCAGATTCAACGTCTGATTTCTCTCCTTCCTTCCTTCCGCCAGACGTTGAGTTTTTTCCTGAAGGACGCGGTGAAGAAGTTTGCAGTGACCCAGTGCATCCTGCTGCCGGTGAGCTCGCTGCTCCTGCACATCATAAAGATCGGAGGAGATTATTTCTTCATCTACGCCTGGCTCTTCACGCTGCTCGTCTCTCTGGTCAGTGAGGAGGTCGTCCTCCATTTCCCTCCGTCCGTTTCTCTCGTTCAGTTTTAGGTGACAGACGAACAAAAAGGCTTTTAAAGTGGAAAAAAATGTTTTTTTTTAATTTTATTGCTATTGTATTCTAGTTGAAATTATGAGAACAAAATAATTTGATCAGAATAAAGTCAAAATATTACTAGAAAAAAGTTGTTTAATGAGAGCAAAGATTTGATATTAAGTTTTTTTTCAACGTTTCAAATTCCTGCTGGTAATAATTTGATAAAAGACAAAGTATTTCCCTATTTTAAAAACTTTGTTAATATTAATTTGTTCTACATTTTAATTTGTAGGACTTATCACTACATTACTATTTGATTCTACTAATATTACGGCTTTATTTTTGAATATTTATAACTTTTTTCTCATATTTTTGTGACTTTATTATCATAATATTGACTCTTTGTAATATGAATTTATTTGTTAGTTTAACTTTTTTCTTGTACTATTAAAACTTTATTCTCATGAAATGTTATGTAACTTCTTGTGTAATTACAATTTGTTTGTTATTGTGACTTTATTCTCTTAATATTAACTTTTAATCATACAGATTTATTCTTGTATGATTTCTTGTATAATTTAAACTTTTCTTGTATTATTACGACTTTATTCTCATGCTGTTACAAACTTTTTGTATTTCAATTATTTTATTCTCACAATATTATGTCTTTATTCTTGTAATTGTTTTTTTTTCTGTCTGTGACATAAAATACGCAGAAGTTTACCAAATGTTTGGAAATGCTCTGATATTATTTCACGTTTAAATGTTTCCTCAGTATTTTCTGCTTTGCTCTGGTATTTAAAGGTTCTTGTGACCATTTATGCGGACTACATCGCTCCGCTGTTCGATAAATTCACCCCGCTGCCGGAGGGCGAGCTGAAGACGGCGATAGAGGACATGGCCAAGAGCATCAGCTTCCCTCTCACTAAGCTCTATGTGGTTGAAGGTAGAAATGTTTTGTTTAGATCGTGAGAAGTCTGAATGCTTCCCAGATAACTTTGTTTTCCGTCCGTCCAGGTTCGAAGCGTTCTTCGCACAGCAACGCGTATTTCTATGGCTTCTTCAAGAACAAGCGCATCGTGCTGTTTGACACGCTGCTGGAGGATTATTCCCCTCTGAACAGCGCCGGAGAACCGCAGTCGGACACGCAGTCAGAGACGGAGTCGGACCCGGATGAATCGTCCAGCGAGACGAAACGAAAATCCAAGGTGGGAAAAATCAACATTCAAATCTTCCTCACGCAGGAAGTTCTGATTAATTTGAATTTTCCTCACAGAAGAAGCAAGGCTGCAACAACGCGGAGATCCTGGCGGTTCTGGGTCACGAGTTGGGCCACTGGAAGCTCGGTCACACTGTCAAGAACATCGTCATCAGTCAGGTGATCGGAAACGGATCGTTTTCAGTTCGCCATCACATTAATCAATAACTTTCAGTTACCTGTTTTCTGTTAAAAGTCTTTCAAATTGCAGTTTGGTAACAAAGTGCAATTAAATACTTAAATTTGGAAAATTTACATTCACCAAATAAAAAAATTAAGTTTTTTTTATTATTGTCTAAAGTTAAAGCTAAACTTTTATTTTTAGTTTGAATTAGAAAATTTATTTGTCCTAAATTCAGCAAGAACATTTTTATTTAGAGATTTTTTTTTTACATTTTCTTTGTATATTTACTTTGAGCAGGAAAATAATTAGTTTTATTTATTATTCCTAGTTGCTCAGTGACTTATTGATCTGTTTGATTGATTGAAAGGTTGCCTTACATTTTATACTTAAGCGATGTTATTAGAGTTGGAGGATTTTTTTGTTAAATTATTGTTTTGTAACATTTCAAAACACAATTTTTGCTCAGCTTGTTTCTGCTGCGGTTCTGGACAAGTTTGAGAAGTAATTTTAAGTTTCCCTGTGGGAAAAGTGTCTGAATCCAACTGGACTTACTGGAGCAGATCTGACTGATTGAAACCTTTTTGTGCCTGCAGATGAATTCCTTCCTCTGCTTCTCCTTGTTTGCGGTTCTGATCGGGCGAAGGGAGCTGTTTGTGGCTTTTGGATTCACTCAAAGTCAGCCGACATTAATTGGCTTGATGATTATCTTCCAGTTTATCTTCTCTCCTTACAACGAGGTAAAGTGGGTCACCAAACTGTTTATTTCCCTTGTATTAAAGCTGAAAGTTGTCTTTATGATTTAATTTAAAATGAGCTGCTTGTAGTAATCGCCTCCGTAGCAAATCGGCCATTTTTAAATTAAAAGTGGACGCTGCTCCGTCATGCTGCTCGTTGAATAAACGCCATTATTTTAATATTTCTGAGGAGTTTTGTAGTGAACAGAACCACATAATGTGCATTTGGACTGTTGTTGTTTCTGGGCGCCATCTTTATTACTGTATCACTGGCGTTGCTTAAGGCGCCCTCTGCTGGCTGCGATGAGAAGCTGCTGTTGAAGTGAAACTTAAGGAGTTTGTCGACTTTATGTTCCCAAACCAAACCCCATAAAGTGCATTTTGAATCCCAACTCAGACTCTGCTTGGACCATTTCTTTCCCGTTGAGTCATGACTCCGACATCCTTTTTTGTAGTTCCGCTTAAGGATGACCGGCGGCGCCCTCTGCTGGGTGGAGGCCAAGCTGCAACACAAAGAATTTCTACTTGCACATTTTGAGTTAATCAATTGGAACTAATTTTAATCTTCTAAACTGCTAATCAACAGTTAAGTGTAAGTCGATTAATCCGCCTTCTCCTGCTCCGTTCTGCAGCTGCTCTCTTTCTGTCTGACGGTTCTGAGCCGCCGGTTTGAGTTCCAAGCAGACGCCTTCGCTCGCGGCATGGGCAAAGCCTCAGAGCTGTACTCTGCCCTGATCAAGCTCAACATGGACAACCTGGGCTTCCCGGTGGCGGACTGGCTGTTCTCCATGTGGCACTACTCCCACCCGCCGCTGCTGGAGCGCCTCAGGGCGCTGGGGAATGTCAAGCAGGACTGACGCGGCCGGGCGGGGGAGCGGCGGGCGCCGCCTCCTCCTGCGGGCCTCCGCAGACCCCTCCTTGCCCTGTGACGCTGCCTGGTCTTTTCTTCCTCCCACCTGTCCCCCAAACATTGCGTTTCACCATATTTTAGCACCTCACTGTCCAAACATTCATCAAAACCAAAACATATCAGCGAAAAGCGTTTTCTCAGTGCGGCTTTCTGCGAGGAATCATCTGGACAATGTTTGTTTAGAAAAAGGTAGCCAGACTACAGTTTACGGATTGATTTAGCAGTTTGTTTTGTTTTCAACTTATTTATTAAGTACATTCTGTACATATTTTAAAAGGAAAGAAAGACATTTTAGGATTATTTTCCAGTATTAGGATGTCAAACTAGTGAGGAATTTCTTAGAATAGTTTATGAATTAGCTATTCCAGTTGTTTATTGCTTAAGTAGAAGAACATCTGTAATTATGGCGACGCTTATTTCAGATAAACAGGCCAGATTCTGATTCGTCCTGCAGCTGCCAGCTCTTGGACTGTCAATATCAAAACTATTTTTTTGTTGTTTTTAATGAACAATCTGATTCATTTTCTTTAGGAGTGTAATCGTCACAGACGTGAGTGCCTCTGAATGTCTTTCTGTTCTGATAGTGATGTGAAAGTTTTGGTTTCATTTTTTTCTACATGAACCGATGGATTGTTTTTGTTTTTATTCTTAGTTGCCTGCAGTCGAGGGTCCAACCAGCCCTGTACATAATGTCATTGGTAGTGAATGTGGTTGGAAATTTTACGTTTAGTTTCTTCCTGTGTTTCCTGGCGAGCAAAATGTAAAATATTTTTGGGGACGTTGGGAGGCGAAAACTTTCCTTCAGCACACAAGGCAGAGTTTGGTTTGCTCAAAAAGGGGATTGAAGCTTTCTTTGCTGTGTTGAATAAAATTCTGCAACACATTTCATTTTCCCATCTGGTTCTGATCATAAAGTTATTATAACTGTGTTAATTTAAATCATATTTGAAAGAATAGCTGCTCAGATGTTTGAAAACTATTTAACCAAACCCAAAAATGAGGCAGAAATGAGTTAAATGTATTTGTTTTAAATATTTTCATTCAATTTAATTAATAACATGTTTTTTTAGTAACAGTTTTTCCATTCTTGTTCTGATTTTTTATCTCATAATTATGACAATTTATTCCATAAATAACAGATGAATTTCCAACTGAAATTGTTCTAGTTATAAAAATGTATCTTCTCTAATTTGTAAATAAATACCCCATTTTATGAGATATTTCCCCTCAAATTCTGAAAGTCATTTATTATTTCTGTAACTTAATCCACCAAGTGAAACAATAATATCTAGCTTAATTCTACACAAAGTGATGTTTTTAAATTGCAGTAAACCACTGTAAATTAAAAAAATAAAACCACAACTAAAAATTAAATCTTGTTTATACCTAATTAAATTCTGATGTAATTGAGAAAAATTTGATTTCAGGACCTGTTCCAATTTATTTTTTAAAGATTTACCAAAAACATTTTTTTAATGCTTTTTATTTATAAATTTAAAATTTTCTACTGAAGCAGAATGTTATTTCTAAAATGTTTAACTTTTTTATTCCTCATTGAGATTCCATATTTGATCCATTTCCAGGAAAAAGTCCATTTGAAGATGAAATAAAAGTTACCTTGAAAGCGAAAATGACCCGTATCAACGTGGGTCGACAGATGCGTAAATTACGTAAGATGTTACGCTGGGGGATGTACCATTATGCAAGTTGAGCTATTTTACTCTAAATACCGTTTATTTCTTCAAAATAATGGTTTACAAAGTTGCGTCTCAAACGTATTAAAGTATTTTTCGCCAATCGATATGAAAAATATTATTTTCTGCGGAGTTTAGACCAAAAGAGCAGGCGGACTCACCCCTCCGTTTCGCTGCTAATGGTACGGTCCGCTGGCTGCTTCTTGTGGACAAGGGCAAACCGTCACTGCCACCCTGTTTTTGTACCGACGGTCCAACATGGCGAGGCTGCTGAGGTTAAACGTCAGGAGTTTTGTCACATCCCAGCTGAGAATGTCCTCCGATCAGGTAATAAACGTCTCTTCCCTCCCGGCTGCGTAAAAAAATCATTCAACATGGTTTTTTTTTAACAAGCTAAAACCAAACATGGTTAGAATAACATCGGTTTCAAGTAGCTGGTAATGGTTCCTAGATTATATTAGTGATTTTGGGTTAAATCTGACCTGTAAAAGGTATTAATTACCAGCTGCGACATAACAGAGGATCTGTGATTGTTTCTGCTCAGGTTACACTGTAAAACATTTCAGTATTTTATTATTTTGATTATTTCTAAACCGGATTTTGACCTTCTAAATTGAGCTGACTCAGTTGTGTTGTTGTGTTATTGCATAATATTTTAAAAAATATTTTTCTTATCAGTAATATATAGATGCAGTCTTTCTGATTCTATCAGAGGTTTTTCACATGAAACCAGAAGTAAAAAATAAAAACCCACACGAAAACCTCATTTCCTGCATTTTCAAGATTGAAAGCAGCAAAGCTGAAACATATCCTCTTTGTTTGACTTTTCAAAATTAAGATTATTTGAAACTACCGGAAGTTTGAGTTAGGACAGTTGTATTTTTTTTTCTGCAGTATCAGTTTTATTTTGTGTTTAATTCAAATTTTATTTCTTAATTTGCTTTCTGCTGTGATGATGGAAATCACAGACATCCCTGAGCAACAGAGTGTCTTCATTCAGAAGCTTCTTCAGAAGAGCTGTAACAAAGACTGCTACAGAGGCATCTACAACAACTCTTTGAAGGAAATTAAGAGTTTTAACATTTTAATTTCCAGCGGGGATTATTAAATCATTTTATAGCATTTTGAAAAGTTTTATTTAGTTAAAAAAAGTCATAAGTCATTCAGTTATTTTTTATGTATTCACTGCATCTTATTATTTGTAAATTTAGTTTTAAATCCTTGTAAGTATTTTAGCATGTATTTATTTGTTTAACTGGTATTTTTGCAATATTTCAAACCAATGCTACTTCTGTTAACTGTGCATTTCTGTTTCATGTCATTGTTTATAACTCTTTTATTGTCCATATATTTAAAAACAGGCTTGTTTTGTTTTTAACACTTAAATATTTTCATATCAGTCAAAATGCATGATGTCACCATATCAGTCACCATGATTTAAATTATTCATGGTGAACAAAAGGAAGAAGACATTCAAGCTGACCTGGTCCTGTGCGATTAAATACTCACCTCTCAGGCTTTGACTAGGCCACTCAAAAGATGTCAAGCCTGCAGTGCGCCAGACAGTTAAATAGTTTTTGGGTCTTCTGGGAAGATTGTCCATGTTTTTTGTAATAATGGCTCTTTAGCAGTTCATTTTTAAATTTCTTTAAATGGTGGCATGTCGTAATGTATTGTGGGTTTTTTTTTAGATATTTTATTTTAGATTATTTTCCTTCATGCTGTCAAACATCTTGTTTTATACAGTTTAGACATTAATCAAACCTGGGTGTTAATTTCACAATAAAATGACAAACTTTTAACTTCATCTTAATCAAAAGTTTCTAGGAAGTAGAATGTATATCTGCTGACCTTTAAATGGGACATTTGTCATTGAAATCTCTAAAAATGATCATAATACAGAATATCAAAATACACCAACAAAGCAAATGCCTATTTAGGTAGTATTTAAATTACTTACAATATTCATTTTGTATGTAATATGTTGCCTATGATTATATTCTTCTTTGAATCTCTGTCTTGCCTGTTGCAGCTGGGCGAGCTGGGAAAAGGTGCGGGAAAAGGCGGAGGCGGCGGCGGCTCCATCAGGGAGGCGGGCGGCGCCATGGGGAAGAAGCAAGCCGCTGAGGAGGAAATGTATTTCAAGTACGTTTTTTTGTTTTTTTTTTGTTTTTTTTTTGGGATATATTCACACCAACAGCAACTCTGCAAATGTCCAGAAAACACATCTTCGCTATTGCAGTGATTCAGTTTAATAATTGTGGTTGTGTTTAATTTTCGGGGGTCAAAGGGTCAGGGGTCAGGGGGGTCCTCACCCAAGTAGGGAAGAAGGGAACAGGAGACTGACAGGCGGATCGGCGCAGCTTCTGCCGTTATTAAATCATAATATGTGTTTCTTTTATGGTTAAGCAAATTTGTTTTCATAATTTAAATTTCACAATTTTATTTTTAATGGAAACAGATTTTATTTTAATCTGGCCCAAAAAATATTTAATCTTAGTGCAAAATGTTTTTAGCAAAAACAGTGAGATTTTTTTATTCCAAGTTTTCCATGTTTCCAATGAGCGGATTTATTTTTGTAATTTCAATTTCTAGCAAGTTATTTTAATCCAGATGAAAAACCACAGAAAAAGGTCAAAATCTTCTTTTTCAAAATTGGTGTTTTCATTAAACAAACTTATTTTTGCAATTTCAATTTGCACAATTGTATGGCTAATGTGGAAACACAGCTAATGTGGATTAATTTAAAAAAAGCTAACATTTGGTTTTCTCCCTTCCTTTTTATTGTTTTGTGTTTCTCTGTGGAACGACACAAAAGACGGAAAGAGCAGGAGCAGCTGGCGGCCCTGAAGCAGCATCACCTGGAAGAAATTGATCACCACAAGAAGGAGATCGAACGCTTGCAGCGCGAGATTGATCGCCACAAGGGAAAGATCAGGAAGCTGAAGCATGACGACTAAGTGGAACTGTCCAAAAAATAAAATGTATTTTCCTTTGCCTTTATTCATAACACCTGTTGCTGCATGCATTTACCAGGCAGGACATTAATATGTGGAAGTTGCTGAAAGTCATCAAATCTCCTCTTCTACTGGTGTTTTGGTTGTTTGCTGCAATAACAATCTGCAATTTCTGACTGAAGTTCATCAGTGCATTTTATGCTTCAGGTCACAAACTGTCAAGAAGTACAGTTAAAGCTGTGTTTGTGAACATGAGCTTTTTTCACAATTTAAATAGATAAAATTGTGCATTAAACTGCAAGTTTGAAACACTGAAAGCTGGTTTTCTTTGTGTTATTTCAATGTGTTGGGACTCTGGGGCTGCTCTGGTACACCAAGGTGGTTACAAATTAAAATCGTCCAAACATTTAGATTCTTTTTCTGTAAAACTGCTTTCAATAGTTAATTTTAAGCAAAGTAATGTTCTTTAAACCAATGGATATTGGAAGACGATTCAATAACCGCTGCAGTAACATGATGCTTTTACATGTTTCCACTTAATTACATACAGGACAGTAAAGCATAAAGTCTGACTTTAAAACATCACAAAATACCTTCTAAGCTGAAACCTTCTGCAGTTTTCATGTAGAAAGGGTCACTGGTTTGTTAGAAATGCATGTTTGCAAATTATGTGAAGATCTAAAAAATTTCTGTACAATGGTGATCAAAACTAAAACAGGAAATGAATGGCTGTCATTTTCCAATTCTTAATATCACTGGCAGTTCTAGATTAAAATGAATCGTTTATTTTTGTCAACATGTTTTTTTCCCCCTGACTGGAGATGATATTGTTTTACTGTCAAATTTCCAACCAGAAACAAATGTAAAGGTGAATAATTATTTAATTTTCATATCATTACTAACAAAAACAATTATTAATGTTATTAATACAAATGAAAAAATAACATAGAAAATTACATTAAAAAAACGCATGCTCCTCCATACATAGATGGCGCTATAGCAAGACGTACATAAAGGAGAAATCTAAGTTTCGTCACTTCCGGCTGCCCCTGCCTTTTACTGCGAGCAGCCCCGTTCTTCTTTCTTTTCGCACATCATGGCGGACCGGTTCAATAAGGTGAGGAATCGCTGCTGAGCTATTTACTTTCCTAATTTAACTTTTGAGTCGTCTTTTCTCAGCCAGTCATAGTAAATATGCTGAAAATAATCATATTCTATCGACATAATGCCTCTTTGATTCTCAGTTTTCTGTGAGACGCTGCATTTTTAGGGTAATGACAGGCGGTTGGCCGTAGCTGTGTGAACATGCCTTCCATCATGGCAGCTTCCCTTACAGCACGTTCAGCTTCACTATCCGAATTGTTTCTGTTGTTTTGGGAAGCGGTCTTTAAGCTTAATCTAGTTAAATAGTTTATATACTTGCACAGTTATAGTGGGTTTCAACGCTTCTCTGAAGCGACTTCATCGTGTTGTGTGGTTGATGCTAACGTTAGCTTAGCCGCTCGCAATGCTCATTTACCGACAACGTAGCAAGTATGACTTAGTTTTACAAACTATTAAACATTAAAACAATTTAATGTAGTTATAAAAAGCATAGTTGCATGTTTCAAATAAAGTCTGCGTTTTAAACTGGTCTCAATTTTCCTGTCTTTGAAGCTAAATCACAAACTTAATTTAGGTTGTATAAGTTATATTTTTAAAATGAAAAACGGGACTGGAGGTTCTGCTTTTGAAGCAAAGGGCATTCAGGTGTTTGAATCTAATGGACGTGATGGTTGTTGCATCATGGGCTTATTTACTTTAATACTTTAGGATTTAGAGATGTTAATTTATTTTTTATTTCCTTACATTTTGTGTTAAAGATTTTGTCATTACATCTCAAGCTTTGATTTTATTTAAACTTTTAAATTGTGGATAAATCAGCATGATTTCTTTTTTCTTTAATCCTAAGTGGGAAGCAAAGTGTGATACCAAAAGTAATAAAAATGACTTGAGGATTTCATCTGGTTTTTTATGAAGCAAAATGCATCAAAATAAGAAAAAATCTAAATGTTTGTGTTTTCTCTGACAGGTTCTGCTTCTAGATGGCAGAGGCCATTTGCTGGGCCGACTTGCTGCCATTGTGGCTAAACAGGTCCTCCTAGGTATGATATAATTTGATCTTTTTCCACTAATCAAATTAAATGTGACTTAATCTTTAATTTAAACGTGTTGCTACATCAGGGCACAAAGTGGTGGTGGTGAGATGTGAGGGCATCAACATTTCTGGGAACTTCTACCGTAACAAACGTGAGTTGAGGCCAAATTTTCAGTGTTTTTATTGGAATTGCTCGTCTGTGATGTTTTACCCAATGTTGTTCGAGTTTCATTGACCATGAGAATACTTTACATGCACTACCATCTGAGACAGGAGCGCAGCAGCAGCTCTAGTTGTTGTTTGGTTGATTTGATGTGTAACCGGATGTTTATTGTCCAACAGTGAAGTATTTGGCTTTCCTGCGTAAGAGGATGAACACCAATCCGTCTCGTGGTCCTTATCACTTCAGAGCTCCTAGCAGGATCTTCTGGAGGACCGTTAGAGGTAAAAAGGAGATTTTAATTTAAAATGGTGATAAATTTGGCATTGCTCAACAGTGATGAGGCTTTTTATCCCGAATCTGAACCTCGGTTGATGAGCCAAACATCAGATCTGACTGCTGAGTTGAGCATCTCCAGCTGCGTTTCCATTCATTGTATAATTGATCAGTTTGACACTTTGAAGATAAATTTGCTTTATGGAAACACTGCAATTTTAAAAAATGTTTTTGATCATGAGTCACATGATCAACAGGATGTTACTGCTGGTGGAAACGCCAAAGAAAACAAGTAGTTAATTTAATGGAAACGCAGCAATTACAAAGTTGTATTTTTGGATCAATAACAAAAGTTTTGCAGAAATTTTTAATGGAAATGCAGCTAATGTTACCTGTGTGCTTTGATACTAAAAAGGTTTTTCTTTTTAAAGAATAATGTTGTTGTGTTTAGGAATGCTGCCTCATAAAACCAAGCGAGGCCAGGCGGCTCTGGAGAGGCTGAAGGTGTTCGACGGCATCCCGCCGCCTTACGACAAGGTGGGGAAACTGTTTCAATCTGACTTTTATTAGAGGTTTTTGTCTGTGATGATGTTTATTCTTAACTCCCTTAGCTGAGTTTCAGATGAGAGAGAGAAAAAAAAATCCCTGAGACATTTAAATCTGGGAATAAATGGATGGAAAATTAGTTTTTCTTTTGTTAATTTTGGGTTTGTTTTGCAGAGGAAGCGCATGGTCGTCCCAGCTGCTCTTAAAATCGTGCGTCTGAAGCCGAGTCGTAAGGTGAGTACATTTGCTTTAAGTTTTTAAGCTGAGTTATTTTTTATTTATTTAAAATGTATAATTTAATGAGATTTTTCAGTTTTTAAGGTCAAAGTGTTAAATTTAAGTTTTCTGTGTCTTTAACTAATCTAGAATGTTGAATTTCATAGTTTTTCATGTTTTTTAAGCTAAATGTTAACTTTAACTATGTTTTCTCAGTTTTTAATTTAAAGTGTTAAATTAATTTGAGTTCCATGTTTTTTTTAAGCTAGTATGTTAAATTTAATGAGCTTTTTCATGTTCTTTAGCTAAATTTTAGTGCTTATTTCCGTGTGTTTCCCTCCTCAGTTTGCGCTCCTGGGCCGCCTGGCCCACGAGGTCGGCTGGAAGTACCAGGCGATCACGGCCACCCTGGAGGAGAAGAGGAAAGAGAAGGGGAAGATCCGCTACAAAAAGAAAAAGTTGCAGATCAAGCTGACCAAGCAGGCGGAGAAAAACGTCGAGAGCAAGATCGCAAAGTACACAGACGTTCTGAAACAATACGGCGTTCTTGTCTAAACTGGCTTTCAGTGGCTAATAAAAGTTTAAGTAAATGTTTACAGAACGCTTCTTTGGCTTTTTTTTGGTCATATTTTTCACTTTGTCTTTTTTGTGCCACAGTGAACTGGTACAACGGTCAGGTCTGCCGTCAGATGTTTAGTTTTATTTCTATCTCAAAAAGATAAAATATTTTATTTTCCAGATTTGCTCATCCAATCATTTTATCCGCTTCCCTCTGGTCTGGTTTTTACAGGTTTCATATCAAATCTGTATTTATAAATTCAGAGATTCTTTAATTGAGTCTTTGGAGAAGAGAGATAACTTATGCCAAAAAAAAAAATTAAAAATTTACTACAAGAAATGAGCAATTTTCTGAGCTAAAATGTCAGAAATCAGTCATTTCTGATTTCATAATCAGAAATGACTGATTATGAATGTGCTCTAGATCACATTTCTGTGATCTAGAGCAAAATGTTCCAAGTTTTGCAACTCAGAAAAATTGAGCTTTTTCTTGCCAATTTAACTTTAGAAAGTTTTTGTTTTTCCAGCAAAATGTAAACTTTTAGAGCTCATGAAATGTTCATGTTTTTAATTTCAAAACTTTCAGAAGTGTTTTTTTTTCAATCTGTGATGGCTCTAAAAGTTTTTATTTCTAGTTTAAAAGTGTTTTCCTAAAATCCATCTTAACGTGCAACTCATTTTGGCAGCAGCAGAAATGTTCTCAGAAGTTTATTTCCTGAAGTTATCAGGAAATTTGAGCTTCAAAACAAAATTTTTTTTTTCTTTTGAGAAAATTGAGAAATTTTCCAGAAATTTTGAAAAATTAAATCTCCAATTTTTCCCAGACAGACTGACCTGAAAATGTCAGTTTTCTGGTGAAAATCGTCTCGTGTTTCTGCCTATAATGGCAGCAATACTCTCCTGTATTTCTGCAGAGATGTCTGACCGCCATGTTGCTAAAATCCGTCTGGTTGTGTAATTTCTCCTCTCCACCAGCAGAGGGCAGCATCGTGCTTCACGCGTCCCGCGCAGCTCTGCTACTTCAGCACTGATTTTGCTAAAATCTTATAAAACAGAACCAAACCTTGGTTCAGTGGGTCGACTATCTAAAATTATTCAACGCCATAAATAAATCAAAATCCTTTCCGCAATTAACCTTTTTACAGTGAGTATTTAAATAACCGCAGCCGCTCTCCATTGAATATCAATGTATGTGCTGGAAGTATTTGCACTCTGCAGACTGTGGTTATTAGATATCTCTGCAGGACGGCTCGGTGCTCATTTGAATTTCTTCTGCTTGTGAATCTCTTGGGACGGACTGGATGGCTTCCAGCTGAAATTAGGACAGACTCTCAGGTTATTACCGACCAATTACATCCTGTTAATCACACCTTTAAAAAACTGAAATTAAAGATTCAGAGAAATAAATGGCTTTGTTGAAGCTCAGATAGCGTTAATACTTTCTGCTCTGTAGGAATCAAGGTTGGTCTAAAAGCGCAAGAAGGTGTTAAAAGTGGGGGGCGGGGGCCATTTGCAGACCCTAAAATGATTTTGTGCGGCCCAAGAATACATTTTGACAAAATAGCAAGTTTTAAATGAAAAGCTAATGGGATGTAACCAAAGATGGTCAAAAATGACACTGTATGAGAGAGGAGCGGTACTTAAACATATTCTTACTTAAATAAAGGTCCAAGAAGTTTGTCAAGAGTTTAAAAAAGCATTTGTCCAGAGTAATTGATCAAATAATTTAGTATTTATAAAATTAACAAACTCATTTTACAGTATTCCCCAGCAGCTCCATCCATGAACAGATTCAGCAAAATGTACATTTAAGTGGAGATTTTTGTATTTTAAGAATGAAAATGACAATAATTCATAGAAGTAATGAAGGATAAAATAAAATCAGTCTGATTTAATTAAAAACTTATGAAACTTTAACAAAGTCTGCAGGTGTGTGTCTGGTGAATCTTTGGCTAAAACGTTTTTGTTTTTCATTCAGTGGGTAGAAAATCCACAAATTTTACTCAAGTAGAAAAACTTCACAAATTACTCAAAAGTAAAAGAAAAAAATGTTTTGTTATAAGTGAAATAATCTCAAAAGTGGATCCACTTAAAACAAACTCATTTATCTTGCAGACTTGTTAGTTTTGTCTTATTTTAAGTGGACTAAGAAATTTCTACTAGTAACAAAAAAAAATTCTTGGTAAGACTTTGTTCCTTTGAGTTCCAGCTCAGTTTATTTGAAGTAAGTTGATGCCAGTGGCTGTTTTCCAGCTTCAGGGCTTGAAATCTGTATTTAATCCTGTTTTTTTTTTTGTGATGTTATTTCCTCTCTAGGACTGTTAGACCTGAATTGGCAGCAGTAAGTAAAAACAACGCAGAACACTTTGCAGTATTCCCCAGCAGGTGCAGCAGATTGATTTTGGGATTTCCTCGGGCGTCTAAACGGAGAAGCGCCTTCGCTGCCTGGTTTGTTGCAGCTTAATGATGACGTCTAAACGAAGCAATCTGTCAGGATTAGAGAGAAAAATGGATCCTTTAACGGCTGACAGAAAAATCAAAAGCAGAGTTTCTGCAGACAAAATAGTATGTTCTGTTTTTATTTGTGTTTGATTTCAGCTACCATTTTGAAAGTATCATTAAGGTTCAATTATTACTGGAAGAGATTCTCCTTCTGTAGTCGATTTAAAGGGGCAGTATCATTAATTTTTTTTAGCTTTGCATCATGTTACAACGTTATTCCCTCACCAAAAACTTACATATAGTGTTACCTTGATACTGTCATGCAGGTGTGAGAAATCCTTTAGTCTCCATGCCAACCATATAGCTTTGCAAAACTGCTGAGTGGTCCTCGCACCCTGCTGTGCCAGTCCACTGTCCTCAACCGCCGCCCAAGCATCATGGCCAACCCAGCACCAAGATACCGTTGGCAGCAAATCCCTCCAGGCCAAAACCTCTGAGGCAGCGAACCACGGCGGTGCCCAAACCCACCAGAGAGCACTTACCTATTACAAAACAAAATAACTTCTCTCTCCTCCCTCCAACAAAAGCGCATAAATCCTCGTGGACTTCCAATGACATACATATGGAACATCAAAAGTGTCCAAAATCTAGTAAGGTTCCAAACACCTTAAACTAGCCTAGAAACCTACAAATAACCTGCAACACAGGAAAATCAAGGTTAGGGGGATGTAACCACAACCTGAACACAAAGAAATACCAGAAATGAGAAACCAAAATAGATTAATGCAAAAACTCATAACTAACGGGAAATAAGCAAATGCAAAACAAACCTAACAAAATCCAACCGTAAAATACAAACCAAACGGAATCCTGAGGAGGGAGAGGGAAAAGCTTCCCGTCTGCTGCATGCAGAGCAGCTTTTAAAGCAGCAGAGCACTAATCAGGGCAGAACACAACGTCTGCAGAAGGCTTGCCTCCAGACCTGCATGGAAAACGGGCAGAGACCCACTGCAGCCGTAACATGCATCCTTTCTGGAGACAGAATGCATCACAAATCTGCACTCCTTAACTTTTAACCGTTGCAGAAGCTGGAGAGGAAGTACAAGGATTGTCACTTAACAAGACATTGGAAAGTAAAACTGTTCAAGATAATAGATAAATCTTAACAAGCCGATAAAGAAAACTATTGACCAGTCTTTGAATTTGTCCAGACAGAAAGAATTAAAAATAAATTAGAGCAGTAAGGCGTCGTCTTTTGATTTCGAGAATGAAGAAATAAAACAGCCAGACAGACACAGCAGCTCAAAACCTGGTGAAAAAAGTTGGGATGATGTCCATCCAGCGAAAGTCTCTGATTAAAGCAAATGAGGAGCTGAAGATGCAAGTTATAAACATGAAAAAAGCTACGCTTGAAATAGAACGTCTGCTTCGGGAGAAAGACAACGAATTTAAAAAAGTTTGACGCAAACAGAATTTGAAAGAAGAATCTCTGCCTCGGAGGAGAAAAGTACCACCTTGGAGACGATGAACAGCCTTGCAGAAGAAGACTGCTCTGGAGAAGAAAAAGACCGCTTTGGAGCAAAAAGTACTTCACTGGGTTTTCTTTGGAGAAGGAATGTTATCGCATTGGGTCAAAAAACATGTTTAACATCCAAAGGAGTAAATATATTCCATCTCCAACTAAAGAAAATATTGAAGTCACACCAAAACGTTTAGCTGAAAGAGGATTTCCAAAACAGGAGGGTTAATGTTTCTTGTTTGATGTGACAAAAGGAACAAAAAGGATCAATATTTGGGATATATTTAATTAATATATTAAAGTATAAAGTATTAATATATATTATATATTAAAGTCAGACTAAATAGTTTTTTCTGGATCACACTACTAAGGTTTCCCGGACTTGAGCAGCTTGAGTAGCTCTAACTGGCTACTTTGTGGCATCGAAGTACGGAGGCCCTGAGGGGACATGGGGAAACAATTTCTTTTACGTTCCCTCGAAAAACTTTAGTTCCCTCACAAAACAGTTCATGTGGCATAATTTCTGACGGTGGGCGCCGTATGTTCTGCTCTGAAGTTTTATATCTTCTTCTTTAGGACAGAAAGGAACCACAAACCTATTCTATTAATCACATTTGCCTGAATTTTGTTGTTTTTGCAGCAGCACAGCTGAGAGATTAAACCTGTGACCCGACGTGTCATTACTGGGAGTTTAACACACGTTCTGCGTGACAAATGCGAACGATAAAAAGGTTTTTCTCTGTGCTGGCATGGGCTGATTGGTTTCTTAAGCTATCAGATGTCTGCCTCAGAATTATTCTGTAGAGTCATTATTGAACCAGAAATGGCTCCAGAATCAGATTAGCAGCGAGGGGAACGTCGCGGAGCAGCATTTTAATATCTAGTTCAGTCCTGATGAAAACTGGTGAGGAAGTGCTGCAGAGATTCAGCTTCGTTCCAGTTTCTGCTAATTTCACCCTGGAATGATGACAAATTATTCTCACGCTGCTTAAAGAAGTGAGAAATAAGTAAAACAGAAAGGCAAATTGGAAAAACAGACTAAACAGAGTGCGTTAGTCCATAAATCAATCATTTATACCAGATTAACGTTTTAGCCTCATTTTTTTTTCATGCTTTGATGGAAATGTGATGTTTTGTCAGAATAGTTTCCAGACTGCAAAAACACAAAAGCTCACCAAGTATTTTTGGTCAAGTTTCTACTCCAAATATCTCCGTACACTTGACACAAGACAAAACTAACTAATAGGAAACTTTTCAACAAGATATAGGAGCTTGTTTTAAGGCAATAATTCATTAATATGGCCAAAAAAGTAATAAACTAGCAGATTATTTCACTTACAGCAGGCTTAAACATTCCATGAGCTCTGCACTGCTGCCTAGCAACCCCAGCCAAGCTCAGCCCGTTACCTAGCAACCCCTGCCTGTTACCTAGCAACCCCAGTGGAGCTGAAGCACGTCTGGTCAGCTGGTTTTTTTCCCAGTATTCGCTGGAAGAAACTTTTTTAGTTGTGGACGTCCTACTCAGAAGCCAAACTGCAAAAATACAAAATTTCACCAAGTATTTCTGGTAAGTTTAAATATCCTGTTAAACTTGAAATCCAACAAAATAATATTTTTTGTTTAAGTAAATAATTCCTTATTATTAACGAAGTTATTGATTGGTTATTTAATTTACCACTGGATATTTTTTCACGACAATGAGGAATATTTAGTTTTTTTTTTGTTGTTTTTTTTTTATTTAAAAATGTATTTTAAAGAATACTTTTATTTTATTTGTATTTAATTTCCCTTTGGGATTAATTATTTTTTTTTTTTAATTTTAATTTGAATGTGAAATGATCTGCCAAAGGAACTGGTAGGTTTTTGTCAATATTAAGGACTTTCTTACTTAAAATAAAAGTTACTTACACGTTAGTTTTGTGTTATGAATACTCAACAGAAGATAACGTTTTTAAGAAAATATTCAGTTACTGTTGAAAAACTAACTGACTCTGGTGTTTTATCTAAACTTTTGCTGTCGTCATGTTGTGGATTAGCGTAACTGGAGCGCTGTATTTTGCCGACATCGGATATAAACTATTTTTTACTGAATTACAGGCAGATTGAACGCACCATAGAATGCTTTTAAATCTCTGTTTACGATGCCAGTTTGCTATGTCTCCAACATATCACTTCAACGGATTTCTGCTTTTAACCTACATACAGTTTTACACAAATAAGTGTTTTTATAGAAGTGCTCCCAGTTGGCAGGGTAATGTATGTAAATCCAAACGTAGCTCGTTAATCTCTGTAGAATAAACAAACCCACACAGAGCCGATGCGGTCGCAGGTCATTCGAACAAATCACATTTTGCATGATAAATGTCAGGTGTGAAGCAAGCAGTAATGCATTCTTGCGAAGATGAGGTGCAGCAGGGCATGTCTGCGCCGTGTTTTCATTCGCTGACCCCGGGTGTAATTGAAATGATGATTTAGAGCGAGAGCAGCGCGACTCGATTCGCTCAGTCATTCCGAACTCATTACATCCATCCGAACACAAAAGGCAGCTGTAACAGAAATCGGTCGGCGGAGACTGCTGTTGGGCTCGCAGGGCAACAAATTGAATTTAGGATCTGAAAATGACCTGTCAGAAACCTTTATCAACTCCTCTTTAACGAATCACAAGCAAAACACGCACATTAGCTTGAAACGCAATCAAGGGCCAAATTCAATTGTCCTTGAGCAAAAAAACCAAATAGCAGCTGCAGACGACCACTCTGAGTGTCTCATTGTCTACCGCAAGAAGAATAAATAAATCATGCAATTATCATGATTATCATTAATCTAATTTAAAAAAAAATGGCACATTTTTCATTTAAACAGTAAACTATTTTATACAATATTAGAAATACAATGCTCCTTTCTTTTAAGTAAGTAAATAAACATTTTATTGAATAAAATGCACAAACAACTTTCCTTTAATGGATGCTTGAATAAAGATGCATCGATAGCAAAGAAAATCTCTCAATGTGAAAAACTCATTTTAAAGCCTCTTTCTGCTCGACTTATTTTAAACACAGTTTGAAAATGATCTGTTTAGGATTAACTGTTTAATAATTAGATAGAAAAATGTTATTAATGGGAGATTTTATACAGAATTGAATTATATGAAGCCAGAAATAACTCAGAGTTCTGGGTTGAACATATTTACAGACAAAGCTCTTTTTTTAATCTTAAAAGCAAAATGTAATTTTTAATCTAATTATTTCTTTATTGTTTTACAATTTTGACATAATTACATCTGTCATATGTATAATAACAAAATAACGTAAGAACATTGTCCGTTAGAAAGAATAAGAATGTTTAGATACTTAAATAGCACAATTTTATAAGTAAAGTGTCTGAGAATATTGCCTCTTGGCATAAGCTAAAATTAATGTTGGCTACAAAGTTTAAATAACTTTAAAGTAAGACTCGCCTTCGCATCCATGAATATATGACGAAACGTAGATCTTTAAACCTTTTTCCAGTTTGCTTGATGGGGCTTTGGATCTCGCCTTACAGATACGATGTACTTTGTTAATTGTTAGCTTTGGCAAGTCCTGCAAACACCGAAATTACATTTTCAATAGACCGGAAAAAACCGAGCCGCCTTTCCTCAAACACGGATGTGCAAGACTTTCATTTGCACATCATTACGACTTTATTCTAGCAATATTTTGATTACATTCTCGTATTTTTTAAAATTCTGACCCTAATACTCTGTCTTAAACAATGGCCATTGTATGCAAACAGCTGAGGGAACTACAAACATGGCCGCACAAGGGAAGCAGCTTCCACTCAATCAGAGATGATGAATAAAACGGTTTTTTCCCAGGCTGGCTGAATACAAAGACTTTCTCTGCTGCAAAGCTCTGGCTCAACAGAAAGAAAAACAAATCTTCAAAGAAACCAGGAATGGGAATTCTTCTGTCTTCTCTTTTGTACAAACAAGTAAACAAAAAGCTGCATTTGCATCAATGCTGAACCTTATCCATCCTGGCTTCACACACTTCAAATCAGTTATAATAATAAAAAATAAACATTTATGTTTGGTATTTGGTTGTGAATTAAAAGATGAAGAGTCGTGTCATGTGAAGAACTGCCATTAAATTAAATGGCATTCTTGAAATAAGCATGATGGCGCATGCCTGGGGTTTTAAGTAGATGATTGCCAAATGAGAAGTCATTCATGCTGCAAAAATGTAAAACAAGTGTATTTCACAAGGATTCAGTGTTTCTGCCTGAGGCATTTGACTTTCCAGTCTGGACTGAGGCCTTTAAACTGGCATTTTAACAAGAATGCAGAGAGATGTCGGCAAAGCAAGTGAACCGCCTCAAAGCGCACAAACACAGACGAATCCAGAACAAAATCCATGTCTAATGAATCAATCCCAGCTCTTGTGAAATCATGTTTTATCTTCTGTCGGAGCCGGATGGTAAATTTGTGTGAAGTTGTTCTGTAATGAGGAAGGTTCTGACTGAGACGGTGAAAAACAGTCGCTGTACTGTTTGACTGTCAGCTGCATAATAAAGAAAGAAGAATAACACACACAATCCGCAGCCGGGGTGTTTCATTTCATGTCACTTTAACTTTTTTTGCATTACAATAACATTTTCCTGTTATATTTTCTTCAGTGTATTTTGTCGGGATTTTATGTGGTAAGCCGACGACACTAAATTATGAATTTGTAAAAAATGAAAGTCATAAGGAAAAGTTTAATGTTGATTGTTTTTCCTTAAAAACTTCAACATAATTTGTAAGAAATTTTTGTGAGACCAACACAAAGTAGCATTTAAATTTTATTTGGAAGATGAACCATATACGTTTCATTTTGAATGTTTTCATATTTAAATTTGGTTCCAATGCTTCTAAAAACAGTCCAAGCACTTTAAAAAATACCCAACTTGTTTTTCACAACACATTTATGTTTTTGGTGTCTGGAAAACAAGCTGCTTCAAAAATCTCCAGACTAAATCACATTCCATGAATACAGTGCTGTTACCGAGCAACCCCAGCCGAACTCTGCCTGTTACCTAGCAACCCAGCAGAACTTTGCCACATTTGGTCAGCTGCTTTTACCCCTGTACAATGGCTGCTGGAAAAGACAAGTGTTTAATTATCGACTTACCATCCAGAATCCACTTCCTGCATTCTTATTGGTTGTACAGGAGGCTCCACTTCTGCTTTTCAAAGATGTACAGTTGCGAATCTGTTTGCAGTCGTTTTCACATGCGAATTGAAACATTGAGTTTGGACAGCAGGAGTTTGGATTTAAAGTGACAAGATGCCCTAAAACAGCTCAAAATATGCAGAACTGCCTGAAATCTCAGGATCAGTAGCTTTGTGTAAAGAATCTAACAAGTTTTGTACAGCTGATAAATCTATTCAAACTTGTTCAATAGGTCACCTTAAATATCCCAATACAATAAAATGTGTGAAGTTAAACCACTTTAACTACTACTATTAAAGTATATAGACAACGTTTGGAGAAAATAAGAGCAAGATAAGGAAACATGAGCTGCTAACTCCAGAATACTGTACAGAAATTTCAATAAAGTGAATTGTCATGTTCACTCCTTTATAACTGTAAGCCAGTTGATAATTCCCAGCAGTTTGTTTCTTTGTTAACTCGCTCAGTCAGGGCTTAAGATGCTGACATTAGTGTCTGCGGTCCTTCCACTGAGCATTAGGGGAGATGTTTTGAAAGCTGGGAGCTTAATCTCTAAAAAGCCCAACACCATTTGAAACGTGCAATTTGCATGACGTCCCCTGTGTGTTGGATGGTGGAGATTGTAAAGCAGATCATTTGCAAGGCTGCTGTTGGTGCTAAGTTAACTGTACTGTGTGCGATACATTTTGATAAGCTTCCAGTGGCCTTCAGACTGCTAAACACTTCAGGCTAAAAATGTCATGGGGATTGCAGACTGTTCCAACGGCAAAGGAGGCAGGCAGGTTTATTTTTATTGTACCAGTGTTGTAATTCAAAAATAGTTTGCAGGGAAATACAGAAACAAAAGAAGAAAATGACACTAAAAACAATAAATACATGGAAAAAGTTAGCAGTGCTAATCCTAAAGCTCTAATTATAAACATTAGTAGCACTAACATGCTGTACATCACGGTATTTAGTGGAAGCTAAAGCGCTAAATTCATTTTTTCAAGCATATCATGAGACAAAAAGCTAAGGACTTTTCCAGTCGTTTGGCATGCTAACTTTACCTCTGCAGCCTAATTTCTGTGCTGGAAAACCTCAGGAAAAACCACACAAGGTATTTTCTTCTTCAAATCCAAGTAAACTTGTTTAGAAACTCCATTTTTATGTGAGATACGAGGCTTTCAGGTCAGTTTATAGCAAAGAAACACGAGTACCAACAAAAATAGGAAGATATCATCATTATTTATCACCATAAAACAATTCATGATGTTTGTTTTTCAGCAAATTCAAGATCTGGAGAGAGATGAAAAATAATCAGAAGAGAAAACCTTGCTGCTGAGAGTATAAAAATATACAGCACTGGTGTCAGGCAGTGGCGTAATAAAGATTAATGGTTCACACACAGCTACAATAAAAGAAATGAACAGTTGTATCACTGTGAAACTTTTCATGTTGATTTAAGTCGGTGATGGAGCAAAGATGAAGACCTTTCAAAGTGAGGAGGCTGTTTAATCAGGACTTTGTGTTTTAGATCTGCAGATCGGTCCATCATGATGAGAAGCTTCTGGGTCTCCAGAGCCAACACACACACACACACACACACACACACACACACACACACACACACACACACACACACACACACACACACACACACACACACACACACACACACACACACACACACACACTGTTTTCCTTTATTAGTTTGTTCAGTTTCTCTCTCGCTGTCGGCTCTGCTCTGTTTCTATCCAGCTGATATGTTGAACAGTCACAGGTTTCTGGATCTTCTTCAGCTTCATCCTTTTTCACAGGAGAAAAGTGATGAAGTTCTTCTTAAAGGTGCAGTACGCAACTTTTATTAAAATAAATGTTTTTTACATATTTGTTGTAACAGTCACCATGTTGTGACAGTTTAATATGAGACTAATAATCTGTGAAAAAATCTGTCTCCTCTCGTTATCTGCTATGGTAACGCAGCGCAAAAAACAACCAGTCAGAGCCAGGAGGAGGGGCTTTGCGCTGTCAATCACCGTCACCCATCCCCGTTGTTTCTAGTTATATCATGCAAATCAAAATTATTGAGCTCTTTTTCATTTATCATGCGATTAATTGATTTATTGTTAATTCCAAGAGGTCCAGTTGTTGCCGCCCGTTTCTGGTTTTTGTCTGGTGTCAAAATGGTAGTGAAATATGTATAATATCAGTAAATATCGTCCATAACGGCGTTTTAATATCTGAGGTCGATATCGACTCAAATTTTCATATTAGTTTATCCCTATTAATTATCTTAAAATGCAGTGAAAACTCATTTTTAGGTGTCTGGAATGTAATTGCAGATAGTTCAGGCAACATTCATTTTATGATAAATTGGCTTGCCGTACTCGTCCAACCTTCCCACCGGGAATTGTACCGTTTTTCCCGATTATCCAATCCGACTTCTGCTCCTGATGGATCACATTAAATACGCTCTGCCTTGCAAAAAGTCTTAAATATTTTCCCCTTTTTCACATTAAAGCAAATTATTTCTGTGACAAACTTTTAAAGAGGAAACAAGATGAATTTATTCCCAGTAATGGAAAACGCAGCTCAAGAAACTGATGAAATATAAGGACAGTCAGAAGTTGCACTGAGGTACAGAAGCCAGTTTAAATGACGATGATAAATTTACATGTTTCATGGAGGAAAATGCTTCAACTGCATTTTAACATATTAAAAAATTAACCAACGTATCTTATCTGGTTCTGTTTGGATCCGATTATGAAACACAGGAGACATTTTCCATAAAAACAGTTTAATGAGAAGATTCTAACCACATAATCTGCAGACACCCAGAGTTTCCTCTTTTGTTCGCTTTAAAAAAAGGAAGATCTGTGTGAATACAGAAACCCACGCGGCTCTGAGCGTCTCTAATGAGGATTTCCTGCTGGTTTTTGTGCTTATCCGTGAAACAAAACTCTGCACTTAACCCATATGTGCAGCTTGAGGGAAGGAAAATAACTCGTGAGATTTCAGGTTATTTTTAAACACTTTTAACAACAGAAAAAGTAGAAAAAAAGAAGCAGAAATGATATTCAGTATTGATCCTCTGCTGCTAGACAGCGTGGAATCGTTTCTAAAGGAGCTTTAAAGTTTCACTTTGAGAAGAACAAACTTTAACAACATCACACGTTTACAAAACTAAAACATACCAAAATTATAGAAATATCTTTTGTTTTGAATCTATTAATGTGAAATAAATTGTGTCATCTGCCAGTAAAAGTTAAACATTTGTGAGATTAAAGAGTTTTGGAGCTCAGAAATGTTGTTTTTCTTCTGAAACGTTTCTGAGTTTTGTGGCAGGAACTTACTCCCGTATCTCTACCTGCAGTCACACCATCAAAGAAGAGACTGGATTTGTGTTTTTGTTTGTGGAGCTAATTTAGAGAAACTGTGATATTTGCACTAAATGTGACTTTTTTCTCTGCGTCAATCACAGATTATGACTGACATAAAGTAAGACTGAGGCAGCAGCGTAGCAGAAATAGGAATACTGCCACCTGCAGGTGGGAGGTAGCATCACCTCTTAAGCCCAATGTTTTTTATGTTTTTGTGGAAAATTTGCATTAAACTCTATAAACTTTAAAGCACAAACTTAGTGTCCTTCAGATGCTTCATTTCCACAGCCGATCAGCTGCAGCGTCATATTTAGCTGTATTTCCATGTTGGACTCATTTTTTATCTCCATTTTGTGACATTAAAAATATTTGGTTACTGTAGAGAATAAAACTGGGTGTCAAAAACGTTTAATCGCTTCACTCTTTCACTTCTCTACAGTTCACTTCTTAATCTTAAAATCAAAAGAGAGAAAGAAGTGTCTCGATCGCCGTGGCGACCTGAAAGGTCATCCAATTCTTTCTGCGAGATGTGAGAGGAATTCACTTCCCGGGTCTTTGTGACACAGAAGTCGGAGGAATCCATTAACTCTGCTGAGTTCGGGTCAGTGAAGCCGTTCGGTTCAGTCCAATCCCATAAAAACGAGCGTCTGTGTTTTTTATGATCAGGTTGTTCTGATGGCGGTTATGGATTGAACGATCCGATCGCTGTTTTCATCTGCAGACTGTCCAAGACTTGAGAAACGTCTGTTTCTCCAGAAAGACTCGGTTCAGCAGGAGAGAAACTGTTTCAGAAACAAAGTTTAAAATGCTGTTCATCTTTTTAAGTGTTATTAGTTCAGCTCCTCTGTTGGTTTATTTCAGTCCTGAACTTTGGATCGAAGGCAGGAAACATTGTTCATGTTTGCAAAGTAAATTAAAACTTGATTTTTTTAGCTTAATTTATAGCTTAACTGTAGGTTTTTTAACGTAATTTGTCTATTTTTTTTAATTTTGTGAGTTTATCTTTAGTTTTCTTTCATTTTTGATTACATTGTATTTATTGATTATCTTTTTAAGTCAGTTTTTAGCTCGACTTTAGATTTTACCATAAATTAAATGTAATTTTATGTTTTATCTCTTCATTTATTTGTCTTTTCTGATATTTTTCTAAATCCCAGAATATTTATTTATCATTTTGTTTGTTTCTGATGTTTCCTCATTTGTGGTATTTATTCAGCTCTTTGTTCATTTTATTCTAGTTGAATTCAAATTCTGTTTTTAAAATGTTTTATTTTATTAAATTTATTTTACATCTCAGTACAAGATGCATGATAATGGTGCATTACACTAATGAAAATGAGAAAATAAAGTATTGCAATGAATACATTATGAGTGTGTGAAACAATTAAAAACAATAATTAAATAATAAATTATTAATACATTTTAAATAATAATAATAATAATTTAACTTTATTCAATTATGTTACTCAGTTATTTAAATATCTTGTTTGTTCACTATAACATTGAAATTTACCTTTGACTGCATGGAAAAGTCTGAATCTATAAAGTCTTAGATGATCCTGAGTCCTGAACTGATTATGGTTTATGATTATCAACGTCCTTTTTTGGAATTAATTTGCTCTAAATCTCCTTCATTTTAGGGAATTTGTTGATAAGAAACATGTTAATATCACTAATATTTTCAAAAGTTGCCAAATCGATTATATTTAGATTCTCATCAGTAAACGATGTTTTGAGTGATGCAGCTGCAGGTTGTGGGAATCTCTCAGAAACCTGAGTGAGCCACATAAACGTATGGATTGTTTTCTATTAAGTGAGACTCGACCCGAGCCTTTGGTGCCGACCCGGCCACTGGGAAACGACCCGGTGAGCCCGATGGCCCGTCCGCCTGCAGCTGAGGTTCTGTTCACTGTGCAAGCAACAAGAAAACAAAATAATGTAATAGATCCAGAAGGAGGAAATGGGGAGAATTACTCTTCAGGATCAGGTTTCATCATCGTGGATCTTTCCATCCACCTGAGATTGGACCGCAGAGTACCAGCAGAGTACCAGCTCTCAGATGGAAACCCTGCCACCCGGTGAGGGATCTCTGATGCTGAGCTCATTCCAGCTGCTTTTCTTTCTTCACGTTAACGGACCAGAGCGGTTCTGTAGTTACAGCAAACAAACCCGGCCCAATAAAATCCCTTTTGAAAAACATCCTGGATGTTCTCATCGGGCCAGTTGGGCAGAATGTACTGATAAAAACCCGTAGCTGCTTCAGCATTTGATTAGTACTTCTTAAATTTAAAGGGGCAGAACTTTGCATTTTCCAGGCACATGACGCCATTTTGTAGCCCAGTCAAGTAAAAATGTTACCTTCAGTTATAAAATTATATTTACATCAAATATGACTTGAAAGAAATTAGAAACAAGTGGTATGTGCAATAATTTGCAACGTAAGTGGTCCTTTTTCATCAAGATGAAGGAATTAACTTAAAACAAGATCTTAAAACAAGATCCTATTTTGCTGAAAAGTAACTTGTAAGTTGCTTTTGTCTTATTTCACTTGTAGTAAAATGTTTGCACTGGACAATAGAACAAAAATACTTGATAAGATTTTGTGTTTTTGCAATGTTACTCAGCAAGTTGTTGCTAAGTAACGATAGAATGAGTGAGTTGCTAGGTAACGATAGAATGAGTGAGTTGCTAGGTAATGATGGAATGAGTGAGTTGCTAGGTAACCAAACAATAAGTGAGTTAGTTGATTCCACCAATTTGAAGAATTTGTGAGCCTAAAATAAATATAATAATTTTAAATACCTAAAATCACGAAGCTCGCCAATAAGCGAAGCTTTGAGTTTTTAGATTTTTAAAAATAGATTATTGACGTGTGAATAATTCCACATCCAAATGTTAGAAATTGTTCTTGTTGTTGGTTACATATCTGCAGGTTTTCTCCTGTCCTACTGATTGGTTGTTTTCTTGTTTTTAAAAACCTGTTTGAAATAAATAAATAGTGTGTCATTGATTTATCAATATGCTGCACAATTAGTTTCTTTTCTTCAGGTAATGGGTTCCACCAGCCTAAGGTCACACAGTGGATCAATGAGTCAGGCAGTGAAGCGAGATTTTCTCTTTGTGCTCTTACATCTTACTATGATGTTAAGAAAAGGATTTATTTTAGCTACTTTACAAACATCAGTTTTTTCCAGTTGATAAATGTAGAAAAGAGTTACAGCATGAATAAAAAGTACCAAATATCTCAGTGAGGCCCTGGGAGAGAAGCAGATTTACATGCTTTGGAAATCGCATGCAGCTCCTCTGGTCCGTTGGGACGACAGAAAACAATCAGAGAGCTACGTGTAAAGGCTCACCTAACTGAATTTATTCATGATGCTTCAGTGGAAATGTGTGAGAATAAATCACTCGTCCTCAGACCAACACGTCCCTCCTCATTCTTCCTGACTTCTTCCTTCCCACTGAGAGACGTGGGAGCAGCGGAGAGGGACAGGACAGACAGAACTCCCATCAGCCCTGGAATTAATTACCCAACTCTTGGCGGAAAACCTCGGCTCCGATGCGAGTTGCAGGAAGAAGAAGAAGAAGAAACTGCAGATTTCAGGAAAGTTATGAATATGTAGAAACTCAGAGCTGCAGCGTTTGGAAATGTGAGCTGGGAGAAACTCGGTGGTGTCATTCTGGGGGGTTGAAGAAAGGATTTAGATTATTTGCATAGAAAATAAAAACAGGGTTTAAATCTCCACACAAATTTAACCTATTAGGTTATTTATTATGCTTCACTGAAAAGGTTAGGAAAATAAAACAACGAATAAAATTAATTATAAAGTTTATGTAAATAAAGTCACCTTAAAAAAGCTAGTTGAGCCCAAAACACCAGACTAATGAATTCAGTTTTTGTTAAAAATAAAGAAAAGAGAAAAACAATAAATCATGGAAATGGACATTTTTATCTTTTTTAAATTTCTGATTTGATTTACTGTGACAGGCTTTTGCATCGCTTGTTAGTTTTGGCTCCTTTCCAGCCAATCTGCACATTGAAACACATTTATTTTCTTCCAGTAGTGCTCTGTGTTAAATCCAGAGGGAATATGAAAATCCTTGAAGGTTTTAAGTGTCACTAAACGTTTACTGACTCCATCCAGGGAGTCTAAGGTTCAGGCAGAATCTGCTTCATATTAATGCTGAAAAGTGCAAACCCTCCAAAAACACCAGAAAAAGCAGAATTAACTCTGTGGAAAGCGAAGTGTGCGTCCGATAGGTGGATCAGCTGCGTCTCTTTCTGCTTCCTGTCAGAACCTGGACTATTTTCAGCCTCTGCGCCGTTCTCTGTGCGGCTCTGTGGGAATACGAAGGGATTCAGCCAGGAATACATTTTCTAAATCTGAGAGAAATAAACTAAGCCAGGGGAATCACCGCCTGTAAACCCAGAGGGATTCACAGAGACGACTCAATTCTTTCTCTGCTGTCAGATTATTTCACTTAAAACAGGAAAACTGTCTTAATATAAGTGTAAAAAATATCTACATTTAAGGATTATTGATTTAAAATGAGCTTATGTATCTTTCTGAAAAGTTTTTGTTTAAATTTAGTGCAAATATTTTAGTGCAATTAAAATCAGAGAAAAACTAAATACAGAAGGTTAATTCTTTTTGTTCACTTTTGACTCTGACCATGTTGGTGTTTCAGCAAATGGCATTTTTAAAAGTCTGTGAACAATTAATCAGTTACTAAATTAGTTGACGATTATTTCAATAGTCGATTAATCACGATTAATCGTTTCAGTCCTGAACACAAACACAGGTGATGGACACAAGTGGATTATTTCAAGTCATAATTAAAATTAATCCTTAAATGGTAAAATGTTTGGTAGAATAAAAAGTAATTGTCTTTTTCTGACACGTTTAGATTCAGATAATAGAAGAATTTAACTCTTAAGTTTCTGAATAACCGTTAAACACAGAAAACTCAATCAGACGGTTTTGACTTATGTGAGGAAAAATTTAGACCTTGTAATACATGTTTGCAGTTTTAATAGACTTTCTATGAATAATCCATCAGTCTGTTTCTTTGCTTTCTGTGTTTGTTGACAGAGTTCTGCAGGTACAAACGACATTTCATCCCCTTTGCTTCTACAGTGACCTAAATGTGAACCTCTCTCTCTCTGGTGCAGATCCACCGATGCTTCAAAGGGCCCTGAAGGCACCATATGCCAAGGTAAGAGAAGAAGAGTTGGGAGATAAAGCGCAGGCGGTGCGTACTGTAGCGTGGGTGTTCGAGGTGCAGGAAGCAGGCAGGGCACTCCGGGCATCAAAGGGGCTTTAATCATCTGAAGAGGAGGAAAGAAACGTGTCTAAACTAGACGCATTGTTGCAAACAACAACCTGACGAAAGGCTTATGCAACACTATTGTCTGTCTTTACATATGGATGCAATGATGATTGAGCATTCGAGTCGCGCTGCTCTCTCAATAAACCGTTTCTGAAACCGATGTCTCTTCATCCTGCAGTGACTTTGTCACCAGCTTGTTCATAAACTCTGTGATTTTTGTGATTCTCTTCTTGCAGTTTCTCAAAAAAGAAATATTCCCTCATACAGTTGAATGAAGGTTGTTAGTAAACAACAATTCAAGTTTTTCTTTTGAAAGAGGAGGAGAAAACTGGTGTAAAGGGATTTGAAAGTTAACTTTTTCTCATTTGTAATGCCAAAACGAGAAACTTTCACTTTTGAAATGGGATTTAATGAAAGAGTGAATAATTGTGAAATGAGAGCAAAAATGATGCTTTAAATTATTTTACAAACAAAAAAAGTGAGATATGCATTTGCATACACCCATTTACTCTGACACCTGTAAATAAAACAGACTGTAAATCGGAAGACCTCCACAGTCATTCATGCCTCAGTTTGTTACATTTTCTCGTTGAATTGAGTCAAACGGAACAAATAATTTGGAAAACCAACTTTCATCTTCACGAAATGGAAACAAAAATGTAGTGGGGTCAGATTTCTCTTCTGGTATTTCTGAAAAACAAGGAGCCGTTTCTCCCGCTAGTGGGAGGCTAAGATGTTTGTTTAGGTTGTATTTACCCAGAATGCCCTGCGCTGTAGTCCACTTCCTGCCTTCGGAGTGGCCTACAGGCCGCTTGGCCTTCACAGATACATTCGAACCAAATCAGAGTTCACTTCATCCGAATACATACAGGTTTACACTTCTCTGGTTCACAGCAGCGCTAGATCACAAATTCACAAAATGAACACGAATGAGCAGAAATCTCAGTGAGATTAGCTGTAATTTTGTTGCTCTTACACCAGAAACTCCAGATTAGTCAGTTTGTTGAACCTCATTTTTGTTTTCAATAAAACTAATTCACAGTTTTGTCTCAGAAACAGGAAATCCAAACAACAGGAAACAAATCCCACTAAAGTGTGAAAACTGAACAAATCTGGCAGCACTGCAGGGGGAAACTTTGCCATAGCTAAACAATGCCACGCATGAATCAAAACGTTGGGAGTTAAAAGACACAGTGGGGAAAATGCCCCAAGGAAAATCACCCTGCTTGACAGTCTGGCTGCAGACATGAGGCATCTGCAGAAAAATACAGAGCACACAGAGTGAGACTGCTAACCGGAGCTAAAACCACTGATCTGGAGGAACTGGGCCAATGAAATATTATCTGAATGTGCAAAGTATGAGAGGAAACTGAAAGCAGCTCTGCTCAGCAATAGATGATTGCAAATTACTTTCCTCTTTGGCTCAACGCTCAAATCGCAGGCCAGAGTATTTACTTATCAAGCGGCCAAAGCAGCCAAATGATCACAGGCGCTCCTCTTCCTTTGGGGACAGTAAAGAAAATCGGAAATTGGATATGAAACTTTCCTATGACGCCCTGCCAGACTGAAGCTCGCTCAGAGGTCGGCTCTGCTGCCCAGATAGGGAACAATCGGAGGCTGTCACTGCGAGGCTGCATTTCACATTTCTGTCTGGTTTCATACCTTCACTGCAAAAATACTAAATCTTATCCTGTAGTTTTGGTTCAGTTTCTTATGCAAATATCTTCATACACTTGAAATAAGAGAAAACTTATAAGTAACGTCTCAGCAATATATAGAAGCTTGTTTTAATTCAGTAATGTTGATGAAAATGTACAACCTCCACTGGCTGCTACTGAGAAAGCAGGAAATTTGTGTTTCCCATCTTGATTACTTCATGGTGGAGTTTGACAAACGATGTGCAGGATGGTCGGTGCTGTGCACCGGTGCATGTCTGCTCTACTTAGACGGCCGCCGTAAATCACTGCTACATTTACGCCGCGGCGCACAAGATGGCTGCCTGACAGCCAAACGTCTGGGACATTTAACGGTCCTGATCATGAAAACAGTGAAAAATAAGTTCTGACGTTGATCCAAGAACTTTCTCAAAATATGAACTTTAATATCAGAATTCAGATGTTTTTCTCAAAATTCTGACTTTTGTTTTTTCAGAATTCTGACTCTTTTTCCAAATTTACTTTCTTTCTCAGAATTCTGACATTTTCTTTAAATTCTGACTTTTTTCTCAGAATTCAGTCTTTTCTCCTCATTTTGACTGTATTTGGAGAATTCTGACTTTATTTTCAAAATTCAGAGTTTCTTCTGAAACTACTGACGATTTCTCAGAATTCTGACTTTGACATAAGAATTTTTATTCTCAGATATCAGTTTTTTAGGCAAATTTAGATTTTTTTCCCCAAATTTGACCTTAATTGCAGAATTCCAACTTTATTTTAAAATCATGACTTTTTTCTCAAAACTCTGGCTTTTTCTCAGAATCCTGACTTTCAGCAGATGAGCGCCTGGCAGGAACAGCTTCAAGCTGAATGTTGTGGAGGAACATGATGCATTTCAGCCAGGGTTCTTGTGGCGTCCTTAAAGATGCCATTTCATTAACAGAAGAGCAGCATTTGCTTCAAAGTCAGAACGCTAACTTTAATCTCAGTGAATTTCTTCTTCTGGTGGCCCTGAACCCTCTTCTGCAAAAGCAAGTCAGCCAGTTCTTTAAATGCAAAAATATGCAAAAAACAGCAAAACGTCAGGAATGACATTTTTTCAATTGAGTTCTGCAAGTTATTTAAATTGCTTGACAGAAAAAAAAAACAGGGCCAGAATATTTTTATACTTCAATTACAACAATTTGAATAGCAGACTCGACTTTCAGCTGGAATGGAAACCTATTGCAATTATGTGAAGGAGAAAAACAAAGCATGGAGAAAATGCATGAGCTGGACAGGAATTTGAATAAATAACCGGCTATTTGGTCCATTAGCTTGCATGTCTGAGAGTGTTCCTCTCCACTGAGCTCCGGCAGCCTGCAGGCTCGTGAAATATCATAAAATGAGCATGAGTTAAAATGCAAATCTTTCCTTCGCCTTGTCAAAGCGAACAAATACACTTTTGTAGCATAAAAGCGAAGACATGATTGAAACCAGGCGGCTGTCTCGGACTAAAATTCTCCGGGACATCGTGTTCGGCATGGTGTTTTACAATCAGTGCAGCAGGAAAATGACAGCCTTGATAGCCTCACTTCAATTTGTGTCATGTTACTGTATGAGGCTCAATCAGCAGGATAACAAATGCTCAAATTGTCGCCGCCCTCAGGTGTTTCGCAGAAGCAGTTCTGCGTTCGCTGGAGTAACTGTGGGAGGAATTAGGAGTCGAGACGCCATTGGAGCAGCGGAGTGAAAGTGTTCGAGCGACGGGAAGGACGGTTAAACAAAGGAAAAGAAAGATAAAATCAGTTAGGAGAGAAACACAAAATCTTACCAGTTAGCTTTTATTTTCCACTGTGAATACCTTAGTATACTAGAAATAAGACAAAACTGACCTACAAGAAACTTTTCACCAAGAAATAGGAGCTTGTTTTAAGTAAATAATTTTTAAACATAATTCATTTGAGCATTTAGCATGCTGAGTTGAGCTGAGCACCTGCATAGTGCACCTGCATGAAATGAATGCATGTAGCAATCGTCTATGTGCAGCTGCTAATGAAACTTTCACTATGCTGCTAGACTGAATTTTCCCTAGTGATCAAATTGTGAATGCTGTAAAGTCAAACGTGTAGTACACTGCAAAACCACAAAATCTTACCAAGTATTTTTCTCTAGATTCTATTTCAAAAATCTTGGTAGACTTGAAAAACGACAAAACTGACTCACAAGTAAGTTTTTAGCAAGATTTTAAGTCAATAGTTGCTTAATCTTGATTAAAAGTAAAGTACTGGTTCCTTTGTCAGATTTTTTCACTTATAAAAACATTTTCTTTCATGTTTCAAGTGAAAAATCTTAAAACCAGTGCTTTTTTAGAATATTAAAATATAATTTAAAATTATATATTAAATTATTGACTGAAAAATAAGATATTCCTGGAAGATTACTTATGTTAGTTTTGTTCTTGCGTTTAGTGTCTTCAGAGGTTTTTGTGATGTTTCCTTCAGTGACTCTTGGTGCAGCGCCCCCACAGGCCAGGAGGGGAACAGACCAAACCAAAACATTTAAGGCTAAGTTCTTGCTACAATCATAAAGAAAACTGGAGCCAAAAACTGCTCAAACCTTGAAGACATAATTTTCTATAATCAGAGAAAGTCAGAGGGCAGGATGGATGGTAGATTCAGGAGCTTTATTTTAGTTTCTGCAGTTTTAAACTGTCTTAAACAGCAGATGTTTCAGTGGGATTTTCCTCTGAGCACCAGAAAACAGCATCTGCTTCCTTTCTTGTGCCAGTAATTTCAAACATCTTCCCATCTGCTTTGGTTTTAGAAAATTATTTTGCACAGGTTTGCGATTTAAGTAGAATATTTGCAGGCTATAACAGCAATATAACCTTGCAATGACACAGTTCGGTATCAAAGGCTTGCGGCGGCCTTTCTTTCCCAAAATGTGAAGATCTTCCAGGATAAGAATCGCTTTAGAACCAGAGCAGCCGCTTTTATGTTCAAGATTTTAATCAGGGAGAATTTAAGAAGATTTTGTTTTTGAGTGCGAAGGAAACAGAGAAGCCAACTCTCCCGTTTCAGCGATTTCATCACTCTAATGTCGGCTCTCACATTGTGAGAGTTTGGCTGCTAAATGCTGATAGCTGTTGTGGGCAATCTGACTGAAATAAAGCGCAACTGTTTTTATTTTTTTAATCCATTAGCCATTTGTGGTTTATGATTTAAGACAAGCTTTCATCTGACAGCAGTGTGGGTGTGACAACATGCCAAGTCGTTGTACAACCAGCTTTGAGTCATCTGGGTCGCCCAATGATCAGGAGGATAAGGAACGCTCACCTTGGCTTCCGCGCCAAACTGTTGCATAAATATATTTATGAAATGATAATAGCTGTTACAAAGTCAATTTTCAACTAATTATCAATTCAAATCGAATCACGACGATCCTTTCTGTTTGGAGCATTTAAAACCAACAGACATTTTATCCGTTAGAAACTGGAACAAGGTGTGCAAGACGAGCATTAAAGGACGGGGAATACATCTGTTAAATTGGATTTTTAAGTTTTTCTTTCTAATTCTTTTTTTTAAAAAGGGGCCTATTATTATTATTATTATTATTATTATTATTACACGTCTTATTTTTATATTTTCATTTAGGTCTCTACTGCTTCTAAAAACAGCCAAATCAAACCCCCATTTGGACGTTTTTTTGGCAGTAATTTCATGTTTTTTGGTACATGGAAAATGAGCCGTTTCGGAAACTTCCGAAATGTAACGTCACCTAGCAGCAGACATCGTTACCTAGCAACCCCGGCTGCATCCCACCCGTCACCTAGCAACCCATCTGGAGCGCCAGCATGCCAACCACAATCACTATCTACAGGAAATCTTTGAAGGATTTGAATTATTATGAGTTACAACAACATTTAATTTCCCTTTTTGAATTTAAATCTGCTGGCAGCCATTTTCATGTGCGAGTGTTGAGTCGGCCAGCAGCAGGTTACTTTGATTTAAAGTGACAGAGACCCTAAACAGCTCATTCTGGAAGGACATCAAGACTAAAATCTCATTACCTAAGATGAATGATTTTGAGATTTAATGTATATCCCACAGACATATCTAACCTAACCTTGGTCCGCTGAGGACAGAGTTTAAATACGTCCATAAAAAAAAGGAAAACCTCTGAAGTGTAATTAACTACAAAGTTTCCCATTTTCTCAAAATTGTCAAGATAAGAGAAACGTAAAGTTTTATTTCAGAAGGGTCTTGGTGCAGAAGAGAATTGGGGTTACAAAATAAATTATAAAAGGTCTGACTTTTTTTTTTTTAACCTTTCTGACTTTAATTTCAGAAAATTAGAGTCCGAATTATGGGATTAAATTCAGAATTCTGACTTTTTTCTCAGAATTCTGGCTTAATCTCATAATTTTTACTTTTGATCTCAGAAAATTAAAGTAAGAATTCTAAAATTATATTCAAAATTTTGAGAAAAAGTAAAAATTCTCAGATTAAATTCAAAATTTGAAGAACAAAGTCCGAATTCTGATTTTTTTTAAAAAAAACTGAATTTTAGAATTCTGTGATTAAAGTAAGAATTTTTCTGTCAGGTATTTATTGAAAACATATTTAGTCAGTTCGGAGCAAGAAAAGCAGGATTTAGATCACTCTCTATTTTTGAACTGGATAGATCTTTTCTTTGCGTCAGAATGCAAAAAGTGTGTTTAGTTAAAAATAATTTTCCTCGTCAGCTCAAACCATTTGATTACAGTTAGAGGCCTCACAAAATCACTTCAGGAGCCACAAACGGCCCTCGGCCCACACTTTGATCATCCATGCATTAATTAGAATATGTTTCAATCCCACCACCACCTCCTCATTGGTATCCACTGTGTCCTTTTACAGTTGCAGTGAAAATAAAGTCACTTCTTCAGCGAACTCGTCCTAAATATTCGGTCTCCCAGCTGTGACTTTGTGCATCAGCGTGACCAGAAGCGATTCATCATATTTGCTAAAACCGGCACAGTTTGGAACATACTGACCATCTGGACAGAGAAGTGTAGGAGGAATACGCTTCAGAGGTTTTCCTTTTTTTATGGACGTATTTAAACTCCGTCCTCAGCGGAAACCTGTCAGAGTGAGGCATCTTGCATCTGACGTTAATTGAAGCTGAGACGCAGCTGCGGTTTCCTAAAAACTGAGAAACTTCAAACTTTAAACAATGAATCTTTAATCAGGACGGTGAGAGGAGTCAGAAGCTGTTAAATCAGCTGCTGTAAGGTAAAAGTTTCAGGGGTTTCCCTGAAACTCTTTTGTTGCTTTTAACTTCAAGGATTTATAATTCTGCTTTCAGCAAAATTATGGGGAATATTTAATCCTCTGATGTGTTTTTGAATAAAACACTGCAAAACATAAAAGTCTACCAAACATTTTTGATTTAGTTTTAGTGCAAATATTTTAGCACATAAAACAAATCTGACTTAAAAGTAATTTTTAACAGAGTAGCGGCGCTTTTCAAAGTGAATAATTCCTTATTATTGATGAAAATTTCAGAATAATCTCAGAAATTTTCTTGAAATATGAGGAAATTTCTCAGTTTGAAAAGTCAAAATTTTTATTCTAGCAGTTTGACTTTTCAAAGTCAAAGAACTGACTTTGAAAATTCTCAGAAATTGTCTTGAGAATTTCTGAGATTTTTAAATACCTTATTCTGACATGTTTGAAACATTTTGTTTTTGAATCTTCCTCATAACAGCCATGTTTCTGTTTCTATAAGTACTTTAAATAAACTAAATGCAGAAAATCTAAAAGTAAAAGAATAAAGAGCCTGCAGTGTTTTTTCTTCTATAACTGTTAAACGCTCCTAATGAGACAGATGCTCCTGATGCTTTCTGGCATCTGCAGCAAACAATAACATGCAGCACTGAAAGTAATTACTTCATGCCCAATTAAAAGCATTACCTGAAGAATCCTCCAGTTTTTGTTCCACATGCAGTTGAATTTGCTGCTTTTGTTTCAGCCGCTGCAGCATCTATTAATTAGAGCTCATCGAAGCTGAAAATGCAATCATCTGGATGCTTCACCGACTCCAATTCATTTGATTCTAACGCTGCAAATCAGCATTTTAGCTTTTTAGGTGATATCTTGAATTTAACTGTGGATAGATTTAATAGGAGTTAGAAGCTCAGTGAGAAACTGAGACTAGTTGATGTCAGTCGTCTAAATGACCAACATTCACTTGTCTTTTGATGTGGAAACAAAGTTTAAAGTGAATTTCTTCACTTTTCTGCTTAAAGAATGGGAGTCCACATTTTTTGGCCAAAATTATGGACAAAAAAAACAAAAAACAAAACTTAAAATCAAACAACAATTAAGCTTATATTTATTTATATAATCAAGTATAATATTTACCATAGATCTAAAACCTGAATGGGATTTCAGGCGGAAAAAATGAGCAAATTTCCATAAATTTCTGACATTTGGTGATTAATCTCAGAAATTTATCAAAAACTTTCAAAAGAAAACTTTACATTTTCAAGTTTTTTTTAGAGAAAAATTATTTTTTAGTGTCTTGGTTTGACCTTTTGTTAAACCTTAAATGAACATTTGTGTTGTACTTTACATTTTTCTGTATAAGAAAATTATTATAACAATTTTTACCCTGATTATAAATGAAAAGTCTTCATCTGCATCTATGGGCTAAATTTGTTTAAGTTTTTTAATTGCAGATGGGGGCCTCAAAAAATCTCTGTAAGGGCCACAAATGGCCCCCGGACCGCACTTTGGACACCCCTTCCTTAAAAGAATCATAATAAACATATTTTCTGCATCACCCGAGTTACATGATCAACAACAGGATGTTACTACTGGCGGAAATGACAAAGTGGTCGGAGGATGATGATTTTTAATGACTTGTATTTTGATTTTAATTTAGTTTCTTATTTAATGGAAACACCAAATTGTGAAATTGTGCTTTATGGACATTTGAAGACTATCTACAAAGTTTTACTCACATTTTAATGAAAATGCAGCTACTGTCGAAATCCTGGGGTTTTCATTTGTGTTTTTATAATTTTCTGTTCAAAACAAAAGTTCTCAAATTTTACAACAAAACAGGAATTACTTTAATTATGGCTGAAGATTTTGTGACTGACTGAAATTTGGGTTTTCACAATTTTTACTTCACTAGAGCGACTGAGAAATGAAGAATGGACCATTACAGACGAATATCACTGCAATTCAAACTGCATAAATATTTGTTTGTGTTTATCTTTTCTACTGTCAGCAAAACAACTGAATAATAACAGTAAACACAGATGTTCAATGTTCAGCCACTGGAAGAGCCGTTTTTAAACACAACGCTTTGTTTTGCTTTTCTGTTCAACATAAATATGATCAGACTTGGAACTCTGTTAAATGATGCGTATTTACAGCATTACGAGTCATTTAACAACCGTCCCAAACAAACCAAACAAACCAGGAAAGTTTAAATGCTTTGTGAAAAATACTGAGCTGCAGAGACGAATGATTGATAACAACATTAACATTTTATGTTTTCTTACAGAAACTTAATTAAATTATCAGTAATGAAGGCCAAAGAGATCACAGTAAAATTAGTTTTAAAGACATTTTAATTAAAACTTTACTGTTTTTCTGTCAGATCTCACAAACACATTAGCAGTTTTTAAAGAGATAAACTAAAGTTGTTTAATAAACGTTGCTCATCACTGCTTCTCAAACTGTTCGAGTGACGCAGCAGGCTGTGCTGCTCTCACTGGCACATCTGAAAAAATTATATACATAATTACATAAGATAAAAAATCTGGTTTATAAAGTCAAAGTCTTGGAAAAAAAAAATTAAGGAATTATTTGCTTAAATCAAGCTTGTAGCCTTTGTATCCGGACAATTCCTCGCATTTGCACAGTATGACGTCGACTCTTCTGCCTCCTGGAAAGACAGATTGCTTCATTGAATCAACAAAAAGGCGAACAGATAAAACTACTTTGAAAGCAAAATGGCTGCTTCCTTTCTGCTCTCACTCATCCAAACAAGAACAAAACAATAAATAGAAATGGCTCAGAATCTGACGCCTCCATTTTTGTTTACTTTTTATGAAGAAAGAAATTACGTTCATGTCTTCTTCAGAGATGTTATCGTTTCCTTCAGCAGTTCATGGAGCAGCGCCCCCACAGGTGAGGAGGGGAACAGCTTTTTCAAAGTGAACTATAGCAGCTGAAAATGTAACAGATGTTGCAATTTTCTTTATACCTGTTAAGGTATAAAGAATGAAAGGACTTTTTCCTTCCACTCAACCTTCCATTAATAGTTTTGGATGCAGCGCTGTATTGATCAATGGAATGTTTTGGCTAATAGCCCTCACTCATATCAGTCACTTTCTGAGAAATTACGATCATAATCATCAAAATTACCAGAAATAAATCATTAAAAATGATCATTTAGCAATGAATCGATGAAAAAAATGAGTTTCACTGTGATAATTGAAATAAAACCAACTTTTTAAAGGATATTCTACTTTATTGAGATACTATTACAATGTTGATAAACTATTTAAACAGTGGAGACGTAAACAAAAGGCTGTGAGCCTCTAAGCTGTCCATAAATGTTTTATATGTCTGGCTTTAAAAAACATAAACAGTAAGACAAATGCTTGTGTAAAAACCCTCTAAAGGTTTTGTTAAACTTTGCTCATGTTTTCTGCTCCCCAGGCTTTTTCATTCAACTTCTCGCCATGAAATATTTAATAACATCAAAACAGCCAGAATATGAAATGTAAGTATAATGATGCTTTGGATGGGAAAGTACAGAACTGGTGCTTTGTGTTTTATATTGGGTCGTTCTGCGCTGCCAGTTCTGCGCTGCATGCAACATTTAGGGAAAATGAACTGATTTTTGCTAAATGAAACATTTAAACCCAGAAGTTTCACCCTGATAAGAAAACAGAGTCTGCAGCTTTAAGTCTCATATAAGAACATTTTTAAATGCTGCAGCTTCACTTTGGCTTTTAATTATATTTTGTTTCTGTGGAAACTTGTCGATTTTGATTATAAGCAGCAATTTGATGCGACAGTTGAGTGAATTTTACTCATAAAAATAACATCCACATAAATATTTTCCGTCAAGGTTTGCGTATATCGTCCAAAACTACAACAAATTATTACAAATACAAATTAAAAACAGAAATAAAGTTCATCCCAAACAAAACAGAGAAATTCTGAGCTGGAAATTTGCAAGGAAAAACCTTTTGGATTAATTTCAGATATTTTCAAGAAATTCAAGAAATTCTAAGTTTAAAAACTTCTAAATTTACCATACCATGCCAAATTTGCAAGAAAGAATTCAGAAATTTCTGAGATTAATGCCAGAAATTTTCAAGAAAAAACAAGAATGAACCCTGAGCTTCAAAAATTGTAAATATGCAAGAAAATATTTATAAATAAAATTAATACATTTTTAGATGAATTTAGGAAATGGCGACTTGATCAACAATTCAAGATTGTTTTAATTTAATAACAAAATCTCTGTTTTGATTGATTTGTTTGTTAAAAACTGCAAGTGCTGACTAACTTTTGTTGCCAACCATAAAAAAATAACAAAAATCAGGACAAGGAACCAAAAAACTAGGAAAATGTTTACCTGCCATTTAATACATCAACAAGATTTGGTGATTTTTTTTCTTTTCTACAAACACAGGCAACTTTGCTTTATTGAAATATTGTGAATTTAGTGTGTTACTGTAGAGATAAAAACAACTTTCTGTTTTAATAAAAAAAAGTCACTGAAATTCTCTCACGTTGACAATTTTGGACACCATTGGTTTACCGTAGCGATTGGGCTGAAGAAATGACAAATGAATGGAAGTCAATGCAAAGTCCCTGTGAATAAAAACACACAGACACACCCCATCCGTGTGTGTGTGTGTGTGTGTGTGTGTGTGTGTGTGTGCGTGCGTGTGCGTGCGTGCGTGCGTGCGTGCGTGTGTGTGTGTGTGTGTGTGTGTGTGTGTGTGTGTGCTGTTTATAGGACACCCAACAGGAAATTAAGCGACTGCTGATTATTGGACTTTCAGGAAAGGAAACGGCGACTGTTATTAAAAAAGGTTCAGATGCTGCAGGTTGATGTTTCACAGACAGACCTCACTGAACTCTCAGTGCAGTTTCCTTTCCCTGCTGCCTGTTTTCTCCCTTTAAACACTGGAAATGATCAGACTTTTTTCATATTTGTACATGTGTTTGTGAGGCAGACAGATGTGATCTCCTGTAATCTGATTGCCCAGCAGAGCAGCAGAAATGTCAGCCATTGTGAGGAAAACAAGCTCCATAGTCTCACCTCACTGCTCCTTTCTGTCGTTAACAATCACTGACTTCTGTTCAAAGATGTAAAAAAGGATCAACAACTGCAGATTTTATTCCCACTGCAGCAACAAAAACCTCCAGAAATCAGAAAGCTGATCAGATTGTTGCAGCTGTCGTACATTAATACTATACCTATTAACAAATCCTCAGTACAGGGATATTAAGCCCTTAATATTGATAGAAATATATTAGTTCCATTGGCAGATTATTTCACTTATAACATGAGGAAAATTTCTTGTTATCAGTGAAATACGTTGCAAACAGAACAAATAATATTTCTGAAATTATTGACTTGAAACAAACTCCTATATCTTGTTTAAAAGTTACTTATGAGTTAATTTTGTCTTATTTCAAGTGTCTTAAGACATTTGCAATAAGAACGAGACCAAAGCTACTTGATGAGAGTTGGTGGTTTTGCAGTGCACAAATAGCACTGCAAAAACACAATAAGTAAATTAAATAGACCAATTAAATTCATTTTCATCATGAAAATGACATTGAAGAGGCTAAAGATGTTTTTGCAACCTGCTCACATTTTGTTGTGCATCTATTCAACATCTTTGTGTTTTTAATCAAATTAAAATCCTTTTGGATTAGCTTCTCGGACTCGGCCAGCTCACCTGAAGGGCATTTCCAAACTCGTTTTTGTTTCCCTTTTCATCGCTTTCCTGTACGTTTAATTTTCTTCCTCAAAGCTACGTCCTTTCAACACTTACAATCAGACTCCAGGCGGTGAAGCAAAAATGGACTCACGCAGGAAGCCTTATGAATCTGGAATACTCTGTAAACATCCGTACACAAACGAACCAGGAAACTGACATTTTTGAACATTTTCCTCTTCGCATAACGAATAGAAGAGGGAGTTTGCATTAACATTTCCCTGTGAACATTAGAAACTACAGCTGTCAGGGTTATTTGAGCGCTTCAGATTCCCTCACAGCTGAATTTAATGCATTTTATTCATAGTTCCTGAAGCATTTAATTATTTTACAGCATATAAACTGACATTTTTAGCATTTTGAATCTTCCCAGTGCATGTGTATATTTGGTTCCAGTTTTCTCTGACAGCATATTAAGCTATTTGTGTAGAAGTGAGTTTGTGAATGGATGTTTTTCTGGCAGATATTTTTCTTCGTTTGCCCTTTGACCTCTGGGTTTTTTTCTGAACAGAATAAATTAACTTTGTAATTTAATTCAGGCTGTGAAGAACTGCAAACGTTGCCGGACGTGTTCAACAAAGACGTGCAAACGGCAAACTATCAGAAAACATAAAGCTTCACTAAAATTACCATTAGAGCAGATTTTTATTTTTCTTATGGAGTAAAAACAATCACAACGTTGTTATTAAATCTGCATTTTAAATTCCAAGTAAGATATTGATGTAAAGTGTTTTATTTTTTAATAGATATAATAATTTGATTTAATAAATTATGTTTCCATGCTGAAGTTCATCATGAATTTGAGCTGCATCAATAGCTGCGTTTCCATTGACCAGGTGATTGCGCAATTTCAAATTTAAAAAATACATTTACTTCTTGGCAAAACTGCAATTTTGAACGTTTTTTTGAACAATATTTTGCATTAAACGAGTCACGTGATCAACAACTAGATGTTACTACTGGTGGAAACCACAAATAAGACGACAGGAAGTGGTTGGAGGAAGATGGTGCAGCGTGTTTTAAACGACTTATTCACATGGAAACGCTGCAATTATGAGATTATTTATTTTCCAACATTATTTAAACCTTCAGTCTGTTGGGTCTAACTCTAACCCTTTGAAAGGTTTTACTGTTAGTAATTTATTTATCTTTTCACCAAACAGTTTCCTGTCTCTGAAATATGTTTATATTTGCTGTTAAAATTTGGCCGGGTGTTTCTGTGTGTTTCTGTCCGTGTCGGGCTTTTCTCCAGTTGAGCCGGTTTCCACCCAGAGTCCAAAAAATGCATATTAGGTTAATTCAGAAAGTCCAAATTGGCCTCAGGTGAGAGTGTGTGTGTGCATGGCTGGCTGCTGAAATAGATCCCAGCTCCCCCGGCAACCGAGAGCAAGATTAAACAGAAACAGGAAATAAATGCATGGATGCTTGGATGGTTCTGTCTTTAAGGGTTTTTGTTTCTATTCCGATACCAATGGGGTATTTCTCGTTGTTTCTGCCATTTTTTTTTCTCTGACTCTTGTTATTTTGGCAATATTTAAATTTATATGAGTTTTTTTTTATTTTTTTTTATCACATCCTGCATTAAGGGTTTAAAGGCATTAAGGGTTTGTTGTGTGTTTGTGACAGCTCTTCAAAATAACAAATTTAGTTAACTCTTTTAAATCAGAGAGAAAAACTCAAAAATACTATTTAACTAATGTAATTGAGTTAAAGCATAACTTTTAAGTTATGCTTCCTGGGATGGGGTCAGGCTCAGGCTCAGGGTCAGGGTCAGGGTCAGGCTCAGGCTCAGGCTCAGGGTCAGGCTCAGGCTCAGGCAGGTCAGGCTCAGGGTCAGGGTCAGGGTCAGGGTCAGGCTCAGGGTCAGGGTCAGGGTCAGGGTCAGGCTCAGGGTCAGGCTCAGGCTCAGGCTCAGGGTCAGGGTCAGGCTCAGGGTCAGGCTCAGGCTCATGCTCAGGGTCAGGCTCAGGCTCAGGCTCAGGCTCAGGGTCAGGGTCAGGGTCAGGCTCAGGCTCAGGCTCAGGGTCAGGGTCAGGGTCAGGCTCAGGCTCAGGCTCAGGCTCAGGCTCAGGCTCAGGGTCAGGGTCAGGCTCAGGCTCAGGCTCAGGGTCAGGCTCAGGCTCAGGCTCAGGGTCAGGCTCAGGCTCAGGGTCAGGGTCAGGCTCAGGGTCAGGCTCAGGCTCAGGCTCAGGGTCAGGCTCAGGGTCAGGCTCAGGCTCAGGGTCAGGGTCAGGCTCAGGGTCAGGGTCAGGGTCAGGGGGTCAGGGTCAGGCTCAGGGTCAGGCTCAGGCTCAGGCTCAGGGTCAGGGTCAGGGTCAGGGTCAGGGTCAGGCTCAGGCTCAGGGTCAGGCTCAGGCTCAGGGTCAGGCTCAGGCTCAGGCTCAGGGTCCGGGTCCGACTCTCAATGTTTTAACAAACACAACTAAAACCTAAAATCGTAAGAAGTTTCACTGATGAGGAGGAAGATTGGGTGAAGATCCTGTTTCTGCTGATTCACTGAACCCGGCAGCATAATTTAGGCTGGCAGATTGCCTCGTTAGCGTTTAATCAAAGTGACGTTTTATCCTGAGAAAACAGGTTCAGATCTGCCACATCAAAGCTTTGGGTGATTTATTTTTTTAAGGAATCATCATTATCAATCAGCATCATTACAGGAAATTCACATAAGTTAGACTTAAGATGCAAACTTTTCTCATGAGTGGCCTGAGCCGATTATTAAGTTCGATCCCTTCAATTAACCAGATATTTACTCCCTGAGGGAAACTGGGCTGCACAGGATTCACAACCGCTTTTATTTCCCTCGGTTCAAACAAATGAAGAAACTCGACCTGCGGCTGTTTTCTCACTCAGAGTCGCTACAACGTTCACGCTTTTTCAAATCGATTGAGAAAAGAGAAATAAAAGGTGAAAATATTCCATAAAAATTGAGAAAATGGGTAAAGAGTTTAGTTTTTGAAGCATTTCAGATGTTGAGTTTCAAATTTAGTGGTTTTCCTGAAATTTTAATCATTTACAGATGAGACACTGTGAGATGTACAAACAGCAAGGCTAAAACATACAGAATATTCAGGAGGTGAAATTTGACAATTAGGGCCACGCTAAGAAAAAAACCCAAAAATACAACATGAGAATAAAGTCATAACAGTATGAGTTTATTCTAGTTATATTGAAACTTTATTCTTACAATAATACAACGTTATTCTTAAAATATTGACTTGATTGTCGTATTGTTTAAACTTTTAAATATGAATATTAAAGTTTTTATAATTTTAAGCCTTTAGCAATACTCTGTTGTAGTAAAACTCATATTATATACATTCTTGAATGAAAGTTTTAAAACTGTAAAACAATAAAAATACTGGAAACCTAACAAGCTAATTAACTCGTAACACCTGCAAAACTTTTCTGAGCCTCCAAATAAAAATGAAAGGGAACCTATTATGAAAAAATTTGGTTTTTAGTTTTTCATCAGCAGGTAGCGTTGCCTAGCAACCCCGGATGCATTCTGGCCGTTACCTAGCAACCCCGGCTGCATTCCGCCCGTTACCTAGCAACCCAACACGTTTTTTCATCTGGTTTTACTGCTCTATGAGCTGTACAATGGCTGCTGGAAAAGACAAGTGATTTGTTTCTGATCTAGAAACCACCTGCTGCCTTCTTGTCAGTTGTGCAGGAGGCTCCATTTCTGCTTTTCAGATGTGTACTAGTGCATCTGAAGGCAGGATGATGTACTTGGTGAAATGACAAAAGCTAACAGAGTTCAGTGATCAGAGGTGTTTTGTTTTTTCAGGGCTAAAGCAGTGGAACGAAGCGAGATAAAATCTGAACAATCCGCATTTATCCTGAGTGGGAATCTTTGCGACAGGCAAACTGTAACTCTCCTCCAGCCATCGACGACTGCAGAACCATGAACGGGATCAAACAGGGATGGAAAATGGATTAATGAAAGTCTTTGCCTCGATTCAAGCACAAGTTTATGATTTCAGAACAGACCTGCTGTCCCCAGATGACGGACGCTCACCTCTTGGTTTTGCTCTGCAGTCAGTAAATAACGATGATGATGATGATGATGAAGATGATGATGATGATGATGTGTTCATCCCCGGCCGCAGCGGGTCACGCTGGATGACTGAATTTCCACCTGCAGGTAAAACGTTGCAGAAACATTGATGGAGTTCCTTTGAGCCGTCCGTCGCTCTGACCGAAGCCAGCCTGTGATCTCACATGACCCGTCGCTAAGAGGAACTCTGAGATTTGCAGACATGTACCGGAACAATAGGCCATAATAGACTTCAGCTACTGGCTGCCAGCGGGTGACACCCCTATTATACAGACAAGTGGAGCAAAGCGCAGGGCTGCGTCAGCATAACGGAGCTGCTTTCACCAAAAAACTGAGATGGACGAGACGGGGAATATAAATCAGGTGTAAAAAGACCCAGAAGGTGCAGAATAGACAACACACTTTTATCCCTGCAGAGGGTGAACTGGGTTTAATTGCTTAATATGCATCTTTAGCTATGAGAATTTAGCAGCACTGAATCGAAATGTGAAATGTTTTGTTTGGGGTTGATCTCAAAAATGTTCTGCATTTTCACAGCTGTGATCTACGGAAGAGGATTAGGGCCACTGAAAAAAAAAATCTGGCCTTTTCTAATAAATTCTGAGAAAAAAGTAATAAATCTGAGAAATAATGTGAAAATTCAGAGATTAAAATGAGAAATCTCAGGAAAAAAGTCAGAATTCTGAGAAAATTTACATTTTACATCTAAATTTGATTAATTCTTTGCAACCCTAATGAGCACTGTGGGAAAACAAATTCATCCATCAGTGGGGATTATTATGACGGATTCTTCACCTCTAAAACATCAAACAAAATACATGACTGCATTTTTCATAACAACCTTTTAAGGATTGTAGAACTGAATAAAATTATAGGATAATTAATGGGAGTAAATCACATTTTGCTCTTCCCACATGTTTTCTGTGCGAGTCAACACGTCCCCAAATGTCCCGTGCCGTTGGACGCTCGCTGACCGGGCGTTTCTGTCGACGCTTCGGAAACGACGGCTTTAAAACACGGATCTAAAAGAGCACTTTACCCAAAGTGCTACTGATTCAATGTCTGATGCGAAGCGCCGTATCAATGTGCATAACTGTCGGATCCAACCAAACCTGGCAGATAATCGATTTGATTCAAAGTTTAGCTGCAAAAACACAAAATCTTACCAAGTATTTCTAGTTTAGTTTCTAGTACAAATATCTTAGTAAACTTGAAATAAGGTAAAACTCATAAGTAGCTTTTGAGCTTTTAGTTACTTAATATTGACAGAAAGTTTTGTTTTCTTTGGTAGATTATTTTAAGTTTGTCTTATTTCAAGTGCAGTAAAATATTTAAAACTAGAAACAAGACTGAAATATTTGGTAAAATGTTTTTTCAGTGTAGCTACAAAAAAGTTATGATAGATGCTAATTAAAAAAAATCAAACTTGTATTGAACAAGTTTGATTTGTTCAATGCAAATCAAACTTGTTCAATACAAGTTGAACAAGTTGTATTGAAGGAAATGTAGTTGTGCTGTTGAGTTACATCAGGTGTTGGCAGCTTTTACAGTTTAGTCATATATTCCCGCCATCCTATAAAACAAAACTCCACTTTTGGTGCGAATAGTTTTATAAGACACTTTAATAACGAACAAATGATTAAAAACAATGAATCATAAACTGATAAAAAGCTTTTTTATGGTTAGAAGGTATATGATTAAACCAAGTGGAGCTTTTCTTTGTGAATTAGTAAAATTGCTGTATAATTAATTTCCCTGTGTGGTTGTGACTCTATAGGAAGCCTTGGAGTTTGTTAAAGTTGAAAACATGGAGGAAATAAATAATCTCTTTTTATCCCTCAACGTAGGAAATGTGTGAAATGTCTTTGAAAAGTGACGGATAGCAGGAGGGGACATATTTAGATTAACCACTCAATTCCTCTGGGAAAATAAGATCAGATTAATGCCGTAAACTTTGGATTTACTTCATGTAAAACCCAGATTTGCATTGAAACGTTTGTGTTGCCTGGATGCATTTTGGCAAGTGGTTCAAGGCGGCCGTCCAATAATTCACGCCGTCCATCACAGCAGCCACTCACATATGATTAACTCTGCGCTCGGCTGTTCATCATGTCTAAGATTTCAGTTTCAGTTCCTACTCAGGCGTTGATCCCACGCTGAGATGCTTATTCAGCTGTGAAACAAGGCCCTGCTAACGATACGCATCCCTGGCGGAGCGAGAAATGACAAATGAGGTGCGTTTGCTCACCAACAGGAGAATTATAGCGTTATAATTAGAAGAAGACAAACAGAACGGAGGTCCAAATGGAGCGTTTCACAAAGCGACCCGTCTGCACCGCGGTGGCTGCTGCAAAGCTGCTTGTTTTTAAATTCATTTGTTTAAAAGTCGATTCAGTGCTGAAATAAGTGGGACATTATTGAGTCTGTTCTGATGTAACTTATCAGGTTAAATATCAGTAACTGCATTTACTGTATAATTGCACAAATTACAATCGGTACAAATGTTCTTATTCACATGAGATAAGTATTTCTTAAATAAATTATGTGTTTTTTTCATCATTGGTGAAATATTGACAATGTTTTCTGTACATATTTAATGGAAATGCAGAAAGAAACAGGATCAGGAATGAATCACTAGCTGCGTTTCCATTAACCATAAAATTGTGCAAACTGGAATAATGAAAATAAAATTGCCAAATTGAAACACAGTAATTAAAAAAACCCTCATATTTGTTAATAAAAAGTTGTTTTTTATTTGGCTGTATTACGTAAAACTGCCATAGAAACACTTTTGTTGCTTCACACGAGAACAGGAAGTTACTACTGGCAGAAATGATGAAAAAGCTCCCTCTGTGTGATTTCTCTTTTCCCCTTTGGGTTGTTTGAAGATACTTTGGAGTGACTTGTTTGTTTAATTTGCATTTTAAATTCTTCAGTTTGTTTGTCCTCCTTGTTTTTGGTATTAATTGGGTTAAATTGTGTTTTGGTTTTGTGAAACCTTTTTATAATAAATCCTTTTACGTTCCACTTGTTTCCTCTGGACATCTTTTTGCCGCCTCCCCTGAAGCCCTGGGCTACGGTGGTAAAACACTTTGTGGTGGCCGCGACAAAAAGCCTTTAAAAGAAACATTTCAGCTCTCTGACCTGCAGAGTCCACATTTAGATCGCTGAAATGATGCTGGGAGGTCATTTTGTGGCGGAGCTGAAACGAAGTGCAAATGAGATTATTGTGATTAGGTTAATTTTCAGAAACCTTGCAATGAAGTGAATTTCATTTAATTACTTTTCATAACAGCCTAGACTCAGAGCAAATTGCCACCATAAAAACCGAAGCAATAAAAACATTTCTGTCACTGAAATCCTTTCGCTGCAAGACTGTGGAGTTTCAGACAATAATTCCTCTTTAACGAATGCAACTTTAATACTACAGGCTAAAAATAACAGCTTTACCACTAGAAACGGTTTGGCTGATTGGGTCATCATAAAAATTAAATGAAGCATTTATTATTGCCGCAGAGTTAATGCCGAATTAAACACACTTCAATGCAAAAATAAAAATCTTCCAGAGTATTTCTGTCTAGATTTTTCTAATGTTCACTTGAAATAAAACTTTCAGCCAAAAGTAGGAGCTTGTTTCAGGTTAATAATTCCTCAGTATTCATGAAAAACAGAAGACTGTTTCACTTCAGGATTTTTCCATCAATATTAAATAATTATTGACTTTATTGACCTTATGTCTTGCTTGAAAGTTAATTTTGTCTTATCTCAAGTGCAATGTGTTACCTGTAAGAGTTACCTGTAAGAGTTACCTGTAATGTCAATAAATTCGACTCGGAAATAGTGAAAACTTTCTAAATTCAAAAAGTGGGGAAACTGTCACAGCAGCAGGTTAAACGTAAAGCAAAGCATTCAGATTCACAAAGCAGATAAAATATTAAATAAAGGAAAAGTGTAACTCTATATAAAATAATGACACTGTCGTCTTATTAAAATAGCATTTAACGTGTTTTATTGCATTGTAGTCCAGAAATCTCTGATTGGAACCAAAATGGCAACATTTGCTCCATTTTCAGTTGCTGTAGGTTTTGTTTCACGCTGCGCTGAGTCGATTAAACCAAACTAAATGAAAATGCATATCACTTAACCTGCAGAACATCTCATGACAGTAAACTACGAGTCAATTTCAGCTGAATTTGGATTCAGATAAATCAAGTAGAAGCTGAAAAGTCTGTTCTGTAGATTATACATCTATAATCTGCAAAATATTCTGTTTTCTTTTGCTACAGGTCTTAAATTTCATTCTTAATGGTCTTAAAAAGCATTAAATGTGACTCAATGAAACCTGAAGAAGCTAAGGTGTTGCTGCAACAGCAACTATTTAACCATTTTTTTTTTTATGGTGTTTGATCCACCATATTTTTTTTACAGCAACATAATTTGTATTTCTTATTGTTTATTTTGGTTCTTTAAAAAAAGGAACACAGTTGAAGCCTCTCCACTGCTTCAGAAATACTAAAATAAATTAAAAATATTGAAATAAATGCAGTTAAAAGCTACAGAGTGTCGGTTAAGGAAGCTCTTTGTTTTGAGCCTTTAAATCTAATATTGAACAGCGTTTTCATCAGCTCTGCTCTCCGGTTCTCCTTTTCTCTCCTGCAGCTGCAGTCTGCGGATCGCAGCCCTCTTTTCGTTGTTATGTGAAGCTTTTCAGGATCAGAGCGAAGTTTCCCACAGGACTTACTCCTCCTGATCAGCAGCAGCTTGCCACTGCCCTCTGGCTCACACTGATCTCTGGTTCTTCCATTTATTTTTCAGAACTACCAGAACACTGTGTCCACATGACCTGTGCTCTCCGGCTTCTCCCAGTTTTACAGCGGTCCTAATAAATGCTTCCAGTTTGAACCTCCCTGTATTTAATCATTGGAACTGCACTTGAGTTGGCAGAAGGTTATGTTCGCCTTATTGCACCCATTTCACCAATCTGCCTCCACCTACATGTATGCATAATGTGAACTTATTAGCTTTGTTTTAGACGTGTGCGCTCTGCAGTTGTTAAAGCAGCTCCAGTGGGTAATCTGTGGGTTCAACAGCAGACAGATACATGAATAATAACCTCTGATAATGATCATACACTCAGAGCCTTGTAAAAATATTGAAGCGAAGGATTTAAAGTGTGCATTCACATCAGCCATGGTTAGTTCGCTTTCATCAAATTCCAGGGAAGTGCGAATGCATAATCTGGCAAAAAAAAAGCAAACTCTGGTGCAGAACTCAGTTTGGTTGAAGTGAACTCTGGTTCGGTTTGACTGCATGTGTGAACACCAAGCAGACTGGAGTCGGCTCCAAAAGCAGGAAGTGGACGACAGTGCAGGGCATTCTGGGTAAATTCAACCAGGACAAATGCGTTAGCCGAGCGCTAGCAGGACAAATGGCTCTTAGTCTTTTACCAAAGACAAAAGCGAAAAAAGGTTATGCTTCCCTGAACAGGTTAGGATCAGTTTATACAACTCATGTTCAGTACATTTTCTTCACAAAATCATGTATAATGAGATTTTAGTCTGATCAGTTATGCCTGTTCTGAGCTCCTTTCAGAATGAGCTAGCTTTCAGTTGCTAGGTAACAAACCGGGCGTGACTGGGTTGCTAGGTAACGGAAGTGCCCTCTGATCCATTTGTGACATCAGAAGGTTTTAAAAACGGCTAGTTTTCCAGAAACAAAAAAGACCTGAACTTATTGCCAAGAACCTCTGAGTGTTTTGCTTCGTCAGTTTGTAAAAGTGATAAAAACCCAAACGAAAGTAAAAATACGTGAATTTTAACCATGTTTTAGTGACCAACGTTGTTCCCTTTTGAAACGCTAAATACAATTTTCATAAAAACGTTTTGTGAACCACGTCACAGTTTTAGTGTTTGTTTATTCTGCCCCATCAGATCCCAGTAAAGTTTGTATTGTAATATGACAAAACATTTAAACTAAAGGCGAAGGCAGCGCAGATGATGCGAACTGTGTAAACATATTTGTGTCAGAATGTAAACATCATCTGAAAGCAATCACAACGATCAATCTGAGATAGAAATACCTCATTTTATCAACACCTATTCTTGCTAAGACAGACTCCAGAGAGAAGAAGGGGGTCAATATGTATCGTCTCAATTTCGCACTGCATTAAAACATAATGGCTGCTGAGGATTAGTTTTGTCTCAGCTGTATAAAGGTGCACATGCATTTCTTTATAGGCTCATTATGTTTCTGTTTATTCAGAAAGCAGAATCAGAGATTAAACTCCTGTTTTTGTTGCATGGATAAAATCCATTTGTATTTCGCTCTTTATGCATTTAAAACCAGATTAAATGTTTTAATTAAATATTCTCTTTTCTAAGTGGAAACACTGTGAAACATAAAGCTGTTAATTGCTGGCTGCGTACGTTTGAATTGTTTGCAAATCTTCTCTAATTACAAACATAAAAATACACAACAAACATTAAAGAACCACTGGCGTAAAACAAGCTCCTATATTTTGCTGCAAAGTAACTTTTATGTTTGTTTTGTCTAATTTCAAGCTTTCTAAAGTAGGCAAAAGAAATTGGTAAGATTTTGTGTTTTACAAACTTAGGAAACTTGGATTAATCATCAACTTGAAAATAATTTTTCGAATGTAAACTTATGTTGTTGCTGACAGAAGTTTAAATATTGTGAAATAAACACAAAATATTTGGTTTATTTCAAGCTAAATAACTGATGGACATTTTACCTTTTTGCTGACAGTTTTCCAATATGATATTTGAAGAAGTTTTCACATTTCTTAGCAAAACAAATTATGTTTTAAGTCAATTTAAGTATTTTTTCCCTGGGATTCTCCATATGGTGCGTCTGCTTTGGCCAATTTATCTGTTTTTTTGCCACACCTGTTCAATCAATGACACAAGAGTTTTATAAAGCGGGAGAGACGCAGAGCGACACCAGACTAATGGCTCATGGCCTGTAATGATCATGATATCCACTCATTCTGCATATTATATTTCAGAGTGTATCATATCTGTGAAGTCATGCATGAAATTACTCAGATCATCAGATACATTCAGGTAATAGAAAATATTTCTGTTCATAAAAGCTGCAATTTATTAAAGCTTGTTTTTGTGTCATAAAGTGCAGCAGAGATAAAATCAGTCGACAGAGATACATTTTATTTTACACGGCTTCGGGGTTCTGGAAGAGCCGTACCGGTACTTTGTACTTGAATGACAAAAAAAGTCATTAAAGTTTCAATGACATTCAATAACCATCAGTATCAGATAATAAAGCATCACCTTCAGGTATAAACTTCAATTAAACTGCTGGCAAAGTTTGATGTAGAAAGTTCTACTTTAAAATTCAATGGTTCTGGTTTTTTGAGTCCAGGCGACGGTTCAACTGGAACAGAAATACTAATGATAGAAGATGTGCAATTTTAAATATTTACTCAAATAGGTGAATGAATTTATTACTAAATGTTACTGATTTATTGACACCGTGGCTTTTGTCTTGCTCGTTAAAGCAAAGTAATCATCCCCAGTTTAACTTTTTAGTGAAGTATAAATTATTGTAAAGCAGAAAAAATATAATATTTACAAATAAATATCTGAAAAGTGTGGCATACATTTGTTTTTTCGGTATGCCTCTACCACGTTTAGTCTAAGGATGCAAACAATTAATCGACTTGTGATTGTCAATTAATGGTTTTCCAGCATCCATTGTACAACGGACACAGCGGTAAAACCAGCTGACCAAACGTGCTGGGACTCACTTTGGGTTGTTAGGTAATGGGTGGAACTCCCCTGGGGTTGCTGGGTTACGGGCTGGGCTTTGCTGGGGTTACCAGGTGAAGCGCAGTGTCTGCTGATTTGTGACTGGACATTCCAGAGGTTTTTGAAACGACACCAAAAAACATAAACTTATTGCCAGAATCCAGCTGGAGGCTTTTTTAAAATGCTTGTGTTGTTTTCAGAAGGAGTAAAAACTCTAATGTGAATTTTGTGTAACAGGATCCCTGTAAGGATTTGAACCAATAACACATTTGGTTTTATCGATGGTAGAACATGTCCCATTACACTTTCAGACATGATTGTTTTTGGCTGTGTGACAGTCTTCATTACTGAAGTTAATTTTGATTCAATGGTGTGGAAAAGTAAAATGTTCTCTGTTTTGGTTGGCTTAACATCGTAATGGATTTAAGATTGTGTGTTAATTTGGCAGGTAACAGTCATGAATCTTTACTGCCTGCAAAACTGGATCACACTTCACCTTTCTTACACTTTGTTCTTTCCTTAAGTAACAATATATTCAAGTCATTCTGTCTGAAGGCGTTTCCTAATCCTTTGTTCTCCTGGATCACAATGAGAGTCGGGTTTTTATTGTAGTCTGATTTTTAAGAAGTCATGTTAGATCATTTTGTTTTGCTAAATTTAAATGTTCTGTTGGAAATAATGTTGTATTGTGAGATATTTATCAGCTCTAAATGTAAATACCTGCAAATAAAAGCACAAACTTTTGGGTTTTGATGTAAAACCGAAAGTTTGTAAAAATTAGCTTGGTTCTGGAGGCGAATTGAAACCCAAACCTCCAGTCATTCATTAAGCTGCAGAGAAAAAGTCCATCTGAATCTGAACACTGGATTAACAAGGCGTGTTCATTGCTCCGTGCAAAATGTGTGTGTTGCACAATACTTATTCAAGTTGGAAAAAATGTTGCTTCTTGCATTTAAAGCCCAGAGGAATAGCAGGCTGGCAGTTTTGTTTTATGCATAACAGCAGATGTAAAATAACACCGGAGGAGCAATTAACCTTTTTCTTATTTCCTGGTAGCTGTATTCCTTTGATACATGCAGAAAACCCAGTAACTGTATGCTGAAAGGGAAGCAGCGGTTTTCTCTGCTGCTCTCTCTGGACCACCAGCAGTGAATGACATTTCAACTGGTTGTAGTTGCACTGAAGTTCAAAATATGAAATTACATTTTTATCACTAATATGGTGCAGAATTAGCCTTCTTGTCCTTAAACTATGCTTTCAGTTTTTTCTTTTTGTAATTAAGGAGCAATGAACCAACAATAACAGTGAGTACAGTGAAATGGATTATACTCATTGTCATAACACATTGGATTTGGGTCATTATTTATGATGCAAATATTAGCTATAAATGCTAAAAATGCATGTGATAAATGAGTATTTAGGGGAAAAAAAATCATCAAAAACATTTTATACTTGCTATGAATCACAATGTAAAAAGCTACGAGGTGGGAAACCTGCTGTCAAGTCAAATGTGGTTATAAAACTAAATTATTTGTTTTGTTTTCATGGAAAAGAATCAGTCAGAAACAGGAGTTTTTCTTGATGAGTCTCGTTTGTCAGAGAAAAGTACCTTTTTGAGACTTTCTGTATTAAATATATTTTCATTAAACCCACACTTCCACATTAATCTGTGTGTAATCACTTAATATGTTTCACTTAACAATAAAATTTATTAAAAAAATTAATAAATTGGATTTTCAGTAATATTCCAGTTTATTGAATGGGTTTGTAATTAAACCATCACTTCAATAAATTATAATTGTATTGAAAAGTTGCTCAGTTGACTAAGTGAACTTAAATAAATTACAAACTTATGATTTTCCTCTTAAGATTTTACTTTTAAGATTAAAATATTGCATCAGATCAGTAAAAAACATTTTTAATAAAAAAATATGGAATCAGTAAGAAGTATGTTTAATACCAGTTTAATTGTCGTGATTTTAAAAATGTATTTTTCATCTAACATACGATGCATATGGAAAGTATTCGTATTGCTTCAGTTTTTTATAAGTAAAAAAAACAGATAAAGAGAATGTATTGTGCATAATTCACAGCCTAAGCGCTTAAAAAAACACCAAGCTGGTTTTTGACTAGTTAATGTTTTTCAGTGTCTGGAAAATGAACCATTTCAAAAACCTCCTGATTGTTAAGTCAGCAGGCATGACCCTTCACCTAGCGACCCCGGCGGAATTCCACCCGTTACCTAGCAACCCCGGCGGAATTCCACCCGTTACCTAGCAACCCCGGCAGAATTCCACCCGTTACCTAGCAACCCTGGCGGAATTCTACCCGTTACCTAGTGACCCAAGTCAAGCCCAGCCCAAGCTCAAAATAGATTGGACTAAAATCTCATTATCTACAATTGATTTTCTTTTGAAAAAATTTAATGAAGACATTTGTGTCGCCCATAAATCCTGACCTGTTCACGGAAACATTCGAAGGTCACATTCGAAGTAGGTAAAAAGTTGAATCTGAGGTTTGGCCATCTTTCTTCTAATGCTTGTTTCAAACAAAAATCACCTGAAATGAAGAATGTGTTAAAAAGGAACAGTCAAAGTTCAGAGCTCACTCTGGCTGAAATAAAGTTGTGAGGTTTTGAAAGTTTTATGGCTGCAAACCTCAGTGAAATCACTTTGTAAAGAACAATGTGAGAGACAGATTATTAAAGGTCATAGCTTAAGGTCACTGCGTCTTAATGTGCAAAAACTGTTGACTCAGGAGATTTACTGAGTTTCTTTTTAAAGACGTTGACATTATAGAGCGATTATAAAGCTCTGGACTATTAAACTAATACGTTTAGAGACTGTATGATAAAAGATTTATTGTCATATTAACACAAATATCTTTATTTAGCTAAAAAGCTAAAGCCACATCCTGAAGAGAGACGCTGGCAGCATGTCTGGCGTTGCCTTCACAGCTGCCGCTGACTATTGAAGGTATTTGAGGTTTTTCCTCCCATCAGGTGTCAGCAGACGGATGTAAAAATAAACCATTCATAATGCAGAGATGATTACTGTGAGGAGTTTAAACATTTCCATTTTCCAAACGACTGAGTCAATTTATCAAAAGCTGCAGCAGCACATGACCAAAGCCAGGCATGTTTTCCACCTCTTACCCTCAATATGCAGCATTTCTACGTTGTTCTCATTAGGTTTGTTTTCAGTGATTTCTCATTCGTGATCCATCATCTTCTTACAGATATTTAAGCTGGAGCTGAAGTTTCAGTTTAATGACTGGCCTTTACACATACTACAACAACATTTATACTTGTCTGCATTTTCCCTTCAGTGTTTTAATTGAGCTGCTTGAGTTTCCTGGAAAATAACTGGGGATGATTTTAAATTTATTCTGTAAAGATCAGGCGCCTCATGTACAAAGCGTGAATAAACAATCAGTAATTATTTTATGTTGAAGAAAATCTTTTGCAATTTTCTTATGCTAATTCATTTTATTTGCAAAAATGCTACAAAAAATCAAAATCTTAGCAATTAGTTTTGGTTTAATTTCCAGTGTAAATAATTTATTAAACTTGAAATAAGACAAAACTGGAAAGTAACTTTTCAGCAAGATATCGGCGCTTGTCTTAAATCAGTAGCTGTTGAATATTAACAAAAATTACTAGTTCCACTGGAGGGTTAATTCACTGATTGAAGTTTCATTCACTGTGTAATTGAGCAATTTGACATTTCTAAAATAAATTTGCTCTCAAATTTAAAAAAGAAAAATCTCTTTTGTTGTGGTTTGTTTTTCTTGTATCATAATTGGTTTGTTGCAACGGAAATCCTTTTTGCATCACAAGAGTCACATGATCAACAACAGGATGTTACTACTGATGGAAACCGCAAAGAAGACGACGGCAGGAAGTAACTGGAGGATTACGGTGTGCCATGTTTTTGGATGGATTTTAGGGTTAGCTTAATTTTTAATTGTGTTTCTTGTTTAATTGAAACACCTCCATTGCAAAATTGTATTTTGTCAACATTAGCAGAATATTGACAAAGTTTTGCAAAGTAGATTCTTCATTTTTGGCTTCTGGTTTTATTTCGCGCTGTCAGACCTCCTCTCATTGTTAAACCCTCGCAGCCTTAGCGAGTGATTTTGCTGAGCGGCCGGTGAATAGATGTATTGTCTCATCTTTTTGGCGCGCTAACACCGTGGCTGACAGTGAAGAAGTGGCTGTGAGTTTAGCAAAGGGAGCCTGAGCACAGAGCAGCGGGCAACTCTGAGCCTCTGACAATATTAATGGACCATGTTACGTCAGCGCTGGGAGTTGTGAGCAAATGTAAACTCCAAGGAGATCAATGCTCTGCAAAGCAAGTCTGCGTCTTTCTACCTTTCCAGGCCCAGTCAGCTTCAGACATTTGCTTTGTACGGCAACGTAAAAAACCAACGGGACGTAGAAACAAAGAACATTTCTGAAAACAAAAAAAAATCTCAAATTTTCTGGACAAAACTAGTACATTTTGAAAAATCTAAAATTTGCTAGAAAAAAAGAGACATTTTGACACTGATGTCAGAAAATTTCTAGGGAAAATATGGAAATTTTCTGACTCTCAACTGTTTTACTTATGAAACTAATAAATTTTTAGGTTTAAACTCAAAAACATCTGTTTTTCTTGTTTTTCCTTGAAAAGTTTATGTGATTAATCTAAAAATTTCTGAATATTTTGTACATTTTTGACTTTTTAAACTTAAAAAAGTTTTTGGGGCGGAAAATTGTTGTAGTTTTGATCTAGTTCCTGTATTTTGTATTTGCTTATTTTTGTATTTATTTTTATTTATAATTGTTGTGATCTACGCATGCTGTGCATTGTTAGTTTATGATGAATGACCCACGTGATTACGTGGTAATTCTTGCAGACCCGATGCAGAGATGCACGGAGATCCAAATAAAAGTAAGAAACAAATCGCCGTTTCATCACAATTCTAGATTTGTCAGTTTGGTGAAATATGGCATTGATGGAATATATTTCTATAAGTGTTTCTCTTTTCATGAAATCTTAACACAATATGTTCATATGAAGCGTTTCTTGGGTCTAAAACTGAGTTTGTTTTGCACCAGGTCCAGGGAAACGTCCAGGCGTTTCCAGCTCATTCTGACTGATTCCAAGACATAATAGATATAAAATGTTCTGGAACGACTGCAGGGTTTCGTCCCAGTGAGATGCCAGGAAAACCTGTTAAATTGGTACCAAAACTACCTCCGCTGCCTTCTATCCTCCTGTGAAGGAGAAAACATGGGGTTAAAGGTGACTAAGCCTCAATATATTAATGCAGGATTAATCAGAATCATCCAGATTCTGTTTTCCTTGTAGATATCCTCTAAAAGATGTTTCAAATTCATTCTTCTGATTTATGTCCAATATGTCTTTGGTCATTTCTTCCATGCCGAACCTCCAACCCTGCAAGAATTAAACACTAATTGCTCTAAATGTAAATGCTGAAAATATTTTTTTACCCATCCAAACATGCAGTAAAAATTCTGTTACATGAAGGGTTTTGAAAAGTAACTTCTGTGTAAATCAATGCATTTTAGCAACTGAATAACAAATGAGCTTTCAAAGCAGCAGCAAACTCTCTGTGTCCATTACAAACGCTGCTGCTGCTGCAGCTGCTGCTGCAGAGCGTATGGATTAAAGGTAATACTCTGAACGCTGCCCAACTGGAAAGAAATCAACCGTGAAATTCCTCAGTCTCCAGGGCGGTGATCTTCACCTGCTTTTCCGATGATGTGACAGCTTTTATCATTAGAGACAGCCGTCTGAGGCCAGAGGTACCATGTAAAGAAATGAGGAGGAGAGTTTATCCACCGTCGTTTCAGAGTCTCTCAACCTGCTCACGAACCCGAGGGAATGCAAGCCAACGATAAACCTGAGCCAACACCCGGCGGTTTGATTTATTGACAATCCAGGCGTAATGCCTCCCCACTCCGTCATTTTATCATCACAACATCAACCTTATAATTCAATTTGCAGCCTGAATCCGTCTTAAATGGCATTTAAGGTGGTTCTTCCATTCCTCTTATCGGTGCCTTTCCATTCCCAGAGACTGTTTGGTCTATTGTGAAATACTCATTCATTAAAACGGGGCAGAATATTTAATCAACTTGAACTTTTCGAGTTATTTCAGGTCTTTGTGTGAAATTAAAGGGTAAATTTGCCGCCAGTTTTAAAGAAAATCTCACATTTTCAAGGTGAAACACATAAAAAAAATGTTTTGTAGTCAATAAGTATGAAAAGCCTTTAGAGAAATATAATTAAATATAATGCAAAACACAGAATCTTATTAAGCACTTTTGTCTAGTTTGTGCAGAAAATATCTTAATTCACCTGAAATAAGACAAAAATAACTAACAAGCTGCTGTTCAGCAGCAACTAGGAGCTTGTTTTAATTCCTAAATTTTAAAGAAAAAGTATTGGTTCCTCTGGCAGATTATTTCCATTTTAACATGTTGAGTTACATTCTACGGGCACTGCGCCGTTACCTAGCAACGCAAGCCGATCCCAGCCCGTTACCTAGCAACCCAGGCAGAGCTCCAGCTGGATGCGCTTTACAATGGCTGTTGGAAAATGATAAATGTTTTGTTGTTGACTTTCCATCCAGAAACCACTCAAAGCATCCTTGTTGGATGTGTAGGAGGCTCTACTAATGCTTTTCCAAGATGTGCAATTGCACACCTCCAACTTCACATGCAGGGTAAAGCAGCAGGTTGTCAGGATTTAAAGTGCCAAGGTGCTTTAAAACAGCTCATTATGACTGAACTCTCTTTATCTAAGAAGGATTTTGTGCCAAACATGTAATGAACATGTTTGTAGGGTAATGGGTCGCCTTTAAATAATCCGGACACCATAGTTCTTTTCTCATGCCGTTGAGTTTCCTTGTAAATGTGTTTGTGAGGAACCGCTGGAAATCAGACGCAGACGCAGACGTTCCAGCTCTGTGTTTACAACCTGAGCCCTTGAGTGAAGCCTCCAAGAAACGTCAATACCAAAGCTTATTGCAGAGTCACCTCCAGATCCAAAATTGACCCTGAACTCATTTAAGTAGTTGTCTGCTCGATGCTTCACAGGGAACTGAGTGGTGTGGCACAATGAATACAGATGCTTCAGGCTTTTATTGTGCTATCCTCAACAGTTCTGCTGGGTTTAGTACTCTGCTAGTTTTATAGTTTCCATTGGATTCACCCTTTTTTAATGTGGTTGTTCCAGCAAAGAGAAGAAAAATACAAAAATTGCTGTTGATAATTGAATGCTGAGCAGCTCTAGCAGTAGTAAAGATGAAAGAGAGGACTGAACGTGTTGCATACAGTAGACCTGCACAAGCAATCCCATAACCTCTAATAGCATTTCATTATTATTTACAAGCACTCGTTATTTCCTTGTAATTATGTTGCTGCTAAAACTGCACTGTTTGCTGCTTTAGCTAATTCAAAACCAGATTTAATCTGTTTTCATGACACGCTTTTGTTGTTGGGTTTGGGCTGCGCATTGGAAGTGCCAATAATTTAATATTAAATGAATGCAAATAAATGTCAGGATGAAAAAAAGCCTTTATTTTAAAATCTCACAATAACTGAAGACTCTTTATTACGGCCTGATGTTTTAAAGTTTAATCCGCCTTGTTCTGATGAAAGATGTGAGGAAATAATCTGCTGTAATCCAGGAATAATTCCTTTGTAAAACATTAAAGACTCAAATTTAATTTTATTGTGATTGTGAACAGAAATTTCAAAAATCTAAATAAAATAAAAAAAAAAAATGTTGTGCAGCTAATGCTAATGCCAATGCTAATGCTAATGTTTCCAGTTATAAAGCTCTGTTTGTAAAGTTACACTGTTAAAACTTATCGCTAATATTTTCGATTATTTAGTCAGTGATAAAGAAAAAAGTGGGAGTTAATTGTTCACCATGTTATTCATTCATCTATAAATGTCTTAATCAAACAAAGTATTTAAACTAAATATTTAGCTCCAAACAAAATATCTCATTTGTAAGCTAATATCTAGCTTGAAGCTAAACATTTAGCATGCATATAAACATTTAACTTCAAACTAAATATGTAGCTAGTAATTTTAATATTTAGTTTGGAGCTGAACATTTGCCTCAGAACTGAATATTTAACTAATATGCTCATATTTTATTTTAAAAGTAAATATCTGCCTTCCAAATAAATATTTAGTTTGAAGCTAAATGTTTAGTTTGAGGCTAAATGTTTAGCTTCAAACTGAATATTCTGAAACTAGCTATTTAGTTTGAATCTACATATTAAGTTCACATCTAAATATTTAGCTAATATGCTAAATATAAAATTTACTGAAATGGATTATCAAAATAAATCCTGGGTTTTGCAAACTTTTCTACAAACCAAATTTTAACCAAATGTTGATCCAAACTGAATAGTTTCAACTAAGTTTGGTGCTTAGTTGAAAAACTAAGTAATCTATATACTTAGCTGATGTAGCTTGCAAACTAAATATTTAGTTTGAAACTGTGATGTTTATAAATTAACATGGTGGAAATTTGACTTTAAAAAACAAACCCTGTTAAGTCCTAAATAACCCAAATTATTGCTGTTAATTTTGACTTTAAAATGGCTCCCATTGGTCCTCGGCGTTGTGTAAATCTGTCTTTATTATTATTTATCGACTCAAAGTTGCTCCACAATGGATCACCAGGTTGACAGAGACGTTCACACGCTCTGCAGATTGCTTCAGGTTTTTCCTCCTCCAGCGTCTCAGACGGAGGAGTTTATTCCCTCGCGCCAATCGATCAAAGAAGAAGAGTAAGGATAAAGGTCCAGTTTTCCCAGCCTGCAGCCGGGCGGCCATTACTAAAACATGTTCCCTCGTCACAGCTGATTGAAACGCTGTGGCTTTAGATTCACTCAGACTTTTCAAGAGATTTTTCAGGCTAGGAAACAGTTTGCTGCAGATTCTAAAAGATTTTTTGTAAAATTTTTTCTTACCAGTGTTAATCTATTTCCGTATTTAAATAAAAAAAATAATAAAGTTAGAGGGATACAGTTCAAATGTGAATCTCTGTTACAAATGATGAAAATCCCAGATTCTGTTTCAAAAAATGCTTTTTCATCAAATGCAAACAGAAAGAGAGTGGAGTCCGATTTTAGCGGTTTTAGGATTTCTCTTTTGTTCGTGGTTAAAAACCAGGAGTCATTTGTGTCGCTAACGCTAAGCTAACATGTTAGCTCTGGTTGTATTTACCCAGGAAGTCCTGAAAGATGCTGGTAGTATCATATTTGTTTATTTCTGGAAGTGGAGCAGCAGGACTGTGGGTGAGGAGTGTGTATTATTAAAATGTTCAGGTTAGAGACGCTACATGAATTATAAAAGATGCTATCTGAGCTTCTTGCTGCCTAACGGCTCCAGGCGTCTGCAGCAGAAATTACCTGGAAGTTCAACAAATCGATCAATAAATATGGAGGATTGTGGAGGAAAACATTCTCTGTAGATCCCACCATTTTCTATTGTATATGAGGAACTTTACCTGGAATCATGTTTTAGTAAACATCCTGCAAACTTTTACCTTTTCAAACTCATAAATTTCCTTTTTTTCTAGAAAATTTCCAAGATTAAACTAAATTTTTTTCCTCATATTATCTCAAGAGCTTGACAGAAAGTTTTCATTTACTTTCTTCCAGCTGAGAGCTGCTAATCTAAATGCACCAAAGTGAAAACATTAATGTTCTTTAAACCCAAAATGCATTTTAATCCAGGATATTCCTGCTGGTCCATTTGCTAAATGCTGATTGGTTCCTGGTTGTGTTTCCGCTCTGCAGCAGCGGCCTGCATGTGCTAAGCTAACGTCCAGTTTAATATGGGCCATGGAGATAAATCACTGGAGATCTCATTACTTAATCAGTCCCAGTTACAGTGTATTAATTAGATCAATTAGATCTGTTTGGGTCAAAATGTCCCTTTAATGTCTAAAGAAGTCGATTAAAAAAGATGGCTCAGTTCCACTTTATGTGTTTCAAAGGAAGAGAGCAAAACCTTTGATTTTCCTCTGTGGGTTTGTAATAAATGTGGAAGTCGTACATTTTCACCTGCATGTCCACATTTCCATTTGCCTGGAGTCTCTTCAGATTTCCATAGGACGCGTCCCGATCCCTGTTTCATCTCTTATCAGGCGGTTCATTAATATTAATGGAAAATCTTTGATGCATTTTAGAGCGAATACTATAGAAGAGAAGAGAAAAGCCTTGAAGCTGCAATCACTGACAGCGTTCAAGTCGTGTCCAAACTTTTTCCATTGAGGGCCAAAGAAAAGTGAAACCATTTGGGTTTTTATAAATATATATTTTATAACAATAATTTTAAAAGATTATTGAGCAGATTAAATTAAAGTAAAATAAAGGCACTCTTTCATTGAACACAACAAAATATTCAGATTTGTAGAAACAAAAATCATTGAAAATATTATTATGTGTCAAGATTTTGGTCCAGCAGAGAACTCAGAAATTGTAATAGAGTAACAGCTGTAATCTAATTACATTGTTTATACGTTAGATAGGAAGGAGGCCAAAACTGGTTATTGTTGTCATAGCAACTCCCTAGCAACGGCCCACCAAGATGGCTGCTTACTGGGAGATTATTTCACTTCTGTAGAGAATTAATCACATTTTAATCAAAGTGTAGACATATTCAAAATCCTTTTTTTCTGATGTGGTAGACATACATTGCGAAGTATTTTTGGTCTAGTTTGTCGTTCAAATATCTTAGTGTGCTTGAAATGAGAGAAAACTGACTTATAAGTAACTTTTCAACAAGATGTCGGAGCTTGTTTTGGAGAGAAATCATTTGTTAAAATTGATGAAAACGTTTTTGTTCTCCTGGCAGATTATTTTGTTTATAACATGGTAAAAATATTTAACCATATGTGAAATAATCTGCCAGTGGAGGTCATCGATAATAACAAATTATTTATAACGGACCAGCTGTAAGCTAGGTTTCTGATTTAGTGTGCGCTACGATATTTGCCCTAAAAACACAAAAAAACCTTCTTGGTGAGATTTTGTGGTTTTACAGTGTAAAAGATGAAAAAGTGTCCAACCAACAGATGGCCCCTGCTCCACAGGTTGGACACCCCAGGTGATCCGGTTGACGTTCTATCGGCCCACAGCGTTAGCCGACTTCAACCCTGGTTTTTCTTTACGCTTCATTTGGTTGTTTCTTTGTCTGAAATATTCAGGCAACTCACAACCAACTGCAAAGGCCCGGCGACTAAACCCAAATGACACGAATCCACATCTCAGGTTGCAGAAGGCTGCTGGGAATCGTAATGTGTGAATTTCCTCTGAAGCGTCCCTTTCAGACATTCTGCCTGAGGGAGTTTCTGCTCCTGCAGGATGTGCTTTGCAGCCCATGTCAGTGCGTCTGGTCTCGGGATGGTCACTGACAAAACTGGGCCAGATATTCTGGAGTATAAATAGCTGCCAAGGCCAGGATTTGGTATAATCGTCTCTGCATGGAGGCCATTTATGCTGCCAGCTAAACAATCCAATCATGTTGTATTGACAAAACGCTGATAGCATAAAGCAGAGTGCAGCGTTTTGGTGAGTTGGACCAGAAATGGCGAAGCTTTGAAAAAGCCTTGCCATCGTTTGGGATTTTAATAGAAGATATACTAAAGCCTAAAGATTATGGGTTTTTCTGTTCATTGAGTCGGTCGTTATCTTGCATGTTATTGTTTATATCTGGAAAATGTGCGTGTGCACAAAGCTGGAGGAGAAAAAGGATTTTTTTTATGCCATCCGTTATTTCTGCTTCGCCGCAGTAAAACCATCCAGTTAACTAACAACTCACCGTCAGAGGAAAACCAGAATCAGTGGCCATGCTAACTAACCTTAGCTAACAGGAGAGAGCAGAGGGACGAGAGTGATTGACAGCGCCAAGTCCCGCCTCCTGGCTCTGATTGGTTGTTTCTAGTTTGGTTAGAACAGTTTGATTTTTTTCACAGATTATCTCAGATTAAGGATTTTGTAAAAGTTGTATTCTGCATCTTTAAACACCAAGTGGTTTCTATGGTTACAGAAACAGAAATTTGGTCATTTCTACATAATATGGTTCAAGTTAAAGTAAGTATGGTGAGATGTAGAAATAGATTTTCTCCCAAACTTCTTCCTATTTCTTCTTTTTCTTGCCTTTTGAAATCCGACTTACAAACCAGCAGCAGGAAATGTGAATACTTTAATAATCTAATTTTATATTTGGACACATTTATTTATAATCTGTCAGAAATTGAAGTTAGTGTCATAATTTCAGCATCATTTTCAGCATATAGTTCCTGCCTTTGGTTACTTTTCCTTCAGTTTCTTGTTTTTTTCCCAGCTTTTAGCAATCTGTTTATTTTCTCACCGGTGTGAAAAACAGGAATCAAAGTTGCCTGTAAACATTTTCTCTGGATTTTTGCACAGAAATATGACATATTTATGGTGTGGAAGAATAACAGTGGGTGTTTGAAAGGTTCCTGCCAGTTGTTAGCCGGATTTCTTTGACATTATAATAACCAAATCCACTTTAAATGTCTGACCAGTCACACAGTTTTTGTCAACAACACATAAGAAAAAAGTCGTGTCCAATATTTGTGAATAACAAGCAGAAACAACCAACAAACTTTGGCTGCAGAACAGAATCGCGTCGTTGTTTTCGGAGTCCTGTGACACAGAACTGACTTCTTGGTTATGGTAAAGTATGAACAGTATTGTAATTAATGTCAGAATATTCTGCTCAGATCCGGAAAGTTTAGACAGAGAGAACGTTACATTCCCAAAACACAGGAAGTAAAAACTCCTGCCAGTGTCAGGAGTTTTTAAGGTGGATCAGGACAGGAAAACATAAATACATTTAAGATTTCTGCATTTTAAACACATGAAGAAGAACCAGAACTGCTTCCAATAAACCAGTTAAGCAGTTTTACAATTTCATCTGTGTCAAATATTTATTATTACCATTGTTAAGCTGTTTGCATCTTTCACTTTAAAGGTTCCTATCTGATCTACATGCAACTGAAACATATGAAACCATAATCCTGTTTCAGGGCACAGAGTTCACAACTTCTAACACATAAACTGGTAGAAATAATCTTAATTGATTGATTGATTGATGCTTGAAATTATAATAGACTTTAATTTCAAGCATAATCCCAGGATTAATAATTGTGATTCTTTGTATAAACTATTTTTATTTTAGTTTGACCCTTTTCTGTAAATTCCCCTGAGGGAGAAATCCAGATTATTTTATGGTTTTGTGGAGACAAGCTGTCACCACTGCCAGTATCATGTTTTCCTCTTGAATCTGACAGTTTATCTGCCAGAGTTTCCAACATTTCACAACTTTGTCACTTAAAAAAGGTGCATTTTTTGACCCATTATTACAGAGAACTAAATATTTGCTTTGAATCCAGCCGAGAAAGTTTATATAACACGAATCGTCCGAAATATTGAGGAAATATTGAGGATTAGAGGCTGCAGACCAGCTGGAAAATAAAAAAATCCTTGAATGAAAGGTTGAAGTTCCTTGACAGTGACGGCGCCGCCTGGCAGCCCGACATCCTGGCGCTGACGGCGCCGTCACTGCAATAAACGGGCCTCTGCTGGATGACCTTTGACCCCTCTGAATTAGTGATGGGGTTTGCAGAGCGAGCTGCAGCCCAGGACTCTTCCTGGCTCACCGATAACCAGACGTGACGAAGAGCGAACAGAAAGCAACAAAATGTGCTGCAGGAAATGACACAGACACACCTGCAGTTTCTGTCAAAGTTTCATCAGTTTTTACTTGAAAGAAACTGATTATGGAAACAGTTTTCTTTTTTCTGATTTTCTTATTTTAGTTATTTATATGAATTATTGCTATTTTTGTCCTTAAAATACAGGCAATAACCTCCACTTAACTTTGTATTTAGATCTGTCTGATGATGTTAATTTTAAATATGGAATCTGTTATTCAATATTTGAGTCGATTTTTTTGTTTTTTAACTAAATAAATTTTTTTTACTCTTGAGATAATTTCTATAAAACTAGTTTTTAAATAAAAAAAACAAAACTAAATGAAATCAAAATAGAACAGATAAACAACTCTGGTTGTAATTTTTCAAGAACAAATCACCTTGTGCACTTAAACATTTTAATTTTTTTAATGTCTTGTGCTATAATTACTAAATTACAGACCAGTTTTAATCTCTCAGCTGACACATTCATGAACATCCTATGACACGTTTCTTTCTGGTGTCCAGTTTGGGTCAGTCGAGACGCCGCCGTGCAGAAAAGACGGAGATGAAACGGATTTCCTGTCAGGATCAATCTGTAATTTTCACGCTGATCATCATAAATTGGTTTTTAGTGAATCAGACCTGAAAGCCTTTTGACGTCTTGAATTTAGACTCGCAGGTCTGAGGCAACCTGGATATGACATGCAGGTTGCATCATGTTGGGCCGGAACCGGCTGGGGAAACCGGCAGGCAGTCAGTCTGTCTGTCTGTCTGTCTGTCTGTCTGTCTGTCTGTCTGTCTGTCTGTCTGTCTGTATGTCTGTCTGTATGTCTGTCTGTATGTCTGCCTGTCTGTCTGCCTGTCTGTCTGTCTGTCTGTCTGTCTGTCTGTCTGTCTGTCTGTATGTCTGTCTGTATGTCTGCCTGTCTGTCTGCCTGTCTGTCTGTCTGTCTGTCTGTCTGTCTGTCTGCCTGCCTGCCTGTCTGTCTGTCTGTCTGTCTGTCTGTCTGTCTGTCTGCCTGCCTGCCTGCCTGCCTGCGTCTTTTTGCTTCTTAGGAAAACCGGATTGTGAAACGCCTCATGTAAAATGTCTTGACGTTGAGTTAAGATTGTTGTCCTTATATCAAAATGTTCAGCTTTTTCTGCTGTATCTTCTCGTAGTTTCAGCTTTTAAAATATTTTACATTTTTTTTACTTTTATAAAACTTTCAGCTCCATAGGAAAGCGTTAAAATTCTTCAGAATTCAGCAGAACTTTTTGGTATTTGACAGCTTATTTATTTATGGCCTATGCACTTTGAAAGCCTTGCTGCTGAAATGTTCTGTACAAGTAAAATTTGATTTGATTTGATTTATTACTTCTGCCTCCATCAACCTATAAACTCGATTCCACTTTTAAACAATTCACAAGATTTTATTCCATCTTCTATTGATTTGGCTTTTTGATTTCTCTCACGATTCTTCAATAACTGCGATTTAAGTTTTATGCAGCTTTTCAGTTTTTCAGTGTAATCAGTGACGGGGTGTGCATTCTCATAAGAATGTCAGGTTGGTTTTTCACAAACAAAACGCTGCTATTCGGACATATTTCACTCTACAGAAGTGATTTATGCATCAAAACGTTGCCATGGGCGTCTGCTTTGAGGAAATAAGGGGATAATTTCTGTGGGTCTTATGGTTTTCTTTTAAATGATTCCAAAGTGCAGCCAAGTCACACTTCTTCTTCCCATTTCTTTCCTGCATTTCTCCATTCTGCTTCAGATCTTCCTGTCTTTCTGTCTCCAGTTGTCTCGTCTCTGTCCCTCTCCAGCGTCTTTGGTTCGTCCATCCAGCAGATTCTCTGCTGCTTTCCAAGTTTTCTACTAAACTCTTTCCTGCCAGCAGCAGGTAACTGGCAGTCAAGTTGTGTCTGAAAAGATGGAAACAGAAAAGTAAAAAAATCAGCAGATTGTTAACCAACAGTTCTCCAAAATGCACCTTCCTCCTCATCTGAAAGCTGCACAGATGGAGCCGCAGACTTTAAAGCTACTGACTTGCTCTCATTTATATGTCTGGCATGGCCCGAAACACTATCAGTGGTGTTTACTGAGTCCAGATTGCTTGTGTAAATGTCCGTTGCACACAGCTCGGTGTAGTGCATCTCGCTGACATAATGAGCAGCTGCTGGCTTTATTTGACACAAGCATGGAGCCAGGAACACCATTACTGACATTCAGAGCGCAGCGTGTGAACAGCACAGCACTAAACACATGTTTTCACTTACAAACACAAATGCAATGCTCAACGTCATCAATCCAAATGTCCCGTTTCTAGCATGATACAAACTGGCACAACTCAACTTCCATCTGCTTCCAGAGCAGCAACTGGGCGCAGGCCAGACACACCAGTTAGTTTGTTTTATGCTAAACAATTTAACCCTCACAGAGAAATCAAAACAGATTGCTCGGATTCTGTAATGTTGCCATCACAAACTTCTCTTCATTTTAGAAAGATCAATGCAAAGCTTTTAGTGCTTTTTTTAAAATTATTTTTATTTTTTTATTTTTTTATCAAACTCCAGTTCCTTTGACCAGAAAGTCCAGTTAGTTTGTATTCAAACCTCGGTCTCGGTTTGGTTTAAGTGAACTCTGGTTTGGTTTGAATGCATATTTGAACACTAAATGGACTGGAAACCGCTTCAAAAGCAGGAAGCGGAACACGGCGCAGGACATTCTGGGTAAAATGCAACCAAAACAATCGTGTTAGCCAAACGCTAGTAGGAGAAAAGGTTTATGGCCTATAAAAAACATGATTATTCATATTTTGCACAAAATCTTTCTTAAATAATGTCAGAATGAGCTGTTTTAGGGCCTCTTTCCACTTTAAATCCAAATAATCTACCGGCCATGAACCCCAAATTTCATGTTTACACTCGCATGCGAAAATGGCTGCAAACAAATGTGCAATCATACAACTGTACATCTTTGAAAAGCAGATGTGGAGCCTCCTGCACAACCAACAGGAATGCAGGGAGTAATTTCTGAAAAGAAATTCAATTACAAAACACTTGTCTTTTCCAGCAGCCATTGTACAGCGCATACTGCTGGTAAGTCAGCTGACCAAATGTGCTGAAGCTCCCCTTTAGTTGCTAGGTAACGGATTGGCCTTTGCTGGGGTTGCTAGGTGAGCTGTGCCAGCTGATTTGTGTCGTTACATTTTGAAGTTTGTGAAACAGCTCATTTTCCAGACACCATAAAATATTAATTCATTACCAGAAACTGATTTGGTGTTTTTATTTTTTTTTATAAGCAACTGAGACCCAAACTGAAAGACAGACAAAAATGTGCAAAAAGTAAATTTTACCCAAATCGCCTTTAATAATTTAGCAAGGCACAGTAGTAAGAAACGTAAGGCAAGCAGGATTATTATTCTGATGTCTCCCTGCAGTGTTTCATCTTCAAACCCAGTCAGTCTTACAGGAAGGCAGATGAGGATTCAGACAGGCACAACGGTAAATAAAGCTTCGGTAACAGGCTGAACCTTGTGGTGAAGATTGCTCCGTCTTTTAATTGGTAGGAGTAGGAAAAATGAAACATGCATGCTGTGCAGCAGCGCTGTCATAATTATACAAACTTGAGAAGTGAACAAAAGTAATTAGTTTGAGAGTATTTTCTCCTGGACACAACGGCGTTTCTTTCTACCTGTGAGGCGACTTTGTGATGGTTTTTCAGCAGAATTTAGACTTTAGTTTCCCTGGAAAAGTTTTGTGAAATGCATCAAAAACTCAAAACTCTAATTAGTTATTTTTTGTTGAATTTCCAAATATTCCTCACACATTAAACTTAGAGCATTGCAACTTTTGTGCTGCTTTCCACTGCAAAATCTTTGTACTTTTGAAATTAGGCAAAACTAACTTAGAAGTAATTATTTCAATACTTAAGCTCGTTTTAAGTAAATAATTCCCTAATAATAATTGAAAAGTTTTAGTTCAACTGACAGATTATTTCACTTTTAACATGTTGAGTCGCAGTCCATGGGCACTGCACTGTTGCCTAGTAACCAGCCCAGCCCGTTACCTAGCAACCCAAATGGAGCTCCAGCACGTTTGGTCAGCTGCTGTTTTTTTCACTGTTTGTGTTGAAAAAGACACTTGTTGTTGACTAACTTATCAGAAACCAAAAGCATATAGTTTTACCAAGTATTTTTGGTTTAGCTTGAAGTGCAAATACCTTAATACACTTTAAATAAGATCAAACTGACTGAAAAGTATTTTTTCAGAAGATAGCGAAGCTGGTTTTAATGAACTTATTCCTTAATATTGATGAAACTGAACTTGTTCCATTATTTCACTTATAACAAGACACTTTTACCACGTTACAATGAAATAATCTGTCAGTGGAGATAATATTTTCTCTCATTAACAAGGAATTATTGACTTACAGCTGCAGGGTGTGAATTCCACAAAAATACGTTTCTTCCATTTTTGTTAAACCTCTGACCATGAAACACGTAATGTGTGAAAGAAATCCTCCAGTGCTACTAATGTAGTCTGCAGCAATGCACCGCTAACAGTCAGAAACAACCAATCAGAGGTAGAAGGAGGGACTTAGCGCTGTCAATCATCCTCATGTACACTATTGAATGTGCTAATAGTAGAAACACAACCTACCTGTACAGGATAAAGACCTACAAATAGTGAATGATTTAGTATTTGAAGAGCAGATCTGTATCTATTCCTGCTGAATACCAGATTCCAGCAGCTCAATAATCTTTGCTCGCAGTGCGATGGACCTCTCCAGAATGTCCCATACATTTTTAATAACTGACAGATCTGTACTACTAACAGGCCTCTCAAACACACTCTCTGTGTCAATGAGGCGCTGCTGGGGTGTGAGGTTCGGCATTGACCTGCTGGAGTCACCCTACAGGAAAACGCCGCCTCGCTGTCAGAGTTTGCCTCTCCAATGGACGCTGATGTAAAAAAACAAGCTTTTTGCACCTTTTACTGAGTTATGATGTTTTTCTTCCCAGAAAAAAGTTGACACATTCCAGTGCTATTGTTAGGACACTGACATTTAGGGATGAGCTGATGCTTACAAAACCTGGCTGCTTTCCTTTAATTACTATATTGAATCCGCCAATGTTTTTTTTCTTTAGCTATTTGCAGAAATGTCTGTAACAAGCCAATTATGTTCCTTTTAAAAGGTAATCCACACCTGCAAAGCTGCAAAAACTCAAAGAAAGTTAAGAGAGGATATGAAATCTGTCAGCATTTATGTAGTGAGCAAATTAATATCAGCTTTAGAAATAATTGGATCCAATAAATGTTTTCTCATTGCCAAAGTATCACACAAGAAGCACATCATGGTGAAAACACAAGTTAAAAATGAATTTATACATTCACACAAAGATTAAGACCTGGAATCCAAAAATGCTGACTTTGCAAGACTCCACTGATGAAGAAAAAAGAAAACACAATCTGGTCTGGACTCTGTATGTTGTGTGTTCTGCCTGATGACATAATGACCGTGACACATTGGGGGCTCGTCCGGGATCCAAAGGATGTTTAATAGCCCTTCAGTGTTGTGATTTTACTTGTGGCGGCTTCTGAATGTTTGTTTTCTGGATGTTTGGTAACATTTCTTTGAAACAGATTCCTGGGATGTTTATGGAGCTACATTATTTAAAAATTTCCCAAAGTTTCCAATTTGTCTGGTGCTTGTTTTGGTTTTGCCGTAAAGGATAGCTATTTACCAAAAGTTTGAAATAGCTAGCTTAGTATTCTTGTCTGTTTGTGCAGCTCCTTATGATGTTTTGACGGTAAACTCAACTAAATAGAAGCAATATTAGGCTACACACTGTCTGGTTTTTAATAAACTGAATAGGAGTTAACATGACCTTTTTGATGTCAGTCTTAAAAATTCCTTCAAGATCACCAATGATTCATTCACTCAAATATTTTCCACATTCAACGGATTTAGGCCAATTTAGTCCAATTCTGGGGATTATTTAATTTCCTGAGGGAATTGAACTACTGGCACTACAACCAGAAATCCCCTCAAAGTTAAATTCTCTCTTTTTTCTGAGACGACGTTGTTTCCACAGAAACGTTTGGTGTCTCCTGTTGGCTCCGTTATTCCAGCTCTGACCCTTAACTCGGCCAATCCTCTGTCGCGTTTAAAGGCCGCTCTGCGTGTTGGGATTAGATCCGAGCAGCGAAATTCAGGAGATTCCAGTGTAGAGTCAGGATTAATGAGCTCAAGCTGATTCCATCGTTTCCACCACACAACGCAGCAGTAAGGAGCTGCAGCCATGGCTGGCTGGAAGCCTAACTGTAGCGTTTCATGTGTTTGTGCTGCAGGTGTGTGTGTGTGTGTGTGTGCAGCGCAGGAATGAGCAAATGGCAAAGCGGACCCTTCATTCCTAACTGCATTAGACAGGTGAGTCATGTGGAAACAGCATTATCCTGGGGCAAACTAAGGAGAACAGAAGCTCACTGTAGTTTAGAGAAAATGCACAAGAAAGAGCAAACAAAAAGAAACGGTCCATGCTTTAGCAGGAAGCTCGTTAGGAACTTTTCTTTCCAATAAATCCCACAGTGCTTGAATCTTTGGGTGCATTAATGTCGACTTAAGGTAAAGATTGGCTTTGATTGCTCTAATTGCAGCCCAGCTTAACGAAGACCACAGAAAATCTGAAATACAGCCGTTTAGAAATTCATGAAAACTGCAGCGACAGCTTGCTGGTTGAAACAGGTTAAATGCTGAAGCTGAGAGGGAAAAAATGGGAATCTGATTATTGTTTATTTCATTTTCATTAGGATTGTTTTCACGAAGACAAATGAAAACAAATGTTATCCAGAAGTGCCATTATTATTTTACCAAATCCAGTTAGTCAGAAACCAATCAGATGTAGGACTGCAGAGTGTTCAGACTAATAAAACATTAAAAAAATAGATTTTGAGAATAAAGTCGTACTGTTGCAAGATTAAAGTCTTACATTAAGAAGAATAAAGTCGAAACAAAGTAAGGTAACAAGAAAAATGTCTTTGTTTCTTCTAGAAAATTTCTGAGTTTCTTTTCTTTCACTCTGTAATTTTTTCTCACTGCTTTTTGTTCTAAAGTGCCGATTTTATTTCAAACGGGACAATGTTTGCCACCTCTGTGGGCAATAAACGCTTCAGAAAGCAGAACAAAAACAGAACCAGGTTCAGGGAGCCGGGCCAGGTGAGAATGTTTAACTTTAAAGAGTTTCTAATCAGTTTATTCTCCTCTTTCTGTTGTTGGGAGGCCCTGAACACCAACACGCCAATCATCATACAGAACAGCAGCGGCTTTGTGCTGCTGTATTTGACTGTGTTTGCTAAAGCGTGACGCCTGTAGCTGCGAACCGAGGGCCAAATAACCCTCATGTATTGTTCAGGGCTGAGATGGGACAAACAGATTCATCTGTGCTGAAACTTTAACGCCGTCCGGTTTGTGTGTGTGGCAAAAGCAAAGAATGCAACAAAAACAAATCAGACAAACATTATAGAAATGAAATCTGCTACAACTGCAGCAGAATCTGTTGTTTCTTTGAGTTCAGTTTGCAGTAAAACCTGAAATTAAAGCTTTATTCCAACATGCATAATTGAACTGATTGCCACAAATATTTTAAGAGTAAAAATCAGCTTTGAAACATTTACTTTGCCTGGTCTTCTGCTGACTCTGTGTTTGTTTGTTTTTTCCCAGACTTTTCAATAATAGTTGCAGAAATATCGTCTGTTTTAATTTTCAAAATAAAATTTGTGTTTTGTTTTAACCTCAAGCTAAAAAAGAAACTAAAAAGTTGGAAGTAAATGTGATTCCTTTATAAAATGTGCACATAACTTTGTTTAAACCTCACTACAGTCGTGTTTCCTTTAAAAAAGAAATGCAATTCAGTTCAATTCCAAATCAAAAATACTTTATTGACCCCAAAGGGAAATTAAATAAGATGTTGTAACTCAAATTGATTCATTCAAATGCTTCAAAAAGTTAATTTAGATAGTGGTGACTGTTGCATCTTTTAAATGTGTCTCTAAAGCCTCAACAGGTAGCCGGCGAACGTAATATTTAATTTACCACTCTAATAAAGAATACTCCTCTGAGAGCAGCAAAGAAAGAAAGAAGTCTATTATAAGATTGTAATAATAAATTGAAGCAGCAGATTGTTGATTATCATCACTTTTGTAATGATGATAATCGTGTTTACATCATGTTTCCATATTTCCTTTTCCCTCCTGTTTACAAACTTTAAAGCGCCGCAATTTATTGCAGAATCTGCAGAAAGTCCTAACAAAAACGCACTTTAAACGAGAAAACTATTCTCTTTTGGGATTGAAGGTTTGTTGTGCATAAATTGACCTGAAGGGTCAAAGGAATCTATTTGAGCAGCGCCGATGTTCTAATCAAATTCAGTCCATCAAAGTGAAAGTTGGGCTTTCGCCCAGCAGGAGTTCAAACTGATCCGATGAATCGAGGCACAAAATGAGGAACCAATACTGACAGAAAACCACAAAACAGAATTCACTGTGGGAAGAGACACAACCTGCATCTTCTTTTTAATGGTATCTGAAGATGAAGCTGGAAAAAAAAATTAATTTCCTTTATTCTCACGTTTAGTTTTTACTTTCATTTGAGTTTCTGCTTCTTTACAAATAACCAAAGTGCTTAAAAATATTATGGAGATAAAATATTTCACTTCTTTTCATACATGTTTTTTAGATTAATCTCAGAATTTCATAGTTTTTTTTTCTCAAACATTTCAACTTTTCAAACCCAGAAATTTCCAGGGTTTTTTTCTAATAAATTTCTGATATTAATTTTAAAATTTCCAATTTTTTTCTAGCAAATTTCCAACTGTTTGAACTTAAAATTTTGTCAAAAAGGCAAACGTTTTCAACTTTATATGCCCAGAAATGTCTGAGTTTTGAATTTTGAAACTCAAAAATGTTCTAGTTTTTTCTAGAAAGTTTCTGAAATTAACCTCAAAATTTTTTAATTTTCCTGGGGAAATTTACTCATCATTTATTTTTGTCCCTACTGTGCGCACTAAAAACCCCACTTGAATTCTCTGTATTTATTTACAAATCGTTCTATAACGCTATTACCTTGTTAGCGTGACGGCTAATTAAAGCCAATGTAGACAGAAAAAGAATAAATTTCCACTACAAAAAATGTTGTGAAAAAGCTCAGAAATTTGGGGGTTTGAAAAGCCAAAACGCACACATTTTGAGATTAATCTAAACAATTTTCTAGAAAAAAAATAGATCTGACTTTTGAAACTCAGAAAATTTCCAAAAGTTTAAAATTTTAAACTTAAGATACTCAGGAAATCTTTTGAGAAAATTTCTGAAATGAATCTAAAAAGCTTTTAGTTTTTGGGCAAAAAGTCACGCCTCATTTATTTTTGTCATTAATGTGTTGCCATACTCAAGTAACCACTTGGATTCTCTGCATTTATTCACACATCATGCTAAATTGAAATTCCACAATCATCTTATTAATATTAGAATATATTAGAAAATTTGAAAAGTCAAAAATTTGCTAAAAAATTTTACATTTTGAGATTCATGTCATACATTTTCTTGCAAAAGCAGGTGGAAATTTCTTGGTTTGAAAAGTGAAAATTGAGCCAGAAGAAATGTAGAATTTTTTTTTAACTAAATCACAAAACTGTTTTTTGGAAGGGGAAATGTTGAGGTTTGAAAAGTTAAAACTTTAGAGAAAGAAAATCCTGGAAATATTTAGATTAATCTAATTTTTATTGTTGAAAAAACTCAAAAATGTCTCAGTGAAAATTTCTAACTTTTGAAACTAATTTCCAAAAGTTTAAAAATTTTCGTCTTTATTTTCTGCTTTTTGTCCCGAATGTGTTGCCATACCCAAAAATCCACTTGAATTCTCTGCAGCAGATAACAAATCATGCTAGAATGAAATTGCAGAATCACATCAAAATGTTCTCAGAGAGAAATAAACTGGGTTATATTTTCGTATTAATTGTCAACTTTAAGCCTAAAAATGACAGCAGCTGCGTAAGAGAGACTCCCGTGTTCCCGTCCTGGACTGCCGCGTCCTCCGTGGGTCCACAGGGTCTTAACAACCTATTGCCTCACGCCTTTCTCTCCGTGTTTTTTATGTGCGTGGGTGTAGTTTCTTTAACTGGTGGAGGAAGGGAGGGGATGCAGTGTGCGCTCCCATGTACCCAAAACTAAACCTGAACCGCAGATCGAGTCGCTACTAATTTCCTCTAACATTAACGTGGAGTGGATCTTCTGGTTTCATCGCACGGCTGCGTTTTGCAACATGACCCACTCAAGTTCCGTGGACTGCCAGCCAACTGAGCGCGGACTGTGAGCTTTCCACTCGATGTGAAGTGAAGCTCTGACTGCACAGCTGGAGGATCCGCAGAAGCTGCTGCGCTGAGTGACTCCGCGTCCCGTTTGTGCGTAAATTCAGGACGCCGCTTCTGTGCGGTTTGCCACGTTTCTCTTGCGCTCCGCGTTTAATCAGAAAGCTTTTACTGAGCCGGGACGCGCACACGGTAAGTGGGATAACTGTTCAGTGTCTGCAGCCATTCTCTCCACCATTACGCACGGGTCTAATCTGTCTTACCCACAAACATCCCAGAAAATAACGGGAGGAAAAAAGCTGGATCAGATCTGTGGAGATGGCAGCCAGGAAGGAGATGATCAGGTCCAAAAGGTTCCTGGAGATCAGGATGTTATTGGCATCATTTGGATGAAAACCTAAATGCTGTGCATGATAAAAAGCAGAAGCTCCAGCTCTGTAAGGTTTCAGGATCTTGAACTCAGATGACATTTTGCTCAGCTTTTGCATCCCAGTTAAAGTTTACAAGCTCCTTAATATGAACAGCCACATTTAGGAGATTTTTTTACCCCTAAATGTGGTTCAATCTAACCTGTCTGTGCCATTACATTCTCTGTATCATAAATTGTAAGAAGTAGTAGTTTTTCTTCCACCTCTGGCGCCCCCTCTAGCGCAGCGCCCCTACAGTTCTACCCACTTTTTGCGCCAACATTCATTTTCCTTTGAGGCCTTTGCTGTTTTCTGATTTTTGCTGATTCAGTTGTTTAGAAGGGCTTGAAATCAGAAGTTGTGGGTTCGATTCCAGCTTCCATTTGAGCAAACAAATGTGCTGCAAGTTTGAAATCCAACAGAAAATGAAGAAACTCATTTATTTTCCTTGTTTATGCATCAAAGCGTGACTTTTACCTTATTTCAATGAATCAGGAGGAACGTGATGTGGTTTCAGAGCGAATTCTTGATTTTAATGATCTGATCACGTTCAGAGAAGGTTCTTCTTTAATATCTGGGTTTTGCAGATGATTTTATGTCTAATATGAAGAAAGAGAGTTAAAAGATTGTAATTAAAGTGAAATATTGTTGAATATTTGTGAGGGAAAAACCTATAACTCAACCCCATCCTCTGGCTGCCTGAGTTTGGAGAGGCGTTGCATTGAGAATATTCTTCTCTGCATTAACTGGTAAAAAAAAGGCAGTGAGCAGCCTCCAGTCCAATTCAAGCTGGGAGGAAAAATGGATCTGTCGTCTGTGCTCTCAAGCTTTTCAGAAACCCACACTGGTGTCTGTTCTCGGAGCGAGAGCCGCATTTTGCTTTAAGTAGCAGGCTGATGCCAGAGATATGAAGAGAGGCTCTGATGTCCCTCCGTTTCGTTTCCACATCTGGATTTTCTTCTGAATCAACGAAACAACTCTTTAATTTGTTATTTTAATAATGAGACACACAAATTAAAATAATATTGCTGAATAAGCAAAGAGCGATGCAGCATTCTCCCTTCACATCAGGCATGACGCAGCACATCATAAAGAAGCCTCATTACCATCTCCTTATGCAAATTGTGAAATTAAGTATTAATATTTAATGGTTGCTTTAACCGTCAGTGCATAGTGGAAGGAACCTCTAAAATAAATATCTGTTTACCTGAAGGGAAGGAAGGACAGTTGACATTGATTTGCAATTCACTAAGTCGCCTCAAGGCAGATTATAATTTCCCCGACAGAATATTGAGCTAAAAGTGAATTTGTCGATCCAGAGCAGGGAATGCAAATCAGATCTGAGGGAATTTCAATAACAGAAGTTTAAGGAGAAACAACATTCAATAATGACAGGGAATATTAAAAAATAGCACAAACAACATTTTAAGGGCATAAAATCGGCTTTTTTAAAACTAAAAAACACACCTCGGGTGTTGCTTTCATTTTTTCTTGCATGGTTTAGAAATATATTTAATATATATTTGTCTCAGAGTGTGATTCCCTCACTTAGCTCCTTCAGACTAGTGGCAGCAGCAGGAATTAGCCAAACTCTTTATACGAACTACTCCTCAGTCCAATGCTCCTGAAGTAGGAGCTTCTTAAAGAGACGGAGGCCCAATTTCACAGTCAGATGTAACATAAACTGCATTTAAATGGACCATATAACTGAGCATTTTGGAGCTATGAAAATACATTAACTTAATGGAAATATGACGAAAAACACCACTTTCCTTAATACAACGTTTTTGCGCTAGCATTTTCACATCGCACCAGTCACATGTTCAACAACTGGACGTTGCTACTGGTGGAAACCACAAAGAAGACACCGGAAGTGGTTGGAAGATGATTGTTGTTTTTAATAACTTATCGAGTGAACAAACTTATTAAGTGTGATTTTGTTTTGCGTTTCTTATTTATTGGAACCAAAGCAATTGTTTAATTGTGGGTTTTTTTTGGCATTAGCGGAATATTGACATAAGTTTTGCTCACATTTGTAATAAAAACGCAGCTACTGTTTTGTTATTGTGCTGTGAAATGGCACCATGTGGCTGGAAAAGACACATAGTAGTTCAGTAAATTTAGTTCAATTTGGGACCAAAATTTCAGCATTTGTTACTTTTCCAGCTGCTGCTTTTCACTTTCTCTCTTCACTGAGTCAAACAATCCAAGCGAATTGAAAAACCTGTTCTTCTCCTCGCCTCAGGGGGCGCTGCACCAAGAACTTCTTTAAAAACTGCTGAAGAAGACAATTTGGTTAAAGACCTTTCTCCTGCTAACGCCAGGCTAACACATTTGTTTTGGTTGTATTTACCCAGAATGCCATGTGCTGTTGTCCACTTCCTGCTTTTGGAGCGGCTTCTGGTCCACTTGTTGTTCACATCAGCATTTGAACCGAACCAGAGTTCACTTCAACCGAACTGAGCCTGAGAGTTTGCTGTTTTGGTGAACCGGACTTTCTAGACAAACGATCTGGATCAAATCGGACCGAACTGTGCTGGTGGGAACACAATTTCCTTTTATTTTAGAGGTCAGATTCTTGCTAAGTTTCCTGCTTTCCGACGTTTCCAGTGGTGGTGAGACTCGGTGGAAATGCATCTCCGTCCGTCTCTCTAACCGTTAAAGTGACACGAGGTGAGCGGAGAAAGCTTGATCGATTGTTGACCCTCAGATTCAGGAGGAGCAGGTTGAACTCTGACAGCGATGGTCCGTCTCCCTGATCCTGCTAATGGACTTCATTGACAGGATCTCAAGGCTGCAGCCAAGGACAAGACGCTGCTTTTTGCAGATGATGTGTTTCTGTTTGCATCTTCTGACCTCCATGAACCAGACCCTCTGAGTCTAAGGCAATTGGAAAACGTGAGTTTGTCTTTGTAATGGAGGTCAAACTTTGCCTATTTTGATCTTTACGTTATAAATGGAGGAGAGGGAGACGGATAGATGGATTTAGGGCTGCTACTAACGATTACTTTGGTAATAGATTCTGATGATTAATCAATTAATTGGTTTTAAAAAATTGGCACATTCTGCAGATTTTTCATTTAACCATTTAGGTCTTTTTGTTCAGACAATATTAGAAATATATTAAAAGATGTATATAATTAAATAATAAAAAATGCATTTTCAATAAAATACAACAGCAGGTTTCCTTTAGTGAACGCCTGATTATTTGTTGCAAACAAATATTAAAGCATCTGCAGCTAAAACATGTAACATATTTACAGATTTTGTTGTATCTTAAATGCAAAATATTTGTTTTTTGTAAAGTTTTGTCTTTATTACTTCTCTGAGTGTGTTACTCTTTGAGCCTTTTCTGAGAATACTTACTCCAGATGACAATTAATCGATCACTAAATTAGTTGAAAATGATTTCAATCTTTGATTTTTAGTGATTAATTCGATGAATCACTTCACTCAGAAATGCCCTATTTGCATTTCTGAGTGTGTTGTTCTGTGAATAATTAGCCTTTTTTGAGTCTATAAACTGCAGTTAATGACTCACCAATTACTAAATTAGTTTATGATTATTTGAATCATCCATTAATCACAATTAATCGTTTCAGTCACAGAGTCGTTGCCCTATTTGCATTTCTGAGTGTGTTGTTCTGTGAGCAATTAGCCTTTTATTAAGTCTTCTGCAGTTAAGAATTAATCGATGACTAAATTAGTTGACGATTCAGGGTTTCGCCCAGAAAACTGACCCTGGTGCTACAGCAGTCATTCATCCAGCCGCCAGCCGCGTTTTTGAGTTAAAAATGTTTAAAGTTGACAGGAAATTTGAAAATATCACTTGAAGATTGGAAGATTAATGCATAAACATAAACTATAGTCTTAAAAATGGCAATAATAATAAAAAAAAAACCTAATATAAATTAACAATGCCAAGCCTGGTGGGGGCACAAGTAAAGCCTGGTGACCCGCCAGGCTGTTAATACACTGAGAGAAACACTGCGATTATTTCAATCATTGATTAACTGTTTCAGTCCCGGTGCTCTATTTGTGTTGTTCCCAAATTGCCATTTTTGAGTCGATACACTCCAGTTAATGATTAATCGATGACTAAATTAGTTGATGACTATTTGAATCATTGATTAATCTGACTAATCTGATGAATTAACACCCTGTTTGAGTAATGCAGGCATTTCTTAAGAGTGGTCAGGAGTACAGGAGTCAAAAAGCAAAGCTGAACTCACTGCAGGGACTATGCAGTACATACTCCTTCTGACCTGAAGGGAAAAATACTGTATAAAGTCTGAAGCTAGAGCGGCTGAGTCCCAGGGGAGCAGGATGTCTGAGTCTTCCTCTTGGATCTATTATCCCCGCAATCCGATCTCGGACAAGTGAAAGCCAATGGAAGGTTGGTCAGCTCTTCATAGAAACCAGAAAGGAAGAGATAAGATGAATAAATAGACACAGATAAACCTGTTCAAATCCTTATGACTCTTTCTCCCACATTAACTATGTGCAGAGATTAGTGGAGGCCACAACTCTTTTACTCTCATGTTTCTGAATCAGTCGTTTCCGTCGTCTTACTGTATTTATTTCACACAAGACATTTCATTGTCAGGTTGTAAATGTTCAGGTGGTATTTACAATTTATTGCACTAAAAAACGTAACAGTTGCAACATTTTGAGCAATCATATATCAAGCTGAAGAGCCTGTCTTACACCCTGGTAGTTGTGAAACTGCAAAGATTCTGGGAGGAAGTTGTTTTTCTACTGGGGTGAAAACAAGTTTATACTGGGGAGGATAGACTGGCCTGATGTTTTTAGATCATGACGACGTCATGTATCGCGATTAATCAGATTATTTGTGATTAATTGATTACTGAAGTACTCGTCAACTAATCTAGTAATCGATTGATCGCTAACTGGAGCACAGAGGCTCCAATAAAGGCCGATTGGTGAGAAAAAAAAACATATTAAAAGAAGTAATTAAGTCAAAACTGTATAAAAATAACTACTTTTAAGATAAAATTTGTTTTATCCAGAACTCCTCAAATGTTTTAGTTTTAGCTTCAAGATCAGATTTATTATAGGAATCCTACAGTTTTGCATTTTAGGCAATAAAATTTCTTATTTAAAAATTATTTGTTTATTGCAATTTTTTAATGTATAAAAAGACTCAACATAAAATCAGTAGAATGTGCCATTTTTTAAAAATCAAATTAATTGATTAATCGTCAGAATAATTAATACATTAACCGACTACTAAAATAATAGTTAGTTGCAGAACTATTCTCAGCTTCAAACTGTTTTTACTCTCTTTTTGCCTTTTAAACAACTGATTTAAAGAGTGAATTTAAAAATTACTGCGACTTTATAGAGACAAACCGGCGAGGCGAAGCTGCCTCCTGTAGCAATCCTGATGTAAAGGTTCCTGCGCTGCCTGGTGGGATTTGAAAAGCCCAGTCTGTGTTATGTTCTGCATATTTCCTTGATAGTTGGAAAGCGTAGCTGGAATTTCATGGGTGTTAGACCTGGAGCTATGTTGTGAAAGCTGAGAACAAAGAGCAGATCTAGCACTAAATTACAGCTTTGCTGCACGATTTATTGTTTGTCTTCACTAAACGTAAACTGTGCTGTTCTGATGTGTCACCTTTGCAGGACTGTAGCGAAAATATCTTAAGTTATTTATCACTGTGTAACCAACTAGTGTAACTTACGAATAGATAAGTTGAGAAACTTAGATTTCAATGTTGAAGTTACAGTTAGTCTATCTTTCTAAATTCAAAAAGGAGGATAATAAGCACAAACAACCATATAATCAAGAATAATGAACAGGTTGTTTAATACAAACTTAAAACAAAATGTTACTGTACAGATTTTTGTTCCAACATAAAGTGTCCACCTTTTTTATATCAGGCAGTGTATTGTCTTTTGGTTCAGATTCCTTAAAGTTCAGTTCGTCCTTTGGAAGTTTTGTTTTTTAGTTCAGTAATTTAAGTCAGTCAGTCAAGTCTTTGTTAAATGGCCATGTGTTTCTTTGGATCCAAAAATCTTATCCAGTGCAAAGTAGGCAGCGGATCCAGTGGTCCCAGGTCTTGGGTTGAAACCTGGAGCTCAGCAATCCAATCCAGGCCTGCGATGCTGTGCAGCTGGACAATCTTCAAAGTAGAATGGGGTTCTAAAAAAAACCAACCTGCATATATATAGAACTTAATTAACTATTAAGTTTCAAAAGTATGCAGGAAGCAATAAATTCCATTTATCACAAAAATAATATTCAACTAATGGCAAGCTTGCAAAACAAACGTATCACACTGTATCCGACCTCTTAGTTTGTACATAACAAAAATGCAATACAGTGAAAATCATCATTTTAATCTCACACGTTTCTCCGATTGGTTTTATTTACGTTTCTCTTTTCTTCCTTGTCGGAATATATGAGCAGTAATGCCTGACGCCAGTTAGCATTAGCTTAATTTCGGTTGCAAAAACACGTTACAACACTCACCAGAGAAAATCACAGTAAAAATGTGTTTTACTGCCAGGAATCAGGTCACAGATCTTCTTTTCTCTTAACCGTTACCGGAATTAATCAAGAATTTATCTTATAGCATGCAGTAATTCGCACAACGTGCTACAGCCAGCTACGGTTTTCTTCTTCTTCTTCTAATTTTCTGCTGTCTAAACCAGAGTGTAACTCACAAGCCACCTGCTGGCGGTTTCTGGTATGACAAGAAACTCAAAATGAAAATATAAACTGAATTTCTGGGAGCATTAAATAACAAAACAAAATCCTACAGAAATAAAATACTACTAATAGTATCACACATATACATGTGGGTTACATCCTCCCCCCCATTAATTGCATGCGTCCCTGCATGTCAACATCTCCTAAGCATCAAATACAGGGGCATAAAAGTCACGTTCAAGGGCTATTTGTAGTGCTTTGTCTAAGCCACCAAGTAAAGACTGCATAACTACCACAAGTGGGTTTCCTAAGGATGGGTAGGTGAGTCTCTTGGGATGGGTTCTTTCTCTTGTTGATCTCCTTACTTCAACATTCTCTTCATGGTTGTCCGTTCCAATAGGGATAACAGTTTCAGATGTTTCAGGGTTGTCAATATCTATTATGACATGGTCTGGTGGTTGGATGGACATTCGAGGTGTGGGTGACTGGGTTAACTCACCCTTGAGCTGCTGCTCTTCTGATATGGTCTCTTTTTGGCTCTTGTGGCTCAAATGGTAAAGCTTCAGGATTAAGTGATGGCACTGAAACATGTTCGTTTGTCACATCCTGTTCTGTATTGTCAGTTTCTGTTCTCTCACTGGCAAGTTCATTGGTGTCCAATATTTGGTCTTCAGATCCAATTTGCATATCTCTGTCCTGTTCATCATCGTTTCGGGTTCCAACATCAGTCACCATCTTTGTTGGAGGATAGTAATAATACTCCACATCTTCATCCTCGCTGTCCAGCAGCGAATCCTCTGGAACTTCATTTCCAGCACCTCTTTTTGTTGCACTTGACTGTAGTCTTTTAGACTTCCTTGTTTGGGTTTGTGTTATGGGCTCAGGTTGCTCTTTTGCAACTGATAGAAAACCACAGGGTAGTAACAAGTCTCTATGCAAGACTCTTTCTGGACCCACATCATCAAAGGGAGCTACTACATAAACAGGGAGGTTTTCTATCTGTTTGATCACTTTGTAAACAGTGTTAGTCCACCTGTTGGAAATCTTGTGTTTACCACGGAGACCTACATTTTTCACTAACACACGATCTCCCACTTCGAGCTTAGACTCCCTCACCTTGTTGTCAAATCTCTGTTTGTTGTAAGAGGCAGTCTTTTCGCTATGTTCAATAGCAATTTTGTAGCTCTCTGTCAAACTGTCTCTGAGGCCTTTCACATACTGACTATGTGTTTCGCCCCTCCCACTTGGCTTGTTGAGTCCAAATGCAATGTCAATGGGTAAGTTTGGTTGTCTTCCAAACATGAGCTGATAAGGTGAGTATCCAGTCGTATCATTTTTTTGTGCAATTATAGGCATGCACCAATGGCTGCACAAAATCTCTCCACCTTAACTTGTCCTCTTCTTGTAAGGTGCCCAACATGGCAAGGAGTGTCCTGTTAAATCTTTCCACAGGATTGCCACGTGGATGATAAGGAGTCGTTCTTGTTTTTTTTATTCCAAGCAGATTGCATAGCTCTCTGATCAGTGTGGACTCAAAATCCCGGCCCTGATCACTATGCAAACGCTCCGGCAGGCCGTAATGAATAAAAAAATTATTCCACAAGGCTTTGGCCACGGTTTTTGCTTTTTGGTCAACTGTGGGTACTGCCACTGCGTACTTGGTGAAGTGGTCAGTGATTACGAGTATATTTTTTTGACCCTTTTTCATCAGATTCCAAGGACAGGTAGTCCATGCAGACTAGCTCCAGCGGTCTGCTGGTACAAATGTTCACCAAAGGGGCACTGTGGTCAGCTCTGGCTTTTTGTCTGATGCACCTCTCACATGTGTGTATTTTTGTTGTTTATGTCAGTGAGCATGCGTGGCCAATAGAAGCGTGCACGAACCAGATCTGTGGTGCGATCTACACCCATATGTCCCATACAGTCATGTAGGCTGTCCAAAGCCTCATTTCGAAAAGTCCTCGGCAGAACTAATTGGAAGGATGGTACACCATTTAGAAGTCTTTTTCCGGTAAAGCACTTCATCTCTCAGAACTAGTTGGTCCCATAGCCGTAACATGAGCTGGACTTCTCTGTCTTCATTTTGTTGCGTCCTGTGAGGTGGTCTCCTCCCCCCCATTAACAAGGTTATGACCCTGCTGATGGATGGGTCTTTCTTCTGCTCTAAAGCCCAGTCACGTTGAGACATTTGTGGTAAAGTGCATGAGCCAGGCAAAATGTCTGTGTGGCTGTAATCTGGTGGAATAGCATTTGCATCAATAGCAACACACTCAATAAAGCCAAGGAAGGGCAACTCAGACTGTGGTTGAAATTCTGAGTGGACAATGTGTCGCTGGCATATTGCACGTACCACTTCTGGAGAAACTGTTATGTCCTGAGTGATGTCAGACATGAACCGGTCAATACGGTCGTCCTCATCTTTAGCAGAGTTGTCCATTTCATCTTGTACATGAGGTCTGCGGGAGAGACCGTCGGCATCTTGGTTTGATTTTCCAGCCCTGTACTGAATACGAAAGTCAAAGGTGGCAAGTGCAGCCAACCATCTGTGACCAGCTGCATCTAATTTGGCGGATGTCAGGACATATGTTAAAGGGTTATTGTCCGTCACAACAGTAAACTTGGCACCGTAGAGATAATCGAAAAACTTGTCCGTTACTGCCCATTTTAGGGCAAGGAACTCCAGTTTATGTGTTGGGTATCTTTTTTCACAGTTGGACAGACCCCGGCTTGCAAAAGCTATCACTCTCAGATGCCCATCTTGCTCTTGGTAAAGAGCTGCACCAAGTCCATGGATGCTTGCATCCGTATGAAGGATGTAGGGCTGTTTAGCATCTGCAAAGCCTAAAACTGGAGCTGTTGTCAGTTTGTGTATCAGAGTGTTGAAGGATTCGTCACAGTTTGCAGTCCACTTATCAGCAAAAGGTCTCCTTGGATCTATAGTAGAGCTGTGCTTTGTTCCTGCTCTGTTAGACCTTCTGGAGGGGTAACAACCTGCAGTGAGATCATTTAAGGGCCTTGCGATTTTAGAGTAGTCCTTAATGAACCTCCTGTAATAGCCTGCAAACCCTAAAAATGACTTGAGCTCTTTTATGTTTCTGGGTTTTGGCCAGGTGGTGAGGGCAGCTATTTTTTCAGGGTCAGTCTCCACGCCTTTCTCTGAGACAATGTGACCGAGGTATTTAACAGACTTCCTGAAAAAAAATGGCACTTGTCTGGGGAAAGTTTGAGTCCAAATTCTCTGAGTTTTGACAGGACACGCATGAGACGCTCCTCATGCTCCTCCAATGTACTTGAGAACACAATGAGGTCGTCTAGAAAAACTAGGACCTCTTTGAGGTTGAGACTTCCCATGCACTTTTCCATAACACGTTGAAATGTGCTAGGCGCATTGGTGACTCCCTGGGGCATTCTATTAAACTCCCAAAATCCCATAGGAGTAACAAATGCTGTCTTATGTTTGTCACTTTCCTCAACCTCAACTTGATAATATCCAGACTTTAAGTCCATAACAGAAAACCATTTTGAGCCTGTTAAGGCTGAAAAAGCTTCTTCAATGTTTGGTAGGGCGTATGCATCTTTGATGGTTTGATTGTTTAATTTTCTGTAATCGACGCATAACCTAATGGCTCCGTTTTTCTTTTTAACCACCACAATTGGTGATGCGAATGGACTCTCAGATTCACGAATAACGTTAGCCTCACAAAGTTCTTTCAAATGCTGTCTGACAGCTTCATAGTCCGAGGGGTGTATAGGTCTGGGTCGTTGTTTGAATGGAGTTGCATCCGAAAGTCGAATGTGATGCTTCACAGCAGTTGTGTGTCCATAATCCAAATCATGCATGGCAAAAACATCTGACATTGAGTTGAGCTTTTCCATAATTCTCTGCCTCCATTCTTCAGAAAGAGGAGTATCAGTTAAGTCAAACTTAAGTGGGCTGGCTGTAGTGGTTTTGATGTTATCAAACTCAGCAACAGGCTTTGGAGACTGAGAGCTAGTCTTTGTGTTACTACTCAAGCCTGAAGCTAAAGAGCACACTGACAAGGGGGGCATACAGTTCAGCCACTGTTTGACCAGCAGAGATTCTGATTGTATGAGCACTCTCGTTCTTGACCAGAATAGGAAGCTTAAAAAGAAGCCCTTTGAGGGAGCTGTCATAATGTAGTTGCAAAATAGGAAACCCCCAGGCAAGCATGATGCTGTGGATTCTACTAGCAGGGGACTACCTGGGTTTATATCAACATGTCTGGCATAGCCTGTCAATACAGCTTTTTCACCAGCTGGTACTGCGACACATTTTCTGCTCAACAGCTTAACTTTTCCTGTTTTGCCACTTCTCTTATCAACTTTGATTCTGTTGAACATGGTTTGGATCACTGGAATGCTGTCACAATGTCTGACACTTGTGTCTGACTCTTTGTAGGATGTGAATGTCTCATAAAGCACATCCAAAACATTTGTCCCAATGAGAACTGGAATCTCTTGGTTTGATCTGCAGTCTGGTACAATGAGTGCTAGGGTGTTCACTTCCTCAGGTCTCCCAGTAACCTCTTTTGGAAAACACAAATTGAGTTCTATGTAACCCAAGTAGGGTACTTGCTGACCCCCTGCGCCCTCTATGTCAAGCAAATTGGCCACAGACTGAATCGGGCGTGCAGGTAGGTGTAGTTTGTGAAATGTCTCTGATACTGTGGTTACCTGGGAGCCAGAATCTAGAAGACACACGCTGTGAACCCCATCAATAGTCAAGCTAGCAGTACGTTTTGATCCAACCAGAGCACTCAAAAGAGCCTCCTCCGATAATGCTGAACAGGAGTTGGTAATGTCATCTATTTGTTTCGGTCTTTTGTTCTTTTGGTTATCTTGTGCTGGCTTCGGACTTTGCTCCGAACTGGGACTAAACTCTGGTAAGGTCTCAGTGCGTCCCTCTACTGAAACCCTGTCCAGTTTAAAGCTGGTGCATATTTAGCTTGCCACTCTTGCTGTTTTGCCTTTAATTCTTTGTTCTTTTTATCAACAAGGTCTTTGTTTGGAGCATTGATGCACTCTCGGGCAATGTGGTTATTTTCACCACATTTAAAACAAAACCACGCTTTTGGAGCTGACCTGGGTACAGGTTGATGTGCTTGCAGTTCTGTAAAATGTGGTGGTTGAGGTTCTGGAGCACTGGCATGTTTCTGTTCGTGTTTCTTTCGTCTTTGGGCTCTTTTTTCAGTTAGCTGTAGTTTAAGTTCAGCCACTTGTTTCCTTAAGTTCTCAGTCTCTGTTATATATTTCTGCATTAAATCTGTGTCCTGATTAGTTGTGGGGGTGGGATCTGGAATGCCATGAAACTGGGCAAGAGGTTTTGCTTTAAACCCTCCAAGGTGACGTTGCATTCTGTCTACTTTTAGAGATCTTCTTTCTTCTTCAGTTCTTAATTCAAGAAGAAGCTCTGAAAAATTTGGGGCAGGATCATTTCTCAGTTTCTGTTGCAGGGTCAACAGTAAAGTCTGGTCCCAGCAACCACGCACAAACTGTTTGTAAAGTTGTCTATTAGCATTGGCCTCACTTACACCACCCCGTCTGATCGCAGTGCTGAGAAGTGTCTGCAGTCTCTGAATGTATTCAGATGCTTTCTCACCTGCGTCCTGATGAGTACTGAGGAACCTGGCAAAGATCTCCTCCCCGTCGTCAACAAGGCCATAGGCTGACTGGAGGAGTTTTACATAGTCTTGAGGAGGTGACTGAGAGCCTAGTTGTTTTACAATGTCTGCTGCGGGCGACAGTAAGCTCTCCAGAATCAGTCGTCGCTGCACATCCATTGTATAGCCATCCTGAAACATAAGTTCAACATGTAAACACCATGTTTCAAAATCCACTTCACCAGGCGGTTTAGGAACTCTGCCTGAGAAGGAACGTAGTCTCTTGGAGCCTGGAGCTGTCGTAGCTTCACTCTTAATGACATGCTCCACTATTATTCGTTGCACATCTGGTGGGTTTAGTATGTCAGAGTCTAGGGTTGTGGCAGTGCCCTTGGCTTGTTCTTTTGGTCGTACTGCCTGTCCCTTTCTTGTCCTCTTAAGCTTCTCTGTTCCACCTTGTGATTTGGAGACAGATTTTAATGGCTTACTGGGTGGAGGTTGTGATTTTTGAGGACTGAATATAACAGATGATCCACTGCTGTCTGATTCACTTCCAGTACTATCTGAGCTACCCCGTTCATTCTGCACAAGTTTAAAGGAACATGTGGCTTCAGGGTTTTCATCAATGGCTGACTGTGATTGTGTGGGGGTAGTTAAAACCTCAACTCTGTCCAAACACCATTTTGAGACTGGGTTCTTAGGAGACTGTATCACAGAGGGAAAACTGATGAGCTTTAGCGACTCTTCTGAGTCAAACTCAACAATCACTTGAAAGTCTTTGAGTCTCACTATTTTACTGACACTACCATATAATGATACAGCTTCTACAATGTCTTCATCTGTGTCATCATCAAGTATACCCTTCAAAAGAATTGATTTTCTGTCATTTACACCATGCTCGCTACCAATGTCAGCAACAGAAGCCATATTTTGTCTGGTTATTATCAAAATAACACACTGATCACTAATCAATTATTTATATTGGTTGTTTATAGCCTAAAATCCTCCTGGCTGGCTCGCCACTTATGTAACCAACTAGTGTAACTTACGAATAGATAAGTTGAGAAACTTAGATTTCAATGTTGAAGTTACAGTTAGTCTATCTTTCTAAGTTCAAAAAGGAGGATAATAAGCACAAACAACCATATAATCAAGAATAATGAACAGGTTGTTTAATACAAACTTAAAACAAAATGTTACTGTACAGATTTTTGTTCCAACATAAAGTGTCCACCTTTTTTATATCAGGCAGTGTATTTGTCTTTTGGTTCAGATTCCTTAAAGTTCAGTTCGTCCTTTGGAAGTTTTGTTTTTTAGTTCAGTAATTTAAGTCAGTCAGTCAAGTCTTTGTTAAATGGCCATGTGTTTCTTTGGATCCAAAATCTTATCTTATCCAGTGCAAAGTAGGCAGCGGATCCAGTGGTCCCAGGTCTTGGGTTGAAACCTGGAGCTCAGCAATCCAATCCAGGCCTGCGATGCTGTGCAGCTGGACAATCTTCAAAGTAGAATGGGGTTCTAAAAAAAACCAACCTGCATATATATAGAACTTAATTAACTATTAAGTTTCAAAAGTATGCAGGAAGCAATAAATTCCATTTATCACAAAAAATAATATTCAACTAATGGCAAGCTTGCAAAACAAACGTATCACACTGTATCCGACCTCTTAGTTTGTACATAACAAAAATGCAATACAGTGAAAATCATCATTTTAATCTCACACGTTTCTCCGATTGGTTTTATTTACGTTTCTCTTTTCTTCCTTGTCGGAATATATGAGCAGTAATGCCTGACGCCAGTTAGCATTAGCTTAATTTCGGTTGCAAAAACACGTTACAACACTCACCAGAGAAAATCACAGTAAAAATGTGTTTTACTGCCAGGAATCAGGTCACAGATCTTCTTTTCTCTTAACCGTTACCGGAATTAATCAAGAATTTATCTTATAGCATGCAGTAATTCGCACAACGTGCTACAGCCAGCTACGGTTTTCTTCTTCTTCTTCTAATTTTCTGCTGTCTAAACCAGAGTGTAACTCACAAGCCACCTGCTGGCGGTTTCTGGTATGACAAGAAACTCAAAATGAAAATATAAACTGAATTTCTGGGAGCATTAAATAACAAAACAAAATCCTACAGAAATAAAATACTACTAATAGTATCACACATATACATGTGGGTTACAACTGTTTCTGTGTAAACGTGTCCTGCAGCTTTGCTTTGCGCCGTGTTATTCGGCTGATCATGGCAGCATCTGTGAGGAGGAGTTAAGCTGGTAAGCTGTAAAACAAAATCCACCCTGCAAATTCAGCAACTGTCTGCAGCAGCAGAGGAAGCAATAACCACATGTTGTTTGCTACGGTACCGATGAACTGTCAGTAACGATCTGGAGAAGCCAGAAACGCAAATAAAAGATCTCCTTCAGCTGACTCAGCTGCTGACGTGAGTGAGAGAAACAAGAGAACAACAGCAGAATAAAAACTTTTTACTGCAGGAAAAGTAGTCTTTGAAATAGATAATTTTAAAATGAAACCCAAGGGGTTGTTGAAAATCTGCTGAACATGCAGCTGGACGTCTGAGTTAATGTATGAAACATAAATAGCATTCGGTTTCTAGGAAACTGCAAAAATGCTGAAACACTGATTTCCTTTAAGTTTATACCTGCAGCATTGATCATTATAGGTGATGTTTATTTGCTTGTTGCTTTTGTTGATGACATTTGGAAAAGTTTGGTTTCACAATGATTATTTTGTGATTATTATGTTTCCTTACATAATTTTAGGCCTTCACTTCATTTAGCTGCTTCTTAAAAGATTTGGTCGGCACAGAAAAAAAATTGGATGTTAATTTCTGAAGAAAAGAAATGACAACATTTGAGATTAAGGCTGAAACAATTAATCGCGTTAATTGATGATTCAAATAATCGTCAATTAATTTAGTCATAGATTATCCGTTAAATGGAGAACAAAGACTCAAAAAAGGCCAACTGCTCAAAGAACAACACTCTCAGAAATGCAAACAGGGCATTTCTGAGTGCCCTGCTTCAGCCAAAGCTGAAACGATTAATCGTGATGAATCAATTATTCAAATAATCAGCAATTAATTTAATCATTGGTTATTCGTTAAATGGAGTATAGAGACTCAAAAAAGGCAAATTACAGAAGGAATATGAGAAAAAGAAATCTCTTATGAAGTATTTGTTGCAATATTTTATTAATAAGTTAATCCAAAATAACGATTAATTGACCAACCCGACTGTTTTAATGGGCTGAACTTTTCACATGTTGATTTTAGAAGAATTTTTAGCTGCAGATTTTTTTCTACAAATGACCAAGAAATGGTGTTCTTGCATTTTAGCCAATAAATGTTTGTTTTCTAATTTAAAAAGGGAATTGACTCATTTATCTGCACTTTTTAATGGTATTTCTAAAAGGATATAACAAGGCTTAAATGCAAAATCAGAAGAATATGGCAATTTTTCATGTGATTAATTGACAAATCGATAACTAAAATAATAGTTACTTTGAGCTGTGTTTGTGAATTACATCAGACCAGCAGGAAATATTTTTGAACAGAAAGTTTGGCACCAAGGCAACGAACAAGACATTTTTCCCAGAAGTGGAACCATAATCATCAGGATCTGCAGGCTGGATTTCACTCTGCATAAAGTTATAAATGTGATTATAAAACACGAGTTTCGGTTTTTCTCACTTTTCTCACGTGTTGCTGCATAAAAGACAATCCAGGTCCTGCTTTTCTCTGTCCTACTTATCTGGTAAGATCTTAGAAAAAATGAAATCCTGCGAGCTGAAATGATGTTTCCTTTGAAGAGCAGCTGCCTTGATGTCTGTTTGGAAGATGTGAGCTCTGAATTAGCTTCATAACTACAAAACGCCTGAAGTCTTTGTTTCCTGTTAAGTAAACACAGTGAATTCGCCATCTTCGTTGTGTTATCCGTTCGGATGTCCGCTGTGATTTTGGAGCTGGGATTTCTCCGCCTGTTGGCAGCTGGAGACCAAAACATGGAGGCAACAAGAAGCAGGATCCTAATGGCTCCTGACTCACCTGCGATTCCTGCCCCAGGGCCGCTGCCATAAAACGTCACATTTTAAGGCGGCAAAGTAAAGCTGTAGTGTTTCTACATTAACTCACAGCGACTTAAAGGGATCCGTCACCCAAAACTCACATTTTTGCAAGTCTTTGTTCTTTTAAAACCCATGGCAACAGTAGTTAACGTTTTTGGTGTCTGAAGTTCATTTCTGATTATTATTATCTTTTAAATTTTTACTAATATTCTGGTTTTTGCTAATCTAGAGTCACAAAGATTCAACTTTTCAGGAATTATTGATTTCTTTAGCTCAATAATGACTTAATATTGATAGGAAAGTACTAATTATAAGTAAAGTAATCAAGAGCAAAACATTTTTTTAAGTTATAATATATATAAACATTATAAATTGAGTGGAATTGAAATCAAGTTTAAATGTAATAATAAAGAATGTAGCATTAAGCTGCTTTTATTGAAGTATTTTTGTTTTCATATTCTGTTTATCTACACAACCAAATGCGATTAAACTGGGTTTAGGAACAAAGTCTGCACATTAATGCACTTAAGGGATTTTTTTCTGACTCATCAGGGTCTGTTTCTGCAGCTGCTCATGCATCGCGCTCTGCTGCTTCAGCTTCCAGGAAAACTCAGGTGTCATCACCTAAGTTCAAATACTTCCATACTTCAGGTCACTTTAGCATTTAAAAGCTATTAAAATCTCCCCACGGGCTTTATTTTAAAAAAATATGGCATCTCATTTCATTTTTACACGGATAACTCAGATTTATCTGTCCTCTGAAGGTTACACTGGATTGTCTGGAGGGTTTGACTCCATGAAAGGCTTTAAACTTTATTTATTTAAAAAACAAAGTGTGTGACTCCAACTATTTACGCCTTTTGAAGGTTTACTGTAAACATTTTGGCGCATTATGTCACTTAGACCACTAGTGCTGCTGTTTAACCCCTTTTGTGTTTGAGAGGCTACATATTGAATAGCATCGTGTTTAGCTAGTTAGCTTAGCTGCTACGCTACATAACTAAAGCAATGGGTAATTTTTTCTTCCCATTGACTTTACTGTACCGCTGTTTCTGTCACGTTTCTCCTCCTCTTTGAACCTGAATGTTTTGCAAAAACAATAAAACTTTCTGTCGCTGCTTCTGCTGCAAACAGGGTTGCCAGATCTGACAGATTCCAGCACAAACGCAACGTAAAAACTGCACAAATGCAAAACACCCAGCCCAAATCTCAACCTGTAATATATATATACATATAAGAATATAAGAAGATATATATATTCTTATTGTTGTACTTTATTCAAATATTATTTTGACAATTTATTCTTATTATTTAGATTTTATTCTTGTGTGACTTTATTCTTGTATTACACTTTATTCTTTAATTTTTTGGCAATTTCATAATATTATGACAATTCTCCTATAATTTTGACTTTATTCTTGTTTTTTTTTCTCAGTGAGGCCATAATACTTTATTGTTTTTTGCTAATCAATAGAATTTAACCCAAAAACATTATTTAGTTGTAAAGGCAATATAATAATAAGACAGGATTGGACTAGGTCGTTTAACTGCGGTGTGTGCAGACAGTCAGCGTTCTGCGTTCTGCAGCGCAGCAGACGCTGCTTGTGCCGATGTTATCAAGCTGCTGAACGGTTTGTGCTGATTGCTCAGGGCTGCATGGTTTCCTGTCAAGGTGAAACAATGAGATTCCATTTATGAACATGAGAAAATTAAACTGGAGCTTCTCAGAAGTTCTTTCTCTTAATAATTCACTGCATTAACCAAACCTGCGTTCTTGAAGGGATATTATATTTATTCTTTTTATGCATTAATTCATTTCTGCTCCTTATGTAAAGCACAGAAACATTTTTTCAGTTTTAATTAAAATAACCTTATTGAACCTTTTCTTTGATTGCGGATGTGGAAAGCTTTTCCTTAAGCATTTCTTTAAGTATATAAAATAATGCACATATCTTTGGTGAGACATCTGCAGTTTTCATTGGTAATATGGATTATATTAGCGACCCTGGGGTGTAGAAATCAGATAAAACGTTATCTAGGCTTCTTGCAAATAGAAAAAAATATATTTTAGTTGAATTTGTGTTTCTTATTTTAGAGAGTCCAAAATGAACGTAAAATTTATGTTTTTGGCTTGTTGGAGGTGTTTATTGTTACCAGAGCTGCTCTCTGATATAAATAGCCTTCAAATAAGTATTAAAGGGGAAGCATTATGTGTTTTCCAGTCACATAATGGCTTTTTATACCACAATCAAGTAACTATTTTACCTTCAGCTGTTATCAAAATGCTCTATATGTCAAATATGACTTAAAAAATGTTACTTCCTTGAAGTTGGGCCTTTGTTTCTTTAAAAACGCCTGCTCTTTCTGAAGCTCTGCCTTCAGAAAGTTAAAAAGGGATTTATTAGCCTTTTAATGAGCTCAGCAGATCTGCAGTTCTAGTAGGTCTTTGCTAATTGCTGCTGGCTAGTCTGAAGGAGCTGGAAGGGGGAGAAGCTGTGTCTGAAAGGCGGGGCTAAATCCACCCAGCCGTTTTCAAACATTCATGAAAGGGTCAAAGCAACAGTGCAGGTTTTGATGAGAGAATAATATTAAAACACAACACAAAGCTAATAAAAGTCGATTTTACATGATACCGGCCCTTTAAATCTCTTCCAATTCCAACAAAATCAGTGTATCTGGAGGCGTTTTCTGTTTATATTGTGTTAGTTAATGAGAATATACTGGAACTTTTAATTTGTAATAACATTCTAGTTCTACTGGAGCATGAACATGATTCAACTGAGTTCATCATAGACTGAACTCCCTCAGCTGCGTTTAAGTAACGGAAACATCTTTCAACAAGTCGTCAATCACAAAATATAGACCACTAATGGCTCAGGCGGCGGCAGCGGCTGTGAAAACAGAGTGCGTATAGATCCGGACATCACGACCCCTGCTGTCATTTTAACTGCCAGATTGTCAGGATTTATGATAACAACTGGAGGGCCCCGTCTCCGGACAGAACTCTAATTATGCGAGCAGATTACTCCGAGGTTGGGACAGTAGATATTAAAGACACGACGGGAAATTAAGAGAAAGAAAATGGTGAGAATAAGAGCCGAAAAAAGACAAGAATAAAAATGGGAGAAAACCAAAGGGTGGAAGGTTAGATCCTCCTGATTGAAGACAAAACACAATTAGCTTTGCCCTGAGACGGCGCAGTGTGGTGGATTGTCCCCTCCAGTGAAACAATGGTGTGAAAATTGATGAAAAGAGAGGAGAACCTGACATTGTACGTCGAGAGACACAAACTGGTTTTCTCAAAGTCCGATTCCTTGTGAAGACTCCTGCTGTACATCCAATAAAAATACAACAGAGAGTCTCAGTTTCCTGAAGTGGTGAGAATCCAGTCTTAAACAAGGCCCAGCAGGACAAAAGCTGACAAGAGACGACAGATAAAAGGCGTTCCTTGATCTAAAGATGGAGCCGCCTGAACAAACTGGAGGTATTTTTGGTTCATTTTATGCTTTTTGAATTGAGGCTTTTAAGTTATGTGCATTTATTTCCCCATAACTCAACTGAAGACGATTTTCTCCACAAAATATGAGAGAGTCGCCAACATTTGTTGTTTTTCAGAAAAGAAACATTTAATAGCAAAAACCAAATTCTTTATAATTTCATTCTGTCCAGATAATACAAACATTGAAAACCTGCAGCCGCTTGACATGAGAAGGAGGCAGCAATGGCCACTGCTAGCTAAAATGTTAGCTATGCTAATGCTAAATCCCTAATCTTAAACAGTAAAGCTCTGTACGAACATGGTATTTAGTAGAAGCTAATGCTAGATGCTATGCTAAATTCAACCATGTTTTTACATAGTATATCCCCCCCAACAGGGTGAAATTTGATGTCCTTACTAATTTTCTAACTGTTTATTGTATGACTGATGCATTCTGGGTATAAAGTAAACATAGTTTACATTTCTCAAGAGGCGAATGTCAGGAGAGGAAGCAGAACTTTTGCGTAAACAATCTTTATCCATTTCAAAATAAGAGCGTGAATAAAAGCTGCTTGAAGAAATCTTCAAGATGTTGAGCTTTATTTTACTGAAAACTTGCAAAGCAGCCAAGTAAATTATCACTTCAGAATTTTAATTTATTCATTTAAGCTAAGTGCACTAAACGTTTTAAATGTTAGCGAAAATGCTACATTGCTAGAAATGAAATAAGTTGCGTGACTAGTGGATTTTTTAGGAATTGAGTCTCTTTAGCAGCACCTTTGGGATGATTTAGAGTTGATCATTTGAGGTCATTTCTGCTTGTCCAACATCAGTGTCTGACCTTACAAATGTACTTCTGGAAAAATGGTCAAAACTCCCATAAACACACTCTTCAACACTGTTATTGACTGTTGGCTGACATCTTTTAAAGTACATAATCATCAAGCCTGAGTGAGTTATTCATGTCCTGCTGTGCATCTGAACACGTTTCACTGTCATAAAAGGAGACTTTTCACCTTTCCTATGATCGTTTTCAGTGCACAGAGGAAAACCTGCGGTCTTTCATGTTATCCTTAGTGCTGCTCTTGTTAAACATCAGCTGTTATCTGCTGGATGGATCGTTTCTTTCCAACCTTCAGTGACTCACTGGCCCTTCGCCTTTATGACTCATGCGCACAACAAAACACGCAGGATAAAAAGAGCGCTCTGCTGTTGGTCCTCATCCATTCAGCCAAACTCCCACTGCTCTGCCTGGATCTTTCTCCCTCCAGCAAGCATTACTTTTTAAATACAGATGTTTAATCTCAGCGTAAACTATTTGTCTACTTCAGAGTGTGATTTATGGACCTTTTATATTTGTAACAACTGGGTAAAAATAAGAACGACACTAACCCTGATGTAAGATGTTGAGTCTCCATTATCATCATTGGTTTCCAACACTGAGAGAAATAAGGTGCTTGAAGCTTAACTTGCTTTATTTTCAGTGCCTTGCACATCTATTTACTGAACCCTCCACCTATTCCCAGTTCAGTATTATTGGATTTTAATTCATGGAAAATTAGTCTATTCAGGTGTTTTTTATAGAGCGTGTCTAAAATATTCTACAGAAAATGCGTTTTGAACGTTGAGATACCTGGATGAAATGCTACTCGACGTGCGACTGGCTGGCATTTGCATCGCAGTCAATCTGGTGAATTTTTCTTGGCAGGGATCTGAACCCCCAACCACAGGAAAACAGTACAGCTAGCTTGAGCTGTGGATGATTTATAATGTTTTATTCCTCCATTTTGGGTCTCCAATTCTTCTCAAAAATGGCCCAAATGCGTAAAATAATCCTGCTGAAAAGTTATTTATAAGTTATTTTTGTCTTAATTCAAATGTACTGAGAGATTTGCAGAAACTAGAGTAAAATTACTTGGTAAGATTTTGTGTTTTTACAGTGTTGTCCTTCAGTTAATGTAATGTAATTAATTTAATATGAAATTTTAAGGGTTTTTACCAGCAAATATGTCAGTTTGATTAAATTTGTTGATATTAAATAGTGATGAATGAAATTGAGACCAATTCATCAAATCCTCTAGCAGGAAGAACGCACGGCTGTTATGAGAGAGAGTATGTTCGGAGAGGGAGCCTTCATCATCTTTTATTTCTGCATGTTCTCGCCATGCTGCTGCAGACATGTTGCAGCCAACCTGCGTGGGCTGCAGAGAAAAACATGCAGCGCTCGGCGCATCGGGACCCGTCCGCAATGAAAAGACGCTCAGAAGAATCAGAAACGGGTTTCTGAGGATTTATGGAGAGCAATTCCACCGCTGGAAAATAAAATCAACCACAGGAGACATTAATGCGCAGCAAAGTGACAGAATTAAGTTCAGACCTCAGCGTTCATTACGGCGGCTCAGAGGGATAATCTCTGGGATTAATACGAAGGGAACAGAATGCTGAAAACAAGACAGTTTAGCTGCTTAGCAGGAAAAATTACAGTTTTGTTCCCAGTGAAAATCCTGCCTATGTTGTAAACAATTACAAAAATATAACTAAGTATAACTTTATTGATCCCAAGGGAAAATAAAACTCCTCCAATTTATTGACATCTTGAGTTGCACAAGTCTTGTTTTTAGAGAGAGCAAGAGCATATATATATATTTATATTCACTCTGTTTCACCAATTAATCACAATTAAATATGATTACATATTATTAAATACAATGAATTGTGATTAAAAATAAGTAAATACAATTAAATACAATTAATTGTGACTAAATACAATTTCTTTCAGCAAACAAACTGAATTTATATTGAGATTAAAAGACACTCTGTTCATCAGTTAGTCCATCCAAAGTGGAGACATTTGGTTGCATTAGTCTGAAATTAACAGGCGGCTGAAGACAAATGCACACCACACTTTTCAGATTTTTGAGCTACATAAAGAAAAACTTTTTTCCTTTCATTTTGTAAATATGTGCTAAATTATCACATGCAATCCCAATGAAATCCAGTTTCACCAGCCTGTCCAGTTTCACCAGCCTGTCCAGTTTCACCAGCCTGTCCAGTTTCACCAGCCTGTCCAGTTTCACCAGTCTGTCCAGTTTCACCAGTCTGTCCAGTTTCACCAGCCTGTTTTAATCATTATTTACTGCATTTATTGGTCCTGATTGGTTCCAGTTTGAACCATTTTACCTCCTGAGTCTCAGATATTTGGCTGTTTCTTCCCACCTGTCATTAACTTTCATCCCGTTTTGGATTCTGAGTTCGTTTTCCACTCACGGTTTACACACACGACTCTCAGCTACAGCGGAAATCACACTGCATCTTCATTTGTCAAGTTCATTTTTTTCAGGTTTCTGTTCTTAGGCACGACATTTGATTTTAGCAGGGACGCCTCTCCAAAAGGCGCCGTATTAAACATTAAGCCGCTGTTCAATATTTCAGGAAAAACGGCTTTTTTTCTCGTCTGCGGCTCCTGCAGACGAGAAAAAGGAACGTCAGAAATGGGAGTTTCACCAGGCCTGTTCGCAAAAAGCTTCACTTTTCTCTCCTACTTCAGTTGTAATGCTTTTTGAGGTCCATCCAGGTTTCAGGGGTGTGAATGTCAGTCTGTTGGAGTCGAGCTTTAAGGTTTGGTGTCTGTACTTTCATATGTGGGAACTAAAAAGTGTAGTGAAGTTTAAAGTCACTATATTATCGTAGAAAGCTTGTTCTGCTGTTTTATTTTGATCAATTACACATTTCATTTCACACCATTTAATTTCAGTGTAAACACTTGTTTTGCTTCTAATTATTACGAACCTGCACTTTTCTCGTACATCTTTGAAAAGCAGAAGCGGCGCCTCCTGCCCAACCAACAAGAATGCAGCAGATAGTTTCAGGATGATAAGTCAACAACAAAACACGTTTGGTCTTTTCCAGCATACATTATACAGCAGTAAAACTAGCTGGGGCTCAGGTTGGGTTGCTAGGTAACGGGCAGAACTCTGCCGGGGTTGCTAGGTAACCAAACAGTGCCAATAAAATGGGAGGATTTTGAAATAGCTAACGTTTGAGACACCAAATAAACTTATTGCCAAAAAACAGCTGGGTGTTTTTTTAAGTGCTTGGTCTTTTTTAATCAGTTGAAACCTAAATGGAGATCCATCCATCCATCCATCCATCCATCCATCCATCCATCCATCCATCCATCCATCCATCCATCCATCCATCCATCCATCCATCCATCCATCAGGTCTCTTGTCCATCGCAGAAATGAAAATATCAAATTGTGCAAAATGTAAATTTTGTGTAATAAATCCCCTTTAAATTGTCAAATTAAACAAACTTAGATTAATTTGAATAAACTTAGTTCAATTAATTCTCACAAATGGGAGAATTTATTAATCTGGATCGAGCAGCTCGGCTAGATTGGAAACTGCATTTTATAATTTCCCAGTTTATGTTGTTCTGATGATCTGAACCATTTGAATGATAAATGTTGGATGTTTTACTGCATACTGCAGTTCATTCAGCCCAGCTGAGCCAACGTGAGTCACTCGGAGCGTTTCAGGTTTTTATCGCAGACAGATTTGATGAGTCCATCAACATCGTAATAAACTCAAGCCGTCACTCATCTTGGGCCGCAGTGGCCTGACAGAAACACCCACTGCAAAATTAGGATTATTTTAAAATGCAGCCACCTGACTGCTGCCTCACTTCAACATCCATCTCTTCACCCGACCGCTCACAAAATCAGACTCATTCATTCCACAGTTTACAGCACACTTCAGCAAACACCGGCCATTAGCTGACAGCGGATGGCTCTGCCTCCTCTGAGATAAATCAATTATCCTATCTCCACCGGGGCCTGATGGGTCCAGAGGGGATTACCGTTTCAGACCAGCTCCCCAGCATCTGCATGGCCTTCAGATTAAGAATTTGGAATTTTTTTTTTTGGCTTCTTTGCTATTGCAATTCTGTGTTTTTATTTTTGTTGATGAGGAAAAATTAGCTTTGCACTGCAAAAACACAAAATCTAGTATTTTTTTATTTAGTTTCTAGTGCAAATATCTTGAAATAAGGCAAAAGTAACTTACAAGTAACTTTTCAGCTTATTTTAAGTAAATAATTCCTTAATTTTGGCAAGAAAAAAATAGTACTGGTTTCATTGGGAGATTATTTCATGTATAACAAGGGTGTACAAACTTTTTGCCTTGTTTACCAAAATTAAAAACACAATTAGAACCAAACAAACAAAATCAAGCAAATACAGAAACCTGATATTAATGGTAGATTCAAAACTTGAAAGGGATTTTTACTCTAATGTGTTTAAAAAAAGAACTAAAAAAATAATAAAATCTGACTTTTCAGTAAAAGTCTGTTGGTTTTATCTTTTGTTAAAACTGGGTATTAAAAACACAAAAACGTTGTATTTTACATTTTCCTGTGTAAGACAATTACGTTGTTGACAATTTTGACCCTGATTACAAATTAAAAGTCTTCATCTGCATCTATGAGCCACATTTGGATTATTTTTGATTTGCAGTTGGGGGCCTCACAAATTTAGTCTGAGGGCCACAAATGTCCCCGAGCCGCATGTTGGACACCCCTGATCAGTGACATAATCCACTAATGGAACAAGCAGATTTTCATCAATATTAAGACATTATTTACTTCAAGCTCCTTCTACCCTGATGATCACCGGTTAGATTTGTCTTATTTAAAGTGTATTTGTACCATAAACTCAACCAAAAATACTTGGTCCTATTTTGTGTTTTTGCAGTGTGAGCCACGCCCCGCTGTATTAGATCTTCAATTTGAAGGCCAGATGTAGCCGTAATATATTTTATGAGGGGCAGCGTCCAGACAAATCCTTTCCTCTCATCCATTCATTAAGACGCTCATCAGCTGGTTCTGTTTGCTCCCCGATCCATTTGGAGATAAGCCTTGTTTTGGACTTCTTTGATCGATGGCCAAACAGTTTAATCAGTTTTCATCAAACATGCTAATGCACATGCTTGTGTGTGTGTGGGTGTGTGTGCAGGAAAACACTGGAATCATATTACAGGGCAGCTGCTTGAAACCAGATCAAGAGACTTGATCGACTCTCCACAACAATCTTATTGCTTGCTGACCACGCTGTGAATTCGATAAAGCTACGCTGAGCGCTCTTAACAGACACTTGCCAGTCTCTTCTGATGCAATGAAGTGTGGCTGTTCGTCATGCTGTGCAAGCTGTGGCGATGCTTAGCCTGTCAGCAGCTCAAGACATCTATAGTGCGGGTTTCATGGATGTTTTTATGGCTAAAAAACTTAAATATTCACAATTTGTTCTGGTGGATCATCAAGATGAAGATTGAGCTTTGAAGCAAACTGAACAGGGAAATTACTGAAAACTACATTTAAACTCAGGATGTTAATTTCCTGATCAAATGTTTATGACTGTTAGCATGTGGTTGGCACAACTGCTAATGTGCTAATAATGTAGCTAGCATTTTATTTAGCGCTTTTGCTGTCTTTGAAAGCCATTTAGCATCCTTAGCTTCTCCAAAATTATTTTTTCTGGACAAATTTTATTGTGCTAATTTACATAGCTGTTGTGCAAACAGTCATTTTTGTTTAGCACTTTTCCTAACTTTGAAAACATTTAGCCTGCTTAGCCTCCCCTAAATAACTGTTCCAGATAAATTCTAAAGCACTAATTTACTTTGCTGTTTTGTAAACAACTAAGTAATTTTTTGTTTAGCGCTTTAGAGATTTTGCTAACATTTAGCGTACTTAGCTTCTCCTGTTTTAATTTTTCCAGATACGTCCAAAAGTGCTAATATACTTGCCTGTTTTGCAAACTTTCAGTTGAATAAAGTTTCAGTTACTAACTTTCGTCAAATAGTAAGACGTTAATATTCATACTTTTATTTTGACGGGAGCGAATTCCATTTCCTCTTCTCACTTTTTCTCCTCCCCCTCAATAACTATATTTAAAATAACAAACATACACGAACAAATAAAACATGAACAGTAGAAAACAAGATAAGTATAATATTTATGGAGATCACCAAACATGAATGTCAAAAAAGGGTTGCAGTCTTTCAATGGCAGCTACAATTTGGACTGAAGTTAGCGCTTTAGCATTAGCTTCCATTAATTACCGTGTTGGTGAAGTGTTTACAATTAGTGGTTTAGAGTTAGCACAGCTAACATTTTAGCCCTCGCTGCTATTAGCCTTAGATTGTGAAAGTGGGGTTACATGTTATTTTTGGCATTGTACCGATTCCCAGTTGAGGAAAAAAATGCTTTCTGTTTTTATTTTACTGCAGCAGGATTGTTGAGCTGCACGAGAATCACCCCATCCCTGAAGAGGCTGATGCAATAAAGCAGTTATTTTAAGTTTCTTTAAAGATACTGACGGTTATGTAACAAAGAAGTTAAATACCAGGCCAAAGATATTTCACTTGCTTGAGGATCTGTGAAGGCAGATCCTTCAAAATTATAGATTATAGCACTTAGTTATGGAGTCTGGAGCACAATAACCATAAAAAGTATGACTGAGAAAAGCTAGAACAAAACAGTCCAGTTTTCTCATGTGCCACAAAAATGCTGCTTTAAACTGAAAGAAAAAAGTCATTTTGTTTGGTCCTGATGGCTTCATTGTGAGAGATCCAGCTGGAGTCCTTATGTGTGCAATGAAGACTCCATCTTTCACAAGTATAACACTCAATAGGATCCTTATTCCCATCATTCAAATATGTTTTCATACCTGATAGCCCAGTACATTTTATTTGATTTCAACAAATTGCAACATTTTTCACATTTTCAGCTGCTGCAGTTCTCCTTCAGCCTGTTCCCCTCCTGGCCTGTAGGGGACGCTGCACCAAGAACCGCTGAAGGAAACGACACAAAAACCCTTTAAAAAAAACAGAGTAAAATGTAAACAAAATTGGAGTAGTGTCAGATATAGGATTGTCCTTTTGTCTTTGGTGAAAGCAGCCAGAAAAGCCATTTTACACGCTTGACAGTGTGTTTGTTTTGATTGTATTTACCCAGAATCCCCTGCATTGTAGTCCACCTCCTGGTTTTGGAGCAGTTTCTGGTCCACTTGGCGTTCACATAGGCATTCGAACCAAACCAGAATTCACTTTAACTGAACCGAGGGTTTTAGGCAGACAAGACTTTGTGTTTTACAAGTTTGATTATGCGTTCACACTTCCCCAAAGGAACTGCAGCACCAAGCTCAGCTGCAGCATGTTTGGTCAGCTGCTTCTACCGCTGTATGTGCTGTACAATGGCTGCTGGAAAAGACAAGTGTTTTGTTGTTGACCTACCATCCAGAAACCACTTGCTGCATTTTTGTTTGTTTTGCAAGGGGCTCCATTTATACTTTTCAAAGATGCACAGTTGTATAATTGCCCTTGTGATTGAATCCATTTTCATGTGAGTAAATTTTGTGTTGGGGGGCGTGGCCAACTCATTTTATTTGGATTTAAAGTGACAGGACGTCCTAAAACCGCTGAAATTAGGCAGAACTGAGTAGACTAAAATATTGTTATATAAGAATAATTTTGTGCAAAAAATGCGATGAATCTGTTTAACCCCAACCTGTTTAAGGTCATCTTTAAACCACATTTTAAAGGTTTTGACCAAACGGCGAAGCTGTTCACTTCTGAACTGTATTTGTATAACAGTTTTTATTTTATCTCTTGTTGCTTCTTTTTGAGGCAAATACTTGTGAATTTTTCTCCAGTTTCAGAGTTTTGTTCAGAAGTGAGTAACAATTTAAAACGAGGCAGGCGTCTAATCTTCCTGCATGACTTCCTCATGGATAAATTAGTTGGACGGCGGCTATTATCTTCATAACCGTGCCACTCAGTGCCTCTGGTTTAAAAAGAAAATTACACCCTATACGTTTCTGCTGAATTTTTAACTAAGCTGAAGTGCTGGGGTAAGTAACACAATCATTTGAGTGTCTTTTGATGTGAACCATGCATTCGCCTGCGTTGCGCTGATCGTTTCCCTCTGGCCTTTTCCTCGCTGTCAAACAGCACACAGGTCTTTGATGGGAGACAACCAGCAGCCATTTAAATGCCACGGAGCAAACTGGGAGCAGGACAGAGTCTTTTCTTTATTTATGGTCTGAGGTGGCTTTGAATTTATGATTTCTACATCTCCACTGCAGAAACACTAAATCTTTCGAAGTATTTTTGTAGTTTCTAGCGCTAACATCTTAGTTCACTTGGAATAAGACAAAACTAACTTACAGGAAACTTTTCACCAAAAAATAGGAGCTTGTTTTAAATCAATAATTTCTTAATATTGATGAAGAACTTACTGATTCCACTGGCAGATTATTTCACTTACAACATGCTGAGTCACATCGCAAGGGCACTGTGCTGTTGCCTAGCAACCCCAGCCCGTTACCTAACAACTCCAGTGGAACTCGTGCACCTTCAGTGGGCTGGTTTTTCTTAACTGCTGCTTCGTTGTTGACTTACTATTCAAAAATGTATTTAAACACATTCATTTTGTGAGTTTGAGCTGCTAAATATACGATTTTTTCTCAAAATTTCTGTTTTTTTCCCGCAAATTTGACATTTCAAACTCAGAAATTCATCCGTTTTTTTTCTAAAATTAAAAAATCTGAGATTGTTTTTAAAATTTCTAAAAAAAAATTTAATGGAAATTTTTACATTTTCAAACTGAGAAATGTTCATGTTTTTTCTAAATTATTTCTGACATTTACCTCAAAAATTGTTCCTACATAATTTGACATTAAAAATGAACAAAAAAGGTAAAATAAAAAATATTGAATTTTTTTTACATTTCACACTCAAACTTCCACATTTTTTTTCTAAAATATTTCAGAGATTAATCTCGAAATAAAAAAAATCTTGCAAATGTCTGACTATTTAAACTCATTTTTTTTGTTTTTATTCTCAAAATTTCTGCTTTTTTCTTTGCAAGTTTCTGACTTAGTACCAGTTTATTTATTTGAACAATAATAATAAATATTCATAGATTAATTGAAAAATAAATGTAATCAAAATTGCTTCTTATTGATCTAAAAATGCCATTTATTTTACTTGTCAACTAACAAATGCTTCTGTATTCGGTTTATTTCCGTGTGTATTCAAAGAAATACACACACAATAGGAAAAGGAAACAATGTCTAATATCTTTTTTTCTGCTTGTTTCATATAGAAGATTAATGCATCGCTGGATTAAAGTCACTGTAAACGTCGTAATCCCAACGGACGCCACGGCTGAAACTTTCCCGGATAATCAATGCAGTGAAGAGGAGAAATTAATGGACAAACATTTTACTCTGGGAAACTGAAAGAAAACCTTTTTTTATCATCTCGTTCCAGCGAAGTTGTGCATAATGGCCCAGAATCCCAGCGGACGCTGAAGAGACTCTGTAACCGAAACAGTTCTCACATTAATCATGCAACTCTGATGTTTTTGTCTTCAAAGCGTCGTAGAAAAAGTCTAATATATGGACCTAAAATCAGGAAAAAAAAAAAGATAAAAGTGAAACAAGTGTCATCATCTTCTTACATCTAATTCTGGGTTTTGTTGAAGAGGAGAAACAGATTTATGGCTGATAAATTGGAAATTATGACCATGTAACGACCTGATGGATTAGGATTTAACCTCAATGATGAAGCCAAACGGAAATTTTGAAATGTACTAATTGATTTGGTTGGGAAAATACACAATAATTAACATTTTATTAATCAAACAGTCAATCAAGTTGGTTTGTGTTGCACATTTTAGCGATATTAGAGTTTAAAAACATAATAGACACATCAGATAGTCAACAAGTTTGGAAATGAATAAGAAGCGGATGGAATATGTTTGTTTAAAAGTTAAAGAAAACAATGTTGAAATGATGTAATTAGACACATTTAGTCAATAAATACAATCAGAACAAACAGTAAATATAAAACAATTATTATATAAAGTATAAGAGTTAATAAATCTGGATGACTGATATTTTTATGTATTTATTTTGGATATTTAAAATGTCTTTCTGTTCCAGTGTTAAATGTTCATTAGATAACGATATTTATTATTTATTTTAGATTATTATGCCGTTACTTGAAAATGACGTCAAAACAACAATATTACCGCTTATCGCGATAACCTCCGCGTCGATGTGGAGAAAGTATTTATGACTCGAGATGCTGACAGATCTGATGTGTTCTGAACCAGTTCTTTTTTAAATATTATTCGGTTCTCCTCTGGATCTCGTTATGAACTGAAATCATGGAAAACGTCACGGAAAACAACGCGACCGCGGCGCCGTGGACCGAGGCCACGCTGCTCAGCCTGCAGGTCTCCCTCTACGCCCTGCTAGGCGTCGTTACCTTGGTAACCGCGCTCTCCAACGCCTTCGTCATAGCCACCATCTTCCTGACCAGGAAGCTCCACACGCCGGCCAACTTCCTGATCGGGTCTCTGGCCATCACGGACCTGCTGGTGTCCATCCTGGTGATGCCGATCAGCATCGTCTACACCGTCACCAAAACATGGTCGCTCGGTCAGATCGTTTGCGACATCTGGCTCTCCTCTGACATCACCTTCTGCACCGCCTCCATTTTGCACCTGTGCGTCATCGCGCTGGACCGCTACTGGGCCATCACGGACGCGCTGGAGTACTCCAAGCACCGCACGATGCGCAGGGCGGCCATGATGGTGGCTGTCGTTTGGGTGATCTCCATTTCCATCTCCATGCCGCCGCTCTTCTGGCGGCAGGCCACAGCGCAGGGCGAGCTGACGGAGTGCGTGGTGAACACGGAGAAGATCTCCTACACCCTGTACTCCACCTTCGGTGCCTTCTACGTTCCCACTGTGCTTCTCGTCATCCTCTACGGGAGGATCTACGTTGCGGCGCGCTCACGCATCTTCAAGACGCCGGCTTCCGGGAAGCGCTTCACCACGGCGCAGCTCATCCAGACCTCCGCGGGGTCTTCGCTTTGCTCCCTGAACTCCGCCTCCCACCAGGACTCGCACCTGCACGCCGGGAACACAGGTGGAGGCGGAGGCTCACCTGTGTTCATGAACAGCGTGAAGGTGAAGCTGGCGGACAGCGTGCTGGAGAGGAAGCGCCTGTGCGCGGCGCGGGAGCGCAAAGCGACCAAGACACTGGGCATCATCCTGGGCGCCTTCATCGTCTGCTGGCTGCCGTTCTTCGTCAGCACGCTGGTCAACGCCATCTGCACCACGTGCTGGTTCAGTCCGGTTCTGTTCGACCTCTTCACCTGGCTGGGATACCTGAACTCGCTCATCAACCCCGTCATCTACACGGCGTTCAATGACGACTTCAAGCAGGCTTTCCAGAAGCTCATGAAGTGCAGAAGGAGCTTTTAGGGAAACAGAAACTATGTTTCAGTAGATTACAGCTTCTGTAATTCAATTCATGGAATATTAGGGATTATAGGAGCAAATCTCCACCAAACAACTCAGAAACTTTTGGATTTGTCTCCAAAATATAGAAGACAAACATGGAAATGTCTGAGTTTGAAAAGTTGAAAAATTGCAAGAAAGAACAAAAACTTGTAAATTTTGAGATTAACTATAGAAATTTTCTAAAAGATTTTTGTTGACTTCAGAAGTCAAAAAAATATTTGATCTCAAAATTTCACATTTTCTTCCAGCAGAAGTTTGACTTGAGTCATTGATCACTAGGTGACATGATGGCAAAGAAAATCAATACATTTCTGCCAAATAACTCATCAGAATATTAATCTCTGACATCCTGATTAAAGTCAGCAATATTAACCATGGCAATGCTATGTTATTATTGACTTTTTTAAATTCTCTGAGTTTCAAAAGTTTGAAATTTTCAACTTGAAACAGAAATGTAAAAAAAAAAATTCTGTTTTATTTTACATTAAATTCAAAATTTGAATGTTTTGGGGGGTTTTTTGCAAATTTTCCATTTATGAAACACAAAAATTCCCAAAAGTCAAAAATGTTAGACTTTTCATACTCAAACTTTTCAAACATTTTCTTTCTTTTTTTCTAAAATTTTAAAATTAATCTGAAAATTTCAGATATTTTTGAGGTGGAAATGAACTTTTTTATATCAACAGTTGTCATGGTGTACATCATAAATGTGAAACAGATTTATTGCAGTAAGAGTTTCTGCAGCGCTCTGAGATTAAATATATTTTTCCAGCATTTATTTTTTTCTGCCTCAGAGTCAAAGAAAACCCCAAATGCATCTCCTCCTCTTGTCGAGCCGAAGCCGCAGCATCAGGGACACGCTAAACAAATCTATTTAAAAACATTATGACAATAAAGTCTTAACATTATCACTTTATTCTCTTAATACTATAAGTTTATCAGGCTAAATATTTAGCTTTTTACTAACTACTAATCATTCAGATTGAAGTTTAAGGCTTAATATTTTGATTGCTAACTAAAAATTTAGCTTCAAACTAAATATTTAACAGCTAGCTTTAAGCTAACCTTGTGATCTCCTGTAATGATTCCACGATTAGCTTGCAGCAGCTAGCTCCAAGCTAACCTTGTGATCTCCTGTAATGATCCCACGGTTAGCTTGCAGCAGCTAGCTCTAAGCTAACCCGATGAACTGCTTTAATGATCACACGGTTAGCTTGTAGCAGCTAGCTCTAAGCTAACTCGATGATCTGTCGTATTGATCCCGGTATCTTTGTGGTGGTTGCAGCAGATTTGGTGCCGCTTTGGACCAGCGCCAAGTTCTGGCGTCTCGATACAGTTTGTCAGCAGACGGGAGAATGAAGATCTTAAACTTCCTGGCTGTGCTGCTGACTTTGGACTTGATGGAACCCACTGGACCCGAAACGGCGCCACAAATCATCACCGACTATCGACCTTTAGGAAGTTTAATTTTCTACTCTTCCTTCAGATCCTGGGAGATTCATTGGAAGAAAGATAACACATCTGAGGACACTGCAAAATGCTGCAGAATATTTTCTGTCTAGTTTCTAATTCAATAAGACAAAAATAGCTTCAAAGTAACTTTTCAGCAAGATATAAGAGCTCGTCAGTAATTCTTTTTATATTGAAAAAAATAAAACTATTATTTTAATGGTTAGATTTTATCATTTATATTCCCATGATTGGAATGAATAAATCTGCCAGTGGAACAATTTTGATCAGTATCCTGTAATTATTTAATGAAAATAAGCTAATACATCTTGCTGAAAAGCTGCTTTTTAGTTATTTTTGTTTTATTTTAAGTGGACAGGACATAGTAAGATTTTGTGTTTTTGCAGTGAACTTTCCATCAAGGCCATAACAAAACATTTATTTTTTAAAAATCACTCTTTATTCGTCTTATATAGTATTTATGTCTATTGAAGACGGGAGTTCTGGGGTTTTCTTTAGCTGTAACCCATAATTATAAATACCCAAAATATATTACTGTCAGTTTATGAATTGGTTTATGGAAACTGCATCTTTGTTGACACGTTTAGATTTAAAATCTTCATCTTCCAAAGAGGTTCGGATGATAAAAGGTTATTTTATTTGGCAGATTTGTTTGGAAACATGCAGGAAAGCCATCTTAAAGACTGAAGCATGCATCTTTCAGAAGAAAGGAGGGACCTACAACAGACTAACATCCAAAACAAATCTAATTTATCCATCAAAAACTGTTTTTTCTGGATGATGGGAACTACTGTGAAAGGATCTTTTGTGACATTGTGGGGAAAAAAGCAAACCTGAAGCAACTGGACTGAAACCTGCAGACATGTAAAGCCATTAAAATGTCTGTTTTCTCCCCGTCTCTCTGCCGTTGCTCCCATGTTTCTCTGTGCCAGAGTAAAAATAATAAGCGAGACTAAAAACGCTTCATTTGCATAAAAATAAAAGTGCTGGGCTGAGGTGTCTACATGTTGTAGCTACAACAATAACGCTGAAGCAGCAGAACCGGGTCACATTGATATTACATAAACAGCAAATATTGATTTTAATAGGTTTTTTATGTGCTTGTTGATTAATGTGTTCATGTGGGAAAAGGTTATTGGCAGATTGGATGGACTTGCAGGAAAAGTTCGATTTAAATCACATTCCTGGAAGCCCTGAAAACGACGGACCATGAGAGAGTCATTCACCAGATTCAGTTCATTTTGGGTTAAGTTATTATTATTATTATTATTATTATTATTATTATTATTATTATTATTATTATTATTATTATTATTATGTTTAAAATGTGTTGAGAGGACTGGATGAATCTGTTTTCAGGAGAAATAAAAATTATGAATAAATAAAAGATGAAATAATATGTTGTGAAAATCAATATGGCTTCTCATCTCTGTTTGCTTTTCCAAACGTCAGCTGGATGTAAAACAGACACATATGTGTTACTGTAGCTTTAGCACAGAAAACAATAAACTGATATGAATTATTAAGTGTTGGATTGAAACAGCCAACAGAGTAAAATGCCTTGGAATATTCACACTTTGTTATATCACAACTCTAAACTTTGATGGATTTATCTGGACTTTTTTATTAATTAAATTACTCATTATTTTACAATCAAATCCAACTTCTTAAACTCTGAAATCTGCTCATTTTTTTTTCCAGAAAGGTTCTGAAATAAATCTCAAATTAAACATTTTTTTAAAACTAAGTTTCCACTTTTGAAACACAGAAAATTTCCAAAGTAAAAATGTTTTCTTCTTCTGAAATTCAGACATTTTTAAGTTATTTGTAGAAAGTTTTTAGATGAAATTTCTGTGGGTTTTTTTCTGGCACATATTTGACTTTTCAGTATTTATTTCATTAAAAATTTATAAATGAATTATTTCATTTTTATTCATAAATAACTATGTATAGATAGATAGATAGATAGATAGATAGATAGATAGATAGATAGATAGATAGATAGATAGATAGATAGATAGATAGATAGATAGATAGATAGATAGATAGATAGATAGATAGATAGATAGATAGATAGATAGATAGATAGATAGATAGATAGATAGATAGATAGATAGATAGATAGATAGATAGATAGATAGATAGATAGATATATGATGCAAACCAACCGGGAACACAGAAACTAAACTGATCTGCTCAGACGTTCATCATATAATCTCTACATCTTGTTCCAATTCCAGCATTTTGGTTGTTTGTTCAATAAAATCTTAATTTTATTCCAAAGACGGTAAGAAAACATGAACCCAAACCGGTCTGTCGCTGTAGATCAGCTTCGACGGGGAAACCACTGCCGGTAACATCCGGCCGTCTGGAGCAGGAGAACCGAAAGGTCACGACGCATTTAACCTCAGAAGATGGGGCCTGTCACTTCTCGGCGAGCGTGAGGAGCAAGGCCACAGCGGAGCGTAAACAGAGTGAGTGACAGCGGCGCAAACAGACGCAGAAAAGAATCGTAGGAGCTGCTGATAGCGGCGCTGAAGGGCAATAAGACACAACAGGCGGAACCCAAACCACCGCTTGGAAATACAAACAGGCATCCAGATTCAAACGTTTTGATTCATTCATTTCACACAGACGGAAAAACAACAACCCAAACAGTGTGGGGTGCCTGTTTTGGTCCAAATAAATAAAAATATGAGCTAATATTCAAGAATTCAAGAATCACATAAAGATGCAGAAAACTAAGAGCCGCTGCACTGAAAACCTGACTGTTATTCCACCAAATGCTGGTTTCTGAACTCTTCCTGAGTAAAATCATGACTATTATTGTTTATAAACTAACATTAACTTGTTTTCTTGGCATCATTTAAAGTCTGAAAGCAATGCAAATTTTTCATTATTTTTACCATTTTTTATTTTCAGCAAAATTTCTGCTTTGAATTTTGGGGACATGCAGTCAGTAGTTCACAGATGTTCATTTCACTGTAAAAGAAAATGGTTATTTTACGTGTTTTTTTTCTTCCAGTGTTGAATTTATGTTTATTATGAGAGGTAAAATGGATGAATGCTTTAAACAAAGTCTCATTTTCTGCTTTAATGCCTTTAAATGTTAAGTTTTGTTTTGCTAATTCAAAGTTTTTGAATCAAACTTTTCTAAAAATGTACAAAATGAAAAGTTTCAGCATGTTTATTTAAATATGCTGACGAGGGAAAACAACCTTTCTGAACCTGGAAAATTGAGTTTTCAGCCAATTTGTGAGCTTTGAAAAGCAGAAGGTGTTCGGATGTTTCGCAGGTTGTTTTGTTGTTTCGTTCTGCTGTCGATGCACTGAGCGCTCAAGCAAGTTCAAGAGTCGGTTCGCCATGAAAAATGATGATTTACTGTAAACTTAAAACATTCTGGCTCTTCTACAAGCAAAATGCAAGATATTAAATTTAACTCGAGTATTTTTAAGGATTTCAGGTTGAAATTTGATTTTGTTTCTACAGAGTAAAATGATTTAATTATTATGCAGTTAGTTTAAGTTATTTTTAGGAAAACTTTCAGGAATGTGTAGCTAAAATAAATCAAACCAACTCTCAAATGAAACAAATTTTTCTTTCACTTCCCACTAAAAGATACTTTTTTTTCTCATCTGAGAAAAACAGATTTTATATCCATATCCAAGGTTGGGATGACATAGACACACAGTACATAAATTATGCAGATTTGAGTGTCTGTGCATGACTTGCTGACATTTTGGTTAATGTATAGATATGACTCCTCCTGTGTCGCCGATTCAGACGGCGGTTTATATTCCAGCCTGACTCAGAGACACACAGGGGATGAAATATTAAAGAAACCAAACAACTGTTTCACATTTCCACTCAATTCAAACACAGAACACAAAAACTTCCTTGTTTGAGCTGGGCGACAAAAAGCAAAGCAAAAACAGATGCATTCAAATATTTCCAAATATTTCCACTGTTGTTTAGAAAATGATGCCTTGCTGAAAATATTCCTGCCCCTTTAATTATTTCCGTTCATTAAAGGGATTGATCAGGATTTATTGATTGTTGAAATAATTGTAAACTAGTAATCAAATAAAGTTAATCATTAATTGGAATATAAACCTATAAAAGGCCAATTGATGAAAAAACTCTGTATCAATAAAGCAGAAATAAAGACAAAACTGAAAACATTTTGCATTTAATATAAATGCTAATTCTTCACTGTAAAAACTTAAAGTCTTTTAAGTTTTTACAGTTTATTTTGGTCAATAAACTAAGTCTAGTTTATTGACCAAAAGTCAATAAACTAGACTTTTGGTCTAGTTTATTGACTTTTATATAGTTTATATTGCAAATATTTTAGCACATTTAAAAAATTTCACAACTAAAAACAGATTTAGTAGCTTGGTTTGATCGTATGATTCATTATTATTGATGAAAATGTTTTATTTCCAATTAAATTTAGTCGTTCATTTGCATCTTTAATGTTGTATGAAACAGGCGATAAAATAAGAAATTTTCTGTCCGATTACGGGTTTTATAGTGTTAGTAACGCCTAAAAAAAATCAAAATTTTCACATTTTTGTGCTAAAGTTTGTGTTTCTGCTGCTTCTAAAAACGACAAGGTTTTTTTGTGGTGTCTGAAAAATGAGCCATTTCAAAAACACTCCAAAAGTGACGTCACAAATCTCTACGAACTGCCCTGACCTAGTGACCCCGGTGGAATCCAGACCCGTTACCTAGCAACCGAAACGGCATTCCACCCGTCACCTAGCAACCGGAGTTCCAGCACCAAGAACAAATAAGAAAATATTTTCCTTTTAACCAATGATTTATTGTAGAAGCAGCTCTTCCTCTGTGCCAAACACATCCATGTTTGGTCAAATTGTTATTTGTTATCCTATTATTCATCCACATGCTGAAAAAACAGTGTAATTATCTCAGAAGTTTTATCAATTTACTTAGAATATGATGCATTGTGACAAAACGTAAGTGTTTAGTATGTATTTTACATGGTTTTATTAGCTTCCCGTATAAAATCCTTCAAATTTGTCTCTGTTTTTTGTTTTCTTCTGTCTTTACAAGATTATTGGCACAGTTTATCCTTGTGCTGTGCCCTTCACTGAGTCACAGTGACATGGTTAAAGGCACTAAATGTTTAAAGAGGGATAAGAATAGAAAGATTACAAATGTAGACGGTAAATTTGGCAGAGAAACGAGACGACAGAGAACTGGAACATTTTTTTGGGAATAACATTAGAAGATCACAGGTAAAGGTCAGATGTGAAGGTTGCAAACAGAGCTAAATATTTTCTTTGCCTCATTGATTTACACCCTTGGAGTTCGTTTAGAGTTAGTCTGTAATTTGTATTGCCGGGACACAGTCTGCATTGTTGAAATAATTTTGAGTGGAAAAGGTCAGGATACAGAAGCTGAGCACAGGTTTCAGTAATAAGCAAAAACATAATTTAGACAGCAGAACATATTAACCATAACAACTGGAAAAGACCACACACCTTACCCATGGCTGCACATTAACACATTTACCTTAAACGACAGGCAGATTGTGCACACGTCCAGGGGGAGAAACATAACAAAATACAAAAATGGCTGCCATAACAACTCAGAAACAATGTTTATCATGCTTGGGAGCTTCTGGCAGAGAAAATGTGAGGTTTTTGGGGTGAGATGAGGGAGGGAGAGTGAAGGAGAGTTTGGAGAGAAACACACAAAACACTCACAGCCGAGGGGTAGTTTGTTCCACTCAGTGATCCGTCCAGTTAAAAGCAGATGAACCACAGATGAACCCAATAAGAGTGAAGCATTTTTATTCAGTGATTTTTTCACAGTTTAAATTTACATATTATGCAAAATTTGCATAAAGGTCCAAATTTATTTATATTTGGGTTTAAAAACAGCCAAATCGCCATGTTATGGCGATAAGTTTATGTGTTTTGGTGTCTGGAAAATGAACCATTTCAAATTCCTCCAGACTGTTAGATTACAGTGGATGGGCACTGCATGGTTACCTAGCAACCCAAGCTGAGCTGCAGCACATTTGGTCAGCTGGTTTTGCCATTGTACAATGGCTGCTGGAAAATACAGGGGTTTTGTGATTGACTTACCATCTAGAAACCAGTTGCTGCATTCTTGTTATTTGTGTAGGAGACTCTACGAATGTTTCTCTAAAAACAGTCTCATAGGTTTATGGGCTGTACACCAACATGTTAATTGCATTTTTTACTCAAAGTCATTATTAGTCACTGAGATTTTAGTCTAGTCTGTTTTCCCCTACTGGTCTGTTTTAGGGTGTCTTTTCATTTTAAATCCAAATAAGCTTATGGCCACGCCCACCAACTTAATGTTTACACTCGCATGTGAAAACATCAGCAAAAAGATGAGCAAAAATACAACCATACATCTTTAAAAAGCAAAAGTGGAGCCTCCTGCACAAATGACAAAAATGCAGCGAGTGGTTTCTGGATGGTAGGTCAACAACAAATCACTTGTCTTTTCCAGCAGCCATTGTACAGCAGTAAGACCAGCTGAACAAATGTGTTGCAGCTAAGCTTGGGTTGCTAGGTAACGGGCAGAATGCAGTTGAGGTTGCTAGGTTACAGTGCATACTGATTTGTTAACATTCTGGAGGTTTTTGAAACAGCTTATTTTCCAGAAACAAAAAAAAACATGAACTTATTGCCAAAAATATAATTTAGGAACTGATTTTAGAAGCAGTAGAGAACCAAATGAAATTACAAAAACATGTAAAATGTGAAAAGTGTCTTTGTCATGTCCAGTGGTAAAGACAGACAGTAAAATTAAAACATTCACTAGATGCTAACAAGACCAGAACAACAGAAGAAATCTACATACGGCCACAATGTGTCGAAATAAAAACAGTTGTGAGAAAAGACTCTTACCCACAAATGATGCTAATGGACTTGCTAAAGGACATCATTGTGTTTAAGGAAAAGCAATCAGATTCATCACAGAAACCTGTTGTGACTCTAACAGTAGCATGAAAGGTTGCCAGAGTAACGCAAAGGAGAATATTTCTGATTTAACTGTTATGTTAACCAGAGAAGGAACAGGCGAGCTGATAAATGCTGGATGGGTTTTGGTGACTCTTTGACAAAATGACACAGTTTATCATCATGGCAGAAGAAATAACTCAATGTTCATGTGGACAACAAACTGGACTGAAGAGAAAAGACCGTACTCCCACAGGAAGCCATGGACAGCATGACGTAAAACATTTAACTTCCCTTTGGGATTTATAATCTTTCATACTTTGAATTGAACCAAATTGAACTATATTGAATACCACAGATTGACATGATAGCAGATAAATCAGAGTTAAGCCCTACTGGATTTTAGAAGTAATTTTTGCCTGAAAAAATACATAAAGTAAATTCAGAATAGCTCCAGTTATCTGAACAAAATGCAAACTTTTGGTGCCTGTGTAAAGTTTGGGAGAAGAGCCAAAATTATTATGCAAAATTTATATTTTGCATAATAATTTTGGGTTTCTTCTGCTTCTAACAACAACCCAAGTGCTTGAAAAAAATATCAACCATCAGTTTTTGACAATAAGTTAATATTTTTTTGAGTCTGAAAAAATAAGCGGCTTCAGAAATCTCTGGAATGTAAAGTCACAAATTACTGACCCTTCACCTGGTGAAGGGCCCAGCTCGTTACCTGGCAACCCCAGCAGAACTCCACCTGTTACCTAGCAACCCAAGAGGAGTTCCAGAATGTTTGGTTAGCTGGTTTTACAGCTGTATTGTTTTGTTTTGAGCAAAAAATATAATGAACATGTTTTGTTTCGCCCATTAGTCAATGGGCGAAACAAAACATGTTCACCGTTAAGGACAGCAAAGAAAACCAAAACAGTCATTTTCAGGCGTTTGCTGCTCCTCCGTCTCTCAGTTCAGTGACTCTCGGCTCATAAGCTTCATGTGCTGCTGGCTGTCTTGTGTCTACCTGAGATGCGGGGAGGAACATTGCTTTTTACTCCCAGGCGCTGCATGTACCGCTGGGAGGATGAGGCGCTGAATCCTGTTTACTGAGGTATGAAAGGGAGTTTTATCTCAGAAAAACATGAAAGTCTGTCTCGGATTTTCTAACTATCGCTCCTTCTGACACGTTGGAACACCAGGTTGATCATAAATGAAAAACTATCTTTGGACTGTTTGAGCTGGGACACAAAAAGTAAAATGAAAACAACTAAATTCAGAGATTCCTTTATACAAACGCAAAATGCATATTCATTTTGTCTAGTTCTGGCTTAATTTCTGCTCTGAATATGTATTTTTAAGTCTTTACACTTCAGTCAATCAATTGATCTATTGCTAAATTAGTTGACAATCATTTCAATAATCGATTAATCATGAGCGATCACAGTAATCAATTCAGATTATCTATTTTTGTTCAGATTCTGGGATTTTTGCATGACAGAAAAAAAAAGAAAAGTTTAAGTTAGTAATTTAAAGTAAGGCAAAACTAAGATATTCAGTTTTAGATATTTTCTCTAAAAACTGAAACAAAAATTCTTAATAAAATTTTGTGTTTTGCAGTGTTGACTAAAACCTTAAACCTTTCAGATTCACTTGGTTCAAATTCACTAAACAAATTATATGAAATTGATCTTCAGGCAATAAAATGTTTATTTTCTTATTGAAAAGAGGAACTTAATTGTTTATTTGAATCTTTAATGTATTTCTAAAGTTCTAGAAATAAGGCAAACGAAAAAAAAAATCCTTCATCAGATTAATCGATTAATCGTCAGAACAATTGATTAATTGATTACTAAAATAAACATTTAAGTCCTTTCTCCCGGTAAATCCCCGGAAATTAAATTTGTTGATGTACAAGGAAAATAATGTGTAGTAGTTATCGTTATTTTTATTTTAATATGCAAAGTAATAACACCAAGTAGAGCAAAACGAGTAAGAGCTGAACTACCTTGTTAATGGGTAATCATGTGATTTAATTTGTGACCAAAATAATTTAATAATTATTAGAGCTAAAACAAAACGTACTAAGAAAAATCTACTTTGATAAAAGGTTTTCCGTTTGATTGAGAAAACATTCATTAGCAATCCCCAAAACATTCACCAATTAACATAAATGTATTACTCATTCATTCTATTTTGTTTCCGGGAGATGATTCAGAAATGCCTCGCTTCCTCCCCTGCTGATGCTTTGCATTGTTCAGACACCAAATGCCAAATACGAAGCGATATCGCTTCTATCTCACTGAGGTCCTAATGTCAGATTTAAATTTCTGTCCCTGCAGGGAGGTTTAAACTCATATCTGGCAACGCAGCCTCTCCAGACGACAAGATACGTTTCTTTCTCAAGTACATTTATAGGTCAAGTTGGATGGTATCAGATCAGAGGCACAAGCGGTCTTTTATCGTGGAGGAAAACCTGGCCTTTATGTGAGTCTCCGTCTCTGTTCGCCGGTGTTTCCAGATTGCAGCTGGCCGGGTTTTGACCCGAGCAACTTCCCAGAAGAGTGAAAATCCAGTGGATGGTCTGGGGAAGAGATAGGATGAAGAAATGTGACTGGACGGAGAGAAAGAAAGCTTTTAGAAAGTCAGAGGTGCAGAGAGGAGGCAGAGCGGCCAGCGACTGGAAGGCAGACGGATTTGAAATGGACGCCGTGTCTGTCAGAGAAACCTCATCTATTTATCTCAGAAATGGAAGAAACACCAGAAAACTACATTTTTTACAGTGTAGTTACTGTCTGCAGAAGTGTTTAGAAAAAAAACAAAATATTAACACTTATTAAGGCAATCAGAAGAATGGAAGACGATTAGAGCCACTGAAAAAAGAAAAAACTTGAACCGAAAGTCAGAATACTGAGAAAAAATAAATAAATTCTGAGGGAAAAAAAATCTGGAAAAACAAATCAAAAGTCTGAGAAAAAAATCAAAAATCTGGATTTTGAAATTAAAGTCATAATCTCAGAATTTTGAATCTATTTCACTTATCACTTGGAAAATGTGTTGTTATAAATAAAATGAAATAACCTGCCAGTGGAACTGGAACTTTTTCATCAGTATTAATGAACTGCTGACTGAAAACAAGCTCACATTTTGTTGTAAACTTATTTGTAATTTAGTTTTTGTCTTGTTTCAAGTGAACTAAGATATTTGCACTGCAAACTAGACAAAAAATACTTGGTGAGATTTTGTGTTTCTTGGAATGACAACAGCTGACCACACATGCTGGAGATTCTCTTGGGTTGCTAGGTAACGGCCCGTGGACTGTGCATGTTAACAGTGAAATAATCCAAAACTTTTTAATATTGAGGCATTATTGACTGAAAACAAGCTCCTACATGTTGCTGAAAAGTTACTTATAAGTTAGTTCTGTCTTAGATATTTGAACTAAAACTTACAATTTGAACGATTTCATGCAAACAAATAAAAGTGATTAATTACTTGATTGATTTAATCTGCTACATTCCTCTGCTTCCATCTGAAGGGACGAAGTTGTTCAGATATTCTTTTTATTTTTCCCTCTTGGGGTTTTCTGGAGGTGCATATAGATGTTTGCATCTGAAATATAAACTGTGTGTGTCTTGGTTTGGTGTTTCTGGCTTAACCCCGACAGCAGAGCAGGCAAATAAAAAGCAAAACCTGCCAATCCTCCAAAGCAAAGCGGCCAAAAGAAGCCCAGCAGTGTGACTTTTGCTGCCTGGTCCTGATACAGTCTAATGGATCCTGCACTCTGGAGGCTCTGCTAGATTAATCTGCCTCTGGCTGCCGCAGAAAGCCTGATTGCCTTTGGACTCTAGCAGCAGAAAAACCCGGGGAAAAAAAATAAAACGCAAAAAACGTGCATTCTACTGCAGAGACCATCCAATTTGAGTTCTAATAAGATGAATTTATGTTTAATTAAAACAGTCATTGAAGCACCTTGTGCTCATAAAAATTTAAAGCGGGCTGCGTCGTGCCATTGTCTGTCGGCCAGGGAAAACAAGCCGCTCTCTTTTGTCCGTGTTCTCGGCTTTATCTTGCTGCCATTAAGTGGTTTTGGCTGTTTTCTCTCGATTGGCGCTCGCTGTTCTTCCTTTTCACTGCTCGCTTTCAGATTGTTCTGCTTCCATGTTCCCATTTGACCCGTTACTTTCTGCAAGGCCCACAAATTATTTCACACACAGCAAGTTAATTTTCTTCCACAGTAACAATGACGCAAAGAAATCCTATATAATACAACAATAACATAAAAGATTATTGTTTTTACTCCTCATTTGATGTTACATATAGATTATTGTTCAATCACAGAGATAACTGCTTATTTAAGAAACTATAAGATTTTTAGCAGGAGATTTTTTATCTTAAATGTAAAATATATACTTATATACTGGCTTCATTTCTGCTCTTAATGTGCTTTTATGAGTCTGTGTACTCCAGTTAATCGATTACTAAATTAGTTAATAATTACTTCAATTATCAATTAATCATGATTAATCCGATTAATCTCTTCAGATTATTTTTGTTCAGATTCCATTTTTATTTTTGCTTGACAGAGAAAGATGAAAAAGTTTTATGAATTAATAAAATGTCTTGTTAGCTCTGTTTGTGTGACGGTTGTCCTAGTTTGGAGTTTTTCGTTTTAGTTTCGCTTTATTTTGTTGTGACTTTCTGCTTTTCTAATTCAGTTTTAATTAGTTTTTAGAGTGCGTTTTCTGCCTTTTGTGAGTTATTATCAGTTAATTTTAGTTCTAGTTTTTATTAGTGACAGAAGCAGTTTTTTTGTTTTGGCAGTAAGTTGAAGTTTTTGGTGTCTGGACAATGAAACGTTTAGAAAACATCCGGAATATAACGACACAAACAAGACAGCACTACGCCGTTACCTGGCAACCCCAGTAGGTTACCTAGCAACCCAAATGGATGTCAATAATGTTTGGTCAGCTGATTTCACCTCTATATATTCTCAATGGCTGCTGGAAAAGAAAAGTGTTTGGTTGTTGACTTACCGTCCAGAAACCACTTACTGCATTCTTGTTGGCTTTGAAGGAGGCTCCACTTCTGCTTTTCGAAGACGTATACTTGTCTGGTTGTGGATCTGTTTACAGCCATTTTCACATATGATGGTAAACGTTGAGCTGGAGGCTTGGCCAGCAGCAGAATATCTGGGTTTAAAGTGACATGATGCTCTAAAGCAGCTGAAAACATGCATTTTGTTCAAAAAGTGTAATAATTATGTTTTGTGTAGACCTTTGACCTATTCTAACAATAGATCACCTTTAAATATGTACATGGTGTTAACTGGTTGTTTTTTAATTCTTGCACTTTAAGCATAAAATTGCATCTTTGCCAACTTATTATGCTTTCCATGTTGCCATTTGCAACGTTGGTTTGATATTTATTATTCTCTAGTCCCACACACTCCATTTACCCCAGAGGTCAGAACCTTGACCTCAGAATAATTCCACAACTAGACACAGAAATTTTAGTTTAGTTCAGTTTTGAAAAAAATTGTTGCGACTAGAATGAGGTGGGATTTTATTTGGCCATAAACCAGTGAGATTTATCAAACTGGTTTAACTCTTTTTGTGTCACTTTAGTCACATTATCAACAACAGGAAGTTACTACTGGCAGAAATGACGAAGACGACACCAGGAATTGATTGGAGGAAGATGGCGCTCCGTCACATTTCTTATTTAATGGAAAAACAGCTACTGGGATTTTGTGTTTTGCCAATATTAGTGGAAAATAAAGTTTTGCGCAGATTTGTAATGAAAACACAGCGAGTGTCACCAAATGTCTGGAAACATTTTTCTGAATTTTCTCCGTAAATCCACAGAAAAACTTGCATTTATGGAAACTCAGGCTAAACATTTTTAGCTTGTTTTGCTTGTGCACTTATTTTATGTTATATTTTTATTTATTTATTGTTATTTTTGTAGAAATTGATTCGAAATGATATTTTTTGAGGAATAAGGCCAAATTTTGTTGACTGATGATTGATTTGTAAAAACGATAATCTTTCAGGCATCAGGGATGTTAACCTTTAAAGTTCAGTTACTAACTTCTTTATTAGATTTGCAACTTTATAGGAGTAAAGGGCAACTTCAGAATATCCAGTCACTGATTTTCTTATTTAATTGCAGCATCCAGTTTGTTCTCATCCATTTATAGTTGAAGCAACACAAATGTAGGCGACATCACAGGAGTCTATTTTTTTAGGTTTAAATGCCTTTTGATGTACTTGTCGGTGAACTTTTCAGGCTGGCAGATAAAAGAAGTCAGAAGGTAAAACATCTTTGTAAAAGGCAGAAATCAAAAGTAAAAGGGTAGAAGCTCAGAAAACTCTCAGGGGAACGGGAGAAAAAAGGTTGAAGTCTGCGTTTCGCCAGGTGTGGGCTGAGATCTCATGAGGTGAGATCCGACGGCAATGTCCCAAAGCAGCAGCAGAAAATATGAGGTAAAAAAAGAGAAGAAAAGGATTGTGAGATCGGCTCTGAGCACCTGAAACCCGAGTCCCTCAGCGGAGAGTCAGGGAAGCAGGGGGCACACCATGTTTTCCACAAGCTGTCAAACAAACCGTTTGCTGGGGAGAGGAGGGCAGCCGGAAGCCATGTCAGCACGCAGAGGGAGAGCGCTTAATCATGTCAAACATAAACCTGTCTGCACCCAGCGGGGCACAGTGAGCTTAGAGTACCGCAGAACAACACGGTGCACGTTCTGCCAACACATAAACTAAATGTGAACCTTCATGGTTTTATTTTGAAGGGGATTTTTTATGTAAAATTCACTTTTTGCACTTCTGATTGGGCCTCAAGTGCTACTGAAAACATCCAAAACCATTTTTTGTTCATAAATTAAAAATGACCTATAAACTTCATTTCCATCTTGATCTCCTTTCAGACTGAACTGTTTTAAGATGTCTTGTCACTTTAAATCCAAATAAGCTACTGCTGGCCACGCCCCCCCAACGCAATGTTTACATTTTCACATGAAAATGGCTGCTACAGGTGAGCACTTATACACTTTGGAAAGCATTAGTAGAGCCTTCTACACAACCAACAAAAATGAGGCAAGCTGTTTCTGGACAGTAAGTCAACAAATGAATACCTGTCATTTCCAGTAGCCATTGTACAGCGCATACAGCCGTAAAACCAGCTGACCAAATGTGCTGGAGTTCAGCTTGGGTTGCTAGGTAACGGCTCAATATGAGATTTTTGAAACAATTCATAAAACATTAACTTATTGATCAATAGTGGCTGGATGTTTTATTTAAGTGCGTTTAGAACCAACTGAAAGTGTAAAAACATGAAAAATACATTTTTCATAATAGGTCCTCTTTAATGTTTCTTGGGGTCTCGGAAATTAGTTGTTTTCAAAACCACCTGATTTGTAAGTCACAGTGTGTGGTTACCTAGCAACCCAAACTGTTGTTACCGCTATATTTGATGCACAATGGCTTCTGGAAAAGATAAAAAGTGTTTTGTTGTCAACTTATCATCCAGATACCACTTGTTTCACTCTTGCTGAATGTGCAGGAAGCTCAACTTCTGCTTTTCCAAGCTGTATGGTTGTATGTTTGTTTATCTGTTAGCAGCCATGTGAGTGTAAACGCTGAGTATGGGGACGAGGCCAGCTGCAGATTATTTGGATTTAAATTGACAAGATGCTGTAAAACAGCTCAAAATGGGCAGAACTGTCCAATAAATGTATAGGCCATAGACACACCTGTTCATAGAAGTAAGGTACTTGATTTCTCCTATATGTACAAATCAAAGGAGGCAAAATAAAGCTTACGTTTTTCCAAAAGGTAAAACACAAATATATCAGTTAGTTCATGGTAAAAACTGACAGAAAATGTGAACGTTTAGCTGTAATCACAGCTGATTGTGAACCTGAGTCATTTACCAAGACTGCAGTAAACTATGGTGTCTTTAGTTCTTGTTTTGTAACAAGCTGCACATCTTTACCTCCATCTCTCTCCCTCTCCTGGAAAAGCAAACAGGCTGCTGTTGTGCTGCCCCCTCATTAGCCTGTATTGGCTGCACCGTTTTGTTTCCTCGACTCTCTTCACTCAACACGCAGAACGACGTAAAACCGCTCAGCAGCTGCAGTGAAGTTTATATCACTATCATTTTAAATATGAAGAATAATAGAAAATTACATGTGTGCTGTTTTTATTTTGTTTTTCCATGTTCCAGTTTTTGGTTCCTCATAAATTGCTCTTTTTGCAGGGACAATGATTATAAAACAAAAACTGAAATTATACAGCGCTCCTTTTTCTGGCAGATGGTTCATCAGTGTTGTTATATAAATAGAAAAAATTAAATACACACTGAATCAAGTTTGATTTAACATGGCAGTGAGCACAACAGCTGCATTTTGACTCAAACTGAATTTAAACAGATTAAAAGTGCAAAAATTATACACAAACATATGGTGATGTTTACATTAGTCAGATATATTGATCCATGCATATAGCCTCCATTTAACTAGTGAATGTGAGCTATCAGGGTTTTAATTAATAATTAAGGTGAGATTTGCCTTTTGAATACCTATCTGGACCTGTTTTGTTTGTTTTTCCCTGTTTCAAGTGAAAAAACTTTTTTTTTCAATTTTAACTGTTTTTAACACAAGAATAGTTTAATAAATATACATTGACAAAATAAAACTACAATTATCAGTACGAGAGTCAAGGGTTGACTGACCTTCAGGGTTATTACCAATCATTTAATGCATAACAGTAAAAAGTACAAAATAGTAAAAATACTCCTCAAAGTATTTCATTTCCAGCCACCCAAAAAAACGTACTCAGGTAAATATTATGGAGTAACTTTTTCTCACTGCACAAACAACCAAACTAATTGAAAAAGCTGTTCCCCTCCTTGCCACTGGGGGCGCTGCACCAAAACCACTGAAAAAGACACAGAGTGCAACTTCCTTCTTTGTGAAATGTAAACAAAAGTGGAGTAGAATCAGATCTTAGTGGTTGTATGACTTTGCTGTTTGTTTTTGGTAAAAGACTAAGAGCCATTTCTCCCTGCTAGCGCTAGGCTAACGCGTTTGTTTTGGCTGCATTTACCCAGAATGCCGTGCTTCCTGTTATTGGAGCGGTCCCCGGTCCACTTGGCGTTCATATACAAATTCAAACCGAACCGAGACCAACGTATGTAGGCGGAGCAGAGCCCAGTGTATGTTTTATTATTTTGGGGTTAATAATCACCAAAATACCCAAAATAACAACATTAAAGCTGGAAATGAAGGTATCTGAATTTCTTAGCTGGAAAAATTCATTATCTGATTAGGACACAAATACAAAAACAGCCTAAAGAAAGCCATAAATTAAATCCTGGGAGGTATTTTCCTCCCTGGATTTTGCAGTCTGAGCTGCTGCAGAGACAGGAAATGAATGGAGCCATATCATCCAGTAATAACACAGAGCCGATAATGAAGATCTGATTGTGAAGCGATGGTGACACAATGCGTCAGAAAACACTGATAAATGCAACACGTCGGAAAACAAACCCAGTCTGTTTTAAAGTCCACTCATGCAGCCACAGCTCATCTCGGTTCTTCCAGAATCAGTCAAAACGAAACGTGTGAAAATCACGTGACTCAACGCAGACAGAACATCAGCAAGAGGAACAGTTCTTACTTTACTTCAGTTTGGTTTGGAGTCACTTTTTATTCTCCAAAAATGAACAGATCATACTACTGTTTAATCCATTTTAATTAGTTATTTTTTATTTTATTGCAATAAAATAATAAAATCCTAGCTCTAAATTCATTCATTCAGATGCTAAAGTAAAAGTCCAAAACAATACCACACTGTCACCATGTGGTGTTAATGCTGAAATACAACACCTTAGTTAAAATCGAGAACATCATTTAACCACTTTATTTACTACTTTCAATAGAGAAAACAGGAATGAAAACAATCAAGGGTGATTAGACGGAAGTAAGAGCAGCACTAATTTACTTTTATTCAAGTTATGTGGATTTTTCAATATTGAAAGTAATTCATATGAATAGCAAAACCAGGCATGTAACTTTATGCAAAACAATTTTTTCCCATGTGAAACAGAAGTGGAGATATCTGGTAATTATGTGGCTAAAATGAGATTGTTCTTCATTCAAAGTGGGTAAAGTATCCAGAAATTTTACTCAAGTTAGAGAATCAGTTCTGACCACAGTTACTCCAAATACAAGTATAGGGTAGTAACAAAATACTCCTGAAGAAGTTACTCTAGTAAATGTACAGTTTACTAGCACAGTGACTGTTGAGTGCTTAATATTATCTATCATGATGAGGGCATTTCATGAATATTAATTAGCTGGAGCAGTGGTTTTCAAAGTGGGGGCCGCGGACTCCTGGGGGGCCGCCATGGGGCACTGTGAGGACCTCAGCAAGTTTAGATGAAAAAAGAAAATGCAAAATTAAGAATGAAATTGTATTAATTAATAATCAGTTATAATAACTGATGCCAGAGGTGGTGGGATTTTGTGAGTAATTTTTGCCTTATCAGGAACCAAGGCAAAGATGACAGGGATAACCACACTCCAAACCAGCAGGTGGCGGTAATACTACTTAACGTTTTTTTGCAAAGGAGTCCTACAGCAGCTCTGTAAGTTTATTTGCGGGAAACAACATCAAAGTCAAAGTCTTTTGCAGCCGAAGGAAGAAAGAGGAGCAAAAACTCTCTGGATGTGAGTGTGAAAGTTGCATCGTAGAAAAATCTGCCTTCAGGAAAATGCTTAAGAATAAACATCAGCATAAAAAGTGCTTAAATGTACATATTGCTGTTACATGCTGCCTTCGAGCTAGTGCTGGAACCTTCACTTATTGACCTTTGATTTGACAATCAATAAGTAATTTTATGACAAAAGGTTGGATGTTTACTACCAGTTGCTCTCATGCAGACAAACTTGACCGTGATCCATTTCTCGTCTTACTCCAGAACCCGTTTGTTTTTGAAAATCCAGTAAATTGCATTCTGCCCTCTAAATGCTCCGGCTGTCAGGATCGCATGTTCCCCACTGAAAACGATTGATCAGAATTTCCCATTATTTTCCTCAATAATCTCTGTGACCCCAGCGCCATTTCAGTTCCTCCAGATTTGGAGTGTGAACAAATAGTGACCACCAATTGGTCAGTTGCTGACAAACCATCTAAACTGACGAGTGGCATCATGTCAATTGTTCTTCGGAGGCGACTTTGGATGGCAAGTAGTGAAAGAAGTCTTTTTACCCTGGATTAAACAATAACCTTGAACATGCAGTGTGTCTATAAAACTGATGGCCATTTATGCTAAATTAATATCATAATTCATGAAAAGTGAGTAAAAATCAGTCTAAAAGTTGATGTTTCTTTATATTTTGTCTGTTGTTAGAGGCTCTTTGGCCTGGAAAATGTCTTTTCGCCTGACAACACTGCCCTCTGGCGGCGCAGGCGGCGCCCTGCATCCGGGCGAGGCGCCTCCAAGTGCGGCTGCCGCAGCTGCAAGTTGGCCGTCAGGATTTCCCTCCAACAGAGCGTGACTTGTGTCGGACAGCCAGCCCAGCGGGACGCCACCTTTCTGAGGCCCACGGCCGTGTCCGCGTCACACGGCGGACGGATGGATCGCGGGAAAAGCCGCGTTTAGTGAGACAACACTAACACCTGACTGGGGGTTTCATCTCAGGATGCCTCACAAGAGCAAAAAAGAAAAGGTAGCAGTGTGGACGAGTTTAGCTTGTATATTTACATTTTTTTGTCACTAATTCAGCCTTTTATTTTTGTATTTTTTTGTGAAGGAATCCTCCAAATCTGGAAGACCGAAAAAAGCTGGAAGCAAAAATGGACCTGCAGGGGAACAAGAGGTAAAACTTTTAAAGTTTATTTTATTTTTAAACAACGGCTGAGCTCTGGGGGGCTTCTTCAAAGATATTACATTTGCATGAGTTTTGTTTGTTTGTCTTTGAATGGATGCAACTCTGGAATTTATTTTATTTAATGATAGTTACATTTTTAAATTACAGATAAAATAGTATTTTAGTAAATTGAATCTATTATATTAGAGTTAATTATGTGTTTAAGCTAAATTTGTTGTCTTCCATGTTGTTTTTTTAGTTAAATTTCTGTAAATTGTTTTCGTGAAGTAATGGATCCTGAATAAAATAATCTTTTTAAGGTATCACCAATTATAAAACAGGCAATAAACATAACAGTTAATGAAACTGTTATGTTTCAAAATCATCAATCAAATATTTTGATCAATGTTCCACTTAATATTGATCAAAATTAGGATTTCCAGTCTGTTTTTCAGCAGATTTTCAGTTTTCTGGACGCTTGTTACAGATTTGTGGTGCATTCTGGGGATTTTAAATGTTAATCGAACCTCGGCTCTGTTTATGTACCAGACGTTACTCCAGATCAGAGCGTTTGTTGTTTTAAGGCTTTTTTGGGTTTTTGTTTCGGTGTAAACCAGGAAAAGTTGCTCATATGACATGTGGCATGATCTTGTGACTTTATTTTCTGTAAAAGTACTTTTATTCTGTGGGAATAAGGCCAGCATTGTAGCAGTTATTTTAGTCCCAAGTTATTTCTGCAGTGCCTGTTGATTGAATGTAGCAACTGGACAAAAGCCTCAGGCCTGTGTTCTTTCTGTATCTATTCTTCACCACAGATATTCTGCCGTCTTGTTCGAAAATTCTTCATAATTTTTAAAATTGGACCTTAAAGATTTTCTCCAGTCAGATACAAGTGGATCTCAGGAACTTGGTGCATTTTTTGAAGCAATTCAAGTCTCACAAAAGTATTTTCAGTGTCTTTTTTTTTTTTTTTCATCAAAGCTGTTTAGAGTTGCATTTGATTCATAGTAATTGGAACATTGATCAGCATATTTGTGCATTTGCTTGATGATTCTGATTATGTCATTTGATAAAATGTAAAATTTACAGCTTTGAACTTTTAAAATTCCTGAACAAACTTGAAACTTCTGACTTAAGTTTGAAAATGAAACTCAAAAGTTACTTTATTACACAAACATGAGGAAGACTCTGACTGTATAGTTGTGCAGCAAACAGTCACTGACGCTTCACATGGAGGCTGTTTGCAGAGGAATGTATCCAGGCATCTTAATGGAAAGTTGAGTGGAAGGCCGTTACCTAGCAACCCCATCCAGCACAGCCTGTTACCTAGTAACCCAGGTGGAGCTCCAGCACTTTTGGTCAGCTGGTTTTTCACTGGAAAAGACATTTTATTTGTTGTTGACTTACCATTCAGAAACCATACAAATTCTTATCAAGTGTTTTTGGTTTAGTTTGTTGAAATAAGATAAAACTAACTAATCAGCAGCTTTTCACAAATGTTTGGGATCTTATTTTAACATAATAATTCCTTAATATTGAAGAAAAAGTGTTAATTATAAATGAATAATCTGACAGAGGAACAAGATATTTTGGATTATAATATGGGAAACTGGCAGACTATTTCACTAACAGCTAGTATTTATTTGATCAATAATAAGGAAGTATTAACTTTTATGTTACTTGTAACTACTTGCATTTTAAGTGTGATAAGATATTTGCTCTAGATAAAAGTGCTTTTTGTGCTTTTGCAGGACAGCAGTGCCTAAAATCTGTCACTACTTGTGGAATAAATTATGAAAAATTGCCAATTCCACTTGCAGATTATTTGACTGATAGCAAAAACATTTTTTCCATTTTATAAATGAAATACTCTGCCAGTGGAACTAGTAATTTTTCCTCTAAATGAAGGAATTATTGACTTAAAACAAGCTCCTATATTTTTCTGAAATGTTACTTTTAAGTTAGTTTTGTCTAATTTTAAGTGTACTAAGATCTTTGACCAAATATATTTGGTAGGATTTTGTGTTTTTGCAGTGAGTGGCATGACGGTGTGATTCTTTTCGGGTCGTAAATTCAGATTAAATTCGCTCCAGTTGTTCCAGTGACAGCTTTATCAGCTCAATCTGAGATCATTTATTTTGTCAGCAGAACACCGGCCCACTGAGATCGTGTTTCCTGACTGAGAGCCACTGGATCTGATTCGGAAAGGAAAGGAACCTGACCTCTTTACGGCGGAGCCTTCAGCCGCTTTTCTGTCTTCACTTGATTAGAGTGGCTGCTGTCCCACTTCCTGTGGAGCAGGAACCGTCCCACCTGACCTCACTCCGCTGCTGTTTGTGTTTCCACAGGGTTCAGGTAAGAAGGCGCCCCCTGCAGCTCAGCTGCTGAGGGTGAAGCAGCCCGGGTCCCACTCGGCGGTGAAGAGAGAGAAGAGGTTCAGCACCTCCTCATTCCCCCTCAGCGCTAACAGAGAGCTGCAGAAACTTCCAGCTCTCGCAGGTATGTTGGATCTAAGCTGAAGTTTTAAATTATTTGAAGGTGTTTTATGTCTAATTTTAACCAGTTTTCAAAAATAACAGTTGAGGAATACAATCTGAAAATTGCATTTATGTAGCTAAAAATCAGAGTCATATTGAAGATGTTTTTATGCTTCCTTGAACAGGTTTGGACAGATCTATCTGTGGTCTATCTGTGGTTCAGCACAAGTTTTGTGCTGAACAAAACTTGTTCAGCACATTTTTTGCACCAAATCATTCTTAGATAATGAAATTATAGTCAGAATGAAATGTTTTAGGGCATTTTGTCACTTTAAATTCAAAGAACCTGCTGCTGGCCACGCCCCCCAACTCAACATTTACACTCATACGTGAAAATGGCTACGCAACGTACATCTTTGAAAAGCAGAAGTGGAGCCTCCTGCATAGCCAACAAGAATGCAGCAAGTGGTTTCTGGATGGTAAGTCAACAAACCAAACACTTGTCTTTTCCAGCAGCCATTGTACAGCACATTCAGCTCAGCTTAGGTTGGGCTTTGCTGGGGTTGCCAGGTAACGGGGCAGTGCCTGCTGACTTCTGATGTTACATTCTAGAATTTTTTAAAAATGGCGACGTTCCTGCATATTTGGTCAGCTGTTTTTTTTCCACTGTATGCGTTGTACAATGGCTGCTGGAAAAGACACTTGCAGCATTCTTCTTGGTTGTGTAGGAGGCTTTACTTCTGCTTTTCAAAGGTTTATGGTCACATCTGTTTGCAGCTGTTTTCATGTGAGAGTGTAAGAATAGAGTTGTGGGTTGTGGGCAGCAGCAGCTTATCAGGATTTAAAGTGACAAGATGCTGTAAAACATCTCATTCTGACAGAAGCTCAAGACTCAAATCTAATCGTCTAAGAATAATTTTGTGCAAAACAAATTAATGAACATGTTTTGTTTCGCCCATTAACCTCTCCTAATCTATTAAGGGAAGCATAATAGATCAATTTTAATTTTTTGGGATGCATTAGAAGCATCTGAGACCCAAATGGAAGTAGAAACAACATGCGAAAAAGTCATTTCATTGTATAATAATAGGTCCCCTTTAAGAGTTCATAACCTTGGTGGATCTTCATTCCCACCTTTCCAATGTGGAGATCCTTGCTTGTTTCATTATTTATGGCTGTGCCCATCCGGCTGCTCTCTAATGCAGCTGATGTGCAATCAGCTGCGTCTCCCGCTTTACCTGACAATAACGTTTATTACTCCCTCTACGAAAGACCGACTCACTCCATCAACCGGAAACCCAAGGATGGTGAGAAACCCGGGCCATACAGTCATCATTTAGAACAACATCTGCATAAACTCATATTAAAACGATTTCAACGTGAGTTTTCTGTCAGCTGATCACACCGATTGAGTTAATCGTTACATGTTCCGCTAATGGAGAAACGAAGAAGAGACGACCAGGCTGAGGTTTGAAGATTTTCATCAATCTTTTATGACTTCTTTGTTTACACTCAGCATTACAAACGGGATCTGGCCTAAGTATTTTCCTGTAACCGATACACAGCAGCTCTGGATGAGCTGCGTCCCCCCACACAGGTGTTCAAGACAAACGGCTTGTAGGGCCGAAGGAAGCATCGTGACACTCAATACAGCACTTTGGCTCATTGGCTGACATTATTGCGTCTTGTAACCAAGAGGTATTAAAACTTTTTGTTCTCTTTTCATCTTTTAAAATCTGGAGGTTTTATCTACGACAGCCGTGAGTTAAGATCGGTCTGCAGTCTCCAGGTTCTCCAAGACATCTTCAATCGATCAACATTTATTGGGTGATTTACAACATCCAATAGGCGTCCAAAAGGTACTTTACAGCGGAAGCAAAACAAAAATAAACATAGAGAAATAAAAATGTATGTTAATCTCTACAATCCCTGCAAATAAGTGAAACCCACAAATACTTAAAGGGGCAGTACACATAAAAACAATGTCTTTTATCTTGTTTTAAGCCGAAAGGTACAAGCTGAACAGGCAAATTATTTCACTTATAACATGTAAAAATGTCTTGATATAATCACTAAATAACTGATATTTGACACCCCGACTACTGATCTGTCTTCAGCAGTTACTTTAAATAAGCACCTCACTACAATCCCAAACAAACCACTGGTCCATCTGCCTATCAGACATTTATCTTGTATGGCAGTTTTTACACAAACATACAGACTAAATAGCAGAAACTTATTGAGTGCTTTATTGCAATGTGTTTGCTTTCTTAGCCACTCATATATACAAAAATACAATTTATGTATGATGCAATAACCATTTAGCTCATCCATGTAGAGAAATTAAAAAAAAATAAATTTGTTTTATTTTGTCCAAGAAATTCTGCAAAAATGTCTATTTCTATTAATATCACACTGTATGCGTTGTACAATGGCTGCTGGAAAAGACACTTGCTGCATTCTTCTTGGTTGTGTAGGAGGCTCTACTTCTGCTTTTCAAAGGTTTATGGTCACATCTGTTTGCAGCTGTTTTCACGTGAGAGTGTAAGAGTAGAGTTGGGGGTTGTGGGCAGCAGCAGGCAGTTGAACTGTAGTTCCTCCAGTTCTGTCAGTAGAACTGGAGGAAAATTGAGTCCTTCTGTTAGTTCCAGTTTGCTGGAGGCCCATGAACCGAATCCTGTCAGCAGAGCAGCCATGCAAATTTGATGAAGAGGATTAAACAGTACGCTCTGCCAGGTGTCAGTAAATCATTCAGTGATGGGGTTAGTTTCCAAGAACCTCTGGCTGAAATGCTTTACCTGCACTGCCACCTGCTGGATGAAACAGGAAGTTTGATTCTGACCTCTTGTAATTTTTAAAACCAATTACCAGTTACTTTTTTAATGTTATAAAATGTCTTTATATTGTACTTATTGAACATCTTTGTTCATAATTCTCACTCATTTATTATCTCTTATATTTTCAGGGATATTTATTGATGTAGTTCTAAGGCAACAAACCTGCTGAACGTTTAGGTTTTTAGCTAAATGATTTGGAGAAAAGTAGCACTGAAAATCACCACAGTGTTTATGCCACAGGCTTTAGGTTTCCATTTATAGAGAAATGTGAAGAATATGCATAATTTTCCTTCCACTTTACTATTACGTACTGCTTTTCTAAGCTACCAAAGTTTGACACAGTTGTGGCAAACAGTGATTTGCAAAAGCAATCCCATTACTTTTTTTCACATTTTGTCATATTGCATTTTTTACTGTAATTTTATATTCCAGGGAGTTTATTGGTTATTTTAAAGAGCAACAGAAAGCTGTCATTGTTAAAGGTGACCTTTCATGCAAAATTACCATTTCCATGTTTTTATACTTCCACTTCAGTCTCAACTGGTTCTAAAAACTTAAAAAATCCATCCAGCTTTTCTCTTGGTTAGAGAATCCAGAAATTTGAATCAACTAAAAGTAGTGAAACTTTGAACTAAAATTACAACTTCTAAAATTAAAATGATTACGTGTTGGAGAAAGTGACTCTCTGTGAGCTAAACTGAAAGATGTTTTTTACTAGTGGTTTTTACTATTTTACGCCTTGATGCTTTTAAAACTAAATTTATTAATTCTTCTGATTGCATGTAAATGTCTATTTATAAACAGTTCTGCTATTCTTGTCAGGTCTCTTTTCTCCTGAAAGTATTTATTTTAAAGTTACTCATGCAAATGTAAATATTTACTAGCCAACTCTGCTTGTGACTCACCTAAAAGTCTCAGATTATCAATGACAACACGAGTAAATACTAAATACTCCCATCTAACGATGGTTTCATTCAAAGCCGTAGATGAAAGTGTAATTCTCCCATTGTACCTCATGAATTAGCTGATTAACCACATTTTTGGTTCAGTTTACTTGTTACACCCAGGCTTGGTTGCCGTCAGACCTGTAGAATAAAGAAAATGATTTAAGTAGAACCAGTTTGACAACATGAACCAGTGCTTTTTAAACTGCTGGTTTGTTTTGGATGTTTCTCTGCTTCACCGCCTGATTTCAACTGATGGTTAATCTCAATCTGATGTGCAAGAGCAGGAAAACACGTCACAAATTCAGGACAGTGTGCCGTGAGAAGGAGGTAGATAAAAAATAGATCTTTAAAAATAGACAATGTTACTATCCCGAGAAATTAAAGAACAGATTAGAAACAAAGTACTTGACAAATATTAGTCTGGAGAAGATTATCATACTTTTCTAAAGCTTTTGGAGAACCACAAATAGAGCAAAGGTTCAAAATAAAACATAATCTGTGTTTTTTTATTTGCAATGTGTGGCTCCCGTTTATATATGACATCAAAGTAACACAAAAGTCTACAAACATCATAGAGTTTAATCATGGTAATAGTATAAAGGTTTCTGATTCAGAATCTGGTCAACTTGTTTATTGAAATCACTACTTCTGCTCTCTATTCACCCATCGATCCGTGACTTTAAGCACAAGAACACAGCAACTATGTTTTCAGCCAATTGTCGTTCGAATTTAGAGAAAACTTTTAAATTGTTGCAAAAACAAACAACAAAAAAAGCGAATTTTGTGTTTTCATCTATTTATATGGAGAGAATCAACCTGGTTAGCCAAAGTGTAGTTTTGTTAGATGAATATGTTACAAACTAGCAACGTTTACATTGAGAAGTGAATCACACGTCTCAGAAAAATAGACGGTTTTCCACTTCAAGTTCAAGGTTTGGACTTTAAAAATTTTCAAATGTGTGCCTCTGGTAAGGCACAGATCCACCAGTGAATGGAGCTCTTTTTCAGAAAAGCCAGAAACCACCTCAAGCAACTTATTATTAAAATTATGACACATTGAGCCACAGGCCCAGGCAATGCTCGGTTACCTAGCAACCCCAGCCAAGTTCAGCCTGTTACCTAGCAACCCCTCCCTGGAATGGCGTTTGCTTTGGTTTTAAAAAGTTTAAATCTCAATAACTAACACATGAAGAAGAAAAAAAAGCTAGCTTCTCGCTAGGTTTTGCAAACACGTAAAAAAAACAGGTGGAGTTTTCATCATTATTAAGAAATTTACTTAAAACAAGCTCCTATATCTTGCTGAAAAGTTACTTGTAAGTTGGATTTGTCTTATTTCAAGAAACTAGACCAAAAATACTTGGCAGGATTTTCTATTTTTGTAGGGTGATTGCAGTTGTTATCTTGAGTGGCACAAACTGCTCTTAGATTTAGGGAGCATTTACTTTTTCACATTGGACCTGGTTGGCTGAGTAGACGTGTTCTTTCTCTTATATTTAAGTCTGATGACTTAAAACAGTGAAGTGTGGCAAAAACAGCAGAAATCAGGAAGGAGGCAAATGCAGCTCTGAAAACGAAGCAGCCACTTAAACTGAGTGTCCATTTTTAAACAGACTGTAATTTCTTGGCTTTTAAATGTGAAAATGGTTTTCGCTGTCCTTAAAGGCTTTGGCTTGTGGTGTCAGTGTGGTTGCGCTCTGTATCAGTGTGTCCTCTGATGTATCACATGATAAAACAGACAGCCACTTCATTATGTTTCAAAGAACAGCAGATAAATCATTCAGTATCCTCAAGTATTAAACAAATGGAAACATTACTAAACACTAATTGACACATATGTTTAGTGATTTCTAGTTTTCTGAGATTAGATAAAAGTGATAAGATTGCTTAACGCTGCTGTGCTGATTCTCTGCATATTCCATTTTCTCTCTTGACTCGGTTTCATTTCCTGTTTATGAGCTAATTTCGCTCAGCTTGTAAACATCACTTACAATAACAAACTCCTTCAAAGTTTCTGAGTCATGAAGTGACTGAAGGGGGCTGATTGTGGTCTCATTTAGTTATAAATGAAACTATATATTTTTAAATCGTCTAGACTGGAGAGAAGAGTCACCTGGAACAGTTGGAACCAGGTGTTTACACACACCTGACACACACTGAAGTTAAATCAGATCTCTTGTTTTAGCTCATGCTAGAGATTCATTTAGTAATGTCTTCAAGGTCGAAAGTTTACATACATTTGCTGACATGGCGTCATCTTTGAAGTTGGTTCGTTCTAGGTTTAAAACAGTTTTGGGTTTTTCATTATTGTGATTTTTTTGTTTGTTTGTCAGATTCAGTTACCTGTGGTTTTTAGAGTGTTTGCTGGTTTGTATTAGTTGTTATTAGTTAAATAGTGTTTAGTTCTTATTGGTTATAGCAGTAATTTTAGTTTTTCCATACTTTGGTTAATTTTTAGGTGCAGGATTCAAAGATATGATTATGTTTACATCGATTTGGTGACAATACTCAGCAGATGATGTAAAAAATGTATTCAATCATTGTCGAACAACTAACTCACGCTGGCGTTTTATTCCAACTTTTGCAGTTGCCATTTTATTTGGTAGGTGTGTTTTATGTTGACAACTTAAAATATCTAGTTCCAATGTTAATGGTTCTTTGCAAAATTAGTTTGCTGGTGTGAGAGGGCAAACTACAATCAACATATTGCTTGAAAATGGTTTTAAATCAATAATATTATTGTTTAGCACAATAATTATTGGTACAAAATTAGCTATTGTGACATATCTGAGCTTGTATTTATGAATTTTATATCAAAATTCATTGCCAAAAATAATGTCAGAACCGTTTTTATACATTCCTACAGTTACCTCTGCAGGCTTCTTTTCTTATGGTTTAATCTGTTAATCATTGAAACAATTATTTAAATCCCCACTCTGACCCTCATTTTGACCTCCTTTTCATAAAATATTACTAGAAAAAGATGAGAATAAAAGACTTTCCAGCCTCCCTAAGCTCCTCCTCTATCCAGCTACTTTTCCTAAATCAGATTATGTTGAAACCCCAGCTAATGGCAACCCTGTGGAAACGATTTAAGCCAATCTGATCCAAGATCTGTGGCAGAACCTTCTTTTAAAGCGGACTGATTGGAAAGAAGAAACTGGAGCAAAAAAAAAAAAGATGGAAGCGAAGTAACTCCGCCCTCTGTCTATTCTCTCAACCAATCACACTCCCTCACCCATAGCAGTCTGCTTTCCTATTGCTCCAGAGCGGTACGAGTCCAACCAATCAGCTCGTGGCTCCGCTGCTGACGTCACCAACAAGTCAGTTCCCTCCAGCAGCAGCGCTTCATTTTCTGATCTGCTTTTGTGCTAAAATGGAGGCTGGCCTCTCGCCCTGAGTGGATCGCCTTCCTGGTTGGGCTTTAGATGTTGACATGCAATAAATCTGGAGACAGGATGGTTGTGGATGCACCCAATTCCAACGGGCCTTTCCAGCCGGTGGCTCTTATGCACTTCAGAGGTAAGGAAGCGATTCTTCCTGTATTGTCCCGGGGAATCGGGGAGCTGAGTGTTGCTGTGCTCCTGCTCCACTGGAAACCGCTTGGTCTGCCCAACGTCTCAGCCGCTAACGACGGGATCAACGGTTGTTTGTTTTTGAATATAAGCTCCGTTGTGTCTGAATGAAACACAGGAATGGTTTGTTTGGGCGTTTATGTAAAGCTGGAAGAGATAAAAAAAAAAAATCAGCTTTACTAGCTAGCCGCTCTCTGCCCATCCCCCCGCCGAGCGAGTGACGTCAAAGGAAGTGAGGTCATAGGCAAGGGAAGGGTCTGTTCTCAGGGTTTTAATGTTTATTTCTCTATTGTTGTTATGAGTTTGTTTTTTGACTTTTGTTGAATAAGATGGGATGAAATAATGAAATGAGCATCTTTAGCCTCCTGTCTGCAGCATTCACGTCACACTCCAGTTAATCTGGACACAAATTGGTCAGAGTGAACACCAAAGAGATTTCAGGACATATTTAGCTTTTTGAGTGTTGTCCAATAGGATACAGTCTGACCGTCCTTTATAAATTAAATGTGTGCTCAGTGTAATGTGAAAGGCCGGTTTGTTGCCACTGTACTTGAGTGCAGCCCAGTGTTGGATGAATCCGTAGGCAATTATTGATTTCAGTCCATTGAACCGTAGAGGCGACTGCCTTGAATGATGACTCTGTTTGGGAACAATCGGACTCTCCCTGCGTCATTCTGTTACTGTGGCTTCCAGTTCCAGCAAATGTTTTGTCCAAAAACCAGTCGGCTTTGTTTTATATTAGTGGTAATGTATGTGGATTCAACTCAAGACTATTCTGACAGAAGATGCACCGATCAGGTTTTTTTCCCCTGGACAATACTGGATACCAATTTTGGTTTCACTTGCTAATTCTCTTTTCTTTTGTACTCCCATCACGCTACTACATATTTGGTTTTTATTTAAATGTCAGATGAAAACAAAACATAATTGTTTACCACCTTACAACATGTTTATAATTTGATCCCCTTATTACTGGGGACCCAGGCCTGTCACAATAACAAATTTTGCTGAACGATAAATTATCTCAGTAATATTGTTTTGAGATCATTTTCAATTAATAATGATGCAGGAACACACTCTAAAAACACAATAAACTTTAAATTCTGCTGAATATTTAACACTGGAACTGTATGACATTTTAAATATACAAAATAAAGAAACAGAAATAACAAATACATGAATTATGAAAAGGCTAGTTGAGGCAAAAAACACTGGATTATTTGATTTATTGCTAATTGTGACAGCCCTAGCTACAGTGTGTATGATGGTGCAAGATGTCTGCGCATGGTTAAAGTTTTAAGTTTATGTATCTAAAAATATTGCAACAAAGACGCAATAATATTTCATAATCTCGTGGGAGAAAATCCAGGTTATTCAGTCGCCTTGTGATTTAGGATGAATTAAACTGAAAGCCAAACTTGTGGCTTCTCTTGTGGAGGCGGTGGCATACCCGGTGAAGATGCAGCAGAACACTGTGAATATCACTGCTGCTTGTGATTCAGACAGCAAAATAAATGCTTTGGAAGATGCTAAAGATGGGATGTTCCAGAAATTTCCCTTCGTTTGTTCATGTTTGTTTCCATGTTTGTTTCCATGTCGGTCCAGGCTGCTTTGCTGTGCAGGTTTTTTGCTAGAAGTTAGCAACAAAATTCTGTCATTTTATTCTATCAGCATCAAAATAAATATTGATTGATACGTTTACAGAAGAAAATGGTTCTTTGTTTTGTTAGTTTTTAGAAAACTAATAACTGACAGAGGGGTTTAATATTAACCCCTCTGTTAAATAGTTATTAGTTTTCTTTAAAATATTTTTTATCTTAAATAAAAGGCAATTAATCAGCTGTAGTTAGTTACAAACAGATTAAATCAGAAAAAATATCTAAAAAGGTGACTTATTTCCTATTTTCCAACAAAGATGACACAATTTTCATTAGTCCTGTTCAGGCCTGTTTTGAACTTCCATCTTGGGTCATTCAGATGTTGATGTTTGCCTCAATGTGAGGCAAGACGGACAGCAACCATTCTGGTTTCAGTTACCTACTTTTCATGAAAATAGATACTTTGACATCTGATTAAGTTGACTGATGTTTTAGTTTGTTTTACTCCGAGCTGAAGACGCTTAAAATGCCAAGCTTAGCTGTTGTTTTGGCTTGAAGACTTATTTATGTTGCAGATGCAATATCAGCGAAAATAGAGAAGAAATAATAATCAGTAAATCAATTAATTGCTTGATAATTAATTGATTTACCTTTATGAATGTCCTTGCATTATTATGCTATAATAGTCTCAGAACAACATTATAGATTATCGCAACAATTTCTGGGATAATTTATCGCCCAGCAGGATTTATGGTGACGGGCCGAACTGCAGAACATTTATTTCTTTTTTTGTTTTATAGTTTGTTTTTATCAGAGGAAAACCTGACTTTGTCTGGAGGTCAGATGTCAGAGAAAAACAGAAAATCAGTATTGATCAGCAAAAGTCAGATTGGTGGAACCCTACCCTAGTAGAGTCGGGTTACGAATGGATCAATATGTTGCCTGAATTAAAACAAGTGTCTTCTCAACAAAGAGTTTATTAAAACCATTTTAGTTCTTTCCCTGGAATATTCCCTTAAGTAACTGTTTAATTGTTTGAAATTGACTAAAAGCAGTCAGAATATTATTGTTTTTCATTTTTAATTTAATGCTTTCAGATCCAATAACCTACGCTGGATATTTGTGCCAAATGCTCATTTATACACAACAGTCCCAAATGGTTTATAGGAAACGCATCGAACCATCAAATTAAATTTTTTATTTGATGTCTCAGTTGCTTATCAGTGTGCAGAGAAATTGGTGCGATGCTTTTATTGAAAGCTGCAGCAAATATTAAAATATTAAACCCCTCTGATTCAAAGGGGTTTGCACGTTTTCTGAGAATTTAGCAAAAATTCATATTACTGGTAGAAAACAATCAGAATTGGAGAAAACTGCAAGTCAAATGTTTTAGAATAGAATAGAATAGAATAGAATTCAACTTTATTGTCATTGCAATGTCACATGTACAAGCAACGAAATGTTTTCAGTTGTTCTGAAGAGTTCACTGTTTTTGGTCTTATTTAGCGTATTACATTTTTGCTTGCTAGTTTTTCTTATTTCAAGAAAATAAAAAAAATTGCGTTTGGAATGAGAAAAATATACATTTTTAAAATTTTAGTGCATTTTTTTGTAGACACTAAATTGTCCCAGAAGTTATTGCGATAAATGCTAATAAAGTTTAAAGATCAATATTAATATTTAACACTGGATTTTAAATATCCAAAATAAACAAACAAACAAAAAAAAAACATAAAATGAAATGAATTATGAAGTTTCTGTAAACAAAATTGTCTTTAAAATAACGTTCTACTTGAGACCAAAGCAACAAACTACAGATTTTGTTATTCAGTTTTAAGGGAAAAAGAAATAATTCAAAATGGAAACTGAATTTGTCTTAATTCATCATTTGATTAATTGATAAATTGCTTATTGTGAATATTGGCAGTAATTAATTTCCGTTTGGGACGTCGTCTCTCGTCATTTATCGACTCGCCTGCATTCAGTGCTGAAAGGTCATTAAGATGCATTTAATTCACTAATGTCAATTTGGTAGAATAACATTTTATCACACTGTAATAAACAGTTGTAGTAGCTAATGCTAAAACGGCAGGGTAAATGAAGGGTAACCATGGTAACCAGTGAGCGTTTAAAGGCCGGCTCGAGTTGCGCAAGAATCCGGTGTTTTTAAAACAAATAATCCGACTATAATTAGCAACATTTCAGCCAAAAGAAAAATAAATTGGTGTTGGCCAAAATTGGAATCAATCAAGATTGATGATCAGCAATCGGCCAGAAAACTGCAATCGGTGCTTCCCTAATGTAGTTGTTTCATGAATTAAATTGTAAATGATTTAAAAAAGTTTACTTGAAAATTCAGAATTATTTGAACTTTTAGTGTTGTTTTGTTTTTTCTTTTTAAGTTGAGCAAATTGGTCACACAGGCTTTAAAATCTCTACGCGGCTATAAATAGTAGTTTGTCAATGTTGGCATTGATCACAAATGGTTCTGTGTAAAAAGCAGTCCCAGCTCTGCGGACCAAACCACAGACTGGTCCCAGTATGACTCCACTTCTTCATTATCTTCCTGTTTTGAACAGAAACGATTCACATAAATCTCCCTCTGTCCTGCCTGATGTGTGAGCGCAGACACAAAGAGCCTCTGCATGACTGTTTCCCACCTGAGGCTCGCATGAATTACGTTAATAGAAGTCACATTGAGGCAAACATCAATTTTGGGATCAGAACACTGGCTCTTTATCTGTTGCACAACAAGCCGGCGGGTATTTTCAGAGCGTACAGAAAGTTTATAACGCAAGGAGACAGGCTTATGTAACAGAGGCAACTTAAGTCCTGACAGTGCCAGAGGAGCGAAGCGTTACGCCAGGTTCCCGTCCGTCCGTATGTCCCTGTGCATTATGGGACGTCGCACATCTGACCCCAAACTGAAAGCTCTTAAGCTGATGTAACTGCAACCTTTCTTCGTTTGTCTTAGGTCCAGCGGGTTCACTGAATTTATTCCAACAGAGAAAATGAAGTGGGTGGTTAATATCAGCCCAGCAGCTTCTGCCCCTAAATATTAAATAAAATAATTAACCCTAAACAAACTACAGAGCAAAAACTCCCAATGAGCCATTAGCAGTTGCGTCTTTTAACTGTTTATAAACTAATTTATAAACTTGTATAAGTTGTGTAACTTGCATAAGTTAATAAATTAAAAAACTTGCACAAGTTAAGAACTTATGCAAACTTTTAACTTTTGCACAAGTTACAGACTCATACAGAAAATAGCAACATCACTCATGAAACACTGTATATGATTAAAATGGTCTAAAATAAATGTTAAATTATAATACTAATCCGTACCACAGTTACAGAATGGCAACAGAAAAAAGGGGGAGGAGCTGTTGGTTACTGGTTGCTATGGTGACCACCAACTGCCATGGCAACCACCAACTGCCAAGAGCAGGTAACAGAACTTAATACACCAGTAGAAACAACTTCTTAATAACTAAACAGAAATTAATTCAAAAAATAAATAGATTTTGAGAAACTCCACATGTATAATATTGCTAAAATAAAATCTCTTTGCATAAACATCTGAAGAATCCACTGTGTAAAACGTTTACTGGCTGCTTTTCACTGATGTTTAACAATTATTGCAATAAACAATAATATTATTGTTTTTGAGACCATTTTCAAGTAATGTACTGATAATGGCTAAAGTTAAAAAACTTAGAATCAAGTAAACATTCAACACTGGAACAGGAAGATGTTTAAATGTCTAAAGTAAATAAACAAAATGAATTATGAAGTAAATGAAATTGTCCTTCAAAAGGACCCGTAGACTTTAATCATCCAGTTTTTGGTGGAAAGAGAAAAAAAATTGTAAAATCATGCAAATCATGGTAATTATTGCTTCCACCCCAAATTTTTTTTCCTGCTAAAAAGTGATTAAGGTCAATTTTCTGACATTAGCTGAATATTTTAAGTTTTGCCTGTATTTGTGATAGAAATGCAGCTAATAAAGATAAATCTGATGGATGTTGGACCTTTTTACACACATGGTGGCTCCAAAGCTGTGGCATTCTCGCGCTGTCATCAGGATAAATTGGCCGACCTTAGACTGACGCTGCAGAAGTGTGTGTTGGTGTCTGAGCCAAATCCCCATCATGTCTCTGCTTACCGAGAACCTGCCAGGTGGTAGGAATGCTGCACACCAAGTCTGCATGCATTTTCTTCATTCTTTTCTGTAGAGGCTACGACTTTACATGTGCATTCACATCACGAGGAGTGAATGTGTTCAGCTGCCTGTTGCAATCCTCTCTGTTGCAGAGCTCTAAAATAAAGCACAATTATTGGATTTTTACACTGCATATTAATGCTATATTTTTGTTTTCTGCAGTTGATTGGATGTAAAAGTCTGGGCATGTTTGGTACAATGGCTGCTGGAAAAGATGAATGTTTTGCTGTTGACTTACCATCCAGAAGCCACTGGCTGCATTCTTGTTATTTGAGCAGGAGGCTCCACTTCTGCTTTTCAAAGATGCATGGTTGTGTAATTGCATATCTGAATGAGTTGGGGGCGTGGCCAGCAGCAGATTATTTGGATTTAGAGATGAGACGCCCTAAAACAGCTAAATCTCTGTCTGTAAATGATTATGTTCAGAAAATGTAATGAACATTGTTTACTTTATTTGTAGCCATTGCTAAAACTACAGGCAGGATACAATTCTAAAAACGGCTTAGAAAATTGAAGTCATCGTTCACAACTTCTCTTTCTGTTTGCTGATTTCCCCAGTTTAAATTCTACCACTGAAATTGAGCTAAATGAGAGAAATCCCAGATGGAGCAGTTAAGGGAGATGAGAATCAAGCTGAATTTTGACCATATTTGAACGTTGAACCAGGAAACATTATGTGAATTTTTAGCCGCATGCTTCCTGCTCTTAGATGAGGATGTTGTCCATTTGTGTCGGGGTTCCACTTGTTTTTGTTTTCAGGAAGAAAATTCTGCATACTTTGGTTGTAACAAATTAATATTCGAGCTACTGTTGCTTTTGTGTTATCTGAAAACAAACTGTCCATTCGCCTCTAATCTGATATCAACAAGGCATTTTTGTCCACACAGATGCTCATGTTGCACTTAGATAAATAAACTTTTCAGTCATCTTCATATTCACTGAGTGTTTGGTTTAATTCAGCTGACAGAAACTTATGAAATGGACTAACCTGGAGTGAAGAGGAACATCACAAGTTGTCACATTGCTGGATTATAACGGTGTAACATTATTATTACTGCATCACACGAGCAGCCAGATAGAAATCTGGATGTTTCCTCCTGCTGTTGGATTCAGAAATAGTCGGTCAGATTAGAGTCCTAGAAAGAAAATCAACAATCTTTCTTTCTCTGGCTGTCAGCTCTCTTGTGATGCTGCCAATTGTTGTTTAAGCCTTCAACATTTTATTGTCACGTTTTCTTTCAGGGTAACTCGCAATTTGTCTTAATTGGTTTGAATCTTACTGAAAGAACAGAAGCAGGGCTGAAACAATTAATCGATTAATTGCTTGTTGAAATAAGCATGAACTATTTTAGGAATCAATTAATCATTAACTGGAGTACATGCATTAAAAATAGCCATTTACTGAAAAAAAAAACTTGATTCAAAACAGTAATTAATCCAACCTGGACAAAATATAAGTATATTTTGCATTTAAAATATTTAAATATGTCTTATGCCAAACTCCTCAAGTGGCAAAGTTTAGCTTCACCTGGTTCAAATTCACTAAAAAATGCTATATTATTGCATTGTAAGCAATAAAATGTTTGTTTATTCTCATTTTAAAAAGAATTTAATTATTTGTTTGCATCGTTTAAAGTAGGGGTGCACCGATTGCAGTTTTCTGGCCGATCTTTTAAAAGGTTTAACTTACCAATTTTGATTTTGGCCGATAACATTTATTTATTTATTTATTTATTCTGAAATGTTACTCAATATATCAAGAAAGTTACTGAATAGGCAACGGTGGGGTGACTATCGTTAACTGTAAATGTGCCGACATCAAATGTTTGTCAGTCAAACTTCTCTTACTGGAGAAAAGAAAAGCACAGTGGTTGATTTTTAGACCTTTGCCGAGGTTAACAGAGGTTAACAGAGGTTAACATCAGTGGAAAAGATCAACTTCACATGTAGAAATCGGCTCATCGCCAATCTCCCAAAATTAAGGAAATTGGCACCAATAAATCGATGCAGCCCTAATTTAAAGTATTTCTAATGCATGTTAAATGGAAAAATCTGCAGGGTGTGCCCCTTTTTTTTAATATCTGATTCATTATTGATTCATAAGAATAATATTTTCTTGCAAATGCCATTTAACTTCTCATCAGAACAGGCAGGAATCACAAATGGAGTACCACAAGGTTCAGTCCTGGGACTCCTACTGTTTAATCCCGCCAGCTCAGGTTATAACAAGAAGCAGTCTTGTTATAACTGCGTCGTATTTCTCTGCTGCAGAAGGTTTTTCTCTCTCTATTATTTTTTGCTTTTCCTGTTTTCTGCAGATGTGGCTCCAGCAGAGCAGGAGAAGCTGTTCATCCAGAAGCTGCGGCAGTGCTGCGTTCTCTTCGACTTCCTCTCTGACCCCCTGAGTGACCTGAAATGGAAGGAGGTGAAGCGGGCGGCCCTGAGCGAGATGGTCGAGTACATCACCCACAACAGGAACGTCATCACAGAGCCCATCTACCCGGAGGTGGTGCACATGGTCAGTAGGGCGCCGACTGTTCAGGGAGAAATGGCAGAAAAAACATCCAACCCATTTCAGTTACACAGCTTTTGTAGATTTGGTGAATTTCTTGCATGCTGGAATGTTAGCTTTACTCTCTGAAGTTCATTTCATTAATTATGGCAACTTTAACATAAGGCTTCGTCCAACAGCAACTATTCCACTTAATTTGCACCTGGTTAAGTTGACAGTCAACATCAACAAGCCTCTGATATTTTAGTTTGTTTTATTCAGAGCTGAAGATCGTAATATATGTTATTGATGTTTTTGCAAAAAATAAGACGACTTATTTTAGGAAGGTGACAATATTCACAATGGCATTTCAAAGACCAATAAACTAATTTAGTATCAAACACTCCACAGTGGAAAAACCAAACACAACCAAAACCAGAAGTGAGCACAGATCGGATCATTTCTGGCCGTTCAGACTTTGATGAAAAAGTCACATTTAGCCAAAGAAAAAGCGTTTTTGGGTCGCATTCGCCTGCTGTGTGAACTTTAGAGACGCACTAAAAAACAAATGTGTGAATAGATTTTCTGTGAGTTTTCCCGAGTTACATTCCACAGCGGTGCAAACACAGAAACTCTTACCAAGTTATTTTGGTCTCATTTCAAGTCAAATATCTTAGTTTTCCCTCATTTTATTTGTACTAACTTAACACATTTTTCGCAAGATCTTGGAGCTTGTTTTAAGTCGGTAATTCCTTAAATTTGAAGAAAAGTACGAATCCCACTGGCAGTTTATTTCACTGAAAATAAATCATTTTTCCCCATGTTATAAATGAAATAATCTGCAGATGGAACAAGAACTTTTTCCATCAATATTAAGATCTTATTGATCTAAAAACGGCTCCTGTAACTTGCTCATAAGTTTCTTTTTAGTTAGTTTTTGTTTGTAGTAAAGTATTTGCACTAGAAGCTAAATCAAAATTATTTGGAAAGATTTCGTTAGCATATTCTTGGACAGGTTGCGATCCACTGTACTTTGTTTTTCTTAGTCTTGAATCTAAAACACTTAATTCAGTGTTTCCTTTAGTTTTCCCTGGGATTTCCCTAAATCATCCAAACATTTCTGTTTAATTTGTTTTTCCCGTCCAACTGAGCCATTCTGGTCATGATTTTAGCGACCAGAGGTATCGTCACAGGGTGTACTGGGCGCACTGCAGCCTACCTTTGTAACTTGTCTTCTCTAACAAGGCTCTTAGTGTTTTAGTAGGCCACCTGCGTTGTCCTGTGATCTGTGCAGCGGCGGCGGCTCACAGGGGAGTCAGTTGACACGGACAAAGACCAGAAACACAAGACTGTTAAATTATGGAGGGGCAAAACCTTCCAGGGTGGTTGTAGGAACACGGTTAAGTTTAACCTTAAAAAAGAAAGAAAAATAGAGAGAGGGAGGGAGGGTGAAAAATCAGGCCTTTCTGTTTTCTCAGAATAAAGAACTGCAGGTAAATAATGAAAACGTCTGATGGGAGTTCACTTCCTGTTTTGCTTCTTTCAGTTTGCTGTGAATATGTTCAGAACGTTGCCTCCGTCGTCCAACCCAACCGGAGCGGAGTTTGATCCCGAGGAGGACGAGCCAACGCTCGAGGCGGCGTGGCCCCACCTGCAGGTCCAGATTCAATTTAACTGCTTTCAACCTAAATGTTCTGCAATCTGTGGTTTGTCATGCAAATGTATGCACTGCAAAAACACAAAATCTTACCAAGTGCTTTTGGTTTCTAGTGTAAATATCTCAGTTCACTTGAAATAAGACAAAAACAAACATACAAGAAACTTTTGTTTCTTTCAGTGTGTGTGTAGTTAGAAAAGTTAGTTTTGTCGTATTTCAGGTGTCCTAATATGTTTGCTTCCTACTTGGTAAGATTCTTTTGTTTTTTCCAGCTTTTAAATGCATTTCTCTTTTCTTTTCTTTTTTTGCAGCTCGTCTATGAATTTTTTCTTAGGTTTTTAGAATCTCCCGACTTCCAGCCCAACATAGCAAAGAAATATATTGATCAGAAATTTGTTATGCAGGTAAAGCCCAACATTTCTCCAACATAAAGCCCAGAAGGCACAGCGACCCAATAAAAATGTGCTTTCTGCTTGACTCTGCAGCTCTTAGAACTATTTGACAGTGAGGATCCCAGAGAGAGAGACTTCCTGAAAACCACTCTCCACAGGATCTATGGGAAGTTTCTGGGGTTGCGGGCGTACATCAGAAAACAGATCAATAACATTTTCTATAGGTTGGTTTCCTGTTGCTCCTCACTCCATCACACTAAACTGCTAGCATCCAGATCATTGGTTTGGGTTAGCATGACTAACATTAGCCTTTGTTTTTGCAGGTTTATCTATGAAACTGAGCATCATAACGGTATAGCTGAACTACTGGAAATACTTGGAAGGTAAAACATTATTTCAGTCACTCATACCGAAAGTAAACTCTTAGAAATTACAAAATTAAGTGTTTATTTTGATGAATATGGCTAATGAAAAGCCAGATTTCAGTTTCAGATCAGGTGTGTCTAAAGTGTGGCGCGTGGGCCGTTTGTGGCCCCCAGCTTATTTTTTCACAGCCACTGACTGCAATTCAATAACGATGCGATAAAGGCTTTTCATTTTTAATTAGGGGGAAAAAGATAACAAATTAAAATCTTCTGATAGTAGAAAAATTGTATTGTTTTAAGATCATTGTAGAAAATTTGCACAAAAAAACTCAGAAACTTTTAGATTAATCTCAGAAATTTTCATTTATAAAAAAAAAAAACAAGAACATTTCTGGAAAAAGTCAAAACACTACTAGAAAAAAAAAGCAAACATTTATGTTAGTCTCAGAAATTTGAGAAATCTCCTAGTTTCTAATCAAAGATTTTCTAGATATTTTTATTTTTGTGGAAATTTATTCTTTGTGAAAAACCTTTTCTCCACAAGCTTTTCTTACATTTTTTTCCTTCCACTCAATTTTCTACTAGCACTCAGTGAAGCGTTACGTCACCACCAAAATAAAAAAATCCTAGTTTAAAATCAAAAATTTTCTAGATTCTTTTTTTAATGGAAACGTATTCATTGTGAAAAAAACATTTCTCCACAGCTTTATCAATATTTTATTACATTTTTCCTCCTACCCAATTTTTCCAGTTTTATTTGTGTTATATAAAATGTTGATGGAAAAAAAGCAAAAAGCCATAATCAACACGAATAACTACTTGACACAGCTTAGTTTTATCTTTCTAATATACTTTTCAATGTTTCTCTGTTTTATATACCGCTAAGGTTTTATGTTTTGTAAGTATTTTTGTCATAAAACTGAAATAGTTCAAAGTTTTTCTGGCTTCTTTATGTTTTCTTCAGCATAATCAATGGATTTGCCTTACCACTGAAAGAGGAGCACAAGATTTTCCTGTTGAAGGTTTTATTGCCTCTGCACAAAGTCAAATCACTCAGTGTCTACCATCCACAGGTTTGTTCCATCTGAAAAAATGAAGCAATCAAAGCTCAACTTGTTGTTTTTCTAAGAAGTTGTTAGGTGTGGCATGTAAATTATTTACGTTTTTCCTGTCCCGACCTGTTGTTGAACAGGCCAGAATGTTCTCACCTCGCTGCAGAGTTGCTTAAGGGGGTTTCTTCTGAATAAATTCAAACTTTTTCTTAATGTTTGGCTTTATGCAGCTGGCCTACTGTGTGGTGCAGTTTTTGGAAAAGGACAGCACATTAACTGAGCCGGTACGTTGAATGAATAAAGGGATAAGTAAGTTTTTGTTTTGTCATTTTATCCTTTATAACTGGTTTCTGCCCTGCATTTATCCCTGCAGGTAGTAATGGCTCTACTAAAGTACTGGCCAAAGACTCACAGCCCAAAGGAGGTGATGTTTCTCAATGAGCTGGAGGAAATCCTGGACGTCATTGAGCCCTCGGAGTTCGTTAAAGTTCAGGAGCCACTTTTCCGGCAGCTGGCCAAGTGTGTATCCAGCCCACACTTCCAGGTACGGGAGAGAAACAAAGAAAAAACGGACTTAAAAAGATTCAATCAACCTTCAAAATGTTATATTATGTACAAGAAGTCCACTTATTTAGATGGATGTAACCGTTTAAATTGCACTGATTGAGTTAATGTTACGTCATTATTATGGATGGGCAGTGGTGATCCCAAAAGAAGGGCTTTAGGGGGCCATGGCCCTGCTTGGAAAATGTTTTCCACCACAATGCCAATTCCAGAGAATCATGTTCATGTCATAGAAAGACATACAGTGAACTCCTTCAATGATGACATTAACGTAAAGCCAAATAAATTAATAAATCCAAAATAAATAATTTAAAAAGCTATGCTATGCCTTGCTAAAATTTTCACTGGCCTGATCTGACCACACCAATGACAACAGATTTAAGTATTTTTAAGAAAGACAACAAATAAAGAAGAAATATTTGTACTTTCAAGCTTTTTTCTTTATTATTTTTACAAGATGCTAAATTTTAGTGATGAGTTTTTTTAAAAACATTATTTTTTAATAATGTCACAGCTGAGCATGATTTCAATGGCAATTTGTTTTAAAATAGTAATAGCTGTGAGGACTTTGACCATATTATTTAACATGGACAGTGGCGATCCCGAAAGGTGGGTCAGAAGGGACCATGGCCCCTTTTGAAAAATTCTTTCCACCACAATACCCACCGCAGAGAATGATGTTCATGATATAGAAAAACAAAACTGAACAATGTACAAAATAAATAAAAAATAAATTATGTATGTTTGGCAGTGATTCTGTGTCGTATTTAAACCTTATCAAATGTAATTTTCTGATGGCAGCTTTTTGGTGCTCCCAGTCAGAATTTTAAAAATGGCATCAGAACAAAATCAACCTGCAGAAATCTGCATTTGGGGTTTTTAGCCTTGGAAGTGTGAAGACTTGTCAGGATTTGTATCAAACTGTGATTTTGTGTAAATCACAGTTTGATGCGTTGTTGTCCTCCGTTAGGTGGCGGAGCGGGCCTTGTACTACTGGAACAACGAGTACATCATGAGTCTGATCAGCGACAACGCAGCAAAGATTCTGCCCATCATGTTTCCGGCTCTCTACCGAAACTCAAAGACGCACTGGAACAAGTAAGTTACTCAAGGTCGCCACCTGCTGTTGTGTTTGGGGACAGTGTCTGCTCAATTTGTGCGCAGAATCAGTCCTGCCTGATTTCTGATTAAAGTCAGAGTTCTGACTTTAATCTGAGAATTTTGATGTTTTCTTAGTTTTGTATCTCGGTTCTTTTTCTCTCAGGTTTTGACATTTTTACTTTTATTCTTCTGAATTTTTTACTTTTTTTTCTTTTAAATTTTTGACTTTTTTTCCTGTTGACTTTTTTTTTTTCCATATTCAGATTTTTTTTTATCCCCTGAGAATTTATTTTTCTCAGTTTTGACTTTTTCTCAGAATACGGTTCTAGTATCGTGAGGCTAAAAAGTCCCATTAATAGAATAAACACAAAAATAAAAAAACTATTAGTTACATTTTTCTCATTAAAATAACTTTTGGCTTATAACTTTAAGATGTACTTCTGGTAAAATTCTGCCTTTTTTCTGCTAATGTTATAACTTATGTAATTACAGGAATGTAATTTTTCTCATAATTAAATAATTAGCCGGGCGCTAATACTTTCTGGTACAATTAACAGAAGGACTCACAAACATAAAAGCCACTTTTTCAAAACATTTTATGTAATTAGTAATTTCTTTTATTGGAATAAAAAGGAGAAAAAAAATATGAAAAAATCTAAAATTATTTCTGGTATGAATAAATGTGAATCAGAATTTATGTTTCAGCTGCAACACTCATAAATGTTTAATTTTCCTGTTACATTGGACCAAACATCATGTTTGTTTTGTTTTTTAAAGTGTTTAAAAACCTTAAAATTAATCCAAATCCATTAATTGACCAGAAAATTGAAAGATAATTTGCATAAATGTGTTGCTCTGTGGCAGAACTTTGTGTTTTTGTTCCTAAATATTATAATGTTTTTGGTTTTTTCTTTCCACAGGACCATCCACGGCCTCATCTACAACGCTCTGAAGCTTTTCATGGAGATGAACCAGAAACTGTTTGATGATTGCACACAGCAGTTTAGGGCAGAGAAAAACAAGTAAGTCCTTTTTGTCATCATTTCAAGATGATTTGATGATTTTACTGCTGTTGGATGTTTGTTAGTCTGGTGGTTGATGAAATCGATGAAATCTGAGACATTTTGGTGTTTTGATGAACAGAGAAAAGGCAAAGTCGAAAGAACGAGAAGAGGCATGGATCAAGATTGAGAATCTCGCCAAGTCAAATCCACAGGTAGACTTTAGGTTTAACATTTAAACATTTGTTTTTACCGGTTTCTCTCCAGAAAACCAGGAGGTTTTACTCTCATCTCAAGAGTGAAAATAAACCCATAACTTACAACTGTGTACTAAAATTGAACAAAAAGCTAAATTTTAATCTTGAATACATTTCTGATTTTGAAAGTATACAGGTCATGGTGCGTTCGCTGACCAGCTCAAACCGTCCGTAAAATCGGCCGATTCCAGTCACCTACCAAAATGTTGGCAGACAAAATTAATGAAAAAGTTTTATTTAAATCAAAGTTCTGTGATACCCGGGGAACAAAACAGACATGAAACTGAAAAAAACCTAAACAAACTATATGAGCATGTAGTTTAATAATCCATCGTCCACAAAGAAAAAATAATGCCCTGGTATTTAAAAATAATTTTCAAACAGAAACCAGGATTACACAAAAATCCAGATACAATCAAATGCATCAAAACTCATAAACAACTTTCCAAAATTCAGAATAGCTCAGCAAAAAGAAATTTGCTTAACATTTTTTTGTTGTTGTTTTAAACAAAATAGTCTAAAATTAACGTATTTTAACGTTGACGTTTTGAAAATTACAAGCACATGTGACTAAAATGAATGAATAACATATTTATGTGTGTTTAGTGAGTGTTTGTTGTAACTTTATTTTATTCACAAATTTACATCAGAAAAATGTTAAATGTATAGAAAACAGGACCTTTTTGAGCGAATTATGTTTTCTGTCTGACACTTGTAACTTTTTAAATCCCTATAACTTTAAATATTAATAATAATAATAATGTTTTTTTTTAAAGATGTGTCCCAGAAGTGAAGTTTTGCAGATTAGCTTTGATTTCTTCTTCTTTGCATGCCACTGAAACTCTTTCTCCGTCTTCTTCCTTTTGCTTCCCTCCCTTTGCCATCCAGTTCTGTTTGTATCTTGATTCCTATGACATCATAAGTCCCGTTGCTATGGAAACGGATGTCCCGTTCATAGAAGATGTACAGAGGTTAAAAAAGGCAGTTGAGGAGGGCGCAACTCAGGTAAACCTGACTTTCTCTCCATCTCCACTTGTCCTTCTTAGACTAATTAATTTATTCAGCTAAAATTAGTTTTTTTTTCCATTTACAGAAAAATTCAGGGACACATCTAAGAAACGACTAAACTTCAACAAAGACATCTTACGTGTTAAAGTAATGCAACGTTTTTAGTCTAAAATGGTAGGAAAAGAATGTAGCCGAAGAGAGGTATATGAAATGTGACTGTATCTGACTTAAAGTATAAAAAAAGTCTTAGGTTAATGTTATTAAAATACCAAACTGCCTAATAATGTTTAATATCTGCTTTCCCATAAATGTAGGCAGGGATTTTGCTGTTTTACAGAAATATAAGTTTTTAAGTAATGAGTCTTAAAGGTACAACTAGTACTGTTCTCCCAAGTTAAAATAAATTAATAAAAATGAAAAACATGCATTTCTGTAAAGGGAAAACCGAAAGAAGGAACCTCTGGTATCTGTGGGAGCAAATTAGCTAATTAGCTAATCACTTATTAAAAATGAAAATATAAAACTCTAACGGACTGAATGATCTGTTGTTTGCATGGGAAATGTTTGCATGTTTTTGTTTGTTGTTGTTTTTTTTGGATGTGAATCCTGATACATTATCGCCCTTGTTGTCAGTTGCTATGGCAACCAGTCTGTGCATGGCGTAGCCGACAAAAAGTGAGACAAAATGTGGTTTTGAGTCATTCTTCAACAGTCACATGTGAAAGATCCCGCCCTCACCTCCCAGCTGGAGGGCAAAAAGCTTCGCACCAACGATGGCTAGCCGTGGATTTAGCTGTTAAGTGATCAACATGGCGTACTGGACCTTAAATGATCACCTGATATGGAAAAGGAAAAGGGACAGAGTGCTTTGCTACGAATTGTCAACATTGAGACAAGATGACAAGGTCAGGAAAAAGTTTTAAATAAAAATAAATTGTGAGGCAGAGGAAGTAGGTCAGTTATGCTAGCTTGACTATGAGAACCTTAACATGAAGACGTGCTGTGGAATTCAGTCGAAAAAGTTGTACCAAACACCAAATCTGACAAATCCACCAGCTGAGCAGGTGTTTAAATTGGCTAATCCACCTCCGCTGGGTTAGCTTAGCTACTAGCAGCGACAGCTAAGCTAACACACGCTGTAGTAGCTAAGCTAGCATAGCGATCACTTATTAATAATTGCAAAATAAACATCGAGCCTAAAACCGTTAGGCTGTAGCATTCTGTTCTTTATGTGGAAACTGTTTCAGCGTATTTTTAGTTGAATCCTGAAACATAAAGTTGTCAGTTGCTATGGCAACGAGTCTGCCTTCATAGCGGGTTTTAGTTCTCTGCGTCATTTTCCCTTTTGCTGTGGCGCACTGCAGTGAATTAATCAGCGACATCTGCAGGGTCATTTAGTTAACGGACGGCTAGTAAGAGAATCGTGTTTCTGCCCTGCAGCGTTGTGCGCAGGCGTGAACAAAACAACGCGGCGCGTCGTCACATGGTGACTTTCATAAAACACATGGAGCACGACCAAATTAATGTTTCTGTCCCCAACCTCAGTTGCAGGGGGAGCAGCGGAAAGAGCGGCCCATGGTGAGACGCAAATCTGAGTTGCCTCAGGATATCTACACCACAAAAGCCTTGGAGTCCCACCGCAGAGCTGAAGAAATGTTGACCACCCACGACGGGCTCTAGACCCTCCAGAGCCACGGACAGAATGACGCTGGCGAAACGCGTTTCTTTTACCCAGAATCCTTCAGTTTGTCTTCATTCCTGCAGAAACTCTTCAGCCGCCTCTCTGTTTTTCCACTTTCTCAGGTTGTTTTATTTTTTCTCCGAGGATGATGATGATGATGATGCTTTGTCTTTTATCCGCTTCATCTCCGTTCTTTCATCACTGTAATCATTGTGGACAGCACAACGTTCGTTTCTACAGATCAGACGTTTAAGGTTTGTTTCTTTAGTTCAGCGGGAACAGAAAACCCCCCCATAGACCTTTTTCACGGCAACCGGAAGTTGTATCTCAAAGAGCTGCGGCACTTCCTGTTTTGGTGCCTGTAATTGAAGTACTCTGAAAAATGGCTCTCGTCCTTAAGTAAGGACATTTTTATCGTCCTTACTTAATTTGCCAGCCCTTTCTTTCGCTGATGCGGAGGAAATCGCAGCGGCTAATTCATCCACCAACAAACGTGTGAAAGTTTACAAGTTGCTCCACGAAAAATATATCCACCGCTATCAAGAAAACACGTAGCTTAGCGAGCTAACAGCTAGCTACAGTATATGAACTTCACAAACATCGTAATGAAGCTTAACTTAGTTTGCTAAATTACGTGGAATATTGGAGACAAACATAATTTAAACCTTTCAATTATATTCTGATTACATTCTGAAATGTATTTGCCAGTACAGTTTGTGAAAAACAGCATAATCTCTCCACAAAATACATAACCACAGAATTTCATTATTATGTGGTCATAATAATAATATTATTATAGTAACAGTTATATTTGACTGAAATTATCTTAGGTGGAAAATATATACAATGTATTATGTTAATTAGACGTTTACCTGCGGGTGGATGTGCCACATAATCATGGTCCGCAGTAGCATCTTTAGCCTAGCTAGCTTTCTGAGAGAGGACAAACTGCTGTTTCTTAGCCATCGAAAGCAGACTCTCTCATTGCCGGTGCAGTGAAGTTATTCCAGGCAAACAGGGAAGGAACAGCTCCACTGCTAAGGCGGCTGCTGGTGGATCCGCTAACAAAATCCTCCGGTGTGAAGTGGCGGCTACATATGAAACCGCTCCCCGTCTTTATGCAAAAGTCGGGACCTTCATCTCTTCGGCTCGCCTGGATCCACTGCCTCCGTTGGTCCGGGTCCGCCGGGAACGCATGATGGGACAGGTATAGCTGTTTTCTTGCCATATCTGTCCTATATATGAACAACCAGGGACTGAACAAAAACAACTGCGCCGAGACTGAGCCATTTTCCCAGCCTTTTAATGCTAACGCTATAGCCACCGGAAGTTGTCCATCCCAACATCGGCTTTAAAACCCGGAAGCGTGAAAAAGGTCTATTCGGATTTAAAAAAGTAAAACACGATCGTAGTTTATTTCTGTTTTGGTGCCAAGACTGTTGCGTTCTTTATGCTTGATTTATCTGCTGCCTGCCTTTGTTTGTTGCCACTGTTTGGTTTTTTATTTTTCCTCCAGCACACTTAAGACCAAACTTGGGCCTGTTCTCAGCCTTGCGTTGCTCAGAAAAAAGAAATAAACAAATTTAAAAAATGGTGAGGAAAGTAGAGGGTTACTTATTTTATTTTTTTAAATGTCCCGTGGACGTTTTATTTTTTATTTTAAAGTTTCAGTCTTATTGTTTTTGTGCCATATGCCGCTCCTTTTTCTTTTCTTTTTTTCCTAATATCTATTGACAATGTTTGAAAACCAGATGAGTTCAAACAATGGTGCTTTCTGCATTGGAAGAAAATGACATGGAAAAATGTCAGTGCGTTTGCTGTTGCCATGGCAACGCCATAAAAATAAATTTTTTTGTTTTTTTTTCTGTGCGCACATTGAAAAATTTGCACGGTTGAACGGTTAAAAGGAAAAGCTCTCTTCTGTTACATCTGAAAACTTTGATTAGGACCTTTTGTTATTCTTTTTTTTTTTGTTTTTAACATTTATATGATTTTGAATGCAATTAAAATATTAAGGTAATTTATTTTTAAATTAATGATCCTTCAGTCAAACTTTCCCAGTAATTTTTTCTTAAGTTAAATAATTTAAGTCCCTCTGAGTGTTTTCCAGTAAGTACCATTGTTTAAACTTAAAACATCCGCTGGATTATATTTTTTAAGTTTGTTTTCTTTCAGTCTAATGTGTTTTATTGTCTGTTTTTCCATCCCTGGCCATTCAAAAAGCCCAGTGCTGAAACGGACTGGTGTGAAAAATGACCTCAAAAATGCCAGATGTGAAAAAAATAATAGTAAAAAAAACTGACATTGTGACTTAGTTGAACTGTATTAATACTGTATTTGCTTGAATGCAAAAAAAGCTGTAAATTTAGACTGACCATGTCAAACATGTACCTTTTACCCTGGAGGAATGCCATTCACCAAACTGGTTTCTTCTGTCGGTTAATACATTTCTGCCTGCTGGGAGAAATGGGTTTTTATTTTGTTCAGTCCAGAATGTTGGAGTTTTCTTTTAATGCTGAAAACAAGTCATTTATAATAAGAAAAGATGATTTAGAAATTATTTGGTGGCTTGTTCTATTTCCACAGGATCTAGGTATTTTAATTTTAACACATAATTTCCAAAACTTGTTAACTTAAGTGTCCTTTTGTATGTGACCTGTACTATATGATTCATTTATTGTATATATGATTTACCTTGTTTCATGTAGTGTTATATATCTAGATTATTTTGTACAAATTGTCCCTCTGTACAGAATAAAACATCAATAGCAAGTGAAAGAAATTAATCTGCTACCACTGTCCTATTTCATTTGTTTTTGTAGTATAAAAAATATTTTTTAGGTAATTCCTGAACATTTGTGTTAATTGAAGAATAAAGATTTATTTTGGGGCGTTAGATTTTCAGTTTCAACAACAATAGCTGCGTTTTTGTTCACTATATAATTGTGCAGTTTAACATTTCAAAAATAAATTTTCTCAAAGGAAATATGCCAATTAAATAAATCTATAATTTTTCAATAAAAACCTTTTGCGCAAGGATCAAGTGTATTTTTTTTATTTTTTGTTTTTTTTAGCCGTATTGAAATTAATTTGGAAATTTGTTCTTCTAAATTTAAAAGTTTGGTGTTTTTTCGGCATTAATGGGATTCAGACAGTTTGCGCGTATTTGTAACGTAAACTCAGCTTTACGCAACCTTGAGTTAGAAATCTCACCAGAAAAAGTAAGACGATCTTTAAATCGATTATTATTAAATTAGATGCGTTTCAATAAAAAACAAATCAATACAATATTCTGTCAGTTAATAAATTGAAATATTTAGCTAATAAAAGTGACCTGGGGTTAGAAATGTCACCACTTTCATGAAGAACTGGGTGTGGAAACATTTTAGCAGTGAGCCTTTATGGACACCAGAGGGCGCCATTTCCCCCAACAAAACGTCAAGTTAAGCAGTTGGAGCCTTTTAGTTAATAAACTGCTGCTATGATGACGTCATCAGATACCACCAGAAATTAAACTGTGATCAGATCAGTCTGCATTGCAACCATAAAAACTAAAACGTTCCTGCACGTTTTTGTAAGGTACATCAGGAAGCCCTTTCCCTGTTTGTCCAGCAGGTGGCAGCAACATCGCACAGGAAGTCTGCTCGGTTCACGTTTCCTCTGATGTTTTCACCCTTTGACCTGTTCAGTCTGCAGGTTGACATAAAATGTTTTCATTTATGTCTCTATAACCGAACATCCTGTGCAGCATTCAGCTGTTTTTTCCATCCACTTTACTCTGCTCAACAACAGAAACACTGTTTTAGAAATGGTGAACAATTCTCAGGTTTTTTTCCATGTTTGGCAGAAGAAAAAATAAAACCTTTTAATTGATGGTCATTCATGTCTTTCAAGAAATCCAACTTCACTGCAAAACAACAGAAATCTTACCAAGTATTTCTGTTTAGTTTCTAGTGTCAATACTTTAGTTCAATTGAAATAAGACAAAACTAACCTACAAGTAACTTTTCAGCAAGATATAGGAGCCATTTTGAGTAAATAATATCTTAATATTGATGAGAAAGTTCTAGTTCCATTGGCAGATTTTCTAACTTATAACATGGGAAAAATAACCTGTTACAAGTGAGAGCATCTAGTAAATACTTCCTTAATATTGGGGGGAAAGTGCTTGTTCTGAGTGGAACATTTTTCCCAGATTTTAAGTTAAAATGTCTAGTTATCTCATTTATAACTAGTTCTTTTTCATCAATAATGAGGAATAATTTTCTTGTTGAAACATTGCGCATTATATTTTATCTATATTAGAACATATGCTCATTATAAATATTATAAATAAATATTACAAATATCTCTAGTTGTGCATAAGAATTGTTGAGATATTTTAGCAGATTTTTTGCTAATTTTAAGTGTTAAAAGAGAGAAACCATCACTGCGCTGCAAAAACAAAATCTTTCCAAATGTCTTAGTACCTGTGAAATAAGACAAAACTAACTTACAAGTGAGTTTTCAGCGATCTATAAATCGATAGGGGTTTGTTTTATAATGATAATCGCTTAATATTGATCAAAATGTATTAATTATAAGTTAAATAATCTGCCAGTGGAACAAGGAATGTCCCGATCTACTGGCAGATTACTTACATGTTGAGTCACATTCAGTGGTTACCAAGCAACCTCAGCCAAGCCCAGCCTGTTACCTAGCAACCCAAATGGAACTCCAGCATGTTTGGTCAGCTGGTTTTTCCGCTGTATATAAGTTGTGAGAGACAGTTGTTTTGGTAAATTGGTAGATTATTTAACTTATAACAAGACATTTTCCCATGTTTTAAGTTGCATAATGTTTTACTCTTTTGTCAACATTAAGAAATTGTTTACTTAAAAATAATCTCCAACACGTTGCTGGAAAGTTATTTGTAAGTTGGTTTATTTGAAGCCAATTGTGCTCGAAACAAGACCAAAAATACTTGGTAAGGTTTTGTGTTTTTGCAGTGTTGGTGTATTGAAGGAGCAGAAAAGAAACCTTAGAAATAAAAAACATTTTCAATGCTTTATATGCCCAAGGCTGAGCAAGTGCATGTGCGATCTGTTTCTGAGAAACAAAAAATGAATACTCCCTGATGGAGATCAGAAATCGCTCTGCTCTCCTGAAATCCAACAACCTCTTCTTGGAAAGAGTACCATGTTATTGCCAAGATGTCCTCACCTGCCCTACCTTACTCACATATGGCGCGCAACCAAGACTCACAGTCTACTGGAGAGGAAACCGGCATCCATCTGGAACCTCGCTGACTGCCAAGCGCGGCTCGCAGAAAATCTTACATAAACACTTTCTATGCCTGCACAGACATTAGCTGGACATAAATAATTCCAATAAAACTGTTTACAATTCATTTGGATTAAATTTGTGAACCACTTTTGTCTTTATTGTGACCGAGAAGAAATGGAGAAACTCAGAAAAACTCAATGCTATGGTTGAAAACTCAAGAAGTAGCTGATTACCTCCAATATTCAGAAAGGTACAATGTTTACTCACGTAAGATCAATACAAATAAATTAGATTAATATATTAATATATACATACGCATTAGCAAATGAAAAAAATCTATTTTAGAGTCTAACATTTAGGAACGATAAAAAACAATAATGGTGTATTAAAGTGGGTGCTACGCATGGGGGCGCTGACAACAACAACGACAAATCAGGACCTCTGTATTTAGAAACAAAAAGAAAGGAAATATTCATCAAAAAACTCAGGAATTTAAAGATTACATTTAGAAATTTTCAAAAAAAAAAAATCAAAATTTCTCAAAATTCAAAATTTCACTACAAAAACTCCAAAATTCTTAGAATACTTTTTAAAATAAAAAACATGGAAATATCTGAGCTCCAAAAGTATACAATTTGTGACAAATAAGTCAAATTTTTTTAGATTAATCTCAGGAATTTCTACAAAAAAATATGAAAATAACAACTCAGAAATGTGCAAAACACCATTTCTAAATTTTTGCACTTGAAATGTTTAAACTTTGCTGCAAAATCTCCACAATTCTGACATTAACCTGAAATTTTCAAGACAAAATGCTAAAATTCTCAGATATTTTCTTGAAAAAAAGCATTAAGACTTTCACCGTCCTCTTGAAGATTTTAAAAGTTAAACATTTTTGATTTTCTAAATTTTTCTGAGCGTCAAAAGTCAGAACTGAAATTTCCAAGTTGTTTTCTTGAGGATTTCTTAGGTTAATTTCAAACTCATAAATTTCCAGGGTTTTTTCTAGAAATTTCTAGAGATTTTGTGGCAGAAATTTGTCAGGATGCTCAGTTGATCTCTAATTCAGATGAAAAACAAATATTTGTCGCTGTTGAAAGTCCAGTTTAAACGATGCAAAATGGTACCAAGTAGTTTCAAGTTCACATACCTTTTTACACTTGAAGTAAGACAAAAAAAAAGTTCTGGTTCTATTGTCCCAGTTCAGTGGAACTAGAACTGGGACACAAAGTGGTTGCTAGGTGACCGGCTGAGTTCTGCTGGTGTTGCTAGGTGACCGGCTGAGTTCTGCTGGTGTTGCTAGGTATCAGCAGCCGGTGGAACTAGAACGTTCTCATCACAATAAAGGATTTATTTCCTTAAAACAAGTTCATTTATCTTGCTGAAAAGTTACTTATGAGTTAGTTTTGTCTTATTTTAAGTGCATCAAAATATTTGTATGCAAAACTAGACTAAAAATACTTATTTCTTTTTGCAGTGTGTGAAAAAATACTCACAAAAAAAAAAACCCACTGGGGAAACTTATGGAGGTTATAAAGATAAAATATTACATTAGAAATGTAAACACTAAAATTAATAACTCATCTGTTTGCTATTCAACGTTTGGGGCGAGTTTTTTAAAGAAACGACTGCAATTAAAAACATGACAAGATTGCTTATCACTAACAGCCAGCGGCAAAATTATGTGCGTTTCAGAGTAAAACTGTGTTTTCATAGCAGATAGTATTTATAATATGGTCCATTGAGGGAATAATACTGGAGCAGTCCCACATCTGGAGAACCTGGGAGGACGTGTTTTTATTTCTCCAGTGCTTTCATCCCAGTCCAAGCAGCGCCGCTTCAGGGAGGCTCGGAGGAGCAGCCTGGGCTTTAATCCTCACTCCCAGAAAGCTGTTAGCAACTTCTATCAGCAATTTGCACAATTAGCAGATGACATAACCTCTCTTCCTGATGGGCTCCATCTGTGCAGTAAACAACCTGCAGTTCATCTGGTGTCTGTTTGCATCCAACCCAGACCTATGTAAGGGTCAGTTTCCTCTGAGCCTCGTTTCTGTTCGTTATTCCCACAATAAAACTTCAAAACTCTCCTGCAGTGACTCGCCTCCATCACATCCCTCACACATCCGCGATGTTGGACACCCAGAACCAATAATTTATGATTCCTCGTCTGTAAAAGTAATTGTGATACTTTAAACTTCACTCCAAACGTTTCTGCTTTTGGTCATATTTATATCCAACCACCACAGGGACGTGGGGGAGTTTTCTGATTTGAGTTCCCTCGCAATAAGTTTTCTACGTCGGCGCATTAGGGCCATTGTAGACGGAGAAGAAAAACAAGCAGGATTCCATTCCTGCCAAAAACATTGATATTTCTGAGCTTGAAAAGTGGAAACATTTTTGGGAGAACTCAGAAATGTTTATATTAATCTCAGAAATGTTCTAGAAAAAAGGAAAATTTCTGAGTTGGAAAAGTTTGAATTTTACTAGAAAAAAATCTAGAAATGTTGAGATTAATCTGAGAAACTACAACGGCGTAATTAGAAAAAAGGAAGAGTAAATTTCCTTCTCCCCAAAAATTTTGGTTAATCACAGAAGTTTTTTTTTTTTGGTTGTTTTTTGGGGGCGGGTAGAAAAAAGCCTGGATATTTTTAAGTTCGAAACTCAAAAAAAACAAGAAAATTTCTAAAAACAAATAAAAAAGGAGTGATTTCTGAGTTTCAAAAGTTAAAAAATTTGCTTGAAAAATCTAAGAGATTTTTAGATTCGTCTCAGAATTTTTCTATTAAAAAATGAAATTCCAGAGTTTCCAAAGTAAATTCTGAATTCAGACTTTTTCTCACAATTTAGATCTTTTACTCAGATTTCTGACCTTTTTTCTCAAAATTTTAATTCTGTGTCAAGCAACATGAAAATCCAAATCAATAACTAAACATTCTTGGCTTATGCCTATTATGTTGTTAATACATATGAAATAATCACATGATTGTTTCTTTCTATAGGATTTGTAAACCTGCATTTTTCTCACTTTTTTCCAAGAATTTAAACAATTCTGAGAAAAAAAGTTAAATTGTGCGAAAAAGTCAACATATCTTAGTTTTCTTAAGTGGCCCTGATCTTGTTCCGTGGATTTAACATCATTCCAACATTTTTCCTGTTGATCCTCTGGACGTGTGGGACGCCAGCCTGATGTCCTGGCTCTAACCAACAGGGGGCGGTGTAGCTCTGCTGGGACAGAGCCTCGGCGGGAAACAGCCGGGACGAGAGAGAGGGCAGCTGAGGTGAGCGTCTGGGTGGCGGCCCGGCCTGCAGCGTCACTCCGGCCCCAGCAGGGTAATCTAATCGGCTGATTCAGACTCTCTCAGGCTCCGATCTGGAGTCATGTGGAAGTTACAGGAGTAAAAAAAACAGAGATCATGTCAGGATCAATTTGTTTACTTGTTTATTGGATTTATTTGACATAGGAAATCAATTATTATTTAATTCTGATAATAAAATTGCTGCATTCTGCAGATTTTTCACCATTGTTTTTTCCCACAGAAATACATTAAAAACATTTCAATTCCTTTTTATCAGTGAGGAAATTAACATTTTATCACCTAAAATTCAATAACATGGCATTTCTTTACTGGACGCTTGATCATTTGTAGCAACAGGCGATATAAGCGTTTTATATCAGTCCATATCAATAATAATTGATTAGTTTTTTGTTTTAAATATCTGAAATACTGCCAAACTGGTGGCGTTACCTTTCCTGTTTTATCCAGTTTTCACTCCATGCCGTTTTTTTTTTTAATTTTATAGCAGTTTTTAGGCAAAACAGCAAAACCTGAAACTGTTGCTGCACACATTACTCAACAGGTTGTTGCTAAGTAACCAAAGAGTGAGTGAGTTAGCTGATGCCACTAACGATTAATCGTTAACTTGAGTATACAGACTCAAAAAAAAGATCATTTACGGAAAGGAAACCCTATGATGAAACCCTGAAATGACTATCTATTAGTCGTGATTAATTCACTATTGAAATAATAAGCAACTAATTTAATTGACTGATCGCTAACTGCAGTAGACAGGCTCTAAAAATGGACACTTGCAGAAAGCAAACCCTAAACCTAAGCCTGTACTTAGCGCTGAAAGCAATAATCAGATTAATTGTTATGAATCGGTTATTGAAATAATCAATTAGTAACTGGTTAATTGTTGGTGTCAGCCATAGGTACAGGGTTAGGGTTAGGTTTCCACAAATGGCCTTTTTTTGAGCCTACAAACTTCAGTTAATGATTAATTGATCACTGAATTTGTTGATTATTTCAGTAGTTGATGATTAATCATGATTAATCCGATTAATCGTTTCAGCCCTTCACAGGGTCAGACCATTTTTGGATCTTTCTGCTCCCTAAAATAATATATTTCTCTTATCAACATGTGAAAAGCTTTCTGCTTTATTTATCATTGATACAGTGGAGAGCTGATCTGTTGATCATTTTTTGAAGTGCTAGATTAATAATTGGATAGCAAAAGGTGCTCAATGGAAGAGATTTTTGTTTTTACAGAATTTGACGCAGGCGGAGCTGAACATATGCCACTGGAGACGTTCTGGAAATAATATGTTTAAAGACAAAAATTGGTGTTTTATTTATTTATTTATTTATTTATATATTTTTATCTTAACTGCAAAACATGTTCATTTTTAACACAATTTTGGCTTAATTGCTGCTCTGAGTATGTTTTTCTTTCACCAAATGGATTTTCTTAGAGGTTTTATAACAATTGTTTCATTTCTAAATTAGTTAGCAATTATTTTAATAATCGATTAATCACAATTAATTCAATTAATCATTTCAGGATATGAAATTTTTAGTCACTGCAGCCAAAACTGTATGCAGTATTTTTCCTGCTAATGCTAAGTGAATCTGTGTCCAGTAAGAATAATTTAAATTAGAAAAATGCAGATTTTTAGTGAATTACAGGTAATTTAGCTAATTTTCTATCAGAGAATAATCTGGTGAATAACCATAAATACACGACCCAGATCAAAGTCGCACAAGGTTTAGCTTATAGAGTTTCCATTGAAATGTTTAGTTCAGTGTTAGCTAAACTTTCTCTCAGCTCTCACTTTACTGTACTTTTATTTGATTGATTGCCTGAAGTAACGAACTGTTTAGAGAAAGGCGCAGGTGGACCTCTTGAAGTCTTCGCTTTGAAACGACTGAACCTTGACAATATTTAGATTGGTTTCAGCGATGTTTGTCCTGTAACAGGCTCCATATGTAATCAGAGGTTAAATGGGCTGTGTGATTCACCACTGCGTAGCGTAAAACACACGTCCCTCTGATTATTTTAACGTCTAAACATTCATATATGCAGGAAAAGTGTTCTGCATTGTGAATGAGAGTAATGTTTTTTCATCTAATTTATTTAAAGTAACACAGAAAACAGAAATGAACCAATTGAATGTTTATAAAACCTTTAAAAAGTAATGGGTTTATTAGCTCCTCATTTGTAAAATATATTACATTTTACCATTTTAACCAGAGAATATGTAATAAATTAGCTTAACAAATAATTAATGCGCAGGCAAACCAATCAGATTTAAACTTAATAGTTGTTTAATTGATATTCTACAAATTTTTTGTTACAATTTGCACTCAAAAAGTCACTTTTCCCCTCGCTGCTACAAAATAAACCTCATTCAAGAAGCAAAAACAAGCTGAAGTAAAATCTATTAAAATTAATCTTTTATCACTGAAAACAACTATTTTGTAGAATTTTAGCCTTTTCAACAAATATGAAAAATAAAGAAAAATAGGCAGCACAGTTTGATCATTTAATAGTTATCTGCAGATTTTGCAGAAGAACTTGCAGAAAAATCCTAAAATGACAATTTTTGTTGAATCAATAAGCAAAATTGCAATATTTGTTACATTTTCAGCTTTGGTTCTTTAACACTGCACTGTGTCAAACTGTCAAAAATAATTGAAAAAGCTGTTCCCCTCCTCGCCTGTGGGGGCGCTGCACCAAGAACCACGGAAGGAAATGACACAAAACAACTCTGATTTTAGAGGTAGTTGGATTTATCTTTTGTCTTTTGTAATAAAATAAAATAAAAACATGTTTGTTTTGGTTGTATTTACCCAGAATGCCCTGCGCTGTACTCTACTTCCCACTTTTGGAGTGGTCTCCGGTCTGCTTGCCGTTCATATACACAGAGTAAAAGAAAACCCCGACAACCGCTGAAATCAGATGCTACTTCATTTTTGTTTTGTTTCATAAAGACGGAAGTTGGGCTCAAAGTCTTTTTCAGAGGTTTTTCTGTTGCTTCCTTCAGCAGTGTTTGGTGCAGCGCCCCCACAGACGAGGAGGGGAACAGCTCTTTTGATACGGTTGCTTCATTTGACTCAGTGAAGTGAAAAGAGGACTGCAGCAGCTGAACATGAAACAAATTTTGTAATTCTGGTCCAAAATCAGATCAAGTCCACGGGACTATCAGGCGGGAAAACACCTTGCTGAGATCTTGGTTTGTAGATGGACCAGAGTCCATTTTTTTTGGTCCCATCGCACATTTACCCCTCCCCACATGAACCCGAGTTTCTAGGCAAACAAACAGGAGTTTGATTAGAGCGGATTAATCCAGGCTGGTGTGAACAGAGAGAAAAATAATCATGCAAATGGAAATCATCTGGATCGTGTCAATCTATTATGTGATTAATCAATTTATTACTACAGGCTTAGATTTGGACGCTTTCAAGTGGTGGGTTCTACAAGTTTTTATTTATATAAGATGTTTTTTTTAAATGTGGCTATTTGGCTCCATATGGTTCCCAGTACACAGCTGACTTACCACACATGTTTTGTTCTAAACTCTTCATGTATCTTCCATGTCTCCTTTATCGCTGTCCACTGTGAGACAAAACAGGATGTCAAAGCTGCAGCTGATAATCTGTAATCATATGGAGCCTCGTTAACTTCAGACGGTGGAAAACATCTGAAAGCATCCGACCTTAATGCCTACCGTGCTATGGATAATGCCTACATATAGGAAGTTGATGCCTTGTGCTTTCTTTTTCGTGTTAATGAGAAGGCAGGATGCTCATACTGACATCTCGGTAATGACAGCGTTCGGAAAATTATATACATCGACATCCTACATGACGAAACATACTGATAATTTAAGTTAGGATGTTGGAGTTGTTCAGCTATTCAGATGTTATTCTGTGGTTTGTGCTGAATCACGAGGATGTGTGTTTATTTGTGTCTTTTATTAGGTGTAAAAGAGTACCATTTTCTTTTATGAGCCAAATATCCTGGAGATTTTAGCTGGATTTAAAACCTAATGACGGAAAGAATGAAAGTTAATTTTCTCCTCGTCTGTCTTTCTTAGTCCTGTGTGTAGTTATTAAATGTTTATATTCCCCTTTGAAGATTTTGGAGGCTAGAAACAGAAACTTCTCAGACATATATATGCAGCTATAATTGCTGAATGTTGGGCAGTAATCACCCACATCCACAGTTAAAAGCAAACGTATATCCTGCCTTATTCACGTCTTGAAACCGCACCATGATGACCTACAGAAAGCTAAGATTATGATCTTATATGTTTGACTGTCAGTTTACACTAGAAGACTGGATGTAGCAGACAAACAAGCCTCTTGGGTGGCATAAAGATTCACAAAGTCGACAGCATCACCATCACAACACAACATTTACTCATTTGTGTTTGTATCTCCATGTCAAACAAAAGAGCACAGCTGGCAGTAAACCTCTAATAAAATTCAGCATGCTTTTAAATGCAAGCTGCACAGCGATACTGCGTGCAATTACTTGCATACTTTAAGTCTTTCTAGAGGGCAAATGCATTGAGGTTGATTCATGACTAAGCTGCAACTTAATTTGGTTGGTGCTACTGAATGTTTTGACTTGTTATAGTCATAATTTGTGAGAAAATGTGGCAGGTTTTTATGTTTCTTTTATGAAGATCATTTTTATTTCACAATCCTAAACAGCAGCTGAAGGGTGTGTGTTTATTTTGTTTGATCTGATCATAAACTGAGCAATCGGAGAAAATACAGAGAAGACAAAAGAGGATCAGATGAGCGACACGCTCTGCAAAAACACAAAATATTACCAAGAATTTTTGCTCTAATTTCTTGTGCAAATATCTACTTACATTTGGAATAAGAAAACTATCTTACACGTAACTTTTCACTATTGGAGATTGTTTTAGGTAAATAATTCCTTAACAGTGCTTTTTCCACTAGCAGATTATTTCACTTACAATATATTTTCCATGTTATAAGTTAAACAATCTAAACTAGTACTTTACTTTGGTTTAAAGATTAATTTAAACTAAACCAAAAATACTTGTATTTTTTCTGTGTGGTTTCTGAATAATAAGACAAAAACAAAGCAAGTGTCTCTTCCAACATATACAGTGAAAAAAAACAACAAAAAAACAGTTGACCAAATGTGCTGGAGCTCCACCGTGGTTGCTAGGTAACGGGCAGGCTTGGCTGGGGTTGCTAGGTAACGGCACAGAGCCGATAGAACGTGACTAAACATGTTCCAGTTAAAATGATCTGTTTTCATTAATATTAATGAATTATTGGCTTGAAACAAGCTCCTATTTTTTGCTAAAAAAAAAAAAAAAAAAAGATACTTGTAAGTTAGTTTCGTCTTATACAATATTAATAAAAAACAAAACGTAGCATTTTGTTCCAGACTTTGCATCCGAGTCGTCCGCCTGGACTTTTGTTTTTGTTTAAGTCTTAATCTCCAGAGTTTTTCTTTCTTCCTCGCCGGATTGTCCTTTTTTGCCTTGATATTTCTTCCATGCCATTTCCTGTCTCTGCGTCCTGCATCTGTTTCCAGGACTGTATGTTTCTTTGTTTTTTATTAAAATCTTCAACAGTGGAAGTCTGTGCCTGGGCCCTGCCAAATAACACATCATTACAAAGTTAAATTTTCCTCATGTTAAAATGTGTTTGGTCATTTGAGGCTTTTAAGTTTGACAAATAAAAGTAAAAACAGATAAAAATCCACGAGGAGAAAAATTCTTTACCATAATCTGATTTAGATCTCATTTTTCTTCCTATAGCATCTATCAAAACATTCTGCATTTGACCATTTCTTAATCTTTGCTAATGTTAAATATCCTAATTCACCCTTCAGCTCTGTACTTTAAATGTCTGTTACGTTTGTGACCCAGTGTAAATGAACTTTAAAAGCCCAAATCCAATCATTATTTATTTTTACTTGCATTTATTTTAAATAATGATATATTTGGTGGTATTTTCATTTATTTTATCCAATATTTGACTTGAAAAAACACAAATCTTAAGTTTTGTAGTCTAGTTCTAGTGTAAATATGTCAGTGCTGTTGAAATAATTAACTGGCAAATAACTTTTCAGTAAGATATAGTAGTTGTTTTAAATCAGTGAATCTTGAATATATAAAAAAATACTATATTATTTTATTTGTATCACAGAAAAAATGTCTTGTAACAAGTGAAATAATCTACTGGTACCATTTTTAATCAAAATTAATGAAGCACTGACTTAAAGGAGAATGTTTGAAGAAAATAATTCCTTAATATTGATAAGTTCTAGTTACCTAGCAACCACAGCCACGCCCAGCCCGTTACCTAGCAACCCAAGCGGAACTCTGGCAAGTTTTTTAAGCTGGATTTTCACTGAAGAGACACTTGATTTGGTATTGACTAACTATTCACTTTGTAATATTAAGAAATCTTACCAAGTATTTTTGGTCCAGTTTCTTTAAATAAATTTCTTAATATAGAGGACAAAGTACTGGTTTCACTGGCAGATTATTTCAACTATAACATGAGTAAATATCTTTTTATAACATAAATAATCGGCCAATGGGATAATGTCAATGAATTATTTATTTAAAGCAAGATTCTGTATCTAAAAAGTTACTTGAAAGTTAGTTTTATCGTATTTCAAGTCTTATAAGACATTTGCATAAGAAATTAGACCAAAATACTTGGTATAATTTTGTGTTTTTCTGTGAATCAGATCAAAGCGATAGCCTCAGATGACGTGAATTTAAAAAAATGAAAGAAAATCCAGCTCCAACTTGTGACTTTCCCAGACTTTTTGAGATCATCGGCAAAAGCTGAAAGATGCTTCAGAATTCAAATTAAGCTCTGAGCAGCAATTCGGCCTCTTTATGCAATAGAGCCATCACCAGAACAGCGGGGGAACTGAACAAACATTCACTCTAATTATAAATCAGCCTCCTGCTACGCCAGCTCAGATTGCTCACAGTCGTCTCTCTCCTTTTTTTTTTCTCTCTCTGTCTCTTTTTCTCGCCCACGTCTACCCACAGCCAAATACTTTGGTTCATCCAAGGTAAATCTGCTTCGGATAAACAATCCCCACAATAAAGGACGGAATTTAGATGAGGATTTTGAAATGTTCTTGCAAACACAAAATGGTTCTCTCAACATTTATCTAAAATTTGGTTACAGCTGACAACACTCACATCAACACAACTTAATCTTAGCGGCGATAGCTCGCTGAGCTGTAACGTTTGTAAAAGAAACGAACACACAATGCTGATGACACAGGAAGTGTTGTACACCAACAAAAACCCAGAAGAGTAAATATCTGAGCTCATCCTTCCTCATGAGTTACAGTTTGTCTCTTCAGCTCAGAGGTTGGAAAACCGTTTCCTTGTCTGTCAGTTTGATCTACGCACTGCAAAAACACAAAATCATACCAAGTACTTTTGGTTCAGTTTCTTCCATAGATATCCGAAGACACTTGAAATATAACAAAACTGAATCACGGGGAAATTTTCAATAAGATGTAGGAGCTGCTTTATGACAATAAAAAGCTGCCAGTGGAAACAGAACTTTTCCATCAATATTAGGGAATTATTGACTTAAAATAAGCTCATATTTCTCACTGAAAATGTTCCTATAAGTTAGTTTTGTCTTATATCAAATGAACTAAGATATTTGCACTAGAAACTGGACCAAAATTACTTGGTAAGAGTTTTTGTTTTTGCAATTTGGGATCTAAAACTATCCTATCAATAACTATTTTGCTTATCAATTAATAAAATTCTAATAATGACATATTCAGTAGTATTTTTATTCATTTTAACTACTATTGAACCCGAACAAGCTGAATATACTGGAAAAGACACAAAATATAAGGTCTAGTTTTTAGCGTAAATACCTTAGTACACTTAAAAAAAGACAAAATTGACTTTCAAGTAACTTTTCAGCAAGATGTAGGATCTTATTTTAAGTAAATAATTCCTTAGTAGTTCTAGCTTTACTTATGAGGAAAATATATTAGTATAAGTAAAATAATGTAATGCAGTGGAACTATATTACAAAAACATATTTATTCAATTATTTACTCAGAACAAGCTTCTATTTCTTCATGAAGAAGTTACTATTAAGTTAGTTGGATATTTGCACGAGAAAATAGACAAAAATACTTGGTAAGACTTTGTGTTTTTGCAGTGAATTGAATTAAACTAATTCAAATTAAATGAATTCTAATCCAACTAGTCACATTCAGTTGAAAGTAGTTAAATTTTATCATAATAAAAATACAGCACACAGTCTGCTTATTCGCATATTTTTAAACCTGCATTTTATTGATTTTTTATGTTGTAAATTTTATTTTACTCACATTTTTTATACATTGTATGATGTTCTTTCTTTCTGTAACTTGTTCCTGAATTGTGGAACAATAAGATATTTTTCTTGTTCTTCTTCACTATTTCCAAACCCATAGATTGAGCATCCAGTCCAGTTAAACCTTTAATGTGGATTTTCCAGAGACAAGTGTTTCTGATAATTAGATTAATTTTCTGCAAATCAACTGCAATGTAGTTTTCTGGTATTGTCTGATTGTTGAAATCAAACTGTGTTATTTAAAGTGGAATATGCTGCGGTTCCACACAGTGTTCTCATAAATGGAGATTTATGAAGAGAACCTCTCAGTGAATAATAAATTGCATGTATAATACATACCGCATGTCATTCTTCCGCAAAGCCAGAGCGAGAAGCCAGGAAATCCAGAAAAACATCAAAAATAGCAACTCTGACAGACAGCTGCCAATAAGGTTGCATAACTTTTAAAAGAGAAGCGATTAAAGGATTAATGCTATAAAAATGTGATTATTTATGTTGTGTTACCAGCTGGGGGGGAGGTGTATGGACCTAAAATGGAGCCAAAACTTTGTTTAAAAGAAATAAAACTGAAAAAAAAAAAAAAAAAGATTTGTAACTAAAAAAATATTTTGAAGCCTTGAAGATTTGGAGTTGAAAGGAACAGTTTGAAATTGTAAAAAATTATTTTAAACTGAAAAAAAAGTTGAAACTGAAAAAAGTGTTTTGAAATTGACAAAAATGCTCAAAACTACTTTTCAAACAAAAGGTGTTTTTCAATTTCAAATCTCTTTTTTTTCCCTTTTGAACAAATTTGAGGTCCTAATTTAGTTCCATAGAACAACCCACAGGAGCATTTTGGCACCAAATGTTACATTTTATTACAGGTGTTAATATGTACAAGGCTGGACTGAGGTAAGACTACAAACCTGTTTGCTTTTATTAGCGCTGAAGCAGTTAATTGGATTAATCAATTATTGGAGCAATCATCAACTGATTTAGCAATCGAATAAGTTACGACCAGAACTCCAAGTGTTAGAAGTATTTTCTGACTGCAGATGTATTATTTGCTGCAAATTATCAAATTTTGACTAAAGGAATGCTGTTATTACATTTTAGGTAATAAAATATTTGTTTTCTTGTTTAAAAAAATTATTTAATTATTTGTTTATTTGTATTTTTTATGGGTTTTCAATATTGTACTAAATGGGATTCAATGGTAATGTGACAAACCTGCCGAATGTGCCAATTTTTTGTCCAATTACACTGCAAAAGGACAAATTCTCACTGAGTATTTTGGTCTAGTTTCTAGTGCCAATACTTTTAATGCACCTGAAACAAGACAAAACTTTATGTTTTCAGATATAGAAGCTTGTTTGAAGTAAAACATTTCTTAATTTTGATGAAAAACTGCTAGATCCACTGGCAGATTATTTCACTTATAACATATTGAGTCACATTCCATGAGCAATGCACCGTTACCTAGCAACCCCAGCAGAGCCCGTCCGTTACCTAGTAACCCCAGCAGAGCCCATCCGTTACCTAGCAACCCCAGCAGAGCCCGTCCGTTACCTAGCAACCCCAGCAGAGCTCCAGCACGTTTGATTGGCTGGTTTTTCACTGTATTTAAGTTGGAAGAGACACTTGTTTTAAATGTTGACTTACAACTCAAACGTTTTTGATTTAGTTTCTTGATTTTATGTTAAGGAATTATTGACTTGAAATAAATTCCTACATCTAAAAAGTTACTTATGGGGATAGGTGCTGAAGTACCCAAATGCTGTAATCAAGTAAGATTATTTTCACTTAAGTAAAAGTTAAAAGTAGACATCCAGAAAATGACTAAACTAAGAGTGAAAAAGTGTTTTGTAAAAAGTCTACTCGGGTACTGAGTAACTGATCAAATTATCAATCAATACTTAAAATTTACATCATCAGATTAACCAAAATATAAAGTTAAGTGGAAATATTGGAATTTTTAAGGACAAAAATGAAAATAATCCATATAAGTAACAAAGAATAACAAAAAGAAGTTTCTTAAAATGAAAAACTTATGAGACTTGAACAGAAACTGCAGGTGTGTCTGGTGAATGTTTAGTTCAAACATGTTTGTTTTTTATTTTACTCAAGTAAGAGTAGCAATATATAATAATAATGTTACAGCATGGCAAAAATACTCCAAAATGTACATTTTTGTCAAAAAAATTACTCAAGCACATGTAACGAGTTACTACCCAACTTATGTTAGTTTTCTCTAATTTCAAACGTAATAAGATATTTGCACTAGAAACTAGAGAAAATACTTAGTAAGATTTAGTGTTTTTTCTGGAGTACTAAAATACTCGACAGTTACAGTCCTCGTTTTTCACGCACGCATCATGAGAGTCCTGTGACCTGACCTGAAAGAGCTGATCTGTAATCTGCTCAAAGCATCATTAACTCAGATATCTTCATGGTCACAGCTACAATCAAATCTTAAATCAATCACATTAAATAATCAATGATCTCCATAGCCAGAACTTAAACTCGTTTCTTCCCAATATGGCTGCTGGCTCTCTGGACAGAGGATCTCCATCAGCCAATGATATTGTATAACAGCTTGGCTGCGGCGTATCCGTGTAAATCAGGTTGACCCTTTGAAACTGAAGCTCTAGTAAACAAACAATTAAGTCAAAACCAAAGCACTAACACTGAACCAACCACAGTTAAGAGTTATGGACTGTGGTTGATTATTTCCTCCGGAAATCCTGGAAGGATTTAACCGACTCACACATGTGTTTGCTGCAATCATCCTTTTTTGCCTTTCTGCTTGTCTGACTCGCTTCACATCGGCAAAGCGAGTCCAGAAGTGTGTGTGCAGTGTTGTGGTGGAAAAGCTTAGGAAGGATTTAAACACTACTACTTAGAAACTCCTAACCTTACTGACCCTTTTCAGACTAATACAAATCCTGTTGTACTTGAGAATTACACTAAGCCCTTCCTTTGACCGCTTGGTCCAGAAGGCACATGGACCAGGACATTAACAGTGGAGGTTCAGCTTTCAGCTGACTGGGAAGGTTAACCAAAGTTCCCGACGGGAGATTACAGATTTTCTCTAATACACACAGAGGAAATGCATTTAGGCAGCAATTTGGACCTTACCTCACACTGCAAAAACACAAAGTCTTACCAAGCGTTGGTCTAGTTTCTAAAGCCAATAAGGTCAAATTATCTAAAAAGTAACGTTTTTGGCAAGAGCTTGTTTTAGGTCAATAACTTATTAATATTAAAGAAAAAGTGCTAGTTATAAGAGAAGTAATCAAAACAAGACATTTTTCACGTAATATAAGCCAAAACATCTCGTTTCTCTGGCAGATTTTTAATCTTATGACATGAAAAAATGTCTCATTATCAGTGAAATAATCTACCAGTGGAAGTAATACTTCATCGGTTATTCCTGTCATATTTCAAGTGCATTTTCACTAGAAACTAGACAATATGTGGTAATATTTGTGTTTTTTGCAGTGTTCAGCTTGTTCTGAAACACTTATTTTCACATCACAAGTGTCACATGATCAACAACTGGATGTTACTACTGACAGAAACGACAAAAGTTGACAGGAAGTGATGGGGAATGGTGACAGCGCAGCATGATTCGTACTGACTAAACAAACCGATGCGTCTGATTTTAATTTCTTTTTTAATGGAAACAATTGCAAAATTTGTTTTTTTCGACATTAGCAGAGTATCAAAAACGTTTTGTGCACTTCTGTAATGGAGACGCAGCTTTTCATGGCCATGATTAATTAATTTAACTTCTGAAATGAGTTGCATGAAACCAGCGTTTTCTCTTCTTCATTAATGCGATGTGAAGTTAATACACCAATAAAATAAAAATAAAAGATTACAGCAAAGGGTTTTATTTGAGCAACATTATAGATGTGAAGTTTGTCAAAATGTATTTACTCTTGCTTAGTCAATAAGTTGTTTCTCCAGACATTTATTGGTGCGCTAACTTCTGTTGTTTTGCTCTTAACGGTTAGTGGTTACTATAGCAACCAGCAACCGTTTTAATGTTGCTGTTCTGTAACTGACATATAGAATCGGTTTTGTTTTCTTTACATTTTAACATATATTTCAGACAAATTTACTGTTTTTAACTGTTATCAATGTTGCTCATTTCAATTTAAACATTTTAATGTGTTTAATTTTACAACTGCTAACTGCTCATTGTGTGTTATTGCTGTGCAGTTTTATTATTTGTTTGTCATTTATTGTGTTTTATTTAATGTTAAGGGGCAACCAATTTGATTCCTACTTTTATTAGAATATGAATTTATTTTAACATCATTATAGATTAGAGGTTTGTCAAAATTAGTTCATTTATTCTTTGAATTTATTTTTGTTCGGTCAAGTTGTTTCTCCAGACACTTATTTATTGGTGTACCAGGTTCTGTTGCTGTTCTTGGCGGTTACCTTAGCAACCGGTAACGGACAGCTCCTCCCCCTTGTTCGGTAACTCTGCTACATATCAGGATCAGCTCTGTGTTTTATTTACAAGTATTATTTTTAACAGAAATATTAGACAAATTTAATCATTTACAGTGTTTCATGGGTAATTTTGTTATGTTAGAAGTGTTAATGTGCATTTCAGCTATGTTTAATTTTACAACTGCTAACTGCTGCTAACTGTTGCTAACTGCTGTTAACTGTTGCTAACTGCTGCTAACTGCTGCTAACTGTTGCTAACTGCTGCTAACTGCTCATTGGAAGCTATTGTCTGTAGTTTGTTTTGGGATATTTATGGTCTCTGTAAGAAGCTGCTGGACTGATGTTAACCACCAACTTGATTTAATTCTTTGTAAAATAAATCAGTCATGAGACAAACAAAGAAGAGCTACAGCTACACATGCTAAACACAATAGAAAGGTAATAATGTTGGGATGTAAGGTTTTCTTTTTAGTTTGCAGACTCAGCTTCATACCAGAAAGAAGAATTCATCTTCAGGAACTGACTCACTTTGTCGGGAACCATTTTTCGGGGTTCTTCCCATAACAAAAACATCTTGACTGGAAATGTGTCACATCTTCCGGAGGGTAAGCTGAGACGTGACTGAGTGCAGCAACAAATCACAAAGGCATCCTTTCCCCCAGAATTAGTCATGAATTAGATCGTCAAAAGAGAGATGTCCAGCGCTAGAATCAAACAGCTAAGGATCTTTATGAAGGCATATTTTGATTTAATGCGCACATTTTATTTATTTCCCTTTATCTGACAGATCAGATCTCTTCTGGAGAGCTTCCACATTACAGCTGTAACTTATATATTTTTTTCATGTCACTGCACAAATCACTGCCTATGCTTGTGAGTCAGCCATGGGTCCTTTGAGTCGTCGAACTGACATTTATAAGTTATTCTACTTTATATTTTTCTTCTTTCCAAGGGATGTTTCAAGTTACCAGATCTAAAACTCCTGGAAAGGCTTCCCTTGACGGCCTTAAGAGGCCCTTCCTGCATAGTTTATAAAGACATCACTAAAAATATAACGGAGAAAACACAGTTTGGAAGACGGAAGAGCACATTTTAGCCTTTAACATCCTGGAAAATGTAACTTTTTTTGGTCAGGTTTGATATGTTGGGAGCAGACATGCATGCTAAGCACGTACTCCACATACGTTCTGCTTCTCATTACGCGTTAATGATTCAAGCCACCATCGCCCCCCCAGGCCTATAGCCTTGAAGCCATTTATCTGTCAACAAAATTACCACGGTTAACCTTTTTTGTTTCAGATTTGTGTTTTGTTTTTCTTTTTTCGTCCCTCCCCACATTTTTGATGTGCCTCAAAGCTCCACACACAATCAATACAAACTCTAAATGAGGAGAACTGGAAATATGAGGTGAAATTTTCTTCAAATCTCCATGTTTTGGTCTGCTGTGAAAGACCGTGGCTAAGAAACTGTGGCTAATCTTGAGGCAGAGAGCGTCCTCATCTGAACTTCTGAGTCGATGAAACAGCGAAGTCCCACCGCTGCGTGGCTTCTCTCCTTCTCTCTCTTTTTCTCCCCCTCTCCTCGCTCCGCGTTAGAAAGCTACCCGCCTGCTCACAGCATGTCAACAAGTAACATCTGCGATGAGAAGGTGTAAATTTGGACCAAATTCATGTCTAAATCTGCGAGAAAAACACGCTTGTGATAAACAACAGAAGAAGGCAAATGGTTATTTTAAAAATACTTTTCCACCCTGTTGAAAAGAGCAGAAAACTGAATTTAAATATTTTATAAATCACTTGAAACTGAACGGAAATCATATTTCTAATAAAAACAAGTCTTAAATTATACATAATCTCTTGATCTAGTGGCATAATTGCAACAATAGCAAACAAATAACCAGAATTAACTTTACATTTACTCAATTTTACTTGAGTTACTTTTTTGAAAATATTATTTTTCCTAACCTGTACGTTTTACTGTTGAGTAATTTTGCTATGAAATATTTTTACTCTTACTTGAGTGAAATTTCTGGATTTTCTACCCACTGAATGAAAAACAAACATGTTTTAACCAAGAATTCACACCTGCAGTTTCTGTTGAAGTTTTATATGTTTTTATTGAAAAAAATTGATCTGGAAAATGTTTTATATTTTTTATTACTTATTTGAATTATTGTCATTTTAAAATGCCTAATTTTCTATGTAAATTCCACCAGAGGGCGCCACTGTGGCGGATCCAGTTATACAGAAACTAAAATGGCGGCTGTGCATTACCATAGGAAAGACCAAAGGTCTGCTTTGGGACGCAAAATGCACTTTAGTGGTTTTGTTTTTAAATATAAACAGTTGAAAAGAAATTAAAGTTTCATCTTAATGCTTATTCAGAAACTGGTTTCTTAACGCAGTTAATGGAGGAAAGTTTAAACATTGTTAAAGCGCCACTGCAACAACAAGCTAGCCTAAAAGGTTCTGGTTGTGTTATATTTTCTAAATATGACTCAGCTTAATAACATAAAAAATAGCATTTCTGTTGATTCAGTCAGTTTTAATAACGCTGAGAAAAAATGTCAAAATGAAATATATTTTTAAATTTAGCATATTATGAAAAATGTAGCCTTTCACGTGTTGAAAAAAATCGTTCTTAAAGAGAAAAGTCTGGTTTTTAAGAAACTAGCTACTTATCAACTAATCATTAGTTGATCGATGAGATCAGTCAAATATAGATTAACTAGTTAATCACAAAGTTACATCTCTATTAAATATATTCTGTGTTATAGCTGTTGGTGACAATACAACTGATGAATCTGCAACACCAACATTACAAATTAATGCATAACAACAACTTAATCTCACCTCAGCAGGCTAAAGGCTTGAAACTGAAAACGAAACAACTTGACCTTTCTAATTCATTTATGCATTAATTGTAATTAAGGTGACTATTAAGTCACCTACCTGGTCCTGACACAGCAGAACACTGTGAATTTCATGCGTTAGATTCTACTGTCGATTTAAAACACAACAATTTAACAACTTTAAAAGGAAACAGTGTTTAGTTGGTGCTGGTTTGAGTAATTTTGTTGTCTAAATATCACCTTTGATTAGAATCTTGTGGATCAATTAGTGTTCATATTTGTTTTATTTTGCTTAGCTAAATAGTGGTGAATAATCTAATCAAATCTTGACAAATATAAAGAAATTTTTAAGGTTTTTCTTTCGATATATGACTGAAAAATGATTCAGCCTGCAGATACGTTTTATTCAAAGAATCAAAATATTTATTTAAAATAATAGTGCATGAATGCAATTCCAGTAAATGGTGTTTAATTCACATAATTTCTCCTTCTGGTTGTTTTTCTTTCTTCCAGGCAGAACACGCCGGGCGGTAAGTAAGTAGGTGTTTAGTTCCTAAAAATCCTCTGACCACCCCCACAAACACATTAAAAATGGAAACACAAATTAAAAGCGCCTCGTTATGCAACCAAACTGTCAAGTTGTGATTATTTGAACAAAAGTTTCTCAGTTCTGCGTGGGAGGTGGAGAACATTAATAAAAGCTTTTTGTGGGACTGAAACTTATGTTGAGGAAGCTTTTCTTGTTTTTCTCTCAGATGTTGTTTTTATCTCTCGTTACAAAAGATGAAGTTTAGTTGAAGAGAATAAAACTCTATTCTGGCATTTCTTTTAACTTCATGTTTGACTTTTTGTTAGTAAAGATTCTGACACAAACAAACACTTCCTGCTTTTTCAAATTGTTTGGATTTGATTTGAAGGTTTTAGAAGAGATATTTTGATTATTTATAGAAGCAGGAACAATATATAAAATCACATTTTAAAGATGTTAAGTTGTAACTCAAATTTCTTTCAAATCAAATCCTTTGTACGTCCATTTGAGTCTCAACTGTTTCCAAAAACAGTCCAGGTGCTAAAAAAAATCAGCCAGTTGTCAGCAATCATTTTTATTATTTTTCGGTGTCAGGAAAATTAACTGCTTCAAAAACCTCTTGATTGATAAGTCACAATAAAAAGGCACAGTGGCGTTACCTGGCAACTCCAGCAAAGCCCAGCTCGTTACCTAGCAACCCCAGCTGAGCTCCAGCCCCTTTGGTCAGGGGCTTGTACTGTTGTATGTGCTGTACAATGGCTGCTGGAAAAGACAAGTGTTTTGTTGACCAAACTTGCTGCATTCTTGTTGGTTGTGCAGGAGGCTCCATTTATGCTTTTCAAAGATGTATAGTTGTATAATTGCGCATCTGTTTGCGGCCAGCAGCAGCTTGTTTGGCTTTTAAGTGACACCCTAAAAAAGCTCAAAATAGGCAGAACTGATCAGACCAAAATCTCCTCATGTAAGAGTAATTTTGTGCAGAAAATGTGATGAACATGTTTGGTGCAGACCAAAGACTTGTCCTAACCTGCTGAAGGAAACTAGCAGTCACCTTTAAGACATACAGAAAAGGAAAGAGGGGTTATAAAGGATTTAACCACCAATGTTGGCAAGATTTTATTAGTAATTTGCATTTAAAAGAGGAACAAGAAAATAGAAAATACTGTTGGAAATAAAAGTAACAAAATTTGATGCACCAATACATTTACCTTCCTTTCACATGTGAACACTTGGTTAAAAAAACAAAACAAAACAAACGTACTTCCATGAGATTCTTCAAAGACATAAGGATGAAGATTAAATTTAATTTCTGTGTTTTCAAAACAATTTGTTTTTTACACACTAAACTTCTTTGCTGCTTGTATTATCCTCAGACAAATTTATACTGTTAACTATCTGAAAAAGTGTTTAAAAGTTTTACTCTGTATTTTGTGACATGCGTAGCTTATTTTTAGAGTAAGGGACAATAATATTTTGTAAATCAGAGCTGACCAAACCCAGAGCTGACGGATGCCAGTCACTGGCTGTCACGCTAGTTACTTTGTTAACCTCCTCTGCCCTCGGCTGGCCTCATGATCTCAGCCATTAGTGTTTGGCTTCCCTTTCCTGTCCAGCGTTTGTGAGGCTGCCAGTTGATGCTTGTCCCACTGCTTTAATGGTATCCTGCAGAGAAGACCCTGGGCAGCAAACACATCCTATTAAACAGTGGTGAGTTCACAATAACCTAATGAGCGCTGAAGAAGTGCTTTGATTCCCCTTCCAAGATGGAAACACTTAAACCTTCTGTTAGAAGATGACCCTTTATGCTTCCTTGAACAGGTTAGGGTTGGTCTATGAGCAATAGAAAACATGTTCATTACATTTTTTTGGACAAAATTACGATTTCAGTTGGTTCCAGAATGAATTGTTTTAGGGCGTCCTGTCACTTTAAATCCAAATGAGCTGCTGCAGCCCCTCCTATTCCCTCTCCCCCCAACTCAACATTTACATTCATGTGAAAACAGAAGAGCAATTACGAAACCGTCGATCTTTGAAAAGCATTAACAGAGCTTCCTGCACAGCCAACAAGAATACAGCAAGTGGTTTCTGGATGGTAAGTCAACAACAAAACACTTGTCTCTTCCAGCAGCCATTGTATGGCGCATACAATGGTAAACTGGCCAAATGTGCTGGAATTCAGCTTGGGTTGCCAGATAACGGGCGGAAGTTGGCTGAGGTTGCTAGGTAACGGGCAGTGCCTGCTGTTTTGTGACATTATTTTCTGAAGGTTTTTGAAACTGGTCGTTTCCAAGACATGAAAAAACATTAACATATTGGCACTGGGTGTTTTTAAATGCAGTTTTATAAGAGCTTAAGAAGCAGGTGAGACCTAAATGGAAGTATAAAAACACGCAAAAGGTAAATTTTGCATAATAGTTTTCCTTTAATATAGTTGATTTTGTAAATAAATCTGCTAACGTGCTGTTTTTCTTGGTAAGTTGTCAAAAATAAAGACAGAAACATGATTACATCTCTGCTTTGTTGTAAAAAATACCTCAAACTGTAACGCATCACCAACTGTTAGCAACTTATCAAAATGACATCCCTAAAACTGATTATTATCCGTATAACAACAGCCGCATGGAGGTCTAACAATGTGAGAGAAAGAGGGGGAAAGAAAGAGAGAAAAAGTATGTCAAAGGTTTCCCGTTCTTACCCTGCGTGGTCACCATCTGTCTGGCTCCGGCGAGAGCACAGACGGACACTCGCTAAGCTCAAACAGGCGAGTCATGTGAGGACAGCTCACCATCACCGGGCCGAGGGGAGTGAAAACGAGGGCAGCTGAAGATGTGAGCTTAAATAAGATGACGTGTGTCCTCTGCTCTAAATAATGAAATAATTAAAAAGATGACAGAACAGATGAAATACCAGGAAATTTGTTTGAAGATAAGTGAGAGAGAAACAAAATGGCGCTCAATCTAAATACGCTTTTTAAAATTTTGCCAGAAAAAAACAGAAATGAATTAAATTTGGAAGGATGTCAGGTGTACAGAGGTGCAAACACTGCAAAAACACAAAATCCTACAAAGATTGTTTTAAGTTAGTTATTTCTTTATATTAATTAAAATAAGTACTAGTTTCACTGGTAGATTATTTCATTTATAACACTTGTTTTAGAAGTGAATTAATCTGGAGAGTGGAACTAGTACTTTTTATTAATATTAAGGAATTATCAATAAGTTTAGTCACTCAACAAAACACATTTCATCACCAATGTACAAAAACATTGTCTTGTAATAATTCATCTACATCAGTGAAAGGGAGCAGGAAGAAGAAAAACTTATAAAAATGTGATTGATTATGGAATTATTGACTTCAAACGAGAAAATAAGCTCCTATAACTTGCTGAAAAGTTACTTATTAGTTTTGTTTTATTTCAAAGTTACTAAGATATTGTTGCCACTAGAAACTAAACCAAAGATAATGGCAAGATTTTGTGTTTTTGAAATATGAAAATCACTTTTTTAAGCAACTCTTTATGTTGGTTTGTCTTTTATTTAATCATTCATCTTCACTTCAGCTGTTCCTGTCAAAGGATCCCCTTACATGATGCTGCCACCACCGTGTTCTGACATAGTTCACACTGAGCATTTTCTAGTAAATTACTTTCTAAAGTAAGATGCAGTGGATTTTATTTTGGGTGAAATAAACCAATGTTTTCAAGAGGATCTGTAGTCACTTCTTTACGCTTTGATAAATAATTAATCACCAATATTAGACAGGAAAATGGTTAACGAGGGAGAGACTCTGGAAACATTTATTCAGACAAACTGTTCTGTGAACTTGGCAAAACTGATGTTTTCTATATCAGGTTTTATTTATAGCAGAAGCTACGTCAACATATCTTCACACAAATAAAAGTAAAATGTATTTGTGAAAAAGGTAACTCAAGTTTTGACGAACTCATTTAATATTTAAAAATTACACCAAAGACCAAAATAAAAATGATTTATACAAATAAAGCAATAACTAAATAAAATAATTAGGCAAAAAGAAACAGTTTTCAAAATGAAACTTAAAACTGTCAATCATTTAATATTTAAAAATTACAAGATGAAACGGACCAAAAAGTGGAAATTTTGGTATTTAAAGGATTAAAAATACCATAATTCACATAAGAAACAGAAAGTAAAATCAGGTAAAAGAAATTTCTCCAAACCAGTTTCTTTCAATAAAAAACTTTAACAAAAGCTGCAGATCTGTGTCTGGTGAATTTCTGGTTAGAAAATGTTTGTTTTAAATTCAGTGAAGCTATCCAAACATTTTACTCAAGTAACAGTAGAAATACTTCAGAAAAACATGACTAAAGTAAAAGTAAAAAATCTCTTTTTTAAATAAAGTTACTGTCAAACTGGTTTTTGTGGACAGGTCCGATTACAGCGCACAAAACCTAAAGTAATTTCATGTTTTTCTCTGGATTCAGTTTGGTACGTGCGACCAGAAGTCCATGCATCCTGCAGAAAAGCGTTCAGTAACTCGACCCGTCATGGCGGCTTTTGTCGGTTCTTAAACCTTCCCAGCGCTTCTCCAAGAGATTACTGGTTTTGATGAAGTGGAAATTGCAAATCTGATAGAACAAATGAAGAACAGACTTTCAGAGCTGTGCAGGTAGCTCAGGATAAAACCAGTGCTTTAAAATTTGATTCTATTGAAACTGTAGTGGATATAGAAAACATTACACACCTCGTTTCAAATGCTGAGGTTTTGTGATGCAAACAATGCAGCTCAAATGAAAATCAGAGGATAACAGACTGGAAAAACCTTCCCTGTTCTGACGAGTCTCGGTTTCAGAAACAGTATTTACATGCTGCACCAGAAGTTAGTGTAAACAATATAAAAACATGGATCCATCCTGGTTTGTATCAAGATTTTAGCCTGGCGGTGGTGGAATAATGTTGAGGGGAATACTCTCTTCACATCCTACTTTCTATAATTATAGTGAATCTGATTAAGCTAAAATTAGGTCAAATTAGGTCACTTTTACTTTTTTTTTTTTACATTTTCTCATTGGAAACCTTTAGCTAAAGCTACTTTGCAGACAGGTCAAAAAACAAAAAATGATGATGAAAACATCATTGTGGAGAAGGTTACTATGACAGCATATTAAGCCATTGTAGACAGAAACAGAGATAAGAGTGGTAGTTTCTGCCAACAAACTTTCTAGAAAAAAGTAGAAATTTCTGTTTGAAAAGTTAAAATTTTGGTTGAAAAAATTCAGAAATTCTGAGATAAATCTCAGAGATCTTCTCGAAAAAACAGATTTCAGAGTCTCAGTGTAAAAAAAAAAAAAAATTCAGTAATTTATAGGTCAATCTAAGAAATTTCCTAGGAAAAACTTGGAAATTTCTGAGTTCCAAAATTCCAAAGTGTGCAAGAAAAAAACAACGCAGAAATTTTCAAAAAAAGCATTTGACTTTTCTGAGTTTAAAAAGTCAAAAATTTGCAAGAAAGAAAAAATCTCTAGACAAAACATGGGCATTTCTCTGCTAGCGCTAGGCTAGCACATTTGTTTTGGTTGTATTTACCCAGAATGCCTTTCGCCATCGGCCACTTCCTGCTTTTGGAGCGGTCTCTGGTCCTCTTGGCGTTCGCACTGCACTCGAACGGCGCCAGAATTCACTTCAGCCGAACCGACACAGAGAGCAAGGAAAAGCAGAACATTAGTGGTTTGTTGTTGTTTTTTTTATCAGCATTAGTTTCACTACAGCAGCTGCAATATTGAAACCTTCAATAAACAAATGAACTCATTTGTTTGTAGAACATGTTGATATTTATAATAATCAAACAAGATGAAATATTTCATTTAGTATAGGAGCCATGGTTTGTTAAAAGTTATTTTAACAGGGGCATATTAATCAATAATAAATTATTGACCAATATGCTTATTCCTCTATTGCATCTTGACAGGATCCAAACTGGTAATAGAGAAAATACATGTTTTGTGAAATTGGGTGAGAAATAAATGCGCTACAACCATTTTTGTGACAGATTGAAAATGTCTGGTTTTGCGGACGTCACTCAGTAATGGCGCCTGCAGGAGCGTCGCTAGCTTTAGCGGCTAACAGGTGATGTCCAAACCACTAATGTGGCTCAATGGAGAAATTCAACTGCTCAAATCTGACATCAGTTTTGTTTACATTTTGTGACGCAGGAAGTTGCATTGGTCATCTTCAGAAGTTTTTGTGTTGTTTCCTTCGGTGGGCCTTGGTGCAGCGCCCCCACAGGCGAAGAGAGGGACAGGTCTTTCAGTCAGTTTTGATTGTTTGGCAGATTGCAGTGAGAAAGCAAACCGCACCAGTTGAAAATGTAACAAATGTTGCAAATTTGATCCCAGATCATACAGAGTCTATGGGATTATCACATGTGAAAACACTCTAAGCTTGAACCTTTTTGGGTTTTTCCTCTGTCCACGCTCAGATAAATGAGCAAAGCTTTGTGAGATGTTTAAAACTTGGGATATTGTTTTATAAACTTTCAACATTTCCACAATTGGTTCCCTAACCTCTCCCGCCTCCACTTTGGTTTTCACAGTGTTGAAAACACGCATGCCACACAGATTTGTATTTGTAAACCAGGCTTCCTTTTTCTATATTACTCTGTGCACTACAAAAACACAAAATCTTACCAAGTATTTTTGATCTAGTTTCTAGTGCAAATCTCTCACTAAACTTGAAATAAAACAAAACTAACTTAAAAGTAACTTTTCAGCAAGCTATACAATCTTGTTATATGTGAATAATTCCTTAATATTGACTTTTAAAAAAAAAAAAAATTGTAGTTCTATTGACAGATTATTTAACTTATATTTAAATGTCTTCTAAGGGAAATTGGCCAGAAAAAAAACTAATTTTGCTGGAACTCTGCTTGTGTTGCTAGGTAACGGGCTGAGGTTGCTAGGCAACGGTGCAAGGCTCGGCTGTATGACTCAAGATGTTGTAACTCCCAACGAAACTAGCACTTTCTCATCAACATGAAGGAATTATTTACTTAAAAAAAGCTTCTATTTCTCACTATAAAGTTATTGCAAGTTCATTTTCTCTGATTTCAAGTGTAATAAGATATTTACACCAGAATATACGCAGAAATACTGTTTTGTTGGTTTTCAGTGTGTTGGTCAATCACATAAAAAATCCCAGTAAATATTTGTGTCTGTAATGTGGAAAAGAAAGACTAGAGAGATTTTGTTTGTTGAACAGCCAGAGGGCAAAAAGATGGTGTGACCAGAAAAATAAAACTGAATTTTATACAATTTTGTTTTTCCACTAGCAATAAAAACAGCCTTAGGGAGAGTCATTCAGCATGAAGGCTGGAGCTGTTTGATTTAGACGGGGTCGTGGAAGGTAAATCAGAGTAAACTCTGTTCTCCGTGAAGACAGAGATATCAGAAACTTGAAAGCGAGTGGGCCAGCGCTGGCTGTAACTTATCATTCTGATCTGTTCTGTGCTTCAGTCTTTTTTGATTTTCCATCAGCTGTGGTTTCTGGAAGCTCAGAGTCTCAATAAACAAGCCCTTAAAAAAAGAAGAAGAAAAAAAGAGAGGCTGCTTTCCTAGATCTGTGCTATCCTCAGATAAACCTGGAGCTGCTGCCAGGAATCCAGGAGGTTTAAAGGAGGTAGATGTGAGAGTTTGCAGCCACAACAACCAGTGAGTAATTTTAATGCAAAAGGCACAGCAGGTGAGCTTCTGTTTTCTCACCAAAACGCCTGGGAGATTCGGATTATAGATTGTTATTCCAGCTCATCTGTGGGGGAGGAAAGTGGGCAGAAAGTGGCGAGAAATAAGCTGTTTTTAAGAACTGAAAAGCAGATTTGTCGGCTAAATGGTTCATCAGACTGCAAAGTTCTGGTTACATCACAAACAAGAGTCACATCTTTAATCCAATACAGATTATTAGTCCAAATTTTTTGGTATGTGGGACAGATTAATTGAGTCAAAAATACTCGTGGGCAAAGAGAGTTAAAATAAAACTAAAATAAAGCAAATAACTGTTTATTATGGAAAACAGAAGTTTTGGGGGGTTTTATATCTAAAACATGAAAAGGATTTTGTTGGATTAAAAGAAAGAAATCTACTTTTCAAATTATTTTTGGCTCACTTGACCCATTTTATTAGGATTTGGGTCACTTTCTTTCAATAAATTCAATAAAAGTTGAAGAGGATGAATACTTTGTTGTTCTGAACTTTCCACTGTAAGAAAATTGTTAATATATTTTAAAAGTGAAACAGTCCATCTACACTTTGGCTAATATAACCTTAGCTTAATCAAAATGTTGGAGTAACGAACTCATTCATGGATTTTGGTTCACTTTTTTCACATAAGAAAACTTTTTATCTTGAACAAACAGGATTTCTCAAATTTTCTGTGTGGATTGCAGCTGCGCCTCGGCGCTCAGTCATCATCTTATGTCTTGCTAAAAAGTTACCAGTAAATTAGTTTTGTCGTATTTCAAGTGCACTGACATAGTTGCGCTGAAAACTAGGCAAAAACACGATTTTGTATTTTTGCAGTGTGGTTTCAGAATCGTAAGTCAACAACAAAACGACGTGTCAGAACTCCACCTGGGTTGCTAGGTAACTGCTGGGCTCGATGGGGTTGCTAGGTAACGGCTGGGTTCGCTGGGGGTTGCTAGGTAACGACTCAGTGACAGGAATTGTGACTCAACATGTAATAAGTGAAAATATCCGCTGGTATTAGTACTTTTTCTTTTTTTAATCCATATTAAGAAGTTATTTACTTGAGTTATTTTAATGATGAAAATGACAATAATTCATTTACGTTACAAAAAAATGTTTCCACATGAGTTTCTTTTAATATAAAACTCACAAAACTTTAACAAAAACTGCAGGTATTTTTGTGTCTGGTCTATTATTCAGAGAATCCAGACATATTACTCAAGAAAAAGTAAGAATTACAGTAAAAATACTCCTAAAAGTAATTTGTTACTCATGTTAATGAAATAGTTACTTTTTGCCATCTGAGTCAAAATGGCCTTTGAAATGTTTTGATCCAAATCTTGAAAGGGAATTTTTAAATCGCATCTTAGGTCTTTTTGTAGATAGAAAAAAAGGACAAAATTTATGCCAAAAATTAAATTTTGTGATTATTCTCAAAATTTTTCAAGAAATTTTTTTTTATTCAAAATTCAGAAATTTCCAAGTCTTTAGGAAGAAATGATGACATTAATTTAAAATTGTATTTTTTTTCTAGCAATTTTTCCTGTTTTTTCAAGAATTTTTGAGAGATTACTCTCAAAATTTCTAAATTCTGTTAGGCAAAAATTTTCTACTTTTTGTATTAAAACAGATTTCTAGTCTTCAGTTCCATTTGGGCTCGATTGAATACATTTATTTTCAGTAATAGGAACAGGATTTTGGTCATTTTGTTTAAATATATTTTCTGTATTTAGCCAAGTTTAATAAAGAATAAAAGCTGATTTGGGGGCAGCAGAGTCGGCTAAAGTCTTTTTACATTTTGTTATAAAAACAAATACTTTGTGTTGTACTTTACATTTTCCTGTGTAAGAAAATGATGTTGGTAACATTTTTACCCTGATTACAATTTAAAAGTCTCCATCTACAGGCCAAATTTGTATCATGTTTGAATTGCAGTTGGTCACTGCGCAAAATCAGTCCAGGCAGGGGCCACAAATGGCCCCCGGGCCGCACTTTGGACACCAGTGGAACGAGTAGAACTAGTTTCGTCATATTCTGCTCTATGTTTGACTTCCAGAGTGACATGAATTGGTTTTTCCTGTTCGTTTGTTCAACACTTCCGCCCCTGGACGCCAGCAGGTAATCCCCGCCATGTGAGGCCTCGGCCCGGTTTGGAGGCGGGCTGAGATCCATTCAAATGTGCCAAAGCTATAAAAAGGGGCGGGAGACACAAGTAACCCAACTTCAACTCGGAGCCCGTGGCACAGCGCGCAGGCCGTGCAGGTTCCCATCAGAAAGTGAGGATGAATACAGTCAAAGCCGTGAAAAACGCGGCGGTTTGTTTCGTCCTGCTGCCCCGCTTCCTCATGGCAGCTGTGGTTTTCTGGCTGCTGGACTTCTTGTGCATCAGGAAGAGGTTTTTCTTCAGGGTGAAGGAGCAGGGAGGCGATGCCATTGATCCTCCAGTGTGCATCTCGGACTCCAACCGGCTCTTCAGCCTGGAGTCGCTGAAGGCCGTCTGGCACGGCCAGAAGCTGGACTTCCTGAAAGCGGCGCGCCTCGGACGCGGAGCGCCCAACACCGAAGTTGTGCGCCTGGAGGACCGGCAGCATTCCCGCATCCTGGACTTTGCGCACGGCGACCGGCCGCTCATCCTCAACTTCGGCAGCTGCACCTGACCGCCGTTCATGGCGCGCCTGAAGGCTTTCCAGGAGGTCGCGCAGCTGAACGCGGACATTGCGGACACCGTGGTGGTCTACATCGAGGAGGCGCATCCGTCCGACGGCTGGACGAGCACCGACGCGCCCTACCAGATCCCGAAGCACCGGAGTCTGGAGGAGCGGCTGAGCGCGGCGCACCTGATCCACCTGGAGGTGCCCGGCTGCCGGGTGGTGGCGGACAACATGGAGGACTCCTCCAGCGCCGCGTACGGGGCGTATTTCAACAGACTGTACGTCCTGCAGCGGGGCACGGTGGCGTACCAGGGCGGCCGGGGACCGGAGGGTTACCGGATCTCAGAGCTCAGAGACTGGCTGGACCAACACCGGAGAGCGCTGGAACAAACTGAGAGCAGTCTGGCTTTAAACGTGTAAAATAACTCCGTTTCTCTCTTTGCATCTATAGTAAAGCGTATTTATTATTATTTTTGTATTATTAGAGTTTTGTGGAGACTCGGGGCGGCGCGCATCTCTCGGTATTGTTGTGAAGTTCGGTTTTTAAATGGCTCCAGTCCAGGAAACCGGTGCTGATGTTTCTATACCAGTGGATCAGCTGCTCTGCTCTCAGTCTTGCATGCGTATTTCTCTAAAAATATTTTGTTTTATTGATATATTTTTTTAGGTTTCTGTTTCTTTTTTTCACACAGATTTAATTATTGTTGCCTATCTTGTATTTTGATGTTTATGCAGAAGACAAAGGATCAGATTTCATCTAAAATAAAGCACAACTTACCCGCATTTAGTAGTTTATTTCCCGTAATTCATTTTCTGGAGGATATGAAATCCTTCCAAGGTGGAAAACTATGTATTTGCGAAAAAAATGCAATATTTTCTATATAATTTGAGCCAATTTATAAGGTGGAGAGCAACGCACACTGCAAAAACACAAAATATTACCAATTATTTCTGTCTACTTTCTTGTGCAAATATCTTATTACACTTAAAATAAGACAAAACTGACTTATAAGTAACATTTCAGGACACATTTTGATGAAAAATCACTTATTACTGGCAGATTATTTCACATTTTTCACATATTTTAAGTGAAATAATCTGCAAATGAAACAAATACGTTTCTAAGTTAATATTAAGAAATTATTTACTTAAAACAAGCTCATATATCCCACTGAAAAGTTAATTGTAAATTAGTTTTGCTTAATTTCAAGTGTTTTAACATATTTACAGTAGAAATTAGGCTGAAAATACTTAGTAATATTTAGCGGTTTTGCAGTGAAGTTCACTTTCTGTCACATTTATCAGGATAAAACATTGAATGATTCTTCAATTTTAACATTACCCATTATTAGATTCATCTTGTGTCTCAGTAAAATTCATATTTTAATAAAAAGCGTTCACCTGAAGGAACAAATTGCCTAAAGATTTTAAAAGATTGTAAAGAAAACTGCTTTTAAGGAACATGTTAAAGAACAAAGAAAGAGATTTTGTAACATAAATGTTAAAAACATTGAACAGATGAAACATAAACATGTCCAGAGTTGCAAACAAAATGTAGATTTTAACTCTAAATCACACAAAATCTTGTAAATCTGGTTCTTTAGATGATAAAATCAGTTGTAAATCAATTTTAATGCAAAACTTCCAGGCATATTTTGACATAAAGCTTCATTTAAGGCTTCAAATAAAGCCTGAAAGATTCAGAGAAATGAACAGAGAAAGGCTGGATAAGAATGAAAAGAGGTGAAATTTAAAAAGAAATGCACCAAAAATTGGAGATATTTAAGAAATTGTGCAGATTTAAAAGCTGTAAATCAGAAGGAGAAAATAGTTTTACAGTGAAGACTATTAAATTAAATATGTGCATTAAAACTGAATATTTAAAAGCATCAGGATAAAAATGTTGGCCTTTAAATGCAGATTTTGTGCCCTGGTCCGTTTTGCGTCTAGCAGCGCCCCTGTTCTCCAACACGGTTCAAACTCTGCTGTGTTTTTATACAGCAGAGTTTGAAAATAATCTCACTTTATCATCTTAATCTGGATTATATTACTGTTTATGAAGGTCTAATTTTCTCACATCCATCACACAGCATAAGTTTCTCAGTCTAATACGTTTTTATTTGTGTTTTCTGCTGAATATTCGCAATAATCCCACTAAAAACATGTGAAATGTATCCGGTTTTTATGTTTCCCCAGAAAAAGATTTCATTCAGCTTTTCTGAAGCTGGAGGGGAAATTCCTTCCTAATCCTTCAGATAAGACATAAATAAAAGTCAACAGAGGGAAAAACTCATAAACATGAAGATAAAAGCCAAATGAGAACATCGAACATATAAAACCAAAACTGTTTTTATTTATCGCAGTCCGACTTTTACCAACAGAAATGCTCTTTAGTTCATGATGCTGCCAAGGACATGTTTCCTCAGACGTTTCTAAAAAACTATTGAATATCAAATTTCATCTGTAACAGCAGAACAAAAAGAGGAAACGTTTTGTTTTACAGTTTGAGCTGCTGCTGCTGAGATCATGAACCAGAGGAAGACATTTTAATACGCTTTGGTTTACAATTGAAATTTTTATTGAAAATCAAGATTTTTGTCAGTTCAAACAAGAGTTTTACAAAAACCTCTTTATTTAGTCATTTAAAACAAAGGGAAGAGTTATCGACTTCAAACAAGCTCCCATATCTGGGTGAAAAGTTAAATGCAGGTTCGTTTTGTCTTATTTCGAGTGTCCTAAGATATTTGTGCTAGAAAATGGACTAAAAATACTTGGTAAGATTTAGTTTTAAACGCAGCTTGTTATGGTAACAGGACCACTGTTCACAGAAAGACAGTCAACTTCCTCCAGAATCTCAAATTTTGAAATCAAACACAGAAATTTTCTAGAGAAAAACAAGTAAATTCCTGAGTTTGAAAATTCTAAAATAAGTATAAAATTTCTCATTTCAAAAGTTGAACATTTTCTAAAAAGAATTGAGAAAATATGAGGTTAATCTAAGACATTTTCGGCGGAAAGCTGGAAGGGTTTTGAGCTTGAAAAGTTAAAAATTTGTTGGAAAAAACTGAGAAATGTTTTAGTTCAACCTCAAAAATTTTCTAGAAAAATCTGATCCGATTTTTTTATGTTTTGAAATGCAAAAAATATCAATTATTTTCTAGAAAATTTCTGAGTTTAATCTAAAAATTTCATAGTTTTTTTAGTACATTTTTGACTTTGGAATTTCTGAGGTTTTTTTTAGCATTTCTGCTAATTTTTTTTCTATCAAATTATAAACCTTTTAAACACAAACTTAGATTTCTTTCTAGAAAGTTTTAGAGATTAATCTAAAAAAAATTTAGTTTATTTTTCTTATAAATTTTAAACTTTTAAAGCTTGAATTTTTTTTGTTTTTAACAGAAAATGTCTGAGATTTTTTTCCAATAACAATGTGACTTTTTAAATTTCCAGCAAAAATTTGAGATTAAGCTAAAAATTTCTCAGTTTTTCTCTCACAAATTTTTGAAATGCAAATTGCCATTTTTTTCTAGAAGATTTCTCAGATGAATCTCAAAATTTCAGATTTTTTGTTTTTTTGGAAGTTTTCACTGGAAATCAGAAATTCCCAACATTTATCTAGAACATTTTTGAAAGTTTGTGGTGGAAATTTGTGCCACAATTTCCCCCATAACTCTCGGTTGTATCTTAAAAGTATTTCTCTGAACATTCAGCAGATATTTTGTGTTTTCAGGTAGAGAAATCCTGGTTTGACCCACTGTGGGTGAATTTTGTGGCCCTGAGTCAGAGTGGGAGCGTTTTGCTGCTGCTGCTCTGCTGCTGTTAGCGGACATGTTACTGGTCTTACTTTCAGGTCTTCCAAGTGACCTGAGTTTACGGCCCATCTGGAACAGATTTAAGGCAGAAACACAGAGTATTTATGTGGAGCTGACAGCTGACCGAGGGGTACCTGCCTGGATGAAATATCGCCTGCGCCCCTGAAAACGAACCCAACAGGAATTCTTTGGATCTGAATTCCTTCCATGTGTGATTTTCCACGGATGTTGAGTCTCATCTGTCTGCGGAGAGCCGATGGGAACAAATGGTTAAAGGGTCTCCAGTTTGGGGGGAGCTTTAACTTTTGCTGTTCTGTTTTTCTTTATGACTCCGGGTCTGCTGAGGTGTTTTTTTCTTCCCCTCTCAGCCTCTCTGGTCAGCTTTGAAGGTGAGGGCCCCTCTCTCCCCAGGGTCATAACTCCACAAATGAATGTCTGGTGGTGGGGAGCCTGGGGGCCTCTGCACACAAAAAGGGCTTCATTGGAGCTGGCATGTTAACATTTAACCACGCTCAAAACAATCTTCTTTCTGTTGGGAAAAATAAAGCCGTAGAGCGATCCAGGATGAACGTCTCAGGAGAGTTTTAACGCAGCTCTGGTTTCAATATCAGAGGAAATCAATAAATATGACCGCAAACGTTGTGATTAGAAAATATTCTACGAGGAATTAATGATGCAAGAGGAAAAGTTAGTTGAAGTAATAAAAGTAAAAGATTTATTTTTCTTTCAAAATGCTCAAAATGAGATGAATCTTTCAACGACAGAAAGTAAACAACGTGGCAAAAGGTTTGGGTGGCGCCATCTTGTGGTTGAACGTTGTAACTATTTTTATAAGTTTTAGAAAAAAAGCTTAAAAATAAACAATTATCTTTTCTGGCCACTATATTAGGAACACTTGCAGCAGTTCAATTTTAAACATTTAAACTAAAATAATAGACGGATATTTAAATGTAAAGGTTATAAAAAGCTTCTTGTTACACTCTTTTAAACTTCTCTAAATATAATACCAGCCTAATATTTGTTTTGTTAAATGATTTCCTCATAAATTCACCTGCTTTTCTTGTTTGTTGTCTGTATTGTTTTTGTTTTTTTAGGGAAACCAAACATAATTTCATGTCACTTTGTTTATAATTCATATTATAACTGCTTAAAAGTCTGAAAAGTTTGATTTAAATATGCATTTTATCCCATTGCTTCTAAAAAATCATACACCTGTTGTTGGTCAGCAGATCTCAGTTTTTACCAGTTTTGTGTCGGAGTTGATTAAAAAAACTAAATCGAAAACCATGTGAAAATCATAATTTATCAAATTAAACAACGTTTTGTGGCGTCATAAAAATAAGAAGAAAAAGGTTGAATGAGAAAATATTTCATTGTGTTGATTTGCGCAGTAGCCACAAGATGGCGCCATACACCTTAGAGATTTATCTCCATCTCGAAGCTGAATTGGCTTTTATTTTAAAATATAGATTGAAAAATTTAAATTAGCATAATCTTCAGACAATATCTTTGACTAAATAAATGCAGTTTAATAAAGGTGCATGAATTAGAATATGACCAAAAATCAAATTTATTTTCATAAATCCAATTAAAAATGCAGCAGATTATTGATTATATGGACTTAATGCACACAGTGATACATTTTATTTCTGTTGATTCTGATGATTATGTGAAGTTCAGTTTCTCATCAGAGCAACATCCGGGCCCAGATACAGAACTGTGAATGCGGTAAAGGTCCGGTCAGGGCTCCTTTTGCATGAATTACTGCATCAGAAATGCAGGTTTTGGCTGAGCGAAACACCTAATTGGGCCTGGCCCCACCTTCAATACGTAGATACTGTGAGGAACCAGCAAGCGCGTAGAGAGAGAGAGCAGTGCCTACATGAGCATTGCTGACTGCGCTAAGACAGTCACAACTTGATGACTGTATATATTTTCAATATATATTTACATATATACATATATTTTAAATATATGTCCTTTTAGCAGCTGCTCCGGCTGGAAAAATGTAAATCTTTAAGTTTTTGCAAGTAAAGTTCTGGAAAGAGTTTCTATTTTCCTGAATAACCACCAAATCTTCCTCATGATACTTGTGTGTCGGTCTGATCTGTGCAACAATGTAGGAACATTGAAAATAGAAAATAAAGGGAGTAAATTTCTGCTGAAAAACACAAAGATTCTGAGATTAAACTCAGAAATCTTCTCAAGAAAACTTGGAGATGTTTGAGTTTCAAAATTTTTTTTCAGATCTAAAACTTGACTTTTTCTCAAACTTATATTAATCTAAAACTTTTAGTTTTTCTTGCAAATTTTTGACTTTTCAAGCGCAGACATCTTTTTTTTCTCTATGACATCCTAGTAAACCGTCATAAATGTAATATTCCAATTCTGTAGATAAAAAACCCTGATATACATTAAGAATCTTATTTTCATGCTATGAACCAGATTATTGAAATAAATTAACTTTTCAATCAAATTCTAATTTACTGGAAAGTTGTGAAAGAAAAACATTAAGCAAATTATTGATGGGAAGTTAAAGGCTTTAAAACAGGTGATACTACAGCAGAGCGTTGGACATGATGCACTTTACTGAAAACGATGTTTTCTGTCTTGAACAGCACATAATTTCATAAACAAACAGATGACTTCATGTTTTCAGAAGGTTTTCAAAGTGCAACTCAAACCTGGAGTAAAATTTACCATACAAAGAAAAATAACCACCAAATACCGATGTCGAATATTTGCAGAATACACACACAAACATTTTCATTTCAAATTTCACGACAAAATGTACCACACATTCAAAAGACTTTGCAAGAACTCAATTAATAAATTAAACTGAATTAATAAAAACATTATTTTCCGCCTAAAAACGGGGTTGATCCAGTTTAACAAAGCAATACAAAGCAGGTCAGACTTCATATGTTTGTTAAATTGACTGTGAAATTGGAACACAGACAGGAAAATTAAATTTCAGTAATATTGTCAAATGCACAAGCTGTCAATTAATGGAGAAAAATAATTAGCATTTATAGAAACAGACTGAATCAGGACACTTTTCTGTAAAATGTCGTCATTGAGTCGCTGTGGAAACATGAAACAAACATCTAACGTTAGCTAAATAATTTTTAATTCTGATTATTTCTGTGTTGTAACTTCTTTGCAGTAAATCTTGTAATGTTGGAAAACCTTTCATTGCCACATTTCTAAATAGAAACTGGATTGCTGTGGCGATGCAAATTTTTTTTTATTAGCTCTGTGGCGCTTTTGCTAACTTTGAAAAAATTTCGCCCACCTAGCTTTCTATAAATTAATTTTCCAGATAAATCCCAAAGAGCTACTTTACTTGTTTTGTAAACTTTCAGTGGAATAAACTGAAGTTTTGGTAACAAGCTGTTTTGAATTCCTCGGTGGATTTAATGTTTATGATTCGTGTAGGCTTGCTAGCTTTGCTAGCCCTAAATTAGCCTCGCTGATTGTACCGCTGGCTGAAAGCTTTGCCAATATTCCGTTTACGAAACAATAAATAAATAAATAAATAAATAAATAAATAAATAAATAAATAAATAAATAAATAAATGTGCAATTGAGGCGTGTGTTTAATTAGAAACGTAATTAAAATCTGACGTGAGTAAGACTGCTCACCCGAAAGCCACTTCCTGTTTTCTTCTTCAGGGTTTGAATTCGCGGCAACATCCTGTTGGTCATGTGACTTGTTGCCTATCGTTTCCAAAATAAACCAATTTTGATGCAGCCAAAAAAAAAAAAAAAAAACTCATAAATTTTTTTTTTTTTTCTAAATTGTTTCATTTAAGCAAATTTATTTGTTAAATGTCAAATTGTCAAATTATGTGGAAATGCATCTGATTGTAGGCTTGCTAAATATAAACAGCTTTTGGTGGAGGAAGTGTGATGGTTTGGTGAAACTATCAGTTTATTTTTCTATCCACTCTTGTCCAAACCTAAACTTCAATCATCCAAATGAATCAATAATCCATTTTTAACTCAAGTTTTAATGGGTGCAACCCATCCAATCCACTTTCCTTCACAATGTGGCACCATTTAAAGGGAAATAAAAGTTTTACAATAATTTTACAGTTGCCAAGAAACTTTGTTTTAAAGAAATAAACATTTCCTTACTTTGTGTGCATGAAAACCGGACTAATATCCAACAAAGAGCTGACTCGTTGGTACATTTGCGCAACATGGTGATGTTTGTTTTGTGAATGTATAAGCAGGAAAAACCATAAAACACATCGACTGCACATTACTGTACAAACTCACCAATTATTAATAAATTAAAACTCATAAGTCCCACATAGGGTGTCATGTAACAGAAATGTTTACACTTTTTCTAGAATGATCACTACCAATTTACAGCTAGACTATTCTAAAATAAAACATTTTGTTCATAAATCATGTACAAATTCATAAAGTAAAATAGCTTAAAAAAATCTAATTAGAAGCACAAAGAAATGAGTGGTTAGTAGAGAGGTATAGATAAGCCACACAATGACATCTTTTGAATTTAATAGCAGTTAATAGCATGACTGACTGATACGCATTTACAGCCTCCTGTAACATTCGTCCCCTTGGTCCAGAGCAGGATACATTCAGCCCAGTCTGCGCTAAACAGCTGCAAACAGTGACAGTGCTTCATTCTGGGTTACACCGAGACATTGGTTGGGACTCCCTCCGCAGGGAGCCGGTAACAAGAGGAGACGTTTTGATCAGATGGAGGTGTAGTGCCTCCCGAAGCTGGAGAGTCTAATCTTTTCTGGCAGGATGATGTTCACGGAGTGCTCCGGTTCTTCCTGGCTCGCGCTGCCAGCTTCCCTCAGCAGGTGTTCCCGCTGCTGCCGAACAAGCTGGCTGTACTTGGCGTTGGCCAGCCACGTCTCGCAGCGGCCAAAGAAGACTATTCCTGTGGTGCCCAAGATAACCAGACAGGTGAGCAAGGCCAGCATGCCGAAACAGATAAGCTGGCCGTGGGTGACCAGGACGCCAGAGGAGTGGACCGACTCCTTCAGGGTGATCTTCAGCAAGTCTCTCTCCGGCGGTCTGAGCAGCTTGTGAAAGGCGTGGGCAGGGAGGGAGTAGTGCTGCGGAGTGAGGGCAAATCCTCTGTGCTCCACTGGTCTGGTGTTGGCAGGCCTGGTCCTGGATCTCTGTCTGTGATGGAGGGAACAGGTGGGACCCGTGAACCATTTCTGGCAAACGCAGCGGAAGGTTCCGTCGGACTGACCGATGCATGTTCCGTCGTTGGCGCACGGCGCGCCCGCGCAGGCGGCGAGGCTGCTGGTGTCGTTGCACGTGAAGCCGGTGAAGCCGGGCGGACAGGCGCATGTGAAGGCCAGGCCGTGGTCCGTGCAGTTGCCCCCGTTGAGGCAAGGGTTCGGCTGGCAGCTGCCGGCGCTGATGTCACAGAGGGCTCCGGAAAATCCAGGAGGACATAAACAGGAAGGGTCGGCCGCTGAGCCGCTGGCCTCCACACACGTGCCTCCATTTTGACAAGGAGAGCTGAGGGACACAACAAGACAAAGTCAACGTATTTCAGAGAGGAAGAAGGTCTAGCATTCATTATTTAAAGGTGACCTGTTATGCTTCCTTAAACAGGTTAGGATTTGGGCGATACAAAACATGTTCATTACAGTTTTTGCACAAAACCTTTTGCAAATAAGAGTTTAGTCTGATCAGTTCTGCCTGTTGTCACTTTAAATCCAAATAACCTGCTGCTGGCCATGCTCAACATTTACACTTGCACGTGAAAATGACGGCAAAGATGTGTAAATAGCAGAAGTGGAGCCTCCTGCACAAAGAAGAATCCAGCAAGTGGATCCTAAATGGTGAATTAATTAAAAAACATGTCTTTTCCAGCAGCCATTGTGAAGCGGTAAAATCAGCTAGCCAAACATGCTGGAGTTCCATTTGGGTTGCTAGGTTACAGGCTCAGTCGGGGTTGCTAGGTTACGGCGTAGTGCCAATGAAACGGCACCAAAATACATTCTCTTAATACCAAATTAGTGGTTTTAAGGGGTTTTTTTGTTTGTTTTTCTTTTGGCTGGTTTTAGAAGCAGTAGAAACACAGTAGAAACACAAGTACAACAAATATGCAAAAAGCAAATTTAGTTGAGTCCATCCATGTTTTATTCATGTAGTTATGAAAGAGGAGGTAATGAAGATGAGAATTTAATCAGAAAGGTCAGAGCTTGTCTGGAGGTCATTTTAATTAATCTGCCTCCTCCTTTCAGACGCACTTCTGTTTTACTTCCCAGAAAAATAAAGAAGGTGGTTCTCAGCAAACCCACTAATTTACCACAGACTGAGTCATCAAGCGGAAAAAGCCTTATAAGCCGACCTTGGAGGTTGTACCAAAAATACAGGACATTTAAAGCTCTTTCACCTATGAAGAGCAGCTCATGCTTTCTAAACAGAAATCTGCAGGCGTCAAGATTTATTCTGACATTTCACAGCCACAATAATTTAACTTTTTCCCATAAAATGCTCACAGCAACCAAAACATAGATTAGCTGTCAACTTAGGTTGAAAACTGGTGGCTAATCAGCAGAAACTGGGAAAAATTTAACTAGACCTACAGACAAATTATAAAAATTGGTCTGCGGCACTAACTAATACTAGAGATAAGATAAGTAAAATGTTCTTTTAATGTCATAATCCAAAAATAAGGTCAGAAGGTCATCACAATAACATAACTGTTGTGACCTCTCAGGATAAGTCATAAAATTACCCCAGTAAAGCCGTAATATTGTCAGAATAAACGGAAACAATTGTTCATTAAAAAATAAATTAACTTGATCTTGTTGTCAAAGTTCTTTTTATTAAAATTACTTTTTTCCTCATAATTCTACAACTTTTTTCAGCATCTTTATTCTGTTAATGTCTTGATTCTTGTAATTAAAGTTTTTCTTACTCTTGTCTCAATACGGCGTGAGACATGTAACATTTTTCTGAATGAAGGACTTTAAATTTGACATTTCAGGGATACCGTATAAGAAGCTTAACATTAAATGGTTGAAGTACTTCCTTTATATGCCTCTTGTTCCATTTTTGAAACCTACGATCGACAGACACGGGATATTTAATTGCTTCTCCTAATCTCAGGAACAATCCTCTCAAGATGGCGGTTAAAGATCCTGTTTGTGCTTCTGTTTCATCTTCCACTGAACAGCCAGATGTGACCTTTGTGGAGAGATTCAGTGATAGTCTGTGGGACGCCTGTCAGGTCAGCCGTCTCCTCCATGACTGCGCAGACCACAGCGTGACATTTCTGACTTAAAGGTGACTTATTATGCTTCTTTGAACAGGTTAGGATGTTCATTACATTTTTTGCACAAAATCATTCTCGAATAATGAGATTTTAGTCTTGAGTTGCTGTCATAATTAGATGTTTCAGGGCGTCTTGTCACTTGAAATCCAAATAAGTTGCTGTTGGCCACGCCCGCTAACGTAACGTTTAGACTCGCTCACATATTAAAATGTCTACAAACAGAAGTGCAATTCTACTGAACATCTTTGAAAAGCAGAAGTGGAGCCTCCTGCACAACCAAAATGAATGCAGCAAGTGGTTTCTGAATGGCAAGTCAACAGCAAAACTCTGGTCTTTCCCAGCAGCCATTGTACAGCGCATAAAGCAGAAAAAACCAGATGAGATGGAACTCTGCCTGAGTTGCTAGGTAACATGCTGGGGTTGCTTGGCAACAGCGCAGGGCTCATGGAGTGCGGCTCAGCAATCAGGAGTGTTTAGAAAAGGCTCGTTTTCCAGACACCAAAAAACTTGAACTTATTGCCAAAAATCGGTTGTGTGTTGATTTTCTTAAAGAGCTTTATCTGTTTTAAAAGCAGTGGAAATCCAAATGCAAACACAGAAATTGATGTATGTCAGTTTTTCATAATAAGCCCTTTAACTGTTATTTTTAATCTGCCTTTTGTAACTGAACTTGAGAAATTGGGTTTTGGATTTCCACTTGCTGCAAGTCAATCAGAAATCAATTAAATTCTGGAACCATAACAGTTGTTACTCACAAATGCCTGAGCGATATCCTAATTCCCCGAGCTGCACCTGTGATGCTCATTGGTATTCCTTTACTGCTGTGAGCCACTCTTCCCCTTCACACTAATAAGAAACAGTAGGCTTCATTTTCTGCAAATTAAAAATCTGGATCCATTACGGGACATAAATAAAAGAAACCTCGGCTGTGCCTGTGAAATAATCCACCGGCGCCGACTTGTGAGGCGGCGTATCTGATCAATGCGGTCATGCTTAACAGGACGCAGACAGATGAAAGCGCCAGATAGAAACCAATCAATACCTCCAGCAGTACTTTGGGTAATTACACGAGCCTCCAACACCTTGTCTGACTGAGTGTGAAGAAATACGGTTCCTTTGCAGACGTCCCTGCTTCGTAGCGCAGCCGATTAATGTTGGAACCACAAGCAGGGATCTGGGTTTTCCACCAAGGCGTTTATTTGGTGAGGCAGTTCGGTGTTGGTTCAGAGTAAGTCGGTTTGTTCTGGTCAAAGCTGAGAGCTCAGGCAGCCGCCTGCGTCCCAGGAGTCCAGCAGCCTGATGGGCAGATTGATAACGGATAACAGCAATTTGCAATCCAGCAGCAGGAAGGAAAGCTCTTCAGCTTTTCCTCAGGTTCAGAAACGCAGAGAACTCTGTTCAACTTAATCTTTAGCTTTATGCTGCTGATTTATCTGGTTTGTTCTGTTTCTGAATGAGACTGAAGACACTCATTTCACTTCATTTTACTTTAAATTCGGCAGCAAGTTTAACACAGAAATTCACCTGCAAACGTGAACCGATCCAAAACGATCAGTACCAGAGCAAATCGAGCGGCTCTCAGCCAATCAAATGAAGCTCCTTTAGTCACATGTCAAGAATTCGGACTTTTGATCGCAGAAGATTGAAGTCAGAATTTTGAGAAGAACGACAATTTTTCTAAGAAACGTCAGAAATATTAAAAAAAACCTGAAAATTCCGGAAAAAGGCGACAGAATTCAGAGAAAAAGACAAGAGAAACGACAAATTCCTTCGAAGGAATGTCAGAAATCTGAGAAATAAAAAAGATCACTAGTTTGAGAAAAAGACAGCAATCCGAGAAAAACGTCAGAAATCCAAAAAACTCAATCAGGACTCCAGAAATCTCCTGACAGAATTCCAGGAAAAATTTGAATTCTTCTGTGAAACGGCAGAAATCTGAGAAAAACATCAGCAATCTGAGCTCTGATGTGAACTCTCAGCTCACTCAGACCTTGCAACTCTGCATGTTTTATTCTCTCTCAGTTCAGGTGTAAAAAGATTAAATGATCTTCATCAGCGTTAATAGCAGCCTGTTAAAATCCAAGGTCAGTTTTATCACTTTTTGTGAACAAGCTGGAGCTCAGAGTCTGGATGTTGGAGCCACAGAGACCAAATATTCTCCATGTAAAGGCGATATAACATTTTCCCAATGAAACTGCAGAGTCGAGGCCTTTTGAATACACAAGGAGGAAGGATGCACCGACGTCGTCCTGCAAGCTAAGCAAGGAAATCAGGTCACAGGCAGCTTGGTGGCTCTGAAATGTGACAGCCTGTTAAGAGCATTTTGATTTATTTGATCTTGAAGTATTGACATGAAAGGTTGAGTGCTTTGAAGTGGCCTAAAGAAAGCCCGCAATCTGTGGAAATGTCACATTTTATCCAAGACAGGATCATGTTCATACTTATAAAACAGGAAATAATTGCAGTTTGACATGAAAACAAAAAAATCCTGTAAAATAAAATCTCAATTTTTCCAGAAAAGAGCAACTTCCTTCTTCATAAAATGGAAACAGAAATGCAGCAACGTCATTTTTAGCGTTTGGAGGATTTCTATCATAGCGCTGCCTAGTGTGTTTGTTTTGGTTTCATCTACCCAGAATGCAGTGCTCCGTGCGTTTCTGGAGGTCTCCAGTTTACTTGGTGTTCACATATGCATTCGAACCGCATCAGAGTTCACTTCAACCAAACCAAGACTGAGGATCGTAGACGGACCAGAGTTCACTTTTCTTGACTGATCGCACATTCAGACCTTCCCAAACCGACCAGTGTTCGATCCGAACCGACCGGCGTTCGATCCGAACCGGCCGGCGTTCGATCCGAACCGGCCGGCGTTCGCTCCGAACCGACCGGCGTTCGATCCGAACCGGCCGGCGTTCGATCCGAACCGGCCGGCGTTCGATCCGAACCGGCCGGCGTTCGATCCGAACCGGCCGGCGTTCGATTAAACCAGACCAAGCAGGTTGGTGGGAACGCGTTCATCGTTCTGTTTTAACAGCTCAAAACAAACCCAGTTACAGACAAGATTTAAACGGATTTAAATAGAAAGTATTGAGACCAATTATTAGAGCAACAAAACTGAATTAAGTGCAACAAGAAAAGTATAAATATTGTTTTCGTTAGTAGTGGCTGCAGATAAACACACCCCTATCCTGAAGCAGTATAAATAATTGTTCCTATTGATGAATAAAACAGGTTGTTTTACCCGTTCAGAAGGCAAAGTCTCTGCTTCGTCTGGCAGTTTTCTCCAGCGTAGCCCTGAGGACAGACACACAGGTAGCCGCCCTCTCCTCTCTCTATGCAGGTGGCGTTACTGGGACAAGGCTTGGACGAGCACAGCCGCGTATCTGGTGCAGAAAAGCAGAAATCACAACATCATGTGGTTTTTCAGATCACTGTGTGCCTCTTCTAACGTCTTTGTTGCTACTCTGTCTCTGCCGCCGCATGGCAGCAGCTTTGCGTCATCAAAAAGACGGAGCCCAGTGCATAACACAGACGATGCGAACATATGCTCGGGCAGAATATGAAAGGCAGCGTGAACGCTCAGATAACTGGGTCAAACTGTGCTCAAAATACCTCATCCAAAAAATAAAGCAGAAACTCCTTTGAATTATTCCTCTTTGTTCCTCACTTTGCTCGAGGGATCAACAGATTCTCTATTAATTATTCGCTTTTGTTTAAAAATGTCATCCTTAGGACACCAGGGAATACATTTTTAAAGATAAGGTGGTAGATTTCTATCTGCAGGGCCGGCCCAAACCTTTCAGAGGCCCGAAGCAGATTTTAGTTTTGGGCCCCACATACCAAGATGTCAACACCAGATGGTTTATCATTCCTTAGCTTCTCTATGTTAGCTTACGGCAGCTTCATTCTTAATTAGCTTGCATCATGCCAGTGTTATTATGAGAAGTAAACTATAAACAAAACAAAAGTGGATTTTGAAATCCAAAGTGGTGTTTAAGTTATGGCTGGATAGTAAATAACTAATCTATATTATGATTGATGATCAATATCAGTAAGTAATACGTCTTATCGAATGTTCAATCATTTCTCTGAACTCCGATCCAGAACCAGAAAGTTGGTGGAATCAACTCACTCGCTCGCTCTTTGGTTACCTAGCAACTCACTCATTCTATGGTTGCCTAGCAACAGCCTGCTGAGTAACTGGTGCAGCAGCAGTTTAAGGTTTCGCCACTAAATCTCATAATTACTTAAAAATAAAAACCCAGTCTGGAGTGAAAACTGTGGATGAAACAGGAAAGGTCACACCAACAGCTTGGCAGCATTTCAGATATTTAAATGCTAACGAATAATTATCAATATCGACTAATCTGAAACAGCCATAGTTTAAGTGTGTTATACGATTTTAACTCTTAAACAGTAACAATGAAAAACTGCTAGCCTACGATGACCAAGGTTTTTAGCTGTTGTCAACAAAATGTGCTAGATCTTAAATGTATGCATAATTTATAGAAGTAAAGGGGACGCAGAGTTTTCTACTGTCAACAAGGTCAGCAACGCGGACATGAACGGCACATAAAAGAATCGTCTTCCAGCGATAATGTGCACAAATGTGCAAAATTTCCACTTGCAAACAACAACATGCCTTTAGAAATTGTTTTTTCCATGTTTAGAAGCATTCCGTTTTTTATTATTCCATGTTAATTAACATTTATCATGCTAGCCTGATGCTCTTGGGGGCCCCCTGGTGGTGCGGAGGCTCAAAGCAGCCGCTTGACTCGCACATCCCTTGGGCCGGTTCTGTCCTCTTTATTCTGAATAATTTCATGTCCTTTCTTCGGTGACTCAGCCTCACCTCTGCGGCGGAAAAGGAGGTTGATGCGACTCACCTTGGTCGCACAGGCTGCCCACCCAGCCCTCTTTGCAGACGCACTGCCAGGCTTTCTCACACGCGCCGTGCAAACAGCCTGGGAACGGGATGCAGCGGTCGCAGTTCTCCCCTTCCCACCCAGGTTTGCACCTGAAGGATCACAGGAAGGAGGAAAAAATAAAAAACTAAAGCAGTTTGAAAGTATTTATATACCAACATCGCTTTTTGTTCTTATGTCCTCAAAACATCCAACGCATCCAGACGACTTAAACTATAAACCATCACTGGGATTCTCTGTGGTAAATAGAAATGAAAGAAAAACCCTTTAAGTAAATTTATAAAATCAACTTCTGCAGCAATTAGAGCTGCATATCCATTTGGAGATTAAAATTTTACCACATTGTTTTTTAAATTTGATTAAATATGGTTTTAAATTAAGTTCTTTATAGATTCTAGCTCTGAATTTTCTGTTAAGAGTAAATAAAAAATTAAAGAAATGTAAAATAAATATTTTAAACCAACTTCTACAGCAAAGCACCACATCAATTCATTCTTTATAAAATATAGCTAAAACTGAGACAGATTTGATTAAATCTGGCTTTAAATGTTAAGTTTTACAGTTTCTAGTTCTGGATGCATGCATAGGCTTTGATCTAAACCATGTAAATCAATTATAAATGAGCAGAAAACACTTCTTTAATCCATAATTTAGATACCCAGGAAGTAAAATGTGACAAATGACAGTTTACAGTGGGTAAACTTTGCCAAACTCAAAGTTTAAAAAGGATTTATTTTTTAAATCCAAGCTGTGGAACCTCCAGATTGTGGTTGGATTTCCCTGAATGAGGAACATTTACTAGTCAGTTGATGGAAACGGGGTTGCAGGATGTGAGCCATCATCTGCTCAGGAATCCGAGGTAATTTTAGCAACACACCTGCACTTCCCCGGCTTCTCACAAAACCCATTTTCTGTGCTGCACGCCGCGCTGCATTCCCAGCCTGCAACAGAAACAGCCGCATTTTCACCGTCAGGAGTCACAAAACAACCAAAAACAGCCAAATATTCTGCACTTTGTCTGACGGGAGGGAAAACAACAACAAAAGCTTTTAATCTGGACCAAATGAACACAATTCCTTTGGGGTTGTTTAAAATGTCAGAGGAATGTTGGAAATCACGGATTACCTTCCGCTATTCCCGTCACGACCAGGATTAAGACCAACCCGATGAGATGCATCGTAATTTGAAGCAAGGCGACCCTCTTTGTCCTGCAGAGCCGCTGCAAAAATTACAAATTGCAATAAAAACCAAACGTTTCTCCACCAAAATAATCCCAGTTCCTACAAGTTTGTTGTCACAGAAACAACCGTCTTTAATTGCACAATTCTGCCAAATTTACAATTTGTTAGAATTTTCCTCATTTGAATCAGTTCAAATTAAAACTTATTATGAAATAATTAGCAGTCATTTCCGTCTTCGACGCACCTGAGCCGCGGGGATCAGAAAGAGGAGAGATTTTTCCCCCAAAACCATCTAAATGCAACAAAGACCGTCTTACCTATGGCATCCAGACGCCGCGCCGCCGAACAGCGTCGCTCATATTTCACCGGTTCGGCTGGACTGTTGTTGTTGCTTTCCGGAACCAGGCGGCGGGAGGTGAACAGGTGAACCGGCGCTCTGATTGCTCCGAGGCGGACCTGCAGGTTTGGACGGGATGCTGGTGCTGCAGCGCGGCGCGTCCCGGCGCAGCTCGCTCCTCCCACTCAGCAGGCCCCCCGCTGGGAGGAGGCGGGACACTGCACAGAACCGAACCTCAGCCCGTCTCTACTGGACATATGAAGCTTCTGTGGGTCAGCATCACTCACATCTGACAAAGCAACACACAGTCCAAGGCAACACACGGACCCCCAAACCCCAAAACTAGACATTTTGAGATTTTCTAGGGAAAAACGTTTGAAAAGTCAAGAATGTGCGACAAAAAAAACTTAGAAATTTTTTAATTAATTTTAGAAATTTTTTAGAAATTTCCCCAAAGTCAAAAAGTTTTTTTCTTGCCAAAAAAAACTTAGAAATTCAAGTTTGAAAAGTCAAAAATTTAATAGAAAAGAAGCAACAAAAAAAAAGAAAAAAAAGGATAATTTAAGAAATTAAAAATAATAATATAAATAAACTGGAACATTTCAGAAAATTTCCAACATTTGGCAAGGTTTTCCTTGCAAAATTTTTAAATTTAGAACTTAGAAATTGAAGTTTGAAAAGAGAAAAATTTATTAGAAAACTCCCAGAAATTAATCTCCTAAATTTTTGAGAAACACAAGAAAATTTCCGAGTTAAAAAACAAACATTTGAAATTAATCTCAGAAATGTTCTATAAAAATAAAACTATGTCAGAGAAAATTTTCTGATTGTTCTCTAAAATATTTGTATGACTTTTCAAACTGTGAAACGTCCAAGTTTTCTAATCTAAAACTTTCACAGCTTCATCTGTGCTTCAGATTGGCTGCTGCTCCGTTTCAACCGTTCACATCAAGTTTTTAATCAGATTTCTTTGCATTCGCTTTTGTATACATACAAATATTTTTTTTTAAATTAGTGTTCTTGGGTTCTCAATCATTTCATGTTTTATTTCCCCTATTTTTATGTAATTAGATTTTAGTGGAAATTAATTGAATGTCTTGTTTTTGTGCACAAACTTGGTGCACAAAGTTTGTGCACCAAGTTTGCACAACTTGGATCTCACGTCTCTACGTGCCACTATATTCTTCTAAACAGATCCTTAAACAAAAACTTCCATTTTTGTAGATGGAACTAGGTAAAGTGAAATAAACGACGATTCTGATGTCATTTATTTCACTCTTTATCAAAGCTGCTTATAAATCCAGCCGCCATTTTTACCGAAACACTTGGATAATTTCTAACTTATTGACTTCAGTTTAAAGATCTCAGTAAATTTAAGCCCCAATTTTCACATTAATCCAGATTTAGACTGAAAAGGATTTTTATTAAACCAAGAAGTTTGTTTTTAATTTGAAGTGAGATGATAAATAATGTAAACAGAGCATTTTCGCCTGTTACCTAGCAACCCTAGCGGAACTCCGTCTGTTACCTAGCAACCCCAGAACTCAAGCATGTTTGGTCAGCTGGTTTTACCGCTGTACAAAAGCAAGAAATGTTCTGTTGTTGATTTACCATCCAGATACAACTTGTTGCATTCTTCTTGGTTGTGTAGGAGGCTCCACTACTGCTTTTCTAATAAGTATGGTTGTATAATTGCATGTCTGACTGCTGTTGTTTTCACATGCATTGAGTTGGGGGTCGTGGCCAGCAGCAGCTTGATTGGTTTACAGTGACAGGACGCCCTGAAACAGCTCATTCTCAAGACTAAAATTTAATTTTAATGATTTTGTTCAAAAACTGTAATAAACATGTTCATTATCTTAATGCACCTGGAATAAGACAAAATTAACTAGTAACCTTTCAGAAAAACATGGGATCTTCTTTCCATTAATAATTTTTTAATATTGATAAAAAGTACTTTCTTCATTTTCAGATTATTTCACTAATGCAAGGCATTTTTTCCATTTATAAATTAAATAATCTGCCAATGGAGCCAGAACTTTTCCACAAATAGTAAGGAATTATTGCCTTAAAACAAGCTCACATTTCTTGCTGAAAAGTTTCTGTAAGTTAGTTTAGTCTAATCTCAAGTGAACTCAGACGTTTACAGTAGAAACTAGACCAAAAATAATTGGTAAGATTGTGTTTGTTTTTGCAGTGTAACCTGTTCAGTAGGTCACCTTTAGACTGAAATGTGTTTCTGATTATTGTATGAGCAGCTTTAGGTAAACGACTTACCTTTTTATTACAATCTGAGTGAAGGTAAGATGCATCGCTTGTTTTTGTGTCTTTGTTCAAAGTTTGAATCGTTGACTGTAAAACATTATTAATGAGCATCAGACGGCAGAAAAGAGGTGGTAAAATCTCTGTGAGATACATCTAGTTCTGTTTTCTGTAATGAGGAGCAGAAGAGAAACCTTTGCTTCCCTTTGGGGTGAGAAGTTTTTTTTATCTTTAGGAGAAAGGTGAAAGGAGACACAATTAGTGATCCGACCCTTCATTTTCCACGCTCAGTTCTCCCCGTAGGCCGACCGTTGCTTATCTCCAGCTGTCACTGGGTGAGTGATGGGAAACCCTCTGGACAGGTCAGCAGTCCCTCTCAGGGAAACTCAGAGACTCACAGGACCAACAACCATGTGTGCAAACACTCTAATAGGTACTTAGGTTACATTCCTGCAGGCAAATGCAACCCAAATCCACTATATCCAACTATTTCACTGCATCAGGGCCTTTGTAGATAGAAAAAGATGAGCACATTTCTACATTGTTAGATTAATTTCAGAAAACTTGGAAATTACAGAAAAGTTGTCTGAAATTTGAAGTATTGGAGGATGTTGTTGTGTTGACTTCACTCAGAAAATGACTCTATGGAATCTCCTGAGACAAATGTTTGTCATTTGCCAACAGATTATAAACCGATTCCCCATCTGGGAAAGAGGAAGGGACTTTCTGTCACTACATGCTTCCTGTAATTCCTGTAAATAAATGAGAAATCTTGCACTTTGCACACGTGTTGTGTCTGGGTTCTCCCTCTGCAGAGGTAGCTTCTTCACTACTAAAGTAATTCCAAATTTTCAGAGATTTTTCACTTTTCAAACTCAGAAATTTTCAAGTTTTTTCCAGAAAATGTCAGACGTGTTTCGGCACAATGTGGATTCTCTACTCAGCTTGTTAAATATTCAGGGTTTTCTGATGTCTTTAAAATAATATCCTCAAACCTAATTCAGTTTTTCTCATCAATTAAAAACTATTTTGAGAAAATAAAGCCACACTCCATCAACATCTCAGAATCTGAGATACGATAGCAGCTGCTATAGTTTCAGATAAAATGAGGATGGAGGAGAAAATAATTGTCATAAATAAGATTACAAACGCAGCACCTGATGCAGCAAACATAAACATCTACAAACCCTTCTTGCTGCAAACCAACGCTGGCCTGCTGTGCAGACCCTGCTCTGCGATGTGGATCTATTTTTCTTTTACGGTTTTCGCTGTAACTGCAGCCGCCTTTAGGGATCGCATCTCCACAGAACGACCTTTAGGCAGATCAATAAAAGCCACGAGGGTTAGAAGAACAAATCTTAATAAACTGGGGCATGATGCCAGTGTGGAGACATGAAAAAGCACAAAGATGTGAAATATTTTTACCTTTTGTGGTTGAAACTCTAAAATATGGAGCAACATTAGAGCCAAACTCAGAATAACATTAAATAAAATTACTAGAATGAATAAATTATATTATTAGAATAAAGTCGCAGTGTTATGAAAATAAAGTCGGAATAATACAAGAATAAAGTCGTGTCAGAATAATGTCATAAAATGAGAATAAAGTTGTAGAAGTACAAGAAATACATTTTTAAAAAGTCTTGTAACATTTACTTTTTTTTCTTAAAATACTGTGAACCAATTCTCATAATATTTTCATTTTATTCTTGTAATATTATGACTTTTTTTGTATATTTTTTTACTTTGTTCTTGTAATTTTATTTTTCTATTTTCTTTGCATGACTGTTAATATGTTAAGAATAAAAACAGCATGCCTCATCCTCCAGGTTAAGTCGTTTTAAACACTTTTAAAAACATGAAAATGGCCGTTCCACGTCCCATGGATCAGTAAGACAATCCTTAACGGATGAAAAGTGGAAAAAGTCTCACCAGCTGCAGTTTGGGCTCCGCTCTGTTCCTCTCAGAGGAACTTTCTGTTTTTAGCTGCAGGGCTTCTGCCAAAATCTGAGCTGGCTGACAGAAGAGGAGAGCCCACGTCTCTCTTTCAAACACACCAATTATAAAAAAGGAGGAGCGCAGCTGACTGACGGCACACCGTGTGTCGGTCTGGCTGCTGCGCTCTCCCCTCCGCGGGGGGTCAGGAGGCTCTCAGCATCTCAAACTGCTTCCACTGGAGCAGAAAAACCGTCTCTGGAATATTCTCAGCTGAGGAAAAGGACGGACGCCGCCTTCGCATCAGGAAGTCTGCAAGTATGGGAGGAGAAAAAAAATGAAGGCTCACCAAGAAGTTCGGTGGAAAAAGAAAAAGTGTTTATAAGTATGACTTTAACCAATTAGCTCCATCTTACATCATTTGTCTCTCAGCACAGAGTCAGTGAGATGAACTTTACTTCCTCAGCTAAAAACACTGCAGCACGTTGACGACTGAATGTGGGCAAACCTCAGATTTAATTTACATTTCATTTAAAAACACGACAGACAAAAAACAAACCTGCAAACAAAATGGCTTTTATTAACAAAGTTTGTCCAGTTTAAATGAGGAACTTGGTTTCTCTGCACTAATTATCTGATCGCTGCCGAACATAATTAAGTGAAAGAAGGGTGGATATATATTCATATGAAACAGTGCTGCGGTGTCAGACAAAGCCCCAGATTATGTTCTGCTTTGGTTTCCAGTTTAAGATTTAAAAAGCAGAAGCAGTCACTGCGATCTGCGGGGGGCGGAAAGTGAGGGATGATATTTGCGGATTTTTCCATCTGCTCCGGAGGGAGCGAGCATGTGGAGATGTTAACTAAATTTCGATAGCGTGGCCCCGTCTCCATGGCAACAGCAGCCTCTCATTATCCGCACCGAGGTCGTGGGAAGAGGCTGATGGACAGAGCTGATAGTCTGAGAGAGGAAGAGAGAAACAGAGGAACGCTGCGGAGAAAAATCTCAATCTGGAGGAAACGGAGGACTCCGCGTGTCCTCCCCTCCTGAAGTTATTCCTGTCTCGTTTCCTTGGGAACAGGAGCAAAACGCTCAGTCTGTCGCACCTTGCAGTGACATTGCATCACTGGGCTACAGGATAACCTTTTTACCTTTTTACAGAAGCAAGGCGTGCTTTCCAAAAGTTGTCCAAACACAGAAGGTTATCAAAAAGCCGAATCTACTGGAAACCAAAACGAAAAAACAGACGGATGTTTCCTTCCCTGATCATAAACAGAGACGCCTGGTGTTAACTCTCATCTCTGCTGCTAATTGGTCCTTCTGTTTGAAACTCTCACCTGCTGCAGACACTGTGAGACATTCAAGAAAAGCAACTGAAGGGATTTATTTTTATCAACGGTGATCTGACCTCCTATGACGTCATCCGAGTTTATGGCTGCATTCACAGCCGGAAGTGACCCAAATCCGATTTTCTGCCTTAATGCGACCTCTATCTGACCTTTTTCATCACAGTCTGAACAACTCAGATTGGGTTTCTGGATTGGACACATTGTTCTAAATCCGGTCCTTTCATCGAGCAGAACGTCATCGACACTCGACAAACGTCACTATTCTGCTTCCTGATATTCGCAAACGGAAAAAAAACAAAATCAGCCATGATGAACAAACATGATCAACGACATCATGTTGTCGGACAACAACTTAAAAATAGTCAGAAATGCCTCAAACTGAGCTGTTTTCAGAATCGTTTTTACTCTGACTTTAGAATTGTGACTGTAATTGCATAATTCTGAATGTAATTTCAGAATTATTATGTTTCTGAGAATTTAGATTTTCTCAGAATTTTTCACTGTAATTGCAGAATTCTGACTTTAATTTCAGAATTCTGACTTTAATCTCAGAATTCTGACTTTAATCTCAGAATTCTGATATTTCGAGATGAAATCCTCCTGGATCATTGGACTCGGCTACGTTCACACTGCAGCCTGAAGCGACCCAAGTCCGATGCTTTTGTGAAATCTGGTTTTGTTTTGTGTGGTCGTTCACATTGTATGTGATCACCCGCGTGAACTGGAGATGACCTGAAAGCGCCCCGCATGCGCAGTAGAGGGCGCCATGGTGCGCCATGGTGCGCCATGGTGCGCCATGGTGCGCCATGGTGCGCCATGGTGCGCCGTCTACTGCCGGTATCAGCCGCCATAATAAAGAAGAAGAAGTGTTTGCAGAAGCTTAAAGTCAGAATTCTGAAATTACAGTGAAAAATGTTGAAAAAAGTAAAAATTCTGAAATGAAATTTAGAATTATTTAATTAAAGTCAGAATTCTGAAATTACAGTGAAACAAATTCTAGAAAAAACATCATAATTCTGAGATTACAGAAAGCAACAGTTGTTTTTTGCTTTCAGTTCTCAGTCTTCTGACACAATATCACTCTTTGTGATTCATCCTCATGTTTTTCCATGGATCCAGCGCTAAACATACTCATATTCCAGATTACTGCCCGGATCTCCAATCACTTGGATTTATTTGTCTCAGCCCTTCAGTGAAACATTTTCTCATCACCATGTGACCTGATAAAAATGTTGGAGCTTTTCTTGCTGTGGTCGCTGTAGCTGATTAAAGCGACGTCGTTTGGTTTTGCTGTACCCAGATGTTTGCCTCAGCATATAATCGAGATAAATGACGACAGATGCAGCGCAAAGCAGAGAGACGGGAAGCAACGGGCAACTATAATCTGCTATGATGCTAAAAGCCCAGATTACTCATCTGGGCTCTTCAGTTGTTGTGACTCATCCCCTTATGAAGCCCATAAAGAAATCATCCTGAAGGAAACAGATATTTCAAGCTGCAGGGTTTGACGTCTGGCAGGAAACGCAGAAGGTGTGTTGCTTTTTCTTTCTACCTGCAATAAAAAAATAAGAGAGAGAAAGGGATATCATATTAATCTTCGCCCGCTCACTTTTCTTTTATCAAGCTGAAGGCCAAACAGCCATCAGTCACTCTGACGGGATAAACACATTACAGAAACCTGCAGGCTCCTCAAGAAATAAAACAAATCTGGAGTCAAAGAAACTTTAAGCGGATGCAGGTCACTGCTTCTGCTTTTGGGAAACATTCAAGCTGCTCTACACTGCAAAAACACAAAATAAGACCAAGTATTTTGATCCAACTTCCAGAGCAATATGCTTTAAATATGATAAAACCAAATTAACAGTAATAAACAGGATCTTGTTGATGCAGATAATTCATTATTGTTGATTTAAGAAGTCCTAGTTAAAATGCCAATTAAGATTTTCTTTCATAAGTGAAAAAATCCAGAACTTTTCCATCAATATTAAGGATTTTTTTTTTTTTTATTAAAAAAAATTCCTCTATCTTGCTAAAAAGTTGCTTATATGTTAGTTTACTACTGTTTTACAAAGCTGGTTTAGATACACTTCAAAAACACAACATCTTGAGATAAAACAAGAATAACTTAAACGTAACTTTTTAGGAAAATATAGATTGTTTTCCTTAATACTGAGGAAACAGTACCAGTTCCACTGGCAGATTATTTCAAAAAGAGCACTGAATGATGAAAACAAAACAAAATAAAACATTTAAAGAAGGAATACGATGTTTGAGTTAATCAAAGCTGATTTTTAACCCTGACATGAGAGAGTTCAGAGTTTCACAGTTTTCAAACTCCCTGCAATGCCTCAAATGGAAAGTACTGACTGAGGTCCAAAACATTTAAATTATAAATATGAAAATAAAAAAAATCTGTTTCAGATGTGGTGATGAAACAGAGACTCAACAAAACTGCAGGTGGAAATCCTGCAAATGTAGGACTGATTTATTATTTTTTATTACTAGTTTTCTTCCTGCATCAGGTTGAGCAGTTCAGGGTCACATTGATCAAATAAAAGAAGCATTTGCTCCAGTGAACAGTTTCACTTGTTCACTGCATTTTAAATAAAATGCATCAATACGCTAATGTGCACATGCTGAATCGATTTGCATCAATAGAGCAGCACTTAATTAAGAGATACTCAATGCTTTTATTAAGCAGCAGGATCCAAATCCCAATTATTGGATTTTCTGGGTTATTCTGTGACAGTAGACACTCAGATTTTGTTAGAAAGCAAATAGAAACAGCTGCCAAAGAGCATAAATCATATGAAATTGTGATAAAGCTCACAAATAAAATATGTTCCTCAAACATAAAACATGTTTAATAAATTGGCTTGGAGTGCAAAATTATTTCTTCTCGTTTACAAAGAAATCTCTCTGATCCGTGTATGAAACAAGTTACATGGTAGCTTACATGAAATGACGCAGTTTCCCTCCCCGACAGCAGGTGGTGCCATTGAGACATTTGCAATTTATTCAGTCAAATAAATTCATCGTAGTCATCAATAACATGTTGGGTTATTGAGTGTCATTTGTCTCATTTTTGGGATTTAAAAAGAGACAAATGGATTTGACGGACGGGTCTGACCTCATTTATTTTTTGTGTTTCTGTAACGACGGCGGACGAAGTTGGAGAGGATTACAGTTTTAAATACGGATGGGATTAAATCTCAACCTCAGATGATGTTAAAAATGATGTTGCTCTTTAGGGATCAAATAACTGATTAAAAAGTCAAGGTTTAGAGATCTGACACGGTTGGTAGGCAACAGGACCGGTAGGATGTCAATTAATGTCATCAGAGAAATTTTCATCACTATAATGACATTATTTACTTAAAATCTTGCTGAAAAGTTACTTAAAGTTAGTTTTGTCTTAACTAAAGTGTACTAAAATATTTGCACGAGAAACTAGACAAAAATTATTTGGTACAATTTGGTGTTTTTGCAATGAAGCATCTGATATTTTGTGGGATAAAGGGGGCCCCAAATGTCAGTCTGCTCGGGGCCCCGAAAAGGCTTGGGTCGTCCCTGTGCGCATCGTTTCAGGACCGTTTTCGACATTTTATTTGCATGCAATGTTTTGGCAGAAAAGGAACTCCATATAATTGTTAGTAAACCTCCCAATATCCTGTTTTGATTGTTTTTTTATGAATAATACATCACAGCTTCTACCACAAAAGGTTTGAGTGAACTGTTGGGCAACAGCTGGAACGATATCAGTCAGGGGATTAGCCGCTCCTCTCCTCGTCTAATTGAATTTCACCTCAACAGGAACCTGTGGCAGCCAGCCCAAGGTTAAGACAGTGTTGATATTGCCTTCCTGTACCCTCCAACTCACCACAGTCCCTTCCTATGAATTATTCAGGAGTTCAGTCGGAGCTGAAAAGAGGCCAGACTAAAGGGAGATAACCTCAGCCGTTCAGATCATCAATTCATTGTAAATAAAGCATCTTTTAAAGAAAGCTTCAGGCTTGTATTGCGTTCGTCGGGGCGTTCTGAGGCTCATCGGCGACATCTTATGAATTGTATCATTTCCAGTCCGGACAGGTTTGTGCTGTCGGGGGTTCTGATTCGCCCGTGTTTAAAGATCATCATCATGACCTGCTGAAATTTCCCATCAGTTTCAGCCTCACACAGACTGAGAGGCAGATAATGAAATGCTCCTCCAGCTGCATCCAAAATGATGGAGCTCATTTCCCCGCTTGTTTCCTCGTCCTCCATGATGCAGAAGAACAATCTCGCTGTCAGGAGCCGATTGGGTTTTATGCTGTAAATAAAACTGAGCATGGGAAACCTTTGTGGAATAGATGCCGCACTCCGTAAAACTAATAACAGAAAACAGCAGCACTTTTTCTCCATGTTTCCTCACAATACAATGACAAACATCAGTTGGTTTTGTTGGGATTTTATGTGATAAAGTCAAAAGAAAATTATGTTTTCAGTCTTTTTTACACAAATCAGAAATCTGTAGCGTGTGAAGATCATTTTGTTTCATCCATCTTTAATAAAAGTTACATGAACTTTTAATTTCCCTATTAAAAAATACTTAACTTCAATAACTTGTATAATTTGGTCTCGTTGTGGATGTTTGTGCTGTGAAGGATCTCCAGTAGCAGTCAGTGTTGCAGTTAATCTGAAAAGCCTCTGACTAAAGACTGACTGAAGTCAGCAAATTCATCCAGTAGCTAATAAATAGATGGAAACATCAGTGGTTAGCAAGCGCAGCTAATCCACCTCATTGGTTTTTGCTACTTGCCTTCAAAGGGGCAGTTTTCAAAATGTTCCAGGCTCTTGGTGTCATTTTGGTGTCTGCAAAATATACTGCAAAAAGAAATTAGATTTTACAATTTTTACAATTTGAAAACTTGAAATTGGGCTTCAAATATGCTTTGCTAATGCTAATTCTCCCCTGACATTTAGCACAACAGTCACGCTAATGCTACAGTATTAGCATAGCTGTAAAATGTGCAAAATAAATGAAGTTTACTTACTTGCTTATATGAGAAAATTAAAATACATTGATTTAAAGTTTCTGCAACGTTTTAGTTTTTTATTGAGAGCTTTTAGTTATTTGTCTGTTTAGGATTTATGTTTAACATTGTTGAGTTAATTCATTAATCATAAGTGAATCTTATTAATTTGTTTATTTTACTTTAACATCCAAAGTTGTTTCTGTGTTTCTACTAAACTTTCTATATTTATTGAAATACATTGTTTTTATTTGACTTACCTTCTAGAGTTTCTATTTTTTGAATGAAAGGAATCTGACGATGAACTGCTTTCTGTTGTCATTTTGAGTTTCCTCATGATTCGTGTGGGTCAGGAAACTACAGGAACGTGACCGATCCACGGCGACAGGCTTACGAACCGCAGGACAGACTGAAGCAGGAAACTAATTCTCCCCTGACATTTAGCTTCACCCTCCAACCTGCAATTAGGGCTGTGCATCTCTGCTCTGTGACTAACATGATACACATCTCTGTACACGTCAGTCTGTCACAAAGATGGAATAAAGTGATTAAACTGACCTCTTTACCCAGAATGCAGCTTGATTCAAGGCAAAGATATTAACATATCATTCAGCCGAGTATGTCTAAGTAGAAACCTCAATAAAAATGGCATTTCATAAACAGATTAACTTTTGTTTCATCTGATATGTATTGAACAAAAACACGGTAAGTGAAAAATAATTGAAAAAATAAACTGTGTCAAACTGGAGGCCCGGGGTCCAAATCAAGCACGCCGCAGCTTTTTATGTGGCCTTCAAGACTCAAGAGGAACACAGTTATGTACTTAAATATTATCTTATCAATCAAATTAAAGCTGTTTTTACCCCTTTGGTGCCAATTTACATTAATCAGTCCTTCCACTTTTTCATGCTTTTTGCATCTTTATTACAAATTTTCCACAAACACTCAACAAAAACATTGGTTTCATTGCATTTTCCAGGAACATAGAACAATTTTAAAGTACAGTCAAGTAACTGTTACCTTAAGTTGCTAAAAAAAATAGCTCTTTATGTGAAATATGATTTCAAATTTGTAATTTAACAGACTGAAATTGGCCCTCTGTCACTTTAAGAAGCTCCTGCTCTTTCTGAAACCCCGCCTTCAGGAAGTCATCACAACATGGCTCCCCGATTAACCCTTTAACAATGTTTTTAGCAGCGTTTCACTGAGAAGAAGCTCCTATGATGAGCTCAGCAGATGTTTGCTAATTGTTCCTGGCTAGTCTGGAGGAGCTGCTCTGTGAGGCAGAAGCTCAGAAACTGCAGTGTGAAGGTGGAGCCATATTCTGAAGGCGGGGCTAGGTCCAACCAAGTGTTTTGCACAGCTGAATGGTTGCCATGGCAACTAAAGGATTTCTCAAAGATCTGTGAAAGAATCAAAGCAACAATTCAAACGTGTTTTTTTTATGAAGGAATAACTTAATGAAAACAGTAAATTTTACATAATCCCTGCAGAATTTCTTATTTCTGCTTCTCTACTGCCTCAGTCTTACTTGATGTCATAAAAAGTAATAAAAAAGTAATAATAATAAAATAATGGCGGACGTATTGAAGCTCTGCCCTCAGTAAAAGCAGATCAAAGCGTCTGGTAACGATAAAAAGAAGATAATTATGTAGATTTTTGGAGGTCCTTGAAAAAAAATTATGTACTGTCCTTCATAGAAAGTTTAGAGGAAGGAAAAAGTGTAGTAGGAAAAGGTGTCAAAGCAAAACAAATAATTACAGCCTTTAGTGGACTGTTGAACAAAATAGAAAAATTTGGGGGAAGTTAAGAAGGACAGATGCTGGGTGAGGAACGAACACGCGCAGATAAATCGTAAACAACACAGAGACATCGGAATGTCTCTAGAGATGAACTATAATCACTTTTGCTTTGTGCGAAATCTGCACAAAATAAGAAGCAGGAATGAAGCGTCATCAGGAAATGTTTAATGTTTGACCTTGTGCAGCTGATTCTTCTTTTCGGTGCTCTGTGATTTTCTTTCTCTAATCATTTCTGTCTCTTCTGCAGAAAGGGACAGAACCGACAAAGGGACCAAAATGGACCTGCAGTGAACAGACTGAAAATGAAAAGAGGATGAGACGGCAGACAAGAAAGAAAGTGGCTGTTCCTTAACAATGCAAGGATGTGATGGCAAAGAAAAGGTGTGAAGGAGCAAAAGAAAGAAAGAAAAAAAGAAAGAAAGAAAGAAAGAAAGAAAAAAAGAAAGAAAGAAAGGAATGAAGACAGGCAGAGAGTTGCAGGAAGTGCGTTTAGAGAATAAACCGAAACGACAAACCAGGACTTCAGTCCAGAGAGGAAAACTCGGCCTTTTACAGAAAACAAGACGTGAGCTGAATGGCGTCTATGGAAACTTAATGAGTAGTTTAATGAGTATTTTATGTGTTATGTGGCAGAGCTGGTAGCTTTGCTGCCATTCAGCAAGAAGGTTCTGGGTTCAAATCCCAGTCTGCACTGCAAAAACACAGAATCTTCACAACTGTTTTTGTCTATTTTCTAGTGGAAATATATTAGTGCACGACCAGTGAATCTGGTATTTTTTCATCAAGTTAAACAATTATTAACTTTAAGAAAAGCTCACATTACACTTGAGATCATTTCTCCCCTTTAGACAATAAAACCCAGATTTATGCCAATAAATCATCCAAATTCAATAAACTCTTAAAACCAAAATTCTGGGAAAAAATAAATGAAAACATTAAATGTAGTTGAAAGGTTTTGATTTCACAGCGGTTGTGTGCCGGTTTACTAAGTCTCCACAAACTAGAAGAAACGTGATTAAAATTTACATTTTTGTTTTGATTTTGTCGTTTTTTGCATTGATGCCAAAGTTTTCTAGATTAAATAAAGACTTATTATTCTAAATTATACTGTTATTTTGTAATAAAACCAAAATTATTTGGATACATTTGTATATTCATAATATTTAAAATAGAAAAGGTAAAGTGAAGAGAGCTGGATGGGGTCGATATATATAATGTGAAAATATAAAGCACTTCAAAAAACACAAAATCTTATCAATTATATTTAGTTTCTAGCACTAAAATAAGACAATCTGACTTATAAGCAGCTTATTTTAAGTACATAATTCCTTAATATTGATGAAAATATGTATTTGGTATTAAGGTATTGCACTTAGAAATATGAACGTCTTTTTTATTGTTTTGTTGGTGAAATGACTGAAATAAATGATCATAATCAATAATCAATTAAAATGTTCTTGTTTCATTGGCAGATTATTTCACTTATGAAATTTTGGTCATCTTTCACTGGAACTGATCAATTTTTATCGATATTAAATAATTATCGACTTAAAACAAGCTCTTATATTTGGTCTAGTTTTGTCTTATTTCAAGTGTAGTAAGATATTTGCACTAAAACTAGATGAATACACTCTCCGTTTTTGCAGTATTCTTGGAGTTTTACATTAAAAAACATGGCTTCCCAGTTGAATGACAAGAGAAACCCTTAATATTTCTTCAGAGTGCCAACAAACTTTAAAGGCTCCCCTCTGTGAACGGCTAGATTATCATAATTTAAAATATCATTAAATCTTTGCAGGCAAAATTTGCTTTGACATAGATGACAAGTTAAATGTCAGTTTGAAACCCAGAGGAGCTGCAGTTTTGCTAAAAAAGTCCCACTTACTGTCAAAATGCTCCCAATTAGAACGTGCAGCGTCGGAGCAGTCCTGCGTTTTGTGGCTTTAATGTCGATACCAGCGGCGCTTCTGGGAACGAAGCAGCTTTTCATGCCAGGGACTCACTTTAGGAGAAAAGCTTCATTTCTCCTCATCAGCTTCTCCTCGTTATGTCAGGAGTCGGTCAGAAATAAGCTTGTTCTGTGGTGAAGAAGTCGCATGAACTGATGATTGAAAACAATCAGAAAAATGTTAGAATTCATTTGTTAGTTTTTAAAGTGCAGAATTTTTTATTTTTTTTTAAACAGTTTTCAGATTGGATACTTTTAGGAATATTTTTACAACACTGTACTTTTTACTCTTACTTGAGTAAAGTTTCTGGATTCTCTACTGAACTGAACCAAATTCCACAGAACATCTACAGGCTCAGGTTTTCATAGTCAAGCTAGCATAACTGATCCACTTCCCTTGCTTTTTTTCCTTAATTAAAACTTTTTCCTGATGTTGTGGCCTAGTTGTTATTGTGTTGCAAAGCACTGGGTCCCTTTTCCTGTAATATATCATTTATATCATAGATTTAGTGTGTATAATTTATAACACAACAACTGAAACCAATGCTAGTCATCGTCAGCTGGCAGCTTTTTGCCCTCCAGAAGGGAGAAGGAGGCAGGATTTATTTCTTTCAGTTAACAAAAATGTTTTCTCAGTTTCAGTTTTCATTATTTTGTTGGTTTTAGTTTCTTAATTGGAGCAGCGTATTACATCAGTTACACAGACTGGGAACAAAAGTACGTCAGTCTGTTGATTTTCCTTTCTACAAATCGTAACCGACAACAGAAGAGCTCAGCAGGAAGGTATAAAATGCTAATGGACTCTACAAAGTCTGATTTCCTCTCTCAAGCTGATGAGCTTTGACGGTAATGAAAAGCTGCTGATTGACACCAAATCTAATTGTAATCACAGTAAAGTTAAACGCATCTCCCCCTGTTGCTTAGAAACAGAGAGCCTTATGCACCACGCATACCTTGTCAAGCTCAATAAAAGCAAACAGCCGCTGAGAAATCTTTGAACCCGGGAGGAAAGCAGAGGCGTCAAAACGAATGCTGCTCAGGTCTAATACTTTTCATTAAAGAGATAATTACAGCCTGCTTGTGGATATGGGAACGACTCATCATGTTTACATGTCGGCTTTTCCAGAAGTTATGCAATCAAGTGGATTTTTAAAATGAAAGAGAAAAGACTTCAAGACGACATTTATTTTATCTCCACCAACAAATACATGAAATATCAAAACATGAGCAAATAAACAGAAACTTTGAAGAAAAAGCTGAATAAATATTATCTGAGATTGACACAGCAATTTGTGGCTGATTTTCTTAAAATTCACACAAAAATATTACATATTCCTGCATATGGCGGCGAGTTGGGGCCTTTGTAGGGAGAAAAACAGTTAATTTTCGACAAAAAATGCTTAGTGCAATTATTTCTGAGCTTCAAAAGATACAAATTTGCTGAAAAAATTGAAATTTCGATATTAATCTCAAAGTTTTTAGAAAAAAAACAGGAAAAGTTGAGAATTTGCACAAAAAAAGAAAATCTAAAAATTCTGAAATTTTGAGATTAATTGGAAAAAAGTGGGAATTTCCTTGTTTCAAAAATCTTAAATATTAAACTTTCAATATTTTTCAAAAGTGAAAAATTTAAGACTTTTGAAGTTTTTTGTCCTTTTTTTTCTTTAGACAATTTGTGACTTTTCAAATTTGAACATTTTTGGGTTTTTTTTAGTAAATTTCTGACATTTTCTGGGTGGAAATGTAATATTTTTTCCGTTTTTTCAATCTGCCGTGGCTCGAGCTTGCTTTACAGGCTGATTATGTAGAATGTTCCTGTCACGTTTTACAGAAAGCAAATGTGTTTTTTGTAGCCAACAGCAAACATTTGTCTTCCTTCTAGCTGGATAATTGTGTCAACGCTCTCACAATGTGAATAAACAGGATCGTAACTCCAGGCCAACACAAATTGTAGGAGCAAAAGACATTAAATCAAATGTCACTGGGTTTCCATATCGAGGAAAATCCACTTTAAAGTCCAACTTGATCTCACAATGATTCTTTTCGGTATCTGTTAAAATATGTTTTTCATCGTCCCGCAATGGAAAGAGATTTTATCAGCTTTAGGAGCTGAGAATGTGGAGAATCATTATTCTTCATAAATGTTTCAGCAGAGTAATGTAGAGAACATATAGGCAGCCAGATGCCCTGCAGGATTTAGCCTGAATTGAAGCTGAAATGCTTTATTTGTGCAGCTTTCTTACAGAATCATAATATTTGATTTACAAGAAAAGGGAGCGTGTAAAAAAAGGCTTCCTTCCCCACAGTGTTCATTAATAATATAAGCAGATTTTATATTATGCAACCCTGAGGCCTGAAACGCTGCGATGGAGGCATTGAAATAAACAAGATGAATCAGATAAAGTAAAATAAAGTCTTTCTGTGCAGAGCAGAAAGAAACTCCTCAGTGCAGTTCAGTGCAATAACAAATAAAATTAAAATACCTGGAGTTCAAAAGTGAAATTAAAATATTCCTAAATCTAAATCAATTTATTAAAAAAAAATCAACTATATTTCTTTAGCTATTAAAAGCAAATAAACTAATATATTCTCAGTGCTGCTACTGTTTTGTTGTGATTTGTAGTGGTGGGCGCTAATCCGCCATAATGTGTCATAGCTTAGCCATAGCATAGCTTAGCTATAGCATAGCTATAGCATATCTTAGCCATACATAGCTTAGCTATAGCATAGCTTAGCCATAGCATATCTTAGCCAGGCATAGCTTAGCCATAGCATAGCTATAGCATAGCTTAGCTATAGCATAGCTTAGCTATAGCATATCTTAGCCATACATAGCTTAGCCATAGCATAGCCATAAATTCTGAATTTTTTTAGCTGTTTTGTAAAACATTTAATTTAATAATGTTCAATGTCTGATTAGATTTTGGTTATTATTTAAGTATTTTTGATGTAATCAGCGTTTATAATCTCGCTTTTATTTTATTTTTTATCTTATTTTACTATTGTTTATTATTATTTTATTAGTGTATGTTTATAATTTTTACTTTACTTATTTACATATTTTAATTTTTAATTAATTTAGTTATATTAATTAAGTTCCCGCGGCCCCGACAGGGGATCAAAAAAGTATTTTGTTTTATTTTGAAGAGGCAGAAAACCACTTCCTCTCCTCTCATGTTCTCTCTCTCTCTTTTCCCCCTATAATTTTATTTAAAACAAGAAACAATCGAAACAGAAGAAAACAAGACACAAACATAAAAACAGAATTATAGAGCATGTAAATTATGTTAAAACTAAAACTGTCTTTAGGAACAGATATAATTTAAGTAGCTAAACTTGATATTTATAGTCATTTACAAATAAAAATGAGAAAACCTGGAGGCTAGGTTGATATGATAGTTACTGTAAATAATATCAATAAAGTTTTAGCTTTAGAGGAATTATTTTTTATGCTTAGTGTTTTAGGATGAGCAAACTTTTCATCTAGCATCGCCCAAATCTTAAAGTCAATATAATAAATTCATTTTTCACAAATGAACCTTTTAATGTGAACAAGTCAATGTTGTGAAAATGCTGTAAAATATAAATGATGACACAATAAAACCTTGAAATGAATGAAGAAAGGACAAAAAAGGCAAAATGTTTCCCTTTTCCCATCTTTTCCTCCTCAGGTATAAAAGCTACACCACAATATAAACTCATCGCACTTGTTAAATATATTATCACTGAATGTTGCACAGTTTTCACACTGCAGAGATGTGACAACACTGGCACGCCGTGTTGTCAAGCCGAGCATGAAACACGCTGGTCGGGTGAAGTTAGATATTTTCAGCACAAAGCTGAAACTTTGCCAGAGCAGAAGAAAGTGACAAGCTGGCAATTGTCAGATAAAATGTGAAACACCTTGAGGACAGAATTAGAAACAGAAGAAGTTTTTCTGGTTGTTTTCTCTGCATTGGCACAGCTGAGGTCCCACCTGCATCGAGTTTGATGCAAAAAGTGTTTACATTTTTTAATAAATAAAAAACAACTCATACTACCAAAAAAACGTTTTATCAAAGAAAACATAAGTTTGGCTTGTTTCTATTAAGCAAATTTAATTTTTTAATTCCAATTTGAGCAACTTTATGGCTAATAGAAACGCAAACCAAGAAGAAGAAGAAGAAGAAAATGACAGAAAGTGGTTGAAGGCGATGTTTTTAAAGATTTATTGTGTAAACAAACTTTTCTCATTTAAAGAAAAAACTGCTATTGCAAATTTATCCGTATATTTCAGATTAGTGGAATATTGATAGAGTTTTGCAAACATTTGTAACAGAAATGCAGTTAATGGCATTAAAGTGTTTTCATTGTTTGTTCTCTTTTTTTCAGTCTATGTTTGTTTAAATTTTCATTTGAAGGATTTTTGATTTATCTGTTTTTCTACGCTTGGGTCCGACATTAAACGCATCACGAAAGATACAAAGTTTTTCCACCAGCTTTCTGAATAATGATCCATAATTTTATACTTTTCTTTTGCTGCAAACTATTTTAAATTTATAAATGTATTCATGCACAGTTTTAATTTGCTTAGCATTCTTTAAAGTCACCATCAGGTCAGACGTTTATTTAACACCAGAGCTGATTAAATGCAAGTTCATGCAGAGATTTTCTTGCTAATGTCGACCTTGCATGGTAATAAAGAGAGAAAATGAATCAAAAACCTCGATAAAAACCTGGATGAAGAGGAAAATTTAAATTCTTGTGGTGGCTCCTATGGAGTTACATCAGTGCCTTCATTATTTATTTGAGCCATTCTTTGTCAAACTTACCACTGCAATAATTTCAAAATAAAATGAATGGATTATGCTCCAAGTGGGTCCATGACAGGAAAACAAGAAAAATTTAATTATTATTGATTCTGCTAAAACAACTGGTCAAAAAACAGCCAGAAATGTTGAAAAATCTTATTTTTATGAGTGATTTTTATTTTTTTATTTTTTGCATAATCATGGTGATTATAGTCCTACTTACTAAGTTATCCAAATATTATTGTAAAATGTAAAAAATTACATTTTTAAACACACATACATGCATCAGTAACTGTCAGGGAGCAAAACTGACTTACTTTATTCTGAAAAGTGTTGCTTATTTACATTTTTTCTCATGTTTTCTTTATGTGACTGGAGGCTGCTTGTCTGTATTTTTCTTTTTGAGTTTGTTACAGAAAGTTGCAGTTTGCTTACAATACGACAACAGACTGTACGATTAGTTAACAACCCAATAGTTGAGAAAAAAAGTCAATTATGTAATATGACAATTATATTTTATGTGATAAAATGTTTAATCCTTGTACTGTTACTTGAGGAGGGCAGAGTACAATTTAGTGAATTAAAAGCAAAACTTAGCCATCATTTTACTCAAGTCAGAGGAGCGATACTTCTTATTAACATTACAGAAGTAAAAGCAGCAACTCTCATAATTAGAGCAGGATTACAATAATATCTAAACCTCAGGAAAACTTTGGGGATAATCCTTCATATTTTAATTATGAAGTGGGATTAAGACCTTCTGTCTCCGTGAAATTACTAACCTGGCTGCGTTCGTTCCTCTTAGCATTGCCATTCCAGGCATGTTCTCCTAATCTGCACAATTACTGCTTATGGGTTTCACTATATCTGGATTCCTCCATGCAACTCTTAGTTCTCACTTATTCTGAAACAGATAATTGGTCCCTCTGTGACCAAAACCCAGTCATGTTCTCTCTATATATGCACAGAACGGCTCTGCGTGGCCATGGAAACGCCGGCTACGTTTGGGCGCACATCCATACATACATCAGTAAAACCATAAATCCCTCAATCCGAATCCCTCTGAGTGCAAATGCAGCTCGTTTCAGAGCTCATCTTTCAGTTGGTCCCTATTTTTTTAAATGAAACATTTCTCTGTTCACCTCGGGTCCAGCAGGTTCTCTGAATTTACTCTAATAAAAGAGGAAACCAAGTATAGCAGCTATACGTTAAATAAAATAACCCTAAACAAACAGAACTCCCAATAGCAGTTAGCTAACAGTTAGCTAGCAGTTAGCTAACAGTTAGCAGTTGTAAAATAGCTAAAATACACAACATTAATAATAACAGCAGTTAAAAGTGTAAGCAAAAAATAGCAAAGTTACTCATGAAACGCTGCATATGAATAAATATAAACATGCATATGAAAAAAGAATCCTGATACGGGGTTACCGACGGCAACAGAAAAAAGGGGGAGGAGCTGTAGGTTACTGGTTGCTATGGTGACCATCAACCGTCAATCGCAGCGCAACGCCACTTAATATGTTAATAAAAGTCTGAAGAAGCAACTTCTTAACTAAACACAAATGAATTGGAAGTATAAATGAACAAATTTTGACAAAACTTAACGCAGATAATATTAGAATAAAACCTTGTTGCATAAACAGCCGAGTGTTTGATGGCCTGCAGGAAAAATGCTGAAACATGTTAGTGGTTTGACTTTAATTAAAGATAATATTCTTTAATTATTGGATCATCAATTCATTTTTTTACATCATCAAATCACAGCTTCCACTCAGCGCTGCGTTACATTTAAAAAAAAAAAAGATCATTTAAAACGCTGTTTGTTTCTGGCACGATTGTTCGTTCGTCAGTGAGAAACAATGAGCTCCAGTCTGAACCTTTGTCATGATGAATATTGACTTTATTGTGCAGCTGCACAGAAGATTGGAGGTGTGACTCCATAAAGAGAGGCACCTTGAGCAGCAGCTACAGGAAGCTCTGCTCTGGCATACAGATGTCTCCACAAACACAACAGAAATATCAATGCTCTGTTGGAGGGGAAATAACTGATTTATTTTCTAGATTTATGCACTTTTTGGACTACCTTCGTCATTTACTGCACTGCAAAAACACAACATATCACCAAATAATTTTAGTTCAGTTTCTAGTGCAAATACCTTATTGAGTATTAAAGCAAAGGTGCATAAAAAAAGTTTCTTTGGCAGATTATTTCACTTGACAAGATATTTTTCCCATGTAATAAATAAAATAATATGTATTTTTCATCAATATTAAGAAATTATTTACTGAAACAAGCTCCGTTACCTTTGCTTAAAAGCTAGACTTGAGTTACTTTTGTCTTATTTCAAATATTTACACGAGAAACTAAACCAGAAACACTGGGTTAGATTTTGTGTTTTTGCAGCGTTGAAATAGTTTATGCAAATCTCGACAGTTCTAGATAATTAAAGGCCAAAACTGAAATGGTTTAGTAATTAAAACAGCATCAGTAGTAAAATGAAATTAGTAAAACAAACCAAAAGATAGCCTTTTCAAAAAAAAGTAAAAAAAAAAAAAAGAAAATCATTTTTTCACATTATAACTAGTATTTTTTGTTAATATTAAGGAATTATATACTTAAAATAAAATCCTTTGTGTTGCATAAAAGTTGCTTGCAAGTTAGTTTTGTGTTATTTAAAGTACTAAGATTTTTACCCTGGAAACTGGACTAAAAATATTCCGTTAGATTTTGTTTTTTTGCAGTGCAACATCAGAAAATGATTAGCTGGATATTTTTGCTCCATTTAATGTTGCGTCAGTGTAAAATAAACATCACCAGCTTCTGATCATTATAACATCATAATGCAAAAATGATATAAAATACTGTTTGCATTAACATTTAAAGAGCAACGTTGACATGTCTTTGCACATTTTTAAATAAATGTGTCTTACCAGAATATATTTTTTTTTTTCTCTATCTATTAAAATATTCCTGCCTGTGACAGAACGCTGCTTTTCTTCCTCTGCCACTGGCAGATCATTTATAATTAAAGCCTGTTTTATAAGACTTTTTAGCTTCATTGAATCACAAATTAAATCTTTGCTGCTAAAAGCACAAAGCAAGCTGAAAGAAATGACCATTATAGTTCAGAAAAGGAGGTAATTTACTGCAAATTCTTCATCTGAAAGACAAACGTTAGATTCTGATCAACCTCATTTCAATTATTCTGACTAGTTTGCACAATTTTTTGCTACAATTTAGATTTATGTAACTAAAGTGGCTCTCAGATCAAAAGTCTAAATAAAGAATCAATAATTAATTATTGGACCGTCGAGTTCCTTAGATTCTAATGGAAACTGTTGATGAACGATGCAACGAAAGATGATTTTAGTAATGGATTATTCTGAGAATCAAGTTTATTTTGTACAAAATTAGAAAGTCTTTCTTTAAAATAAACATTTTTTTCACCTAAAACGCAACAATGTAGCATTCTTTGATTTAATGTTTGGTCATCTGTAGCAAAGGATGCATCTGCAGATTTAAAAACAAAAAATTAATTTATATAAATAATTTAATTAATCGTGATTAATCCCATTAATCGTTTCAATTGCAGGTCCAGCTCCTCAAATTCAAATTTAAAAATTATTTATTGATCCCAAAAGGGAATAAATAAATAAATAATAATAAATGTGTCACTTTTCACAGGGAGGAGAAAAATTCACTCGTCAGGTGGACCAGCGCTAACTGTGCTGAATTATTTCTGCATTTTCTTATTTTATGGTATTCGACTCATTCTAATCATGATTTACCGCTGTACACATTAATGCAGATAATATTAAAGTTTTTACGTTGCACGATTCCTTAAAGTCATTGAGAAACTTAAGAGAAAAGAAGATATTTTTAATATAATTGTGAATTAACAGCTCAGTATTTCTGCATTTAGATGCTCGGAGTTCGTATAAAGAACTGGTTTTGTCTTTGCAGACCGTGATAAATGAGACAAACATTTAATGTGTTGCAACAATAAAATCAGTTTTCTCATCTAGAAGCCAAAGAGAATCTTAGCCTTGGAAAATTGTTGTGAATTTTAGGAAAGAAAATAAATCACTTTTCTGCTAAACCTTTTACTTTGTGATAAAAAAAAAAAGTTAAATTACAGATAAAATCAAAGAAATTTGAGGCGTTTCTGATTAATATTTTTAAATGTTTTTCACCTAAAACCAAACATGTAGTGGAAATGTATGAGAGCTTGAATTCTCTAGAGAATCTCATGGTTATCATTTCCACTCCTGCCTTTCCTGTTTGTTTTCTGTGAAAATGTGGCGCGTTATTAACTCGGCGATATTCATGACTCCTGCCCAGGCATATAAACTGATCATTAGCGACGGCGCTAAACGCTCAGGACAGCTCCATTTTCCCATTTAAATCTCCATTTCCCTGCAGGCACCACAGAAACCGCTGGACTCTTCTCATCTCGCCTCCGCTTCCTTCAGGTTTCATTCGGTTTTGTTGTTGGCACAAAACAATCACTAAACGTGCTGATAATTAATGCTGCTTAAGAAGCAAAGCAGGGATATAATGTTGGAAAAATAATAATAATAACCAAAATAGAAATAAAAAGTACGGAGAAAATGTTAATTCATGTATCCAATACCAAGCAAAATAATAATAAAATAATAATAACCTTGACTATGTATAGATTTCCTAATTTAGAAACAGTAATAATGTTCTTATTCACATGAAAAAACAAAAGACAGCAGTAGTGTCTAATTATCCTTAAAATAAGAGGGAAAACTATTAAACTATTTCCTTTAACATATTTGCTTTTAGACTCTGCAATGTGAAGTTCCCACATATTTTATGTGCAGAAAATAAAATGAAAACTCTAAAAAAAATTCTTACATAATGTATTAGGAGATGCAACATCCTTCAGTTTAACATCTGTAATCCATTTTCAGCTTTCTATCTGAGCGGAAACATTTTTATTCGTCATAAATTTCATTTGGACACAAACCATCTCTGCTTCAAAAATGGCATTTCAAAATTGGTTCATCGCATGTTTGAGGTTTTAATGCCTAAATTATTCAAACTTCTGAACGAAAAGGCTTTGAAAAGCATAAAAACAGATGGAGTTATGCAAGATGGAATCAAATGATGTCAGTTTGTCATTTAGAGAAGAATGAAAATGTGTCATTTCCCGGTTCGCCACATGAGGGCGCTGTTGCACAAACATACATAAACAGGTAATTGCGTCGATAAATCAGAGAAAACCTGCGACGTCTCAATGACGCAGGGCTGATATATACAAAGCTTTCATAAAGCACAACCATTCATTTCGGTTTGAGCCGCCTGGGAGCCTTCAGCCTCTTAAATAAACACATTTTTTCCTTTTCTTGCCGCTGAAGTGAGAAATGCGGCTCACATCAGGTTCCATCTCCGGATCTGACATTTCCTCTTTGTATCGCTTTGACATTTGAAAAAAATAAATAAATAAGAAATAAAACATGATACTGATTGCTCAAGCACACAGATAAGACGCAGGAACTGATCCAAATCGCAGGCCGCTGTTTCCATGGCAACGTCAGTGTTGACAACACAGAGGGGAGTTTGTTGATGTTGTTTTATGGCTCTTTATTCTGAATTTTCATAAGAGAAAGAAAGTTAAATGAAAAAATCTGGTCTTTTTATAATCATTTAGAGAAAACCATGTTATTCTCAGCCGGGTTGTTTAAATGCTATTTTTATTATTAATTTATTCACATTTCAGTGTGAGCATTCTGAAAATTTTACCTTTCTGCTGAACGCTGTAGAAAATCTCTCACAAACAGTATTTAAGTATTTAAAAAGAAATTAATGTAATATTGATCCAGATTTCCAACTAAATACAGCAAATAATTTTTAAAGTTACTTTTATTTATGTATCTTTTTATGTACGGCTTTCTGCTCCCTACCGATGGCAGGGATAAAAGGTTTTTCTGTAACTGTAAGCTGTTTCTCTGGTGTCAGCATCTTGAGCAGCGAGTACATGAGAGTGATTGACAGCACTAAGACCCGCCTCCTGGCTCTGATTGGTTGCTTTTGGTTCATTTCTTCAGACGGCAATAGTATTTCAGAGAGGAAGTGGATAAGATGGATCTTTTCTCATATTATACTGTCACAACATGGTGATAAATTTAACATATGTAAAAAATAAATATTTTTTATAAAAGTTACAAACTGCAGCTTTGAACTCGTTAGAAAAATATTGCTGAACAATATGGGAGAAAATATCAAAAATAACAATAATATCAAATAAAATACAAAACATAATTTTTTTCTCTCTTTCTTGGAAGTTTTTTATTTAAGGAAAGAAAAATTTTATTTTGTAATTTTTCATAACTTATGTAAATTATTATCATTTCCATCTGCAGAATACCAACATGTCCACTCACCTTTACATTTTGCTCCGTGTGATTGTGTAATTTTTAAATATTAAATGATAATCTGATCAGTTATTTGACTTCTTACCAAATACTTATTTAGAGTAATTTATGGGTTGGCGACTTTATACATACTTTATACCTGAGTACAACTTTTAAAAGCACATAATTGGGGAAATGATGGGATTTATTTTTGTCTTTTAAAGTAAAACCTCCTTGGACAAACTGGAGCTTAAGTTTTGGCTCGTATAATTGGTGGTAAGATTGATCACAGAGTAACAGTTCATCTGCATGTGGTTAACAGAAGAGTCGCCCTCGGCTCTGAAGCTGTAATTAACGGTTCCACTGGTTGAATCTAAATTATGATTAGTGTGAAACAACGGCTCCTCAGAGGCGGCAGCACTTTCTCCAAGAGTTCATTTTGTCCTCTCTAATCTCGCTCTCCATCATCTGATTGCACCTTTTAGGATTTTATTCAGCAGATTTACTCAGGGATACTTTTTGAAATATGCTCTAAACTTCCAGAAAAGGCTTGGCTGAATCCTCTGCTTCAGCTCAGACCTGAGAAATAAAGTTTGTGCCCAATGAATCAAGCAAAAAGGAAATAAAATACAGAATATGTGGATTTGTAGCTCACTTTCACATTTAGTCAGGTTGGTTTAGTTTTTTCCTCTTAATTCATAAAATCATAATTTGGAAACTGGTTGTAAACTAAATATCTAGATCCAAACTAAATATTAATTTTCCAAGATTGCTAAATAAATATTAAGTTTGAAGATAAATATTTAACTGTTTGGTAATTATTTTTATAAATATGCTCATTAGTTTTTCTTCTATGAAAGGCTAAATAACCCAAGTTATTGTAGAAAATTAAAGCTAAAACAGACTAATATTATTTTGAGGCTGTTTGAGAAGCTTTAAATCATATATTTAGTCTCGAACCGTTTCACTTTTTCTGTGCATATGTTTGCTTGAAAATGAAAACACGAGACATTGTTGCATATGAATAAACCGATGAAAAGTTATTTGATCTTGCGCATAATTAGTTGTATTTTTAAGTTCCCAGCAACTTTCATTTTCCTGAGCTTCAGATCACAGCTGGCATCTGGACACACAAACATCTGCTTGAGGTTCTCCTTTGCATCCAATCAACAGGGCACAGATGCTGCTCGTCAACCGCATCACTCTCACAGAAGGTTTCTCTTCAAATGTACATTTTCTGCTTCGTGATAAGCTTGTTAAACCTCATTGTTCCAAAGCGTTTCTGGCAGAACGACTGGCAATAAAAACGACCATGTGGGACCAATCAATGCTTGGCTACTTTGATTCCCTTCTGCAAACAAACCAGATTTCACGTGGTTTGCTTTCGTCAATATTCCTGACCTGAATACCGTGCTGTACTTCCACACCACCCATGTCAATACACAGATTCATTACAGACGGTGAACAGCTGCTAATCTATAATGCTATTTCCAGAAAGAAGAGCGCAGAACTGAATGAGAGGCAATGAGCTGTTTAACTATCAGATGCTGACCTCTTTGTGATTTCATTGCGCGCCGTGTTGTGGCAGCAAAAGTGTGTCACCCTGCAACAGCTTGGGCGCACAGTCGGACGCCAGGGCAACTGGGGCGGACAATTAAAGTTGGGCAAAGCCAGAGGACAGGAAACCATTGGTCGGGGTCTGGCATGGTTAAATTGCTTGTGTCTATTTCAGACGATGGTCTCAGGCTCGAGTCTGTGCAGAAAGGATCACGAAAGGTTTTTCAAAGTAAGAGAAGGAAGGTGATAAACATGGCCACCTTGAGGCGACAACCGAGATCCAGAACAGGTTCGACTCGACAGGATCGGGGATCGTGCTCTTCAACTGCGTCTTGTCCAGTCTTCTCTGGAACCTACAGTGACCAGGAGGACGAGTGTCCACTGCGCCGTCAGTCCTCCCCGTTCCTAAAGGGCTCTCTCTCCAGTCTTCGTAGTGCATCCAGTCCAAGTTCAAAAGGCTCCCTCTCTAGCCTTCAAGGATCTGTTCCATGTCTACAAGGATCTTTGCCAAGTCTTCAAGGATCGTTGCCTAGCCTCCAAGGCTCGCTACCCAACCTTAGGAGATCGATTTCTCAGCTAAAGAGGCGGTCGCTGGGCAGTCTGGAGAACTCCAACCCCAGTGAGTGGACTGCAAGTCTCCAAAGTTGCAATGGTAGTTCAAGTGATGAAGATGGCAGCTGGGATACAAATAGCTGGAGCTCAGGGGCCACCTGCCTCTTACGGACGCCCATCAGTCAAGAAAGCAGCCAAGTTTCCAGGGAATCAGATGGTAAAAGTTGCCCTGCTGACCAGATGTCCTTTAGTGCCAAATCTGACGATGAAATAATTTACCAGAACATTGTTTTTTCACGTAAAGCCGAAAGCAAACCAGAGTCCACTACGGCAAGGGTTGTGCAACAAAAAGACACCTCTTCATGCCCAAGTAAGAACGCCTCTACAGTTTCGCCACCTCAGCAAGACGAAAAGGCAGCGGACAGGCGTAAATTCTCCCAGTTTTTGAACGAAGTGACCTGCAGGGTGTTGAAAACTAACGGCAAGTCTCCTCAACAACCGCCCACGCCTCTTCATCCTGACAAACCTCTGCCAACCCCAGCAGTAGCTCGGCTGCCGCTTTATCCCGACCCAATGAATCCTCCGCCACTATCTACACTGGCCACAAACTTGTGGTACAGCCCTACCAGCTGTAACCTTCAAACCATCAGGGAATACGACTCCAAAGACCTGAAAAACTCCATCCACCAGTGGAGCAAGACCCTTCCTAGCTGCAAAATCTTGGAGCCTGAGGAAGTGCTAAGGAAATTAAAGAGTGAAGGTCTCTCCAAACCAGAGCACCACGTAAAGATATGTTCAAAGATCCAGACGCAGCCGACCACTGGGAGGTTTTATCTGGAGACAGACATTGACAGAGTGAGGCGGCTGGATGAGCTTGTCGCTAATGGCACCCTGGGGAGAGAAAAGAGCCTAAACAGTTTAGAGAAAGGAAAGGAGAGGGGAAACCGGATTCCCTGGGAGAGAAACGGAGGATTGGGATCAGAGAAAGACAGGAAGGAAAGAGAGAAGAGAAAAGATTACCCCTGGGAGCGAGATCGAGGAGGAGAGAAAGGCAGACAAAGTGATAAAGAGAGAGAAAAACCTTCCTGGGAGCAAAACCAAAAGGCGGAAAAAGGAAGAGAAAAGGACAAGAAATCGGGATTTCCAAGTTATGAGCAGCGTCCGTGTCGGCCATGTCCGGTTTTCAGCTGGCCAGAAGGATTTCCTAGAGTCTCCTACAGGTCTGCGTCACTGCCCAGGCCTGTGAATATCTCTGTGAGTACGTCCAGATAACCGATCGATTGGTTTAAGATATCAGCGACTTCTGTCTGAAGTCGACACGTTTTAGTCAAGTTCAATCAAGTTTATTGGCACAGCACTATTTGGCAAAAAGACTATTTGAAATGTTTTACACCATAAAAACGTCAGAGGTGGGCAGAATGCCCCAAATTGTACTCAAGAGTAGCAATACTTCAAAATAAAATTACTCAAAACAAGTAAAACGTACAGCATAGAAAACATATTCCTAAAGGTAAAGTTACAAAGTAATTGAGTGGATTTAACCTCCAACTCTGGTCACAATTAGTCCAAATCATCAATACACATCAGATGTATGAATCAATAACAATATTAGTAAGCTTTTTGGTCTGGATTTAAAGGAGCTCAGTGGTTCAGCTGTTTTGCAGTAGAGTTGGGGGCGTGGCTAGCAGCAACTTATTTGGATTTAAAGTGACAGAGGCCCTAAAAACGCTCATTCTGAAAGCCTTTTTGGGGCTTTTGATTAGATTTTGCTCAAAATCTAATCATTTTGAGCAAAAACAATTAAATTAACATGTTTAGTATAAATTATAGACCCGTCCTGATCTGTTCAAGAAAGCTGAACACAAAATTTAGGGTCTGTTTTTAGTTTGTAATCAGGGTTAAAATTGTTAACATGATTTACTCACACAGGAAAATGTAAAATACGACGCAAAGTATTTGTATTTTTATAACCAACAGACTTTTATTGAAAGCCAACTTTGCTTTTCATTAAAATTAACTTGTATTCTTTATTAAACTTGTCTAAATACAGCAAACATTTTGAAACAAAATGACCCAAAACATTTTCTCATTACTAAAAATAAATTTATTCCATTGAGCCCAAAAGAAACTCAAAATTATTTTTCTTTCAATCCAAACATGCAGAATGAGGGCAGTAAAAAGTAATCAATTTCTGCCAAAATTTCCAAAATTTTGAGAGTAATCTCAAAATTTTCTATAAAAAAAAAAAAAAACTGGGAAATTTGATGGGAAAGAAAACCAACTAATTTTTAGAACAATATCAGAAATGTTCTAAAAAAATAAAAAATTTGAATGTAAAAAAATTCCTGAAATTAATAACAAAATTTCAGAGTTTTTGGCGGAAATTTACTCCTATCTACAATTACCGTAATACACCGTCGTAAAAATCCCTTTCAAATTTTGGATCTAAAATAAATATCATTCTTCTTTATTAGATTAATTTAAGGTTGATTTTTTTGGGAGTCAACTATTTTGGCCCTTGTTGCAAACATTTGGACGCCCTGTTAAAAGCAAATAAAACATTCAGAGGTGATGAATGCGTTTTCTTTTCACACTTCGTTGCCTCCATTTTTCCAGGCTTGCCCCTGCAGAGGGAGGCTGGATGGAGGGATGGATGGAGGGGGGATTACTCTGCTGTCTCATTCAGTGGCTGTATGAGTCATCCTGCTGTATCATTCACTATGTTTGTAACACCCACGCAGCAGCTCGGCTACACACGCTCTCCCATAAACTGTATGTTCCCGCTGCGTACCTGTGACATTTATTAATACACCTTCCTGATCCCTCCACATTAAACCCCAGGGGCTGGCTGGAGCCGTGCCTGCACACAAACACCTGCAACATTCTCCAAAAACACACAGAGGAGTGGTTTTATCATTCATACATTGATTCTGCTCCAGAATATTTCAGCCTATACGCGTTTTTGAGTCTTTCTTTTATGCATAATGGCCACAAACAGAACTTGCGTCCTGTTTTCCTTGCTTTTATGAAATGTTGCATTCATGCAGGGTGACACTTTTCAGTCTTTACAATAGAGGGCTGATAAATATCTGATTCATTCATTTACAAACACTTTATAAATCATCAATAACTGTTTATTATGCATTGATTAAGGAAACAAAATCTATTGGATTCTTGGGCCAAATCTGCCGCCATGCTAAACATTTAGCATTTCAAATATCGTGGCTATAATTTGTCGCAAAATGCCTATAAGCTACGCTAATTTAGCATATAATCTCCTTCTCATCTTTATTTAATGCATGATAAACAGTTATTAATAGGGATGGATGGTACATCGGCACCAACATCGGTATCGGCCGATATTTCTCATATTTTAAAATATCGGTTTGGTAAATAAAACCGGATTATTTTATCTTCTTGCCTTCTGTTACATATCAAAAGAGGTGAAATATATAAAATATTGGTAAATATTGGAAATTGGCTATAAGAGCAATATTAAAAATGATATCGGCCCAAATTTTCAGATCGGTGCATCTTCAGTTATTAATGATTTATAAAGCAGTCATAGGTTGATTAATTACATTTCTTTAACCATTTATTAGCTATAGGGTTTTAAATACAACCTTGGATCGTGTTGTTTACCGTTTCACTTATTTTCCTTGAATTTATTTTTGTTTTTCTGAGTTTCCGATAAGTAAATAAACCGTAATTGATCACCTTTGGGTACTTTCTCTCTGCATCTGCAGTACAGCATAAACATATCGTTTCTTCTGCTCTGTTCCCTCCCTCTCCTGTACAGAGAGTGTAAAATAATGGATATATTTGTTTGCTGAGGCGCAGAGACCCTTTAAACAGCAGATAAGAGGTGCAGCAGCAGATAAATCTGCCTGATAAATGCACGCAATCATTTCATCCCGTTTTCTCCTCCTCCTCCTCCCAGGAATCTGATGGAGAGATGCGGCACGACAAGAGGTAAGCCACTTCCACTTCTACCTCCGCCCTCCTCCCTCCATCACTCCCACAACTCCTCCTCCTCCATTCAATTCGCGGCTCTACCCCTCTCTCCGTTTTCTCCTCTCCCTCTCCGCCGAGTCTCCAGTCAGAATTGGAGGAGTCTTTTTTTTTTCTGAATGCAATAAGCTCCGAGGAGGGATCCACAGACACATGATTTTTGTGATCTTATCTTTCCGAAAATGAGGCGAAAAGCTGCGAAGCGGTAAGGCTGAGATCCGGACATGACTGAGTGTAGTTGCTGTGTCACATAATGATTGTTTGGAGCGCGGTTCTTCTGCTGTCCATGTGTTGCATAGTCACAGAGCGCCTGCAGAGACGCAAGCGGTGCTACGATGACGGGAGGATGGGGAGTAAATTGAATTTAACTGCTTGTCAGTCACTGCAGCAAAAACAGCTGACGGTTAGTTTCACTTGCAGCAAATTTCCACTTATTTATTCAATTATTCAATTATTTATCATCTGTTGTCATTAGGATTTTATTAGCGAGCGAATGATGAGGCGCCAAGTGTTTCTCACAGCCCTCAATTAGCTGCTGTATTGACGGGGAAGATGATATCACAGAGGGCCAATTACAGCTGAACAAGCAGATCAGGAGGAAGAAAAAAAACTAAAAAAGTTCCTCTCATTATGACCGACTCCTCACCTGCTGCAGACTAACTAAATATTTAGTTCGAAACTGTGGCATTTGGGTGCGAATGAAAGCTAAATATCTAGTTTTCAAAGCTTGTAAGTTTGTAAGAGAAATATGTAACTTGGTCAAATATTTAGTTTGCATCTAAATATTTAAAATGTGAAACTTGCTAACTAAATATTTAGTTTGAAATTGTGGCATTTGTGATTAGTTTGGAGATATTTAGTGTTTAAACTGAAAACATGTTGCAAGTTTGTAAACTAAAAAATGTGTTTAATTTGTGAGAGAAATATTTACCTTGGTAAATAAATATTTAGTTTAAAACTGTGATAGTTATCTATGGATAAGAACTAAATATTTAGTAACTAGATATTTAATTTGTAAGAGAAATATTTAACTTGATAACTAAATATTTGGTTTCCGTCTAAATATTTAGATTGTAAACAAAATGTTAAGCTTGCTAATTAAATATCTAGTTTGAAACTGGCATTTACATATAAATGAGAGCTAAATATTTAGTTTGGTAAGGAGATATTTAGTTTTTAAGCAAAATATTTAGTTTGTAGGTGAAATTTTAGCTTTTTAATTAAATATTCAGTTTGAAATTGTGGTAGTTTATATGAATTTTTTGTGATATTTTCTTGTAAACTTCAAAAACATAAAAAGTTACTAAATATTGTTTAGTTTCTAGTGCAATTATCTTAGTTCACTTGAAATAAAGCAAAACTAAATCACTCAATGCCAATTAAAAACATGCTAGTTATGTTGATTTTTTTCCTCTTGTAAAATGGAAAATGTTTTCTATGTATTGTTTTGAAATGTCCTCCGTTTTTAAAAACCCTGATTTGGTGTTTTTTAGTTCATTATTGGTCAATAAATGGCAAACAGTGTTTGATTTGATCAATTTTAAGGAAGTATTAACATAAACCGATATGTTGATGAAAAGTTAGTTATAACTTAGTTTTGTCTTATTTCAAGTGAACTGAGATATTTAGACGACTTTGCTGGTTATTTACAAATATGTTCTGTTTTTATGATCTATTACAAACTCAAATTCCAAAATATCATTCAAAAAAATACTTCACTGATCCCAAAGGGAAATTAAATATGAATCATTAGTCAGTTTTTGTGGAAAGATTCCTTGTAGCAGTCTGTATTACAGCGAATCTGAAGAAGCCTCTGACTGAAGACAGTTTTCCTAAAGTTTTATCGTCACATATAACAAAATGTAAAACAGCTTAAATGGTTTTAAAACTTTTGTAAGACAGTAAAACGGGTAAATTGAGACATTAAATCTCCTTAAATGTTTTACCTACTTCATTGAAACACCTTTAAGACGTCACAAACCCACGATTTGAGGAACCTGCCTAAGTGTCGTTGTTTATCCGTCTGCAGGCTTTCGCTAAGCCAGGCACGTAGCCCGCAGCAGCAGATGCTCTGTGAAGTCTCCCTTCAGGTTCGCCTGGAGCAGTTTACCACCTCCTTGCTCTTTCATTCTCCTGCCTAATTATTTCCAAGACAGGAAGATCAGAGATTTACTTCTGTTGCATCCGAAACGGGTTTCTGAACGACCCGCGTTGGAGAAAACTCCACAGATTTTGGATGTTTTTGTTTCTTCAGCGTGTGAGAGAAAGTGCACCGGTGTTTGAATTTTTTAAATTATTTTTATTTTGACTTGTCGTTCAGTTGCCCTCGTCAGTCCAGCAGCTGTTCTTGATTATCACTATTGTAAAAGTTACACAGTAAAAAATTAACAATAATTTGTTTTGTTTAGCCTGTCAAAGAAAAAATGTGTCCATTTTCAAATGTAATTGTTTGAGCTCAAAACTAACTAATCAGATTTAGGTCTGAAATTTAGTTTCTAAACTAAATATTTAGTTTTAAAATGAAACATTTAGTTTGGAAATGGAAAATTTTGTTAATTTCCAAACTAAATATTTAGCTTAATCTGTCGTAAACCAGCTAAATATTGGTTTTGTTTCACTAAATATAATTTCCTGTAAGCTGCCTGCTGAGGTCAGAGGTCGGGGATTAACTGGAATGAAGCTTAAAACAGTTAAGAACCTTACGATCCTAAAACAAAGTTTTGAAAACTCAAGATTAGTGAATTTAGCGTTTTATAAAGCTGCCATGTTTTTATCCGTTAAGCAAACTTTCTGTAAACTAGAACCACGTTGTCATGGCAACAACCTCTCCTTCAGATAATTCAAAAACAGAAATTGATTTTCTCACACTTTGAATTTGAAGCAGAAACATCCAGGATGAGTCGTTTGTCTCTCCTTTTCACTGCAGTTTTAAAGGTTATGAAAAGGATGAAAAGCTGCTACTTTGTGCAGCAAATGAACAAAATAAAAAATATATGTTTCATCAGTGTTTTCTCTGATTAAACATTTAAAGAAGAGGCTGTTATTAGGAAAAATTCATCGAGTTTGTTTTGTTTTTCAGATCTTAACTTGACCTGATGATTAAAAACGGTTAGAAATGTTTATTTTTATTTAATTGTGACTTTTGATCGTCTCATTCTGTTAGTTTTAATTGGTTGTTTAGTGGGTTTAAATATGATTTTGTTTCAGCTCTATTTTATTAGTTGTAGTTGTTTTAGTTTTACATACTTTGGTTAATTTGTAGGTGGAGAATTCAAAAAGGTCAAAGTATTGTGATTATCTATTGATCGATTACTCAACAGAAGATACTATTTTCAAAAAAATGCATTGAATGATTGTTTAATTGGCTGATTGCTTATGAGGGGGGAAATAATTTCATGAAAGGCTAATAAATAAATCAATGAACACAAAACAAATGTTATTATATCCATAATTTCTGTATGTTTTAGTGAGTTATATACGACTTGTTGACATAAAACAAGCTTTTGTTTTTCGCTGAAAAGTTACTTGGACGTCATTTTGAGTTTCAGACATTTGCACTAGAAACTAAACCAAAAATACTTGGTGAAAGTTTATATCTTTGCTGTGTAGTTTCTGAAAAATAAAACCACAACAAAGCAAGTGTCTCTTCCAATATATACAGTGAAAAATAGCAGCTGACCAAACGTGCTGGAGCTCCACTTGGGTTGCTAGGTAACGGCTGGGCTAGGCCGGGGTTGCTAGGTAACGGTGCAGGGCCCATGTTACAATAAAAATTTTTTTAAAAAGTCTAACTTTTTCATCAATATTATGAAGTTATTTTCTTAAAACAAGCTCCTATTTCTTCCTCATATGTTTCTTTATGTACAATCGGTTTAATTACGTGGATCTGTTCTTCATGCATGTGGAGAAACATTCATAAAACATTACAGTCGGTCGTCTTACTTTGAATTCTCTCTCCACCTTTTTCTGCCAAATACAACAGTGCTAATTATCACCTAATGATTCAAAGAAAATGGAAAAAAATATCAAAATAATCAAAGAGTTGGTAAATTTACTTCTTTGAGCAAAAACCTGCATGAATAACATCAGAACAAGACAAAGATAAATGCATAAAGTCAGGAGTCGTCCTGCTGTGACTCCCGCTGTGGCTCCCAGCTGCGCTCTGACCTACTCTAAAATGGCATGAAATAATCTTGCAACAGCCGTCAAAAACAACCAAAAACTACTTTTCCACATGTTTGCATGTGTTTGTATGCAGGAACTAAGATCATTATCAAGTCCTGCTAATTGATATCGATGTTTTATCTTATATGGGTGTAAAAGCCACAATTATTTACTGTTATTTGTGCAACTTTTTAAATATTTTGTTTTACCCTCTTATAGACCCGACTGGCCTGAGGGGAGCAGGTATTATGCAAACATATTTCATGAGTTTTACAACTTCAGCCATGTTCAAGACAATTATATACGTTTCCATTTCAACAATTAGGAATTTTTAAAAACATTTTTATATTTAAAATAAATATCTCTAAGTAGAATAACAAAATTTGTGAATTTGATTGCAACAAATTACAAAAACCATTGAAAAATCCAACCTGGATATTCAGACACTAAAGGCTTTAGTTGTTACAAATAATCGAAATTGAAATATTCCTAATAAATATTTCAAAATGTGTCATTTTGATTGCAAAAATAAATAAATAAACCACAAAACAATTAAAAAGCCCTGGAGGAAACCCATCGTCTGTATAAAGGGCTGCATATCCAGACTTTCCAGAAATGATTTTAAAATCAACTGGAAGGCTTAATTTGAACCTTTTAACATTTTTAGATTCCAAGATGTTGTGATATTTGAACATAAAGTTGAGACATAAAGTTTTCCTCTTTGTAGTTGATGAGCCTGAGTTTTTGATCAGCTCTCCTTCCTCCAAAGTGTTGATATTGCACATCAGTTGCAGTAGTTCCCTCAAGGCAGCAAATCTGGTTGATTAATCACTGTTGTTGCTCCAGTGATTTAATCCCTAGCCGTGTTTTTCTGACATGAACGGGAGACAAACGTGTATCTTCCCTCCGGTGAGGCGGCTGCAGCTCAGGAGGAAGAGCGGCTTTTCCATCGCTTCCATCCCAAGAGTCCCAAATCTAAATGCCGAAACATTGGTGGGTAAAAAACCAAACCGTGCTTTGCCTCTGGTGCAAACATTGCTGCTGTGCATGTGCAGTAATTAAAAGGAAACTATTTTAAAGGTGCTGGGAACAAGGGTGGGCATTTATCATATTGTTTATCATTTACCGTGATCAATTTCTTATCAAAATAAGAATTTAGATTTATTATTTCCACAATAAATTCAAATTAATGCTGTTTAAAAGCTTCCAAAACTGTGTGTATTGTCAATATTTATAGTTTTAGCATTTTCTCCATTGTGTGCCCAATAAAAACATGAATAATTATCAATAAATTTGAAAATACAAACACTTCATTATGTGGCTGGTGTCCTAAAGAGCACACAAAGGTTTTATTCAAATAAGAGTAGAACAACTTCAACATGTTTTTACTCAAGTAAAAGTAAAAAAGTATTTGGTAAAAAGTCTACGGATCGAATTAATCATTTAATTTTTAAAAATCCACCATAAGACGGACCAAAATATAAAATTAAGTACTAAAAGACCAAAATGAAAATAATTCACATAAGTAACAAAATTGGGCAAAATTATTTTCTTTCAATAAAAATGTAGAAACTTTAAGAGAAACTGCAGGTGTTTCTGTGTCTGGTGACATTTTGGTTAAAATTTTTCATTCAGTTGGTAGAAAATCCAGAAATTTTACTCAAATAAGATTAGAAATATTTTATAATATAATCACTCAACTAAAAGTAAAATGTACAGCGAAGTAAAAATACTCCTAAATCACTCCCAGTTTACCACAATTCCTACAGCAAATGCACAGATGAGTAGCGTAACACGGTAAGCTAGCAGAGTTAGCAACGGCGTCATTTAGCACAGCTTTAGCTTATGCTAACTGACAAATCATGTTCCTGCCGAACAACAATACCAAACATAGAACATGTAGGGGGCGTTTTCATGATCAAATGTAGTTTTCTTTAATTACAACCAAATAAATGATTGCACCCAACAAACAGGCGGCTCCAGTTATCCTTCTTGCAGTAATAAGATGCTTAACTATTTACTACAGAAGCTGATGTATGAGTTGAGAGGAGATGGCACTGTGGTCATTAAAGTTTAATGCCCTTACTTGGCCTCTGTGAGCGGCGTACGTTGCAGGAAGCAGCTCCCACACTGTAGCTTGTTCCAGTAAATCAACATGCTAACGTCTCCCCCTTGTAACAGGAAAACATATGTTGGCTGCTAGAAATCTTTATGTGTTTTCTCTGGCTCCTCTTCCAGAATTAAGCAGCAGGTGAGGCCATTATTGAGAAAAAGAGCAAAAGCAAAGGACGTGTCATTTTAATCGTATCATTTTAACGGTGTTGTGTTTTACAGCCTTACAGCCATTTATTGTAGCCCCTGAAGAGTACGCTGTCAAATAACCGAGACAAGTTGGAAGGCATTTCAGATTAATGGGTTTACTCATACTTTCATCTGCACTACAAATTTGTCTGAAAACCTGTGAGGAATGCTGACGAAAGGGAATAGTGATTGATTTTCAAATCTTTTGCTGTCAAAATTTGTTCCATTTGCCAAAACAACACCTCAAACACAATAATCTGTTTGTCTCTGTTGTGTCATTGAAGGTGATCTATTATACTTCTCTGAACAGGTTAGGACGTGTCTACGGACCATAAAAACATTTTCATTACATTTATTGCACAACACCATTCTTGGATGATGAGGCCACGGCAACCCCAACTTAATGTTTACACACCCTCCTGAAAATGGCTGCAAACAGATGCGCAATTATACACAGTACACCTTTAAAAAGCAGAAGTAGAGCCTCCTGCACAACCTACAAGAATGCAGCAAGTGGTTTTGGATGATAAGTTAATAACAAACCATTGTACAGCGCATGCAATGGTAAAACCAGCTGACCAAATGTGCTCAATCTCAGCTTCAGTTGCTAGGTGATGGACGGAACTCAGCTCCGGTTGCTAGGTAACAGCTGGAACTCAGCTCCGATTGCTAGGTAACAGACGGAACTCAGCTCCGGTTGCTAGGTAACAGACGGAACTCAGCTCCGGGTTGCTAGGTAAGAGACAGAACTCAGCTTTGGACAGCCTGGGCTTCATTTGGGTTACTACATTCTGGAGATTTTTTAACCTTGTTATTTTCCAGAGAGTAAATAACATTAAGTTATTGTCATAAAACTGTCTAGGTGTTCATTCTTGTATTTTCTTAAATGCTTGGGCTATTTTTAGAAGCAGCCGAGACCCAAATGGACAAACAAAAACATTCAAACTGTGAATTTTGCATAATAGGTCCCCTTTAACGCCCTCACTGTACCCAGCAGGACAGGAGCAATTTTTTGCAAATGAGCACACAACAATTCAGGAACTATTCCTGTCCCTTTTTTGTGCTTCTTTCCTGCTACTAGTAGATAAGAAAGCAACCATAGCAACAATATTAACCACGCTTCTAGAAGCCATTGTTTCTTAAGCCAATGCTGAGAGGCAATTAAAAACAGTAAGAGTAGTCCTGGCATTAGAAGTGGCAGCCAGCAACAAAGCATTTATCATGGCCTATTGTTGAACTGCTAGCCTGTCTGCTCTGATAAAACATGCGAAAACATGCATAAAACAATTTCTGGGTCTGTTTTGATGCTGTACCTCTTTGGCTCTGGAGAACACCGCTTAAATATTAAAAGCCATGAAATGTGTCAAAATGTTCTTGTGAGTGTCCCTTTCCAAACCTTTGCCTTTTGAGACAGAAATGAGCATCTAAAACATGGAGATGTCATCAGCGTATATCTGTTGCATAATGTCCAGAGAGAGAGCAGTGATAGAAATGATAAAAAAAAAGAGAAATAATGACTTCTGGTGTGATTTTCTAATGGTAAGGGTGGCAGATTTATACATGAATGTTTTATTTAAACATATCAAACGAGATGTTGGCATTTCTGTGTAATAAACTAGAGCTGTATGCCGTAAAAAACTAAATCTTACCAAGTAATTTTGGTCTAGTTTCGAGTGCAAATATCTTAGCACACTTGAAATAAGGCAAAACTAACTTACAAGTAACTTTTCACCAAGATATAATAGCTTGTTTTAAGTTGATAATTCCCTAATAGTGATAGAAAAGTTCCAAATTGCAGATTATTTCACCAACATGGGGAAATATCTTGTTATAAGTGAAATAATCTATCAGTTATCCCATTGAGCAAAAACTCAGTTTTCCAAAGATGGACAACACATGAAAATCAAAGAACAAGTTATCACTGCAAGAGTAAAAGTGTGATATTTTGGGACTATTTGAAATTTAAAGACATAATAAAATTGGTCTTATTCTGGCTTTGGCAGAAAAACATTCGTTCATCCAGAAGAAAGCCTGATGTACATCATAATTTTATTTTAGGTGTTAAGATGCAGTTAGTCAGTGCGGGTGCAGCGCTGCTCACTGCCTCGTCACCATACAGAGCTTTGTATGGAAATAATATTCTACAAGCAAAAGTTCTGCAATTCAACCTGAAAAACTGAAAAATATTAATTTATCCCATCAAATTTAATTCAAAATTACTTTATTTATCCCAACAAATCAGGGTCTCCAAAGGCAACAGAACCAAAAACTTAATTTATTCTAAGAAAAACATTTTAGACACTTTCTTTGAAAACACTTTCTACATTCATCCAACTTTAACAAATTAAATAAAAGCTGACTTAACATTTTCTGTTATAAGAAAATTACAATACATTTTTAATAGTCTTATTTTTCTGATTAACAATAAGACGTTTACATCTGCACCTGTGATGGATCGGCCACATTTTTATCATGCTTGAATTGCAGTTGGGGGTCTGCAGAAAATGGCTCCGAGGGCCACAAATGGCCCCCGGGCCGCTCTTTGGACACCCTGCAATAAAGGGAGACTAGAAACAATAATGAAAGTAGTTCTGGTGTTTTTTTCTTTCCACTGGTGTCTTTACTTAATACTCTTTATAAACACGATCCTTTGGTAAGCCAACTGTATGCGTCTCACTTTGCAGTAATTAAACTGCCGTTTCCATGACGACCGCAGTTGGAGAAATTCTCCTGTAAAATCTTGAATAAATCTGTGTTAGCTACAAGTGTTAGAAATTATTTTAAGCCGCTAAAGTCGTGAGTTAGCCTCTCGATGGTTAGATAACCTTCCCTACAACTATCTTCACAGCAGCTTTGAGAAAATATGTTTTTAGTTTATCAAACCCTGTTAAATTATAGAAGACATGCGGCCTTCAGTTGGTTCTGTAGTGCATTCATTTCTGATAGCCATTGTGGAGCAGAGCTGCTCGCAATCCTCTTAACTAAAGTGGATTTTATCCATTTGAAAGAGCAGAGTTATTGTTCATTTGGACATTTCATCACTGGGCATCGCTCGGAAATGTGTGTGTTTTTGCACTGATAGCTGCAAGTCTCAGCAAATCTGATTTAATAAAGAGAGATGTGCAGCTCATAATTGCAAGTGACAGGTTATTAAGTTGTTACAGTGTGGGAGATACAAGTTCAAGCCCCAGGAGATTAGCTGTAGTGTGTAAAATAAATGAATGCAACTGCTCAGACTCTTCCAGCACAACATGTTGATTTTGAATTTATTTAGATAGACGCATCTCCAAAATTGCCTAAAAATTAAAGAACTGCCAACACAAAGACATAAGAATTAAGAGCTAGCCTTATGCCAAGTGGTTTTCCACTTTACTCCAGATTAGCCGCTTAGCTTTTAGATATTTTCACTTTTCAGCAAGTAAATACTCACGTAAGAGTAAAAAAAGTATTTAGTAAAAAGTCTTTTCAGTTACTGAGTAACTGATCAAATTATCAGTCATTTAATATTTAAAAATTACATCATCAGACGGACCAAAATATAAAGTTAAGAAGAAATTTTGGTATCTTAAAGGAGCAAAATGACAATAATTTATATATGTAACAAATAATAACATAATCAGACAGCATTTTTCTAAATCAATTTCTTTTAATAAAATATTTATGACAAATTTAACAAAAACTGCAGCTGTGTGTCTGTCTGGTGACGGTTTGGTTAAAATATGTTTGTTTTTCTTTCAGTAGGTAGAAAATCCAGAAAATTACTCCCATAAAGGTAATTGAGTAAATGTAACTAGTTGCTACATCGTATTATTACACTATATGTCAATTTATTTGCTTAGCTTTTAGATTTCCGTTCTATGCGTTTTCAGTTTTTCACATTTTATTTTAAATACCAAAGATGTATATCTTTAAAATGACCTGTAAGAAACAGATGCTCTACATTTCTTTTCTCTCTCTGCAAACATCATGTCATCTTGCAAATGCATGTTTGCACTGATAGCAACAAGTCTCCAGAAATCTGGCTAGATGGAGAGAGGCGTGCTCCTCACGCTCGCAAGTGACAGGTTATTAGGTTCCTACGATCCAAGTTCAGGCAGAGGAAGCAGAAACCCACATGCATTAATCATAACTGATTTATTGAGAAATAACCTCAGAGGGCAGCTGGTCAATTTCTCTGTGCCCCACAGCGTACTGCGGTTTGCTGCTGCTGCATTAACGTCCTCACAGCAAGACAAATCGTTTACCAATTCATTTTAAAAGTGAACATAAGACAAAAATGTTATATTTAGTTTTCATATCTTTTAAACAGTTGATGAAAGATGTTAGAAAACAAGTTAAAATCTTTAATAGAAAGTGCAAATTTCGACATCATCTATTTTTTCTTTATTTGCTGAATTTATGCAATCCAATCCGTCATACTCTGCAGACTCATGTTCTGAATGCAGATAAAATCAGTTTTTCTCTGCAAAGAATAAAATGTGCTGCTGAGTCTGTGAGACTTCAAAGCTGTTTTTCTCTGCTCTCTTGCCAGGGTCATCACAGATAGCCGGCAACTATCTGGCTCCCCAGGCAAGACTTAAAGCTTTGACTATTGGTATGCGGTTAGAATTCAAACCTCGGTTCAGCATTCAGTCGAGCAGCAACTACAGCAGCAGAAGTAACAGCCGCACACACATGCAAGCTGAGGCAGAGCGAAAACTATGAAAAAGATATATATTGGCAAAACAGCCCTGAAAAGCCAGAGAAATGGATGCAAACATCCAAAACGAAGGTAAGAAAAATCGGCTTTGACCGTCGTTTTAAACTTCAAACATTGTTCTCATTGTTCATCTCCACATCTTCTATTATCCACCATCTGCTTCCAGTTAAACAAACCATTAATCTGATCATTGTGCTTTCTCTAACTGAAAAAGTGAGGAATCTAATGAAGTTAGGGTCATAAACAGAGGCGTCCCTAAAGGGGGGAGTAAAGGGAACCACGACCACAACTGTGAAAAAAAACAGCTAACTTGCTGATTCTGCTTTGTTGTCTTTCCAACTGATTGTTTTGTTCTTGTGAATAAACCTAAACCAAACAGGCAAAGATAACATGTGAAGCTAACAGGTGAAGCCAACAGGCAAAGCTAACAGGTGAAGCTAACAGGTGAAGCCAACAGGCAAAGCTAACAGGTGAAGCTAACAGGTGAAGCCAACAGGCAGCGCTAACAGCTATTTTGCTGATTCTTCGTCGTTGTGTTTTCAACTGATTGTGTTGTTTTTGCAAACGTTTGAAATAAACCTAAACCTAACATATTAAGCTAACAGGCGAGGCTAGCAGGTGAAGCTAGCTAACAGGTGAATATAAATATTTTGCTGATTCTACTTCGTTGTCTTTCCATTTCTTTTTTCTTTCGAAGGTCTGAAATAAACTTAAATATGAATAAGTTTAATAATAAGCTAATATGTTTATTTCAGACCTTTTCTTGTGAAGCTAAGTGCTAATATATAAAGCTATTAGCTTCATATATTAGCTTCATATTACTGAAGCAAATAGTTGATTTTGCTTAGTGGTTTTTCTATACGATTGTTCTTGTGAAGGTCTGAAAAAAACCAAAACCTAAAGTCAACAGATAAAGCCAGCATGTGAAACTAACAGGCAAAGCTAACATGTGATGCTAACAGGTGAAGCTAATATGTGATGCTAACAGGTGAAGATAACAGCTATTTTGCTGACTCTGAATTGTTGTCGTTCCATCTGACTGCTTTATTCTTACGAAGGTCTGAAATAAACCTAAAGCTAGCAGGCGAGGCTAACGTGTGAGGCTAACATTTGAAGTTAACAGGTGATGCTAACTGTTGTTTTGCTGATTCTGCATCGTTTTCTTTCCATCTGACAGTTTTGTTGAAAGTCTTAAATAAAGTTGAAGCACTTTGAATTGCCTTTATGCTGAAAATGTGCTTTATAAATAAAATCACCTCACTTTACCGAACAGGTGAAGCTAATGTGAAGCTAACCAAAGCTCTTAGTTGGCTGTGCAGAAACTTTGAGATGTTGTGACTCAAATATCCATCAGTTCAGCTAAAAGTGAAAAATGATGCATCACTGGGTCTTCAGTTAGTGTTTTTTATTGTAAATTCATAATTTTTTTTCGTTTTACCATCTAGCTAAACTAGAAGCACAGAAAGCTTCTGTTCTACACGTTTAGACGTCTTTGTGACTCACCAGTGGCAAAAATCTGGTCCTCTACATTCTGAGATTGGATTAGGCCGATGTGTAATGAAATTCACCGCTACACCAATGGGAGATTGGGAGATGTTTGTCCTGGTCATGCTGCCTCACTCTGAGTGGAACATTTTTAGTATTCTTCCTCCATCCATCTCCTCCTTCACATCTCTCTAAACCCAAACTGAGTTACATTTCATCTATACTTCACTCCCTCTGCCGTTTTCTCTCTGTTGTGACGATGAGATTCTCCTAACCGGCCCCTAACATCTGTTCAGCTCTTTCCACGACCACAAGGACGACCTCCGCAAGCGCCTGTCGTACACCACACACAAACTAGAGATGGTGGAGACAGAGTTCGACTCCACCCGGCAGTACCTGGAGACGGAGCTGCGGCGCGCCCAGGAGGAGCTGGAGAAATTCACAGAGAAGCTGCGAAGGTGAGTGTGTGATAACTAAATCATGTGTCAAATTACTGCTGGGTAGCACAAACAACATGCTTCTGTTTTAGGCCCTATTTACTGGTGAAAATGTGTTTTTACTCTACATTTACGTGAAACCACTGAATGTTTTCTCTGACACAGTTTGAGAACGGGTTCCAGAGCGCAATGGTTCTGAAATGTACCGGCGTTTGTTGTCTTGTAAGCAGAATAAATGGATCTTTTCTGTCAGGCAATCCCTAGCTCATGCATAGTATGACGTACAACATAGCTGCTTCCAACAAACCACAGAAGAAGAAACTATTGACTGCTTGTATGGCCTTACATTCCTGCCAAAATCTGAATGCTTGTTTTTTTATTTACATATTTGTTAAAACTATTTATCTCATAGTTTGCTATGAGATAAAAAAAAAAAATCTGTGAAAAAAATAAAATTCTTAACATATATTTATTTTCACCATTGTTTTACCAGTAAAACCTGGTCAATGGGACGTAACTAGGAAAACATGCCAAACAAAATAATTAAATCATCATAAAAAACATAAATGCAATAATTTGAAAAGAGGTTTAAAAACACCAGTTATGATTTTAATATAAAGTATTTCTAGGCAGAGTGTTAAATCAGTTTCAATGACTTTTGCTAATTATTCCATAACCAAGGAGCAAGAAAAAGCTTTTATATTTTTTATTTCACTCCTTAGTGGAGACACGTTTCCCAAGGCAGCCTTTTAAATAAATCATGGTTTTTGCCACAAGAGCAAAGCAAAATGTTCAGCATGAAATCAGAGTAAAAATAAAATCTGAGAGGAGACCGTTACACCTTTACAGGACATGATGTAGCATAATGTAGCTTATTAAATTAGATAAACGTTATTAATACTCCTCTCAGTCTTATGATCTCTAATCACTCTGCAGGATTAAATCTTGACCTTTGCATTAAGCGAATTAGCACTAAAAATGTACTTTAGTTAATGATTGTATCAAAAATCTGGTAAATCAGCTTAATTTTATTATTAATCACATTAAGAGCTGCAGTGCAGCATTTTCTGTCTCTTCAGAAATTTCTTCTGTTTTTGCCGTGGGTGTTATTACAATCAAGGACTTAAACATGTAATAATTACACAAAAGATTTGACTGATTACTGTTTTTAAAGTTTTCACATACAGGAGAAATTTTGACAGATTATTTGTTAAAATTCTTTGATTTCTAATTTCAAGTAGCTTTTAGAAAAAGCAGCTAAATTAGGTGAAAGGTAAAACTTTAGAATTAAGATGATAAAAAATGAAAAGGTATTTTTCCACCAATGTGTTAGGATGTAATTAAAATTTTTAGTCTGGGTTGTGGAATTTTAATGCCTTTAAAAGATTTATGCGATGCTGAAAGGGGGCCAATTACGCAAAATTCACATTTTTTATTTTTTTGTACTTTCATCTGGGTATCTACTACTTCTAAAAACCCACCAAGACAGTTTTTGGTAATGAGTTAACAGAAAATGAGTCATTTCAAAAACTTCCAGAATAAGCAGGAACTCCCCGTTACCCAGCAACCCAGCAGAGGTCCGCCCGTTACCTAGCAACCTGAGCTGAGTTCCGGCACTCTTGGTCAGCTGGTTTTACTTCTGAGTTCAATGGTTCCTGGAAAAGTCAAGTGTTTTGTGGTTGACTCTCGATCCAGAAACAACTTGCTACATTCTTGCTGGTTGTGCAGGAGGCACCACTTCTGCTTTTCAAAGATGTATTATTGTATAATTGCGCATCTGTTTGCAGCAATTTGGTGGGTCACTTTATTTGGATTTAAAGTGACAGATCCCTAAAACAGACAGGCAGAACTGAACAGACTAAAATCTTGTTATCCAAGATTAATTTTGTATAAAAAAAGTAAAAAGCATGTTTTGTCTCGCCCATAGATCTGTCCTAACCTGTTCAAGGAAGCCTAATAGGTCACCTGTAAGCTTTGAGCTCATTTACCAGCTTGGTAAATAAACTTCGGAGCAACAAGATTAAAAGCACCAGGATAGTGAAATAGTTTAATGTTTTCTGCAGCCAGTGAAAATCAAAAACCTGCTCTCTCAACAAACATTCCCATTTTGGCAAAAACAAGGGAGAACGCAGATAAAACCTGTATGAAAAATGTTCAGTCCCTATTTATTATTGATTTTTAAACTCTAGAATGGTTCTGGTTAGCTGATCTCTGTTGCCGCCCTCAGCATTAACTCTGAAGATGACAGATTTTATTTCTCCTGGCTTTACTTTGTTATGTCCAATTATAATCCTTATTCTGCCTCTCGCGCCTCTAACAGTCCTGAGTTTTATGGCTTGTTTTGTTTATGGTCTCCTGCGCCCACACTCTCCAGATCTGTCCGCTTAATGGAGCCATAAACGGCAGTTTATATAAAACACATGAGTTAATATTATAATATGTGCTGAATAAAAAGGCGAGGTAGTAAAAGAAATGCTTCAGCTGTAACTATTGTTTAATAGGAATATTGAAGCCAAGCCAGGGAGAAAAAAGGCAGCACAACAAGCAGAAAACAAAACCTTTTACTTACTTAAATGTGGTTATAACTGGGCAGAAAGAATCTCCTGTAGCTGTCTGTGTTACAGCAAATCAATAAAAGCCTCTGATTTGTAGCAATCAAATCTCAAGAAGCCAAAATTTGGGTTGAATATCTGGAACTTTTGCAAGTCCAGAAATCTGATGACCACATTTTTACTCACTGGTTCTGATTCATCATCAGCCGTTTAGAAGCTAAAAATACAATTTTTTTCCTATCTGTGAATGCACCGTACCTTTCAAGTGGCACTAACGATGCTTTTTTTTTTTCCAGTGGACGAAAACTCAAAGTTGGATATTTTCTGTATCAGAGGAAGAACAGCATAGACAGGGACATATCTACCTTTCTTTTGTTGAGAGAAAATGTTAAAATCTGAGATTCCAAATCACCCAAAAAAATATCACAGGGCAAGATAATTATCATCATTTTACACAAATCTTTTCATGAATGCTTTAGTTCATATTTTTCTTTTTCTTTATTGATTTCTCTGTGTTCTTTGGGTTTTTTAGGATCCAAAGTAGTTACTCGTCTCTTCAGAGGATCAACCAGGATTTAGAGGACAAGATGTGCAGGACGGTAGGAAAACCTGATATTTTATCAAATACATCTCAACTTATTTAACTTTAGAAAACATTTCTGTCCAAAGGTGCAATCAAAGTCTATTGATTATATATTTAATAGATTGGTTTTGACTTTCCCTTCTTGTCCAACTTATCAGTTTTTACATAAAAACATTTCATTGTTGTTTCTTAATGCCTTCTTTCTCTGACAGTTTTCATATCTGAAATGTTAATCTTCATAAATAACATATTGTTTTAATATTATGTGCTGAATTTTATTCAAATGGAATATAAATTGAAATTTGTAAACACAAGTTCAATGGAAATTCATGTATTTTCTTGAGAAAATACCTCAATATTAAGCCATTTTGAATGTGTGTTGTGTTGTTTTTCTGGTATTTTCAGGGAAAAAAAGTATCTTAGAATAATTTTGAAAGGCACATCAAACATATCCGTCTACGTTGGGCTGGAATTACTTCAGTCAAAAACATGAAATTGTCCAGTTACTAGGAAACCAGGAAAGTGTTCAGTAACTTTTCAGCAATATATAGGAGCCTGTTTTGAGCAAAATTCCTTAATATTAACAAAAGTTATGTCTTATTTCAGATATACTAAGATATTTGCAGTAGAAACTAGACCAGAATTAACTTGGTCAGAGTTTGTTTTTGCAGTGTTCTCCCACAAACAGTAGCCTATATGTTCATCATCTCTGGAAGGAAAATGGGAGAAAATCCATGTCTGCATATGGAGAAAATGTGGAATAAAAGCCCCAACTAAGATTTGTTTAAACTGTCAACTTTTGTTGCTGAATCCACTGAGGTGGGTAGAGTACCCAAAACCTGGACTCAAGTCAGAGCAGAACTACTTCAGCTTAGTTTTACTCAAGTAAAAGTAAAAAATAGCCAAGAAATTACTCAATTATGAGTTAAAAAGTATTTGGTAAAACTTCTACTCAAGTGCTGAGTAACAGATCTAATCATCAATCATTTAATATTTAAAAATTACATTATCAGACGGACCAAAATAGAAAGTTAAGTGTGTGAGAGACCGAATTTATTAGTTTATTTATTCGTTTATTCTTTAGGTACAGAGTGCGACAGGCTGAGATTTTGTGTTAAGGTAAATGAAACTTTTTTTAGCTTCGCAAAGACACATCCGGATGTCATCTGTGCCTGATCCCAGCAACATAAGGACGAAAATGACAATAATTCATCGAAATGTTATAGAAATAACAATAACATTTTTCAAATCAACAAAAACTGCAGGTGTGAGTGTCTGATGAATGTTTGATTAAAACATGTTTGTTTTTCATTCAGTGGGTAGAAAATCCAGAAATTTTACAACGGAAAAAAGTAAAGAGAATTTTTACTTTTACTGTTACTCAGATAACTGAGTAAATGTAACTGTTACTCTTCTTTAATCCAATAAGAAACCTCCCAGTCATGTTTGTATGAAGGTGGAACTTCACATAAAAAACATCAATCTCTCAGTTTTCAGATTTGCTCAGTAAAGAAAAAGAGTCTTACATTTGTCTAGACCTGTATAATATGCAGTTGTTCTCACACTTTAATCAATGACCCTATTAAATCTCTTCATCTGCGACTCTAGAAAAACCTAAAATGTCAACCAGGATTTAAAAACCTGCTAAAGTAGAAAGAAAAACCTAATGAGGATAAATACAAGCAATTCACATTCTGATGCCATACAGAGATTATAATAAATGATATACTCTCACAATAAATTAACACCTTTTCTGGATAACAACTGCTCTCCGCTGCATCTAAGAGATTAGAAAATCAATTCAGCTCACCTGTCCCAGCCGCAGAAACACACACACCTCTCTCACAGCAATTACACGATCAGAGGTGGCTTCGTGAAATCGATGTGTGGAGTAATTGGTCTCAGCTGCTGCGCAACCTCGTCAGGAAACTGTGAGAGTTAACAGTTCAGCTCTCTGATCAGAGCATGTGAGGTATTTTTAGACGTTTTCCTCCCAGTTTTAAGCTTTGGACTCCCTGCATGTTATTGTTTACAACTGAAAATTTCGCGCATGCGTACAACGCTGTAGGGGGACATCCATTATAACAGCGCAGGCGCAGTAGAACGAGTAGCTAAATAAAACCTGGAGATGTAGGAAGTAGTAATTTAGACCAGTGCGCCACAGCATTAGGAAAGATAACCTCGAAAATCACTATAGAACAACTAAAACCCACTATTGTCTCGCTTTCTGTGTCGGCTAAGCTACGTGCAGACTCGTTGTCATAGCAACAAACAACAACGCCACTTTATGTATCGAGACTCAACACCAAAACATAAAACCCCTCAAACATTTTCCACACAAATAACAGATCATTCAGTCCGTTACAGTTTAATGTTTTTAGGCTCGGTGTTTATTTTTACGAATATCAAAAAGTGATCACTGTGTTAGCTTAGCCGCTAGCTGCTAACACAGGCTCCGCTGCTAACACAGGCTCTTTGATTAGCCAGTTTAAACGCCTGCTCTCCTGATGATCGTTCAGAGTTCATAGGTCGCCTGTTTTCATTTTTTAACTGAACTGAAACGCTGAATTTCTCTTCACATTGACATGTTACGGTCGTTGTAGACAATCTAGCATAACCGCTACCTCCCTCACCCTAACATCTCTTTTCTTAAACGTTTTTTCTGATGTTGCTAACTAGTTTTCATAGAGTATCAAATTATTGCGTCCCTTTTTCTTTTGTATATCAGGCATATTTTTAAGATTTAGCGTGTAATATTGATATCTGAACAGAAAAAACGATGGTACATGAAGCAAGCAGACACTTGTATGAAAATTAAATCTGTAAAAAAGAGAGAGAAAAAATACTTTAATGAGAAAGTGAAAACTGATTTCAACAAAATAATTACATTAAGGCATACATTTATGCAATCAAGCTACCAGATTGAGGTCTGGGCTTTAACTAGGCCACTCCAGAACCTTCACATTGCTGTTTTCAAGCCATTTTGTTCCAACTATGTCTCAAAGTGCAGCTGTGTGATATTTCTTGCTTTGTTTTGTATGAATAGACTGAAAGCTTACATAATTTTCCTTTCATTTTTTATCACAACACTCCTCATGGATCAGTGTGTTCTGGTGATGTGAAGATGATTTTGACTTTTCAAACAGATTATGTGCTGAGCTGAAGTCCTTCATACCAGGAGACAGTAGCCTGTGAGATTTATTTCTATTTTTTACAGTCAGGCCTCACTGGGTTTGTCATTTCTTTTGATGTCATATCACGCAATGACATTTTAAGGTTAGGAACATGAGCCTTTTTTAGAAAACAGCATCAGAAACCAAATCAAATCTGACATTTAATCAAAAGATCTGATGGGTCAAAACTGCAGAGGTCAACTGAAAATAATAGCAAAGAATGAATTTTAATTATAAAGAGCAAAGTGAGAAATGAGAAGAAGTGACAAAATGTCTGCAGGAATGACTCTGAGAAAATCATCCCAGCTTTAATTGGGATGTGAGTGAAATGCATAAATTAGCATTTCTACAAATAATCACCAAGCTTAAAAAATCTAGTTTTAGTAATGCTTGGTGATTTGTTGTTGTAACATTTAGAAATTTGGAGCCTCTCTTTTCAGACAGTGTTTATTCATGAATAAATTTACATTCTGGTTCCGTTTTTATCTGCTGTGTCCAAAATATATTCAGCTTTCACTTAAGAAAATGTAAAAATAAACAGAACACAGACTGTATAAACCAGGAAATATGAAAAGTAAAGACTTTAATGTTGAATTTTGCACAAACAATTTATAATTAAAACAATGTTGGAGCTGAAAATCATTTTTTTTCTCCTATTCATCGCAATCTGTCGCAGTGTTGTTCAAAATGTGTGCAAATCATGGTGACTGAGCAAAATCTAGTCAAAAACTAACATTGTGAAACCCATGACTCGGTGACAGAATAACACATAAAACTTCACAGAAAAGCAGCACAAAAATTATCGAAACTCTTTTAAAACAACAAAAAATCTGATACTTAATTTTTATTCTACATTTAAAACACTAAATTATATTTTTTTTAAAAAGTGAACAAGCCTGACACATTTTGTAAAAAGGTTTAGTTTAATGATGAATTTATTGTGAAATATTTATAAAAGATATAACTTGAACCATTTTTTTTTGATTACTAGTTCATTTAATTTGACCCAAAATTATCATTTATTTATTTTTATTTTTATTTTTATTGCACTGAGACACAAACCTTTTGCACTGGAAACAAATTTAAAGTTTGAAAGTAAAGTATTCTGCTGCTGCATACATGTTTGCAATTTTCTTTAAAGCCAACTTAAAATTACACTTTTCTTATGAGTTTGGAGGAAATTGAAGCCTGTTTAGATTGTAATTGCTATAAAAAGTTATAAAACATAGCTGCAGAACAATAGGTCATAATCACAATCAGAACTTCAGATGCAGAAGTCTGCATCCATAAAGATTAAAATTACACCTCTGCAGGGTTTGGAGAAATGTCAGAATAAAGTTGCTGTAAAAGAATCATCAGTCTGATTTACTGCTAAACATGGCAGATTTTTAAGCTGGCAACCAGAGATATTCTTCCTCTTTCTGCTTTAAATGCTTGGCAGGTTTTTTCAGCAAACGTTTGGCTGATGAGGAGCAAAGGGGAGCAATCCTCCCAGCGTCAGCAAACTTACTTACATAAACAGCGTAGGGAGTCAAACGCTCCCACTGGGAAGGTTTGGAAGTGTTTGGGATGAGCCTAATTAAATTTAAGGGCATAAATGGGTAGCTAAAGACACCAAATATGTTGGAAAAAATGGTAAAAGCTTTAACATTTGCTAAAAAGAAGTGTTACAACCATTTTGATTAAGAAAAACAAAACCAAAGCAACATACAATAGTCGTAGAAAATGAAAATATGCCTACTAACTTGACCATTCACAATAAAAGAAAATGTGAAACAACATATTTTTAATTTTTGTTGTTGTTGTTAAGTATAGCTGTTTTTCTGCTGACAATATAAAATTGCGGAATTTCACTGCAAAAACAATTATTTTTATTAAATCACATAGATGTAGCTATCCAGATGCAAAGATCATCAATACACTGGTCCATCAATACCGTTTGTACAAACAGATTGTACAAAAGGAAACATAATGTGGAAAAAGAAAAAACAGAAAATCTGACCAAGGAATTTTAATTGTAACATTTTGAGTTATATTCCAAGGTCACTGTGCCGTTTCCTAGCAACCCCAGCAGAGCCCAGAGTGTTACCTAGCAACCCACGCGGCGCTCCAGCACATTTGGTCGGCTGCTATTTTTCCCTGTTTTGCTTTGTTGTTGACTTACTATTCAAAAGAAAATATTTTTGGTCTGTTGCAAATATTTTAGCACACATGAGGTAAGAAAAAACTAACATACAAATAACTTTTCAGCTTGTTTTTAGTAAATAATTCCTTAAAATTGCTGAAAAAGTACTTGCTCCTTTGGCAGATTATTCACTTATAACAAGACATTTTTCCTATATTATATATTAAAGTGTAATAAGATAGTTGCACTAGAAACCAGACTAAGAATAGTAAGATTTCCTGTTTTGCTGTGCATTTCTTGCAAGCTGAGTCTGAATCCAACGGTTTTTCAGTAAAATTCAACGCTACATAAATGTGATTTTACACGTTTTCTCCCTCCTCCTCCATCTTGTCTGTTGACTTGAGCTTTTGTTCTCCTCGCTGCTGTTTGCAAATCTGGTTTCTCCAGGCCACTCCAGGGTATTGTTGGTGTTTTGATTTGAAAATCCTCTTTAACAAGGTCAGAAATCTGCTTTGTTCCTTTTTCCTCTAAAATAAGAGCATGTTTAAAATGGAGTAGCGAGTTCTGCTCTCCTCTCTGAACTGGCTCGCTCTGTAATTGCCCCTCTTGGGACTCAGGCTTCATTTATTGCCCAGTGAGGAGGCAGAATCTGCTGCAGAATAAGTGAAACAATTGAAGGTATCTTAGAAAACAAACTTCTTCTTTTGTTTTTCGTCCTGTTACATCAACAAATCTGTCCAATCCACCACTAAAACAAAGTTCTGCAAGTTGCATAAAGATTTTAATCCACTACGTTTCAATGTAATTGCAAGAAGTTACAATCAAAAGAATGAAGCCAGGCTTTGATTCATTAAAGCGCCATGTGGTGATTAAACAAATCCCTTTTCACCCACTGGGTCAATTGCTTGTCTAGATTTGCATATTCGTTTTCATAGATTGCTTCGTCTTTCATGTTTGAAGCCAGCTGATAGGGATGTTTTGGTGATTTCATGTTGCAGGAAGAGATATTTAAACAACCCCCACTCATCACACAATACAGTACAAGATAATATTCATAATTTTTGTTCCTTCCTGGAGTCAGTATGCTGTTTCTCTGGGATTATGCACAGTAGGATCTTCATGTTTTCAACAAGATATATTCAAATATATACTTAAAGGTGCAGTATCATGTATTTTTCAGGCACATAATTCCATTTTGTAGCACATTTAAGTAACTATATTACCTTCAAATATGACTGTAATTGGGCTACTGTCTCTTTAAGAAACTCCTGCTCTTTCTGAAACTCCGCCTTCAGGAAGTCATCACAACATGGCTCCTCTATCAGCCCTCTATTAACTGGTGAAGCATATGTGGTTCTGTGGGGTTGTTTTATTTTCCAAATATTTAAAAACAAAGATTTGTGAACTCTACCAGAAAACTAAAAATTTGTCATCGTTTGGGGATTTCGCAGGATAGTGATATAAAAAAATAACCAAACCAACAAAGAAACGGCTCAACAAACATAAAACCAACCATCTTCCACAGAAATCTCAGTCCCAAGTCCAACATGCAATAGAAAACCTTTTCAGTAATTTGTTTTTTGTTTATTTCTACCACAAACGTTTTTGGCATTTCAGGCATTCCATACAGAGATGCTGGTTCCTTACATGTGCCAGTGCAAATTTGCTTCATAAAAAAAAAAAAAAAATCTAATCACAAATCCTAACTTGATTGGCTTTATTAAATTAGATTCATGGTTAAGTGGGCGGCCGACATTGATGTAATAATAACCTGCGTTTGTCTGACCTTCAAGTTTGACCTTCAGCTGCTGGGATTATTTCTGTCTCTCTTCAAATCACCTTTGCTATGATTGGAAGACAAGAGAGAATAAGTCAGGATGCAGAATTTTGAAGGATTTAGAGGAATTATGCAGGTGGGAGCCATCTAATATGAAATGTCAAAAAAACAAAGAGCCATTTAGGTAGATTCTCATTCATCCAGCGGACGCACTGCAAAAAATACAAAATCTTATCAAGTAGTTTTAATCTAGAATGTAGTGTAAATATATTAGCACACTTCAAATAAGACATAGCTAACTTTTTAAGATGATGGGAGCGTCAGGTAAATAATTCCTTAATATTATTGAAAACCAGCAAAGAAATTAAAATCAAGCAAATAAAATCTGATATTTATTGAAGATCCAGAATTTTAAAGAGATTTTTACGACGGCATATTAGTCCTTTGTAGATTAAAAAAAAGACTAAATTTCAACCAGTAACTCAGAAACTCAGTGATTAACCTAAAAAATTGCTAGAAAAAAAATCAAAAGAGAATTTTGGACAAAATGTTCACAAAATTTATGATATTAGTCTAAAATATGATATTTTTTTCTCCAAAATTTCCTTGGTTTTTCTAGAAAAAAAATTTTTTTTATTGTAATTTACTTTCACTAAATTTTGTGATTAATCTCAGAAATTTTCTAGAAAACTTGGAAATTTTGCAAAAAAAAAGTCATCTCTGACTTTTGAAATTCAGAGATGTTCACATTTTTGGACAATAATCTAAAAATGTATTTATATTTCTACCAAATTTTCTTGTTTTTTTCAAGAAAACTTCTGAGATTAGGGTATTTACTACTTATTACTATTTTAATTTTGCACTTTTGCTGTATTGTGATGTCTAGTTTTAAATTTTGGCCTCATTTGAATAAATTTATTTTCAGTAGTTAGAACAGAATTTTGGTCGTTTGTTTCAAAAAGCTTCCTAACAAGTTTAATAAAAAATAAAAGTTACTTCATTTTACCTTTTGTTAAAACATGAATACTTTGTGTTGTGCTTTACTTTTTCCTGTATAAAAAAAATTACAAAATTTTTACCCTGATTACAAAATAAAAGTCTCCATCTGCATCTAATTGGGCCATAATTCGTTTCATGTCTGAATTGCAGTTGGCCGCTCTTTGGACACTTCGGGTTTAATCCGTCCAAATCAATGAAAAAGTATTAGTTTAATCTGCAAGACATTTTAACTTATAATATGAGAAAAAACTGGCAGATTATTTCACTTATTACTAGAACTTTCTCCTCAATTTTTATTTCATTTTTTTATTTTTTTATTTTCTTGAAACAAGCTCCTATATCTTTCTAAAGTTACTTGTAAGTTAGTTTTGTCTTGTAGTTTATTTATAGCAAATTATTAAGCACTTAATCAAACCAAACTGAACTGGGAATCAAGCTGTTAATATGTAAATAAGGATTTTTATAATAAAATGTACCAAAACATTAAAACTTTAGAAAGAAAAAATGCTTTATTTCATTGTTTCAATGAGTTTCAGGTGCAAAATAAAGAGCAAATAATTGCGACGATCAGTTTTTGGAGATTGCTGCAGTTAATCTTAAATGCTCTCCAACTGTAACGGCTGAAAACCCAGGAAGTGTTTCATTTGTCGTTTTGTCTTCCTGGTTTTATTTTCGCCTGCTCCCGCTGCGTCTTGTTCTTGTTCTCCCAGAGTAATTGATACGATATGAGCTCTGCCAAATGTAATCTTCTTTTAATTAAGTCGTGCTGGAAACGTCACTTTCAGACACTTCCTTGTTCTCATTTTTCTTTTGCTTCTTATCATTTTTAACGTGATTTGGCGTCAATGTTTTCATTATCTCAACTCTTTCCTTTAATGTTTAGCAACTTTCACCTCTAATCTACTGCAGGGTTGTCCAAAGTGCAGCCTGAGGGCCATTCGTGGCCCGCTGACTGATTTTGTATGGCCCCCAACTGCAATTCAGAAATGATACAAATTTGGCCTGTAGATGCAGATGGAGACTTTTAATTTGTAATCAGGGTAAAAATTATTACCAGCATAATTTTTTTACAAAGGAAAATGAAAAGTACAAAAACTACTTGTGTTTTGTGTGTTTTGTGTTTTCTCTTTTATTTCTTTTCAAGAGAATTTGACTGAAAAGCCAACTTTGATTTTCACTAAAATCAGGAAATTTCTGCCAAAAATTTCAGAAATTTTGAGAAGAAATCACAGCTTTTATATAAAAAAATATTTCTACAAAAAAGCATGAACATTTCTGACCTTTTGGCATTTACTCCTTTTTTTTTGTCAACATTCATCCTAGAACAGCCATAAAAATCGCAATAAGTGTTTTATTTGTTATTTTCTGTCCCTTTCCTGCATGACATATGCTAAGCGTAATCTTCTTTTAATTGAGACGTGCTGAAAACGCCACTTTAACTTAGTTTTTCTTGCCCTCTTATCATTTTTAACATGACTTCGGCGTCATTGTTTTTATTATCTCAACTCTTTCCTTTAAATCTTCCCAACTTTCATCTACAATCTACTGACTCATTCCTGTTTTTTTCTGCTTTTGTCCCCAATTTCTCCTCTGCTGTGCTTCGTCCGTCCTTTCCCTGCAGTCTCAGCACCATGAGGAGGAAAAGCGAGCGCTCAGCCGGGAAATCATTGTTCTCAACAATCACCTCATGGAGGCAAAGATCACCATCAACAAACTCAGAGAGGACAACGTGAGTAAGCGCCTCACAGGAACTGATTTCCACAGATTTGAGTTTTCGGAATGAAACATTTTCCACAAATTAAAAAAGCAATTTTTAGGAGGGGACAAATCTGCATTTTCTTTGCTTGGTCAGTGATTTTTTTTTTGGAAGCAGAAATGACAACTCTTCAAAAATCTGCTTTCTCCCTCTAACTATTGATGCTTCCAGTCGTCGCCGCTGTATTTCTGCAGCATCCTGGATATTTGCGCTTCAAGGTGCCACAGCAGATAGAGGAATTAACTCTAAGCCACTGGGTGTTTTATAGTGATTATACAGAAATCAATGAGCTTCCTCAGGGTGGGGAGAAGTCGGAGTCTGATTCTCAGCTCAAGGGCACATGGCAATCTAGTGCCTTGCTTTCTTTGAAGTGATTTTACTGGCTTTCTGTGTGCAGCCTATAAGTTCGGTTGGGTCTTTTTTCCTTCCTCTTTCTCCTCGATGGCCCTTATTAGCACTTCTGAGGTACATAGCACTTTGCCAATTTCCCTCGATCCATCTGAGCCAGCAGTTAGGCAGACATTTCCTCCAGAGAGAGAGCAGAGAGAGGGAGACGTGAAATGCTTTCACTCCTCGTAGATTGCTTCTGGTTTATTTTTTTGTCAAACTCGATGCTTTAAATGGGACCTTTTATGTAAAATTCACATTTTGGATGTTTTTATTCTTCCATTTGGGTCTTAACAGCTTCTGAAAAACATACTAAGTGTTTAATAAAATCACCCGATTAGCTAATGGCTTTTTGGTGTCTGGAAAATGAGCGGTTTCACAAACGTCCTGATCAGTAGGTCATGCTTTGTCGTTACCTAGCAACCAAACCGGAGCTTCAGCACGATTGGTCAGGCTGCACTTCTGCTTTTCAAAGATGCATGTTTGTGAAATTGTGCATCTGTTTGCAGGAGTGTAAATGTTGAGTTGGTGAATCAGTAAATTTAAACTATTATTCCAACTATCATTGACATTAAATGACTTTAATGCTGATAATCCAACAAATGAAACAGATTACTGGAATAAAACAGTTTTAATCCAAGATAATCTATTTATTGAAAGAATCAACATGTAAAACCGAACTGTGAGGATTGTGAAGAAAAGAAATCCTGCCTTACATTAATTAAGCAATGCAAAATGTAACTGTTGGTTTATGCAAATGTTTGTTTAGAAATGTAAAGTTTGCTTTTGAACAGTGGCTGGTTGGTAAACATCGCCTGAAACTGAAGCTCTCGGGAGGCGACAGTGTTACAAGAACTGACCGTTTTAAAACAAACAGGACCGAAAACAGCTGTGAAAACACACACGCATGAACAAAGGCAGAGGAAAGCAATAAACCTTCATTATCGTTTGGGAAATATTAATTAAAAACCAAAAACAAAATCAAGATTTCATGAGACGGAGCGCAGAAGGAGGAATAGTTTTCTCTTGCTCTCTGTTCTGGAGGGCGCAGATAAGTGAAAGTGCTGCTTTAAATGCTTTAACAAGATTAGCAAAGTCTGCTCTGCATAGATAGGAGACGTTCATATTAAAAACTGGTGATCGTTTCAACAGCCTGCAAACCGTTAATGGCAGACGAGCTAAGAAATATGACAGCATAACAATAAATCCTCCATTTCCAGCTGGATTTTATTTCATTTTTCAGAAATGAAAGAGCTAGTTTGGCTTTAACACACATGATAAATATTTAAATGTTTTAAAGTCTGGATGATTCCAGCAGCTTAATGCTGCTCAGTTTTATCCTTTACCAAACCTGATTAAATGTGTTTGAGTCACTTTTCTGCTCCCTGCTGTTGATTTGAAGTGAGATGATCCCTCAGCATGATGCTGCCACCACTGCACTGCAAAAACACAAAATCCTACCAATTACGTTTGGTCTAGTTTCTAATGCAAATATCTCAGTACACTTAAAATAAAACAAAACTAACTTATAAGTAACTTTTCAGCAAGATATAGGAGCTTGATTTACATTAACATTGTTTTGGTTCCTTGGCAGAATATTTTCATATAATAAGACATTTTCCCCATTTTATAAATTAAATAATCTGCCAATAGAATCAGAAATCTTTCATCAATATTAAGGGATTATTTACTTTAAAAAAAAGTTACTTTTAAGTTAGTTTGTCTTATTTCAAGTGTAATAAAATATTTGCACTAGAAACTCAATCAAAAATATTTAGTAAGATTTTGTATTTTTGCAGTGTACTTTGTTTCAGAAACAAACTAAAAATAGTTATTTGTATTTTAAAATGCAGAGTAGCAACAAAGTGCCATATTATTTGGACAGTTTAAAAATGACAGCAGCTGAGAAACAGCAGCAGTGAACAGGTTGGGTGTTTTATATTTCCCCAGCAAGAGATGAACCATTCTTTGGTTTTCCATGTTTAATAACATTTAGTTTGTATTACTTAATGTTATTTATTTATGTTTTTGTAGCTGAAAATGCTAGTAAGTAAAGCAGATTTAGAAAAAATAACATATTATGGTTTTGAAGATTGGAGACAACAGAAAAAAACTGAATTCTGACTTTAATCTCAAATTTCTGACTTTCTTCTGAAGATTAAAGTCAGAATTATTTTATTTGCAATTATTTACAAATCCCTTTCCTATAGAAATCAGACTAAAATGTGGCAAAATGTATCTTATCATTGAGAAAAACATCTTCATAAGTTTGTTGCAGAAGAAAATATGATGGAGGGATATAAACTTCTGATTTGCACTGATGAAGAAGTTATTTTGTAGATTTCTAACCATTCAACGCTGGAGGCTATTTGAATGTGTGCTTATATTCAGATTTCCATCAGAAAGGGTTTTTAATTCCAGAGATCTTCTGTCTCTTACAGGACCTGTACAGGAAAGACTGCAACCTGGCCGCCCAGCTGCTGCAATGCTCCAAGTCTCACTACAGAGCTCACAAGTCATCTGAGGTGAGCAAATATGCATCCAAACAAGGCAGCAGGACTTGAAAAACCTGTAAAACATACAAAATGTTCTCCATGTCGATTAGCAGCTTCTAATTAGTGCTTGAATCAGTCTGGAGAGAGAGCTGCGGTGCCAAATTGAAACCTTGATGAGTGGATTTCACAAAGAGACGGAGCAGCGGCGCTCTTGGCCTCTTCAGTCAGACTGATGAAGGTCTGCTGTCTGACGAGGCGTCTGCATAATCAATCAGCAAATAAAGGGCTGTTTACAGGCAGCAGCTGATGACCAGGACATTAAAACAGAAGCAAAGAGGAAGGTTGACAACTGTCTGGCTTTGCATGCAACATGACTTGACTGTTTATGCAACAGAAAATATATTAAATCAGATTATTTCACTTATTTCATGTTGAAAGTGAAATAATCAGTTTTTGTTCATATAAAGGAATTTTTTCTTTCTGAAAAGTTACTTGTTCAGTAACTGTTTTGGAAAAATGTACTTTAAGGGGTATTTTAATGGAAGACATCCACATTAAATGAAACAACAGAAACACCAAATAAAATAAATTATGAAGTCTTTGTAAAGAAAATTGTCCTTCAGAGAAAGAGCGAGTTGAGACCAAAACTGCAGACTGAAGAGTTTTATAATCCAGATTTTGGTAGAAAGAGAGGAAAATGATAAATCGTGCAAATGGAAATTATTGAGCTTGTTTTTATTTATAATGCAATTAATTGATTTATTGTTTATTGCAATAGATTTAACAAACAGAAATGTGGAGTGAAAGAGAAATTGCACACTGTTTTCATTGTTTTAAAGCTTCAGATCTGACAAAGTGAGTTAGGCGTTCGTTCTCAGATTCCCTGGATCAAAACCTTTTGGCTGCAATTAAAGCTGCAAACTTTTGGAGTTTGTCTCATCTGTAGACTGAAATGTTTGCCCAATTTCCTTTAGAAAAGTCTCTCAATCCCTGCGGAAATGATCTGTAAACATCAAACTTTCCAGATCCAGAAATCCATTGACCCACTTTTTACCTCTGTGTCTGATCTCTGGTTATTGACATGGAAAGATCCAGATTTTCACCGGAACTAATGACTAATCAGTTTTCTTTAAAAATAACTAAATGGATCAATCAGTTTATGGCTTCCTGTTCCATTCTGGTTGGAATAACACTGTAATACTTTGTGATTGTTAATTAAGATGTGATTCAGATCGGACACAATGCTGAGTTAGCTCCCTTGCAGAGCAAACTCCACATTATCATACGCTGCTCGCTCAAAGCCTCACCTACTTTCCATCTCTGCTCCCTGTGGGAGAGTCAATAGCTACTAAAAATAGCTCCAACTTTAAAATGCAGCTTATTTCATGCAAGCACAAGCATCTATTTCTTAACAAAGCCAAGAAAGACAGTTTTTTTAAAGCCCAGCTGGAGACTTAGACCACCAGTTTAATTTAAATATGACTTGGTCCCTGAGGATCCGATATCTGAGGTTTTTTTGATGGTAGACAGAAGAAAGAGACACTGAGAAAATACAAAGGGGGGGGGAGTGAGGGCGTCTCGGCTGAGAAGGCAACGAAGCTACAGAGAAAAGATGAAAGGATAAAAAAGAGGGGAAGAAGAAAGAGGTTGGTGTGGCAGCAAAAGTTTCTGATCAATTTATTGGCTACAAAGAACCAGCAGGTTTTTTCTAATAAGCACAAACTGAGAGAGAAAACGAAGGTTTGAAGAAACAATTTAAAAAGACTTGGCCTGTTAGGCTGAACTACTTTTTAATTGAAACATTGTTCGACGTGCTTCCATTAACACAAATTGGAGTTGCAAAAATAAATTTGCTTAATGAAAACACGGTAATTTTGAAAAACAAAAATTCAAGTGGAAGACAGCAAGAAGTTGTAGGAGGACGATTAAAAAATAGATCTTATTGCCAGAACCAACTGTGCAGGGAGGGGCGGAGCAAAGGGCCAGGAACCCGTAATAACTGCTGGTTGTTCTGGTTTTGATTCTGTTCCTTATATATTTTTACATATTTGTTGAAACTGTCACTATATGGTGACAGTTTGGTAGGAGACAAATAATCTGTGAAAAATTCAAGTTGCTCTACCTTCACCCAGTACTCCCAGTGCTGACTAGAAATGAGCAATCAGAGCCCAGAGGCAGGTCTTAGCGATGTCAATCACAATCTTGTACGGCGCTGCCCACATTTCCCCATCAACAGAGCCTGTTGTGAATGCTCATGCTAGTTAGCGTAGCCACCGATGACAGGATATAAATGTTTTCCTGTAAGAGTAAGTTGTTTCTCTACCATAGCACATTTAGCAGCATGCACATGAGGGTGAGTGACAGCACAGAGACGCTCCTCCTGGTTCTGATTGGTTGTTTTTGGGGGGGAATGGTGTATTTCTTTAAATGGCAGTAATAGCACATGGAGACAGTGGAGATCAATCTTTTCAGATTATCTGACTCAAACTATCACGACATGATGACAGTTTTAACAAATATGTAAAACAACATATTCTTTATAAAACTTACAGCAGCTTTAATGGAAACACTGCAATTGTGAAATTGTGTTTTTTTGACATTAATTGAATATCAACAAAGTTTTTTGCATAGCGAAGATACAAGTTTGTGGAAAAGAAGACAAACCTCAGGAGTTCCAACTATATCGAAACGCTGATGTGAATCTAAATTTGAAACCCAAATTTCTTTGGCTTCTCTTCCTTAGCTGCCGCTGGACTTCCAGGAACGCATCAGCTCCTACATGGAGAAACATAGCCGGAGTAGAGGAGCAACCATAGCAATGTGTCACCCTAACTACCCTGAAGAAGTGCCCACAGCCATAATTGCCAAGGTCCTGGAAAAGCCTGAACCTGGAAGAGATTCTCCTGTAACATGCCCCACAAGCTCCCACGTTCAGGATGGAGACTTTCTAATTGGAACAGGAAGCAGCGATCACCTGAACCGCCGCATTTCGTACAAGACATCGGACCTGTACTGCAGCGACACGGCCCTGTATTGTCCTGAGCGATGGCAAGACACAGAACGCAGGCAAAGCGTTGACCTCCATGGCACCGCCCTGCTTCAGCTGCATGCCCAGACCTCCTTAGAGAGTAACCCAGACGATGATCCTTTCCAGTCCGGCAGCTTCTCCCACCATGACCCGCCAACGTCTTTCCACCACCATGATGAGTTTGGCACTGGCAGCTTCCCGGCCTCGAGTTCATACTCCAGCTTCAGCCTCGCATCGGATGAGAAGGGAGCAGTCAGCGGTGGCTGTGGGCGCACTGCCAGCAGCACCTTATCCTCGTCCCACCAGGGTCTTTACATCGATTGGCAAGATGGTGGCAGTGGGGACTATGAGCGCAAGAGCTTGTCTTCGTATGACAAAGAAGTTCCCGGGTTCTCCAAGTCGCACAGCATTCAGCATATGGTGACCACTAGGAGTCCCCAGAAGGGTACGTCACCATCGTACACAAGGACAGCTTCGTGCTTCAGTGAACCATACCACTCGAGCTCCCCTCGCCTCGCCTCATCCCACAGCATGGGGTCTACAACTGGACTGGGCCAGGCTCAAGGTGGAGCTTTGGAGAGCCAAAATGACGTACCTGAGGACGACTTGAGTGTCCGTTGGAAACAGCTCAGCGTGGAGGACATCCACACTTTCTCGTCTTATCGCAACATTGCCGGGCGGATCTCGCCATACAGCTTCTCTGAGCGACAGTTTGCAATGGGCCCTTCCAGTAAACTCAAAGAGTCACTCTACAGCAGCTTCCAAGAAGGAGACAACGTCTTCCACAGCCACGTGCTTGACCAGTGTTTTTCTATGGGTTCCCTTTCTCCCAACCACAATCCGAAACCCAAGGAGCATCGCAAGTCAGAGAAAACCTCTGTGCTGTACCGAGCCAAGAATGACAGTCAAGACTCCGAGGGAAGTCTGTTCCTCTCAGGAAGCTCTAAAGACAAGGAAAGCAGTGGGGCCGCAGCAACTGCGAACAGTGCAAAGAAGGACTATGTAAACCTGAGCGTGGACAGCTCGGCTGAGTCCTTACACCACAGCTCCCTGGAAGCCTCGAGTCTTCAGCATTACCCGGCGCCGAGGCCAACGATTCGTCCTCGCCCGAGTTCCAGTTCCGCTCTCAGCGTAGGCCCCGCGCTCCCAAAGAAGACTTCTCCAAGGTACCAAAAATTTGGGAGCACAGGATTGACAAGGAAAGACAGCTTGACCAAGGCACAGCTCTACGGTACGCTCTTGAACTGAGCTCAGTTTATGCATGCCAATGACGAAGAGTCCATACTGTACTGCACTGTATGTCTCCCCTAAAGCAAACACATTCATGTGATAAGGTGTTAAGCTGTTGTCCCTTTTTGTATCTTAGCCAAGGCACGCTTCATGCAGTCTGTAACATGTTTTCTATTGTGCATCTTGATACACTGTAGCAACCAGATAAACCAGCTGTAAAGAAAGTTTTATTCGTAATTTCTTTTCCAGGAATGGCCACCGGTATGCTGCTAGATCAGTGAGAAGCTAAACACCAACTCCCGTTAAAGGGCATATATCACCAACGATATCATCAAAAACTCTCATTCAAAACATTAAAACTGGCACAAATCAGAGAGGAACTGTAACTTCTGCTTCCTTGATGTGCAGAGGCATGTGTCTGCATGCTATAATTGTGCAAGCCTCACTTTTCTCCACATAATTAATGTTTGGCTGGGGAGAGATTCCCTACTGCAGTAGTAACGCTTTCACTCTTGAGGTCTTTGAGTTTTTAAGATAATGCGGCACATATGGAAGTTAAAATACATGTAAACAGCCAAATAGCAGCTTCAGGTACTCTCCTCCCTCCTTCATTTGGCTCAGACACGAAGAAAAGTTCAAACAGAAAGAAAGTGATCTGCAGACATCAGCAAATATTTTGAAATAAAAAATGACACAAAATTGATGTAAAAAGAAAGTATTTTCTTACTTGTGTAACATTATGCTCACAAACGACATGCAGAGTCGTTTGTGAGCATAATGTGTGAGAGACAGTGATCTGTTTGGTCATTGGTTGTATTCCAACAGAGGAGTTTGTTTTAAAGGGTGAGAAGCAGTACGTTGATTTATTTATGTTTCATACTTAATGCCTTTTATGATGATAATGTTTGACGGAGTGTCTTATTTACTCATGTTAGCAAGAGATCTATGGTGTGTTGTACACTGTGCTGACTGTAAGCTGTTAAAAATCTTTATTTTGTCATAACCAAATAATGCATGTTTAATTAAACAAAAAGAAAAGCAGAATTAGTTTGTACAGGCGCATAATCAGAAGGTACAAGTATTTTTTTTAAGTTTGATTTATTTGGCATTTAATTTTTATACATAACAAAACATTTATTCTCCTTCAAGCAACATTTAACACTTGAATACTGAGATAGTGAATTAATTGTCTTATATGTGAATAAATAGATGATAGGATAAAAATAAAGTTAAAAATGCACTAGAGAAACAATTTATCGATTCATTAGAAATAAAGTGTAGTAGAAACAAGAAATGTAGGTACACTGAAGAAAAAATGGTCTTTTTAATCACAATGTGACATTAAGTCAGGCTAAAGCGTTCCTGTTTTGTGTCAGAAATACCAGTGACTTCTAAAGTAATATATTTTTCTTCAAATTTAGCAGTTTACTCATGTTTCCTAGAACAGTGGAAAGTGCACTTCTATTAATTTGCTAAGAGCAGAGCTGATTTTTTGTTCAGCACTTTAGCATGTTTGCTAACACTGAAGACATTTAGCGCCTTAGCTTTCCCTACTTGGATTTAATTGAATTTATAAATTAATTGAGTTTAGCGCTTTAGCATGAGCTTCTGATATATACCTGGTTGGCTAGCAGCTTTAGCATTTGTGAAACTTGTAGAATTACCACTAATTTTACTTAACAAAAACACTTTTTATTAGAATTTTCTCCAAATTTAGAAGGTCACTTACATTTCCTGGGACGATGGTAATCACACTTCTGTTAATTTGCTAAGAGCAGAGCTAATTTTTGATTTAGCTCTGTAGCCATCCATCCATCCATTTTCCGGTCATCCTTCTCCCTAACGGGGTCGGGAGGTGCTGGTGCCTCTCCAGCTGCGTTCCGGGAGAGAGGCGGGGTCACCTTGGACAGGTCGCCAGTCTGTCGCAGGGCAACACAGGACAAACAACCACACACACACACACACACACCTAAGGAGAATCTGGAAAGCCCAATCAACCTGACAGTCATGTTTTTGGACTGTGGGAGGAAGCTGGAGTACCTGGAGAGAACGAACATGCAAACTCCGTGCAGAAAGACCCTGGGCCGGGAATCGAACCCAGGACCTTCTTGCTGCAGGGCAACAGCGCTACCCACTGCGCCACTGTGCAGCCATTTAGCTCTGTAGCGTTTTTGCTAACTTTGAAGGCACTTAAAGTGCCATTTAAATGCCTTTATAGATTTAATTGAGACTCTAAAGTGGAATTTGTTGTAAAACATGTTACAAAAAATAACATGCATTGAGTTTAGCACTTTAGCATGAATGCTAAATAAATTTAGCATTCATGGAACTTGTTTTTATAATTAGCACTTTAGAGTAGCGCGCCTAATTTTTTCATTAGCAGTACATCAGTCCTGGAATTTAGGAACAAATAAATGATTTTTGATATTCTGTTAAGACCTAAAACAGGGAAACTTTAGTCTGATTTGAAGCCAGAAAGTGAGAATAAAATGGTTTCGTTATGCAGTGTGTATTAATTTTTGCTGTCAGCTGCAAACAAAACAAATAATAGCACAGTAGGAGTATAAATATAAGCTGCAGGAGTCTGATTTTATACGCCTGGAGTTTTTCATATTTTTATATCAAAATTAAATGTGGAATTTGGTGGCTGACCGGCACAGTAGTTAAACCAGGACACTTTGCCTTAACCTCTTTCACTAGACAAGCAGAATGGTTTCCTATACAGACTCCAATATGCTGTGTACATACTGTATCTCTGTATGTAAACATCTTTCCTGCATTTCTACTTCCTGTCTGCAAGAACACAAGGCGGATTTTTCAAGGATCAAACCCGTTTCAAACAGAAGACGTGTTTATCTGAAATGTTTCTTCTGTAACATCCAACGCTGTAGCCCACTGTAAGCCAAAGTAAAAGTGCAGCTACATTAACGTTTCAGACGATTCCTGTACTGATAGTTTTGCCCAGATTTTTCCTGAAAAACCAGTAAAAAGATGAACTGAAAAAGAACTGCTTAAGTCTTCAACCGTAGAGTCACTGTGTTGCTTTAAACCAGCATGCCCAGTTAGGCTGAACACTGTGAGAAAAAAACAAAACAAAAACAAAACAGATGCAGTATAAACATAAACAGATAGGCATGTTGTCCTGTTGGTAGGTGCAAAAAAAAGTAAAAGAAATAAGAAGAAGCTAAATATAATATGGTTAATTTAAAAAGAAAAGTTGTAGGTGGATTATTTTGCTTTTCAGTTTCATATTAAAGTTTGCAAAGTGACAAGGGTGCAACATCAGTTTTCTTCCTCCGTTGATGTGAGGATCGCAGAAGGACTCGTTGCTACTAGCAGGCGCTCAGCTTCGCCCTTCATGTGATGGACGGATTTTATTTTGGATGCCTCTACCTCCTTAATTCACACAGATCTGAGAACTGATTCAAACCATCAGAGGTGTTTGAAAGATTTTGTACGACTCTGAAACACAGAAATCCTTCCAAACTAGAATGATGTATAAATAGCAAGATGGTGGAAAATATGAATGACTGCAAAGAGGGGATGATATTTTTGTTGTTGACACAATGTACAAAAGCAGATATTACATATATATAATAACTGTTACACTTATATGACTATTTTTATCTCGTTTTAGTTGATGTTATATTTATTGAGCATTTTGACCCTGAATGATGATGAGACTGAAGCGGTTCTGTTCTGTCCGACCTCCAGCTCGGTTCTGGGCCCGTCGTCTAAATGTCAACACGTCTGTTTGTCTGATGCATGGTTATATATTTTTTCTGTATGTTTATTTACTTAATAAAGATGAGTGTTTGGAAAAAGATCATTATTTCACATGGTTTATTCCTTGATGTAGATTTCCTTTACAAGAAAAAGTTAATTTTCCCCCCCAAAAAATCATTAAATGAAGTTTAGAGTGTGAAAACAGAATGTGAGATGAAAATAATAAATTTGATGAGGAAAACATTTCTCTTTATCTTTTATTTTACAAAAAACACAGAAAACGCATGAGGTTCAGTTCGACCAATGGTCTGCATCCATTTTACAACATACAAATTATTTTAGGAGGTAGTAATCCACAGTAGACTTAAATACGGCAGCAATCTTTCTGTATGATGGCGTATTCGTGCCATCATGGCCAGAAAAAGATAAAAAAGGAGTAAATTTATGCCAAAAAGCTGAAAATTTCAGATGACATCAAAACGTTTCTAGAAAAACTTGGACATATTTGAATTTCAAAAGCCAAAAATGTCCAAATAAAGCCAAATTATTTTTAAACGGGTTTTTAGTTAATCTTTTTAGCATTTTTTTTTTACTTTTTAAACTTAGAAATTATTTTTTTCTAAATAATTTCTTAGATTAATCTAAAAATCTGAGGGTTTTTTCCTCGCATATTTTTGACTTTCGGAGCTCAGAAATGTCCTTGTTTTTTTTTTTCTGGAAGATGTATTAGATTAATATGAAACTTAATCTAATACATCTCAGGGTTTTTGTTTTTTTTTTAGCAAATTTTCATGTTTTCAAACTCAGAAATTTTCTAGTTTCATTCTGAAACGATTCTGATACTAATCTTGAAATTTCTGAGGTTTTTTTCTCTCAAATTTTCGACTTTTGGAGCTCAGAAATGTCCTTGTGTTTTCCAGAAAATTTCTTAAATTAATCTTACAATTTCTGAGCTTTTTCACGTAAATTTACTCCTCCTTCTATCGGCTCTAATACGCCGCCGTGTTTTTGTCTTTGCACACATTTTAGAGGGAATCTGTGGGTATTTTTCCAGTTCAGTGCCAGATCTTGATTTCACCTGCCCAGTCACAAGTGGCCGCCGTCGCAGGAAGGACAGGATGCGGCGAAACGCAGATGCATGGCTGACTGTGCGCCTGGATGGCGTGCAAAGCGCGAGTGCTTTGATAATCGTAGAAATGGGCCGAACCGGTGGAGCTCCCCGAGGCCAAGACGGCTCCATCCAGGGAAAAGCCACAGCGGACGGCATAACCCTCCACCTACAACCACATTCATGTTGTAAAGCATCAAACTTCCATCCAAAGCTGGTTTTAAAATCAGCAAGTTAGAAAAAAATTATTATTTTTCATTTATTGAGTTAATTATCATAACTATCTTGAATATATTATTTACAGATTTGTTTCTTTGTTTTTTACCATAAAGCTGAGGTAGATTAAATTAGCTTTAAAGTCTGAGCTTCTTTCTGTGATTTGAAGCTTTAGAAGATGGAAATATTTACAATTTAAAAGGCAAAATAGATCCAACCTACTTATGATATTTCAGCGTTACTGCTTGTTTTAAACTTTTGTGTTTTAACAATGAAAAATATGAAACGTTTAGCAAGTATTTGTTTTGTAGGACGGAGTATTACACTAAAATAAAAATGATAAAAATAAAGAAAGTACAAGAAAAAGTCATAAAATTAGAAGAAGAAAGACAATAAAGTCAGAACATTACTTATTCTCATAGTATTATGGCTTTGTTCTTGAAATATTATGATTATTCTCAAAATATTACTTTATTCTCATAATTAATTTTTTTTATTTTTTCCTAGTATGGCCCTGCATTTTATTTAGTGAAAACACAGTAAACGAGGATTGACATAAAAGCATGCCACACTTTTCAGAAAGCCGCTTGCCTCACTCTCATGCGTTTCACCGTTTGCAGGAATTTGTCCTGCTGAATCCAACCTGAGGTATTTCCTGACCTTATGTCCATCGAATCGTCGCTTCTTGTTCATTTTGAAGGGCGTCTGTGAGGAGAACAGCGCCACGTAGTTCCCGTTGGTTTGGGCCACAAACGTCTCCTCCACCGGGTGGAGAGCCAAGCTTGGACACGTGTATCGCTCCTGTTGGGAAAATGAGCAGAAATTCAACCCCGAAAACAAACAACTGAAATCCATTTACCCTATAATTCGAAACAATTTGTTCAGATTCAGTAAGTTTAAGCCTGAAACTGCCAGATGAGGCCAAATGTCATTTTATTTGTAATTCTGCTTACATGGTAGATCTGGTTAGAGATGTTGGCTGTGCTGCGGTAATCCCAGGCGATCAGCGTCCGGTCGGCGGAGTCCCGGCTGACGCAGTCAGAGCTCGTTATGAAATCCGTCCCACCGCGAAGAAACAGGATGTCCAGGGTCTGCTGGACGGCCGCTTTGTAGGTTTTAACCACCTAAAGGTGAAAACACATTAAAATCATGACTAAAAGTATTACTGAAAAAAACTGATCAAATTATCAATGATTTAAGTTGGTGAAGAGGGCCCCAAACAGAAATCTGCTTAGGGCCTCAAAAAGGATCGGGCCGGCCCTGAGTGTGACTTTCCCAAAGAAGCCGAGAGCAGAAATGGATATTTCAGAGTTTTTCCTCAAATATAAGACAGAGAAACGCTTCGTCTCCCACTCTGCAGATCTCTGACAGCAAGTTAAACATTAAATATCAAGTTAGAAGAGTCAGAAAATGAAGGCAAGAACAGTTTGTTTGCAAAGTTTGATCCCTGAACTAACCAGGGATCAACTTTGGTTTGTTGTCCAAAGTTGACCACACACTTCCTCAGTCGGAGCACCAAGTGTTGATCACACAAAGATGGAGTCAAATCTGAGGCCATCTGTCAGACAGCGGAGGCAAAAACCACAAACAAAACACTTTGGAGAGACGTAAACTTTTCTGCATGGTATAACACATATTTAGAACTAATTTAAAAGCAAAATCAGTTCTTCTGGGTGAAAGTTTAGAGATATTTGTGTCAAATAGATGCATGGTTATACAATCGTACATCTTCGAAAAACAGAAGTGGAGCCTCCCGCACAACCAATAAGAATTCAGTAAGAGGTTTCTGGATGGAAAGTTAACAACAAAACACTTTTTGTCTTTTCCAGTAGCCATTGTACATCGACCATCCTCTTCATGAGACTGTCTTGAGAAAACAGAGTATCTTCAGTCAGAGACTTCTTCAGATTTGCTGTAATATAGACTGCTACAAGAGATCACAATCTTCAATAACTATTCAAAGAATCTGAGTTAATGAGCTACAACAACATTTAACTTCCCTTTATCCTGGAATTTGAATACAGCGGTAAAACCAGCCGACCAACAGTGCTGGAGCTCAGCGTGGGTTGCTAGGTAACGGGCAGAATTCCACTGGGGTTGCTAGGTAACAGCGCAGCGACTTAACATTTCGGAGGTTTTCGAAACAGCTCATTTTCCAGACACTCAGAAAACATGAATTTTTTGCCAAAAGATGTTTGAGGGAAAATTTCAAAGAGTTGGAATGTTTTTAAGAACCAGCAGAAACCCAAACAAATATCCAAAATGTGACTTTTGCAGAATAGGTCCACAAATTCGATCCAAATCAGTTAAATGAAAAGCTAAGTAACTCATGTATATATTAAATTTTGTGAAACAGTCACACACAGCAGGGGGCCTTTTTCTCACTGTGGAAGAATCGTTAATGATTCTGGTTTAACAGATCGTATCTCAGTCGGAGGCGGCTGCTCTCACTCCACCTGCACCAGGCTCCTCTTTTGCTCCTGTCAGAGAGGCTTGACGTAACGCAGGAGGACCTCCGGAGTCCAAACGCCTTCAGACTAAAGGTTGACTGGCTGAGCCTCTGGGCGGACTGGATTTGATCCGTCGGGGAAGCTTTACTCCACAGAACAGCAGCTGAAGCCTGAAAGCGAGCCGCACCCCGGGCTCTGCAGCTTTACCGGCCTGTTTTCAGAGAGGACTGCGCTACGCTCTGTTTGCAGCTCATACTGACGCCCGCTGGCAGCAGCATTTCCGCTGCGCTAAACCTAAAATCCCTGCTAGGGGCCGAGTCGGGTTGCTCAAGGAAGAAATTACATGCAAACACGTAGATTCAGAGGAAGCGAGCAGGATTATCATATAAAACAACCCATTAGATTTAATAGAAATGTCAGGTTGCAGCTTCACATGAACAATTTATGGGATTAAAACGGTTAGTTATACACAGAGTAGCACAACTTCAACTAGGGACGCATGATACGATAACCTGGGCTGATATCCGATATTAATATTCCTGTTATGGTTGATAACATATATTTACCGATATTATATTTACTTCGCTATCGTTTCAACACATGTGGAAAAGCCCAACTAGAAACAAACAAAAATAAATATCAGTTGTTCATTTTAGCCCAGTTTTATTATTTCAAACCGATGTTGATATGTTAAAAAATGACTCGTATCGGCTGATACCGATGTTGATTGTTACGAGATGAAGGTTTGACCTTGCAGCAGCGGGAGTCCCAGGCTTTCACCGCCGGGCTGTGACCTCCACACAGGAAGACGTCCGAGCTGCCGGGCTGAAGAACCACACACATCACCCTGAACTGGTTGTCCACTTTCACTGTCAGCTGCCCTGCAAACAATAAAAACCCATTTAAACCAATTTCTACAACTGAAAATCATAAAATTGTACAAATTAATAGGTAACATAATAGATTTAATCAGTGGAAACAGTTTGACCCTAATATATATTTATGGCTCGGAAACGCAAGATATGAGTTTTGTTTTGAGTTGATTTTAAAAAAAGGTGACCAATGGCAATGTGTCATTTTATTAATTGGTGCTTAAAACTTATTCATTTAGACCGATAAAGTACAGCTGGTGTTTCCATAAGGGGTAGAAAATTAAAAAATGTGTGTTATGTAATTCTAAAAATGATATTAAGCGGGTTTTCTGAAACAAATGCACTATTTTCTGAATGGTGCATTTGTTTTGGGATCGAGTGTGGAACTCGCCAGAGCTGGATGCTAAATATTTTAACCAATTAAGTAAGTATTTTCAAAGTATTTTTATTATGCTGTACTTTAAAGTAATAAAATTACTTTTGCTTGAGTAATTTTATTATGAAGTCTCTCTACTCTCACCTGAGTAAAATTTCTGGATTGTCTACCCACTGAATGAAAAACAAACACGTTTAACCAAAATATTCACCAGACAAAGACACAATAATTACTCAGTGTTGATGAAAAAGTACCACTTCCATTAATGGATTATTTCTGCCAAGTATTTTTTAAGAAATTACTTACTTAAAACAAGCTCCTATATCTTCCTGAAACATTACTTTTGAGTTAGTTTTCTCAAATTTCAAGTGTAATATGATATTTGCATTAGAAACTAGACAAATATACTTGATAAGATTTTGTGTTTTTGCAGTGAAGGCAAACGATGTTGGTGTTTTCTGTGTCCAAGACGATGAAGAAGTTGATTATTTTGAAGAGAAAACCACATAAAAGAAAAATCCTGTTTTGGCTGCAGGCTGTTTTATCTATGTTGACTTAGAAATGTCATGTATAAAATTAAAACAGGAGCAAGTATAATTAGTTGTGACAGGGCGGACCAAAAGTGAGTTTTCGTAGAAAACATGAGGCCAGAGTATGAGAATGAACTCAAAAGGTTGCTAAGGGCTCAGCGGCTCTTCATTAATTCATCAAACAAGCGACATAGACCCACTGTAAGCCCTCAACACTCACACACAAAAAACACTTTATTATGAAATTCTCCCAACCAAGTGTCTCTCAGTTCGTTGTGAACTAGTTTGGTCCAAAATGGGACTCAGCGGTTCTGAACCAAAGTTTTAACAGGCTCTTTCATCAGCTCCACACGTCACGCTTAATTGGCTTTCCCGCAGCAAAGATCCCTAACAAAGATTTGAAACTCATGTTTGGAGCGTTTACCTCGTAATAAATGGGGCATCCTCATGTTTTAATTAGGCTAAATTAATTAGCTGTCTCAGGATGACGGATAAGCTAACGCGGCGATCCATTTGGGATAGTCTGACGTTCAGCTGACATGGCTTTATATGTCCTGACATATGGAGTGACTGCAAGGCCCTCAGGGCGGAGAGTCACATTAATCCACTGAAGCTCTCCTTCTCAAACTGTGGCCCCATGGGGCCGTTTAATTGCCGGGACATGAGCTCGATGTGTGACGTGTAAAGTTAGCATACCAAAGGATTACGTAGTCCGGTGGACTCGGTTCGATTGGAGGCCAAAGTTGCAACATTTGTTACATTTTGAGCTGCAGTTTGCTTTCACACTACAATCTGTCAAACGATCCAAACTAATTGAAAAAGCTGTTCCCCTCCTCGCCTGTGGGGGCGCTTGAGGAAACGAAACAAAACTCTCTGAAGAGGACCAGCGCAACTTTCTTTTTCACAAAATGTAAACAAATTCGGATCAAAGGATTTCTCCATTGATGCACATTATTGGTTGGGACATTGCCTATTAGCCGCTAATGCTAGCGATGCTCCTGCAGGCGACCATTACTCTGAGTCTCTGAGTCATGTCTGCAAAAACAAATTGTTCTAATGTGAAATGAGCAGGAAACTGTCACAAAACTGGCTGTAGCGTTCTTATTTCTAACTCGATTTCTATAAAATCTGGTTTAAATTAAAGCTGAGAAAATGGTTGAGGTTTTAACAGGTAAAACACGTATTTTCTCTGGATATAAATCTACAAATAATTTGGTTTCTGTCAATATGCAAGAACACACGAAGAAAATTTCACTTTTATATCGGTCAATAATTGCATTTTACATTGTTGCAGATTAGATTGTTAAAATTGAACATCCTTTATGAAATATTCCATCCCAGTTGATATAACTAATCTAGTTTTTGTCTTTAATGAAGGTTTAAAAATTACAGAGTGCCACAGCAAAGAGAAAATAAACTTACAAACAGGATAAAAACAACTTTAAACCCTTTATAACCTGCTTTTCCTCGCTCTCTGTGTCGGCTTTACTCGACATGCAGACCTGTTGCCATGGCTACCGACTACACCTCCGCTAACCCGCAGAGCAAAGAGTAAGATAATGACCAGAAGACCCTGAGCTGCAGTCGGCCGCCTGCTTTTGAAGCGTTCTCCAGTCCGCTTACATTCACACTTCATTCAAACCGCATCAGAGTTCACTTCAACCGAACCGAGGCTTGGCGAACCAGAGTTAGTTCTCGTTACGGTTCGATTGCGCATTCACACCTCCACAAACAAACGGACTTTCTACACAAACAAACTAGAGTTCAATTAACCAGGGCTGATGTGAACGCATCCCAAAAATAATAATGGATAAGAGGCTTAAGACAGAAGCTGAAGAGACCGGTGAAAAGTAAACAACACCAGGAATACTGGTATGATTTGTAGGAATATTTTAAAGTTTCTCAGGTGAGTTTTGCAGAACTTTTGTTTTGTAGAACTCTAGCATGACATCAGGCCGGCTGTGCTGATCCCCGCACTGACTAACCACTTCCTAAAACCTAAAACAGAACAATCTTAACAAATTCAGTGATTTATAAACTAACAGGATTATTTTGAAGTCTATTCTTCGAGTATAAAGACTTCAGAACTGGGCTGAGCTGCAGCTTCCTGGTTTTAGTGAGAACACCAGCAGCAGCGTTCTGGAGGATTTTTAGGCAGAACCTGTGAAGACACTGTTGCAGTATTCGATGCGACTGAAGATCTAGTTCCTCTAGATCTTGTGGAGTCATTAATCCTTAGGCCTGTAACAAAAACACATTTTTCTTGATGACAAATTGCCCCATAAGTTACTGCAATAAACGACAATATTGTTGTTTTGAGACCATTTCTAAGTAATTTAATGGTAATGGCATAATAATGTATCAATACATTTTACATTCTAAAACATTTTAAATATCCAAAATAAATAAACCAAACAACAGAAGCAACTAATAAAAGGAATCAGGAAGTCTGTAAACAAAATTGCCCTTCAAAATAAGAGTTAGTGGAGACCAAAGCACCAAACTGAAGACTTTTGTAATCCAGTTTTCGGTAGAAAAAGAGACAGAAAAGAGAAAAACGATAAATCATGCAGATGGAAATGATTATGTTTGTTTTACTTTATCATACAATTAGTTAATTTATTGCTTATTTTGACTGGCCTGTTATATTTTAAACCTAGAAATGTTCTTCATGTGATTTGTAGCATTTCTCTTCACTGTTCAAAATGGGAAAGACTCGCCGAAGCATGGCTACAACAAAACTTGCCCATATCTCCGTCCGGAGCAATAATTGATGAGAACCATAGCAACAGTCAGTCTCCATAGCAACCATTTAATATAAAGCTTCTCTAAATGTTTGTAGCAAACATGCCAATAATTGTGGAGGGAAATACTCAAGAAGACACGATGCATCTAAAACACACGGAGGGATTTCAAGGATGTTGCTCATTTTCCGTGTTTTCGATTACGACGGAGTTTAAAGTGTCAGCGACTTCATTTCAGCCCTTTCACATTAAAGTGCCATGAAGGAACCGGGCTGCGTTCCCAACTCCCACATTAATATGCAACGAAATTGAATTCCCTTCATCTCGCGCTGCCATAGGAACGCGGCCTTATTGCCCTTTCCAGGAAGCACTCGCTTGCAGGATTCTCACTCCTGGAAACAATAGACTCATAATTAATTTCTAATATGAATGAGTAATAGTAGTGGGAGGAATTAAAAACATGTTATAAAAGAAAAAAGCTTTCATAGGATTATGCAGGAGAGGTTTTTGGATGTGTGGCATTCCTTTAGCCGTCCTTTGAAGCCGCTTTGACAGTGGCGATCAAATAAGCATTTGTCTGTTTATGGTTGTGAATAGTGACGTCCCGGTGTAAGGTCATGGTCGCTGCCCCCGTGGTGATGTATCCATTATTGATTCCCTTCCTGGAGCTGCCTGCGTGTTTAATGGGCTGGCCAAGCTATTATCCGTAGGCTTTATTGACAGAATCGACAGACGCTCGGAGAGAGGAAGTGCAGCCATGTGCTGACCCTAAAGATGCAGATATTATGGTGGCTTTACTTTTTATTTTTTGTTTGGGCCATCCTCTGTAAGCCTGACAAATAAATCACAGTTTGTAAAAGTTTGATCTCTGATTGATTTGGAGAGAAGGGGACTATTTATTTTTTTAGATAGCTGATCTTATTAAGCCATCATAAATATGCATTTATTTCTAGTTAACACACTAAGATGTGTTTCTGTCTTGCTAAATTCAGCTTTTATCTTTATTGGTTCAACTCAAGCAATCAAAAAAAATGTTTTTGAGGATAAACTTAGCTGTTGATAACTGAACTATAACATGTTGCTCGCAGCAAAAACACAAAATCTAATCGTCATTTTGACGTAGTTCTAGTGAAAATATCTGAGTACACTTTAAATAAGATAAAACTATGTTACAAATAACATTCCAGCAAGATATTAGAGCTTGTTTTAAGTGAATAATTCCTTAAAATTGCAGAAAAAGTATTAGATCCACTGGAGGATTATTTTCACTTATAACGCGACATATTTTCCATATTATTAGAGACATAATCTGCTTCTAGTTTGCATTTACTTTTGGGTTTGATTGCATACATTTATTTTCGGTAATAAGAACATGATTTGTTTCGAGGTGTTTGCTATATTTAACCAAGTTTAACAAAGAATAAAAGCTGATTGGGTGCAAAAATTTTGGACACCCTTGTACGAAACTAAAGTGAAATTTGTTTTGCAGTCAGTGTTTTGGCTCCATCTTTTTGTTGCTGCAAATATTTGCCTTGTATGAAAGCATTTTGCCTTGCAAAAATCTGGAAAATGAAAACAGAGAAAACAGATACTGGTCATGAACTCCTAACAGAACAAGGATGTTTAGAAGTAAAACGCATTTAAAAACGGGCCAAAACATAATTTGTAACCATTTTTTGGAGGGAGCAGTAGAACGCTAAAAAATGCACTTTGGTTTTCATGTGGAAAAGCAGAAGTAATTTGCTGTTACCCCTGGAGACACTCGGCATCAGCGAGTTTTGTTTTCTCATTCTGTCTGAAACCCAGTGTGGAGAAAGTTCTGGTAGGTCAGCAATAAAAACATGTCTGGATTAACTGGACCATCAAGCGAACAGAACTCTGCCGGGCTTGTCAACATTTTCCAGGTCAGAAAATAAAACGTATTCCTGAAGCTTGAAACAGTTCCAGGATAAATATGTGACAGGGTTTCGGTTTGTTCTGACCTACCAGGGTCAGCTTTGTGTTTTCTTTACAAGTATTATATTTCAACATATATTTTAAATGATATACAGTGTTTCATGAGTCATTTCGCTATGTTTTTAACTGTTATAATTATTAATGTTGTGCATTTAACATAGCTAACTACTCAGGAGTTGTTGCTTTGTAGTTTGCTTAGTGTTATTTATTGTATTTTATTTAATGTAATGTAAAGGAGCAGAAGCTGCTGATGTTACCCACCATCATCATTTCCTCTGTTGTCAGAATAAATACAGTGAACCTGAGTGATTACACATTAAAACTCAAGAAATATCTATAAAAATTAGGCTTTAATTCTGTAAAAATGTTCTGCCGTTCTCCTGGACAAAACATTTCACCAGTTCTCATTCATCCTTTTATTCCTACAGATTAAACAGTGAGAGAAATAAAGTCACTGTGGGAAAGGAGGCATAAAATGCATGAATACTCACATGTTCTTAATGCAGAAAGTGCCGACCTTTGTGTGAATGTGGCCACTGCTGGGCTCCACACGATTAAACGAAAGAGACTTAAAGGCACTTAAAACGAATCGAGGGCACAAATTGGAGGCAATTGATTTCTTGTACGGTTCTGCAGCTTTAACAGAGCTACATTTTAAGAGAAGTACGCCACATTTCTTTCACTGCACTTAAAAAAGCCTTTAAAATTTGACAATATACCCCAACTTCAAATGATTCGCTAGGATTGCCTTTCAGCATGGGCTTCAGAGCCCGAGTGAGAGAAGCTGCTCTGCAACTCAAGAGAATGATATTCGCGTCCCATGCAAATTACAAGACAAACTGTTGAGAAGCAACACAAGGACTGCAGGAGGTACAGCTGCCAATGTGCTTTGTTGTCCCAAAACGCCAGCAGTGCGGTTGGAAAGTGTTTAATAAAAGCAGCCAAGAAACAGGATTTCTGTTAAGTCAAAACAAACTGGAGAAAAATACACAGGGCTGTGAAAAAGTGGCTTTGCTCACTGACAGGTTTTTCTTTCTTTTGCTGTTTTTGTCGAAGCTAATTGTTTCACGACACAAAATGCTAAAATCTGACGGTGTCGTGACATGGTGGACTTATTTAATGATGCAGTAAAGTTTGTTGCATTTAGAGTTGCAGCCTCTTGCTTCTGAGTTTCTCATTTGTAGTTTTCTGTTTTGTTTTGGTCAGTATGTTTGTGTTTCAGTCTCCCTCCTGTTGATATTCCGACACAAAACTAACGCAACAGAAAAGCAGTTTTCAAATGGTAATTTAAACATTTAGCTCATAACGTAGTTTGTGAAGTGCAGCTGGAAAGCTACAATACTTGGTCACAGTGTTAGGACATCCTATTGGTTGGCATTTGCAAAGCAGCCATTCTAAGAGCACCACTAATTTATTTTCTTTAGTGGCGACTGGCTCCAGTGTTGGTACCAAACGCATATGAAGGTATACTTTGTGTTTAACAGGCAGCTATAAACAATTTTAGAGGGTGTGTCAAGCGTTTTCATTTTAGCTATTACAAAGTGTTTATGATGACATAATCTGTGCATCCCCAGATTGGGATTATACGACTTTAAAAGAAAGTAAACTCTCTCTTATTATTCTGGTATTTAGGAAATATTTATATACCAGTGGTGAGCACACTTCTCCTCATAAGCTAAAAGCTAAAAGCTTTTCCTAATTTTTGCAAACTTTGAAGACATTTATCACACTTAGCTTCCACTAAAATACAGATAAATCCTAAGGCATTAGTTTACTTGGCTGTTTTGCAAACGTTCAGTTGAATAAAGTTCAACATTTGTGTTGAAGTGTTGGTCAAAAAGTTAGGGGGTTATATTTATGCTCTTATTTTGACGACTGTTTACAACGCAGCAGTTCCGTTTTCTGTCTTCACGTCCCAAAAACTTTATTTAAAACACAAAATACAGAGGAACAAAACATAAATACACTATCTAAAGGAATTATAGATCATTTTGACATAATTATAATGTCAAAGTTGAATTGGTGCTTGGGGTTGTAGTCTTTATAATCAATACTTGTTGACATTTTTCAAAGCCTAATAAAGACCCCAAAATAAATCCAGTGTTTCATTTAAAGCGAGAAGTGGTGCGACTCACCTGTCTCCACGTCAGTGATCACAGCCGTGTTGTCAAATGAGCCGGTGAGGAGCTGTCGCCCACAGGGGGTCCAGCAGGCGTCTCGCACGGCTCCCGAGTGGCAGGTGTAAAGCCTGAGGCATCGTCCACTTTCTGCTCCATCCCACACCTGTCAGACATGGACACGGGCCAAAGTCACAAATAAACCCACACTCCTCCAGCAAAATACGCTTGTTCCCCCTTTCTGCTTTCAAGATGGTGAAAAACGTCACGTTATCTGCGCTTGAGAAAAAACATTCACCTTTCAAAAATCAGCAGGCACTTATTAAAAAAAGAAAATCCAATTTCTTTAGCTAATTTGATTTTCAAAGCAGAACTCAAAGGGAGATATCTCCTCCAAACTTTAAATGAACTGTAGCAAACATAGTTCACTTAGACGTGAAGTGGAGAATTAAAACAGCACATTTGATATTTAATTTGTGCTTTGTTGCAAACTTCAATAAAAAATGAGCCGGTAACCAGTCCTCAGTCCAACATTTTATACCATAAATATGCATAACACAGCTACTAACATCAAGGTGTACCAAAGCTAAATTTACATTTTTGACAGGAGGTTTCAGTTGGTGGTTGCCGACACCAGGAGCGCCAAGTTTCCATTTTTGGCCATATGTCAATATCAGAAATGTTCTTAAAGGGCAGATTGTCCTTGAATGTACTGATAAAACCCATTTAGAAACAGTTAAAATATTAATAAAGAGCTGTCTGTAAATTAAATAAGTACTTTTTTTACATTAATAGGATTGTTTTGTGATTTTTTTGCAAAATGACAGATTTTGTGAAGCTAATCTACAAATATTTTCCAGGTATTTTACAATATTTGCAACAATTATGTATAAGGTTCAATGTAATTTTTGTTACTTCCCATATTGATCAGACTATAATTTTACATAAAGTAAGACTGAAGCAGCAGTTTAGCAGAAGTAAGAAATACTGCCACCTGCAGGTGGAAGTTAGCATCACTTGAACCGAATGTTTTTGCAAAGTTTCTGCAAAAATGGTCAATAAACTCACAGTTAGTATGATTTGTTTTTGGGTGAACAAAAATCTAAAAATCATAAAATCTGGATTGACTGATTGATGTCGTTTGGCATCTGGAGACGAGGGGCCACATAAAAAGCTGTGGCGGCCAGATTTGGCCCCTGGGCCTTGAGTTTGACACATGAACCTACTTTTTCAGTTTAATATTAAAAATGTTTCTTTTAATATTCACAATGAACGACTTTTTGTATTTATAATATTGTAAATTTACAGAATTAAATGTATCAATGTGTGCAATGAAACTGTTCATTATTACTGAGTTACATAATAAAATAAACATTTTGATGATATTCAAACATATTCACATGCATCTGGATTGCGTCGCTCAAATGTTAAGTGCGTTTTTTCATTTTCCAAATCTTACAGAAATCAGATCTACATGTAATTTCGCTAATTATCAAACCAAATTAATTTACTCAGGGAAATGAAGAAGTCAAGTGTCATAATCCTTATACCTAGGTTTCTTATTTAGGTTTAAAAAAAGAAACACTTTCCTAATTAGTTTCCTAATTAATCCCATTAAATTCTTTTGAGTGGTTGTAAAATCAGGTGTAATGGATTCCTGTTGTGAAAGGTTTCTCTGAAAACAGGAGAGAAAAGCAAGCAGCTGCTTTCTGTAGTTATAACAGTAAAACCTGAAGCTTCGCTGCTTCCAAAGATGAAAATAACACACATCAATAAGGCTGCGTTCACACTGCAGCCCAAACTGACCCAATTCCGATTTTTGGTCAAATCAGATTTTTTGGACACAGCTAAACATTTTGAGGCACATTGACAACTAAATCCTCATTACGCCATTAGTGACGCTTGTCGAGTATTGATGGCGTTCAGGTCAGACGATGCAACCAGATTCATATCACAAATATGGATTGGATTTCCAAGTGTTCTGGGTCCGATTGCAAAAATAATCCAGCTTTTGTTGTTCAGACTGTCAGGAGGAGAGAAGATACAGTTCGCATTATGACTAAAGTAAATAACTGAATGAGAAATCGGGGTCACTTGGGGCTGCAGTGTGAACGCAGCATAAACACAGGAGGTGTTAATCATTTGTTGTCACTTTTGAAAAGAACATTTGTTTTTACTCTCCCATCTTGAAATCCAACGGGTGGTCCAGTCCGGAGGTGAGGCTCTGCGATAATGACGGGAATATTTTTTACCAGGCAGCAGAGGAACTTTGAACATCCTGAGCATGGCTGATCACTCTCTGCCTCGCGCCGCGCTTCATTATTTAGCAGCATATGAAACACTGGGAGAAGAGCTGCACCACCGCTGCTCCCAGAGGACACAGGAGAGACGGATGGATCAGGGAGACGGACATTTTAATCCAGCAAGTAAAACAAGCAGAATCCCAGGAAGTAACAGAGATGGGAGGAGAGTTGTACTTTTAATTCCAGCGTGTTAGATCTGGGAGTGAGCCGACGATTAGGGAAGCTGCTGTTCATTCAGCAGGATGTGGCGGTTCTGTGTGTGTGTGTGTGTGTGTGTGTGTGTGTGTGTGTGTGTGTGTGTGTGTGTGTGTGTGTGTGTGTGTGTGTGTGTGTGTGTGTGTGATGTTTGGCTTAGAGAAACACTGCCATCTCGAGGCAGCAGGAGAAGCTGAGAAAACATGGAGCATATTTTTCATACACTGAGGGAATCTGAACGTTTCTGTCAGATGGGATAAGAAAATAAAAATATTCAAGTCGAGTAAATAAAGTTACAATGCAGAATCAGTGATTCCTAAGAAAATAAAAATAATTAAATTACAAGAAGGAAGTTGTACGAGAATAAAGTATTACTGGAATAAACTCAGAGAATTACAACTTTATTATGAGTATTTTCACTTTTTTCTCATATTGTTTCATTTTATTCTCATGACTACTTTATTCTCATTGTATTATGATATTTTTCTTGTATTATTTCAATTTTATTTGTGGAATTTTATGACTATATTCTTATATTATTTCAATTTTATTCTCATATCATGATTTTATCACGTTATGAGATTTTTTCCAATTATTATTTAACTTCATTCCCATCATATTATGACTTTATTCTCAAATTATTAAAACTTTTTATTCTCATAATGTTATGACTTTCTTATATTCTGATTTTATTCTTGTAATTATATTTATTTATTTTTACTAGTATTGCATAATACTCAATGTCTAAAGTAGTTGCACATTGGAGTAGTTTTACGTCAGACGTAGCATGAGCTACGGATTCCCTGACAGAAAAGATCCATTTATTCTGTTTACAACACAACGAACAGGTGTAGGTTTCAGAACCCGTTCTCAAACTGTGCCAGAGAAAACATTTGGTGTTTTCATGTAAATGTGGAGTATAAACACAACAAAACTTCCATTTTCACCAGAAATTGTTGTTGTATGAGCAGAGAGAGAGAAAGAGGGAGGAGAAGTTTTGAGTACAAGCGTTACAAGTTTTGAGAAGAGAGACATGAAGTCCTGCTTTCAAAATGAAAACATAAGCAAAAGTATTAAAAATTTTGAGAACAAAAGGCATGAAATCTTGTTTTCAGACTGAAAATGTATGCTCTTGGATTATGGGAGGAAAATTCCTCCATACACAAAAGGCTCCCGACCAGAAGATTGGACACCAAAATAGCATCACAAAAGTTTGCGGTTAAAATTTTATCAATAACCAAAAACAATCAGAGACTCGTCCGGTTTGTTTAATTGGCTCCTTGGGGCTTCCTTCCTTAACGACCCCCTGATAATTAAAACTAAATTGGTAATGCAGTTATCAGCCTACACCTGCAGTAGCCATGGCAACAACAGATGAGAATAAAAAAGAAAACTCTGACAGACAGGAGGGAGGAAGCATGAAGGATGTCAGCAGCACAGAGAGGACAGTGAAGATTTTATTGATTACATCCCGGCGCTCTATTCTCTTCCTGAAGAATGGAAAACAAAGGCTGGAGTCGGAGCGGTAATAGATAGAGCGCATCCCGGATGTCAATGAGGGAACAATAATGTGTGACAAGATGGCATAAATCAACAGAATAAACACTCCTGCATAAGAAGTTTGAATTTATCATGATTACCTGCAATTTTCAGCCTTATTGTGGAGAGCTGCTAAATAACTGTCAACCCTGAAAACATTCTCCAGCCCTGAATGCTGAATTAGTGTTTTAAAAGGAAATTTAAATGAGCCTATTCTGTAAAAATTACTGAAAATAAAAACACTTGCTAATGAATGACTACAGAAATGTTTTGATTCAATCAAATCAGTTCCCAAGATGTGACTTTTGTTGGTATTCTTTGAACTTTAATGTGTTTAAGGCTTTTTTATTATTATTACTCTTTATCCTTGCACTTCTAAAAAAAAAATTAAGGATTATCACAAAATATTTTATGTTTCTACTCCTTAAACCAAACTCTTTGTCACATGAACCCAACATATATGATTTTTAAAAACTAAACATCACACAAAAAGAAAATAAATTATGATTTTTGTTTTTATTTAACCTGCTCAAGTAAACAAATAAAGTAACACAAGACTGTGATTGTATGTTTTTGGCATCCAGTTTATTTTTTATTGCGGGATCGCTCTATTCCCACCAGTAGAAACAGGATCTGGGTCAGGCTTTATTTGAAAACACTTGCTGCATTCAGCCAAGTTTCAATAAAGCAATTAAAAACAGATTCAGGTGCTCCTCGGTGCAATTTAGAGTACAAGTCAATGAGTAGACGTGGTCCTAGTTACCATGACAACGGAAGGAAATCAGAAAGCTGCCAAAAGATTATCATTTTGAGCTGCATGTAAGATTTTTGTAAGTAGATTTAATTAAAAAGCCAGAGTTTTGTCCTAATTTCTTTCTTTTTGTGGTCTGGGGAGGGACCACAAAATCTACTCAGGGGCCACAACGGGTCCACGCTCCCCAATTTTAACACCCTTGATTTAAGCAAGAAATAAACATAAAATATGTTTCCTAATTGAGAAACGTTAGGACACTCGGACCCCATGAAAGCTAGTCTTACCCTCTTTGGCTTGCATAACATCAGTACACTTAAAATAAGATGAAACTGACTTACAAGTAACTTTTCAGCAAAATAAGGGAGCTTGTTTTCAGTCAATAATTCCTTAATATTGGTGATTATTTGCAGATAGTTTCACTTATAAAAAGCTTTTTCCCCATGATAGGGATGCACTGATATGAACATTTGGACCCTTTATCGATATTCAACGTTAACATTGCTGTTATTACCGATATTTATCAATATTATTTATATTTCACTACCATTTCAACACATTTAGAGAAAAAATACATGAAAACAAACAAGATAACAATAAATATTGGTTGTTCATATGGCCCAGTTTTATTACCAATATGTTGCAAAATGACAAATATTGGCCAGTACCGATATGTCGTGCATCTCTACCTCATTTTAAAGTGAAATAATCTGCCAATAGAGCAAGTATTTTTTTCATCAATATTAAGGAATTACTGACTTAAAACAAGCTCTGTTATTTTGCTAAAAAGTTACTTGTAAGTTAGTTTGGCCTTATTTTAAGTGTACAAATATGAAAAATGAGATTCAAATTACTTGGTAAGAAATAGTGTTTTTGTAGTGTGACCTTGGGTAGTGAGAACATCCTCAATATTTCAGTAAAAAACAGGAACTACAAGAGATTTCTGGAAAAATAAGCATGCTAACCTCCTATTTTAGTCTTCATTCAGTACATTCATAATGCAATAGAGAAGAGCAGCTAATTATTGCACAGAAACGAGTGTTTCCCTCCATCCATCCTCTGCCAGTCTCCACCATCTGCTGCAAGCGGCTCCCTCTCCAGGTGCCAGGCTCGGTGCTAGTGCCATATCTCCTCCACTTGTATGATTATGCAAATTGAATCATTCATATTTAAATTATTAATTAGTCGGAGTTCTCAGAGGATGTTAGCGCGGCGCGTGATTTCACAGACACTGGCAGAGAAATGTTTGGGCGCTGGCAGGCAGATAGATGCGTTGCTTGACCTTTACAATTGTGCGAAGAGGGATTGTTTTCCAGGTGTGAAATAATGAAAAGGAGAGGGAGGGAGACGGAGAGACAAAGAAGAAACGAAAAGGGGAAGAGAGGCAGGAAAATCTCGGGGGTTCTGACACACATTCAGCTGACAGCAACGGACATGATTCTGAAACGACGGGTTGTTGTGGTGAATCGATGCAGCAGAGCAGGTATCGGGTTTCAGGCAGGGCATGCTCTGATAGGTGAGTCTTTTACCCAAGTAAATAATAACCGATATTACTCTCACAAGAAAGGACTTCAGGATGCACTTATTAAATATTTTAGTCTAGTTTCTAATGTGAATATGTCTCTACACTTAAAATAAGATATCAGCAAAATATAAAAGCTTGTTTTACCAGAATGCAGTGTGGTTCTGGGTCAGAGTTCAGTAAATATTCTTTAATACAGTGGACCAACCCTGGTCCTCAGGAACCGCTGTCCTGCATGTTTTTGATGAGTCTGGACTACAACACAACTGATTCATATGACTGCATTTCCTTCTTTGCATTCCTGAAATTGTTGCAGAAGCTGATTAATCACCTGTTCATTTAACCCAGGTGTGCAGCAGCAGGGAAACACCTCAAATATGCAAGACGGTGGGACCTGAGGACCAGGGTGGGGGACTACTGCTTTAATATATTGAATATTCTATATATTGTTATATATATATCACAATATATTATGATCAACATAATCATGGTAAAAACTGCTGACTCGCTGATTTTGAGCCACAAACAAAACAAAAAAAAACATTACAAAAGAAGAAAAGCAAATTATTGTTTAATTGAGTGGAAAGAAAAACTGCAGTAGAAACAAGGATAACAGCAGCCTTGAGAAGATCGGGAGTTTTGGACAGATTCATAAGGTGAAGAGCCACACAAAGACAAATCTAATATATGTTACTCATGTTCAGCCATCCTGAACAGAAATAACATCATCTAACTTGAGATTAAAGTAATGTTTGCATTTCAAGAAGAGGATGAGAGACACGAGAACCAACAACCCAGAAGAGCAGAAGGTCCTTTTTAAGGTGACTCGGTATAATTCCTTATAATAAAAAACAAATTAGGATAGATCTATGGGCTATGCAAAACATTTTCATTCTATTTTTTGCATAAAATTATAAATAATGATATTGTAGTTCTACCTTTTTTCAGCTAGTTTAGTGCCTCACTTTAAATCCAAATAAGCTGCTGGCCACGCCCCCAACTCATCATTTAAACTCACAAGTGAAAATGGCTGTGCAAATATACAACCGTAGATCTTTGAAAAGCAGAAATGGAGCCTCCTGCACAACCAACAAGAATGCAGCAACTGGGTTCTGGTTGGTAAGTCAACAACAAAACACTTTCTGTCTTTTCCAGCAGCCACTCTGCAGCGCATACAGCAGAAAAACCAGCTGACCAAATGTGCAGGAGGTCTGCCTGGGTTGCTAGGTAACAGACAACCCAGGTAGGTAGTCCTGGGTTGCTAGGGGTTACTTAGCAGCTGGGGTTGCTAAGCAACGGTGCAGTGGAATGTGACCCAACCTTCAGGAGGTTTTTGAAATTTTCCAGACACCAAAAAACATTAATTTATTGCCAAAAAACAGCAGGGTGTTTGTTTTAATAGCCTGGACTTGCATTAACAATCCTGTAATATTAAAGTTTTGTAATAAACTGAATTTTGGGTTTTCTTTACCTGTATGTCATGGTTAAAATAAATAAACACTGAAAATATATAATTCTGTGTTTAATAAATTTATATGATTTTTATTTACAATTTTTCTCAACTAACACTAATAAATCTTAATAAGGTAAAGTAAAAATTCTAGCAATATAAAAGTCAATTTTTCACTCCCCCCAAAATGGAAATAAATACACATTTCAATGCAAAGTGTGGAAAATAAAAATGCTGCTCAGGCTAAAGCAGGCCTACAAAATGCATCATAATTTAAATTCCAGTAAATAACATTCAGCTTTGAAGGCTGTTTAAATAACAGAGGCCAGTCCGGTGGGTTCTGGTTAAAGGTTTGGTTTTTCATGGCCATCCATCCTAAATGTCATCAATTCAGCAGTAAGTGGGGGCAGTTATTACCTTAAAGGTCTTGTCCATGGAGGCGGACAGCAGCAGGTGGCTAATGTGAGGCACGGGGCACCACTGCGCCGTGTTGACTGCCCCCTGGTGGCCTTCCAGGCTCATTAAAAGCTTCCTGGGCGTCCCGGATGATTTGGGTTTTTCACCAAGGTAAGGCTTCACTTTCGGTGAAACATCTGAGAGAACTGGACCTTTCCTGGTTGGATTCTCCAAACTTTGTTGTGGGTGATTCTCAGGGCGTTTTGTTTCCTCTGATTGTCTCTGTCTCTTTGGGATGTACGGTCTGACACCATGGAGGGAAGATGGCCGCCTTTTAGCGGGATTTGAACCATCAGCAACACTTTTTGAGAAAGTGAGACAAGCAGATCTGTCTTTAAAATGTTTCCCTTCGTTTCCACTACGGTATTCCCTGTCCCAGTGCTGCATCTTTGGGTTAACATACAACAAAGAAGAGCTACTTTGTCCTAAAACTGTTTCTGAAGCCGCAGGTCTGAGCTTTAAATGAACACTATTAAATCCAGACGGGTCTGATCGTTCTTCCTCCTTCTGATCGCAGGACTCATCCTCATCCTCTGAATCATCATAGGCCACCAATGAAGACATCTTCGCCTGACACTGAAAATAAGAATACAAATAGAAGTTCCATTAATTCACTTATGGTCCAAATGCGGCATCTAGTGGCCAATTCAATATCTACAATCACAGCAACAGACATAAAATCAGAAAAAGAAACAAGAAATTTAATTAATTGTTTAATTTATTCATTTAAACATACAGAGGATTTTGGATTTTGAGTTTTTTTTTACTAATAACATGTATACTAAAGTGGATGGATTTGTTGCCAACTAATAAAGATGAAAAATAAATAAATAAAATAAATTTCTTTCAATGCAGCAGCATAATCTCACACTAAAGTCAAAATTTTTAACTTAATTCATTTATTCAGCAGGCATGTCATGATAACAAATTTTACTGGACAATAAATTGCCCCAGAAGTTACTGGGATAAATGATAATATTGATGTTTTGAGACCATTTTCAAGTGACATAATGATAGTGGCACAATAATGCAAGAACACATTATTAAAGATCAATAAACGTTAAATTCTACTGAATATTTAACCAGAAGACATTTAAAATTTTCAAAATAAATAAACAAAATGACAAATGAAATGAATTATGAAGTGTTTGTAAACAAAAGTTTCCTTAAAATAAAGGACTAGATGTAACCAAAGCACCAGACTGAGGAGTTTTGTCATCCAGTTTTTGGTAGAAAGAAATCACGCATATGAGAATTATTGCGTTTGTTTTAAATTATCATGCAATTAATTGAATTATTGCTTACAGCAGCAGGCCTGGGAATAATCAGCTTTAGCAAAAATCAATTTTGACCCAATTTTTGGTGCAGTTAAAAATCTCTACAACAATAAATGTAACTGAAGAATTTATTTTAAACATGCCTGATTTTTCTAAATCAAACAGTTCCTATAAACCTTTCACAATGAATCCAGTACTTACTGTTTCTAAATTTTATTAGATTTCCTTAAAATATTACACGATGCAACAGTTCAAGTATAACAATACAAGAATTTCACAAAACTTACAAATAATGTTCTGGAATATTTATATTTACATTTATATTTGTTGTCACCCCACCTAACTATGATGCTCCAAAATAAAATAAAGTTCAGCCTCTGTAAGGTTTTTTTTTTCCCCCACTTCAGTATACATTTGAAAAGCTGGAGTCAGATTTAACGGGAAGATGGGGTGAAGCAAAGTATAGATGCATGCCACACTTCTCAGATTTTTTAAAATTTTTATTGGAAGATAAATGTTTTAAAACCCCGTTTCATTTTATGTTGCAGTTGATTATCAAATATTTTCTCACTGCTAATCACAACCAAACCATTTTTTTTGCTATATGTGTGGTCATTTTTCCCCAGACGTTTGCTAATAATCAATGAAAATATCACATTTGCTTGTAGGTGCATATTTCTGTTGGTTTATGCCATAAATCACAATAAAATTAAATTAATTTAAGTTGGCAGCTGAAAGGTGACATAGGCATATATTTAGTATAAATAGATTTGGCACTGTGTGCATGTTATACAACAGCAATGTCTGTCTCAACGCTTTTCATCTTTATTAGCCAGCAGCTAGCAGATATAGCTAACGTTCATGGTTGTCCTTTCTGGTTTATGAGCTAGAGATTACAAAATAAAAACAGATTAATAATTAATAACATTATTATTATACCTGAACTTTGGAGAAGTCCTTGATTTCTCTCTGTAGTGTTTACGTTAGTTTGTTTCGTTCTACATCCCGCAAAATAATGCCAGTGAGAGCATTTCAGAATAAAAGCATGGTTTAATTTTGTTCCAATGGGGAAAGCGCCGTTATACGTTTAAAAGCTTTTATTTTGAAACCAGTGGAAAGGAACCAGATACAGGCACTTCCTGCTCATTAAAGTCATAATTTCTGAAATATCTTCAGTATTTTTTGTTATGAACGAAATAGCGTGGATCTTTTATATTCTCCTGATAACATTTATAGGAATTACATTAAATTTCTTGACTGCGCGGATCCGTGATGATCGGAACCTTTCGAACACGCCGTGTTTGAATGGGGAAGAAATAGATCCGGACACCGGGCTCTTTACAGGCTGATGCAAGTTGAATGAGGGAGCTGTCAGCTTAACGGTATGACAGAAAATCAGAGAAAATAACCGGCTATTTCTCTTATATGTCTTTAAGCTCAATAGTTTTTTAGAAGTATTGAACACACCAGCTGTTTTTTCCATTTTGATTGAGAATATTAGCAACTGTTAGCCAGATTTACCAAGCTAGCTCTGATAAATGCTCACATATGGGAGCCTTCTGTGCTACGGAAGGAGGAAATATAGAGTCGTCAGAGCTTTAAATCTGTTTTATTTTCCCGTTTAAAGATTGATGGTTCTATTTGCTTAATTTTTTACACCATATCAGTGTGAAGAAGATGACAGACTGCCAAGGAGACGAGGAAGGAGCCAGGACTCCCATGGAGCTTTATGAGAAACTCAGCGAACAAGGGGAAAAAGTGAGATCCCTGAAGTCAGCCAAAGCTGATAAAGTAAGGCACATTTCCAACAAAAAGAAAAGGATACAACTGATTATATTCCTGCTTTGGAAAGTTCATCAATAACCTTAAATAATTATTTCCAAAAGGGGATCTAGTCTGTCTCATCATTTATTATGTCAACATGGTGTTTAGTGTTTCTATATAAAACATATTTGGGAGTGAATCATCAGTCTGCTCCATGATTTATACAACTTGCATTTTTTAAGCTGGATTGATCCACCTTAAATTTATGGTGCACTGATATCTGAAAACTTAACTTTGTACAAATGTAAAATTTGGACATGAACTGTAGGAAAACTAGATTTTTTTTATCAGAAGTAACAGAAGTTTTAAAAGTGAATGAGATTTTAAATGATCTCTTGCCTTGTTTCTAGACATGGAAAGAAACAGGCCATTTAAAACAAATTTTTTTTGTAATTACCATCTTATCTTTAAAAGATGAACAAATGTCCATCCTTTCATTATAATATAAAAGATAATATAATTTTATACACTTTACTAATCTGGAGACAGTAAAAGTTAAGGGGAAAAAGCAAGATAGATAATATTACTTTTATTTTTATTTTTTGCCTGATAGATCATATTGTTTTTTTTGCCACTGTTTTATTTATTTTTCTGCAGGTTGAGGTGGATGCTGCTGTCCAGCTGCTACTGAAGCTGAAAGTGGACTACAAACAGATGACTGGTCAGGACTACAAAGCAGGATGTCCACCGTCAGTGAACGATGCTGCGCCCAACAACGGCCCGGCAGCAGATGGCGCCGGTGAGGACGACACAGTGGATCCATGGACCGTTTCAACCACCAACGCTAAGGGAGTCGATTATGACAAATTAATAGGTGAGAGTCCAGTTAGCTTTAAGTCTGAGGGGAGGGATAATCCATTATGATAGATTGATAAACATTGCTTTCTCTTATTTTTAAATTTTTTTAGTGAGGTTTGGGAGCAGTAAAATCGACCAGGAGCTGGTGGATAGAGTAGAGAAAGTTTGTGGACAGAAGCCCCATCGCTTTCTACGAAGAGGAGTTTTCTTCTCACACAGGTGTTTGTTCTTCCAATTAATAAATGACATATTAATTATACTAATACAAACCTTTTTACATTATAACTATGAACTTCAGTATGCTCTATTTTAGTGCATAATTTAGCAGAATTTTTCACATCTTCCGGAAATAAAACTGATTTCCTATCGTTTTCAGCTCCCTCACTGCAACAGCACTAAATCTCACCAAGTAGTGAGATTTATTGTGCAAACGTCTTAGATAAAACAAAACTAACTTATGAGTAACTTTTCAGGAATATATAGGAGCTTGTTTTAAGTCAGTGAGTTCATAATATTGATGAAAAAAACACTTGTTCCATTGGCAGATTATTTCACTTATAACTGGGAAAAAATGTTTTGTTTTAAGTATCATATTCTGTCAATGGAACGAATAATTTTTCAGCAATTTTAAGGAATTATTGACTTAAAACAAGCTCCGAAATCGTGTTTAAAAGTTACTCATAAGTTAGATTTGTCTTATTGTCAGTACACTGACAACAATAAGATATTTGCACAATAAAGAAGACCAAAAATACTTGGTCTAGTTTATTGTATATTCACCAACTTTCACTGCAGATGCAGCTGGTAGAAGAAATGTATCACAATAAATAATAAACAATATAAAAAACACAATTTTTTGTGTCCCCTTTTGCCTTGTAACCAACTGAAACAGGACTATTTCTTTTTCTTGGTCTTCATGTTATTTTCTGATGTTCCTAACATCTATTTCACTGTAAAAAAAGATTTATTACGATAAACTCAGACGCAATTAGGCTTTATTGCTGCGGATTTTATGCAGTGAAACCAATCAAAGAAGGTTCAACCCAAAAGCACGACACACTTTTTATGTTTTGTGTGTTGCAAATCATTTAATTTCCCACTTTGTACTACTTTGTGTTGATAAAATAAAATCACAATGAAATATTATTGGATACAGAGGAATAAACATAATTTTTCTCCCTTTTTACGCAGAGATATGCATCAGGTGCTGGATGCGTACGAGAAGCACAAGTCGTTCTACCTGTACACTGGCAGAGGGCCGTCCTCAGAGGCCATGCATGTTGGTCACCTCATCCCTTTTATCTTCACTAAGTGAGTTCTTTACCCTGCATAAATATGCCACTACTACACCATAGATATAAACACTGACCAAAAGGTGCAGTTCTGACTATCAAAATGAAGCAAATTGCACTGAATTCCCGGCTTCAGATGGCTCCAGGATGTGTTCGACATCCCGCTGGTGATCCAGCTGACGGATGACGAGAAGTACCTGTGGAAGGACCTGACTGTTGAAGAATGCCACCGCTTTGCCGTAGAAAATGCCAAGGACATAATCGCCTGTGGCTTTGACATCAACAAGACCTTTATCTTCTCTGACCTCGACTACATGGGGTAAAACAAAACTGGAGACTAAAGAGAGAAATGTCAGTTTAGAGTGTTTTATAGTGTTGTTTGTTTTTTACCTTAGTTCCTCCCCTGAGTTCTACCGAAATGTGGTGAAGATCCAGAAGCATGTGACGTTTAACCAGGTTAAAGGAATCTTTGGCTTTACGGACAGTGACTGCATCGGTAAGCGGCTGAAAACAGTGAAACGAGTGACTGCGCAGATTTAAAATCTTAAATACATACATCTAAAATTAAGGCCTTAAAATTCTTGAATTCATTCAAAAGAAGGTAAATTGGCCTCAAATACGTTAATCACGGGTTTTAAATAAATCTTAAAAGCAGTTGTGACCCAAACGGAAGTACAAAAAGTGAATTTTGCATAATAAGTTGCCTTTGAGGTCCAATTTAGACACTTCATCTTTCTAAAAATAGTTAATCTAGGATTTAGTTTCTCTTTAATTCAGTCTGTTTAGATTAACTTGAGAACAGATTTCAGTTTCCACATAAGCAAATCTGTTAAGAGACTCATATTTTCCAAGTGTACGTTTGAACAGTTATTGTGTTTTGTTTTCCAACCAGGAAAGATCAGCTTCCCAGCCATCCAGGCGGCGCCATCCTTCAGTAACTCCTTCCCTCATGTTTTCGGAAGCAGAAAAGACATACAGTGCCTCATCCCCTGTGCCATTGATCAGGTCAGAAACACAAGATGGAGGAAGGAATGCAAACGTATGTTTACTGTACAAAATAATTAGTTTTTCTGTTTGTCACACAGGACCCCTACTTCAGGATGACCCGCGATGTTGCTCCGAGGATCGGATACCCGAAACCTGCCCTGCTGCACTCCACCTTCTTCCCTGCCCTGCAGGGGGCGCAGACGAAGATGAGCGCCAGCGACGCTAACTCCTCCATATTCCTCACTGACACGCCGAAGCAGATCAAGAACAAGGTGATTTAGGCTGTTTTCACCTGATAGTCCTGTAACAGTGGAACATTTGTTACATTTTTAGCTGCTGCGGTTCGATTTCACACTGCATCAAACGAACCAAACTAATTGAAAAATCTGCATCCCCTCCTGGCCTGTGGGGGCGCTGTATCAAGAAGCACTGAAGAAGACACTGAGCGCAACTTCCTTTCTTTCAAAATCTGAACAAAAATGGAGTGGCGTCAGATTTTAGTGGTTGTAGGATTTCTCTTTTGTTTTTGGCAAAAGACATCAAATAATTTCTCCTGTTAGCGCTAAGCTAGCATGTTTGTTTTGGTTGTATTTACCCAGAATTCCCTGCATTTTAGTCCACTTCCTGCTTTTGGAGCTTTCTCCTATGTGCTTGCATTTAAACCGCACCAGAGTTCACTGTAAAAATTATACAAATTTATTAAACTTTTTATTTTAAATCAGGGTAAAAATATTACTGACATAATTTTCTCGCAATGGAAAATGTTAAGCACAACCCAAAGTACTAACATTTTTACAACAAAACTTTTAGAAAAAGTAGAGCCACATTAATCCAGACTTGTACTGAGAAGACGGTTTTGCTACACCCATATCAGCTTTTATTTAATTTATTTAACTTTTCTAAATATAGCAATAATATTGAAAGAAAGTGACTCAATCTGAGCCTAAAATAACTGGGTCAGCAATTGGAAAAAATAGACAAAAATCTGGCTACTTTATTTGCTTAATCTTAGTTTGTTTTCTTTATTTTCTTGGCCTGCTAAAAGTAGAAACACTTCACTTTTTTCAGAGTTTGATTGCGCATTCTCATTTCCCTGAACGAATCAGACTTTCTAAACAAACCGAATGAAGTTTGATTAAAGCAGACTAAACAGGGCTGGTGTGAATGCGTGCTTAATCAGATTAGATTTACGTTGCAAACTTCCCTCACCTCTGATTATCCCCTACAGATTAACAAGCACGCGTTTTCTGGAGGGAAAGACACAGTGGAGGAACACAGGAAGTACGGCGGGAACGCAGACGTAGACGTCTCCTTCATGTATTTGACTTTCTTCCTTGAGGATGATGAGCAGTTGGAGAAAATCAGACAGGTGAGGAAGAAAACAAACTTGTTCTTTCTTTTTTTTTTTTTTAAATCCATCTTCCAAATAATCCCTCTCACTGTCGTCTCTCTCCAGGACTACACGAGCGGCGCTCTGCTAACAGGCGAACTGAAGAAGATATTGATTGAGACTCTGCAGCCCATGATTGCACAACATCAAGAGAGACGCAAACAAGTCACAGATGAATTAGTGAAGCAGTTCATGACACCCAGGCCTTTAAATTTTAACTTGTAGCTCACAGATCCGTGTTTGTTGTGCTCTGCTTTTTTTTTTTTTTCCATTTGAAGTTGTCTGTAACGGGAGGAAACAGAAAAAACTGCTCATGCTGCAGTAAATGCACATGTTGTTGTTCAGGAATGAAAGTGAAAGGCATGTTTTCTGAATCCTGCTTAAACACAAACAAAAATCACCCACTTCAGAAGTCTTCTGTGGAAATGTAATTTCTCACATCTGTGAACGAACCCTGTAAACGGGATGACTTTATCACACTAACACTTTGTTATTGTTCGCTATGTCCCAAAAACAAAACCAAGTTATTGTGATTACATTTTGGGCTTTTAATGATGCATTTTTTTTATGCATTTTCAGAGTTAAACATCATGTAGCAATAAATTAGAAAATTCCTGAAGAAATTTAGCCAGGGCCTGCTGAAGTGAGCCCGTCGGTTTGGACCCAGCGTTCTGATAATAAAAATTTGCATCAATGCTAAGCTTAGCTAAATGGTAGTCAATAGCCTGTGGAGAGTCACAAGCATGTTTACTAACATGGACTTGCACCAGTCAGTATGTTAAATTTAGTCTGTAAGCTAAAATTAGCTAAATGCTAATGTAAGCCTAAATGCTTTCAGTAACATGTGGGGTATCATTAGAATCTTGTCTTACAGTCAGTGAGTCATTTAGGATACTGAATGACTTACTACATTCAGTATCCTAAACATTGCTAAGAAGTAACAAAAATAGCTAAAAGTTTATTTTAGAGAAAAGGCTAGTGCTAATGTTCAGCCTTGCTGTGCAAGACAGTGCCCTAACCTGAGAGAAAAGATAATGCTGGTTAATCTTAATGCATCGCCTATGGCAGTGCACTTGCCGGAGTGGGATCTTAAGGCTTTTATTTTGAAAGTTTCAGTAAGCTTAATTTTAAATGTCCACTGTTAATAATCCTATGTGTAACAGTGATTGAGTTCATTATAAAATGCCTCAAACGGCAATAATTTGATGTAAAAATGGTCAAGGCTAATTTTAAAATTTTCAGTGAGCTTCATTTTAAATTGCCAAACTAATCCTGTGTGGAACAACGGTTGGTTAAAATCTGTTATAAAATGCCCAAAACACAAGTATTTCTAAAGGCCAACTCCTTCCTCAGAGTGCTACCATAGTAAAAACTACAGTGATGCGTTTTTGTAGTCCTAATCAGCTGCTCCGCCCTGCTGCGTTCCGTTGCCATGGTAATGGATCCTCTGCCAGCTGTCCTGTGTGAGACAAAAAAGGTGGAGAAAGATTTCTATCTTTGTGAGACACCCAGTTAGTTTGTATGAAAAAAGCAGTCCGAACAGCTCCTTCCTGTTCGGGAACCGTGATACGTATCGGAAAACCGTTTGAGCAGGAAGGCGTATCAATGTCATAACCGAGTTTGATACCAATAGGGCGATATTTATGGGTGTGACAGCGATTTCAAAATCTATTTGGGGTCAGAATCGCACTGCTTCCCACACTCTATCGAAACATCAGTTACACTCTAGATTTCGGTAGTTGGAAATTTTCCACATTTTTCGCTTTTTACATCGCCGTGGTTACTCCGAATCCCACTAAAAGTAATTGCACTGAAGCAATGGCATCGAGCCTCATGTTTTGATACCACTTTTGTGGGGGTGCACACAGCGGTACGAGTCCCATTAACGGTGACGGAAGAAAAATAAATAAATATGTAAAGATATAAATAAAGGATACTGAATGACTTACTACATTAAGTCATGTAGTAACTTAAGGTAAGTCATGAGGCACCAATTGTTCCTCACCTATTAGGCCATGCAATGCATAGAGAGAGCAGTCAGTCACTGATCCACTCATAAAAGTTGGATGATTGGTAGTTTACTCAGAAAGGTGTAAATAAACTCATAAAATGAAAAACAAAAATAGTTATAACATATCCAGCCAGAATGACGATTGTGGGAAAACAAGGAAGTTTTCTGCATTGATGAGTGTATGTATATTTTTAACCTGTGTTGATTAGAGAATTAAACCATGTGCAGCTAATTCTTGTTTTTAAAAATCATTTCAGTTTTTTTGTTGCATGATCGTCCAGTCCTGGAGAAAAATATTGAAATGGATCATTAAAAAGCCCAAATATATGAACTTCAAACACTGTATGTCAGTGCCATGCTTTCACAAAATAAAGACCTGATGATGTCCAGATCCAAAACTGATGAATGTTAGAAGAAGAAAAATTAAAAACTGAATAAACTATTACATAAAACAAAGATTTGTGTTTTAACATCCAGTAAAATTAATTAAATTAACCTGCATACACAATTTTTATAATCCAAACAAAATTATTCCACATAATGTACAGACCTGGTCAGAAAATGCTCTTTTAACATACAAGTTTCCTTTTGCCGCGGTTGCTAGGAAACGGCTGGGCTCCGCTGGGGTTGCTAGGTAACGGGTAGTGACTGCTTATGTTTATTGAAATGGCTCATTTTCCATCCATCCATTTTCCGTCATCCTTCTCCCTAACGGGGTGGGGAGGTGCTGGTGCCTCTCCAGCTGCGTTCTGGGTGAGAGGCGGGGTCACCCTGGACAGGTCGCCAGTCTGTCGCAGGGCAACACAAAGACAAACAGGACAAACAACCATACACACACACAGACACACACACACCTAAGGAGAATCTGGAAAGCCCAATCAGCCGGACAGTCATGCTTTTGGACTGTGGGAGGAAGCCGGAGTACCCGGAGAGAACCCACGCATGCACAGGGAGAACATGCAAACTCCATGCAGGAAGACCCCGGGCCGGGAATCGAACCCAGGACCTTCTTGCTGCAAGGCAACAGCGCTACCCACTGCGCCACTGTGCAGCCCTGGCTCATTTTCAAAACACCAAAAAACAACTTATTGTTTTTTTTTTTTTTTTTCAAGGATTTAAGACCCAAAGTGAAAGAATAAAAACATGCAAAAAGCGAATTTTAGATAATAGGTGAGGCATTTTACTCTTGACACTGACCACCCTGGCTCCGAACCTCTGAATCGAACCCCTGATTTGTATAATTTATTTTTGTATCAGTTTTTAAATTGGTCTCTAAATTCTCCTTAGGTGTGAGAGTGTGCATGGTTGTTTGTCCTGTCTGTCTCTGTGTTGCCCTGTGATGGACTGGCGACCAGTCCAGGGTGACCCCACCTCTCGCCCGAAATGTTCACTGGAGATAGGCACCAGCACTCCTCTCGAATACCCTGGACAGGTTGCCGGCAACACAGACAGGTGAAAAACAACCGTGCATGCACACATCCACACTTAGTTTAGAGAAATCAATTCACCTAACAGTCATGCTTTTGGACTTTGGGAGGAAGCCGGAGTACCCGGAGAGAACCCACACATGCATGGGGAGAACATGCAAACTCCATGCAGAAATACCTCCCAGAGGACCACCTGAGCCTGGCTGGGAGGTTGATGGTACCTGCGACACTGGCAGTGGAGCAACTACCTGACGGCGGCAGAGCAGGAACCTCAGCGGTTCCTGCTCTGCCGCCGGGAGGAACCGGCAGAGGAACCTGCATCAATGTAGGATGCATCATCTTGCATCGATGATGCAGGATGCAGTCCTGCAGATCAGCCCGGAGACCAACAGGACTCACCACGTAGCCCTGGAGGCAGGCCACGGGGAGACCAACAGGACGTGATAGAAAGTCCTGGATGGAGGCCGGGAGGCCGGAGGAATATGATGTCTGCAGGTCTGTGATGCCGGACAGAGAACTTGGCGCCGGCGGCACTGCTTGCCCCAAGTTCCTCATCCTACACCAAGTGTCAAGCTCCCCTGACTCTGCAGTGGAGCTTGTGTCAAGCTCCACTGCAGAGTCAGGGGACTCTGCAGTCCAAGCTTTAATGCCACCGATAATCAAGTATAAAGTGGGAGCCATCATGACCCTTCTTATTTTAGAAGTACCATCTTTCAATCCAGTACCTGAGATTGTCTGTTCGGTACATTTTCCAAAGTGTATTGGAGACGCTTCCGACCACACGTCTGATGATTGTTGGCTGCTGCTGCCGCTCTTCTGAAACCAGCTGGCTGTCTTCCTGGGTTTCCTCGTCGGATGGCTGCTGGTTCTTCTGCAACTCTTTGGCCCTCAGCCTTTTCTTCAGCTGGTCCACTGCAAGCTTCAGGCTGGTGTTTTCCTGCTCAAAGGCGTTGTTTATATGTTCCAGAGCATCGCTTCTCATTCAGGGCGGTGTTTTCCTTCTCAAGGCATTGTTTTTGCTCCAGAGCAAGCTTTCAGCTTCAGGCTAGTGTTTTCCTGCTCATAGGCAGTGTTTATGGTCTCCAGAGCAGTGCTTTTCTGCTCCAGGGCGGTGCTTTTCAGCTGCAGGGAGTTGTTTTCCTGCTCCAGAGCAGCGCTTTCTCCCCAATCTCCTCCAGGGCAGCGCTTTTCTCCTTCAGGGCAGCGTTCTCCTGCTCCAGGGCATCGTTTATCTGCTCCAAGAAGTTGCTTTTCTGCTGCAACATAGTGTTTTGCTCCTCCACGGCAGAGCTTTTCAGCTTCAGGGCGGTGATTTCCTCCTTCAAGACAGTGCTTACCTCGTCGAATGTGGCGTTGTCCCGCTCCAGGGCGGCGGTTTTCTGCTCCAAATCGGCCTTTTTCTTCTTCAGGATGTTGTTTTCCTTCTCCAAAGAGTTGTTTTCCTTCTTCAGGACATTGTTTTTCTCCTCCAGAGCAGCGTTTTCCTGCTTCAGCACATTGTTAATCTGCACCAACGAGTTGTTTTCCTTCCTCAGGACGGTGGCTTTCTGCTCCAACTCTTTGGAGCCACCAGCTGGAGCTCTTTGGGGCTCCTGGGTGGTCTTTTTCTCTTCCAGAGCAGCCTTTTCCTTCTTCAGGACGTTGTTTTTCCGCTCCATATCGGCCTTTTCCCTCTCCAGAGCATTGCTTTTCTCCTCCAGAGCAGCCTTTTCCTTCTTCAGGACATCGTTTTTCTGTTCCAGAGCAGCCTTTTCCTTCTTCAGGACATTGTTTTTCTGCAGCAAAGAGTTGTTTTCCTTCTTCAGGGCGTCGGTTTTCTGTTCCAGAGCAGACTTTTCCTTCTTCAGGGCGTTTTTCTGTTCCAACTCTTTGGAGCCACCACCTGCAGCTCTTTGGAGCTCCAGGGTGGTGTTTTTCTCCTCCAGAGCAGCTTTTTCCTTCTTCAGGATGTCGTTTTTCTTCACCATATCGGCCTTTTCCTTCTCCAGGACGTTGTTTTTCTCCTGCAGAGCAGCCTTTTCCTTTTTCAAGATCTTGTTTTTCTCCTCCAGAGCAGCCTTGTCCCTCTTCAGGACATTGTTTTCCTGTTCCAACTCTTTGGAGCATGAAGCTCTTTGGAACTCCATGGTGGTGTTTTTCTCCTCCAGAGCAGCCCGTTTCTTCTCCAAGATGTAGTTTTTCTCCTCCAGAGCAGCCTTTTCCTTCTCCAGGACGTTGCTTTTCTGCTCCACAGCAGCTTTTGTCTTCTTCAGGATGTCGTTTTTCTTCTCCATATCGGCCTTTTCCTTCTCCAGGACATTGCTTTTCTGCTCCAGATCAGCCTTTTCCTTCTTCAGGACGTTATTTCTTTCCTCCAGATCATAGTTTTTGTGCTTCAGGGTGGACACCTCCTCATTTGCCTTATCCAGAGCGTCTCTTTCAGTGGACATCATGCTAACTTCTTTCAAGATGCCTTGTAGCTTCTCGGTCTCTCTCGCTACAATTTGTTGAAATTTCCCCCTGTCGCAACCAGAAGTTGACGGCCTACTGCTCCTACTCATTTTTAAGACTTTTTCTCTGGACGAATCAAAAAAATGTATCAGTGTTTTCCTTTATTCGGCTGTTAGTACAATTAGTACAATCTTTATCCTTCCTCTCCAGCTTCTGCAATGGTTATGAATTCACAAGTGCAGATTTGTGATGTATTCTCGCTCCACAAAGGGTGCATCACTCTTTGTGACATCAAATTGTGTGATGTCACAAATTGATGTCACTACCTCAGCAGAACAACTAGAAAACTGCTGAAGTTTGAATAAAAACAAACTTTACAGCTGAAGCTGATGGCCACTGGAGACAGTTCAGTCGGTAATATATCACCAAGGCTGAAATCTGCACTTGGGAGACAGCGGCTCTTGAGGACAATGGACTGGCACAGCAGGGTGCGAGGACCAACGGTCAAATGGTGCCCGAAAACAGAAACCCAGCTGATGCCTTGGAAGCCACCATTTCCGACTGTCTTTCTGACCAGTGTCCATTCATGGATAAGAAAGTGGATTTGTTGCATCTGAGGCTGAGGGTTTCTGCAGAGATGAAGGTCTGTGCCGTTCTTTGCCTAACATAAAGCTGGCTTAACAGCAACAAGCAGCTGAGCCTTCCAGATCAACTATTCAGTTATGGTCACCTAGCAACTCACTCATTCTTTGGTTACCTAGCAACAGCCCTTTGAGTCACTTGCGCAGCAGCAGTTTCTGGTTTCGCCTCCATTCCTCATAATTGCTTAAAAATAAAAAAGAAAAAAAGAAAAAAAAATGTTGTGTGAAAACTATGGATAAAACAGGAAAGTATTCCAAATATTTAAAACAGAAAAACTAATTAAAAAATTATTGATGCAGATATAAGACACTTATTTCATGATATTGTAATATTGTTCAGCTTTTAGACTATTTCTGTGTTTAAAATCAATTTTTAATTAGTTATTATTTAGTATTTTCTGAGAAATTGAGTTTGATTAGTTTGAATGTAATTACTGAAATTCATGGTTTGGGTAATGTTACCATTAACCAAATCTATATGAGTTACATCAACATTTAATTTCCATTTGGGATCAGTAAAGTTGAATTTTGAAGGCAAACTTTTACCAAGTGTTTTCTTTTGTCTAGTTTCTAGTGAAAATTTCTTAGTACACTTAAAATAAGACAAAACTGACTAATAAGCAAATTTTAAGCAAGATATAAGAGCTTGTTTGAGTCAATAATTCCTTAATATTGGTTAAAATAACTACTATGTGAAATAATCTACCAATAGAACTAGTATTTTTTTGTCAACATTAAGAAATTATTGACGTGAAACAAGCTTTTATATCTTGCTGAAAAGTTACTTGTCTTATTTTAAGTGTAGAGACATATTCACATTAGAAATTAGACTAAAACATTTAATAAGTGCATCCTGAAGTCCTTTCTTGTCAGAGTATTGTCAGGTTTTATTTACTTGGGTAAAAGACTCACCTGTCAGAGCATGCCCAGCCTGAAACCCGATACCTGCTCTGCTGCATCGATTCACCACAATAAATCGAGATTTTCCTGCTTCTCTTCCACTTTTTGTTTCTTCTTTGTCTCCCTCTCTCTCCTTTTCATTATTTCACACCTGGAAAACAATTGTAAAGGTCAAGCCACACAGCTTTCTGCCTGCCAGTGCCCAAACATTTCTCTGCCTGTGTCTGTGAAACCACGCTAACATCCTCTGAGAACGTCTTAATTTAATCATTTAAATATGAATGATTCAATTTGCATAATTATACAAGTGGAGGGGATGTGGCCAGGGGCGGAAAATAGTACCCGCCACTGTGGGGGGTTGGCAATTTGAACAGGAACGAAAGAAGAAGAAGCTTATTCAATGAAATCCCTTGGTTCTCCTTGGCCCTTCCCTCTGGTCACCTTAAAAAGGAACTTCTGCTCATCTGGGTTGTTGGTTCTTATGTCTCTCGTCCACTTCTTGAAATGCAAACATTACTTTCATCTCAAGTTAGATGATGTTATTTCTGTTTCAGGATGGCTGAAAATGAGTAACATATATTAGATTTGTCTTTGTGTGGGGTCTTCACCTTCTGTCCAAAACTCACAATCTTCTCAAGGCTGCTGTTATCCTTGTTTCTACTGCATTTTTTTCTTTCCACTCAATTTTACAATAATTTGTTTTGTGTCTTTTTTTTTTTAGCTTATAATCAGTCAGCAGTTTTTACCAATGATTATGTTGACCATAATTTAGGGCTAACAATATGTATCGCGATAGACACTTGATCAATATCAATAGATAATACATATGAGAAAATATTAAATATTAAATGAACAGGTGATTAATTGCAGGAATGCAAAGAAGGTAATGCAGTCATATGAATCAGTTGTATGGCCTCCTTTATTTTTTAATAGTTAAAAAAAGCATCCTTTTTGCTCAAGTGGGTAATAGTGTTGTGTTTGTGTACCTTCAGTATCCTGCAGCTCACGTTGCTCAGGGGTCACGCAGTTTGCAGCAGACCATCCTTCTTCGCAAACCCACGCAAGCTGCAGGGTACCACTGCGATAACACTGTTGATTTTGACGCTGTGGCATCAGCCGCGACAATTTTAACTCATTTAAGCCGCAGCAGCCAATGGATCCGGGGGGTGGATAGGGCTCGCTAGGGGAGTTGTCTGCAAGCAAGTAAGCCGATTGGGTCGCCTTAAAAAGGGCACACCTCCGCCTTCTGCCGCCGTACAGAAATAGAAAGGTCTGGCAGGGAGAGCAGCTCTAGTAAGAGGGACAAATTAAGAGTATTTATCGGAGTGAGAGCTGGTTTCATTAGCAGTACTAGCTGTTTACCTTCTCCAGCCGGGCTGACCACCGAGCCGGGGGGTAAATCTGCTGCTTCTATCAGATACAAAAACAGATATATTCTTTTATAATTCATTCTGAATTACAGCTTAAGTCCCCGTGAAGGCTTCCAACTTGTTAATTTTCTAAAGGAATGGCCCTAGACTTCGCCGCTGGATGTGTGGGAGGTGAGTGCGTGTTATTTTCCTGTCGGTGAGTTAGCATCGCTGTTAGCATTAGCTTTAGCCGCGCCGGTGATTTTCCATAAGGGGGAAGCTCATGCAGCTGGAAAATAAAAGGAACAGCTGCGAGTTTCAAACCTGCTCCGGGTCGACATCATTTTTTATAACAACATAGAGTGATGGTGATACAGTGGAGGCTGTGAATTAGCAAGTATTTATTAATGAATGTATTTTTTGGGGCTGGTAGTAACCCGGATGGAACTTTTGGGATCTGCAGATCAGACTGGGTGTTTGTGGTTCCCAGCGTGTTTCCCAATATCCCAGCAGCTGCATTAGGAAATACCAGCACTCTGATCTTTCTACAGCTGACACAGAGTTTAATAAACTTAATATTCCCATTTCTTTCTGTCCTGTGTTGACTCACCATTAATCATCTTCATTATTACCCTGGGGAGTTGCACAATAAAAGGACAAGGGGTTGGGTTCAGAAGTATACAACCAGTTTATGCACATATATATTGGAGAAATAAGAAAGAAAATTGACTTGAAACGTTTATTTTATCAATTTCAAATGGTTAAAAATAAAAACAAAAAGAAATCAGTAGGATAAGAGGGAACGTGTGTAGAAAATAGTTGGCTTCCCATTACTTTTCTGTTTGAAAATAATTGGGAAGAAGTGAACATTTCTTATGTTTCAGCTTCCAGATTATTTCTTATGATTCAAAAGATTGAAATCTTGGATTTTAGTGAAAATTTTGTATTTTAACTTTAAAGTTTGGGAACTTTTGTTCAATAAATTAATTTGAAGCAGGTAAGCATAAACGAGAACAAAATAATTAGATTACCATTACCTTTTTGTTTGAAGTGAAGACAAAAAGGTCTTCACTTTTTGTCTTCAAAAAGTGAAGACTTCTTGTCTTCACTTTTTGAAGCTAGAAGCTAAGCTAACAATCTTAGCTTCTAGATTATTTCTTATGATTCAAAAGATTAGAGTCTTGAGTTTTCAGTGAAAATTATGTAAAAGTTATCTTTTAACTTTAAAGTTTGGTAATTTCAGTTCAATATACATTTACTTTTTTAAACAAAGAAAACAAGGAACCAGTAAATCAAGAGAAAATGAAATAATTAGCTTACCACTACTGGAAATCACAAGGAAGTGTTGAACACTTATGTTTTAGCTTCCAGATTATTTCTTATGTTTCAAACATTAAAATTCCTCTAAAGATTGTCTTTTAACTTTAAAGTTGGACAACTTTATTTCAATACATCAATTTATTTTTGTGTTTAAGTAACTCACAGACAAATGCACACTTAAAAAATACAATATTTTTGTTTTTTTCCTGTCATGTCGCCACATTACAGGCGTAGCGTATGGAGAAAATGGTTGCCAACATGTGCTGGTTTAAATTTGCTCTAAAAAACTGAAGTATTAAGACAGTCTAGTTGCTTTTTTAAAATTTTTATCAAGACTGCTCCCAGTATCAAAGCAGACAGATTATATTGTATCTCTTTTTAGAAACTTTTTGCCTTTTTTGGGCTTTTGAGGATCTTAAAACAGGATTTAAAAATGTGCGGTTCTGATACTGGATTTTGCTTGAATCCCAAAGAAAGTCTTTGCTCTTGCATTCTTGCTCACAAATTGTGCCTCAAATAACTTTGGATAATTAATTCGTAGATGTTGAATTATAGATGATCAGAGTGGATTCAGATGTCGACACTGTTGAATGAGAAGCCGAGAAACAGCTCAGCGTTTCAGGATTCATGAAACAGATAAGAAGTAGATGTTTTTTGCTGAATGTTATCGTAAAAGTTGCAATCTGGGAAGTTTGTGGGAGTCCTGAGTTCATTCATTCTTGGAAAACTTGTTTCCACTGAAAAGCAGCAACAAAAACGTTTGGGAAACTTGTCAGCTGTTTGGTTCTTCACTCAAGGCTGTGCTGCAAACATCTGCGAAGAGTTTGGAGGGAGGTGCAGGTGGCACCTTATTAAACAAAATCAACAGTTAATAATAGAAAAGCAAATATTTCAGAATCTAGAGATTAGTTTTAATTGAGATGCCAGTTTTTATATTAAAATCGTTTATAAATTCAGTTTAAATGATGTGGCAAGAGGAGAAGACAGTGTGAACAAATAAAACATTTTAAATTCCTTCAATTTAAATTGAAACAGAAACTGGTTATAAAAAAAAAAAAGTTTCCTCCTGGGAAAGCATGTGGCGACTGTAAGCAACTCATTTAATCAAGGTTTTATAGTCTGTTTTGATTTGGATAAATGTCCCAAATGTTCCTGGAAACGATAAACATAAAAGTTGTAGCTTTCACTTTTAAGTTTTTGTTTTAAAACGTCACAATGTGAACAAAAAGTCCTTTATAATCTGGACAGATTAAAATAGTGAAAAGTTTAACTTTTCTAGCTTGAGAATCTAGAACAGATTCTAGATTCTCAAGCTAGAAAAGTGAAAGTTCGTAACCCTGATGGATATTGGTTACAAACAAATACAAATAAAAAAAAGAAATCCCAATTTAAGTTAAAAACAAAACAAAAAAAAAACAAACAAAAAAAAAAAAACATGGTAAAGAATCTTACCAAATGTTTTTGTATGGTTTTATTTTAGTTTTGTCCTATTTTACATGTTCAAGCTTTTCCAGCTTGTTTTAAGATGGTAATTCTTAATATTGATGATAAAAGTGCTAGTTCAATTGGCAGATTATTTAATCTGTTACTTTGGAAAAATGTTTTGTTACAAGTGAAATAATCTGTACTTTTTAAAAAAATCTGTACTTTTTAAAAAACAATATTAAGGAATTATAAAGATGACATTTCTTGCTGAAAGTTACTTGTATGTTAGTTTTGTCTTATTTAAAGTGTAATAATATATTTGCAATAGAAATGAGACCAAAAATACTTGGTAAGATTTTGTTTTTGCAGTGCAGCGTCTGTTTTTTTTCTGCATGTAATAACTCACTTATGATGTTCTATGAATGACCTGCTTAGGGTCATATTAACTTTGTCAGAAATGTTTCTCGCCCACAAAGGTCAGCGAGTTAAAACCAGCTGAGAACCGAAACTATGCGTTTCCCTACAAATTTAAACCTTCCTGTTCATTTTTACGCATGTTTTTGTTTTCAAAGTGTGCTTTGGCTTACCGATGGAGAAAATTGGTTTAAAACTGAGTTTTGGGATCATTGACATGAGTCAAGGACAGGCCGCGTTACGACTGACGTCACCGCTTTTATGTGCAGCGACCAACTGATAACTCGACAGCTGGCCGGGCCGCAAAGGGAGCCAAAAAACAAAAGGCTTCCACAGATGTATAAAAAACACATTTGCAGTTGCAGAAATATATGATAAAACTTGATTAAATGCAAAAATTAAAACAGATTTGCTCAAAAATGTCACAATTTGGTGTAATTTTCACAAATATCTCCAATGCCAAGAAAAATAGCATTTTACGGTTTTTGCATCAGAATATGAGATAAATATTAATATCACATGAAAAGCTGAAGAATGATTTAAATTAGGGGGGAAAATACCAAGAATCACTGAAAAAGAAAACATGAAAGCACCCAAATAAAGACAGAATTCAACTTCCTTAGTTAACAAATGTAAACAAAAATGTTTGTAGGATTTTTTGGTCGTTTGTAAAAGACTACAAACCATTTCTTCTGCTAGCACTCAGCTAGCATGTTTTCTGGTTCTGTTCACCCAGAATGCCTTGCTCTGTGGTCCACTTCCTGTTTTTTGCGCATTCACACCTTTCCAAATGAACCCAACTTTCTAGAAAAACAAACTACAGTTCGATTAAATGGTGTCGATTCACCGTCAGTCGACGTCAAATTTATTTGTCGCACATTTAAACCATCTGCAGTTGAGTAAAGTGCTTCACAATTTACAGCAACCATCATGGTGCAAAACAAAGATTAAAACCCAGATATTAAACAGGAATCAAGCAGTTGTAGTCAAGATTTGCTTTCTGCTTGGACTTGTTGCTATTATATTTTGTGAAAAAAAAAAATGTAACCAGGAAGTCAGAAAACTGAAATCGGTGCACAGATATACTCTTGTATATATTAAGTTTTATGTTTTTGCAGGTGCTGCTGGTGTTTTGGTCGGCCATCCATTTGATACTGTAAAGGTGGGTGTTTCCTAATTTCTTCCTTTTATTTTCTTTCACCTTTGTTAGGCAATAAACATAATTTACTGAATTGACACTTTTTTAAAGAACAGAACATAAACATTTTCAACATAAAGATGAAATCTGTAAATATTTTTCCCATGTATGTTTTATTTCTATAGTTCATTTCACTAAATTGGGGCCAGAAAATCCTCTAAGGGGACAATACTTCCTAATCCATTATTCATTTTCTTAAACTACAAAACCCTAAAAAATTATATTTCCGGTCAGCTGTCATTACTTCAGAGAATGCGTGTGAATATTGGCAGCGTTTTGAATGAATCCAATAACTCATAGGATATGTTCACACTGCAGCCTGAAGTGACCCAAAACTGATTTTATTTGTATTGTTTTTACAGTCATTTTTTCCAAATGTGAGTTTTTTAATTTAACTAAGTGACAAGTATACAAAAATATTTACATATAGAAATTATCCTGAGGGTCTTTTCATTAGTAGATTGTTATTGATTTAACGTATAGTTCCATATCTTTAATAAAATGAGGAAAATGTGGTGCTTTATTGGTCAATTTTCATATATAAATGTAAAATTTAGCAAAACAAATGTGCAAGTTCATTATATAAAACATTTTTTAGGATCCTTTCTGGGGAATTTAGAAAAACGGAATATAATATTTCCCTAACTTCAGTAAAAACACGTTAAAATATGGTTATTAATAAACCACCTTCCAAAGTTTGGTGCCAAAAGATGCGTCAGAGTATTTTTAAATTTTACTACAGGGTGAATTTTAAATGACATTTCCTTCACATTATTTACGATTAAATATAATCCAGGCAGTTTTCCAGTTGATAATCCGTCCAAATGTGCGATTTGTATGGAAAAAAAAAAAAGACCTGAAATGTCCCGCATGCGCAGTCGAGGGCGCAGTAACGTCCCACATAGTGAGCATGCGCAATGTTAAAAAGAAGTGCTCAGTATTTGCGGAAGTAAACATGGATGCTAATAACTTACGGGTTTAAAGTTCTCACATTCATAACTTGATGCTCATTGTTGTCCGCCATAATGTTGTTTGTAGTTTTTTCGTTACGTTTGCGCGTCAGGACGCAGAATAGTCGAGAATCAACGACGTTCCGGTCGGACGAATAAACGACGGATTTAGACCCACATATTGGATCAAAAAATCCAATTTGTGTTCTTCAGACTGTCATAAAAAATGGGATACGGGTCGCATTAAGGCAAAAGGAAAACAAATAAAATCGGATTCTGGTCACTTCCGGGTGCAGTGCGAACGTAGCCGTCATAAAGTCAATATGTCCGCGCTGGAAAAGCGTCCGCTGGTGAGGAAGCTTCTTCACATGATGGCGAATGTTAGTGTTGCAGCTTGTTTTAGAGGCTGAATGGATGTTGGTTGTAGTTCTTTTTACACCTTGCTGTTTGATGTCATTTCTCCCTGAGCCGGTGTCTGCTTGGGGCTCGGGGCGGCTGTCTTTAACAGCTACAGTGTCACTGTGTTGTAGATGAGAGAGAGAAATAAACAACCTCTCCACGGAAATGTGACCTAGTAAGTATGGTCCAGGTCTTTCTTTATTTCACCCAATGTCCTGTCTTGAGCTATAGAAGTATAAAAGCCAAGAAGGCATTTTTATTTTCTTTTTTTTCTCCTACTTATTTATTTTTCTTTGTTATTTTACTCAACGTTTTACTCGGTAATGCTGCACCCCATAAGCATTTTAACCCCTCAAACGAATGATTGTCTGCTTATTTCCCTGCTTTGTTCACTGGAAAAACACGACCTTACCAAGTATTTTTGGTCTAGTGCAACTTCAGATGACTAAAGCTCTATAAACACTTTCTGAATCATTAATAACTGTTAATACGTGCTAAAAATGTTAAGCTTACAAGTACTTGTTGTGCTTACAATGTAGTCTGAAACATTTAGTGCAATAAAATAAATAGGTCAGACAAGAAACTAGTTGGTTTAATCTCCTTCTCACAATTGATGCATAACTGTTATTAATTATTTAGAAAGTGTTAAGAGATGAATTAATAACATCTATATGAGGAGCTTTATGAAAACATGATACCTTAGTACATTTAATATAAAAACTAACACATAAGCAAGTTGTCAGTCAGCTATTGAAGCTTGTTTTAAGTGAATAATTCCTTAATATTGACAGAAAACGTACTGGTTAAACTGGCAAATTATTTCACTTTAAACAATGAGAAAACTGTATTATAAGTAAAATAATCTAATTTAACAAGTACTTTTTCTGCAATTTTAAAGACTTACTTATTGAAAAGTTAGAACTTATTTCAAGTGTACTAAGGTATTTGCACTATAGAAAAGACCAAATTTGCTTAGTGAGATTTTGTGTTTTTGCAGTGATATATAATCACTGTGCTCTTTGTTTTGTGTCTTTCAAATGCTCCACTAACGTTAGCACTGTCGTCCCCAGGTGCGGCTTCAGGTTCAAAATGTGGACAAACCTCTTTACCGCGGGACTGTGCACTGCTTTCAGTCGATCGTGCGCCAAGAATCGGTAAGTGTCGGCCTCTCTGTTATCCTTCTTGGGTTTGAAGTGTCTAGTTTCAGCTCCATCTGCGATTACATGCATCAGCCCCACCTTACAGAGAGGAGTGTCTTTCAGCTGGGATCAGTGAGCCAAATAAGGCTTTGGACTTTTGTGCTATTCGTGGCGTATGCTTGGTCTCATCACTTTCACACGTGGTGGAATTATGATTGTAACATTTGACTTCTTAGAAACTTGGTTGCATTTAGTTGGAGTCATGATTGTAAGTTAATGCAGCAGACGGTTGAATATTTCAGAAAAATCTTTAAAGAACCAAAGATGTTCCCAGGAGCTTGCTTGTTTGGAAAATTCAGGATGTAAAAGAATTTATTTTTGAGCTACATTTGCTAATATTTGCTACAGATGAATATTTTTGGTGTCAAATAAGGCATGATTAGATTTAAAAATTTACTGAGGTATTTTCTGATTTTTATATATTTTCTTAAGGTTTTTTTTTTTTGTGTTTTGTTCTGGTGGACATACTTCAAAAAGGCTGCCATGGTTATAATGGAGAATAAATGTTAGCACAAAAACCAGCAGTAGTTATTGCCATTAGGAAGCTAGCTACCACCAAACTCAGTAGTTGGCTACTACATTGGTGGTAGCTAATGCTAATATTAACTACCACCAATATTGCAAAACAAAAAATACTAAAATCTAATGAACTGTCAAACTCAAAAAGTAGCAGAAGCTAATGCTAAGTACAAAAAGCATTGCTATAAACTAAATCCAAACCGCTAAACGCACAGCATTATCAGAGAGTAATGCTAACTGTTGAGGTGTCTTCATCTGTTGCACGTCTTCGTCTCGTTTTATGTTTCTTTTGTAAACCCAGGTGAAAGAAAACCTCTTTGTTTGTCTTTTCTACAGATGCTCGGTCTGTATAAAGGCATCGGTTCTCCAATGATGGGGCTGACGTTCATCAACGCCATTGTCTTCGGCGTCCAAGGCAACGCCATGCGGAAGCTCGGCCGCGACACGCCCCTCAACCAGTTCCTGGCGGGCGCCGCCGCCGGAGCCATCCAGTGCGTCATCTGCTGCCCGATGGAGCTGGCGAAGACGCGCATGCAGATGCAGGGAACCGGCGAGAAGAAGTCCAAGAAGAAGATGTACAAGAACTCCCTGGACTGCCTGGTGAGAATCTACAGGAAGGAAGGGTTCCGGGGCATCAACCGCGGCATGGTGACCACGCTGCTGCGAGAGACGCCCGGCTTTGGCGTGTACTTCCTGGCGTACGACGTGCTGACGCGTTCGCTGGGCTGCGAGCCAGAGGACCCGTACATGATCCCGAAGCTGCTGTTCGCCGGCGGGATGTCGGGCATCGCCTCCTGGCTCTCCACGTACCCGGTGGACGTCATCAAGTCGCGGCTGCAGGCCGACGGCGTCGGCGGCGTCAACAAGTATGGCGGGATCGCGGACTGCGTCAGGCAGAGCTTACAGAAGGAGGGGTACCGGGTTTTCACGCGCGGCCTCACGTCCACGCTGCTGCGCGCGTTCCCGGTCAATGCCACCACCTTCGCCACTGTGACTCTGTTTTTAATGTACATGCGACGGGAGGAGGAATGCAGCATGCAGAACTCTGAGCCGCCCGCCGTGCAGCTGCAGCCGCAGCCGACCAGCATGTAAGGCACAGGTTAGCCGATGCGCACCTCTCCATCCGTCTGTGGTATTTAAAACTTTTTTTTTTTTAAACTAAAAACTAAATTTGTGTGTATATATGGCTTCGTTTCTCACCCATGCTTTTGTACAATAGTTCTATTGTGCACCGATTGCAGTTTTTAGGACGATTACAATCTTTAAATAAGAAACACACATAGATTCTGCAGTCATGTTAACGGTTAGCGTTGCTTTCTGCTTATTTTATGCGTTTAGCAGTTTGGAGTTAGCTTCTGGTAATGCTTCTGTATCTTTAAAAAAGCCGATTCCGATTTTGGACGATACTAATGTTTATTTTTTTGTCTGAAATGTTGGTAAATGTAGCAGTTTGTAACAGTGGGGTGACTATTGTTAACTGCAAATGTGCAGTTGAAATAAGATCGGCTGTACATGCAAGTATCAACCGATCAACCAAAATAAATCGGTGCACCCATACTGTATCGTTACTGTAATTGTTACGAATAAGTTTAAAAACAATAATGCTGATTAGTAAGAATGCATAAATATGAGCCAATAACCGTATTTGATATTTGCAGATACCTTTTACGACACATTTTGGGGGGTTAAATGAATATAGATAGCTCATATCTGACAAATTTTGTCCACTACCGATGCTGGTTCTGATATTTATCGTGCATCCCCACTATCTAGGTCAGATAGTGACTGCATGCGTGTAAATCGGTGCAGTTATTCTGTTAATTTTTTATGACATTAACTTATCAAAACTATCATGATTATCTGGCATCTTGCAATAACGGAGAATAGTTTACAAAAACATTCCCAAAGTATTTTAAAAGGTCGGCTTGCTTTGTGTGACTTTAACCTCCTTTCAGTGTTACATAAATACATTTCTGGATGTTTTCTCAGATGAACTCAAATGTAAGTCTGCGTTTTAAAGAAGCACCTTATAATAACCACATGAATGGTTGAAGAAACTAAGGCGAAGTGTTTCCTTTTTTTTTTTTTTTTTGCAGTAACTATTAAACACTGAATGCTGTGTTGAGTTGGAAGAAATGAGAACTGTTATCAGAAGTCACTTTGTCCACCAGGGGGCAGCAGTAGACCAGCTAGTTCGCCCATTTGCACCAATAGCTGCTCTTTTTACATACCTGCATATTTTACTGAATAAGATGGATTATACTGGATGAATGTTGAGACTCAAGAGCTTAAATGTGGGTTAAATTTCCCAATAATCATGCAGAAACACGTAATATTCCTGTGTGTAGACAGTGAGTGTTGTGCTGGACATGATGTACATTAATGTGAAGGTGCTGCTGATTGTTGTTGAGACTTTAGAATGACTTGTAAATCTTTTTTGTAATTTTGTTTCGCCTTTTTTTTTTTTAAGTTGGAAGGACTGCTTTAGCCGAATGCTGCTTTGTATTCTGTATGATACTTTGCACCAAAGTAGCCATCCAAATGTAGATCTTTAAAAAATAAATAAAGATTTGTTTTCTATGACAGTTTGCACAAGTGTTAATTGTGGAAAATGAAAGCATTTTGACGTCAGAAGATGCTGACCTCTAGCGGTGAAAAGCAACATTACGAGTAAAAAAAAAAAAAGCAAATCAGAACAAATAAAACATTTTATTTATTGTACTTTAATGCACATTATTTGACAAAAGTGTGCTTCAGATTTCTTGAGGAGGATCTTAGTGTTAAGAAATTGGACAAAAAGATGAGAATAAAAATAAACATTTCATCAACTTTAATGTTGAGGTTTGTTGAATTTTTTAAAAATTCTTTCTTTTTATGATCCAACAATCCGGAGTCCATGTACAGATTTCTTACAATTTTGACTATTTTGTAAGTAAAACCTTTTATTCAATAAAAATAAAAGGTTATAGGTTATAAGGGTGTTTAAATGTATTAAACACCATTGGTTTCTTGTGCAAAAGACGAGGCGTTTCTCTCACTGAGGAATTTCAACAAAGTTACATAGTAACTGGAATCAGCAAATCGGGGAACAAAAGTGCAATAATTCTATAATCTATAAATCAGCAGACTTTTAAATGTAAATGAAATTGAACATAAACTCATGATGCGTTTAAATTTTAATGGCTGTATTCCCATTTTTTGTTTTAAATATTCCATGCAGGTTTTTACTTTCAGAATATTTATTGAATTGTTGCACTTTTGAGCCTCGATATTTTTGCCAAAGTGGCTTGTTAGTCTGCCGGGTTATGCGTCTCCTTCGGGGCTCTAGTCGGTTTTTCCAGCTTTGGGTGTTTTGGTGAAGAGGGCGGAGTCAGAGGAGCGACGCAGGAAGCGGTAGATCCCCTCGGCTCTGGATCGGCTCATGCATCCGCCTTTCTGGATCGACTCGACGGAGCTGGAAGTAAAAAACGAGAGGAGAAAATACACAATTAAGACACATTTGAGTTGTCCAGATTCTCTACTGACTCAATTACAGAATAAATTATTTATTCACAGATTGATGAATAAATGAATGGATGTGGGATAAAATGTTGCATGGATAAAAGGATGAATAACGGGACAGACGAACGGAGGAATAGCTGAACTGATGGATGGATGTAGGAGCAAACAAACGGTCAAACAGACAGAAGGACAAATGGTTGGATAGATGAAGGGATGAACAGATGTGGATAGATGAAGGGATGAACAGATGTGGATAGATGAAGGGATGGATGAATGAATAGAGATGAACAGTTGACTGGATGGATGAACAGATGGACCCGTCACGGTTCTGTCAGAACTTTTACCCGTTCATCAGCTGTGCGACGCAGTGGAAGTTGTGCAGCAGGTTGAGAGCGTGAACATGGCTGACCGATGGCAGACTCAGGTACATCTGCAGCGCCTGCTCCCTGCGCTGACCTTTGACCTTCAGGGGCACCGCGACGCCCTGACCTTTACGGTGCTCCAGCTTGGCCAGGTCCGCCAACAACCCGGCGGTCTCCTCGGCGCCGTCGCTCCACAGCAGGCGAACGCCGGCCCGGACCAGGGCCACTAAAGTGTTGTCATAGTAACGGGTTCGCTGGAAAGGGCGGGAAACTTCACCTGCGTCATAAACAAAAGTGGTCAGGCTTGTTTGTCACTTTTATTAAAAAATATTTTTGACGTGTCATTTTTGAAACAACCAATCAGAGGCAGGGGGAGGGGCTTAGTGCTGTCAATCAACCTCATGTATGCTGCAGCTGGTTCAACACAACTTACCCTGCCACAGATGCTAATGCTATTTAGCGTAGCAGCAGATGATGGTGGAAAAACAGTTTGCCTGTAACTGCAAGGGGTTTCTCTGCCATTTGGACATTGAGCAGCGTATGTATAAGCCTGATTGTCAGCCTTAATACTTTCCACCTAGCTCTGATTAGTTTTGATCGAGAGGAGGTACAGAAAATCATTTTTTTCACAGTTATCTGTCTCCATACCATTTGGTGAAATTTTAAATACGGAAAAACATATTTTTGTAAATATAACTTTACAGCTTTCCTTGTAAAAGTAGCAACTTTTACAAAGATCTGTCTTCCACATATTTGTTAAAACTGTTGCAGTATGAAAAAAAAAACTGGAGCTCCTCTGCCTTCTCTCTCCAATACCTAGAAACAACCAATCAGAACCAGGGGGCGTGTCTTAGCGCTGTCAATCACAAGCTGGTGTGGGGCTGCAGCTAGTGCAGAATGTCATGAATGCTAAGGATAGTTAGCATAGCCAACGATGACATTGGATGAAGGATTTTCCAGTAATTTCTTTGCCTTTAACACATTTAGCAGTGCTAAGAACCGCCTCCTGGCTCTGATTGGTTGTTTCTGACTGGAAGCGGTTCATTGGTTCAGACAGGAGATTTAATTTTTCACAGATTTGTCTTATACCATATTGTCACAACATGGTGAAAAAACCAACACATTTTTATAAAAGTTACACAGTGCAGCTTTAAATCAGGCCGTAAATGTTTAAACCCACCCTGCTTGGATCGATCTTTCTCCACTATCACACAAACTCGCTCAAACAACCCCTGCATGTTGCTCAATCTCTCCGCCAGTCGCTTCCGGTTCTGCATCGCGGCCAAATCCGATTGGCTCTGCCTCATCACCGCCATGCGGTTGCTCACGATGAAGTAGTTGCTGTCCAGCGAGCAGACGTGGACGTCGGCCCCGTGGCGCTGACGCAGACTCATCACCAGCTCCACCATGCCGCCGGTGCAGCGGCTGTCCACCAGGATGCTGACCGACCCGGGGAGAGGCGGCGGTACCGGATCCTGAGGACCGGATCCCTGAGCCGCTGAGGACGCGGAAGGGAGACCCTGCAAAGTTAGGGTGAGAGGTCAAACGCTGTGCTTCCGTTACAAGTGTGTGCAAATTTTTGTCGATCTAATAATAATAATCCAAAAAAAAGAGTATGTCGCATTAATATTGAAATTAAGCTCATAATCAAGAATCAGAGAAGACATTACGTCAAACACCTGATATTTGGAAGCGCTACATATGCAGCATTTTGGGAAATTATTAAATATTTGTTAATTTTACAGAAAATCAGTGGATTCAACATATTTAAATGGCACAACTTTCTATAAACTGGACACACAATCCGGAAACAAACACTAAATCCATCATCCTCTTACTACTTCCTGTCGTCTTATTTGTTGTTTCCGCCAGTAGTAACATCCGGTTGTCGATCACGTGACTCAAAGTTTTTTATTATTATTATTAACATCTACAATCAACCTCAAAAAGATACCATATGTTATGTTTTCACTACACATACAGAAAAAACAAACAACCCTAAACAAATTTCTTTACCGTTATTGAAGTCGGCTCTGGCTCTGCGAAGTCGAGCTCATCCGAGAGCAGATGCTGATTCTCTAACCTCCGACGACACCTGCAGGAAAAACCGGAAATGACCAGGGCTGGGCAATAAACCAATAACATGAATCGCATCATATCATTAGAAAACCACTTACATAATTGAAGTGATCTAAAATAGGCAAAGGAAGGGCTGCTCAACTGACTCACTCATTTTTGGTTACCTAGCAACAACATGTTGACAAACGTTCTAGAAACTTTCTTGTTGTTCTTGTTTTGTGCTTGTATCTCCATAAGCCTGTTACAATAACACATTTTGCTGGACGATAAATTGTCGCAGACGTTATCGCAAAGGAGTTTTGAGATCAAAGTAACAGAATAAAGATTTTTCTCAACCGATTTTTGGTAGAAAAGGAGAAAAACAATAAATAATGCAAGTGGAAATGATTGAGTTTGTTTTAATTTGTTGTATAACTGATTTATTGCTTACTGTGACAGGCCTATATCTCCATAAGCTTAAATATTGCAGATGCTGCTGGAGGACAGATCTCTGTAGCAGTCCGTATTACAGTAAATCTGAAGAAGACTCTGACTGAAGACAGTCAGTATGTTTTGCACCTACTTACCTTTCATTTTGCTGCTCTTCACTCTGTTCTTTACTCATCAATGAGACTTTAGATGCTACGCTAGCAGAAGCAGAGGACAATGTCTTCTGTCCAATGGGATCTGGATTCTGATTTTTGCCCACTTCCTCCGGCTCCTCTTCGCTGGACTCGTTCAGGCAGACGACCCGCGAGCGTTTGGTTCTGGTTCTTTGCTCTGCAGCAGGCTCAGTTCTGGCGTTGGTTTCGAGTCCCGCTCTGGCTTTGTGCAGGAAAATGCGGCGTCTGGTTGCGTACTGCCGTCTCCCGTCAACGAGCGACACGTCGGGAAGAAGTTCGACGTCTTCAGGCTCTTCCTCGTTACTCTCCTCCTCTTCTTCATCACTGCCAACCACAAAGCTGTCCTCTGCGTACGTCTCATCCAGCTCAGGCACCTGCCAGCAAAAGGTCATTTCACGTCATTTTGGGTTTTGTTTTATGTATTTTCCAGGCATATAGTGGCATTTTGTAGCACAATTAAGTAAGCTTGGACCTTCAGCTATTATAAAACTCAAATACACTGTAAAAAACAAACAATCTTACCATTTAGTCTGGGTGGAAATATTTTACTACACTTAAATTAAGACAAAACTAACTTAATAGTACCTTGTCAGGAAGGTATAATAGGTTGTTTTAAGTAGGTAATTCCTTAATATTGATGAAAAAGTACTTGTTCCATCAGCAAATTATTTTACTTATAACAATGGGAAATTGTCTTATAAGTAAATTTATCTGCCAAAAGAATTTGGACTTTTTCATCAATATTAAGGAGTCATTTACTTAAACAAGTTGCTATACCTTGTTGAAAAGATACTTGTGAGTTAGTTTTGTCTTATTTTATGTATAATAGGATTTTTGGATTAGAAACCAGACTAACAATACTTGGTGAGATTTGTTGTTTTTGCAGTGTATGGCTTTAAAAGAAATTTGACTGGAATTTGATATCTTGAAATTGGGCTTCTATCTCTTTAAGAGATAGAACTCTTTAAGAACTCCTGCTTCTTTCTGAAACTCCCTTCAGGAAGTAATCACATCATGGCTCCTTTATTAACCCTTTAACAACATTTTTAACAGCATTGCACTGAGAAGTAGTTCGTTTAATGAGTTCAGCAGATGTTTGCTAATTGCTGCTGGCTAGTTTGAAGGATCTGAGTAGGGGAGTCTCGGGGGAGTCACTGCTCTGGCAGGCGGGAAGCTTGGAAACTGTAGCTCTGAGGAGGAGCATGGTTGCCATGGCAATAGAAGGATTTCTCAGACAAGTATGAAAGAACCAAAGAAACACTAAATGTATGTTTTTGATGAGGGAATAACATTATAACACGACGTAAAGCTCAAAAAAGTTAATTTTACATATTAGTGCCTTTTTTAAATAAAAGTAGAGAGTAAAGAATGAAATACCTGAGAAAAAATATCCATGTCTTTATGGTTTTTATAGGACATTTTGAATCTTCCCCGGGCTGCAGGGCTTCTCACAGACTTCAGGTAAACTCCATGCATCTCTGAGTCTGATGTGGAGCAGAACAGAACTAGGGTGAGTTTAACAGAACCTAATGCGATCTGAACAACGCGCTAAAGACCGAGCAGGTTACCTACCGTTCAGGCCCTGGGAAAGGTGCATGTTGTCCACAACGAAGCCTTCCAGGGACCGATTCAGATCTGCGCCGTCCTCTTCGTCAGACGAAACATCCGCTCCCTCTTCATCGTCTGACAGCTCTGCCTCTTCATCCAGAAACTGACGCGCTTTCTGACCTCTGGGGTTCTGACGCAGAGCAAAAGAAAAAAATCAGAATTTAATGTAACGGTGCAGCTGACGTAAAAAACCCCAAACATGTTAAAGCTAATTAACCTGTGCTGGTGTCACCAGATGGGGGTAAAGTACCCAAACATTGTACTCAGGTAAGAGTAGCACAACTTCAACATAATGTTAATATTTAACAATTACATAATCAGACCAACCGAAGGATAAAGCTAAATGGAAATTTCAGTATTTTAAGAACAAAAATGACAATTATTCATGTTAGTAACAAAAAATGACAATAAAAATCAGTTTCTTTGAATAAAAGACTTTACCAAAAACTGCAGGTGTGTGTCAGGTGAATTTTTGATTAACTCATGTTTCTTTGTCATTCAGTGGGTAGAAAATCCAGAGATTTTACTCAAGTAAAATTAGAAATACTTCATAATAAAATTACTCAAGTAAAATGAAAAGTACAGCATAGTACAAATACTCCTAAAAGTAATTTTTTCAAAAAGGTTACTCAAGTAAAAGTAACAAAGTAAATGTAAGCCGACTCTGGGTGTCACTGAGCTTCTTAACATGGAAATCTAGAAGCTAATCAGTTAGCCATCTAGAAGCTAATCAGTTAGCCATCTAGAAGCTAAGTTAGCTTCACCCCGCTGCAATGCAGACCCGTCTGTTGCCGTACTGACCTTGTTGCTGGGCTGCTGGATTTGTTGCCTCTTGTCTCCAGTTGTTTTTCTCTGCATGATGATGGAGCAGTTCTGGAAATCATCATCTGAAAAATCTCCGGCTCGAGTTTCGTCAGTCTGGATGACAGAAGATTAGACGTTATTAATGTCTCATTTACAGTAATGACACTTGAACATGTTCCCCTCCTCCCTTTTATGTATTATTGTGTTTGACCTGCTCTCCATGCCAGAACCAAAGCAGCATTCAGGGTTTTCCCCAGTGTAATATAAGCCTGGCGGGCCACCAGGCTTTACTTGTGCCCCCACCAGGCTTAGTATGACTTATTTAACTTATTTTACTCAAGTAAGAGTAGATATGCTTCACAATATAATTACTGAAGTAAAAGTATAAAGCACAGCAGAGTAAAAGTACTCCCAAAAGTAACATTTTTCAAAAACGTTACTAAGTAAATGTAACTGAGTAAAGGTAACTAGTTACTGCTAATGTCGCTATTCTTACCTTATCCAGTACAGAGGAACGTTTCTTTTTCGCAACCACCGGTGAGTCCACATCACTTGGGATCTTAGGCTGGCAGAAAAGAATAAACATTTTATGTAGCATGCTAATGCTTCCTTGTTGTCGTAGCAACCAGAGCTGCCTTAAAAATGACACATCTTGTGGTGGCACCTTTCTTTCTATTTTTGTTTCCACAGCAGCAAAATTAAACTTTGTTGTGCTTCAGTTTGTTTGCGGTTTGATATTTTTTGCCACTTGTTTCAGAAAGTGAAACTTTTAATTACACAAACCATAAAAACACGAGTCGGCCACAATCATTGAGACCTTCCAAAAATAATATGGGTTATGCTGTTCTTGTAGCTAAACTTGGTATCAACTGGTCAAAATGGGTTTTTTTTTATATACAATTCCTGCGTTTTATGAAAAGAAAATGTTCAGTTGAGCTTTGCTCACCACTTCTGGGGAGGACAAGGGGTTGACCTTGTGACGTCTTCTTTTGAGAAGCACGACTTCCTCTTCACTGTCGCTGCAGCACTCTGCTAATGAGCAAACAGAAAAAAACACATTTACAGCTACAGAATCAAACTGATTTACAGGGAAATCTAAATAAAAACAGAACATCAACACAAAGTTTTCTTATTTCACAACATATATTGCACATAGTATAATACGTCAACAATGCAAAAACACAAAATCTGACCAAGTATTTTTGCTCTACTGCCTCCAGTAAATATCTTAGAACACTTGACAAAACTAAATTACTTTTCAACAAGATGTTTTAAGATAATATTTCTTCAATATTGATGAAAAATACTGGCAGATAATAATACTGGCAGATATTTTACATGTTGAGTTGTGTAAAATATCGTTACCTAGCAACGGTTATCTTGGGCACTGCACTGTTACCTAGCAACCCCAGCCAGCCCCGGCCGTTACCTAGCAACCTGAGAGATTTTGTCCCATGTTTTCAGTGAAATAATTTGCCAAAGGAGTTTTTACTTTTTAATCAATATTAAGAAATTATTGACTTAAAACAAGCTCTTATATCTTGGCTAAAAGTTAATTAGAAGTTAGTTTTGTCTCATTTATTAAAATATTTGCACTAGAAACTTGATAAAAATAGTTGGTAAGTTTTTGGGTTTCAGCAGTTAAGTATTTTATTTCTGTTCATTTTGATAAATACTGTAATTTCTGCAGTGTATTGAAACAAACTCTTGCAATCTGTCAATCTTTTTGAATAAAATTGTTGATATTCTAATTTATTTAGGGTTCTGTGTTAATCTTAAGACACAAATGAAGACAAATTGTTGTTTTAAGAACAGACCTGGCTGTGGAGAAGACTCTCCCACATGGATCAGTTCTTGCAGTGAATCACCGTCAGCTTGTTTTTGCTTTGCTCTGGAAAAGTCCGCTTCTGCAATCCCAGACTGAAGCAACTGTCTGGGTCCCAGTAACGTAACTGGAGATGGGAGTTCCTCAGTTTTAGACTTCCAATAATCTGCTTTAATTTGTGAAGATGACTTGGACTCCTTGAAGAGTCCGGCGAAGCTGCGTCGAGGAGTAGAGCAATTAGAAACAGCTGATTGGGCTTGTTTTTCAGGTGACAGAGATGTAACTTCCACTTCTGCTTCATCCTCAGAGTCCTCCAGCGAATAACCGAGATCAAAATTAACAGAGAACAGATCATGAGAGGAATCTAGTGGCTCAGGATTTTGATTCACTAAAAACGAAACTTTGTTGTAGTGATCTTCTGTTGAGTTGTGGCTGGTTTGAATGTTTAGCCTTGTGTCTGAGGAAGGGCTTTTATTTGCAGCATTTAGTATTTCTGTGCAATCTTTGTCTTCATCATTGACGGTTGCCTTGGCTGTAATGCTTTCCTCAGGCGTAGGAATATCTGGAATTGTCATTTGCATGAAGGCCTGATCGTCTTCAAAAAGGTCCATGCTCTCATCCATCTGGACATCAACTCTGTCTTCAGTCACACAATCAGGACCCGTGGAAACTTCTGCATCGTCAACACTTCTTAAGTCCATTTCCTTTTTGTCGTATCTGATATTTTCATCCTCGAAAACCTCATCCCAAGTGGGACTATCAGGCTCGCCGTCCTTAGTGCCACCCTCTGCATCGTCGTCGTCGTCATCGTCCACCTCCAAGCTGAACCTGACGGGGAAAGGTTGAGCGTCCAGCGTGGGTGAAGGTGGACGACACGTCAAAGTCCTCCCTGCTTCTAAAATGTTCTCCGGCGAAGGTGGAGATCGAGAGAGAAGCTCAGCTACGTTGACAAGAATGTCGTTCAGGTTCTTGAGTATTTTTGGCGACGGCGGCGCGGGATATGTTTTAGGAAGGTAGAACATCTCTTGAAGCCCATCGTCTTCATTATTTTTAGTATTAACTTGTGGAACATCGTCTGGATTTGCAGGATCTCTGAGGGTTTGGTTAACAGTGACGCAGTCGTCATCAGAGTTGTGGGATGGAGAATCAGATCGATCAGGTTTTAAGACGCCAGTCAAACGTTCATCTGGGAGCCTTTCTTTCTCTGGGATCAATCGTGATGCTGCATCCTCCATCCCTTCTTCCTCGTCGATATATTCCAGTTCGGACCGGGATGAGTGAGACGGTTTGATCTTATTATTTTTAGAGAAATTCTTTGGGGCTTTTAGTTTCTTCTGCCTCTTTTCATGAGCATCATCACCCTGGAGGTAAGGTAGAAGCTGCTGTTCGTAAAGACACTCCCCCTGAAGATAAATACAAACAGTTGCAGAAGTTTAATTTTGTACAATTATACTATTGACCCTTTGTCACTTAATCGCGATGGACATTGAAAGTGAGGGACAGAACTATTGAACAGAGCAACTGAAATTGTTTTCCCATGTTGCTTTTGCCAGTTTATTTATGCTTTTACTTTGGTGAATTGAGTTTTTTCCCTTTTTTTATTCAAACAGTTACCACAGACTAACGCTCAGTTTAAGGGAACCTAAGAAGTTCAAACTGATTGGGTCACTTCACCAATCAGAACCGGTTTTCTGCTCATGTTCATAATTTAATCCAATCAGGAAGTTCCTCATCATTTTGCAACCACATGCAGAGAAGCAAAACATTTGTTATTCTCAGCTTTTATGACACAGTAAGGACATTCATAACTTGGTCTAAGATGCTAATTTCATAAAGATATAAACTTAAACATGTTCCCAAACGTTTATTGGTGAAACATCTATTTATTGTGAGATCTGAGGTGTAAATAGATTTGACTGCCTGGCACCTGTCAAACCTTTGACCTGGAAGTGATTCGGCTAAAGTGGGAACCCCACAAGCACCGGCGGGGAGCCGCCGGACTCGAGAGCAGGAGGTGGGAGAAGCTCAGTGAACCCCGAGGAGAAAGGAAAAATAAACACGTCCCTTTTCTAAACGAAGCAGAAAACATTTATCCATCCTTCGAAACTGAAATGACCCATTTTTACCCGCAGCTGATCTGCAGAAAGTTGCTCTTACCCTCATTAGTTAATTTTCACCACAACATAAACAAGATAACATATTAATTCAGTTCTTCCACTAAATAAATTAAAAGTTTTAATCACTTATAAGCCAACAAATGGTTTAAATCTGAGAAACTTCTAACTCCCTTACTGTAATAAGGGGACATGCTAATGTTTTTCAAATTGTCAGCAGTAAGGCACATATTTTAATTTTAATGTTGTTCTCCCTCAAATATTAAGAACATTATTTGTACATTTACTCAGTTATCTTTACTTGAGTAACTTTTTCTTAAAAGTTCTTTCAAGAATGCTATGAAACATACTGTATTACTACAGAATGATTCAAAATTAGTCCGACAAAAATCAAAGTGTCAAAAACATAGGAGAGTTATTAGCATTGCCACATTGATAATGGTTTACTTTAAATAAAATGAAATATGACATGTAGTCGTAACATGATGGTGTTTAACAGAAAGTGGAGCTTTTAAACCTCCAGAGTCAATATTTTTCAGTTATGAAATCAAATTCACGGTGGATTAAACTGAACTCTGGCCCAATTAATTGATGACCACATTATGTCTAAAAATACCCCAAACCAAAAAAACCTGGTGATGAAAATAGAAGCAACAGAGACTCAGTGTTGCCACCATTTTATGTTGCATATTGATGAAAAACACAAAGTGGAAACCCCTCACTGCAGATTATCTCATCACATTACAATAATTACATGAGTTTGATGCACAAAGAAAGCAGCATCTGTTTTAATCAAGCTCCATTTTCCAAACAAAAAACTCTCCCTGCTAAATTAATTCATTAATTGCAACTGTTGTGATCAGTATGAGGGAAAATCTGTGGCTCGATTTTATTCCAGTTGGGATTATAAAGTGAATTTGACTGCATTCTGTTATAAGTGGGATTAAATTAGATCACAATGTATGTTCTTAACATTTAGTAAAAGAGGCTAAAAAAGCAACAAGCATTGTCTTTTTCCTGTCAGATTTCATAAAGTGGAAGTTGTTGTTTTCTTTCTTTTGGTTCAAAAAATAAATCCTTGTGGCCTAAATAAACATTGCAAAATAAAAACACTGCCATAGCAAAAGAATGAGATATTGTTAAAAATGCAAAAATCACTGTCAAGCCACACAGCACTGCAAAAACACAAAATATTATCAAGTATTTTTGTTTAGTTCAAGTGTACATACTTTAATACACTTAAAATATGACAAAAATTATAAGTAACTTTTTAGCAGGTTATTTTAAGTAAATAATTTCTTAACGTTGATTAAAAAAGGACTAGATTTTGTTTTTTTGCAGTTAAAACAAAAAACAAAATGTTCTTAAACAGTTCAGGCTGCTCTAATTTTAACATAACTAAGTTTTAACCAAGTATTTCTGGTGTAGTTCTAGCACAAATATATTAGTTTACTTGAAATAAACCAAAACTAATTGAGAAGTAACTTCTCAGTAAGATATAGGAGCTTGTTTTAAAGATGCACTGGCAGATTATTTAGTTTGTAAAATGGGGAAAATATCTTGTTACAAATTAAAAAATCTGCCAGTGAACTCTATGAAGGCATGTATTACTTAAAATAATTCCCTTTATTTTGCTGAAAAGTAAATTTTAAGTTAGTGTTCAAGAGTGCACAGATATCTGAACTTGAAACCAGACAAAAATATTATTAAGATTTTGCGTTTTTGCAACATAAATGACATTATTTTGACTACTAAAGCAGAAAGAAAAAAATAAGTGCTTTGCTCTAGTTTTCTATTTTACTTGTGTTAAAAAATAAATCTTTTTGGAATCAGTTTTCTGATCTCCCTGTGCATGTAGGTCGTCCTGGCCTGACCTACTTCCATCTTCCTGGGTTTATGTAACGGTTCAGAGAACCGTTACATAATCATAAGAGAAGGGGGGTCTGTGTGCAAACCCGGCGTCTGTTTGCTGTAAAGAGGCAGCGCGATTCAAAACAAACAAACAAACAAAAATCACTGTCTGGCAGAAACCGGGTCGAAACGACGAATGAGTAACCTAAAGAAATTTAAACTTTTTAAATCATTTTTTCCCTGAAATATTGCTAAACACAGCAGGAAAGTTGCTAAGTTGGTTATATTGGGGTGTAGGCCTGTCGCAATAAGTAAAACAAATAAAAAATATCAATAAATCAATTTGATGTTCAATAATTTCCATTTGTCTGATTTATTTATTTTTCTTTCTAACGAAAACTGGATGACTAAAGTCTTCAGTTTCGTCTAAAGTCTTCAGTTTGGTGATTTGGTCTCAACTAGCTCTTTTTTATTATTATTTATAAAGATTATTTTATTTAATTTGAATATTTAAAATATCTTCCAGTTCCAGTGTTGCAGTTTATAAATACAATATATATAAATGCCCCTTTAATAGAAAAGTGAATTAAATTTCAAATCAACTTTTGTTCAAAACAATATTTGTTCTTTCTTTTGTGAGAAGCAGATCAGCTGCTGACCCAGAAACTTCAATCGGTTTTTTATTTGATTTCACATTAATAGTTACATAATAAATAGAATATTTATCTTTTGTGTCTCTATATTTTACTGGATTAAAGAGCAACAGGTCGGTGACACAAAGTTTAGAAAAGACTGAAAAGCAAAGATTTTAATATTCAAATAAAGGAAAGGTCAAGTAATTTCTGTACAATCTTCATCAGTAGGACTTTAATTGGTGTTAATGAGGAGCTTTTCTCACTCCAGGTAATTTAGGAACATTTTCTAAGAAGCAAACTCTTCTTGCGATTGGAAAAGTGTTTTTCAGTGAAACATAATTTGGCTCAGTTCCCTTTTTAACAATAACAGAAGCAAAGATAAAGGGTGAAAGCAGTGGGATCTACTCAAAGGTTAAAGTTTGTAATTAACTGCAAAATTATGATTAATTATGAGCAACAATGAAAAGAAAAATATAATACAACTCTTCAGTTTAACATTTGGGAACTTGGCTCATTTATGTTTTTTCTCATTTTATTATAAAGTATCTCTCCACTTGAGAAAAATGTCTAATTTTCTACCCACTAAATGAAATTGTTATTTGTATGAATTATTATCATTTTAGTCCTTAAAATTCCTAAATTAAGCATGAAATTATTGATGATTTGATCAGTTACTCTGCACTCGAGGAGACTTTTTACAAAATACTTTAGACTTTTACTTGAATATGTTTAAATAGTCCTACTTTTATTTGAGTACAATTACTCAAGTATTAATCATTTAAATTTTTCTTTGCTGTGGTTTACTTCAAATAAAAAAGTAATTTTATTTCTGCACCAAACAGATCAAATAACAGTAAACATTTAGGTTCAGCAAACTCCACAAATTTATAAAATAAATATTTAGCCCTTAATTTTTAGTTATAAGATTAATCCTTAAATTAAGTGTATTTGCACAGTTTGCAGGTTATATGATTACGTGAAGCTTTTTATCTGTATTCTTCTTCTTGGGTCCAGACAGGTGGGATTGTTTCTCTTTTATTATTCAATAAAGAAAAGAGGTAAGAAGAGCCCACCTTGCTATAATCGCTGACCCACTTGCAGGGATTTGGACAAATTCAGGGTCTCATCTGAGATATGTTCTGCCAAAGAGCAGATGGTGAGACGAAGCCAATCTGGGGTCGATCTTTTCCAGAAGCAAAACCAGATATTTGATGATTGATTGTATAACGGCAGCGTTCCAGGTAAACGTAACTCTGACTGATGTTACTGGGTTTCCAATGTCATCAAAACAAATTGGCCTGTTTACTCATTTCTGTTCCAAATGCTTTCCAGGTTTATATCCTGGTCGATGTGCAGCGTCTTGAAGAAATACCAGAAAAGTCAGATTCCCGCATTAAAAAAAGTAGAAAATATTCAACCCTTTTATGAAGGAAATGTCTGGGACCCTTTTTAGAGATATTTTTTCTCTAGTTGTATAATAAAATAGGTTCCCCAGAGTTTGTCCTTTGGTGAGTTTGGCTAGTAATAGAAGAGCTTAAAAGTAAAAAATACAACAGTAGAAAACTTTTGACCCACTTTTCTTTTATGAAGGCAAATATTTTGGACTCTTTAAAACCCAGAATAATATTTTTTTCTCTAATTTGTATCATTAAAATATTTCATTTTGTGCTGAGCAGATAAAAGAAAAGCATTTACAATACAATTATTTAGCATTTTTTTAAAAAAGAGGGAGAAAATCAAAAAGATTTGTTTGGCCCAAAAACTTTGAACAAAAGTTGCAGCATTGGGGCCGATCACCAATCTTTAAAAGGCCGGTTCCGATTTGGTCCGGTACAGATTACTACTGCTAACCGCATTCATTCTTCATGATTCACTTAAAGTTTGTAATTTGGGTTTAAGTTACAAATGTGATGAAGTTCAAGAACTTTTGCAAGGCTCTGCAGTTGCTGTCAAAATAAGCAATAATATTTGAAAAGCCATCAAGTTACAAAAGTATTTTTTCATTTCATTCTTTCAGCTCCATCGCCAAGTTGCAGGAAGGTTGGCCTAATTACTTTTGTGTAATTCCTCTCCTAAGCCGTCACTAATCATATGCCTCTGCCATGAGGAAACAAAAAAAACAGGAAAAATGTGATTCTGAAATTAGATTTGAGTTCACAGAAAGGTTAAAATAGACTTCGAAGAAAGCAGCTGTTGTATTTTTAGTGCCTCCCCTTTATAAAAAGATGGCTCAGGGTTTTTTTTGGATGTAACTGAATGGAGATTTGACGTTACAGACCGGAAACAGACTTTTATTTTTTCAAACCGAATCCACAATGAAGCTTGTTTATCATTCAAGGAATTTGGCTTGAACGTCACAACACCAAATATAGCAACTCCAGACAAACCACAGTTGTATGTTCATCAGCAAAGCAGCTGACTCCTCTCATTCATGTGAGTTTATAACATTTGGGTTTCCTTTGGCTAAATGCTCACTACTGTCTCTCGATTATGAAACCAAGCAGGATTTACGCAAGATGCTTGGGACCATTTATGAAACCATTTTCCCATCACCAGGCACCTGATCTGTGTGCACTCTGAATTACAAGATTGTAGATAGAAACAAAATTAAATTCATAATAATTAAACTGCAACAAATTGAGTAAAATGTGTAAACCCCCCCAAACTGTAAAGCTTTAACACCAAATGTATAATTTTTGATAGATTCCAGGAAAAACCTGCTGCACTTGATAAATAAGTTGTAAATATGTTATAAATATCTATAAAAATACACATTTAATGAGCAAACTAGTTTTTAAAATAGTAAAAGTGATGTAAGAATGAATTTTTTAATGCATGTCCATTTAAAAAATTTATTTTACTCAGTTGCACATTCTTTGAATTGGCGTATGCTATTTTTGTTAACAGTACTTTATGTTGTAAATTCGCCATTACCGTGCAATATATTATTCAATTTGTGTTTTTAATATAATTTATCACTTTCCCCCATCTCTTTTGAAAATTACTTATCATTTAAGAAATATAAATACGCATTTATGTCCAAATAAAATTAGTAGAAAATGGAAAACATCTGTTAATGTCACATTTTTTTTTACTGAATCAAATAGGAAGTGCTTTTATTTTGAAAAGAGAGCAAGTTATATAGCTTATTTCCTTCTCAGCTCTTTTTGGAGGCTTAACTGTGAGTCTAAACTTTCCCACCAACCTCGTTCCAAGGCCATGGTTGTATTGAAGAATGTCGTTTGGTTGCATTTATAGTTCATCCTGCTAACATCCCCCCAAGCTAAATGCTAACGCTACAGACGGCCATTGTGACTCTCCCATGAGACGCTGTGTGAAATCTTCTGAGATGCAATTGTTTTACTACTAGACTGTAAATAAAGCCACCAGTCGAGAAATGATAACAACTGCGGCTAATGATTGTTTTAGTAAACTGATTATTTTGATGATTAATCGGATAGAAAAAATTGGCGTCTTCTGCAAATTTTTCATTTAATCATGTAAGCGTCTTTTTTACAATACTAGAAATACATTAAAAATGCAAACAAATAGCAATAGCAAGCAGTTATAACGGGTTCCCCTCATTGCCCCTCGTCGCCACGCGAAACTCCACATGCGCTTCCTGTCAGACATTTTTTTTAGGTTTTCCACTGAATACTTATTTAGTTCAGATTTTTATGATCTTAGGGTTTTTATTCATCTTCAAACTGGTTTTTACTCACCTCGCTTTCGTCTCTCATGTCGTCTATGAGCTGCATCACTGCAGTGAAGTGGTGGCAGCGAAGGGAATGATCAACGGCGTGGACAGGAAGCAGTTTGTGCTGCCAGTGTCTCCATTCCCACAAAGACAGCTCTCTGGATGGCGGTTTGTCCCTGGAAGTCTCCTCCTTTTTCACAAAAATAGAAATTATTTTCAAGTTTTTTATCTCTATTTTCAAACTTCTTGGACACATTTGGAAAGAAATGCTATCTGTAAAATTAGCACAGAGTTCAGGGATGCACCAGTTCTCTCATTAATATCTGTCCCAGTGCGGATATTGGCAAAAATTCTTTATTGGATATCAGTGACGATGTGGCTGATCCATAAAGGCAGATCTATTCAGTCTAATTCTATGCTTTGAGCTCAGAGCAACATCTTGCTTCATATACTTTAAATTCAATTCAGCAGGTTTAGTATCAGATCAGTACTAAACCTGAAATATCCGTATTGGAACTAGAAGTGAAAACAGTGGATCTGTGCGTCCCTAGATGAGACATTAGAAGAGGGAAGCAAAAGAATGAAACCTGAGGTGTTGAGTCACTGGGAATGGACATGAAGTGGGACAGCTTCAGAGTCGGATGAGCCTCGTGTTCTTCCAGCCTCATGCTGGACGACCACTCAGAATATTCTGCTCTGCTCAGAAAGCCGTCTGATGCGGGACTCTCCTGTCGAACTGCACACACACAAATTTCAGGAAGTCGCATTCAGGGTGGAGTTTCCTGCCGTCGAGTCACTCACTCAGGTTCTGAGGGTGGATGAGTGAAGCCCGTCCCTCAGTGTGGGACCTTCGACCTCTGCCGGTCCTCCTGCCGCTCTCTTTGTGGTCGAACTGGCCTGTGGTGATGTGCATTTTATGCAGCTGGGGGTTCACGCCCTCAGGCAGCATGCGGGGGCTGCTGGGAAACATGCGGAACTCGTTTCCGTGGCCGGTGATGGACTTGTACACGCTGCGCTTGTTGCTCTGACTCTGATTGTAGGTCTGTGGAAAACAACAACTTTCAACTTGCCATCACTTCACAAACAACCTGAATGAAGTTCGCCTCCCAGGAGTCAAGGCTTGTGCTACGTTTGTGCCGCAAATTTTATTTTTTGTTCGTGTTGCTTTTGTTTTGAAAATATTACTGAAAGTTCAATGGTCAAAAGGTCAACCGGCTCCCCCAGCCTATGACCTTTCATGACCTCTGAAAATGATATTAACAGCTTCAAAATGACAGCGGCACAAACGAAAATATTGCCGCACAAACATTACACAAACGTTTAACACCAATTTTGTTTGACTCAGGTAAAGATGGCCGTCCTTTGGATTTTTAAACTTTCATTAATATCTTCAAAGCAAAAGCAGCACAAACAAAAGAATTTGGTGCACAAACGTAACACAAATATCTGACACCAATTTTGTTAGATTTTAAGAAAGTTGGGGAGGTCAACTTCCCTCAGACCAGTTACAAACTACAGATGCCGATCAGAGACGGAGGCCCACCCTCTCCTCCCGTCCCTCCGTCAGGATGACGACGATTCGTCCCTGTCGCTTGCGGCCGGTACGTCCCATTCGCTGCACCAGGCGGATGGGATTCTTCTGAGCGTCGAAGCACACGATGAGGTCCACCTCACCGATATCCAGCCCTTCTTCCCCCACACAGGTGGAAACCAGAGTGTTAAAGCCCCCCTGCCGGAACCTGTGGACCACCTGTCACATAATTCACCAGGGATTTAATGTCCTGTCTCTCAGGGCCAGACAATAAATTGATAATATATATGGCAATCCAGACATGATCAATATCAATGGACGATAAGCTGATAGAATATTGATAAAACAGGAAAGGTTATGCCAACATTTAATCCAATTTTTGTGGCATCCATACATTTATTTGAGTACATTTTGACTGAATTAATAAGAGAAAATCCACCCCTGATTAAATCTTCTTTTATCACCAAGGTTGATAAAATAATTGCTCAACAGCAACAACATAATGTTGTACAGATAAAAACAGGAAAACCAGTTTTGACCTCCAGTTGCTCCTTTTGGGTGAAGCCTTTGACGCCCTTCCCAGCAGAGGCTTGGCCCATAAAGGTCATGACCCTTATCAGTGGCGTGTGTCGGTTTAGCATGCTAGCGATCTCCTGGACGCTTTCCCGAAAAGAGGAGAAGATCATCACACGTGTGCTGACTCCGTCTGCAGCAGAAATAAGGAAATGGGGCAGAAAATGCTTAATAAGTCAGAATTTCTTCACATTTATTCAGCATTGTAGTGGAATAAACATGTCTAAGCTAGAAGAATCATTCAGTTTATGAGTCACGGCTTCGTAGTGCTATATAAAGGAGGTCACCATTTGCCTCTGCTGAGCTCTGAGCCCACACGTTAAAGTGCTGCAGCACCACCTCCTCCAGTTTTTCCAGTTTGGGATGGCTGTAAATGAATGGACCTGGAAGAAGTTGTAAAAGACAAAAATAGACTGATCAAAAAAAGAAGCTCAGTATTTATTGTTCTTCCAGAATGGAGGAAAGAACAGCAAATGTCTTAGGCACGTTTATTTGTGTAGCAGTAATTTCTTGAAAATGCACAATGTTTCCAACCTGATGACATGAAAAATAGATGTAAAAAATATTACCGTTGCATTTAGTATCATTCTGCGGCGTCTATTCAATGTGATTCTATTAAAACAAACTGCATTTGTTAAATATATTTAAAAAAACATAAGTTGGCACTTCTTTATATGATGGTATTTGCATTTCAGAGGCTGAGTGCATTGTCTAAAAAAAAAAATACGTCTTCTTATTGCGAAAACTTTAAGTTCATATTGTCCACCCGCAACTGGATAAGTAATAAAAACTAAACCAAAACCAAGCTATATTTAACTAGTTTGAAGTAAGTGTAATGAGTGGTCCATGTACCGTCTGGTGGCGTCAGGAACATCGTCTCCATCTCCTGGTACAGATCCATGAATGTCGGAGTTCTCTGCAATTCATTCTTAGCTCTGGACATTTCTGAGCAAAACAAAGCAGAACAGAGACTCGCATTACACACAAACCAACAAAATCAAGCTGAAACATGTGGAAAAATGTTCTTCTCATGACACAAAAAAAAGGATCAGACCTCTGGATCCGTCCATGATTCCCTGGAGGTAGAAGAAAAGCGACCGGAGCCCCATCTGCATCAGCAGCTCGTAGCCGTGGTACAGGCTGATGCAAAGGGCAAAGTCGCCCTCCAGCACTCCCTGGTGAAAACCCTGAAACGAGCAACACGCCATGAATCAGCGAGGAAAATCCCAGACCAGCCAGAGGATGACAATACATCATATCACCATCAAATGCATCAGTAAACACAAACCATAAAATATTCAGAGGAATCCAACATCTAGTGAAGAACCTCAAGTCGAAGGCAATATTTAAACATCTTGAATATTGAAATATTGAATCTAGCACTTTTTAAAATAAATATCAAGGATTATTGACTTAAAACAATCTGTTATAACTCACACGATATTTGCACTAGAAACTAAACAAAAATACTTGGTAACATTTTGTGTTTTTGCAGTTTGAGCAGTGGATAAAAAGTACAAACCCAATTTCACTTGTAACAAGTCATTTTCCTTTGTAATAAGTGAAATAATCTGCCAATGGAACTAGAACTTTTTTGTTTCTTTCGAGCAGTGAGAATTATACAGATGACGCAGATGCCTGGTTACAAGTTAACAGAACTTGAAAACACAAAGGTTTCTAAAAAGCGCATGCCTTGACGTGCTGCGGCGGGTTCTTGCGGAACTGATCCCGGGCGAGAATCAGCTGGTACTTGCTGAGCGTCCGCAGGTCCTTGTGGCCCATCACTCGGTTCTGAATCAAACGGGACATGAACTTTTCCAGAACCTAGAAGGCGCAGGGAGAAAAAAAGTATAATTTAGTGATACTTCCTGTGAAGAGAGGAAATAAATCACCCCAACAACAGCAGCATGTCCACTGAGTGCAGGCTGGACACAATCGTTACCACTGCTGCCACAAAGCAGACCTGCTGAGAGGTTTTATTCTTGATAAAAAATAAAAGATGTTGAATTCTTTGTTCCTTTTGCCTGTCCTCATTTCCAACTAATGGAAAAGCATCATCCAATTTCACAAAGGCTTTTTATCCGCACAACTGCAGATAATGACAGATGGGGTCATTACGACTTCAATTCAGTCTAGGTGAAATTTCTGCTCTCCAAATTGAACAAAAAAAAAAAAAGAATGAAAGAAGTAGGTTATTCACTGAATTTCTGTGTACATCAAATGATAAATCCAGTTTTGTAACACGTGAAAGGTAATATGACTTGCTTTGTGACCATTACAGCATCACAATCTACAGGAGAAGAAAACAAGCAGGAAGCATCCGTCGAATTAAAACCGTCGACTAAGCAGAGCCCAGTTATTCCTGCCCTCATGAAACGCTTTCTCTCGAAATGTAAACGCATCCTTACATCTGCCCCACTTTCCTGAACAATGGGTTAAATAATCTGAGCTACAGATTGAACGATAACCTGAAAACCTGCTGAGATTTCAGAAAACACCAACAGGCAGTCCAGCGCATTTAATCAAGCAAACACAGAGAGAACAGACCATCTGGTTGGATCTGTGCTTCGTAACAACACTCAATACCTGCTGCGCTTTAAGAATCACCTAATGGACGACTGAAAAGAATAAGAGCAGAAAATAATAATTTAAAAAAAAGCTCATTTTTTAAATCTTCCAACTCCAGTTTTTGAGTTAAACATAATTGTCGGATATCATTAAACAGCCAAAATGATTAAACTGTTCCATGTTATAAACTAAAATGAATAAATTACAGACACAACTTTAGGGTAATGCAACCAGATGGAGATGAATTAAACTTAATAATTTGACACAAAGACAACGAAACTTTCCTCTAAAGGAGGCGAGTTTCATGTAAAGTGGTGTCAAGTTTTCTATTAAAGACATTTCCACATTTTTCATTTTATCGCAAAAATAAAGAATAAGTGAAAAGAAAATTATAAATCTGATACTCTGATAATGGAAATAAATGCCACACGTGTAATGTTTTTATTAACTGAAATATTTAAATGCATTGCTTTCCTTCCACTTCACAAATTTGCACTTCCTTCAAAAACTGAAGTTTGCTGTTGATAAAATGTGAAAAAATTCATGAAAACTTCTGCCCAGAATCACAGCTTTCTATTTAATGCATCTTCAGCCATTATAAATGAATATATTATTCACTCTTTTCGCATTTAATCTAATTTGAAATTTTACTCAGAATTTATTTCTTTTTTTTTTATTTAGTAAAACTAAGCAGCGAACCAAAGGTGGGGTTGTTGCAGTAAGTTCAGGGGAGATGTGGACAGACAGGAAATCCAGGTTTTAGAAATGAGTTTCTTGGCTCCAAACCACAGAAAGTGGTTTCTGGCTGCTGAAGGAATGAAAGGAATGTGAACACAAAAGAAAATTCAAACCTCTGTTTTTGTTTTAAAATCCAGCATCAATTAATTTCGGTGAGTAAGACAAAAGTTTGAAGGTGACTTATTATGCTTCCCTGAACAGGCTAGTAAAAGTCGACACAAAACATGTTCATTATAGATTTTTGCACAAAAATCATTCTTTTAATGAGATTTTAGTTCGAACAGTTCTCTGTAGGGCTGCTGCTGGCCACGCCCTCGAACTCAACATTTACACTCGCACGTTAAAATGGCTGCAAACAGAGCTGCAATTATACTACCGAACACTTTTAAAAAGCATTAGTAGAGCCTCCTGCACAACCAACAAGAATGAAAAGATGAAAAGACAACAACAAAACACTTATCCTTTCCAGCAGCCATTGTACAGTAATGAAACCAGCTGACCAAACATGCTGGAGCTCTGCTTGGGTTGCTAGGTGACGGGTTGGGGTTGCTAGGTGAGGGGTTGGGGTTGCTACGTGACGGGTTGGGCTTGCTAGGTGACGGGTTGGGGTTGCTAGGTGAGGGGCTGATTAAGCTTTGCGTAATATGTCATATTATTTTTTCTATTGAATCTTTGTACGGAAACTAAGGATCTATATAATAATAAAAAAGAAGTCAAAATATAAAACGTCCCTCTCAGTTTTAACATACAAATATAACCTTTGGAAATATAAAATGAAGTTTTCCAATAATAACTTTATTAATTAAAACATCCCTATAAAACAACCTGACAGAAAAAAGGATTTATCTTTTTATTGAATCATGAATAAACCACAAGCGCTTTAAGAGGGAAAACACTGTTTGAAAAAATTTTATTTATTATGTATTACGTCTATATTTTATTGACTTTCAATCAGTAGGGAGAAGTTTAGAGTAACTAAAATATGTTTTGTTCCAGAAATCAGTTCATATTATTGTCATAGAATAACAATGTGAAGCCATGGATACATTGATTTCGTAAATTTTTTAATTTAATAAAAATAATCATACTCATTCCTCCAGCTACATTTACATTTCTCTTCCCGAAAATGTTGGGAATTTTAAATAAACACAGATTTAATCAACATGCAGTGATATATCCAATAATTTAAGCCCTAACTGTGACTTATTTCCATATTCCTAGCAGAAAACGGCCCCATTGCTTTCCACAGTCGGCTGACAGACAGGTGGAGCTCAAGTGTGGAAATGCGTACACAACGGTCAAGTCCAGATTATGAGATTACACAGAACCAGATTATGGAGGTCACCATTTTTGCCTGTACTGGTTGGAACGACAGGGAAAGTTCAGAAGGGAAAACTGCAAAACTGCAAGAAGGGAAAACTGCAACTGCTAACGCATTGGTAAATAGTTGTCTCTGCATTTGATATACTGTAAATTCAATTTTTAGCTAATTTCTTAAATGTTGGTCTCGTTTTTTTCTTCAACTGCTGTAAATACTTTATGTTAAAGTCAAAGTCAGAGAGTTTGATTCTGTCAATGTGGCATATTAATACAAACAGGAGGGTTTTTTATGAGCGGTGACTCATTAACTATTAATTTATTTATAAGATTAAGTGTTTGAGAGCAAAAGGCACTGAAGCACACTGTTACCAGCTATTAAAATCAAGCAGACCATTTTCATTAAGAAGACATCCAGACTGAACAAGCTCAGTGTGAACTTCCTGCTGCCTGGCTAAAAGGCACGGAGTTAAGAGTGAAAAAGCGTTGTCTAAAATTAGAACAGCCTGACCTCAGCTGACCTGCATCTCGACACCAGGATGGACTTAATGCAACGGCCAATTAGGTTTGTTGGAAATTCCAACATTCATCTAATTAATGTTGTTGTTGCTGAGCACTGCCAGTCAGCAAGCTGAAAGAAAGCTATTCTTATCAACAAACTGCTAACGCATTGGTAAATAGTTGTCTCTGCATTTGATAAGTACCTCTTAAAGTTAAATAATTTGAACATCTTTTCACATAGATGTAATTTGGTGGTATATAGATAATAAAAACTGCTTTGAATTAAATTGTACAAATGCTTTTTTCTATTTATTTTTCTATCTAGAGTGTTGAGGGCCACATAAAAAGTTATTGCGGACCGCATTTGGCCCTCCGCGCCTTAAGTTTGATTCATGTGAACTAAGTAGTATCAACTTATCAGAGCATAAAAGTAAAAATAAATCGCAAAGAAAGAGACAAATGATATTAATATAATATAGATATAATATAGATATCAGTCAAGCTGATCAAATAAATATTTTTTAGAATGAATTTCTAAAATAAATTAGACATAATCAACTTTTAATATGTGTATTAATCTGTAAAGACTGAGGAGAAAAGTGAAAAAGAATAATATTTTGTGTGATAATAATAAAAAACTCCAGCTAACCTCAGCAAGTGTTTATTCTTTATTTTTTTAATACATTTTTATAACAGGAAAATAAAGGAAGAGACAAAAAGTAAGAGTATATATTCACTAGATTAATGCAATGCTTTATTTACAAACTTTTTATGCAAATGCTGTTGCTGTAAAGCAGTGAGGGCCGTCTGCTCTGATTGTAGTAGACCGGGCCATGCAGTGAGTCTGCGAGGTTCCACCTCCTTGTGGAGGATTGTTAGTGTGCCTATCAGTCTCAGTTTGGACTCACACAGACACTCCCCGCCCCAGAACATAGTGGATTATATAATGTCCTCACTACGTGCATGTTGAAGGGTACAACATGGTGGTTAACTGTTGCAGTGGTGACACAGATCTGAGAAAATCCTGTCTGGGCTGTCCCCTAGTGCTCATTTTCAGTTTTGTTTGTAATATTCCTCTGTTTTTCAAGCATATTCCATCTTAAAATAAATAAACATGTTCTTCAAGTCAATGAAAATTAACTTCTTTACCGCCACAAATACCTCCAAAAGAGTTATGAAATTATTAGAGGGTTTTTAAAAACACAAATAATATCACGTCATGTTTTTTTACATATAAATATGCGGTTTCAGGGTTAAGCAGGAAGTGTGTGAAGTACTGGATGTACTCGGACGGACACAGGAGTCAGAGGTGCTTAAGACCTCGGACAGCTCGGAGGGGCGGGGACTGTGAGAGCCCGCAGCGTCACGTGACCCCGCGGCCCGCCTTCATAAACATCACAAACACCTCGGCTCCGGAGCGTCACGCTCCTCTGCACGGGAGACGGTGGCGGCCGCTCGGCTCGGTTTGGATTTTTAGGGATTTTTTTTTTCCTCCGTCAGCTGAGGAACATGTTTCATTCACCTCGGATGTAAAATCAGGGATTGAAAATATGCCCGAGAGCGTCGGGTGTAGATTAGGAGCGCCTAATTTGTCGACTAGAAAGTACCGGTTGTTCTAATCTGGGCGACGCGGACACGAAGTAAAAAGAAAAACAACAGTTACTAAGACTAAACAATTAGACAGACTCGGCTTGTTCTAGCTGTCATTCGAGGTCTGTTTCTCTCAGTAGACGGTTAAAACCGCTGAAATGGACCGAGGAGGCTGTCAGATGAGCGGCGGCGGCGGCGGTAACGACGCCATCGACCAACCCGGGATGATCACCCTGGAGGACCTGGAGTCCTTCTCCGAGGACCAGCTGTCAGATTCGGGCAACGGCAGCTTGGAAGAGGAGGGAGAAACCATGGAGGCAGAGGACGGTTCGGACCGACTGCTCCGTTACTGGCAGGAAGTGGCGAGAGGCCACCAAGTTGAAGTTTCTCCAGGTAAAAATCCGCAGCTTTACTCTGACTAATAAAGGGGTTTAAGCGGCCTCACCTCTCCAGGACCCTTTACTTTTGAAGTATGAACCTCAGTTTGGGTGTCGGATAAGTTAAAAAGGCCAAGCTGAACTTTAGAAAACAAACGGTCTCAGGTCTTTCCACCGCGCACAGTGACCCAGTTTCCTGACAAACCAGTTCCAGACAGGACAGTCCCAGCGCTTCAGGCAATCATGCGTCTCTGCTGCACAGTTTTAACTACTGAATGCAATAATTACACTCGGGATTATGATAATTAAACTGTTTTCTTCACCAAAGGGTTAGTGTGGCTAAAAATAGACATTTGTAGAATAGTTTCCCAAAGTTTTGAGTCACAAATCAACAAGGTGAACAAGAAATTGTGGCGGAAAATGACTATTTATGCTATAAATGTCATAACAAACGAGGCTTGGTTTGAAATTCTCACAATATAGCAGCATGGTTTTTGCACACAAACATACAAAAATTTTGTATAAAATTTATAAAGTCACAGATCTGAATAGCATGTTAATTATTTTGTTTTTAGCGTGCAGTGCAGTTATTGCAGCTTTGTTCAGCAATAGGTGTGGGAGGGCAGGGCAGGTCAGGGCAGAGGACACTTCTGTCTCTGTCTTCATTAAATTCACATTTAAGAGACAAGAAAAAACTTTGCAGTTTTGAAAGCGTAACTTTTTAAGCCTTGGTACAGCTTTGATAGCAGTCCATGTTTACAACTAATCAGTATTACAAATGGATAAAAACTATGTAATGCTGTGCTTATACATCCATTTCACACTAACACTTCTTCTGTTTGGTGTTATTTAATAAACCACTTCATGCCCGCATACTTAAACTACTGCATAGTTTGTTTTTCATTAAAGTAAATTGTGCTCACACATCACATCAGTTGATCTTTGATATTCAGGTACTTGAAAACATTGAGTTAAAGATAATTTTGTTAATTTAAAACAATTCTGCTCATCTTCTGTTAATTAAACAATTAAAACTTGCAGTGCAATTCAACATAAAACGCTCTACACTAAATGTAAACCAAATTGTTGTCATCTGGAAAATAAAGTGAATGCAGGCAGCACTGAATGTGACATGTCTTCAAACTCGATTTATTTTCGTAATTAAAAAAGTAGAGAATAATGGTATAAAGTTATATTTATGCTATATTAACCAGAAGAGAATAAAAATAAGCAATGTATTAACTGACTTGATAGTATAACCAACGTACAGAATCATGCATCTCTTCTTTTTCCCTGATTTAAACCTGTGAGATTGAGTTATAAACAAAAAGATAACTGAAATAAATTTATTTTTTAATTATTTTAATGTATTCCCGTTTCTAGATTCTAAAAATTATAATGTGATGCAGTTGGTGATTTCAAACAGTTGTCATCCCACAAATATTACATTTTTCATCCTGTCAAATGTATACCTAAACTTTTCTAAATTCCCTTTAAATTAATATTTTGTTTAGCGATTTATGAGACAGACTTTTGCATAGTGAAGCCAAGAAATAACAATAGTCTTAAACCGCTAATCACTGATTAGACATGCAGAATGAAACAATGCACCTATTGAGACTTGCTAGACTTTATCATCTTAATTCCTGCTTTAATTATAAAACACTGTTTTTAAAACAAAAGTTTGCTTTGTGTACATCAAATAAAATTAAGCCTTTGCACTTTGGCTTAGTTTTGGTCTGTAAGTGAATGTTTAGGGGACAGAGACGAAATGTTTCTGAGACTCCAACCTAAATTGAAATGGGAGTTTTATATTTCTTGTTTACCATTATCTCACTTTACAAATGGAGACACTCTGAGTCATATTTCCAAGTAAAATAAGGATTTTCCCAGAATGTTTGTAACAGATTCATTGGTTGTAAAAAGAAAGGAATTGGCACTATTTTAGTTTTTCCACCATAACAAAAACACGTCTTACCTCTGTTGGTGCAATAGCACAGAACAAACATCATGGTTGTACAAATAAATCAGTTTATTTTCCTCAAAGCAGCTTGTTGTATTTTTGAACTAGTGGCCAGAATCATGATAAAATTAAGGTCACTACAGGGCAGGAAGACTAATGTGTGGGACTGATATTGAGGGCTAAACCACTGACTGACCACAAGTTTTCCATGTATGTAATTAGTAATTAACATTTTAATATTTTTAATTTTCATCTGGCAACAGCAGCATTACGGCACTGTAAACTATTTACGCAACCATTATCTACTGCAAAAACAATCGTCCAACTCTTGGATTTGCTTTTACATGCATGTTTCCTCTCATAACTAAAGTTGTAATTCAACAACTTCTCTAATAAATTTATGGGTTAACTTCCTGTTTACCGGTTCAGCTTACAGCTGTTTTGTAGCAACAGAAATTCAGAAAGAGGCGGCTGACCTCAAAAGGCAGCCGCCTCTTTGGTGGCTTTTTTTTTTAAGGATAAAAGTTAGATCTCCCTGAAAAATATTGATGTTTGATTTCAAATTTTAAAGCAAGCTGCTCTACAGAAAAATCTCTCCACTTGATCCAGTTATTTTACCAACTTTTGGCTGCTGTTAAACATTCACAAATTCTAAAACTGGAGTTATGTGTCACAATTTCCTTCTTTAGCCATCAGTTTTGCATATACGCAACATAGTAAGACAACCCACAAAAGTAGAACATTAAAAATCAAACGGCTGATTTCAGATGTCTTTACAAGTTTAAAAACAAACCTTAGCTCTGGTCTGTTAGTCTTTCCATCGCTAACATAAGGACACAATTTAAGGCTTGTAGGCATGTAGCCGGGTTTTTATGAAAAAATCTATATTTTTCGATATTGTGTAAAAAGTAATATTGTACACACAGGATCAGTTTCAGAAAAGTTTTCATTCACATAAGCCAGCACTAATCCACCGGTGTGTGCTGTTTTAAAGATGCCAACACCGTAGGGGGCAGTGCAGCGCAAAGCTGAAACCTGGGTCAGCCAATCAGCTCGCATCAAAACAACAATGACTTCCTGTCAAGAATTAAACATGTAGTTCAACCCAAAGGTTGAACAATTTTTAAATATAAAGTTAAAAAGCATAAGACGAAGTGGATTGGGAGGCATGTGAAAGAAAGTAGGTGGTTAGATTGACGCATTATTTGTAGCAACAAATGTTCACACGCAAACATTTTCTCAAATCTCTTTGGTCTGAGTTTTTATAATCATTTTTAGTGATATTAAACCGAGTTTTTGTGTGAATAAAAGGCCAAAGCACATAAAAATATGTATTTGCTGTATTAATCTGTGTGTGGACCGAGTCTGAAGTTTAACACAAATCACAAACATGGCGCCCACTCTTGCTTTATTAACCTGTCTGTAAATGCAATTAGTGAGTCCACTGGGTTCCAGTCCAAGTGTCTGCAACATAATTCTCCCTTTACCCTCAGACCTTCATCATCTACTGAGTACAAAACCACTTGAAGGGATTTTCTTACTCTGAGAGGATCGATGTCATAAAAGTCGATGATGACAGAGTTAACACCGTCCAAATAAACGTTGAGATGGAGCCGGTAGTTCCCCATGAGAGTGAGTTCTGGTACTGTATCGCACTGACATGACCACAGAGCTCCAAACCAAACAAAAAAAAACAACAAATAGATTTCTACAACAATGAAAAAACAATTTAAATATAATTCACAACAAAATATTGCATCCTAGCAGCTCTTTGCGTTCACTGACACGCAATTAGCTACAAAAATACAAAATCTTTCCAAAGATTTTTAGTGTAGTTTCTAGTGCGAATATATTAATACACTTGAAATAAAACAAACCTAATTCATAAGTAGCTTTTCAACAAGATGAAGGAACTTGTTTTAAGTTAATAGTTTCTTAATATGAATGAAAATGTACTTATTCCATTGGCAGATTATTTCACTTATAACAAGACATTTTGCCCATGTTATAAGTGAAATAATCTGCCAATAAAACCAGTTAATTTTAAGAAATTATATACTCAGAACAAGCTCTTATATCTTCATTAAAACTTGTAATTTAGTTTTGTCTTATTTCAAGTGTACTAAGGTATTTGCACTAGAAACTAGATCAAAAATACTTGGTAAGATTTTGTGTTTTTGCAGTGTGGCGACTGCAGTTAAAAATCTAGTGCTGCTCTAATGGCTGCTGATTCGTTTCCAAAACAAAAACTATGACACCATAAAACATGCGAGTGGCAGTGAAGGTATCTTCTTAAATCAGCCGGGACAAAGAAGCTGATCAGAGTGAACGAGAAGAAGAAAATCTGTTACAGGCTGCAAAATATTTGACTAAGGCCAAGGTTTACCTTCCCTAAATAGCTAGAGATCGAAGCATGACCTAGTCAAAGTCCAGACCTACATTCAACTTTAGAATGTGTGGCAAAACCTGAATGTTAAAATTTACGCCTTAAGACTTTTTAGGATGGAAGCTGAATAAGTAAACATACATCACTTTCAATCTTAGTAAAAATGGAAAAAAAATTAAATCCATGTTATTTTCTGTCACTTCATGCAAGGCCAAACTCTGTCGCAATAACTAATAAACCAATTAATCAATTAATTGCATAAAATAGTCAAATGAGCTCAATATTTTCCTTTTGCATGATTTACTGTTTTTCTCTTAAAAGCTGAATGACAAAGTCTTCAGTCTGGTGCTTTGGACTGAACACAATTTTGAGACTTACAGAAACTTCAAAATTAATTTTATTGTTTTGTTTATTTATTTATTTTGCATATGTCAGTTCCAGGGATAAATGTTAATTAGAATTTAGAGTTTATTTCTAATTGAGAATGTATTCTTGCATTATCATGCCATTACTTCAAAATGGTCTCAAAACAACAACATTATCGTTTATTGCAATAACATCTGGGACATTTCCCTTCTGGCAAAATTTATTATTGTGACAGGGCCTGGTAAAACCTGCAGTTAAATAAAGTATATTTCATTTTGTGGTCGTAGGGTGGAAAAATATGGAAAAGTACAAGCAGTACAAATACTTAATCAGATAAAACAATATTTTAAAATGGACACGCATCGGTTCTCAGTTGATGACTCTACTGCAGCTTAGGTTGCTGTCGAATCATTGATCCTCTAAACACGACCGGTCACTTTGACCCAGTTGCCCTTCACGGCATTGACTGACAAAACCCGATTAAACTATGACTGAAAAACTGAGCCAAGTTTAAACTCCTGTGGCTGAATTCAAGTTGGTCCATTTGGAATCGGACGCTGACTTGTGCTGCTAATGCCGGTGTGTTCCTGTTCCTGGCATTGGGCCGGGTCAACTCTCATGAATGTTACTCCCAGCAGCGTCCTGGCATGCGCTCGGCACTACTGGCAGAAGCTCACTCAAAACGCAAACACTGCCAGCCAACAAGCTGCAGGGGGCGAAGGCATTGCACGCAGATTACAAACAGGAGGACCACATGTGCTGCGCTGGATGCAAAAAATAAAAAACTGAGGATTAGTTCATGGATTAAACCAGGTTTGATTGCTTAGGCCTTAAAATTGATCAATTTCTGTTTTGTCTGCTCAACAGATATGGCAGAACCAATTCAGCAGCTAAGTAGCGACAACCAAGGACGTAGTCAAAGAGAGCACATCCCATTCACTCTTCTACTGCGAAAAGAGAAGGTATCCATCTTTTTTTAATCTTCTTTAATTATGTAACCCGGTCTTTTTATGCTGTTATTCTAGTAATTATATCGGTGACCTAGTTTGAAGTACCTAAGCGCAAGAGGAACAGGACCTAGAAAATTAGTGTTCAATCTTTGTAGACGTTTGAGGATTTTACATGTAAGTGCCAGGGCCGGGCCAAGCCTTTCTGTGACCCGGAGCAGATGTTCACTTGGAGCCCCCCATACTAACATGTCAACACCAGATGCTTTATTGTTCCTAAGCTACTATGAAGCTAACATCAATAGGATACTACTTTTGTTGTTGTGGCTATTGATTTTACAAAAGTAACAAACTAAACAATTAATTATTTGGATTGTAAAATTAAGTGTTTCATATTATTTTATGATATATTTGAATACAACATCTGCAGACAAAACACTGAATTTATAGTAAAAAGTTAAGTTTGAAATCTTTTTTCCCAAATGTGGCATTATAACTATAAAAATAGTAGAGCTTTTGCAGGTGTAATAGCATTTAGTTTGTATTATTCAATGTTATTAAAAAATGATCATGCTAGCTTTTTTCTTATCATTTATCGTGATGGATAAATTTATATTCCGGTTACTGTTGGACTTATAAATTGCACTGTTTGTTCAATAACAATAAATTTGATAATATGATTAAATGCAGTTACTGTGTGCAGTTTAATGATGCAAATCCCACTTATTTATGTGACTGCAGTCGTAAAAAAGAAATTATTACAAATGAGAATATTTTTAAAGAGGAGTGTTTTTGTATGTTATACTGAAAAGAGAAGTAATGTCACTTTTATCATTACCAAATACCACAAATATATTGATAAAACTTTAACTCCATATTGCCCGCCCTTATTTACATGCAACTCAGTGTAGCTATTAAAGTAATAATGGAAAGAAAATATGAATTTAATTGGAATTGTAGTTTAATTATAATAAAACAAATATTTCAAATTTTTGTTTATTTTATTTCATGTTCATAACATGCACACATTTACACTCAGGACATAAAAATGCTCTGCCCCAGTCATGTGCAGACATTTCGAGTCACCCAAGCTCTTTAAACTCCTTAGGGAAGTGTATAAATAAAAAGGGCTAATTGGTTTAACTTGAATTAATTAGTTCATTAGAACTTGGCTGGAGACTCCGGTTGAACAAAGGCCAAGCGTGGCAAACTATTCTTAGAGCGTTTTTTTAAAACCTTTTAATGTGGTAGCAACAAATCCTGGGTTAGTCAAACAGCCAATTAGTTTCATGACAAAGTGAATTTTAAGTGAATTAAAATGAAAAAAATGCACAGATGCATTCCAATAACTTAGAATAACATAAAAGAATTGTGTATTTCTGAAATGAAAAGCTTTTATATCTGTTAATTTTATTGTATGTATTAAAAAAATAATTAAATGGGAGATTTTAAAATAAGTAAATGTAATAAAATCACAGAAAAGACTTGGACAAATATCCAGCCACAGCTGATGGTACCCTCAAACTGTATCCAAGTATCTTAATGGGAATTTGAGTGGAAGGAAAAACTGCGGTCCTTAAAACAAAGTCACACGGCCAAATCTAGAAAATGGGCTAAACTTATTGAACTGTGTACAGAGAATGCATCAAGAGCATTTTACTTGGGCTTGAGTAAATGATCTTAAGCTTTTGAAAATATTTCTCACTGTGTGAATCTGAGTTTAACTTTTTGATGATATTCTACTTTACTGAGATGCAGCTGCCATTAAGGCAGTGACTGAATGCACATAGATTCTCAAAGTAAAGAAATGTATCAATAATAACAAATAAAACGTTAAAATGTTGAAATTTATCACACATTACGTTCAATTTTATTTGTAAAATATTTCCTTGGATCTTGTTTACATTTCTGGCATTTCCCTGTCAGTGTGGGGAGCAGCTCTATGAGAAACGGCACTATGAAAAGGGCCACTGGGCTTGCATAACTATGCATGAGGACACATACGAACAGAGCATCTGCTACGGTTTCATGAGATTAATGAGATACATCTGTCAGCAGAACTCCTTAGGTGAGTCCAAAAGCAACACTGCATCTGAAAATAGTTTTCCATAATTTCTTACGATGCACAAGATGACAGATACGACCGAATTTAACTTTCTAATGACCAATCAGAGTGGATCATGGAAATAAAAGCGCCTTGTTCCAATGTCTGTCTGATTTAGGAGGCTACCTTGGTATGACGTTGCCCATCGTTACAATAGTGCGGACAGATGAGAACCACTCAGTGATCTCCCAGGATGTCACTGTGGCGTACTACCTTCCTATTGAGCATCAGGCCCAGCCGCCACAACCGTACGATAACGAGATCGTCATCGAAGTCTGGCCAGCTGCTACCGTATACACAAGGTTAGTAGTCAAATTTAAGAGCTTTTAGTGTCACCTGTAATTAAATTTAAGGCTGAAAAACTATTTGTAAGGGATGCATATGGTTAGAAGTTGGCAAGAGAAGTGAGCAATTGGCAAAAACAAACAAATAAATTTGTGCTTAAGGTTTGCAAGAGTTGCTTGCCCTCTTCCAGCTGACCGACCAATGACATTAAGCATGTGAAATTGTTAGCTCATACATGTAGCTGTGCACGACACAAGAAAGTTGAAAAATGTTCAACTTTCGTCACCATAACATGCCGTGTGTTGGGACTCTCCAAGTGGCGGCAACTCAATTCCTCTTCTAAAATAAGAAAATAAATATTTTCTCATTGCAACAACAACATTCCTAGAGTGAATTTGAACCAGATTAGCCAAAACTGCCACTTGAGGAGATGTGGGGAAAATATATTAACAGGCAAAGAAAGTTTTTCACCTTGAATATAAACTTTTGTACGTATCTGGCTTAATTTTATTTTCTCAGCCAAGAGGCTTTTTTTAAGTTTGTTTAGCGATTAATCGATTATTAATTTAGTTAACTATTATTACAATAATTGATCAATCGTTTCAGATGTAAACTTTTGCCTGACAGAATCTCACAACAAAATGTGAGATTCATGATTTCGGTATTAAAGGCCAACTTATGTTATTTCATTAAATTTAAGACCCTTTTATGGCCTTAATTTCCAATACATGAATGCAAGACTTCTTAAGGATGTGTGGACGCTGAGAATAGAAATAAAACCCTGAGATGTTTTCTTCGTCCTTCCACCAGGGGGTTTACTGGTCCCACCAATGAAGTCACCATCATCAACCAGATCAACTCCATGGCGGAGCTGCTGGACTCCCCTGGCGTGTGCGTCAACGACTCGTTCATCGTGGCCGGCTACACCAACCCGGCTCACAGCAACCGTCAGAATGAAATCTGGTTCCTGGAGCGACGCTGACCGGACAGAACCATCCTACCTGTGACCCTCAAGCCTCATGAACTCTTGACACTGCCCCAGCTAGCTCAGCTACAGCCTCAGGTTCCAGATCGTTTGAAGTCACCATCCGTCCTCTGAAACAACCACCAGCCTAGCATACTTCAACGGTTTTGAGTTAAAAACAAACAAAAAAAAATTTTTTGCGTTTCCTTCGTTTTAGATTGATCTTTATTTCACCTGATCTTAACCACTGCCATACACCCATTAACCCAAACCAATGCTAAACGAAGCAGTTTGTTCTCCTTTTAGCTGGATGCGGCGCCCTCTTTGGTAAAGTGTGATAGTTTCGTCTGTTAGCGCTTGGTGATCCACTGAGGTTAGATCAGTCAATCCACAGGAAGCAGCTCGCAGTGGACGCACAGTTTGTTCCGTAGCCATAATAACGTTCAGCCATGTTGAGGCTGTTCCTCTGGAATAAAACAAAACACATCTTACGGTGAACGGGATGCTAACCACACTTTCCCTCAACAGTAAGTGCAATATTTCTTAGATGACTTAAAAGCAACAAGTTGGTTTCTGTAGGTTGGGGAGCGTGAATCAAGTTCTGATCAGATCAGATCCAGAAGACTTTATCCGGACCGAAGCTAGTGGCCTAAGCTGTATTTAAGCTAAGCACAGAAAGAAGGTGACGTGTTTGTAAATGAATGTAGAGCTCCAGAGCATCACACTTCAACAAACCAAATGCCAACAGATCTATCTGCTAAATGACAATCAAAACCGGCACCAGATTCTGTACAGCGTGTTTCAGCTAATGATCCAAGATTAATGCATTCCTCCGGCTCCAAGACCTGTTTACACACAAACTCAAGTATTTCTAAGTACCTGTTGTCTATTTCTGCTGGCCACTCTGTGTCGGTGTTAGAGTTCGCTAGTGGATCGCAAACACTACTGCTGCTCCATAGATGATTAAGCCACAGAAATCCTGAGTATATTTGCTGTAATTAGAAAAGCTGATTTTAATGTTTTTAATCTGACGATGTTTCTGATGTTCTGTCTCCGATTAAAGAAAGCGTTTCTGTTTCTGTGTCGAAATCAAACTGGATGTAGACCTGATAAATGATCACTGTGTGATGGTTTTTCTCCAGAATGGAGCATCTATAGCTGCGTTTCCATTAACCATGTGCAGGTTTCCCCCAGAAAACTTGCTAGGGAAGTCGTCCAGCAGCTAAAAAGTGTTTAAAGTTGGCAGGAACTTTGAAAATATCATTAACACCTAAATCACCAACTATACAGTCTTTAAAAAAAAAAATACCATTAAAATCTTTTTTTGTTTTGCACTTCAGCTGTTTCATCCTAATGTATTATAAATGAGCATGTCTATTAAGCCTGGTGAACCGCCAGGTTTACAAGACACTTGGGGAAACGCTGATTCTATTTCACAATTTGACATTTCCAAAATAAATTTGCTTATTGGAAACATGCCAATTTTGAAAAAAATCTTTTTTGGTGCTAGAATGTTGTGGCATTTTGGCCAAATTGAAATTGGTTTATTTCACAAAACTGCAATGGAAAATTTTTTTTTTTGCATCACACAAGTCACAACCGGCTGTCGCTACAGGCACAAACCTTGAAGAGGAAGACGACAGGAAGAAGTTGGTGGATGATGGCATAAAATGTTTTTTAATTACTTATGTATGATTTCATCTTGATTTCTTACTTAATAGAAACACCGTAATTGCAAAATTGTGTTTATTCAACATTAGTGGAAACGCAGCTATTGAAATGCAGCTGAAAACTGTGTCTGAAAAAGAAAGATTCAGGACTAAGTTTGCTTGTTTAATAACACGTAGAGCTGTACGATATTAGAAAAACATGACGGTGTGGTATTATTGTGGAATATTTCAGTGACGCTACCCTCTTTAATTGCAACTCTCCCTGAGCTTCAACTCTAAAAGCTGCTGTGTATTAAATGGAGACAGTAAAGACATAATGTTCACCCAACTGGCAAAACACATCATTGGCCAGCAGAGTTTAAACTCCTGTCGTAGTCTGTCCTGCGATTTAATACAATGTGCAGTTCTAAGAAAATGCAGCAAAAGTTGTGCAAAAATGACATTTTGTGTTAGACAAAATGACTGCAGAGCATCTACATCCAAAGAATTCATTTAAATCGAATGACAGTAGCATTAATGTGCATAAAAGCCATTGAATATACAGATTTTCCCCCCTTCGAGGGTTTAGATATTGCTTTCATGCTTCTGTTTTCTTTAGTGTTTTGCAACGGGGTGATAATATGTACCGTGAAAGTTCAAGTGCAACAAATGAGTGCTACTGTATTCTGTTTGTTCAATAAAATGTGCTGGTGTCCCGTCTTTTGACATGTGCAATCTTAGCATCTGACCGCTACCTCCGTACGATGCAGCTTTGCTGCAGGATTTAGTTGTAGTGTTAAATATAAACAGTTTATGAATTTAAATAAAGAGTTAAACGATGAACCTCATGCACAAACTGCACATAATCACACTGATTAACACAAGATAGATAAAATGGATGTGTGTGAATTTTATCACACACATCCATTGGTTTGATCTGATCAAACCAAGAGGCTGCTTTGTTTTTATTAGATTAATTACAGAAAACAATCAAACCCTGCTTTGAAATGTAACATAAAATATTAAGATGGTTGGCAAAAAAGCAGTATCTCTCCAAGAAAGGACTGAAATGGAAATGTTTTTCTACTCAAACATGAAGGAAAGGTGAGGAAAGCAGTCGCTGAGGCTTCCCAAGGGATGATTTTCCATAAAGCACTGTGATAAATAAGGAGTAGGATCAAGGAGCAAACTGGTTATAAATTATGTTTTTCCATTACAGCTGGGCATCATGTCATGGAGGCAAAGAGATGAAACCATTAAAACATTTGGTTTATGTCCAGGAAACTATCCAGATATTAATCCCTTTAGAACATGGTGATACTTTGCATAATAACAAAGTATTTCTCCATAAAAACGCTATTTAATGCTTATTGCTGACCTTCAGCATCCCATAGAAACATCTTACAAAAGATCTGACAAATCTTAAGCCGGAAAGTTTGTGGAAACACAAAACTACAGTGAAAGAGAGGCGTGGAAAACTGAAAAATGTTTACAGCTTAAAAATTATTTTTCTCAACCTTAAAATAAATAAAACATCACTTCTGACCTACATGTTCACTCACAAAAAACTCTCTCTGTCTCAAACCCAACTTGGAGAGAAGAGAAGCAGTCAAGATGAACACTGGCCAAACTGCAGAGGACAAAAGCTGGACAATCAGCAAACTAGTCTAAGCTTTAAATTACTGATGTCATGTTTCAGAAAATCCTGTCTCGCCTCACATTTACAAAAACAACACAAGCAGACACTTAGCCGAGACAAAAGGACCAGCAGTAGGTCGGCTTCTTTGATAACCCGAAACGCAGTCTGGCAGCAGTAACAGCTTGACCAGAGTCAAACAGGAAGATGCTTTCAAGGAAAATCAATCCTTTTGATCTCAGCTGACCCAGAAAGAACCACAAAGCCGGGAGAGAGCCATGTGATGCTGAGGATGGACCACAAAATCAAGACAAAACCCCCCAAACATATCCAGAAGATGGCAGCAAAACACCTAAAACAGATCTACAGTGTATTACACAGCATTACAAATCGAACCTCGAGTTATTTAACCTACAGTCTAATTATAAGAAATATATTCTACGGTGGCCCTGAGGTGCAAACCACTTCAGCAAATTGAAAGCACAATTACAAATTGCAAAAGCGCTACAACATGGAGGAAAGCGCTACAACATGGAGGAAAGCGCTACAACATGAAGGAATGCGCTACAACATGAAGGAAAGCGCTACAACATGAAGGAAAGCGCTACAACATGAAGGAAAGCGCTACAACACGAAGGAAAGCGCTACAACATGAAGGAAAGCGCTACAACATGAAGGAAAGCGAGGTTGATTAGACCAGTGGATAAGATCAACTTCACTTCTAAATTATCAGCCGATGACCAATCTCCCAAAATCATCAGCCGGCTGATAAATTGGTGCACTGCTCGCAATGAATCTATGCATGAGTTTTTATTTTGAATCAAATTACTGAATGAAATTAACTTTTGGGTGATATTCTAATATTTATCCACTGAATTAGAATGAATTAGGTGAGTCCTTCAGGGTGAAACTGTTCTGCATGTTCCTACCTGGAGGTAGCGAGCCTGGTGGCCTGAAAGTTTCTCCCCCAGAGGAACCACCACTTTCTCCACACTCCGCTGGTGGGAATGAGCCTGGATGTCCAGGCTCTCCTCTGACCGCAGCTCGATGTGTGAAATCAGCAAATTAGAAATCACGGACTGAACCGACTGGAAAAAGGACACGAAGCGTCAAGGGGTCAGAGATTAGTTACCATGACGATTTAAATTCGAGTCACATTAATTATAGAAAAACAGACGAGGTGATGTCACCTTTGTGTCTCCTCCTGGAGTGGCACTGAGGGCCAGGATGCGAAACTGCAACGTCTGACTGCTCAGCTGTCTGATCACCTGAGTGAGAGAAAAAAGGACCAGAAAATAAAGTGTTTATTTTCAGCCCCATTAACTCTGATACATCCAAATAAAACCAGTAATTAGCCAATTGATTTCACCTGTGTGGGATTTAATCTGGGCATGAACCCAAAGGATTGAGGACATAAGCATTTGGTGGTTAGTTCATGACACAATTAATCGGATTGATTGATTACTGAAATAATCATTAACTAAGTTATTTATTGTTAACTGGAATATATCAACTCAAAATGAAGTCATTTGTAAAGTAAAAAGTATATAGTCATTTGCAATTAACATGTTTCTCTTTCAATACCAATACTGAGGTTTAAAATTTCTTTTTTTTTTAAACACAAATAAATACAATGTGCTGGATTACACATTTATTTGATAACTGTGCACCAGTCCAGCTCATTTAAATGCACCAACAGCTTTATAAGTTTCATCAAACTTGTAATAAAAACACAACTTCAATTTGTCCAGTCAGAATAATTAGGTATATAAAAGCTAATGTAAAATAAATAATGAAAAAAAATGATAAAAGCTATAGATTGACTTCTTTTGCCAAAAGTAAAATTAAACTGAACCAAATTTCTTACTGGTTCTGAAAGACCAACAAGAAATTCTAAATATAATGTGAAAATTATTAATAAAGCAGGATGTCACTCAGAAAAGCATAGAATTAGATTGAATAGATCTTCCTGTATGGATCAGCCATATTGTCACTGATACTCTATCTAGATTTTTTTTCAAAATTGGGATCAATATAAAAACACTTTTGTCTGTAAACTTGCTTCATCCAGAATTTCTCAAGTGGCCTTTTTTATATTCACCTGGTTCAAAATCATTACGTAAATAACATATTTAGGCAACAGAATGTTTCTTCTTTTATATTCATGCATTTCTAATGTATAAAAAAGGCTTAAGTGGTAAAATAAATAATATGTAGAATGTGTTTTTTTTTTTAAATTATCTGATTAATTGATTGCTATAATAACAGATGGAAGTAAAGATCTGGAAGCTGGTTACCTGACAGTAGGCATGGTTACCCAATGCCTTGTGAGCTTCATCGATCACCACACACTTGATCTCCTTTGCAGGACAGGTGTCTCTAGAAAGATCGTTCACCATCACCTGAGGGGTGAGGAAGAAGATGCGTTTGGACTTCCACACCTCCTGCCTCTGCTTCGCTGGCGTGCTGCCTGCAAAAACCACAAATATCAACCATGTTAGCAGCTAATACAGAAATGATGGGCATCATCTGGGAATGCACGGATATTAATATCTGTATCATAAGGGTGGACAATATGGATTTAAAGTTTTATCACTGTATTTTTGGGTACTAGTGTGACAACAATAAATGTAGCAATAAAAATGATTTATCACTCTTCTTTTAGGTAAAAACATACTCATCTGTAATATGTTTTCTTTAGGACTCTACTCACATAAAAAAGTGTGATTCGTATCACTAAACTGCAAACAGTAACTGTATTTAATCATATTTTTAAATGTATTGATATTTATTGATATTCTCACAGAATAAGCAGTGGCTAAAAATAAGTCTGGACAGTTTGGGGGTTTTAAACATCACTAATCATAGTTTATCACTGCAACAATAAATCAAAATTATCATCATAATTAGAAATTTATCACAATAAATAACAAAATAAATGCCCAGACATATTACTGTATATCAGTATCTGGTCCATAAGGGCAGATCTAGTCAGTCTAATTCTATCCTTTGTGCTCTGAGTCACTTCATGCTTTATTGTGCATTATTTAAGTTATACATAGAATTCCTAATTGTATTTTCTGAACAATTTGAAAGAACATTTATTGTAGTTTATTTCTTAAGTTATTGTTTTGATCAGTCATAGTTTATCTATTTTACATTGGCTGTTTTTTTTTTTTAAAGGAATGTTTTTTAAGTCAATTCAGCACCATTTTTTTTAGTATCGGCCAGTACTATAACTCATTTATCTGCATCGGTATCGGAAGTGAAAAAAGCAGATCGGTGCATCCCTGGTGTGTTTTGGTTGTTACCTGTCAGCTCAGCCATGTGGTCCTGGGGGATTCCCATCACTTTGTAACAGGCTTCGATCTGCTGGGCCACCAGAGGTTTGGTAGGAGCCATGAACACAATCTTTCCTGCTGGATACCAGCGGTAGAAGTTGTACATAACCACAGAGGCTATGAAGGTTTTTCCTAAACCAGTAGGGAGACACACCAGTGTGTTCTGGAACAGGGAAGCCTCTGATATCTTCAGCTGATAGTCTCTAATAGGATAGTTGGTGGGATAGATCCACACGTCAGCTGAGGAACTGTCAAAACCTGGGAGATCTGGATATATCTTCCTACAGGGTGGAACTCTAAAGGGAGCAACACTTTGTCCAGTTGCATGGTTATTTTGTATAATGTCACTCTTCTCAAGCTGGATGCTCCTTTCAGCTTCATAGACAGCCACCACCATTAAGTCATCGTCATCTTCATCTTCAGGGATGATGTATTCTTGTGTCTCTGCTCCATGCGTGCTATTCTGACCAATTACTGTCCATGGAGATTTTTGCTGATGAGGAGGAGGGTTTGTTGGAGCTACCTGAGCTCTGCTGGAAGATGTCCGGGTCGCCCCAGTAGCCTTTCGGGCATCCTTCCCCGATTGGACCGCTTTGTTCTGGGACACAGAAACCCCCCAAGTCTGGAACAAAGTTCTCTGATTTGAACCACCACTCATTTTTATCAGCTGTGGCACAAAACATTAAGAAGAAAAGTGCCATGTGACTAGTTGCTACATCTCAACCCGAACACAAACATAAAGTCACTTCCGCCGGCGTGCTTTCCAAAATAAAACTCCCCCGACGATAGCTACAGGTTTAAATTCGTGGTTGTACCTCAGTTGTTTTAACATAATGAACGAAATGTACAATTCGTAATAATTTTAGGATAAGAGGTTGAGAGAAGCATACGGATTTTATACTTTTCATCGAAATGCTTTTAATTTTTAAGCTAGATCCCGGAAGTAGTTAAAAAAGTTTGAGTTAACTCCCGCTCTCCGGTTAACTGCTGTCATGTTACCATAACAATGGACAGAAGCAAATTGGACAAAATAATTACACGTTTCCAGGTGACACATGTGTTCCAGTAAAGCGGAAATGTTGGTTATATTCTTTACCTAAAGACCGACTGTTGTTATTTGTTTTTGTTCGGGCCCTGTAGGTGCTATTAGCTGTTAGCACAGCTATAGAACTTACTTAACTCTGATGCTAACCGTGTTGTCTCTGTAGGCGCATGCGCGCGGATACTTCACGAGAACCCAAGTGCGGCGCGCGGTTGAGGACTTTAAGGAGATCGTAAGGGAGATAGAAGGAGATGTGACCCATTTAAGGTGGACTGATACGACCTTATCCATCCCACACTTTACAGACACAGTAAGTAACTTCCCGTCAAAGGTTGTCACTTTGCATTTAATTCAAGATATTCCTCTGAAAAACTGGATATTACCACAATCAGCTTCATTATCAGTTTGTTTTATATAAACAAACGTAAATGAATTTGCTTGGTTCTATTTCAAATCAATTACCATACGCTACCTGATGCAGACAGTTAATAATCTAACACTATGATAAAATAAATTTAAGCACACAACTGTTATGTTCAAGTTTTATTTATGTAGGGCCACATAAATAGTTATGGCGTGCCAGATTTGGCCTGCAGGCCTTGAGTTTGACACATTTGCTCTACAAGTTGAAAATTATGTATAATTATTTTTATCTGAAGATTTTGGCTTCTTTATATTGAGAACTTTTTCTGCCGCTTCCACATGAACATACAATTTTATTTTAGCACATCATTTTTGTCCTGTATTTTCTTGCTTTTCCTTATATCTAGTGTTTTTCTTTTTATGAATATTCGTCTTAATATAATTTGATTTCTTTGTTCCTTTAATTACCTGTAAAATACATCAGTTGTTGCGTGTATGACTAGTGCTAATCAAACAAAGTTGCCGTCCGTAATCAGGAAGAAGAAAAACATAATGCCTAATGCCAAATAAATCAATCAATTCTATGCTAAATTAAAATTATTAATTATTAACAATTAATATGCTTTAAAGGCCAGTTTTGTTTACAGAGACTTCATAATAAATTTTATTTACGGTTTCAGGTCCTTTAATGCCTTTTTGTGTATTGCTTTTGGTTGATGTGTTTTATTTTGGCTATTTAAAATGTCTTTCGGTTCCAGCGTTCATTAGTCTTTGAGATGTCAAGCTTTAATTATTTTTTTCAATTATATTTATATTAGCTGAAAATGGTTTCAAAACTACAATATTATCATTTATTGCAGTGATTTCTGGGATAATTTATTGTCCAGCAAAATTTGTTATGCCAAATGCAAAATAGAATAAATGAATGCACCAATTTAAACAATAAAAATCTTGTGGTCCTAGTTTGAGTTACCTGCACCTATCCAAGCACCACTGGAATTAAATTCAAAGACATACGGAAAATGTAAGCAGATCCAGCCAAAAATCCAATGTTTTCAAGACTTTCATCCCTGTACTGACAGGATGGAGAATGTCTTCAACCTGCTAGACGTTTACTGAATCCACCAGACCCAGAACTGGACGTCAGCATTTCCCTGAGTCCAGATTCGCTGGATGAGGAGGGACAGGAGCCCTGTGTCCCACCAGAGAGGAAAGAAGCTGAAAGGGAGGATTGGTCCAGTATTCCTCTCAGATGTGATGGAGGGATGATGGAGAGCACCAGAAGGTCCTCCATCGTCTGGAGCAGTCCAGAGCCGGACAATAATGTTTACCGTCAGAAAGGTGAAGCATTTTTTACTAGTTCAACATTCTCCGCATTTTATTTCAGCTGTTTCTTAATTTAAGGTTTCAGCATTTAAAAAAATTAGAGAAGAAAAAGGCAGGGGTGGGAATTATTTCCCAGAATGTTTAGCGGTATGTTTCTGTATCCTGAGATGGAAGCGTGTTACATTAACCTGATTCTAATGTGTTATTAAGGTAAATGTTTATTTTAATGGCCTTTTCTGATCAGAATTCATTGTGACATTTAATAAAATTCATTATCAGATCAAAAATTTTGTTCATTGGAGAATTTAAATTATTCTAAAGTAAAATAAGTTGTTATATAATAGAGAAATGCGGCTCTTTAACTGGGTGAAGGCAGTTGTTTCTTGCAAATTGTGGAATAATTATTTGGCTTAAATTGCAACGTTTAAAATTAAAATTCACAATTCAATATTGATAAAAAAAAACCTGCGTCTTGTTGTTAAGTCAACTTAATGAACTTCAATTTCTGAGTTAAAATCAAAACGATTTTATTGCTGACTGCAATTGCATTTTCAAGGCAGCAGGTGGAGTTTCATTCTCAAGTTAATAATAATAATAATGAATATTTGAGTTTTTAATCCTTCATTCAGGTTTTCAGCAGTACTGCCTGGCGCAGGAAGTGCCCCGAACGCCAGACGCGCTGCGTCGCCATAGAAACACTTTGACCATGGAGCTGGTCTGGCTCCAACAAGCTATTGACAGCAGGAAGAAGGTAAGATCCAAAAATCCCTTTATGGTGTCAATTTCTGAAGGTTTTTGCAGCAAGGATGAGCTCATCCTACCGTCTAATTTTAGCCTTCAGCTGCACAACAATCACTGTTTAATGTGTTTTTCTTATGTTTCTTTACAGTACCTATCACTGAAGGACAGACTTTACAACGCCGAACCTTTGGCTCCTGACCCACTCTAATTATCATCTGAGTTGAAAATTATTTGTATTTATTATTTATGATGTAATATATAATGTAGTGCATTTAAAACATGCATGTAACAGGAAATAAATTTTATTTTTCTACAAAGATATCTCTGCTTTATCTGATGTACTGTTTGTAATGATATTTTATTATTTTCCATCAGTTAGTCAGCAAAGTAGCTCATTCAGCTTAATTCAAAAGTTAATCTTTGATCAAATCTGAATGTTTAATTTTGATCCAGTGTGAAAAATTATGGTAGAAATTACCATTTGGGAGGAATGTTGTGTAATTATTCCACCTTAAAAGAACAACAGTTTGCAAATATCATTAAAACAAGTCCTGAAACAATTAATTGTGTTAATTATCAACTAATTTAGTAATCAATTAATTGTTAATTGGAGTGTAGAGCCTCATGAATATGCCATTTGCTGAAACAAAAAACAACATACTGAGAGCAGTAAGTAAGCCAAAACTGTATAAAAATACATACATTTTGTTCTTAATATAAAAAAATGTCTGTAAATATTTTCTACCCAAAACTCACTACCAGTTTTAGCTTCATCTGGTTCAAATTCTGTAACAAAAATCCTAGTAAGCATCTTTTGCTGTCCAATTACTAATCAGCTAATAACAAAAATAATTATTAAATTAGCCCTATGCTGTGTTGATGTAACTTTTCACGTGTTGATGTCAGAAATATGTTTTGCTACAAGCGTACGCTAAAGGATTGACTTGTTGATGAGTTTATTTTCTTACTTTAGTAAGGTTTTGCACTATTTATTTGCATCTTTTAATGAATTTTTATTGTCGCATAAAAACTGCTGAGTTGGTTGAATGAAAAATCTGCAGGATATTCAAATTTTTTATTCGATTAATCATCAGAATCATCGATTACTAAAATAGTCGTTAGTTTCAGCCCTAATTAGAACTCCTTATTAATTAAGTTTACACCCTTTATAAATGTATTTAAACTTCCTATTGGAGCTGTAGGTCTAAAAACCTGTTGTTAGTTTTGTATATTTGAATGTTCTCTGTGTACCAAACTTATTTATTAATCGTTTTTGGAGAACAGATGAACAGGTGTGGAGGTTATCTTATTGATTCAGCCCACAGCGCAGAGACCCACCCACTCTCCCCTCCTCTGTCACTCGCCTTTGTTGTGGTTTCTGTCGATGGTTTGGCCCACAGAGCCAGCCCTTGCTGGCCCTGCTGCCATGGCAACCAGGAAATACTCAGCGCCGTCAAAGTAGTAGTAGTGTCCGCGAGAGAGGGGTGCAGAGATCGGAGCAGAACGTGGGGAGCGGGAGTCTAGACGGACCACAGCAGCAGAAGGGATCGATTTCCACATTCGGCTGAGCTGAACCTCGTCCTCCTGCAGGTCTGTCACTAAACTGTTTGCTGCAGTTAAGTCAGAGGGTAAGCTGCATAAAAATGTGTAGCTGCTGAACAATGTTTTGAGAGAGTTCAGTGTGCTGTTTTGGGATTTAGAATAGCTGTGTGGTGAGAGTTTATTAATATTTCCTTTTAATAAATGGCTGTCGCTCAGAGATGGCTGCCAGCACTGCCGCGCCGGTCAAAAACGTGGTGGTGTTCAGGAATGGAGACCCCTTCTTCGGCGGACGCAGGTTTGTGGTCAACCAGCGTCAGGTGGCCACCATGGAGGCCTTTCTGAACGAGGTGACCCAGAGCATCGGCGCCCCGCTGGCCGTCAGGACCCTGTACACCCCAAAGCAGGGCCACAGGGTCTCAGACCTCCAGGACCTCCAGACGGGAGCGCAGTACGTCGCTGCTGGCTTCGAGAGGTTCAAGAAACTGGAGTGAGTACAAAAAACATTTCTATCAGAGAACTTTCTGATTCTTAATCTCCCAGAAAACATCACTGTCTTCTTTTTTGTTGCAGCTATCTGCATGCAGGGCTAAAAAAGCAGCCTGGAGCTCGTAATGAAGCACAGGTAGGCTTCTCATTTCTAATGCGGCCTCCTGCACTGTCCATCATTCATTAACAACTCTCTAACTAAAGGGGATTGCAGCACAAGGCAAGTAAAGTATTGAACCCATTAACCTTTTCCATCCTGTTGATATGAAGTTAATACAAAGTAACTCATACAGGTGGTTAAATCACTCAGAAATAAAGTTAAAGGGGACAAAATTCACATTATGCACATTTTTATTTCAGGTTCTATGTCTTCTAAAAACAAGCGCTTTAAAAACACCTTGCAAAATGTTTGGCAATAAGTTAATCTGATTTGGTTTCAGGAAAATGAGCTGTTGTTTCAAAAAACTCCAGAATGTAACGTCACAAATCAGCAGACACTGCCCTGTTACCTAGTGACCCCAGCGTAACTCCGCCCTTTACCTAGCAACCCAAGCTGAGCTCCAGCACGTTTGGTCAGCTGGTTTTCAATGGTTGCTGGAAAAGACAAGTATTTTTGTTGTTGACTTTCTGCATTCTTATTGATTGTGCGTGAGGTTCCACTTTTGCTTTTCAAAGATGCACGGTTGTATAATTGTGCATCGGTTTGCAGTCATTGTCATGTGCGAGTGTAAACATTGGGTTGGAGGGGTGAGGCCAACAGCAGATTATTTAGATTTAAAGTGACAAGAGGTGAAGTGGTTCATTATGAACTGAGCAAAATAAAATCTCATTATCGAAGAATAATTTGTGTTTTTACAGCATTCCTTCAAACATGGTGTATACGATGACATCCAAACAGAATATTTTCTCCCTGTTGTTTAATGATGTGGCCAAATGTTTTGCAGCAAACCTCAACCAAACCTGAGCTTTTTCTTCATCAGTGGAGTCTTGTGCAGCGAGCCATTCGCGCATAACTTAATCTACAGACATATTTGTTTTAATTTCTATGTTCACATCAACTGCTTGAGTTGTTACGAACCTCTGCTGCAAAAATGTCTTATAAAAACTCTATAATAAATATGTTGAATGGGGAAAACGTTAATTTCTTCAGCACTTATGTTGCCTAGTGTGTCTAAAAACTAAATGCATCAAATATGAAAGTAACTTTAATGTGTTCAATGACTGAGATAAGCTTTTATTTAAGCCTTTTGTGCTTGCAGTGCCACTAATGTCAGCAGTTGTCATGTAAATTGCATTAAAAAGTGGGCGAATCTTTGCCACATCTCTCATTTTCTCCTTGAATTACTATAGAGTCATTAACTACAGGTGGATAATAGATTAGCCTTGCAGATTAAACCAGTTTTTATCAGAAAAAAAGGTTCTGAGTTACAACTGTATCCTTTATTTCCACTAAACTAAAGAGTAAGAAGAGAAACTCTTGTGTTTTGTTGCTTGTTTGTATTCTAAGCAGCTTCTTTGCTCTTGGTCGTAATCTGTTGGTGTTTTGTGAAAACCATAAAACATTCAGGAATAAATGTGTGACTCTTTCATTTGGATTTTTAACCAGAGTCATTGGGTTTTAAAGTCTTACATGCCAGTGTTGTGGTTACCGTGGAGAAGTGTAATAAACGTGTGTGTGTGTCCATTTAATCCGCTTCGCACACAATCCTATCAGGGCCATGTGCGAGTCCAGGCAGGCTTGGATTGATGCTCAGCCTGGGCGTAAATTAATAAAACGAGTGCGACCTCACAGAGGATTAAATACAGAACGGCTTCTTTGTTCTGATAGACACATATTTGCGTCTGATTGCTTTTTTGTGAAGGATCTTTGAGAGGATAACTCAAATCAGACATGGTAAGTAAATATGCCATCTAAGGACTCTTAGAGCGAGCGTAGTTTCCATGGCTGCCGCACTCGACTTTACACGAGCAGAATATCTAAATAGTCATTATGCGTTTGTGGAAAGTGAGTTTGCTGGGATGAATATGGATCTGGAGAATGGAGGCGGCGTAAATGCGATGAGTGGTGTTTAAATTGATCAGACTGTGATGTTCTGCATTTGATTTTCTAAATATCGCCTCCAGGTAAAAGTCATCCAGAGGCCCAACGTTTCAGCCAAATGGAGGAAGTTTATTCCTGTTCCTTGCATTATACAGTATGTTTCATAAATCTTTCATACTCATTTAACATTTCTCCTATCTTCTTATCTGACAATCACAAAATTCAAAATAGTTGATTGGGATTTTATGTGAAAGGCACAAAAATAGTTCCTAAATATTCAGTGGCAAATAAAACAGTATATGTTTTTAAAAGTTTTTTTTTTTTTTTTTTTTTTTCCAAATAAAATCTGAAAAGTGTGGTGTGCATTAGCATTCAGATTCTCTGAGTTAAAACTTTATCTTAAAGGAAAACCTCTGCAAGTGTTTCTCAGACCCACAATAACTTCTGTTTTACTTCGAAAAGTTTCATGTTGAAACTCTGATTCCCCACATCATAATACTGCCACCACCATGTTTCCTCTTTTGGACGATGGATCGAACAGAATTAATGTCAAGAAACAAAAGTTTAGAGTTTGCCTGCAGATCAGAAGTTTTTTGTCCTTAATCACTGATATAACACATAATTTGACTCTTATTTTAAAATAAATTGAGTTCATATCTTATTATATGGCCACATTTTTCACTGGGAACTTTTCAAAATGTGTTCCTCTCTTTAAACGTCTCTGCTCAGTGTATTCCGTAATGGAGATCTTCTGTGTCCACCTTTCCGGTTCATCATTCCTCGGAGTTTGCAGCAGGACTTGGATCAGATCCTGAGTCTGATCACCGAGAAAGTCAGCTTACGGACGGGAGCGGTGCGCAGGTCAGACGGAGCAAAACAAGCAGTCCTCCGAATGCAAACATGCAACGTCGTGTTCAGGCCAGCGTGGATAGAAAACATGGAGTAAATTTATGCCAAAAAATCTCTGAAATTTTCTAGAAAAAAAATGGGAATTTCTGAGTTTGAAAAGTTTAATTTTTTTTACTTTTGAAATTCAAAAATTTCAGATCTCCAAAATTTCCAAATTTTTTCTAGAATATTTCTGAAATTAATTTCAGAATTTCTCTTTTTGTCTTTTTCAAATTGCAAATTTTAGACTTATAAAACTTAGAAATTTCCCTGTTTCTCCACTAAATTTCTGAGGTTACTCCTCATTTCTAAGTTTTCTCTACCAAATTACTTTTCCAAACTGAAATTTCCTTGTTTTTTTCCAGAAAATTTCAGAGATTAATCTTTAAAATTTCAGAATTTTTTGTTTCAAATTTTTAACCTTTCATCATCAGAATTTTCCTTGATTTCTTTTATATTTCTGAAATTAATCTTACATTCTTCCTAGCATATTCTTGCCTTTTCATATTAAAAAATGTTATGATTTTCTTGGAAAATTATGAGATTTTTTGCAGAAATCCATTTCTTTTTTTTACTACTTACAATGGCCCTAATGCTCTGGGATTTGGCGGCGTTTCTCTGCAGGCTGTGCTCTCTGGACGGAGTCTCCGTTTCCTCGGCTGGGGAGTTGCAGACCGGCCGCTGCTACGTTGCTGTTGGAACCGAAAGGTTCAAGAAACTTCCATATGTGGAGCTGCTGGTTTCAAAAGCTGCAGAGAGGTATTTTACATCATCTGTATGTCGAGAGAGGATTTATGCTTGTTTCATTCCACCATAGAGCATCAGAAAACTGGAAAACTAACCAACAACTATCTATGATCAAGTCTTTCTTTTTGTTGTTTTCAGACATTATCCTGAGAAGAGGAAACTACCGAGGAGAACACAGGTTAAAAAAATCACCTGATACGTGTAATTAGTTGCCTTATTCTATTATTGATGAGCACACATCATGAGTACACATCAGTACAGCCTGTACTGATATGTGTGAAAAGTCTTGGCAGATATCAGTGGATTAAAAGAAAAAAACTGACATTTTCTAGAAATAACATGAAAATTTCAGATCTTGAAAAGGCAAACATTTTTTAGAGAAAATTGTAGAAATGTTTTAAAACAAAAAAAATTTTTCCAAAAAGAAAAGTTTTTTTTTTAAAATCAAATTAATAGAAAAAACTGACATTTTTGAGTTTGAAAAGTTGAACATTTTTTCCTTCAAACTCAGATATTTTCATTTTCCATTTTTCTTCTAGAAAATTTCTGAGATTAAGCTCAAAATTTTAGTCTTTTGGTGGAAATTTACTCCTACTTTTTTCTGTTTAAAGGCTCTACTAAACTGTAAGAAAAAAATAAAGGAATTAGTTATAAAACATGAAGCAGAATAGTACATGACATCAAGTTTCTGTGGACATGTGTAGGTAAATTGTGAATATTTGTCAGTCAAATAATTGTTTTTCTCTCAGAACAGAAAAGCAGGAAGCGGCCCTGAAGACCGGTACAGTGACTCAGCTCTCCTCAACTCCCCAGAGGTAACTCAGATTTAATTAAACTCAAAAACACTACTGATCCAAGAGGAAAATTAAATGTTGCTGTAACTTGTATTAATTCAAGAAATAAGGTTTTCATTGTTTCATTGGGATGCTGTGATGGATTTTTAGTTAGTTAAACAAAAGATCCAGAGAGAAACTTCAGGTGTAAATCTGTATGTTTTTATCAAAACGTATATTGAGCTGTAAGCCATGACTTTCAGTCCGATGGCCGGAGGGTGAAGTCAACAGGAGATGAAGCTGCAGCTCTGCAGGCGTCGCAGCGGTTGAGCAGGAGAGAGAGAGCAGACGAGGCATCCGGATACTTCGCTCAGCCCGTCAAAGTTCGCAAGAACAGGACGCAAAGCAGACCGCTGCTCACCGACGGACCTGGTTGGGAACGCTGTTAAACCCGACCCAAACCCCTCGGAACATTTAACCACGTTGTCGCATTGAAACATCACATCTTTGTGTTTTTTATTTGGGTTTTATCTGTCAAAGGAAACAAATGTAAGACAAAATTAACATGCAAGACTGCAAAAACACAAAAGTTTCTATTTCAAATATCCAACTGCACTTAAAATGAGACAAAACTAACTTACTAATAACTATTCAGCAAGATATAGGAGCTTGCTTTAGGTAAAAAATTCCTAAATGAAAATGTATTTGTTCTAGTGGCAGATCATTTGAAAATAATTTCTAGATTATTTTCAAATACATGAAATTAATCAATCATGTTCATTTGTGTTGCACATTTCAGCAACAAGACATTTGAAAGTGCTTTACATTATAAAAACACAAAAATATAAAGACATAAAACACAAGTTACCAATTGAAACCTTACATTTAATCAAAAATGTTCAGTGTTTCATTTGTTATGGTCGAGACAGAATTATTCACTTAAAACAATATGTAAAAATATAGTAAATCCAACCATTCTCAAGTGGAAAACTAACAGAAACCTTTATTGTGGAATTCTATTATACATATATATATTTATTACAGGTAAGCCAGGTGTGCCCAAAGGAGAGGATCGGACAAACAGAGAGGAGGCTCAAGGTGCGGAGGAGGTGCAGGAGGACGAGAATACGGCTACAGAGCTTCCTGTTGATCAGGTTAGCATCCATGTTTCATTACATCAAAATACTGTCTGAATTACAGTGAAATAAAACTCATGAAACTCTGTTTCTGCTACCTGAAAGGCAGCAAGGTGTTTCATGGCATTTATTGATTTCGCCAAAATAAATCTGACATTTTGAGATTCATCTCAGTCATTTTCTAGAAAAAATCAAGAATGTTTCTAGGCTTAAACAGTTGAACATTTACTAGGAATAAACTCAGAAATTTTTAGCTTAATCACAGTTTTTCTAGAAAAAACTTGGAAATTTCTGAGCTTGAAAAGTCAAAACATTTTGCTGGAAAAAATGAGAAATGTTCAGATTTATCTCAGAAATTTTCTCAAATAAACAAAGACATTTCAGAACTTGAAAAGTCAAACATTTACTAGAAAAAAATGAAATTGTGAGAATAATCAAAAGAGCCTGAAAAGTTGAAAATTTGCTGAAAAAAAATATTGTTAATCTCTTTCCAAAATTTTCCAGAAAATTTCAGAGATCAATCTTAAAATTTCTCAGTTTTCTAGCATTTCTCTACTCTTCCCACTCAGACATTTTTAAGTTTGTTTTTTTCTAGAACATATTTTGGTGTAAATTCACTCCTGTTTTACCTGCAACAGCTCTGATACGGCCACAATAAAAGACATAAGCCAGAGATTTGGATAAAATTTTAATCCGATTCTCATTGTTTCCCTAAAGAGAGTTGCAGAAATAGTTGAAGATGAAGACATAAGCAACACAGAGGATCCGGTGCAGAACTCTCCACAAGTGAGCAGCGTTTTATCATAATAAATAAAAAGTAAATGGAAATAACTCTTTGTTCAATGTGACCTAATCCCAAGTCAGACTGTATCTATTTATTTACTGTTATCTATTTATTTACTGTTAAAAGAACAATGCATGAATGTTTCTCTAACTACAAAACATCAATTTCCCTCAAGAGACATGCAGAAAAGAGTGAGCAGCACAAGCATCAACAGGAACCCAATGGAAAGCAGGTAGAGTGAGAGAGTGGGTGTTCATATTACCAAATGAATCCTGTTTGACTGTGATTTTTGTGCTTAAATAATTTATTTCTGTATGAAAGGTGAAAGCATCTGAACAGAAGCAGGAGTCAGCAGCTCCGATCCTGGTATAAACACCCACACATCAATCTGTCTGTAACGAGACAACGGACAGTAAATTCATCTAAAAAATAAAAAAAACTCCGAAATTTGGAGATTAATCTCAGAAATGTTCATGAAAAAAAATAATAACATTGTTTTTCTCAATTTCTGAGAAAAACAGAAATTGAGATTAATTTAAAATATTTTAGAAAAAAAATATTTTTTTAATATTAGTTTTTTAAAAGTTGTCAATTTTCTTGAAAAACACAGAAATTGAGATTTCACATATTTAAAAATAAAAACAATAAAGGTTTTTTGAACATTTGTAAAATTTATCAAAATTTTTAAAAATTTTTTTCAAACATTTTTCTTGAAAATTTCTGAAATTAATCTAAAAATTTCTCACAAATTATCTTTTCAACCTCAAAGAAATTTCTGTTTTTTCTTGAATCTTTCTGAAATTAATCTCAAAATTCCTGAGTTTCTTTGCAAAAATGTACTCTCACTTGGAAAAAAAAGCATCTGCAGTGGTCCTAATACAGCTTTGTAGAAAACTGATGACAGGTTTCTGTTTTTGTGTTTAGAAAGAGGCTGAACTGAAGACGAAATCGTCAGAGGGGAAGATCAGGGAAGAGCAGGCAAGACTGCCGACTTCACATCTATAAAATCCTGGAGAAACTTTGCTTTTCTACTGATTTTAATGTTTCCTGTGATAGAAGAGCCTGCAAGACGCTTAATGCCGTCTCTGACGAAATTAGTAGTATCTAAACTGTGATATTGAGAAAAGTTTGTATTGTAGTTTGTCTTTTTTTAATCATAAAACATAAACGTGAATCAAAATCCAACAAATCTCTGAAAAACCTGCTGAAAGTGAGATTATTTAATCTGTCCATCTTGTTCAAAAGGAGTAACTGATTAAGTGTTGTAATCTGCATTAACCAACATTCAGCCCTGCATCTTAATTTAACAGAAAATAATCCATGAAGATCTGCTGTGTCAACCGAAAACCCATCAATGCACAAGGACAACATGCAAACATCAAGTTTTTAAATTTTTTTGATATATGCCATTGTTGTTCACTTGTCTTCATTCAAAGCAAATATTGAATTTCTAGAATTTTCCACCCTTGAAATATCTTTTTTTTTTTTTTTTACAAATTAAAGTTTTTATTTTTTCTGGGTTTTTTGTTTTTATGTTTGGCAGGAAGTAGAGAGCATCATTTCTGATGTAAAGTCAATAAAAAGTCAGAAAATATTTTTGTTTTCCATCCATTGTTTGCAAATTGTTAGTTCAATACATGAGAAAATGTTTTTTTTGTACTGAGTCAAAAATTATGTGTTCTTGACTGTGGAAGCAGTTTATGTCAGTAGTTCAGTACTAAAATCTGACATTTAAAGTCATTTGAATCCATAAAATCATGTAATAAAAGTTTATTTTCCTTTATATGTCAGCTGTCCTTTTAATTTAATGTTTCTTATAAAGTCAACTCAGCAATTTATAAAAATAATTGTTTATGTATTAAAGTCTGATATTTAATCAAAAATAAACATGAAGTGAAATGTTTTATTTTAATGTGAAATAAATTAGATTTACTAAACCGTATTCCTAACCCTTCATTTGAAAATGAAGGGTTTTTACTGCAAATATTTTATATTTGCAGTAATAAGAACGAACTAATTGGTAATTGCACCAAAATATTTTAATAATTCATGTCACACAAAATCAGAGCAACAAACAGGAAATCCACGGAAATTCAGAAGCGACTGAAGGACATTTAGAGCATCATCAGCTGGTTTTGTTAGTGTTTCTCCACCCGACTTTGGAAAAGAGGAAATAATGTAGTTAAAGCAGGGATTGACATACAAAAGGTCATTTTCAAACAGTTTTGTCGTCTCCCACAGAAGTAAAATCAAAAAATCTTTTTCCATGTGAGCTCCATAAATCCAGTCCAGTTCTGGAGTGAACCTGCCTCCTCTTCCTCCTTTTGAAGTCCAACCTGAGTAAATCTGGAAGAGATTGTGCTTCGGAGACGTTTTCTGCCTCCAGTCCTTCTGAAGATGCAGCTTTGCTTTTCTTCAACAAATGATTTAATCTTGATCTCCATCAGAGCTGAGGGTGGCTCTCATTCTGTCTGTCAGTATCTTTGGCTTCGATGGAGCTTATAACGCACAGAGTGACGCCTGTCATAGTGAGGAACATTCCCACAATGGCTCCTGCAGAATCGAGTGGAGGAAAAACATTTTTACTGACGCATGAAGACAGAAATCGGTGAATAATAGATGCTGCAATGGATGGAGAAGAACATATGACTCACGTTTGCCTCCAAACTCTTCCCCCAGCAGCTTTCCCGTCAGCAGAGTGCAAAGGAAGGTGAGAGAGTTCGCCACAGGAACAGCAAGAGACAAATCTGGATAGAAGAAGCTCTGATATTTTGAGTTGTATTTGTTTGGCCGCATATTAAAAGAGGATGAAATGTCCACTTAAAATCTCAGAAAGTTAGATTTATTTTATTTTTTTTAGAAAGAAATGCATGGAAATTTCTAGTTTGAAAAGTCAAAATTTTACTAGAAAAATGTTTCTTTTTTTTAAATTTTTTCTATAAAGACATGGAAATTAAAAAAAAGTTTGAAACGTCAAAAATTTGCAAGGAAAAAAAACAGAATTTCTCTAGAAAAAACTTGGAAATTTCTGAGTTTGAAAAGTCAAAAATTGGCGAGGAAAGAAAATTATCATTTGAGATGATCTAACAAAAATTGTAAGAAATTTCTAATTTGAAAAGTTGAAATTTGGATGAAAAAAAAGTATATTTTAAGAATAATCTCAGAAATGGTCTAGAAACCTCTGAAGTTCAAAAGTAAAAAATTTGCTTGAAAAAATATTATATTTTAAAAAAAACCATCTCAAGAGAAGTTTCCAGGAAAAACTTTAAAATTTTGAGTTTGAAAAGTAAAAAAACAATTTCCAGAAAAAACTTGAAATGTATTTTTCTAAAACATTTTAAACTTTTCAAACTCAGAAATGTAACTTTTTATAGATAAATTTAATTAATTTTGTTTTTTAAATCTAAAATAGCCCTTATTCTGTTGTAATAAGGGCTATCTGAGACATCAGTCATATCATCTCTCACTTGTTTCTTACCAGTTGTTGATAGTGTATAAAAATAAACCAGAGATCCACTCTGATTTATTAGAAATGGGACCAAATACTAGAAAGAAAAAAAAAAGGTTCAGCAAATGATAATGAAGACTTCAATTAAACAGGAACTATTTCAAAGTTTTACACATACCTTTATGTTTAGAAGAAGAAACTTGATTTCAGCGAGCAGCTGAAAGACTCGGTTGGTTTCTGTCACATTTTCTATCCCCTCTGAACCTTTTTTCAGGAAAGGGTTTGTGCAGCCCCACAGCAGCGACACCAGCAGCAAACTCAGCACCTCAGCTTCAAACACAAAACACAGTTACATTCAATATCAGGTTTACTTCATTATCACAAAGCTGCTGCTTCATATCAGAAAATGCACTACAGTTCAATAAAAATGGAGCTAAAATGAAAGCAGCATCTGCTACTAAAGTCAAACCTGGACAGAATTATATTTCACTATGACAGACTAAGTAAAGTACTGTTTTAAGCTTCTTAAATAAAAGCTAAAAGCAACTAAACTAAAATGACTCTTTTTCCTTTTTTGCAAACTGAAGGAAGTTTTCGCAACAATTTCCCTTTCTCTATTTTCAAAAACAAAACATTCAACCGTGTATTGAATGAAAACAATCAAATGAAACTAAAAACAATGTGTGTTTTGGAAATTATGTTGTTTGTGTGGAACAAAAACTTCAAAATGAGCTTTTCTGAGTTTTCATAAACTTCTGTCATTTCTGTCGCGATTTCAAAATTACAAAATGTAAAATCGGTGATGGCTACGAAGCAATTTAACACAGGAAGTTAGCAACTCGCTACACCTGACACAGCTAAGCTACTTCCGTAGCATCTTCTGTGTTAGCTTTCCAGCCAGCTAAAGAGAAAGTTAGCAGCTCGCTACACCTGCTATAGCTACGCTACTTCCACGGCATCGTCTATGTTTGCTCTCCAGGCAGTTAAAAAGAAAAGTGAACTTTTAAATAAACTCAAATCCAATGTCAACAATAAAGATGGCGAATAGTATTTCAAAATCAATTGAACCGATTCCACTCACCTACAGTCACCATTGTGACGTGAACTGCATCTTAGTCGCCTAAAAGTTGCGTTCAAGATCACGCTGGTTGTTCGTCAATATTTTTAAACCAACCGACATTTATTTATATTCTCGCGTAGCCTGTGTATGGTATTTTCATTTAAAAATATAAAACCAGTTGAAATATACATATCAATTACACGTCGCGTTTATTTTTATTGTACTAAATACTATTTAGTTATTTTTGTTCACTTGTACACGTGAATCTACCATTCGTTCTGAAAGTACTTCCACCAGAGGGCGCAGTAACTCCAAAACAATCGGTGGCTGAATACACGTGTCCTCTTGCAGCTCACTTTGAGCTAAACATTACATTTTTAAGGGTCAGGTCATCTGTTTCTTTGTAGATGGTAGGATAATAAGGGAATTGATTTCTAGCCATTTTGTCTAGATTTTAGTGGCACATTTGGAAATTAATGAGTCTTGTTAAATCCAATAATTAAATTGCACAACAGCAATGTATTTATTTGACAACCAGCAGAGTTAAAATTAGCCAAATTGTCTCTGCAGATACCAAACAGCCTAATTCTGCCAGTGACTCTAGGTGTTATTTATTGAATCACATAACTGACATGTAAAAAAATCATATATATACTTATTCATATATAAATACATCCCTATGAAAGTTGTCATCTTAAAATTATGTTTTGAAAGTAACAACCTTTAGGCAGGTACTTTTTTTAAATTAAGACCACAATCCTCTTTCAGAAATGTTTATTTTTATTGGTCTGATTGAATATTTAAATGCCATGTTTCATTGCTGGATTTCAGAAATGAAACATCTGACCCGGATGATGCAGATGGAGGGGCGCAAAGTGGATTTCTCCAGTCCAAACAGCAAAATTGATCACAACGGTATGCTAATGCGCTAAATAGGCTGGAACAGACAAGGCATCTAAAAAAATACACATATATTTAGGACATGATCCGTATTATCTCGATAAAAAAGATTTCTCTTATAATATTGAGGCGATCCACATAACAAACTATCTGGTGCTGCACAGCTCATATTATACGAGCCAGAAGGAAGTTTTTAAAAATCTGGAGAATACAATCATTTAGTTTCAAGTTGGGTCAAGAATTTAGATGAAAAGAAGCATTAAATTGTGCTATATTAAGTAATTAGTCTATGATAACGATGCTACCATTAACAACAAACTAAATCAGGTTATTTCAGATCAGAGTTTGGATCTGAGCAACTAAGCAACATTCAAGGGATTCAGCCTTTTTCTACTCCATCTATTATTTATCTACTGGATCAATTAAATCCTCAGTTAAAACATAAAACATTGTACTTTTTATTAGTCAAGACTCAAAAAGAAAGACAAACAAAAACAAAGACAAAGGAGCAGAGAAAATAAAGTGCAAAATACTTTAGTGTCAAATTATTAAAGATTCACATCAATGGGTTTTGCTGACAGATGCTAAACAAAACATCTTCATTGATTCTTCATTGAAATACATTTTTACTTTCTGTAAACCTAAAGCTACTCTGTGAGGAGAACACAAAGATAGAATGATGGGAATTAAATCTGTTACACTGTAATCTACTAAATCCATAACTGCTTTATATGTGATCATTTTGTTTCCAAAACTAATGAGCAGCGAACAAATTCACGGATGTTTGTAGAAAACGTTGAGAACCATTCCCTTGATGTTTTCTCAGAAAACACTGCATTTCTTCTTCAGATTGTCTTCACATAATATCCTTCATAATCCACAGTTTGTTCCCTGTAATCTGAGCACTCCAGTTTCCAGGCCGATGAAGATTCCTGCAGGGTTCAGTCAGTGTTGGTTTGAATTCAAACCTCAGCCAGTGGAGCTGCAGCCTGTGTGCTATGTGTTCAGTGGGGAGGGCGTGTCGTGTACGGCGACCACAGTGGACTCGCTGTAGTCGCTGGTGGTGCTGAACTGCTCGGAGTGGTTCCCGTCCGCTCTGGGCAGCTGGAAGCCGTCCTCTGATACCGGGTTTGAGTAGATGATGCTGCCCGACACGGAGCTGACCCCCAGGCTGTTCAGAGGAACGCTGCCGTTAACCGTGGACTGGGACGTCTTGGGACGAGGTCTGGAGCCGGCTCTGCCCCCCAGAAGTCTGGATTCATGAGTCCGTCTGGCCAAGAAGACGAGAAAACTTATTTTTCCAACCAGGACGCAAACATGTCCACATTTTAACAGCACAGTAATGTGAGAAATCAAATAAGTATGAAGGTGTATTAGGGAATTTTTGCCAACAAACTCAGAAATTTTGAGACTGATCAAAAAAAAAAAAACCTAGAACAATTTTTAGATTTCTGAAAATTTTTGACTTTTTAAACTTAGGAAAAGTTTTGACTTTTGCTATATTCTTTTCACATATTTCTGAGTTTAAATAGTTGAAAAATTTCTAGAAAAAAATAATCCTAGAAATGTTCTAGAATTTCCTTTTGTAGAAATTTCAAAAGAATTTGCTGGAAATAATCATAATCAGATATTTCAAGCTGGCCCGGATGAAAAGCCTGAACGCTGCAGAAGGCGTCCAATTCTCCCTGAAGTGAGTAAAAATAGATTCAGCTCTGTCTAATCAGGCCAATTCAATATGCAGGAATGTCATCTTACCTGTTGTACGTCTTCAGGATGATGAGAACAACAGCAAGAATGATGATGACGCCGATGACAATGACAGCAATCATCGCCCCAGAGCCTGAGAACCAGACACAGAAACAGACGTGAGCCTGATGAACGGCTGCTTTTCACCTACATTTACAAAAATCACATTTTATCTTCTGGCTGTTAAGAGCACAAGGGTTCTGCAACCTGCGGCTCTGGAGCTGAAAGTGGCTCTTTTAGACCTTCTGCAATGACTCTTTATAATTTTAACTAAACGTTATAAATATTTAGCTAATGTTTTTAAATATGCATGCAAGTTTTTGCAAAAATAAAAAGTGTTTTTCCAGTTTTCCTGCCATATTAGCATTGAATTTCTATAGAGAATGTCACTAAAAGTACCATTAATATATTTTTAGATCTGTTTGTTGAAAACTACGGAAACTGGAAGTGTTTTATTTTTTTCCATCCCACAGAAAAAAAATACATCTTTGTTTTTGAAAATTATCATAATGATCCTTATTTTAAGTTATAAAAAATAGAAATAACCTGGTGATTCTTTACAAATGGCAAGCTTTTTTCAGCAATTTTAGTATTGAGTTACTACATAAGCAACGCTAAATTACCAGTAATATTTTTTTAATAAAAAAGATCTTTCTAACATTTAAGTTTCATTTGACTAGACTGATAGAGAAACTTCCTTTTTAGGCTTTAAAAGTTGCAGCGACACATAAATATAACCTTCAATATAGCAGTTTTGTTATTTTATCAATCAAATCTAAGAAGTTTTTGTCTCTATGCTGCCAAATTACACCAATATGAGAAGATATTTAATATTTAAGAAGAACTCACTGAATGCAGAAACAGTGATTTATTCATATTTTGTCAGTTTGTTTTATCAACACATTCTGCCACAATGAGGACAAAATGAAAATGAGATTTTACCAAGTGTTGCAATATAGCAACAGCATCACTTACAATTAAAAAAACAAAGCAGAGCAAATATTTTCTACTGCATGCATGACAGACTTTCCAGTTCACCAGACATAAACTGACATGGCAAAGAACCAAAAACATGAACAGAATGTAAACTTGCTTCTTACTCTGGATCAGAATTTGTTCTCTGGATTTTGTCACTGAGGTTGTGTTTGAAGGAACTGTAGGTGAAGCAGATGAACTCATTTTCAGCAAAAACCTGCAAGAAAAAGAAAAACTTTCAGCTTTTTTCTACAAATTTGAGATATTAAAGAACATCTGCATTAGTTTTCATTCAGATGAAGACGAGAAAATATATTTGCAATAAAAAAAGAAAGAAAGAAAGAAAGAAATATGTGGCACAGCCAGTTTATTTCTTCAGCTCTGTTTTGGCACATTCAAAGTGCTTCCATCAGATAAAATGGAAAGCAACGTCAGACTTTCCTCCTCAGAGTAGATTCCAGATCTCCATCTAATCTAGTGTTGTGCGTCATGCAGAGATCCTCTGTTGTTTTGGAGGATCCCTCACACTGCTCAGGAAACGAGCTGCACACAGCAGTGGGTCCCTGCAAACCGTCTCTTCCCGGTGGAAACAAAGGTTCGCTCAGAGATAGCAACTCATGCAAACTTCCTTTTTGTGAAAACATTACACCAGCTGTCACTCACTGGTTAGATTTACTGAGACTTATGTTTGTTAAAACTGCCACCGTGTCGTTATGAGACAGATAATCTGTGAAAAGATCAAACTCTTCCACCTCCTGCCTGAGTTGCTTTGCTAATGCACCGCTCCCTCCAGGAGGCGGGTCTTAGCGCTGTCAGTCAACGCTGCAGAAGGCAGAGGACCTCAAACCTTTTTGGTTTTTTAAAATTATTTTTCTATTTTTGTTTAAACTGTCACTTTATCATAACAGTAAAATATGAGACAAACAATCTGTGAAAACATCTAGGTCCATTGTTTTTTCCCAGTGCTAACTAGAAACAACCAATCAGAACCAGGAGGCGGGTCTTAGCGCTATCAATCATGACTCCCTCCCTAACACTACATGGTAGTTAGCAGATAATTGTTACGGTGAGTTGTCCCTCCGCCATTAGCCCACATAACAGTGTTTTCCTGAGGTTGATTGACAGCGCTAAGACCCGCCTCCCGACTCTGATTGGTTTTTTTCTTCATAGCAGCTCAGGATGGAGATGGAGGAGGTTGATCTTTTCACAGATTATCTGTCTCATCTTATTATCTGTCTCATCTTATGCTCATAATATGGGATAATTTTAACAAATATGTAAAAAATATGTTTTTATTAAAGTTGCACACTGCAGCTTTAAACAGAATTTAACATATGCAAATTTTCTCTCACACGACATGGAAACAAGACTACGCTTCTCAAATTTATCCCTAAAGTATCACATTATATCTTATCACATAATGTGCAGTAAACATTTTGAATTCATGGAAGTCACAGTAAAGGCTGAACCACAGTGGCGCATGGAAACAGGTGGAACTGTCTTGTCAAATTTGCATTGACAGTAAAAAGCTGAAAACTCTGGCGGATGGAAACTCAGGACATAAAATCAGTCTGCTGCGTCTTTCCTCTCTAAATCTGATCCACCTGTCTGAGGATTCCAGTCAAATGAACTGGAATTTATGCAAAACATTTCAATTCACAAAGATATTGTTCGGCTACATAGATTTATAAACCACAGAGGTGAATCAAAAGATGCTACTGACTGCAGTTATTATAGGAAATTTTATTTAGTTTTAGTAAACTTCACAGAAAAGGCTCAAAGAGGAAACAGAAAGTGGAATTAAATATGAAAATCTGAGACTGTAGCTGGTGTTTTTCTAAAAATTTCTGTAAAATTATCTTTTGAAACTTAAATGCTGTTTTATTTATTTTTTATTATTTTTAATTTTATTAACACTTATCTGCAGACAAACATTTACTTTATTCAGGCAGCTGCAAGTTTAATCAGCTCAGATATTTTGAATTTGCAACTAAATCTTCCTTTTCTGCTTCAGTCAAATACTTTTATTTTTGTGTTTTTAACTCAATTAAATGATTTTAAAGACATTAATTTATTTTTAGAACAGATCTTTTTTTTATTTCATCATTTGCAAGTTTTTGGTTTCCTGTATAAAATATTCAAGTTATCCATGCAGCTGTACCAGGGATGCACCGATATAAAATTTTGGGCTGACATCAATAACCAATATTAATATTATCGCCGATAACGATATTTGCAGATATTAAATACATTTCACCACCATTTTGACATTCTTTAGAGAAAAATAAACAACAACAATAAACAGACGGAAACAGGATGAAGATAAATATCGGGTTTTTTTTAGCGGCTCGGTTTTATTTATCGGACCAAAACCGATACATAAATAAATGATTAGTATCGACTGATATCTGTCCTAATCTTTAAATTTAAAATAGCGACTATAATCTTTGTTTTTCTGTTCAACCACATATTTAATCACTTTTACTTTTCTATTCACAATCAACTGCATATATTTTTATAGTCAGCTTTAGCTGCATGATATAAAAAAAACTTCTCCTTCATGTCTCCTTCCCACGTTTATGACCAACGTTTTATCCCATAATTTATGGGAAACTGCAGCGGTTTAACAAGCAACGTTTACAAGCTTTACATGTCCTGGGTTAGGGTCCAATGGGAATTAAAACTGAAGAGGCTATAAAGAAACCTGACTGACATGAAAATAAAGAAACACAATTTGAAGGAATCAAGATTTATTTTTTATTACCTAGAGATGAAAGTTGTGTTGGATGTTTCTGTGAGCTGAGCGAATTATTCAGTTTCCTGCTCATCAATGAATCTTCAAGTATTGACATTAAACACAAAGGTTAGTAATGACGTCCATCATTCACTGTTTGCAGACCTGATGGCTAAAGATAAGTGGTTGGATTGTACGCCGAAAAGGTTGGCAACGCAATGGCTTTGGCATCATAAAGACGGATATTATGCAGCAAAGATTTATGTGAGGAACATTAAACAGAAAAGGACAGATTTGCTCCAAAATTTTTACAACTTTATTCTCATAATATGACTTTATTCTTGTTATGTTATGACTTTTTTCTCAAAAGATAATTTCTAATACTACGACTTTATTCTACTGAAACAACTTTTATTCTCATAGTATTATAACTTTATTCACATAGTTTTATGACTTTATGCTTGTAATTTTATTTTATTCTGTTTATTCTTAGTACTAATACTCAGTCGTTCTGTTCAAGTCTTGGATCAAGTGAATCAGAGGTCGAGCTTTAGTTGAGGACAGAGACGTCTCGGTCTGCTGGTGTGGGAACAATCGTCTTATCTTGATTGTGAGCAAGACAAAGGACATGGTTGTAGATTTCAGGAGAAACAAGAATGTGGCAAACAGTATTTTCTTCATGCAAGATGAAAAGAAGTAGAAGAGGTGGACGAATAAAACTTCCCTGATTTCCACCTAGATGTCTGAAGCATAAATGTTGAGTTTGTTATTTAGCAAAGAGACGTTATTTAGTTTGCTGAACAAGCTTGGCAATAAAGACAGAGTCTTTTTAAATCTTTGGTGCTAGAATTTAACTTTTTGTAAATGTATTATAATGTAGTTTGGTGTTTTTTTCTCTTTGCTTTCAATATGAAGCACAGTGACTTGTAAGTTACTATAATAAATACATCAAATCAAAATATGTAATGTGCCAGCTTCTCTATAACTAGAGATGCACTGATCTGATATCAATACCTGCATTGGTGCAGATATTGGAAAAAAAATCTAGATCAGGTATCGGTGAAAAATCCATAATGGCAGAACTTTTCAGGCTAATTCTATGTTTTCTGCTGTGATCAATGTCATTTTTTACTATTTAGAACAATTTGAAAGAAGGTTTGTTGCAGTTTGTTTTATTTTTTTACACATTTTACGAAGACAGTCAACCTATTGCTTTTGTCAGTTTCTGTTAAAGTCGTTTTACATGAGCTTGTGAAGCTTCTGGCGTATTTAAGTGAGTTGAACCAGTTCAGAGTTATCAGATAAATGTGTAATTCAGTACATTTATGTCTGTGTTTAAAAAAAAGAGAAATGTTTTAAATCAGTTGAGCACCGTTTTTCTGTAACAGACCAGAATCAGGTGATTCTAAACCTCAGATATCGGTATCGGTATCAGAAGTTGAAAAAAGTGGATCAGTGCATTCCTAAAATCTGAAACAGTTCATCTCTCTTGCAGTGAATTGTCCTCAATAAAAAGACAAACTAGCTGCATGACAGACATGCTCCCACTGTAGTTTCTGCGTCACATAAAGAACAGATGATGCTGATTGAGATGCTGCAAATTCCTTGGAGAAACACCCACTTTTCACACCTTAATCACACGTAGCCACTCCCTTTCCCGATGCCGCTCCATAATAATACATCATGGCTCAACTCGGACTAATAATTACACCCTGTTTCCCCTGAAGAATGCTGGCTGAATGATTCAGGAGAGAGTAGCTGCTTTACTGGAAGCGTGAGGTGAGATAATCTGTCATTACTGTAACCGGAGAAGGACTTTCCAGGTTTTAAATGAATGACTCTCCAAGTGATATCCTCCTATAAGCTGCTGGTATTTCTACGGTTAGAAGCACTAGGAGTCATTAACGTCCTTTTTTAAATCATAAAAACAAAAGAGAAATTAGTTGCTTACAATCAATTCTCAGAACTGAATGACACAAATGTTGACAAAACACAAGTTTGCAATTTAATCAAATAAGAAAAGCAAATTGAAATCATGGAAAATTTTGTTCATGCGATAAATCATTAATAAACAAAATTGGAGTGTTTTCATTAAGCAAATTTATTCTTGTAATTTAAATTTGTGCAGTTTTATAGTCAGTGGAAATATATCTATTGTTATTTTTGTCTATTCAATAACAATGTACCTCTAGAGAGGAAAATGAATTTAAGACCATAAACCTCTAAAGTTGACACATAGAATAATCATTAAACAAATAAATTGTTTTGAGTAGTTTAATTTATAAAGTATTTATAAAATAGTTTATTAATGAGGTATTTTTGAATACTTTCCCGGAGGAAACGAAATGTTTTTATAGCTTGTGTCACTAAACGATCTCCAAAGAGTTGGCATGAACAGTGATGCTGTGGGCAGGAAGAATCTCCAGTAGCAGTCAGTCTTGCAGCGAGTCTGACAGGCCTCTGACTGACTCTTTTCAACTCCACATTTGATGGATATTTCGGTTTGTAGTTCAGGTATTATTTGAGCTTTAGAGATGCTGATCAGCTGCTCCCAGTTGTAAAGACAATGCCTTGTTGTCACGGTTACACAACAAAACAATTACACAAGAAGAAAAGTAAGAAAAATAAATCCTTCCAACTGCACAGTGTCCAAAACAAAAGTTCTGGTTCTCAGAAACCCACTGCAGCCCTTCAGTAATCAAAGTTTGCCTGCAGAAGTGCAGAAATCTCCGTTTTGTTTTCACCAGCAGCAGCGCAGGAATGGATTACATGCCCTCGGTGTCCCGACAACTCCAGTTACAAGCGGACTTGGAAAAACAAAGAAAGAACACACCGAACCCGGAGGTTATGTCTACGTGTTGAAGAAGCGAGCGGGTTCTGATTCAGAAGCAACAAAAGGGCTGAGCGAAGTCACTGGATAAAGAAACAAAATGCACCGAGAGACGGCTAACCATAAAGCTAACTAGCATAGCATAGCATTTGGCACAGGACTGGGAACCACACTGATTAACATCCTGGACTTTAGCTCAACATGTTTTAGCTTTGATTTATTTTTGATGTTGATGTTTCTTTGGTGCAGAAGCCATTTTGTTAGAGAACCGGACAAATTTCTGCTGTTTTCACTCATTTTAATAGTTCCTGCAATAAACAGTAGTGATGTTGATATCTATTCTTTTTAAATGTGTAACTTTATGTTTTATTTCGATTTAAAAAAATGCTTTTTATTAATTATTATTATCACTATTGTTCTTTTTTGATGGAAAAAGCTTGTTAACCCATCTGTATGTCACTGAAATTCATTATATTTGTAAATGAAACCGAGCCTTTATAGCTAATTTTCTCTGTCTCTTCTGAAATAAACAAAAATGTAAGAAACATTTTCATGTGGTCTATTTTTAAACGTTTCTTAGACCAAGTCCTTCATTTACTCCAATTTTACATCGTCTCTACATGCTAAGTTGCTCTGATTTTTTGGAAAAGTTTTATAATTACTTTCAATTGTAAACACGCTTTGTTGTAAATAATCCAGTTGCATTCAAGTGCTGCTGATAAATTCACTTCCCCGTTTGCTGGTCTTGCCTCAATAATTATTGTTTATTTCTCTTTCTGCTAACTGAAGCTGTTCTCAAATGGTACAAATTCAATATCCTCTCTTCCGCCGTGAGCAAACAAATCATGTGCTCCTTTTGTTGAGACAGAGTTTCCTCTTCAGTTTCCTCTTTTCTTTCCACCGGGGGAAAGAACAGGCGAAGCTGAAGGGCATTTGGGCTTTGCTCTGCACAGAACGGTCTGCAACGCACATAAACACAATCAGAGTTTGACCTTTGCCAGATTTCGCCTGCTGTCAATATTTGAGAAGGTTAATGAGGAGAACAGAGCGCCTATTAGCAGCCTCATGAGAGCAGATACGAAATTTGAGTTCTAAGAAGTGAACTTCCCACTTCATTTGTTTTCCAGCTGTCGCATTGATGAGAGATTTAACTGTGACATTTATTGATCTGGATTAACAGAATGACGTCTCATGTCGCGACGCGTCATTGGCCGAGTGATAGTGGAAACAGCAGCACGACGTTAATGAAAAGGGAGGTAAATCTAAAACTTAAAGGCAAATATTATGACTCTGGGAACAAAAAGGACATTTCATCTAAGATATCTAAGATTACAATAGCAGAGGTTTCTTTCTGAAGCAGGAGTTTGATCGATGCATTCATTGAAAGTGTCTGAAGTGGCTTGTTGAGCGTAGAACAAAAGGAAAGACAGAAATGGAAGAGCAGTTTAGAAAAGACAAACAAAAGAACTGACTTGTCCTCACAGTCTGTAGCTGCTGTTATAAAAGGTTTATGTTTGGGACACCAGATTTGTTCACAAATGAACAAGTTACATTTGTTATCATGTTTAAAAATGTCTCTTTTATGTGTTTTGTAAATCTCAGTGAAAAGAACTATGTATATTCCCCCTTAAATGCTCTGGATAATCAAAAACACAGCAAAACATCAAATCTTACCAAGCACTTTTGCTTATTTTCTAGCACAAATATCTTGCTACACTTGAAATTTATATTAGGGGAGACAAAACTAACTTACAAATATTTTTTTGGGCAAGTTATTGGAGCTTGTTTTAAATGAATAATTCCTTAATATTGCGGAAAAAAAGGAACATTTTTCCCATGTTATAAGAGAATAATCTGGCAGTGGAGCTAATACTGTTCCATAAATATTAAGAAATTATTGACTTAAATATCATGCATCGTGTTGAAAAGTTACTTTTCAGTTAGTTTAATCTTATCTCAAGTGTAGTAAGATATTTGCAAAAGAAATTAAACCAAAAATACTTGGTAAGATTTTATGTTTTTGCAGTGTGATTGTTAATTTAAGGTGTCTGAATACAAAGCGTTGAAGTTATATAATGATTTAATTTATTGAGGAGAGAAAAATCTTTTCAAATCAACCTGGTGATATGCAAAAGAGTAAATCAAAAATCAATCATTATTGACAGCCATGAGATGAGAAACACCTATTAGCTTCTATTAGCATAGAAATGTTTACAAAACCTTTGATAGGGATTTAAAGATGGCCGCCACAGGAGAAAGACCAAAAAGAATAACAACATCTCTTTTAAATCTACAATAATTTATGAATCAATAAATTATGTGTCTGCTGTCATGTTGACTGTCAGGTAAAAATTAAAACAAAAATACTAAAAAGTTTCTGGTCCCTGAAGTTGTTTGGCTTTCGTCTCTTGATAATCAATATCATAATTTCATATTTCTGTTGATTATTAATATATGTTGGATAATCCGAAACATTTGTTTATATATCACATTTACAACAACCTCAACGTGCTTCACAACAATCACAACATCACAGAGATAAATAATAAAACTGAAAAAAAGAGAAAAATGTGCAGAACTAAAATATGATTTTTTCTTCCCTGAATTTAGATAAAAATAACTAGAGCCACTCGGCACATTATTTCAGATTATTTCACTAATAAGACATTTTATTTTGTTATAGTTGGAAAAAAAAAGCTGAAAAGAACTAAAAACAAAACCTTGAATCAGTGAAGTGTTAAGATAAGCTTTTTTGTTTTCTTCCCTTATTATTTCACTAATAACAAGACATTATTCTTACGTTGAAGGTGAAATAATTTGCCATTTAACATCTTTTCAACAATATTGATGAAATATTGACTGAAAACAAACTCAACAGTCACTTATCAGTTAGTTTTGTCTTATTTGCAGCACAGAATGTTTCTGCAGTGCATTGTTCTCACTCAGGTTCAATCACAGCACACACACACACACACACACACACACACACCCACACACACACACACACACACACACACACACACACACACACACACACACATGCCTAAACATGGCAGAGGTATCTCAATGCCAGCCATGAAAACGTAGAAGCAGTTTTGCGACCTACCAAACGGAGTCCTCTGTTCCAGCTCAAGCCCTTCCCAGGTGGGCGCTGAGCAGCGATGGTGCCCCCACTGTCAGCTGGCCGAAGGAGGCATAGTCCACCTGTATGAGCCTGGTGGATCACAGCAGGTCTGCTTAAGATGTCAGACAGGAGAAATGGAAGAAGACGACAACTTCAGCTGTAATAAAACAAAAATTGAGACAGGGAGAGGGTTGAAAACCAAGCAGAGGTGTGTCGGTGTGCGGTTTCAGTGAGTATTAAAGGAGGGAGGAGAGAGAAGGGGTAAAAGAGGAGGAGACTCCACGTTTGCTGTGCAGAGAGGAACCATCTGAGGCAGCTGGTTTTTCTGGTCCTTCCGCCCGGCCCTTAGGCGTGCCTGATCAAAACGAGCTGATCTCTCCATAACCTCGGCCTCTGGAGAGTGTCATGTTTGCATCTCACATATAAAGGTGCAGAGTGCTTGTAGTCACTCTGCAATAAAAACATAAATCAGTTTGTGAGTCAAGTCAAGCTTATTTGCAGAGCACATTTCAAAGCACTGTATGTCATAAAGATGTAGTACAGTCACTTTTTATGAATCAAGCAATAAACTTTACATCATCAACACGGGATGCAGAAGTGGGGAGAGTAGCCAAAAATGTTACTTAATTAATAAACTTTGCATTACTTCAACATACTTTTACTCAAATAGAAGCAAATAGTATTTGGTAAAAAGTCTACTCAAGTACTGACCAGATTATTTAATGTTTAAAGGTTACATCATCAGACGGGCCAATAAATAAAGTTAAGTGGAAATTTTAGTCTTTTAAGGATAAAATTAATAATTTAAATAAAAAACCCCAAAATCAAGCAAAAGAAAATGTTTCCACGTCAGTTTCTTTCAATAAAAAACTAATGAAACAACAACTGCAGGTGTGTGTTTTTGGGTTAAAACATGTTTGTTTTTCATTCAGTGGCCAGAAAATCCAGAAATTTTACTCAAGTAAGAAAAGAAATACTTCTTAATGAAATTACTCAAGTAAAAGTAAAAAGTAGAGATAATGTCACTGAAGTAAAAGCGTTTGAGTAAATGTTACTACTGAGATGATAATATGTTGATTAATTGCTGCATTTCCATTTACCGTATAATTTAACATTTTAACAATGAAAACATGGCAATTTTTAAAAAAACCAAATAATGCTTCTCCATGTACGGTTCTGGAGATGCAGAACAAACCAGGCATCAGAGAGATAAATCTGCTTATATTTGCACCAACACCTTTTGAATGGAGTTGAAAATTAACTAACTTGCTCAAAGGGTATTGGGTGGAGGAGGAAAAAATGAGCCACTCCTGTTTTTCCTCTTATTCCTGTGCAAACAATAATCTCCATTTCTTGGGGCCCAATTAAATTTTTTGTCAGGGGGCCCTAGATTCCTGGTAAATCTAGGGGCCCTAGATTTACGCTTAGGGGTAAATCAGTCTGCAGCTTCACTTTCCCTCCAGGGTTTGGGTGGAGTCCGTCATGACAAAGCAAGCAGCACCATTGCTTTTGTACGAAAAAGTGTAACTAAACTTCTCCTGCATTGTCAGGAATCCCCCAACGTGCCGAGAGTGACGCAGATGACCCGCTTGTGTGTGTCCCATTATGTGACTGTTAGGAGCATAAAAGGTGGAGGTCAGGTTTCACAGGGCAGGAAAACCACAATAAACAAGGGAATCCATCAGTCTCCATCCAGTGGTGGTGCTGCAAACATCACCTGCTGTAAAAGTCTAAGAGTTTTCATTCAGACACCTGCAGGAATAACAACGACTGCCAAAATGTGATTTCAGGAAATTCTAGTCTGTTCAGTAAAAATGACAGGAATCCTTCGAGAGGGTCTTCAATTTTAAGCTTTTAAAAGGCAGTTTAAAGTATTTTATTCTCTTTTCTAGTGCAAATGACAAATAGTAAAATAAGACAAAACTAACAAGTAACTTTTTAGCAAGATATATAAGAGCTTAAGTCAATAATTTCCTAATGTTGACTTATCTTGTTAAAGTAAAAATATTCTGCCAAATAATTGACTTGTATTGTTGACTTAAAAAATAACTTGTATTTCTTGCTGAAAAGTTACTTATAAGTTAATTTTGTCTTATTTCAAGTTTACTAAGATATTTGCATGAGAAATTAGACCAGAAATGTCAATAAAATCAATCAATTTTAGATTTACTCACTAATCACAAACTTGCATCGATTAAAGGGACGCATCAAATTTCTGTTTATCCGTCAATTTGAAAAATGTTGAACCAGTTTTGTTTGTTCTGCTACATAAAATCCACATTTGAAACATTGAAATTTGTGGTTTTAACATGAAAAATTGTGAAAAAGTTTGCAGAGCGTGAATACTTTTGCACAACACCAACCTCTGAAGCTTCTAGGCCGGTTAGCACCGCCATGCTAACCGGCTCTGGTTGGTGTTCACACGTCAACATTAAACAGTGAGGCTCATTGTGAGGAGGAATTCCCCGACCCCCGACCCCCGCCCCACGACCTGCCTCTCCTCCCAGCTGCTGCGCTTTTCACCGCATGAGCGGCGCTTTGCCTTGCAGCTGCATCACAGGTGCTTCAGACATAAAGTTTGTAGTTGTGCTGATTGCAAAAGCAGCAGTGGAGGGATTGTTGTTTCTTTCAACAAGAAAGAATCAGGCCTCCCTGCAGCGGGGGGCTCACAGCAGGAAACTACTGCTGTAAAATACAACAACATGATTTAATCATCTATTATATATTAAATCCTTCAGATAAGCAACAACTTTAAGAAGGATTTGTTTTAGTTTTCAGCAGTTTTGTCTGAAAGCATTAATCAGCCCCAAAAGAATCAAAGCATTTGATCTATAAAGTAACTTCTGTTTCATCTTAACAATCAGAACCGACGCATCAAAAGCAGAAAAACACCCAGAAAATGAACGACATAAAGGCATGGCTTTTAAAAATGAGTCTTTATGTATTTCTCTATGTGAAACAAATGGACTTCCTTACTACACAAACAGAAGCAGATAACTGTCAGAGACAGAGAGACCATGTCTGAGAAATAGGTACAGAACATGTAAAATACACATACTGGTATCATACAACTGTAAATTATTGCTTGTTTTTGCTACGTTGTTTTCTGGATTTCTACGATATTCAGACACGATATTCAGATCTCAACAGAAACGTTACAACAGTGACAGTATTAACGGTATTATTGAGCTATTTAAGTTCCCCAGAAGTAAATGAAACATTCAAACCGAGTCAATGTCGAACAACAACACCAAGACAGTTGGTTTTGATCGAGCATCTTCAGGATACATGTGGTTTTTTGTTGTTTTTCTTTTTGACGTTTTTTTCTCTCCATTACAACAAAGCCAAGGAAAAGCTGTAACAAACTGCACACTGAGACTGACCTCAGCAAGAAAAGAAACAAAACACTTGGCATATGTACATAAATATACATCTTCTCAACTGTGACCAAAGTGCACCAGTTTAAATCTCCATGATTACAGAGTAAAAAAGAAAAAGAAACGTGTTTCCTCATGCGCTGCTGCTGCGTTTTCCTTTAAGCCATCGAAATGCATCGGCTCCAGTAAAACGTTCACTCCGTCGGAGAGCCGTTTCTCAGAAAAACAGATGCTTAAAACAAACAGAAACACAGAGTAGATATATATATTTTTAATTCCGTCTGCTGCGCCGTCCTGCTTTCCGTCAAACCTCAGGTGAACATGCATCCCAGTAGCTCGCTCCTATAGATCCAAAAGGCCTGAAGGCTTCACTGACGTGTTTCACTCACTGCAATATAATGTGCTGGTGAAAAAGGCTGAGCAGGTGCTGAGCTCGAGATACAAGCTTTGCCTCAAATAAAGAAGAAACTCACACTTGCATACACACAGACATGTCTTTTTCTTAATGCTTTGCAGCCAAACAAATAGATAAAAGCTGCCAAATGACATAAGATTCAGACACCTGTTACAAGCAGCTAATCATGTTTCTTCATCTGGTTAAACAAGCAGGTGAGAAATGCAAAGAAACACTAAAAATCCATTTGTGAATAAATGCTTTGGTCGGTCCATTTCATGTTTTTTCTTTTCTCCCCCGCATCGGTCGGCTGCAGAAAGAACCAGAGAAACCATTTTGACATATTTACAGCACGTTTCAATTCACAGAGAGAGAGAAAGAGATTCTCAGTGCAAAACAAGCAGTTTGTCAGAAAACCTGACATGCAGAAAGTAAATGAAAGGGATGTGAAAATACAATTTTAAAAAAAGAGAGACAAATATCACAAAACTCCTTTAAGAAAAGGAGGGATGAATTGTTTTCCAATCCATCAAGTTTTAGCAAAACTCGCCGCCAACACCAATTCCCTGCCATCATAAACAATAGCGAAAAAGCTTCAGCCTCTCGTCTCCAGAAGTAACTAGGCATGCAAAAATTGTTGGGTTATCAAATACAGAGTATGAATACACATCTAGTTAGCAAAAAACACCTTTCAAATAAAAAAAGAAGACAAAAGAAGAAGCTGAAATAACGAAAGTCAAACAACCAGCGCATCTTTGTTAGTCACGTATGGCGCTTCGTGCGGTGTGTGACGTTAAATAGGTTCCTTTTTCTTCGTATGACTTGTTAGTATTTGTGTTTCAGTACATATTTTTCATAACAGAGTATATACATGCAGAGAAGAGCGGCAGCATCACACACTCGGTCCTGATGCAAGACAGCAGATTCGAAAAAGAAAGTCTAATATATCTTGAAAGGAAAAACAAAATGTCCGGGATGATCGCCGTACAAATGAAGGGAGGAGGTGAGGGACGAGCAGCAATGACAGCTGGGAGTGATACGTGACAGGTGCCTGTGTTCGGACAGGTATGTTCGCCCCACCCTTGTTGCTGAAATCTGAGGGGGGGGGAGTTCGGTGGGTGGGAGGCCAGGCCGCCGCTGCCCACGCTGTCCGCAGAATGTGATGAGTGTTTGTGTGTCATCCATTCCCTTCCGGCCGCCTCATTCCATCGCCGCCGTCGTTCGAAGCAATGTTTTTGTTTTTCGCTTGTAGTTGAACTGAAATGAGGGGCGTCGACGCTCTCTGTGAGTGCAGAGACGAGAGAGAGAGAGAGGAGGGAGGGGGGCAGGTGTGTCACGGGTTTCTTAAAGGGTGCGGACGCCGCGCCGCAGTCGGGAGGCCGAGGAGGCGGGGTCGGGGCGGAGGTTCCCCCGCCGTCCCCCCGTTTAGTTGAAGACGGCGGGGGGCCCGTCGGGACGTCTGGTCTGGACGATCTGCTGCTTTGGCCGCACCGCCTCGTCCTCCTCCGTCTCACTCTCGCACACGTGGACGACCACGCTGGGGGTGGACTCCGTCCCCGCGTGGAGCTCGTACTTTTCACCTGGAGGGCAAATGAGAAGACAATCAATCAATCCATCAAGCTTATCAATGTGGCGCATTTCAGCACCGAGGCAACTTCAAGTGCTTTACATCACAAAGAGACAAGAATAATGAAATATTCTAATATTTAACAATTATTTTATTAATTGATTAATCAATAAATCTGACAATTAACTGATAATATTTGATTAATCGGATAAAAAAATGGTATATTGACTGCAAAAACACAAAATGTTACCAAGCATTTTTTTTTTTATATGTTAGAATGCAAATATTTTGTTTTTAAAATAAAATATATATTTTTTTTTTTGCCTAAAATGCAACACAACAAGATTATTTTATGAATTTGAACTGGATGGAGCTAAAATTATTCCACTTGAGTAGTTTTGGGTAAAACTTATTTACAAAGGTGTTTTGTATCTTAATCAGTTATTTAAAAAAAAATTAATCAACAAATCAGCCGTACAGAACTACAATGGGATGGTTTAGATCAAAGGATATCCAGAAGGTCCCAGTCAAAGCCCAGACCTAAATCCAATCTAGAATCTGCTGCAAGACTTAAAAATAAATCTGAGAGAAGCTGACATTTTTATTCTGCAAAGAAGAATGAGCAATTTTTTTAGTCTCTTCAATTTGAAAGAAAAAAAACTGTTGAAAGTCGTGCATCATTTCCTTCCCGCTTCACAATTATTCACTTAATTGTGTTGGTCTGCTGGAAACACGGAGAGATTTGCTTCTGCAAATGTAAAACCAGGTGACATGGGAGTAACTACTTTAGCAGGGAACTGCATGTTCCAGCCAAAATGAACATCAATTCAAGGTGAAACAAAAAGCTCCTTCCAAGAATAATCCAGATGAACTGAAAACACACTTTGATTGTATCTCGGTTGCCATGTAGATGTGACCAGACAGCTGGCAGGCGGAGGGAAATGGGTGTTGAGGTGCCAAACACAGATGGGGGGGTTGAACGGAGTGCTGCAGTTACAGCAGGAGGCGGACAGAGGGAGCCAGCGAGCTGCGCTGCCCCTGATCTGATTTCAGACGCCAGGATATGAGAAACAAAGCCATTTCCTGATGCCTCGTGTTTCTATGGCAACAGCAGAAAGTGGCTGTCTGAGCTGGACTCGCTGTTTGTTTGAGACAATGTTTTGTTTTTTTTGACGGAGATGATAAAAAGTATTCAGCAGAAAGCAGATTTGGAAATGTGTTTTTGGTTCGCATAGCTGCTGAAAACCGGGTGAAAATCTGCAAAATAATAAATGTTTTCAATGCAAATCTTCTGTTTTCAAATCTATGCCTAATAAATAAAATTAAAATCACATTTGAAGGAAATTTTTTGACAAGATAAGTCGTTAAAAACCTTGGCGGATTTAAATATTTACAAAGAATAAATTGGGTTTTCGGCCATTAGTGCAAACGTTGAACTTTCTCTTCATTTTGAAGAATAAGTTTTTCTGAATTGTGCAATGCTGTGACACTGTCCAAAATAAAACGACAAAAAACACATCCTCCTCCTACAACTTCCTGTTGTCTTCTCCATCATTTTCGCCAGTAGTAACATCCATTTATTGATCATGTGACTCATGTGATGTCAAAAGATCATCGATTCTGATGCTAGAGCAAAAACCTTTTATAGAAAAACATGTGCTTTTTCAAAATGGTTGTTTCCGATTAAGCACATTCATTTCTGTAATTTCAGTTTGCACATTTTTAATAGAAACACAGTTAATGATTGCAAGACGTTGAGCTGCAGAGCAGCTCTATGACGCCGTGTGTTTGACCTCACATTACTGCTGCAGCACATGCAAGTCTGCAAGATCAAACTTTAGCAGAAAACTGGGAACCAACTCATTGCTGCATAAGCTTTGCAATCCTCTGCCTGATTAAACACTCCACTGTAAGCTTTCTGCGTTACTTTTGCACCCTGTCAGCAGTCTCATGCTTACAGATGGCTAATAATCACTGCAGAACCAGGCTTGGTGCAAAATGTAGCAGCAGTCCACATCTGAGCTCAAACAGCTTTCAGATAAAAGACGTTTTTATAACGACAACGCATTCAAACCAGCTTCTTACAGAATTTTTACATGAATTAAAACACAAAGTTCTTTCTTGTTGTTTGTAAACTACAAATCCTTAAGTTATTTCCCCTTCTCTTTCAGAAACATGTTCTGTATGTGCTCAGGCAGCAGTTTATTAGAAAAACAATCACTTAAAATCCAAAAATAGGGTCTGGTATGAAAAGCATAAAAGCTTATTTGTAAGTTGTATTGCCCAGCACTAATTTCAACAATAATGCAAAAAAATCAAGAGTATAAGAGTAAGAGAACAATTAAATAGCAGAACTGACCAGGTCCTAGCTTAGCCACAGCACACAGCAGGTCATAGTTGATGACGGGCGTGGCGTCTTCGCTCTGACTCCAGCCGACAGGCGGAGAGGCGGGTGGAGAGATCAGGAACTGTTTGACCGGCTGGGGAGGAGCCAGATACGACTTGTCGATGTCTTCATCGCCGTTCTGGATCTGTTTTAACGAAAACAAACACATGACGCGTGCTGTTCCTCTACGGAAAAGATGAGTGGCAGTAAAATCAGCAAGACAACATATCATGTCTGCAAAAAATAAAAAATAGGATCCTTGGATCTGAGAAAGTCATTAGACTCCTGAGTTCTTTATGAGCAATTTTCTAACAAAAGGCCGCAGTCGTTACGTTTAATAGCAAGCTTGTTCCGATAAAGGGATTTTGGCATTTTGATAGCTTGCAATTGCCGTAATTACAATACCTACACAAGGCCTTTATCGGAGCTCTAAAATCCATAATCCTCTTACGTCAAAGTACAAGAAGGTGCTGGAGGGTCATAGTGGGCGAAGCTTTTTGGAAAAAAAATAAAAAATTTGACTCAAACTGACACGATGCAAAACTCTGAGAGGCTCAAGCTGAACTGTCCTGCTACACTGCAAAAACACAAAATCTCAAATATTTTAGGTCTAGTTTCTAACACAAATATCTTGAAATACTTGAAATAAGGAAAACTAAATCGCAAGTAACTTTTCAGCAATATACAGGAGCTTGTTTTCAGCAAATAATTTAATAATATTGATTAAAAAGTGGCAGATTGTTTCACTTATAACAACCAATTTTCCCCATGTTATAAGTGAAATAATTAGCTGGGAATTATGTACTTTAAACAAGTCTGTACATCTTGATGAAAAATTCTTTGCAGGTTAGTTTTGCCTCATCTCAAGGAAAGTAAGATATTTGCTTTAGAAACTTGGTGAGATTTTGTGTTTTTGTACTCGTTTATATTTAGATGGAAGCTAAGTGGAACACAAGCAGATGCAAGGGAGATAAATCACAGTCATGCAATGCATTCAGCAGCTCTCCTGGGCGTTTCCTCCTCACACCCTCACCTGAGCGAAGTAGAGTTTTAGCTTCTTGCCGTTGAACTCGGACTCGTGCAGCTCGATGCGAGCGCGGGCCGCCGCCTCGGGTGTGCTGAAGTTGATCCGGACTCTCCTGAAGCTTTTGAACAACTGGAAAGTGACCTGGTCATCGTAGATCCTGAAGAGCGCTTCAAACCTCTCCTGCAGAAAATAAAATCACGGAAATAATCAAATCTTGAACTTTTACCAAGCAACTCTGCTTTCCAAGTGGCAACATAGATCATATTAGAGAAAATAGAGCATCTTTCTCAAAATATTACACCAATTTTGCTAAAAATAATGAAGCTGTTTGACATTAAAATGTCATTTTATTGTTCTGCTCATATAAAGCCACCTCTTAATTAAATAATCTGCAGTTTATCATAAGTAATTCAATGCTAAATGGCATAATGTCCAACTTATCGCCCTGTTTTATTTACACCGTCGTTTTTCTGGGGTTCCAGTTATAATCAGTTTCACTCATTGCTTTAATCGTGCAACTTTTCTAAACCGATATGCTAAAACAATTTCAAAAGTCTTTTTACTTTTTCCGAGAATGTTACTGTGAATTTAGTTGATTTGTAACTATTTGTTCATCTTGAGTATTTTTTCAGTTATTTAATCTGGATTTTATCTTTTAAGAAAAATACGGACAGTTTTATATTCAACATTTCTCCTTTTAATCATCAGTAAACTGTCCCTCTTAATTTTAATACAATTGTTAAAAAGTCATGAGATTTTTTCATATTTTTTGATAAGCAGTGAGATTTATTATTACATTATTTTCTGACTAATCGCCAGAGGAAAGACTAATTCAAATTTCACTTGTTTCAGTGAAGGTCTGACTTCTTTCCCTGCTCTTTTCCTTCTGCCTCAGGCGTCAACCTTCAGTTTTTCTTTTTTTGTAAAACTAATTTGTCTCCTTGGGCACCAGATTGCCCTCCTCAGCTGTGAACTCAATCAAGCAGCTCAGCAGGAGGGCAAAAGGGAAGAAGGCCACCAGGAGAGCTGATTTCTGAGTAATCACTGGTGCTATTCGTCGTTTCCTTGTCGACCGTCTCCCAGCCGCTCCAGTGGTTCGGATTCATTGGAAAACAAAAACATTGATGGGCAGGTTGCAAACTTGTAACAATCTTTTCACTGCCACAAATACAGTGATGATCATTTGCACTTTGTGATCAGAAAAATAATCATTTTGTGTTTCAATTGTTTGTCACTTGAATGTTTCAGATCATAAGACAAAATGTAATATTAGAAAAAGATAAATGTGTAAAAAAGAAGGTTTTTAAAATGGTAATTGGAAATGTATTAATTGGAAACAAAGCCAGACAGATGAACCAGCCCCAGTGTGAAGATGCAATCAGCCTCCCCTGGTTAAATAATGTATTGACTGAGTTCAATTTCGTTAACGACACCCACCCCTGATTACTGCCAAATTGGTAAAAATCAGGAATAACCTGACCTTAACCTGCCTGGTAACAGGATGCAGGCTAAAAGATTTCAAAAGAAACACATTGCACTCAACAATAGAAATTCAAAAACATTTAGAAATAAAGATTTTTGACATCTTTCATTGTCAAAGGGCTTTGAAACTCAGCAAACCACCTTACAGTCCAGTAGATTCGGTTTGATTTGGTAGCATTTATTACATTTTCAGCTGTGTGGTTCGTTCTCACTGCACTGCGTAAAATGACTCAAACCATTTTAAAACCTGTTCCCCTCCTCACCTGTGGGGGCGCTGCACTAAGAACCACCAATGGAAACAACACAAAAGCCTCTGAAGAAAACACTGAGTTCAGCTTCCTTCTTCACAAAAAGTTCAGCAAAAATGGAGCAGCTTCAGATTTTAGCGGCTGAAGGATTTCTCTTTCTCCTGCTAGCTCAACGCTAGCATGTTTGTTTTGGTTGCATTTACCCAGAATGCCTAGCGCTGCAGTCCGCTTCCTACTTCTGCAGCGGTCCACTTTGGTTGCACATTCACACATCCAAAAACGAACCAGACTTTTTAGAGAAAAACAGATTGGAGTTTGATTAAAATGGACTGAACAGGGCAGGTCCATGAACGCAACTCCACAGGGCAGGTCCATGAACGCACCTCCACAGGGCAGGTCCATGAACGCACCTCCACAGGGCAGGTCCATGAACGCACCTCCACAGGGCAGGTCCATGAACGCACCTCCACAGGGCAGGTCCATGAACGCACCTCCATAGGGCATCAACAACCACCAAGAAGCTCCTAAAAAACGCTGGACTTTGACCAATTTATGATGCTGCTCCCAGAAATAAAGTTCTGGCTGGATATTTGACCAATCATTTTGTCAGAATGGGTAAAATGCATTTAAATTGTTGAGGTTCGAGATTTTGACTTTTATTCCTCCAAATATTGTAACATTTTCTGCAACAGTAACAGTTAAATCTCTGACTCATCTGACCATGAAACTTTTCTCTTCACAAACAGCAGCTTAGGACTCATAAAGAAAACTTTCCTGAAGTTCCACATGAAATGAAAGCCACATGTTTACAACGTGAGGCATTAGCGTAAATTGGTGTCCACTGCTCTTCAATCAGCTCCTAACTCTGTTACTGCATGGCTGACCTCAACTGAAAGATATTCTATTTTCGCCAAATGTTGACAGAACTTAAAATCCTCGCTCTTTTAAATCAGCGCCGGCCACGGTTCTTTCTTCTGGCTTAAGATCATGTATGTTCGTGTGAAACTTCGCAAATCGCTGTCAAAATGGATTCAAGATTTATTGTTTTTCACATAAAAAAAGAGATCTGACCAGAACTGTGACTGAAGTGCATTTAAACACAGTGAGTCTGCTGTAAAATGACAGCTTTCTCTCTCTAGGGACTTCACATCATCAGTGTCTCTGACGCACTGAGCGGTAGATGATTCAGCAGGCTGAAGCAGAACTACGGCACAGTCTGTTGTTCACCGCGGTCAAATAATCAGGACATCAGAAATATGCACAGGCCCTTTTCCTTTAGCTCTCTTTCCTTCCCTTATTGCTTCTGTCAGTTTTTCTCCCCTTGTAAGAACATCTGATCCTCCCTTCTCAAGGCAGCTGGCTTAACTTCACAGCAGACTTGACCTCCATCATGCTTCATGCCATTTTTAGGCAGATTTCTGGTGAGTCGTGGAGTTGAGGAAAAGGAGTCAAGTCAGGAAAAATGTGAAACATTTCCTGCCTTAAGGGAAATCAGGAGAGATTGGAAACAACTTTGAAAAATGTGGTTAACAAGAAATGAATTGTATTTGCTTACATCTTTTATTCCATCCATTATTTGTGTTAATTCATTTGAAAACGTGCAAAATGTTCAAGAAACAGGAAAAGTTCTAATTATTATTGGGTTTGCGATTGGACCCACTCCTGAACGTTAACGTTACCCAGTAGGATTGTTGCAATGAGCAGTAAATCAATTAATTGCATGATAAATTAAAAATGTTCATTTGCATGATTTATTGTTTATTGTCTTTCTACCAAAAACTGGATGATAAAAGTGTTTTGGTCTCAACTAAACCTTTTATTGAAAGACAATTTTGTTTGCAGAGACTTCATAATTAATTTCTTTTTGTTTTGTTTCTTTATTTTGGAAATTTAAAATGTCTTCCAGTTCCAGTGCTAAAGGTTCATTAGAAATTACTGTGTATTGATCTTTGAGAATGAGTTCCTGCATTATTATTACCATTATATTATATAAAATTGTCTCAAAACAATATTATAATTTATATCAATAACTTCTGGGACAATTTATTGTCCAGCAAAATTTGTTTTTGTGACAGGATGAGGAATTTAACCAAATATTGGTGAGGATAAATGTATGCATTTGAAATTTATTATAGTTCCTGTTGTATAATTATTCCACTGTAACTCAAATGCATCATTAAAACTGTCATATTTGTGTATGCAAACAAGACTTACTACAAAACTATCAGCTCTCTTCTCAGCTCTACAAAAACAACAGAATTCAGAAAGTTTCAGATCAGAAATGGCTCCTTTTTCATATCGATATGTCAACAAACTGATTATCCTACCTGACAAAAACAAGCTGCCAAAGTCTATTAGAATAAAGTGAAGATGCTGCAGAGGTGGGGGATTATTTTGAGCACAAACATGCAAACGTTGCAAGACTTTGTCTTACATTTCATAGCAGTGAAGCTTTGTTTTCAGGCCCATCCTCCTCCCTGCGATACAATCATGGTTTTCTTGAGAATGACAACACGGAGCTTGTTTAGCCTTTCAACAGAGCTCACTTAAGCCCTTATTTAAGCTGTGAATTTTCCATGAGCCATGCCAGCTACTATGACTCACATGTCAGACGCCATGAGTAAAACCGATAAGGTTTGCAGTCGCCCACGCAGGCGCTTCGCCGTGGCGACTTCCTTGAGCTAAATTGGCGTTTTGGCCTGAGCAGAGATGTGGGAAAGCTCAGAGATTGAGTTGCATAGAAGCACACTGCGCCGCGCCGATGTTTGATGAACCCATGGCTGATTGGTGCGTAACAAGTGAGCAGGCTGATCACTAATTTATGGGCTCTTTAAGAGCGAACATCCTGAATTCATCCCGAGAGGAGGGAGGCGAGGGGCAGCGGCGAACAGGAGAGGGGTGTTGAGTTACGCTTGTCCCGCTCATCTGCCGCCGCAACAACCTGCGCTGTTAAGTGAAACAGCAACAAAGTTTGGGATGAATAATATTTGGACAAAAATATTTGTTATATTAGTGTTGGATATTGAAAGGATCCACAATTTCTTCCCGGTCCCGTCTTCCCCAAAACGGCTTTTCACCTCCAGAAGAATCAGATCTGTGCAACTTCAGATACGCACAGAGAAATTGTACTCAGCTAAAATTGGAGCAACTTCAACATATTTTTACTCAAGTAAAAGTAAAAAGTAGCAAAGAAAAACTCAAGTAAGAGTAAATCATAATTGGTAACGTCAAGTACTGATTAACTGATTAACTGATCAATCATTTAAAAATAATCAGATGGATCAAAATATAAAGAGGAAATTTTGGGTTGATTCATATAAGTAACAACAAAAAATAATTCCAATTTCTTTCAATAAAAAACTATTAGTTGTGTTTCTTTTTATTTATTCCTTGTTATGAACTTGTGACGATGCTGTCGGCTCTCAGTGCTGAATAAACTATAAAAATTAATTCATATATGACTCCATCCAATTACTACTTTTGTAAACAACGCGCTGCTGTACGACATCTGGGTTCGTCTTCTGAGCAAGCGGGTCGTCAACAGTTCACACAGAATCTGATTTAATTAGTAGCCATGCTAAAAAATAAAACCCAAACATTTCAGCAAAACAAATTCAGAACTGAAATGCTGTGTGGAAATTGCCAAGTCACTAAAATCTTTTTCAATGCAGGGAAACAAAAGTCTAATATATTAGCTGCCAAATATTGCTATTTATATTTGCAGTATTGCATACAGAGGTACTGTAACGATGACTCTGTCTTATCAATGTAAGAATATTTATTTAAAGAACAATGATAGTTTACAACATTTTTAAATAAAACAATCTGAGCGTCGTGTAAAATCGTTTTCAGCCTCCCTGAGCAAATCTTCTGCAGAACCACATCGCAGTTTGAGTTCAGTGTTTTCAAGTGTTTCAAAAGTAGATGCATTTTAAGTTTGATCAAGGAAAATATCATGAGAAAATGAGTCTGTTTTGTTCACAGCTTTTGCTTATGCAACAAGAGAAACTTTACACATTCAGCATGGGAGAGGAAGGGAAGGAGGCGTGGAGTCGCGGCTCTCATGTTTCTCCCAGTTTGGCTTAATTAAAGTGGAAACTGTGGTCATCATTACTGACCACAGGGTTCAATAAGTTACCGTTACGCAACACGCAGGGTGTGCCTGCTTCTTCCTACCTGAGCTCTGCTACAAAATGAGTCAGCCTGACGCAGCGTGCATCGTGTTATTTTTTGTCAAAACGAACAAATTTACTCAACAGAGACTCAAATTCAAAGTCAGACCTCTTGACAATCTTAATTCAAATCACTGGCAGATAATTAGAAAGAGCAAAGAGGAGTTTCTTTCCCTTCCCGTCTCATTGCCCTTTAGAGCAACAGACAAACTTCTGACCTTTTTACAAATCAACAACTGAAATCTGGCTTTCTCCCTTCAGATTGAAAACGTTTGCCAGAGGAATGAATCATACCTGCTCTAAAATTAGTGAATAAAATTATTTTTGCTCAGTGTTATTGTTGGCTTGGGTTGCTATTTGTAATATTCCATAACTAAACAGGAATCTGAACCAAAATGCATGGAAACATAGAGAAAGAAAACATCAAGATGGTTAAACTACATGTAGAATATGAGGACTTTATGAATATTCACCATAATTCATTAAAAAATACTAAGAGAAGTGAAATAGTCAAATTGTGAAAGTGTTTGTAACAAAATGGAACAAATGGAAGTAGAAAGTTATTTTTAGGTATAAAAAATGAGTGGAGGCCAATTATCCAGACAATAAATGTATTCATATGTTCTCAATTTAAATAAAATAGTATGCATTTTAGTGACAGTTTGGCTTTTTTTCTTTACGTAAAACCAGAATAACAGGTTAGCTAGTCAGGCTGTCTGCTGAGGTAGTCTGGTTGCAGCTTCCTAATAGTCGTTCTGCTGCTTCATGAGTAGCGAGTGGTTCTGGTTTAACTTCCAAACCAAGACTGCTTGAGTTTTGAAATATTTCCAGAACATTTTTCAAACAGCCAGTGAACCAATGTGCAGCAGCAGGTGGGGGAGGGGCAGCGCTGCTTTACTGTATTCACCTTGCAATTGGAGAAAAGTCCAGAACCTTTTCTTTCTATGCCATTAAGAAGACTTCAGACAACAGAAACAGCAAACTGGATACATTTAAGAGATAAAAAAAAACAAAAAAACTGAAGCAAACGAGGGCAGCAAATGGCCGGCGATGAGATTAACCCCGCAGAACCGCAGCCATCGGCCTCTTTAGTGATGAGGCAGTTTTGTTCCTGAGGCTGCAGCCGCTGCTGCTGCTGCTGCAGCCGCTGCTGCTGCCGCTGCTGCTGCCGCTGCTGCTGCCGCTGCTGCTGCAGCCGCTGCTGCTGCTGCTGCTGCTGCAGCCGCTGCTGCTGCTGCTGACACACAATCATTTGAGCCAGTGAGGTTTATCAGGTAATGTCAACACGGTGCGTTCAGAGGGGAGTTTAGGTGGCAGAACAGTAAACGGCAGCGATTGGCCGGATCACCGACAGAGAAAACTGGAACATAAAAAAACTTTCCACTCTGTTGATGCTCACAGTGATGTAGCTTCTCAAAATATACCTTATATGGATGTCTTAATATCAAACAACAACAAATCTGTCTCCATTTTTTCAAATAGTTTTAATAAGCAAATCATTAGCATATAAGCAAACCTGGACAAATAACAGGTTGACTGTATAAGATGGTTTAAGATTTCCATTTGGAGGAACAGGAAAACTTTGAGTAAATTTGGCATCATTTGAATGAATGAATGGGATTCCTCAGGGCTCTATCCTTGAGTCATTGTTGTTTCTAATTAATGCAATTATGAAGAACATCTCTTTCCATCTCTTGGCAATGTATTTGTTTATAATTACTTATTTAATGTTTCTTATGATTATTTTTCTGATTCATTTATTAGTTTTCAGTGTAATTTTTTCACCTTTGACCCGTCATTTCTGTTGAAATGAGGGAGAATTACAATGATGTTACTGCCTTCTAATAAATGAGGAATTGAGCGTTACGCAGTTACAAATACAGTCATTTTCTCCATATTTTTGAACATATAATTACGTTTTATTAAAGCGCAAAGACCACCGACTGCAGACTTTCAGATCCCTGTTGATGTAATGCAGTAAACACAACAGTAAATGTACTGTAATCTACACAAACTGTGTTCACTAGAGTCTCTGATAAGCTGTTGTGTTTTCACTTTGTTGGTCTTTTGTTTCAACCGTCTTCTCTATGTGGATCATTTGAGTCACATTCATTCAAATTCAGCCCCCAAAAGAAAACAAACGGCAGCAAAATTAAAAACCTTTCAGATTTTTAATGAGGGTTTCCAGCAAAAGTTCCACATAATTACAACTAGCTAGTTGTAACAATCAATTTACAATTCTCTATTTTTGTCAATTAAGCCGGTATCCTGAACTACACCATTCTGAGTTCAACACAATGTGATTAACTGAGCCCAGCTGAGATGTAAAGAAGGTTTATTCTTTTCTCTTTCTCCCGCTGTAAATTACTCTGCATTTAAGCCAAACACGACTTTATCTCAATCTAATCCAGATCCTCACCACTGGATAGGATTTGGGCGAAAACCACAAAAACTGGGTCACCAAGTAACAATGCTACACCAAAATAGACTCTGCTGGAATTATTAAGAAATTAATTTCTTAACCATTTGGAGCGTCGTGTTTAATTACTGATCTCCTGAAAAAGGGAGGACTGGTAACTAAACTGGTGGGAGCAGCAGGGAGGCAGACTGCTGAGGCGGTAAAATATCACGCTGCGATCTCTTCCTCATCACATTTTGAGATGATTTTTCCATGACTGTTGAAAGTTAAAAGCAAATTTTCCATTGGAGTGAGTTACGACTGCTGAAACGCAGCCAACGTTAAACAGACAAACGTTTACAGCAACAGAGCATGAAGGCGTTTCTAATGGTTTTTACCAACCTGTGGCACAGCAGCAATAATCAAATTATCACTCACCGTTAAAATCCAACAAAAACAAAACCCAATATAATAAAAAATACAATAAATGTATAAAAAACATACTATAAATATTAAGCGCTTCATAACTGATCATTTTAATAATTATCATTTTATTTTACTAACTGTAGAATAAAATAAGTTCACATAAACAAAAAAATCATAAAAAAATGAAGGTTTTATTCAGATGTTTTAAAATGTTCTACACTTACATTAAATTAAAAAAGGAAAAAATGCTAACTTGCTAGCCCAACATAATTAAAAATACAGTACATATACACATTATATAAAATAAGGTAAAACAAAACTACAACCAACAGAACAAATATTTCAGATAAATTATCTTATTAATTCTTATTTGAATGTCATAATAGATTTTTAATTTTACTGCGTCTACATTGCATAGTGCAGCTCTCTACATTTAAAATCTATTACACTTTAAAAAAATAAATTAATACACCATAAGTACAAAAAATAAAAAAAGTATTCAGAATAAAAAGATTCAACATTTTCTGTTCATTTCGCTCTCCACCTATGCCGAATTTTTAATAAAAATTAAAGTAACTCCTCTAAGCAAAGCTGCTAGAATAACCTTTGCATGTTTGATACCTGCATCCCTGGCTTACTATTTAGAAACAAATATTCACACAACAAACTCTGGGAATGACAAAACAACAAAAAAAATGTTTGTCTGGCTCTAAACAGTGCAGGTGTCATTACAGTGGAATCAATACGTTGAATAAGGAGCCGACACGCCGGCGCTGCTTCCCTCCAGGCCTCCACATTAGGGAGCTTCAGATCAGTTTATGGCATTTGGGGACACATTAATCCTCTTAGCACCAATTTGGTCATTATGGATTTTATTGAGGCAGGAGCTTTTCCTCCTCTGCAGCACTTAGGCGTGGGGTTGAACGGACACATGCTCGCAAACCTTCTCCTTTGACACTCTTAACATACAAGTATGAAAACAGGCTCCCACGCAGAACCATGCACTTTAGAGCGACGCTAATGCAAAGTGTTACACAACACCTCATAACGAGGCAAGAGCACGCCACAGGAACAGGTTTCACCCAAGAACACAGGGACACATACTGCCTAATCTCCTCCTTTTCAAGAAGTTTCTGCCTGACTACTGGTTTTAATATAAGTGGAGTCATAGCATAACGATACTATAATGAGTCATAGTTGGCTAATTTCCTATCAGGGGAGAAAAATGGCTCCAACTAAGTGTTGGAGTCCAAGAAGTTTCTTCATGTGTCTTATAAGTGGGATGTTGTTCAGTTTTGATGCATTTAATGAACATCAAAAACATCATAGCGCTGGAAAACGCGGCAGAAAAACATTTCGCATCAGTCAATATCACTAATTATTGATTAGTTTTTTGTTTTAAATATATGAAATGATGCCAAACTGGTGCAGTGACCTCTAGTGTTTTATCCACAGATGGTTTTTTTTTTAAGCAGTTATGAGGCACAGTAGCAAAACCTGAAACTGCTACTGGCAAGTTACCTAGCAACCAGCTGTTGCTAGGTAACCAAGCAAGATGATTCCACCAAACTAGCCTAGCTAAAGCGTTTTCTTTGCCTACATCTCCCAGAATGCTGTGTGGTTCGAGATCATAGTTCAGTATTGAATATTCTGTCACGTATAGCAATGGATATTGTTATTGATTTATTGTCCAGCCCTAATCGATCATGAATGATCGAGGGAAAACTGACTGATTTATTGATGGATCCCTAATGGCAGTAGTGATCTTTACTTTACAGTTTGCTTCATTACAAACATGTTTGTGCAGAATAAGACCAATGAACTCCAGTTACCATGAGACGAAATTTCCTCCTTCCACATTTTTGTTGAGTTACAAACAGAACTCTACCTTCCATTGCAAGACCTTCTAGAGTTGTCTGATTACTGCGCAGGCCTTTTTGTCACATGGTAACTGGACCCCCCATCCAGGAGACGGTCCTTTTGTTCTACGTCACCCTAACGGACGCGGATCCAACCCTTTATCTGACACATGAGTCCCACGCTTCTCTAGGGTTTCAGGTCAACATGAACTCCCCGTCTCCACCTGCCCGGCGGCCGGACCGAGAGGAGAGGGCACACCTGAGCCTCCGAGCTCAGAGTCAGGATCGCTCAACCCTGCCAAGACCCAGATCTGGTTTCCTTCCAGCGCCGAACACGACACCGTCAACCGTCTGTACGCATCGGCTCTATCCCGCTGAACGCCAAACAGCCACTCAGAGTGCGGCAAAATACAGTTTTAAAGGCTGGTTTGAAATTTTACTAACATTTAAAAAAGGCTTTATGATTAATTGATGCACATCAGTCGATCATTCATCTGGAAATTATTGAGCTCATTTTAATTTATTGTGCAATTAATTGATTTATTGCGACAGCCCTAACTGACGTTAAAATGCGAAACTGTAACATATTAAACAATTTGAAATCTGTTTTGTTCATATTGTGCATTTTTATCCTTTTTTTGTTTTTGTCGATTTTAGATGCTGTGCAGCTGGAAGGATTTCTGCACTCCCTTTATGTCTTATACTTCGGTATAGCAGTTGATACGTAACCGTGGTAACAACATTTTGTTTGTAAAACTGGGAGCAGCTGATTAGCATCTCAAAAGCTCAATTAGTAGATGAAGTTTCAAAGCCAGAGGAGTTAAATTGGACACTTTACGGATGCAGACGGTCAGCTGGAGATTTAAAAAGAAGCAGCAAAAGCAAATGACGTGGATTAGCTGTCATCCAGGACATGTTAGCTGTTAGCATGTCATACAGCAACAGGGTCTTCAGTCAGAGGCCTTTAAGATACACTCCAAAATTGACGGCTACTGGAGAGTCTGTCTGCTTACAGCATCACTCTTTTGAGATAATTTATGGAGTTACAATTATCCTAAATGGGAATTTATTTTCCATTTAGGATAAATTAAGCATTTTTTAATTTGAATTAAATTGAATTTTAATTGGATCTGGCTCGTCTTAGCTGAAATCAGATTTCAATTGATGCCAATTGTTTTTTATTAGACTGTAAGAATAATATTCCTATTCATGCTTCAAAGTAAACAGTATTTTATCAGATTTTTGTTGATGTGTTTATACACTGAAAATGGACAGACTTCTTAGCTTTGATGACTTCATTAAAAAGGTAAAACATTATAATAAATCAAATAGAGCAGCTGATAGCGTCATCTTATATAAGGCTGCACAGACGGGGAAAGAAGCATCAAAAATGTCAGCAGAAATCCCTTCTGTTTGGCTGAACAAACAGCACACAAGTCAATAAATGCCTCCTTCTGTGTCTGAAGTGACATCATTACTGTGAGAACAAGCCAGACGTATGAAAAAAGACACAGACAGGTTGCAGGACAAACAGAGTGACCCGGGTCGGTGGACGGAAATTTTCTCCCGAGTGAAGAGTCGTTTGTGTGTGTATGTTTGTGTGTGTGTGTGTGTGTTTGCTGACAGAGATGTTTCTCGGCCTGTAAGTTTGCTGACTCACTGTTGTGGTTGAGGTGTGTGAGTGTGGAGCATCTGACTGCATCTGTGTTACTACAAAACTCCAGTTTGTGGGAGCTGAAAATGGCTGTCCTGTTTATGCTTGCAGTGGTTTTAAATAAACGAGTTATAAATAAACGATTTGTCAGTAATGGACCCGAAACCTTCCAAACATTGAATGCAAATCAATAAATGGATCTACAGCAGGGGTCAGCAACTTTTTTCATTCAAAGAACTGCAAAATAGACAGATTTAATAAACATGCACTAAATTAAATGTTTTATTTTGAAAATTGAAGATGCTAAATTAAATTTAGCACAATTTGGAACCATTTTCTAACTTTCAAAAGAAAAAATAAATTATTTTGTGAGTCCTATCCATAAATATGCAAAACAACCTGCAGCTTATCCACTAAATATACAAAGCACATATTGAAGCCAATTATTTACTAAAAGTTCTTTGAAACATTTCTATGCTTCATTTGCATAGAAATGCAGAAAAAAAGCTAAAACTACTTTATTTTCTTTATAATTAAAAACATTTCATTGTTTTTTTTTATAGAGCCACACTAAGATATGCAAGTCTGCCCTGAAATATTTGAAAATCATAAAAGTTAATTTGCCGCAATATAATTCAAAAAGTAACCATAATTTAGATTAATTTACTATTTAAATAATTTATTTTTCTGTTAAAATGATTTTACCACAGAAATATATTATGTTATGGCTTACACAACATGGAGAAGCCTGCTTGCTGTCCAAACCTTCCAGAAGGATGGGAAGCTACATTTCCAAAAAGGATTGTTATCCACAAAGTGCCAAACATATGACTGGAAAGTTGAGTGGAGGGAAGAAATACACCAACAAAAATTCAAGAGCCCCAAAAAGGTTGTGAGGCAAAGCCAAGAGTCCAATTTGGAGGCACAAGGTGCAGACTGCAGAGGAAGTCAGAGCTGCAAGTCGTATCCATGACAACAAGGGCTACAACTGTCGTTTTATTTATTAATCTGCCTTTTCGTGATACGTCAATTTATTGAGATGACGTTAGATTTAACCGTAACCATAACGACATGCATGTGGCCTGTGCTCTGTCACAGATCCACCGCCTGCCAACATGCAGTGACCTTCACAGTTTGTCCCGCGCCGTCATCTGCTGATACCAGCACATTTTCCAGGTGACATTAGTGTTGTGACAAACATGACGGCCTCCGTCGTCAGCTCCCGTCTCACTCAACACGACAACAAACTGAGCCGCCGCTATGATTTCACTGAAGCAGAAAGAAAAAAGCTCTTCTGATTGGTGCCACCAGCTCTGGAGTCACTGCATAAAAACAACGTGTTCAGTCCAGAACCGCTCCGTTCGGCTCGTTGGTGATGTAACCGGCAGGGACTGAGCCAAGCCGCTTCACCCGTGTCAAAACAATGGCTCCACAGAACCGTGGCCACTCACAAGGCATCTCTGCTAATTTTAAACCCGGCTCTTTGTTTTCCTTCCATTCAGCAAACAAACTCCTAATCTTTCCCTGGAAGATCTAAATATAGCAGCAAACCTCAGACCGGGTCTGATAGTGCGTTCTCAGCCATCACATTGATAAACACAGGAGCAGAACTGACTAATCAAATTAATTGCGATGAATCAACTAATTAACTAATTTAGTAATTGACTAATCGTTAATTGGAATATCTGGACTCCAAAAAGGCAAATTTTCTGAAAAAACAAAACAAAAATTAAGCCAGAACTGTACAGTTTTAGCTTCACCTGGTTCAAATTAGCCAAAAGTCTGATTAGTCTTAATTAGGGCTGTAGCAATAAATCTATTAATCACATAATAAATTGAAAACTAACTCAATAATTTCCATTTGTACGATTTATTACTTTTATAGTTTTTATCTTCCTCCCAAAAACTAGACGGTAAAAGTCTTCAGTCTGGTGTTTTGGTCTCAACTTGCTTCTTTTTGATGGACAATGTTGTTTACAGAAACTGCATAATTTATTTTATTTATCGTTTCTGTTTTCTTTATTTATTTTGGATATTTGAAATGCCAGTTGCAGAGTTAAATATTCATTAGAATCATTTCGTTATTATGAATTGTCTCATCATATCACTTAAAAACAGTTTCAAAACAACTAAATTTGCTTTAACAGGCCTAGTTTTAGTTGATATGTAATCTACTAAGCACCTTTTGCGATCAATTAATCAGATTGAACAAATTATCCCTTTAATATATTCATGTTAAGTAGAAAGCGCTGAGCTTTTCACATGTTGGTGCTAGAAGTATATTCTTCTTTGCTTCAAATAAGTATTTATTAAAAACAATTTCCTATTTTAGCATTTAGTCTTTAGAAGTGTTTACTTTGATATTTAAAAGTACAGTTGAACTATTTGCTTATTTGCATCTTTTAATGAATTTAAATGAAAAACCTGCAGAATCTTCCCATTTTGTTTTTCGATTAGTCAATTAATCATCCAAAATAATCAATGTGTATAGATAATTGTTAGCCGCAGCCCTAACAGGAGCCTCAGATTGGCTGAGATCATGAGAAAATACAGCAGGTTGACGGCGAGGTGAGCTCAACCATCCCAATGTGCGCCGTTTTAATCCGTCCTCTTCCAAAGATCTCTCCTTCGCCAACTGTGTGCCAGAAAGCAGGATTAGTGGTGTTCTTTACGCCTTTTAGAAAGTCAGCCCTCTGTCTGCTCTTTTAATTGTGCACAGGCTTCTACGTTTTGGGCCAAATCAGAAACAGGTGGATGAGCAGGATGGTTTGGTGACGATAATAATAAACACTGAAACTTGAGTTAACTTCATTTTTCTTTAATTCTCGCTCTCCTCTCAGGCCAATCCTGACTACAATGACTCAGATCAGTCTTAAAAAAGAAAAAAAACGTGCAGGCTCTGTCTCATTGGTGCCTTTCACGTCAGCCTCTCTGCAGAGGACTGGAGCTGTAATGAGAGTTGGGAACGAACGCAGCAGCTGCTGGGCTCAACGGGAGAACGCACAGCGAGTGGTCAGCACCCATTGTTTGTGCGCTCCAGATATTTTCAGTCCCATCGAACAACAAGCTCGTGACATTCTGAACAGAAGAAGCGAACGTGTCCAACTGGAGAAGCGCATGCAAGCTGCCAGAAAAGTGACAAACAAGGCGGCCGAGGTCTGAATTTGAATTGGAGCACTGACGTAATCCACAGCGAGTAATAGGCTGCATTAAAAAGCTATAAAGTGGAATGTTGCAGAGGTTAAAACATTCACATAGGATCAGCTTTACCTGCAGCTGCTTCTCTCATCTTCCATTTATGATTAGAGACAATAGGAAAACATGCAACTGCTGTATTTTTAATCAAGACATTGATTCCAATTAAACCACATTTTCCTTTTTCTCCATCTGTATCATAATCATGCTCCTCCGGTTTCCATGACACCACAACCTGCAGGGGCATCAAGGGCAGAGAGTCATTCCAAATGCTGAAATATATTATTATTTGGTTAATATGAATGCAAAATGTATTTGCATGGAAGCAATCCTCTGCGATTTAAATATAATAGCTGCAGCAAAAGCTGTTCAGGTTTAGATAATCCTCACAACAAATCAATTCATAAAGATGAATATGGATTATATTAGTTATAGTGCAATAATACAGCAGTTTGCATAATCTCTCTTTTAAATGCCACTTTTTTGGTGGTGCACCTGCAATGCTGCTGTGATGGGAGGGCAGAGAGACAGGAGGGGGGAGGAAAGGAGTGTGTGTGTGTGTGTGTGTGTGTGTGCGTTTCTGTCTTGTACTGCGTCTAAAACCGGCCCCACTTCATGCGTCTTTCATAAATCCCACTATCCATATCATATCCATCCAGTTCCCAGCGCTGACGCCCGTCCCGCAAAGCCACGTTGGCTCCCGCATTCAGAGAATTGAACCAAACTCTCTCCGTATTCGCGTTTCATTCATCGCCGTGCAGGGGGCGCGGCGTCGGTGCGTCTTGGAGAGCTGCGGATCCCATTGATAAAAATCCTCGTCTGGAGGGGGGGAAAGGGCTGCATTCAACGTCACCAAGACATGCATGCATCATCTATAGGGCAGCATGCAGCAGCAGCAGCTGGTGCACAGCCGCAAAGCAAGGGCAAACTCAACAATTTAATGTGTAGGACGCGCAGCGTACCTGCATTTTGTCTGACGTAAACACCTCGGTGTCTACCTCGCAGGCGATGATGGTCACCATCTCCAGTTTCATATTTATGGATGGCATTCCCCTGTGTGGTTGGTAGGAAAAACGCAACGGAGCCAAAACTCTGCTCGGTCCTTGTCAGCGGGTCGCAGAGAAAGCGCTCTCCTCCGGGAGGAGCTGAGGTAGCGTCCAGAGACACGGAGAGCTGCAGCAGCCGGACTCCTCACTGCACTGAAGCGCCGCTCAGAGTGATGCTGCAGCAGCCGGACAGATCTCACTCCCTCTCCGGCCCTCCCCTCTCCCCCCGGTTCTGGCTCCACATTGACGTCATCACCAGCCTTACGTTAGTCCGGGTTTACGCCACGATACCGAGCTTGTTTGCTGCTCTACGATCCGAGCAGGGCGCACTGCAGAACCCACCGTCCGGTTTTTTCCGCTTCAACTTGTTATTATTACCGTTTTATGTCGCGCGCAGAAATGTGGCGCAAACATTTGAGGGAATGAATCAAGAAATGGCGCAGCTTCAAAATGAAACAGCTGAGAGGCTGCTGCCTTCAATCAGCTTTTAATCTGCCAAAAAGATAAAAAATAAAAAACATTTTGGACTCTGAAGCAGGAAACAGAGAAAATATGTAAACATGTGAGTATTATGCCACAATATATCGAGAATATGAAAATAAAAATCGAATATGAATTTATTCTAGTAATACTACTTTGTCCTTGTAATTTTATTTAAACCTTTCTTAGTGTTACCGTAATACTCATAGTAGTGAAAATAAAGTATTCACACCCTTTGAAATGTGCCCAATTCGCCACGTTGCAACCATAAACCAATGTTTTACACTTTCGGGATTTTATGCAAAAAAACCCCCACAAAAATAAATAAATAAAAAATCTGAAAAGTGTGGTGTGCAATTGTTTCCAGAGAACTCAGGCACAAAGTAATTCTTCAGGTAGAAGATTTATATTAATGCTCTTATTTTGAAGGGGGCAAAAACTGTTTACGGAGCAGATCCATTTCCTTTCTGCAAGTTGTCTGTTTTCCTCCTAATAACTTTACATCAAACAAGAAACATGCAGAAACATATAAAAAAAACCCACGAACAATAAAGAACAAGATGCACAAAAGCTAAGGAAATTATAGAGCATGTAAATTATCATGTCAAAATTAAACTGGTGTTTTAGGTTTGTCTTTCAGACGTCATTTGAATTGAAGTTAGCGTTTAGCTTTAGCTTCTTCTAATTTCCTTGGCGTAGCGTTTTAGAGTCATTTCACATGTTTATCCAGCAAAGCAAACAGAATAAAAATGCGACGTTGCGTTTGAACATAACCAAACATTAAAAGGACACAAAGGAATTCAACTTTTCTCTATAAGATTTACACCTTTCTACATGAAGAAACTTTAAGTTTCAGTTATTTTGTTTCTCTTACATCATCATATTGAACCACAGCTTTAGCTATGTTGTCAAAACTGCTGAGCCTCATGAGCGTTTTTTCCCCCTGTAAAGGCACAATTGCATAACAACGCATGTGACACTTTATAACTGCAGTTGACACAGCTTGAGGTTTCAGAAAAACGAAATAATCAGCAGTCGTGTAAACGTGCTGCATGCTAAACGTGGTGGATGACACCAAAACCCAAATTACAGAACATCTTTCAAGCTCTTCTATAGCTGGATTGTTGATTTTAGATGAACTGCGTTCCCTTCATTATCCTGTTAATCTGAGTTTCCAATACAGCAGAGCAACAATCATTCCAAAAATTCCCAAACCCATTACAGAGCTGCATAACAATCCATGTCTCCTCTGCATCACTGAGATCATCTCTCTTACCAGCCCTTCATTTCATAACGATAATAATAATTGCTCAAGCATCTGAGACGGCTAAGTCTCCATGAGCCATTAATATTGAGGCCCTAAGCGGTTAGAGTTATTTATGTCTGTGTGTGTTAGGCAGCGTCCAAACTGGGCAGACGGAGAACATGAGGAAGATATGTGCAAATGACCGTGACACGCCTCCAGCAGACGATCCGTCAGTCACTCCGGTTTGGAAAAATCTGCCTGTAAACAGCAAAACTGGCCACACACATCAGGAAGTGCGACACGTCTCCCCACAAGCAGAGCGCCGTCAGATTCTTCCTCTCCTGGGAGGAAATCTTTTCATTTCTTCAATTCTCTGCGCTGTGAAAAGGCAGCACGGTGGATGTAACGCGACAGGTTTAGACATTCTTTCCAAAGCCCTCTCACAGCTCATTAATCACGCGCTCAGAGGTAACAAAGCAGTGAGACGGCGTCATCTTTACTTTCAAATCCTCTCTGTTCTTTGGAGGATATTAAAGCCTCCAGCTCGTCAAAGGCTCTGATCATTTATTTATGCCATATAGGGACAAAGTTTTATAAAGGTTAGGGACAAACATTCAAAGTCTGGAGAAACTTAAGTGAAAGAAAAGCTTCCTGGTGCATAAAAACTAAGATTGCTGCATTCACACCAGCCATCTTTAGTCCAGTTTAATCAAATCCTATTTGTTTGGGGAGATCTCAGATCGGTTGAAGTTGAACTCCGATGCGGTTCGAGTCTATATGTGAACATCAAGCAAACTGGAGATCATTCCCACTGCATTAAGTGGACTATAGCACAGTGCATTCTGGGTAAATACAACCAAAACAAACGCTAGCATGTCGAGTGCTAGCGGGAGAAATGACTCCATTTCTGTTTTTTGCAAAGGAGAAAGTTGCACTTGTTCCCTGGCTATTTTTGAGGTTTTTGTGCCATTTTTCTGCAGTAGTTCTTGGTTTAGCGCCCCCACAGGCAAGGAGGGGAACATGTTTTCAAATGGTTTGGATCGTGTTGCAGTTTTGGTCCTCAATCTGAGTAAACAGCCTCAGTTATCCTGGTTTTCCTTAATTGTATCCAGCGCAGTCCAGCTTAGCCTGTTCAGCAGAGACTGTACAGTGGCACAAAGCACATTATCATATAGCAGTAACCTGAGTGAACACAAAAAGCAGTTTTGAGTAATCCATTTATGGAAAAAAAATCTTAGAAATGCAACAATTACCATCGAGTCTTAAATCACTGGAGGAATTTTTGCCACACAATCTTTATTAGAGCCACGTTGGTGGAGGGTTTGAGCATCAGCTGTCTGGTTTATTTATTGCCACATCATCCCAAGCAGATTTAAAGCTGGACATTGACCAGGCAACTCTAAAATGATTCTTTTGTTTTTGTTTTTTTGTGCCATTCAGAGGCGAACTCCTGATGAATAACTTGAACTTCAGTATAAAGGTGCAGAAACCCGAGAATTGACAGATTCATTTATATCTGCTGAACAGCAGCAGGGATGAGCAGCTCTATTGCTTCATGAAAACAAAGTGCCCTGCCTGGGTTTTCTCCACAGTCTGACTTCTTCTCACATTGGCTAAAAATATGCAAAACACCAGTTCTATTGGACTCATGTATGGCTTCAAACAGTGGGATGTTTTATAGGCTTGCATACTGAGATTGTTCTTCAATTTTATTTAGTTTTGTTTGGTGAAACAAGAACAACATGACCTGATTTTCTAGCTTAACACAGCTTGTAACAGTTTCAGCAGACAGGAGGCATGAAGTGTTCTTTCGTTTGTGTAAAGAATTGTGAATGAAGAAGAGGAGAAACAGCAGGGCTTTGAGAATGAGGCCAGAGAGAAAGAAAAGTGCTTCATCATCCTGGGTGATCCATTGTTCTTATCAGGTGCGACAAAACGGATCAGAGGAACGTAAAGTCGAATGCAATGCCTTGTGTGGCGCATGGATGGTGTTTGTCATTTTGAAATATCCTGGTTCGTTTCATTTCATGTAAAATTCATGACAGCTAGAAATGTATTCTCATTCTTATCTAATAGTTTGTGTCACTAAAAGCATGCTGAGGAGGTAATGTTGAGCTGGGAACAATCACATATCATTTAGTTTATTGTGATTGTTTCATATCTTTGAAATTAAGCATAAATGATTGTCGAACCCGAGACAAGACTTATGACTTCTTAGGACATTCTGCAGCATTTCAAGTAGAGTATGTTTGCCGTTAATGCTTGTATGAGATTCTTGTACAAACAAATGTAGGAGCACGGTCTGAATTCTGACCACAAAATTAAGTTTAAGACTCCAGGACAGACCCAGAACTGACTGAGGGAAATACACAGTGAAGCTCCACTTCTTCCCAGTTAAGTGTTTTTGCGGATTTGTCTATTCCTGATGGATTTTTCTGTGCAATGAAACCTCAGATTATTCATGGAAAATTAGCCTATTCACTGATTTTTTCATAGAGCAAATCTAAAATATAAAAAGTATCATCTAGATGCAGTGCTGTTGAGTTTCCATTACAAATGTGTGCTAAACTTTTTCCATATTCTGTGACTGTAAAAATAAATATATATATATATAAATGTTGCAACTGCAGTGTTTCCATTGCATAAAAAATTAAAATCACACTGAATAAGTTTGTTTACATAGCCACAGTAGACATTATTCATGTATTGAAGCAACAAGCCCTTTATAAACTCAGCTTTCGACAAGCTGAGGGATGATGTGAGATCTCTGGAAGTCAGTGTCTACAAATAAGTAATTTGCTGCCGTGTACAAACCAGCGTGACGCAAAAAAGTGTTGCCATTACAGTTTTTGATTTGGCTGAAAAACCACCTCATCCTAACACAAAAACTTCTTAGCAAGTTTTTCTAACTTGGTGTATTTCCATTAAACAAATTATGTTTATTTGCACAATTTTATGAGCTGGTGTTTGCACAGCAGCCAAACCAGGAGCACCTTTCCTTTTCCATGGAGTTAATTGACTGTAACCCATTGAACAAAAATAAGGAAAATTGTACATAATAGCTTCTGTGGTCGTGCTAACACAGTTTCCACTCGGTGTATGAAAGCATATTTTGAGTTTGAACTATTAAAATAGAGTTATAAGTGTTTTTAACCCTCTCAGGCTCAAATTACTTGCAAAAACTAGCTAAGTAGCATTTAGCTGTTGCAAATTTGCAACATCTGCCTGGAGAGGGTTAAAGGGGAGTATTTGCACATCTGCCCTGTGTACAGGAAGTTGTAGTTCCTAAATCCCACAAATACCAGAAGTTCCCCCAGAATTAATAACATCTTGTTATCTAAACCTGCATCATTATGATCCAGAAAACAAAGAATACATACAAGTATAACGAAAGCAAGAACCTACAGAACCATTTTCTTTATGTTTCAGGTACTTTTTGAAGACTGTTTACATTTTCTTGTAAACAAAGTTTAGCAGTTACAATCTTTCAAATTTGCATTACCTACAAGATGGCACCAACACTTTATTTACAGTGAGCTTCTGCCCAAGGGAAATAAAAACTGACCAGCAGCACCCCTAAAGTGAATTTCCTAAAATAGAACCATTCCCTTAAGTATAATCCATTTGCCTAAGCTGTAGCTAACCCACAAGTGAAGCCGTTAAAGCAAGAGTCTTTTTACTAAATCTGCAGATTCACACCACAGATATGTTGTATTCATCAAAATCTTTGGTCAGTGTGAGTTTGTGCTCTTCAAATAAGGATTGCATCTTTAAAAATGGTAGAAATGTGTGTATTGCAGCATGCATGACTCGCACAAAAGAGAGAATAAGAAAGCAGGAATGCAGCAGAGACGCTCAAAGGATGAGATGCAAGCAGAATTTGTATTCTGTAGCGAGGTTCTGCAGAGGAGGGGGAAAAATAATCAGGACAGTGGATCATCATGCTGCTCTGATTTATGCATCATCATGGTGCTCACACACATGCATATCCATGCAAAGTCGAACAAAGCATCAGGGGAAACAATGAAGCATTTTTTATATTCAACAGAGGAAATCGACAACAAAAAACCCCCCCAAGTAAGACAAATATGCAACTGTTTCTGTAAAAACGAGCTGAAAATGAACAACCTTTAAAACCAAATTCTGAGTCAGAGAGAAAGGCAGAGACTCTCTGCAGGTATGCGCTTCCTGTGGTCTTCAAGAGGCTGAACCCAAACACACCTAAATACAGGAAACTGCGCGTTCTCCATCGCTCTGATACCAGCCTCTCCTTACCTCACTTGGCCCAGCCAAACCAACTCACGGTGCCAGCGCCAATGCAGCTGCTGTAATCTAGGCCAAGCTATTTATAAAGCAAGCAGCCAAGTAAAGGCACAGGGAGCCAGGGGGAGACAGAGGGATGGGAGGATAAAAGAATGTCTACGGGGCAGAGAGACGCATCTACAGAGCGTAGGTGAGTAAGTGCGGGGTTGATGAGCTGCGCAGCCATAGAAGGACTAAAAAGTAGAGAAAAACAGAACAGAAAGAGACAAAAACAAGGCGTCAGTGTTCCTCTGCACGCGCAAGAGTCAGCGTGAACACTTCCATCCAGCTTCATTCACCAGCCGAAAACGACAAACAAAGAGAGATAAACTCTGCTGTAAGGCCTCAAGCGTTTCTCAGCGGACGGCTGAAAGATGGGACGTCAAAAATGTTGATGTAGTTTTTTTTTAACATCATGTAGCAACCACATCTAAACACAGAAACGCTGTGTCCAGCAGCGCAAAAACACCTCGTTAATCATTAGGTTTGTCATGTGTATCACTCATGTGCATGCAATCATTTGGATTCAGGGTAAATAAATAAGAGGTTCACAGACGCTTTCCCTTAAACTCTCCTGGTTAATTCATATTTAAGGGCCTAAAAATGAATCTAATTTCAGAAAAAGTCACATTACTGAAATAATGGCCCAAGTCTTTTTTTTGGTTCAGGCAAAAAAAGAAAAGAAAGATCAGTTTTGGCGAAAAGTGCACAAAACAGTGTTTTGGTTCAAACATATCTTCAGTTTAAAATAAATTAATTCTTGCTACTTTTCCAGTCTCACGGCGCATAATTGAGAGCTAAAATTATGAATGGCTTTGAAAATAAAAATGTGGGATGTGTTTACTCCAATACATCTAAATATAACCCGATACATGTTTGTGTATTTTGATCTAATTGTCGTTCATCCGTAAACCACATAAATACCCACAAAACATATGGAATCGCTTGAAACACCATCGCCATGCTGAAACACGGTGGAGGCAGCATCATGCTGTTGGGGATGGGAGGAAGGTTTTCTGCTGTATCCCAGTTTTAGAGCTGGGATACAAACAGAAGTAGCACAGAGCCCTGAGGTACGCCAGACAAGACAGGGGTGGTTGCTATTGACAACCATGAGTATGTTGATATCAGGCAGCAAAAGCAACAATAGGATTGATTACATCAAAGCATAATAATGCTCTAAAATGCTTTAAAATGTTAAGAATTAGATTTGACTAAAAATCTTTGGGAAAGCTCAACATTTGACGTTCACTGACACTTTCCGTCCAATCTGACCGAGGCTGAGGAAACAAATAAAAATGCACAAAAATCTCACATTTGTGCAAAAGCGTCCAGAAAAAATATGCAGCGTGTTATTCAGCGTCGGATAAAATGACGAGCCAACGAACCGGTTCGAGACATTGGTGGTGTTGTTTCTAAATCAATATGAACTTGTTTTCTTTGCATTATTTGAAATCTGAAAGCTCTGCACCTTTTTCGTTATTTTGAGTGTTTCTCATTTTCTGCGAGTCAGTGGCTCATGAAATAAAAGAACAATGTCCGTTTTACTCAAACATAAACCTATAAAGCGTAAAATCAGAGAAACTGATCAGTTCAAGTGTCTCTGAATTATTCCCAGAGATGAATTTGTGCATCAAACAAAGTTTATGTCGCAACATGACAGAATAATAAAAAAGTTCAAGCACTTTTGAGGTTTTGGATCAGAACAAACAAATCTGTCGTCCATGTTGTCATCACAAACTCGGCTGAAACATGGGAACTGACAGCGTAGTATGTTTCTGGTTCACAGCCCACATCTGGTGGGCCACCAGCAGCTGGTTGCCGTTTTAACTCGGTCCAGCAGCTTAGGAGCTGCAGAGATGAGCTGCCTTATAGCTGTGAGAGCGTAGGGGGGGGGATCACAGACTGACACGTGCCGATGGTCCCACTGATTGCTTTGCTTAGAAATCAGGTCAAATCTTTGTACAGGCTGAGGCACACTCTCCGACCTGCATGCAAACATCTCTGCAGCTACAGTAACAAAAACCAACAAAGAAGAAATGCAAGTTGGACGTGAAAGGACCTGAGGCCGTCTCTGAGTTTCCAAGACGACACAAAACTCGGAGAAATGTGTCCCATTTTCCAAAGGAAGCAAACAAAGAAGAAGAATTTTACCAGAGGATGAGAAAAGTATTAAACATCTACATTTGGAATTGATGAGTTTGGAAAATATAGTCTGCAGAGCAAGTGAAAACTTTGGCACAAATGAACAGTTAATACCAATTAAACAGCATCTTCAAAATGAAACAAATGCAGTTAAAGTTTCACTTATTTAAACTTTGTTCTCTTTGGATTGAACCACAGTGCAAATAAAAACAATCGATATTAATATAATACTCTGAACTGATACAGCCGGGGTATTTTAACTGACGTAGATATTTTAGAGCAAATTTAAAAATGTTTCTATGTATAGAGACACAAGTTTGCATCTTGCATCTTTTAAATAATAAATATGCAACACCTAAGCGACCAACACATGCACCTGCATCCAGTTGTCGTGATTTTAGGCATGTAAAATTCCAAATATAGGAAATGTTCTTTCTTACACAAATCAAAATGCAGACAAAGCATTCAAAGGACAATCAGACTAGAACAACAGTTGACATCCGGTGAGTCACTGTGGAAAGACGCAAAGAGTCTGACTTAAACGGCGGCGAATAAAAGGAGGAAAATAACATGAATGAAAGATTTGTGGAGAGACAGAAAAACAAAAACTGAATCAGCGACACGCATGACTGTTTTTCCATCTCCAAGAAGAGTGACAACGGCAAAAACACAAGAGCAAAGAGAGAGAGGGGGGAAAAAAAAAAATCACTACGCCATCAATAGTTCTTTTCTGTACGAGACAAGAGGCAGAAATTGATTTAAATGCCACTCTCCACACCTCTCTCCTGATAAACATGTCTGGAAAAACAACCTGAGTGACAAAAAGAAAACAGCAACAAGCTGGTGTGACTAAACAAAACCTGAAACTATATTCAAAGTGAGCAAACTGGAAGAATAAATCCAGATATCTTTGCCTTTAAAGCAAATCTGCAGCCAAAACAGAAAGAAGAAAAACAAGCCAACCTGTCGTTCATTTCATGTGGGTTTATTTCAGCTCCTTAATTCTCCTCTTTCATGCCTAAAAGCAATCACCAGCGCAACATTTTTCAATTTCATGGACTGGATGATTGCATTTATGTCTCAATTCATTAGAGTCCATTTATTCTTGGCATCTGTTAAATAAGAGCTCATGGTTTTATTGTAGTGCTATTTTTGAGCACGCCCACAGAAGATTTTCCTTTTTTAGGACTGATTGAAACACAAAATAATCTTGATTTAAATAGCATCACAGAGGCATGACAAAGAACAAACATCACAGTTGCTTAGGCAGCATCCTTAATCTTGCTGCTGTATAATCAGCCCCTTACATGCAGTGGGAGTCTGGGTCCGTGGAAGACAAACCGTCCTTTTTTTTAACCAAACCAGCCCTGCAGAAAAACAGTCATAACACAACATCAAAGAGACAGAAATAATATCTTAAAAATAAGTTGCAGTATGAAGATTTGAGGGTGGAAAACAGCTGCAGGAAACCGAAACAATGACTTGAAAGAGGAGATATTTCAAAACGGCGATATTTTCATTACGTTCCCATTGTTGCGCAACAACCTTGGATTTCAACAGGTTACATTTAGTTGAGTAACTTTTTGAAAATAAATTTGCTTTAGGAGTATTTTTTTTACTACGTTTTACTTGAGTAACTTTATCATAAAATCTTTTTACTTTTACTTGAACAAAGTAACTGAAAGAAGAACAAACTTGTTTTAGCCAAAATTTGACTGAACACACGCCTGCAGTTTCTGTTAAATTCCTAATTTTGTTATTCTGTAATTATATTATTTATATAAATAATTTTTATTTTGATCTGTAAAAGTCCAAACTTTCCACATAACTTTAGATTTTGGCATCTCATGATGTCACTTTTAAAACTCAAATGATAATTTGATCATTTTCTCAGCACCTTTTTCACTCTGGACTAATTTCTTGGCTACTTTTTACATGTATAAGATATGTTGAAGTAATGCTACTCTTATTTAAGTACAGTTCTGGCTACGCTAACACAAAGCTGAAGCTTTCAGTCCCGTCCTGTTTTATGCAGACTTGTGTTTTTCCAGTGGAAATAAACAAGCGTGAGAAGAGACACACAGAGTCCAGGCAGCAGCTGACATTTAAAATCCATTGCATGACGTATTGTTGATGCAGCGCTGAACTTTGCTTTATTCTTATCTTTTTCCTGAGTCTGATCTGTAAAGCTGTGGAAAAGAGTTTTGCTTACTTACAGGTTTCTTCTGTTTTGTCACAGATTTCAGCTCATCAAAGCAATTTTCATATCAGGCAAAGATTACCTGAGTTGAGAAAAAGCAGGAATCCAAGTTATGGATTACCGAGTTAATCTAAAGTTGATTGATATTATTGATCTAACAGCAGTTAATTGGTAATAAAACCTGAATTTTCTCTTATATCATGAGAGTTGACTGTCTTTTTAAATTCATAATATGCACATCATTATATTTTAACTATTTCATGTCAGCTGTATGAAATACTGACTGAATAAACAGAAAATTGTGGTTTTCTCAGATTAAACTTTGACATATTTATAAAATATAACAAAACAGTAAATGCAGGAAGGACTTTGAAATACTTTTTCTGGTTTTAACAGAGCGATATTTACTAGGAGTTTTATTGAGATATTTTGTGGTACTATTGCAATTAGATTATGATTAAAAAAAACTATTTATAACTTATTTTTTAGGTAACTGCATGGCACATCATTCATGTCACCACAAGCAGAGAAAAATATTCTTATTTGAAACAAACTTCTTTAGGATTTCGCTTATTTATACAAGTGTGATTTAATCATAACTTAAATATACTTAAATATTTTTTTTATTTACAATCAATAACTGATTTTCATCTTGACAATCATAACTCCAAATTCTGTTTATAATATTAGAATTTATTCATCAATAATAATAATAAACAATGACATCAATACCCACCCCCTGATTAGTAATTCAAAATGAAAAAAATTTATCTTGTTTTATTTTATCCATGCAAAATTAATTTCGACTTTGCTCTATAACCTTCCAGTTGTTTTTTTTATTTTTTATGGCCAATATTCAAGAATTTTCTTTCTGCAAACTGAACTCATTAAGCTGGAATCGTTTGACGCACATGATTAAGGTGAATATTGTTTCACCTTAATAGACGAAACTAGAGATAACATTTGCTTTAACCACTTTAATTATCTTCAGCAAAACATCTTTAATTAAAAAATGATTCATGCTCCGCAGATAATGGCCATTATTAATCGTTCTGCTGCAAGCGAGAAAAAAAAGAGAAAAGCTTGTCATCTCGGTTTAGTCGCATTGTTCCATCTACTGCTGTCAACTTGGCTGAAATTGCTTTCTGCTTTCTTGTATGTAACAAATAAAGGAAAAATAAGCGCAGTGGGTCGCTCAGCACACCAGAATAACATCCAGGCCGCTGCAGGAGCAGGAGGCCAGGGGCGTTCGCTCACTCTCCACCGCATTATGTCTGACCTTCAGTATGCCAAGCACCCGCTCTCCCCCCACCAAGGACCAACACCCAAAAATAGATTATAGTCTCACACATCCAAACATATCACTACTGCTGTGCGCACGCACACACACACACACACACACACACACACACACACACACACACACACACACACACACACACACACACACACACACACACACACACACACACACACACACGCATTTATAAGATGCACACACATAGCCACTTTCTCACTGTTCACATCCTTTATCTTTCTATTTTTAGTTCCCAAGGTTTCAGGAACATTCTGTGCCGGAGTTTTTTTTTTTTTGTTTTTTTTTTACTGTGTTGCTCGATAACTGTAAGTACAGCGGGCTGCATCACTGGATATCACAACGTCCACCAGAGCAGTCCAGCTCCTCACATGCATTCAGCAAACATCAGGAGAAAAATCTTTACAGAGCAAACAGTGACGGTGAAATATCCAGCTGTAAAGTGTAAAAGTGAAGTGAAAGGCCAGTTTTGCAAAATAAGAGTCTGAAAAGTGCCGTTTTTAGAACCGTCACCGCTGAGAAGCTTTTAGATGCTTTTACCATCTGCAAATTGAAACTTTTCCCCATCCTTCCTAACAAAATTACAGCTCAGTTCTGGACATTGACTAGGCCGTTCCAACACATGAAAATGTTTTGATGTCGCCGTGTCTTTAAATGTTGCTGACCAGCTGGAAGGTGAACTTCATAAAAACAGGCAGTTTTTACGTCCATAGTTTTTATGTGCATACTTTGACAGCAGAGTTAAAGTATGCAGAAAGATCGCAGGAGTCCAGATGTTAGACCTGAGCTCTGCTTGGAGGAATAAACTGATTCTGAAACAGCCTGACCACCTTAGTTCTCAGTTTGTGTTAATGACCTTATGGGGGCGCCACTAACCGTCACCCAAACTCCTTTATTGCTTCAGCTTGTTTTTTCTCCTTTTGCTAGAATACATATATATGATTTTTAATTGGAAATACTTTGGATTTTCATTGCCTGTTAGATTAAAAAACCAACACCTTCATGTTGCATAACTCTTGCAGCTGGTTGATTGCTCTGATTGTGGACAAAGCAAAGTTCAGCCAGAGAGCAGCAGGAGCTGCACTGAAAGCTTTGCTCAGCGCTGATTAGGCCTGATATACACCGGCGCTGTATGGAACGATTTATAATGGCTCCTCTGACCTTCGTCTCAGCAAACACAGAAACCACCTTGGCTTGTTACTCTGGCCAAACACCTTTTTTTCCTCTCACACTTGCTTACTTTTTACTGTGGAAATCCATCATGTCCAAATCAGAATCAACATCGGCTGCAGCGATACATTACAGGATAATGCTCTACGCTGGAAATAAGGAACACAGTAAATCTGTTTACATTCACTAAGGTCAGGTTTATAGGCCGCCATACTCACCTCCACCTTTTAAGATCTTAAAGACATTAATAAATAAATCACTAAAGAACTCTTTCTTTCATTATCAAACAGAAATCATTTTGGTAATATCATCAGAGCTATAAAAAAAAGAGGTCTGGTCTGATTCACCTTTAGACAGTCAGGGGAAAATTTGCATGTTTTTTTTCTAGTACGGGTAAACTTCTGGTTTTTTAAAGTTTTGGACAGACATTAATGAATTTACCTTTTATTTAAAATAAAAATCAGCACAAAAAAAAAACAACAAATCTATCTACTTTAAATTAAAATCATGTCTTTTTGTAAAAGAAGCTTTTCCAAAATCTGTGGAGATCCAAATATTTGACTCTTTTGAAACTTTACAAAACTAAAACCTCTTTTGGAGAGAAAATAAAATAAAAATCAAGTCCCTGGTCATAATTCAAGTTATCCTGTGTTGTGCTCTGTTAAGAGCTCATGTAAATGGATGAATAAGCAGCAGCCCCATGCATATCACTGGGATGATGCAGGATCTGGAACACTGAGCACTTTCAGGGCGTCTCTGTTTCAGCTCAAAGCAGGTCAAGGGAAGAAAAAGCTGGAATAAAGAGTAAAACTGTGCCAGTGCAAAAGAAAGCAGAAAGGCTTTTACACAAAGTGTGCAAAGCATTTCTGGTAGACGCAGGGGCACTTTCCCCTTCCACGCGCCGCCTGTCCCTCCCTTCGCTTCCTCCCTCTAAAAGAGTGTGATTACAGAAACAGGCCGTCCTCCTGCCTGCATGCAGCCTTTTGAGAGTAGACTCAGAAGGTAATGTCTGTGTTGGAAGAAAGCCAAGAGCCCAAAGACTACAGCAACAAAAAACAAACTAAATATGTAGGTTGCAATGTTCTTGCTCATCACAGAAGAAACAGGCTAGATGTCATGTTTTAGGAAAGCACTGAAGTCTCTGAGAGGGTTTATGTGAAGCCAAAAGCATCTTCATTAGCTTCTTTTGCACTTTAAACTAGAAATAATAACATTTAAAAAAACTTTTTTTTTTTTTTTTGCTGTCTGTAGTTAAATCAGACAAAACCTCTCTTGTTTAGGTCAGTTAGACCAAGAGAGAATATGTCACATATCTATTATTTAACGTCTTCAAAATCAAGAGTTTACGCAGGATGATTATCATCTCAGATGATGATAAAGTTATTGAAGGTTAACTGAGTTAATAGGGTGGATTTTTAGGTCACTCCTGGAACAAACTGTTTTCTTGTTTGACACAACGAAATAAACGAGTCAAGATATCAGTTAGAGATTTGTTCACGGACATGACGGGGACGTCCAGCCGTCGAACCACTCAGGAAGAGGCTCAGGTGATTCTAGAAAGAAAAGCTTGGCCTGATTCACCTTCAGATGAGAGAAAAATAACTGTTTATACCGTGTATGAAAACTTCTGGTTTCAACTGCAAAAACACCAAGTCTTACCAACTCCTTGTTTTGTCTTATTATACTTGAAATAAGACAAAACTAATTGAAAAGTAGCTTGTTTTAAGTCAGTAATTCCTTTATATTGATCTAATGTCAGATTATTCCACCCAAAACGTGAACATTTTCTTTTTATAAGTAAAATAATCTGCCAGTGCAACCAGTTAATTTTGTCTTATTCCAAGATATTTGCACTAGAAGCTAAATATTCTGCAAGATTTTTGCATTTCTCATCCCTGCTTGCTGTCCTCATTTACTAAGTTTGAATAAATGTCTCAGGTTCTAATTTTAGAGCAGCTTGTTTGACTAAAACATACAGCGCATTCTCCATTGACATGTTTCTATCTGAAGTGTGTGTGGGCGTCATTTCCACTTAAAAGCCAGAGCGTGAATCGTAATGAAGTGAGAAGGCAAAACAAGCGGAGGGAACTGGGGAGAGGAGGCGCCACGGCTGGGAGCAACGGGCTACAAACAGCAACCTCACAAAGCAGGAGTGATTCAGTTAAAGGGATTCTGTGCAAGAGCCAAAATTAGCCTCTCTGCTTTGTATTTCAACAAAAAGTGGATCAATCAAGGAGAGGAGGAGGAAAGTTAACGAGAGATACTGTCATGCGGGAGGCGAGCTGGAGAGATAGATGGACCTGACGGAAAGAGAAGAGGTCTAAGGATGCCAGCTGGAAGGATGATGAATCTCAGGACAGCATAATTAGATTAGAGGGCAGAAAATTACAAGTATTTTCTTTTGCATCCTCCTCCAGAAAACAGGATCCAATGATCCTGAAGCTTCCTGCTTCAGGAGTTTGATCAAGCTGTGACAAATTTAAAAAAAAAAACCCATCCTCGAGAGGCAGAAATCTGTTTGCAACATGCATGTGCGTGGGTTTGTACATGCAGCCTGCAGAGAAATCTACAGCACAGACATAATTGGGGATGAATAACATGCAGCCTGGGCTGATGGTGGAATGATATCTGCTGACAGATGGATTAAGCCCTGAATGTGGCTCATGATTCTGTGCAAGTCATGTTGTAATCCGCTGACCTGCATTCATGCCTCCTGCTAAATAAATTTTAGCAGCATCAGGTGTGTGTGTGTGTGTGTGTGTGTGTAGTGGTGTGCATGTGTATGTGATCAGCAGGGCAGCTTGAGACAGGAGCATAAGCTCTGAGTAACACCACGCACGTGTTGCTGGGATTTTCAATCTTGGATCGACTAAAACAGCAGAAGAGATGACTCAAACATGAATAAATTGATGCACTGACTCAAACAAACACATTCAAACACACACACACACACACACACACACACACACACACACACACACACACACACACACACACACACACACACACACACACACACACACTCGACAGAAATGTGGAGCAGGAAGCAGCAGCTCACCCTGTGCACGTCCTCCTCAAACACAGCGTCATGGACGCCACATGCGAAGACTGCGGTGGGAAGGTCACTCAGGTCCATCATCTCGTCCGTCACGCCGTCCTGGTCGCTCTCGCCGAACACCATGTCCTCTTCCTCCTCCTCGTCCTCCTCGGGATCACTGCTGTAAGCCTCCGACCCGTTGCTCCAGGCCTTTAAGTTCTCCCGCAGCATCCTGGATCTTTTCCTTTTTATTTGCTGCTGACGCTAGAAAATAAAACAAGAGATTAAAACATGTGAAAGTGAGAAGGAAGTGGTGGAAAAAAAAAAAACTGATTTGTTTGTCATTTTATCGGATTCAGTAGATTTTAAACCAAAATTGTTGTACTTTTTCAGTTATTTTGCTGCTTTGATAATAGTGGAACTTTGATGCATTTGATTTAACTTCTTGTGAGTGAAAAACTTTTTGATAATAATTGTAATAATAAAAAAAATTAAAGTGTTCAATAATATTTGCAGGTGCATGTCAACAAATTAAAATGGCACTAAATGGTTTTTTATTATTAATAATTACCTTTAATTAATCAGGTAAATAAAGGAAATAAATTCAAATCCTGATCTAATTTGCAAGAGGAACCTGGACAGAAAATCAGCAAAACACAACAACCTGGTTACCACACAGAGAAAGTACGGATGACTGTGGGGAGGAAGAGGAGTCAAGTTGTGCAGCCTGAGCAGAACCACAGGCTGATTAGCTCCATGCTACGCTGCACTGATGCAGTAATTCAAGCTAGAGGGGCCCCACCAAACACTGATGCCTTCACTTTGCTCTGGATTTGTATATTTTTCATATGTTTGTGTATAATTTATTATACAGAGACACTACATTGTACAGTTGTCATTAATAATCACCATAGAAAAGTCCTTGAAATGCATGAAAAACAATTGGAATATTGTCATTTTCTGAGATGCATCTGTTTGAGGCCATAAAGCAAACTGAAGGCTCGAGGGCCGAGTGTGGCCCACTGTAGCTTTTTATGTGGCCCTCTAAACTCCAAATAAAACCTTAAAGTTTTTCAAAAATTTGCAAAATTCACACAAAATCAACAAATCTAAAAAAAATTCTGATTTTACTGATAATTTTCTCAAAATTGGTCAAAAATATTTAGTTAAAGTGTCTGCTGCCTGACAAGTTACAGTCCGTAATTCATACGGCAAGTAATAAAATTTTTTACAAACAAAATATATATCTATAATTTTGATTGCAAAAAAGTATTAAACCAATCACCAATCAAAGAACAGCTGTTTACTGATATTGTAACAGATTAATTGGTTTCATCAACACATTCAATTCCATTTAAGGACATTCAGATTTAAGATGGCCCAAAATAAAAAGGAGTTTGACTCTCCTGCCATAAAGGAGAACCGTTGGATGCTCCCTGACCCCGTTACCGTCATTAGAGCAAGAGTGCCAAGGTTGGTTTTAGAGTGCAGTGCCATCTAGTGGCAGAAACTAACATTTCTCAAAACAACGCTTTTAGGAACTACAACACGTCTAAACGCAGCAGAAGGACGCGGTTTAAAATAAGAGGAACGAAAATCACCGTAACCTTTGAATTAAACCGTTGTCGTAATAAAATACCTAAATTACAGCCGGGAATGCAGCGAGGAATCCTGCAAAACCAGAAACTTCTGCACGGAGACAAGCGGAAATGAAACTGGCAGGTTGTTCCTCGCTTCGCTTTTAATTGAAAGTGACGCTTCAGCGGCTCAAAGTTTGCACTGATCCACGTGAAGTTCCTGTCCGGATCTCGTCAGACCCAAATGCTCCCGTCATCATCACCACTCACCGAACCGCCGTCACTGAACGCGACCAGAACCCTCCATCAGGAAACCAGAATCTCCCCGTCACTTTGCTGAGTCAATCGGATTGGTGATGCTGTTATTTTAGTGGAGGACGTCAGATGAGTGGGTGTTTGTTGTCCGTGGATTATCATCGGGGGCGCTGCCAGGCGCAGGTGGAACCAATGAGACGCCGACGGCGGCCCGCAGCGGCCAATCAGGCCGCCGCGAAGGGGAGGACGCTCCGCAGCAAGATTGGTGGAGGCCGTGGGGCAGAAAGTGGCTCTGCTGCAAACTGCTTTAAATACCCGGCAAGGACGGACGTCTCAGTGAGTCACAGCAGTGAACTGTTAAATCTGCTCCTCCCGCTGAGTTAAGATGAGCTTAAATGTTTACAGGCTGATCACACTTTGCAGGATCCACCTGCTCAGTTACCCAGAGGAAAATTCATTTAAGACTTATGCATCCACAAGTCCACAAAACAAAATAAAAATAATTATTACAAGAACAAAAATGCAAACAATCTTATTTACTTTAAGCGTTTCTCACAATGAAACTTCAATTTTGCCAATAAACCCTGCACACTTCCACATAAGCTTCACTGAGGCATCAAATCTCACAACTGGACCGGTCCAGAACCAAAAGGCTTAAATCTTTACTCCACAAATGCATTTAAAGATTTTACGAGCAATTTATTTTTATCAACCAAGTGGCAGAACATTTACTGAGAGAAGATGCACTGGTATTCAAACTCACAAGATAAAATATATTTTAGGACTTTTAGGTACGTTGGTGCAATTATAACGAAATAAATACAAAGTGCGAAGAAGATAAACCCTAAATAAATAACTTTGCAAACACACTACAAGCGCTATTTAAAATATGCTTAGAAAAGTTTAAACTATGACAAAAATTATGATTTTATTTCCCTTATTTGGTTAAATTACATAAATTCCTCAAAAATATTCAAGCTTGATGTTTATTTAAACAGTTAACAGTCACCATCTTCAAGCATTTACCCTGAATTTATCCAAACGTCACTTTAAAAATGTACATTAAAACCAGACAGAGTTCATAAATACATCACAGTAAATTAAACACAAACTGGGAAACTGGTCCCAACAAGAAGAGGCAGTTTAAACTTCATTTAAAACAGAGTCAGAGGCAGTTTTTCAAAGTAAAGACTCTTCAACTGAACAGCTACAAGTTTACACTGTTTGGTCAAAACCCTGAAGTTTGATAAGCTTGCACGTTTACTGGAAGAACAGATGAGTGTGCTGTGTAGCCCTTAGAATAAAAAGGTTTATATACTGTATTTCTCTGCTGATCGAGTTTTTCAAAGATGACAAAACTTCAACATAAAAACAGTAATAAGTCACTTCATTCTGCTGCCAGTCTTTGGTTCCTCTGAGATCAACAAATGTCTTCAAAACGCAGAATTCACAAAAATATGTACAAAGATAAGCCAGCTTTACCAATTAGCGTTCATCCAGACACTTCCTCATGTGCTTTGATAGAGACGGAAAAACATCGTCAATGGTGCAAAAGAAGCTAATTATTTCCAAGGAAGAAGTGAGCAAGCAGAAATGAGGTGAATCCCAAAGTTTGAGGCAGATTTTCTGTTTACATCCGTTGCACTTAATACAGTAACTAAAAAAGCTTTTCCCTGACTAGCTTTGGTTTAAAACAGGAAGCATGTGTGAAGGTCAAAGGTGAGAAGGTTTGGTGAAAACGCCCGTTTGGGTTGTTTGTTTAATGCGAGGCAGCGATAAGTTTCAATCCTTCTTCAGGTCGGGCTGAGCGTGAGGCGGATGCGGGCCTCTCACGGTCACATTCGGGTGCTCCAGGTTGACCGGGAGAGTAGCCGGCGCCACGCTGTCGTTGTTGACCAGAGCGCCGTAGGAGAAAGAGCCGTTAAAGTCCGGCTGAACGACAAGGCCGTTGTCATGAATGGTTGGCACGCCTGAGCAGAAAGACGTGCAAATAATAAGACAAAATGTGTCCTGACTGACACAAATGCAGAGTTCAAAGTTTCGTTTTAATACAAACCGTTAGCAACATCCATGGTGACGTACGGCTCAAAGGTCTTCGCCTGCTTCCTGGATTTGGTGATGAGAAACACGCCGAGGAAACAGACTGCAGACCTGCTCAAAAATAAAACAAAAATATTCTTATTTTTATGCAAACACTGATGGGACTTTAACCTGAGCAGCTTCAGGCCGAGTCCACACATAGATGGATATCTGGGAAAATAAATATAAATATTTTTTATGTTTTGGCCTTTCATCTACACAAAATGTCCATTTAATATCACTAAAAACTTTATAAAAACTCCAACCAAAGTGGAGATTTTAAAAAAATACTTCATATTTGTGTTTGCATGTGTGCAGTAAAATTTAGGGTGTTGTGCAAGCTTTGGTAGAATAACACATTTATTTGGTGAAGATCAGATTTTTTCCCAAAATGCAATCTTCAAAAAACAAAAATTCGATTAATTGATAAAACCAATGTATCACCTTGCAGTTTGCAGTTGTCACTCGAAAACGAGAGCAGATTTAAAGTGTGTGAATACTGAACACTGCCACTCACCCAAGGACAAACATGCAGATGTGAAGAACATCTTCCTTCTGAAACTCCAAGTAGAAAACGGCTCCTATGGATGAAAAGAGGAGAAGTTGAGAGAATAAAAGGAGAACAGCTGAAGCAGATAAGGAGATGTTAAGATTTTATTTCTAGACTCATGTTTAGAGGCCCAAATAAGCTGCAACTCACCAGCTACCACTGCAAAGATGGTGGAGAAGATGTAGTTGACGCAGGCAGCCAGCGAGGGGTCATGCAGATTACAAGCCTGGGAAAGAAACCTGGGAAGAGAGCAGCAGGCCCAACAGTTTTCAAATCAACCACGTGCAACATGCACTAAATTAATAATCAATTAATCACAGCATCAATCAAAACAAGCTCGATAATTTCCATTTCTATGATTGCTTTTCTCATGTCTCTCTTCCAAAGAATACTTCAGTTTGGTGCATCGATCTCAACTCGCCTTATTTACAGAGATTTCAGGATGTATTCGCTGTAAAAACAAACTGTTGCCAAGTAGTTTGGCCTAAGTTTCTAGTGCAGATATCTCAGTTCACTTCAACTGAAACAAAACTAACAGAAGCAACTTTCCAGCACAAGATAGGAGCTCGTTTTAAGTCTTAACATAAGCATTAATGCTGATTTAAAAAACTTCTAGTTTCATTTAAAATATGGAGAAAATGTTTTGCTATGAGAGTAAAAATCTGCTGACGGAACTAGTACTTTTTTAAACCAATAATAAAAAAATATTTACTTAAAACAAGCTTTTATATCTTGTTGAAAAATTACTTATAAGTTAGTTTGATTTTATTTCAAGTGTAATAAGACTTTATTTCTGAACTTTATTTCTTCTTTCAGTCATTTTGTTTCTAAAATGTCTCCCAGTTGGTTATAAAATAAAGTTTATTGATCTTTGAGAGGATGCACCTGCATTATTGTTGAAAATGCTCCCAAAATTGGGAATATTATCATTTATCACAATAACTTTTAGGATAATTTATTATCTAGTAAACCCACTGTTACAAACCTACAGCCACAAACACAAATTGTAACAAAGACTGGTGGATGCTGATTACTTTCGATGTCTCTGCCTCTCACCTGGCCTGGAAGACGACAGACGCCACCATGCACACAAACATGACGCTGAAGATGGGGTAGTCGAGCTGCATGTAGCCCTCCAGGGTCAGGAGCAGCATGCCAGAAACCGCCTTCACCGTAATGACTGTGACCGAGCCTGTTCCAGAAGACAAACAGAAGATTTAAAATATTAAATTACAAAATCAGCATCTGTAGTGGCAATCGTGATTAAAGCTAGATTTTAAAGACAGAAGGAAACTCACCCAGTAAAGCCACCAGCAGCAGAATAACAACAAGGTAGTCAGCATTGCGCTGTTTGTAGAAGTACAACAACAGGCAGAATGCGATAATCTCCAGAAGCTGTCAGGATGATGACATTAAATTAGAAATACACCAACAATCAACTGAAGATAAAAACCACATCTGTTACAGAATATTAGCTAATGATTTCTCACCATATACAGGAGAACAGGCCATCCAACAAGGTGCTTCACAATGTTCTCTGCTTGGAGTTTCTCATGAGAGTTTGGACCAAACGACACAAACAGATACGTTCCTCCTATAATGAAGACGTAGCCCAGGAAGGCCAAACCGTGGTTCTCTGAAAACGCAAAAATCCAGAAACGACTTGAAACAATCTGTCAAGCCAAACTGGAGAGGAATTAAAGGCTTAAACTGCTGCAGTATTTGCATTTATCGTATCTTTTATTACTTATTGTGAACGGTTTCTTAGTATAATTCTTTTGATTTATCATTAACATGATAGATTTCAGTGATTGGTTGTAAATAACAAAAAAATAATTTATGGTTTTGCTTTTTGATGCACTTTATTGATAAAAAATTATGTCTGGCAAATATCACACGAGAAAATACAAAAAAACTGATTAAAAAAAAACCTTATTAAGGGAATGAAAGTTTTCCAAAACAACCTGATCCCATCTGAAAAAGTAAGACTTTCTTCTTGCTGGTCTTTTTTAAAAATTTATTTTTAAAAATTTGACATTTTTATCTGCATTTTAAAGTTTACACATTGAACACAAATTAAAAGTCGACTTATGATGGATTACTGGAAAAGGCTTTCTGAATTTCACAATAATAATAATAAAAAAGAAGAGCATCAATATAAGAGGTAATTCAACAAATATTGAACTTTAGGGTTTTATAAAAGGTCAGTTGAGGATATTTCCAAAGTGATTTAATAAACTGTTAAGTCTGTGTGAAAGGTCAGATTTGAGTTGTTGACATTCACTGAAACTCCACGAAGAAAATTTACACATAACAAAAAAATAACTGGTCAAAAGAGTAGAATAGAGGGCAATTAGATTTACATGAAAAAGCAGCAGATCTTACATGTTTGCATGAGCTTTCTGTGCAGCTGCATAACCTTTGTTCTACTTACTTGCAAAATCCTTTGCTTTAGATTTTTCACGCAGGAATAAAAAACCCAAAATTGAGCTTGCTGCAAAACATTAACAAAAAAAAAAGTTTTTGGTACAATTTAAGGTATAAATCTGGGTGTTTTTACAGTTTATCTAATGTTTAGAGCGTTATACTCACTCAGGACAGACACGGCATTGAGGGGGGCGACAACAGCAATTGGGGCAAAGGCATAGGACACAAAGTTGGCCCCCTCACCGATGCAGATGAACACAAAACCACACCACCAGGTCTTGGTGTTGTAGAAGTTGCGCTGCTCCTTTGTTCCTGCTAGAGTCACATGGCTGTACTTCTGCAAGAAAATGCAAAACAGGAAGTTTAAAGCAACACAAACACCTTCCAGGAATCACGTAGAAAGAGCTTAAAGCACCTTGTGAAACAGTTTCACCAAAGAAAAGAAATGCAGACGGGATGGTCAGCAACACAATGAGTGACGCATGATGACCACGTGACTGTGTGTTGCATAAATATTCAGCAAACAGTCTTTCCCTGAAGGTTATGCAGTGAAACATGCATCAGAAACAGAAGAGGGCATGGCACGGTGGAAATGAAAAGCTCCTGTAATTATGAAACAGCTGATTTAAAACGCTTTTAGTGGTGAAGTTTAAACAGAAACTACCTGGATATTGAGAGAGATGCTGACAATCACACTTCCAAAGATGGCTAATAATGTCCCGATGAGATTATCCTGGAAAAACAAAGTGATCAGTTCAGTTAGGAGACAGAAAAGCTCACAGAATAACAACAAAACCACAGAAAGTCGCTTCTGAAATTCTGTTTACTGCTTCCATCATTCAGCAAGCAGTTACATTGTAGCAGCTAGAATAACCGGGTTTCCTTTTAGCACCACTAACAGATAACAAAGCAACTGTTTAGTAACAAATGATGGTTACAATGAGAGCTGCCTCACCGTGTAGGAGTCTTCTTGTTCTGTTTGAGGGTCCATATCTGTAACTTTCAGAGGCGCCTTTTCATCACACGCACAATAAACATCCAGTCAGTTGAATATTCCCGCTGTTTCCTGTTGGATATTAAATATCTATTGCTCATTTTTGGATTTTCTGTCGTGATAATAAAGGAGACACCATCTTCGGGGCGAAAAGCATCTCACTTCCGGGGACTAACTTCACCTGCCTTTGGCTGCGAACTGACGCACCATTCAACAGCCAGAGAGGCAGCCGGCGCACCGGGCGGGGCGGTCAACGTACCCTGATCTACAACTCCTATTATTATTATTATTATTATTATTATTATTATTATTATTATTATTATTATTATTATACATTTGAATTAATTGAATGTTGTTGTACATTTTAAACACAATGCATTTCATTAATTTTGTCCTTAGCTATCATTTATTTCAGGGCCTAAATGAAAATCTTGCACATTTAATATCATTTCAAAATGTGTTCTAATTCATAAAACTCGATTTAGAAGCGTGAGCAATCCTTTCATTGTTCCCCAGAGCAGCACACACACTTTAACAAAGGGACTTAAATAATAATAATAATTTTAAAAAAGCCCTTGTTTTGGCCTCAGGCTTATTCTAGAAAAAAGTTATTTCTGTTTACTATTTTTTTATTTATCTACTATGAAACTTTGACTTAAAATAAACCACCTGAACACAGATAATTCTGGGTCCTTGCTTATGTGGAAAACCCCGCCCACAGCTTCTCGCCATCGCTTCTGTGCGAGCGATCCACCGGCGCACTGTAAGGAATTGCGCATAGTCACGCACAAAACACGTCACCATTCACGCTCAGTAACATATTTTTCTTTATTAAAACAACAACAACAATAAATAAGTGCTACCATGCTGTTATTTTACCTGTTGGGTAAATTACTATTCATAATCATTACTTTTACGATAAGATTTTTATTTATCGTTAGTACCGCAGACAGCCACTAGGTTGTGCTATTGAGCTAAAATTAGCCAAAACGTTTTATTTCTGATTTTGAATCCTGCCATTGTTGGCCGCATGGCAGCAGGTCTTTGGATCAGTGCAGATTTTTCAGTAGTTCCTGCTTTTCTTCCGGGACCTGATGGGGAAGGTCAAACCCTCCTGTGACCTTGAAATGGAAAAGGGCATTTATTGACTGCAGGTGTTTGGGGACATAATTAGGTCACCAGGTGTGTGTTTCTCTGTTTGCCCTCTTTTACTTTCTCTTCTGTCAAATTGAGAATATTTTCCTCATGTTTGAGTTGGAGAGATTTGTTTTTATGGACCGAGGAAGTTAGAAGATTTCTATAATTTTTGTGTTTGCTCAAGCAAATCAGCTTGAATGATTAGTTGCAAATATTTTTGTGATAATTTACAACTTATTGTCCAGGTTATAGAGGAAAAAAAACAACACAGAGTAAAATAAAAGTACAAATACTAGACTGATTAAATACAAAGCAATACTTAGTTAAGAAGTGATATATATTGGTTTTTTTTTTCACATTAATAGATGCTCTGCACTATTTCATGTAAAAGGAATTTGAGTGTAATCAGACTGTAGTTTGAAAGATTGCAGTGGATAAATGTTCAATTAGCTCAGTGAATCAAAATGTCAAGAGACTAATTTTCTCAGTAATTTGAAGACTAAAACTATCAGTTTAGATACGGAGTGACTGAGGCATTCAGTATCCCTCACATTTGAAATGTTTGTTTCTGATTATATTAATAATTTTGACTTGCATTTAATGTGTGACCTAGAATGTAGTTTCTGTATCTCAGAAAATGTTTCTGTAAGTCACAAAAATGATAGCAATAGAGAAATGAGATCTTATCTTCTTGCCTGCAAAGTTCAGGGGAAGATTCTGGACTTAACTATTGTTGATTTCCTCACTGCAACAGAAGCTGAGCCCAAATATGTTAGTGGAAAGTTGAGTGGAAGGAAAATAACTGCAGCAGTAACATTATCAGAGTTCCTACAGACTTACGGAGCCGTACCTTCTGCTCTGAACATTTCAGAGCACTTTCTGCTAATTTTACTGTCTGACTTTTGAACATACCCTCATTTCTGTTTTCCAAATTCTTTTTCTTTTCATATTTATTTGAGAAACTGAATCCTGGGTGTCATCTTTAAGTGATCAAACTCACGCTCACCTCTGACACGCATCACTTGCACAAATGTCTTATGTTTTCAACCTTGACAATGACTCAGTGATCCTTTCTGCTCTGTAATCCTGACTAATTCAGATGGCATGTTTTCTGTTTTCTCTGTGTGTTTGAGTGAAGGAGGGACGGTACGCGACGTCAGCAGCCGTGTCACTATATCAGGAGCCTTGGAAAAAAACAAAGGCAGCTCAACAGAGGGTGTAGCTACTGTTCCAACACGGATGACTTTTATTTTTTGTCTTTGTATTACAAAAGCAGATGCACATCATGTGATGAACCAATGAGTCACTGTTTCCATTATTGGCAGAAATTATGATCAATACAAGAAAAAAGATAGTTGAATCTGTATCTGGAACATTCTGTGTAATTAAAACCGTTTAAATTATTATATTATTTAAACCCATTAAACTGTTTTAATGGGTTAATGTGAGTGAATCTGTGTGAGTGTCTTCAGCACTTGGAAAGTCTTTTAACCTTTTAAACTCAAATCTGCGGGGGTTATGAAGCATTTGGGTTTGACATTTGCACATTTTTGATTTTCGATGTTCCGAAGTTTTAACTTCGCTCAAGAAGATGAAAACCATTTTGCATAACAGACTGGTAAAGGATGAGACTTGTTCATGAAAACCAGGATTTTAGGGGGTAGAAAATTTCAAATTTGTAGCTAATGTTGGAATTTTTGTAGTTGATTCTGTGTCTGAAATTTTATTTATTATTAATTTCACAAACAAAAACTGTTTTAACGTTTTTCCACTCATGTAGGGAATTTGTAAACTTGATCTTAATATTAACTTAGTTAACATTAAGTTAATTAAGCCAGTAATGGATGATTAAAACTTTAGTAACTTATTAAAATCTGATCATAAATTCAAAGTTTGGTTTTAAATCTAACCCCCACATTGACCCCCAACGGCCAGTAGGGGGAGTGAAGAGCTGCTGCTGGGGGAGTCACTAACCTTAACTTGAAGATGCATTAATCCACGCTTATCAAGGTGACTTTTCATCACAGTTCGATGGTTGTCTGACACGTCAGCTCAAATGTTTGAGCATGCCTCTCGCATCGTAAATGCCTTTTATCACTGAAAACAATACGAGACACTGAAGGAACATTCTTCTTCTTCTGTTCTGTTGTTGTTTGTGACAGTAAAGGTGCAAGAACTTGTTGCACACTGATCAGATCTACTGGTTGAGTGCGTGAAAAGGTGCATTTAATTGGTTGCTGCTTCCTGTTTGTGAAACCTTATAAATTCATCATGACTTGGTGACAGCGCTTATCTTTCATCTAAGTTGTGGATTGTTTCTACGTGTCACATGAGCTCTCAAAAGGTTTTTTTTTTTTTGAATAACATTTCAATAAGTTTGGTGAAATAACATCTTGCTTTCCTGAAACTGCAAAGCCTTTTCTTCCCTCTAGACTCGTCACACTTTAACGACCCTGAATTAGCTGCAGGAATGAGACGTGGCCTTACAGGCCACTAAACACACACACACACACACACGCACACACACACACACACACACACACACACACACACACACACACACACTGATTAGAGCTTGGAGACTGAAACAGGTGAAAAGCACAGGTGTTTCTTCCTCTAGGTGGGAACAGGTACACACACCTGCAGCTGGGACAAATTCCTCCACTGTCCTGCTTTTTGATTCATTAAATCATAATGAATCATAAGTCAACTTGATTCATTAACAAATATGGAGGAAAAATGCAGCATTAGCACATAAAACTCCTTCTCAATGATAACAGAAACATTTAACACTCTTACTCTGTTGTGAGCACTTTTATCACAAGTTTTTAAGAAGGTTCCTGCTGTAAAAGGTTCCACAATTATAAGATTATTTAAAGAGCTTTATGATTCCAACGCTTAAATAATAAATCGCTGTTTGGTTTTAAGAAAATGTACATGTATATAAAGCTGTGTAAGATGAAAGAGATGAAAACCCTGTGGGTTAGAATTCCTTTCCCGTAACCGTTTGTGGCTTTGTGAGGAGAAATGGCATTCGGCACAGCGGAATGACCTGTTTACTGCCACGGGCCTGAAGGACTGACTGACTGAATGACTGACTGAATGACTGACTGAATGACTGAGTGAGTGAATGACTGGTTTTCTTCTGCAGACATCTGCGTGCTTTTGTCTTTCCAGCTTTGGACATATTTTATGAGGCGTTTTTTTTTAAAAAAAAATACATTAGATTGTCCATGTTGTTTTTGTTGTTTTAACTATAAAAACAGTCATCTAGACTTATTCTTCTTGCCGTTTTCAAATCCTTTCGATTCTTGTTGGCAGTTTGTTCAAAAACAAAGAAAACTGAGTGAAATTTAGAAAGCGTTTGCATTTTGTGGTTCATTAAAAATGTTTGCACCTGTTTTAATGAAAATAGAGCAAGCTCTGTCCTCTTTGCATTTGTTTGTGCCATTTACTCGCATTTAAAATGCATTTATTAATACACATAGAGTATATTTTTGTCATGAGAACACAGGTTTTGTTTCATTCTGAAAATAAATTAATTTCAAATAGAAAATGAGGCAGATATCTGTTTTTGAAAGGAAAAGAAAAAGTTTCTTTTCTCCAATTTTTTTAGTTTTTTTATTTCATGTCCGGTTATTTCTGAAGCTTTTTATTTTGGAAGGCCTCTTGCCATCGCCCTAATCATTAACTCCTTTTTTCTAATTTACAGTCAGAATGAAGTTGGGACTCAGAAAGCTGGGAAAAGTAAAATAGAGGAGGAGATTCAAAACTAAAACTGAGATTTTAGGGTGTTGAAAACACAGTTTGAAGCTAAGTGTGTTTTTCTTTTTTCCTGCGAGTTTCACCAGGTTGTTCTGCTGCAAGAGAAAGCAAAACAGAAAATTAAACAATTGGAAAACAATGTTTCCTTTATATATATAAGAGTGTGCTTTTTTTTTTATTTACAAAGACTTAGTTCATGTGGTACAAAAACACTGAAATGGTGGGTATTGAAGTTTATGCTGACATTGAGAAAACCAGAATTTAAAAACGTTTATTGTTCTTATATGGTTACATTTGTCTGAAAATCCTGAAAGCAGTTTTCTGTTTTTCTGTTTTTGGTCTTTAAGATACTCCAGCTTGCACAACAATCCTTACTCCCCAAATTTCTATTTGCATGAAATGAATAAAACTTTTGGCACTGTTCTTGTTCCAGAATTTGTTTTCCTCTCCCAAAAAAAGATCTGGTTTGCATTTTGTATGTCTAAGAAACGAGGGCTGACAGAAGAGGTTTTCATTGTACCTAGAATCTAAAATCATTAAATAAAACAGACATTTCTTTGGTGTGATAAGGTAGAACATTTTTCATTTTCCATGTAAAGTCTTAATTTTAAGATGTTCTCTTTTTATTTGTTGCATTAACTTTTGCTTTGTGTCAGCTCACAGTTTCTCTTTCTGCCTGTCCTCTGCGGTTTGAGGGCGACGTCCTCTGTCCTTCGGTGAGGAATGCAAAAACGTTGCTTGCAATAACTGCCAGGCCTGTTTTAAAAACCAAACAGAACAGCATTCACTTGTAATGAGTAAAGAATGAGAGTACGTTAGCTAGGAAGAGGGAATGAAGGGGACACTTCATTTCAACACCGCAAACTGCAGCAGGAAGTTGTTTCTCTTGAGCGATACTCCAGATCAGGAATTTTGCACGTTATGAAAAAGTGCTGGTGGCAGAGCAGGATTTTCCTAAATCCTGTGCAGGTTCAGGCTTGTTCGCAAACACTTGTCATTTACAGTGACAATGACAACCCTGTGAGGAATGCTAGTTTTAATAGCTCAGCTTAATTATGCACAGCTCAGTGACTGTTGGCATAAAGCTCGCCAGAATCACAGTTATAGTGACTTTGTGCTTCGTTTTAGAAAAATACTGACACTAAACTGATAGTATATTACATTTTAACATGGTCTCCACCTCAGATTGTGAGATTTTTCATACATTGTGCTTCTGCAGGGATTCAAACGTTTCTTTAGAATAGCTGGAGATGTTGCTTCTTTGACCTCTTTTAAGCAAACTGATTGATTTTTAAAGACCTGCAGAGTTTTATTTATTTTTTTTTATTTTATAGCTGAGATCACTGTAGAATACAATTTCTTGGATGATTATTACGCCAGAGAGACTTCTGGGTTTATAAGGCCGGAGCCAGAGTTCAATTTAATAGGTTTTAATCTCGTCTGCCTGTAATTTGAGATGGATCCTTTTAACAGGGATATTATTGCCTCAAGCCAGCTTGATGGCCTTATAAACTGGGAAATGACATTTTGGAAAATAAATGAAGCAATAACTAAACCAGGCTGTAGTTGTCCTTATCCTGGTGTCGGTGTGCAGGACGCACGCAATAAGGGATGATTTTATTTTCTTCTTTTGGCAAAAACACAGGTATAAAGGTTTTAAACTCAATAAACTGACAATCAACCTGTCAGAAAGCATGATCAATTTATAAATGATTGTTTGTAATCATAAGATACTGTCACTGTCCCCTCAAATATCATTCATCCTGATCTGTGTCAGGGAGACGATGCCAAGCTGCAAAACCCTGGACAGGTTTCCAGTTAATCATGGGACAAACACACACACACACACACACACACACACACACACACACACACACACACACACACACACACACACACACACACACACACACACACACACCCATACATAAAGAGACCAATTAACAATTAACTTAGGGAGAAAATGAAACTCCATGCAGAAAGTTGGAATTCAAAGCCAGGATCTTCTTGCTTTAAGGAAACCACGCTAAAAAATGTGCATCTTCACGTTTATTTAGTGGGATTCCTGTAACCTGTGGCCAAAATTCTGAAAATAATAAAACCCGTTGTTGCTTGATTAGATAATCTTTCCTGATCCCAAATTCTTCTACTAACACAACACTGCTGGGAGGATTAATTTCTACAGAATGTCTGAAACCACAAACATATTTGAGCCATCAAACAGCCATTCTGACTCAGGCTGGGGATTATTGCTGGATCACAGTGAACGCTGTCATGGAAACCTCATCCTGCTAAATGACTCATGATGCAATTAGGTTTTCGTCAGAACTAAAGGAGGCCATAAAATGTTTTACATCACTTTGCTAATTTGAGTTTGTGGTGTTCAAGTGGTCTAAAAATGAGCATTTGTTAGTTTGCACAAACTGGCAACTGAATGAAATGGGTATGAAAAAAACGAAAACAAGATAAGAAAGTGTTATGAAAACCCACACTGTGCATAACTCATGCGTTGCAGTGTTTTCTTTTTTCTATCTGTGGTTGTGAGGTTTGACAAGATTGCGTCACCTCAACTGTTGACCTCAACAACTTGCATGCAGGTGCTTCTCAATAAACAAGATGGTCACAATAATTTAATTCCTTTCATTTAAAAGTGAAGCTCAATATGTAAATTCATATAAAGATGCTTTAATCCCCTCTTAACCTGCAAAGTCACCTTAAGCATCAAAAATTCTAAAAATCTGATTTTCTAGATATGTTTTCTTACTTTGTCTCTCATTTGAGGTCAACCTACGACCTCTCTCCTCTTTTTAAGTGGGAGAACTTGCACAATTGGGTGCTCACTAAATACTTTTTTCCCACACTATATCACTTTAGATCAACATTTAGCTTTTAATATCGGAGCAAGATTAGAGAAACAGCTGTTCATTTTTAAATTGTGGATTAAAACCCAGAACAAGAATCAAACATGGAGAACCAACTTTTAGTTTTACACCTCTCTAATCTTCTGTTTTGTTACCTTTCTTTTGGTTTTGTTGTTTTGTTTGGGTTTTTTTTTTCTAATTCATGAAAAGCATTTTGAACGGCTTTGTTGCTGAAAATTTGCTATATAAATAAATTGCCTAACCTTACATACCTGCTTAGTGTAAACTACTGAGCAGGTAGGTGAGATTAGATTTTGCAGATTTTAAAAAAACAAAAACCTAGCTGACCCAAGTGTTGCGTGTAACCATATACATATGTAAGCATATAAATGGAAAGTTAAGTGGAAGGAGGAAACCTTGTGCCCAAGTGGTGGGGCTAATGCTGATTTTGAACTTGATGAAACACAATGCATTGATACATATTTTTGTATCAAACATTATTTTTCCTTTTTTGTTTGTCTAGTGCGGTTTCAGGTCACGATCATCAAAAAGAACAGAATTATTCTGTAGGTCATAAATCTTTTTGATTATATTCTAATCTGAGACTCACCTGTACGTATGATGGTGTTATGCAGTCAAATGTTTGATTTTTATCCATTTCTTATCTCCATATCTCTCATAAATGAGATTTTATTTGCTTTAATTTACTATTTACTATTTGTAAATGGCTGCTACTTTAATTTTTAGAAAGTGTTTCATTCTAAATGCTCCTCTGTATAAATGTATCCCCCATTGTTCACATGGCACGTTTCTTCTTCATGCTTGTGCAGGGAAATCTTTTCACCAGTCAAGTTCACGTCTAAGAAATGCCCAGACTTGCATTATTTTTTTTATTTTTTACGCACAATTTAATCCGTCTGGCAGCTTGACCTTACATTTTCTGGTTGTTTCTTATGTTTTGTGCTGCACGGTTGGATACGCTGCACGTTCCTTTATCCGTTTTGAGATTGTGAGCTGAAAAGGAAGACAGGCAGGAGGGAGAGAGAAATCGTTCTGAAACCTGAACGTAGGAGACTGAACAAAAGCTAGTGTTGAATTATCTCCTCTTTTTCTTGGTGGTTACTTCGTATTTTCAGCACCCTGCAATCACAGCATCTTGTTGGCTTTGGTTCAGGTTAGACTTGTTGCAGCAGACAACTCCCTTTCCTATCTAACACCCCCACAATACACGCGCGCACGCAGCCACACGCACTCACACACACACACACCATCCTCTTTCCCTTCCTCCTCCCGGTCGTCCATTCACACCTAAGATTTAGATTGCGTTTTTTTAAAACCGCAGATGAGCCGCATTTGTCTTGAAGGCATAAGTGTCCCTCTCTGTCTTTTGTTTTCTCCTCTTCCTCCCCCGCTTCGCTGCCTCCCCACCCCGTCTTTGCACTGGCAGGTGACTTGAAGCCCCAAAGACTCTTAAACCTCACACAAGCAGGTGCATGTCTGCCGGATACACGTTTTATTTTATTTTATTTTATTTTATTTTATTTTATTTTATTTTATTTTTTTGTTTTAGAAAGAATCGGAATAACTTGGATCACATTGAAAATGTGCAGGTCGTCTAAACAATCTTGGTTTCTCAGCTGACCAAAGTGCTTCACAGTGGCTGTGACATCATAGATAAATGATAAAATAAAAGTATATTTGATAAAAAGAAGGCAATTGTAATAATATAATGACCAAAAACCCAGACGTGCTTCAGTTCAGTTTCAGAAATTTCCTCATGGTTCCTGCATGGCTGCAGATTAAACCATAGATAAGTATTTTCTTGCAGTAGCTCCAATCTATGTAACTGCTTTCTATATTATTTTGGCCTTTATGTCCATCAGCCTTAGCTTTGGCATGCGTTTGTGTGAAATAAAATGTTTTGATTTGATGAATTGTCCATAATCTTGTTTAAATGCTTCAGCGAAAAATAGAGATAGTTAATTTGAGTTAATAAAATTAAGATTTATGTCGTTTGTGATCATGGTTTATTCAGTGAGATGCTGGAGGTCATGAGGAATGTGGAGCTAAAAACCATCATGACTTTAGTGGATGTTTAAAATGCTGATATGTTTTGAAATCATACTTGAAATATAAATTTATCTCAGTATTTGGTTCAGCGTTGTAGTTCCTTCTCTAGTTCTTAGAGCCAAATAGCTGTAACTAGAGTAATCTTGTAGCATGTAGCTTAGTGATGTCAATGCCAGAACAATGTCATGCAACTCAAACTCCGCTTGTTCAAACCTATAAAACACAATAGGCGGATGGGAAGTTTAAATACTGATGAATGAGCAGTTTGTATTTCCAGTCCAACACCATCGTCTTCATTTTGCTCAGGCACACAGAAAAAATGTGCTGCAGCTGAACTTGATTTTTAGACATGCAGGAGGATTGTGGTCCGTTCCCTCGACGGTCTGGTTGTTGTCGCTGGGATAGCTGGGTTAGCCGTGGCATGAACTGAGTTGCATCATCTTGGCTCAGGTTTGGGCTCTTCTTTCCTTCGCATCTGAGATTTCTAGTTTTTTAAAATCCTGAGATGACTTCCTGGAAGGTCGATCTTTGTTTCCCTTAATAATCATTTTCTTAAGAGGAAGAGCTCACAACATCCAGTCATGCTTATTTGAGAATTTTGAACATCCATATATGGTTCTCACTTCCTGTTTTTGGAGCGGCTGCTTTTATCATTCACTTTTGATGTACTCTCTAAAGACTTATAGGTTGGCTTTAAAATATGTTCTTGCTTGTATATTTTAAAATTCTTGCTAATTCTTTCAGCCTGTTTGCTGCATTCAGTTATCAAACTGTGGCAGACACTCCTGAGAAAGTAATTTATTTAATTCTCTGCACACCCACTTTAATTAAAACGGTCTCCCTGCATCTGGTCTGTGCTCTGAGTACAAGCCACAATGTGTTCCTAGTAAAATTCACATGTTCCACTTGTTATTTTACTAGATAATGCAACATAAAGCCGTCATATCCCCAACTTAATCTAGCGTAGTAATAAATCTAATGATATAAAATGTGATATAGTGAGGTATTTTCTTGGCATTGTCTGAGAAGCAATACCTTTAGGGAGTTGATTAAATCTACACCCTAAAAACACCATGTTAGCAAATGAAAGAAGTTACAATAAAATATTTTTTTACCTGTAAAATGTAGCCGATGCCCAGCTTTTGCAGTTGTTGGGGCAGCAGCAGAATGTGATTTGCTACAATCTTTAAAATACTTGAGAACCTCTTGGCTGCTTTAAACTCCAGCCAACGGCTTGAGTAATAGTGCTGCAGCTAGATATTTTAATTCTCAAACCTGCATTTTACTTCAAATATTTTATGCTCTAAGAAATTGTAGAATAGACAAATTTTCTATAAATATTTGCAGAAAAACAAAAACATGAACTACTGAGCCGCTTTGCATTTTATTGAGATATTTGTGTGATGATTCATCACAAAAGACCACATAAAGCGGAAGTGGAAGGAAAGTAATAAATGGTAATAATCTTAAGTGGGTTTTTTTAAAATAATAATAATAATAATAATAAAAAACAGAAAACAGGTTTAAATTTGTATTCAGTTCCACTAAATCAAGGCTTCATAGAAGCAGCTTTGCTGTAATTACTGCAAAAACATAAATTTTACCAAATAGTTTTGGTCTAGTTTCCAGTGCAAAAATCTTAGTACACTTGAAATTAGACAAAAATTACTTAAAAGTAACTTTTAGGCAAGAAAGAGGAGCTTTTTTAGAGTAAATAATTCCTTAGTATTCATGAAAATGTACTTATTTTTTTGCAGACTGCAGTGATCTTTAGTTTTTAACAGTCAAACATGGAGTATAAACTATCATTGGTATTTTTTCCAGCTTGTTTACCCCTTTGGGCATCTCGGCTGCTTCTCTGATTTAATCTCTCGTTGTTATCTCTCCAGATGTCTAGCAGATCTACATAGATCTCTTGTTTCATATTTGTATGTGAAATCCAAATGTTTTCAGTCTGCAGCCAAACCTCAATAAGCCTCGCTGTTATATCATTTTTAATGGTTCTGTGAAAACTGACGGAGAGGCTTAAATTAAGCAATTAAAAAGAAAAACACTGTTAAATCCTCAAGATTTACCTTGTGAATTCCCGCAATTCACAAGGACATTTTCCGGCCTTCAAATTAATTTTTTCTTTTTTTGTTTTGTTTGTTTGTTTTTCAGAGAGAGAAACAAGCTGGGGAAAATCCAACCCAAACAACGGTTCTCTTTGTTTAACTGTGTAAAACAATACAAGGATCTCTATGGCAGCAGAATGTTGGCCGTTGATCAAAAGTAGAGGTCACAAAGATTGCACATACGTCAGCCTCTCGTGTTCCCTGTCTGCAACAAGGCGCACCCTGCTGCGGCCCATGAGCAGGGCACTGCGATTGTTTCAGCAGATGAGGAGTGTACTTTTCCTCCAAGTCTTGGAGGAAACGTACAAGCCAGGACATGTAGACTGAAACTGGGTGCGAGACGAAGAAAGGTAAAAGGAGGTGGGGAGAGAGAGAAACGGATTACGGAAAAGTATCACAGGTGTCTTTTCTTTGCTGGAAGTCACTTTTGAATCTTTAATTGATTCAAAAATGTATATTTTTGTAAGAATATAAAGATAAACCATTAGAAAAAAGCAACACATTAATCATATTTGGGATTTTTACCTTTTTTTAATTGAATAAGTTGGTTGTAAGATTAGAAATAGCATAAAAAGACAATTAGGTAAAGTAAGCAAACAGAACATTATAATGTTGACATTGTAAATAGTGCAGAGTGCATGAGAAGGACATGCAAGCAGGAAAAAAAAAAAAGAGTTTCTGTCTGTGTGTTTCACCTGTGAACCCAATGTAAAGTGGCCTGAACATGTTCCCTGATTTATTTGGGATGATGAAGCAACAGCGCCTGGAAAACTCTCCTCCTCCACTATCCCACGGGAATATCAGCAGCCATCCATAGAAAAAGAGGGACGCAGAGGAATGGGTGGATTGGGAAAAAGGATGAGGAGGAGGAAAAAAAGAGATGGTGATGGGAGAGAGGTGGAGAGATGTTTATCTTCGGGGAAAGAAAAGCAGGTGCAGACACGCGCTTCCTAATAACTAGTATATTTACAGTGATGGCTGACAGAAAATAGGCTGCCCGGAGAAACATTAAACATTCGGTTAATTTACCTTTAACTAAAAGCTGCTCTTTAGAGCCAATATACTGCAAATTAGCATGACTGTGCCTTGCAAAAGTATTCATGCACACAGTTAAAGTCCAGTGCAACCATTGGCCTTCATATTGTCATAAAAGTTTTGGACTTTATGGAAAAATGTCAAAAAGGAAGTGATTAGAAGATGCTCTGGTTAGATAAGACAAAAAAAATTAACTTCTTGACTGCATTATAAAACGCTGCTTGGGGGGTAATTGCACATGCCCACTGAACACACCATCTACGTTAAGACATGGTAAAACATGGTGTTGGCTGTAGCATGCTGTGGGAATTACCTCTTGGACCAGAATGGATCAGAATGGCTGGGAATATTTGCAGAGCTAAAACAAGGGCAATCCTGAAACAAAAATCCTGGTAACTGGGACATAACGGGAAATCAAGCGCAAACATACAGTCAGAATTACAAAGGAATGGCTTAGATCAAAGCCTGTTCAGGAACGCCCTAGTCAAAGTACAGACCTAAATCCAAGCGAAAATTGTCAATCTGACCGAGGTTTAGCCACTGAACACAAACTCTTGACTTTTCATTGATCCAACCTGCTAGAGATGTGCATCAAAAAGTGAAATAATACCGAAACAAATGTAAAGTGCATTTAATCTGTTGGTTTTATCAGATAAAAGCCACAGAAAACACTTTGTTCTTTTGCACTGTAAGAAAATGGCACACAGCTTGAGTCGTTCTACAACAAAGTCCTTTTTTTTTGTTTTACCGTTCTGTAAGAAACAGTGAAAAGGAAAAGTGGAAGAACGTCTCCTTGACGTAAAACAGAAGAAATCTTAAAGATGACAAAAATTTACCATGTTCAGTTAAATACACAAGCTCCACTCATTATCAACTTGTTTTGTTTTTGCACAAGTTTGTAATAATAGATGTGAAGCAAAGCAAGACTAGCAGGTTGTTTCCACTTTTTTAAGCTAAGCTTACAGATGAGTGAAAGTTACATAATATTTCCCATGCAGTCTGACATTATTATTATTTTAAACTGCAGAAGACGGATATGTTTGGTGATGTAAAATATTAACTCAGTCAACTGAGATAATTTAATAAGAATATAATACTGATATTATCACTGAGACGATATTACTTTTGATTCATGTGAAGAAGTTTCTGGTTTAGCTGGGTTCATGCAATGTTGCGTTGAACCATTTTCCAGCTACATGTCCCAATCCTCCAACTGTAGAAGGAATAAAACTCTGTTTATGAGGTGAGAAATGTCACTTTGTTCCCAAACGTTGCAAAAGCAAACCACAGTTTCACAGTTTGTTTTTGTAGTAATTTAAGCAACAGTTAGCTTCGGTTTCTGTGCTTTATCTCAGAAATGACACACCACTCCTTAATAGAGGGCTGTCTGCTTGTGTACTTTGTTTGCATTGTCCTGCTGCTGGAGTTTGTCTTAGAAACCAGAAACAGGTCTAACTCTGCCTGACGTCTTTCTATGATTTGTACAGACATATGTTACCTGATTGAGGCTGTCAGAGCGACAACAAGCACTTGTTCCTGGGTGAAGACTGATGGTGCTAACCATTTAAAAAAAAAGAAAAGAAACCGGTATGGAGTACTAACACATGGACTGATACTTCTAAAGAGTAGCACAAAGCTTAGACTTCTTCAGGATTGCAATATTTAAAAGAAAAACCTCTCTTGGTGCTACAGTCAGCCATTCACATAGCAGGAACTCAATGCTTGGAGGAAGCTGAATATGATGAAGACAAGCACAGCTGAAAGTGAGAAAAAGGACAAAAAACTGTGATTTAAATGAATTTAGGCTTAATTTATTCGATGCAAAACACTGAGGCACACATAATAGCTGTTACAGTTAATCCACAATCCAACTGCAAAATGTATTCACCATCATGGACGTTTCAAGCACATTTCCAACGTTCAAGTCCCTTTAAATGTGGCACAGCTGTTGTTGCCAGACAGGCCAGGCTAAGTATTTCAGTAAACTGTCTCTCACATTTATAGAAAATAGACTCTAGTGATTCAGAATGCAGTTCTTTGGAGGAAAATAGCTTTGGTAGACAAACCAGACTGGTATTTCTCATATTAGAATGAACAAGACTAGTAGAGTCACCGTTCTCTCTTCAACCTTTTGCATTGTGCTGGAATAACAATAATACAGGAGGGCTGGAGAAGCATCTCTGCAAAAGCTCCTAATCTTATCTGTATCTTCAGGCAGTAAATGGTTTACTCTGGTTATGTATGCTTTTATAAATATTGTCCTTATTTAACAGGCGTGGGAATGTCTCAAGGGGTTGTAATTGCTGCTGCTTGCTGCAGACAAGTATTCACAGGTCAGCGTTTAAGATGGGTTGTATTTAACTGGCCTCTGGGCTCAGGATGAAACCTGATATGTAGATGAGTCCCAACAGCTGCTTTCTATAAAAAAAGATCATGATAGTGGTGGTAATACAGTGATATTTAAATTAGATGTGCCATTATTTTCTTCTTCTTGGTCTAATTTAGCAAAATGCTGGAGTTAGTTTGATGATGAGCAGCTGATTCTGATTGCCTCAGTGAAATGTCTCATATATAAAATAACGAAGATTTAGACGTGGTAATCTTTCTGCTTTGGTGTCTTTAGCTCTAAGTGTTTCTGCTTTCATCCAAAAGAGACGGCAGGTCTTAAAAACAAGCCTACGGGTGTGAAGGCGGTTGTGCTGCATGTCTTTCTGCAGATTCCTGTCGACTGTGGTCAAACCGACAGCCCAAAGAAAGTGCTGGGAATCCAAAAGCAGTGGCTGTAAACGCAACACAGACGTCAACAATCCTTCCCAAAATGGCTGTATCTGCAGAGCAGAGGCAATACTTTTACGCTTGAAAAACATGTTTCCTTTGCAGGCTACATGCTGCTTTTTTATTTTACGGCCGTTGGATGAAGCAGCCGGAAACTGTTTTCCTCTGCCTGAAGCAGAGCTGAGAAAAAAACCCAAAAACCATTGAGCTGCATTGCTAAAAAAAAACCCCATTGAGCAATGCCGCCGTCGTTTCTGTGGAACGACTGGAGGCCTCAGGCACGTTTTATCCTCTGCATAGCCATTCACATTCACGCCACTCCACTAAAACGATCTACTTTACTCTGAATCCCTCAGATGCTGATGGATCTCCTCTTTTCTCCCTAACATTTATGTTTTATAGCTTCTCTGGATTCTCTGCAGCTCCTCATCTCCTGCCCACCGCCATCTCTGATCCCTTTCTCGGGGCAATGCAGAGTTTCTGGGAGTGGCTGCAGCCTCCCATCTGGGGGGAGTAGGAAGGAGGAGGGGGCAGTTGATGGACGAGGAGTGGGATGGGGGTATTTGAATGTCAGAAGACTCCTGGAGCCTTTCTGGTGTAGCACAAACGACGTGACAACAGCGACGAGGCCTGCACTTTCTCCTCAGCTCGGTAGATCAACAAATCATTCAAACATCCTCACACAGCTCACATTACCACACACTGCGAGATTCATCTTAAATGAGCCAACAAAGCTGATTTTTAGAAAAGAAGATTCATAAGATGGCCTGCTAATGTTTGTGTTTTTGTTCTGTTTTGTTTTTTGCTATAATTTATTTTTGCCGTATGTTAGATTTCTTATCACAAGAACTTTGATTTATCATTTTCATTGTGACTTTTTCTGTACAATTTGACAGATATGGGTTTTGAACTCTTCTCCCGATTCTTGCCTTAATACAATAACTTGATCCTTTTCAGGATCTTAGCAGATTATGGCTTCAGCTCAGGAATGCAGAAGTGCAAACAGGAAGGAAATCCTGCAGGAACCACTGAACTTTTAATTCAAGTCCTTATAATAAATGCTGCTAAATGTTAATTCCTAAAAACTGGAATTGAATAAAAAGATGATTTAATTGTCTATTAGCTTAAGGGTGCGTACATATGAGCAAGCAGGTCATTACCGCTCTTTTATTTTGTCTTTCTTTTGAATAATGCTTGATATGTGTCATTAGAGGTGGAAAAGGTTAGCTTCTGCCTCACTAAAACCTGCAACTTTATAGTTATATAAACTGTTGCTGCAAATCTCACCTCAATTTAACAAATGGGAGATGTGATAGGTTATCTGCTCCATACACTTGTGCCAGTGCAGGAAGTTAATCTTCAAAACAATGCGTGTATTGTTGTTTCTCCTGCGTTTCCATGGACGCAGAGTAACATTCACGGTTTGATATTTCACAATAAAAGCCTCACGGTTCTGCTGATGTTTATCACGGACGAGGAGTTGATGGCAGAAGTGATGTCTGGCTCCAGACCCGCATGTTGCATCTGTGCATGTGGCCTCCTAAATGTTACTTTTTGGAGAAACTGTCAATCTTGTGATTTCTGTTTTTCCAAAGCCATGCAAAGAATTAACAGTTCAAGGACTGAAGGAGTTTATTATGAGCAGCATAGAAGAAAGGAAAGGCTACAGACGTGACAGGTCTTTACCGGAACAGGTGCAGATTTATTAGCATGAAGCAAAGTTTCCCAGTTTGAGGAATAAGCGAACACAACTTGCCTTGGGCTAATTTTGTTGTCTTATATCTCCAACACAAATTCCTTCATGACAAAACAAGGAGTCAGTTCAAATGGAAAGATAATACTAGAGTAAGAGATGCCAAGATATGGTTAGTATGTAGGAGTGAACACTGAAAATCAGCCATACATAAAAGAAAAAATAAATTTTTTTTAACTTCCTTTAGTTTTTTTTTGTCTTGTGTGAAACTGGTGTAAAAAAAAACAACCGGTAACGGTGTTTAATTTTGACCCATTGTTTAAACATTTGCAAGGGAATGGGCCGGTGGGAAGAGGGGGTGAAAGGAAGAGTAAGTGGGCTGTAGGAGAGTGAGGAAAGAGGAGACAATGGTTTGGAAAAGATAAAGGCGACGAAAGCGAAGACGTCTCAGCAGCAGTCGTGCGTGGAGCCGATGCCGACGTCTGTTTGTGTGCAGCAGAGCGTGGTGGAAAATGCACGCAAACTGCCACACAGTGGATTCTGGCAGCTTCATTTTCTAGGCCTCAGTCAAACAGTTTGATGGTCATCCATTCTTACCTCACCTGTCATTCTCAGGCGTCAGATTTGACCCAAAATCTGGTATGTTGTTGATTTTAGAGATGACTTAAGGATTTGTTAATTCAGCTTTGATGATACTGAGGCCAAGAGTTTGATCAGATAATCTCTTCCACTGCATTAGTTTAGCTTTTTATTCGTTTCAGTCATTTAAAGTGTAATGTGCATTTGTTGTTTAGCTTTCAGAAATGCTCTTGGCTCATCAGGTGTGACTATTTTCAAGCCGAAGGTGCCATCATCGCCCACTCTTTTAACCGAAAGGCACAGCGGTGATTTTAATTTGATTTTGGATGACGGCCAAACTTCAGCTTGTAACTTAAATGAAGCACCAGGAAGTCCTGATAGCAAGCATCACGCGATGTGCGACTTAAAGCGAGTGATTCAGTTACAGGGAAGGATCAGAGCTTTTAAATGTGGTGCTATTTTTATTTTGCTGTTCTCAGGAAAGCAGAGAACGGCGCAGTGCAGGGGAGAAAACTCTGAGACTTCTCAGTGTAACTGATCCCAGCAAGGAACATGTGTTGGGAAAACTTCGAGCTGTAGCCTATTTCGCATTTAAAGATATAAAACTAGCAGAATGCGACTGCTGAGCTCAAGGGCAAACCACTATTAGCATTATAAGCTAATACTAGGATACCAAATATTATTTTTTTAGTATTTTCTTATTTATGGTTGTTGCAACTTTTCCGTCTGAATCTTTTTCTTTAATTTGGTGAAATTCCAGTTTAATTTCTCAACTTGGAACTTGAAAGTTTTGACTTTTGACTAATATCTGAATGCATAATTAAACCACAATCTTAAGTTTCATGTGCGATTACTGGCCAATTTATTAGGTACATAATTTAATTTAATGCATGTTAAACAAACAGCAAATGCATTTATGTATCAAGGAGAGCTGATGGTCAAAGTGAGCATTAAGATAGTAAATGTGGGAGGGTTGTAGCTGGTTAATGCATTTCAATCTGCTGCAAATCCATAATGTTCTCATCTAAATAAGGACCAAAATCTCTGAGGAATTCTGCAGACACCATGCTAATCTATGCAGGATTAATTAAGAACCACAGCTTTAGAATGGAAATTGCTAAAGTCCAAAAGTTATGCCAAAATGTTTAATACAAGACTGGGCATTGACCCTGAAATATCAGTATTTGTATGACTTGGAGAAAATTGGAAAACAAATCCTTTGCATGACGGATCTTTATACAGACACAGTTTATGTTGTGGTTCCATCCGGGACGCTTTATAGGGAGGGAAGGTTTATGACAATTCCAAGGGCCCTGACCAACAGGGGGCCCTGCACAATTTATTTATTTATTTTTGTTCATAGAAATGTGAAAAATGGTCCCCTGTCAATTACAAAATTAATTATATTGTGTTTTCTAAAATAGTTTTTAGCAGTGAAAATTAAATGTTGCCCCTCCCAGACCAAAAAGCTCATATTTTCCCAGAATCCTCTGGATCTGCATGAAATGGTTCCTTCCTGCTTAGAGCTTGATGGTGTTCAGCTGCAGTCAGAGGAAAACAAGAATGACTGTGACAGTCACTCTGCTGCTAAGAAAAGAAATGAAGTTAGGTTTTCAAAAAATGGAGAGACAGAGAGAGAAAAAGGTAAAACCCAGTTTTTCTCCAAGACTGTGAGATTATTAACCATTTAGCATAGTTAGCTTAGCCTCCTTTTTACTAGCATTTAATGAATTAAGGGAAACTTTGACCAAGATATTCATATATTGAACTTGTCCCTTTTTACCCCTTAACAAGTCGGTCAGCAGCAGCTCTAACCTCCATCCCTCCTGACCTGCCCTCTCCTAAATTAAATTAAAGCTGCAGTATGTCATTTTTCTCTTTTTTTATTTTTTAATATATTTGTTAAAACTGCCATTATGTTGTGACTGAACTGCATGAGATATAATCTGTGAAAAATCTTTTTGCTCTGCCTTCTCCCAGTACTATCTAGAAATAACTAATCAGAGAGATGAGAGTTTTACTGCTGTCAATCACAATCTCATGTGGCTGCTCATCCCTATGCTTCAGCTAGCGCAGCCTGTTGTGAATGCTCAGTCTAGTTAGCATAGCTACCAGTGACAGCAGATAAACATTTTTCTGTAATGATAAGTTGTTTTTCCACTATTAGCACATTTAGCAGTGAGTGAATGAGGATGATTGACAGCACTAAGACCCTCCTCCTGGTTCTGATTGGTTGTTTTGGCTGGAATGATGCATTACTTTAACCAGTATTAGCAGTTCAGGAAAGAGGTGCAAGCCTTTAAAATTGTGATGCTTTTGATAAGTCAGATAGACTCAAAAAATTGTAACAGCAGCTGCCCGGGGGGCCCAAGATTTCCGGTAGCGGCCCTGGAGGGACGGTGGAAAATGAAACCCAGATTGCATTTTGCAGCCAAAATTAGAAAATGGTCTAAGCAAAAACAAAGATGCCCTTTGCCAAAAGCAGAGTAATAATTATGATAAAGATGAGCCACTTATGTCTCGTTGAAAGGTATGTGCTGCAGAACAATGATTACGCATTTTCTTTCTTTCTCTTTCACTCCTAAAGGAAAGATATTTTTTTGTCTGTGCATTTACTTGTTCAGCAAGTAAGAGTGGGCGTGTGGGTGTGCGTGTGTGCGTGCATGTGGTCAGGATATTGAAGTGTTACCACACCAAATTCCTCCAGGTGTTGGGGCTCCCAGCCAATCACGTTAAAGCGGAGAGTTATGACAAATTAAATGTTGGCAAAGTTTGGTTTGCTGACAACCAGGAATGCAGGATCAAGCTTTCCGGCTTGTGTACTGTTTGAGTTTTTTCTGGAGTCATTGTGAAACTAAACAGCACTTCTCTTTATTTGCATACATCTCTACGCCCATCTCAATCCATTCGTAGTTTCACACGAATCAGTAAATGTGATCTATCCGTGCATTTGTGAATAATTAAGACTTTTTCTAGTTCTAGAGTTTGCATTGTCTCGCACCCCCACTTTGTCTCATTAGAACAAAGAAAAAACTTGCATTGAAGATGAAGCCTTTGCACGTTTGGCATTTTTGACGTCTTTCTTCTCCTTAGTGATCCATTAAGTTTATATTTGTGAGTTGGATTTTAAATGTGCACTGTTTGAATCCTGAAGTATTGTTTTAGAACCTAACCCAACTTTAAACTCCACCTGTCTACTGTGCTACTTGGTCTTCATGATGCTGTTTGTTCACTAAAGAATAATGAGATTAAATTACACAGAGATGTTCATAAATCGGATCAACCTTGAGCTAAACGCCGCTTGCTCGGCGGATAATGGTAGAGTCCGATGCGTTAGATGATGTTGGTTCCAATAGCAGGAGCAGGACAGAGGGGGCAGCTCTCCTCGTTAACATAAAGATGCACACGAAAGCTGAAAGAGGAGAGGAGGCAATGACAAAAGGAGGACGGCTTGTAAAAGGAAAAGAGAAAACAAAATATCTACCCTGCTTGCCAAAAATGTACGTTTAGGGGAAATGAAAAAGAAAAACACACGTGTAAGGTAAAGTGAAATTAATATACAGTTTTTGATGACAGCACATGAATAAAGGAAAGGAAAAAACAAAACATACATTTTTTGACAACAACAAATCTGTAAGAACCAGAAAAAACTAACATATTTATGCTTTCATTTCTTATTGTGTCAGTTTTGGTCCTCCATAGGATAAGAGTTATCACAATTAAGTAATAATTATTCTTCCACTTCCCAACTATCTCACAAAATCCCCCAAATTCATTGAACTTTATGGTTGCAACAGGAAAGTTAATATGAAGGGAACATTTTTCTGCTTACAACTTGACTTGTTTTTGCTGCTGTAGTATTTACTTTTAATCTGTTTTTACTTTCTATATTTTTAATTTCTGGGCAAAATAATTTTGCAGGGATCAAGAAAGTAATCTTGAGTCTTGAATAACTCAGGATTAAATTTAAAAGGGAATGTTTTAGTGTGCACTAAATATTTTTGTATCATTAAAAAGCTTCCTCTTTCGTTCCAAGTATGCAAATTTAAAACCAAGGCGTCACATTGACTTTAATTACAGGCTAAACCCAATAATCCAACAGAGGTGGATATTTTGCCTAAACATAGATCTGCTTGTTTCATCAGTAAAACGGATAAATGGTGGTTTTAATTTACTGTCTCCACCTCAGTGAGGATTGTTTGGAGTAGAATTTAAGAACAAAAAAGTAGGTTAACTTAGAAAAACATGCTAATTTTTCCCCCAATTGACAATCCCCAAAACAAAAAAAAATGAACGAGACCAAAACCAGAGTAGAGGTGAAAACTATTAACATGTTAAAGGCAGGCTCCTTCCTTTTGTTCCCTTCTCTGAGTCGTTATCAAAAGTTTCACACTTGATGACTCCCAATCTCCATTTTTCAGATTCGCCTGATGAGATGCAAGACCCACCCACCTGAGATTGTTATGCAAAATAACCTGCTAACTGCGGCACTCTCCTGTGGAAGCATGCAGGTCACCCCCCTCCACCTGTCCTATCAGACACCTGTTGCAGAGCTCTCAGCCAATCAGAGGAGGGAAGCAGACTCTGTTCTGGCATGACATAAAACCGGGCCTTGTTCAGAGAAAATCACTCCAGTTGACTAATCTGTGTGTGATCTCTGCTGACTGACACGGAGAGAAGAGCTCATACATACAGTGAATACCTAAAGGAGCCTGTTCAGATTAACTGGTACAGGAGAGATGACCAAAGAGACTGAGTAAGTTTTCTTTTTTTAAATATTTTCCCTTAAAATGTTCATTTATAAAACTGTACTTGTAAGTAGAAGTATAGTAATCCTGTAAATGGTTTGTGTATAATTTCCTTTTAATTTAATTTTTAATTTTTTGTGTGCAATGGGACCCCCATGTGAAAATCCCTGCTGCTTTTTATCTGGGATTTCTACAGGGAAAATTGATACGGACAAGTTGTATTAAAAGTGTGAGGCTGACACACACTTTCAGGATCCGAGGCTGCAGTGGGTCTGTTTCAGCTTGTGTAGTCTCCAACCTAGGGGCCACGGAGCACAAAGGGATTGTGGGAAATGAGAATCTCCTCTGGAGGTGTTGGAGCGCAGTGACAGCATGTGATGCATTGAGTTACACGGTGGTGAAACGTTAGACAGGAGCCCACCTTATCTGAAATAAAGTCCTGGTTTCTGGGAGAAATGTAGGATAAGTCTAAGCAGGAATTTATTTGATCTGTTGCAGGTGCATCTCTGAGCATTTGGACGGCAGGCAAGTTGGGGAGAAATTTAAGTTAAAAAAATCCAGTTTCCAAACTTGGAATTTAACTGGGAGTCACAACATACATGGGATTTCTTCTCCCTGTGCTCTGATTCAGATGTGGCTGTGAATAGCTGTGGTCTTGTGTGTCTGTCAGCACATTTTATTAACTGTTTATCCAAGTTAAACTTCTGCTGTTTGTTCATTAGTGGGTCCAGACACTCACTAAAGAAGGGGAGGGCAGGGGGCTTATCCTGGCAGGGCGCATGTTTACAATCCAATGTCACTGTGAGTTTTTCTAAACAAGTCATATCCTCACAATCCCAACCGTTAACTGAGACGGAAAAGCAGAGGGAGCTTCTTGGTTGTAGATTCTGGCTTCTTTTTAGGAGAAAATACATCAGATTGCATTTGTGCAAATAAGGAGGTTTATATAGGATTTAAGCATGTGGTTTCCCCCTATTCACGCTTGAAACCACAAAGCGCTACACCTGCGTATGTGCGTGCTTGTTTATGTGTTGTTGAACCCTTTTGACGCTGGAGATCCTGAGGGTTCTTACTCAGCACTGTGGTTTTGCAATCGAAACCCTCCATGCTACAGGGCAAGTATGTACAGTGCTCCGAGGCTCGGGAACCTCCGCAGCTCGTCTGCAGCTCACTACGGCTCTGTCAAAGCCTCTCAGTCTGAGAAAATACATGCTTTTTAATTTGTTTTGTTCAAATAAAGCAATCTAAACTCTTTGATTCCTGCTGCAGGACTCTGGGACTGGTCTTTCAGAGCGAGAACTTCAGCTATAACCATTGTACAAACTACGTAATGGACTCCTGGCCCTACCTGGACACCCCCAACCCGGAGCAGAAGCTCAGACTCAACCCTGGAGAAACCATGACAGCCATAACAATGCTTCAGGAACAGTGCAGGGTAAAAAGTGTTCAATTTTCACTCCTTAACAAATTAATTTCTTGTTTATTTTGATGCTTTCATTTAATGCTTTTGAATTTTGTTCTTTTCCACAACCAGAAAGAGCAGAAAGCTGCTGCCTTCAACCGCAACAACATCTGCAAGCCAACAGACAGGTCAGCTGAATTAAATCATGTCCATAATTAAATCATGAAAAAAAAAAATACATTGACTGTGAGAAACTTGAGAAACAGATGTTCTTCGTGTCACGTTCAGAAATTTAATCCGCGTATTTATTCTCTTCTCACTTGATGAAACTCATAATTCATGAAGGAAAAATGGCAGGGCTTTAGGAGGTCATAAACTCATGAGTGGGTAATCCCGTAGCCAAACAGAGCGGGAGGGATTATTGTCTCCAGCCCTTCCATTCACACACGCTTTCTCCATCATCGTCTCCCTTTCTGACAGTTTCACAACACGTTGCTGCTGCTCCTTGTTCCTCCTGAGGTGGCTGAGAAAAGGCCGCTGCCGGGGCGCAGTGTTGTCCCCTCAAACGTTTTCAATGGAGAAATGCAAACACAGAGCCGGGGAAAGAAGGCCCGGATTAAGAAACAAATAGTTCCCACCCACACGCAAAGCCTGCTGTTCTGCAGGCAGCTTTTGGCGCTTTAGCCTCTGCACGCGTCGCCATCTTCACTCGCATTCAGTGGTGCTTTTTGATGTGGGAGATGTGGCTCTCCGCCCAGGGCTTTATGCTAACAGGGGGTGGCAAAGGTTTTGTCAGTTCAAGGTTTCCCTAAATTATTTGTGTTTCTAGCTAAGTGGGAGTGCGACCCTTCCAAGCAAATGTAAAAAAAATATGGACCACTGCTGGCTAACAGTGCAGAAGTTTATATTTTGCACTAAATCTGAAATTTATTTTTGCAGAACTAGAGTCCAAAAATTACAATTTCTGTTCAAAATGCCATTTTTCATCTGTTGCCCAGGACAATGAGTAATTTATCTGCTAAATCCAATCAGATTATACAAAACAAGGTTAAAATGACAAACCTGGACTAATATTAAACATTAAATACAAAACAAAAGACGATACAACAAAATAAATGTAAAAAATGTAAGAAATTATTCATTTAATCCTTCATCAAGATGGCAAACCACAAGTTGTCACACGGTAAATTACAGGGGTATGTTTAATTATCTCTAGTTAAGTTGAGAACAGATTATTCTCTAATGAATCTAATTTATGAAACTTTAAATTTATTGATAATAAAAATTTTTCTGAGGATTTTTTTCCACTAAATTGTGAAAAACTTCCACATTTAGACAAAGCTGGATCAAGTTATTGTGCAATTTGTAAAACCTTGACTGTGTGAAAACAAAAACGATTTGACCTGTGTATTTTGTATTTTGCTTATTTATTTATATATATATTTATATGTTTAGCTCACATAACCATAGTTGTTGGATTCTCTGTTGAACTTTGGCCTCTTTCTGACCCGGCAGGACTCTGACCAACATCAACGACCCGGTCTTAAAGATCCTCTCCGAGATCGTTCCCTCCCACCCTCAGGAGGTTCTGGGACTGAAGCAGATCCCCTCCCAGCCCATCATTTCCGCTCCCGGCTCCTCGGACACGTACGCCACCCTGAGCAGCGTCGTCGCAGACACGTACGACAAGCAGGAGCTCAGCAACATCTTCGACCTGATGCAGAAGTGGCCAGACAACCCAGCGTTCGCTGACCCCAGCGCTGAGGTGAGCCCACCGCCACTGTCTGAAAGTTCGATCTTTAAGTGTTTTTACTAACATATCCGCGCTGTGTGGGGTTCAGACTCTTCCCTATAGCGATCCGTTTCCTGAAAGCCACTCCAGCCCCGTCTACTCGGGCTCGTACGCCAGCTCCTCTCCGGAGAGGCCCAGGAACGACTTCCAGTTTGCCCTCGGATCTCCTGCTGCATTGCCTCACAAGTCCAGCGAGTTGCCGATGGTTTACCTGAACAAAGGCCAGTTCTACCCCATCACTCTGCAGGGAGTCGACAGCAGCGCCTGCCTCACCACCACCAAAGTCAAGGTGAGTGAGTCATTGTGTTAAAAAAATCTCCTCAAAGTCTTGATCAGCTTGACGTAAAGACATTTGGAACTACTGTGGTATTTTGTCCCTAAGGGTTTGAGGAGCAGGTATTATTTTTGTTTTATTTCTGTGTCGCCAAACGAGCCCTTCCCAAATGTTAGTCCCTCCCTGGAAGCCAGCTCCGTCGGTGACTAATGCCCTGCTAACAGCTTGCGGACAGGGCTTGTGCTATACAATTTGTTTCTATGGCAGTTAAATGGGGCCAGAGTGGAGGACAGCTCAGCTCGGCTGTGTTAATAAAAAGACAGAACAAGGAGGGGAGAAGGTGTGGTGTTCTCACTGCTCTTTTGTTTGTGAGGAAAATCAGAGGAGAAAAGAAGGATTTCCCGTCATGAATGAAATGTATTATTGTCCAGTAAAAACAGAGATCCTCATTAGAAAAATGTGGCCTACTCACTGCCACTGACCTTTCGGTTTTCTCCTCTGCAGACGGTGGTGATGGCTGTGTTTGAGAACGACAAGAGCCCAGATATGCAGCTCCGCTTCTGGAACCACTGGCACGGGCGTCAGCCAACTGCCAAGCAGAGGGTTATTGACATCGGTATGTTTTTTTTTCCACACGCCAAAACACAAATCCGTGATCAGTCCGTGCAAGTTTCTGGTTTCTGAACTTTCTCCTCAAAAACAAGCAACAACAACCAAAATAAAAAAGTAAAATTACAAATAATTTTCACATTTCTTGGGGTCAAAAATATTCTTTCTTTCCCTGTTGAAAAAGTAAGTGGCAAGGAGGAAGTGTGCAAATTCTGTGACAATATTGTACTTTGACCTATAGGGGGAGCTATTTACACTGTCTGTTCTTCTGTGCTAGCAGTTTCCTTTTTACACATCGTCACCAAAAATGAAAGTCTTTTTTAAAAAATGTTTTATTTTATGCCTAATTTATTGTTTGGCAAAAAATGACTTTATTTTAGGAAGGAATGTGAAATAAAACTGCTAGCAAAGAAAAACAGTGTAAATTGTGCCGCCTATGTAAGTCATTTTTTGGCCAAAGTGTTTTGTCATTTTTTTGGAAGTATGATGAAATGAGTGATTTATGAGTCCGTGCATGTTTTTGGTTTCTGAAATTTCTCCTCAAAAAGAAGCAACAACAACCAACAACAATCAAAAACGAACTTTTTCCCGTTGAAAACTTATGCAACATAAAGAAAATGTGCAAATTCTGTGACCGTCGTGTATTTAGACGGAGCTACATGCACTTTATTTTATATATTGTCACCTTCATAAAATAATATTCCAAGACACTTTTTTTTGCATAAATGATCTTTTTGTAAATAATGACATTATTTTAGGAAGATAAAAAAAGAACCATTTGCTTTTAAATTTTTTTTCTGATGAGAACATCCAGATACCAAACATGCATGGACCATTTCAAAATACGAGTTGAAGGCCTTATTTGTCTCTAATTTTGAGAAAATTTTACCCTGTAAGGATTTAACATATTTATATCTCTTAACTTCACACAGCCGACTACAAAGAAGTGTTCAGCGGCATCAGCAACGTGGAGGAGGTGGCCTTCAACGCGTTCTCCTTCGTGTGGAACCCCAACGAGGAGGCGAAGGTAAAGACAGCACCTTGTCCTAATGCAAGCATGGTTTCTCTGCTGTCGTGAGATGCGTTAGCCGAGAAAGCTAAGCGAGATGCGTTAGCTGACGTGTTGAACGGCAGAGCCATGGAAACGCTGGCAGTAAAACTAAACAGAAAAAAGAAAAAGGAGCGGCTGAAGAGGCACAGCAGGAATGTAAAATATGCCTTTTCCCTGTCAATCTCCGGCAGACCGAGCCTTTCTGCTGGGCCCTGAGGTGTTAGGTGGGGCCAATAAAGCTGCTCCAATTGGGCATTAGTGTGGGAGACGGAAAGATAACTATTAGAAATTTAAAAAAAAAAGTGCCGCAAGTGATCCTGTTCTCATTCGAACTGAAGTCCCCTCAATTTAACTCTCTAAATAACTCACATGAATAATAAAACAGGGTCTTAAGATCGTTTTGTCTTCTTTTTCCTCAGATTTACATTGGTATAAACTCCCTGAGCACCGACTTTTCCTCTCAGAAAGGTGTGAAAGGTTTGCCTCTGAACCTGCAGATCGACACCTACAACTACGGTTCAGGAAACAACCAGCTCATCCACAGAGCTGCCTGCCAGGTCAAGATTTTCTGTGATAAGGTAATCTACTCAGATTCAGTCACTGTTTTTCAAGAAGCAACGTAAAACAGGTATTTGTGGGATCCGTGCCATTATTGTAACCTCCTGTTTGCGTGTCTGCAGGGTGCAGAGAGGAAAATGCGTGATGAAGAGAAGAAGAGATCCAAGAGGAGGGGAAAGAACACTAATGATGCACACAGTGAGTATTTTTACTACTAGTCATGTTGCAATAAATTGATTAATCGCATAATAAAGTAAAACAAGTGCAATTATTTCCAGTTGCATAATTTATGGGGTTTTTTTCCACTAAAAACTGAACGATAAAAGTCTTATAGTTAATTTTATTTGTTGTTTTGTTTATTTGTTTTGGATATTTAAAATGTCTTCCAGTTCCAGTGTAAAATATTCACTAGAATTTAAAGTTGACAATGATGTTACTCAAAATTACAATATTATCAGAGTAACTTGAGGGACAATTTACAAAATGTTATATGGTGATTATTATTACACTCTCCAATGATAAGCTCACTTTGTTGAAACTCTTGGTTTGTTTGCAGTCAAGGCTCTTGTGAGCAGCTCCATCGGCTCTGAGTGCACCTTCTTCAAAACTCTAGACGACCTCGTCACTCAGCCAGTTCTCTTCATCCCAGAGGCACACCTCACCAGCTTACAGCGCATGGTAAGCCCCTCGTTAATAACCTCTCTTGTCTGCGTGCACAGCCCTGCAGGTGATGGGATAGGCACGAGCGGAGCAGGGAAAAAACTGTGGGAAAGTATGCAAGGACGGGGGTGGGCTTGGGAAACTGGAGGAAGTGGGATGGCGATGTTAATAATACCAGTGAAAGTGAAGCTAAACACAGGCTCCGCATCAGATAAGCTAATTGGAGTCGAAACCAGGCACAAGTTCAAGCATCTGCAGCCTGAACATGTGGCGTCTGAGCCATGAGGGTTTGCACGAAAGCACGCAGACAGCCAGGGTAACATCCACAGGTCGATCCGCCGCACGCCGCCCTCATCTTTTTTTTTTTCTGCATGTCCTTCACTCATCAGTCCTACAACAACAGTGTGGTTAGAGAGCTGTTCAGACAGGCCAGCTTTCCCACAGTCTCTAAGCGTTACATGGACACGTTGTAGAGTTTACATAGTAAATGTCAGGTTATTAACATACCAAATGCATTTAAAATGCAAAACATTTTAGATTGAGAGTAATTAAAGTTAGAGTGACTCATGAAAAGAAACAGATATCTGATTGAATGGTGTGATTAGGGGTATGATGGTGCTATCTGCCTCTCCTCATCAGTGTCCACGTCAGAGTGGCTCTGCTAGAAGTTATGGGAAATAAACACTTCAAGCAATGATAAAATGTTTTTTTATGAAGGACATTAGGCAATGTCTTTATCGGTGGAGCTGCATCTAATCAGATCTGTCTTTTCTTCTCCATTGTCTCACCAGGCCACTCCTATGGATGACATCGAAAGGTAAGCGCATGTAAAAACACTCCAAAAAAAAAAAAAAAGGAAAAAAACACATTATCCTGTGAATGTCTGTCACCTTTCCATCTGCCGGTTGCTTTTGTCTGACGTGGCTGTTGGTTTTGTGTTGGCAGGAGTTGTCTGAAGAGGCTGTATCCAGACAGAGAGCAGAACGGCTCTCCACCCAACAAACAGACACGCAGAGAAGACCCACAAAGAGGTGGAACATTAAAAACAACCCTAATGCAGGCATGGGCTGGCTCAGGTTCTCACGCTGGGTTGACCTTAAGGAAAAACACCTGTTAATGCTGACAAATTAATGTAATTAGGAACAGTTTATTTTGATCATGATACATGGATTTTCCCACATTAGATAGATTATTGGGTGGGGCTGTGCTGTGGTGGCACAGGGGTTAAACTCAACCCACGTATGGAGGCCCGAGCCTCGACGCGGCTGTCCCACTTAATAAAGGCCACTAGAGACAATAAAACATATTTTTAAAAACAGCCAAACATAACAATGCTAATTCATTCTGTTGAAATTAGTTTAAAATGTATTTAAATGGTGACAGTTTATAATTTGCACCAATGGCATAAAAGTTTGGACAGAACATTTTATTCTATCCAATTATTTCATTGGTTAGCTCAGGAGCTGCTAGTGGAAGATCTTAAAAGTGAAATCTTAATAAGTTATGTGTGGCACGCTGTCATACCTCTTTTTGTTTTTAACAGCATGGCTCTGTTGTTTAAACTCAGAGGTATTTCTAAACAACTATTAGTTCTTCTTTTAAAAGCTTAGGAAAGGTGTTGTACCCTTCTTTAAGCCAGCAACAGGCGCAGGAGGGGCAGTTTATTTCGACGCCGATTTGCCTTTTGTTGAGCCAGTGTTATTTCTGAACCAGCCCATTCCTACGCACAATAAAAAGTACTTTTTGTTTTTCTTGGTGCTGATTGTGTCTCTCTTGCTCTGTCAGTCCTGCTGTACGTGAGAACCGGCGCTGAGGAAGTGTTCGACGCGCTCATGCTCAGCTCACCGACGCTGTCAGGCCTGCGAGAAGCTGTAAGTATCAAATGAAGACGTTTGTTGATGTCTTCCTCATTTCACAAGTGTATTATCTTTCTCTGAGCAAGAGCTTTCATCTCTACACCTTCCTCTCCTCAGATTTCCGAAAAGTACGGCTTGCAAAGAGACACCATTGGGAGAATCTGCAAAAAATGCAAACGAGGGTGAGTTGCTGAATCTTGGGTGATGTAAAAGAAACTGACATGGATGCGTATGCTGAGGGCTTCGTTTCCAGCTTTATCCTCTTCATGTCGACAGACCGGGTCGGTAGGTTTGGCTTAGCCTGTGGAATGTTTTAATTGTCGCTCCTTTACAAAAAGGCAGCAGATGAAAAGATTTCACAGGTAGTGCAGATGAGTCACCAGCAGTTGTTTGAGTTATTGATGTTTTCACAACTGTATCTCGTTGGAACATCAGGAAGTACTATTTGAAGCGATCCTTTCTCGACGAAGGCCTCAGGGCTCCCAGTCACAAGCTAAATGTTGCCGATCAAGTTATCGACTGCCACCCATGTGACAAAGATCACGTCGTTTTTACCGAATCCGAACCCTTCGAATAAATATAAAAACCTGCTTCTTTCACACTGAGCTGAGTGAGAAAAACAGGAACTCATCAGCTTTAAACCTACATTGATCTGGGTTGTTTTCCTGCGTGACACCAGGGCAGATATGGAGTCCTTACCTTGTGACCTGCATAGATGAGCTGGAACACCTCTGGGTTTTTTTCCTGCCTCTTGCTGGCAGCTATCAGTGGGGGAAGCAGCCAAGCTAACAGGTTGGGTTACATTCTCCCAGCAGCTCACGCCCTTTTTTGTTACTCCTACCTTCAATCAGCGCAGTCCCTGCAGGCGGTGTGCGTGAGCCGCAGGGTAACTGGAGCATTAAAGCATCAAACGCTTAAAGGCTGACAGAGGCCATGTTTCTTACCCAGAACTCAAACAGAAGTTGATTTCAATAGAAATTCATAGAGCTGTGTGATGTTATTTTTTTTAAGTACCTCTGAAGTAACGCTTTTTTTTTGGGTCATTATCTTGTAGAATATTGGTCAACATGGACGACAACATCATCGAACACTACAGCAACCAGTCGGCTTTCCTCATCGAGATGTCTGAGGTGGCAGCCGGTCAGTTCCAAATTACGCTCGTTGAAGAATAAACTCCCCCGAAGGACGAAGAAACACAGCCGGTGTTTGAAGCCACCTTTGAAGCCACGATAGAGCTGTGGACTAAAAAACCCAAAGAGCTGGAACCGGACTGAACGGAGCCCTCCAGAGTTTCAGACTTTGATATGAAAATGTTAAAACCATTTCTTGAATTTGTAAATCCCGGTCTGCCCAGTTCTTATGGTTTGTTTATTTGACTAAAATATTTTTAATGTAAAACATTTATGAGTTGAAGTGTACATAAGATGTAAATAGATTAATATTTCAGTGTTTTTATGAGCTTGACACAATTTGCTTTGAATTTCAATTTTCAGAGCTCTAAACATCATTTGTGCTCAGTGACCTTTTTTTACGCATTTTTAAACGATGTAAATTTTGCTGCTTTCAGTCTGTCCATCATTTCTTCTGCATACCTACTGGAGCGTTTTGCTTACCCACAATCTGACTTTTCTTTTCGTTTTTTTTTTGTTTTTTACCGCCAAGTCTCTTTCTATTAGTTTTCCCACCTAAAAATTGCCAGGAAAAAGTCAGTTTGGAGTCGGAACGTAAAGTCAGACATTTCCACCGAGGTTTAGTATTGGCCATTTGTTTTCTTGCCCAAATCTTCAGACATTTCTCTACTTTACGGTGCAACCTCGTTGAAAGAGCAGATCCCCAAATCCCCCCCAAAAAACGTTCAGGTTGAAGTGGAGACTTTCAAGTCATGCGTGTGTGTGTGTATGAGGGAAAGAAAAATATATATTTTTACATAGTGCATCATTTCAAAGCAACCATGTATCCCTGAATTATTTCATAATAGCAACATGGCGACTCGTTCAGATTTGATACATCTTTCCTCTTTTTTTTCAAAGAAAATAAAAAAATGAAAAAAAAAGGTTTTGTTTTGTCTGTCTGCTTCAGAAGTTCCAACCAATTTCACAATCAAAGGACTTTGGAGGTCAAGTGCATATTGAAAAAGATGAAACTGCATGAAAGCATGAACCCCATCTGCAGGAGAGGGGGGATTATTTCTGTAAATTTACATGATTGTTTTTGAGCAAGTATCGATGATGCTTCCCTCCTACTCTGCAAACGCAAAACCCACATTATGAGGATTTTATAGTGATAGATAAACAAAGTGGTGAATATTTAAATAATTTTTAATATTCTTTGCAAATCTGAAGAGCAGCATATATTTTCATTTCACCACATAATTTTGCTATAAATCCAGCTTTGCAGATGACATTTCTGCCCTCCTTTCTCTGCAAAATAGCTCAATTTTGTCAAAGACGATGTTCAAATTCTCATTTTGGTTTAGGTCCAGACTTTAACTGGTCCATTGTGACTCCGTCTCATACGTACAGGGTTGTTGACCTGCTGGAAGGTGAACTTTGACCCCAGTCTCTTGACTTCTGCAGCTTCTCACAGGTTTTCTTTCATCTCTTACCAGCTTGCCCAAAACATGATGCTGCCACCACCATGTTTCATCATTGTGTATGTATATTCAGATAGCTCCGTGTCGATATTCCTCCAAATACTTTGCTGCATTTTGGCTAAATGCAACGCAGCTTGTAACAGACCTCAACTGTGACTGAAGGCGGTAAATTTAGATTTTAATTTGCTGTATTAAAGGGGGATTATTGCAAGTGTATGCCACACTTTCCAGATCTTTAAGCAGAGGTTCAAGAGGGATGAATACTTTTGCGAGCCTTTGCAGACTCAAATCAGAGCTCTATAACCTCAGAGAAACTAAAATGTAATTGTAATAGTCTCTCTGCCCTGCGTATAACAGAGACATTACTTCAGCTGGCGAGACAGGGGCACAGAGAGAAAGAGAGAGAGCGTGAGATGTGAAAGAGCAGTTAGGCAGGGAAGGAAGGAGCAGGGAAAAGGGGAACACACACAAGGACAGAACAGAAAACGGCTGAAACAGAACCAACAGAGGCAGGAGCGAAACTGGAGGCTTGGGTAGAAGAGAAAGAAGAAACAATGGGGATAACTGGAAGGTGGCTGCAGCATCTGTTGCGAGAAGCATGTTAGCGATTCAGACCAGAGCAGCGATGCAGCCTGCAGCCTGCAGTGAGATGCACAAAACCTCTCCTGAATGGTAAGTGCCTGACTCCCTTGGCAGCGTTTGGGTGATTGTGTCTGTAAACTGCTCTAAGCTTGCTCGTTTTCAGACAAAGCAGTGAGAGGATCAATAATGGTATGGTGCATATGGTTCTCAGCTCATCACCAGTTTCTATGGAGATTTCTCCTTTTGTCGTTTCTACATTAAAGCAAACGAGAACCTCAGAATCCAGCAAAGTTGCAGCATTTTCAGGGCAGAAGCTTGATTTATCAGAAGGTCTAATATCAGTTGAGTTGTTGACAATGAAAAAACTCAAATTTTCACAAACAAAATCAGGGTTTGCTCTATCAGACATTAGATGAGCTCCAGTTACAACAACAACAAAAGAAAAACTTGTGGAAACTCTTGATGCAAATTACAGCATGTCTGTCATTTTCCGTCTTTGCCACCATGTCAGCTCACTGAAGACAAACCTGCAAAACAGGATAGAGTGAGCATGACACAGGGCTGCAGGTATGCGTTCATGCTGCTATGCAGACAACAAAACTCACGAAAAGGAAAAAAAGTATTCAATAAAATATGATGGAAAACATAAAGGCATGCAGATGCTTAAATAATGAGAATTATTTTAAAGTAGCCATTTAATTTCACAACAATAATAATAATAATAAATTGCAAATATTTCTGTAACAATTGTCGATTATTTATACATTTAAGTACATTGAAGAAAAACATCAGCAAAGAAAGATAAAAGCAAAAACACAAACTCTCTACAAGCTACTATTATCAGCTAAAAATTACAGTTGAAGCTAATAAGGAGATCTCTCATCTTCTAGCAGGAGCAACAGGAATACAACATTTTGTGTTCTCTGGATTATTTGGTGTTTCTGCAGATCTCAGCTGTGGTTTTAGTTTGCCTTGAATTTAGTGAAGTGATGAACTGAAAGTGAGTTTCCAAGGAAAATGAAGAAATTTAGCAGAAACCTTTCAAATATTTAAATCAAAGCTTTACATGTAAACTAAGTAAATGTTGTAAAGCACAACAGCTGTGTCTCTGAGATGTGGATTTCTGTTTATGGAACATTATGTGCGTGATATGTGATGTCTGCATTGATGTTTGGACGATGCAACTGGATTACAGAACCAAAACTGCATTTTAACAGATTGTGCTTGTAATTGGTGCATTTGTTAATGTCTTACACAAATAACATCTCCTAGAACTAACTGTAGAGCAGTGTGCAGCTTGCACAGAGTAAAAGATTAAAGTTTCATTCTAAAATATCTTCATGTCATTCAGCTGTGTATAAATTGTGTTGATTCATATTTTAAACACAATCTGTCTGATATATTCTGGCCTTCTCTACAACAAATATCAACTCCAAAAGCTTCAATTCTTTATTGTTTTTCTGCTGTTTTCAGATTATGCAGACGGCCTTTCAGTATCTTTTGCTCATACGAGATCACTTTAAAAGATTATAATTACATTTTTTGCAGCATCAACTTGAGTTAACATTGAGAAATGGATAGTCTGAACAACCAACTAGAGTAACAAAATGTACAAGCTCATTCTCTTTGCTTTGTATCTTTGGCAAAAGATCAGAGGAGGTAATGATACATTCTTTCACTTTGAGATGGAAAATGTCGCCCTGGCAAAAACGAAACATTAAAAATATTAAACATGTTTTTATTTGCCTGTCTGAGTCTCAACACAGCACACTTGCATGTGACTGTCACTATTTCTGTCCCCATATACGGATGCAAACAGTTTTGTCTGGCTTCTTCTATCCATCAGGACATCTTCTGTTTCATTTTCAAGAGCAACGTTTTTCCAGTCTGCCATGTTCAATAAATAATAATCATGTTTAAAGATCGAATTCATCCAGGCTCAGTATTCTCCGGTTCAGCTGCGGTGGATGTTTCCACCTCCTCAACATGCAGACATGTGTTTACATGGAAAATGCGACATCTCTTGATGACATCTCATGATAGATAAACACTACAGCCTGTGCCAGCTAAAAGTCACAAAGCTGCATATTTCTGAAAAAAATTATTAATGTACAAAAGTCTAAATATGATGTGTTGACATGAAAACCCAAACACTCTACAAAAGACAGAACAGACAGAAACAGCAGTCGCTCTTTAGTTTAAATATGTTTTAGGTTTAGATTATTTGTAAATTACAGTCGCTTGCAAAAGCAACTTCAAATTTTTCACATTTTGTTACCTTGTTACAACCACAAACTTTATGCATTTACTTAAACCCAGCGACATAGAAAGAAACATTTTGTCATTTTGGCCAACAGATCCAACCAGCTGAGCTGTGGGTCTCTGCAGCTCCTCCAGAGCATCTTGGCTGCATCTCTGATTAATTCTCTCTCATAATCTAACCGTGCTTTAAACTTCTCCCCTACTTTGGACTCTGTTACTTGACTTCTGAATACATTTTTTGTTGGCCAATAACATGCAATCCCTTTAAGATATTAAAGTTTGTGCTTGTTGTGTAACAAAAAGTGGATTCTGTGAGCCTCTGTAACCAGATGTTGAGTCAGTTTGTTTTGTCTTGTATTTCATGACTGCTATTGTTACACTGAAATGTTTTAGCTGCACAGACTGTGTAACTACAGAGTGATGAATCTTAAACTTTAAAACATCAGTGAAGGGCTTCATATTAAACTCTAAGCAATATATTTCCTTGTCTATGAAGCCAACGTTACAGTGAATAGTTTAGAGGAACATCTGCAGCCTACTGTTTAACGTTACCATGAGGTCTCACCCAGCTCTTCCAGTGTGAATGTGCTCCTTCCTGTTGTCTTGATATTTCTGATAACTGCATTTGTTTGACATAAAACCATATTGACCATGTCTGCAGTGTCAGGTTGCCTGGTCTGGAGGTTAACTCGAACTCAGACCTGACGTGATTAAACCAACAGATTTCCTCCAAGGTCACGCCTGGTTCTCAGGCGTCAGACTTTTAGAAAACAGCTCCCTCCTGTGCATGCGCTCAGAAACACGGCCAGGACGTGAGCTCGGCCGCGCAGACCGAGATCCAGCAAGGTCGTCTCATTATTAGAGCTCCACATACGCAGCTGTCACACTGAGACTGCCCAGGTTATTGTATCCTAGCAACTGATTCAAGGCATAAACCTTTTTTTTTTAAAAAAACAGGAGCACTGAAGCTAAGTTGTCCCTTTGTTTTCTCTACCTGCTTGTTTTTGCTCCTCTTCAGATCTCTTTAGTGTCTCCACTTCTCATTTTCTATCCTCTTTGTCTAAATCAGTCTTTCTCTCCCACTCTGACTCTTAGACTGAAGAGTCAGTAGGTAAACAAAGCAAAGAGTTTTCATGAAGCGGTATGAGACGAGCCATTTCTTTTTGTAAACATTGTGCTGGTGGTGTTTGACATTGTTCATTTTTAAAAACAGTTTACGGAAGAACTTTGTTTGTGCTGCATTACTTTCTGACGTTAAACCGTACAATTCGTTTTTATTTACATTCATTAAATGCCAGAATAATGAAAGAGATACTTTTATCACTTCAATCAAAATGAGAACATTGTTTACGATGTCTTTAAACAATAGCGGAAAGTCCAGATGGAAAGTCCAGATGATGATGTCATGAGTGTGTGAGCATGTTGCAAAGGTCAAAGGTGAATATATTTTAAATACTCCGGAGTATTTAAGTATTTGAGCATTTGATGTTCCTTCCTAGTGAGAAACATTAAGAGAAAATCAGAAGATTTCAGGATATCAGGAAGGAAATGTTTGATTTTTATAAGTCTGATTCACGTTTGGGTGTGATTTCCAGTTACCTGAAGGTACCACCTTCATCTGTTCAAACCATAAATGCAACAAAAACATTCAGCCAGGAGGAAGGAAACAGGTTCTGTCAGAGAGTCAGTATCCACAGGCAATTATGCAAGCAATGATGAATCCATTAATTATGAAGTAACCAATTATAATTATTAATTAGCCAAATTAAAACATATTGGATTTCACTGCTAAAATAGTCAGCATAAAAATATTGTTATATTGAATAGCTATGGATTTGACCTTGTGTTTGACACGTGGGCTAAATTCTCTCACAACCTTTGAACTTTTCATTTTAAAATCATAACTTCATCTCCTTCCTACATGTTCAAACCAACACTATAATTTCACCTGCAGAATAGGGATCTGCTGCTAAGACTTATCTATTATTATGTTTTATTGATGCAAAAGGTTCAATAAATGTGTTTGTGATGCAGTAAAGTATTTTTAAGGTTATGTCTAAAGCACAAAAGTCATCTATTGTACTTGCTGTCTTGCTGTAAGAAGTATTCTGCTTTCTTTCATAATCCCATTCGGGTTGGGAGCCTTTGGATTCATGCCACTCCCTAAACTTTTTTCAGTTAAAGCATTTCACTGAATAATTATCTCGTGATTACAATACAGCCCTGTTTTTTTTTTTAAACTTATTATTGCCAGGCAATAATTGTCACTGAAATTCACCTACAGTTGGTCAAAGATGTCATCAGATTTTGCTCCATCGTTTCCTTTGATCAGTTTTATCTGCTGTAAAATAATGGGGAGATTTTCAGGCATGAACGATGTTTTGTTGAACTTTTTCAGACATTTTGCAATCATGAGATCTATTCTGTTAAAGGAAATGGATAAAACTGTTTTACTGTGAGATCCATGACGTGCAAATGTCAAACGATTGTCGGCAGCATTTTTGATTCTGCAAATTTATGATAGCAATTAATCCATGTTGTTAAAATTAAGTTCTGCATTTACCTTGATGTGACTGCTGCTAATATTAATTCAGACTGTTTGCTAATAACTTAGAAAGTTGCTCCCTTCCCCTTAATTTTCTTTAATTTTCCCTTCTTCTGTTTTCTTTCTTTTGTTTCTTGGTACCTCGAGTTCTTTCCCTGCCTCCTGCGCCTGCGGCTGTCAGATCGTGTAATGCTGTTGAATCAGCCGAGTCCTGATGTGCACTAAAACAATCTGCACTGTTTTATGAGGGTGACAGGAGGGTGACAGGAGCTTCTGAGAACAGTTGGTGCAAAATTCAATCTTTCAACCACCTGACTTACCAAAAGACATAGAAAAAGGTTGTGATTTTTTTCAGGGTTGTGAAAATTAACATTTAATGCTGTGCTAAATTACACTATGTGAGAACTGAACAAAACAACAAAACAAAGCAGAATTTTACATGCAGCTGTGAACCAATAAAAAGCACCAACAATGATAAATACCAAAAGGAAAGACATGAGTAATGATCCCCTGTTATCAGCCCTAATAAAACATTTAGAACTCATTAACTCAGTTCGTTTCTTAGCAATTAATTAACTGTGATTAATTCACTGCAACCCTTTGATTAATCCGATAAAAAAAAAATCATTTGGATGGTTTGGATCTGCTGATTTGTTTTATTACTCTGTATGTGAACATCTGGTTTCAACTCTTCAAATCATCATGATTTCGTTGTTTTCCTCTTCCAGAGCTGATTCTCATTTTTCTGCTGGAGCTCCCAGTCAAGCTGTATCCCAATGAACTGACAACCAGACCGTCTGCTTTATACTTTATCGTTTAATCCTCTTGAGAGATTTGCAAGAAAATCAGTTTTAGCACAAATGATGCAAACTCCAGTCTCCATGGTGATGGGGATCGTCTTCGCTCCTCTGGGACTTGTCCTTGTCTTCACTGCCGCCATCACCCCTCAGTGGCGGGAGGGACAGGCTCGCCTGCACATCGGCGGGACTGGATCTCTCCTTCGGTCCGGAGCAAAGGGTCAAGGTGTGGGCGTCAGGTCCGGCTCGGTGGAGGCCCTGCTCCTGCTGCGCTCCGACGGCCTGTGGGAGAGCTGCTTGCAGGTGGAGCAGTCCGAGCTGAAGCAGTGCTGGCCCATCGCCGGACCGTACCAGAGGGACGCCCGGGTTCGGCTGGTGCAAGGCCTGGTGCTCACGTCCTTGTTCCTGTGCGGGATCGGGATCGTCCTGGCTTGCATCGGGGTCCGATGCTGGACAGATCTGCCTCTGAGGAGGGTGGCGGCTTCAGGCGGACTCCTGGTGGTGGCCGCCGGCCTGCTGAGCCTGACCGGGTTGGGGATTTACACCCACAACCTCAGGAGGCTGGGTGTGGATCCCAGTCAAGGACTCAACAACCCCAAGTTCCCGCAGCTGAGCCTGAGTCCGGGCGGGTCGCTGTACTTCGGGTGGCTGGGTTCTTGTTTCCAGGTGCTGGGAGGCGGCGCGCTGCTGTTCAGCTTCAAGAGACCGAGGTGTCCGACCTGCCCGTCCCGCCAGGAGCAGGCCGTCTGTCCTGCCTGCCACTCGTGTCCAGAAATGACCAGCAAGACCGACGTGGACGTATATGAAGTCAGCTGTTAGAATGTGAGCAAAAACCCCCAAGATTTCTTTCGATACTCGTCAGAATCGAACCGAACCGAACCGAGTTTCTGCGATTAATCTGAAAATGTCAAAGTTTCATTTCTCACAATTTTTTTCCCCCTTTCGGGTCTACGAAATTTCCACGTTTAGTATGGAAAATTTCTCTTAATTTCTGATTTATTTCTGGCAATTTTTTAATTTTAGGAGCTTAGAAATGTTATTGGGTTTTTTTCTTTAAAAAAATCTGAGATTCATTTAAAAATTTCTCACTTTTTTAATTCAAATTTTTCCATCTACAATGGCTCTAAAATGTTGTATTATTCAGCAACAGCCTATAGAGTTGTGTTTCTCTAGGGCTGTGAAAATCCAGTGTTAATTCAGATTCCTTAGGCATTAATGTTTTGGGCCTGATTTGTCAGCAAAGTCCATAAATGTGCACAAACCTGCAATGAAGGAAGTAAAATTTAGAGTAAATATTATTGTTAAGTCTGGAAAATGTCTGTAAAATAATCCTGACATAACAAAGTTTACTGTAAATATAAATCAGTAAGAAATGTTGCAGTAAGAAAGATGCTGAAATATGGATTTGTGAAGCTTTTTGTCTTTCTGTGCATTAGTTTGAGTCAGAAAAAGGCTGTAGCCATGTCAGAGAACCAGTGTTAGCAGCTTTTAGATGCTAAATGGTTTTAGACTCTGGATTTCCTGTGTGTTATTTATTAGCAAAAATGGACAGAAAACAAACGAGACGATCCAATGATGTGCTTGTGTTTCTTTAAATGTCGGTCTTCTATCATCAGCGATGAGATTAAGTGTTGATCAAGATTGTTTAGTTGTGTTTTTGTTTGTATGTTGTGAGTTCAATAAAACATTTGAATGATACAAAAAGTAAATACTTTGTGAAGTTTGTCTGGGTAATGAAGACATTCATGGACAAAACAAAATGTTACATCTCGTAAATGTTAATATTAGCAAATTAGAATAACATCAAAAAGGTAATTTAAATGTTGGAATTGAAATATCACTTAGAGAGTTGGTTTCTTGAGCTGTTAGGCACAATTCTCAATATTAACAGAAATAAATTCCTCTCTGTATGTCATGAGTCTGTTTTCACTTTTTGATGGCATTTTAATTGAAATGAGACGATCCTCCATCGTTATTTCAACTAAAGATATTGACAAACTGGGATTATATACCAGTGTTTCTGTGTCCGCACTAATCAGAGCTTCAGAGATCGTTCCAGACGATGCTGTGCAGAAAACAAGCCGGAGGCGCTGACTAGATACAGGTTTATGAGGCTGGATGTGATTACTATTTACTGGATTAAATAGTTTTAAATTTGAAGCCAAAGTAGAACATAAATCTGATTGACATTACAGTGATGAAGGTTTTGTTGTGTTCTGGTCAAGAAAAGCTAAGCAGAGAATTGAAAACATTTTATTTTTGTTGTTAGAGGACAGATGTAGGAAGCAAAGTAATAAACATTGAAGTTCATCCAATGGAGAGAGACATTAACAAAACATTTACTAGTGATTGTCAGTCATAATCCTCGGAGTCACAGTGATAATATGCAGCTTGCCTTTTTTTCAGTAATTTAAATAATATTTTACAACTATGATATCAATTCATCAAACAATGACTGATAAATGTTTATTTTTGCACAGCGAAAGAAAACTCGATATTTTTGTTCTCAGAAAATCTTAACATTTCATGAGTCCAATTTAAAAAATGGCTTCCTATGCAGAAATTAGCTGTAATTATCATACTAGTGAGACCATCCATAAGGAGCATAAGCCACAAAAGATCACCACTAAAGAAGCCGGATTGTCACAAACTGCTGGCCCAAAACACATCAATGAAAAGTTTGGTGGAAGGAAAAAATTGTAAGATTGTGAAACAGCTCTTTCAAGAGTTTGGAGCAGATCCAGAACATGGATAGCAACTCGTTAGCAAGAGTCAATGTGAGAAGCAACAGACTGTTTAGTGGTGCAAAGACCCCTTTCAGATAAAAGTACATGTTTGATTTCATTTGGCAATTTAGCTCATGCTGGAAATCCAGCATGGAGTCAGTTTTCATTTGTCTTTTGTAATATTCAAATTTATGAGAGACATAATTTTTGTTTTTTATTATCTGTGCGCCAAAATTAACACAAATAAACACTTAAAATGCATCCATCTGGGAACAAGTTTCACTTTTCAATTCATTTTCATCATATTTCAATTTACTGAAATATACTTGCATATATTGGATCTGAATTCTCTTTATTCTTTCAAACCAGCATGGAGAGACCTTCAGTGCTTCACTCACCGCTCATCCAGACAGTCAGTCTGATGAAGAGTTCATCAGCAAGCGCTCAGAAGAGGTGAAGTGAAGCACAGACAGACAAAAGAGCTGAAAAAGCTTCGACCAGCAGGAGCAGCAGCTGCAACTCTGCTGGAAACGTTACATCAAATGTTTTTCATTTATACCTGTATTAAGGTACTCTGAGTTAACCAGTAAAAACAGCAATTATGGGGAAATATTTACACAACATATCAAAACGACATGACAAGAAAAATTTAAAATAATGCAAAATCTAATATATTTCAGAATTTCATAAATATGTACTGAACACTTGGCAGATTTTTTTTTCTTATAACAAGAGAATAAAGTCTTTAAGGATGCAGCCTTTGATTGCGAGGCAATGCTTAGAGAACCTTGAATGTAAATATCAGAACATGCGCTCCTGTTCGACAGCTCCGTGGGAAACACTGGGCAACAGTAAACGGGCTTTACTGAGCCGCTGAGGTTCTAGATGTAGAAATAATGATCATCAGAGTCTCTGCTTTCTGCGTTTTTGCGCAGTTGACTGTTTATGGAGTCCGACAGCGATCCCAGAGAGAGTTCCAGCACCGGGCTCGACTCGGGACTCGGAGATTCCCGAGGGGTCTCCAGGAGAACATCAGACGGCTCCGTGTCGACGAGCTGCTCACCTTCGCTCAGTCTCAGTCTGTACGCGCCCTCCGTCTCTGCAGTGGCTGTTTCTGTGGCAACCGTTTCCAAGGCGACGTCCTCAGCAGGCGTGTCCCACGCCGGAGCGACTTCCTCGCTGCGCTCCGCCGGAACGACGTCCTCGCTGCGCTCCGCCGGAGCGACGTCTCTGCCGCCTGCCGCCGAGGCCAGCTTCTCGATTTCTGAAACCAGCTCCTCGTTCTGATCCTTCCACCGCCGGTACTTGGACGCCGTCAGGTCCGACTCGTCCAGGAGCTTGTTGATCTGCAGCAGCTCGGCTTCTTTCGCCTGCAAAGGAAAGCGGCTTCAGTTTTCATTCAGGTCTGAGCTGAAATGAAAACATGTCTGCAAGAAACAGGCAGAAGTTTTTCCACCCCAAGCTCAACAGAAAGGAGGTGGTATTAACAGTTTCTTATAATTTACTTTTAATAATATGTTATGTATGTTTACCCATATGTGTGTGACTTGTTTTTCTTTAGTTTTTACCATGAACCTGCTAGGGCACTACCAAAGAAAATTAGCCTTTTTTTTCCAATATCGGAGCAGATACAAATGTTGCTATTGGATCGATGCATCTCTAGAAGTAAATTCAAGCTCTGACATGAAGTAAACTACATTTGATGTTATCATTGTTCTCCAGACCTGAGGGACCGTCCTGTCTCACCTTCAGCGTGCTCTGCAGGGCCCGCAGCGTGTGCACCTTCTCGTTGATGACCGGGTTCTTGTTGCGCCGGATGAACGACTTCCTGAAGTGGTCCTGCGTGAACGGCTGCTCATGGCCGATCAGAGAAACGCCTCCTTCCTTCAGGTTGTTAAACATCATCCCCATCTCATCCACGGTGCCACCATCTTAAAAAAAAAAGACACAAAATATGACATGCAAACATCTAACTTTTTAGTATTAATGAACCAAGAAAGTGAAATGACTACAAAACACAAAACCTTACAGAGTGATTTTGTTGTTGTTTCTAGTGTAAATATCTTAATACTCTTGAAATAAGACAACAATAATTTGTAAGTAACTTTTATTTCAAGTGTATTAGGATATTTGAACAAGAAACTGGACTAAAATATTGTGTAAGGTTTCGCAGGTCCTGTCAGGCCATATTTGTACCTTTGCTGCCCTCTGTTGATGAAGTTGGTAATGGCGCCTTGTTTATTTTCCCCTTAGGTCGAGGCAGAGTGTGAGCCTGAACTTTCTGCTCCGCACACAGAAACACACATCGACACCATCAGCAGGTCGAACCGCATTTATTTTTACGACTTTGACTCTTTCTAAATGCACCAACCTTGTTTTTCCTGCGAGATGAAGGAGACGATTCGCTCTCCGATTCAGTTTCGCTGTAACATTCTATGAAAACATTAACAAGGCTGTTAAAATAATGACATTACCTTAAGTGTGCTGTTTTTCCATTATTGTTATCAACCAGCTGCCTGGCAACCATAGCAACAGCAATTAGGCTCCTTTCACTGCTAACGGTTAACATTTCATAATTCAGAAACACGAATATGCGTTTTCCCACTGGTGCTGACACTGTAGCCTCAACAAGCATTTCAGCTGCAGATAAACATTTAGAAAATGAAATAAAAAGCTTTTTGTTTAGAAAAGTAAATAGAAAAGCTTTGGCCAACCTTCTTCACTATCTGGACCTTTCTGGAGCCTCTTGTGTTTCTGTATGGCTATAATCAGACTGTTGATCCACCTGAAGAAAAATAAATATTTTTATATCAGAAGTTATGTTGCACTGGAGAAATATTCACATTCCCTTAACATTTGTCATGCTGCAGCTTTAAACATCGGTGGATTTTATTTAACAAACCAGCACAAAGATGAACAGTGGAAGGAAATCAGTCTGTGCTTTTATAAAATTTAACTAAAAATCTGAAAATTGTGTTGTGCATTTGTATTTAATGAATGTGTTGACAGGACAATTAGGTTTACAAATCTGGGCCCAAATACATGTGAAAAAGTGCAAAAACAATGTATTACTGTCTTATAATTTCATGATTATACGCTGCTTTGTTTGTTTGGACTGTGACTAAGACACAAAATCCCACTAAATACAGTGAATTTACTGATTGTAATATTGACAAATTACCAAAACAGCAGATATTCATCCTTTTGCAAAGCACTGTAGGTTGAAATATTAAGAAAAATGTTTTATTGCTGCTAGGAAATCACACCTGTAGGGGCTGTTAAAAAACTGAAACTGTTTTTGCAGGACAAGGAGAATCCATTAATTCCAACAGCAGGGGGCAGTGTGCATCTGCGCCCAAAACAATATGATCAAATGCTGTTGTGAGCCAATAAAATGAGGTGTATGAATGAAAAATGTATTTAATTTTTCAACTTGTTGACATTACCCTATACATAAACACAAGTAAGTCATGTTGGATGTTCTGTTTCCAGCTTACTTGCTCAGATCGGTGGCAGAGTCAACGGAGAAGAAGAAGTTCTGAAATTTCTTATGGGTCATTTGGAAAACGCTGCAGAAGAAAGACGGACGGATGAGGGTCCGAGTCACATGAAACACACAGTGGCGGTCCACACAAATCCTAATTATTTTCCTCTGTAAGATGATGAAACATTTCAGTTTGTCCAAAATAATAATAAGAACCTGAGATTATAAAACCTCGCTTTTATTCTGGAACCTTAAATGCATAGACCACAAATCCATCAGCGTCAAAGAAAAATGTTATAGTTTTGCAATATGACCCATCATGAAAGGAATACTCACTGTTTTCTCTTGTGCTCTCCGCCGCTCTCTAAGTTGTAGCTGGATATATTTAGGAAACCCTCAGCTTTTTCATCCTGAAGACAATACAACAATCACATCAACAATCTCAAATGTGCCAAAGTGAATTCTTTTCTTTTTTTTCCCCTACCTGCTGTGTGTTATACCAGTACAGACTGGGTCCTTGCAGAACAAACCAGAAGCGCTGCCACTTCTGGGTGATGAAGACGCTGCTCTCCTTCCTCTTTTTCCAGAGCCAGCCGTCACAGTCGGGATGAGCCAAATCCCGGCAGGACACTCGGCGCCGGCTCAGAGCTGACGACATTCCTGGGAATCCACCACAAACACAAAATGAAAGATGAGTAAATTCACCATTAAAGCCCATAAAAAACATTTATTTTCACCTTTAATGTTGCTTTTCATCCATTTTTTTAATCTAATAGTAACTGAAATAAAGCAATCTTGTAACACTAGTAGTATTCAGTGCAGTGCAGAAGTATTCATACTGCTAGAGCGTTTTCACATGTCACATAAAAACTACAAACTTAATTTGCAAATAATACACAAAGTAGTGCATAACTTTAAAATGGAAGAAATTTTATACAGTTTTGGTGCATTTACACTGGTTTCGGTGCTTTGAAAGGTACGAATACTTTTGTTTTGTGTTTGTTTCCTGTTACCTTTCGTAGTGCTCTTCTTGGTTTCCTTATTCGACTGGAACAGAATAATCAGGAAAGTTACAGAGATCTTAATGTTTTCTCACTCGATCTTTGACTTTGCATCCTCTCACCGTGTGTCCCACCATGTCTGGGCAGGAGCTGACGCTGCTTCTTTCTAGGTTAAACTCAAAAGGCGAAGGACTTCTTGGTGACGGCGATCTGTCTTTGCTGAGATTTGGAGAACGCCTCGAACCATCCGAACTCTTAGCCACTGCAATAGAGTTTGAGTTCACAATCAATAACCTGAGTTATTACACTTTATAAATAATCTCTTAGATTCAGTGAGAATTATCAGCACGGAGGATCATCCTCAAAAGCATAACATTTAAACAATCCTGTTTTTTATTTTTCCTCAATATTTTATACTCATTTCTTATTTAAAAGAACAAATTATTGTAATTTGTTCTTTTGTTCATTCTTTTTATTGGTTGAGGCATTGCATAATTCCCTCTGCTTTTGATCTGGAATGCTTTTCAGTCTTACTTTTCTTTTTTCTTTAACTTTTGCACAGTTGTTATGATGTGTAACCATGGCGACATGGCATAGGTATTTTAACAGGCGTTACAAAGGAGGCTTCAGGGATGCAGAGCAGGATCAAAGAAGTTCAAACCGTCTCCACTCAGGTTTATAACCATGTGACCAGGCAGAGGTTTAAAGAGGAGTGGCAAAAGCAAAGGAGGTGGATTAGCAGCAACTGGTGGTGTTGCTGCTGTTAGCATGTCATAACAGTCATGAAAAGACAGTCATACAGCAGCATTCTTCAGTCTTTCCAAGATATTTGGATGTGAGTTATGAATATATTTAATTTTTCTTTCAGATGAATAAAGTATTTTTGAGTTGAGTTGAATTACAAATACATGTGGCAGGAACTGCACACCTGCGACATTTACAGGTGTGCAGTCAGACTGAGTCTATTTTAGTTTACATTATTCTACTGAATGTCTTTAAGGCGAAATGTATTTATTCTGTTATGCTTTAATAACCAAAGAGCAGATTTGCACTGTTCCATGCCCAGCCGCGTTTGCTAATCACACCATCTTGGTTTCTGGTTTGAAAAAAATGTTCAGACACAAAACTGAGCTCAGCTGACACTTTTCCTCTATTTGATTGGCTACATCCTGCAGAGTATTAGAAATGCCACAAGGAATGACAGGATGGACCAATTGTTGTTGGGATATTTTGTGTTGAAGATGATCCTGACTTATTTCTCACAAGTCACAAAAATAAAATAAAAAATAATCCCCGACATCCAGAGGGATTTTTTCAAATACCTGACGCCGGCAGAGGAGACAACCTGCCCGGATGGTTCTGAAATGCAGCTAACGTCACGGTTCTCTCCTGCTCCCTGTCAGAAGGCAACTCAGACTCTTCCTGTCCCATAGGCTGCTGCCGAACCTCCGGCCCATGAACGGCCCGCCTGCAGCACAACACAACAACAAGCATTCTTAGAAACCAGGCGGGGATTCTGGAAACTTCCAAGAAGATTTTTCCAAAAACCAAAAAAAAAGTAAATAAAATGGTGGGTACCATGTGATGACAGCTCTCAGAAGAACTGACCGCAGTCGTCATTTAAGTCAGGTGTCATGTGATACTGATTTAACACTGATTGAAGGAAGCTGGGTTTAAGCAGACACTGATACAAAGCCAGAACTTCTGCAGAGATCAGATAGGACTTTTACACGCCTGCAGTCTGAAATGTGGATCTGCAGTGCATCACCTCCCACTCCCACCATTTATCTGCCTGAGCTCCTCAGCCATGACTCCTCATGTTTGCCTCTTCTCACTTTTTCCTATGATTTTTCTTCTTTAGCTTTTTAATCACCATTCTGAAACTCACTCAGATGCTGGTCGGCATCTTCATCTTTTATTTCACTCCCGTTTCCAGCGAAACGTCGGCTTGTTGGTGGGCTTGGTGGAATTTACGGCATTTGTAAGTGACATCACTTTAAACCTTTTGGGTTCAGGCAGATTAAAAAGGTCAGCAGAGGATGTGGGAGGTTCTGTTCAACTCAGTAAATCTGTGATCACTTAGTGAAACAAACTTTAAACAAACCTGGATGTGGAAATGAAATATTTATGTTATCTCCCACAGATTCATTAATGTTTTTTTTTTTGTTTTGGCAACAAGTGTTTATAAAATCCCTCACAGATTTAAGAGGTTTTATGCTTTTTTTGACTCACTTAAACATGTCAGATTTTTAAAAAGGTAATTTTCTGGCTTATTTGACCAGAGTATTGTTGCCAGAATTTTACGCTTGAGTTGCAGATCTCACTGCTTTCCTAGTTACTTTGGACTTCTTGGCTGCTTCTCTGATTGATCCTGTCAGGTTTAGCTGAATTGCTCTGTCTCGGCACTTTCCAATTTCAGATGATGGATTAAAAAGAGCTCTGTGTTCAAAGTTTTATAACCAAACGCTGATTTAAACTTCTGCAGAACTTAGTGATGGGTTTGATGGTCTTCATGATACGGTTTCTTCCTCTAAGAAACTTTTGAGGCCTTCACAGATTAGTTGGATTTGAGTTTGAGTAGTTGAAATGAGTTTGGGTCATAAACTCATTTTCATGTTCTCCAAGGCTGGTGGTGCAAGAATGTATTGATAAAACCAATCAACAAACTCTTAAAATATTGATAAATAGCTGTTTCTGCATCCAATAAGTATATTTTTGGATGTTTCTCTTTGATCAGTCAATCCAGGATTGTTTTTGAGATTTTTTTGCAGTCAAAATCACTTTTGATTTTGTGCTGCTAATGTAGGAATATTTGCAAGGAATTTCATAATATTTAATGTGACTTTTTGTTACTTCTCATATCAATCAAATTATAACTTTACATCAAGTTACACTGACACAGCTGTGTTGTAAAAATAAGAAATATCGCCACCTGCAGGTGTTAATTGGTATCAATTAAACCCAATAATTTTGACCATTTTTGCAGAAAATGTTAAATAAACTCACGGTTTAAATTTATGTTGATTTTGCATACTTTTCCACAAATATATAATTGTGAAAATCTGAAGGAACTGATGGCAGAAATTTGGCATCTTGAGTCTGGAGGGCCACTAACAGAGCTGTGGCCGGCCAGATTTGGCCCCTGAGCCTTGAGTTTGACATGCTGAAGGGTGAACATTTTTACAAGCTAATTTATTAATAATCCTACCTAAATGACAGGGATCTGACAGAGGCTGCCACTCTCTCAAATATGGAGTGCCTCTGATTCTCCTCTTTGTCCTCCGGTTCTTCTTCCTCCGAACTCACTCGTCTCTCCTCTTCCTTCTTCTACGAACAAATGAAATCCAAACATGTGAGTGTGCACATTAAAGCCTGTGTGTGTCTACAGGTTAGCGCAGGGTTAACAAAGCGGATGTCATGTGGACTGCGATGGCAGGTTCTGTCTGCACACACTGCGGTCGAGCAGATGAGAGAGGAACACGGTCACACAAACACAAAGTCTGTGAAAGTCTCGCTGAAAGCCGAGCGTCGTCTCGGGGCAATATGGGCTGAAACACGGAGCTGATTCACATCTTTCTCTCAGCCTGAGCCGCCAGCGAGATCCCAGATTATCATGGCGATGGTCACAAGGGGGTGTGAAGTGCACAGTGTGTGCGCGTGAACTCGTTCACTGGTGCAGCGTTTCACTGTGATGATCATAAACAAACAACAGTCGACATGGTGACGAGTTTAAGTGTTGGTGGAAACGGATCCCGAGTGGTGATGAGACTTTATCCAGAGATGCATCTCATAAGTGAAATACTAGGGCTGCAAAATATCAGCAGCGATAAGAGAAAAAATAAATATGTCCTCAAATATGTGACGTCTGGTTTGGGTTTGATGCATATCAATATTAGAGATGCACAGAGTTACAGATCTGCTGGTGTATCAACCTTACAGACCTCTCAGGTCTTCTGGTTCTGGTTCGGTTCTGCATCTCCAGAACCAGAGCTGGATGTGGAGAAGCTACGTTCTGCTTCGATGCACCATAACTCTGGAACAAACTTGCAGAAAACTGCAAAACAGCCAGAACACTGAGAGCCTTTAAATCTAGACTAAAACCATTCTGTTTATAGCTGGTTTTGAAACATAATCAATGAAACATTAATCAACGTTTTGATGTGTAACGACGGCAAAATGTAACGCTGCTGACTGTGTTCTGTGACTTTGTTTTTTTTTGTGTTTTTATGATGCAAAGCAAACTGAACTGCTGCTGAAATATGTAGACAAATCAAATTTGGACTTGAACTTGGTGTGAAGCTAACCTGACTAACCTGCACAGGTGTGATCTGGATGGAATGCTTGCGCCGCAGCGAACCCGGGATCCTCTTTATGATCAGAGTCACTCCACTGGGATTCTCCCGCAGCTTCTCAATGAGTTTGGCTCTGCTCCAACCGACCTGATGCAGCAGCACAGATTATTTCAGCGTGAAGGTTTTTCTCTTTGTGCACAGGTGTTAGTCCAACATAAATTTGGATCATTCTCCATGTGCTGCATCACTCACCACTATCTGGTCGTTGACTTGGATCACTTCATCACCATGCAGGACTCGCAAATAGGCATCAGTGGAAGGCTGCAAAAGGAGGAACAAGCAGCGTAAACATGGAGCAACACAAAAACAGCTAAATGTAGCACAGAACAATCCCAACAACGACATAAATCAATATCTGACAGTATTCATATTCCCAGCTTGGATTGATTACGCAACATTTAAAATGAGCAGTAAGTTTGAAAATGCAATGCACCAAGTGCCTGCAGGTTGTAGAGTTTGGAGCAGACAGAAGAGCCTGTGGCTGAAAATAATGTGTCATGCTTCACCGTCTTTAACAGAACAGAGAAAACTGTGCTGTCACTTCGCCGTTTTTTTGTTTTTATCGTCACAGGCCAGAGAATGAAAAGTGTTGTTGTTAATTTTCACTTTTCATAACAAAAATGACAAGTGTTTGGCAAAACAACAACATCAACTAACCAAACACTAGCAGAAAAAAAGAACAAAAGTGTTCTTTTGAAGCAATAACTGAGTAACAGTTTGGTTATCTTCTCCTTCTCTTACATCAGAGGCTTTTTTAGCAAAGCAGCTGGGTGGTTCAACGTGGGGAAGACGCCTCTGAACACGTCTCTAGCTGCAGTTAACCCCACTGGCCCAGAGTTCAGGAGAACCACTGAGTCACACGCTGTTAGCCGGCTGCGTCAACATCCAAATGGGAGGAAAAGCAAATGTGTGAACCTGACCTCTGCAGCCGTTCCCGTCACGTAGTGGTTGCTGGAGCTGGTGGATGTTATCTCGATCCCCTGAGAGAAATGGAAACAAAAAAATAATAATAATGCTGTGCATAATTCAGAAAGATAAAATAACTTGAGTGTGAATTTGACAAACAGCTTGGACAGAAGCAGCATAACGATGATGCTGCTGTTATAATTGGATTCTGTGGAGAAATCGATGTTTGTTCATCAACTTGTCATCACTAAACACAAGTTAAATTACACAATCAATACATATCTAACGGCGACGGAAATATCAATGGATAAAAAGTGTTTCATTCCCGTATTTATGATTTTAAAAAACAGCACTACATATATACTTTTCCTGTTATTTTTTCCCACATTTTGTAACGATCTTTAACTTTCATTTGTGTTTTTCTTTTGGATCATTTCTTTGGATCTTGCATGCTTGGTTATTTCTTTGTTTGTTGATTTATTCATTCAACATTCGTGCCTTTGGACTTGTTTCTTTAGATTTTGTAGTTTCTCCCTTTGTTTAGTTTCTGTTCCATTAGTTTTCTGTGCTGCTCCTCTTCCTCAGCCTGCTTTTCTGCACCGCTGTTATCCATTCTCAACTGATTACTTTTCTTTGTTGCTTGGTCAGTTTCTCCTCTTCTTCAGTATATAAACTCGTCTATCCTCACTGCTTTATAAAACACAGAACTTCAATGGATTTTATGCAACAGAAAATGTCTTAAAGAACAAATCAACAAAAACAAACGACCTCAGAATGATTGTGATGTATATTGAGCAATCTATCAAACATATATTAATTAATCAAAATGCAATTTATGGAGGTTCAGTTTAATGTTGGGCAATATAACAACTCAATAACTAATTAAGCAATATGACATATAGTAATGAAAAAGACTTTAGAGTTTATTAGGACGGCTGAGATCGGACAGTTTAGGCATTTTTATAAACAATAATGTGAAATTAGATTTGCAATATCTTCTGGCTGCTATCAAGCATCTTTTCACTTTTAAAGATGGGACTTATATGTTAATATATTGCTGATTAGGTAAAGTGTCTATATTAATGCATAAGTTTATGAGAAACTCAGAGAGTAAATACTATTATTACTTATTCTAATTTGTTCTTTAAGTTTATTTTGAAACAGATACTAGATTTTTAATTTAAAACTCTTTCATTTTCTACAGAAAAAAGACATTGGGATAGTTTTTCTTGTTATTCAGTTCATATTTTCCAGAATAACATTTTGTTAAATACCTAAAATCCAGAAAATTAAGCACTAACTTTAGAAAGTATTGACATAATTTTATTGTTTTTCTTTTTTCTATCTTAAAATTTCTACAATTATATTTAGACAAAATGTGAAAAAGATTAAGTGCTTTTAATTTTTAGATTTACACATTGTGTTGGAGGCACGTCATGTACGGTAAACCCCCTTCGTAAGAACCATAATGCCTTCTGCTTCTCACTTCCTTCTCCCCCTGCCTTTAGTTCCCATTACTCTTAATCTGTCAGAGCGCCGACTTCATTATCGGTGATGTGCTCTAATCAATTACCTGCTGTCAGCTGTAATTAACAAACCGTCTCCTCTAGCTAAGTACATTTGTAAAAGTCCTCCTTTTGTAGGCGCAGCGGATTAGCAGAAAAATGAACTTAGCATTCAGAAGCACGGACCTGTAAACAATATTCAGGCGCAACATCAAAGGTGGTGTAATGTAAAAAAAAAAATAAATAAAATGTTTAAAAAGACAAGATGAGATGGGAAAATGCATCCACCATCTAATGAGACTTTTACTTAATGGTTTGAGTCCACAAAGGCAAAGAAAGAGGGAAATGCATGAAAGAAAATTTAATTTAATGAATCCTAAAAGGATACTAGATTAGTGGGATAACCAGCAATGAGGAACAGAGGAGAGCTGTGAGTACTGAACCAAATGTGCAGACTTCAAGGCAAAAGCAGGACAGGCAGCACAATTAAGAACATTTAGCTACCAGACAACAGGTCAGGCTTTAGGAACTGAAATAAAAGTTGGTACAAGGAGAAGAACGTTGAGCTGGGTGAAGGATCGGTTGACAGGAACCAAATGAGGAAACCCCCAGCAGAGGTCAGGGGTAAAAATAAGCTTTCAACATGTCAGTGTTTAAAAAAGCATCAGCATCAGGGTGAGTCAACTGATCAGCCAGGTGAAGTGTGAAACAAACGGAAGAGAAGGTCAAGAAAAGTAAAGAAAAAAGAAGGAATATTGAAATTTAAAGTAAAAAAAAAATAAAAATATAATGTTTAGCTTTTACTCTTGCTATCCAGCACCATGACATTATGTGATTCATCTCATATTAGCTTATTTAAACACTAATTCAACTACCATGACAGTTTCTTCTTAATTGAAAGCATGCATTGAAGTCTTAGCCTTAGTAAAAACTAAAATTAAAATAAAACCCATGAGAGCTCATTGTGGCTGACACAAATTTAACAGGGAATTAAACCTTCTTTACATTCATGAAGACAATAAGGAAGCAGAACGTTACCAGATGATCACCGGGTGTAGCAGGTACCAGGTTGACGCTCTCCAGCTGAGCCGTGTGGGTCAGAAGCGAGTCGGAGCTGGAGGTCAGGATCTCGTCACAAACCTCCACCAGCTGACGGCACTAAAACGGGAAAAACACGCCGGTTCACAAAGCTAAAAATACCTCATTTAAATCACAATGAAACAAAAGTTTCATCAGCTGAAATTATGAATGAGCATAATTGAGACAAACTCACAACAGATATGATGTCCTTCTCCTTTTCGTAGACCGTGGAGTCCTGTTGGAAAAGTGAAACAGCAGGATTTAAGCAGAGGAGTCACAAAATGACACATCGGTCTATATGCTAATGCTATTGATTTGTGGAAATGGGACAAACTGAGTCAAAACCCATGTCCCATTTCCTCTTCACAGCTTGAGTCAGGAAGCAAAAAAGCCACACACCACTTGAAAGCTGTCTGATGAAGTCAATTGTAACGATTCAAACATGTTTTTGATTCGAGTTACTCTGTCTGCAGCTTTTTACATTTCGTCATGTTACAACCATAAACAGCAATGCATCTTTAAATCTTTTATTAGATGGACCAAAACAAAAGAGGGCAAGCTGGTGCAGTGGAGGGAAACTGACATATTGTTACTGATAAAAATGAAAGAAATCGGGGAATGCATTTGTATCCAGACCCTCTTACTCTGACACGCATGAATGAAGCAAACACACCCACTCTTCCTCACTCTGCTACTTTTCTTCTTCTATACTCTCAAAGTAAAAAATGTTGAATTCTGTGGAAATGTGGAAAAGATCAAGTTGCATGGTAACTTCTGGAGGCACTGTTAGGCTTTTATTGGAGCCTTGAGGCTTATGATTGTTAATATATAGAGGAATAGTTTCTTCAGAACCAGTCAAATGGATAAGAAATGCTCAACAGCAATCCAATTTATTTATAAGGAGTGAATAATTTATAAGGAGAACTGAAAATTCAGAAAGGTTCTGGTACTAAACAGCAAAGAAATTCATTAAAAACAGCGTCAGAAGAAAGATGGAGCACTCCTACATTTACAGGACGGCCTCCAAGACACACACACACACACACACACACACACACACACACACACACACACACACACACACACACACACACACACACACACACACACACACACACTTAATCTGCAGTATACATACTCCATCTATCTCACATTGATAAACAATGTTTCACTCGGAAGGCGGCAGTGTTGAATGATACAGTTATTAAAACCATTACAGTGGAACTAAATTGCCTTCATGTCTGGTTTCTGGGATGTGAGTGACGATAATGGTTCACCAGGCAGAGATGACTTCAGAAAGAGAGCTGAAGAAATGAAGAAGCATTTTCATATAATGGAGAAAGATGAGAAATTCAAAGATGTTTGCAAAGCATAACACAGCAGATAATATTAATGCCCAGAGCTAATCTGAGGGGCCGGGTGACGAGTTGCACAGAGGTCTGGATGGTAAAACTAATCCCTGTGAAATGTACCGAGGGATCAACACTGAACACAAACGGATTGGGCTAATTGAGAAGTCATATGACACAAGACTATGAAAAGGAGCATCATTATCAGCCCAGTTCTGCTCTTACTCAAGAGTGGAAACTTGTGCACCTGTGACAATGATTGGCACTTAAAAAATAATAGAATAGATGAAAATAGCTGTTTAAACTTTATGCCTATTTGAGAAAAATAATCTCATCATGACAGTCAGGCTAATTGTTAGGCTTACTCAGCTCAGCTGCTTGATTAGTCAGACACTTTTCACAACGTAAGAACGTCTAAAAATAGAGCAGTAAGCAATCTGAGTTAAAAAGAAAAAGGTACAACGCAGAGAGTCATGAATAAATATCAGCATCTTGAGCTAAGATTTGGGCTCTGAAAAGTGTATCATCATTTGTAAAATTGTTCTTTTTTTAATAAATAAATATTTTCTGTAATTTATTATAATTAATAATGGCCTCGATTTTTGCAACCAAAAACTGCCACCAAAAGGCCAAAGGAAACCTCAGTGAATCCAGACAAAATGTCATATTCGCTCTGTTAGCATCACTCAATCTGCTTGTTAGAGCAACCATGTGCTAAACTGTGTTTTCACATGATGTCATCAAACTGGATGCAGCCATATTGGAGGCAAATGACAAAACAAGCACTTGTTGCTGCAGCCTCTCATCCTAAGCCCAGTAAATAACACAGTAAACATTCCTGAAGTTGAAAACTTTCTGATTGAGAAAAACACGCATTTTTGACAAACTGCCAAAGATATCTAAAAAATGAAAATGTCAGAAGTTGTGGGAAGAGAAGAGATATCTGTGGCAAACCAAGCTGCACCTAAACATCTAGAGGAAGAATGTGAACAATATCGGCGTGTACTCAGTACATTCTGTGCCATTCAAGAAGCTCTACCCACAAAGTTGTGATGTTTAGTGAATTATTGTGCAGCTCAAACAGTTTTAGGCGTAAATCCTTCACATGTGTGAACTTCTTCTGAACTGAGCTGCCCAACCCATATCCTCAGCCCTGCTGCTGTGACGGTTTCCACATATTTTCCTGATACTTTAGTCTGTCAGGTCTTTATATCTGTAACCAAATCTTACAGTAACATGGATATTAAAACAGCAACAAGGTATAAAATCAAGAACATAAACTCTTAACTTGTCTGGAGGTCAAGTTCAAAAGAGGTTGCACCAACTACCAACCAGCAGAGTATCACTTCCATTCTCACTAAGCAACACCTTTTTCATTTTATAAATTGCATCAGGAGACTTTCCCATAACAGTGCAACCTGTTCTGCATTTTATTTTAACACTGGAAGAACAGGAAGTGGCACATTTAAAAGAATCCAAGGTATGCAGAATGTTCTGTTCTGTAAGGAAACTGGTCAGAAAGCTGAACTGGAGAATCAAACGGAGTAAACCAGTGACTTTTACTGATATTTACAAGTAAAGCATCTGCAAGTGTCAAAAGCTGCAGGTGACCATGAAAGTGATCAAAGGCTCATTATGAAGTAGGTGAGGAAAGGTTTTCATGCATTTATGTACGTGGATCAAATCGGTGCCTTTAAATAGCAAACTGATGATTTACTGGATAGAACAGGGAGCAGATGCTCACCTTCACAAATTACAGACAAAATTGAATATTTTCACATCTACACTGCAACACATATCTTAAAAAAACATCTATATCAGTTTGTACCTCCAAGAAACTAACATAAAATATAATTTTTTTTAAAATGAAGGTTGTTGGAGAAAGTCTGAGGTCTACAAAAAGCTTTGAGTGTCTCTGTGGAAAAAGGCAAAGTGTATCAGGCATAAAAAGGGATGAGGTGTGGTGAAGATCTGTTTCATTTTTTTCAACGGCCTCCAGCATTTTGATGCTCCATTTTCAAGCCTTTCCAGTTATCTGACATCAAAAGGGATTATAACAAAGAAACCACATCTGAACTTTTTATAGGACACAAACCTAAAAATGTAAGATGTATCATAAGGGTACAGGAACTCTACAGCTGAGCCATGATTAGTTACACATAAACTCATCTCTACGTTGGAAACAAAAACTTCACAGTCATCAAGCGAGTCACAGAAGTTCCTGATGTCTTCTGAGTTAATGTGTCTAAAATACAATACGGTTTCAGATTGGACCTATAATATCATTTGGGTGATTAATTGATAGTGAGCAGAGGGGAGGTTTTTCAGGTTTCGGTTTTGCTAAATATAATCAGTGATCAAGTTTTTCTTGGTATATTCTTTCTTCTGTTTTGTGTTGGTCATCAAATCTTCTCTTGGCTCCAATTTATATTCCACAATAACAAAGAAATTCGTTAATTTACTTGAGGTGGCAAGAACAAGCCATGTTCTTTCTGACCTGGACATTTTCCACCTTTGAAAGTGTTTATTTTTCATTAAAATCATGTTTTGACATTCCACTTTAATGTTTATGTACCTCCAATTGAATCTACCATTAGAAGATCGCGCATGATTATTTTAGTTTTAGTAACAAGCGTAATAATTTCCCATAGCAACCAGGCCCTCACACTGCAAAGATGCAAAACCTTTAGCAGAAATGTTTCTGGCACTGCTATTTCAGGACATTTAAATTAATAACCTAAAAGTAACTTTTCAGCGAGATGAATAAGCTGTTTTAAGTCAGTAATTCTTGAATACAGATACAAACAGTACTAGTCCTACTGGGGGATTTTTTTCACTTAAAACAGGAAAAATGTTTCATTATAAGTGAAACTAATGTGTTTTTATGTATATTTAAGATTTAATTACTTAAAAACTGCTGACATATGTTGATGAAAAGTTACTTTTATGTTAGTTTTGTCTTATTTCAAATGTACTAAGATATTTGCAAAAATACTTTGTAAGATTTTGGGGTTTTTTTTGCAGTGCATCAGTGCAAACAAAGTATGATGTTAAATCTTAAGAGAATAATTTAAAATTTTACTAAAGAATATTTAAGTTTTGCACAACATTTTACTATTTATCCCCAGAGGTAATCAAAAATACTAAGTTGCATCAAGCCACTTCTGTGGCTAATTTTGATGTGTTTACGATCCCTTTCAGGCTCCACTGTGTTGGAGAAACATTCTGAGAAAGCAAAAATAAGAGAACAACTTGAACATGCACAGCCCTAAATTCAAAGATAATAAATATATCATGAATATATCTAAATGATAAAAAATGTTCCTGCTGATTGGTGGAGGTCAAACAGGAAAGTCAAAGATCTCGACCAACCAACAGTTCGAGCTCTGTTGATGTTTCATATTGCTGGCCAGACGTGCTATAAAAAGATTAGGAAACATAAATACACCTGCTGCGATCATTTGAAATTACAGCCTCCGTCTCTCCTGGTGTGAACTCAATTCTTTTTCTTCATCTTAAATAACATTCGGTTTAAAGCTCAGCTTTTAAACTGTCAGTCTTGCTCAATTTTTTAACCTCTTTATAAGGATTTTCTCCTTTTTGTCCTCTTAATAAGTTATCCGCTTTGGTGAAGCTTGTTAATATTTGCTAGCCAGTGGCAGCTATATTGTGTTTTAGTGCATTATTATGCATTTCCTGTCAAGCTGAAGCATTATGTAACCCAAACCGCACACTAAAAGCAAAGCTGTCATAGCTGTTTTGTTTTAGAAGTATTTAGACTTCATAAAATTTGTTGCTTTTATCTGGAGCTGGTGGAATAACAGACATCATTTACTTTCTCTTCTAGAAACCAAATAAATCTCACATACCTCTTTCTCTACTTGCCCTCAATCTCTTTAACTGTGGCTGCTGCCTGAAGCTGTGCCGCAGCGAAACGCAGGCCTGACAAGTTAAGTGTTGGTCCTGGCAACACCAGCTGACTGCTGACCCAGATCGCCCCCAGGGTGGGAGAAAGAAATACACTCTGAAATGCACACACACTCATGGAGAAAGGAGTTATAAGAGTCCTTTCTTTTGTGAAGGATGTGGTGCGGCTTCAGTGGGCAACGTCACGCCGAAGGCCTGGCCCCCTGACAACACAAATGTCACGCGGTCGATGACACCAGATTCAATTAGCCACAAGCAAAGGTTTAAGCAACCATGTCTTTACTTGTCTGTGTGGTGAAAGGAAATGCAAAGACACTCAGCTGTACAGTTCTTACTTATAGACTGGTGAGGATGAGGCATGAAAACCTCTCGCATCTTATATTCCAGGCATTACTGGAATCTAATGTGACACACCGATATGAAGTGGTGCATAATTGTGAAGTGGAAGGAGAATGACACAGATAATAATCGACAAAGTAAAAGTCGGTCATATTCTGTTAGCGCTCAGTTGAACCATTCGTTCCAGTTGCAGGTGTTTTTGGGTCGTAGTTCCACCAAATTTGCATTTCTAGAAACTGGGGTTTTTCACCAAACTGCTGAGCAGAACAAGCTCAAGCTCTATCAGATCAGATCTGTGAACAACAACTTTCAAGTCTTACAACAGATTTTCAGTTTGGACTGAGGTCTGAACTTTGACTAGGCCCTTTTGTCACAGGAAAATGATTTAATCTAAACCTTGAGTCAGAAACGTTTACAATTCAGTTAGTCGTCTCTTTCTCCCTGTTATACTAAATGCTATTTGCTTACAGCCACAAACCTACATCAACTAACTGAGTTGAGCTAACTTAAGTTTTGCAAATATCTAGCGTGTAAATTTGCCTCCACACCTGAGCTGCTGCTCCCTGCAGCTCCTCCAGAGGTAGCATGGCTGCTTTTAAGGTTAAATGTTGTCCTCACTCAGCCTGTTAGCTTAGGAGTAATTCCATGTCTTGTTTGCAGTTGTTATATATTTGGAATATTATTTTATATTCTGCCTTAAACTTCTCCACAGCTCTTTTCCCCGACCTGTCGGCTACAGTTTTTTGTTTTTATGATTCTGTTTGTTTTCTGATATCCTCCAACAACAAACTTTTCCTTTCCAATCACCTTCATATGAAAACATTTGCAAGGCACAGTAAGTAAGTTTGAAGCTATTAAGTTGCCTCTGAGGAACTTTTTAAAATGTGTTAAATGTTTCCTACAAAATAAGAGACGCGTCAAATCTGAAATTACACAATCAATGCCAGTTTTTACATCGACTGCGTTGGCGTCCAAACAATAAAATATCCTCTATGCTCTCAAGCTTTCAGCACATAAGTGGCGCCTCGAAAAAAGGGAACCAGTCAAACAATCACCTATAAATAAATATAGTTGACAACCTGCATGCCAAAAATGGTGAGATTGTTAACTTACTTTTTACTGACTAAGCACTCTCCCTCGTGCGTTGATAGCCAATAATGAATGAAAACAGCCGTCAACAAGGCCAGCTCATCACGTAGGAGCAAAACAGAAAAAACCATCTTCTCAGAGTCAACACACTGCATCACTCAGCTATCCACACTTCCTTTCATTCTCATACTTGTTGTTTCTCAAGGTTCGTTAGGATATTTTCACAGTTAAAACAGAGTTTAACTTCTGATCTGATCAACCCCCGCAGCTCAGAGCCGATGCTTCTGCCACACAGGCAGCAGCTCGTTTGTCATTTTCAGAGATAAAGTTTCTTATTTAAAATCACTTCTCTTTAAACTTAATGACGCATAAAACAAGTGTTGCATCCAAAAGCAGAAAAGGAAGGATCACCTTGTGTGGAATTATCCAATCAGAGCGGTGAGAACAGTACCTGCCATGCTGGGCAGGTTTCCAGAGCCGGATATATTTAAAGTCCTTTAAAAACCGGATCCCAGCTCCAGACTCTCTTTCAGGTTTTGTCTTGTCTGTTTTCTTCTCTCCTTCACCTCCGTCAGCTTGTTTTTCCTTTCCTGTTGTAGTTCTGAGAATTCAGCCTCTTGCTGCCTGTTGCTCGGTGTTTGGTGTTCACTCCCCTAAGAGCTAGAAGTCATTGATAGAGGCAGTGCAATCCCTCTCTAAGTCTCCTCCCTTGCTCCCTCCCTCCCTCCGGCGGCCAGCATTACATATCCAGGCCTGTCCTCTTTGCTACAACAACCACTAAGCACTTTCCACCCTCTTCTCATGAACCCTCTTATGATTATTCCTTCCTCACCTGTTTCTTTCAAGCATTTCACAACTCCACAATGAAGGAAACAAAACCAGACACAGCTAAATGTCTTTGTTTTCTTACCGAAGCTTCATGGAGGTGCAACCTCCCTTCAAATATGTCAGGAATTTACAGACGAAAAACAAAAACAAAACTGCAAAAGTAAAGTTATGCATGCCCGTCTGTTCCTGCATGTGCTTCTGTTTTTCTTGTTTAGTCTAATTGGGAGAATTAAAAAGCAAACTGGCGCACACCCAACCGATTGTGGTTCCTCTTTGGATATTTATCATGCGTGACATTACGACTGAAAACCTAGCAGTTCCTTTTAAGATAAAACTGATGGAGGGTTTAGGAACAAACTCGCTGTAAAAGTCTGCCGACCTCAAGCACACAGTAGAGTTTTGTCTTTTTAGCTCTGAATTTTGTACGGAAAGTCAGATTTGAACTGGAAGGATTTGGAAATATCTGATTTGAGCTGAACTGATGTGGGAAACACAGGAACACACCCACCTTGTGGACGATGTCTCCCAGACTTCTGCAATGGGTGAATATGCTCTGAGTCGAGGTGTATCTGCTGAGCTGGGATAACTGATATCTGCAAAAACAGATTATGATGTAAATCAGTTCAGACAGATTGGGAGCGAGAGGAAACAAAGTATTTAAAGCAAAAACATTCAGTCAGAATTAAACTGAGGGGAGAATCCCACTGAGGTAACTCTGCTAAATCGTTTAACCCACAACCAACACATTGATATAAGTGATCTAAGTTAAATAAAACACCTTTCACAATGATGCACTCAGGACTTCCTCTTTACAAACCTGTTGAGCAAGCAGAAGAGGCCTCTGGCAGAAGTGATGAGCTCTATGACGTTCTTCAGAACGCCAGCTGACAGCTTGGTGGCGCTCCGTCCGTCGTAGCTGTTGTTGCACCAGCTGCCCTGGATGGCCATCGGCAGGGACTGGGCAACGACGCGCAGCTTTTCTGTCAGACCGCGCAGGGTCTCTCCTCCCATGCCATAAGTCTGAAGACAACACACACAAAAACACACACATGTAACGACCGGGCAGGACGTTCTACCCCCTGCTGTCATCAGAGGACAGTGATTGTTTTTTGAGTCACATTTTCATGCGCTGTGGTTTGTTTCTGGCCAAGTCCCATATGTTGAAAACAAATCTCCAACTTTCCCTCATTTCCTGTGTCTTTTCTGCTGTCTGGTTTGAATAAATCCACAGAGAGCTTAAGTATCAGAGTATTATTCCGCGTTTCAGTCCAACAAACATTTTCATATTGCAGCTTTTATTCAACTGCATACAACACTGAAGACCTCAGCAATGAGCTACAAAGAACAGTTCAGTAACTTTTGAGCTACAAAAAACCTGTGGAAAACAGGAAGTTAAGATGCTATAAATCAATTTATCAATGTGAAGCAGGTTGGGACGTTTGTTGCCGTGGAAACAGTATCATTTCTACTGGTTAAAACCTTCTGGTTCTTCCACCAAATATTGATTTCTGAACTTTTCCTGGGTTGAAACATTAGTATTGTTGTTTCTAAATGAATATGAATGTTTTCATCTTTTTCATTATTTTGACCATTTTCTCATTTACTACAAATAATTACAAAATCTTTGCTTGCAATTTTTTAAAATGTCATAAAATAAATTATCTATACAACTCTCAAAAATTACTTCTTGGTATTTGAATAATCAAACTGCTCCTATAGCTGTCAACAGTTTGCATGTGTCCACTGATATTTTGATGGTTTATCTTTGGTAATGAGCTTGTAGGCTTTGCAATAGGAAGGCCTCATTTCCATCACCTTAATCTTTATCTCCCTCCACAGATTCTGGATCAGATGGTGGCGGGACTCCACCGCCTCTTAAATGTTCATATTTCTCCCAGAAAGATGTTTGTGATAACAATGGTGGTGTTGATAAATATTCTTTTGCTCCCAGCTAATGCAAAACAGGCGACAGATCACAGGCCCATCACAAGGCAGCACTCAGGACAAACAATAACAAATGCACACACTCATATCTGCAGGCACAGGCCAGTTAACATAACAATCATGTTTTCATGCTGTGGGAGGAAGTCAGAGTACCAGGAGAGGATCCATACATGCACAGGAAGACCATGCAGAAAATCCCCAGGCCGAGATCAGAACCCAGGACTGATTTATATCTAGTAAAATATAATTCAAACATAACTTCAGACTTCATATTATCCCTTTTATCGAATCAAAGTCTTTCAGAAAGACAACAGCCTTTATTCATTTGAATGTCGCTCCAGTTTTCTGCATCCCATCATGAAACGTGGCTCTTCAGAGCTGCTAAAACAGAGTGTTTGATTGTTACAGGCCACTCATCTCGGGGTCAAGTGCTTCATACTGGTCAGGCTTTGTTGGTACACATCATCCAGCCACCAGAACAAGCTTGCCCACAAGTGGCCATGAATCTTTTATGGAGCTGTTAATTATGTAGCTGTGCACTTGAAAGTGTTCCTGTCTGTGCCATGTGAGCATCTGATGGGGAGGTTTTATGAATGAGCGCAGTGTTAAGAGCTTCATGGAGCATCATGACAGACACAAGCTCCCACACACAAGGTCTGTTTGAGGGGGAAAGAAAGGAATTACTAGAGGAGCAGCTTTCCTCATTCACAGATTCCAGGCTTACAGGTTCAGTCTGTATCACGGCTAATTAAAGAACTCAGCAACAAGGAGTTTAAGCCATCTTAGTCTGATGTTTACAGGCTGTTACGTCACCAGAGAATCAGAGGTTAGACTGAAGCAAAGACTATTATGGAAGACCACAAATCTCCCCACAAAACAGCTCATTTGTTAAGCCTCCATCCAAATTTCCTAAAGATTGAATTCATGCAGCAAGATAAATAAAAAAGATAAAGATTCCAAGGAAGAGTGAATGTGGCTTATTGTGCATATATCTGATTAAATTGGAACATAATTGAAAATGTTATTTGTTTCAGTAAGTAGTTTATAGATACACTGATCCAATATTAATATCTGTATCTAAAAAGAATAGATTGGGTATTGATGACAATATAACCAATCCCTGAGAGCAGATCTATTCATTCAATTCTATGCTTTGTGCTCTGAATGACAACAAGCTTTATTATTTATTTTAAATTATACTTAGAATTCCTAATTGGACTTTCTGAACCATTTGAAAGATTTGTTGCAGTTTGACCGAGTCAACAATGTAGAGGCTGTTTTTAAAGCACGCTGGGTTTCGTGAACACTTCACACACTGATCACCTCCAGGCCATGCTGCACTGATGCAGTAAATCATGCAAAAGGCACCAAAAATATTCCCAAATATTGTCCAGGACACACAGCAGTTCTCTTGCTATGCTTTGGCAAATTATTCAGCATAAGTGCTTATCTGATGTTGGCATGAATAATACAGTTAATGTTTTTACTACAAAACGCTTGAAAAGCTGGAGCTGGAATGTCAGATCAAAGTACTAAGAACTCACACTGAGTAAAAACATCACATATTTCACTAAGGCAAGGCCAGAAGGTTCTGGGGTTCTGGGTGTGCTGGCCAGATTTCTTAGAGATTATCCTACAGTTCCTGGTACGGCAGTGTAAACAACAGCAGGATCTGAAAACGTTATGGAGATGGAAATCAGTAGGCTGTCATGTCACAAAATATACAACACCCTCACTAAACATGGATCCGACCACTCAGGTAATATCCTGCTCACTTCACACACCAGAGACAGAGACAGATACTGCTGCTGCTGCAGGTATGCACTGTAAACACACACACACACACACAGGTGTGTATTCTCACTCACCAGGGAGCAGAGTTTCTCCACAGCCTCCAGAATCAGCTCCTGGTGTCCGATCTTCTGAACTCCCAGCGCCTCCAGATCCTGGGACGTCAACTGGAGCAGGTCCAGACCTGACAGGTGCCACTCCGACACCTGGTACTGATCAGTGGGAGCATCCAGACCTGGAAGTCATGAAAGCTTTTTACTTTTTTACTACAAACGGATTCGGGACATGAATGGAAGTTCTCCAGAGTCAGAAAATCTCATGCATGTACCAGCATGACAAAAGCCTCTCGCTCTGGTTCCTGAACCGAGGTTAGGACTGAAAAAGTCACATTGAAAGGAAAACTGGGTTTTCACATACAATATATGAAATGAACAGCAAACTGCAAAATCACACACTATTTAAAAAGAAAAAAAAAACACTGGAGGATTTCATTAACTTGACTTGAGTTTTGATTATTTTATTCATTATTGAATATGTTTAAAGTTTAAATAAAGTCAGCTGCTTCATTTAAACTGAGTTTAAATAAACTATATTGGTATTTTTTACACCAATATGTTTTGAAATTGCATCTTTCAATACATACTGGTGTTTTGCAACATGCTGAATCATTCTTGTTCACACTCTTATTGCACTCCTAACTCGTGGGATCCCCCAGGGGTTTGTCCATGGTCCCACTTTGTTTTCTGTTGGCGTAGTTACAGCTACAAGCTAAAAAGAAAAAGAGCAGATGTCACCCAGTTCTCTCAAACTAACTGAATATAAACTGATATGATATTTATTGTGCTCTGACTTTTTGACTGACTTATGTTTTCTGTGAATCGCTTGAAGTTTGTTTTTCTTTTTTTTTACGAAGAAGAAAGAGTTGAGCCAAAAAGCAACGATTTTTTTCAACCAATCTGTTTAGAAACTCAGGATTCCTCCTTTATGAGGATTTCTGAACAAATCCCACCAGTAATCTCCTAACTTTGGCAGCAAGTTTCCTCTAACTGGGAGTGATGACAACATCTGTTTAGGGAGGTGAAGCTTAGGGTGATGACACGGAGGGCTTCCAGCCTCAAGGAGTTGGAGTTCATCTCAGAAGGTGAATTGTCAAAATACCAGCGGAAAAGTGCAGAAAGCTGTTATTACAGAAATTATTTTCAGATTCCCATTTTCGCTCAAGTTGAAGTAAAACCTAAATGTATATTTTTTAAATAAACGAATACGGCTGACGCATTTCTTTGAAAATGCTCAGAAAAAACTTTTATTATGAACATAGAACTTTTCCACAAAGTATGATAGAGCAGCAGAGGACTCTGCTGTGTTGCAACTGTGTTGGAAAGCATTAATCCAGGCTGAGCTTTGTGGTTAAATCTCTTCTCCTTCATTTTTCCCCTTTGTTGTTTTGCAGAACTTTGTTTAGTTTCAGTGTATCGAACAAAATAAACAGGAAAACAACAGAAGGCCATTGTTTACCGCGTTGAAACGTTCAGCTGTTGACACTGATCAGAGCTGCACTGTTGTGGCTTCTCTCTCTCACTTCCTCATTCCACCTCCACCTTTCACTTCCAATAGGATTTGCGTGCTGCTTCTATTTTCGACGTAACCGCCCCGAACCAAAGTACCTGCGAGGGGATCAAGTGTTTAAAAAAGAAGAAGCGGGCATGTCCCTCACCTTGGAGCCACTCGGTGACTCTCTGCTCGCTCCACGCCGCGATAGGCTCCATGCTCGGAGTCCTGCTCCAGTCGCTGGTTCAGCTCCCGGCGGTCCTGGCCGACTTCTACCTCTCCGGACTGCTGGAGGAAGGAAAACTTGATCCTGGTTTGCAATCGGATGATGACGAATGGCACTCCTTTTCTCAGGTAACAGGTAGAGTTCCCCCCTCTAGTGTCAGCCAATAGAGCGGAGCTGTCAAGCCCCGCCGGGCGCAGGACCCCTCCCTCCGGGACCCATCACCCCCGCCTACCTGCATAACTTCATAACTGCCTTCATAATCACTGCTGCGTTCAGGCTGAGGAATCTGCGTGAGAACGAACTGCGCAGATTTGCGGCCTGTAAGCAGGTGACGCACAACAGCAGCACCTGAGCAGCGGAATTATTGCAATATATATATATATATATATATATAGATATATATATATTAACCCTGTTTCCTTGTTGATTCATTAAAAACTACCTGGTACATAAAAAAATTCTTTACGTGTCCATAATGGTTTTAAAATCTTCTAAAACCATGGTTACATATTGACAGAGTGATATATTTTATAGTTTCTGACGACTATGTTTGTCTTTGTGGATTATTCATTTTTATTCTATTATGCTCTTTTCTTCCACTTAACTTTCCATCAGTCAGCTTTTGATTCAGCGGTTAAGAAACAGCCAACAGTTTTGTGGCTTACATTGCAGTTATCCTATATTTCTTGTGCACCTTTTCTCTTCTTCTCTACTTTTTTTCATCACAACTTTCCATGTATATTAAAGCACTCTTTATTCAGTCAGTTAGTGGTGACTTTTTGTGGCATAGTTTTTTGTGGAGAGTGTAAGGAACCTTTTTGCTGGGCAACTGTCAAGTCAGCAATCTTCTCCATGAGTGCCACAACATAACATTTCTGTATTAGAAGTCCTCTTTACTTCATTACCTCCTTCAGAAATGATGCTATCAGGTATTTGCCAGTTCTTCCTCCAAATGGTGCAGCAGATTCATTACTGAGATGCACCTGTGCTGTTGCTTTCTAATGCAGGAACAAATATTGTCTCACAGAGAGCAGAGTGAAATTCTCTATTGATAAATAATCACAAAAGAAAAGCTAAAAGTACCAGCTGATCTAATCCTCTTACCCAACCAGTCTGCTCTCTGGAAATATCCAGAAACGTTGCTAAATTTACTCTTTGAATTCTGTCGACGTTTGGGCTCCTAAGATGACAAACTTTTTCCCAAAGTTGATGAATATTTATTTCTTGACTCAACATTTTATTACTGCTTAAAAAAAGTTTCATCTTACTTGATAACATTGTGAAGGTTCCCATAAAACCTTTAATACATGAACTCTGCAGGTATCTATTCTAATATGAAAAACTAAAACTTGAGGTTCAGTCTCTGATTTTGAAATATCCTTTCTGCATAATAAACTTTTAATTAGATTTATTTATTTTTTTTTTTTTTGCCTCATTTTATTTATTTTCATATTCCTTAAGCTTATATAAGTTTAAATTTGTAATTTTCTGACTTTTCTTAGGTGAGTTAGGACAGTAATCCAGTTTTATTATTTTATTTTGATCTGTGCTTATATTTAACAGTTTGTTTATTTTTGTTGAGAATTTATATTAAGCTATCAGTATTGCTGAACGATTGTCTAGTTTTTAATAATAATAATAATAATAACAATTATTATAATGCATATATATCTTTCTTTTAACTCTTGCTTGTTTGATCATGTGAATTTAATCTTTTTGTTGTTGCTCAGGATGTTTGATTTTTTTTAATTATTGTATTTATTTATTTGTTCATTTTGCATTCATTTATTTAAAAGTAAACATTAATTGATTGATTTTACATCTGCAGGTGAAATCTTAAAAAGTTATGGAATGCATCTTAGTGCTGTTTTCTAACACCTTCAAACTGTCAGCTGCTCTGTTCCTGAGCTTTTTGGTTTCAGGGCTATGAAGGGGATTTAGTGAATATCTGCATGCTGTCTTAGAGTCATGTGATAAGTTTCACAGCACAACGTTTTCAGTGCACAGTTTCTCTTACGGCAGTAAAGGGCATGGCCTGATCAAAAAGCCGTATTCATCAAAGTGCTGCCCTCAGATATCTGGCACCCCCTGCTGTTGTTGTTGTTTTTGAACGAAGCTCAAGAGGCCTGATCAGGGCAGAAGCCATATTTATACATCAGCAAGTGACACATTGTGGTTTTATGCTGCAGTTAAAGTGTGTGATAAATGAGTGAAGGGATGACTGAGTTTCTGGAACTGACTTGCTGACAAATAGCATTTAGCTTCTCCACTCCTGTACAGGATAATCAGTAACCGGAGAATGTTACTGTTGTTTGTCTGTACAGAGTTGAGTTTGTATCACAGGACAACACTCCTGGCTTCCTCTCTTTTTTTTTTTTTTTTTGCCTAACCCAAATACCCAAAGAACACAGTCAAGCCTCGACATGCTGTTTTTGCTCGACGGCGCTCTCTGAGTCAGATTTTCTCGTTGCTTCTTGTTCTCTTTCTACAAAAGATATGGTCACGATGACAAACACACACACACAAAAAGACAGTGGAAAACTTTTTTTCAGTGCAAGAATATTATTTCTTTACCAGCTTTTGCTTCTGTTTATATTTATATGAAATTGTAAGCCCACCGTCTCGATGCATCTGCAGCCTCTTTGTCCTATTAGCACTTTCTGTGTGAGTGATGTTTGCACTGATGTTTGGAATGCAAAGAAACTGCTTGCATCTGAAGTCTTAATGGCAAAGAGCCATGCTTTTTATAATTACATTACCTCCTTCTGTCACCATTCAGCACAGATTGGATAATTACTGCTCCTTCAATGTGGAGCAGATAATTGGCTTCTTTCACTCTTTTGCGCGTGTCCTCTCAGCTCAGATAAGCAGGAGTTATCACCACCATTCTCAAAGTCCTTCAGCAGAAATCTGGCACGCCCTGGCTGCCTCATTTCAAATCAGCCATCCACCCCTCCCCCATATTAATGCCTGCTTTATCATAACAGGTTGAACGCTGAAATAAATTCTGTTTGGATTATCTGCACTGTTGGGTAGCTACAAATTAGTAATAAAAAGTGTTGAATCTACAAATTACAACCTTGAGATACTGAAATGAAAGCTGACTGAATGAGATATTAAGTGGATATGCATCATTCTCTGCTGGAACATCGACTCTAAGCCACAGTTTCAAGTCTTTTGCAGTTTCTTAAAGGTTTTCTTCTAGCATTGTCCTGCATTTGGTTTAACTTTGGACAACTTCCCAGTTACCCCCACAGCTTGATGCTGCTACCAGCATGTCAGGTTTTAGCATCTCCAAACTACAGAGCAAAGGTGCTTTGATAAAAACTCCTCTTTTCTCTCCTTTTCTTTTCTTTTCTTTTCTTTTTTTTCTTTCTTGTTCAGTGAATATTAGAAAAGTAAAAATAGAATCTCTTTACAACTGGAGTGTGCATGTATTTGCATTTTAATGGCACTTTTTACATCGATACAAGGAGCTCCATGTTATGATTCATTGTTTCCCCCAGAGTTCGTTCAACATCACTCACCCTCTTCTCTTCATCCGCCGGTTTCAGGCCAACTGAAATAAAACGAGGTTGATCAACAGTCGTTGTCGTACCAGTTCATCTGATTTGTGAGCTGCAGCGCTGGGGAACAAACCGGCCATCCGTTTCTCCACGGCTAAGTTAAGTTTCACGTCCCACAGCGAGACAGGGAACATGTTTCGGTTCCATGGTGACAAATATGAGGGAGCGGTCCAGCTTTGTTGCACACGCATGTTAAGACAGACTGACTCATGTTTTTCCATGACTGTTCATGCGGCTGCAGGTAGAGTTTGGGCATCCCCGGAATAGGTGGAAGTGGGACATCTCTGAGTCAGTAATGTCTCCTGTGATGTCAGACAGCATTATGAACAGTGGAGATTCCTTAAAGCAGGAAGTGAACTGGAATCGAAACCCATCTGGACTGTTTGTTGCTTAGTAGCTCAATCTGACACCAGGGCTGTAGGGCTTCAAAACGCTGCCTCCAGCCTCAACTTTAAAAATCATACACACACGCATACACTAGGGGCGAAGACAACTGTCCTCCACTGCGAAGAGAGAAGCGTCGAGCCGAACAAAATGGCTGCTAATCTTTATACAGCCTTTGGAAGTGTGGCCAACCTGGACTGAAAGGTTTTGTTCATTTCCTGCCAGACTCAAATAATAAAACGGCTTGGAAAATTGATGTCACTGTTCAAAACTTCTGCTCATTTTTAATAATTAGCTCAGTTAAAATTCTACTGCAGAAATCCAACTCAATGAAAGAAATCCCTGATGGGAAAGTGAAGGGAGATGAGAATCAAGATGAATTGTATAGGAGTGAATGGTTTCCTATTTCAGTTGGTGACCTGAAGTGCAAATTTAAACTTGGGTCTTCATTCAGGTTGTAGGTTTAATTTTAGCTTCCTCCTGTCACATCACATGTGCTCTTGGGCAAGGCACTTAACCTCAAGTTCGTTACCATTCTGAGTTTGGTCTGTAAATGTAATCACATTTGTAAATGTGACTGAATATAACTCGGAAAGCTGCATATACTGGTGCTGTTATAAACGTTGTAATGATCTTTCTGACCTCCAATTTGGGAAAGTCTCCATGTGAAGCTTGTTTTACATATTTCAGTTGTTTTATTGAATGGATTCCATTCTCTCCTGTGTTTCCAGCGTCTTCTAGAGAAAAGGCCCACATCCCAATTGCAAGGATAGCAAGATAAATTTGAGTGGTTTTTCACCAAGAACTATTTTTTCTTAACTTTGAACTTTTTTCCTTACTGAGTAAATTTACTCAAACTAAATGTTGGATTTTTCAAAACATTTCTATTGGCATATCATATTGTATTCCAGTGAAGGATGGCTATTTTATTTATTTATTTTTTGCTTAGACAGTTCTTTATTGGGGGTGCTGGTAGGAGTCATAAACATTTAATATCAGTCTGCTTATATTCTCCATGTGGATGACAGAGGAGAAAACAGCGATTGTCCTGAATAATGGAGATAGAAAAGAGACGGTGGAGAGGATGAGGGATGAGAGAGAGGAGTGGATAACGGTGGTGTGGCTGCACTAAATAAAAAACACATTACACTTGGAGGTGCCTTCAAAGCTCCCTGCAGCTGATAATCCATCACGGAGAAAAAACTGACGCCTGAAAAATGATGTTTAGGATTGATGTGGCTTTGGGAATCACAGTTATCTGAACATGATGTGTTGGCAAGAAAGAACGGTGATCAAACCTTCTGTTCATGTTATCGTTACACGGCTCTCTTCCAGAAGTCACAGAATTACATGCTGTCTTTTCGTCAGCTGCATTTTTCCCCAGTCTTCCGTTGTGTGGGCATTCATGCATGAATGAACGTGGCATTCGGTCTCCGAAGTGTAAAGATAAGGTTTCATAGCAGCTTGGATGCAAAGTCCAAAACCCACAGCAAACTGTTACATAATAAAGGAAGTGTTTCACACCTCCTCTAGTGGAGACAGTAAGTGTGATTCACCTGCTACAGCAATGTCAGACAGGAATCAGTGGCTTGGCATTAATACACAGGCTCAGTGAAAGCAGCAGCCACAGTTTGCATTTACACCTTCGGCTCATTTAGATGCCAATCATCACATATTATATTACTCCAATTCATGTTTCCTTTTTGTGCCTGAAATACTGTTTTCATCTGAATCTGAATCAAAAATTCATCAGAGCGACAAAGCAAGGCAGCTGAATGGCCTTCAGTTGCCAATAGTAACCAAAGATGGCCAGGAGCAGAATCCACTTGGTGGTGAATGAAGCGGGGAAGTGATGAAGGTGGATGGGACGCATTATGTCAGCAGAGATTACAAGGACTTCCACGAGAGCTGTTGTCAATGAAAAGAGCAGAGCCGGATCAGAACAGCACCGATCACGACCCGTTTCTCTTAACTTCCTTTACATCACAGTTATTGTGTAATCAAGAATGTTATATAATTTTTGCAACCTCATGGAGCATTTTTGGAGACGGGAGTCAAAAGGCATTGTGCACTAAATATATCTGCGCAAAAAAACAAAAATACAGTTTGGGGCGAAGCAGCAGCAGCTCCTGAGAAAAGTCAGTTTCACTCAGCGCTGCTCTGTGATCACTTCACAAAAGATATTTCAGCTTTTTTTGGTTTCTCTAACCTTTTACATAATCATTATGTGTTCTCTGTGCAGGTGTGTCACAAAAAATAAGAAATTAAGCTCAAATTGGACTCAGTGACACATTATATTTTATTCTAATGCAGTAAGACATTTCTGATGTTTTTCTGTGGTTCAGGCTTGAACCAGTTGAATCTCTTGTCTGGGCATCTGCTCAGCTGGGGTTAAATAACTTATTGCTAGATGAAAGATAGTCACACATTAGGAAGATCTTAACAAAGCATCTTATGGAGCTTTGTTTATATCACTTGTCAATAATTATTTCTAAAAATATTGCAGAAATTACAATGAGAAAGTCAGGAAGTTTGAAATGATTAACCTTTGAAATGCCCTTTTTGATAACAGGGCAAATTAATAAAGGTGTCAATTTGTTTTTTTTTGACCTTGCAGAGTTTTTTACAACCGAAGACTAAGATTGGTCACTGAACATACGTCACAAAGTCCTTTTACAACAAGAACAATGAGGTTTGTTTCTTTTTGGAAGAAGCCAATAAGTTTTTTTTTTTGTGTTGATATATTTTTAAGCAGTTCATTTTTCATCCTCACGTTTTTCCTTCCACTAAGCTTTGAGTTAATATGATTGGATACAGCGTACTTTGAGCAGACAGCTTGATCTGTCTTTATGGTGTCAAAGACTCTCTATGAAATCAGCAGAGTTGAATGTGATGTGAAGAATCATTTATCTTTACTGGTCTTATTTAATTTATTTTCGGGCTTTTATTAGTTGTGATGCACAGTCACCAAAATAAGTTTTGAATTTACGAGTTTCACTTGAACTGATTGGAATTACTGAGGTATAAAACTATTTTTTTAATTTATTGACATGCTTCTGTAAATGAAGGGACTTGATCGATTCAGTGACATGGAGCCTGAGCGGCAGCAGGCCGTTCATTAACTGCATTCTCCACCCTGCATTACGTATTTACAGTTCTCCTCTCCACCAGAGGGTGGCGCTGACGGGCCGGTGCGGAACGGGCGCAAGAAATAAGGGGTTGGATCTGCCAATGACAGCTCGAGTTGGGAGAGTGCTCGTACTACGGAGCCATACACACGGAGGTCTGAGAGCGCTGCGCGTCCTGCCGGGAAGCCTTCTTTCCTTCCTTCCTTCCTTCCTGCCTTCCTTCCTTTCCTGAGCGGGAGAAAGCTCACACGCGCGCACCAAGGAGGACGCAAAGATCCGAGACGACGTCGACTGCGGAGACAGAGAGAGGCTGACTGTGATTCCTCGGTGTGACATTAGGCTCAGTGCGCCGCGCTGGTAATTAAAGGAGCCTGGATTAGCCCCCTGCTTGCCGCTGCGCTCCTCTCCTGCAACGCCTCAGCTCCCCCGACGCGCTCGCCTGGAAGGAAAAACTGTTTGCGCTCCCAACAAAGCAACTAAGCAGACCAACAGGCTCCAAAATTAGATCAGATCTGTGTTTAGGAAAGCTTCTTGCTGCAGCGCGTCCTCTCCTCTCCTGCGCTGAGCTGTTAAATCTGCGCTCTGCTGGGACTTGGGACCTGAACCAGGAGATTCTGGAACTTGCACTTGACAAGAGCGACACGGACAACTCTGACGAGAACATAGCCACACTCCAGCAGCGCAGGGGAAACTAAGAGTAAAGAATCAAATTCCTGCCAAAATGCCTCTTGCACAAATCGCGGAGCCATGGCCCACAATGGAGCTGGTGCAGCTGGATACAGAGGTGAGAAAACGTGAAATGAATGGTTTGTTTTGCACATGTGTGGCCAGTTTTAGTCCAAATCACGTGGTTCCGTTTAAAGAACGTGAACTCATTTCTTGGAGTCCAGAAAGTGGTCTCAGTGTTGAGTGAAGTTGCGCCTTTTGCTGCTCAGCTGTGAAGGAAAGTTGAAATGAACCGGATGAGGTTAAGCTGCGTGAAGCTGACATGAAGGTTTCACAGATATTCTGCCCTGTTTTTATGAAAGGACGCGTTTCCCGGTCATATTGTTCACCTCAGGACCAAATTTAAACCTGCAGCTTCTCGGCTCACTGGAATGACACTGCAGAGATTCTCCACCTCACAAACTATTATTTCTAAGCTCATGTTGGTTCCTCGTCGCTTTCTAGGACTTTGGGTGTGAATTCACCCAAAAAAACTTCCTGTTCACGATAACATTTATATAAAGATCAGGCATATTATTACGACTTCCTGCTCTAATTACATGTTGATCAGCCAATCAGCAATCACCTATGGTTTCCATGTATTTTGTATTGATGTCAGCTTAGTTTTAGTTTAGTTTCTACATTTTAATCAATAAATTAATACATAATCTCAGAGGAATGCTGGTCAATGGCCTCCTAAATCTTAAAGGAAATATTTTTCTTTACACCTTGATAAAATATTATGGATGAAATGAAGTGTTTGCCGTTTTGCATAACTTTAGACTAAGTTTCATTATATTTTTCTGACTTGCTCTCCCTTAGCGAAGGCTAAAATTAAATTAGAGCTGAATCAATTAATCAGATTATTGTGATTAATAAATTATTTAAATAATTGTCAACTAATTTAGTAAATTAATAAACATTAACAGGAGTATACGGACTCTGAAACATGCCAAAGAACAACCTCAGAGCAAAACCGTACAAAAAAATCAATGTATTTTGCATTTAACATAAAATCCCTCCTTTGTAAATATGTTTTACCCAGAACTCAAGTCGTGGTTTTGGCTTCATGTTGGTCCAGTTATTATTTTTTTAACTCTCCAGTGACACACTTTTCACTGTCCAGTTGTTAATTGGTTACTTGAAAAATAGTGAGCCTATACTATTGATGTTAAAGTCAAGCAGAAAGGGCTGAACTTTTTTCATGTTGATGTTCAGAGGAATATTTTTTAAGCTGCACTTTCATCCTCGCCTACAAATGATGCATTATGGGAACTGTGCTGTTATAGACAAGTGAGATACAACTGGATTTAAATTTTCCTCAGTACTTTGAGCTTTATTAGCCAAAATGTAAAGCGTTTTGGACATATTCCAGTCATTCATCATGTTTTTGTTGATGAACAGAATGAAGAAGCCCCATGCTGACACATTTCTTTCAGAGCCTCCATTTACTTCTTCAACACTTCAGGCTGAAGTTGCTCATCTGTTGACTCGGATCACTCTGGTTATCTTGTGCATCATTTAGCCTTCAGTTTACCAGAGTTCCTTCCTTTGACTTGACCATTTCAAATAGACATTGACCTCTGCTGAACAGGTTGTTCTGACCCAGTCAGAACAAAGTGTCCATCGTTAAACTTACTCAAACCATTACGCCTGCTCGTTTTCCTGCTTCTAACTCTTTACTAACAGGGGCCATGATGGCTCCCTGTCCGCGGTCATAATGTTATGCCTGATTAATGTAGCTGATACTGAGGCTGCAGGATATTTTCTCAGAATGAATTGTGACTTATATGTCATCAAATGTATTTTGAAAATTTTTCAAAATGTGGGATTTTTACATAAATTTTGCATTTAAGCTGGGATTTGATTTAACACAAGTTTTCCAACTTATTTGTCATTTAGATTTTTTATTTGCTGATTACAAAATCTGGAGAATAATCTGGAGAAAGTCACAATGACAGTATGTCTTGTGATAAATAAATGCTGAAGTCTGTAGTGTTGATGTTTTGGTGCATAGTTTAGGCAAATCTTGGCACATTAACTGGAATTCAAAAAAATAAATAATATGTACATTCATGGGATTTTTAGGAGAAAAACATCAGAAACAGTCTCATATTTGGCTGAACTAAACATGGAATGAAAGCCAAATTTTAAATGAAATTTTCTGTTCTTTGAACTGCATCATTGCAGCTGAGAGGTCTTCACTCTGCAAGAGACTTGTAGAAGTTTAGAAAGACTTCCCTTTTCAGACAGATACGATCTTCTGTCAGGCTTTTTAAAGCATTAGGTCCTTCTCCCACCTGTTGCAGCCAGAGCTCACTTTGTACTTTTTATTTCACATTTATGTGTAAATATTGCAAAATCTTGTGTTTGTAATCATATGGCAATAATTTTACATCAGCCTAGGTATGGCTATTGCTTTCAGGTGGCAGAGTATAGCAGGTTGAATCGGCTCAATTCATTATTCCTAAGGATTTCACTTAACATTGGGAAAGATTATGGCTGCTATAGATGTTAGAGGGCCTTTCACCTCAGTTCAAACAGGAACAGCCTAACTGCTGCTCGTTTTATCAGAGGTTATTTGTGGGAATATGTTAATTCGGAGCAGATGTAGCTGAGCGATCAATAATTGGGCTGTGGGCAAATCTATTTGTGTGTGATTTCTCTTGTTCGCTTTGCCCCGGAATAAAGCACAAAAGGTAATTTAGCTAATTTCCATTTGTGAAACATGTTTGGCTTCCAAGCAAAACCACTCACGCTGTTGATAATCAGGAAAAAAAGGCTCTTCATTTGCTGTCGGATCCTGATCAACTTTCTGTGCATATGTCCAGGGTTCCTCTAGGTAATCGTCCTTTAGTGCACATGGTTGGTTTTATCCTTCATCATCTTCTCGCAAATGAATCCAAAAGTGCATCCCTGCTTGTTCCATCTGTCCATATGAGTAGTTGGGCTCAGCCCTCCTTCTTACTCCCCCCAACATGTTCCCTGGCATGGCCTGCAGTCTCACTTCTCCTAAGTCTTCTCTATCAAGATGAGCCCTGGGCTGTCTCTTGCTGCCATCAGGACCCAGAACGTGCAGCTGGCTGGTAGGCTGAAGACGGAGATAAATGGCAAACACTCCATGCTGCCAGGCACTGATTTGTTTCATCAAATAAATTGCAGAAGCTGAAAATCGCAAAGCAAACCCTTTATGTTGGAGAAACAGCATCTTATTCATGCATGTGTTGAATGTAAACATGCAGTTATTGCTACAAGATCTGCACAAATATGGATCAGTGAGTCGTAATTATTGGCCCCAGGCAAAGGCCTGGTATTTTCACAGCATTAAACTTAGCATTCTTCACAGGCTCTCCACTACCATCTGCTCTGCTGCCACATGCTACTCGCACAACTCACATGCTGCACAACTCGAAATAGACGGTTCAACTCCGGATGGCACAGTTTCTAAATAACTGAATGCTCTGTCTTGCTGCATCAAATTCTTATTGATCATTCAGTCATTTCTTCAAAAAAGTGCAACCATCTGTATATTATTATCATATTTTGAACTCATCAGCTTGTTTTGGGTAATTTATGAGTTTGTTCTGAGTCGAGCTCCATTCCTGAGTCATTCTGTCCCCCTGATTCAGAACATTGTTCAACACCGAATCCAGACAGATTCATTAGCTGCAACAGACACACTGCTGCTTCACCTCACTGACAGGCAAAGCCACAGAGTCAGAGGGCCACTGGTCACCTTCACACTCCTACCTGCCCATCAAAACCTTAATGCAACAGGTTCAGATGGATGACGAAGCAATCAGCCTGTTCAGAAAGAGAGCCTGAAGAGCATCATGAATAATCATGCTGTGCATCACAGAAACGGAGTCGACTGTAACGCTCGTTCTCTGCTTGTTGTCTGCAAAGTCTAGTTTCCAGATTGAAACTTATTTTCTACTTGCCTAATAACACCTAGGTATCCTGCATGTTCAATTTCTGCATTTCTTGAATTTAAGACGATGATTTTTGTATTTTCTTCATTAAATTAATATTATAGCACACTCACTCACTGACTTACAGGAGTTGTGGTCATGTGGTGATGGAGGCATTTAGAGATGTGTGTCATCAATTCAATTTAATTCAATTCAAACACACTTTATTGATCCCAAAGGGACATTAAATGTTGTTCCAGCTCATTAATTCAGATGTTTCAAAGAGTTATTGAAGATGGTGATGGCTGTTGGCAGGAAACTCCTCCTGTAGCAGTCTGTATTACAGCGAATCCGAAGAAGCCTCTGACTGAAAATACTCTGTTTTCTCAATGACATCAGCGAAATGTTGTAGTACTCTGTATTCTGAGGTGAATTGATCATGTAGGCATTAAATAAAAGTGTTCAAGAATGGAGCCTTGAGGAACTCCATTTCTCCATTTAGTGCTGCTAAATCACAGAGCAGATTCATCGTCTATGTAGTGAGATCTGAACAATTGGCGTACCACACAGTTCCAGTCTATCTACTCTCATGTTGTTGTGGGATTTGGCTGAACTGCATCCACAATGTGTCTCATGCAGGTAAACGAGCATCAGTTTGTGTTTCCAGATTAAGTTGTTTTTTTTGTTGATGCTGTAGAACAACAGTCAACAGTTTATAGCTTCACCAGCTATAGATACACTGTTGTGCAATGACTGGGATTAATTCTCATGGTTCTGTTTCCTCTGTGCAAACCAGCCTGGAGCAGTTCAGCTGCTTCCCTTTCATATGTGCTTCTGTCAGCTCAGACATTGTGCAGACCTGTGAGTAGTCGTCAGTTTCTGGTCATTTTATAGCATGGACCTTCTGCATTTGGGTGTTTAGATGACATGTCGGCTTGTTTTTGAAGTTCGCTTTAGCTCTAGCAAAAAAGAGAGCTACCTTTCACTTTTAATTAAAATTTTAGGGCAATAACTAATGAATTTTTTTAATCTTCAAGTTAAGATAAACAATGTTATTTTCGAAATTGTTTACATTTTGAATAGAGAACATTTTCTGAATTGAAACGATCTGCTAAACTCTCTCAAAGTAAAAGTGAATCTGTAAAGCAGGACTGCACAAGTCCGTAAGGTGCAAAGCCCAACAAGTCTGCAAAGACAAAAACAAGAGAAAGTAAAGTTAGTGGTTGGAATGTGTAGTATGTTTGCTGATTAGGCGTGGTCAGCAGGTAACCATAAAGCACTGGAGTGCGAGTTTTCGCTTGATGAGTGTGTTCACTCTTTGCTTCAGCTAATCTGGGTGTGAACCAGCCGAGGAACACCTACACAGAGCGGCGATAATGGAGGAGGAGGGTTGGCAAGGTGTTCGATAACGCAGCTCACTCACTGACAAACGTCTTGAAGAAGGATTTCTCCTCCCTCTGCATTCATGTTTCTTTGAGGTGGTGCAGAGATGAATTAGTTCGACCTCTGTTGCTCTCTCTGTCTGTGAGAAAGCACTCAGTTGGTCTGAGAAAAGACAATCGGTGGCTATCTGTCTTTTTTTGGCACCGGCCAGCAGCTGTCGATACAGTTACTGCCATATAAGATTACGAGAAATTTAGTCAGCTAGATTTGCAGATAGAGGAGGGAGTAAAACAAGGGTTATTGTGTTTTCCTGGTTGCCTAGTTACAATGCAGCGCCTCTCTGATCATCAAACATGGATTGATCAGTCTAGTACACGGAAGCCATCACTGACCTGAAATTTACTCCTGGATCATTTGGGAGACGGACGAGGAGTTCTCTCCGTCTCGTCTGACAGCAGCACTGAAGCATAAATCCCAGTTGTTTGTTAACACATTTGACTTTGAGCGTATTTTGGTGGCTGCTTGTTTGTGTGTGCGCATGCATTTGTGCGCTTGTTGACAAAGTCCATTGGGGAGGGAAGCATCACTAACTGGGCCATTTAGATCAACCATGCAGAGCTAATGAGGATGAAATGTGCTGTGCAGTAAAGTGAAGATGATGATGCTGGATAAATATACAAACACTTCAGGATCTCCACCACTGGACTGGTAATTCCAATGCTGTTTGTATTCTTCTAAAAAAACGCAGCTGGAAGTTTGAAAGTTAAGTAAAGTGGGTGGAATTCGATTCAATTTGATTTGGACCCTCTTTCCAACGGAGGGATGCCACTGCACACACTTGACAAACCGTTTGAATTTCTTATTTTATGTTGAGAACTTCTGCTCGTTATTGCTGCCTCTCATTCTGTGCCATGTGGAGGAAGAGGAAGCTCCAGCAGGAAACAAAGCCAAGGCGGAAAGGGGACTGGGAGGTCACTCAGCTTTCCTGACATTTAGCCACATTCCTGTGGACTCTGGACTGATCCTCCGTAATAACAAGGACTCATGCAGATTTAAGTGTCTATCATTTTGTATTTATTTTTTTTGCACTGATGATGAGTGACAGCGCGACTGTCAGCTTGTGGAAACAATTTCAGTCGAGCTTGATGGCTTCCAAATTGTAACAAAAGGTTCATGCAGCAAAACTGGGAAGCCTTGACGTGTCGGGTAGGAAGTTCCATATTTAAAAATGGTTTCCAGTTTTATGACGAGATGTTCAGATATTAAGTTCATGTCAAAAATTGCTTATCATGAATATGAAGGTTATCCGTTTCATGATGTGTTTTCAGGGTAAATTACACGGCTGAAGATATGTTTGTCTACTTTCTAATTGTGCTGTGGAGAAGATTAGCTTCATTTTGTCATGACAATCTCCTTAAACTGTTATGCATCTTGCACACCTGGTACTTTAAAAACCTTGTACTTTGGATTGTCCCTAAATGTATCAAGAGAGTTGCTGCTTCGGGTTTTGAATTAAAATCTATGAAAAAAAAAAAAAAACCCGTTTTCCAAGCTTCATCTTGTTGTTCCAGAGTAAAATGCAATCTAATTATCTCATTTCAAATATGATTTTATTCTGAAATTCTACCAAAGCTATAAATACTGCATCATTTTTGCAAATAACAGTCATTACACCTTTCAAAAAGTCCTACCTGCTGGGGATGGACGGAGGGGTGCGCTTGTGCGTGAGCCTCAGATTATTAGGTTTGCGTGCAGAGGTGAAAAGTGGACTGTTGCCACCCACACAGTCTTGTAAATATTCCCTAGTATCTCCTCCTTGCCCCCTCTCTAGTCTTTTTGCACACTCGTGTGATTCATGCTCTGACATGCACACTGATTCTTCTCACGTCTGCTTTCTTTGACAGAACGGGCAGAGCACGACTGAGGACGGAGTCACAGCTGCTGTCAAGGTAGGTGACATGTGCAACAGAGACACGAACAGAGACACAGAAAAACAGCACATAGATGTGACTCTTTAAGAGACTTTAACATGCAGAATGCAACCAATTTTACTGGTTATCACAATCAATGTTGAATTTCACTTTCCCTCCGACTCTTTGGCTTAAAGACGTATCAGATGACGGCACTGCTTCTGTTGGCCAGATGTGGTCATTTTAAGATGTTTCTGTTTTTTGTTTTTGCTTTTTCCAATCCACATTTGTATGTCTGGATGTCTAGAATGATGAGTGATGAATTATTTATTTGTGGGGAAATAAGTCCTTGTTTTGTCTCTTATACATTGGATATAAGCAGAAAAATACAATATCAGGCAAAAAGATGCCAAAATCTTGAGACTAACATAATGTTTTAATAAATATTCTTGGGGTTAATTCCAACCAATATTATTAAAAATGCTTACATTCATTTAGTTACAGTGAGGGTAAAAACAAAGTGTTTTTGGAGGTAAGAAAACGAATGTTAAATGTTCATATTAGAGTTAAATATCCAACAAATAAGCAAATTATTCATAGCCCTTAACATCTGAACATGAAATTAAATCAGAATTCATCTGTTAATGTAAATTCTGAGTAATGTTTGGGGTTTAGGTCAAACAGAGAGAGTTGTGCTCTGTGAAGCATCTCGGCTGGTTTATTTTAGTAAGATTTGCAATGACAGCTTGTTGAGTTTATTGGCCGGCCAGGTTTAATGTCTGGCCACTCTATACAGTAATTTGTCTATGTCAAAACAAGAAAGCATTAGCAATGCAAATAGTGCCTGTCGTCATCGGATATGCTTGTATATCAACAAAAATACCCACAGGCTGGTACATCCAAAAACACTCCCTCCAAATCACTGCGTCAGCCTTCCTCCCCTCCCGCTCTGCGTTTCTTTGTTCAGGCCTGAAACATGATCCTGTTTGCTCCTCTCTGTTACTTTCCCATCATGTGGCAGAGGACCAGGAAATGTTCCTTCTCATGTAGCATCTCCTTTTATCTGGCCTGGTTCTTTAGGGACAAGTGTTGTAAGAGCATGTCGTTTCTTCTTTCAGCTCAGGACAATGTGCTGCGGCTGAGAGCTGATTTAAAACAGGGTTTCTTTGAAAAGGGACCAGAATGGCCAAAGATGTTAAAATCTGATGGTAAAATAAAGCTGATCTTTCTGCAAATGGAAAGCAGGAGTAACTCGTAAACAAATGTATTTTTCAGCGGAGCTTTAGGAAGGAGTGCAGTATGCAAAATTTCTGTTTCTTTTGCATGTGAGCATGCTTTCTTGCTTCATAAACACATTTATTTTGTAGTTGTTTTTTCTTTTTCATAATTTTCTGAAATTGTTTATGAATCACCAACCGTATATTTTGTATGTAAGTTTTGGCGATTTGATTCGATAAACCAAAACGAAATGAGGCGTAACCAGGGTGTCTGCACGTTGTTATAGAGCTTTAAATGCATGTACCTAAAATTAAGGCCTCAAAATGTCCTAAATTTATACAAATGTTAGTTAGCCTTAAATACTTTAATCTATGGTTTTAATTTTCTTGTGGCAGTCACTGGTATTTTTTTTTCTCAGAGGATTTTTCTGCAGTTTGAGTCGCACTGAAAAACTGCAGAAAAAGCATAATTGTGTGTTAGAATGGCCTTTCTTAAACTTATCATGTATTTTCCAGGCAGTTTGTGCTATAAATTGTCTCTATCACCTTCTCTCCAGTTGATACAAAAATGCTGAATATATCAAGCATGACTTCCTGGGAGTGTTGAACTTTAAGGTACTTTGCATGATGAGCAAGGTAGAAACACAGTTCCACCAGGTGTTTGCTAATTGCTGCTGCCGCTAGTCTGGAGGAGCTTTGTGGAAATGGGCGGTGCTTTGTGAGAGTAAGCGTTAGACACCCCCAAATGGTTGCCATGGGAGATTCAAGGATTTCTCAAACATGCATAAAAGAATCAAATCAACACTCCAGGTATGTTTTTGATGAGAGAATAACATTCTAACATGATTTAAAGCTAAAAATAATACATAATGCTCCCCTTTAATAAAATGCATTAAAGGGTTTGGTAATAACATGACAAAACATAAAAAATTCTGGTTATTGGAGTTAAATTGGTGTCAATTGTTGTTGGATGTTTTTGTAATCAGTTCAAGTTTATAATCAGAATATGATGCTGGGATTAATGATGGTGTTGCTGTTGAGGTGTGCGTGTGTGTGTGTGTGTGTGTCAGAAGACCTTGTCCCCAGACACCACGCCAGGAGGGCAGTTGTAACCAGGCGCTGCAGCGATCAATATCAAGCTCCTATTTAAATGCTAGGAATCTGATAATGGCTGCTGTTATCTGCTTCAGCTAAGGGAGATACCTGACCTGGTGGTGGAGAGAGAGCAGAAACTTTTGCAGGGGTGCACAGAGGGCAACAGAGTCAGTGCTTAGTGATCCAACTGATGTTTCTGCAGGGAGTCTGTTTGAGGATTTTTAGGGCCAGTGAGGTTAGCTCTGTGGTCCAGGTTCAACACATTGCAGAACTAATGAGCTAACGAGCTAACGCCATCCTGTCTGCCGCTTCACGACGTCAAAATTGAGATGCACTTGAGTACAACGCTTAGCTAAGGGTCAGCTGTCATCCCTCAGCTGTGAAAACGGATTGTGCCCCAGATTATTCAACCCAGATTATGAACTGGAAGTTAGACTTTGCAAACATGACTTTCTTTAGTATGTTATTGACCAAGTCTTCTTTACAGAAGATGCTGTTCCAGTGACACTTTATAAATGTTCTTTATAAATTAAAATGAGATCTCATAATTTGAAAGTTCAAATTATCAGAACGTTTCTTCCTATATGTATTGTTTTATCTGGTTTCCATCTCTGACTAAAATCCAAACATATACCTCTGTTTTTTGGCATAGCTATATACATCATCCTGATGTGACGGTACAATAGTTAACAAATTGATTCTGGTGAGAGGTTCTGACAGTGTGACCCGACAGCAGTACTCAGTAACCTCAGTGGAGCAGTCTCGCCACAGTGGGATGATATTACCCAGCAATTTACTCCCTGGCAGGAGGCCAGGATTGCAGTGATTTGCTCTCAAAGGAAAAGTGAGGCCTTTGTCCTATTTCTAGCATCAGATCACATCAGGCCCATTGCCCTTGATGATGCATTGATCCACTCAGCTGAAACAAGGAAGATGTAATCTCAAACATAGGGAGAGCTGTGACAGAAGTAGGCGTTTTGGACAATTTTGCCTGATTTTTGTTTGTTTTACCATTTTTGTGAGGGAATAATTTTTCTATCAGCAATGCAAAGACTAGTCAAAATCAACAAAAGACTGCAGTGCAAAGGGCAGGAAGGAGATGCTAAAAGTGAGAAAACGACACAATAAAAAGACTAAAAGTATTGAATTATCAACTAAATACAAGATGAACTGAAACTCTCATCTCTCGTTTTCTGTCTTCAAGCATCTGGTTTTGCTTCAGTTTCTTTCGAAGCTGAAAATGTGTCGAAGCTGGAGATGGAGAGCGTTGCGCTCTGACTGGATATGATGTGCATTGTCTGTCTGATGAGCCTGGAAGTCAATTGTGCTTCACCAAATTAAATGCATAATGTTCTCCACTTCAGTCATTGAGGAAAAGCTGTTTGTGAATTTACAGATGCACATAATTACCTGGATTTGTTGCTTGCAGGTAAATATAGCTGCTCTATTGTGTACGGCCATGAAATCAAAATTTGACACTTACTTTAAAAGTAAGAAATTATTAATTATTTTAAATGATTATTTAAGGAGAAATAAAAAGCATCTGTTTAAGTATGGTGTGTTTCACCATTTCATCTTACAAAGTGTATTTTACTTTATATTAAGCTGCAATTCAAGTAGTTATAAGAAATAATTGTGGATGTTTATTATTGATAAAGTTCAGATTAGACGGAAAGCACCAATAAACATGAACAGTTTTCATGCCCTGCTTCAAATTCTCAATGGGATTTTGTTGTAAACTTATAAAATATTGGATCACAGAAAGATTACAACTAAAGCTTTATTTCATTTTGCTGGCGAAATTGAATATTTTGCAAATATTCTACTTCAGAAATTACTTTTTAATTTCAGTATAGTTCATTCTCTGCTGCAAAAACAATTAAATGGAGAATAGTTTGACTTCTTGCATGTTACTAAACTGGCTCAGTGTTGCATATGATGCAGTTAATCTTGTAAGCATAAAGCTTTGTGGAGAGCCAATCAACTATTTGGTTTCTGTCCTTTTAAAATACACCAGTCTGTTAAAAGATCAGCTTTTTTTTTTTATTTTTTAAACCAATAATTCACAAAGCATCTCACCATCTGGCTCTGTTGTTGATTCCAGATAATCTCCTTTGCACAAAAAAATAAACGTTTGCTTTATGGTAGCTTTCATGTGAAACCACAGCAATTCTCCTAATAAGGAGGTTTATTTTTACATCTTTCCTGATTCACAGAAGTGTGTTCAGAATAATATTGGAAAACAGTCCAAATGACAGATTGCCTCCATCATTCTGAGAGAACTAACAGAATGGACTCCTAATCTGAAGTAGAGTTAGAGAAATTACCCTGGACATAATGTGGAGCTTTACAGAAGGCGAGTGTTTGCAGTGACCAGTAATGAAGGAAGTGTTTGAGGCCTCATGCTTGATTATCACAAATTGCAACATAAGACTAGAGTCTCACCTCAAAGTGTTGTAATAATGCCTCAGTGGATAGAGAGTTGGTTGTCATGGTTTTGTTAAGGGAAGCAGGAGCTATTCTCACAAAAGCCAGCTTGGTTATAATTGAAATTTAAATTCATTTCTGTGTTCGGACCACTGCAGCGTATAGCTGTCATATGCTGTAAAGATAAAAGTGGAAGCAGTGAAATTGGCTGTTTTATTTATGTGCTAAATAACAGTAAAAGTTGCATCTGAGGTTTGCAGCGCAACTCAAATTAATTTCCAGTAAATGGTTTTTTATCTGCAGGAGTGCAGCGCTGCAGGACAAAGCGTGTTCTGTTTGTTTGCACTCTTTCTGTCCCATTTCTATGCGGTTTGCACTTCACTGTGAACTCCAACCTTCCAGGCCTGAGGGCAGCAAGCTGCGCAAGGTAATGCCTTTTCCACTGGTGTCGGTGACATTTTTCTGCTCCCTAATGTAGATAATGGCTTTTTCACTGCAGCTCTGCTGCTGAGTGAGTGGTATTTGTGCTTCAGTGGCCGAGGCACTAAAGGGCACTGCAGAGCAAAACCAGGAGTGACGTAGCTGTCTAGAGAGTAAGAAGAGAGAGGATGGTGGGGCGGCGAGGGGAATGCAGTTTTTATCTTAACGACCAAGCTGTGATTTAAAGTGCTTCAGTTAAATAATATCTTTAGCTACAGAGACAATGTGTGGGTTGGTACTGCAGTTCACAGAGCAGCTTTGTAACCTCAGGTTACTATAGACTGCTCTCTGGTAAATCAGGAAATAGGAAGGTGCAAGCCATGCAGCCTTGTAGCTTATGTAAATGCAAGACTCTGTTTTTCACATGCATGTTGTAGGCATGGCAACTGCTGTCTTTACTTCCACGGCTCTGGCCTTGCACTTGATTTACGTGGCCTTTTTATGACCCTCCTGTTTCAGAAATCTCACACTGCACATGTTCACATAATACAGAGATAGACTCATTTAATACAGAGATTTAATTCCAGTGGAATCATAAAACACTCAACCATGTTATAAAGAAGTTCCTCTTCATGATGCAACACAGACCAGCGAGCAAAGGTTGGCTCTGTGGTTATTTTGTTTGCGTTTCAGTTGCAGCACCAGTAAGAACATCTAGTGTATACTCTGGTACAGAATGCACAACCACCTGGTTTACGTCCCACAGTGTTGTATTGCTGCTAATAAATTTACAAGTGTATTATTTGCATATTTACAGTTGTAATAATTTTGTATTTGTTTGTTTGGACTCCATAATGTTTAGGAAGCAACTGGCAAACGTGCCAGTTGCAGAAAATAAACATTTAATACAATTTAGACCTCTTTAGGACATTTATTATTTAAATTTAAAGCCTGAATGAACTGCTTAAAAAGCAGTGTTCAAACATTTCCCCACATGGCCCAAAACCCTCTTAATGAAAGCCACAAAATATTCATATTTCTTTCTATTTGAATTAAAAATGCCATATATGCATTTATATTTTTGCAAATTTTTTTCCTACAACAGACAAAACACAATATTCTAATAAAATAAAGAAGTCTGATTTCTGTTGAAAACATAAATATCCGCAACATCCTAAGTATTAATTGTTTTCTTCTGACTTTGTCTGGATTTTTTGCAATCTCGGTGAGAAGAGCGGGATGTATCTCGCTCGTTCGTCGTAAAACATCTGGCTTCATAAAGTCGAGTTCAACCAAGATTATTTTCTTTAGCAAAGTTTAAAAAGTCCAACTTTAAGCTGGAAAACCAATTTTGTGCAATTTTTATTTATTTGGGTTCAAGGTCTGCACAAAATCACTTTGAGGGCCACAAATGTCCCCTGGGTCACACTTTGAACAACCTTGGCTTAAAACATGTTCAGTCATCTTATCTGACAGTCATAGATCTACCCATCTATGTATTGCTTCTTGCTTGTTGAAGACCGGATCACAGTGGCTAAAGTTCCAGGCGGGAATGCCAGACATTCCCGTCGACATTCTGCACTCATTCATGTGGCTCACAAGGCGTTCCCAGAAAGGAAGGCACCTACACTCCCTTCACTGAGTTTCGGTTTTGGCCTGAATGTGCAAAACAAAGTAGCAAGAGAGAAAGAGTTTGAACTGCTGAAGTTCAAGTACAGAGTGTGCTTTGTGCCCTAATGCATTCTGGGATTTGAAGTTGTCCTGTGTAACGTACCATGGACAGTTTGTAATGCATATAAAAGATGATCAGTAGTCAGTATTGATAATGTCATTCACATCACCATCTTTGCTCATACACTCTCACACACATGGTTAATATTTACTCTTTAAAACACAATACCTTCTGTTTCTTTTTCTTTGTCAGTTCTGTGATTTTGTTCTCCTTTCATTAATGTAACGCATCACCTTATATTTTCTACATTGTTATTAAATAATAAAAAAGCTCTTTTCTTGTAGTTTTTCAGCAGTTCTATAACTCAAAAACTCCTCATCCAGAACCGCAATGTAGGGAGTGATGCTGCTGAGCAAATAAAAGAATAAAAGCTGCTGGATGCAATTCCTTCAGGAATGGATAAACTAGTTTGGAAACTTAAATTTCTTTGCTTAAATAAGCCTTTTTAAGAAACTTCTTTAAATACATGTTTGCATAGTGCTGTATAACTGAGCTCTCCAGGACCCTTTTACTCCATCAATCAGTTGTTATCACCTTTCTTGATGCAGTGCAGGGAAACTCCTGGACCAAATAGGGAAATGATTACAAGAAAATCACTATTTCCAAAATGTAAAATGTTGTCAGCTGCCTTGAAAGAGCTGCCCCCACCTGTCTCCGCTGTTTTCTGCTGTTGGAACATTATTCTTTCCAGGAACACTGCAGTGCTGCTACCTTGATGTCTTTCACTTAGGTAAATTTACTGAAAGGATCTCTGCATGGACACACAGATGGAGAGAAAATGGCCCAGAATTCCTCCTTTTTTACGCTCTCAGTTCATTTCTTACATCAGCCTCTTTTTACATGCTTCCCTGCAGGGACTGTTTGCATTTTTCATCTTTTACGAGATGCATTCTACCAACTTAACCCTCTCAAATCCGAGGTGACCTCAAAAATGCAAACTGTTATTCTCTAACCAGCCTTAATGGGCTAAACTGGCTACGCAAACCCAACAGTTGTGCAATAATCACGTGGTTTGGATTCAGGCATTTTCTGAAGCATGCTATATTTTTACATCAACTACATCTTTTCAGCTACCAGATGATTTATGTTTGTAATGGAGATCCAGCTTTTACAGACTGGGCAATTTCTGATCCCCCTCTTTAACCTGCTGATAGCGATTTTAGCCATTTTTAATTTCTCTTTAAGAGAACTAATATAAGACAAAACTATGGCATTGAAAACATTTCTCAAACCTTCCTGTATAAAGAAAAATGATTTTAGCTTGCATTTTCAAAAGGTTAAGCAATTATTACAGAATTTACACTTTAAACCTGCTTATGTTGGCTATTAGCACAGCTAGCATGACAGAACAGCTGTGTTGGTTGGGGAATATTTCTTGTTGCCGTATGTGAGAGCATGCAGGATCCATCCTGAAAGTTCACTTTCCTTAATCGAACTCAGATCAAACTTATTGACGGACAGATTTTCTCTCTGTACTTAAACTGACCTTTAACCCTGTCAGCAGTTCCTTCTGTGCAGCTGGCAATAAAGTCAGCACCGCCTACATTTTAGGCATAAATGAACAATTTCCTCACTTACATGGATCATTAAACGGTTGTGTCTACGTTATATGTGCCAACTCTTAGAATAGTCAATGTGTTGCATTTTCAAGCTGCCTGGTGATGGTGTATTCAGCTCCATCTAGAAAAGTAGTTTGGGTGTCTAATCATGTATTTTTAAAGTTGTGTTTTAGTTCCAGTTCTTCCTTTTTTTTCTTTTTCTGCCTGTTTCGGTAATCACACACCCAGGATGTGTCCTTTTTTAGCTCAGGCATCCTTCCAAAGCTTGGATGTGCCCAGTCATACCTACATGTTGTGCTGTTTGCAGCTGCACCTTTAATTAGATGAACTCTGAGCTGTGGTTTTAGCTGGTGTATGATTAACATGCAATGGATTGCACTGGGAAACCAAAGTGCTTCTGCAATCAGTGGGATGTTTGTCTGTCTGTCGGCCACAGACAGACGAGGAATCAAGATGAATGGGGTTAAAGAATCCAAATTTAAATCGGCCAGTAAAATTCCCCGATTTCTTCTCGGAATGTCACATTATTGTGTGACATTCTGGTCTTTTTATCCCTAATTGCATTATCAACTATTTCAAGACATTACCTCATACAAATAGTGAAATAGTGAAGTAATCTACTCCTATTGAGTTTGAAAGCATAGAAAACTTCAAATCAATCCAAATCCAATTTGTATTTTTCTGCAGCTATTTTTCGTGTTGCGGTCATGGAGTTGACGAGGCATATAAATATCCCGACAGTCTTCTGTGTACGATGTAAAAGCTGAAGACGCTGAAAAGGTTTCCACTGTTTCTCCGCAGTGGACTTTGCTTACATGAACAAACGTGGCAAAAGTTGCAGTCAGAGTTTATGCAATTCATCACTCAATGAAAGAAAAATATTGATAAAACACTGTTTTCTATCAGAACGTTACAGTCTCTACTGAGATATTGACATTCTTTCCTTTCTTGGCATATCTCATATTTCCAGATCCAGCTGGTGCCTAAACTGTTAGATACGATAAATGTGAATTGTGTGACACTTTTTGGCGAAAAATATTTAATCTTGTCAAACATATTTTAAAATATTTTGTCTTAGATCTCATTCCTCGACCATCTGTTTCTGTGCTCTTGTTTGCCAAGTTTTGACTAAATTCCTGGATCTCTTTGCACGTGCAGGCCGTGACTTGAATTTGGTTACATAAGCACGGCTGACTTTGAACAACTTCACATGGAAAAAGTTGCTTATATTAGTGATGAGAACAGTTCATCCCCACAAACACCATTATTCTGATTTAAAGTTGTTTTTTTCTATACTTGAGCAACAAATTCCCCTCCAGCTGCACAATTTACAATCGAGAATTGAGGAACACGTTTTCACACAACACCTTTAACATGTCAGTATGAATAAGTGGATGACTGTGCAGCAGGATATTACTGGAAAAGGGCACGCATGCTCCACTGGCCCTCCTGAGCTCAATAAAGGTTAAGCAACTACAATATAGAAGGAATGATGATGATGAAGGTTGGAGAGCTGCTTCCTGATCTTCACACCATCCTCCAACCTTTTTTTAAAGCTGGAAAGAGTTAAACAATTTCTAGGTAAAAAAAGCCAGCCATCCTAGAAATCGAGAAAAGAGCAGGGGTTCTTGCCAGAGGAGTAATGCATTATGTCGGCATCTTCTTGGCCATGATCCCCAGTGAGCGGAGGCCTGTATTAACAAGGTTTGCACGCGCCTCGGAGCGCCGTCGAGCTTAACGCTTCACATTCCTCTGCAGCTTCAGAGCAGCAGAGTGAATAGAGCCATCTAAAACTGATTGTAGCTCTCTAGGATGTTAAAACCCCTTGTCTAGTCAGAGCCCACACATGCAAATATAGTTTGTTTTTCTCTTGCTACTTTGACATCCTGAACTCTGTGAACATTTGCATGCATTTAAATAAAACCTTAGTCTGTTATCCTTGTTGCGAGTTTGAGTCAGCAGGGTGGCATCTGCTGAGTGGCGACCCTGCGTCTACACAACATGCAAGCAGAAATGCACACCCTGACTGCTATAGTGGAGTAGGATTTTTAATTTTTTTTATGTAGCTTTGACCTGGAGACACGTCTGTCAGTGGTTTGCATGTTTTTGGTCCCCAGTTTGTGGTTGGACACCTACGGGAAGGGCCGCCTCCGGCTACACACTAACACGCACGTGGCCTGGATAAATCAGTCAGTGTGCTGAGTGTGCCTCTGAAGAATGAATATTTCATTTATTTGTTTGCTGATCAGACTGCTCATCCTCTGTGTTGCAGAGTTGCTTTCTGATACATACCTGACTCACACAGATGAGCCGTTTGAACATGATTATGTCGTTTCCACCAGGCTTTGTGCTCCCTGTAGTTCAGATAAGTGGGTCATAAACTACATCAGGCAGAATTATGCCAACAAACCATTAAATAAAATGGTTGATGTCAGATAATCTATTATTTTAAAAGACACTAATGCTTTGCTTATTCTTGTTCTCACAATTATGATTCAATAATTCTCACAATTATCCCAACAGAAGTGTTGGGAAAATAAAACATAAATATGATAAAAATGATTTAAAGTTATTTTCATTGAACCAAATTTTTAACATTTCATTTTTAAAAAGCAATTATTCATAAACTGCAGTAATCAGTGGAAATGTCATACTGAACATTGGCATTACAGCAATTAAACAATTCTCTTTTTTTGCATGTTTCAGTTGATGTTTAGACAACTGATCCTCGGTGATGAGCTCCAAGTCTTTGGAGGTTGGGAAGCTCTCCTTGCCATCACCCTAATCTTCAGCTGCACAGATGCTTTGTCTGATACAAACCTGCTGGGAAACTCCAGATCTTAGTCAGAAGAAACATGTTGGAGCTAAATCTGCCTGAGGTTTGGATAATTCTGGGCTCCACATCCTGTCCATCTGATCTCAGATCAGGCTAAACTTTTCCTCTTTTAGGTCTTTTTGGATTACCAAACATATTTCTGTTTGCAGGCCAGAATTATGAGAAATTTCTAACATGTTTTACCAATCAAACGGTTTTGTCCTCCTTGCTTAAAGCTGTTAATCAAATATTGTGAATTATTTTCAGAAATAAAATAACAAACTTTTTTTGTTTTTTTTTTTGTTTTCCATTATTTTCTACATTTTTACTGCGGTTCCTTCCTACGGTTACCACACTAGGAAGATAAAATATCAAGCTTTAAACATCTAATCTATTCTCACAGCATAATTACAAGAGGCACCAACAGTTGCAGGAACTTTCATATTGTCTTTTAGAAAAGCACAGAGATAATAACTAACTGTGCTTGGGTTGCATAATTTGATATCAGAACATCTAGTTAACGGTTCTGTGCTCCAACAGCATCTTTAAAGATCAGTGGTTTAAAGATGGCCGCCTCTGAAGCAACAGCGCTGATACTGAGCCACATCCTGAAAGCTCATCTCACAGCGCGACACTGAAGCTGTTCGTCTGTGAGCGGATAAGCTTCAGGAAGACGGTTTGGATGAAAAGCGACACTGGTTGGTTCAAAGCAACTGACTTTTTATGATTTAAAGAGAAGCAGATGGAAGCTGGAAAATGGGATGAGAAATTAGTTGGTCATATATTTACTTAAAGCAACATGTAAATATATTCTATTCTTTTTAGTATTTCATTTGCTTAGCTGAGCTAAAAATGGTTAAAAATGTTGATGTGCACAACTTGGAGCAGCAGATGTACTGTGCGTGAGAAACACTGATAAAGACTTGAAATGTCAAAGGAGAAAAAAAATGTACCTCAAACCTTTTTGTTTTCTTTTGATAGTGATGTTCATTATCTGGTGCCAATGTTTATCTGGTTTATCTGTTTATCCGGAACACATTACGTTTCAGAAAGTGAACTACAGTTTATGAAACTGCAGCGGATGAAGTTTAACTGTGAGAAAGGTCCCCAAATGACAATGCAGCTTGAAATATGATGCTGCTGCTGATTCTGGTTTTCAGTCTCAGATTTGTAATAATGTCTGTGACACATTGAGATTACCCATCATTGTTTTTGTCAGCATGTGGCACAAAAAAGGCTCATTTATTATTTATTTCTGTCCCTGTGAAACACATGATGAAAGAGTTTTATCATGTTACAAACGCAAATCTGTTTCATTGATGGAGCAACACAAAGTAGTGTGTAAATTTAAAGTGGAAAAATGATGCATGATCAACTCTGGTATCTGGAGCTCCTCTAGAACTGCCGCAGGCCTGTCAGTTAAGTAGACGACCATGTTTTATTGTTTATCCTGGTAAAAACCAGACGCTTGTTCTGCGCTTTGCTTCGTACAGAAGGTCTGGTCCCTCAGCTATTGAGAAATGTTTTGTCGCTGCAGGCTGATGTTTTAAGATTTACCCAGTTGCTAACGTCTGTTAGACGCTCTGGAGCTTTTTGGAAGTTGCCTCCTCTGCAAACAATCATCCTCCTTTTTGATTATATTTGTAATAAATAGAAAAAAATCATGCAATTGTTCTTCTATTCTACATTTAAGATGTAAGTTATGTTGGTTTATGACAAAAAGTCCAGTAAAAACACTGAAGTTTGCATGATTATAATGACATGATGGGGGTATAAATACTTTTATTTTCATTGTATGTTTATGTGCTGAGCTCTTGCTCTAGTTGGAGAAGCCTTTTTCTCATCTCTCGTTTGTTTTCCTTAGTTTTTATCGCTTATTCATAGATTTTTGACTGAAAATTTGAGCAGTGTTTTTATGACTTTGCACGTTTGCTCAGTCTCTTTCCTCTGCTCTCGATCTGTTTTAGTGTTAATCTCTCCCTGTTTGTCGCTCAATCTTCTTACATTACACGCAGTAATGGGATTGAATGCGTCAGTTTCAAATACTGCATGGTCTGGCTCATTCGATTATTACTCCAGCAGGCAGACAATTAACAACCAGACCTCCCAGTTACTGCTTTATAAGTGGACTTGGAGGAGATTGCTGGATGATGACAGCCAGGGAACTCTGATGATGCACACATGAACATACACGGACACAAAACCAAATGATAAAAGCCGCTGAGGCTTGAAGATGCCCTCTTTCTGCCTCACACCCTATCTTTCATCAGCACTCTCCTCTAAAGCCTTATTCATCATTATGTCTTACAGTCCAGATAAGCATGGGGTATTTAACACTTTGGTGAGCAGGTGTCCTTGACGATTAAACTGTTATTGCTGATGTTATTTCCAAGTTTCTGAGCCAAACTTTGCTCACTTTTATAAGAAAAAGTTATTCACTCAAGCAAGGCCACCTCTAAAAGATCTTTTTTGTTTGATTCTTCTTTCTTATTTTCAACAAGGTCTTTTATAGTCTCACAGAAAAAGATGTCTGACATAAGGGCGTCTGACTGAACGGTGTTGAGAGAATCATTAGCTTCTTGTGAATATTTGAAGGTAATCAATTATGTATGAACTTCAGTCTGGTTAACAAAAGTTCTCAATAGAAAATCGGACTCATTACGCAAGTCGGACGTTGGACTTGCGCGCATGAATGCTCTCAATGTAATCTTTCAAGAGCAATTGGGAGAAATCTACTACGGCGGCTCACACACCTGCAGCTACGCACCGTGAATCACGTCTTATCGGCTGAGTCAGAGTTGTGTTTATACGGCAGGTTAATTGAGACTCTCCAGAAGCACAAATTAAAATGGCTCTCTTCTTTGCAGCGCCAACAGCCCAGTTTACAATTGCCCTGCAGACCCAGGAGGGACGCGTGTGTTGCATGTTTTTTTTTTTTTTTTTTTTTAAATATGCTGCAGAGCTCAACGACAGTAAACCAGAATGTATATTTCTATACAAAGTATCTGTTTTTGTCCTCAGTAAACCCAGCTTTAATGGCAGTGGCAGTTTAGGAGTTCTAGATTGCTGATGGACACACACTCTTACATCCACACACAGAGCCGGGGAGATATGGTTTATAGTCCAATTACCCAGCCTGCCTCTTTGATAAAAGGGAGCTCTAAATCTTCAGATCTTTCTGTACAAAGTAAAACTGCTCCCTTTACTTGCCAATGATCCAGAAATCTGATCTGTGTGCAGTTTCCACAGAATGCTGTTAAAACTTGACGTTTTGTCTCTCAATCTGTTGCTTTTTAGATCATTGCAGAAGTTTACATTTGTGCAAGAAACTGTAAAAGTTAGACTGAGGATTTGAGAAGTCTGTGCTTCATTTTAAATTGTGACAAAACAGTTGAATAAATTCAAGAATTGGAATAATTATTTTAAAAACTTTTCCTTTTCAGTCTTCAGTCTTGTTCTGGTTTTGTTCCAATGACCAAAACTAACAAATTTATCAAGAAAAAAGAAAATAAAATGAATATGGAGTAGCAGAGAGCACTGCTGAAAGTTGTCAGAGCGATCATGTTTAAAAACTTTTATATTTTATACACATTGGCTTATAAGACCTAATAAACTGGCACCCAATGAAGGAATTTAAAAGTACTCTCTCGTCAGCCTGACATTTGTCACAGTTGAAAATGATAAAAGCTGCAGTTTGAAACACTAAAAGTCTGACAGCAGTCTGAAAGATGTTTTTTTTTTTTCTGCTCCTCAATAAGCATCGTCATTCTGATGTGTTCAGGTTTATGTCACCGCATTACGCTCAGCACCAGAATAACTGTTTCATATCGGCAATCTATGTAGTGATTGTTTAATTTGCATTTCTAACATGAACAGTCTGTATTTTATGAGGACTTGACTACAATAATGTAGATTTGACTTTTGTCATAATAATCAAACACTGATTATTATGACATGTTATTTGCCCATAATAAGTTTACTTAAGCTTTTGCTACTCATGTAAGGGAATAAAAATGTACACAAGCTGACTGTAGTTTAACATTCTCCCTTTCATTTGGCTTTAGCACAAAGAAAAGAAAAGCTGCAGCTGAAGCAAGAATGGTTTGGGGAAAGCAGTTATTGATTTACCGTTATTTTCAGGCATCAATAAATATTTTTATTTACAAGAATAAAGTAAGAACCAGTATAAAAGAAACTTTCCTCCCAGCTCAACTCCATGTCTGAAAATCTCTGAAGTTGATTGTCTGGTAGATAAATCCCACTCAAACTACAGGCAGCTGTAAACTACAGATTACTGTTGTTTCATAATCCTTTTCCTGGCAGAAAAACCAGATGAACTCCATCCTTCACTTGTTTACGTCCTCAGAGCTCATCCACGCTCCCCACATTGATGACATTTGTAGCAAACGTGCTGTGGACATTCTTGTCCTTTGTTGCTGAAACTACTTCTATTCAGTATCTCACCATTCATTTCATGTATTTTTGTTTTTGTCTCGCTCGCTGTGCATCCAGGTAACATTTCGTCTTCCATATATGGAACTAGTTTCCTGATTTTCGAAGTGCAACTATCACATCCGTTTTTATGATTTTACTTTTAACAGATGTGGCTGTAGAGTCTGATTCAAGGTGCTGCTGTCTCAGCCTCTGGCTTTTTGTTTTTATCTATTGCGATGTCAATGCAACATGCAGGGATACATGCATGCATATACAAAAATCACACACGTCTGACAAATGAGTTAATGCTAAATTAATATAAATTCTCTACCTCCCAGAGATATATGTAACAGAATATGTCTGCATTGATTTAAACCTGCTTCTGTTTCTTTTTTCTGTATTTGATTAAAATCTACGCGGCTTGACCCCCTCAGTTGGGAGATATATCCTCCCATCCATCCTCTTAATCTCCTCCTTTTGGCCATTCATAGTTGCTATTGGCCTGGTCGTCATGGTTACTGTACAGTCGGCGTCTCTGAGCCCTCGTTCTGACTCGCGCTTCCTGGATCAAAGAGATTTACAGTCACTCTTATAGGCAGACTCTCACTATCGGGATTCTTATTGATCTTTGTGGATCAACTTTACAACGGCCTTTCATTCATAGATCCGTCTGGTGAGAAAAGTGCAGACACGGGTTCTCTTTATGCCATGATGATTAATCGCCTGGCCTGTCTGTGTGCTTTGTATTATAGATAAGTGCGTGCACTCAGAAGGATCTCTGATATTAACACCTCCCACCAGCCTAATAAAGGCCATCATAATATATTAGCCTCTGTATAAATATGGAAAGCTCTATTCTGCTGCATGGCGTGAAGAAGGTATGGCATTTTACTCCACACTGAAGAAGAGTGAGGTGATACATGAGCACTCTGTGAAAACGGAGGCTGGCGCATTTACCTGGAAGCAGCAAGAGAAAAAGGTTCCCTCTGTGTGTACGGCCTTGTCTCGTGTATCACCTCCTGCCTTGTAAAGAGGAAACTGGCAGACGGGAGACAGAGAGAGAGTGCAGTTGCCATAGCGTCACGGTTTTCTCTCTTAAGTTTGATTGAAGGAAATGCTCTAACCATTTCATCTCATCATTCATAGATCTCAGTAATGCAGATCATGTTGATGTTTTACTCTTTCACGTCTTAATTTTTTTATATTCGTATTTCTTTTGTAGGTTGTGTGTTGCTCCCTATCCTGTTTGCTCTTTTTCTGTTTCTCAGCAGTTTTGAGTGTCACACCCAAGGGTAGGAAACCTTTGGCCCCTGTTGCCATAACTGCATCTATATTTGCAGGACAGGAAGTGTAGGATTTTATTCAGACACTTCATATTCCAAAATAAATCTGTCTCCTGTGGAAAACCATACGGCATTCCCTTGAAGTGTCATCAGTTGAACTTTGTTTATGTTGTATTAAGCTTTAAAGTGAAGATATCATAGTTTTTGATCCTTCCTCTTCACATTTAAATCATTCAATTGTAGTCCTAAAATCTTCAATTCTTTGTTTGTGTTTTTTCTTTTATCCCTGTTCTGAACTTCATCTGAGCGCATCTAGTTTTGGTGGTGTTTCTTTAAATGCAACTGAGACATTTCACCCAGCCCCTTCTCGAGGTCGGCCATTTTTGTAGTTTCACAGCAGAGATTGGATTATCTAGCAGTGCAGAAATGACTCTGAATGAACTTGGATATCATTTTCACCAAGACATGGATGATAAAAACAAACTGTTTATGTAAAGACACTTTTCAAAACATGCAGCACAATGTAGTTCTGCAACAAATGCTGTGACATAATAGTTCAAAAGTCTTAATGGAAAATGTTGAAAACTGAACAGATTGAAAAATATCTCCCAAACAGTGTGTAGATATTTACATAGCACAATGAGAGACTGAACTGAACTTTCTGCACTCCTAGAAACTCAAAGTAAATGACAAAATGTATTTTGTCATTTGAAAGTTAAGAAAAGTTTATTGTAAATGTAGAATATTTTTATTTAAACGCATAAAAAAAAATTCTGTTAGCTATGAGAATCGAGTCATTTTTACTTCTTTAAATATTCAGGTTTGATGTTTACAAACATTTTTGGATTAAATTTTGAGCATTGTAGTCATTTCAGAATAAAACTAATCCCTAAAAAAAGTTTCATAATGATCGTGCCCACAGTGGACCTGCAGGTGTTTCTCTGCATGCAGCAAGCTAGAGAACTATGAGTTACTATGAGTTACCTCTGCAATCAGCCAGCCCTGATTTAACACCTGGTGACCTCATTGTTTGTATCAGCAGCAGCATGCTCTCCTTATGTCTGCTGTTTTATGCTTCTTCCTGTCATTTCCGTTTGTTTTATGTCATCTGAGGCCATTAGGACCCTTGTCAGCTGGCTGAGCTGCCTGTCATCTTACTGCCACCCTTGCTGCTTCTATTAATTATACAGATGCCAACACAGGATTTCCTGTAGCTTCCCTGCTAATCCCGCAACACCTCTGGGACACTTCCTGCACCATCTACCGTCCTCTTGCTCATGTGATTAGTTATGACTGATGAGATAGTTGCTTATATGCGTTTATTTTTGTGTTTTGCTGTGGGAGAAGATGTGACAGATGGCACCGTCCGCGAAAGAATGAGCAAATGCAATGGCATCCATGATATGCAGACCATTATGTAAAAAAATCGTCCAGATTTGGGATTTTTTTTTTTAAACATTCATTTTGATTTGCCAAGTTTTGTAAGTTTCCTGTAATAACAAGAGCACTCTTGTCTTGTGTCTTTCTGTTAGATAACAGCAGGCACACTGGTAAAGACGGGATAATCAGGTTAAGAGCTGCGGATTAGGCCTCTGTGCTCTTTGCAAGCCTTTAGGTAATCTGTCATCCTGAAACAGGACTTTGGTTTTCTCCATGTATACATTTTATTCTGCGAGTTTCTTGGAGCTGGAATTAAAGTATCGGCGCTTGACATGTTTGAGGATTACATGGGGACCGGGTGAAAGCCCATCTGGCTCAACAGTCCTGCCAGCTTCCCCCCTGAAACATCTTTGTGTTTGTGTGTCGGCCTGGTCAGGCTGTGCTGAGAGAACAGGTGCTGCCTGGGGGTGAAACGAGAGCAAGAGAACTAAAGCACAGCAAAGAAAAAAAAAGTGAGGAATCACAAACATTTTTGCAAATGGAAAGGAGAGTTTTAAAGCATTAAGATGTGCACCATGGTAAATCAGGATGTTATCTAAACGTTTGATTTGCATAAATTAATGAATTAATACATGTAATCAATTGAGTTTTATTTTTTTCACTTGAGCAACTGAAATAAATAAATTTTCTGATGATATTCAATTTTATTAAGATGCTCCTGTACATAAATAATCCTCTCCTATTTATGTACAGAGAGGTCACTCTGTTCAACCGTCTGTGTAAAGAAAACAGGATGAAACAGAAGGAGACATTTTTGTCTCCCACCTGACAAACTTGGGATCTTCTGTGTGGGCATGTCTGGACTTTCCTACTTTGACACAAAGGAACAAAAACACAAACCTGTTTCAGAGCTCCAGAAATGCTCATGTAATTATATTTGCTTGGGCATGCTGTGGACTTGTAGTTTCTTTTTAAATACAGAATATTTTTTCAGGGAAACTCATGGTCACAAATACCTCAGAGTATTAGTGAATGCAAATATTTAAAGTATAGGTTAACCCTTTATATGAAGGTAATGTGGTAATTAGTGGACTGTGATGTTTAATGCTCCTTTAGACGAAATGGTTCCAGATACTCCCTCATTAACCGCGCAATTAAGAACCCTGAAGGATTTCTGTGGAGTTTTGGATCGACTCCAGTTTTACAAAGTGACATAAGAGCAGGTTTATAATGGGAAAGTAAGTTGGAAAAGGCTCAGTGGAATTTACTGACAGGCTATTTGCATGTCCTTATGCATTATTTGAAAGTAAAAGTGACGTGCTCACGCTATGAGTATTTTTTATTTTTATTTGCATCAAAGTTATGACTATCAAGCAGCACACAGATTCCTAATAAAAACAACTTCTTGTGCAAGTGAGTACCTACTTTAAACTGCAGTTAATTTCTGCAAACACAATACAGAAAATAGTTGCAGGACTTCTGATAATTCAGTCGAAGAAAGTATAAAATATTCTCATTCTTCAGCTGAAAATGTGGATCCTATTTAAATTTGAGTGAGCAGCGAAATGCATTTTCTTCATCTATGTTGGATCTCAAAAACTGCAGTGCGTCTGTTCTGTCTCAGCTGCTGCTCTTCCTGAATGGATGAATATAAAATAACCTTCAGGAGTTTTATCTTGTTACTTATTGCCTTTTAAACACTCAATGTTGCTTCAAATTAACACCAGCATCACTGATAAAAGTTAACAATAATTGTAGTTCAGCACTGCTGAGAGTTTAGTATCTTGGCCCCATTCCCAGTAACAGACTGGTTACCTTCAAAGTAGCTGAAATTTTCCCTGAATGAGCGACGCTGTTGGACACGACTGACTGGGGAACAAATCAATGAGGCTGAAATCATTTCATTTTGATATATAGATGCTAAATAAAGTGTCACATTTTTTTTCTCAACACAATGTTATAAAACTCAAATGACAAGATGGTTTATGGGTAATTTGATCAGCATTAAATAACTCCTCTGATAGCCGCTTTATTCTGTTTTGATAATTTTGTTTTTTTTTTTCTCTATAATATAAAGATATTTTTGAAAATCTTAATTGCAGCTTCTAAAGTCTAATTGCATGAATATAAAAAGGAAAATATGATCTTGGAATAGTTCATAGCACCTGCAGTGCATTCAGTTGTCTGAGTTTTATTCTCAGCATTTTAACCACCTTCTCTCTCTGTTATGCTTATGTGTGTGTGTGTGTGTGTGTGTGTGTGTGTGTGTGTGTGTGTGTGTGTGTGTGTGTGTGCGTGTGTGTGTTTCCTTTTACAAAGAGTGGTGAGAGAGATTTGTTTTCACAGCAATGAGACTGAACCATGGCTGTCTGAGTTGGATGTCTAAACTTCGGTGTCCTGTTCTGCAGACACTCTTCCTTCACGCCATCTTTTTCCCAGCATGCTTGTGTCTGTTGGAGGAGTCAGAGCTGTCATGGATTTGAAAGGCTGCAGGTGCTCCTGTTTTTTTCCAGGAAGGAGGAGCAGCTTCTTGGAGAGGCGCGTATTCCATCATCGTCTTGTGATTTTCAGACAGAGCTGCTCTCAGACCTATTTTTGTATTTGTCTGACTTCCTTCTTTGCACTTCACAATGAAAATGAGCTAATTTAATCAAGTTGTTGATTTTTTTTTTACTTTTTTTTTTTTTAAAGATATTGCTGAAGGCCATATCCCTGTCTGACCTTTTCCATTGTGACGGGTCATTGGTTTGGCACTTTGGCTTGCATAATCACCCACGTACTTCCGATCTGTCATACTTTATATCCCACTTTCTGTTTGCTGATGTCAAAAGCAATTCTGGGATTGGGATGAGCCATGGGTTTGCAATGTACTAGTAGGCATGCCCCTACTTGGCTAAACCTCAGATCCTGGTTTGGTGCACTGTCCGCTGGATCGGCTGCAAACCTGCACTGGCCCCTTGTGTTGCACAGAGAGCATTGCACCACGTCTGTCACTCGCATTTCCATTTAATACATCCACCTTCTGTCAGTCGACTGGCTGATTACTAAAATTGATTAATCAATATTTATCTCTGTTGTCCCTTTCCTTCAAGCATTTAGATTGAGCATTACAAAAGGAAAAGTTAACAAAGAATAAAATGTTTCTGTAGAAGTTTAGCTTAAAATTAAAATCTGATTCAAATATTTTGCCAAGAATTGAGATATTAAAACTCTCAAATTAATTCTTTAATGAAAAAAATATTTTATTCTAACTTTAAACATTGAAAGTGTCTTAACTCTGCAAGTAACACCATAAAGGCCCTGAAAGCGAAGGGCTCTGCTGCTAAACCCACTTTGAAACTTGAAGAACCACAAGTAGCCCTGCACTCTAGGAGCTTTTTCAGGAAGATGGAGGACGCATGATGAGTTCAATGTTAAATTTATTGGGAACCAGTAAAGTTCAGTGTATCCCAACATTAGAGAACATTAGAGAAATATGACATCTTGAATTTATTTTCAGCATTTTGGATGAGTTGAAGATTATTCAAGGAGCTTGAATAAATGAGTACATCTGGATGATGACTAATTGCCTGACTTTAAATAAATGTAGTATTTACAAGGTAAAACTAAATGGTCTAAGCACCAAACCCTGTGAGACTCCATGAGTAACTGTGGCAAATGATGAGGGCAAAAGAGCTCCATCTGATTATTCTCTTGCCTTGGAACCAAATAACTTCATTTGATCAGTTGTTAGTCGAGGTCAAATAAGGAAGGAAACTTGAACAGAATGATCGCTTTCCGTAGAATTATTCTGACCTAGATGATGATCTTCTTTTTCCATTACTTCTGTGAACTTGTGTTTTTCAAACTGAGAAATTGGCTTTGTGTCGTTTTTTGTCTATGCTTCATTAGTCCTAAAAAAATAATAATAATAATTCATGAGAAAATACTTATTGCTGTTCCTCCCTCACTGGCCCCAACAAACCAGTCTGCTGCTCTTGCCCGCTTTTATAACTTCCCATTTTAGTGTGCGTGACGATTTTATCTCTTGTGGTATTGCATACAGAAAGGGTTAGCTAACTGACACAAAGGCTGTGTATGCGTAAGATAGTCGAGCGTTACAGTCACTAGTGACAGCATCTGTGACATGGACATAACAGGACCCAGACATGTGGAGGTTCATATTTCGCACCAAACCTCACAACCAAGAGGCAAGTGGTCACTTTTTATTTCCGAGTGGACTTGATAATAACCTTCATCTGATGAGAAGTCTGAGTGTGAGTGTGAGCGTGTGTGTGTGAGCGTGTGTGTGTGAGCGTGTGGGTGCCCAAAGCTTCAGGCAGCTGTGTGTGAAGTGTGATATTTTTAGGAGGAGAGCGGGGGGGTGGTCTGTCTGTGGTTGCTTGTGAGGATTTCCATCTGATTGAGATGTTAATCTGCCTCCTTAATTTCAGTCTCGTTCAGGAGTTTCTGATAATTCGGAAACACACTGACTCTTTGGTCTACACCGAAAGATTAAAGTCCATAAAACCACACAGGAAGCTGTTTTTAGACCCCTGTCGAGATCTAGCTGTTAACATGTGGCTGGTCCGACATGTTGGTTGATCTCTGCCCCTGTACCGGGAAGCTGAGCTCTAGCGTGTTGAAGGTATCAAGCAGGAAGGAAGTGAGATTGGTTCAAGAAAAGAGGAAGTGAGAACAGGGAGGGAAGAGAGGTTTCCTGTTGCTGATCTTACAGCCCTTGTGCCCTCCATCACTTCCTTCCACCCCAGTGTGACTGTGTGTGCAAAATTCTGTCATTTTTCATTAGTGTGCCTGTAAATGAGGAGGAAGCCTGTGTTGTGAAGCTTCCTGTAACTGCTGCTAACTGCTGCGTTGAATCACTTCTTATAGAACCAGTCTCAGATCACCTGGATAGAGAGGGAGTTTGCCAATATTAGAGATCAGGTAAGCTCTCACCAATGTCTGAACGCAGCTCTTACCTCACTGCAACGTTTCTGCAGCTTTTCATCCACTTCACACACTTTGTTTATTCCTCTGCCCTCAGGATGTTTAATCCACTAATCAGAAATAATAAAAACATACTTGAAGTTTTTACTGCATACACTGCATTGCAGAGAGCCTAACTCTGGAACTGACCAGTCAGAGAAAGGTTGACTCATTCTCTGCATCATCTGTGTCTTTATTCAGTTCACTAGTTTTTACTATTCAGCTTCTTGGAGAATGTAAATTGGATATCCTTCCAGCAATATCCTTCCAGCAATCATTATTTCTCAGAGACCCTCAGAGATTGAATGTGTTGTAATGTGTTTTGCACCTCACATTGATTTGTGGCAAAAAAGAATCTCTAAGTGAAACTAAGTTTTCTTTTTTGATTTAAGTCCTGTTTGTCCAAGTCCACAAAGAGACATGTTGCTACTAAGCCTTCATGATTCACCGTCATGTTCTGTAGCTGGATCCTCAGACAGGCACTCAGACTGAAACACAGGTATATATTAGTCTATATTGCTGTTTGCTAAAAATCGCAAAAGGGATGTAAACAGTTTGGGAACAGTGATGGTTGCAGGGAGGAAAGATTCCTTTAACGCTTCTTTGTTCACTGAGGATGCAGCAGTGAAGCTCATCGCTTCATGCATGGAGTTGGACACTTTGTCCATCACTGATGTCATCCATCACCTGCGTTGAGTCCAGGAGCGATCAGAGCACAGAGCTGGCCTTCTATCGGCTGCAGATACGCTGCTGCTCCAACATCCTTCACCGAGCATCAGAACAGCAAAGCATGAGTAAAACTGGTTAAATGGTTCATATTTTGGTTTCTCAGCCAATGTTTGTGGGTCTGCTGGACCCTCTGCAGTTTATTGTTTGAAATTCAAAATATTGATAACTTTGATAACATTGAAATAAACAGCAGATATGGTTGATTTTTTTTTTTTTTGCCTTTTGGCCTTGAAAGAAGCATTTGAAGAAAGAAGTATTACTGTTTCATGTTTGCTATATGACAAAAATAGCAAAAGAAATAAACATTTTTATTCAATATAAAAGTAAACCTTAATCAAAACTTAGTTCACACTCAAATCCAAACAATAGATTTCATTATAAATGAAAAACAATCTAAATGTTTTCTGAATTATGTTTATAGAAAACTACCTAGATCAAGGCCAATGAGTCAGAGTTAGAAAAAGTGTTTTGTTTCCGTTCTGCAACAATTAAAAGCAAAAACAAACATTTCACCAGACTTTATGTCGGCTTATGTTTGTGGCTGGTGCATTTTTGATCAACATGTTTTATCTTCATTTTATAAAGTTTCTCACTGTGCGTAGAAAACCAACTTTTTTTTTTAATTCAATTAATAAAACAAATTACATTTCTAATTACCTGAGATGCAGCTATATTAGAAGAAAGCAGGTTAGGGAGGAGCAGGAGTGTAAGAAGACTTTATGTTTGATAAGACCTGTTTTTAAGTGACTGGCTGTGCAGACTGTGAGCTCACATCACCCTCTCTCTGCCACCTCCTACCTCTGCTGTGTTGAATTATGGGAAAGAACAAAAATATACCTTTTAAATAGGAAGTCATAAATAAACACGTCGAATTAAATTTAGCCCATCTGATTTGCAGATATTTCGCTTACTTTTTTATTTGTACTTCTCTTGTTTTTTCGCCTCTCTTTCATTGCCTTTGTGGTGAGATCTACACCTCGTGCATTTTTCGCTCTCTCTCTCTCTGACACAGATGTTTGCGTTCCACAAGTTGGGTGCAGGACTGTGAGAATAACTGCAGGCTTCTTCCTTCCTGCTCTGTTTAGTTGCCTTTCACTTCAGCTGTGAGGACACAACGCTAATCAGACAGAGGCACAACAGGAGATATGATGGGAGAGAAAAAGAAGAAAAAGCATTTCTAAACATCATAGCAGGACACCCCTGCTACAGGAAAGTAGATAAAGGCTGAAGGCGGAGAGATTGCTCTCGTTTTTTTTTTATTTGTTTTTTCTTTTACCTGCAGCCTGCAGTGTAGCCCCTAACATGAGTGCACAGGAGTTTGAAGTGTGCTTGTCCTCTGATGAGAAGTTTGAGATGAGTTGTGTGAGTTAGTGCAGTGCTTTTTGTGTTATGGATGAGGGAAGGATTACACAACAGCTTGGAAAATGCTGAGATGGAAAAGGAGAAGAGAAAGTTCAAGCTGAGCCGCATGCTGTCCCTTTACCCGTTCAGAAAGAGCAAGTCCCTGACTGGCAGCCCTGCTCACTGCAGCAGCTGCAGATCCACAGCTGCAGCTGCCACTGACCTGCCACCTGAACCCAGGAATGAGTGGACGGTAAAGTCATGACCTCTTTGCAAAGTTTACATTTGGAAAAATGTAATTTATTGTTATTGCAGCGTTGCATGTTATCAGTATCTGATCAGAAACAAGGTGAAACGCCGTGGTGTTCAACCCATTCTGGTTTCCTGTTGTCAAATACATTTCCAAGCTACAGTGGTCGCCTGCTGTCGAAAGTTTCCGTCTTTAACACTTTAAATTCATGCATGATAACTGATTGGTTAACCTGAAAAGGCTTTTGATTTGTCTTTTTATGCTTGAGATAATTGACAATTATATGAACGGTTTTAATCTTTTAAAACTGATACTTGTTCCTAATTTGGAACCAGAACTTAACATGATCTTCATAAAGTTGTGCTAGTTGTGACCCTGTTAATTTGTTTCAACTGGAAGTTCTTCCACCTCCACTAATTACTAACCAGTACTAGTATTTACTCTCCACTTCCATTTGCAGGCAATAATTAGGCTTGTTTTTTAATCCTGCATTCAAGGCTTACAGTTGTATTTAACAAATGACAATATCATGTAAAATATGTTGTTAGCAAAGCAATTCAAAATTCAAATCTATTTCATAGACTCCTTATACACACACACACACCCCCCCCCACCCCCCCACCCACACACACACACACACACACACACACACACAGTGATGAATTTTAAAGGTTTATTTCTGTTAGTTTTGGTGATTCTGGTTGACAGATAATGAAAAATCAAGTATATCAGAAGATTCAGACTTTACATAAAATTTTACATTAATAAATAAATAAATAAATTTAAATATTATTTTAAAAAAAATGTTGACCATGCACTATATAGTTAATGCACTCAGTAATTGGTTGTGGCTCCTTTTGCATGAATTACACCATCAGTGGGCTGTGGCATGAATTTTCCTGCTGGCAAACAGCAGGAAAGTACATAATGCTCATCACCTGACGGAGTCATGAAATGCTATAAAACACTTTGTTTGACTGTGAATTTCCCTCAGACTTTTGAATGGACTTTGTGTCCCTGTCCTCTCCAGGCTACGGACTTTTCTATTGATTTTGCATCTTTTTCTGCCGTGTTTTTTTCCTTTCTCTTCACTTCCCATCACTATGGCTGGACAGGGTCCCATGAGAAAACACCTACTTCTTGAAAATGTACTTTCTGTGGCTTATTCTACTTGTGTGAAATCTTCTGGACAGCAGTCAGTTTGTGAAATCCGTAGCATAACATTTCAGTGTTGTAAGTTGTTCATTTGCTCTTTGCAATGAATCTATACTTGAATTTGATATTTTACATTTAATTGCTGGAGTAAATGGATTTAGATGGTAAGCTTCCTTATTGTAGATTTATTGTTGCTTGCAGAGAAACAAACAAGACACAAACTAGTTTTGCTTTTGATGCTTTGATACTTTTCTGCTGGTGTTTAGTCAGCGGCCCTCCGCCCTGTCAGACCTGCCTCCAAAGGTCTTTGATCGAGAGGTTGAAGCCAAGGTTAAGCAGCTTGTCAGAAAAACAAACAATGAACCACAACTGTTCCCTTTTTGTCATCGGCTGTGTATTTCCATTTAGCATCGCAGGCACCATGCTTTCCACAAAGACGGCGTCAAAGTGATGAGAAGCTGCCGGCTGTTATCTGTCACACTGATGCGCACGTTTCTCTGTTTAATGCCGCTTCCTCTTTCTGAGGAGTTTTATTTTGATGTAGTTCTACTTACACCAAGAGACAAACTTCTGTGGAAACATCAACTCGTCTCACATTTTTTTGCACATTGCAAAGAGCTCCAATTTTATACTCCTGGGCTTTTCTCTTTTTAGGAAGATGGAGACATCAAGGAGATCAACATCACCCATGTGGTCAAAGAGGGCTCAGAGAAAGCTGACGCCTCTCAGTTTGAGCTGCTCAAGGTTTTGGGACAGGGATCCTTCGGCAAGGTAATGACTCACCTTCCCTCTGTATGCCTGTTTGCTGCTTTCTTAACTTCAAATGTTAGATGTAACATTTGACATCCAACATCTTGGTGTTTTTAGGTGTTTCTTGTACGAAAGGTGACCCCACCAGATGCCAACCAGCTGTATGCCATGAAGGTCCTAAAGAAGGCAACTCTTAAAGGTACAGATGTTTGCAATTTTTAATTTTTATTTTAGCGTTTGATCATTCAGAGATGTACTTTCCCAAGCTACAGGAAAAGGTTTCACATGGGTTTCAGTGGAATGCCTTTTTTTGTTGTTGTTGTTGTGGGTTTTTGCCACATTTTCTTGTAAGAGGTTATCTACTTTTCCTGTTAGTCACATACCGGTGACTGAGCAAAGACCACCACCACCCTGCCCCGCCCACATGAACTTTCTGTGGGTTTTCGCAGGTGGTGTGGTCTCATCAGTTGTATAAACAACATGCAAAGCACATGGTTCTCACAGTCACCAAAAAATTCAAAAGAAACGCTTGCTTTCATGGCTTTTATAAATTTCAGTACATTTTATTTCAGGGTAAAGGCATAAATACTGATAACAGTTGGAACTAAATATTTTTTTAACTCCGAGACTAAATGTTTTGTGTTTTATGTCAGTTTGGAAATCCCCCCAAATTATTGCTTGCTAAAAACAAGAATAATGTGTTGGGTTTTTTTTTTAGATACAATTTGCTCTTGAAACACATTTATAATTTATGTTAATCATACATAAATAGAAATATGTGCAGAAATTTGCACTTCAGCTGTCACAACTGAAGTGCGAATTTCTGCACATATTTCTATGTATGTATTAAATGCTTGCACTCTGATGAACACGGTCTTCGTTAAATGTATTTTCTTTCAAATGGGTTTATTGCTCATTAGTCTTCCAATGTATCCCATTTTCAAGTCGTGCATCAAGTATTAAAACTGTGAATAAATGCACTGAACGCTTCTTCCTTCCTTTCAGTCAGAGACCGTGTGAGGACCAAGATGGAGAGGGACATCCTTGCAGATGTCAACCACCCATTCGTTGTCAAGCTGCACTACGGTGAGCCAAACCAAAATCACTGTAACTGTTAAACCTTGATGTTATAATTACTGACCACTAGAGGCTGTGGTTCAAGCGCTGAATGATCAATCTTGTTTTTTTTTTTTTTTTTTGCTATGTCAGTAATTTACTGTTCCCTTCAACTTGGCGCATTGATTGTTGTGGTTTATTTAACATAAAAGCCAGCGGCGTTTATCCTCCCGCTGAGTCCGTTAGCCTCGATGTGGTCGGCGACAATGCAGCGTTTTCTGCTGGTGTTGTGTTTTTTGGCGGGCTGGTCACGTTTCTCGGCAGCGTGATGCTGTCTGACAACAGGTGTCACATCAAAATCACTTTCTGTGACTGTAAAGGGCGATAGACTCACAGGTACGTCTTGAAGATCAGCGAGAAGAAGAGGTCACTGGAAGGTCACAGGTGACTTTGTTGTGATCGTGCTTTGCTTGAAGCACTGCCTCCAGTGGTCATTCAGGACTCAGAAAACCGCAGCTACAGTCCTAACTTTTGTTTTTCTTCCACAAAATGGGTTCTGTTGTAGCATTTCAGACTGAAGGGAAGTTGTATTTGATCTTGGATTTCCTCCGAGGCGGAGATCTTTTCACCAGACTCTCTAAAGAGGTGAGAGAAACTTGAGAATCATTTCCAAAGGGGATTTTATTCAATCATTAGCGAATCCAGCTGATTAGTTTTGAGCATTTCCTTGCACTGTTCCTCTCTTGTGACGCTCTTCCTGTCTCGTGGCCGCTAGGTGATGTTCACAGAAGAGGATGTGAAGTTTTATCTAGCAGAGCTTGCTTTAGGACTGGACCACCTTCACAGCTTAGGCATCATTTACAGAGACCTCAAACCTGAAAAGTAAGTGCAACGTCTCAAAAAGCAGAAACTCTCTGCATCAAACCAGCAGACAAAACATCCACACTAATAAAAATGTCATTTACTTTTACGTTTTTCAGACTTTTCTAGAAAATTGAAGTATTTAAACATTGATGCAGCACCAGAGGGCTTTGAAGTTTTAGTGTTTTTGTCAAACCAGAATGAATCGTTTTATTACTTTCTGAGATTTTTCATTCTTTTCAACTTTGTAATTTGATGCCTCTGGATCTAAATGATGTAACTTTTGGAGAGATCTGAATAAAATCTTCATGATTTACAAACAGTTGAGTTATTCATTCAAACTTTACAGAACTCTTTTCAAACATAATGATCGCTACTACTTCTGATCGCTTTCTCTTGTCAGACCCTACACTTTAATCACATTTAAATTCATTGTATATAGATATATTTTTTTATTTGTTGTGTTTGTTCTGCCTAAATTCCCCTCTATGGGGTTTGTAACGATGCAGTTGGGCTTGCAATCCTATTTGAGACTAAATTATTCTCAGTCCTGTCTAATAAGTAAGCACAGTGCTACTTTATTATTTTCTGTGACTTAACTTTGCCCAGCCTATTGAATATTTATGCAGCCAGTTTCTCTCATCTTTGAAGGAAACTAAGAATCATTGATTATAAATGTCCCTCAGTGAACACATCCCCTGTTATCTGGCACATTTATGCATATCTGTGTGAACTAATATTTTGACATGTTGATTTTTTTCTCTTCCATTTTTGGTCCACATTGGCATAAATCCAAATACATGATCTGAGACCTGGCATGGGATTTGTGCATATCATTAGGCTCAATCAGAAATCCCAGATCAAGTGTAGAAACATCACTAAACATTTTTCTACGTTATTAATATTTGATAAATCGGGGTTTGTCTGTATTCAACATTTCAAACCAATTCTTGTCAAGTTGTGTTTCTTATTCCCCCTGGAGTTGTTTTCTTCTCAGTTTTTGAACGTCTCATTTTAATTCTGGTTATTGTGTGTGTTTTTTTTAGTATCCTTCTGGATGAGGAAGGACATATCAAACTCACAGGTGAGTCTCCTGTCTGCTCCTTCACCTTTCAGTAATTAATTAGTGCACATCTCACTGACCTTCAGCAGTCGCAGTGCAGTGGGAAACTTATCAGCATGCAGTTTCCATTGTTAATTATTACACTTTATCTTATTGTCAGTCTGGGTTCTGCTGTCATTTTAAGCTTTGAAGAAGTGACATACACTGCACAGACGTATCTTTGACTAGACCAACATATCTTTAAACCTTTTTTTATGTGTTTGGAAAAATGTGTTTTAATCTAAATTAAAACCGTCAGAAACGTATATACATTTCTCTTTATTGAAATGAATTATTTTGATAGATAATACATTATTTATTGAATTATTGAAACTTTCTGAAGATATTCTAGTTCACTGAGATGCAGCTGTTAATCACTTACATTGTGCAGCATGTTATTGTTATAAAAATTGTTTCGTCTACTCCAGATTTTGGCTTGTGCAAAGAGGCCATCGATCATGAGAAGAAGGCGTATTCGTTCTGCGGTACTGTCGAGTACATGGCGCCAGAGGTTGTAAACAGGCAGGGCCACATCCACAGCGCTGACTGGTGGTCGTTTGGGGTACTGATGGTGAGGAGATTGAAAGAAAAGAATGTTATTAAAAATGTGTTTTTCTAAACGTTTCTTCATGTATGCTGACTGAAAGTTTCTTCTGCTAGTTTGAGATGCTGACAGGATCTCTGCCGTTTCAAGGGAAGGACCGTAAAGAAACAATGAATCTTATATTGAAGTGAGTAAAATCAGTTGGCGGGAATATTTGTGCACCAGTTCTTTTGTCACATATTGTCAGTCCTCCTCAGGGTGCAATAATTAAAGCTGTTCCGTATGTTTCTCTGCTGCAGGGCACGCCTAGGAATGCCTCAGTTCCTGAGTGCAGAAGCCCAGTCTCTGCTCAGGGCTTTGTTCAAGAGAAATCCTGCCAACAGACTGGGTTAGTTGATTAAGAACATGGTTTTCACCAAAGGCAGAATTTCTGACACAGTTTGAGAAAAGGGTTATTTAGATCTGTATTTGCAGTCGCTTGATGCTGCGAAAATGTTCTGTTGTGCTTCTAGGCTCGGGCGCTGATGGTGCAGAGGAGATAAAGCGGCACGGCTTCTTCTCCACTATAGACTGGAATGTGAGTGTTTGAGCTCCTGAGGACATTTAAATTGCACATAGATTTCTAAAAATGGTTCTCGAATCAGCAGAGGTAACAAAAAATATCAAATCTCCTCAGAAACTCTTCCGAAGGGAAGTAAAGCCTCCGTTCAGGCCAGCCGTCGCCCGCCCAGACGACACCTTCTACTTCGACTCAGAGTTCACTTCCCGCACTCCCAAAGGTCAGAACTTAGTCGTAGCGTGATGCGGCAGCCTGTGAAGTCATACGTGTTATTTGACGGAGTTCGTATCATGTTCCAGACTCTCCTGGTGTGCCGCCCAGTGCTGGAGCTCATCAGCTGTTCAGAGGCTTCAGCTTTGTTGCATCCACTCTGTTGGAGGAGGAAGGCTCAGCAGCGCCGCCGCAGCCGCCGCCACACCCGGTGGTCCAGGTCAGCCGGAAAAACACGTTTTTATTCAGCGTTGTGTGACGCTGTGAGAGAAATCATAAGAAAGAATGAGTGAACAGCGATGGTGAATATTTTGTCTAAAAGTAGATTCCTTCATAGAGATGCCTGCAGAACCGTTCTGCCCCCAGATAGAGATGACAGAAATAAATGTCTATATTCCCACCTTCTGCAGCTAAAATAGTGATGAAACAAAATAGCGATCTAAACATGGCTGCATATATGTTAACAGCCTTAAAGTGCTTAACTTTGGGGAAAAAATTACATGAAACTATATTTTTGGTGCTGTTGTGCATCACTTCTGCAAATGAATTAACAAACTTCTCCTTTATTCTATGTTTAAAAGAAGCTTAAAATATGATCGCTTGCTAAATTTTTCCTCTGCGGGACAATAATTTTATGCATTTCTATTCTAAACTAGAACAGAAATTAATCCCAGTCCTCTGTTTTCAAGTATACTTTATTTCAATTCCGTGCAATAGAGTAACTAATGAATTATCGTGATGTTAAAGGAAAATTATGCTTTTAACTATATATTTTTGTTTTATTCCTCTCCTGCAAATCTATTGTATACATTTCCAAAATATTTGTTTAAGAATTACTGTAGTTTTAGTATTTTAAAACCAATATTTTGGACCCCGATGCTTGGATGCAGAATTAATCATTTTTAATATGTTAATCCCTGATGAATACTAATTGGCAGCAGGCAGTGGGTTCAGAGCAGCAGCTGGAGTAGCTACCAAAACAAAAAAACTCTTCCTCAGATCCATCAACGTCCTCCGCCCTTGTCAGCTCTGTCAGCCTGTCACTCCTCCGCTGCTCTTCAAGCTTCATCTCTGTCTCTGCAGCAGCTGCACGGGAAAAACCTACTGTTCAGCGACGGGTACGTCCTCAAGGAGGACATCGGCATGGGCTCCTTCTCCGTCTGCAAGCGCTGCATCCACAAAGTCACCAACACCGAGTATGCCGTCAAGGTATGAACAGATTCATACCTGTCCTTTAACAGCTGAGGAAGCACATCAAAACTAAACTGAAGTAGAAGAATGTGATCCAAATGTTTTTCCGTTTGTTAAAAGATTAATCTTATTCTGTAAATGTTTACTTCAGGTGATTGACAAGACCAGCACAGATCCGTCGGAGGAAATAGAGATCCTGCTTCGATATGGACAGCACCCCAACATCATAACACTGAAGGATGTAGGTCTAAATCAACACTCGATGCTCTTCCTCCTTTTTAAAAGTGGAGATCTTCTCGGTGTGTGAAACCTTGTTTATTGTTTCAGGTGTATGACAATGGGAAGCAGGTGTTCATGGTGACGGAGCTGATGCGCGGCGGAGAGCTGCTGGATCGGATCCTGAAGCAGAAGTTTTTCTCGGAGCGGGAGGCCAGCGCTGTGCTTCATACCATCACAAAGACTGTGGAGTACCTCCACTCCCAGGGGGTGAGCCTGGCCTGACAGCTGACCTTTTCATCCAGTCACACTGAGTCAGGGCTCAAATTCAACCAAAATGAAATAAACATCCATCCATCCATCCATCCATTTTCCGTCACCCTTCTCCCTATCGGGGTCGGGAGGTGCTGGTGCCTATCTCCAGCTGCGTTCCGGGCGAGAGGCGGGGTTCACCCTGGACAGGTCGCCAGTCTGTCGCAGGGCAACACAGAGAGACAAACAGGACAAACAACCACGCACGCACACACTCACACCTAGGGAGAATTTGGGAAGGCCAATCAACCTGACAGTCATGTTTTTGGACTGTGGGAGGAAGCCGGAGAACCCGGAGAGAACCCACGCATGCACAGGGAGAACATGCAAACTCCGTGCAGAAAGACCCCGGGCTGGGAATCGAACCCAGGACCTTCTTGCTGCAAGGCAACAGCGCTACCCACTGCGCCACTGTGCAGCCCATGAAATAAACAAAGAAAATAAAAATAAAAAGCTGTTAAGTAAATGCCCAATAATGTAAGTCAGTACAATAAATGATCGATTTGAGGACACCATTCTGCTGAGTTGGGCCTCTGTAACTTGCCTTTTGTCTCTCCTCTGCTTTTTTAAATGATTATTATTATTTCTCCACTCTTGTATCCTCTTGTTTTCCAGGTCGTGCACAGAGACCTGAAGCCCAGCAACATCCTTTACGTTGACGAATCAGGAAATCCCGAGTCCATCAGGATCTGCGACTTTGGCTTTGCGAAGCAGCTGCGCGCCAACAACGGCCTGCTGATGACCCCGTGCTACACCGCTAACTTTGTAGCTCCTGAAGTGAGCAGATCACACCTACAAGATGCTCTTTAAATGTGGTTTATCTGACTTGTAATGCATGATGATATGGGCTTCCAGGTGTTGAAGCGTCAAGGCTACGATGAAGGATGTGACATCTGGAGTCTGGGAGTCTTACTGTACACCATGCTGGCTGGGTGAGTACTCCATTGTCTCGGTTTTTCTCTACTTTTGCAGCTCTTTTTATTCACTGCCTTTTTTTCTTACTTCCTCCAGCTTCACTCCGTTTGCCAACGGGCCGGAGGACACTCCGAACGAGATCCTGAGTAGGATAGGAAGTGGTCACTTCAGCCTGGCTGGAGGGAACTGGGACACTGTGTCTGACGCTGCCAAGGTAGAGCTCACACCTCAAACATTTAGTCACACATTTCAGTCTCTGCGGTGCCCATTCTCATTCTGTTTGGACACTTCCAGGACCTCGTGTCCAAGATGCTCCATGTGGATCCGCACCAGAGACTGACTGCTAAGCAGGTCCTCAGACACCCCTGGATCGTCCAGCGGGACAAGCTGCCCAACAGCCAGCTCCCTCATCAGGACCCCAAACTGGTCAAGGTAACAACTCGGTGCTTTGCCTACATTTAAACTTCCACAGCAATTCAGTTCAGTTTATTTATGTAGCGCCAATTCACAGCAACATTTCAGCTCTTGATGATGCAAAAATTATTTCTATTCAATCATGCATGCACTCCAATTGATCCTACTTATCAACAGAGTTGGATAGCAAGTGGTTACATTTACTCAGTCACATTTATTTGAGCAATGTTTTGGAATAAATGTACTTTTAGTTGTGTTTTTACTGCACCATACTAATTTTGTCGTATTTCTACTTTTGAGTTAAATCTCTACCCACTGAGATTTTACTCAGTGGGTATGAAGACCAAACTGAATGAAGACCAAACATGTTTTAGCCAAAAATTCACCAGAAACTGATGCATATCTGCAGTTAAGTTTCATAAGCCCCAAAAATATTTGGAAAACATTTCTTTTGTCTGGTTTTATAATTTTGTTTTTATTTATATGATTTATTTTCATTTTGATCTTTAAAGTACCAATATTTCCATATAACTTCACATTTTGGTCTGTCTGATGGTGCAATTTTTAATGACTAAATGAATTAGGTTTGATCAGTCACTCAGTATTTGAGTAGATATTTTACCAAATACTTTGAGTGATTTCTTGGAGGATACGTTTTAACATTAGTAACCTCTCCACTGTTGTCAGGGTGCGATGGCAGCCACCTACTCCGCCCTGAAGAACTCCCAGCCCACTCCAGAGCTCAAACCCATCGAGAGTTCCTTCCTCGCCCAGCGGCGTGTCAAGAAGCTGCCCTCCACCTCCCTGTAGCGACTTAAAAAGAAAAAAATAATAAATAAAAAACCAGCCATCCCGCTCAACGGAGCCTGATCCTTAAAACCAACTTCGAAAGGCTCCAAACCAGCCCAGTCAGCTTGCTCTGGGACGTAGCGTCCAGCCGCCAAAAACCAGCCAAGGAACACCGACTGTGGTCCTGCCCTCGTCTCGTGACATCACGTTCTCCTGCTCTCACTGTCGCCTCCGTGTGTGTGGGCTCGTCGGCTGCTGGGAGCCCGTGGATTCGGAGTGGTAAAAGATCTGGATGGTGAATGAGGACGCGTGGGGGTGGGTGTTTAACAGCGGGGGAGGCGGGGCGTTTGCATGACCAGCGATGGAGCGGATGCAGCCAATGAAAGTTTTCTCTCCTGATCATTGCTGTAATTAGTTCCTGCTGCACGCTTGTCTGTCGGCCTGTTCAGTTGTCTGCTTTTCTTCTTCTTTTGAAGCTTTATATTCCTTGTTGTGCTGCCAAATCGATGTGCCGACAGCACAGAGCCACAGTATTGTCCAACTGCTGTACAATGTTTATTTTTGTTTGTTTTTCTTCAAAAAGCAGAATTAAAATGTTAAGTATTTTTTGGCGGGGCTCTGGTTCAACCAGAATATTGTGGATTCTGCGAAATGTTTTGGTTGATGTTGATCTCAATTTGTTTGGTTTTACAGACGGCGTGGGTGTGTGAGTGTGTGTGAATGTGTGTGAGTGAGTGTGAATTGCATGACTTGCAGTGTGTGTCAGTTCTGTCTGCAGAGTCATGTGCATGGTGATGTGAAGATGTCATGTGGCTTCTTTGTTTTGCTGCTTTCCCTCTCTGCTTGGTTAAAAAAAAGTCTCCTATTTTTATGACTATAAACTAGTGAAATAGTTGGCTTTCTGTGAAAGAAAATCTGCCCACGGAACAATGTGGCATGTTGAAATCTGTTCAATGCTTTGGTTTCTCGTTTATTCTACTGTTTCTTGGATAATGCATATTGAAAGTTGTTTATTGTGTTGGCTGCTTTTGTTGTTGTTTTTTGTGTTTTTTTTTTTTCTGTCTCAAGAAACAAAGTGGTTTGAAATAGTGAAAGACATGCAGATCACAGCCTACAGGTCTCTACTTATGTTATAAGAATGTAAAAGGGACACTCTTATTGCTGTCCATTCATTCAAACACAACTGGTTATTAAAGCCACACACTCCTTCTCCTTACCTTTTCTTTCCCATTTATCATATTTGAATTTCATTCTTTTTTTGTTTGTTTGTTTTACCACTTTCCTCACAATAAATCAGTAATCTGTCGATCTTTCCTGAATTACTTCCTGTGTCAGGTCATGCTCTCAGCTCGGTGCCTGCAGGTGAGACTGTCTTGCATTATGATGTGATTTTAAATGACAGACCTGTAAGGCTAGATATGTTAAGAACAAGCTGTCTTACCTCAAAAGGGATCAAAGTTCTGTTCTAATTCTTGTTTGGCAAAATGCTCATTCTTTTGACTGATGGCATTGTGGGAACATGTTGTTGTATGATAAAGATGAAGATTTTTATATCTTATAATATTAAAAGCGGAGTTGCTATGACAAACTGTGACTTGGTTCTTTTGTAATTTTATCTTTAAATCTACTTTTTTTTTCCACATAGAAAAAAAGCATCTGGTTTCTTTTAAGAAATATAATAACTGCACCCTTGGAGTATTTTTTTGTTTTGTTTTGTAGCCTGAAATTCACAATTTTATGGTTATAATGTGAAAAATGTAAGGTAAAAAAAATTGGATTAAACTAAAATAATCCTGATATAACTATAGCAAAAGATATTCCAAATCTGAGGATTTGATTTCATGTTTATATTTAAGGTATCACTGCATTTTGTAGTTATTTTTTTTTAGGAGCTAAAATGTCTTTCCATTGATAACCACTAGAGGGAGACAAAGGGCGGTGCTTGAATTTTGAAACTCCAGGCTTTAGAAGTTGAACAAATTCTTGATGAACAGAGAGCTTTCAAAAACTGAAACTGAAATTTATTAGGTTTATATTCTTGTGTTGATGTTGAACTGTTACATTTAGTTTAATTAAATAGTGGCTCAGTGGGAAGATGAGTCATTTTGATGTGCCCATTGGCAAGGCACTTAACCCCAATTTGCTTTTTGCTGTGTGTATCAGTGTATGAATGTGTGCTTACTTGTGAGTGTGGATTTGCGAATATGACTTTAGTGTAAAGCATTTTGAGTGGTTTTATCATTTATTAAGCTTGCTGATGAGTTTTTAAGATTCTCCCACAGATGTTGCAACAGCATTTAGAGTAGAATCGTGTAAAATCGTGTTTTTGCACCGTGGAAGCAGTTTGTAATAATAATGTTTTCACTGTATTTTAGCTTTCATCAAAATGTATAGGCACACATTTCTACCTGCTCTGTATGCACAGCAGTAGTTCCTTATATAACCTGCATCTGAGTAACTGCTGCTCGTATTGCTGGGGCGCCTATAGAGCCTCCTGAAATCGTTTGTGCTGAGCAGACGTAAGGCAGCATTTTGTGAAATAAATGCCTGTGTCTGTCCTCAGACAGCAATGCTCACTTTATATGCCTCCGCTGGGCCCTGCTCTCTGTGCATTGACGTCATTGTGCCAGTAACTCGCACTGCAATGAATGACTTCCAGCTCTTTTACGCCTGCTCCCACTCACACACGTGCATGCAGGCTGACTGACTCAGCCTGCTGCTGCAGCAGGAACAGAAAACTGATATTGATTACAGGGCAGTAAAAAAGGAACACCATTGTTTGTCTGCCATTTCAGGAAGAATAGGAAAGTGGTGCATTCATTTATTTATTTGCTTGTCTTGTCTCCTTTGTTTATTATTACTGTCTGTTTTCCTAAGGTTCTGTAACAGTGAAGTGGGTGGATGTCAGAGAGGATGCTTGTCTGATAAGCTGTTGGAGGGAAACTTCAGGACATTATCGTTTAATGACGTCTCACCCGTTAAAACATTTTTCTCTTGCTGATGTAAGTTAAGATTCCAACATGCTGAACGTAAAGCTGAATATTTATGCTTAATATCCCACTGCAGCACACAGTTATTTGATAATTTATTAGGTTTATACTCTTGGCAACTGAAAAATAATTCATCTTTACCTGCACAGACACAACACCGCTGCGTAGCTAAACCTCATCTGGTACTTTTTTTGTCCCTGCAGTACCCAAAGTGATATATAACAAGTTACATGTTACACATTGCATGACAACTAAACGTCTGTGGTAGAAGTCCAACTTTGTTCATTCAGAAATCATCTACAATTTACCATCCACTTCACAATTCCCAATAAAATACAGTCGTTTACAGTTGCAATGTAACAAAACAGGAATAGTATAGGCACCGTATATGTTGAGTTAATAAAAATAAGTCGATCTGGTATCTATATTCCTGCTACGCTTCTTCTTATCCTCTTCCCTGAAGGCTTCTTACTTATTTATCCAACTGGATTATGTAACAGACTCACTACAAGACTGCTAAGTAGTCTGCTGCACATTTCTGATGGACAACAGAGAAGAAAAAAAAACAACAGTGTGAGCCAGAGATGGACCAGATAATGCAAAAGCACTTTAATGTCCTCATCTTCCACACGTGCATGTGCAACATACAAACACATGACAGATTAAAGCAATCGGGAACAGAGAGTTTGGTTAGAGGAGCGGAGGCTTTCACGTCAGTTTTAGTTAGGAGGGGATAAATGGGAGATTTGTGAGACGGGATGGAGATAATTGTATTTTTAGAAGGATTTGGCACATGAGAGTAATTGCACTTCATCATGGAAAATGTACCATGTAATTGTTTTTCCTGAAGCTTTCAGAGGTTTGCAGGAAAACGGATTCTCAACACAGATTTTTGACATGGTAGAAGCTGATGAGTTACGATATGCAGCAAACAGATCAGTTTCATTACCAATCAAAGATCGTTTTTCTGTAAGAGGAGTATATTCCTGTAACATGATCAGTTATGAGCTTTATTACTTCAGCTTTATTGTCCTGCAATCTGAAAGTAAAAAACAAAGCAGAAGAAGAAATGTTAGCAATTCTTTTACAAGAGAAAATTTGATGGTTGTGCAAGTAGGAAATAGAAATTTTACAGTAAAATCTAAACAGGTCAAGTTCTACTCTTGAAAAAGGTTTGCTGCTTTCCAGGGAGTTTAAATTTATGCTCCGAAAGATGAAGTCAGTGCTCAATGACTTTTACTGGTGGACTACTGTATTTCTTCTTTTTTTATTTATTTTTGTCTTTTTCAGCAGGCGTGTTGCAGGCAGTGTTCAGAAAATAAGTATTTGTGCATGTCTATGTGTTTCATTAAAAGTTAAAGAAATCTTTCTGCATAAATATTTCATGACTCCTGAAGCTTTTGGAAAAGTGTGGTTTATATATATGTTAACGTTTTCCTTTTCAAAGTTATTAGTGCAGTTTGTGTTCAGGTGTTGCTCAGTAGTTTGTCAATCTAAGCTCTGTTTGGCTAGTGGTTAAAAATGTATTACCACCAAATCTAACGATCTCAATCTCGTATCCAGGGGATGAATCGTCATGAGGGCTTGTTCAGCCAATCAAAAGCAGACTTTGGAAACCTTCAGGCTTTGTCACACTAAAACATTTTTATGTCTGGAGTCGCTTTGACATTCAAGGCTTCCGGCATCTTTCTGCTGAAGAAAGTGCAGGATATAAAGCCTTTATCCATGTTTAAAGATATTATAAATTATGGATTACTTTAAAAGCTTTCCTATATTTAGAAATGAGCAAAATAAGATCATTCATATACGATATACTTTGCTATGCTGACTTCCATCTAGGCTCGATGTCAAGAGAGAAGAATACTTTAAGGTTACAAAACGTTTTTATTCTGAAGGTTCAGCACGACATTGGCGGATAATAAAAGGTTCTGCAGTTAAATCTGAAAGGTTCTGATGGGAAAGGAGTTCCTGTAGTCAGATATGGGTTTGTGTTCATCATTTTTAATGAAACATTGCTATAAATTTATAAACTCCTAGGTGCTATGCAGCCACCTTAGCCTAAAATAATATTTAAAACAAAACATTCATAAAATGAATGAAAAGCTTCAGTTGCATTAAATTTGAATTGATTTTATGCATTTCTGCATTACTGTATGTGTATTCTTCCAATTTATTTCTTCTTTCTGTACTTTCAGATGTTCTCAGTCCATCCTCGCCTCTTTCTCTGCCTCATCTATTTTTTGCTGTTTTCTGTGATGCTCCTTCTTCACTCCGGAGAATAGTGAAGCTAAAAGCAAGAAGAGAGCAGCTGTAGCTCTGACTAATGCAGCGCTGAGCCTGAGATAAAAGCAAAGAGCCGAGTCCATGATGCACACCCACCTCTGACCTGCTGAAAGCTTCATCTGTTTCCCTTCACCTTGAAAGGAGACATTTATTGAAAACACTCATGGTTTAAAACACAGCGCCGTTTCCCCTCTCTTATCAGTCTTTTGTGTTTTTTTGTGAACTTGAGCTTTGTCTTGCTTCATTCATCATCTGTGTCCTACAGCCAAATCAGTCAATATGTCTAGACTGAAGGTCAGGTTAGCTTTTAGAGCCTATGGCAGTAAATTGAAAAATGAATTTAGTGAAGATGATGTAACGAGCGAGAGCCTCATCTGAGCAGCTCAAGTTCACATCCAGACACTTTGATGTAGATTATCCTGACGTTACATAAAGCAACAGATCAAACAAACACTCTGCAGCATGTTTAGGTGAACATGGTGCAATTCTGTTCAAAAATTAACATGGATGGGGTTTTAGTCATTTTATTTCAGCTGCTTTTTCACTGTTAAAAAAATGATATAACATGAAACTTCAGTAACAAAAATTTGGCGCACAGGTTTGAATTTATGGTTAATTGTCTCCAATCCATACAGAAACAACATTAAACCTAAATGCACGAAAAATTGCTGTTCATCATAAATGACAGGTGTTTCTAAAAGCTAAAGGAATATATTTGACATTTTATTTATTAGTTAATTTTCTGGAATCAAATAGCTTTTAAAAACAATCCACAAATTTTGAATTGGCTTGAGGTCAGAAGCAATCCGATTCTTCTCTGTGAAAAACATGTTTGGTGACTTTGTTTAGATTCGTTTGAATTATTTTTTACTCTTTTAGTGAAAGAGAGGCTGCTTTTTGTTGAGCATGATGGCAATGAGCAGCAATGCTGCGTAATCAACTGATTAAGGGAGAGATAAAGTGGAGCATCACCCCTCCCGCCTGCTCTTGGCAGCTGATGTCGAGACTGTGTTGCTATGGGCAACCGTTCGCGCAAGAGAGAAGAAAATGGAGACACCACCTGGTGTGCAGGATGGCAACAGAGAGGCTGAGAGAACAGAAGGGAAGAGACATCATGTCAGAAGGACACTGAAGTCAGATTCTGACAGCGGAGCTCAGGAAGATGACGAGGGAGAGTCAGACGGAGGACACGCAGCCTGCCAGCATCAGCAGCCCGGAGGAAGGCTGGCCAATCACCAGCTGACATGCTCAGAAATTCAGGAGCCAATGAAATGCCAGCAGGCAGCACAACAACTCGGACGCAGAGGCTGCACAATCTGATGTGTTGTTAATGGATGGAGCGCTTCCTGGGCTGCATCGCTGCACGTCTCTGCTGCTCTTTCACCTGAAGCGGGAGGATGGAGAGGAAAATCAGCAAAGATGGAGGGAAAAACGGCGCCAAGGCTGTGAGAGGACGGCGAGCAAACCCAGAGAGCCCCGATGAAGGCTCGGCTGAGGACGTGGCAGCAGCTTTTACAGGGACGGACTCGCATCCTGATCTCCACCTGCCGGACTCATCGTCCCCATCACCATCCTCCTCCTCCCCTCTTCCTCTGCCCGCCATGCCTCCGTCCGTGTCCGCCTCTGCTCTCCTGGCTCTGGCGTCTCCAGCAACCAGGCGGTCCATCTCCATGGGAGACTTTCGGAGGGTGACTGGGGCTCTCTTGGCCGGTTCCGATCCCCCGTCCACTTCTGCCACGGCGCCCTCCTCCAAACTGGTCACCCCCAGCTCCAGCATGGAGTTCGAGGCGGCGCGGCGGCGCCTGCTGGAGGTGGAGGAGCGGCAGCGGGTCATCCGGGAGATGGAGCGGCGGCTGGAGGAGCTCAGGGAGATGTTTGTGCGCTCCGAGCAGCAGGTGGTGGTTCACGGGGAGCTGGTGTCGCGGATAACCGGAGCGGCCCAGCAGGGTGAGCTGTACGTGGCGGAGAACACCCAGCGGGTGAAGAAAGGCTTGAAGTTCAAGAAGCATCGACCCACCATCGTGTTTTCCTCCATGCTCGGACTGCGCACGTGCCTCCCCTGGCCTGTGAAGCTCAAATAGGACGTCAGATATTTGCATTTCACCCATGACATTAGAAATGTGCTTTACATTAAATAGTGAGGGATGGAGCTCCATCCATTAGCTCTCAGTGACACGGCTGCTCTCCAGTTACAACCTTACTGCTCTTGAACCCTGAGGCTGGTCCTTCAGGGGTTAGAGTGCCTAGATATCACAGAGGCCAGTAAGGAGCTTCCGGTTCAGCAGATTTCTGGGGAAAACTCCCTAACTATAGCTGGCACCAGTGTCGTTGTGTCCTAGTTGTTCTCACAGATTATTTGCTGCTTGCAGTTATTGTTATTGCTTGCTTTTGAGAGATTCATGTCAAATTCATGATGCACAGATGAGTTAGGGGGATGTGGGAGGTGAGCTTCACTCTGCTCTCTCATCAGGAAGTTCTGCTGCACTTTGACCTCTGCAGCAGTGAGGAGGCTTTAACCGGTGAGCTTATTGAAGAAGGGGCAACACAACAGTGTAGATCTCTGAACTATCTGCCTCTGCAGCTCATTAAGGGCGAAGTGAAGGACAGGAAGGTAAGATGAGATGTTTGCTGCACTGTTACATAAAACTGATGCAGACAGATGCAGAAATAGAAAATGTAATTGTGGGAAATGACTGAAAAAAAAATGTGCCTTGGCTTCTCTGAGACTGCTCATCCCACTGTCATAGCAGCGTTAAGAAAAGACAGATAATAGGGGGAAAAAATCATGCTGGGACACTTCCACCTGTGGCCTCTTTTTATCCTGTCACCTAGCAACCATTTATCCCTAAATCCTCTTCCACAAAAATGCAGAATGTATCCAGCTGAGAGCTCTGATTACACTACTGTGGCAGGGATTTAGTAAAACAAATGATAAACATCAAGATTTATTATTATTATTATTATTATTATTATTATTATTATTATTATTATTATTATTATATCCGCTTCTGATGATCGGGGGTTAAATTTGAGTTACTCATGCATGCATCAGCTTGTAAATCTTAGCTATGCTATCTCTGCTGTCTTAATGAAGAACAAGACGATGTTATGAGCTACAGGTTTGCTTATTAGAACGCAAATGTAACTTTAAGTGCACAAAGACCTCATTAATATGGAATTATAGTGGTAACTGCAGGTTTGAACAATTTATTCAAGGGTTTATTCACATCATGTTGCAGCATTATCTGTTAAGCACATTTGTCCCATAATATATATAAATATATATATATATATATTAATTTCTATGTATGGTTTTGTCTTTGGATTAATAGTGACTGACTTTTTGCATTGTTTCTCTCCTTTGATCTGCACAGGTATTAATTACATCAGGGATGTCTCGTTTGGGCATTAACAGGTTATGGTAGTGATCCACACTCAGTCTAGGTTCACTGTTTGTTTGTCAGGGTAAAATGTCCCGACAAAAACTCTTTTTTCTACAACAACACAATCCCTGATGGTGCTTTGTTACAAAGAACCAGCAGCAGGGAGACACAAGCTTTGATTGTATCATCACTTTCACTAAATGATTCATTCTGTTTGTGATTTTTCTTCTTTTTTTTGCTTGCTTGCACAGATTTAATGGATGTATTAGAAGCATCCACTGTATGTACTTTTATAGAGTTAAGAAAACCAGAGGAAGACACTAATGGGAGACCAGGTTGCCTGTGTTTGAAAAAATGCATTTCTAAGAAACCTATGATGCATTTAAAGGATGTGAAGACTCACTACATGAGGCTGGGTCGCTTCAGCAGGAGCTGGATTTGGGTCATTGCTAATTTTGACTTGAAGGGCTTAAAAATGGAGTTTGTCTGTGTTGCTTGGAAACACTTAAAGGAGCATTCTGTCAAATAGTTTGTCAAACAATTGATTCACATTGCGGATCTGAGACTTTTTCAGAACAAGAGTAAAAGATCCAGGTATTTCCATTCTGACTGATATTTTAAAACAATGACACAGTGGAATTTTGTATTTATTTTAGTTGGTTTTGTGTTTTATGATGACAAGAACAGATAAAAAAGATCAATTGGTTCTGCATCCCAGCCAACATGTGCATGTCTGCCTCATGTGGGTTTTACTCTGATTAGACGGATCATTTAAATACAATTTCATTGGCCATCCTGTTGGACATGCTATGCATGAAGTCACACATTCTCCACTGCACTTCACTTTTCTATATGAAGCAAAGACTACTTTAGAGAGAATTTAAAAGTTACCAGTGGTACTTATGGTTTTAACCTGAGAACTGTTGTGAGAAATAGCTGGAGTGCCTCTTCATTCAAAGAAACTTGCTCAAACCAAAAGTTTCTCTTGACCTACTGATAGCCACGACGTCTTTCTCCTTGAATGTTGATTAACGCCATTTAGCGAAGCATTATACATGAAAAAAAAAAGATGCTTTCTGGCTTTGTGCACATCTATACCAAACATTACTGTAGGAAGGTTTTATTGAATAAAGACGTCTGAAACATGTATTTATGCTCCTGTATATATAGAGCTACCTGTACATACAGTTAGCCTGATTTGCTGTTGGAGATATTTCTATTTTGGTGTTTACAGAAAGGATGGTTCTGACTCAAACAGCCAGACAACATTTACATATGGGCCCCATAAGGGGAGAAATTGACTGAACACTGAACACTGGGTCAAAGACGGGATTGTATCCAGGTCACACACTGACTTCATTTCAATGTTTTGTTGTAAAAGAATATTGGAACCTGAGTGGATTTTCTTCATTAGGTCCCACATGGGGGCCTGAATTTTATGGTTGGTTCCAAGTGGGTTCAGACTCACAAACTTTCTATGGGGCCCACATATGCATGTTGACTGGGAACGATCTTTCTTTGTTTAACCTGAGTGGGACTAAATAACTCAGTCATTCTTTGATGTGGAACTGCACTTTTTATTTTCTGAATGGAAAAAAAACTAAACAAAACACATCATCCAAAGATCTCGGGACCCACTTGCAGAATGAATGTAATGTTGATTGTTGGGTGTATTTATTTTTTCTGAACACTGGAAATGGAAATATTACAGTATTTCCATTTTGAACCTGTGGCTAGCATTTACTGTGAAGAATTTGGACACTGTTAGCACAGCTCTAGCGTGTTTAGCCCTTTACTCACATCAACACTGACTAGCCACAGGCTCAAAACCACCTTTATGATGTTTAGCACTTGAACGTTTGGATAATTCATGTTTACTTATGCATACCAGTTACTTATTGCTTTACAATTTGTGTGATATTCTTATTATATGATTAAAAGCTGTAGGTTTTTCCCTCAGTTATTAATGACTATGTGAATACAATTAGAGCTTCTCACTTCAGCATCATCTGTTTTTGATGAAAAAAGCTTTATGATAAAACGTTTATTCATGTTCTGCTTTGGGTTCCTGCTTTGTTTAGTTTGCAACTATAAATTTCTGCACAATTATTAAAGGACTCCTCTCAAGCTCATCTTTTGAAAGATTATTTGTTGGCAAATTGATACAATTTATTAATAAATAAATGAACTAAATGACTTGAAAGTTGTGGGGAAAAAAAAATCTTGTTTCAGATCAATGTGTTTGGAGAAGGCAAACACGAAGGGTTAAATTTCACATGCATTGCTTGAGAAAGGGAAAGTCTCAGGACTATGTGGGTCACCTTGCAGCATTTCACAGCAGCTTGCAGGACGTGGTCAGCAGAAAAAAGCTCTTTGACGTAACAAGATGCCAGAAGGAGCAAGCTGTAAAAGCTGCATCAGCCACAAAGATTTAGCAGGCCTTAAACTGTAATGCTGGCCCATTAAATCCCTTTCTCAGCTGATTGTTTGGTAAAGGGGGGGTTTGATAAAAGAATTAATATTATTATTACCCACTTCTGAAAGCTCTTCGTTGGAAGAGAGGGTTTATGATGTTACATTACGATGATTATGTCATTTTTCATGAGAAGCATTAGCATTTACATGGAATTTATAGTTGAATCCAAGATGTTTACACACATTTTATGAAAACACAAACATCAAAATGAACTCAAATCTTTAGATTAGTTAGAATTACCTAAATACTGTTTTATGTATTCATATGTTCAAATCTAAATGAAAATCTGAATATTATGGAAATGTCCAGCCATCACACTGTCCAGGAATCAGATGAGATGATTGAATTTTGGTTAAAAATATCTGATCCAACCTGAGAATCAGAGCAAAAACCTTGAGAAAAAGCTGCCACTGGAAAAGTGGTGCAATTTTCCAAGTCCAAGTCCAGGCAGAAAAGCCACTCAGGAAGGAAGAGGTCATTACACTGAAGGCAAGAAAAAATGGGGACAAGTGATGTATCTTTGGAATGAAAATTATGAAAACTTTAGTCTTAATTCCTCTCCTTTGGGTAATTTTTTCCTTACCCAAAAGTGAGGAAAAATTGGTAATGTCTAAAAGTCAGAGTGAAAACAGTGAAGTCTGAAAAATCTCAAAATATCTAGCAGGCGACAAATGGGATTTCCAAATGGACGATAATCCCAAGGATTCCACCAAATTAGTCACAAAGAGGCTTGTGTGAGTATAAGACCTGACACATTTACAGCAGTTCTGCTGCAGGGAAATAAGCCCAGAAATTCAGAAAAAGATCTTATACTTTAATGCAAAATAGTGAACCTTTTAAGACGAGTGCTGTTTGTGTATATTGCATGCACCAATGCACGCCACACGCAGGCCTGATGGGGAGAGAAGCTTATCTGTGCGGACAGAACAGAGCAGGCTGCAACCTGATGGTTTCCTGTGCCGCCTGCTTACGTAAGTGACAGGTTGGGATTTCATCATTCCGACTTTCGGATTGCGGGTCAGGGCAAAGTAACATCCAGATGGGTTTAAAACGAGGCTGCAGGGACGACTGCCAAAAGAGAGGTCTGAGGAGATTTTCCTCAGAGACGCATCTGTCAGATTAGAGACAGAAAAAATGCACAAATTCTCTAGATTCAAAATGGATGTTAACCATTTCACAATTATGGCAAATTATTTACAATTCTAAATATATATTTCAACTTTATTCTCATAACATGATTATTCTCAAAATGACTTCTCATATTATTATTACATCTTTATTCTAATATTTAGATTTTATTCTTGTAATTTTATTTACTTCATTCTGGCTGTTCTCAAAATATGACTATTTTCATGTGATTACAGCTTTATTTTGACTTTCTTCTCGTGCTTTATTCTCATAATTTTATGAGTATATTGGTGTAATATCATGACTTCTTGTAATTGTGAAATGTTCAGATTTCAACCCCATGAGTTCAGAAACAGAAGCCAACAACCTGCTGGGCTCAACGCCAAACTCTAAAAGACAAAAATTTATCACCACCAGTTTGGATTGTAAGTAGAATTAATATTCAGGGTGAAAAAAAAAATACAGAAGTTAAAATTAATATTTAACACTGGGGAAATGTGAACTTTGCATGAATTTAAGAACGTAGAAGGAAAACATACTGAATAAATAAATATGCCCACTTAATGAATAATGTAACCAACATTTTTAGTTTTAGCATCTGTTGTGTAAATAGAAACAAAGATATCACTTTATTTACAGCAAAGCGCTTCATTAAACATGTTTAATGCATATGTTACAAACTAAAGCAGGCTCATTTCTTGTTTACATGTCATACAGTCCCACTGAGAGTCACAATCTGCTGCAGTCATCTGCTCCCTCACACTTCCATGTTTCTCTGCCTAATAACCAACACAGTAATTGGACAATGTGAACAGAAAAATCAGACTCCAAGCCAGTTTTCTAAATGCTTTTACCCCCTTATTGCATGTCTGTTTCAGTTAAATTTCCCTTTAACACCATTATTCTGACTCTCGCAGTCAGGTGGATAACCAAAGCAAATTTTGCACAATAACATGTGATATTAAGTTAAAAAACAAAAAGTAACACTGTCCCTTAAAATTCATATCACGTGGGAAAACAAGCAACATAAAACAATTATTCAGGATATATACAGTGCATGTTGAAAGTGTGCACAACCATGGCACAGTGATGCGTTTGTGCTACGGAAAAAAACAAGACCAACATAAATAACTTTCAAACGTTTTCCACCTTTAATCTGACATATTTTATGTAGAAATCACCCTACAAACAAACCTGGTTGCATAAATATACACACCCTTGTGTCTCATCCAGAGTTTGAACGTCTCTGGATGAGACACTTTGAGAAACTGGGACTGCTTTGCTTCTCAATTCGCCATCTAATTCCTGTTCTCACATGGCTTATTTCCTATAGCCAAGCACTCAAGATCAGATATTTTTCGATGTACATTCAGAGAAAGTCTAGGAGTTTGTACTCGCATCACTGAAAAAAAATAAAGCATAAAATCACAAACTGGCTATGAAATGCTCATACATGCTTCTTTCTTTCTTTCCTGAATAATTAGGCGTCATAATACATACACAAACTCCTGATGTCCACTAGTATCTGGTTGAGTCTAAACTTCATTTTTTTTGTTTAATAAGAGACCAATTTGTAAAATCCATCATGCAAATAACAAATTCCTTAACTTTTTTTATTTGTTTAATCCCAGAAAAATATCATGTCCACTCCAGCAGACGAGGGGTCTGAAGGAGTGAAGGATGTTTACACTTATGCAATTAAGTTACTGCAGTTTGTAACATAATCTCCTACTAATAAATGCATTTTCCAGTTGAACTGAACAGGATATTGCTCACATTAAAGGTGGAAAAACTTCATGATTCCTCTTATTTGCATTCCTAGACATTTATTACAAACATGTCCTCCTTTTACATATAAGAGGACATGTTAAGTTTATTAAGTGTTAAGTTTGACCAAATATGTACAAAAAATGGTGTGAAAGAAATGTGTGTCATTTACTCACAAATATCCTTTCTCCCAAAAAGCTTCCTGAATCCTGGAAGCTGATCCGTGTGTAAGCGTGCATGTGTGGCATGACAAATACGGCCTTACAGTGAAAAAACCTTGAACAAATTACTGCGCTGAGGTGCAATTATTAGCGAGTTCACTTTAAGTGCCATTTCCTGGACGGACAGAGGGACTTCTTATATTTATTTTTCCCTCCAACACGCTGCTGTTATTCCAGGTTCTCCGGGGACTGATGCCTGGAGGCAGTGGGAAACAGGATCCCAGCCTCCGTCTGCAGCCAGCCTGGGCCTGGAGTCGCCGTGGCTCAACCAAAGTTTCAGATCTCTCATCGGGCTACGCAGACATATCGACGTTTAACTGGAGACAGACTGGCAGGCACGATGCGGACCAGTCTGCGGCAGATACCGAACCTCATGTGACTCATTAACCTCTGATTTAAAATCCTTGTCCTTTTCCGTTCAGAGGGAAATAAAGCAGCTAACTCCGATTTCAGCGGATGGCTAATTAAACATTTACAGCTCTCCCAACTCTTTGGAGGATTCCTCTGAAACTTAAAGTGCCTTCAAGAGGTTTTTGTCCTGCAGGGAAATTTTGCCTGTATGCACAAGTCTTGTATAAATACAGGCAGCTTATATATCTGCAGCCCAAATGTTTGATTAATATTGAAAAGAACATTAAAGCGAATCACAGTCATTCCTTTATCGTTGCACCTGCAGGTTTAAGACAACAATTGAAAGTTTCCAGTTTCTTTGTTGCTTTCTGAGATGAGTAATAATCCCCTAAAAAAAGACAATTTAGTCGTGCAGATGTCCTTTGGTCAGTCGATCCTGATGTGAAAATACTCCCAGATTACTTGGATCCATGAATAGAACAGTATTTCCTTTCCCACATGAGGTCATGAAGTCCAAACTAGCATCATTCTGTTACTTTGTGCACATAGTTGACAGGAAAGGTTCCACTCCTCGAAGGGTCACCGTCAATATGGCCGACCTGCCAGGAAATGAGAAATGCAACGTTTAAATAAAACCCAGTTCAACTCGCTGCCCTGTGAAGTCGCCTAATTACATGTTTTTGTCTCCAAAAAAGCTCACACTAAATTTATTATTAAACTTTAAAAAATATGTAGCTTTATGTTATTAAAGCTAAAGTTTAACCAGTAATACTTTAATGACAAATTTATGTCAGATCATAATTAATACAGTAGAATACAATGAAGCTGATGGTTGTAGCTACAAAACATGAAGAAGTTCAAGGTGCATTGCAAGTGATTCATTAGGGAGCAACACTGAATACAATTGTTATTCTTAAAAATTCAAGTCTTTTTAACGTATGATTTTATTTCAATAAAAAACAAAATTCAACCTTTGCAGAGAAAAAAAAAATTAGCTTAAAAAGAAAATTGTAGTTACACTTACCCACCAGTGGGGGTCATTAGTGGCAGTGACCACAATGACCTCATCTTTGAAGAAGGAGAGTTGCTCGGCGCTGACCGCTCGGCAGTCCACCAAAGCCTTGACGCGTTTCTGCGGCCTGCTAACCGAAACCTGCGGGAAACGAGGATCAGCATGAGGAAATCCTCTCTGGTTGTGTTTCGCCGGCCGAGCGAAACACAATAAGGTGTCTGTGCGGTCGTACCATTGCATTCCTGCGGGAGCGAGGGCCACAAGTCACAGTGGGGGAGGAAGAAGGCGCTGGAGCCGAGGCGTTTCCGTTCCCCACCAGGCTGCAGTACAGCTCCTCCTGGCTGCCCAAGCAGGGCGGCGCCAGAGAGCCCACGCTGCCCTTTCCGAAGCTGCCGCCTCCGGTGCTGGTGCGCCGGTACGAGGTGGTCTTCTCTGAACTGATTAGTCAATAAAAGAAGAGACTCGTGAATTTTAAATTTTGCATTTCTTTTTTTTGTTCTGTGTAATTCTCCACAACTACTGGTAGTAGAGAAGACCCTTAGCATGATGCTACCACTTCCATGCTTGACAACTAGAACAATTTGGGGCGGGCGACATGGCTTGGAAGTAAAATCTACAATTTTTTCATATAAAATTCAAGCAATTTCCAAAAGTTGCTTTTACTTCAGACATCCTTTCTGTGAGCTGACCTAAATCCAAAATCCAAATAAATCTCCAAGGCACTGAATAAATATTTTTATTCTGAGGATAATCTGGAGCTCTTTTCTCACCTGACTGGTCCATCATGATTCTGACTGGACGCCTGTAAGACATTTTGAGGGGTTTGGCCGTCCCAGGTCTGCCTGTGCGATCTTTGCAGACCTCCGTGTCCCTGTGGGGACCGTTGGCCTCTCCCACTGTGACTCTGGGTTTCTGTATTTGAAGAAGAGGAGCCGTGTTTCGTTTGAGTCTGAGGACTGGAAGAGTGGGTTGTCGGGTTGGAGCAGCGGCGCAGGATGTGGCCTCCTTCCTGGGCTGTTGTGACTGAAATCTGCGGGTCTGAGCGGCCTGTGGAGGAACACACAGATCCGACTCTGAATGCCAATCATGACTTTATTAAGATAATACATTTATTTAAGTAAAGATTATTCCCAAATTGATATAAATCAAAATCTGTTCTTGCGTCATTTAAAAAAAAATAATCATCTTAAATTGAGCCATTGCAGTAAAATACTCGATAACAGCCAAGTTTCCATTACAAATGTGTGCAAAACTTTGTTGATATTCCACCAATGTAAAAAAAAAAAAAAAAGAAAACACAATTTTGCAATAGCGATGTTTCCATTGAATAATTATTAACATGTGAATGTGTTTATTCATTCAATATGTCATTAAAAAGCAAACTGCAACTACTTCCTGTTGTCTTCTTCGTATTTTCCGCTGGTTACAGTTTTGCGAAATACATTCCGGTTTGATATAACTGAAAAGCCGACTCATCCAAGCACAAAAATCTTTATTAAAAAATGTTTTTTTTTTTTTTATTTGGCGAGTTTCTATTAAACAAATTTGTTTTGTGATTCCAATTTGACCAAGTTTATAGTTAATGGAAACGCAGCTACAGTGACCAACCTCTTAGGACTGATTTAGCTGGCAGCGGTGGCGGCAGAGATGCTCCAGTGGTGGCGCTGCTGGCAGGAGGATTCTTGTACAGGAAGTCCAGATTCTCATAGGTCTGACAGGGCCTGAGACCTGGACTTGTGCCATTGTTGGCTGTCCACTGGGCGAAGGCAGATCCACCACCTCCGTTTGATGGAGGAGAGCGGTTTTTGGGTAGCGGACTCACCTGAAGGTAGATGGAAGGAGAATGCTATAAAAATCTCAGTCTTTCTGGAATCTTCTTTGGCTAAAAGTCAAGCTCAGTAACTCAGTATTTGAGTGTGTGTGTGTGTGTGTGTGTGTGTGTGTGTGTGTGTGTGTGTGGGGGTGTGTGTGTGTGTGTGTATTTACTCTCTCATCCAGGTCATCCTCACTGTCATAGAACTCCTGAGACTGACTCTCCCACATGTACTCCACATGGATCTGAGAGTTGAACTTCCCACTTTGGGCCAGCTCCAACTGAACAAACACAACATGCATTAGTCAAACAGAAAAGACATTCTGCAAGGACACATTCAATTCTACGGAGGCCCCGAGGGGAAAAAAGGGATTTTTCCCCTTTGCGTTACCTCACAATAATGTCTTTAGTAGTTTTTTTCATGCAGCATCTTGAAAACTGAAAGTCTTTCTGCTACAATATAAAGTTTTTCCATGTATGTCTCTCGTTTGTGAGATATCAACCAATTTCTCTGATAATCTTTTTATAGATATTATTTAGACATTTGCAATTTACTGTGAAGTAACATGAAAGAAAATATTTCCCAGCAGGCCTCTAGGGGGCTCTGTAGCACAAACTCCTTTAAAAAAAACTGAACTCATCGCTCAGATTCGGTTTTATACAGGAGACCTGGAGGCATCCTGCTCTCAGGTCACACTCTTTAGTTTATTCTGGATGATTCAAAGCTGTTCTCAGGTCAGCTGTGAAGTCCTCCCAGCATGTTCTGGTTCTGACCTGGGTCTTCATCCGTTAGGATGTGACTAGAAAACCAACCTCCAAAGGGAGGCTTCCTGTTCGCATCAAGTTCAACTATTAAGCTAACACAAACTAAAGGAAACCATTTTTGCATGTATGGGAAAAAAGACTTTTTTTTTAACTTTCAGTTTTTTCTCCATCCTGTAATCCAAGGTTATGCACGTCAGACAGGATGTGACTGAAGTTAAGCCTGATTCAGTGGGGGCTGATGGCCGGTAAGAAAATAAAAGCGGTTTATAAATGATGCACACTGGGGCCTGCTGGGGAGGAAGGCCGGGGAGTTTTCTTAAAGCAGGGTTTCCAGCTGTGGATATTGTGCTTTTTGGTTCCTGCTCTTCGCTTTCTGGTAGGTATTTAAATGCTGTAATTTGAGCTCACTTTGGAGAATCGACGTTCTATTAGCATTTTATTTAAATGTTTAAAATGGAGGGAAAGTTTGCGCTCACCAACTCGATGCAGTGAGTGTGCTGCAGCTTCTTAGCCAGGTCTAGAGCCGTTTCTCCGCTTGAGTTCACTACAGGAAAACCAATGGTAAATGCATGAGTTTTACTCCTTCCTTATAGTAACAGAAGGCTGTTAGTAAAATTCCTTGCAACCACGTCTTCTTTTATCTGATTTCATAACGGTAAGAAAACCCACTACAGTCCATAGTTGTAATGTGACAAAATGTGAGACGGTTTGAGAGCTATGGAAAGGTTTGGGAGGTTCTGTGGTCCAGTAAAATGTACCTGCATGAATAGAAGCCTTTGCTTTGAGAAGCAGCTTGAGTGACTCAGGATTGTGGTGCAGGACGCTGTAGTGAAGAGCCGTGTTGCCTTCTGTTGTTTTCTTCTCCAGACAGTTGCTGCATAATAAACAAACCAAACGCACAGATGATCCTAAGCTTCACCTCACTCTGTGAAGTGAAGCTTCACAGATCTGTGTCTGGGTCCAACCTGTTCTGACAGAGGAAGTCCACCAGCGCAAGAGAGCTTCTCTCCTCCAGACGAACGGAGAGGTGAAGAGCCGTTTCTCTGACTCCCTGCAGGAGGAAGAAAACAGCTCTGATTCAGTGTTGGCTCTTCACAGATGCCCCTGCTTTATTTACAACAGTTAATCTTCTCTCCATCAGGTTCTGGATTTTTAAAATTGAACTGTTTTATGCTTGCAAAGTAATTTCATGAAAAGCAATCATGAAAGCATGGTTTTAGAGGTAATTGTGCTGCACCTGCAGCATTTTTTGTAACACTTTCCCCTGATCTGACCATAAGATCATTAAAATCTCACAAAAATATAATTTGATTTAAGATGTAAATGAGGTGCAAATGAGGCTTTTGTGCTTGAATTCATTTTGAAAAATTCAGACTCAATGCAAACTATCCCCATAAAAACTGAAGCAGCTAGTAAACTTTTAACCACGACTGTATATTTACACGCTTTTTTTTAAATGACTGAATATAAGCCATCTGCCCAGTCTGGTTTAGCTGCACCACTGATCTTGACATTCTCTCAATGAAGCTTAAATTACAGCTCAATTCGCAGAAACTCTTGTATTTTCATGCTGAAAAGTGAAAACTCTCCTGCAGTTTCATCTGTTTACATGAAGAGCAAAAGGAGTGGCGGCACTGCCTCCCTAATTCAATAAGCTCGTCTCATTTTCTCTCCAGAGACATGAGCTTTGACCTACAAGCTGAAATAATAAAAGAAAGCCGACCAACACAAACAAACAACCTCTCAACCACAAAGTAAATCACACTCCACATGCTGCTGCAGCCGGCCAGGAAGCGCCTGACAGAAGTTTAGAGCGTGATTAAAGAGAAGAAGAAAAGGCAGATGGGGGGATGGCAGAGGAAATAATAGATGAAGAGATGAGGAGGATAAAAACATGGATTAGAGGCTAAAAAAGATGGGAGGCGTTTGGAAACCACTCCGAAGTTTCCCAAAACCTGACTCACTTTTTTACAATGTTATATGAGAAGGAATTAGATTTTACTTCAATTTCAACACCAGTTATAAAGAAAAAGAAGCATAAACTTTCTGAAATAAACCAGGTTACCTAGTTTACCAACTTTTTGTTTATTTATATCAAATGCAAGACATTTCAGCTTCATGACAAGAATTTAAGAAACGTGTTCAACTCGAGGCTCAGGGGCCAAATCCAGCCCACGATAGCTGCTGGTGTGGCCCTCTAGACTCCAGACAGCGGCAGAAACAGAATCTTCAAGATAACTTATGTGTCCAAATATTATTTTATCAATCAAATCAAAGCATTATTGTGGAAATTCACGCTAAATCAACAGATCCCCACGTTTTTTGGGGCAAATGTTTTCTGCAAAAATGATCTAAAACGTTGGGTTTCAGTGACTGTTGTCTCCCACAGAATTTCTTATTTTTACTATCCTGGTGTCTCAGTTTTATTTGATGTAAAGTTATAGTCTGTGATTGATAAAAGACTATAACTTTGTCGATGGGTTTCATCAATGCATTCTGACACAACTGGCCCTTGTGAACAATCAGGAACTTGATGTGGCCTAGAATGAAAATGAGTTGGACTCCCTGCTCTCTCAGGAACAATAAATGACCTTCACCTGTCCTTCAGGGAGCACCAGCGGTTTGGCCAGGTCTGTTCCCTCGGCGTAGAGCTGCAGAAGCGAAACAAGGTCCCGGCTCCTCACCGCGTCGTACAGGCGACCCGGATCCGACTCTTCCCTGCGCAGGACGTACCGACGTTCGGCATACTTTGCCACTATGTACTCCTTCCTGGCATTCCTGTATGGTGAGGGAGACTCATGAAAGATCTGACTTTATACCAACCAGATGTTTGACTGAAGAGACGTCAGGAACTCACATGTCGCTCTGTGGTAACGGTTTGACAGAGTCGTTGGGAAGCCCTGCTTCCATGATGTCATTAAACCTGGTGTTGCCGATGCTGACAGCCAACTGGGGAAACACACGGGAAAAAAGAGCAAAATGAAGGCACGTCTGGGAAACGCTGGTATTTAATGTTTTCATCTGGATAATCAACAGGTATAGAGTATAATATTCTGAGGTGGGTTTTTCTCGTACCAGTAACTCTGAGGTGCTGAGCAAATCCAGAGTGAGCGACTGAATCCTGGAGTAATGGACTCCCAAATCCCTGTGGATGCCAGAGCATTCGATGCATGTGAGGATGCCCAGGTTGGTGGACAGCCATGTTGGGTCTGATGCAGAACAGAAAAGCACTTCAATTAAAACTACAGGCATTGCATATAAGCCGGTGGGTCCAAATATTTGGCCATCGAGACCAAATTTAATTCCAAGTATAGTTGATTAAAAACACCAAAAATATTTTGTGATTGTGAATGAATTAGGGACTCATTATTTCTTTACAAAAAACCCCACACAAATATTTCTCCTACAAATAAAAATAAAAATATTGCAATTAAAGAAGCTTGCACAAAACAAACAAAGCAAATAATGAACTGTTAAAATATTTTTGATGAAGGATCAGCTGACCTGGCGCCCCGCAGTCTGCACACGCCTCGTTTCCTGGCATGTGTCGCAGATCTGCGATGATGGACTGGGAAAGTTCCTGCAGGCCGCTGTCCTGCACATGGAGCTGATCTCCTCCCAACGCCGTGTTCAGGGCCTGCTCCTTACTGTTCTGCAGCACCGACACCCAGCTGAAAGCAAAACCCCACACAGACCTTTAGGAAATGCCACGTTTCGCAGTGAGTCAGTGGGAAATCTCTGTGTCCAAAACATCAGACGTTTTACAGCGTGTGTTGTGCATGTGTTTGCAGTTCGCTTAATGATCAGTCAGCACCACTTTTACTTTCTCAGCTTTCTTAGTAACAAGACCCATACTGAGCCACATCTGCAACTTTGAGAGCTTCGGAACGTCTTTGCTACAAACTGTTTTCATCTCTCTGTGACCCCACAAAAACAGAACCTGTCAAGACGCCCATAGATGAAAGAAACGCAGGGGACATTTACACACCCTCATCCAAAACCACATCAGAACACACTCAGATTCCTCACTAAAGACGTCCCACCCAGAACCAGCTGGGACCAGTGAGCCTCTCAACTAGTACACCGTATGCTTCACTTAGTCTGAGCTATAAAAAGGTGAGATTTTGCTTTTAAGCATCATTTTAACAAGAGATATACTGTGAAGTTACAGGATTGGCCTGCTAGAAACTCAATAAGCTGAAGCACCATCATTTTGCACTAAACTGTTGTGCTAGCAAACGAGAGTCCTCTGTGTGGAAGTTGTTACTCGCTGTCTGTCGTGGAACATGATCCTAAAAGTCGTCAGGCAGACTTTGATCGTTGGAGGCCCGCCCTGCACCGCAAAGAGAGAAACACCAATCCGAACGAGGTGGCTGTTAATGCTAATTCAATATTTGGAAGTGTGGCTTAAACGGACTGAATGACTTTGTTCGCTTCCTCCGCTGCCGTTGCTAAAACTAAAGGCAGACAATAATTGTAAAAGAGCAGAAAAGCCATGTCCTCATTAACAACTGCTCCATCTGTTCTCTGATTGGCCTCGTGGAAAGTCCATCGGAAGAATCCAAGTGAATGAGAGAAAGCACAGATTTGAAAGAAGTGTCCATGCTTGCCTTCCCATAATGCAATATCTGGATTGCTGTCCTAATGTTTTGCCCAAAAAAATGTAAAAATCACCCACACTTTCTGTTTTAACTCATCCAGTTCAGGCAGAAATTTTTTCAGAGTGAAGTCTGAAAACATCCTCCTTACACAAACCTACGCTTTGTATTTAAGAGCCTTCCTTCACTTGTCACGACTTGTTTCTAAGATAGTAAAATATAAGATAAGAACCGAATAACACTAAGCTGCAATGTTATCAGGACTTACATGAGACATTCCTGCTCATCGTCTGCTTGGAAATGATATGTCCGATTATCTGGAATAAATAAAAAATAAAAAGTCAAACAGCTGGTAAACTTGTTGGAACCTATATAAAATTGATTTCCAACTCATTTAAAACACATTTAGATTTCATTTCATATTTTAGGGATACATGTGAGGTAAAAATAAACATACGAGTGACCAAATCAAATGTCTTCTTGTCCTCCAGGTTGGGCCGCACCTGACAGGTCAGAAGGTTCAGTTTGGCTGGAGGTCGATTGATCTGAATAAAAACAAAAATTCATCACTTTTCAGACTTAAGCTTTGTTTTCTCATTTGAATGAACAAAGTTAAAGCTTTTATTCCTCACCGTACTGTGGGAAATAGTCAAGTATCCAAATTTGACTCCACATTTTCTCCTCTGCCAAACTTTTCTGATCCTAGATGGTTAAGAGTGTAAAAGAAAAAATCAGCTGTTTTATCAGTGGTATAACATTATTAGCAGGTGTGATTTGTGTGATTTGTGTGATTTGTGGTAAACAGCAATATAAGATCCTGAGCCAACCCGTTCCTCTGGTTTGGGTAGATCTAATCTAAACAAAGTGCTATCAAACTTTATAAAATCATTCCTGTTTTCATCAACTCAACTGGCTCAAGTAAAAAAAAGCAGAGAATATATTTTGTTTCTTGTCACTGGTCTGGGGAGGTTTTACTTTCCTCTGGTCTGTCATTTATCCAACTGAACCACATCCCCTCTCCTATCTCAGGATAATCCGGTTGTGTGTGAATGTGTGTGCATGCGTGTGTGTAAATGCTGCAAAAGTTGGATCTGCCCGTTTCCCAATAAACTCCAAAGGAGGGGCCCCTGCTCAACTCTTCATCCCATAATAACAAAAACCACATGGTCCAGACAAAGCTCGACTTCGCCCCTCTCCCTGCATGCCTTTTTAACAGGCTCCACCAATGTCTTCTGATTGTTTTAGGTTGCATTTATAGCTTTTAAAAAAAGCAAAAAAAAAAGTATCCAAACAGGAAAATTAAGATTTCTTTATCAGAAAGTGCCATCAGTCGTTTGCTTTTTTTCAAGATCAAATTGTTATCCAAATACATCAATGGATTTCAAAAACCAGAGATGGAGTCTTAAGTTGTAAGTAATTGTTAGACGACTGATTCAAAATCAGAAGAAATCACACAGCACTGCTCTTTAATGAAGAGTTCATTTAAACTGGTTCAGTTTCTTGGAAAAGATCTGCTTTTCAATTATAGTGCAGAAACTTAAGCGCAGGCTGAACACTAAACTTTACCCAAGTTTCAACCATCTAGCTGGCAAAGTGGGGGAATTTGGCGGTAGACCTCTTTGTTCATTGTGCAATACACCAGCAGCACTGGCAGCAAAACAAATCCTCAGCATGATGCTGTCACCACCATGCTTCACAGCTTAAACAGCGTTAATAGATCTGAAAGTCTCTTCTGAGGCTAAACGGCTCAATCTTTGCCTCGTCTGACTGTCTCTGATGCTCTAACATCTTCTAGTTAATGGTTTTCTAGTTAATGGTTTTCTGAACATTCAAAACAACTTCCTTTGAAACTTGAGGGACAGTTAATGATTCCAGAGACCCATGATCACAAGTACACACCCAGCTAACCAATTAAGTGTCATGAAAAGCCAGATCAGTTCAGGTCAGTTAGATAGCTGCACTAAACGCACAAACCCAAATTAATTTTTGGTATTCAAGCCCAGGGAAAATGGATCTTCTGATAAAAGCTATATGTGCAATCCTACTAAAAATCAATTATTTATTTATTGAACCCTGATGAGTTTATGTACCCGTCGCTCTTCTTTTGGAGGAAGCCAGATTTCTCAGTCCCGTATTTCTTGTTTCCTTGTGGCTGGTGGATGCTGTAGCCATTCCCAGAGTTCTTTCGGTTCAAATACTCCTGGGATACAAAGACAGCTTAAGAACTTCACTCAAAACATTAAACCAGTTGGTGCTTATGGCATCTAACATGTACTGGGTGTAGTTAGAGTTTTTGCTCCAGGTCAACAGGATGCAAAGTGAATTTGTGTAAATAACTCAAATTAAAATAAACATTTCATTTAAAGAAACTAAATATTTTGATTCTTACCTGTTGTTAACTAATAACTTAGCATTTGCAACATTAGACTGAAATTGTTTTTATTTTCATTGAATTTTTTTGTTTGTTTGGCTGCTAGAAAAAAAAGATGAGCCCAAAACACATTCTTACTGGTTGATAACTATAATAATATATTTTACTTGAAATTGGCTATTTACAGTGTATTTCCTTTAAATGCAGTTTTAAATAAAGTGGCTAAGATGTTGGACAGAAGACATTCAGTACGGTATCAAAGAATTGGAATAAAACAAATCCAAACTCTGCTTACCTCTTTTCCCTCGACCTGCAGAAGTAACCTGAGAGAATCCCTCAGCTGAAGGAGTCTTTTTACCTCCTCATCCTGCTCAAGTCGCATCTGCAACAATAAAAGTGTTTTACTCAACCTGAGAAATGCAAAATGAAATTAACTGGAAGAGAAACAATTTCTGACGGTTCATTAGATAATCTGTATTTTTACCATCATAAAGTTAAATTAGAACTTTTCGAAATGGCATGAAATGTTGCAGATTTGGTCTTAATACTCATTTTAAAAAAGGCTTTTTCCTTTAAGAAAGTATTTGACCTTTTTCTGCATTTTCTTCCTGGGAAACATAATGCGTTTTTGATTTTTTACTTCCTTCTTGAGGCTGAGGTCTGGCATGTCTGAACAGGTCAGTGTTCTGCTTCTGCCCACAGAGAACCAGAAAAACATCTAACGCTCCCAGTGCTGCTGCTAGCAGCCGTGCATAAAGCTACATCTTTGCAGACAGGAGACCAGTGGTTGGAAAAATTTATTTTGCATCAAGAAAATATGGAAATAAGGGAATCTTCCAGACAAAGTGCAATGCTGTAAGCTGAACTTGGAGGGGAGAGGAGCAGTCATCACCCGTGGGAAGAGAGACTTTGGCTTTTGCAACTGATTTAAAATGAAACTGAAACAGAAAAGTCAAATCTTTTCTAGGAGTCAAAAAATATCCGTTTGGTGACTCATTACAACTGAAGGAAATAGGTGCAGAGGGAGTGTAAAAACTGAGGGTTAGATAGTCAATATGTATGGCACATTACCTTCTGGCATAACATCAGAAACAACAGACATAATTTAGTTCTTCTGACTTTTGAATCTGGAGGTATAATAGAATAAAAACGCAACTGCCTCGTGCATTTCCAGTAACAGGGAGTTTACGGTAATGCTGGTTATTAAAGACACATTAAATCCACAGGAAGGCTGTGGGATGGATCGATCCGCGTCCCAAACAGTCTGCTCGGCCCCGTCTTTACGAGGCTGGGAGCTGTCGAGGCATTCTGCCAGAAACACGCACAGATTTCATCTCTTCTTCACTGGGTCCGATGTTCTGGAGCCACTAAGTTCTGTTTTTTATGTTTAATATAGAAAGCATAAAACAACGTTACTGGAACTACAGAGACTACATGTGAATGGTTAACTAAAAATACTAAAAACATCAAACTTCATTATCATGTTTGTATCGCCACGTAATTAAATGAGCAATGGAGGACTGGCAGACCACCCAACTTTTTAAAAACAAGGAACCTGAGAGTTTGTTTTCACTACTGAAGGTTCGCAGTTTTTAGCAGTTCACTCCATGGTGGTGTAAAAAGAGGCTGTTGAACCTTGGATTCAGGAGAAGATATGGCTCTCAAAAGAAAAAGGTGCATTGCTCCACCTGCCACTAGACTCTAGTGAAGGAGCTCGAGTATCTCAGAGTGTCGATTAGAAGTGATAAGGAAAGAACAAGAGACGGATAAATTGATAAAGATGTCATTTGTAATCCAGGTTCTGTTAGTCTGAAATAATGAGATTTCAGATACAAGCAGAACATCATCTTATCTTGTATCCAACTGTAATAGAGGCAATTAAAACGTCAACAAAATAATAGAAATGAGATGTAAAGATGCTGGCATGATGTGATTAGGACTGGAAAAGGATCTTATTTAGGTTACAATAGTTGATAAATACTGTTTATGAGTCGCAATTCAGTGAGATTAAGGCGGCTTTATCAATGTGTGACTGTAAACAGGATGACTCTGCAATTTAATTTGAGGTAAAAACAGGCCACCATAAACAATCTGCACAGACTTAATGTTGTGTCTAAATCAGAGATTTCCAAAAGTTAAGGAAGCTGGGAGGGACTTCCTCAGTTTTCAACAGGAAAAACATGTTTCTGTTTACCGTGTGAATAGAAGAAGCAAGTTTCTCAATGAATGGAGTGAGATTCTCTGCAGCTTTCAGTCCATCCTGAAAAAAACTGAAATCAGAAAGCAACATGTTGAGCCATGACTGGTATCCGACTCTGAATACCTCGATTTCCAGCAAACAAGCATGACATGCTGCGGCTGCAGAAGTAGTTCAGTAAAAACATTTGTAAGAATTAAATAAAATGATGGTTGACAGTTAAAATGGTGGAACTGCTAATTGTTGACAGACTAACCTGAGCTGGGCCTGGAAATATTTGATAAGGCTTTGGAGAAGATCGGGTCCCTGACGCACCTTCAGCTCTTGGATCTTCAACAGATACTGAAAACATAGAAACACGTTTGGTTTAAAACTGGTTCATAAAACTGAGCCGCAGATCATTTTGACAAAATACTTTACAAGCAGCTTTGCTCTTGTTGTTAGTGCTGCATTCTTTCTTTCCAATATACCTTTATGCCCCTTCAAAGGTTGCATTTTACAGCACTTTAGTAGGTCACTGGATTCGAAAGGCTTCTGAGAAACAGAAAACTGTGAGTGGAAGAAAGAGCTGCACTGTGTGCATCATTAAACAGCATAAGAAACCATCTGTCTTTCTGTAGTTGACGCAGCTCAGTGACCTGTTTTCTGTTATGTTTATACTCATGCATGTTTCTTTGAGTTTTCCTGGATGTGTGTATGAACAGGGAGGGAGGGAGGAGGAAAGGCCGAAATGGAAATTCCTTTCCCCTGCGTCTTCTATTGGTGTTCAGCTGGTCGACGTCAAAATTACAGACCTCAAAATTTTCTCCAGCTACTTCTACATGAGCTACATTCTCATCTGAAGCAAACACTTTCAGTAAAATTTCCCTCGCTTTGGGCAGTGGCTTATGTTTGATTACATGGGGGTGAGACTTTTAGCATAACAGGAAGGCTAAACGCAAGACGCCAAAGTCTCTCCTTTTAACACTTCCAAACTTCTAAGATCTGCCTGTCATGAAACATCTAAAAGCTGAAAATATTTTTAGTCTTTCCAAAAGTTTATCTTAATACACGGGGAATACACAGAGAGACTGTACTTCAGTAAAGCTAAGGATGCTAAATGCTAATATGAGAAGCTAAAAATGGCATAAAATGGTTCTGTTGTCGTCGTTTCAACTTTGTTTGAAAGTAATAGTGAAACTCACAGCAACTGTCACCTTTGGTTCTAAAAGTAAATAATTAATGATCAATGGAAAATGTGCTCTGAATACTGTTTATTATTATCCTTTTAGAGGAAGTGGAATGGGTCCAAACAGGTGTTAGCCGGTCAAAGGTTAGATAGTGGTCACAAAATCCTGATTGGTGGAACTTTTGCTGGTGATGAATATGAACATCACCAGCATGAAGCAGCTGCTTTAGCTTCCCACAGCTTTAGTCCCATATGCTGCTTACTGCCTACTGCTCTCAGCAATTCAATAGTTATTGCAATAAATATCAGCAACAAAAAATAATCATCAACAATCCAATGACTTCTGAAGCAATAGCTTTTTCACAATGACCCTGCTTCTTTTATCAGCAAGTTGTACTGCAGAGTTATTGCTTGCTTCTAAACAGAAAGAATCAGTAAATATTGAGATTTAACTATTATGTTTTGCTTTCTGTTCTGCTCTGCTATTTAATAAATTGTTCCTTGCAGTAGGCAGCCAAAGGCTTTAAGTGCTGGGAGAAAACCAGCAGGAAACACCAGCCTGTTCCTTAATAGCCACGTAGCCACATAGCATCTTTGAAAAGTATTAACATCTCGAACTTTTTCAAATTTTGTTGCTTTGCAGCCACAAACCTGAATTGTTGGGGTTTTATCTGATGGGCCAACACAAAGAATCACATAACTGTGAGAGGAAAATGTCAATGCCAGATGGAAAATACAACGCACAAGGCGGACCACCAGTGTAAAAATAAATAAAAGCCACCACAGGTAAGCAAGAGTCGAGGTTTTAATGTTTGAACTGGCCCTGATCCCTGCCTCCTCTCACCTCACACATCTGCAGCTGGAAAATCCTCCTCTCCCTCTCCATGTCCTCCCCTCCGTCTGATCCGTCTCTCCTGATCACCCCCAGCTGCCGCGTCTTCTCCCTTCTTTCCTTCTCCAGCTTCCCTCTAAAAAAGGGAAGAAGAAAGCAGAATTTGAGGCAACAAAAATAGAGGATCGTTCTTAATCATTTACCACCGTCACATGTTTAAATGTCTGTTTCCGAAGAGACGTTGTTGTGTCATCGTGTGAAAGAATGGTTCTTTTTAAACTAACTCATCTGAAAAGATGAAGGAAAGTCAGAAAAGGTAAAACATGGTTATATCAGTAGAGCATTTTTGACAGCACAGATGCTGCATGCTTTAAGGTGTCTGGGCTTTATCTCATTGCAGAGTAATGGGAAATAACCAAATTCAAATGTACTTTATAGTCCCTGAACTTTGTCACGTTTTCTCCAGTGAAACCCACAACTTCAATATTTCACTGGGATTTTATATGACTGAGGACAGAGTAGTGAAAATGGAAAAAGTGCTACGTGGTTTTTAATATATTGCACATAAAAATCCAAGAGCTGTGGAGTGGATTTGTGTCCAGACTGTTTAAAACTTCAGGTTTTCCAGAAGCGTTGCAGACCCAGAAACTGAAATGTTTCCATACTTGGAATTTAGGTCTGGACTTTAACTAGCCCATTCTAACACATGAACATTGCTTGATCTAAACGTGTTGCTGTACGTTTGTGTTTCTATCCTGCTGGTAGATCAAGCTTTCTGTTCTGCTCTGCTATTTAATTAATTGTTAGGGTTAGGTAGGGTTTTCACTAGATGTGGCTCTATTCATATTCTGTTCAACTTTGATTAGTTCCTCTGTCGCTAGAGAAGAAAAGCATCCCCAAAGCATGATGCTGCCTCCTCCAGCGGGGATATGTTCAATGAATTTAGGCCAAAAGGTTAAACTCTTAACTCCTCTGACTGGAGCATCTGATAGGTGTCCAGTCAACAGATTCTCCCACCATCATTCTTTTAGCATATGAGATTAAAGAAACCTTTATAATAAAATATGCATTGGTTTTCTTCCATTTTTCTACGTAGCCCAGCAAACCAATGTGATAGATCACAGCTTGAAAATGTTTGCCTTTCATTCAAACAGCTTTTTCTCAGAGTAAATATCAAGGATGTTGCAGCATGAGAGCAAAGAGATGAATGTAATTACAATTTTATGTCATAATCCTTCCAACTCTTCTCCATGTGTTTCTTGAGCTCCTGTAAGAGAGGAGAACAGTTTCAGAACAGAGACGTAATTCCTTCGGTTGCGTCAACCTGCGCGCCGTCTTGCTGAGCAGGATTTCTGTGGCAATTTGCCATCCGCCACGGTGACAGAGAAACAAAGTCCAGTCATGGAGTCAGCTGTTCAAAGACAGGGCTGGGACAAGAGCTTACCTAAGCATTCGTCTGCTGTTACTCACTGGCTTGTTGGCACGGTGAATCAAGAGGACTAAAATACTGAGCAAGACACGTGAAAGCAAGACTGAGGCAGAACCAGGCTTTACTCAAGCTTACATAATCTGGGCAGAATAGGACAGCATTTATTGTCCCTAAGTAGGAACGTAACATATTAATAACCTCATAAATTATTATATTACCCACTATGGGGTAATATATGTATGTATGAATTGCAGTTATAGTTTAATGTCTCTGCAATGTGTGCAAGTGAACCAAAGTAAAATGTTTTGTTTGTGCACAAAATCTTGGCTAATAAAGCTCATTCTGATTCTATTATCCGTCATAAAATGATGCTTTTTCTTAATATCGTTTCATGCACCATTTTCTTAAAAAGAATTTTACCCTTAAAGCACCAATTTTAAATTTTTGGTAGCGTCCAAAGATGCAAACCAGAGCTGAAATGATTAGTCAAATTAATAATGAAGTAATTTAGTAATCATTTAATCGACAACAGACTCAGATACATACCTTTTGTTAACAGAAAACAACATACTCAGAGTAGTGATTAAGCCAAACTGTACAAGAAAATATATGTTTTGAATTCAAGATAGAAAAACCTTAGGCTGTAAATATGTTTTACCCAAAACTCCTGAAAAGTTTTAGCTTCATCTGGTTAAAATTCTGCAAAAATAAATAATCTGATCTTTTGCCTTTCACACCTTTTGCAGTTCAATTAATGAGTTAATCCAAGAAAAATAATCAACATATCAACCCTTCACTGTATTGACGTTAAGTCAAGCAGAAAGGGCTGAGCTTTTCCCATGTTGATTATCGAAGCGTTTTTTTTGTCTTTACTGCAAATGATCCACACAAAATATTTCAAAGCGAGTTCAGTTATTTTGTTTCTAAAAAGCTGCATCTAACTGACACTTTAACTATAGAGAATAAAAACAAGAATATTACAGTCTTTGTGCAAAACACAAAAGATGAGAAGAGCACGCTGCAGCCAAATAAGTAAGATATCATTTAAAAATGTATTATTTCTGGAAAAAGTGAAACTGATTCTTTTAGATCATTAATAAATTTAAATTGTGTATTTGCAATCATTTTAATAAAAAGGCCTCATGCTGTAGACTGAAAGGATTACTTTGGATAGCATAAAAATATTTTCAAAGAGCTACAGTAACTATAATAAATCCATTAATAAAGCTGCTGAGGTTACAATTAATTTAAAGCTGCAATATTAGAATCTCTTCATGTCTGCTAATGCCATTTAAAAACTATAAAGGTTGTTTTTGTTATCAGTCATGTGTTCAGACTCACTAATCTGCTGTCCCGGAGTTCAGACTTCAGCACATTTTCCAGAGGAAACGCCATGATGTTGTTGAGGTTTTGGACCTAAAAGATGAAATCAAACAGCAAATGACTAAAGAGAGTTTAAGTTTCCTTTACAACGTCACACATGGCACCAATCAAAGAAAACAAGGATGAACGCACACACACACCCACACACACACACACACTCCCTTATACATGCTCAAAAAATTCACCCAGTATATTTACTATATTTCCCAATAGGCCTGCATTTCTGGGAACGAGAAAATGAGGCGCACTCATTTTGAACTGGTGAGTCACCCAATGAACGACGTGAGGCTCCGTGTGATGCAACTGCGATGGTAGGGGTTTGGTGACGGTAAAGAGTGGGTTGTAATTAAATTCAGATTTGGGAGGTCACAATATTTTGGAGATGAATTAAGGAGGAATGAATCACAAAGCAACAAACAGGTTACCAAACAGAGGGCACTCTACAGAAACAAAAATTAATCTACAAGAAATTTCTAAACTTTTTCCATGGTTCATGTGAACAACTCAACTGAAAAACTCAAATCTGCTTAATGGAAAGATGTAAAAAAATAGATGAGAGCTCAAGAACCGTCATGTAAATGTAATTTAAATTATTTCATTCACTTTTAATTTCTACAGTTTTCTGGGATTCAGACCAAACATCAGAAACAGTGAATCTGGTTCACCTGATTTTCCTAGAAAATGTTCATTTGCATCTTTAAGCTAAAATCATAACGTGATGCAAAGCTAAAGAGGAGCCAAAGATTCTGGTTGATACGGTTTATGATACCAACAAATAAAAAAGAAACCTCCTGTAATCTCTGTATGTCTGGATAAGTTATAGTGTCGATATCAGAAGTCTTGTCTTCCAAAAAATATTGAGGAATATGTCAAATTTCCCCAAACCCTGTTGAATTCGGTCTGAGGAAACCAAGTAGAATCTTTTGGTAAACTATTGGAAAAGGAAATTTTGCAACAAATGATTATAATCTGGGGTTGCGTTTTGGGGAGAAAGTGAATGAAATTCACAAGAGACCCAAAACCTTCAGAGTTCTGCAAGGAGGCTGAAGATGTGGGATGCAACATCACAGTAGATCTAAAAACCAAAAAGTGGTTCCACTTTACATCCAACTCATTTGGACAAATTTTGTAAGGTATATGAGGTAGGCCCAAAACGTTTACCCAAGAAGACTAAATCCTGTTGGTGTAGCAAATCAGTCATTGTAGTTTTTATATTAATTTATATTATAGTGAATCAAATTGTTTTTTTTGGCTCACAGCATAGCTACACATCCACAACCTCCAGGTGACCATGCACAGGCTTCTTGTGTTGCTTTTCTGGTGAACTGCTCTTCCTCAAGATAAATAATGTCCAGTCACTTCCGTGAGTTGACTCTACGGCTAACCTTGCTGTTGACACAGCGGCCTGGACTCCAGAAGGAAAGCTTTGGGTGGATTCCAGAAGCTGAGGCAAGCAAGTTCATAAGTTAATCTGACACAGGAAAACACTGTGAACATGTGACAGAAGATCAATGTTTGCCTTAAATCACTCATTTTAATCATTCAGATCCACTTTTAACATCTGTTAGGCATCGTCTTCACCGAGAGGCCCTGACTGACACAATTTGGGGAGGGGGTTTGGTGAATGTGTGCTGGTTCTGACTCACGCCTCACCCATAGAGGCCTGGGATAAATTATCAACACTACAGAGACAGAGAGAGATCAGTGGGAGGGTTCTGGACAGTCCCAGGCAAAAGGTGCAGCTAATAAAAAGCCCTTTCTTCACACACCGCTTGTGTTCAGGTTACACCATTCTTTTCCTCTTTGTTTTGTCTATTGTCTGTAGTTCAAGTTCCCATTTGCACTTTCTTCCCCTCACCAGGTTTTTGAAGAGGGACGTGACCTCTCTGGTGAAAACGGCCAAGTTCAGGAAGCCTGTGGAGATTTCGTTGTTGTCCTGACTCAGGTGGCTGTTCCCCAAGTTCTCCATCACCTCAATGTACTGCTCTTTGTTTTCCACGTGTGCTAAAAAAAACAAATAAAGACAGACAAGCAGAGCATGAAGATTGATCCAGACAAAGGAAAACAAATTACTCAAACTTGCACTACAAGTTGAGAAAACCTGATGATGGCAGACAGTTTGACAAACATGTGGGACAGATTTGAGCAGCAGACACACAAAGATCCATGTTTCTGTGGTTTACATGGCTCTGAGGTCATGACCTTGGGCAGATTAAAGACTTGAATCTTCATGAGCATAAATTGTTTGTCATTGGCAAATGTTTGTTTACAATTACATGAGACATTTATAATCCTGTTAGCAAAATTATCCTCATCATCTCTTTTGTCCGATGTGAAAAACAACTCAGTGAAACAAATGTTACATTTTACCAATTTGATATTTTGTTAGCGATGCCTAAAAAGCAAAGAGACATTTTATTTACACTCCTGCGGCTCCATGTTTTAATATAACGGTATGTTATTTCTTAGCAGCCATTATATGCTCATACTTTATATCTAAAATGTCCCAGTGCTAAAATAACTTAATGAAAAACAACATAAGTATCAGTTTGGCTCAGACTGTCTGTTCGAATGTTTCATCTTAAAGAAAAGTTTAATTGACAACAAAGAAAATAAATAATAATAATTCTGTTATTACTGGAGAAGTTTCTGGGTTTTGTAGCAGTAATGAACTAAAAGGGCTCAAAACAGACCAGAAAAAGCTTTTTACTTGAGTTTTATAAATCTGGTAGGGAGGAAGCAGCTTCAGGATTTACCCTGAACCATCAAGGGGAGTTTTTAAGTGGGAGGATTTCTAATTCTTACTGACTCGCTTCAGATATTCCCCAGTTCAAACTGTGTTTCCAACTGTGAGACATGGAACATTTTCCACCTGCATTGCACATGTTCCATATTGCGCATGTGCACATTTGAAAATTCACAGCAGATTTTTCAGTTAAATCACTTTTAGGGCTACGTGAGAAGAAAGATATGCTACTTTCAGGTCTAAATCCCATTGTTTTACCTACAAACATCATGAAACAAAGTTAAAAATCACCTCAGAATGAATAAATAAAATGATTCGCTAAAGTAAATATGAACCATTTACAATGGGAGTGAATCCAAAATGTCCCACATCAGTAAAAGAAAACAACTGGGGTTCATGTGTCACAACACCTCCTTCATTTTCTGGAGGTTGGAACAACCTAACCTCCTCCCAATGTTCCAGTTTCCTGCGATGAAATTTCAGCAGGATGTTAAAGACTAATTTAAAAAGTTGCATGAAGTTTCTAAACTACACATTTCTCCCTCCTTTCCCGTCCTCAGACAGCAAGAACACAAAGCTCTGCATCAGCAAAATGTATTCAAAGTTTGTTAAATGTTTTCATGAAGTAAGCTCTCTATAAAATAAAACTTTATTTATAGTTTTACTGCTGAAAATAAAGGCTTTTATTTTTGAAACAGGAGCATGTTTCCATTCCCTGTCACTGAGTGAAGGGGACATGACGTTCTCTCTGTCAGCTGACGTAATTTCTATAAACAGAGCGTGAAAACTGACAAAAAAAAAAACCCTAGTAGGGCAAAATAGGCTTTCAGTTATTCTAACTATCCCCAAAAGAGAAAGGATGCCAACATTTACCATAACAACAGGAAATTATAAAACAGGTAAATTAGGGCAAACATAAATGCCAAGAAACTTTGATTTTATAAATAAATTTATGAAACTCACAAAGCAAACAGCCGAATCACCAAAAAGCCTGAGGGTGATTTTTCAGCCGACCTTTAAAAGTTAAATACCACCAGAGAAACTCGACACTCACTGGTCTGCAGGAACACACACAGAGTCACAAACCGCAGCAATGTGGAAGAAAATGTGTACTTAGAGTCAATGTGAATGAAACGAAGGCGTACCCCACAACGTGTTACTGCATGTGTGACAAGGTAAGGGGTCATCTGACCTGCACATGGGGGAGGGGAGGCTGCACAGCATAACCTATTTATGTAGAAGTACTAAATAGTACAATCATCACATTACCGGAACTCCTCCATTTGAATTTACTCAGATAAACAGGAAGAAGATGGAAGTAATGATGGACTTCTACTCTGCACATACGGGAAAGACGCTGACTGTATCGGGTTGCCTAATTCAGTGCAGCTGCCTGATTCTGGCAACAAAAAAAACGTTGGATGACTGAAATAGGAAGCAGGACGTAAACCAGAGAAAACGGTTTTCTGAATGCGTTACTCAGTTGTTTTGAACATTTTTGAGAAAGTGCTCACATCTGACATATTTCTGCTGAATTACGCTGCCAACAGTCTGCATGTCGCACTCTCAGTAGGAGAGCAACCTGGGCTTCAAGGTCACTGAACTGAGCAGCGGATTGTTGCCAAAACTTCACGTGTCATTTACTTTCACACAGACACTTCTAAACTACACTCCCTCTTTTTAACATAAAAACAATTACAATCATCGCAATGCACACAACACATCCTCAAATGGCATAGCAAGATAAAATATTCCCAAAGCACTAAGCTGTTTATTTTGCAACAATAGAGGCTGACATTTATCCCAAAACAAGCTACTAGGTAGGGATGCTTAACTTGTTTTGGAAAGAGTACCGTCGTCAAGCAGTGCCTTAGTGCTCTTAGGTCTAAACATGTAAATTAGAACCTTTAATTTTGGCAAATGGTGCCAAATTATATGTTATTTCACAACATCTTCTTCCTCATACAAAGGGTGTGTTATAGAAAGACTGAAACTTCTCACAATGCTATTTTAGATTTTGTTTCAAACTTGTCCACTGCTATATTCACACTTGTGAAGCCACACGTTGCCAAAGGTGCTGAGAGGTTATTTTTTCCAACCCCGAGTCAACTTTCAAGACTTGAAGGGCAACTCCAAGACAAATATCAACTCTGCCAGGGCCAAAACAAGTCAATAATATATCAGAGGCAAGTCCAAACTGAGTTACAATCCTTGAGATGGAAGTTAAAATCATCTTTCAAGTCTCTGCATAGGAAGTCAAGTCCCGGCACTTTGAGGGACAAATCAAAGTCAAGTCGTATGTCTTTGGTACTGGTACAAAATGGGCTGCGTATCTTTCAGGGACGAGTTTTCAGGACCAAGTCTAAGTTTTTGGGGATCAAATTAAAGAAATCACATATCTGAGCGTTAAGATTAAGTGAATCATAAACGTCATTGCTAAGTGTTATTGCCCACAGATGTTAAGATTTTCATGATGTGATTCTTTGCTGCTGTTTGTGTAAAATTGATACTCGGTTGCTCCACCCTATCATTGCCACAAAGAGCGGCTGCAGCCAGGGTACCCCTCCTCCACCGCCCCCCTGCATGCTGATTTATCTACTCTTTAGATGCTTACAGAGTCCAGACGTGTGAATAGCTTTAATCGTCTTCTTCATCCTCTGCAGAGTTGAGTTGTCCATCTCCAGACACTGCAACACACAGAAACAACATTTACACTCACAGAAATCAAACAACTGACTAATCTACATATTACTGGAGAGACATTTGAGAAACCGTGTCTGCCTAAACTTCTCACAGTGTGTGACTAAGGCAGACAGGTTTTATCCAGATAACTGTCTTGGCTTGCCATTCACAGCCCCAGATGATGCAAGTGCAGTTGTGTCACTTGTAGCATTTCAGGTTTCGGCTGTGCTTGGACGCAGACCAGAGGCAGGTTCCTACCTGGCTCCACTCTGAATGAGCAGTAAACCTTGTTCAAACCGTGAGGATTGAACTTATTTATTTAGTTTATTCTCCTCACACAGGCCACTTGTTGCAGTAAGCTAGTGTTGAGACTCCACCCAAGAGGCACCACAAATAGCTCAAAGGAGACAGTAATTTATATTTGACTGAGACCATGTCTTGTTCCATGTTGTTGTTGTTTCCCCAGCCCTGCCCTTCATAATTAAAAACTCTCCTTGTCCTTGTGTGTTGATTTATTCATCAAAAAGCGCGAATGTTGGGTGCATTTATGGAAAGCTCCAGTCGGAGAATGGAAAATGGTTTAGTGAAAGCTGCTGCCTCATTTGAGCTCACGCTGCTTCATAAACTGGACACCAAGAAACTGTGTTTCCATCAGCCACTTCAAAAGGTGAATCTGTTCAATCACATGGCAGCAACTGATCACATTTATCTCCAGACATGGTAAAGATGACATACTGAAGATCAAACCATCGTCAGAACAGAGAGGACAGGAACTTAAGTGAGACTAAACCTGACATTGGTGTTTGTGCCAGACTAGTATTTCAAAGGCTGCTGATTTACCTGGATTTCAAAAAAACCATTTCTCTGGAGAATGGTCTGGACAAGTAGAAAATACTCAAGCAATAGAGTTTGGAGGATTACAAATGTCTTGCTGCTGTGAGATAAGAAGAGCAGGTTTAAAAAGACTCAGATAAAGCTGAAACAACTTCTCACTTCAACCAAGGTTTGCAGACTATTTATCTAGAACACATGTGAACACACCTTGAAGAAGACCTGCTACAGCAGCAGACGGCCGTGCTTTTTGTCATTTCTGTCAGCTAAGAACAGGAAACTGAGGCAACAATTCACACAGACTTATCAAACAATCACGAAAGGAGGAAAAATGTCTCCAGGTAAAAATAGTCCGTTTTTCCGTTGTCACTCAGACGCACCATAAAAACATGGATCAGCTTTTGAGACTGGTGGTGGAAGTGCAAAAGTTTGGATTTATTTTTTGACACACTTCATAGATTTAAGGCTGTGCTGAAAGAGACAAACAAAACCTAATAAAGATGAAGTGTATATCCTTAACCTTTATCTGACTTTATTGAAACTAAGAAAAGTGCATCAAAATTGTGGGAGATTTTAGTTTTATTGAAGTTAATGACCTGAAAATGCTTTATATATTTCGATCTTTGAGTTATTCGAGGGAAATTCTTTCTATTCCAGACTCTGTTTGGACAAATGGTGCATCTCTGCTTTCAGAAAAGTCAAGCTGACCAGAAATCCAGGCCTTTCTGCAACAGATAAGGAGCTCAGGCCGTCTCATGTGATTAAACTTTAAAAGCTACAAAGTGTGCTAGAGAGCGACTCTGCATGAAGCTGACATGTGATCCTGTATTTCCTACATTACTTACAGAACTCGATGCCAGAAGTTTAATCCCAAGAGAAACTTTTCAATCTCCTTATATATCCCTCTATAGAACAAAAAATATTTTCATTTTTGCTATGAGCTCTCTTAGTGTTTGCGTCTAATCAGGACAGATAAGTAGCAGCCAGATTGTGTGTGTGTGTGTGTGTGTGTGTGTGTGTGTGTGTGTGTGTGTGTGGTTGGGGGGGGTTAAATAGCATCTGTGCCCTAAACCACAAACATGCCCACACATTCATCCTCGTCATTAATCAAGCTTCTGCTTCTTGGGCAGACTAAACATAATTTCCATGTCCAGTTATAAAAAGTGCGTTGCCCTTACATCTGTGCGTCTGTGTGCACACATGTAGGATTCCAGCATGACTCTCCCCACTGAGCTATTTCTGTTATGTATTTTCCAATAGATCATGTCCATAAAATAAGAAACCAAAACCCAGCATAATGTATTAGACAGCTGCAAAAAACTGAATTCTCCAGTCCAGCTTTGCTTCATTGTTATGGTTCTAGACTAAAGAACTCAAGAAAACCTCAAAAATGTGTTCAGTCTTATTAGAATATCTGCACTGCATGCATTATTTTAGGGAGTTTCCTCGACATGAATTAATTTTCCACCCAAATTAGAAATCCTCTTTTTACAAAAAAAAAACAATCTGGATGACTCCAGCTGATCAGATCCCTAATGATCTATAATGTTTAGTCACAGATGAGAAAGGATGGGCTTGTGTGTTTGTGCACACTTGAATTATTTGCTTTCTGGCAGGGTTCATGGCAACTTCTCTCTCCGTTTCCTCCTTTGCCTGAGGATTTTTGGGAGGAGACATTTCAAATAAACAGAATTTCACACAGAGGCCTCAAACAAGCCTGAGGCGAGCCTTGCAGTGCAAACAACCCAAAAAATAACTAACTAAATAAACAAAAACAAAATAAACAAAAAAAACAAAACAAAACTGGCCTTCACCACCATGCTTCCCAACGAGGACAAACACAGCCGTGCATGATTAAAGCCACAGGCACAGCACTCTGTCAACAGGTGACACTTTTTGTGACATGTGGCCAGTGTTTGTCTCATTCCTGCTCGATTGAGGACGGCCAGTTCATTCCTGAAAGGCAACATTAGTTTATGTAACTTTTACTGTCCTGATGACACACTGACTGCTACAGAGAAACAACATTCAGCCCATTTTTCCTCAACAATGTAAGAGTTGAGGAAGAGTAGAAAAACAGGCAGAGGCAATAACAAATCAGAACAGCATGGCCTGGTTTCTGTCATTAAAAAAATAGCAAGGTTTTTAAAAGTTAGCATTTGAAAATGAGATTTTCCTTCGTACGGTTTATGAAATGCATTCATTATTATTATAACACCTGTCAACTGAAATCACCTGGGCTGAGCAAGGACACCTAAAACATGCAGGCCAGTGAGCATTGAGGACCAGGGCTGGGAAAACACTGGTCTAAGTTGTAGTACTGCCCTTCCCCCACATGTTTCTGCACACATTGAATCAGATGGCTGAAAGAAAGCTCCCCCACCTTTTCTCTTTTTCCTAGAAAGACAAACTCAGCTGCTGGGAAATCTTTACAGTGACAAAAACAAGAACTGACTTGAAAATTAAAGAAGTGCTCAGAAGTAACCTCAACCTTCTGCAAAAAGTGGAAATTAACATGTCTACTAAGCAGCTGATAATGTGGCTTGTCTAATTATTATTAATTATATCATGTTATACGGGTTTCTGAACTATTATTCAGCAAACAGATTTTCATGTAACCCCTCAAACATCGCTACTATGTTTTGATGACAGAACACATGAATCGTTTCCACCGATGTCAGATAGCCTAAAGGTGTGTTAAACTAATTTTTTTGTGATAGAAAACAAATTTATGCTGATTTTCATGTTTTTTCTTCATATTTCAAAGTTAAACAAAAGGATAAACAGCAGAATGTGACTCTTCTTCTGCAAAGATCCTCGGCAGAAGCAGGATGCACATTCGGCAGTATTTTACAAATAAATACTGGAGTCATGTATGTTATTGGCAAAGTTTAAAAAAAGCAATATTTTACAATAAAATCTGGGGAACTCTTTTTTATCTTACACTTTACTTTCAGTTGTTCTTCTGCTTAGCAGAAGATATTTCTAGGCTGTGCAGTGGAATTGTGGGCAGCCTGGTTGCCTTGCAGCAAGAAGGTCCTGGGTTCAAATCCCCACCTGAGGTCTTTCTGCATGGACCTTGCATGTTCTCCCCATGCATGCGCAGGTTCTCTCTGGGTACTCCAGCTGTTTGCCTCTGTCCAAAAACATTACCTAACTGCCCTGAGGTATGAGTGTGTGTGCGTGTGCGTGCGTGCGTGCGTGCGTGTGTGTGTGTGTGTGTGGGGGGGGGGGGGGGGTGTGTGTGTGTGCATGGTTCTCTGCAGGATGTTGCCCTGTGATGGACTTGTGACCTGTTGGGGGTATCTCACGCCTCTCACCCTCCAACTGTTGGTGATAAGCGCCACCCCCCACCTCCAGACTCTGCCAGGATAAACGTGCATAGACAATAGAGGTATGGAAGGATAACATCTACAAAGAATGGAGTTATTTCCAAATATCTCCTGACTGGCTGCAGGTATCAGAAGCCTCTACCTTAAGGGCGCTCAAGTCCAGTCCTCTAGAGCTACCATCCTGCAACTATCAGATGCATCCCTGCTCCAACACACCTGAATCAAACGAATGGCTCGTTACCTGGCCTGTTCATTGCTCAGCCTGGTTTACTGGAGTAAGGCTGCAACTGAAAGTTGCAGGACTGTAGCTCTCGAGGACTGGACTTGAGCACCCCTGATCTACCTCAACAGTAAAATGTTTTCAAGTTGTTCTGTTCTATTTAGTCTGGTTTACAGTGAGTGAGTGACATGCAGTATTGCTTTAACATTTGTCTGTAAACTAACAGAAGAGGTTAAATTAAGATGTGCTTGAATTTTTCCAAATGAGACAATTACTCTAACATTCTGTTTTACTTTGCTTGTTTAAAATTTACAATAACAAGCAGCAAAAAATATATATTGTAAATGACTGGGATGGATTCAAGAAAGGGAGAGTAAAAAGGTATAGGCTTCAAATGCATTCATTTTTTTTTATTTAATTTTCTTTGTCAATTATTGTTTTTGTCACATTCAGTATTTATTTAATGCAATTTTTATTTGCTGTGACATTTAATGTAGTTATATTTTCTACATTCTGTGTTTATCAATTTTTTTATTTACTGTCACTTATTTTAATCAAACATTGATTTTTTTATTTATTCTGTTATTATTGTGTCATTTTCATCATGCAAATTGAGGGGGAAAAAGCAACATTGGCTTCAACAGTCATCAAAAAGAAAAAAAAATCAACATGTATTGGAGATCAGTTATACTCATGTTAAAGTAATTGGTCTCAAGGTGGCATTAAAATGACACAAACATTAAAAAAATAAGTCTATAAAAGTTCTTCTCTATTCATATTTAGTTTTTTCTTAAATTTATACAAATAAAAACATGATGCATTTAAGACTATGCCCTACTGGCCCCCTCCTGGTGACGCCACTGCTTTACCTCTAGAATGGATCATTAACTGATTTGTTATTTATGGAAGATGAAACCGATCAGAAACTTGAAGTGGGTTTAGATCTTGAAGGCGTTTCACAGGTGAGTGTGTTCGGCCCATTACCTGCAGCGGAACCGCTAAGAAAGCGGAGCAGGTAAACAGACAACACGGAGGTGAGTCGCCTCCCACCGCACCATTGTTCCTACCTCTTCCACGGCTGACACGGTGTTCTTGCAGTCGCTCATCTTGGACTGGAAGCTGGAAGTCCCGGGCGAAGACAAATCCTCGTTTGTCAACTCGACAAATTCCGAAATACTTATTCGCTCCGGCATGTTTAAAGAAAGGGGCTCCGAAATTCACCGAGCGAAACAGTGTGCCAAAGTTTTACGCGCGCATGTAATTCCCATTTGAAGAAGACGTGGAGTCTGTTTGCTTCGCTTGCGTTGAAACAGACAAGCTCGAAAAAAATGTAAAGTCCTTCAAAGAACCGGTTTCACACAGTTAAGTCACCTATAGGCAGAACTGAGGTCGGACTGAACGTGCGCTCCGCTTAGCAGATGTGTGCGCCTTGAGCTCCTTCTGCGCGTTCCGGGAGGGAGGAGGGATCTCCGGGGAATCACGTGGGGAAACTTTCTGGCGCAGTGGAAGAAGCAAGGTTGTCCCTTTCATTAATACCTCTAATTTCTATGCAAACTCCTCAGAGCTTCAAGAGCGGTCGCCATGGATAAGCAGAAGCCTCTTTCACGATGTGAGCTGCAGGAATTTGCATGAATAAAGTGAAGGAATTAAAAACTCTGGGAATAAACATTGTTCATCAACACTTAGTTTCTCTTTTAATTTAAGCTCCATGAAACGCAAATTTGTTGCAAAAACCTGTCGGTATGGAGGTTTGCATTTAGAGTTCTGGACATGCTTCTTATCTTGGCTAAGACTCTGAAGTTCCTTATTCATGCTTCACAAAAGCTTTTCATTGAAGCAGAGTTGCTAAAGTCCCTCCCTCCCTTGCAGCCCCTGCACTGACATTTCCTGAAATATTCAGAAAACAACCAGAGAATACAAAACTGGGAGAGAGGTTGGAAAAAAAAAACTGCAAGAATATGTGATACAAATCCTGCATGCCTGACATTGTCAACCCTGTCAGCTCAAAGAAAGGAGGCGTATCAGTGAACATTGCCTCAGGGTGAGCAGAGATATCATATATTTTAAAGTAGACATGATAGGAGGAAGCTGCATTATTTTTCTGTCGCCAACCGCAAAATCTGCTATAAGATATACAGGGAAACAGTTCCAGCTGTGGGGAATAATATTCTTGTTTCTCTGTGTTCATCTATGGAAAAATAAATTTACTACCACATCCACAAACATTAATGTATTGTATCTTGGTTTATTTAAAAAATCTTGTGAAGTTAAGGTAAAAATATACATTACTTTTAAAATGTTTTGATGAATAGCAATCTGAAAAAGTGCAGGGTGTCAGACGGCATCTTTACTCTGAAACCCCAAAGTAAAACCCAACCAATTACCTTCAGACGACATCAGAGAAGTACCTGAGCGGCACGCTGTTACTCTGGAGGAGCTGACAAGATCAGTCGCTCAGGTGAGGGAATCAGTTGGCAGGACAGCCATTAGTCACATGCTCTACAGAGCTAGACTGAAGTTCATGGTTGCAATGAGCAAAAATGTGGAAAAAGTCATGAGATGTGAATACTTTTGTAAGCTTCTCTTCTTGTGGCTCAACTATGTGGCCTTTCAGTGGATCTGCTGTTAATAAGCACAAATGATTTGATATTTGTTCACTAAATAACTCAAACTCATAGAAATGTCTAGTATTTTATACCCTGTGACGTTGCACAAACAAACATGCATTAGGTATAAAACTGAAAGTGTCCAGAAACATTTTTCTCTGGAAGTGCTAAAACGTCCATCTGAGTGCAAACAACCAGCTGCCTCATTTCCCCCCAGCAGTTTCTTTTGAGCAAACAGAGTAAAGTCTACAAAGTGAAAGCTGTAAAACTTCCTCTTTAACCTATTAATCATTATGCAAAAGCTCACTCAGTTATAGAAGTGAGGCCATGTCGTAAACAGCAGCATACGTAGATCTGGTGACCCACTTTTAACTCCTCATTTGTTCGCTGTGCGTGTGTTTGAATATTCATTCGGGAGAAGAGAAAGACAAATGGACGGGTTAGATCCGAGCACTTTGCACTGATGCATTTATCACCGCTGTGATGTGAGTGCTAAATATTTGTGTCGACATTTCCATTTATGCATGCACACATGCAGAGGCTCACAGCGTCCCAACAAAACGCTCCTTCATCTCCGTGGTGGCCTCATGTGAAGAAGCTATGTCTTTGTGTGTTTGCCAGCTTTTCAGCCTGGAGCTCATTGTAAAGTTGTGCAAATTGCTCTGCTCAGGCTGTGAATGAAGTAAACCCATGGATTTAGAGGCAATGGAAGAAAGTGACAGGCTGCTGAGGGATTTTTTTCTATTTTTTCAGGGGCAAGAAGAGCTTAGCGCTGGGAAGGTGAACCACACGTGAAGAAAAGGTGGAGTGAGAGAATAAAAGAGTTGAAAACAAGCTGCGCTGGCTGTGGTCATAAACTGAAGTGACTCATTTAATGTTTTCCCCGCTTGTCTCCACCCTTTTCTTAATAACCCCATGCTTCACCTACATTGTCATTTCCCATGTCAACAAACTCTCCGCTAACACTGCTTACAGTGACTTTACTCTTTCCTTCCATTTCCAGCTAATAAATCACTAATATCTCTGTTAGGTATTCTTCACAGCTTGTCTTTTTCTCTGCAATACAAACATCTTTCAGTTGGTTACACGATTTCCGTGCTGCATGCTTCCCAGCAGCCCGAGGCAGCAGCACTGGGTTCCACTCTCCAGCCCAGATTGTTTTGCTTGTTGCTTCAGCTCTTCAAGTCCTGTTATCAATTTACAACCAATGTCAAGGAAAGGGGCCCAGGCTTACCGTAACACACCCCCTCGCCCGGGCCGCACAGATTACTGAAAACAGGAGGGAAGGAGGAGGAAAATGGGGAGAGGGAATTTATTGTTCAGCTGGAGTATTTCAGCTCGCTGCAACAAAAAAAAAGACTTTGTGGTGCTTTCAGCATAGCATGGGGTCTGATTCACAGATTCATGTTTTGCCTTGTTAAAATGTATTCCTCATTAAATAAATGAGCAGCCTCCCTTTAGTCCAGTGCCGTGCATGCTCCAGGTGAAAATACCTGAATATAAAACTCCACCCGTGTTGACCAGACAGCGGCAAACAGAAATATTGTCTGCTACCTCACCTGGTATGGCAACAAAAACGTTTTGAAACTGGAAAAACTTGTTTTGTGATTCATATAAACCTTTCATGACAGATACATTTTCACAACATAGTGACGAAGAATGGAAATTTCATCAGAACACATTTTGTCCCTCCCACTAAGCCACTGGTTACCTGCTAAACTGAGCAAAATGTGGGGAAATGTCATTCATATAAATGCAGCCTATTATTACATAATAGGCTTTAACAATGAAAAGGGATGCCATATATTTTCCAAGAAGGAACAGGCACAGCATGAAGAGGAGGGGCCTAAAACAGAGCCCTGCAGAACTCCCTAATAACACAAGAAATTAGTGATGAGGGTGATGGCAAAAGGCCTTCCAAACTCAAAAACTACCCTCCTCCCAATAGGCATTGTTGTCTGTAATTAGTCCTACAATGATTGTGTTGTCAGCTAATTTTGTGATTGTGTAAGGAGAGCAGTCATGAGTACAGACAGTAAAAAAGAGGGTGGAGAACACAACCCTGTGGTGTCCCTGTGTTCAGAATGAGAGTGGAGGAAATGTACTTTCCCATCCTGACAGTGTAGGGTTTGTTAAAGAGAAAGTCCAGTATCCAGGTGAACTGCTAAGGCACAAGTTGCTCAGTGTTTGAACGGTGTGTGTGTTGCTGTTTTCCAGGAGTGTGAGGGCAAAACTTCAGCCAGCCATTTGTGTCAGACTGAGGCGTAACTGCAATGAGCTGCTCAGGTCTTTGAGGAGCATATAAACCTCATCGTCAACGCTTTGTCTGTATGCAGCGTCTGACACCTCAGTTCACTGCTTCTTGTTAAACACAGCAGCCGCCCTGGGCAGCATGTGTTAATAGACACTTAACAGACACCTGTACTTGGGTCAGACAAGCAGACACCAGAGAGAACTGCTATGGCTGAATGTCTGAGGGTGTTTATTATTCCTCCAAACACTCCCAGCTCCCATAAACCTCAGGCTGTGTGACGTCACACAAGGAGGATCTGAACAAGGTTGCTGAGCTTTCAACAGTAAGCAACAAAACAACAGTAGAGAAAGCAAGTGGACTTTAATACACAGGCTCGCATTTTGTCTCATTATATTCACAAACTTTAATGTGCAAAGAGACTGAAAAACAAAACATTGTTGAAATGAAAGGAATACATGGCTTCCAAATTTGAGAAGCTGTACATGCCTTTGCATTCAGCCCATATTTTACTTTATGGGCTATGTGTAAAACATTATCTGTTGTGGCAAACAAACCCTGCAAATGTCCCTGAACACACCATTGCAATGGTGAAACACAGTGGTGGCTGTAACATGCTGGAAGCAGGTTAGAGATAAGGGGAGATAAATGAGCTAAATACAGGAGACTCCTAAGAGGATTGAGGCTGGGATGGAGATTCACCCAATGATCAAAGTCTAAACTTAAATCCATCGGAGAAGCTGTGGTAAAAGCTGAAAATTGTTGTGTACAGACATTCATCATCAGATCTGACTGAGCCTTTGCCTTTTTGCAGAGATGAATTGGAAAAAGTTGAGTTTTGAGATGTGTTGATACTCTAGAACAAAATGTGACTCTACAAAGTATTGGGGGTTAATTCAAAATGGACACCAAGCTAATTTAACTATCTTCATGTGACAAAATATGAAAAAGTATAAGTTATTTTGGAAGACACTACATTCTGACATCATATTTCATCTGAAATTGCTGCAACATTTTTGGAACATAGCAAAGAAACTTACACATTTAGATCTCCAAAGTGGTGACCGATTCTCTTGCAAATGTCTTTTCTCCCATGATGCCTTTGCACTCTTGTATTATAGCCCGCTGACCTCTGACCCCCTATTGTGAGGTTCCTTTTCAGTTCTTGTTTCCAAAGCAACCAGCTCAGAGGCAATGATGTCAACATGTCTGGATGTGTTTATAAAGCATTCCGCTTCATTGTCGCTCTTCTTGTCAGGTTATTGTGTCTCAGCTGGGCATGTCACTTTTCATTAGGTCGGCATCATCAGTGGCCAAAGTCTCACCGTTTCAACACCAAAAATACTTCCGGATCCTTCTTTATGTTTTGAAAAGTAAATTAGAGGCTCATTCTTTCTGGCAAACTCACTGGATACAAACATTTTGGCAACATGACAGCTGATTAGACTTTTATAACATAAACTTGAAGTCATTGAAAATTCTTTCTGGTTATCAGCAATTACTGATGAAAATAAAGTTAGTAATTTTTCAAACAAACATGAACATTTAGTTTGTGAGAGATTGGACCACAGCTTCAGCTGGTATGACATTATACTGCCCTCTACAGGCAAAACAGTGGCACTACGTGTTTTAGAGGCTATTTTGTTCAAATAAACTCACTCAAGCTGTAAACAAAGTATTTATTCAGCAACTCCAAAACAGAACACACAATATAAAAAAATATTAAGTGCTGCATGTCTTATAAAACAGTCAAAAAATCCTGAAAACATGGTATAAATACAAGTGAGATTTATGTACAAATACCAAAAAAATAATGCTCATTGGAAAAAAAAAAAAATTCTACAATTTTTCAAATTATATTCTCTATTCTATTTAATAAAAACTCACACGCAAACACACCATGACACCCATTTACCAATCTGCCAAACACACAAACACAATTTTCAAGTTTTGTTAGGACAGGACAGGTAGCTTATCTCTGCAGTGTAGAGGGAAAGCCAAAAAATAATAAACTTCAGCAAAAAATTCAAATATTCAAATCTCTAGAAAACAAAAACAACAATAACGAACCCCCAATCCCACCTCACCTGTAACACAGGTGCTATTTTTAATGGATTTCAGATTATTTCCTTGGAAATACAATAATGGTCTCGAACTACGAAATACAGAAATATTATATTACATCTGCAGTCAGAGTCAGATTAACAGGGAGGTACCAGATTAGAATCAAGGCTGCCAAACCAGAGAGAGTCAGTGATTGCTTCTCAGCAGAGGCCATCATTTCCATCATCCAACAGTGCTTTGGGTCTCTGTCGGCACCGTTTGGCACCGGACACATACAGAACCTGATACTCAATGTCAAACAGGGAAAAGTGTACCTGATACAGTGCATTCAATATCTCTGCACAGATTTCACACACCTCTTTATAAGAACTGAGACAGAGGCTGGACTTAATCACAGCTTTTTGTGATACAGGTGTAAAAGATACTTTTAAAATACCTGAATCAGAACCCCGTGCAGCTACAGCTTACTTTTGTCCAGTGATTAAATCCTGTAAAGCTGAACTAGATTTAAAGCTGGCATAATGCAAGACTGCCCCCTACAGGTCAAATCTTTGTAGGCTTTGGAGAAAGAAAACCCTGAGTTGGTCACAACGAACATGCATTACATTTTCTCCACATGTAATGGTGTGCACCAAAGGCTGCTCCTCTTTTGATCTGATAGTTTCTAATCTCCTCAGCACAACCTAGAAATGTTCCTACAAACCCACAAAAATCCCTGCATTTACAACTCTTGACTTCATGCCCGCTCAGTCACGACACAGTAAGTCCAAATGGTTATAAAACCAACAATGGCTCTAAAGACATAAAAACAAGCAATGGCTTCATAGTATAAGATCATTTGCCCCAATCAAGCATTCCTTTAAATATTTCACGCATTTTTTTTTTAATCGTTGCCCCATCTTCCTCAGCTCTTCAGTAAATCTCCAAGATCATAAGTGTCGAAGAAATCTGACACCCCTTCACTATCCTCCAGGCTCCAGAGGTAGTCGCTGTGGTCTAAAGGTGGAGAAAAGCTGACAAAGGGAGTGCTGGGGTCTGAGGTGAAGGAGGCACCGGGCAGCTGGTCCTCTGTGATCTGGAGCAGACTGGGAGGCAAACCCAGCAGCCCCTCCACGTCGAGAAGAGACGGAGCAGAGGTGGCGGCTGAGGAGGGGGCTGAAGCTGAAGCTGGGGATGAAGTGGATACGCTCACTGTGAGGAAAACGGAGATAAAACAGGAAACAAAGGAGCTTTACTGAAAACCTGCAGATGAAATAACTGATTCATTCCCTGTTTTCAGTTTCTATATGAAGCTATGGCAGCTGCAGATGTCACAAGCTGTGCTTCCATTGACCATATAATGGGGCAATTTTACATTTGAAAATAAATTTGCTTAATGGAAAAACACCATTTAAAAAAACCCATTCTGGTGCTAGGATGAGGTGGTTTTTTTGGCGTGTAAAAATTTATTTAATTTCACTAAACTGCGATGGAAACACACCACAAGTCACCTGATCACTAACCGGACGTTGCCACTGGCACAAACTATGAAGAAGACGACAGGAAGTAGTAATCATGGCGCCTGGAAACATAATGGAAACATGGCAATCGCCGAAATGATCCCAGCACCCTGACCCACCTTCAACAGGTTCGTCTTTGACAGCCTGGCTCTGTGGCGTTATGCTGGTCGTCACCGGTTTCTTCAGGTCTTCCTTTCTCGGGGTGACTGCGCTCTTAACAGGGCTGGCATCTTCAAGCCCTTCCTCAGGACACAGGTACACCTCTATAGGCCCATTCCTACTCTTTAAATAGATCTGTAATGATCCCTGCTGCAAGGAGTCAAAGGAAAACCAACAGTCAACATGTTACACTTACACAACGTGCACACACAGTTAAAGTCTCATATTCAGTCTCACCCCTGCAGTGTCTGGCACCTCCAGCTTGGTCTCAGCCGGAGCTTTGACTGCGATCACCGTCTGGTCTCGGAGGCTGCCGATGGAGCGGATGTCCTGGTACGTCACGTATCCCAGAGTGCAACGGTGCGTCAAGGGTAACAGCAGCAATAAAAGGTGAGTGCGTGTGTTTATCATGGACACATATGATAAACATGGCGGAGCTTTGTGGAAAGGATATCTTTGGCTGTCTTTGAACTCTGTGAGCTGTTTGAGCTGCGTGGTGCTGGACTGAATCAGGTCGTCCAGAGACCGCTCCGCTCTCTCCAGATCCCCCAGCTCTCTCCTCAGAGCGAAGGCCTTTTCTCCTCCAGCAACGCCGCCTTCAAAAACATTCCCCATCCTGAAAAACGCACACATAAAAAACAGGAACATAAACAAGCTGGTCTACTTTAAAATCCATCATTAGCACATCCAAACAGACTGAAACGTTGAACAGGATAAAAGTGTTTTATCCCTTCTTTTGTTTTTTATGTTGTGCTTCTTATATTTTGTAAAGCACTTTGTGGTTTCTCAAATGCAAAAATGTAAAGAAAGTTTATTTACTGTTTGATTAAATTATCTTACTTCTAAAAACAGTTTGATTTCAGCTGAAGGTTTTTTGTTCTGTTCTCATTCAAAACTGCTGGTTCTGTAAATTATTTTTCTTGGCATCCACTTCAGTTGATGTTTCACAATGGGAAACAGAAACTTTGGTTTCAACAGAAACTTTCTGAGGCAGCTTGAAGCTCCACTTGTGCAAGAATCAATGGTGCAACATCACTTACAGTAACATCAGGCCAGTTAATCCTCACATGTGCAACTTTACCTCCGGGTTGAAGCTGCATTTAGGTTTCTCTTATTTTACAGAATAAGTAAGTAAAGTAGTTTTCCCCCATTGTATCCACAAACTATAATGTAGTTTGTTTGGTGTTTCTGAGTTAAACTAAACACAAACTGTTTTGGGGAAATGCAAATGAAGCAGAGGTTGAATTTAAATAAAATCCTGAAGGTGTGAGGATCCACTCATCTGCTTCTCTGACTCTGCTGGAAGGACTCATAACTAAACCACCACCATGTTTTACTGTGAGGATGCCAAAAACTAAAACTCAACATAATTTAAGACTTTCACAGCAAAGGCCAATATGTACTTTATAGGAACAGAGAAATTTGATGTTTTTTCAAGGTGGCAAGAAAAGACCCAAGTTTTTTCAGGCGTGGACATTTTCTGCTTCATAAAAACTGAAGTGCAGAACTCCATAAATGTGTCTTTCCCACTGCACCATTTATGTAACAGTTGTCAGAAAACAGTGTAAAGAACAAGCTGTAAAAACAGAGTAAAGTCATTTTGTTCTTGCAGCTCTGAGAGACAGATCAACATTCTCTGCAGAGACCTTTTATGGTGCTGAATACAAATGCAAACAGCATTTTAAGGATTTTTTATTTATAAAAAAACAAACAAAAAACACTTAGAATTTGTCCTCGGCATTATTTGTATAAAATCCCAATAAAATGCTTTGGTCTTTTGGAAAACTGGATATTTGTGAAGAACGTCACACTTTAGAACTTGATCTGCATTCACACTTACAGCCACTGGATGTTGTTTTTGGACTTCTTTCGGATGAGCTGCACGCCTTCCAGGACGTTGGTGATGTCATAGATCCGCCTCTTCTGGACCTCCAGAACTTCAGTGGCCCAGTTAAGGTCCAGAACTCCATCCGCAGATTCTGCGATGAGTCCCACAAACTTCTTTGTCAGCAGGCCCAACGAAGTGTCGTACCGCGTCCGCTCGCCTGGAGACTTTGGAGCTTAAAGAATTCATATCAAATAATTACATTTAGGAAACCAAAATATGACATTTTCACCAGATCATTCGAGCTTCTCTTAGCTCATTGGTTATTTTTTAATTTAACGGATTGCTGATTGAGCCAACATGGAGCTATAAGGTGCCACATAAACGTGCAGCTGATTATTATTTATGCCTCAATGTGGCTCATTCTGCAGTTTGGTTTGCACAGAGACACAGGAAATTTGGCTGGTGATTAGTTCTGCATGCGAGTGAAACTTTCCCGCCTTGATCGGTTTAAATACATGCTAGTAAGAATAAGAAGACATTATTGAATCCAAAATTATACAAAAAAAAAAGGTCCAACGAACTGATCAAGTCTAAATGAAGCTGCTGCTGATATGAGCAGCACTCTGTCCTGATTTGCACCATGAGGTTGACTCACTTCGTGGGCTTTGTAGTCCTGCTGCGACGCTGCATTTCCCTTTAGGTGTGCAAAACTCTGGAAGGTAAAGAGGGTCCTCCAGGTCCAGCTTCCTTTTCGCCTGCACAGAAAAGATTTTGTGCACATTAGAAAATAATATTTAACACAACAAAACTCTTAAAGAGTTCTAGTTTCTGCTGCAAAGGTCATCTGGGGAGAAAAATGCCCCATTTTAAATATGTCTATTTGGCTTATTCAGATGTAATGAGTAGCTCTAAACCATGAAACAAATGGGAAGAAAAGGGACTAAATAAGGTTTTGTTAAGAGTCATAAATGTGCCAACAGCCCTCAGGAACACCAACAAAGTGCTCCCCTCACATGTTCCCAGGCATGAAGTGGGGCCCATTGTGTGGAGGTCAAAAGCTTTGGGGAGGCGGGGTTGCTTCTTGACCCAACTCCTCCTAAGTGCCAGCAGGTCTCTGGAAACCCTCACTGACCTCCCAGACTCTCGCCAAGCCCCTTCCCTCAGCCTGGCGCTGCACAAACCCTCTGCTCACACACAGGATGTACAAACATGCCAAAGCATCTAGTCTGAATCAGAATCACACATTTCTTTGGAACAGATATGAACACATCAAACATTTCTTCAGATTCAGATTTTTAGTCCAAATCAACACTAAAAACTATAATTGTTGCTTCGCTAACTGACTTTTAAACCTCGTTCATACTTCCTAATATCTTTACTGTTTCCTCAACCGCAAAGTCTGTGTGAAGGGAATGTTAAATATTAAGATGATTTATTCCCAGTTTATCCTTACCAACATTTAAATATATTTAGTCTGTTTGTATTTTTAAAATTGTATATAAGTTGTTTAAGTTAAATTTAAGTTAAAGCTAACTTCAATTTTAATAGCTTATTTTTATTTTTTGCTCCTTTTCTACTATTTGTTACATTGCTCTGCCTCAAGCATCACCAGCTCACCATCAGCACAAATTTGTCTTCAATCTTTCAAATAAATCTCATCTGTATTGTTTATTTTATGATCAAACCTTTTCTTGTTCAGTTCCTTCATTTTTGCCTTTATAATTTTTACATAAAGCTGCCTAAAAAGGCTTCAAAATGAAAGTATGTAAAGGTAAATAAAAGTATGTGGAAAATTGCCTATTTGCTGATTTTTCCAGAGCATCTCTAAAATATTGAACCAAAAATGCAGTTTGGGAAGCTGGGACGCTTTGGTACAATGTCCCTTTGAACATTATTGGTTGGTGTTTGCAAAGTTGATGATAAAGACTCTAGATATTATTTCTGTGCAAGCGTTAAGACAGTGTATAAATGCATATTTGTTGTTATGAACTACTGAAATACAGTTATAAACATTTTTTTGAATGGACAAATATTACATTAGCATGAAAAATGGAGGTTTATAACATTTGGAATATATTAACCAACAGTTACTGCACTCCAGTTTGTTGTAATGTGATATTACATTATATTGTTCATGCTGTGCATGTTGATACTAAATTTTCCAAATTGGATAAACTTTAACTGCCACACAGACTCTGTATTTAGTGACCGAGATGCTAGAGTTCATGTTGAGTGGTGGGAATGATCTGTAATCAAATTTCCAGCAAAAGTATCAAAACTGAATATTTTCCAGCTGTTCCAGGATTTGACCAGCTGGTCACTAATCAGAGTCAAACAGTTTGAATCAAATCGCTGACTGATCGCCTGGTGCATCTCTGCTTTGTAATCTTAACCTCCACTAAACAACTTTATTGGAGAATTACTTCTGAGTATCACACAACTATATGGGAATAAAGGAGACCAATAAACCTTCCCTGTGGATGTGGAAGTGTGTCAATCAGTAACCATTGGCCCAGTCACACTGTGCAGCCTCACAGAAAACAGTAGTGACAGGACTAGTGAGGTGTGGGATTTCAGCTCAGTCCCTGAAACCACGACTTAATCTGTTCCATCTGTCTGGGTCCTCACCTAACTGTTCATTCTCCCACCAAACTACCAACAACGAAGATCTCTTTGTCACCACAATACACACCAGGTGACTGATTTTGGTAGTAGAATATAACTGGACAACATCTTTTTCCATATATGACAGAATGTGAGTCCTCCACCAGGCGTGGGCGGCTGTGCTCATGTGAGAGATGAGGCAACAGAACGCGCCGTTGTTCAGACGCGCTCCCTGATGTGTCCACCTGTCGCCTGGCGACATCTGGAGCGGGGCAGCCAGCGAAGGCGCCGCTGAAGGGTGACCTCAGATCCCTAAATCACACAGCCAGCCAGAACCAAACTCAGCAAAACTTTTACGTAAGATTAATGTAAGTTGATACTATTCCTGCTTTACTCCTGCTCAACCTGCTTGTGACTCTCTGTGTGAATCCAACCACACCAAGTTTTTAAAAAATGCAACAGCGTGTCTAGTCAAAGACAGACACGCTGACGGGTTGTAGGAAAGGGACCAACGGTTTCACACTGCAGCTGTGAGAGTGTGTGTGTGTGTGTGTGTGGATGCGTGTCGGCGTGTGTGTGAGTGTGAGTGTGCCTGTGTAAGGGTGGGGAAATTAGAACCTCCTTTTTTGCATGAGGGATTTTTCTAGTGACTCGTCTCTAAGACACACTTTACATTTCATGTGGGGGAAATGTGTTAGGTCAATCCCTCATGCTTGTTTCCAGTGAGCAGTTCGGCATGGGTCAGTGCGGTTCGGTACCACACTGACCCATGGCAGATTCAGGAGAGTGTTTCTACCGCCAGTTGACGCCTCACTAACCCAAATGGCCATCATATCATCTCACTCATGTGACGACAAACGTAACACACTACTATACCTCATGCTTGCGTCAAGCTCCAGGGACAATGACGCAAGCATTGCGACTTTAAAAAATTGGATGACACACCAGCAGGTCCACCCGAGCCATACAGTACCATTGTCCTTTGGACTGATAACTGAAGCGGGTCCTGGAATGGTGCTGTACAGGTCGGTTCTGTGAGTCGTTTCTACACTGGAGTCAGACCAAAAGGCGTCCCGAAGCACACCAACCCGTGACGTACCGCTCAGAAACGAGGTATTGGTTATCGTACCTCACAGAAAATACTGCATGTGGACTATTACAAGAAAGCCACTTTAAATGTGCCGCAAGCTACTTTTTCTGATCACTGCTGTGCTTTATTTAATTTACACTTTAATTGTGAGTGTTCCAGTTCTTGCATTTTAATTTTGACATTTCATTTCTCTGTGCCAGTGGCTTTTTCTCTTTGTGGAAATCAACTTGTTTCTCCGTCAGTTTTTCATTTTTTTATTTGACAGATTGTTAAGAATGTATGAGCTAATTCCTTCTCCATGTTGGTTCTCAACAAATGATGCTGTGCAAAACTGATGTCTGACACTATTCCTGGTTTACTCCTGCTCAACCTGCTGGTCAGTCTTTTCTGAAATACACGCTCAGAGGATGTTCTCCAGGTATTTTTTTTAAGTGGATGCAGGTAGAAATGTTATCTAGCTTTGAGATGTTCTCATTTTCTTAGAAGCCACTCTAAATCAGATAACAAATTCGTAATTTCACACAGTGACCGTGGAATTTATTAACAAGTATTGCTGTTACAAAAGTTTTAACTTCAAATCATCCCCAGTTATTTTTGCAAAAGGAGCTCCACAAGGTTGTGCTCTCAGTCCCATTTTATTTGTGCCGTCATATTAATATCTTAAAAGGCAGAATATACTTTAGTTCTGGTTTGGACTTTTAAACCACAGCATGATGACACTCCTTCATACATTTCCAATGTTCTCTGGCCCCATTTCACCACTAGAATCCAAACTTACGTTGATCGTGGACAGTTTTCTATTCTTAAATGAAGGCCAAAGCAACAGAGCCCTTGCAGTAGTAGCCTCTCAAAGTCACTTTCTTTGCCCAATTTTACAGTTTATTTTGCTTTTCATTAACTTTATCTTAACTTGACATATTTATCTTTGCCTCTGTTGTTTTACCATGAGGCACCATTTGGACTTTCTCTTGAAAGTAGCTATATAAATAAATGTACTTACTTGTTTGACTCGTTTTATTGGCTCAGCGTTATCTCCTTGTTGAGTGATTTATCTTCTGACTCATTTGCTATAACTTACTCTAGAAACACCCAAGCATTGAGTTCCCACTGATGTTGTGAAATTCCCAAGCTAATCTAGTGAAGTGAAGGCCTTAAGTCAACAAACCCAGTTGGTCAGGCTGCACAGGACTCAGATTCCGACTAATTCAAAGGCGAGTTACAGTACGGCTGAAAATATCTACTACCTGTGTGGAGCCTCAAACGGTGTAGAGTGGAAGAGGAATAAATCCTTCAGTTTATCGTGAACATAATCTCTGACAGGTAAAGGGTGAGTCTTCCCATTTGGGTTGCTAATGGGGGTAGGGGAGAAGGCTGCTTTGAAATGCAAAGCTCCCCCTACAGAGAGCAGAAAGCTCCAGGGCCAGGGTTTGCCTCAGGGTGTGGTACGACAAAGCAAATGATCGGAAGAGCGCATGCATACAGGTGGTGGGATGGTAAATGTCACACTCAGGCAGCACTCTGAATATGGGGTTAACCACAGGGGCAAGTCCTCATAAGAAACCCCCTACTCTGAATTGTGCAGTTAGGTGGATGGCTAATGGACGCCCATGAACTCTGAAAGCACGAACACTGTAAGACATTCACAGCAAGTCCCAACATTATCAACAGTCAACACACCCAGGGTTTAACCTCACGTGCTCGCCACTGATTGCTGCCTTTTACTCCAGCCAACATGACTAATAAGTAAACCTGAGATCTCTGCAGCTACAGGTAAAGGATTAAAAACCAGGCCGTTCTCAAGAACAAGCTTTATGTCAACTTCATGCACTTTGCAGACACGTTTGCCTTGCTTTAGCATCCGGTTTTACCTGCCCTGAAACTTAAAAAGCAGTGGTTATTCTGTTGTTTGAGTTAAAGGAAGTGAGCCGAGCACCAATAGGCAACATTTCCTGTAATCATCAACAACCATAAAAGCTGCAAAGTCAGAGAGTCTGTGATCTCGCAAAACTGTCTTTGAGAACAATAAAATACGTAAACTGCAACTGAAATATATTCTAAATTGACAAATGTGTTTTATGTTTGGATACATTTCAGATCCATTTTCAGGAATGTGGTGATTAGTCAGACTGTACCACCATGAACAAGTCAGACATGTTTCGTTCCATGCCCCACCCATACATAAATGCCAAGGCGCTTTTCCTTCGACAAACACTGTTTCCTTTACTTTACTAAAGAAGACAATTTAACAAGAACAAAAATCTATCTTTAGGTCCTTTAACCAGGAGAATCAGACATCTTTTTATAATAACTAGACTCTAAACAATCATATTTGTGAAACCTATAAACTGAAGGCACGATTCAGGACTTTCTAGCTTTGTTGTTTGAACTTCTTGTTTTATTGTTGCTGTATTAACATTTTAAAATATAACTGAATGCAATATGGTTCAGCTTCAGAGCTGCACTACTAATTTATAGTAGATGAGGCTTTTGTGATGCGCTGATAATACTTTTATTTTAAAATATGAATTCAAGGCTTGGTTTTTAACTTTTAAAAAAAATTAAAAACTTTTTATTGTTACTGTTAATAAATACATCAAATTATTGTGATACAAAGCTTCATCCATATTATACACATTAGATTCTTGTCTCCCAGTTTCTGCGTGTGGATTATTGCGTGTCCACAAATTACATCCAGGGTTGGTTTAAATTACAATATCTGTCACATGACCCGGTTCTAATATCGGATTAGAGAAGGAGGTGTAAAATTTCTGCAACGTGATGCACAAATCTACGAGCGCAGGCATACGATGAGCCAGGTGGTAGTTTGTCTCCCACTATCCTTATAATCCTCTTGTAGGGAATATTAGAGGAGGCAGGGGCGTTAAATGAGATTTAAAGAGCCTGCTCACACTTCAACCCTGAACCTCAGTGAAGCAAAACAATCCTACAGTCAAAAGCAGATATCATAATAATTATCATCAATATTTTTTCTATATTCCTCATCGTGTTTTTATGTGCAGGTTAGGGATGGGGCAGCTTTATCAAGGCATAAAAATTGCACTTTGGAGCATAGAGTGATGCACTGCACCCTCCCCCACCTGTTGCTGATGAATAGACAGTAGTTCAGGTCGGGGCCAATGATTTGTACTTTTATTTTTTGGTTACTGAACGTCTGTGGTTGCAAGACACAGCATTCATAGCTGCCCAAACAAATAGAAATCTGTTTGAAATGGGTTTCTTCAAGACAACTTATTTAAACAAGTATGATTTGAATCACTAACCTGCACACATATTTAATCATATTTTTTGTATTTACTGATGTCTATGAATGCTCCATGGAGAAAATTGTAAAATAACATTTCCAGTCATACTGTCAGGTTTGTTTGTTTGTTATCAATAACTGAAATTTAGATAAAAATATAAAGTAGCTTGGTATGTTTTTCTATTTTAAACAGCAAAGATCATGTCAGACATTTTTGTTTCGGGTCATTTAAATACAGTGAATGTGTGATGTTCATCCTCCAATCAAACCATGGGAATCTCATTTCTGTCTTTTCCCAATAAGGAAAAAGAAAATGTCTTCCTCCAGGACAGCAGTTGTTCAGTTATGACCTCCACCAGCTTCAGTTGCATGAACAGGTTCTACAGGTTGCGTGGAGGCTAATGACTGGAGCAGATGGAGCAGCTGTCTCTGGGCAGAATCACCAAAACCAAGTGTTCAAAAACTGTTTTGGGTTCCAACACCCCCCTCTGCACTGTCTGTGCATCACAGAAGGGGCCACTCATCCTACTTTTACCACAAGAAAAGGGGCCCAAAATCCTACCAACAACCCCCCCTTTTCTCTTTCTCATCCAAAGCATCAATGCAAGCATGGCGTCTGGTCTCCTCCAGCTACAGCTGGGTCACTGGTGGAAAGATGTCCCCGATCTTTACAGGAAAGAGAGCAAACATTCATGCACAGCAGCAGCAGCAGCAGCAGCAGTGCAGCAGCATAAAGGCCCCTCTGTGGCTTATCGCGTCAGAACATAACCGAGGGCGCCCTGCTTAAAACATGGATGCCAATGCAAATTAAGAATTATTCCTCCCACAGCAGCAACTATCAAACCGTGAGTGAAACATTGTGTTCGCGGAGAAAGTGCGAATGCGTACCGGCAGGCGCCCGGAGGATGATCTGATGGGCTTCGCGTCCGGTCCGTGGGGGGTCGAGTACAGACTGTGGGCTCTTTGTTCGGCCGCTGTCGTGTTGCCGATCTGGGTAAAGTATCCGACCGGTACCGAGCTCATCGGCGGGCTGGACAGTCCGCTGCAGAACAGCTCGGTCTTCCCTCCGCCGCCGGACAAAACCTTCATCTTGTGCGGGGCGCAGGAGAGCCCCGCGGCCGGCCGGGCCGCTGCGGGAGAGACGCCTCTGGGCATCCGCATCATTTTCCTGAGTAAACTAAATTCAACCGGATTGGTGCAGCGGAGGGAGAAGCTTGTCGTGAGCCGAGCACAGAAATTAAATGCTGAACAACAATGCAATTAACCTACAATATAATCAAGCAATAAACATGCAGAATACGCGTGCTTTTTAATATATTATTAGGACATTTAGATTGCACTCAGTGTTATGATCCTTTGTTCTGCAGGATAGTTTAAAGAAAAGTTCCCTTACCAGTCACTAAAAGCGGCTCACTAAATAAACATTTAAATATCCAGCAGTAAAAAGGGGAACAAATGTAGTTCGGGTTCTATGAGTTCGGATCCAGGTTAGAGAGTCTGCCTCTGAAACGGAGTCGGAACCAATCCAAGCCTACTGTCCGTACAGCGCAGAGCAGAGCGGCTCTCTCCATACAACAGAAGAAGAGTCTTTTTAGCGCCAAACTCGATCCCGCGAAATTCAGATCTCCCGCGGTTAGATCTCGCCTCTGATTGGCTGGCGGCACGCTCGGCTTGTCACTTTTGTAAGAAACAGTTGTGCAGGGCTGGAAGTGGAGCCCTTAAAGGGACAGTAGCGTCAGTTTGACATCAGGTTGTTTATTGCTAGGCTGGATGAAGACAATAGAAGTGTGTTATATTAACTATATGTGCATCATTAAAGCTATGATAAACGAGCATTTAAGAAAAACATCTTTATAATGGTGTTTAAAGACTCAAAGATTTAAAGATTGGAAATGTGTTACAATAAATTATGGAAATAACCTAATTCTTGATGAAAAGAAAAGATTTGTAATTGTTTCCTGGACTGTGTTGAGTTATTTTGCTTCATATGACTGCTTATTACTATCTTTGATAGAAGAAAGAGTGGGAATAACATGTTGTAATATGTTGTAATAACATATTTACAGTTTAATTTAATTCTCTTCTCATTCTTATATATATTGCAATTTTTAAATTCTTTTTTTTTTTGAATGAGGATATCTTCCATCATGTTTTTGTTTAAATATTCTTTATACTGTACTTCGCATTTCCCTATAATAAAGTGCATGGTGGGTGTAGCTCAGAGATGCAGAGGGCAGTCTGTAAATGATAACTCAGTCAGCTGAACTCTTGCTTATTGGCTCACAAGAGATATTGAAAGAAAACAGCCCGCCCCCATTCACAGCGACCAAACCCAAGCCACATGACCTGACCCCCACTGGCCTACACAAAGTAAACTCACTACCACAGCAAGACTATTGTCATGACTGGATCAGGGGTGAATTTTAGAAAAAATATGCTTGTAAAAGTTTTCAGGAATATGTTTTGTGTGTTTAGCTTATTAGGGAATTTCACCCTGTCATGGATGAATTATGATCCTTTGTGCCAGAATTATTTTTATTTTCTTTTTTTTTGATTTTCTTAAGGCATTAAAAAAATGTAGGGAAAATAATTTTAGGTGATCAATTGTAATTTTCTCCAAATAAAAAGTTGTTATTTGAAAAATGCAACAGTAATATTGTTCTTTAGGGGTTATCTGACGTCACAATATTAATTTTACCTACAAGAGTCGTCTACAGTAGAAGGAGGAATGGGGTCGGTTGGCATGCTTTTTTGTCTGTCGGCCATATTGGATTTAACAAAAATAATTTCTTGCATTTGCAGCTGATGGCCAGTAGTTGATAGTGTATTTTATGATGATAAGTGTCCATTTCAGTGGTCTGTGTGTATTTATAACATAAAAATCTACAAGAAGCACAAGAAAATGGCTTTTAGATAGCCGTCCACTGTAGTGACCATGATGCATGAAAGACTTACAACAGTAAAAAGGAATCATAAACTGTACGAAATAAATAGATTGTAACTAGATCTTATATTATCTCCACTTTCTGTTTCTTCATCTTTAATGAGGCAAACTGGTGAAAAGTTCCTGTGTTGTGAAATCTGCAGACTTGGGATTTCACTTTCTTTTACAGATTGCATAAACTGGAGTGATCCAGCAAATAAAGGAGGGCATACACACATGTTGTTAAATTATATCTGAGCTTGGGTGACTTGAATCAAACTTCAAATAAACATTAAATCACTAATATATGGAATGTCAGCACACAAAGACATAACCAAAACATTTGATTGTTGTTGCTTTGACATTGTTGTGCTTTCAGGGTTTGTCTGAATATCTCAGTGTACGTCAAAGTTTCTCTTACATGAATGATCTTATTCAGAAAGAATAAGATCAGAAAGAGAAAAAGAACTGACTAGAAACAAAGTTAACACTTGAAATAACTGCAAAAAAGCAATAACTGGAGAAGAAGAAAGTAGCAGAATGAGAAAAAGTAAAGAATATAAAATATATTTTTTTATCATGCATCTTTCCCGGCTGAAATAGATCTGATCAAACTTTCATGTTTGGTTGGAATAAATATTTTTGTTTGCATTGCCTGCTTTGCTATGTGCATCTAAACCAGGAGTCTCAAACTGTAGTCCTGGATGGCTGGAGTGTCAAAGCTTCAATGTGCTGGACTCAGATCAGGTCGTTAGCAGGCCTTTGTTGAACTTAATTGCAGACATTCTCCCTTTTACCAATAGTTTTGCATGTTTAATCATTTGCAAACAAACATTAGTGTGATCCATTGTAAAATAAATTCTTAGTTTTGTTTATTACAAACAGGATTTATTTATAATCAGTGATTTAAATCTTAACTTTGCTGTTTATCGCTATTAAATCTTAACCCTGACAAATATAGAAGAATCTATTTGCTTCTTTTGTGTGGTAAAATTGTTCAATAGGCAGGAAAAAATTATTTTTTGATATATTTTACTTGTACTCATTTTGGTGCATTCTTGTCCAACACCCCCATCTTGTGCCGTAAACTTTAACCACAAGTTTTCACTGACTGCTAAAGAACTGAGAAGTACATAAAACAAATCCTGTCTTCATTTTCATTCACGAAGAAAACTCCAGCCAAAGATTGTGTCAGTGCTCCCTCTAGTTTGCTTTTGATGAATTGCTTTCTTTGGGTGATGAAAAGTTTCTCATGATTATGAAACTATTTCAAGATATTTAGAAAGACCATTTTTTTCCCCATTTGCACTGAAAATATAAGGAAAGAGAATGTTTTGAATCAATATACATATACATATTGTGATAATAAAGATAAAATCATGGCTTAAATATGTTCTTAATTAAAATGGTAAAACAGGTACATGTATAATTTAATGCTTATGATAATTTAAATGGCTATTTTACATGCCAAAAGCATCTGTGAGTATTATCCTATTTATTCAGTGAATTTGGGAATTTATCACAAACTCATTCCATTGAACCCTTTCTGATCTGTCAGTATGTGTGGGACCATTCACTGCTTTTTTCAATTTCACAGATCAGAAATTAACTTTCTGTTCAGAATAACAATAAAATGCTGGGATGTTTTTAATGAGCCACAGTGATAGTTTAATTCATTTTGACCATAAACTATGTGACAGGAATAATTAAATAACTAACCATATAAATACAAGTAACAACATTTTATTCATAAATTCAAGATTTAAATACATTTATACATCTAACTAATATAGAATTGTCAAGTTATTATTATTATTATTATTATTATTATTATTATTATTATTATTATTATTATTATTATTATTATTATATCCAATTCAGTCTTATTTGAAGTAATCAACTGATATAATTTCAGTTAAATTTAATTGAAATGTATTCAAACCTGGTTTTCTTTAAATGTACAGCACTTTATAAAGCTCTTATATAAAAAATCTCTTATATATTTCATTCTGAAAACCTCTGGAAAACATCTGTTTTTGAAATATACATATATCTATATATCTATATTTATATTTATCCATGTAGCAGAAATGTTGACTTGCTTGACAAAGAGTCCAGACAATAACTTCTAATTGCCACTAGAGGGAGCTGTAACTTTTCTAACGGCAAGTAGAGTAAAGGTAAGAAGTAGGTCACCGTGTTCATGTTTTCAGTACAACAAATATTTGTCTTTTTTGTAGGTTTGTAAGCGCGTAAAAATAGTAAAACATAAAATCTACTCTTCTGTGTAATTATTCAGAGGTTACACTGAGGTTAGAGCCTCCATTTTCAAACTCTGTTGTTTTCAAAGTCAGATTATTCTCTAAAGAGGAGTATGCTGCTAAGACCTAGAGATATATTAGAAATCTCACATGAAATGATAATTTATAAGACCATGTGCACAAAATTATCTTTTTTTTTTTAAATAAAACTTTAAGCATTCACTGCAAGAAATAAAGTTCTCGCCACACTTTTTTTTGTGTCATGGATGAAACCTGTTTTACACCTGCAGGGTCACAAATGGGGGCAGTCATTTTCTTTTTCTATTTTTTGACGTAAGGAGCTAAGTTGTGATCTTCACCCCGTTAGAAGCTGCTGACGCTGGCCGTTACTCCTTCAATGGAAAAATAAAAAGCATTCACAGGAAACTCCCTTTGCTTGATTTCCAACCACCCAACCTCAAGATTCATCTGAACACATCCTGTTGTATCAGCCCTTCGCTGTCATTCAAAGCCCAGAAGTCACATCAGCGTCACTGGAATCTACGAAAGAGACGACTCATTCATTTTTTAAATGGTAAATTCACCACACAAACTGTTTCACATCATTTTTTTTTTTATTTCATAACATAGATACAAATTAAATTTTAAAATAAAGAGTTTATGAAACTCACAGCATGTTGTCTGTAGAAATAAGACAATCCCTACAAACGTTTATAATAAACTCTAGTATAGAGTTTAGAATATATCAGCTAAAAGTCCCGTTAAAAAATAAAACAACAACAACAAAAACAAAAAAACCATCCAGAATGACTCACATCTTACAAACACCCAGCAGATATGTACACATGCTTTAACAGACAATCTGTTTTGGAAGTTGAGGGAGGGGGTTCTTAAATGAGGTGAGGACTTGGTGCAGATTATTTCAGATGGGAAGTGATGCTTGGAATGCATTAAAAATGTAAAAAAACAAAAACAAAAACAAAAAAGAGAAGGATAAATATTTCAGTTCTTCTAAAAGAAACTGCATTTATGAAGGGAAGACATACACATCGCTTTCAGTTTCCAATTCCTCTGCTTTGGTGTGTTGATTCTGTCTGTCCAGGAGCCAAAGAATGAGTCTCTGTTTTCTCGCTCATGCACTGCTGCTGTTGATCCCCACTCATCCCAGAAACAGTTCAATGTTTTCTTCTTTCCTCTGTCTTTAAACCCTCCGCCTCCTCTTCTGTCTTCTCCCTCTTTTCCAAATACCTACCCCCCCTTTCCTTTTTCTTTCTTTCTTTCTTTTTTTTTGCCCCTCTTGTCCTCTTGCCCGGAGTGAAGTGGAGACATGTGTTTCCCTGCACCTGCATGGAGAGAAAGGAAGAAAAGTGAAGTCAGATCTCTGCCTCCCTCCCTCCCTGCAGAGGGGAGCAGACAGACTGGCGCCTAGCATGGAACTTTCATTAACCCCAGGCAGATAGCAATGAATCCGCTCCACGTTCACTGGCCTGTTTAATTGGCTGCACATTGAATGTACAGTTTGAGCTGGATTTATTTCCTTTTGCATTAAAATCACAACTTGTGCTCCCCTAAGACTGATTTATTTAAAACGAGTTTCTTTATGGAGATGTATGATGCGTACCAGTATTGTTCCATCCACATCCTAATGGCACAATCGTTCTTCTTCTTTGGAGAAATTGCGAGTAATATCCGCAGCCTGAATGAGAAGCAGAAAGAAAACAAAGAGTTTTAGCAGCTGACAGCACGTGACAAATTGATACAAGAATAGCTTAGATGTCAGAAATGAGGTGTAATCACAAAAGATCGCTATCAGCCTCTGGACCACAAACAGTTTAAAATAGAGCAGAAGCAGAGAAAAGCTCCATCCTGTGCAAACAGAAGCTTAAGCTCCACACTGAGGCTCCATGTGCTTTTTGTTGGGGATGTTGAATGAGAAGCACGAGCCCACCCTGCAGCCCACCGTCTCCTCAGTCTAACCCTCACCTTTATGGATAAAACCATCTCCGGCGCAGACGCGTCCTCCGCCTCCAGCGCGATCTGCAGGTCGAAGATGTAGTCGATAACGTGCTGGAGGATCTCCACCTGGCTCACCGACTTGTTCTGCGGGATGCACACCAGCTCCTTCAGCTTGGAGTAGCAGTCGTTCATGTCGCACAGCGCGCTCACAGACTCATCCACGTACGGGTGTTTATTCCGGCCGATGGCCAGGCTCTGCTCCGAGATGCAGCACACGGCCTTGTAGCAGCTCCTCACCGAGCGGACGGGACTGATGGCCTTCATGCTGGACGATAGAGCGATGGGGAGAAACCGCGGCTGCTTGTCCTCGCTGTGAGTTTCAGGTACTTTCCTTCGGGTTCGCGTTCGGATCAGCTACAGAGATGTGACAGCGGCGTACAGTTAGGTTTTTATACGCCGCGGACGCCTACGGACCGCCCACTTTTCGCATCGCGTTGTGATTGGAGAGCGGGAAAAGAGGTGCGCGCTGATTGGTTCATTGTACCTAGTGGATGGAGAAGCAGGAATGAGGAAATTTGGATGAGATGCCTGAAGGGGTTTGTCACTGTGTGTGTTAGCGATCTTCTTCAGGTGCTTTCTTTATTTGATATGGATAAAATTACAAAGTAAATAACACGATCCCTGCTTCTGACTAGTTTCAACAAAAGTAGAGATGCCTGAAGGTTTACTGCATAGATAGATAGATAGATAGATAGATAGATAGATAGATAGATAGATAGATAGATAGATAGATAGATAGATAGATAGATAGATAGATAGATAGATAGATAGATAGATAGATAGATAGATAGATAGATAGATAGATAGATAGATAGATAGATAGATAGATAGATAGATAGATAGATAGATATTGTGCACAGCACATTCAAAATTGTTTTAAAAGATTTTTGGACTGTATGACCCCAAACTGATGTAATATGGGGAAAGGGTCAGTGAAACCAGCTTGTTTCAACACCAGTCAAGTTATGTAATTTGGAAGAAGCAATCAGTTTCAGTCGGCTTCCCGTTATGATCTTGCATCATAAGCATCTTCTGCCTCCTTGTTGCTTATTAAGAATTCATTTCCATATATTATCAGGACTTTTGAGATGATAAAGTCTGACACCCTCTGAGTGAAACTGTCATAAATGTTGCTTTGGAGCAGATTTATATGTTGCCCCCTTTAAGTTTACACCGAAGCACGTCCCGTTCTGCTCCTATTTGGGTCTTATTTTCCCCTTTTCTCACAATCCTGTTTTGTGGAGGAATGCAGGCCTGAGCCAGCTGTGTGTCCTATCCCGGCCCAGCTGTGTTGATCTAACGCGCCAGTCCCAGACATGCTGGCGCCAGCCTCCCGACGTCATCCATTCACCCCGACGCACACTCCCCTCTCTGGCAGACGGTCCGCCCTCCCTCAAGAACCCATCGGAGCGGAGAGGCGAAGAGGCGCTCAGAGATCTGATTGGCTGAGAGGAGCTGCCAGTCCTGGATGGAACCGCCGCTCCAAAGTCTTCTTCTTTGGATCTGAAGTTGTATTCAGCTGAATTACGTGGTAGAACTTTAAGAGAATAAGGTTTAAGATGTAAGTAAACACAATAAATAAGAAAAGTGACAACCTTTAATAAGTGTAACACTCTGCTTGTTGTTGTTATTAATCTTATTATCACTATTTTTGGAAATCACGCACAATCACACGTTCTTCAAGATTTTTTTTTGTCATAACAGTAATGATAATCATTCAAATAACTTATTGGATGAGGAGATGGGCATGGGCGATTAAGGAGATCATTAACCATTCATCTTCAGACTCGCATGTGTGCGTAAAAACCCACGGTTGGAGATATCCAGATGTTAAAGCTGCTCCCCCTCCTCACAACCACTGACCCTCTGTGACAAGTCACTCAACGACCTCACTTCAGAGCAAACCATAATATTGAACCGTGAGACAAGACTTCGATCCGGGCGCTGTTTTAAAGAGGCATCATGTGAGCGGCGCTGGTTGTGCAAACAAAACTTTGACCTTAAATAGCTTTCTTAAATATGTCAAGAGAGAAGCGGTGGGTGGAGAGGGGGGGTATCGCTTCACATTTCCCAGATCTGATGGGAAAATAACCGCTGGAGGTGAATTCAGGGAATGAAGCTACCAAGGAAACGATCTGGTCTGAGGTCAATTCATCAAATTGCGGTCATTTTATTTAGAAAGACCAAACTTTTTTTTTTTGTTTGTTTTGCCTCCTCCCCCCTCTCTCACCCTCGTTTTCATATACCCCTGCCTGCCCATTGCAAGAGTCTGGGTACATCTGTGGGAAGCACACACTCACACACGCAGCAGTGTGTCTGGGCAAAGATCAGGTGCTCGCTGGAAAGGCAGCGGACACAATCGGGTCTCTCTTTCAATGGATGGGAGAATTCCGAGGCCGGCGTCAGTGAGTCTGCCTCTCCCTCTCCCTCCCCTCGCCTCTCCCTGCTCCTCTGTGCAGCTGGACGCAGACAATCAAGCCATCAACAATCGTCACGCATAATTAGCAGCACCCCCCTTCCCCTCCCTTTTATCTCACTCTTTATCTGCCTCTCAATTAAATTTTAGACCATTGTATTTTATTTATAACCACTTACTTCAAAGAGTAAAAGAAAACGGTGATGTTCCTTGAACAAGAGAGGAACTCATGAATGTAGGTGTTTCCACAGCTGCTGAGCTGCTCATATTCTCACCGTTCATCTTTATGACCCAAACAGCATGTTTCAAGATAAACAGTCTCCTTTGACTCAACAGGAAAGAGTGTAGAGTAATGGGAGTCATCTTGTGAGATGAGATTAAAAGGCGTGTCTAATGGAGAGGCTATACTGTACTACAGTTGTTGGATAATTAGAAACGTACCAAAACTTACATTTTTTGAGTGTGAGGTGTGCTGTGTGTGCCTCATGCAGGATTCCTTGTCATCCTCTGCTCAGGGTTTTCTGTCTGTGCTTCATCAAAGACTCTTCAGTCTTCTTCGCCGGCTTTGAACAGCCTACACATCCCCAGCTTTTGTCCCTTGTGACCCAAGCGGTGACATGACATTTTCTGCACATTGTTGTCTTGTATCGGCCGCTTGTTAAGAGCCTTAGAGTCTCTTGTTCAAGTTTATGCATGATGATGATTTTGTAGGAATTTTAGATGAGAAAGAAAGAAAGAGAGAGAGGGGGAGAAAGAGAGCACCTAATCTCTGAGGAAATTAACTGACGTGTATCACATTATTTCATTCAGTCCAAGAGCAACCCACTCTGTGACCTGTGTGTCCGAGAGGAGCTGTGGGGGGGAATTTATTCACAAAGATTCCCTTTTCCATCTAATCATGGAGATAAACAACTTTTCTGGAAAGTTGTGACACTAAGCATCTGATTATATGCAATGTCTTGCAAAATGACTTACATCCATGTAAAAACCATAGCGCTCAGTGTTTTTTACTGGGATTTCATAGACTAAAGTACAATAGTGCATGTGAAGAAATGTTCTCAATTTATTTGGGAAAGTGTCCAGTCCCCTTAACTCTGCAGATATTTAATCTCAGTAGATTCAGCCTTTCTCTGAAGGCCTCAGAGGATCTTTAGAGAATATTAATGAACACGCAGCATCAAGAAGACAAAGGGACACAGCAGAGATTAAAGCAGGATTAGGTTCTAAAACAATACCACAAATACTGTTTAGTCTATCATCTGTGAAAAGATTCATGTGAAGTCTGGAGGAGCAGCAGAACTTAGCAGCTCAGGTGGGAGAATCTGTGAACAAGCCAACTAATTGGGATTTTATGGGAGAGAAAATAAATCTTTAATAAAGCTAAAAACAGGACAATCGTAGAAAAAGATTGACTTTAACAGATTCCCACCAGAGAATCCGACTGAGCTTGAGGTGTTTTGCAAAATAAAAAGTTTTAGAGCCAAATACTGCAGCTCTAATTGTAGTGAGAAAAGTCTCTTCTACAAGCATTGACTGATTCAGGATGCCTGAATGCAAATATAATAATGGACGGCTTTGTTTGGGTCCATCAAATGAAGAACCATTGAATACATTAACATTGCTCCAGCTGTAACATGATAAAATGTTCAAAGAATAAAATACAAATGATACTTTTAGATAAATAGGCAGCAGTTACGGCACAGAAACATGAAGCTTTAGCTTTAAATTTCCATATCTGACAGATTAAACCCCTAATCTTTCTGATTTTGAGGGCGCCCATCTACATCCTTGAAGTGAAGATTTTACCCGCCTTTCTCTCTCTCTCTCTCACGCTCTCTCTCTCTTCCTGTCTCTCTATTTCTCTCTCTCTCTCTGTGAGCAGGTGGAAAACGACCCACAGAAAGTCATAAAGCCCACAGGTGCCACATAGGGGCAAAACAAGCTGAATTTACTGTTCAGGAGACAGAGAACGCCAGGTGCTGGTCACACCATTGTTTTGTCGTTTTCGTCAACTTACTGGAACAGTTGGTCTGCGCTGTGGCCATCCGAAAAGGACAAACATCTGGGGTTGTGCAAGGAAGGCTAGACATGGTTATTGTGGTAGCTGGCACTTCACTAAATGTAGGAGAGCGTGATCTGATCAGTCACAACGCCTTCCATCATTCCACTGGTGCAACTTGGAGAAAACTCTGAATTTCATTTGGTCATTTTGGAGAAGAACTTTTTACCGGTTCATAGAAAGAGAGCTGGATCCTTCAGCTCCAGCATGCCGTGAACAGAAAATGGGTTGAACTGCTTGCCTGAAACCGTCCTCTAAAGCAGCTTCCCTGCTCTAAAACTGGGCCTCCAGACAGGACAGAGTGGCCAACTGTTTTCTCCACAGCTCGTTTTTTGGTCTCATTTGTTGTGGAGCTGCATTCTCAACTTCAACCAAAATCACGATGGATGAAACATTTTGCAGATTACAACCAGATGATGGCCATGTAATTATTTTTTTTGTAACAGACGCTCTTGTGTCACGGCAGCTCCTTCTGCAGATTTGCAAAGCTTTTGCTTTGCGGTGAAAACACTTTAAACTCCTCTAAGCTAGATTTTTGACCCTGCTTTTAGGATAAGCTTGCACACTGGAATCCCACACACTGCGGCTTGTTAATAACGAGTCTTTGAATTTGCCAACCAGATCTGATCCTGGACGTTCCAATGGCTTTTAAAACACAGCTGCATCTGCTTGCTTCAAGACATCCAAGTTGGAGAAGATACATGAATGGGTAACTAAAATGGAAACCAACTAATCCCACTATTTTTCATTTGGTCCAACAACATATCATGTTGCAGTCAAAGATGTTTGGTGAAAAAGTTAGAGAGTCCAGAGCTGCCATTTTCGAAGACAAAGCCAAATATACATCTGTGTTTTCTCACACACAAGATCATGCATGTGCCTCAATAAGTGGATGTAAATTTCAGCAGGAGGAAATGATCTCGAAGAGACCAGAGCAAAGAAAACTGAGGTGGAAAATGTCTGAATCTGATGCTGTGCGTCAGGCATCAGAGAAAGTAACGCACGGACAGTGACAGAATAAGAGACGGGTTGAAGGGAAGAAAACTGCAGAGGGGGTCCGTCACGGTGGTGGCTACTGCGAGGGGATCAGCTGGTCGGACTTCACACACACACACACACACACACACGCACACACACACACACACAGGGGCTGCTAAGTCCCTGGTGAGTATGGGTGCACCTGTGTGTGTCTGTGTCAAGGCTTTCTAGGTCAAGTACATCCCAGAAACCGAGTGACTTTCTCCGTCTGTCACTGACGTTGTATTCTTCTTTTCTTGTCCCCAACCCCCAACACACCCACACCCGCTCACACACACACACACACCCATGCTCACCCCTACACACACACACTCTCCCATCTCTCTTGTCTGTTCCTTATGCTGCTAATGAATTAAAATGGTGTAGACTGAGACATGATCCACAGCTGATATCCCCCCACCTCTCCACACACACACACACCCACACACACACTTACCCTTTGTTAATCTGGGTCAGCAGTGTCCGTCTTGGTCACCCCTCCAGACGAAGAGGGCAGAGTGACAGCAAAGAGGTGACCTGAATAAAAGCCCGTCTACTCATGACGAAGCTCTGAGACGAGTCACACACTGACACACACTCCGTGCTTCCTGCTGGACTCTCATCATTCTCAAAAATACACTTCAAAGTCTGTGTTTTTCTCCACTGGGAGAGATTTATTTGCTCTGAGGATGTTTCCTAAAATGAATTAATCATTTCTAATGTTATCTGCTGGACTTCTGCATTCTAATGTTTGGAATGTTTTTTTTTTTTACATCATAAAAACATAACCTTGTTGAGCTAATAATGGATAAATTCACTTTTCTGGAAAATCCTTTTCCTTCCTCCTCATAAGGCTCCTTGTGTTGATATACTGCATAAATCCCTGTGACGTGTCAAAATAAGAACAATGATCTGCATGTCATCCCAGAATTTGACAGATCTTCCTTCCACTTTTTAGTCCAAAAGTGTCCAAGTCCATATTCCTTCAGAGATTTCTGGAAGCATTTCTGCTCGAACACACCTGAATCAAATTAGCTGTTTGTTACTTGGCCTCTGCAGGGTGGCAGCTCTCAAAAACCGGACTTGGGTAAGTCTGCTTTAATCCTCTAGCTCTGGTGTATCAGTTTCTTGTAAATGAAAAGAAAATTGCCTCAAAATCTCCATTATGATTCCAGAGAAAAATAGAAACACAAGCAGGAGTCGCCCCCAAAGAGACTAAAACCAGCAGGAAGTTCTATCTGCTCGGCCACGCTTGGCCTGCACATTGTACTACGGACATTTCCTGCTAACATTCCCTGGTTACTCTGTAATTACTGAAAATATCCTTCCTCCACTGAAGTAAAGCCACTCAAGAAGTCTAAAAAAGCTCCTTCCTCTGGTCTCTCAAAGAGGCTAAAATAGAAAAACAGCCAATGGAAGCAAGTTCTCAGAGATCGGGTTTTATTTTCAGATATGAAGCTTTTTTTCTTTTGTTGTTTTCCTTGTTGAGAAGAGATGAAAATCAATCATAAATCTCTGGTATGCAGTAAACTACACATCAAAATGATTGCTGTGATGGTTTATATAGAGTATTTTCTGTCTTTTATGATGTGATAATAAACTTATTACTGCATCTGGTGTTAAGATATACATTACTGAGCACATATCTATGTGTGGCCCTAAAAATAAGTTTTTAAGGGCCCTGACCTTCAGTGTTAAGGCTTGGAACCCTAAACTATGGGATTTTTCTCTACAATTTCAACGTTTCAGTTGCAACCCACAAGTACGTCTGCACCAACAGTGTCCATAAAAGTGTGGTTGTACACTTAAGTTACTTCACAGAGTAAACTTCTGAGTATCCGCAATGTGTTCTATAACAAGTCAAATATTTCAGTTATTTTGGCTCCATTTATGTAATTCAACAACACTGAGTTCACTTTTTTTGAGTGTGTATTCACAGCAACAGGAAAAACCTCCAGTCAGCTATTTTTTTTCAGGATTTGCCTTTTCTGACCACATTATAACGATGTGCAGATTTAACTTGAATGCTTGGACCATATTTATTTCTCTCATAACTTGCGCATAACACCACACCGATGTAGCAGCTACTTTTAAACTTTTTTAAAAAACATAGAGCTATTTTCAGTTTCATCAACCACATGACACCTACAACCTTCTGGGTTTGGCTTGGGAACACCCACACATCTCTAAACTCAGGAAACATTTGGCAAGTGAAGATCACTTCCTTGCTTTTGTTTTGATCTTTCTGTTTTCCTCCCTCTTTAGAAGCTACACTTTGTGCTTTCTGTGTTTACTCCTCTCTTTTTCGGATCGAGACTTTGACTGAACCATTCCTTCTGTTAACTTTGAGTTCTCTCTCTTTTTCTCTATCTATAGTTGCTGCTGCTGCTGCTATCGCTGTTGTAGATTCATAAACTCCATGTTCAAAGGTCCACTTCTGATTTCTGGATGAGGTCAAAGGTCAGGAACATAGTGATGACCAAATTTCCTTTAACAAGAACGCTTAAAACTTAACAAGCAAAAATAATCTCCTTGTGTTGCTTCAGCTGATCGTCTATGAGCCCAAGTTGCTCTAATTTTCAACATTTTATCATTTTATTTAAAAAAGTTAGTTTAGTTTTCATGTCTGTGAAAATGAATGCCTTTTTTTTTCTCATTATTTTTTTTTAAAACCTTTGGACGGTTGTTTTTATGCGTAACCGTGGCAACAAGGTATTGTTTTTACAAACGTGAGCTAATAACTAGCATCTCAAAAGCTCAAATAACACATAAATTATGATCATATCCTTGACTCCAACGCCAGACAGAGACTTAAAGAGGAGCGGCAAAAGCAAGCGAGGTGGATTAGCAGTGTTTGCCAACAATTGATGGTGTCATCCAGGATATGTTGCTGTGAAATATTTTCTCTGCTGCCTGGATATTGAGATGTTAGCATGTTGTGACAGACAGGAGACAGTCATACAGCTTTCAGGCAAAGGTTTCTTCAGTTTCATTGCGTGACTGACTGCTAACAGAAATCCTCTCTGCCCACAGCATCACCGTCTAATTGACTCTTTGACCATAAATGATAGGAGTTATGAAACCATTCAGCTTCCCTTTGGGATAAAGTATTTTTCTAGAGAATTAAATTGAATCCATAACTATTTCTGCTATAAAGTAGCAGCATATTTCACATAAAAGCTCATTAAAATTATTGTGAAATAAATATTTAGATCTAAGTTAAGATTAAATGCTAATTGAGCTCGATTGCAAACTGCACTTAGAATCAGATCTGCAGTGCATTTTGATTCGTATGAACTGGCTTGCTTGAATTTCGACCAGATATTCTTTGTATCTTGAGATTCCATTTGTCGCAATTTGTTGCTGAACTGAATTAGCCCACATTTTCTAAGATTAAATGCAGAGAGGAGGGATGCGTGGGGAAGGCATCCAGGCTGATGACCTCAACACAGAGCTCTCAGATAAGAACAGACGCTTCAAACACAGCAGATAATCTTCTCTGTGAAGGACACAGAGCAGCTCCTCAGGTCAAAACAGGAGATAGGCTCCACAGGCCCGGTTTACACGGCATGAGTGAACATCCACGTCTCTGGATTGTATTCACAGGAGCTGGAAGCTCCTCTCCTGAATGCCAGGAGAGGATAAGAGCTTTAAAGGTTTGTGGCTGATGGAAACTCACCTTTATCTAATCAGTGCAAGGACTGTCAACAGTGGCATTTTGTAACTGAATGGGATTCAGCCTAACGTGACAGACAAGCGATGATAACGTTGGAGGTCATTCGATTTGTGTGTGTGTGTGCGCGTGCGTGTGTGTGTGTACGTTCACATCACAACAGCCCTCATAATGACTGTTTAACAAGTGGAGTAGAGCTCACCTGTGTCAACGTGTTGAGTGAGTTAATTATTGGCCTCCAGACGTCTGCAATTCCTCAGAGAGACAGAGAGATTACAGAAGACAAACCGAGGAGGAGATAAACAGAGAAGCTCGCTCTTCTCAGTCTCAGGCTCATCAGCAGGAGCATCACTGCCATCACCAGGGGCGGACCGGGACAATAATCCAGGCCGGGAATTTCATGCAGACTGAGTTCAACCAAGTAACCAAGGCTGGGACAAACGGTTATTTGTCTAGACTAGCAGACTAGCATTAAAATAAATGTTTCATACCATTCATTCAGAACGAAGACATCAAAGAACTATCCTCATATGTAAGCCTACCTCAGTAAGTAAATAATCAGTTAAGCGCATTATGAATTAAAATGACCTCAGTTATTTCCACTGTGATTAATAATATTTATTAAAGGTGAATTTAGTTTAAAAAGACTTCATAATCCATTTTTATGGATTCAGTTGTAGGTGGTTTTTCTGTTTTATTTATTGTTTGCTTTGGATATTTAAAATGTCTTCCAGTTCCAGCAATGAGTGTCAAGTTTACTAGGCTACATTCACCTTGCGTTCACATTTCTGAATATGCGCAAGGTGTGTGTGATCTCCTGTGTGACCTGCAAATAACCTGAAAGTTTCACGCGTGCGCAGTAGAGGACGCAGCATCAGCGTAGCGAGTGCGCTCAGCTCAGCGTTTACAGACGTAAACATGGATGCTAAAGGTGGAGCGTTTCTGTTAACGTTGTTGTCCAACTGGATCCAGCACATTACCAGCATAATAGTAGTTGTTCTGTTCTTGCTTCAGTGCACCAGGATGCAGAATTGTGGCGTTTGTTGAGTATCAATGACATCCAAGTTGGACGGATGTGACCTGGCCGCACAGACACAGGTCACATTTTAAAAGATCAGATAAGCAGCCCGGCTCGTGTTTTTCAGACGGTCCTGAAAAGATCAGATACAGGTCACCAAAAAACCTGATGTGGGTCAGGCTGCAGTCTGAACACAACCTTAGTCTTTGGGAGGTCAAACTTGCATAATTATATCAGTTGAAGCTAGTATCAAAACGACAATATTATTGCTTATTGCAATAATTTCTGGGGCAATTTGTCATCCAGAAAATGTTCTTACTGTGTCAGAAATAGATGATTTAGATGTATTGTGTCAAGTGAATAAATAGTAGAATAAAACAACTGAGAACAGAAAATTGAATGCCCTTCTATCTCAAAGGATTACACATTATTTGTGATATTATATTTTCTACATCACAGATGCCCTCGGAGCTACTAGTGTGATTTTTATATCATTATCATCCACACTCTGTTTAGTTTCTTTTCATGCCAGATGTGTGCCCCTCCTGTTGGGGAGGCAGATAATCCCCCACCCCTCCCCTACCAACAACAACACCCCAATGTTGGGCTAACCTCCTGGTGACTTAACCGCAGCATCTGGCAAATGTTAGGCTTCACCTGAACCCGCCGTTTACGCTGTAACCTGAGCAGGACGCTTACAGATGCGGCTCGACAAGCCGTGCGCGTTCCTGTATGTGTGTGTGTGTGTGTGTGTGTGTGTGTGTGTGTGATCATGCATGTCTGCCTGCCTGCAAAGGTTCTGCTGTCTGCTTTTTCAAGAGCATCGAGAGACAATTAGGAACCAGAGAAGTTTGAGCGTGCACCGCAGGGAAGCCCTTTTCACACAGCGCACAATACCCACCCGGCCGGAGAACCTGGTGCCGGAGCGAGCGCACACTGTGGCAGTGTGCCGTGCACGTGGTTCCTACAGGCCTATGTGTCCTTTTGTTAGCACTGACTGAGGAGACGAGGAGAAAAAAAACAAAAAACAGAGAAGACCTAAAAGACAATAATCCCACACTCTCTGCACAGCTGGCATATTTTCTGAGAAGCTATTTCCTGTAAAAATTCTGACACAGGAATAATGATGGCTTTGATTGGGCCCCAGTTAACGGGAGGCACTTCCTGTCCCTTTGTATTGGTTTCATTGTGAGACGATGGAGTAGGAGGGGGAGGAGTGGGCGAGGCAGGGTTTGAGGGAAACAGCTGCTGGAGATGACACAGTCAAGAACATCCCTGTGACCTCCCACCCCTGCACACACACACGCACACACACACACGCACACACACGCACACACACACACACACATGCACGCATTCACATACTGCCACTGCTCACATGGCTAGATGAGTACATTTGAGCGTGATATTTTAACTGCTGACCCAACTAAAACTCTAAGTAAAAACAAATAAGTCAGTCAGGTTGTGGCTGCAGACATCCAGTAATTAAAAATAATTTCCAATTTAGCAAAAAGACAAAAAATGTCAGATCAGTTCCTGTGAACGCTCTGACACCAGCACTAATGAGCAGAAGTTAATTATATAAAAAAAGTTTTCTAGCACTTAATATAATAACCATGGCAAAAAAGAAAGAAAGAAAAGAAAAGAATGTCTATTCATCATTTCTCAGGGCAACATTTTTGAATATTTGTGTTACTGGTGATAAGCTGAAGTGTTTCCTGTGATTGTTTGAACGCCAGAGAACATCTTGTCTCAGGTGATTCAGTGATGGCAGAAAGGAGAGTAAAGAAGAGAGGATTTTCTTTAAGGAGAGTAAAAAACAAAGTGAGCAGAAATCGGGATTTTTATGAAAACATAGATTTTAACAGTCCTGATTTGTTTGCTGTGTTATCAGGGATTAGAACAGGGATTATTTTAATTTCTGGCTACACCAAGATCATGAATGTCCTCAAACTGGTGGTGAGTATTAATAAAACTTGGATATTATTTTCACTATACAAAGAAAAACTGATTTGAGTTGATTGATACAGTACTGGTTCCACTGGTAGATTATCTCACTTAAAATATATTCATAATCTGCCAGTGGATCCAGTATTTACTCAACAATATTAAGGAATTATTTACTTAAAACAAGTAAACATCATCCTGAAAAGTTACTCGTAAGTTAGTTTTGTCTTAATTAAACAGTAATAAGATTTTTGCACTAGAAACTTGCATTTTTTAGTGTTTTATTCATATTAAAATGGGGTAGAGATGTGCACTCCACACTTTTCTGAATTTTAATTGGCAAAAAAAAAACTACATTCATCTTCACATTGATGCACAACTTGTCTTGCTCTGTCACATAAAATCCCAACACAACAAAATGTCTCAGAGGTTGTAACACGGCAAAAATTAGAAGAAGTTCAAGGAGTGTGAATATTTTTGCAACACGTTGTGTAAACAGTGGCATGAGGCGTCTCGTCTCTTTTTTTTCAACTCCCACTAAAATGTTATTTAAAGGTTAGGGTTTGCAACCAAGCCTGCGCAGTTTGCACAGCCTCACTTGTTATCTGTGAAGGAAAGGCTGTGGTTCACACATGAAATGCTGTAAAAGCAGCTTCACTTTGTGTCCAATCTCATTTTAGACAGCTTAAGAGAAACATAGTAAGAGCAGTCTATGAAACACGTTTTTAAAAATCGGTGTCTCCCTCCGAACAGCTTCAAACGTCCATCATTCACCCCTTGAAGAAACTTTGATAATGAAAACTCCTCCATCATCTAATTTCCCTTGGGGAAGCATCAATTAAATTAAAATTCAATTCATTTAATTGAATTTTTGAAGCTCACTCACTTTAGCTCATGCTGTCATGCACACACACTCACACACACACACACACACACACACACACACACACACACACACACACACACACACACACACACACACACACACACACACACACACCAGTGTTGTCTATCTGAGCGAGGTTTTCCATTAGCATTTTTTGCAGAGATCACAGGTTGTTCTGTTTCCTGCCATGCTGCGTGTTTCACCACAGAAGTTAACCAGCCTTCATGTGCTCTTTGCTCTGCAGTGAAGCTGATCACTGGAAAATCATCAGCACAGCAAACACATCACACACACAGCTGCATGAACACAAACACAGTTACTGTTCAGCCTGCTGTTGAATTCATGCTTAATTTGTAAAGTTACGTTTCTTTTTGGATAAAAAAAACACCAGTAATCTGATGAAAACAACACTAAACTGCTCTGTTCTTCTTCTTTTTTCTTGTTTAGAAGGTGCTGCTTCTCTTTCGTTTCTCTTATCCTCGACTCCAGCAGTGCCAGTCTCTGAAGAGAACTGATGTGAGCTCCAGATGTTGGAGTAGACTAGCTGGAGACAGAGAGGGCACAGGGTGCTCCCAAGCCTACTCCTTTTCCTTATGGCTAAATAATATATCACTTTTTTACAGGTTCAGCTGCTGTTTTGGGCTTCAGTTACGCTCCACATCTTTAATCAGTTTGGAACTTTTAATTTATGTTACTTTAAAAGAAGGCTGATGTATGTTTGAGAAGAAAACTCATTGACATCCGAGATCTCATGGCTATAATATTAAGTTTTGTCTCACATGTTTAGAAAATCTGCATGTGTTAATATATGGCTGCTTGTAAGACCAATTTCTACAAATGTTTCAAACCATGAACAGATGTTTGGCGGTAAGAAGATCCTAAAATCTTTACATAGAGTTAGTGAAAATCTTCCCGACTCCAAAGAAAACAATAATCTAAGTCGCTGTTTTCACACTTATCCTACACAGAATGCTAATGGTGATACTATCTCAGAACGTGAAAACAAACAAAGAAAAGACGAATCAAAGATCCAGTTTGGTTGTGAAAGTGACAGTTTTCTTCTTGAACAGAACACCTGTCATCTTCTGTAATAAATGGGTCTTGATCCTGAATTGCACATGATTTGAGCACATATTTCTGGATATGAATTAAATGTGGCCTTATCAAGTTAAATTGAATTTGTGTTGATGTTACATTTGTTGTACAAACAAGCTGAATTGAGCTGAACTGAAAAAATAACCTGATATAATAAAAATAAATGGGAGACATTTGGTTGCAATGCTCAAAAATAAAGTGAAGACAAAGAAAAAGATATAAGTAAACAGGACCAGATTAATTAAGTTTCAGTTTGAAACAGACAAAAGACAGGATTGAATAACATGTCATGTCATTTTAAAAGTTTAGCCATTTTTAACAGATTTCCCAGATCTGTATGCAAAAGAGAGAAGAAACAAAAAGAAAACCTTTGATACAAAAACAAAACAAAAAAAAAATTACTTTAGTATATATTCTAAAATTAAAATCAGATTGACAACATTTCTGTTTCATAAAATGAAACAGGAGTTACAAAATGATGTTAGAGAAAAAAGCACTGGTGCATAAATATAATGTCATTCCTTCATCTTGAGTTAGATTTAAAACGACTATAATTAACCAAAAAATCTCAGCACATTAATTGTTGTTTATCTGTTTTCTCCTAAAAGGTCAAATGAATCAGTGGGTAACAACAAAAGAATAATTTTTACCCAGAAAAAGCCTGTAAATCTAACTTTACTGGTGCAAAGATAAAATTGTTTTTACCTTTGCATATATTTATGTATGTGTGCGTGTGTTTGTGTATATGTACAAATCAGAAAAAAATCAGATTTTTTTCCATATTTAAAAACAAAACCTGTACTCTTCCTGGTTTTACACCCCTTCTTTCTCGGTGAGCAGCATATTCACCAAATAAATATTAAAGCATTAAAAATGTTGAACTATTTAAACAAAAACTGATGTTAGCTGCCTCATGCATCATTTTGACATATGTAAAGAAAAATGAGAGAAATCAAATGGAGAAAATGCAGGTTTGAGCTCCTTTTTGTTGTTAAGGCTTTTTTCTTCCAGAAAAACACAAACCGTGTGTCCGTCCCAGGACTCAGACTTAAACACAACCACTGAAGTTGTTGTCTTCACCTGATCCAGATCTTTATTGATTGGGCCAGGCACCATTAAGCCCGCAAAGATTCTATCTCTGAGTTTTCTCGTCCATCGATCACCTGCAGGGTCACCTTCCTCACATCTCGTTTCACGCTCTTCCTCCCCCTCCTCAGCCTCCGTCCCTCTCTGAATGAGCCGGTGCTGCGACAGGGTCCGGCATGCTGAGTCCAGGTTCACCAGCATGCATCGCTGCCCATGCATGAGCGTTCGCATTTCCTAAAGCACTGATAAGAGGTCTTGTGTACTTTACAGGTAATTTGAAGTCTCCTCACAAACTGACCAGGAAGTGCAGAAAATGAGAGTTGCTGTAGGTGTCACTGGTCAGATTACGAGAACAGATGTTATCTGCTGCATATCAGAGTCTCTTTCACAGCTTGCAGCAATAAAAACCGCTCAAACAGGCTGATTTGACTAATCTTAACAAATGGTAACAACAGGAGACTGAAGACCTGAATGGTTGATAGAGTTTTAAACCTCAATCTTTGGAAATTCAATTTGACTTTTGTCTAAGAAAGGATTTCCTGAATTAACTGTGAAGGGCATGAATAACCAGAGTAACAAACTCTCACACACAAATGTATAGCTCAAGGTCATGCTGGGTAGGATTTCTGGAAATAGCACACTAAATCCACTTTGCTTTAATTAGAGCACTAACTAGAACATCAGGTTGTGACACATTAGTCCGGTCACCTCTTTGTGATTAAGTCCCGTCGTTTCCTCTGCTGAGCATCATCAACATGCAGCCTGTAGGGGCGTTGGTCAAAAGTTCAGGCTCTCGCATTGCCTTCAGATTGAACTCAAAAATAAAATATTTCATTTTAGTGACAGAGGGAATGAGACAGTATCTGCATGTGAAAATGATCCAAACAGTGGTGTTCAATATCCAACCCCAGAGCCGCTTAAGACTTGGAAGAAATGCAAATTTGGCCTGTTTAGTGCAATACGTTCACTCAAAAATAAAAATAAAATCATAAAATATATATAAAAAATTATGTTTAGTTTATTAATGAGCAGGAAAAAAAAATTATTTTAGTGTTTCCGCTTAAAAATAATAAATTTTTTGTGGCTTGTTTTTAACTAAATAAAGTAAATAAACTCAATCTTTTTTTTAAATGATAAAATAAAAAGGGAACACATGGCTCTGACATCTGGCTGTTGGCTGCAGTATTTGTTCACCCAGGCCTGTGTCTGCAGATGAGCAGATTTAATGGTTCTGTCTGATCAGCACTGATTGGAACACACTCGAGTCCATGTGTTATTTTTCAGTGAACGTAAATTTACTTTTACTAACTGCAATCCATCAGGCATCTGGCCGGAAAGAGATTGATTGATTGATTGATTTGATTGACTTTAAGTTCAGTGTTTTGGCTAAACTTTCTGTTTGAAACAGAGTTTGGTTGGTTTCGTATTAAACCGTCATTTGAAAACAGATTTTTGTGTTTTTTAGTTGATCTGAAATATCAAAGAGGGACAAAACAAAAGGTGCAAATACATTTTCTTTGCACTGCACTCAAACGTCCCATGAGTAATGCATCCCAAAACATGTATTAAGCTATAATGTGTAAATGTAAATACTGCTAAAGCAGGGGCGGAGTGTTTTCTCTGCATTCTTTACCCATCTGGATTGAAAGGTCAGGAGTTGCAGTTGTGTTGACAAAAACATCAATAAGAGCGTGTGCGTGTGCATTGCTGCGTACCGTGATCTTGATACCCTTGAGCTCCTCTTTCCTCTGTTGCAGTATTCTGTGCTTTGACCTTTGACCCGGCCATTTGGCCCTTCCAGAGCTCACGACTCTCTGGTCATCCAGCTGTGAAACAATCTCTGTGTGTTCCTGAACACATCTGTGCTCTTGTTGCATCCTGAAGAAGCTTTGTGCTCATCAAATCAAATTTAACATATCAGTAAACACATTTGTTTACCCCCTACAGAACCTATTATTCAGACTATTTAGCTGTTTCCACCTGATTTATCAGCCTGTTTGTCCCGGCTATCAGTCTGCAAGGTGCTCCATACTTTTCCCCTCAGATTCCTTGCTCCCTCTGCAGAGGACCAGAGGAACTGCATTCATGTGGACCGTTTAATTTAACTACATGAATTTGATACAAGGACACAATCTATGATTTTTTAAAGAATTTCAATCTTTTGTGACAGTCCACACAACTAGTAAATGTTTTACTTTGTGTTACTTACTGACCATTTCAAAAATATGCAGCATTTCAAAGAATTTTAAATAAATATGCAAACATTGTCTTTTGAAATGTTGCATATATTTCATACAGTTATTTATCATGTGGAGTTTTATTTTATTTATTTCAGTTATATATTGAATATATCATCAATAAATGTTTATAAATGCTTCATTTATTTCAGTGAATTTATTTGCTACGTTAAACACGTTATATAGCTCAATTGCACACAAACTGCTGTTTTTAAAATATTGATTTCTGGTAATTATGACCATTTTTCATTTACAGTTAATAAAAACATGACATTTAAGATCAAAATATAACACCAGAGCAATTAAAAAAACTTATATACAAATATGGGGTTAATGAAAAGTATGCTTTAAACCTACCTAAAGGTTATTTTAATCAGACTAATGAGCCCCACTAGAACAGATATTAAAAGTTATTGATATTTCAGTCGATCTCTGTTTGATGCATCCTCAACGCATGACGGGACCAGACAGCAATGAACAATTACGTCTGCAGAGAGGATTGTCAGGGTTGATCTACTCACAACAGCAAACATGTCTGCAGACCACACACATCCTGGACACAAACTGCTTCAGGTCAGTGTTATAGAGAGACATTTTCCTCCCTAACTCTGTCTCCCTGATGAACACTTACAGTGTCCAGACTCATAACGTTCATATTTGCACTAATTCAATCTTATATAATATAATGTATAGGAAAGGAAAAAAAAATGTTCAATGTTATCTTTTTATTTTTATTTTCAGAGGAATGTTCTATTAATGTTAAATTCCTTATTTGTGTGCAAAAACTTGGCAAATCAAGATAATTTAGATATTTATGTATGTATAAATCTGATAAATTTAACTTAAATCAGATGCTGTGAAGGAAAACTGCCTGATCCACAATTTCAGAGAAATTCTCCATGAAATAAGAGATAGTTTTCAGATCCGTTTGTAAAAGTATGGCAGCTGATACAGAAAAACGGTGATGGATTGACCTAAAATGTTTCCTTTTTTAAAAACACAGATATAAATTTAACTGACATACAGATTTATTTGATATTGCTGCACCAGTACAGCACATTTAAACACACCAATAGCTCCAGAAACTTGGTCAAACATGTAAAAACTGGAACACACCTTCTTTCAAATGTAATATAAAATAAATACTAAATCTTGATGCTGCTCAGAGAATAAAGCATAGAATTAGACTGAATAGATCTAATGGATTGTGCACATTGAGTGATACCCAATAGATTTTTTACAATATCTGGATCGATACAGATATAAATATCGGTTCGGTGCGTCTGTACTTTTTCCATCGTTCAGCTCGGTGTGCAAAAATCAGGGCCACAGCCTTAAAACCCTCCAGTTTCTCCCACCGCTCTTCATTCTTTTGAAACTTGGTGGGTCCCCACTACAGCACACAGGGCCCCATTTTTTGATCTCCTCCCATCCCTCTTTTTTTCTCTCCTTCCTCTATCTCTCTCTCTTTCTCTGTCTCCCCCCTGCTAGGATCCCCACAGCTGCGTGGACCAGGTGCGTTCCGCCCCGACACACACGCACACACACGAGCGCACAGACAGACACACAGGCACACACACACACACACCCTTACACCCGCCAACGGACGCAGCAGGAAATGCCTAATACCAGTTTTAGAATGATGCCACTATGCCAGCTTGACAGGGAGGCTGCAGGATCTGTCACGAGAAAAGGCGACAAAGAGCAAGTGAGAAAGTGAGACAGATGGAGGCTAGTGTCTCGCCAAATTCCGGGAAACTCAAGGAATACGAAGAAATATTTGTGTTAGTTAAACTTTTGCTTTTACTTTCCATCATAAAAAGGTGTCCACATGTGGACAGTTTCACTTCCGTCCAGCGTCGGAGCGCATTCAGCTGCACGTCTCTCCCCGGGATCATCGCGCAAAAAGGAACTTCTGTCAGAGCGAGTGTCTGTCTGAAGTGGGGCACGCATGTGTGACTTTATGTGTGGGTGGATGTACATGTGTTTTATAAAAAAAAAAAGTACCAGTTATTTTGGTCTGTGGCTCACCACAGCTCACACTCTCCTGTGTCTTGTACTGATCACAGAGGCCCTGAGCGAACAAGGGGGAAAAGTGTGTGACAGAAAGAAAATGTCAATGAATAAGGCCAAGACAGATCAGAATATGCAAAACAGATGACCAGCAAGTGAAGGAGGAGGGGGATTTCTCATTAGCATTTATCTGAAATATGAGATAATTTTTAAAAAATCTATAAGAAATGTAAATTTGGATGCATTTCTACACGCTCTTCTTAATTTGTGATCCTCCTTGACGTTTCTTTGTGTTTTTAATATTTATGTTTGAATAACTGTGGCTGTTTTGGTGCAAATAGCACAAAATTTGTCCAGGTTGGTTATTTTTGGGTTAATCCTCACAACTAAAAATGGTTTTCCAGGTCTTTCAGAAAAATCTGTGCCCCTTCAGAGCCATTTTTATTGTGAATTTAACTTACATATGAAATTTTCCCATATTTTTATGAATTTATTATTGGAATATGATCAAAACTAGAAGTTTTTTTTTAATTTTCACTCTTTCTTGTTGAAATAATATATTATAACTTCTAAAATAAGCTGCTTTAAATATTTTTAGTCAGGACTAAAGTGGTTATGCTGAAATATTTTAGTTTTGTCTTTGACTGCACTGAGAAAGTTGCAGTCAAAGGCAACTTTCTGCAGGACAGACATTGATGGAATCAGAATTAACCAGTTACTTCTTATTTGTAACTGGTTAATTCAGTTACTGATAAAGTTATGAAAAGTTTTGAAACCAGTACCAGGCAGTTATTTTAATTATGGACAATAAATATAAGTAATCAAAGTATTTAAATAGTGACAGAGTATTGTATTGTTGTTGTCCATTGTTTATTAAACATCAATGAATATGCTATTACCTTATGAACACGATGCACAAACGTTAACATATTAAATTATCCGACTGAAATGAAAAAAACAACAAAAATGTCAAAAGTTTGAAATATGAAAGTACAATTAACAACCAAATTTATCCAGTAAAGATTTTGGGCATCACTGAATCTTTATTAGTTATAAATGTGTGAAAATTGTATTTTTGTTGATTATGCTGTAAACTTTCTCCTGTCTGTTTCAGGACTGGAATCTGGATCTGAAATATCGAGTCTGAGCTTCTCAAAAAAAGTTTAAAATTCATATTTTATCTTTATTTTTTTTTTCCAGTTGATACTGCAAGTGTTTGGGACTCAGCAGTACTTTAGTCAGGATATAAAATTTACAACTTTTATCTTGACTTTTTCAAACAAAAGTGTGAAAAAAATCATTTATTTAACTGTAAATGTATAATAAAAATGCTGCTAACATTCATTCACATCTAATTGTTTTTTTTTTTTACTTCAAATTGATCATTTTGACACTAGTTGCTAATTTACAAAACAGAATTAATTTCTTCCAAGTCTAAATAAAGTTTTATTATTGTAACCTTTTCAACAAGCATCATTTTTGACGTTTTGAACATATATTTTTAAATCATGAAAAACGGGGAGCGATTGCAATCAAAAGTGTCAGAAAACCACATTTGGATAAACTTTGTTAAAAGTTAAAGGCTTTAAATGTTAGAAATATTAGTTTCTAGATGTTTCATGCTGGTAGAAACACTTGGAGATGTAGATCTATAAACTACTGATTAAAGCAGGTTGTTGTGAAATAATCAGAATTTTTCAGTTGTGATGTGATACAATGTGAAACGTTGTGAAAATACCTGTTTTAATAAATAAACAGCCTTTTAAATTGAGTCTATAAAGTTGACAGCAGCAACATTTCTGTAACTCTGCGCCATATTTAAGTTTCAAATGAACAAAAGTTTATTTTGTTGACCTTAAAAGGCTATAACAGCACCATCACGCCTTTTATTAATACACATCCGCAATGTGAAGTAGATGGTCATTAATAGCGTCGTGTTAAGCAGAAGTCTGACCAGCAGCAGCTCAAATCTATGCGTTAGTTTCTGTTCAACTTTTAATCCGATGATCTACAACCTTCGACTTCATGTTTGAATAAATGGCAGCTGTTTTTATCTGAGCTAAAAACTTTTGACTTCATGTCACCCAAAACGAAAAACTCATAGCTCTTATTACAAATCCTCGTATGTTGATCAGAAACCATGAACTGGTAAAAAGTGAATCATATTTAAATCATGCTGAAGAATATGGAAGAAGCCATCTGGAGGTGACACTCCGAGGTCAGTGAGCAACGATGCAGAACACCCATCGGTTAGCTGCAGCAGCAACGCGGTCCACGAAAGACGTCTTTGCATTACTTTGGGTACGAAACCTGAAAAGGCTGCCTCACACACATAGTTGACGCATACACAATCACATACCCTGCTGACACCTCAGTGTGGCCACACTCTCACCTCAAACCTTTCCATTCAGTGAGCGACAGGCCAAATTTTCCACCAGCGGATGTTTTTTGAGGGCAGCTTTTGTTTGAAGAAACACAAGGCCTCAGTGGGGGGCCGGAGAAAGCCGCGTTTTCTGGTGGATACTTCACGTTTTGTTCCACTGACTGAAATCACCTTTTATTAGCTTTTTATTATTTTTGTTTTTCTGAATCGGACACAAATTCATCATTTTAAAGAAGCTGACGTTCCTCACGCGTCTCTTCCAACTTTGAAACAATAAATATGAGGTTACGTACAAAAAAGACACCCAAATCTGAACAACATGAGTTTGTCCTTCCATATATGGAAGTAAAACACCAAAACTTCAGACAAAATAGTATTTTTTTTTTAGCTCTTGCTCAGATACACACACTCCAACAGGAAGAGTGTGGGTGTTTGGGAACAGCTGCATGGAGACGCATCAGACCCAGCTTCCTCCTGGTGCAGCGAGCACCAGCTCTCCTCCCTTTTTCTCTTTCACTCCCTCCATCTTCTCATTTCCTTGACGTTTAATTATTCTTTTCCTTTTTTCAACAGCAACAAAAAAAAATCTGCTCCTCTCCTACACAGCGAGAAACTGACAGTATCACACCACCATCTCATGTTGGCTCAACTTGAGATTCAATCTGCACCGTTGGCAGAAATTAGCAGGCTTTGGCATGCACACAGAAAACAGTTAGTGCATGTTGCAATGCAAACACAATGTGCGTATGCGTTTGAGTGTGTGTGCGTCTGTCCTGTTTTTGTCCTCCTTTCCACGTAATGGTGAAACATCAGCACATCACCACTTGAAAGCCTGAATATTGCACAACATTTTCCTGTGTCGAGCTCTAATCGCGGCGCTCGCTGGCAACGTTAAAACTTTCCTCCACTTGCACAGCTGTGTGAGGTGAGGCTGAGATGACTCAAGAGGCAGATGGACAGAGCAGATAAAGATTTAAGGTGAACATGGGGAGGAAGATGTTTTGGAAATTTGACTGTTGCATCAGAGACTCAGTTGTAAAATGTCAATGGTTGAGATGGTCTTTGAAGCCGGTTATCGAAATGATAAACGGATGCTGCATATGTTGGCAAATTTGCGCACCATATGAATGTTTCATCCCCCGGTTTGAATCAAGGCCAGACAAGGCTACATGCACAGGTGCAAGAGAGGCTGAGCATCTTCGTGTTTCACTTTCCCTTCCAGTTTTCTCTTCCAGCTCTCAAACGCTAACGCTTCGCAACGTCCCAGCCGGTATTCCTGATCCTTTAAAGCCTCTTTCAGCCACTTTCAGTCAGCAGCACGCCCCCAGTGCACAGTGACTGCACTGAAGACACTCAGCAGTTATTTCTGGGTTTCCTGTGTCATGCGGTGGTAGCTTGAGCTAGCTAGCATGGCTGATAAACACACAGGCTCACAGGTGCAGCATGTCACAGAGTGGGCCGTCAGCCAGAAAGCCTGTGGGCCAGTTAGTAGTCAACTGGGCCCTGCAGCACGTGCTGCCCTCCACCCGAAACACGGCTCCAGTCCCAGAGGGCAGAGAACAAACTCTGCCACATTTCCTCAGTGGAATTAAAAACCATTGTGTGTGTGAACATGTGTGAGCTCGCCGCACCACACAAACCTGTTTTAGATAACCTTTCTATTAGCTTTCACATAACTACGTGCACAGTAGCTGTGTTTATTTACTTCTTCTCCCGTGGCGTTGAATCATGATCCACAGATCAGACCTGGAGTTTAACCAGCTTGCAGGGGCCACCAGGATTTGCCCTCTCTCCCCAGCTTGCCCCCAAGTCACAGATGCAGGAACCCAGACAAGGCTGCACTTCTCTGGGCAACACAGAGACGCCGCTGTGCTCTGGTTCCTGGAGCCCCGACGCTCTGATTGAGACCGTGTGCCCCTGCAGGAACCAGAGGGAGGGGAAGAGAGAGCATGGGAGGGGATGCGAACACATCTGGCATCTGAAAAACCCCGCACATAGCTGCTCATATCATCAAGAGATAAATGTACAAGCAATTAAAAAAAAAGTAGAAAACAGACATATCTAAAGCATGCCTGCTGGAGCTCTACAATTTGGATGAAGCAATTATGTGAGGAGCAGAACAAGAAGGCACAGCCATTCTCCAGCTGGTAGGACAGCACAACTCCAAGCTATTGTTCTATTTATACAACCTACCAAACAACGCAGTGCTGGTGTCTGAAGCAACAAATTATGTTACTGCAAAGCACAAGAAGAGGAAACGCCGAAAAAACAAAGCAACTTTCAATCATGTGTGTAAATACCGCACAAAAATAAGTTAAGATCTATTGATGTCGTCAAAGGGAAGTTAAATAGAAAGCTGTGAAAAGGAGGACACAATAGAGAGCGTATCAGTGCAAGACATTTTGCGTGGGTGCACGGCTGTGCAAGGTGTCTTTTTGGTGTCTTTTTGCTCGTTTTGCGTGGGCGCTCCCCTTTGCATTAGGCGGCGGTACAGGACGGCGTTCAGAGCTGCTGCTGCTGCTGCTGCTGGTGGAGACGTGTGTTTACGTGAACGCATGTGTGTGTGTGTGTGTGTGGGTAAAAGTGCAGAGAACCTCCGATAAACAACCGACACCTTTATCTCCACGGCTCAGCCCACTGTTTCACAGCGCCACCTGTTTTCACAAACCTGCTCATTCCTTCATTAGGAGGGTTTTTATTGAACCTATTAACTAAGAGATGTGTATTTTTAAAATGTTTCAGAGAGAGACGCAGTTTGTGGCCAGCTGTGGGGCCATTATAAGCCCATCTGCAGACAATAGGCTCTGTCTGATGGGCACACAGAGCCTGGTTCCTGCCCTGCCTCGCCCCACTGTGTTTGTGTGTGGATGCCTATATGACAGTACCATGCATTTCCATGCCCCTTTTTAACCTATCACAAAGACACCACACACTCCTGCAGCTATTTCTAAATGTGACTCATTTTTGCATGAAATTTTCGCAGCACATCTCGACTCATTTTGAACCTTGTGTGTGTGGCAGAAATCAGCAGCAGAAATCAGCAGCAGCTCGCTGAGGCCAGTGGTGCAGGTGGCGGAGAAGCTGATCACTGATCCCAGCCTGCGATTAGAGCTCGCTTACCGTCAAAGCCTGACGAACTCAACAAGCTCATTTTATTAAAAGGTTATCTACTGCTTAAAAAAAAAAAATCAAACTGACATGCAAAGTACAAGCAGGCTCTGGAAAACAGCTTGTTGGCCAAACCACATACCACTCAGAGCAGTTCGATCAAGCAAGCCGCAGCTCCACATGCCTCGACACACACACGCACACACGCACGGCTCCTGCATGCAGACACATGCAAAAATATCTGCCCCAATACTAAAATAGGCCCGGGGAGGTTGCACCTGCACCTGTGCCCTGGTCCACACCTACACACAGGTGTCAGGATGTGACACATACACACAGACAGAGAGAGAGAGATAGCGGAGAGGGAGGGGGAAAAACAAGAGCGGGGTGAATCACACTACTGCGGTCGACCAGAAAGCTTTTTCTAGATATCATCTCTGTATTTTGGATTCTAACCATGAGTGTGATTTTCATTTTTAACTACACTTTCACAGCCGTGTGTTTAATTTTAAAAGCACGGCGTGCAGAACGGTTTCCGGGGATTTCTTGTTTCTTTTCTGAATGATTGTATTTTTAAAGACGTTCAGCTGTAAGTTGTTTTTTAAATCCTAATTGTGGTTTTGCAAGAAGTGGGGTGAGGGGTTCAGCAAAAACCGAACCAGACAAAGAGCTCAGAGGCTCAGAGTTTCTCATTCTGCTTTCCAAAATGAGTCCTCTCTGAACGCGTGTCTGAGTCACAGATGTTCCCTTGCTGCTGTGGCGCGTCCCTTCTCAGACGGGACAAAATAGTTTATAAATATAGCATAAGATTGTGGGCAGGTGTGTGCAAAACAAATACTGACACCTAGATGAAAATCATCCATGCAGCAAACAAAAATATGAAGGAGATTAATTTTATTGTTTCTTAAATGAGATATGAAAGACAGATTACAAGACAGCTTTAATTAAAATTGATATGAAATGTTAAAAATAACAACAATAGAAAACTGGATATAAAGCAATTAATCTCTGTACTTTATAACATTTCACATTTTATAATATGAAACATTATAAAATGTTTCACAGTTATTGCATGTTTACTGACTACATTTGTTTTAGTTTAGAAAGTTTACATAAGAAAAGTTTTGTGAGTTTATTTGATGATGATTTGTAATATAAAAAAAGCAAATGAAAGTCGATCATGTTTAAGAAATACCACCACCGTGTGGACATTGAGTGTAACTGCAGTCCAAATATTTAGACTTTTTCTCTAAAGTAACATCAGGTCTCTGTTTTACTTTTGTTTACTGATTCATCTTGAAGGTTCATTTTTTATTTCTGTAAAAGAAAAATAAGCATTTTTCGTGTTATAAATGTGACTTTTGCAGCACATCTCCGAAAGCTGAAATTCTAAATATGTAATTCCAGGTTTATCAATAGCTCCAGTACATGTTTATAACATAAAATCATATAAACGACACTGTTTATGTACACTCATTGGCCAATTTATTAGGTATGCCTGGAAAAACTAACAGTGACCACAATCTCTGAGGAATGTTTCTGTTAAATCGATGCCACCTCTTATTGAGTCCAACCTGGAAGTGGGAGGGTGTAGCTAATAAAGTGGCTGATGAGTTTCTATCATTTCAGGATTACATGCGACAGCCACCCAGTGGCTGAATGTGAATATACTGGAATTAGAGGTTGGCGATATGAAGATCTTGGATCGTTGAGGCACAGATCAAACCACAGCAGAGATTCATCTGTTCTATTCATTGCTGCTCTATGTTCTTGTTCTGATATATCAGATTTTCTTTAACTTCACAAATTAGTTTTCGTGTAGCAAGAGAGCGTGTTGTTAAAGTTGTTTATTTGTAAAATTAAAGCATATTTTTGAGCTGGAGGCCGAGTCACAGGGAGGGTTAACACCAGAAAACTCTGGGTGTTGTGCAGGATAAAAATCAAATGGGTGGAAAATTTTTAAAATGACTCACCATGGTGTCATTTTTTACATCACAGAAACCTGACATTTTATAACAGGGTGTTCACTTTTATTGATTAGAAGTCTTTTTTTTTCTGTTTGAGGATGTTTTCCGTCATGAATGTCCTGTTATGTTTTTCTTTCTGAGCCGTTTCAATGTTAGGAAATTGTGATGAAAAGTTGATTCTGACTTTGATGTAAAAAACAAATAGAATAAAAAGTTCATGGCGTGTTCTTGCCATATCGCCCACTTCTAACTGGAATGATTTAAGTATTTTCCAGTTTGTCATATGGTTTTTCAGACTCTATATACAAAAGATAATAAAGAGTAGATATGCATTGAATGATATTTCGGTTTCACATCTTTAGGTTCTGTTGCTACAAACATGTTAAATCTGTCACTAAATCTATAAAAGCTCCACTTTTCTAAAGTATTTAAGTTTCTTTTCTTTATTCCATTGTTTTATTTTTCGGTCTACTGCTTTAAACTGTAATATTTTCACAAATTTAAAATGTTTTTATGATGCATACATTTGAGCTTATTTGAAGGATGTTGCTTCATTTTATTGCTTTTTGCTGATGTGAAACAATAAAATCCCTTTTTTGGATCAATGTAGTTTTAATTGCCTCCACAGATGCCTTACAGCTCCTGTTTGCTGTCTCCAATAGGACAGGAGACTCCGGTCCCTTTAAGGCCGCAGTAACCTTTTGGTACCTTCCTCAGGTACTGCTGGTGGTAGTCCTCCGCGTAGAAAAACTCCTGTCCCTCCAGGACCTCAGTGGTGATTGGACCGTAGCCTTTCTTATCCAGTTCCTAAAGACGAAACACAAAAACTTAAATCCAAGCAGCAGAAAAAGTCAAACGAAACCATCAGCGCTGAAATGTCTTAATTTGCATCAGTGGTTTCCTTCCAAACATTCAGAATGTGCATAATTTTTAAATCCAACGTCAATGACAATTTTATTAATAAAGCACTTTAAAAACATTTAATAACATTTTAAGTTATCTGTTCATAAAATACATAAATGATCACAATTATTCTTACTGAATTGTGTAATTATTTATTTTATTTTACTTTTTTAAATTTCTTTGCTGGTGTCCATCATAAAATAATTCAAGTTGTCACTATGACTATAAAATCAAACAAACTAGCTTAAAACCAAAACAGTTCTAATTATTTAAACAGGAATTGTACATTTATCTAAATGATTTGATAAAGTTTTGTATTTAACTGATCACTAAACCTAAATCTTTTAGGCTGAAAAAAGTTTTAAAAAAAGTTTCTTTTCTTTCAAGCATTCAGTTGTGCTTGGGCCAAAAAGTGTCGTAATCCAATCAATATGTCATTTTTAACATCAATATTTATATATGTAATAAAAATGTACACAAAATAAATAAAAATGTACGTATATAAAACAATTTAAAAATTAAAATGTACTAAAAACATTTCATATTTGAAAATAACCACTATGGTTGTCACAAGTAACAGAAGATAGTTAAATAAATCTATATAGAATAGTTTTATTTAAATAATAAAAAAATATCGTACTAATTTTGTTTTACATAACATAAATACATACATGTTTAATTATTCATTTAAACATTTAAATATTGATAAATTTGTTTAGTGTTATAAGGAATTGTAATTTTATTTGAATTTCCTTGTATATAAGTTACAAAGCACATAAAAGGATTTTATTTATGTGTTGAATTTTCCCCTCACAGTTGTGAATTTTCAATATTTCATTTTATGCTCCTCAGTCCGACTGCAAAGTGACACTAGAAAGGAATTTCAGCTTCTTCTTATAGTGCAGCATGTCTTCTGCGGCTCTCTGTAGGACAAAGCATCAAAGACTATCCGCTCGCTTTGAGAACTCCTCAAGACATTTTCACACTTACCTTTTTCTAAATGTGACGACAGAAACCTTCAAATGCTCTAAAACAACGCTTTCTTCCACACACTGAGCCTCTAACAGCTTTATCAAAGCTATACCTGCTGCGCTGAGTGGTTTTCTCCATCTAATAATACACGCGTTCACTCCTCTATAGATCGCTGCTGCTGGAGCTGACGAAACAAGCCGGAGGAGCGCTCAGACTGTTTGTGGGCAACAAGCAGGTCTCTCCGCGTCAGAGCAGTTTGCAGCACTCTGGAGGTTTGTTTTGCTTTGTGGGGGAGTACGCCAAGTTCAGCAGGCATCCAGAGGAAGAAGCAGAGTGTGTTCAATATGGGCTCAAGTTGTTCTCATCAGCCTCCATCGGCTCTCTGCAGGATTTAAATATTTTGCTCCTGATAAGGAGGCAAAATATTTGACATGTTTGCGATGTTGGTTGGCAAACAAAACTTAAATTATTTGAGTGAAGGATGCATTCGATGGCAATTTAATTTAAATATTTGTTTACATGTTTATTCAAACTGTCACTATGATGAGACAGATAATCAGTGAAAAACTGAGTTTCTCTGTTTTTCCCAGTGCTAAATAGAAACAACCAATCAGAGCAAGGAGGCGGGTCTTAGTGCTGTCAATCATGCCATTCACATGGCGCCCCATCTGCTCTCTGATTGGGTACAGCTTCTCCAAGTTAACAGAGCCCACTGTGAATGCTAAGAACATTGACAGTGTTGATTGACAGCGCTAAGACCCGCCTCCTGGCTCTGATTGGTTGTTTTTGGTTGGGAGCGGTGCATTTCTTTCAACAGCTCAGAAAGGAGGAGGAGGAGATCGAGCTTTTCACAGATTGCCTCATATTTTCTGTCACAACATGCTGACAGTTTTAACTTTAAGCTTTGATCAAAGTTGTAGCTTTAAGGTTGCTGAAGGTTGCTGTATAAAGTCTCCAACTTTAAGCTTTAAATGCTGCCAAATGAGAAAAATGTTTTAAATGAAGAGCTTACATATGAGATGTGTGTTGTACATGTTCATACTGCTGGGAAAAACATACCAGAAGATAAAGAAAGAATGCATATTTCTGCAAGTTTTGTATCTTTACCTACAAGAGATTTGTAGGTTCAGGAGAAAAACACAAAAAGAGTTCAACAACGGGTGTGTTTTGTTCTCCTGACAATGCTGAGGATGTTAAACTTTAATGAAATGAGCTCTATTTAAAGATTCATTACAGCCTCGCGATCTGATTCATCTAAGAGTAAAAGGAAATTTTTATTTGAAGAGGATTAAGATGAGATTATAGAGGAAAAGGTCAGACAGCTTTCTGAAAACGGAGCCGTGGGCAGCGTGAGACCTTTCAGTGAGATAACCATCAGAAACTGGTCAAGAAAACCTAACACACGAAAAGGAAACATTGTTGAACTCGTCTGAGGAAAACATTGACCTCAATTATGTCTTCTCTCTGAAAAATCAAATTTGAAGCCGAATAATGACTTTGACTGCTTATAGAGGAATTTTAACAAATTAGATTGTCATTGAAAATGTTCATTTACAAACAGTGTAATGCATTCAAGCATTTATTTTTGCTTATTTCAATTATTATGGCTTACAGCTGATGAAAATCCAAAGTTACGTTTAACTGAAAGGTTTTCCTTTATACTGCTTGGTTCTTTAGCATGAATTATTGCAGTGGTTCCCAAAGATTTTCTGGGCCTCTGGATTACAATAAAATCCCAAACACATCATCCAACCAGACATAAACCGATACGCATGTTTGTTTTCAAACTCCACTGAAGGGAACCACTGAATTAGTGGATCAGTGCAGCGTGACATGGAAGGATCAGCCTGTAGTTCTTGCTTTATTACTGACCCTCAGTTTGTCTGCACTGCAGGCTCTCCTGTCTGCTGACCAACCAATCACAATGATCCCATGATCATTACACAAGCTACAGTGTACCGATTAATAAATCACCCAATAAACAATAGTAACCACACTGTTACCAACAAAGCCTCTTTCTGGCTGTTTTTGGTGACATTTCAGATAAAAAAAAAAAACAACAAAACGTCTCTGTCAAAATCAGAAATGAAATTAAACAAAATTAACTTACCAGTAACTTTTCAGCACAACGTAGGCGCTTGTTTTAAAACATTATAACTTTTAATATGGGAAATTTGTTTTGTTCCACTGGTTGATTATTTGAAAAATAATCAACAAACTCCTATATAGTGCTAAAAAGTTACTTGGAAGTTAGTTATGTCTCATTTCAAGTGTACTGAACTATTTACACTAGAAGTTAAACCAGAAGTACTAATAGTGTAACATTCAATTTAACAGTAAATCTATGTATAGTTTGTGTTTTTGATTGGAAAAACAAAGATAAACCACTTCTTGATTACATTTAATTTAATCCAGCACACTTATTTTATGATGGAAACTTTAGCAGCTCAGTTTGAGGGCACCGCTGGTTGAGCGTAACATCCTGCCAGAGAGCAGGCGTGTTGTGTGCATATTTGACCACATGGAGGCAGTGTCACACCGGCTCACAGTGGCAGAGCTGGGACTGATGCAGAGGAGTCAGTAAATCAAAGCTCTGAGCCCCACAGAGAGGCTGAGGCAGCAGCTGACCTCTAACTCCTCAGTGGCTGCTGCTTCGGTGTGAGGGCTCTGGTCTCCCTGCAGGATCCAACCAGCGCAGCCTTTAACAAACACAGCAGACAGATTCACTTTACCACTGCACACTCTGCACACAACGCCAGGAAAGGCCATATTTTGATGATTTCAGGCAGCAGCGCTGTGGAAAGCCGGCTGACGGAAGCGCAGAGCTGCACGCCGTGGCCTAATTAATCAGTTATCACCAACAAACCACAGTCAGCGACGCAGAACCCTCCGGGGCGTTCTGGACGGCCAAGGAAAGGTTTGCTATTCCGAGCCAAACACACACCTCCACCCTGACGCCCCCGCACCACTCCCTCGCTCTCCATCCAAGCCTCTACAGCAGTCACAACACGGCAGCCATTTTAGATCTATAAATCAGAATGCATGGCGTCATGCCACTGTGTATAACCTTATGTGGCTTCACTTTCTCTCTCTCTCACTGCAGCAGCAGCAGAGGAATGGAGGAAAGAATATGGAGGATAAAAGCGTCAAACATGGAGGGAAACGGCGTTAGCGAGACGTCTTCAGGTTGATGCCAATCGGGATGTTTGGACTGAAACTGGCGGTCCTGTTCGGGTTTGGTGCATTAGTGGGTGAAGAGGGTCCGGGAAGCGACAGAAATCATCTCTGGAAACCATTCAGCACACCTAATATTGGGATGTGAATCCTAAATGTAAACTAGAAGCGCATCTCTGCCTCAGAGATAACCGGAGTCGGACGGGAACCAAATGTGGTTAAATCTAATGTTAAATTCAGAGTTAAAAATCTCTAAGTCGTCCTGAGTGAGAAAAACATCCCTGAGTGTGTGCGGCCAGAGCGCCGCTCACTCAGCCCAGTCAGCCCTTCCTTTCTTCACGCCTGTCGGAAACACTCCCATGTCAAAGACATGGCTGAATGGGTGCATCCCTCCTCCTCCTCCTCTTCCACTCTCTCCGTCTCCTGATGGATTTTCATTCTCTTGCTTTCTCTCTCTCCCTCAGACCAACGCTCCAATGTCCTCCCTGCTTCCCAGCCAAGCGAGAGAACCCCTCCGCCCCCCAGCAACGTCGCCGTTGCCACACAGGCGACCCCAGGACACAAATAGGACGTGACACCCCGAGAGAGGGGCAGAGGTGGAAGAGGAGGGAGGAAGAAGAACATGTACTCTCCCTTCTTCTCTTCTTTACCCCACAGTCTTGTCTCTGTGCCGCCTTCCCTCTGAGGGCCTTCAGCAGAACAGCGGTGGGGAAGACAAGTGCACTGACGTAGAGTTTGTGACACTCAATGACTCACAGTGAAGACATCTGAAAATGGATATGACCTCAATTTGACTGTTTTCTTAGCTTTGCTGCAAAAACACAAAATCGTACCAAGTCTAGTCTAGTCTAGTTTCGAGTGCAAATATCTTGAAATAAGACAAACTATCTTACAGAAGATTTATTTAAGAATTCCTTAATATTGTTAAAACAGGTAATAGTTTTACTGGCAGATTATTTCACTTATAACATGGGAAAATGTAAAGTAAAATAATCTTTTTATCAATATTGATAAATTTTATTTACTTAAAACAAGCTCACACTTCTTGCTGAAAAGTTACTTCTAAGCTAATTTTGTCGTATTTCATGTAAACTAAGATTTGCATTAAAATTATACCAAAAATACGACGCAAGATTTTATTTTTTTGCAGTATATTTTCCAAGAAGAGTAGTAATGGTACAAAAACAAATCAATTCAAATTCAAAAATACTTTATTGACCCAAAAGGTAAATTAAGTGTTGTGGTAATTCATACTAATTAAAAGAGTTATTGTGGAACAATCTCCTGTAGCAGTCTGTAATGCAGCGAATTTGAAGACGCCTCTGACTAAAGACAGTGTTTTTCTCTAAGACAGACTCATAAAGAAGCCAGTCAGGGTGGTCTATAATTTTCTTTATTTAATGTAAAAATTTCTGTGCAAAGCAACTTCAAACGTATTCATGGCTCTGATGTCTTATATAACAAGAGCAAAAAGATGGTGCTCCAGTTATATGAGACTAAAATCAAACTTTTGGACCTACGTGCAAAGCGCAGCTGTAAACGAACACTGTAAAACTGTGATGGCTGTATCATGCTGTGGGGATGCGTTTCTGCAGTAGGACGGCTGAAGAGAAGAACGGGTGAAACTTATGGCACAAGAATCCTGAGAAGGAAACTGATGCTAAACACACAGCAGAGCAATTATGAAACGGTTCGGATCAAAGCTTATGTGTGCGTTTCGATTGCTGAAAACTAAATTTTAAAATAGAAAAGATGGTGCGGACATACCCAGAAACTTTCAGCGGAAATCTCACCTGTGAGATTTGAATCGGTAAAAAAATGAATATCTTTCCTTTCACTTCTCAATTAGGAGCTACTTTGTGTTGAAATAAAATGAATATGTTGTAGTTTGTGGTTATATTGTGAAAAAATGTAAATAATTTAAGGAGTTTGACGAACCGTAACTGCTGAAGGTAAAAAATTTAAAAACAGGAAGCAAAGCAAAATTAGTGCATTACTAAAGATATGGACTGAATTTAATTTGCATTTAAGAAGCAGAAAGTCTTAGTAGCAAAGTTTAGATATATCAGGATAAATACAGAGATTTTTTTTCCTCATGAAAAAATAATTTACAATGAAATCTGATGGATCACTTCTGTGATACCAGCTCATTAAATCTTGTATTATTTTTACAATACAAAAGTTCTGTGTTACATGTTTTCTCGGTACAATCAAAAATATTTATTTTGTCCACCATGTGTTAAGAAAACAGGCCAAACATTTACAAAATGTAATTTAATGAACATTTTTTTCATTTTACTAATTAAAGGGGTTAAGCTTCAGCAGCAACGTACAGCTGGTGTCCTCTGAGCACGGCTGTGATTTTCTCTACATCTCAAATACCTTAAACCTGGTAATTAAATATTAAAATAAAAACTACATATGGAGCTAAAGTTAAAAAATGAAAATAAACTGCAAATTTCCACCCGAGACGAGTTCATTTAAATAAATCTAGAAGTTAAAAAGACAACAGATGAAGGGGTTTCCATTCCCATCCTGCTCCGGATTCCCTTCGCTCTGATCTAAAACTGGAGTGGCGTCGACTGCAGCTGCACACCTGAACTCTGGAGTTCAGAAAAAAAAAAAAAAAGCCCTTCAACATCTCAAAAATGTAAATACACTTTTGAGCACGCACTGCACACATCAAAGCTGCTCTACGGTGAAGAGGCGCTAGTAATAGACAGACTGTGGCTCAGCCTGGAAACACATGAAAAAGCCTGACATGGTGCAAGCCGACGAGCGCGCTGCAGCCCCGGGGTCGCCCTCTGTGACCTCAGAGAGGCAGAGATGGCAGGACGCAGAGAAACAGATGAAAAGAGGGAGATTACGAAGAGGAATGAATGCAAATAAAACGCATTTAGCTGTTGGGAAAAAAAAGAGGAATGGAAGATAAGACGGCGTCCTGAATGTGCCCGACGGATGAAGAGATTTTTATTTTCTGCTCGCCTCATCCGTCTTTCCCTGCTGCAGTACGGGTCAGGATCCATTTTAGTCAGGCTCTAATCTTCGCCGAGCCCTCCTACATTTTGTGAGCGAGAAAGCCAGCACTCCTACATCCCTGGAGCAGAGAGGGATGCACGTGCTTTTTGGAGCGAGGGGATGAGCGCTCAAACTTGTGTTATTGTTGTTTTTTTAAGGCAGATGTGAAGCGGAAGAAAGAAAATCTCGGAAGGTCCGTCCTGATTTCACGTTAAAAGAGAAATCCCAGATTAAGAACAACTCATTTCATTAACGGATTTCTCAGTAAAACCAATCAGTTTAGGAGATGGCAATAACTTTTGCAGGAATTGGGGAACAATTGGAATATCAAAATCCCACTTTTGAACACTTTCCAGAAAATAAAAAGCAAAAATAAACTTGTGACTAGAAGTCTGATTACAAAACCTGCTGATGCTCCCCAGCCTCAGGCTTCTTCTGCATGTCACTTCTAACCTCAAATGCCTTTTTTCCCCCCTCCACTCATCATCAGAACGTCACCCCCCCCCTTCCCTCTTCATCCCGTTTTCAAGCTCATTAAGTTGGGATGCTTTATCAGAGGGCACACTCCCTCCTCCAAGGCCCGACACACACACATGTGCATGCACAAACACGCACGCCATATTCAAAGCTGGCTTGATAAACCCCATTGTTCACACATACACACACACATATAGGAGCCCCCGTTCATCCATTTTTCTCTCCAAACCCCTAACCCATCCCTAAGCCCCCCACCCCACCTGCCACCTCCGTCTCCTCCTAATCAACTCTTCCCATCCCTTCTCTCTCACCCTCCACTAAACCCTACACCCCTCACCCAGCTCTGGGGAGACACTTTCAGGCAGAGAGGGAGGGATGAAGAAGAAGGGGAAGAAGAGAGATCGGGGAGACGGAGAAAGAGAAGCACTCCTCCTCTCTGCTCTGCTGCCACAGCGGCTGGGCTACAGAAGCCTTTGATGTTCTGCAAATTTCAAATTTCATTACAGAGAACCCCCTTCTCCCCAGCACTCCCCCCTCCTCCTCCACTAACCCTCCCTCCCTCTTCGCTCTTGTGCTTAAACACTTTTCTGCCTCCCCCCCACCATCCTCCCTCACCCAAACCTTCCCCTCAACGCTGAAGTTAAGGAACTGAAAGCCCTGCAGAGGAGACTCCTCATATGGGTTAATTATTCATTGGGCTGCGCCTGTATGTGCCAGATGTATGTTTGCGTGTGTGTGTGTGTGTGTGTGTGTACGTCTATGACTCACGGCCCCAGCAGTGGGTTGGAATCTGGATTTTTGCGATGCCTGTCTTATCTCTGGTCATCATCCACTCCCTCTTGTCACTTCAGTGAACGAAGCTTCGTTTCTGCCACGAAAGTCTTCCAGACCCCGACGCAGGAGCAACGCCTTCATCTAGCTTCGTTCTCAGACAAGTGTTTGAGAGCAGCGCGCTGCCATCTTGGTTGGGGTTGTGTCAGCCGCTTTAGGAAGATGGGAGCCCCAGTGGCCCGTTGATGGGAGCGAGGTGACGTTAAAGTGCTTGACAGATTGGTTGTGTCAGCAGCGTTGGTGGGGAGAAGGAAGGAACGAGTCTGAATGTGTGCAGAAATGTGTTTTGAGAGTCTCTGCTGGAAACTGTTCTTGAAATCAATAAAACAAAATAATACAACTGTGTTTTAATATGTCCCTGCATGGTTTTATAAGCTTCTGATCCATGTTATTACTGTAGTTAGGCAGAAATATGGTGATTCTGTGCACCAGGTTATCTAAAAATAGCAGATTTATATGCATGTGGATATATTTCCTTTACTCCAATACCCTTACATAAATTCTTTATCAACAAATTGCCTTCAAATGTAATGTAAAACAGTCCACCTGAGTGTAATCCAGTTCTGTGAAGGCCTCAGATAGAACATTAGAGAGAAAGTATCAGGAATACAAAGGTCAAGGAGCGAGATATGCAGATGATTTAATAAATGTTGGGTTTTAAATCAATATATCAGGCAATGAACATCTCACAGACCTCTTCTCAATCCATCAAGTGATGATGGAAAGAGAGTTTTAATCACAGAAGCCTTTAAAACTTTGGAGAGATGCACAGCTCAGGCAGAAGAAACCGTTACCAGGACAACTACAAATCATTTCTTTCCAGAAGTGCAGCAAGAGGAAATCCACTGTTGAAGGAAAGCAATATGGACTCGTTTGCAGTTTGTTAGAGAAAAAAACAGATGGAAGAATCTGAACACAGCATGACTCATGATGAAACACGGAGATGGGAGTATCATGCTTTGGAGATGCTTTTGATTCAGCAGGGATGGAGAAGCTGACCTGATGTTACCTCTTTTAATCATCGCCCACTGTATGAGGAAGAATTGTGTGTCTGTTAGTTTTCTGTGGCATTAATCTGCAAGTGTCAAAAATTGCAGCAACATTGATTATTGTATAATGAATTAAGTGTAAAGTTGATAATGATAAATTGCTCTGCCTGCACAAACAAGTGCTTTTTTGCTCATTGGTGGTGACAGTTAAAAAAAAAAAAAAAAAACATTAATAAAAAACAAAAATACAAACAAAAAGATTTATTTCACACCTACAAAAAATAAATAAGTAAATATCCAAGAGATAGTGCAGTTTGAATAGAAGTCAACGAAAGTATCCTAAGAATAAAACCGAAATTATTTAAAAAATATATAATTCAAAAATTCTAAGACATAACTTTAAATATGAAATCTTTACTTGGCTCTAGGATTATAACTGAGTTAAGTACCAAACTGGTTCTGTAGACAATCCCAGTCTAGAATAATCCACACCGATTGCAGATTAAAAAAACGTTTGAAATTTGTTTTGTCTGGAAAATAAAAACAAAGACTCATAAATATTGTTTATGATCTCAATTTGCCTTGTTCCAGTGAACTCAGTATCTCCACCTGCTGGATGTTTTGTTACACACCTATTTTGTACAGAATTTAATTGGCTTTAATTGGCTGCTCAGTTCAATGCATGAGAAGTGACTAAAACTCATAAACATCAACTTTAATAAGGTTTATGTGTTTCAGGAAGTCAGGGTGGGACTTGAGGTCAGCAGAAAGAGAAAGAAATGTTTCTTCAGGTTTTGTGAAATAGTTTAGTTTAGTTCAGGTTTTGATGTGAATGTAGAAACTCTGAGTTGCACATCTCTTAGTCTCATGATCCCTGAAACACTAAGGGTTTATAAACACAGAAAGTGTGTGTGTGTGTGTGTGTGTGTGTGTGTGTGTGTGTGTGTGTGTGTGTGTGTGTGTGTGTGTGTGTGTGTTTCAGTTGACAGCCTGTCAGCAGTGACGGCCCCCTGACATGGCTTCTTCCCTCTTTAGCTTTTCCTGCTGTCCTTCCCCGCCTCCCCATCCCTCTGGTCCCAGCTGCCAAAGCTCCCCTAACCCATGACCCCAGCTCAAGGCCAAGGTTGAGAGGTTGTTGCCACGACAACATAGCAGCCCTCTGATCCTTGCCTGCTGACCCAGAGCGCCCAACGTAACCAGGAAGATGATAATTTGCTCTCCTTTGCCCCCCGTCAGCTCGTCCATGAATGGCATTTATAGCTGAGAGGAGATGAATGAGCCAAGAAGATGCAGGGATCAATTTTAAATGATGGATGGACGGATGGATGGATGGACAGATGAACTGAAAGAACAAAAGGGGAACGCGTGTGCTGCTGAAAGGAAATCAGTTAGGATGACCTATTGACCCTCTTCCCTTCTTTCAGCTTAAAAAAGATGGAGATGAGTTTGATCCAAACAGAACTCGTTTTTTCAAACTAAGAGGTCAAAACTTAAAGCACGGACTAGTTATTGTGATTCAAATAAAAAAAAAAAAAAAAAACGGTGAATGAGTGAAATAAAGACATCATCTGCATGAACTTATTCTTATTTAAAACTCACATGGCGATGCCATTTTAACCAAATACTTTATACCTGTAACTAAAGCAGATTTCAACCTTGTACTTAACTTACATTTTAGTAAGTTAACATCAGTTTTAGATACATGTATTTAAAGAGTTTTTAAAGATGTGCAAATACCATGATTTAGTGAGTCCCATCTAGCACACATGAGGTTTTAAAAGATCATAACGGGACACACACACGTGTTGGCTGGTGTGTGTTTGTGTGTGATCACCTTCTGGAAGGCCTCCTTGCTCTTCAGTGCAGCCTCCTGTTGAGCTGGGCTGGACGTGTAAATGACTGAACGATACTGAGTACCCTTGTCATTGTGCTGCTTCATACCTGCAGAAAACACGAAGCAGGATGAACACAGAAGCCATGCAAGGGAAGCACAGAGGATGGAAATGTTCTGCGTAAATTCATCATCACATTGCATTTTCATGAAATGAGAAAAACTGCCAATATCAATCTAATCTGTAACAAGCAAAAAGGAAACAGAAGAATTCACAAAAATCTTTTCACAACAGTTAAACATCACATCTGGATCTGATAATATTACTTACTTAAATTTCTTAATTAATGCCAAATTGGTTTGGATAGTTATTGTTAATAAATCAGATTCTCATTAAAAAAAACTTTGGTTTATATTTGACTGATATTAAACTTTGTTTATTGAAATCTTTAAGTATCACAAAAAGTAAAAGCAGATTTTAATTTGCAGAAGAGCAAATAGGACTGTAGGTCGATGCATTCTCGTCTCCTGTAATCTGAGAGACGCTCTCACCATTTTCATCAGATTTACATCAGTGGGTTTGGAAGGAGGCCAGGCCTAAAGCGCCTTGATTTAGAGGGCTAAACAGCTTCCATCACTTCTAAGGTTTTAAGAAGCTACAATCCTGAGCAGCTCTTGCATCAAGGAATGCATCAGTGTGCAACTCTCTGCTGGCTGCAGCGTTTGCTTTTTGTCTGATTCTTATGCTCATCCATAACTGGAAATGCTGCTGCTTTCTCCATCTCTGGTTGTTATGAGCTGCAGTCAGTGGAGGCTGACGCCTTCCAGCCAACTGAACGCACCATCAGCGCGCTTCATTACAACTGTAGCGTTCTCCTAAAGAGGCACATTTCCCTGTCAGGACTTCTCTAATGTTTCTTATTGTGTTAGGTAATTTTCTGGCACTAATTCAAGGAGAGGCTCTAGCTGTAAACCCAACAGTGATTGCTAATCACCTTATAAAGTTGACGTGAGAACGAGTTGGCAAGCGGCTTCTTGGTTGCATATCAAACATGCATCAGTGCTGGATTCAAAGCTGTGTTTGAGCTCATCCAACAAATACGAGTTTCAACATAAAAAAATCCTCCTGAGGGAAATCATTGGCTTTTCAGTCACTAAATGTTCTGCTATGTTCAATAAATAGTAACTCGGTGTCCAGGTTGGGTGATGTTTTTCAGCGCTGCCATATGCCAGAGCTACAACTGAACAGAAACCAAAACTGTTATTCTCTGTGAAACAACAATAATTAGTTGATCTGACATCTTTTACAAAACACAAAGTGTAAATCATTTTACACATCAGTTAATGACATCAATTATAATAATCCCATATCATAATACGACCCACATCAATCTAAGAAATGCATATCCAGGGCTGCGGCAGGCAGACACTGTAATAAATATTTGCATTTCTTATGAATTGTGCTAATTTGGTCTGTGGTTATCCACTCTCTATTTAAAGGGGAAACATGATGTAATTCTGGTATTTGAGCTTCACTCAGTCTCCCACAGTGACGGTGGCTCTGTGTGCAGAGCAGTTGTCTTGTCATCGGAAGGTTGTTGGTTTGATTCCAGCTTCCTCCTGCCACTTGTCGAAACTGCCTACTGATCTGGGTGAATGTGACTCTGGTGTAAAGTGCTTTGACTGATCAAAATGTCGCTATATAAATCCATTTATCATTATAATGTTATTCCTTCATGCATGTTTGAGACATCCTGTAATCTCCCTGAAAGCCATTCAGGGGGCAGAAATGCTAGTTTTCAAAGTGTTGAATTGCAATGTAAATTTTTTTTACGTCTTGTTTGATGTATGAAACATTTTAATAACAACTGGATTTATTTCGAACAGTTGTCAAAAACAGATTCTATTAAACATTGTCACTGCTTTTAATTAGTTTTCTGTTGTTTTACACTTGTGCATGTGTATTAATTAGTTTCATTTTGTAACCAGGTTGCTGTGTATTGCAGACTTCTGCCCAGGTCCCTCTTGAAAATGAGATTTACTGGAGAAATAAAGGAAATAAAATAAAAAAGAGGTAACATAGTTACTTTAATGTACTATAAAATTGTACTATGTGCCTGTAAAACACATAATATCGCCCCTTTAATAAAATCAGAAGGACGGAGGTAGCAGTGATGTAAGGCTGCTCTGTAGCTCAGGCTCGTCTCCCCAGAGACGAGTCAGCACTTCACACATTGGGACGTGTGTCCAAAACTGCTCACATGGCACTGTTAGCGACAAACTTTCCAAATGCTGAGCTGTAAAGTTTGGATGAGAAGCGAAAGGTGAAAGGAAACAGGAGAAAAGTCCAGCTGCATCCGAGTAAAGCACTTCTGTTTGCCAACTCCTTGATAAGTGAGAAATTAGACCAGAAAAAATACCAAAATTCAACATTTGTGCAATTTCATACAGCAGCACTCATGTTGAGTGAGATTTACTCTGAGCCTTAAAATCTGGCATGACATTTGGCAAGCCTGGGAATTACCCAGAGGATGCATTAAGCACTTTAACGAAGATGTCTGTTACTTCTGGCTGCATTAACCCAAGATGGCCGAGGCCTGACTACTGAAACCAAGGCCTCAAAGCAGTGGTTGAGATTATGTTGCCTATATTTATCCGTTGTAATGAATGGATCAGTTGTGATCACAGTACTGTAAGTTAACCCTGCTGTAATGCATCAGCAGTGCTGCTGCGTCGCCTATCTGTGTTCACCGCGGGAGAGCAACAATCTCTACTGACACAGAAAACGTCTCCTTGACACAGTAATCTGCATATCTTGTTGTCTTTAGATTAAACGTTACCTTACATCATGGAATGTCACAACCTATCTGCGAAGCGGCCTGCTGGAGCGGAACGGCCATAAGTATTCATCTGGTCGTCATTCAAATCAAATCAGACAAGCAACCGGCGGCTGCTCTGTGACACACACTGAATAAACTCACAATAAGGGATGTTTGCTGCCTCAGAGAATCTGCTTCACTCAATGTTCCTCAATAAAACTACATCCTTACGCGGTTCAAATGTGATGAAAATGTGTATTGGAGGGGAAAAGCTGAATTACAGAAACTTGTGCTGACAACGTTCAGGGGAAACATTTTTCATACGCAAAGATTTTGTAAACAAAGGAGAGCAGCAGTCACTGTAGTTGTGATATGAGTTCATACATTCATCCGACAATTATTTAAACAAAACATTAACTTATTAAATATTTTCCCATCAGTAACGTCGTATATATTTTTCCAGAAGAGCCAGAGAAAATATCTCATTGAAATATCAATTGTTATTGCAGAACTTTCCTTATTCTTTTATGAAGCAATAATCTATTAAATAATTCAGAACATTACAAATGAACTAAAGTTTTTCTTTACATCTTAATCCCAAACAACATCCAGATGTTTTCCAGTAAAACCACTTCCTACATTAACATTACAGCAGCAGATCTTGCAGTTTCTCACCCCTCTAGCGCTTGCATAGAAATTTTTTCTGTGAAATATTGCTGAGTGATGATGCAATTCTGTTAAATTTTACTTCACTAAAGTCAATCTGTGAAAGTTTTTCCATTCTCATAAGGAGTGCAGACAGTTCTTAAAGAACAATGTCACAACTATGTTCCAGCAAAAAATAAAAATAAAATAAAAGGGCAGCGCAGTGATCAGACATCTGAATTACACATTAAAAGTGAGTTGCAGTTTGTAGAAGTTTTCTTACTCTAAGATTTATTTGCTTTTAGGAGGAGGAAGGAAAATGGTCTTCAAAGATTTTTTACAAATAAAAATCTAAAATTTGTGGCACGCAAATATTCAGCCCCTTTACTTTCATACCTCAAAATAAAATCCAATGCAGGTTATTGCTTTCAAAAGTCACTTAATTAGTAAATATATTTCAGATGTGTTCATTTTATTCCTGGTATAAAAAACGCACAATCCATCAGGCAGATCATTTTGGCCCGACCCAGACCAAATTTTGGGTCTAAAATGTAGCAAAAAATCTATCTTTTAACAAACTAAACTATCTGTATTGCTCTCATTATAATCTATTAAAACAGTCTGAAGATGGCATTGAGTAATAAGCTTGCAATACCCGATGTGAGCATGCATGCAGTGACAGTGGAGAGGAAAAACTCTGCTTGAGCAGAAAGAAACCTGCAGCAGAACCAGAACCTGATTTAGAACAAGCGACCATCCACCACCAACGACTGGAGGTTTGAAAAGACAAAACTGATGCAGATTTTCAAAGTTATAAAAAGTAAAAACTTAATATCGAAAGATATTGGCAGCTTTATCTCAGCTACCACAGATAAACAGAACATCAGACCAGAAGAAGGAAAAAAACAGAGAGAAAACATAGATAACAGTTTCAAAATGAGCAAATTGTGCAATTTAGAGAGTAGTAGAAGAAGAAAGTAACAGATCTTATAATTGTCTCTATAAGATCCTCGTCTCCATGACTAAAAAAAAAATCAAACAAAACCCCCATAAAAAGAAAGAAAAAAATAAAACCTCCCGCCTTCACCTCACTCTCTCCATTTTTAACAGCCCCCTTCGTTATTTTCTACATCCATCAAAGGCGGCAGTAATTATTAATGAGAACCTCCCTGTTCTCTCTGCATTATGCATGAGAGCCTTGCCTCTGAAAGCAGAGGGTAATGGGGGTGGACAGAAGAGGAGGGGCCAGAGGTCACACATGTGCACACACACATGCACACAGCGCCTTGAGGGGTCACTGACCTACGCCCACCGAGCTGAAAATATTAATTAATAGCCCCTCCCAAAAACGGGAGAATTTTAACGTGGCTCCTTTAACTTACAGCTGAAGTCAAAAGGAAGTGGGAGGGTGGAGGAAGCGGGTGGAGGGGGTGTCGCTAAGGGAGTGACTCTCTCCTGGAGACAGTCATGCACAAACCTAAGGACACAAATGTACACGCAAACACTTTCGGTTGCGTTCAAACCCGCTGAGAATTGTTGCAGCTCTGTAAAATCTCTTCCAGTGTTTTTGTTGCAAGGAGGGAAAAAATGGCTCCACTCAAGTTGTCCCTGCTGGCTGCCGGGGATAAAAGCCTGTCATTTTCCCCCCGCGTCCAACTTTCCAGATTTTGCTCTAATTCTCCATTCTCCTCCGGCTCGTGGCTTGCTAATGTGTGTCCTTCTAGACTCCTTTCTAACTGTCTGAGCCAAAATTGAAGATCCTGTAAATTCAGGGGTTTGAGATGAATCGTCTTGCAGAAAGCACAACAGAGTTTCACCTCAGTTCGGTTTTAGAAGATGAAAATATAATAAGAAGGTAGTCAGTTTGAAAATCATGTTGATATTTATGAGAAAGAAATGAGAGACAAAGATTTTATTTGCTTCTGAACTTTCTATTATTTTCTTTCTGAAGTAACTAGCTGCATTTCCATTGTACATAATTGGGCAATTTCACATTTCGAAAATACATTCATTTAATGGAAACATACCAATTTTGAAAAAAAAATCACAATTAAAAGTATCAAAATTTGCAAAACACTTTTTTCCAATCACACGAGTCACATGATGAACAACCAGATGTTGCCACTGGCGGAAACCGTGAAGAAAACAACAGGAAGTGGAAGGAGGATGACGGCACGCTGAGATTTTTAATGATTTATTGCATGAACAAACTTATTCACGTGTGATTTTAAGTACATTTCTTATTTAATAGAAACAAAATTGTATTTTTTCAACATTAGCGGAATATTGACAAAGTTTGTAATGGAAACGCAGCTACTGATAAACATACTGATAAGCTCTGGAGTATCCAGTTATTGTGGTTTTTCTATAACTGGCACGTTTTTGAGGATGAAGAAAGAATATTTGATCTCAAAATTGTTGCACTAGATTTCTCCAATTAGATGTTGGTAAAGAGAACACTAATGAACAATCGAATAAATTTTCCTCCCCATCCTTTTATCCTTTCATCGTCCTTCCCTTGAATGCAATATCAACCCAGTAATATCTGTAAAAACTGTAACCTTGCCCCACATCCGTTCCAACATCAAAGGGTATTACTTAATGCTGATGGGGTTTAATTTTTGATTCTTTATTAGAGAAATGCGCAGAAAGACCTGCAATTCCAGATAGATGCAGAGATCCCCGTACATGTGTGATAGTAGTAGTGTTTGTGCCGTGCCCTGCAGGCCCGTTCCGGCTGTGTGCGTGCCAGCAGAGCTCTCTCCTCCTCCTCTCTCCTCTCGACTTCTATTTTTGCCCTGTTCTTATGTAAGCCGCTGCTAACGCGCTGGAGACAGAGGCAGAGTACGGAGCAGGGATGGTGAGAGCCTCCCTGGTGGACACACACACCTGCACACACGTCCATACGGGCTGCATACGCATGCAAAGGCACGGAAAGGGGAACAGAAAGCGACGTTATGCTTGCACATACAGAGGCGATATTAAATCACAACGGTGACTCTGCACATGACACATCATGCACATTACCACAGTCGCTTTCTAGAAAGGGGAGCACATCTCGCTCGGTTATTATCTGATTGCTCATTAAATACACAGAGAGACACAAGCAGGCTGAGTTTACACTCTGCAGACGCTTCATGCGTTAAAAACAGCTTTATTTTCAGTTTTTAGTGGCGCAGCGCTCTCTAACATGATCACTTCATGGTTCTGGGCACACTGTCAGAACACTGTAACTCTGGCCCTTAACTGTTTATTTTTAGCTGCTTCTAAATGGAATAAGTGAAGCTTGCTGCCACTGCATAAGATCTAAATTTTTACTCCTCAAAATGTATAACCGTCAACATTCGGCAATATTTTTACTCAGCAGCTTTTTTGGAGGCAGATTTCCATAAAAATTATCCTCTTCAATATTAATGGATTCTAAAACAACTCCACATATTTTCATTTCGTTATATTTATTGCCCTTTTAAAATTAGATTACAATAGGAGACGGAGTCAATCTGATCTCATATCAGTATAAATTACTGAAGTAATTCCTGGATCAGATTTGGACTTTCCATCCTCTGAGTCAAACAGAGCCTGTGTTGTTGCAGGTCTTATTCTGCTAGATTTCCAGGTTTTATGTACTGTGATAGAAAGTCAGAGTATCCAGAGAGAACGCATGCATGCATGGGGAGAACATGCAAACTCCATGCAGAAAGACCCCAGCCCAGATTTCAAAGTATGAACACATGGACAGCCCCACCTTCTTCTGAGATATTCCAGTGTTAAAAGTTAAAAAAAGGAAGATTTTTATGTGTTTTTTGCAAACATTTAGAGTGGTGGGGATTATTCCCAGTGAAGTAAGATTGATCCTTCAATATCTACAACAAGATTTCCCAAAGTGCATGAGATAGATAAGTTACTCTAACAAGAGCAGTAGATCAGAAAAGGCATCATTTGACATTAAATCTAAGAGACCTTGTCATGACTTTAACAAACCCTGACAGTTAAATCTGAAAAAAAGCTCAAATGGTTGCAGCCACTTTTATTTTCCAACTTTATGTTCTTGTCTTTATTAAACTCCACTTATTTATTTTAAAACAACAAACAAACATCACACATTAAGGCGTTCTGAGGTTAAACCAGACTTGTGGAAGTCTTGGCGAACTTATTTATTTTTCCATGAACCGTTGAAGGAAGTGACAAAAACCTCAGAGGAAGACACTGAGGGCAACTTCCTTCTGTGAACAAAAATGGAGTGGCATCAGATTTTAGTGGTTGTAGGATTTCTCTCCTGCTATTGCTCTCGCTTTCACAGTTCCACAAACAAACGGGATTTCCAGGCCAACAAACTAGAGTTTGATTAAAGCGGACTCCACAGACTCATGCATCCTAAATACCATATTCTATAATGTTCTAAGAAACACAAGACTTCTTCAAAAACATATATTACAAAATGTATTTCATCAGAATTAAATGGGGGTAAAAACTCAACCCCCACAATGCATACACTCATGCTGCAATCTCCATAAATTAGGGTTGCATCACGTGTGAGAATGTAATGACTGACACCTGGTAATGAGCAGGCCATCATCAGCCAACCAAGCAGGAGAAACGGGGTCAGGTTAGGAGAGTGTGGGGCCACAGGTCAGAGGTCAAGGCCTCCTCATGGGAGTGGGGCTTGCGTTAGACGGCAGGGGCACCCCTAACATTAAGGGACGGGGTGACGCAGGGGGATATGAGGAGGTACCCCAACAGGGAATTGGCGTGTGTCGCAGCCAGCTGGGGTAAAGATATTATATAAAGGAATATTCATGCTCATTTCAGCTGTCAGAAAGAAACTGCCGCCAGATGGAAGACAGCTTAATTTATGTCCGTTTGATTGTTTGACCGTACAACTGTGATGAAGCTGCAAAAGTGTATCTTCATTTTGTGCTGCACAGCTTACAGGGGAATCTAAAAATCTAAGTTTTGCGAAATGTCAAAACAAACCGTGAACGACTTCATCTCCAAAACGTGTCAGGCAGATATGCAGAATGTCTCTTTCCCGACAATCCCGTTCCGCAAATGTTCCCAAACCGGTGTGAGCGTGCGTGTACGTGCAGACGTTATCAAATGAGGACAGCTGCGTCGGCCATTTTAGCTGTGCATTTGTGTTTTTGTGTCTATCGGCACACGCCTGAGTTGCCTGTTCACTGACGCAGCATCAGCAAGCCCACACCATAAATACTGCATGGCCTCAAAAAATAGAGAGGATGAATGCAATGAGGGAAGAGGAAGTACAGGGGAGGAAAAGGGATCAGGAGGAAACAACAAGGAGGGTGGGAAAGCATAGGTTGTTAAGATGAAGGGCGGCTGGGGGTTGAAGAAAGGGATGGAGAAGAAGGGAAGATGGGGGGAGGGAGGATGAGGAACAGGAGGAGATAGTGACTAAGAGATAAAAGAGGAGCGAGTGGATGTGAGTGTGTTTGTGTGATGAGCGGATGGCCTGAGGGAGCGGCCGAGTCAGCGTGCCGCTCTGCGGATGTACCGAAGGGGCTCCGGGCCGTTTGCTCACTCACTCGCCCCTTCGCTCTGTTCGCTGCAAAGAGGACAAGGGTGGAGGGGGAAGGGGGTGCAGGTGAACCTGACAAGTTGGGGGAGGATGGGAAAATGTGCAAACATGAAGAGAACACAAAAACTGAGGGGGAAACGGGGGAGAAAGAGGAAAACCAGGGAAAGGGTGAAAAGGGGGCAACAGAGAAAAGTAGAGGGTTGCAACTGATGCAAAGATGAAATGACTGGATGACAGAGAGAAGCTGCACAAAAGGATCCATTTTCCACTGCTTACCCGCAAAATTTAAAGAAATCATTAAGGAAAACATGACCTGCAGGCCTCTGAAGGTATTTGAAAACAATAAACGGCAAAATATAAACAAAAATATAACATAAAGCCGTTAGTGGGCCTTATTTGCATGTATGTGCATGTGCATTGGTTAACGTACCGCCACATGAATATTTATCCCGAAATCAAACAACCTTTTCAGTCATGATGATGAAACAGAACTGCTGTGACCCTCTGACACAAAGAAGCCACTTTGTTGACAATTTGTTTGTGCCTGAGAACTGTGCATGAGCGCAAGCGAAGGTATGCTGCTGAGGGCTTGTCAAAACACAGACATAAGAAACTTATGATATGGAAGCGTGTTGAATCGAGGGGGGCATCGAGGGGTGGGGTGGGGTTTATGCAACATCCCAGGGAAGCCAGCGGAATGAGACTAACGTTGCTGAATATGGAAAGAGGGCACACAGCAAAGGCTGCTGGGAGTTTCTGATTGGCTGCTAATGTTGCTATCCAGGCCGGGATTGGTGGAGCCGATGCAGCCCGACATCACGTTGTTGGGACTAAACCCTTTTGAACTAAGGCAAAGCAGCAAAGGCACAGATATCAAAACACATCCACCCGCGCCCACGCGCACATGCATGCAAGCATTTGCAGCTGCACATATCACATGCAACTAAATAAGTACCTATGCACGGTTCCAATCACATGCCAACACTGATTAATAAATAAGCCTGGCCTCCATGCTGATGCACATCAGGAGGAAACGGGATCCCAAAACGCTCTTCGGCTTTTCCCCACATACCATCTCAAGTGAATCTACACAGGTCAAAGCGGAAAGAGCAAACTTCTTTAATTTCTTCATTCTCTTTTAAGCCCAGCTCTAAGGTGGACAGAATAAATTGAAGCTTAAGCATGCATGAAGGCACAGCCAGCGGGCCGCTTTCCACCACTCCACGCTACATTTGTCAAATCAGAAGAATTTCTGCTACACGTGAACCCCGGATCTGAGAGCAGGGGGACGGCACGGATTCGCATTTAAGTCACGCGTGAGGAGCAGAGCTCCTAGAAAAAAATGTATATATATGAGCACTTTTGAGTTTGCGGTGATTTTTCAATATGTCGGTCGGTTTTAACTGTGACTAACAAAACAGAGTGCATAGAAAATTAGCTGCATGCTATTAATAAAACATGAGATGAGCCACAGCAGTGTGATCGGGGGAAATGTATGACGACTCCTTTGGCCTCGCTGCCTCTGCCCTGTGGCGTGTCGGCTCAACTCTGTCTGCGACTTTGCCTGTGGTAAGACGTGTCTCTTCCCTCGGCTACTGTGAAGAGGGGACTAATCTCTTCTAATCAGGAGAATGTGCTTCTCAGATAAACCCAAAAAAAAAAAAAAAGTCTGTGTCTTCCCCTGCCTCCCGTCTTAAACTTACCGAACAATGAGCCGGCCTAAACCCGAACACATGCAACAAAGCAACTCATAACTCACTTGATTTATTTTACAAGACCAATCAATACTTTTTCACATTTCATCATAATGCCACCACAATCTTTAAAATATTTCACTGCTGTTCTTGTGTGACAGATCCACAGAATAGAGTGTTATTGCAAAGTGGAAAAGAAACAAAAATACTGAAGGTTTAGTGAAACTAAAGCTCTTCACCAGAGGTAAAACATGCATTTGTTTTGCCTGTATTTCTCTACCAGCTTTAGGTCAATTTGGAAGATTCTCAATCAGATTTAGGTCTGAACTTTGACTGGGACGTTTCAATATATTGATAAATTTAGATTGAGCTGTAAGGTTAGGCTCAGCCTGTTGGAGGTGAACCTCCACCGTATTTTCAAGTCTTTTGCAGCCTCTTACATTTTCCTCCAGGTTTGTCCAACGTTGACCAGTTTCTATGTCCCTTTTGATATGAAGCTGCATGAAGGGACTCTGTGTTTAACCACACAAAGTTTTGCCTCCAGGCCAAAAAAGTTTTTTGTTTCTTCCGACTGAAGTTTGTTATTAAATGCGTTTTCTGTGCAGCTTACATAAATTGTGGTTTTTCTATAAAACAATTTAAAATAAGATCAGGTATATGGAGTGCACCACTAGTAGTTCTCATGGATCTTTGCAGCTCCTCCAGAGTAATTGTTTGGATGTTTTTCTAACCTGTGTGCTGTGATTCTGTGTAGATCCGTTACCTTAGCTCTGATTTGTTCTTTTGGTAAATTTTTGTTCAGATTTTTTTTATGTTGAGGCATTAAATGTTTGGACAATTATGCACTCTGATTTTGGATGCTGTGCAGCTGGAATGATTTTTACTTTTGAACAGTTTCTATGATGCTCAACAGAGGAATTGTCTATTTTTGTCACCCAGGACACGTTACTGTGGAATATCATGCTACGTCATGAGATTGCAGAGTATCTACAGTGTCTTACATCAGAAACTTATTTAGATTTGTTGCAGCACTGACTGCTACTGGAGATCCTTCCTGCCCACAAGAGTCACAGCAGCATTTAATTTCTCTTTGTGAAAAAGTTTTTTGAACTGAAGTGAATTTGACTTTAGGTACGTTCTCTAACAGACTGAAGAATTCTCAATAGGATAACTAGATTAATTAAAGAAATTAAATTACACACATGAGGATGGACTCTTTACTAAAGAGATTAACAATCGTTTGCTCTGGATTTCATTTGGGGGTCTTGGAGTAAATACCCCTAAATGAATACATATGTACACCAAACGCTTAAAATTTATGATTGTAAAGACAAAAAAGTGTAAAATCGTCAAGGGATATGAATTCTTTCGTAAGGTATTTTATGATATTTCCTAAAGTGATGTTACTGAACGAGGTGCGTGCGCCTCTTCGGGCTGAAGGTCGGCCCTATGAATCTTTGATCCGTCTCTCCTGGTCCCACCCAGCCCTACATTCAATATGAGCTAGCAGAGTGCCACTTGGCCCGTTCCTGCCATCTCGCACACACACACACACACACACACACACACACCCCCACACACACACACACACACACACCCCCACACACACACACACACACACACACACACACACACACACACACACACCCTCCATGTGTCCTCCTGGTGCATTAATGTTCTTACATCACCTCCTCCAGTGAGCACAGAAAACAAGAGAGCACCAGACTCGAAGAGATGGAGAGATGGCTTTTAGTGGGGGATGGGAACGCTGTGCACGTGTGGGTGGCAAGTATGTGGCAGGTTTCACAATAATGCAGCAATATGTAACATAAGGCAAACACTTAAATCAGGTGCAAATTTACTCTAAAAAGGTCAGACTTGCTAAATTAATTTGCTCCAAGAGGCTCGAGTTAGAAAAAAATTCTATTTTTGCAAGATGTAGTTCTTTTTTTTTTTTTTTTTTAATGTAAGCTGTGCACAATAAAAAGCAAAAAAAAAAAAAATACTTTTTCCACAATTTTGGCTTGAATGTGCCACAGTGGCGTGCACCATCATGGATGGCTGGGTCTCAGACACATTAACACTGTCTGGCATTGCCTTGCACCCACGAGACCTTCCCCCCACTGCAACATGCACGAGCGCATGCCTGGGCATCACCCTTCTGCTCTAATACACTCTCGCCCCCTTGGGACGGCTCCTTTTCGGAGGGTGACTGCAGTTTGTTTGGATGCGCGCTCCTCCTACCTTGTGTAGGATCGTGATTCTCCCAAAACTGTCTGAGGAGTTCCTTCAGGCTGATGTCTTGAGGGGAGAAGACCACCCTCACCACCTCAGCGTGGGCCGTCAGACCTGAGGGGGAATCACAAATTGACATTGTTCAAAATAAATGCCATCCACCTCACACCCTTTATTTACAAATACTGAACATTTTTAAAACTAAAAATAAAAGGAAATTCCAGGTTTAAAATGGTAGACGAGAGAATCAGAGTCCATGCACCTCAGGTAGAAAACACTCAGGCTGAATCTCCTATGAGATGTGTTATTTCTCCTGGCACCAGAGGAGAAAGAGAGAAAAAGAGGGATGTATGGAGAGAGAGAAAAAGAAGGCGAAGAAAAAGATGGAGCTTATGGTGGAGGTTGCCAAAAGCTCACAGATACTCATTCCTGTTTGCAGCTGCCAGGATACTGAAGCCTCAGCGAACTGCCTGCAGGCGCTCTCCAACTGAAGGCTGCTTTAGGTCTCATATGTTCTGCATGTGCATCTGTGCACGTTTATAGCAGAAAAGGTATTTTACATTTTTTAACATAGACATATTTTATTAGTAAATGAGGCATCAGCTAAAAACCTGCAGCACTGAAGAGGTAATATATCTGTAGACCTACGAACATGGATGCAATGTAGGTTACAGGAGAAGACTGAGTTCATATACAAAACAAATTTTTGTGAAATATGATTTGTTAACAAGCGTGGAAAAAATTTAAATAAAACATGTATTTGCATATGATCATCTTGGAAAGAAAAAAAATCCCAAACAGCTGCCTGCCAACAAATAATAGGAATATATTTTGGAAGCATCCACATATTTTATACTGAAATGACAGTTTAGCAGCATTAAATACTCGTTAACAGCAACAAACTGTATGGGGAAGTAGCAGCTGCAGAGACTTTAGCCAAAACCAAAAGCAACAATTTCATCTGGAACAAACAAGGTGATCATGCGCCACATGGAGAAGGAGAAAAGCTGGGAAAGATCAGGACCAGTAAAGCTGCCAGAGCTTCAAAGTTCTGCTGAAGGACCAGTAATCCGTCAGCTAATAAAGCAACAAGCCGGCCTGTTTAACGCCTCTGCCTCTGAAAACAAGCAATGCAACTCTGGAAACCAATTAAAACGAGTAAAATTAGGAGCAAAGCTTTTACATTTGTTCAAAGATGTACTGATAAAGCGTCATGTTCACATCCTAAAGTACACTGGCTCCTAATATTTTTTTAAATTTTTTATTTTTCATCAGGTTTTTGAAATGTAAAAAAAAAAACATGTCCAAAGTCATGATGTGAGAATAATCCTTTACAGCTAAAATGCAAAACAAACAAATCGTTTAAAAAAGGAAAAATAAATTAAAAAATAATAAAGCTATAATGTGTTTGTACAGTGTGCACACCCTTGCATTATTCTAAACCCACTTTTTGTGTTTTATGCATTTATATAATTATTTTTCCTCCCCGTCAAAAAGTTAATTATTTCTTTACAATAAAACATGTCATTGATTGCATTCCACAAAATAAAATATAAGATAGGTTTTTTGCTTTAAGTCATGATTTATATTAGTATTTTAATCAATCATCCTTGGAAATATATTTTTTACTGAAATTGACTGCATTGTATTTTAGCAAGAACTGAATTAGAATACATTTAATTAAAAGGAATGTGTTTAATTTAATGTGAACGTGATTATATAATTGAAATGATTTTACTAAATTGGTTCTTTTTCTTTTTTTTTAAGTGTCTTGAGATAACACCTGTTGGGAATTGTCACTGTATAGAGTTAAATTGAAATATATGTATAATGTAGCAAGTATATTTCAATGTAGCAAGCGTAGCAAAAATGAATAAAATAAAAATGTTATTTGTTCATTCACAAATAAAAAAGCCAGAGTATTTAAAACACCATATATGAGGAGACTGAGTTGGAAATCATTGAAGATGTAACTTTATTGATGAAACCTTTTTCTCCATAACTAAATGAGGTTCCTGGTTTTTTTCTAACTGTAAATGGAAGAGATTTAAGTCCTGACCTGCACGGCATCAACCATGTTTTGTTTCTTCTAATGATTTGCAAAAAGAAAAAAACAAAAATGCCAGAAGGGCCTTTGAGCTCATTGCAGAGTTTCAATAAACGACAGGAAGTCGTATTACTGGTTCAATCATTTTGCCCAGGTTCTTCGTGAATAACATTTTTCCTTCCACCGCTTTGCATTCTGCGTTGCAATTGTCTGGCGCATTAGACTGTGCTTGTGCTGTAAATGAGGTAAATTATGCTGATTGATAATAAGATGCTCCTCCTTCTACAAAGGGAATTTCTGACTGCTCTCCATCCTCCCGTTTCTGTCGGTCAGGCCGTCCACCTGTCTGCCTCTCCGTTGACAGTTCCATCAGCCCCTCTCAGTCTGTCCGTCCCGCCACGGAGGCGCTGACAGCTCCTCAGCCACGTGCCGTCGCAGTGTTCTGCTCCGTCATGGCCACTGGAGCGACGCCTGCACTCTCTGAGCCGATGGACAGGACCACTGCTTTTTTCTCACGCTTTTTTTTTTTTAACCTCCCTTAAAAAGTTTATTTCGCTCATCCCTTCGCTTGAGCACTTAGTCTCATCGTTTTGCTCATCTTTCTCCATTTTCCTCCACAGATGACCATCTTGCTTCTAAGAAGCTGAGAGAAGCAGCAACAGGGGAGGCTGCTGGTAAAACCATGTGATAGAGCATCCTGTCGATGCTCTTCATGCTGCCCACCTCCTCATAAAGTCCCAAACGAACAGCTGATCATCTTCATTTTCAATATGCATCGCCTTCCTACGAATCCATTTGACTGCTACAATAAAATAACAGGAATTTTCTTAACATTAAAATCAACGAGAACAGAATCTGTTTCTGCAAATCACATTCTGTGGGAAAGAAGCCCATGTATGGCGCCTTCGACGCAGAAACCTCCGTTACTAAAAAAAACACCGCAATACAGCACAGCAGAGAGCAAAATCCTCACAAGTAGGTCATGTGGGGGTGGGGATGTTGGGGGGGTGCAGCCCATCTGGAGCAGTGCATTCTGAGTAGTTGACTGCAGATGAAGGGAAGAACCAAGACGAGAGCTTTATTTAAAACAATCTTCCTCTGCATCCGCTTCCTTTTTTCTTTAAATTCTCTTTAACCTTGACACTTGCAGCGTCAAACGTTCTGCCAACCTGTTTCACTTCCTCACAGTGAAGGTAGGAAGGTGGAAGGATCTGTTAGCGGGAATCGGAGAGCGGGGAGTGTAAATACCAGTAAAAAGTGTGCAATGTGCAATACCTGTGCAGACTTCATTGTAGGTCGGGTTGGGTGTGAAGCCCCCGGCGAAGCCCACCTGGGTGGAGAAGACTCCTGGAAGCCTCCAGAACAGCTTCTCAGCTCCCCAGAAACAGCCCATTCCTGCACACACACACACACACACACACACACACACACACACACACACACACACACACACACACACACACACACACACACACACACACACACAGGCACAGTTAGGCCTTTTTGCACTGCGTCACACAGAGATTTCATGAATGCGGTGAAGTTTCAGGCTTTATAAACGGATGACTGTGCCACCTCACCAAACATGATGGTTTCCATGCCTTCTGGAAAAGGCTCCACAGTGGGATTCCCATTAACGGCATGCTTTTCTGTGAGGTAAAACAGTGGAAAATGTGTTATGGGATCATAACAGTAAAAGGAAACAGTGTGACTTTCAGTGCGTTAAGGAGCCTGAAAGCAGCGCTGAGTTGGCTTCAGCGGCTCTCGTTTAACAACATCCTGACGCAGGCTGACGGATCAGAGCTACGAGAAGATATTTTAGAGATTACACAGCTTTGATTGTCCCTATGATTCTTCCTGCTGTTCTCTCTTTATACAACTACACACATTGAAGCTATTATTGTTCAGCTCTTATTACTCAGATGGCTCAAACGTCCAGTCACAGTTGAGTCAACAAGGTGTCCCCATTGCATCAACTGATCTGCAGATGTAACTGTAACAAAAGGTGGTTGTGCAACATGTTGACTCAGGAGGATAAAGTACAAATGCACACCACACTTTTCAAGTTTTACTTGGGATTTCATTTCACAATAAATCCCACAAAAATATGTTCAAGTTTATTGTTCAAAATGTGGAAAAGTTTGATTAATATCTTTGAAAGGCAGGATTTACATTAACATTTATGACACACGTGATCAATACCAACAGGCAATATGTCCAATAGAATATTCAATATTCAGTATAGAAAATATTCACTGAACTCTCACCCAGAACTACACAGCTTTCTGGAGGATGTCGGCTGCAGGGCCTGTAGCATCCAAGGCAAGGTTGGTAGCATCAACTCACTCACTCGCCCTCTGGTTACCTAGCAACAACTCATTGAGTAACTTGCGCAGCAGCAGTTTAAGGTTTTGCCTTCTGCCTCATAAATGCTTAATAATGTCGAGTGTAAATTATGGATAAAAGAGGAAAGGTCACCCCATAAGTTTTACACTAATTCAAATATTTAAAACAAAAAACTCATCAATAATTATCAATATCAACTGATACGTTCTTCAGCTATATAGAACAGTCCCATCTCAACCCCGTCTTGCTCACAGTGAAAACATTGAACTCTAAACAGAGCATAGAAACAGTGCAGCCTGAATTTAGAGTGCTAAACAGGAGGTGTGTGCGTCTCTGTAGCCCTCAGATATGTCAGGAGGATTAAGGTTTAAGAAGACTGAGGTGACTTAGCGTGCAAATCTCCACTCAGCAAGGCTGGTTTGTACTGCAACCCCTAATAGTTGTCTCCAGATAAACAGGCCACAGCGTACACTTAGAGCTTAGCTATATATCGGTAATGGATGCTTACTCCAAGTTCCATGAGGTGATCGCTTATTGTCCGATTAAGTTACGTTATGTGCGACACTGACCTGAATACTAACAATCACTAATCTGATACAGACAGAATAGTTCATTTCCTAGATAGGCCTGGGATGATCCTTAGCTGTGACAAAAGGCCAAAGACCATTAGCTACCTGCAGTTTGCTTCAGACTTAAAGGAGATTACGATAAAGACAGACCACACTGGAGCACTGAAAAGAAATGTTTTCCCATGCTGGGACTCTAAAGATAAGGTCTTTTGAAGAAAAAAGGAAGCAAGGGTCCACTGCAACGCTTGAACAGATAATACAAGTCTTGTTGTATTGGGGCATTTTTTGATATTTCACAAAACCTTTTGGTTTTCTGTGCAGCAACAGATTGCAGACATATGAAGGACTAAAATGTCACGGAGGCCTGGATGCCCCCAGGCAGCCGCATCGTGGACTCCTATTGAGCGGCAATTCTGTTTTTGTTTTGTTTTTTTTATTTTTAGCAGGAGGTTGTTTGGTGCTGCCAGGTCACGCTCACAAGCACAGTCGGCTGCAGAATCAAAGCACATCCATGTGACGGACATGCTAAATCTTCTCCGTCTCATTGGACGACTTCAGACGGTGGAAGAACAGAAGAAATGGTCTTCTACCATTTTCACCGTCTCCTAGATATCACCCCCTGGAGATGCCAAATGACTTCGAGAGGTAAAATGAGAGAGTGAGAGGGAGTTAAATGTGAGATAAAGGAGTAGGAGGAGAGGAAAGAACAGTCGCAGGAGGAGATATCCGCCTGCCAAAACGATAAAAAGAAGTAAACCGCCAGTTAGAAGCAACATATTAAAGTAAAGGTGAGGAAGCGAAAGACTCCCCTGGCTTTCAGACAACCAAACCTTCAGACACCTTACAAAGAGACAAAGCACTTAATGTAAGTGAGAACACCGAGAAAACAAACGAGAAAATATACAACAAAGAAAAGGCGAGTTAGCAAAGAACCTGTTGACATGATATCCGAGTGTTTAAGCTGCTCTCCATCTTTACTTCACACTCGCTTCCTCACACTTTGCTCTGACAATCACTTGCATGGTGACGTGCATGCAATCTGCAGCACAACTGTTGGTGCATCAACTGCTGTTGTGCTTTTTTTTCTCCTGTGGAGGAGCTGGCCGAGGTCCAGTCGGTGCCAGGCTAGCGCTTTTCATTGTGCCCGGGCCAACACACCCTCCTTCTCACACCCCACTCTGCAAGAATTGCCCCATCGTACACACACGCATCGAGACAGAACCCGGCTGAATACCCTCACTACGCTGCCTCACTATCCCAGCAAAAGAAAGAAGACGATAAAAAACAAGCGGGGAGGGGGATTGCCTGGGTTTACAAAAGAAGTTAACAGGCTGAAAATGTGGAAAGGACTCATGAAAAGGTTTTTTTTCCTGTTTTGGATGGGATCCAGGCTTAAGTTCTTTAGCACACCTTTGTTTTTGCAGATATCTGGAAAGTGCAGATCACAGTGTACGTAAGGAATGAAGCAAAATCCTTTGGTCACCTTTTGTTGCTTTAAGCCTAGCTGCTGTAGGCGGCTGGATCAGAACCAAAACGTTGGACCGGACGCCCTGCCATTCTGCTTGAATCAAGGTGACTACTGTTCAGGGGCACAACAATCTGGTGCTCAGCGGAAAACAAACACCCAGTTTGAAGTCGTGTGGTGGATTTTTTTTTAGCCTTTGATACCTTCCGATTCAACCTATGGTCCTGTGTTTCTCACCCGCACAACTGAAGTCCAAGCGCTGCTGCCTCCTCACATAGAGACATGGGAGAGGCACCATCCCAGCATGCCAAACTGGTGAAGTTGGGTTGATTTCCAGACCGCTCGGTGTGTTTCCTTCCAAAAATCCTCTCTTTCTTTTTCCCTTCCCTCCCTCTTGCCTTTCCTCTTTCTAGTTGCGCACAGGTTGGCAAGGAGTCAGGCACGAGTCGTCGGCGGAGGCTGATGCTTTATACTGGTGCCAACTACCCTCTGCTGGATGGGAGGAAGGGAAGGGACGAGAAAAGAGTGGGGCAAAGGGGGCGTAAAGACGGGGGGAAGACTGAAATCTGTTTTTACACAACAAAAAGAGGTAAATGAAGGAACTAATGAGACTGACCTTCAAACAACCCAGAGAACTTTGTGAAACACTTAAACATACACGCTCTGGCCACTTTATTAGGTACACCTTGCTTGTACCTGACTGCACCCTCTTTTGTCTAAATTATTCGTGGCAAAGACATTTTGATTCATATTGACATGTACATTGTTACAGATTTTCATGATGCAAACCGACCATTCCTCCACACCCAAATAATGCTCTTTTTGCAGTTTCTGCAGAAATGAATGCAGACAGTAAACCACAACAGATTTACTTTCACATGTGGAGCTTCACAGATTTCGCTACATTTATTAGGGAATTCTATCAGATGTATTTTCTACTAATATTGATCATGCGACAATCAAGACTGATAGGTTTATTGTATTATAGCCCAGCCCTAATATATTATAAACTGATTTGGGTTCAGATACAGACACAGATACAGAAAAGAAAGGAAGAGAGGTTAGGTAAAACATAAAGAGAAAAGCAGAAAGTAAAAATAGGTAGAAGTAAGTCTGTCGCAGTAAGCAGTTAATCAAGTCATCACATTATAAATTGAAGTGAGGTCAATAATTTCTGCTCTGATGGTTAATATGTTAGGGCAATTTCATTTACAGCGACGTGATAATCAGTTTTAATTATTGTTTCTGTTGTGTGGGGTTTTTTTCTGTTTTTGTTGTTTTTTATTTTGGATATTTAAAAAAGTTTATAGTTCAAGTTTTAAGTGTTTTAAAAAATTAAAGTTTATTTATCTTGGAGAGAGCAAACTTATGATGCTATTATCAATAAGTTACTTGAAAATGGTCTCAAAACAATAACATCATTTATTGCAATAACTACTGGGACATCTTATTGTGTGGTAAAATCTGTTGTTATGACAGGTGCAGGGAGACGCAGCAAGAGAAGACAAGAAAACATACCAGGAATCTGTGTACAAACCTGCAGAAAGAGAGAAAAACAAGAACCAAGAAACCACAGCGACAAACAACAACATGCATATATAAAACAGCAATGTCACTGAAAAGCTCACCATACTAGCTAAAAGATGTGTTTAGTGCCAACCACAGGGCAAAATACAGTGTATCTGAACACCTGAATCCACACTTGCTTGCTTGTATGCAGTCACGGATGAGTTTGGAGTCACAGACATCCAAAAATGGGAGCCCTGAGAAAACCAGTGCAGGTATTTAGCTGAATTCCCGTTAGCACACAACGTGTTCTGTCTGGCAAATAATGGTCCAACCAGTGGACAGTTTCTGTGGACAGATCTGGTAAATTATGCATTTGCAGTGAGTGATCCTATAAGCCGTAGAGAGGTCAACAGAGAGGGCAGCAGAGTGTGTGTTAATATAATGGACAAAATTATTAATATCTTTTGGAGCTTCTGTTCTGTGTTTCCTTTTTCTGAACCCAGACTGGAAGTCGAATAAAAAGCCCCAATAATTGATCACTAACAAGGAAATTGAGAAGTTTGGCAAGTAGCTTGGCAATGAACCTATAATTATTTAAAACAGAAAGCAGACTTCCAAGAATCAATGTGTGTTTGGAGGCTTTGTCCAGTTGGAATTTCCAGTGGCTTGACTGGTTTGGCGCTTGGAGCCACCAAGACTCAAGTGACTAAAACCTGAACGGGAAACATCAACACAATTAATTCAACTGCTGAGTAGTTGATTGCTCTCTGTTATCTATTGATAAATCTGTTTTCCAATTTCAATGTCAGGACAAAAAGGAAACGACTACCTTATATTTTAGGAAACTCTCCTCCACATAGAGGAAGTCCTTTTCTATTTGGCTCACATTGCCTATCTTGTAAACTTGCATCACCACGTTGTCGTTCCTCACAAACTGAATAAAAAACAGAAAGGGCATCTAGAGAGAGCTGTGAAACAATACTGGCAATACATCATTGCCATGAATCTGTTTATGACAGTTACAGCGAAACACGTAGCAGAAATTGATTTCAGTCGGCTTGCCCCCTCCTCCCCCATCCTGTTTAGAAGAAATATTGGCAGTCTATCCTGCCCTGACTCAAAATAATAGCTACTGTGCCCCTACCATGTAGCAATCTGCCATTGCATAATTCTTGCCAAGGTCACAGACTACATCACACAGACCACAGTGAGGGAGGGAATGCAGGGCAACAGGAAGCAGAACCAGGAATAAGGAGTAACTTTATCAGGGTGCCAGGGCAAAAGGTTAATCTGAAAACCAGTCCTGTTCGATGCAGAGAGGAATAAAACGGTGTCCGCTCTCAGGTCCACAGAGCCGGGACTGAACTGGGCCCATGTGAAGACACTCCTTAAATCATTACTGCTTGGAGGACCACAGAAACACACATACACACACACACACACACACACACACTGGAGAGAAAAAACCCATCCTCATCTAAACTGCCACCCCCACGGTGAAAGGGGAGGAACAGATTTCTGCCATGCCGTGTCTCCGAGCTGCTTCGACAGACGGAGAGGCAACTTACGACAGGGTGGAGCCTTCATGCGCATAATGCCCAGATGGGCCCCTGGATGCTGTAGTACCTCTTCCTCCTAAGCACTCGCGCCTGGCTCCCACAATGCACTTAGCCGGCGCAAGTGTCTGAACGGGTGACAAATGCAAGCAGCCGACTCAGATTGCATAATATTTCTCATAACCGGCCATCCTGTTTCATAAGAGAAACCCAAGCAGGTGAATGAAAGTGTCAGTGCGATCCGCCAAGTAATAAAACTGTTGACAACAAACAGCAAACAACCCAGAAGGCTCCTACAACCACTAAAAAAGAGTTAATCAGTGTCCAAAGATTAGATCTCGAAAAGTTTCAGTGCTTCAAATTACTTTACAATACATGCTGGTTGCCAAGGTTAACTTTGGACGAGAATTTTATAAGTGATTCAAAGATGTGTGAATCAACATCACTGTTTAATATCAGGACACACGTTGCAGCTACTCGTATTCTAAGATAGATATTCAATAAAAGTATCACTCTGCAAACCTTTCCACGTTTGGTCAGGTGACAACCAAACTGGTTGACTACCTGATCACTGACTTGTCACACACAACACCTGAATTATACTGAGATTAAATTACCCATACGTAAACAGGATTTTATTTCATTTAGGGATATCAGAATAAAGAGGCCACACTTCTTAGACTTTCATTCGTAAAACATGTTAAAAACATACTATTTTCACATCACAATCATGCACCAGTTTGTGTTTTAGACTCACCTGCACAAAACTAAAAGTCTTTTTTGTGATTGTTTGCATCCAAACTGTTTGGTATCGACACAACAGTGTCGATACCAAACAGTTATCGACACTGTTTGGTATCGACAGTGTCGACTGTGTACCAAAGTACACTCACTGTACTTTGGTACACAGTGAGTGTACCAAAGTTTAAACTGATGTTTATATGTAATCACATCCTAGTTATTTAACTACAATGCTGGGTTTACTGTTGAAACCCAGCATTGTAGTTAAACATTACTCTGGATGTTTCTGATACTGATACGCTGTCAGCATTCGATTTTAAGAACTTTGAGCTGAAATTTTCCAAGTTCATCAGCAAAACTCATCAAGTCCAGGTAGCTTCAGTTCACTTTTTATTTCCAGAACTCATGTTTTTTTTTTTAATTCATGAACACAGGCACGTTTTTAATAATGGCACATTAAAAACGGCAATTTAAACTGGAAATCTAACAGTATTCACTGAACTTGATTACTCTGGATGTTTCTTTAACCTTTATGAAAACAAATAATCCTGAAATTTGGCCGAATCTGTTTGTACAGAGAACTAAATCTTTTTCTGTGTTTTTATGATCATCAGGAGTCTGACCTCGATTGTTTAGAGAAACTGATGTCTAATACAGTTTAGGAAATTTTCAATTGCTTCCACCTTTGGATATCTTCTTCTGATGGGAGGTTTTAGAAATGTTGAGTTTTTTTATGTTTTGAACCCGAGAGCCGCTATACCAGGGCAGGCTAACCCATAAAAACTGATCTTTCTCTACTTTTCTAAAATAAGAAACTGCTGCATTTCTAGCTTCCCCTGACAAGCAACATACACCACCATTGAAGCATACCATTATGACCACTGATACGGTGATAACCGTCCTGAAAGTTTAGTGTGTTAGAAGAGATTTGTATGAGTTTAACAAGGACCAAATACTGATGACTAGACATGTGGATCAAAATATCTTAAAAGCTTTGACCATGAAGCAATGGAAGAAGGTTTTTACATGACGTAGATCCTTTGGGAGGATGGCTCAACTTCCTCCCAGTGTTCAAAAGTATGTATGTTTGGTGAATATGCCGCTCCAAATTTACCTTACTGGGCTTTTACTGTTGTTTGTCCTGTTTGTGTTTTTCTATGATGTAGAGGCTGAATAGGAGCCAGCGCTTCAAGACGCTGCATGGATGGATGCATGGATGGCGCATTATCCTTTCAGCTGGATAATGCACGATGCCACAAAGCCAAAATGCCTTAGAGGAGTTTTGAAGAGTTGAATTTGCCTCCAAATTCCCCAGATCTAAATCTGATTGACCATCTGGCTGTTTTGCCTGTAGGTCTGCGTAACGCAGTAGTGCAGTAGGCGGTCATAATGTTATGCCTGATCTGTGTGTTCTTTTTAGGATTTTGTATTTGGAGAACTTAAACTCGTTTATATCCAGTGAGTTGGTTATTAAAGTCCCTTCAGTTCATGACGTCATGCCCATCTGTTGCAAATGAATAAGCTGATTGTGAATTAGGTATGCATAAAATATTATAAAAATCCGGATGAGAAAATATATATAAAGTTATTTCCTTGCATTATTTTGAACCTCAGTTCTTCTACAGTCAATGTGAGTCTTTTTCCAACGTTACATCACAAAGCTTTAATAGTTTCAGCAGAGACGTGGCACCAGAAAAAAAAAAAAAATCCAACTCCGCAATTTTGATCAACTTTTATAAACTTAACGTTACTCTGCAATTTACCTGCTACGACCATTCTCTCCTCCCTCCCCTTGAGCGCCCGCTCCCGGCCCGGCAGCTCGGTCTGATCTGCCATTCTGTCAGCGGCGAGCAGCGACACGCAGACCAGCAGCAGCGCTGCGCTCTTTCTGCGTGCTGGTGGAAACCAGCCCGAGTGCGGCGGACCCTTCCGGGAAGGTTTCATAACGGATCCGGCACCGACTTACGTTCAACGGCGAGGACTGGAGGGAGCGATACCGGAAAGGGGGAGGAAAAAAAAAAAAACCCGCCATCAGTATGAATATTCATGGCACGTGGGCCACGTCGTGCGATGCATATTAACTAGTCAAGGGGTTAATATGACTTTGGCACAAAAGCCTGCAGAGCACCGTGTGCGGGAACGAAATTAAATTTAAATAAATATCCACCACATTCAGCATGCAAATGAGCACTCACCAATTATCTGCTCCCGTTTGGTGGGAGGTGCGTCTGGTGCAGCAGGTTAAAGTATAGATGTATAAAATACCAGTCTTAATGGTCTGTGCAAGTTTTGGTAATTTGGTGTTTTCATTAGAAACCAGCAGAAGTGGTGAGAGGAGCCAAACAATGTCCCCAAGTCAGAGCAGCCATCAGAGAAACTAGAGAGTAAATATGTATTTGATCGTGTGCTGAGTAATATTAAATATCTGGTTTAATATTTAGGAATGATGCCATAAGGCAGACAAAATATAAAACTATGCAGATGCTGGTCATAGAATCAAATTTGTTCAACAGAAAGTTTGACAACAATCATTTCAGAGGCTAATGAAAGTGGTATATCTATATAGTATACTATCTATCAATTAATCAATCAATCAATCAATCAAAGTTTATTTGTATAGCACATTTTAGCAACAAAGTGCTTTTTACTGTGAAAACTTAAAAAACTCATCAATAAACAACAATTGTGAAAACCAATAACATACATTTTGTGAAGTGAATTCATTAAAATCATCAGCACACCAAATATGTTGGTCAGTGTTTTATTTATTATTGTTCAAAAGCGACTCTAGCGGTTGGGTTTCAGTCTCGCTTTAAAAGGACTCAGGGTTTCAGCTGTTTCACAGTTTTATTTAAAGGTCATTTTGTTGCTTCTCCGTGTTTAATTCTGGTTCTGGAGAAGCGAAGCAGACCAGATCCAGAAGTCCTGAAAAGTCTGGAAGGTTCCCAGAGCAGATCTTTAGTATATCTGGTGCTGAGCTGCTCAGTGATTTATAAACCAACAGAAGTATTTTAAAGTCTGAGCTCCGGAAAGCCAGAGGAAAGACTCCAAACTGGGTTGATGTTCTTTAACTTCCTGGTTTTAGTGAGAACACAAACAGCAGCGTTCTGCATCAGCAGCAGCTGGTTGACTTTCTTAGGCAGATCTGTGGCGACACTATTGGATTATTAAATATATTATGCAGGGACCACAACTGTCCATGAATAGCTCTGTGAATACTTGAGAGCCCCTCTCAGTTCAAACACTAAAAATGCATTAATATGGATACTGGAAACCGTCTTGGCACTTTCACTTTAATTTATAACTTAAAATGAAGAAAACTAAAGTATTTGAAATATTTTTTCTAAGTAATCTAAAACCAAATAAATTAATTCTTTCTGTGTTTCCCTTCAGGGCCGCCGCAGTGAATCATCTGTGCAACTTCAACAGCTTCGTTATTGATTTAGCCAAGTACTTTGAATCAAACTTGTCTCACTATGTTTTCACATTATATATATCATAAGTGGGTAAAAAAAAAAAAAAAAGCTGAATATCAAAGAATAACATTTTCTATCAAATTCTCTTAAAGGTACAGCTCTCCACTGCTTTCAACTTGAACTTCAAGAAAACCTAGCGATGGGACGGTAATGACGATAATTGTTTGTCAGTGGGAGCATAAAGTATTATTCCTTGTTCTCTGATCCAGTCAATGAGAACAACAGCAAAAAAGAAGTACTCAGGGCATTGTTCCCATATTCTGCAAGCCAAAATAACATCACAGCCTCCTCTACAACCCTTCCCTCCTCCCTGTCTTCCTGTTTCCCCTCTCTTATCTGCCAGAGAAATGAAGCTCAGTCACCTGTGGAAGAGCTGAATGCTGAACGGGGGGACTTTGCAATGCAAATGCCAGGTAATTACCCGAAAGGTAGGAGAGTGGAGGCACACGGATGAAAACAGAGCAGCCAGAATAAGAGCGGAAGGCAGAAGGAGAGATGAACCAAGTGCCAGGTTCACATGCCTGTTGATGCCGGATGATTGGGTGTAACTGTGAGTTTGGAGAGGCGGTGTGGGAAGAGAAGAAAGGATGAGGTACAGAGGACCAAAGGGATGTGAAGACACTACATAAATACAGTAGACATGCTGTGTTCATTTTTTCACCATTCTTCTCTGCTTCTAAAAATGCACTTTCTACTTAAAAATCAATCAATATCATTTCTGTAACCTCTGCAGAGTTGTGATTTTAGAAGGATCTACTTTAATTTGAAGGAATTTCTGTGATCAAACGAATGTAGGAGTGGATATGCGTGTGCTTGAGTGCTTTAGTGCACATAGGCAATTTGTCCATACATGCTTTCTTACACGGAGGTTGTGCATACATGCATGCATGGAGTCGTTGCATGCACATATTTGACTGCATAGCTGGTGTGTTGTAGCAGAAGATTTTGCAAACATGCCAGCTTGCAGCTGTTTGATTGTCAGAGAGTGAATGCGGAGAGATGTGCAGATGCGATTATCAAAGAGATTATGAAATGACCTGGAATTAAACACTGCGGCAGACTTTACCAGGGTATCACTCCATGTTAAGCCCCGGGTTTGATGGGAGACACTTGGTTAGCCAGGTCACATACCTGCTATATGCGGTGTAAGTCGACATGCTTTTTGTAATTCACTTCATGAAGACATAAAGCCTGCAGACAGACTTTTTGTATGTCTCAAAATACAGCTTCTATCAAATGTTTGCATCACTGGCATCAATTTAATTCATTTGGGGATTTTAATGATTTATTTGAACTTTTGCTTTTCTTGGTTGAACGTTTTTAAAATCAAAAACCATAATAAATATTAAAAACAAGAAATTGTTGGACAGGTCTAAGCTTAACATACATTTTTTTCCCATACATAAAGTGTCAAAAGGCTCAAATTTATAGCACGTCAATATTATTCTGTTTATATCTTCATACATCTGTTTATAAATATTTATATCATGTATAGCACTTCTGGATAGATGCAAACTACATTTCGTTGCTTGTACATGTGACATTGCAATGACAATAAAGTTGAATTCTATTCTATTCTATTCTAAATACTAACATCCACACAGTGAATGTTTCTTTTAACACCTTCTAGCAAGAGAAGAAAATCCACACGCTTTTTCTAACCTTCGACAAATTTCTGGCATCTTTCTAGATGGATTTTGATGACTCTTGTTTTGGCAGAGCTCCATTAACTTGGTTGGTTTCCTAAGATGGACCCTTCTTTTAAGAATAAATGGTCTAATTGTAACACAGACCGTAGATCTAAAACTGTAGCATTCATTTATAGAGAATGACAATATTGCTAAACTTTATTCAATGCATTCAGCTCAGAAAAAAGAAATTGCACATTTAGGATTTAATTGGGAAGTTGTGAAAGTTTAAAGACCCCTCTGCCCCCAGAGGGGTCTCTGCACGTGCCTGAAACACAGTATCAATTGTCACATGGTGGAGGTAGCATCATGCTGTGGGTTTGTTTACCTGTCACAAGTTTAGAAAGAAAGTAGATTACCAACAGTTTTTTTTTTAACTACATTATATCTAGAGCGAACTTAGAGCTCGATGTTGTGAACTTGGACCACTTGGGTGTTAGAATGGAACATTAATCCAAAGCTAAAACTACAAACAGTTTAAATTTAACTTGATGTCGTTTCAAGTGAGTAAATAAGTTAGATCCAGAACTTAAAATGCATACAATGGCAAAGTTAAGATCTGGCCCACCTTTGTTTTCACAATGCAGAATTAATAAAAATCAACAGTAATCTCAGACTTGTGAACACAATTCCTGCTTAAAATCATCACTGAAATTGGAGTTTGAATATCCATCCAACCCCCATCATTAAAAGTTGAAACTAACATGACATTCCTGCAGTGAAAGAGTGGATGCAAGCTTCTGACCAGAACTGCGCTTCTATTAACGTCTGACCAGAAGAAGAGGTCGCCACCTGGAAACTGCTTTGCTTGTTTAGTGTAATTGTTGCTTTTTTAAAGTCTCACTTTGACTAATTAGAATAATAAATCATGCCGCCTCTGTGTTTTTAAAGGAATCTTTTCGTCTCGCCAAAGCAGGTGGGACTGTGGGCTGGTGAGAAAAAAACAAAGGCTTTGATTGCTCTGCTGAAGCTGCTACAGGCAGTTAGGGGCAATGTGGTTCTCTGGCAGTATTCACAGACCAGAGTGGGAAAAGCAAACTTGACAAATTTCCATTCATATGGCTGCCTGTGCTTGAGTTCACTTGACATAAATCAGCAGGCTTATTGCAGAATGGGAAGAGATGGAGGCCAGTTTGAATGACTTGGAAGGGTGAGGGTGGTTTGGATAATGGAGCATTTCCAAGAATTTGCAGCAAATATATTCTCTGCGTAGGTCATTCGGCGAGAGCAGAATCTCATTTTTCTCTCACTTTAGAGACCCAACACAATGCAACAAAGCGAAAATCATGATGCACCAAACAGTGACACGTTAATAAGTTGATTTATTTGAACATCTCTTTTATAGATTCAAGGGGAGAATTTTTTATTGTGCTCATAAAATCTGAATAAATTTAGAATTTTTACAAAGGCAAGTTCACTCAATATAAATAGTAGTTTAAGAAAGTATGCATTCCCCTTGAGATTTTCTGCTTTAATGAAATCTGTACCTCATTTTCTTGCACATGTACATGATAGACATGGAATGGATCAAATGCAGACCTGCAGAGACAAGACCGTCCTCTCAAACTGAAAGTCTGAGCAAGAAAAGGAGCTGCAGAGACCCACAGCTCTGGAGGAAGAATCTACATGGTGAACATAAATTGTGTACAAATATACATTAGTTGCTAGTTGCGATAAAGCAATGTGTGGGACAGAGCAATAACTTGGGAGGAGGTGATTTTGATAAAAGCCAAGTTTGTGGAGTGTATAAATAAAAGGTTTTCTTGTCAACACATCTTTGTTCCTGAACTGTGGATTTCTGCAGCTCCTCCAGAGTTAACATTGCAGCTTTGATGGACATCCATGCCTTGGTGGATTTACAATTGATGGATTTAGCAGAGCTCTGATCGACGTTGCTTTAAATTTCTTCAGTTTTAAAACTGAGGTTTTTGCTGTTCTTCATCTTCAGGAAATGGGTTTGTTTTAGTTGGCTTCTTCCACAGCCTGCCTGAAATCTAAATCAGTCGAACACTGAAAATCCATCAAGGCATCTATTTTAAAGAAGAGAAGTGGACAAAAATAGTGCAGAAAGACGCACCCAACCCACCAAACCAACTCGGAAAGACAATTGTCCACTTAGAATATCCTAGTGCTTAATTTTGGACTGCAGGAACTTGACGCATCAGGGAAAAAACCCACTTTCCCCTGCATGGGAGGGGGGTGTTCTGACTACTGCGATCCAAACCATTTTCCTTCTGTCCTGTTTGCTCACTGCTCTAATCTCTGAACCACCAAACTGGCCCTCAGACATGTTAACATTTTGAAACTAGAGGAGTCACAAATGGGAGATTTTGTTGGATAATTGAAAAGCTTTCGTAATATAAATGATCCCAGAGCTTGTCCCGTTGTTCCACTGATTAACTGTTTGATCATTATAAGACTTAAATGAAGCAAAAATAATAATAAAAGAAACAGTAACATTATTACTGCCTCTGAAATATCATTAAATATAACACGACTTTGAACTTTAGTGAAGTGTATTACTGTCACTTCTGAAATGTTTCCACTCTAAAGAAGAAAGCCGTCACAACGTCTTGTGTTTGAAAGTGATTACACACTGCATGCTCTCATATTTCTGTGTGCATTCCTCTCATTTGACACTAACTGCGCCTATGATGTGCATATTTGGGTTTCCTATGCTTCTGGGGACCTTCTTCCAATTAGTTCTTCACTTCAGACTCATGCAGCATAGTCTAAAGTGAAGTTTTGCAGTAGTTATGCCAGCAGTTCAAATAATTAATTCCATTTATGAAGTGACTCTTAAATTATTGTCAATATTTACAGGTGAACTCAAATTTGGAGTGCTCTCAAAACTTAATACCACAAGGATCATCAAGGTCAGCAGTTTAGTCAATGAAAGTACTCTCCATGGAAACTGTAGTCTTCTCAACATAATGAAATAAAACAAAAACACATAATAAATAGATTAGGCTCCGAACGACGAGCTCGTTATTTAAACTTCTTTAGGATTGTTCTTATGTTCTAGACTTCAGAAACAAAATTTCACATATATTTTTTAAAGATGGCCAAAAATATGAAGTTAGACATTCGGATCAGATTTGGGTTTTGGTGTTGGAGACCCTGATCAAATTCAACTTCTGATGCCTGATCACTGTTATTTCAGCAGTTGCACTCCCAGCCTCTGGCAGAGCCAACTTTTAGGAATGTCGCACGTCATTTTGTTGATCTAACAAACCAGGAAATTACTAGTTTTTCACTCAGTAATGTTCCAAGTGAAACAGAATGGCTGCTATGTCTGTGTGTCATGTTTTCCACTAAGATATCCCTGGACAGCTAAATGTGTGTAGAGAGAGAGTGGTGGGAAAACAGCAACTGGAAATCATTATAATATATATCTTTCAAAGCGAAGCTTAAATTTATGAGACAGAACCTTTTTTTTTTGTTGACACAAAATTAACTGGAACTGCATTACAATATGATAGAAGTTGAATCATCAACAGGTCATATTGCAACAAAGCAGAAACTAACGTTAGCATTTTTAGCTATTGTTTTTCTAGAAGATACATTTTTCCACAGTAAGCATTTAGTCGTCAAATATATTTGGATGATTCGATCAAGACCTTTTTGGACGGTTATCTGCTCATCACTGCTGCTGCAAATAAATGGTGAAACTACATTTTAGGTATTACTTTGTGAGAACACAATAGCAGCTTGTAAACCATGTAAACCCAAAAGCAGAATTAAGAAAACAACAGCTGGGAAAAAAAATATCGGTTGCTGGTTGGAGAGACTGCAGCATCTTGAACATCATAGGAGGAATATTCCTGATGAAATGTGCTATTTTAATGCATATTAATGCTGCAGAGTTTACAAGCTCATAAGTACAACTGATTTCTACTTTACTGGTGCTTTGGTTATTTTATAACTTAACTCTGCTTTAAACCTGCCTGCTATATTCCTTGGTCTTCATGATGTTTTTGTAACAAACTTCTGAGGCCTTCAGAAAACAGCTCGATTTATTCTCTATACTACACATCGGCAGTTGTTGTTTTCTAATTAGGTTTGATGTGGATTTTAAAGGGGGCTCAAATTTGCATTTCTAAAAAATGTGAACCCATCCATCATTTTCCTTGTTACCTTTATATGGGTCTATCACATAAAAAGCCCAATTTATTTTTACAGTTTTTTTTGTTAATGATGTGACAAAATGTGAAAATGTTCAGGGGTGTGAAGACTTTTACACATTGCTGTATGTGAAACAAGCAGCCAGGCAGAGAGCGGGTGGATAAAAGCAGAAAAAAAAGAAGGACCTGATGGGCGATTTGAGTGCTGGTCCATAAAGCCGGTCCACTTCCTCTCCCTCTCGCTCCAGCCTTGCTAAGAGCGGCTGGGCTAAGCTACTCTTGCCCTACATACAGCCTAAACAGCAGATTACCGACTGTCCCTCTAATCCCATGCACCGGGGCATGTGCCACTGTCACCATGTACGAACCACCCAATCACCCTGCCGCCTCTGTCGCAGCCCCCCGCTGAGCTGGTATCCGAATAACCTCCCCCCACTCCAAACTCAGACCACAACAGCTTCCCTCATTCTGGTTTCTGTCTGTCAATTTTTATTTGATTCAATCTGCAAAAAAGCTTGCTCAAAGCAAAAAAATATCGAAAACGTTACTCTATTTGCTGCTCTTCTTCTTCCCTAGCAACACCCCCTCTGATCCCACATCCTCTTCCAGCTTTAACCTCCTCATGACCACCTGGCATCATGGCACAGCCTCCTCCGGTCCCCTGGCCTTACCTAAACCAGCAGACCTGAGATTAGGGTTAATCTGGACCTTGTGTCATCCTGTATCCATCCACCTCCCCCCACAGCCCCATTCTTTCCACCCTACCTCCCTTCCTCTGCTTTACCAAAGAGGCTTTGATTTAAAATCCTTTATTGCAAACCCCCACTCCCTTTGCAGTGTCTTCCTGCATGCTGCCAACTGCAACTTTTCCTCCCGCACCATGTCCTCAGCCAATCCTTCAGCAGACACTGGGAGAACCTGTCCCCGAGCGACGAGATGCTGCAAAGGATTTTTTTTGTACTGATCGTCTCCTCCGTTAAAATAAATCTTAAATTAGGCGTCTACAGAAATGTGTTAAAATAAAACAAGAAATCTGTTCATTTCTACAAAGTGAAACATAGAAAGTCTGCATCTATGAAGACTTTTTTGTTCAGGACAGAAGAACTAAACAATTCATCGTTCCTGATCAAGGCTACCCGATGCATTTAGTGATTTCTGTTCCAGCCGCAGGACTGAGTGAAGATGTGAAGGCCTGAGTTGGAGGAAGGCTTTTATAATAGGTGGAGAAAGAAAAAAGCAAAGATGCACAAAGCAAGGAGACAAATAAAGAGCCAAAGTGCTAATGCTCCCTTCTTTTTCTTTTCTCTTTGTCTGTGGAAGTAAATGGCAAATTCCCCCTCAAGCAAAGTCTCCCATCTTGAGTTGAAAGGCCAAAAAAAAAAAACAACAACAAAAAAAACAACAAAAAAAAAAACACTTGGCTGACGGATACTGGTAGAAAAGAAGAATTAAAGTTGCAGGAGTGGCGGCAGATGTAGGCCAGTGAGGATGAATAAGGAAACTTAAATGTAAAGGGAAAAATAAAAAGGCCCTTGAGCATAAGAACCTGAATGAAATGATGCTTTCATGATAAAACAGAATGCAGAATGTCATGGCATGATCAGAAGATGCACAGCTTATAATATTAATATCCAATTCCTTGTGTAGTTCTAGTCAATTTGCTTAGCGGTGTTTAAGTTATTCACATTTTTCACCATGTATTTTTTTAATTTTTTTATTTTAATTAAAGAGTGGATTCACCCGTTAAAATATCTAAAATCTGAAGTTCCTCATTCTGTTGCATTTCTGTGAACAGAACAAAAATGCAGCTACGTAACAATCATTGCATGTAGAATTGGACCCGTAGGAGTGACTGACGAAAAGCGAGCTCACCCGCTGACGGATGGGGGAAAAAAAGTCAAAGAGAAACCGAAAGCGTTCGAACTGGTTGCTCAAAAAACGTCCTAGGAGAGCAAGAAGGAGAGAGCAAGCAATGTGGTTAATGGACATAAATTAATTGCTGTCATGTGGATTCTGATCCCAATAAATCAGGGTCAGTGAGGTCTCTGGTGCCATCGCTCCATCACTGGGATTCTGCAGGAAGAAACCTTGATCTCACACACACACAGTCACACTGCGACTCACGGCTGTACGCATGAAAATATTTGACTTTTTCAGTGGAAAATTAAAATTAAACATGCAGGTATAAATAAAATTTTCCACCCCAAAACAAACAAAACCTAAAATAAGAGTGCAAAAATAATATCAAGTTGCTGCGGCACTCCACGACTGTATTTTGGATGCAGGATCCTCGCATCAGTGTTGGTTTTTAAAAATTTCACCACAAGTCAAGGAGGGCCCTGGATGCCAACTGGTGCAGATCTAACTGGGTTATAAATGCAACGTGCCTCAGTAAATTAGCAATGCTTATTAGTAAAAATTACCAGTGTGCTTTCTGCTTAGCTAGGCTGCAAAATTGATTTACCTTATTTTCTGACCATGGCCATCACAAACACATCCTCTCTGCTCTGAGAATTACTTCATGTGTTAATCAGAAAATATGTGAACCATGTATTTTAATTACAATTCACACAAAAAAAAATTCAGAAACAAAAAGTGGTAAAAAAAATAAATTAAATAAAAAAAGGCCGCAGCACTGCAACAACCCACAGATGAAACTCAGAACAAAAACGCCGTCCACGCTAAAGTTGACATTTTTATATTTAATTTGTAACCACTTACAGTAAAGCATTCCTTATTTTGTATACCGTAAAATGTGCCCTCTTTGATACCGTATGCCCCAAAGCAAATCACTCATGTTCAAACAATAATATCTGAATGCGAGCGAAATGGTGCAAAATGGGAAGTAGGTCACATAGCAATTTATTTGACAAAAAGGGGAATGGGGGGTGGGGAACTGGGACAGGGTGTACGCAGCAGAAGCAGCAGCAGCAGCAGAGGCGAAGGTTTTCGGGACCAGAGATCAGATTTTAACGGAGAAAGTGATCGATCCTGGAAGAAAAGTTACAAACACTTAACGCTCATTAGATCTGTGTTAGGGCTGGTGTGAAGCTGGAACAATAAGCTCGGCGTGAAGCCTCGCACACACACACACACACACACACACACACACACACACACACACACACACACACACACACACACACACACACACACACCAAATAAAGCATTCTTGCTTATCAGAGGCTTCATTGTCTGTTCTTGTGAAATTGAGACCAATTTCGCAGCGTTGCAACGATACTGCGCATCAGCACAGCTGACACAGAGAAAGGCAGCAACATTGATCCCTGACCAATATATAACAAAACACAAGCGGATTTCTAAAGATATTTTCAACAAGAAATATATTTTAAAAACTCTGCATAAACTACAACAAGTGCATCATTAAGCATCACATATGTATGAAAAAACAAACAAAAAAAAAACATTTCAATGTATTTTCCTGATAAACTGCACTTTTTATTAAGGAATAATATTGCACTTGTAATTTATCTAAAAACTGTAATTTTTTTTAAAATCAGAAATAAAAGAATTTTTCTAAAAAAATAATTGAAATGCAATACGAAAATAAATTACAAGTGTACATTTAGAGGCTATTTAAAAATGATAAATTTCTATGGTTGAGTTAAATCTGATACTTAGAGATGAATAATATAAAACATTTTAGATAAATATGAGAATTGCAAGTAAATCAGATGTAACAAAAAAAACCTCATTTCTATAACTTCACAGATATGCATTTACACACAGCAGGTCTGAGGGGCGTTGGGGTGATGCGGCCCTCTTTGCATGTCTAGAGACGATGTCATGTACATCCTCTGCAATCTGCACAGGCTGCGTTCAGGACCTGTAAAGCCACATTAACACATGAGAGAGGCTCTGGAGCACCAGTCTTTTCTAATGACCCGATAATCCGACCCAAATGCTGCCTGCTTGCTAATCTCCCCATCAGATTACCAAAGTGGGAGACGAGCACTGCCTATTTGTCCCTGCCTGCCTGTCTGTCTCTTTCTGCCTGTCTGTCTCTCCTGGCTTGTCTCTTTATACAATCGCTTGACTTTTTCTTTGCCCGTGTCTCTCTGTCTGATGGAAAAAGTATTTTCTCGAGTCTTTCTGATCTTTGCAGCTGCCAGCTAGCAGTGGTTGCACGCCCGTCTGCTCCTCTCGTCTTTAAAAATTAAGGACCAAGTGCGAAGGCGTAAAAAACGCTGTAAGAAATATTTGTTCTGCCGTGTTTTTGACGTGGACAAGGATCCACTTTTTGTGAAAAAGCACCATTTATGCTTTCACCATAGCATGCAATTAAAGGGCAAATGAAAGAATGATCTTTAACAGAAAAATATTCCAAATTAAAGAAAAAAAAATTAATTTTGTCTTCAAAAACAGAAAAACAGGATCTCTGGTGTTTCACACTAGAGCTCTGCTCCAATGTGTCCGTGCATTTCAGGCGGAAAACATCCAACCTAACATGTATGTCTCACATCAGCCATGTCTGCATGTTAGCCTTCGAGGCCTCGTAAAATATCACTTTAAATCTACAGGAAAACACTTTGAGGAGCCCGTTCCTCTGCTCTGTATGTGCATTTAAATTTTATTTGCATATATTTGACATGTATTTACAAAAAGCTCAAACTGTTTGCACACAGATAAACTAGATGTCTGATTTATTGCTTCAAATCTATAAAACTGAGGACTCAGTGGCAGACTGTGGACGGTGTCTATGTCCCTACATTGTGAACGTCAATCTTCTTCTCTGATGTGTTTAAGGAACATTTTTAAAGATTTGTCTGCATTGCTTTTCAGAGGCTGAAATAAAATCAGTTTAACTATTCTTTCCACTTTTTTCCGATAGCTGTATATTAATGAAGGATAATAATAATACCCACTGAATAAAGGAAGCAGTGATGCTGCTGTATGAATAAATCAGATCAGCAGCCATAACAAAACGTTACATTGTTTATTGTAAAAGAAAAAAAACCCCAACAGCAACAGCTTTACTCTTAAACGGCTTTTAATGTGTGACCTATTGATTTCAACCAAAGTATTTGTGTACTTCTGCACACCGGTGGAGATAAAATACATCTGTAATGTGGAAGTCTTACTAAAACAGTGAGAAGGAAAATCTAATTCAATATGATTCAACAACAACCAGCTGAAAATGCGCTCCTGTTTCTGTGTGGATACGACAGCCAGGGACACTTTTTAAAGAACGGGAATGATTATAGCAGCGGGAATACCGGGATGAGCTAAGTGGTGAAGTGAGGCATGAGACGGAAAAGAGCAGCGGTGCGCTGGAGGGAGCGGGAGCTGGGAAAGGGCTGGTAATAAAAAAAAAAAAAGAGCTAAGGTCATCCCTGGTAGATTCAGCAGCGTTCGCGGGGCTCGTGTCGGTGTGCACGTGTGTGTTTGACAGGGAGCGAGAGGGGAGGGGGGGGTGGCCGCTGCCGCTGCCCATTTACCAGAATCAGCTGATTGCTGCGGATGATGGAGCGGGGAAGGAGTCAAGGGTCAAAGCCTCGCATTGTCAGCCCTGCTCCACTCTCTCATGGGGTTCCCTCCCTCTGCCGTCAACCCCCCCCCCACCCCGCCGACCCGCGGCCTCCTCCACATTAACATCCATTCACCAGCTTGGTGCATTGTTGTTGCTTGCAGCAGGAAGAGAGGATGCGATGCGTAGCTTACAGACGTCACTCTTGCAGCTCATTTCTGTTCTGCTGCGGTCGCTCCAAACCGTTCATCTGCTTCTAGTGTGAGTGCACTAATATGTGTTTATATGCAGGTGTGTGTGTGTGTGTAGGACAAGATAAGAGAACTGCCCCAGCCCCCCCCCCCAGCCCCCCCCCCACACTCCTCTCTTCTCTTCCCCCAGTTTTAGATCTACCCTCACCCCTCGGTTACCCCTCCACCCCGCCGCCCAGTGCAAACCTCCCCCCACTTTGCCTGTGTAATCCCTGCCAGCTGGCCCTGTTGGCTAATCCCTGTGCACTGATCAGCTGGGCCATGCATCCAGTACGGGACAGGATAGGGACAGGGGCAGATAGGGGCGGGACATTCGATAGATGTGTGTTTGTGTGTGTGTGTGTATGGATGTATGTGAGATGGGGGGTGGTGTCGACCAGAAAGCATAAATTGAAGCCCGTGCTTCTCCTCAGCGCACTGTGTCTGCGTGTGAGCCAGCCGCCTGTCCTCCTCGTCCGTCCGTCCCTTATTTCCCTATTCTCCTCCTTCTCCCTTGGATCCTCATACATATATACCTACATGGCTTATATATGTATATTCTACATCGTGGGCTTTTTTTCCCGTTGTTTCTGGTTTTGTCTTGAGCAGATCCAAACGGATATTTCCTAAAGCTGATGAAAGGCTAGAATTTAGCTGAGTCCGTGTTTTTTTTTTCTTCCTCCTGCTACCTTCTCCTCCTTTCCCCCTTGACTGCATGCGTGACACCTGCCTGCATCCCGTCCCTTCAGTCCCCCCTGTTTGCTATCCCACCACCCCTTGTGTCTTCCCAACACAGAAGAACCCAGACAGGATGGAGATGGAGCAGCGCAGCCACAACAATTACAGCGGCAACAAACAACAACAAGACCGGGAGCGAGGACCTGAAGGAGGACACACTCTCCATCTTCTCTACTGTTTTTCGCTTCAGCCTTAGAGAGGAAGGACGTATTCGATCAGAGAAAAGAAAGATTCTGTTTGTGGTAGCATTGTGTAGGGTAAAACGGAAAAAGAGACTGATTGCAGTGATGAAGAGTTTTTTAAAAAAGTGATTTCCTGGAGTGATTTGTATGATAAAAAGCTTCAATTCTGAAAATGTTCCCCTCTATCCATCACACTTTACTGCTTGCAAATCAATTTGTGCGTGTGTGTGTGTTGATATTTAGGTCCTGCTTTCTGGTCTGTACAGATACATGCGCAGAGTGTACAGAGTGAGAGAGAACAGTAAAGAGATGGAGAGCAGGAGGGAGGGCGAGAGGGAGATAGCGACACAGCTTTACCAACTGGGATGAAGATCGGCTTGGTCTGGTTAAGCCGTTCCGAGCTCCAGAGAACAGGCGACGCGTAGAGTCCGGCGCTTTACTCACATCAGGACGTTGCGGAGCGTTGTTGGTGTGCCCTGGTGAAAAAACGAGCGTCCTTCCTTTGTTTTGCTCTCAGGGGGAAGATGTTCTGCAGGAATGGTAGCGATCAGGTAGCCGGGCAGCTGCTCTCTTTATGGTGCAACAAAGGTAGCTTCGCTCGCTCGCTCTGCCGCTCTCGTCTCTCTGTTCTGTGTACCCAAACAGCATCTGAAGGTTGTGAACCCTTGCTTTGATGACAACACTTTTTTTACTCTCCCCCCTTCAAATTTTGTTGCTGCACATCCACATTTGCATGCGTGCATGTATGTGTGCCGTTCAGTGCGAGCCACCGTTTGTAGTGTGTGTTTGTGTCTTTTTCTGTACTATCTGCACAGAAAACATTATTCTTCTAAAATCAGACTGCACATTTGTGTGGGATTAACATGGCTGGCACTCTGACGTGTGAAAGACCCGCAGAGCCGCATCTGAGCCTACAGGGAGGACAGATCACAGGTGAGGAAAAGGGAATGAGAAAGTACAGCTGAGCGGAGGCAAAAGATTTTTGCACTTTTGCAACAGAAAAGAGGAGAAAAAAATGCAGCCAAAGAAGGAGTGAAGTTCAACGTGCGGTACATGACAGATTAGAGGAGAACATGGACGCGTTAGCTCCGAATGCTTGGAAGTTTGGGTTTGAGCTCTTTGTGTTCACAGTGGACCTTGATTTAATTTCAATACAATTAAGGCACGCGGTGAATGCCAAGAGAGAAGCCACAGTCGACCCTCACCTGCAGCGTGTAGGCGACAGGACAGGGCTGCACAGATTAACGCGCTTCACAATCCAGATTAACCACACGCGCCAGAGACTGCACGCACAGATCGAAGAGGAGCAAATGTATATTTTAGGACACTAACCCTCAACCACTGGGCACTGGTGGGTTAACATACTGGTTTCCATATTGTCCCAGCAAACAGAGCCATAGGAAGCATTGCAGTGTTACTCCTGCAGCCAAGTGGACATAGGGATCACACTGGGGGGATTTGCCATGTGGTGACAGTGGGACACTTCAAAGGTCTGTGTATTTTCCTGTGAGAATACACTTCCTTGTGAGGTAAAAAAAAAAAAAAAGAAATACTGCCAACTTATGGAAAGCAATAAATCAAACTCCTGCTGTATATTTGTCTTGTAAAAAAACTTAAAGTCATCCTCCTGCATGTTGGTTTCTAACTTTAGCTTTGATTTCAGCTGCAACACGCTTACCTGCATCTGAAATGATCCATCTGGATTTTTGACTTTCAGCATCACACTTGTGTTTTTCCCTTCTTTGAAACATTTCAATAAAGTTATCGTTTTATGGACTGAATTTCTATCTGTAGTATTTCTTGTTAAAGTACAAAAAAAATCAGAAATAACAAAGCCTCAAGTAATTTTTAATAATGAGCATAAATTATTGCATTAGATAAAAGAAAATCACAGCCCTATATCAAATGATTCAAGCTGCAAATCGCTGCAGGCAACAAAGATGTGAGCTGACCTACATCCCAGATGATGGAGGCAGAATATGCAGATGATACGAAAATATAAATTTAATTTTTTTAGGTAAAAATTCATTATTTAAAATAAGTTGACATATATAATTCAGATTTTTTTCAGATCACACACAACAGCAGCTAAAAACTTCACTAACAAATTTATTTATAAGCAAAAGCCGTGTCTTGTTTTAACAAAAAGATGCCACAGCTATATAGCAGGTCTATATCTACGCATTTCCATTCGCATGCATTCATCTCCTCACAATTAAAGTGTGCAGGGGGTGAGCGTGCCACATATGTTGAGACAGAGGTCATCAACTGTTTTCAGGTCCCTCTGCCTGTCTGCGCATTATGCATTGTCACAATGCTCAATACAATTAGGAGACATGCGGAGGGGGATGCCGAACACATCAAACACTGCAGAACCCCTGGTGCTGGAGAGCAGGTGACCATATACAGACGGCCCCTCCCCCACCGCCGAGAAAAATCATCTCCCAACATGACATCTTTTTTTTTTCTTACATATATGTAAGTAAAAAGAGGTAAGAATATGCCACGAGGCCTCCATGTTCAATTAATACTAAAATAAAATAAACATAAATAGCGTAAAATAGATGATTCTGAAACTTCCAACTAACAATAAAATGCATTGATATAAGAATATTCTCAGAAAACGATTCTATCCTCTAATACAAACTACATTATGATATTTAGAGGATTCATTTTCTCATTTTGATTTGGAGATCATTTTTTTCCAGTAAAATGCAGAAGAAAGAAGCAATCTAATTTAGTCACGTAAATAGAGGTCGGGTTGGCGACATGGCGAAGCGTCACTAATGGAAGAAAGAGATGGATGCCTTATGATAATGAGGGGAAAATAAAGCAGAACCATGACCTTGCAGTGCAAAATGAACCCAAACCGTGTAATACGTCGCTCACAAAAGGATCTCATGAGTCGAAAATGTTTTCTCTGGATTGATCTCATCAGGATTTAAAATATATATAAATAATTACATATTCACTCATAGCTGCATGATAATTCTGATTTGATTTTTATGGATTTAATTCATTTAAAGATAGAAAACGTAGGTTGAGGATGCCATCTCAAACACCATCACAAACTCTCCCATCATGTCTGTTAGTTTGCTGCTTCATCTCCGGCATGCTCTCAGCATAATATGCACTCTGTGGGATGTTCCAGAGCTGACCCTCCTCCTCCTCCTCCTCCTCTTCCTCCTCCAGCACCACTTTCTCTTTCTTCCCCGCCGCCCTCTCCGTATGGGGCATCTCCATGCGCCCCTGCTTTATGGCTGCTCATTTGCATCCCAGGAGGGGCTGAAAGGCGTCCCCAGAGACACGCAGATAAGGGTCACAGGAGAACCCCTTGAGGGCGGCACGCTTGCCTCGCACACACACCCTCCCCCCCACCACAACACACAGACGACACGTGCCATGGAGCTCCCTCCCGACACACTCAACGCTCACCAGCCGTGGCTCTTTTATCGGCTGTTGTCACTTTGTTAGATGCCGTCCAGTCACGATAAACTTGCCTTTAATAAGGGTGAATCTGATTTCCGAGGGTTATCCCCAGCACTGGGCAACATGGACTGAGAGTTTTATCATGAGATTTTGCTGTACTGAGGTGATAATGAAAAATTTGAGGTGGGCATTTATTGCATTGTTTATCATTTATTGTGCATGCCATTATAAGAATTTTGATTTATTGTTCTTGCAATAAATTATTATTAATGATGTTAAAACCCCAAAAACTGTCCCTATAGAGGGATTGTTATTCTTACTACTGTCTTCAGTGTTTATTTAATGAGTATAGATTAATATCATTCATTTGAAAATGTGATATTGTGTGCAGTCACACTTCTGCATGTAACGCTTATCATTGTCACAGCAGTACTACAAAATATTGTAATAAAATTTGAAGTCGATATTTCCCATCGCTATGATAAATGTGATAAGAACGATTTATATAACTGAGAGTGAATGCAGACGTTTGTGGGTTGTGGCGAAAAATTACGTCGCCGGTGAAGCGAGTCAAAATGCATCAACACAACGAATATAATATAGTATTTAAAGAACAAGCACTTGCTGAAGTTTGACTATATCGAGGCTCAATGCACAAAAAAAGGACATCCGTAGCAGCCAGATAGCAGGTAAAGCAGCGCACAGTGACCAATGCTCACCTGGAAGAGAAAGCTACACAAATAAGCAATAAAAATAAAGCAAAAAATCAACAATCATTCCAGGCAATCGGCAGTGATCAGCAGAGATAGGCCTCATTTATGATCAGTATCAGAATCGGCAGCAAAAAACCTGATCGGCTCATCCCTACAGCGTCTTCTACAGCGAGTCATCCAGATGTAAAGGCGAATTAAGCCTGAAACCATCAGTGTGAAACAACATACAGCGAATGTCAGAATGTGCACAACCTTGTTAAAAAGGTCACATTTTTGTAGCATAAAAAAATTCTACAACCACAGAAACATTTTTTCCCCAACTTTAACGCGACATGCTTAGTGTACAAGTGAACTAAAAAACATTAGTTATTTATACTGACAAAATACTTTTGTCAGATTATAAATAACTCGACTAAAAGAGATTCAGTTTTTCCTCCTACAGAATAACAACTCTCCTGTTATTGCCTCTGATCTTATTCAATCATCAGAGATGAAAGAAGTCACATGTGGGGTACCTCAGGGTTCCATCCTCAGGCGTCTCGATTTAGCATACATACTTCCGCTAGCTCACCTTATAGTAAGTAATTATGAGATTAGCTACCATGTAGGGGATTCATAACTCTTTATCATAATGTCACCAGGTAACTGAATCCATTCAAGCAGTGAAGAGGCGTGAAACAAGTCAATCAATGCATGGATGTGTCATAACTTCCTGCAGTTCAGCACAAACAATGTAGCGTTAGCTACTGCAGCTAAAAACCACTGCTCAGGCCCAAAAGCTGATGGAAAACTGCTCAAAAAAACAAAGGGAGCCCTCAAATAACACATCCTAGATCTGAATGAATGAAATATTCTCATTGAATACTTTGTCCTGTACAAAGTTGAATGTGCTGACCACAAAATCATTGTTGATTGTCAATCAGTGTTGCTTCCTCAGTGGACAGTTTGATTTCACAGAAGTTTGATGTACTTGGAGTTATATTGTGTTGTTTGAGTGTTCCCTTTATTTTTTTTAGCAGTGCATTTTAAAATACTTTGTCAGTGAATAAATCACTGGATGGCGTTGCACCAGAATACTTTAGAGCTGTTGTTTTTCCATCAAGCTTCCAGACCAATCAGGTCTTCTGGTTCAGGTCAACTCTGCATTCCCAGAATCAGAACCAAACAAGGGGAAGCAGCGTTTCATTTTATGGTTCACTAATATGGAGCAAATTTACAGAAAAAATATATAATTGCTGAAACACTGAGCTCCCTCAGTGGAGACCCCTCCAAGCCAACGGCCTCACGTTGGCGAATATTTGAGACCAAATATTCGCTAAAAGCCCAATTCAGTTCGTTTCTTTCAGATTATAAAGCTTTTCTCAATTTTTGACCAGATGACACCAGTAGACTAAACACAGCATCGCTTACCTCATAACTCGAGGCCTCGTGTCCAGGAAGGGCGATGAACTGAAGGCGGCTGGAGAACTTGGCAGGGTAAACGAGCCTGTGGCGCCCTCTTGCGTCCTCTTCGACTATTACAGGAACAATTTCCAAGACAGAAAATGGCGGAATGTGAATTAATCACATATTTATAGGAACGGAATCTTGTACGAATCATATTTTACAAAATGTCATTTTCCACCAATGAGTGAGTGTATGTAAGGTTTTTAATCAAGCTGAGTCACCACATTTCATGCCAAAAAAGAACCGAAACGATTCGAAATACGTAGTTCTAAAATGTATTTTCAATTTGCCTCATGCATGTAGGAGATGCATTATTCCTAACACAGTTATGAAAAGTTAAACCCGGACAATTTCACAGCAGATGTTTGACTTGAACGCCTAAAAACACAAAGGTGCGTCTGCAAGAACTGCATTCCTGGTTTGACACACTTGGTCCAATAACCGACATGCAGCAATGCAGAGGTGGAATTAAACCCTCGTTAAAAAACACTTTAAACTTTACTGGTTTAAAGGAGAGTAAGTGCAAGCACAAATACCTAATGAGAAGCAAAACCCAACATAACTTTGTGGAGCATCTTTATTATGCCACAAATAAAAGCCAGTAGTTCTCAAGGTTTCCTGTTTTTTTTTCTTTTCTAAACTGACAATGACACCGAGCAATGCATGGCTGGAATTAATGATTTATTATGAATGTCTGGCTGAGCAGAAATAAGAATTGGGGAGTGTGGAGGACAAGGTGACATAGAAAAGAGGAGCAGTAGGAAAGGCAAAGCAGGGTTAAAGTAGAGCCTCCATCATTTAGAGGCTGATTATAATTGAGCAGAAAAAAAACAAAAAAACATTAATACCATGTAAAAAAACAAGCTGAATAAAGAAGCCACTTTCAAGTCGAACATAAGGAATGCACACAACTCTGCTGAATATACCACATTTATTACTTTTGAACTGATTAATAGAAAGAGTGGGGGCAAGGCCACTCGCATCAGTCATAAGAAAACGGAAGAAAAAAAAGCAGCCCATAGCAACAATGACTCAACTTCTTCAAGAGAAAGAAAAAAAAAAAGGTGTAAATAAAGTCTAATGAAGACTGTTAACAGACGGCCCCATTTTATTCCCCATAAAATTATACAGTGAGCAAAAGCTCATCAACTTAACATGTTCTCTGAATTTAAACATTTAACCCCATTCCTTTTCCTGCCTTGATCCTCCTCACCCCACCTCCCCTACACACTCCGACAACATGTGAAAACACAAAGGGCTTTTCTTTTTTCTTTTGTTTCAAACGAACATCTGTAGTCCTCCTAAACAAAAACATGACAAGCATGTACAAACAGAAACTGAAGTGAGAATAGTTGGCACCAGCCGTCGGTGAGGAATCCACTGTGGAAGAAGTTGCTCTGGGTTTCTTGGTTGACGATCTGAGCTTCATTTGCAGACAGGGTTGCTTTTAAAGATGAAAATCTTTCCATTCTTTTTTTTTTTTTTTTTTTCTTTTTTGGGAAGAGGGGTTGCTAAATTTTTTCTATTTGCTTTCTGTATGGATTTTTGATCATTAAGGTTTGTGTGAGAATTACAGACTCAAGTCTTGGACCATAAAAAAAAAAAAAAAAAAAAAGGATGCCGATCCTTGCGTTTACACAAAAAAAAAGAAAAAGGAAGAAAGAAGGAAAAAGCAGCATACACAAGGAAAAAGCGTATGTAGTGGAATGGGGTAGGGCAAAAAAAAAAAGAAAAGATTTCAGCTAAGGATGCTATGCATTTAGTTGTAGTCCTATGAATAATCGTTTCCTTTTTACTACAAGTTCGAAGTAAGTCTTTAAAGTCAAAAGAAATCAAAGTCTTCATTTAGTTTTTTTTTCCTTTTGTCCTTTGTTAAATCTTCACCCCTATTAGAATTTCTTAGAGATCTGAATGTAATAATGTACTGGAGCAGACAGGGTTTTAGGAAGGGGCATTGCAGTCCTTTGACCAAAGCACCAACTGTTACTTGACTCGTCCTTGGCGCTCCTGAAAAAAAAAAATAATAATAATTAAACAGCAATAATTATAAAAGGAAGTACAACAAAACAGTTTTTTCCTTCTATTTCCAATGGATTATAACAGAAGGGGACATGTGGTGCATGTAAACAAGCAGATAGATTGTATACTGTGAAGAGCGGCGTATCAAATAACCGTCGATGTAGGTAGAATTTAAAAGCAAACACGTTTTTATTAAAAAAAATCAACGTACCAGGGCATAAAACAACAATACATGTGCATCAAATTACTCCTGAGCTCAAACAAAGTTACCTGAAGCCTGTAATGACTCCTGTTGCTTGGGTTGCTGGGATATGGCTCAGTGCCTTGGACCTCCACCTGTCAAACACAGCACAGAAAACTGAGCACAACATAACGAATGTGGTTTCCTTCTATAGACTTCAATTATACCCAAATATTTTAGATTAGAAACTTTGATACTGTAAAAATAATATTGGTTGTTCTTCAGATATGTGGAGTACAATTAGAGCAGCAATCCAATACAAGGAGAATATTTCCAGAAATTTATGAAAATAAAACTATTACTAAGCACTTATTTAAATGTTCAAAATGACATTCAAGAAATGTAAAACTACATGGCGAAGGGACAAAAAAATGCATATGGACTCTAAAAGTATGTTTCCAAAAGTCAAACATGTACAGTTCAACTGTAAAATTGTTCTGTGTGCAAACACACAGAGGAAAATATTAGATTTTATCAAACACCCCAACCTGTGAAAGAATCCAAAATCTGCTGCTTGATACTTTTATTCCACATGCTTTAAATCCACTATGTAAAGAATAAAGTGCAACAATGTTAAAATTAAAGATAGTATTTCACCGTTTCATGGTTTCATCCGTTCATTGTAAAGCCAAAAGTTAAAGTTACAACAAAAATTAGGGAGTCAAGTTTCTGGATTATACCAGAAAATGTGTAAAAATATTATAAACACACGCCCTATTGTCGGTTATGGCAAGTAGATACTGCACACATCGGTATATTAAAATATCTGGAGATGGGTGCGATGCATGCCTATTTTCTTCTTCCGTCACTCTGTGTCCTTTAGCATTTTAGCCAAGGTAATTCGTGTCCAGTGTGAGCATCTGCTGCCATGAGACTCCAACTAAATATTACATTAGCATGTAAAATGCAAGTTCATAACACTTGGAATATATTAACCAACAATTATTGCTCTCCAAACAATCCTTTGAAACATATTCCACACACTCATGTTGCGATGATATTTTGTCCAGCTGTATTTCCTGCATACAAAAACCACCACCAATATGGCAGCTAAGCTGAAAAATAAACCATGCAAAAAGTAATTTACACAAGTTATTTCCAGTTTATAATTTGACTTATAACTAAAATATTTAAGAACGACACAATACTTTGCTATATTGTCATGTGTTTGCATATTAACAAGCAGTAGTCGAAGGCTAATATACACCAAGTGTCATCAATATACACTTTGAATGCCAATAAGGATAGATACAAGATTCACTGTAGTAGATTTCCACAATTGACAGATTATGATGATCTGCCATAGGTCAGAGGTCATGAGTAAAAAGAAAAGTGGATTTCTTGTAATTGATACTAGAATAATTACATTTACCTACAACAGTTTTTTTAAATATTGTGCAGCTCTACTGATAAACAGAAAGGGATAAGCAAGTAATTACAGAAAAAATAGTTGAACGTAGAATAAAAACAAACTGAAATTTTTTAATTTAAAAATGCAATATTTAAAGACATTTAGAGTTGAACAAATGTTTTATTACACGTTTCAATCATGTTAGGAATGTGTTTTACCTTTTTCACACACTCTTCCTCCTCCTGACGTTTCTCATAGTGAGAGAAGTCATCGAAGATGGAAGTGGTGTGTTTATATCCAGCGATGATCTTTAACACCTGCCTGGCCTTGTCCAGCGGTACCTCCTGTGTGTCCCGAGAGTTGGTCACCGGTTTGTTTTCGTTGTTCTCTAGCCGAATGTGCCTCAGCTGACTGTTGGGAACGTCTTTAACAAAGATCCAGCGCACGTCGAAGCGGCCCTTCCACTTGTCCTGCGACCACACGCCAGCAGACGTGTTGTAGTCCACCGGTGAGCGCATCTCCGCTACACCGCAGAAGTGCCCGCTACCGTTGACGCTGAACAGAAGATAAAGCGGCCCTTTACCCGCCAACGAGCGATAAGCGGCGTCGAGCCGTTTGTTGCCGTGCTCCGTGCTGCACCAAATGTTGTACTTGATGGAGCGGTGGATGTCGTCCTCGGAGTAGCTCTTGATGATGAACACGCGGCCCTGCTTGAGGTTCCAGTCGAAGTCCTTGGGATTGTAGTTGTTAACCATGCGCAGCTTTTCCAAAACGGGGTGAGGCTCGGACGGGACTCCGGGAACCACGCCGACGCTGGAAGAGGAGGGAGGTGACTGGCCTGACCCGCTTCCACCGGCGTCTCCAAACCCATTAGCCCGGTTACGCGGAGGGACCCAGCGAGTTGGTTGAGAAGGCTGCTGCTGTTGGTGGTTTGGCGGTGGTGGACCCTGGGAGATGGGCTGGGGTATCTGAGCCATACCTGGCTGTCCAGTAGGTGGAAGATGATGCTGCCCCAGCTGGGAGACAGGTGGAACCAGCTGTCCATTGCTCAGAGGCATCTGTGGGTTCCCTGCAGCTGTGGCTCCAGGCTGTGGAGAAGCCTGATTAGGCGGCTGCCCGTTGGTGGGAATAGAGGGCACCTGCTGAGGGGTGGCAGCTTTGGGCATGGTGCCCTTGTTGTCCCAAGTGCCAATGTCCATGTTGTGTTTAATGGGCGGAGGAGGCAAATTGGCACCTGCCATGCCACCCTTGGGTTTAAGCTTGGGTTGAGGCTTGGCGGGTTTGCTGGCGATGTCGGCCCAAGAGGCCGGCTTGGGTGGGGCAATGGAGACAGGAGGCATGCTGGGAGGTCCAACAGAAGATACAGGGCCCAAGGGCCCCCCACCAGGCAGCCCAGAGCCAACCACCTTCGGAGCCATTTCTCCATTCCCACCAGGGGCAGCACCACCGATTTTAAGACCCGCCATGCCCTGGTCCAGGCTGTTCATGCCAGGTGCCTTGTTGAGGGGTTCGTTGGCAGCAGGTGCAAATGGAGACTGTCCATCAATCATGGCACCGCCAAGCGAGCTGGGGGCATAGGCGTAGCTGCTGCTGTAGCCAGAGCTCTGCGGTGTCCCCGACTGTCCCTGAGAGCTGCTGTTGCCCCATGCGGAGAAGTCGATGCCGCTGGGGAAAAAGTTGAAGCCATGCTGGCCCAGGAACGGGTTGCTCCCCAGGGGACCAGGCTGGCCAAACATTGCATCTGGGAGGTAGTGGGGTTCGCCATTGCTCAGCTGTCCATAGGAGGCCAGGTAAGGCATAGGAGGGTCCCCACCAGTGGACCACGCTGCCTCATTCAGGGAGTAGGAAAAGCCAATGGAAGGACTGTAGTAGCTGGGCATGTACGAGTCCGACATGGCCGTATAGGCATTGCTCTACAACAGAAACAGACACAGTATTAATAGTGCTTCAAATAAAACTCAATATTATTACTGCACATTTATCATGTCAAAATTCCGTATTTTCCCAAAATCTAGCAATTTTCAGCCAATTTTTGCAATATAAATACAAAAGTTCACAATAAAGTCATTTGGAGAAACTTCCACACTGACTGGACTCTAAATATAAAAAGAAAACTCTGACTTAAAGAGGACGGATAAACGGAAGCAGATTATGCCAACAACAGGTTGAAGGATGGATACAAGTTTTACACCAGAAACAAGTCAAACCCCTAAAAAAATAACACTGGATAAGACTTCTGGTCCCAGAATATCAGTCTAGTCTAAAAGCATTACCAAAAGGGCAACAAAACAGGATTATAATGAAAACAATCTCCTCAAATATTTAAGCACAAATAGGCCTTCAGCATCTCTCACATATTTTGTAACTTCCCAGTAGAGAGGTTGCAAACAAACCTTTGCAACCTCTCTCCAAGTATTCGGTTAAAAGTTTTCAGATATAAAATCTTTCAGTGTCCTGTTAGAAAAGCTAAATAAATGACACTCTACAGGTTAAAAGGCATAGGATGACTTTTTTTAATGAATGAAAATGAATCAGTGATGCCCCAGATAACAAAATTCAATTGGAAACAAGTTTTTTCAAGTCAAGTTTCAAATTCTTTTACATAAAAAATTTTTTTTTATAAATTTGAACCCATTGTAGGCAAGTAGGTAGGTAGTTTTTGTGATAATTTTTTAATTTGCAATCGCCACTTCCATCATTGTCAAAAAAGAATAAAGATAAGGATATTTTTTATTAATGCATAAGAAAAATGTGGTCATGGTGGTCAACATGATTCATCAACTTCTCCAACATCGGTCAAATACTCACCTGTCTGGCCTGAGTATTCAGGTAAGGCTCAAACTCATCGTCATTCAAAGTATCCTTTTGGGTCACAGCTCCGTTTTGCACTGAACAGAAAAAAGACAAACAAGTTTGTGAATTTGATATAGAAATGTTAGTTTAAATTGATATAATCATGATTGCCTGTTATATGACAAGATTAAACTTATCAGATGATGAGGGAGCAGCCTGAGCAAGGTGAAAGTTAAAAGATATTTTGATGTACTGAAGAGGTAGGCTTTGTTATAGTTAAAAAATCAAAATGATGTAAAAACCCATGAAAGCCAGAAATGTGAGTAAGACTACAATAAAGTGAAACCTAAGAAATGTTAATTAACTGCTGGCTATTGGCTATGTTACCATCCGTGAATCTGGGCTGATAGTTCTGTAATGGTCACAGGATTTGCAATTGCATAAGTGATTTTTCAGGATCTTCAATGATAATGTAAACTCAGAATGCTATTCCTTATCTACTTACTTCAAGACTGGGAGAGAATGGAAGACTTGATTCAGAGAAAGTGTGACAAATTTGTTTGTAGGTAGGCTAATTTTTTAAAACACTAATGTTTTTAAGTACTAGTAAAACAAAATTAAACTCATCTGGCATCTCTGATTTCAAACCAGAAGGAAAAAAACTGTGTCTAATGATGCTGAGATTATCAGAAAAATATAATTTCAATGCTAGTGCTGGAAATCATTACACACAGTGTGAATGAATGACATTTACTATGCAGTATCCAGCCAAATATTGCAACCATCCCAGTAATGTTTTATAATCACAATGTTTCGTCAAAACTACGATGTAAAGTTTATCTAATGCGAAACCTTAAAATCAGTAGCAGAATCCTGTTAATGTTATAAAGGACAAGTCTATTGTGACTTTGAAAGTAAATTTTCTTTTCAAAATGTCTATATTACCATTTAATAATGACATCCAGGACTTTTGAACATTTGACTGATGCTTGACAATTTTTCATAAATAATCTCAAATACAGCATATTAAAATATTAAAAGTAACAATGGTTGATTTTTAAAAATTATTTCTAATTTTCTTGTCCAATTAAATTAAAGCCTCGATAATTAATAGTTTAAGGCTGATGGAATGCATAAAACATATTTAATAACTATATAAAAAATTACACACATTTTTGTGATGATTTTACATTTTGGGTGGCAACTTGTCATTTTGGGGGGAAACAATTGCTTGAGGATTTTGGATTTAAACATTTTAAACCTTTATATACGTTTGTGCCATTTGAAGTTGGTTTTAAATGAAATCCTTTTGACATTCAACTCTTCTGAAAATGTTGATAGCAAATTTGTATTGAAATTTCTTCTGGGATCCCGCTAAACACTATGTATCACAGTAAAAATTAATAACTGCAAGTGAAATTACAGAAACGGGTCAAAATTAATGTAAATGTAGACTTGTAGCGTTAGCGGAAAAGTGGTGGTAAAGCATGTGTACAGACGTGTCGTTTCGGGTTAACGTAGCAAAATGCTATCATTAGCACGCTACCAAGCGACGAGTCCTTTCAACTTGACGGTCTTTGCTAACATTAGCCATAGAGAATGGCACCTGTAGATTAAACACAGCTAAAATGCCGTTTAGTGTGTGCTGTAGAGTCAGAGTGAGTGGTTAAACATTGTCTTTGTTGAGTTCTTTGGTCAGAAAAGCGTCCACTCTAACCAGGAAAACGATGCCGACGTGAATCATTTTGCTATTAACATTAGCAACTCAACGCTACCTGTGGGGAGCCTTTTAAAACTTGTACTGTAAACGCTCCAGAACTGGGTTTACTTAAAACAACGTTGCGTCTTTTATATTTAAACCTAAAATATGCGTAAAACTAGTTTGTGATAGAGATACAAGGGCCTTTTACCAGCAACAAGCTAACAGCACTCACGAACGCAGGATTTTCAGAGCGCACGGCACGTAAGGAGATCCGTATTCACAACCCCAGTCAGTGAGTAGCTCTTACCTTTATTAGCTTGGCCTTTCGGTCTCTGGATTGGGTCCAGGTGATTCATGAAGGTTTGATTTATGAGAAGAGAGGAAGGGGAAAAAATAGATGAAGAGATGTATTTTCACCAGTCAGTTTGTTTTGCAGGTGGTCAGGCCTACTGCACTACTGAGCCACAGCCGCTGCCTCGAAGCTAAGCTACCTGCGCTAGCCGTCGCGATGCTGACAAATTTGGCCCTCGCAAACGTTCAGAAAATACCTCTTTTTACCTGTTCAAGAAGGCTGCTGGCTGACATGTCTTTCCCCCCCCAAGGCCTGTGTAACTGTATTCTCTCCTAATTAACAGCGGCGGGGTGTACAATTTGTCCGGCTATGAAGGAGTTTCAGGCAAGCACTCTTATCTTTCTACAGAGCCTGGTTTCTACACAATGGCGGGCTGCAGTTTGCTTGACAGACTCCTCAACATGGCTGGGCGGCCCTCGTCAACTCAGAATGACATTTATTCACTGCGAACACGCGCCCCCTAGTGACTGGGAGGAACAATATACGAATGGTCCATTAAAGATGGGAAGAGTACCCTAATTGTACTCAAGAAGGAGAAGCAATACGTCAAACAAATTAGGGTCTTTCTGCTTGTATTCTTTTATCTTCTTCTTTTTTCTGTTTAGAAAAAGTCAAAACCTTCAGGTTAAAGTCACGTTAATTTCACAATTCTCACTTCTGGAATTTTTAGAGAGAAAAAAAATCAGAATTCTAAAATTAAAACCAGAATTCCTTTTTTTCCTCTGTGGCTCTAATTGTCCTCTGTAACTTCAACATAGTTTTACTAATATGAAAATGAAAAGTAGCCACCTAAGAAATTACTCAAGAGCTAATATATATATATATATATATATATATATATATATATATATATATATATATATATATATATATATATATATATATATATATATATTTATATAACATATAAAGGCTACTTTTAACTTAAGCACTAAATAGGATTTTAACTGATTATGATGGCATCAGATAGACAAAACATAAAACATAACTTCTAATATTTTACATATTGAAAGTGTGACCTGCATTTGTATTCAGCCCTCCTGGTACTTAGTAGACTCATATTATGGCACAATTACAGCTGTGCGTCCTTTTGAGCAGTGACGCCAGGGGAGGCAAGTGAGGCAGAGCCTCACCTGTAATAATATAGAAATATGATAAAAATAATAATAATAATAATAATTTGCTATTTTCACCCTGTGGTTTGCACTGTAAGTATTTATTTTTTTATTTAGCTTAACCAATTTTGATCATATTTTCTTCAAAATGTTCGCATTTTCCCATTCAAATGCTCGGAAGCGCAGCTGGTGAGGCTGGGATTGATCAATTTCTCTTAATTGCACTGGCTGCCATGGGAGCCTGTTTCTCCTCAATAAAATGGCTGAAAAACATTTAATATATGAACTGATTTTTCATAATTTAGCTCATGTATATTATGTACAGTGTTTTTTGTGTGTGTGACCAACTGTGTGTGTGACATGTTTCGTGTGCTGAAGAGCGATCAGAAACGGCAGAGAACAGACAGGCGGTGACGCAGGCAGTTCTCCTGCCTCATGGCAGAGGGCGCTCATGATCCCAGACATTGTGACTCCACAACTGCAGAGTAAGAGACAGTAACAGCGAGCTAGCCGTACAGTAAAGTGCAGCGTTAAAGTTATAGTTTTCTCCTCTTACCACAGCAACCACTTATTAATAATCGCAAAAATAAACATTAAGCGTAAAACCATACTACTGCAACAGACTGAATGTTCTGCTCTTTGTGTGGGAAATATGTCAGTGTTTGTTTTAGGGGCGTAGTTGTCCGTTGCTATGGCAACGAGTCCCTATGCAGAGAGCACAATTAGTTCTTATTCGGTTCCTCTTTGTTCACTGTAAAGATAATTTAAATATAGATATTTAAGAATTGAAATGAAATTTACAGACAAGGCTATGAATACTTTTACAAGACAACACATGCTTTGCAGTAAAAAATTTTCATAAAAAACACTTCAAAATTGTTTATCATCTGTTTTTTTGTAAAAAAAAATAAGAGAACACCCCCTCCCCCAGATTTTATATGTTTTTGGGAGTGAAATATTACATAAAACGTTATTGAGTATAAACAGTAAAAACATTTTGTACTTATTTGTTACTCACATAGAGTGTTTATCTCCGCTGAATCTCAAGCTCACCAGAACCAGAAAGTTTTGAAGGCTTTTTAAGTGATTTTAACACTTTAAGGGACTCCGGATCTTATCTGAATGATGAATCTTGCTTACAGTGAAGTAGATTAATACCCTAACTGGTAATGATGATTCGAGAGCCTTTGCTGTAATGGCATTCCTCTGCCACTAGATGGACCCAGAGACACTTTTCTGAGTAAAAGCAAAGTTAAAATTAGTTTCAATTTGTGCTTCTTATTGATGATGAATCAAAATTAGCTGTGTTTGTTTTAGTTTTTTCTTTTGACTCAGGATCAAGTGAGAAAATATGCCCCTGCACATGTTCTGACCATATGTGGAGGGACACGGGGGCTTGAAGGACACTGAGAAAACCATGCTTTCTTTTGGCGTTAAAGGAGAGCAGGTTTCTACTCCATCACAAAAAGGCAGGTTAGAAGAACATAAAAGGATATGTTGAATTAATTTAAAAACAATCCCAGTAATTGAGTCACAAACTTACCAATCAAATATACCCAAGCACACTTACCTGCATAGTCCTCTTCATTTTCCATCAGGCAGTTATTCCTAGTTATTGCCATTCTTGCTTTTCTATCTATAGTTATTCTTTCCCTTAATGCAATAGGTTAAAACAGTGACACCCTGGATTCATTATGAATGGCCTGTGTCCAATTTCTGATCAAATGACTCAAGGACAGGAATAACCCCCTGCAGGCAACCCACCACAACCCAAACACACACATGTATATCAAACCATTTTTGAAATCAGGTATTATATTTAAAATCTTAATTTAAATCCAAACCCAGCAAGTAATTACCAAAAGCAGAGTATAAGCAAATATAAAACACCTTAGATCAATGATTAAACATAATTGCACGAACATTATAAGATACACAACTGTCTGCACTCAGTGGATCAGTGTGACAAATTGGGATGGCAGATCAGTAGCCGTGAAAAGACATTTGACTTGTTAGACATGCTTCAGACAGTAGCATGGCATGCCTATATCATATTCAGCCTTTCAACTCTCAATCATTTTTGGGTGCATGATTTTTTTCCCTCCTTCTCTCCAGGGTCTTGTTGACTGGTGTGGATAGGGCAGGTGGCGATGCATGGAAAGGAGCTGGCCCTTTACCGTCCAATAAAAATAGCTGCGGTCTCCATGATGTCACCGCTGAGTAAATCATAGACCCTAAGAGTGAAGAAAGGGATAAAATTAGGCAAATTTTAATAGATATGTACTTTTTCTTTTAGAATATCACACTTCCATTGGTAATTCTGATCATTTTTTTAAAAAACGTCTTGCTTTTCAAAGCAACTTACACAAATGCTCACTGTTTTGCTTGCATTTATAAATGCTTGCTTGCCTGCAATCTTGAAGATGTAGAAAAAGAAATCAAAGTTTTCGCCTTTCTCCCACAGGTGACACTTCCATTTTCAACTAGTCACACTGGCTGTGTGCTGCCAGAAAGGGTGCACAAACTATAGTCAGAGTCTGATCTCACTCCCATACCTGTCATTCTGGAGCCACAACACCATGCTGCTGATGAGGAACCCGATCAGTCGTAAATCTTCACTGTTTGACCATGTGACATGCCAAATTTTGAATCTGCCCTCAGTCCCCTTTGGTATCTCATTCTCTTCACCTTTTGCCACCCATATCGCTCCTGTAACTGCTCCGTTCTCTGACACAGATCTGGGGAATGAAGGACTCAGATCTGTGTCTTTCATTCTGAAGTTCTTAAGACTTCAGCTCCCTTATTTTTTTATTTCCTTTGGCTTCACATCTGGATTCGAACATGTAATTTTAATTGTGTGTGCATAACTTCAGTGGCCTAACAGGAGCGTGTCAGCTATGTCAGTAATAGGAATGTAGCGCCTGTCAGCCTCGCTAAGGATGCAGTTTTTCCAGATTTTGCCCATTTCATAAGATTAACTATTGATAAATAGTGAGGCAGCTTCGGAGGTCATTAACTAATCTCAAGTGTACAAATAGACTCTAGATACAAAGGGGAAATAAAAACTGCAGCCATTTCTTGGCCTTGGCAATTCCTGATATGTTAACAAGAGGGAAAAAAAAAATAAACAATAATATTTTTATTTTCTGAACATCTTTATAGCAGTGTTTATTGTTATCGGTGTTAGTTATTTGACTTTTCCTTTCAAAAAGAGAAGTGGATATGTTTCATGATGATTAACTGTACTTGTTAAGTTTCTGTTTTTTATGATAGTAAAATAATATGGATATGCAAATAGAATAAATGAAATAATATCAGAATCTTTAAATATACATAAAATATTAAACATTTTTTCAACTGAGGTACAGAAAAATAACTGAGGTCATTTATATTCAATAATGACAACTTCAGAATAGTTGCAGATATACAGAAAATTATGTTTTTTTTTTGTTTTATTATGCTCTCAATGGTGTATTGAAAACACAATTTATTTGTAGCAATTGCTAAATGCTTTCCAGCAATCTTCACAAATAAAACCTGAAAAGTGTGGCATGCATCTCCTTTTTCTTTGATACAACAAACAGAATCTATTCCAAACAACTCAGAGCTAAGCTAAGGAGGAAACACAATCTTTAAAATCTCACAGAGAACTCAACCAATTGTCAGAATTTCACCGAATCTAAGAGGAAGAGCATTGATAAGACAAGCACCAAGAGGCACATGGGAAATCAGATGCCGACAAAGAATGAGAGGATAAATATCACTCCAAATCCATAAAATAAAAATCTGGAGCCTCACATTTCAGTAGGACAATGCATATTTGTTTGTTAGAATGGCCTAGTCAAAGTCCAGACCTATCAACAACAGTGAATTTATGAAGATTTAATAACTACCAATCTGACTAAGATTGCCCTTTCTTGTGAAGAAGATGAATTTTAGTTTCTAGATGTGCATAGCTGGTAAAGACATACCTAGAAAGATTTGCAACTTTGATTTTGGCGAAATGTGTCTTTGTGTTGGTTTATCACAGAAAAGCCCTAAACATACAGTTTGTGGTGGAAGTGTGACAACAAGTGTGGAGAAAATGCAGAGTGGATGATTTTGTAAGACTGCAAAATTGAAAAGCAATCAAAGCAACAAATTGACTTCTGTTATTTTTTTAGCTAATCAAAGTTGATCAGACCTAATGTTTCTCTTGAGTTGCTGTGTATAAAGTTAAATTTCTAATTTCTAATAATTTTTTTTCCTTATTTTTTCTTATTTCCAATATCCTGGTGGTCTGTGAGGACAATAAGTCGGTTGTTTGAGAAAGAAAATAGCCGCACACTTGCTCACTCTATGACAGAGGATTTATTACCAACATTTGTGTAGAAGGTTGAATGAGCTGGACCTGTCCATATGTGGCCCTTTTGTAAGAGAGCGCCTGTGTGCCAGAGTGTCTTTCCGATGACACCGGGTGATGATTTTCAACAGCTGAGATGAGTTTGTGTGGAAGTGGACAACGGGGCAGCTGTACATCTCTGCCTTGGACATATACACCCACATTCACACGAACACCAAGGCTTATAAACAACAGTGGAATCCCGAGGTCCAACCCTCCCGGGACCAAGCCACACTAAGGCCTTAATAAAGGACTTGTTGTTTCAGGAGGCAGCTTATATCATTTTGGGTTCATGTTGCAACCTAAACATCTTTCAAGACTGTCTCTAAAACCTCACATGCTTTCTGAAACATCCAAATTATCTCTGATTGTTAAAGTTTAAGCATTTTATGAAAAGTTATAAGGACCACAGATGCTTTTTTTTTTTATTGCACTCAGGTATGTCTAGCAGACTATATACTATTAAAGGTGCTGTTGCAATTTGAATAGTGTGCTAAATAAAACCAAGTTGCTGTTACTACCTCAACTGGCCTGCAACATCTCAGCCAATGAGAGACACTGGGGTGGAGCAGCACCAAAGGGTCACAAGGAATGATGTAATCTGTGTTTATTTTCAGCATACACAAGTAAATGTATACAACTCCTCAAGATCTCGTTCACAGATTCGCTCTATGAGTGACAGATTCAGTTTTTGCTTGCAAAGATTTACATATTTCATTTTGGATCTCTACCTTATCGGTTGTCTTTTTGACTTGTTTGGTAAGGCAAATATCTATGAAATCACTCCCATTTCCGTGTGTCTTAAGGCTAGCATTATAAACGAAGAAGCAGTGTTTATCACGAGGGAAGACAAGTGAGAGGCAGAGACAGAAAGAGAGACGGAGACACAGAAATTTAGTCATGGCAGTTAATACTAATAGTGGCCTCCCTTCCATTCCGTCAGCTGCAGCTGTTGATCACGCTGGTGTAACTGTGAGCTTTCTAGCATTGCATCACTCTCTTTCTCCAACCACTACTTTCCTGTCCAGCATTACTATGCAGGAAACTTTTCTAATGGCTATGAACAGAAGCAAGAACAAAAAGGCATATTATTATCAAATAAAAATCTGCATTTGTATATTTACTCATCAGCTCATATAAACTGAGATAGGAATGCACCTCAATGAATTTGAATCTACCTCAATGATTGGATTGTTGGAGTGATTTGAGGAGATAAAATATATTACGAAAAGTAAATAAATAATCAAATCACTTCCATGGCCACAGGTGTGTAAAATGCAATAACTAAGCATGCAGGCTGTCTCTGTAATCATTGGTGAAAGAAATGGCCACTCTGTCTGGGAAACCAATGATTCTGGGTTTGTCAGTTGCCAGAACAATGACACTTATCTGAATGATGTAAAGTGTAAGGTCTGGTGAAAGGGGGATCATGTTGTGGGTATGGTTTTCAGTGTTGGGATCAGCTCTTCAGTTCCGTTAAAAGGAACTCTAAATACTTCAGCATACCAAGGATTATGGACAATTTCATGCTCCATGCTTAGGAGGAAACAGTTTGGGAATGGCCCAGTTGTTTGGAAATTACTGCTCACCCGTGCAAAAAGCAAATGTGAAAGAACTTAACTCTCCTGCACAGAGTCCTGACTAAACCATAAAAACTCATTTGAGATGAACTAGAGCAAGGACTGTGAGCCCTCTCGTCCAACATCAGTGTTTGACCTCACTCGAAGAACGCCCAAAATGATCCAAATTAAATGCAACATTGAGGAAACGCATTTCCAGAAGTGTTGAAGCTGTTCTTGTTGCTGTGTAGGAGATTAAAGATCCATTCACCAATAGAGTTTAAGAGCATGTTTAATCCATCAGCATGTTAATAACCTGGCCTCAGTTATTCATACTATGTGTAATGTATGCACAGCAAGTTGTTGGTCATGTTCTCCATCTAGAGAACGCAGCAGAGGGACGATGTAACTTCCCAAGGAGCTCGTCCACTAGCATACATCAGAGACATTCCACCTCATCTGACACTCGTCCATGGAATTCTGCAAATTTTCCACACTATTCTCACAGGCATTCTGAAGTGCCTGTCAAAAAGACTGGCATGCCCAGACCTCAAGCACAAGCACGTAACAATTTAAAAAAGTGTATTTTTACTTTGTTGAAATTTTTATTTTTTTAACATTTTTTTAAAAGTCTGGATACACATTGAATGTTCAGTTTCTGCTCTCTTGGTGCTTCTGGTGGTCTGTTTGTTTGTGTATGTGTGTGAAAATATATTTTGTTTGCACTGCTGATAGGTGATAATTTGTCATAGATTTGTGCAGAGTCCCTTTCTCGTCCATGTCGGTATGGCCAGTGTATGCAACCTATAGTTGACACCTATGTGTCATACTGGGAGCACACTAAATACTTCAGATGACTTGAGGGTTTACTTGGCAACCAATGGCTGTTTTAAGAGCATGGATACACTTTCAGTTTGGACCAAGCACAAGGTCTGCAAGTATCCGAAGTGCACACAGAGGAATAGAAAAGTCACAGAACCACATGTATCATGTGCTCATTGTTGTTTGTCTGCTTTATCTAAGTGACTTCATCCAGATCTATTTGTGTAACATGACATAGTCGTTAACAGCCGTTTGTATGAGAAACGAGATATTGCAGAACCACAACTTGTTTCCACGTTTCAGAGCTCCATAAATTATATTCACATTAGAAGGAAATTTATTTCAGTATTTCAATTCAAAAGAAGATACTCTTACAGCTTAATTACACACAGAGGTGTAAATGTCAGCAATGAATTTCTGTTAATCTTGACAATAATGACTTAGAGCTAATGAAAACCGAGAGAATTAATACAGAAACCTTATTGTCATGCAGGTTTCAAACGAGGCTCTCTCCAAGGAAGAGAAGCCAGGAAATGTCTTTGCAGATATAGACAATGTTGGAAAGTAGAGTAGAAGAAAACATAAAGTGCATAAGTAAATGGACAACCAGGCCCTTGAAGGGATTGCAAAGCATAGTCTATTTAAAAGCTTGCAGGAGATTCAGGAGTCTGCAACTCGAAGGTGAAACTTCAAGAACGCAGAAGAGCACACGACGAGTCTACAACCGTCATTCCTTTCACTCAGTCACTCCTGAAACAGATGCAATATAAAGAGTTACTTACATGAGCTTACATGAGGAGCTGACTGTTGTCTCAGTGTCTCAGTGGTCCAAAATTTTATTTTTAGAGGAAGGTAAATTTAATAATAATAATCAATTTTATTCATAAAGTGCATCACTGACAGAAGAGACTGCAATTTTGCTTCATCGGCTCTTCTGACTGACACTCGCTGGCTAGACAGGTGAAATGTCTCTGCTAAGGACACAAATGAGGAGGGTGAGCAAACCGGGAATTGAACGGGCAATCCACCAATTGCAGGGCAAACTTCTACCACCGACGCCCCAATTCCTCACACCTTGCATTTCATTTGGGAACCAAGGTCCCAGAATCTGGAGGAATGGTGGAGCGGTGCAGAATTCAAGCTGCTGTGAAGCTGTGATCAGCTGTGTTCTGATGAAGAGTCAGCACACAGCTCTGGATCCTACAGTTAGAAACTATACAAGTCAGTCTTGAAATCTGGCTGATGGACCTGGACCTTCAAAGACACAGAAAGACAGCAACAAAGTCAGTCTTCTATCACCTATAATAATGTGGAGCTGAAGAATGTTTCCAGGATTAAACAAGATTTTAAATAACTCATCGATGCATTTATCTTTATTTGCATTGATTTCTGCAACAAAGTCTTCACAGGTCTGCCTAAAAACTCAGACAGCTGCAGCTGATCCAGAACGCTGCTGCTTACGTTCTCACTAAAACCAGGAAGACAGAGCACATCATAATACTTCTTGTCAATAAATACCTGAATGATTTAGTATCAAAATACATGTTTTTTTATCGACATTCCATACCATCCAGGACGTCTGGTTCTGGTCTGCTCTGTATCCCCAGAACCAGAACCAAACATGGAGAAGCACCATTCAATTTTTAGGCTCTTCTAATCTGGAACAAACTTCAAGAAAACCGCAAAAATCCTGAAATAGTACAGTGAAATGAAAACTAAAAGCCCATCTTAGTTGACTTTGACTGTCCAACTTTTCCTTTTGTTACATGACTGTATAATAAGTTTTCATCATATGAAGCACTTTGTATTCAAAGGTTGAAATGTCTTATTGCTGAAAAGTGCTGTACAAATAAACCTGGGCATACTTTTCAATAGGCTCAGATTTCAGTTTTGTAAAATCCCTTTTTATCAGTCTTATACAATTAATGAATGTATGTGACTGTCACCTATTTAGTGAATTGAATGAATTACTTTAACTTTTTAATGGAGGAAAAGTGGAGTCCACCATTATATCCTCTAAATGATTTGTGCTAAATCATCCATTATTATTTTTCATCCATTATATTATCCCCGCGCTGCCGGGGATAATAATGTGGAGCTGGAGGGTAGGAGTGGAAGGAGATGGTGGAAGGAGGGGTCGACACTGCGATGCACAGGACAGGACACCCTCATGCTTGCTTCATAAACCTCTCCACACTTTGCAACCGCGGCTGTTGAGGAGCGCGCTGGAAGCGGAGGGAGTGCGCTCCTTCTGGAGTGATTATGTCAAATCTGGAACGGGCTTTGCTTCACGCCGCATAACCCCGACTGAGCTCTCCCCACTTCCACAAACAGGGATGTTGTCGCGCAGTCGGTTGCGAAGGTCGGTTCCAGCAGAACAGTGAGGACACCGCTCGTTTACCATGAGCTGTTTGGATGTTATGTATCCAGCCTATGGACATTACGCACCGTACGCACCGACTGCTCCCGCTTTTATCAATAGCTTACAGGTAGGATGCGAGCAAATATTTAAAGTTTAGTTAAAACCCTCCGTCCCCCAAGTTTAACTGGAGTCACTGAGATGAATGTAGAATATTTTTTAAATCGGATACATTATGCTGGTAGATGTGGCTTGTGCGTAAACGTGAATAGGCTTCGTTTTAGGCAAGACATGTAATACATTTACGACTGAAGTAATTTTTTTTTTAATTCAATGACTAATTTATCTCGTTCAAATCAGATGTTTCACGCACTTATATTAGCGCGCGTGGACATGCCAGCGCAGCAGCACAATGATAAGCATGTCAAAAAGCCTCATAATAATTTCCAGAAGTGTTTCTGCAGCACCTGTCTAAATCCTCTCCCTGCTCCCCCTCCCATGTCCCTCCTCCTGCCCGCTGATCTCCCCCTGACAGGCTCCTTCAGGTCTGAGCAGCTCTGCGCCCAACAGTCGGGATTTTATGGAACCTCCCAGCGTTCCAGAAGGGATGTCTGGGGGCCCAGGTACTGGAGGATCAACTTCCTCCTCATCTTCGTCCAGTTCTTCTTCCTCCTCCTCTTACACACCTGCGAGGCCAGCGGAGGGCCCCAAGGAGAAGCAGGAGGGCCCCGAGGCAGAGTACCTGACTTCTCGCTGTGTGCTCTTCACTTACTACCATGGAGACATCAGCAGCGTGGTGGATGAGCACTTCTCCAGGGCTCTCAGCTCCTACATGGATGGAGAGGGCAAACGGCGGGCGCCAGAGCAACAGGGCACAGGTAGCTGCAGGTTTCCATGATTAACGGGTCTGAACCAGGCATATTAATGTTGTTAATATTTTGCGCTACTAATGGAAATAATTGCCTTCACAATTAAAGTCATGAGATATATCATTGTAAATGAGGCTAATAAAGGCCAGGATGACAAAATATTCTGCTAGCTTTTCAAAATAAAGCTTGGATAAATAACAATTTAGTATTTGTGACTAGCCAATCTATTATTATTATTATGATTATAACTGTCATAATCATTAGACGTATAGACCTAAACTGATTTTCCAACACAGACAGAGGATGCTGGACAACTGGCAAAACGTGACACCCGTACTGGTTGTAGAAATGTTTGTGCAATTTGATCTGAATTTATTCAACGTGACTCACCTAATGCCTGCAGGGAATATCCTGCCGGTATTTCTGATCCATGTTCAAATTAGTAAATACATGTGGTTCCCATAAATGAGTATTGTGATCTTGGTCCCGTTTTGCAAACATTCAGTCTGAGTAAAACAAATGCATGCCAGCTGTGTTTTGGGGTGTATTTCATGAATTTTAAGACACTGGTGGAGCTGGCAGTTCTGCAGAGCCAGCAGAAAGTGGGACTGGTGATGTTATCAGGTGACAGGACTGAAGGGTAGATGTGGTCTTGGAGAAGTCAGGGCAGAAGGTCACGCAGGTCAACGGCTCTTTGGCTGAATAATATGGCTTCTGTGGTTCTGGCTGGGCTAAAAGTTTGAAGTGAGAGAAAAAAAAGGGTCCACGCAGCTTTGTGAGTTGCTTTATGTAATTTGTGTTATTACCAGTTTTAATTTATTGGGCCTCAAGAAATTAAAAATATTTGTAGGAGTTTGTGTTGTAATTTTGATATTTAAAATCCATCTTACAATAAAACGACCGTATGCTTGCTTATCTGAACCCTGAGTAGGACACCTGAAATTGAAAATCTCTCTAAGCTCTATGCGTCCAGCAGGGTGTCCCTCAGCTCTCCATGTAGGGTCTCTGCCCCCTCACTCGCTGCCCCACTCTGCTCTTTTTTCTCGTTAGGCTGGACGTCTTCATTTCGGCACTAGCGAGCACTCCCTGCCTCACAACAGATGCTATGTTTATACCCGGCTGTAAGCGTACAGCCTCGCCGGCGTATCCCCTTCAAACATCTCCGCGGCAGCCATTCTGACTCTGATTCCAACTCATGCTCCACAATGGTTGCACAGTCAGCTGCCTGCCTGCTACTCGGATTTATATCTATTCTCAGCGCAGTAGCAACAATGAGAGACATGGTGGGTCTTCTTGAGGAATAGCTAAATATAAAGCTGTATTTCTGAAAATATATAACAGCATATTGAATCTCTGTCAAGGGCGTGCAGAGAGCGGGAGGGGTTGCAAAAACAACAGGTGAAGGTGCAGGGCGCAGAAGAGAGGGGCAGCGGGTGCTAGCATGGGGTCAGAACTGCTTGTGTGTGTTTTTAGATTTTCAGGAGTACCGGGCTGACATGAAAGTGAGAAGTGTCACCACAGCCACTGATTTAACACTCTTTGAGCCCTGGGCTGCCTCCAGGTTATAGCGTCTGCCTTATATAGCATTCTAGGATTTAGGGACATCTCTCTTTCTAAATTGTGTCTCTCTTTAAGTGTATGGGAGCGTGGTTGTGTTTATTTCTGTGTCTTGTTGGACCTGAGTCGTGTGACCCTATGATCCAATGAGCAAGATATCCGACCCGGAGGGTGTCGCAGTCATGTGAGCAACATCTGTACTTTAGCACTCGTTGATCCATTCCCATTCATTTGCTTCTGTGAAATAAGTGCACCAAACACTTAGTTAATCTGTACTTTTAAAGCACTTGGTATTCACAGTGAGGGCAACACAATGTGCTTTATGTGAAATAAAAACCAAAGGGAGCGGTTCTAAAATCTAAAATCCTGATGTGAGTTCTAAAACTAAAAGCAAAATGAAAATAGGAAAGATAAATAAATACAAAAAATTATTAAACTCAAATCTACATTTGAGTTAAACAACGGATATAAATGTTTATCAGCAATAAAACAAATTAAATAATTATTATAGTGAACAAAATGATTTTAAATCAACATAATATCCAGGCAAATAAACAGTTTAAACCATATATTTACTTACTCTGTATAAAAAGACATCCAGCTGTTTAAACTTTTCCTGTTTTACACCAAATAGGGTCACCAAAATGATTTGCTAAATGCCAGAATATTGAGTGAGTGAAGATTTTCAAAGACCATGTTTTTTTCAAAACCAGAAGTGTACATAAACTAAGATTACAATTCCTTTAGAGAATTTGGGAGCCCAGGTTATGATGTCATGGCTTTGTTAGCTTCTGACAGGTTAATTTATGAAATTTGAACCAATTAGAGAAACGTCTCCACAAGTCTGAATCACCCTTTGGTACGATTTCCAGATGCCTGAAGATGCCGGAGACATGACGATTCAGAAATGTAAGTGTTTCTCCATAATTAAGGGAAAAATGAGAACACTTGGAAGCATCATGATGTTTGGCTGTATGAGGGAAAGTGTACTTCACACAATGATGAGAGAAAATTATGTAGAAATAAGCTAAATCCCAATTGACACAAAATATTTTGGACAGGAAAAAGTGTCCCAAAGCCTACAAGCATGAAGCAGCAACAACAGGTCTGTCAGGAGGAATAGATTAAAAGTCCAGCAAACTATTGTGAGAAATAATGAAATGATACTGAGAACATTTGACCCCAATCAGTGCATGTAAGTATTTGATTGTAAGTGCACATAATAATGGGCTCTATGAAAACGAACAGTCACGCTGGTGGAGTTCTTACATGATTTATTTTCACTAAATGTCCGGATAAAAACATGAAACAAAACACTTTGAGCTTCAAAACTTAGAAATTAAATTAATTCATTGATTGTTCAGTTTCACTATGATTTTGTTTCTAATGCCATTACCTGTAATAAAATATCAGTTTTCTTCTGATTCATATGATTGTGCAAAAAGCAGCATTCAGCTTCTACGCATCTCAAATCTGGAACAAACTTCCAGAAAGGTGCAAAACAGATGAAACACTGAGTTCCTTTAAATCAAGACTAAAAACTCACCTGTTCAGAGTTGCTCTTAAACCATCTTAAATGGAACATTGACCAATATATTTGATTTTTATAGATTATTTACTAGTTTGAACTGCCTTGTTGCTGAAATGTGTCATACAAATTAACTTGATCGATTGTTTGATAGGACTCAAGACTTGACCTGATGTTGATCGCAGTTTTTCTCTCGTCTGTTAGAAACTTCCTCCTCTAACAGTCGGCGCAGCTTCCCCCCGTCTTTCTGGGACAGTAACTACACGTCACCTCAGAGTCGCCCCCACTGTGAGACCAGCGCCCCAGCTTATTCCATGGACCCGTACGCGTCGGCGCTGCATCCAGGCCTGTCACACCCACATACTCATCCTCACCCACACGCCCACACTCATCCCCACCCCCACCCACCGGAGGGCTGGGGGTACCCTCAGGCCCAAGCCTACGGCCCCCCTCGACCTCTACATGAACTGTACTCACCGTCGGCTCTGGAGCCTCACTATGGGGGTCTGTTGGTGCCCACGGTGAGACCACCTCATCTTCCCACCTTGCCAAGCCACTATGAAGTGGGCAAGCTGGAGCCCACCACCTCCTGGCCGAGCCTGCTGTCCCCTGGAGACGTCAGCCAGACGCTGGCGCTCAACATGGATGCAGGTACCCACTCAGAAATGTCCTGAATCAAACGAGTGTTTCTCTTTCAATTTGTCTTTGAAAGGAAAAAGAAATGTCTTTGCATAATGTTCATTTTTCAATATGCATCAACAACAAAATGCAGTAAAAACTGATCAAACAACTTGAAAACAAATGTCTATATGCAACATTAAAACTCTAAAATTTACAAGCGTTTCCAATGCACATCATAAAGAAACACACTGTTCTGAACCAATGAAAATTAATTTATTCATTTGCCACCTTTTACACCAATCGATCAACCAATCAATCAATTAGACACAAGCTTTATTTTTAGATGTGTTCCTGTTTTTTCCGGCGGTTTCTCCTGTGGAACGAAGCCTATCCTTCCCACTGTCGCCACATGCAATTGAATCTGACTGTGTTATATTACAACTAGGAATTAACTGAAATCCTTATAACTGATATTTAACCATCTACAAATATGGGATTATTTTTAAATATGAGTTGAACATCTTCTAAAGTGTATTGTGATGATATCTGTAACATATACGTGTTAAATGTGAACAGAAGCAAAAGCTTAAACATGTTTCTTATAACAATCAAGATAAACAGTGAATTTATAAATGAACAATACAATAAATTAAACCAAATACCGTATTGAACTGAGAACTGAGGGTTCTCATAAATGTTATGTTTCATCATGAACTCTCACTTTATGGCCTACATGTCTTATCATCAATAGCTTAAAAATCAATACTATTTCAGGTTAATATCAATTCTGATTTGCAGAGACACACAGGGACGCATGCTCCAGGTTCGGCCCCCAGTGGGCCCCCACACCCCTCCTCCATGTGCAGACCTGCATACAAAAACATGCAACACATCATAATCATCAGACGCTCTCTTTTCACCAGCATGTTTGGCCATAGAAGGCTCCATGACAACCTGTGTTCTGCCGTTCACTGTTGTCCTTCTCATTGTTTCCATGTTTTTTTTTTATTTCCTCAGGCCTCCAGCAGCACAAGAAAGGCAAGGAGCTGTACTGGTTCTAACGAGCCCTTCAGTAACACTGACCTGCCATTACCAGACCCAATTAGTCCCTGGATCTGCTCTGCTTTTCAAGCATTGTGTCCTTTCACTCTCACCCCACACCCCACACATTCACACACCGCATCCCCATCCACCCCCTTCTTTCTGCCTTTAGCCTCCCCTGCCAGTACACGGCCTTGCTCCAGGTCGACGTGTGTGCACCATGGAGATAAAGAAGCGAGGGAACGAGGGAGAGAGGCCCAGCATCTGAACTGGCCATGGTGAGCACCATCGTTGCTCCCTCTCCTCCATCTCTCCTCCACTCTGAATCCAGTTGCTCTGGCAGGATGAGGGCCACGGTGACCTGTTTGGATTGGGAAACAGGATCACAGCAGACATTTGCAGCTGGGGAAAAAAAAAAAGACAGAGGGGTACAGGGATGAATCACAGCGTGAATGGATTTCTTCCAACCTTCCTGGTTATCTCAGTCTCATGCTCTGTGTTGCTACAGTCATTGTCATTATCCACTTATCTGCATTTCACAAATGCAATGTGCAGCAATATCCAAGAGCAGAATTCATGGAGGTTAGAGCTTTGTGACAGTCATCACAAGGCCTTTAAAACACAAAAACAAACAAAAAAACCCAAACATTTCTTTTAAAATAAAGTGTTTTTATTTATCAGTGTTAATGTCTATTTTTAATATGATTGCTTGGCCAGTGTTCTGATATTCTTGTGGTTCAGTTGATGTTTTTAAAAGTGGACAGTTATAGATCAGCCAGTGCAATGTGGTTTTGGTGTAGTCTCTCAAGGATATTGTTTCAAATGCTGTCAGATCATATTTATCCATCAACTCTGAGAGAAGGTAGTTTTTTAATATGAAGATGTTCCATTTTAGTTCAAAAGTTCAGTCTTTTTTTCTTTCCTTTTATTGTGGTTTTGAATTTGGACTTCTTGAATATTTTTGGGTTTTTCCGTGTGTGAATTATTTCTCAATTTTGTGTCCAAGAAAATTTTATTGTCAATAAATATTTTTATGGTTAATTACCACATCTCCTGAATGATTACAGTAATCATCCTCGTGCAAAAGGCTTTAATTGTCCCTCATTTCCTTGTATTGTCCTCCAGAACTCACTGGTGTTTCACAAAAGTATTTTTGCCAATAGTTTCTTTGAACGTAGGCAAATACTTTTTTCCATTTAAAGCTTTCTTTCTGCAGAACATACTTTTATACCTGAAGAATTGGCTTTGATTAACTTCTGCCCAGTGTGTAAGTCACTTTTTACTCACTCAATGTAGGAACATGCTATAGCTGAAGCTACAATTGGTCATTTTTAAAGATTAAAATAAAGAAATGTGACATTATCATGAGTAGAATCAACAAGCTACAAGCATGTATAGATTTAGAATAAGTTCTTTGGAAATGTGTTTCATTGTGTTGTCTTGTCCATGTCTTGTGTTTGTAAGTATTTTTGATAATTGAATAAGGTGACAAGTTATTGATTAAGACTGCTAGAAAATATTAAATTTAGCATAAGCAACATATGCTAAATTGAAGATGTCAGATCAGCTTCTCAAATTCAGGGAATGCACAGATGTTTGAGTCCCGGAGACGGTAGCAGAGCCAGATGTGATCAAGGTTTTGCTTCCAGACTCATCTCATTTAAAAGGCCTTCCGTTTGAATTCCTGCTTGCATTCACACTTTGTCACCTATAAAGTGAGAACGAGTGGTGAATGCAAGCAATGTGCAACGCGAGAAGAAGCCAGCTATCCCAGCAATGCTTCAAATGTTGCTTTGTTATTGATCCAATAATCAAATTACCCAGTATGCAAAGTAAAGCCTGAACCAAGCTACTGCTGCGTTTTAGAGGCTGATACATTATGTTTGACTCGCAATGTGAGCCCAGCCAACAGAGTGAATGACTAAGCTGAGGAGATATGCAGGGTAATGAAATTAGAAGAGTTTACAAGAGACAGCTTTCCCTCTTAGTTTCCAATTCCAAACACATCGTTGCTTTATTAGAGGGACGTTTCTTTCCGCTTTGGATCCTTCAAGAGGTCCAGCATGATGTGACAAATTCTGTTACATCCTATTTCTGAGCCATCAATGAAGCCACATAAAGTCAAGTTAGCTACTTATAAAGAATGATTGAGTAAATTCCCCACTCCAGTTTGCTCATTGCTGCTCATTCCAGAGATTTAACCTGATTGATTCAGTCTAACAGATCTGAGGAAGCAGGAGGAGGCTGTTTGTATAAAATCATGTTAATATACATTTCTTCTAAACTGATCTTTATTGTGTGTGATGCTTTGGAAATGCTGCCACCTTCTGGTGTTTTCACAATAAAGCAACAGTTTGATCAGTTGTAAGTTGTTGCAACTATTAGACATAAAATAATATAAAATTAATGTTGAGTTCTCAGCATTAAGGTAATTTATGTTGGTTTTATTAGCACAAATTTAATATACACTTAAATTTAACACTCACTTTATTAGCAAGGCGTGTTCAAAATGTTTGATCAAGACTAACTTGTAATGCAAAAACAGAAAATTTTACCAAGTAATTTTTGCCTATTTTTTAGTACAAATGTCTGAAATAAGACAAAACAAACTTACAAGTACATTTTCAACAAAATATTTGAGTTTGTTTTGAGTCATAAATTATTTTATACAAGATTAAAAAGTACTAGTTCCATTGACAGATTATTTCACTTACAACAAAACCCATGTTATAAGTAATTTAATCTGCCAATTGATCAAGTTTAAAGATTGATATAGATGAGAGTTTGTGTCCAGTTTAAGTGAGGCCTTGAGCAATGCTGCCATCTGCTGGTGGTTTCTTAACACAGCAAGTTGGATTAAATTATACTGATAATGTCTTTTACAGTGTTGCCTGTTTCACTGTGAAATGATGTGTCATTTATATAATGGTGTTAATGTTTCACTTCACAATATTTTGTCAGAAACTAATTCAAACAGGTTTCCAGTGATAAATAATAAATTTCAACAAATGGTCCTAATATCCTTCTGACTGCCTGCAATCTGAGAAGTGAGACAATAATTCAATGACTCATAAAATCAAACCAGTGACAATTACACATAAGCAGCAATGATTTAGATTATTATTAGTTTTTTCTGTAGTTATTCAAAGAGGAAGTTAGCATTAATTCCCATCATTTTCTGACAATAACTTGCCAGTTAGTATTAGTCACAGTTTGCGCTCAGAAAATTTCTGAACTATAACACCTGCAACAGAGCGGGTCATATGATCATTCAGTGGAGGAAGTCACATGATGTGACATGCATTTTCACTTTTAAAGACAACTAATTTCACAGAACTTTAAAATAAGGAAGGGGAATTTGTTTAAGAAACTTTAATGGTGGCAAGAAAATAAAAAAAAAAAAGTGGTAAGAAATGTGTTTTCCTTGTTGCCATTTCTTAATTTAGGAACAGATATGATGTGTCAGGCATGTGCTGGACAACATAAAAGGAAGGGGAAATTACGGGAAAGGAAATTCTTCTCTTGCTTTGCCGTAAGCCAGTTTCAGTTTTGGCTCCGCAGAACAAACTCAGTATTTCCCCTAAGCTTGTGTGGAGACGACCTAAAACACATTCTCCAACCACTTCCAATTATATAAACCTTTGAACCATGAAACTGGACAGAATAAATGTGTTTTTTTTATCTGTCTGCTGCTATGTTGACTCCTGACTTGCGTTTGCAGGTGTAGTAAATGATTGGTAGAACTCCAGATCAGTCACAATCTACAGAGCTCCTCGTGACGCCAACTGCGCTTACACACAAAAACACACTTACGATGCTTCTCATTCTATAGGTCATAGTTACTCAGCAGATTCCAGTTGATTGAAAACAAATATCATCATGAAGACTAAAGAACACAGCAGAGAATGTTATTTCATGCAAAATCTCTCAGAGCTCTGGCTAATCCATAATCTGAACAGGAGAGGATTATGGCACAATTGCAAATGTACCAAAGTAATCTGACAGTTCAGAAACCTACAACTCAAGTTATCAGGACCAGTTTGAGTCTAAAACCTCCAGTTTGCTACAAGCCTTGTGGGTGAAGTCCTTTGATGAGATGAGACCAGAATTAATTTTTTATTATGTGCGGTATGAAACTAACACTGTGTATCATCATAAAGTCACTGCCTCAAAGGGAAGCACGGTGGTGTCGTCATCATCCTGTGGGCGACGCTTTTCCTACACACGAAAAACCTGCAAGAGACAAACCTCAAAAAAATCTGCAGCTGTTACTGCAGTCAAACGTTGTTGCACAAAGCAAATAAATGTACATCAAAGTTTTTAGATTTTATTTGTATGTAAGAGGATTAGAACTACTGAAAAAAACTTTTTTTCACAGACAGAATTTCTTTTAAAACCATCAAATCTTTTTGCCTTGATGTCACTTTTATGCATGGAATCCCAATTAAAATATACTGAGGTTTGTGTTTTAAAAGTATACCTTTGCAATGCACTGTAAAACACAATCTAAGGATGATGACAGCATCTAGAGGTCATATCCTCGAGGTCGCATTTTCTTTTCATTATTGTATGTCATGCACAATAACAATTACAGAAATCATTGCAGAAGAAGTTAAGTATTTTATATTTAAAACTAAATTACAGTGCAGAATCTTTTAGTCATATAAGGTCTTATCTCTGACAAGAAGCTGACGTTCAGTGAAAATTCTGATGAGATCTGCAAAAAGCACATCAAACTTTGCTCTTCCTGCTCAAATGGAATCAATTTGGAATTTGTGATCGTTTTCTGTGGTCATCAATAACTGATAAGGCTGAAGAACATCTGTAACTGTACTTATCACCTGGTTTGGTAACCAGGTGATAAAAGGAGATCAATAATTGGATGAAAGAAATTGTGAAACTGGTAAAATTAACCAAAAGAAGAATGAACAGATTTAAAAACTCTTTTTGTTACTCAGGCCATTACTTCAAATGTGATACTTCTCCCGGATTTAATCAGGATTACATAGTTTACATTTTGAAAGTATTAGCAGAGTCAAACAGTAATACATAACACCAAATTCTTCAAGAATTAGATATTTAGATAACAATCAATGTAGATGTGTGTTTTAAAAAAATTGCTCTTCCAGTTTCAGTTTCACTGCATGAAACAGAAAAACACAAGATAGTTTTCAGTTCTCATGTCTATTTGCATCCTGACTGCAAAGCAAGAAGTAAAATTAGACTGAGCTTCAACAAAGACAAAAATGATCCATCATCATCAAGTGTCATCTCGATAGCCGAGCCGCAGAAATAATCATGAAGTAGAAACAAACTGATCAGTGATCAGAGGTAGAGGCAGCATTCCTCTAAATGCATCCAGGTGTCTCATTCTGAGTCAACGTGTCTTTTTAAGCACACAGTAAAATCTGTAATATTATGTAGTGGAGGTTTTGGGACCTTTTGAGGAGAATAATTATGTGAAGACATGTTACAGTCTCACTTTTTGCTCTTTGTAGCTTTGGTCCATAGTTGAGGCATGCATGTCTTAGCAGAAGCACTTATTAATCTCTGACATATTTCTATTTTTGTTTTTAATTAAGCAGAAAATTCTTGCGGCTTTTTAAAATGTTTTTTCTTCAAATATCAAACATCTGTAAACTAAGTGATAGTTAATTTAGTCTAAAATGAAGAAAGGTCACTTCATTTCTTAAAGTAAGGTATGTTTGTTTACTCCTGCATCAGACTGACTGAGTCCACAAAATCAAATAAATGACTTACGTAACGTAGCTTGGTTATCAGTTTGTTTTGTTTTTTACTCAATCTTTATGGTCTAAGCTCTGTCATGAGACTAAGAGGCTTGTGACATCCAGAAGATAGACTGGACTGAATTGGGAATATATGTGTATTTATCACAATACTTAAACTTTCCTATGTATTGTGACGCTGCAACCACAAACGTCTTGGGATTTTATGTGACAGACCATCATGAATGGCGTGCATTGACATTCTTACTTCTTTAAAACCAAAATTTTCAGAATTGCTCTAATGAGTAAAAAAACGAAAAACAGGGTCCAGTTGTGATTTTATTCAATCAATGGATTTAAATGAACTATAGATGAAAAATTCCCTCACATAATGAACAACCAAAACTTTGAAGTCTGATTTATTGAGATGCAAATTGTCAGAGATCGTCAGAGATCTACAATCATTTTTGTGTGTCTTTTCTAATTTCTCTACCACAGAGTCTCATTTATCAGGCGGCCATGTTAGATTTTGACATTTGAGTTGTTGTGAGGTCCCATCTATTCTACTCCAAATTCTTGGGAATTTTGACTTTTTTGTAAAACTACGACCAAACCTGCAAGTGCCAATGAAGAAGAAACCTTTTTGTGTTCAGAGCAAAGGAATGTTTCAGAATGGACCAGTCAAAGTCCAGACCAAAATATTATTGAAAACAGACGTTCACAGATGTTGTCCACCTTTTTATTGTAAAGAGAAATGGACAAAAATATTAGGCTTTAAATGTGCAAAACTTGAAGAGAGACACTCTAAAAGACTTGCCATTGTTAAATCTTAATGAAGCCAATTTAGAAAAAGGTTTTCTCACAGTGGGTGCTCCGTGTTTTGATGTGTTCAGAGCCTGAGAAGACTTCCTCCAGAAGGTTATAAAAAGTTATCCAAGTTGCAGAAGTGTGATTTTTTGTGTGTGTGTGTTTTCATCGATATAGGCAGAATTTGTTTTTTGTGGAGTAAGTGGAGTTATTTCAGCCCAGATCGTTTTAAAGAGCTAAAGATGGAGCAACATTTCACATAAACCCTCATGATTCAGGTAACTATAATTGAGTGGGTGTCTGCTGAAGGAAACACACCGGTTCTGCGCATTCAGTATTTTCCAAAGCACCATTGCTTTGCCTATTAAGTTTCATAAAAAACATGTGGGTGTTAGCGCATGCGAAGCCTGTTTTATTTAATTTCTTTTGTTGTTAGAGTTTGTCTGGAACTGAGAGGAATCCCCACTTCTCTGACAGGAATCAGACTGAAAGCAACAGAAAATCCCAGCTGTGGTATTCAAATGAAAAATATTTTACCATCATATTTGACTGTAAAATCTGAGCTAAGTGAAGTCACTTCGTAGAAACCCCAAATGATTAACTGATGTTGCTGATTTTGCTGAATCTATTTGACATCATGCAAGATCCTCGTAACTTCTAACCCCACCTTTTATTTGTTTTAGTGCTTTACTTGTTATTTTTTTGTTTCTGGTCTCCTGACAGCCACCTGACTGGAATGTTGTAATCGTACCAGTTGCCGTCTATATAAGAAGCTCTTTCCAGCACACCTCTATCACTCACTGGAGGAACTACATCTGTCTTCAGCCCAGAAACAAAGACCGGCACAGGTAAGAGCAGATAAGGCCTAAACCTCATACACATTCTGTTAAGTATTAACACTGAAACAGAGGGGGAAGGAGCAAGAGGAAGAGGTAAAAGAGACACTGATGAAAAGTAGGTTGTAGAACTAAAGTTCTGTTGCTGAGAGCTTCCAACATCAAACATCGCGTCAAGGAAGCGTCTGAAAAAAGCAAAAGAAGAAAAGCTGAAGTGAAAGAGATCGTGTATAACCTGTGTGGTTTCCTGTAACTCAAACAAGTTTTTGTTTTCAGCCAAGATGAAGATCCTGCTGTTTGTCGCTGCTGCTCTGGCTGTGGCCAGCTGTGCAAGAATCTCACTGGAAGAACTTGAATTTCACGCCTGGAAACTGAAGTTTGGTGAGATCCTGCATCCGCTAACAAGATGCATAAAATATTCATTTCGGAATCGTTAGGCTGCATTTTGTGTGTAGATTTTTTCTCTTTGTTTTCTCATGGTTTTTTGTTTCTTTATTCCAGGAAGGACTTACAGGTCTCCCTCAGAGGAGGCACAGCGGAAGGAAATCTGGCTCACCAATCGCAAACTGGTCCTGGTTCACAACATGTTGGCAGATCAGGGCATCAAGTCATACCGCCTTGGAATGACCTACTTTGCTGACATGGTATGTGCATAAAAATCATCTTCCATTTTCACCTTTATTGTCACCACTTGATTTATTCATCTTTCAGCTATGTTTCGCCTACAAGGCAACCAGACCCATCACATTGGCTGACCAGGCTGCCAGGAAGGGACAAGTTGAGAAAACATAAATATTTCTCTATGATGACTCTTTGAATTATTCTTCTCCAGGAAAATGAAGAGTACAAGCGTGTGATTTCCCGGGGCTGCCTGCATTCATTCAACACCTCCCTGCCTCGCCGTGGCTCTACTTTCCTCAGCTTGTTCAACGGCAACGATCTTCCCGTGTCTGTTGACTGGAGGGACAAGGGATACGTTACAGATATCAAGGATCAGAAGAACTGCGGCTCCTGCTGGGCTTTCAGCGCGGTAACTTTGTGTTTCTTTTGAATTCAGGAAACTTTAGGAAACGGCTCCCTTCTTAAGAAAACTGTTTCTCTGTTGTAGACCGGTGCCCTGGAGGGTCAGACCTTCAGGAAGACCGGGAAGCTGGTGTCTCTGAGTGAGCAGCAGTTGGTTGACTGCTCTCGTGACTATGGCAACTACGGATGCGGCGGCGGCTTGATGGACAACGCCTTCAAGTACATCAAGGCTAACGGTGGGATAGACACAGAGGATTCCTACCCTTATGAGGCGCAGGTGAGAAAAAATGTTTACTTAATCTTCAAACAAAATAGAGTCAAAGAATTGTCAACATTCAAATCAACTTATTGAATGTTAGAAGTTTGAATGAGTGAACAATGCTGCCATCTTCTGGATGCAACACGTACTTGCATTAATCCTGAAAGCTATTCCTGTCTGGACTTTTTACATTTTTTTCCAAAATATGTTTTGTATTGCATTTGCTGTATTTATGCAAATGGAATAATATTTGTTTGTACTTTTTGGGTGAAAAGCTTCTATTTTGTATTTTTTTCCCCAAGTTCTTCATCTGCTTTTAAATAAAAGCATAATAAGCTTATTATTCAGGATTCCTTCAGTAATTTTGGTGCCAATTTTAAATCCATTGCAATTCTAATTTTTCACATCCTGCTCTTGAAATCCATAAAAAAATACCAATTTCAAGGCAGTTGATTGAAATAAATAAATCTTATTTTTGATAACTTTTAAGTGCTTAAAATGTCAGAAAAGTCATAGCTATGCATCAGGATTTAAATTAATAATAATAATTTTAAAACAGTAAGAGGAAGTATATCGATGCATACTATAATGTCAATCTTTAAATTAAGCTTTTGATCAGAATCATTGTTGTTGCAGGTTTTTTATGTTTCCAGACTTTGTTATAACGTTATATTTATTTATATTGGATGAGAAAAACATTTAATTACTAAAACAAGAATCTAGAGAGTCACTTTTGTTTTTTTTTTTGTTTTTTTAGAAAATACAAGAATAATATAAATGAATTGTAAGCGGTTAATGATGGTTAACGGCAGTGATAACTGATTTGCTGAGGCACGAGAAAATGCTAAGACTGAGAAAACAATTGATGTATCAGCATGGAAAACACAAAGAGTGAATCGTGGTGTGTTTTGCCTCCTTCAGAATGGACAGTGCCGCTACAACCCGCAGAACGTTGGAGCCACATGCACCGGCTATGTTGATGTGAGTGAAAACGATGAAGACGCCCTGAAGGAGGCTGTGGCCACAATCGGACCAGTTTCTGTTGCCATTGACGCCGGCCATTCCTCATTCCAGCTTTATAAATCAGGTTAACATGGATTAAAACCTGCAAAGAAATGACATTGGGACTTTACAATTTGACCTTCGCTAACCTGTGGATCTGTGTTTAGGTGTGTATGATGAGCCTGACTGCAGCAGCACTGACCTGGATCATGGAGTACTCGCTGTTGGCTACGGCACTGACAGTGGCCTTGACTATTGGCTGGTTAAAAACAGGTAAGCATGTAGTTCATATTTACTTTTTCCTTAAAATCAAACCATGTTTCTTTGTAAAAATAAAAAACATTATTTGTGTGTTTCTGCAGCTGGGGTCTTGACTGGGGAGACGAAGGATATATCAAGATGTCCAGGAACAAGCACAACCAGTGTGGAATCGCCTCTGCAGCCAGCTATCCACTGGTCTGAACAGGTACGCTGTTTTATGACAATTTTTTTTAAGTGCAAATGCTAAATAAATAAACTAAAAACCAGAATACGAGCAGCACATGTGAGCCCAAAGCTCTGTTTATCTTCACTCTGCGGTTTACTGCCTATTTATTTCCTCTTTCTGTTTATCGGATTTTTCAGGTCCAGCTCTTCTCAACAGAGGGAAAAAGTGACAAGTAATTTGCTGTAATTCCTTTTTAAGAGCAACTGAGTCATGTGCTGTAAACTAAACATGTTTCTCTGTTCTCTGCAAGTTTGAGAGAAACACAATGGCTTTTTGCCTCAGTGCACTTGTAATAAAAGTTGTTTATGAGCATTGTAAATAAATGTAAAGAAATAAAAAGTGTCATTGGATATACACATTGCTTGTATGAGCTTTGCTTTGTCAACATTATGCGATTTATAGTGTTTTTCTTCCTCTGAAAAACACATAAATAGACAAAACTACATGCTAAACTGAGTGGTGAAGAATTAAGTGGTGAAGATTGCTAGTCAAACACTGGATATATTTAAACTGACAGCACAGAGAGAAATGGGCTTTATATATCTATATATATATAAATTTTACTTTAGACAACATTAAGAATAAATTTTCAGAGCTGCCAAATCCCATAAATCCTACCAATGTTTGCACTTTTCCCTCCTGTTGAGCTTCTGCAGGAGATATTTTTATAGTTTTATTGAGTGATAGACCCCTGCAAAGGTAAAAAGAAAAAAACATCCCAGCTGTAGGATCTACATAGTAACTGCTCTGAATCTCATATTAACTTGCCTGTTTTATCCATATCCAGTTTTTGATATTCATTTGGGATCTCTGTCTTGCCGTCACTCAACTTTGTCCAAATCTCAGCCATCGAGCTTAGTGGCAGTTCTCATTTTTTCCATTCACTTTGTAAAAAGCGGTTGCACCATTAGCAGCAAATACCTTTGCAGCAGCTCAATGTTTGACCATGAAATATTTCTCCAAAAGATGTTAAGCTCCTCAGGTAGTTCATGCGTAAAGTCGTTGATTTAGGATTAGAGATTCTTCCTTGTGATGAATCTGAGTTCAGAAATGTATGTTCAGCTGTGATTTCAGATTTTATATGTTCAAAACAACCAGACAAACCTATTTTCTCTTTAAATTTGAGGCTAAAAGCAATCATGTTAGAATTTCTGTCAAATAATGTCGTCAACATAATGATGACTTTTAGAGAAGGGTCAGACTACGCTGAGAGAAAATGATTAGCTTGATAAATCATCAAAATAGTTTCTTTACCTTTGAGAAAGATCTTATTTTTCCTACATTTAAAATCCTGCAGAAGCTCCGGTTTAGTTTTCATCACAGCTGGCAAAATCAAAACCTGCATTTTTGGAAGTGAAATTTAAAGAATGATGAATGTATAAAATAATAAGTCAAGCAATATTTTGTGAAGTGTTGATATGACTGGTTGCAAACTCATTAAAAACATAGTGATATCATAAAACTCTGATATCACTCCAACAACTTTAACTTTACAATTTGACTCATATTCACATGCAGTTAGCATTGACTGCATTTTGCTTGATTGAATCAGATTCATAGCCCAGATATCTGTGTTTACGGTTTAAATTGTTGTGTTGCTTGGGTCATTTTAAGAGTAGTTTTACCCTCGTCTCCACTTGTAGTTCATTTTTTTCCTGCTAATAGTCTCTGACTCACATTTTCCACACACCTGCTGGAACATCCTTGTTAGCTGTCCTGAGATATCATCTTCTGCTGCTAGTTAGGACAAACTGGCAACACACTCACACCAACCGTCTGCAAAGAAATCCCTTAATGGAGTCTGGCCTCTTTCTATCGTCAGGGATTTTACATGTAATCCAACTAAATAGCGATACTTAAATCAGTATTTCAACATCTCTTCTGAACCTTGGGCAGCGGAGAGTTGCTTAACTCTGCTGCAGATTAATGTCAGCTATAAATAAGGTTACGGTGCTGGATTTTGCTTTTGTTAATTTGTCGCAGACTGTTCAGCTTTACTGCGTTTAACTCTAATTTTCTCTCATGTAACAAAGCTTAAAGACTTCGGCACATAAATCAAGAAAAAAGTAGGAGCAAAACAAGGCTAATTCACAGAAATGTAATGTTAACAGAGACTAAATTGGTTTAAAATGCTGAAGGCACACACAGATGAGGTGATGGAAATGATGAGTTCGTCCTGTAACTGGTGGGTTGCTGGTTCAAACCCCTGCTCTGTCTGTCTCAGTTGTTGTGCTCTTGGGTTTGACACTTAAGCAGCTTGTGAATGACTGAATGTAATAATAATGTATTTGGAGTCTTCTGGACTGAAATAAGTGATATACAAGCAGAAAATAAGATTACGTTAAATGAACGTAAAGTCAAATTAAAAGTGCAATTAAACAACTTATACAAAGAGATTTGAAATATTATGAAAAAAATATTATTTTGTCATTCATTTTAGAAATTCTCAAAATATAATGAAATATTACACAATTAAATATTTAAAGTAATTATTTCTGGACTTTTTGATTAATGTAATGTGCAGATCATGAAAACCTGAAATTTATTGTGTGAATGTTAAATATTGGAAACTCATGCAAATCAAATAACCCAACAAATGTTTCCTGAGTCTCATAATTGTCTCTCAGTCTGGGTCAGAAAGAGACACAACTATTTGGAAGAAGCCGACTGAACAGATCTCTCTTGGCAACATGGACAAATTAAAAAGTGCAGGGTCTAAATTAGAGCCCTGTGAAACTCCGTGTCTCATGTTGTGATGCACAGATCCTGAATTTCCCATGCATGTAGGCATTTTTTTCTGTCAGATATGACATCAACCACTTGACAGTCCCACAGATGGTTATCTTTGTGGGCTGATTAGGTAAAATGCAATTTTCAAGGCCAATATTGGCGGGATGGTTTCTTCAGATCCAGGTTTCGCCTGATAAGCTTAATTAGATCTGAACTTTTGTAAATAGTTTTTCTTAAGATGCTGCGAAAACCTGTTTAAATCGTTTACAATAGTTTCCTCAGTCTAATTAATGAAGTCATACTAGCTGCCTGCAAATTGCCGGTGCTAAATGTCACATTAGGTCTGGTGGTGATAATATTTGATTGGAGGTGCAAAACATAGAGGCTGTGGATACGGAAAGACGGGGAACATATTAGGGAATTAATCAGCTTGTCTGACAAAATGTGACCTTAACGTCTTTCTTTTTCCTCCCTCAGCTGAAGCAGCAGCTGTGGAGAGAGACGCAATCTGGAAGCAAACATCCACAGGCAAAGTAATTGAATGAAAGATTTAAATTATCTTTTGTCAGGGAAGCCTTGTAACGGCATAAAAAGAGTAAAAAAAAAATAAAAATCCTCCCCATTTTATCAGCACCCCAGTGTGACAGTATTCAGCCAATTAGGCTTGAATGATTGTTATCCTGTGACATTACCTTCATTATTCCTTTTATTTCTGTGAGTATGAAGTTGGGCATTAGAGAGCAGGAAAAGTAAACGATGAAAAAGCTCCCAGACAGAAACAAAGGCAGACAGAAGTAGGGCGCGTGAGAGGTGAGGCAAATTAATTGGTTTTGCTAAATCCTCCTCAAACAGCAGAAGCCAATGTGGTTCCACAAAAAGGCCATTACCGGTAATCAATTTAAATCTGTTTTACCCTTCCCAAGGAACCCAATTAGGAAATTTAATTTGGCTTTTTTGATTCACAGCATAACCACAGCACAGGACAGGACATCCAATTCACTTCCTGCAGGGAGGGACAAGTGAAAACACCGGGAGATGTTGCTGCAACAAACAAAGCTATTGATCTGAGGGAAGGCTGTAAGAGCAAGAGAAGGAGGCGGAGAGACAGGCAGCGTGAATTAAATTCTTATTAAGAAAGAGAACAAAAACACATCCCTGCTCCTGCTGCGCCAACTGAATACTGCCTCAGTAATTAAACTTTAGCGCAGGTTATTTTTTAGTTTAGTTTTAGTTTAGTTCTGCAATTGAATGAGTTACCTGGCTTTAAAAAACAGGAGCAGGAAATAAAAAATAACTATAGTAAAAGATAGAAATGTATCATGAATGTGTGCATAAATAAAAAATAAAAAATAAAATTAATAATAATAATAATAATAATAATAATAATAATAATAATAATAATTTGCTGTAATACAAATTTATAGCTAACATAATAACGTAATAATATTTTTTTTATTTGTTTATTTCATAAGTTGAATCATTATATATGTTTTGCATTATCATTATTACTCTTAATAATGGTAGTCTGTCGTAGATCCAACAACATTTCCTAATTTTAATAAATAGATTAATTAAAGTTTAACTTTTAGATAAATTCTGCACCATTTCAATCAACTGAAATGTCTGATTTCTGCCACTAGATGGCAGCACTGAACTTCTGATGATTATCTCAACGTCTTGGGGTTCTGCTATTGGCCCGGCTCGAATCATACAAGGCTCTGGTTCAAAGTCAAATGTACTCCTTTGATATTTGCTGTCGCACGTCCTTGGAAGGAACATGTAATACAGAGAAATATTCTTGCAACGCACATAGATACACACACACACAGACACACACAGACACACAAGCTCAGATTGCATTTTCTTGCACCAGTGAACCCATCACACCATAACAACGCACACGATGAACACTGAATGTCCACTTAATCAACAATGTCACAGCACAATTTCAGTAGATTGGCTGTCTGGTTGGAGGAAAGTGTCAGTCAGCCGTGTCACCTATCACAGAAAACAAACAGTGTCTCCTCCGGGGACACAGACGGGGACACAATAATTCTGTTCTGGAGTGTTATCCCTCCGCCGTCACGCCTTTCGGTGAGAGGCCCCTTTAGTTTGTGGAAATAGGGGGTTTGGTGGATTCTTACAACGGAGAACATGTGTGATGGCGACAGACAGGACATGACTGCATGACGGCTCACAACACTGATGTGTGCAAAAACCTGTTTAAAGGAATGAGTAAGCAGGAAGACAGGAACACATGCTACCTCTGTAATTTTCCTCCTGTAAAATCTACATTTTGTAACTCAATTTTCCATCCCTCCACCCGTCCTCCATCAGCCAGCTGCAGTCCTTGGACGGTGCTGCTGGCTGTGGTTTGAGATAGACGAGTGAAGCTAACCGTCTAAGAAAAACAGCCCTGGCAAGGCCAATTACCCACAGACAAAGCACTTTGCATGTTATTGTGTTCAGGATTCATGCTTGATTGACTGAGTGGGTTCTAATGAGGCCTGGGGAACGGAAGAGGAAGGCAGGCTGCCTCCTTTCTTCCCGATGGACTGAGTTCCCCTCATCTTCACAGATATATGTGTCCAAACACCTGTACTGGCGACAGGCACAGCACATGCAGTAGGTGTAAATTGACAGTGGAGTGAACATTGAGATGCACCTATAGAGAAAACAGAAGATGACCAGCAACTGTGTCTTGTATAAGCTATTGCCATCAGGACCGAACAGATAATGAGATATTACAAGAAGAGCTGGACTCCTACCAGCACTGCATCTCAAACCCAAGTTTGAGCAAAGCTTGAAATTACTATTGCATATGACTTGATAGTGAAACTGATAAATTGCAAAGTCTGTGAAGTAAAGAGGATTTTCTCAAGAATGAAACTGTGGATTTTCAACGTTATGAATATTATGCAAATCCTACTTTTTCAGCTTTATATCTTGTTCTAATGTCATCCCATAAGCAAACAATATCTGGATTGCTGCTTTGACTCATTCCTGGTCTGCTCTACCAGGTCCGCTTCAGTTCGGTTGACTTGAACTCTGGTGAGGTTTCTGGTGGGGCATTCTGGGTAAATACATGCAAAACAAATGCGAGAATCTAGCACCAGCTGGAGAAATTGCTTGCTGAGAAATCCTACCACCATTAAAATCTGATGCCGCTCCATTTTATGGCTCTTCATGCAGTTGCTGGTGCAGCGCCACCACAGGCCAGGGTGGGAACAGGTTCCCAGTCCAAGTCCAGTCGTTGCATTACTTCTGTCTGACTGTCCTTCTGTCCGTCCATCTTACGCCATCATTCAGAAACAAAGGGGTGCAATTCTTTCCAAGATAAATATGTGACCCCTCTGTCATTTTGTGTTTGCATCTGTCTTTAAAATCCCTTTGCTTGAAGCTCGTTTTTGTGTTGCCTCTTTGTGCTAAATTTGGAATTTCTTCTCCGTGTGGTTGTTCAGGCTGCTACTTTTATTGAGGTCATTTTGTTGTAATTCTATAAGTCTGTGTGCAGATTTTACATCTCTGCTCTTATTGGTCTCAGAAGGCATCTACCCTTTAAGCCCATTTTTAATACCTCCATGAGAATAGAGGCTGAATATCCCCAGCAGAACTTTTGCTCCCTTTCTATCCTCTTTTAAATGTCTTTTTCACCCCCTCTCCACGTGCTGCTTGCCGTTTCCTCCTTTTCCTCCACACCTCTCTCATTTATCATTTCTTGTTGCCCTTCGTTTTGCTCTCAGCCCTCTCCTTTGCCTCATTCATCTCCCATGCCTTACCGAGGTCAGGGTGAAGGGTCAATTGCCCGGGCACACCTCCGAGCCTGTTCTTGAAGGAGCGGTCATGTATCTGAGCTTATCCTTGTGTTTTATTTCACCTGACAACTCTTTTCTACAAGAGTCCTGCACATTAAACCCTCCTTTTACTGCCACCTTGCACATATATTTCTGTATCCATTTCTGTGTAATTGAGAGTTTTAATGCGTGTGGAAGCTTCCTCTTGTTACTGACCTTTGTTTATGTCTCCTCCTCTCCTTCTGTCTTCCTTGCTTGACCTTTTTCTCTCGCTGAATTGTCTCCACCATTGATGGTCACAACTAATAAGGCAATTAAAGCCTAATTAAAGGAGTCTTTTGAGAGAAGGAAGGTCTCAAGCTACTTCACGAGTGAAAAAGAAGAGTGTTTATTTGCAGGCTTCCTAATACTTTCTTACAATTGCCACAAAAAGCCAAGAAATAAGAAAACACTACATTTTTAAGTAATACCCTGTTTTTAGACATTTCAACCAAACTGATTTATAATTTTTTCTATGTGGAAAAAACATATATAAATTTAGAATATAGATATCTGACAACATGAAACAGCATAAAATTGAAACTAAAAAAGATCATTAATCAGTCTGGAAAGGATATGGACTCCAGGAAACCAGTCATCCATCCATTTTTCTATAGTTAGCAAAGGGTTACATGAGTCAAATTTATGTCAACTTCACTGCTGTAACACATTTCAGAAACAAGACGAAGTGCTTTCACCCGGGCCAGGTCACCAGACAATCACATGGCAACACAGAGACACAACAGGAAATCATAAAAGATCTACATTTAAAACACTGCCAGTCTCATTTGCTTCAGCCCAAAAAGTCTTGATGAGATAGTTTACATTATTAGAATAATAATGTAAACTATCACAGCATAACGTGTCCTACTGATGGTCCAATATGGTGGTGGAAATGTCACGATCTTGGTTTGACTTTCTGCAGCTTGGATTAGGCCGTTTGTTGCTACTTTTGCTGCCTTTTGAATTACTCTGATTATCTTTGTGTGATTTCAAAATGAATGTGTTAATCTGAAGGATTTGAGTCTGTCTTTAAAGGAAAAGGCAAGCACTCTGTAAGCTGACAAATACTTCTTGCACACCATCATATGTATTGTGAGGTTCTGCACAGATTCCAGTGTATTTATATAACCAGGATCAGCCCACTCATTGTTGTAAAATTTGCCAGCAAAGATCAAAGATGAAACATGTCTGCCAGGCTACCTCTGCTTGGCACCCTGATGCAAAACCGTGGATTAAACAGGGGAGCAGGAAAGGGGAAGAGGTTCAAGACAAGGCCGTGTGAGGCGCGATGAGCCTCTCTTTGGGAGCTGCTTGTCACAAAGGTCTCCTGTGAATCTGTCTTCTTTTGGCACATCGCACAAGCCCCCTTCTTACATCCTGATGTATACGATTGCTGTTTGCTCTTGTAGTCTGAAACAAAATCTTTACTCCTGATTTAGAAGGCACTTACAATGCATTAGCAGTGTGGTAATTACTAGAAACTCAATTAGAAGAAACCGCTGAAGACCTGAACCAAACTGGAGGGCTTAAGCTGCAACGCTAGTAAATGGATTTGGAGTTAATTTAGTGAGTCAGAGGGTGAAACAGCCATCAGTGATGTTTTAAGCTGCAGCAGCAACCTGAGCGCTCAGAGCTCTCTGTACCGTGGGCTGATCTCGTCTGTAGTCTCAGCTCAGTTGGCATTCAGCGTCACTTTGAACTGAGTGCAGCAATTAAAATGCTGTGGGAGTTTCATTTTCACGTATGCCTCCGACACCCTGCATTCAGCATGTTCTTTTTTTGGTTTATTATTACTTAGTGGGATTTACATGTGTCCAATCTTAGGTTCTCGCCTCATATCCCCTTTGGAATAGCAGTTTTTATATTTTATTCATGAATATTTCTATGTTTTTTTTAATGCCGCAGGGCGTTTTATGACCTGAAGCTGTGCTCCTCTGTTTCCTGTGAAGAACTGCATTAACAGTTGTTTGGTGGTACAAACAAAATATCCTTAATATAAAAACAAGCATTTTAGTCCTTGAAAAATTGATGCCAAGACATAGAGGGAGCAGTATTATTTAGTGCAATAAAAACAAACTTTTCTGGGATCCCTGCAGGATAAAGTTTTATTGGCGACATATTCTGTAAAGTACCTCAAACACACAGTAACTTCTCTGTGCCACAAATAAGTGAAATATATTATAGGCTGATTTTAGCAGCCGTGTTGTGGTTTATGAGTACCTCGGACACCTGCACCTCAGGGGAATGTATTGCAAACCGAGCTGGCATTCCAATATAACACGTATTGGAATGCCATCTAAATCTATGGAGAGAGCAGATGGACTGCACCTCGGAGAAATGGTGGGTGGAAAAGCCTGCCTGTCCCTGTATGTTTACTTCTGAGTGCTCCTAGTAGCGCCAGCATGTGTGTTGGCGTGTGCGTCCATGTTGGTAGTACTGCAGGATCTTGGATTTGGCCTCAGAGTGAAGTTGTGTGAGTGCGCGCGTGTGCCTCGTTGTGTTGTGTGGGCTGGTGAGTGGGTGTGCATGGCGAGAGAACTGCTGTGCCTCCCTCGTCTTGGGACCAGATGGTGACGGAACCTGCCACTGCTCTCCACTGTTTCTGACAGGGAGATGAAGAAACAAAGACAAACAACTCCATAGGTCACCTATTATGCTGTCATTGCTCCTTATCTTTGAGAATGCACACTGTGCCTTTCAGGAATTATCATTTATCTGCATTAAAATAGTTAAAGAACAACGCAGAACTTCAGGGACATCCCATTTTTAATTAACAAGGTTTAGTATTACTTGTGGCTTTCCACAAGGTTTAGAGGTGTATTCAAGGGAAATTGTCAGCATTATTGCTGATGCTCATTTGGATGAAAAGGCCTGGATCACAGTATCCACTCCAATTCATCCCAAGCATGTTCTTTCAAGTTTCAATCAAGACTCCAAGAAGGCCAGTTATTCTGCACAGGTCCAATGTTCCCACAAAGTTGGAAGAATTAAATTCTTGAAAATGTTGCTGCATCAAAAATCAAACCACAATCCCCTGTGGACCAAGCTTCACTCTTGACACCGTGCAGTCATGTAACTATTGACTGATGCTGGATTGCATCAGACGTATCCCATCACTCCAGAGATCAGACCTCCACTCCTGACTCCAGCAGAGGTGTCTGCATCTGATACTTTGCATTTAAATTGGAGGTGTGACACTTGGACGTAGCTGGCCTGACATAGAAACACCATTGCTAGAAGTTTTTCAGTTAATTTGCAGGCTATCGCTCAGAATCCACTGATCCCTGTTTGTCTGGCCAAACACTTTGTATCTTAGTTGCTCTTGTTTCTGATTGCTTCCGCTTTGTTCAATAACCAATAACAAATGAGCATGCAATGTTTTATAATGTTGAATTATAACATTATCTTGCACCGGGTGCATCCTGTTCCAGAACAACTTTCACAGTTTTTGCAGAAACAACATGCACGCCAAGGAGCTTCATTTTATGCACTTGTTAAATACGCCTGCTGGACTGGTGGGAACACCTGCATTTAATGATTTGGAGGAGTAACCCAATGCTACTGGCAACATACTGCAGCTTCAGCAACTGCAGATGTTTGTTGTAAACAAAGTTTCCCAGGTAAGAAAATGTGTTTTTACTTTTCACCTGCGGCCTGTCGGTAATAAACCCCTTGTCATCTGCGAGGGGTTTATTACTTACTTAATGTTATTAATTAAATAACAATCATCGCCAAACTCCCCCTGCATGTTTACCCATCTCATAAAAACTCCTCCTGCGTCAGTGACTTGTATTTTCTCTGTGTCTGTGCTGAATAAACAGTTCTTCGACTGTACTGCAGCTGGAGCTTCATGAGTGAAGCAGCCTAATTATGCTCATAAATTTGACTTTTAGCTGCTTCTATTCACTATTATGTTGTCGCAGACAAGCGCCTGCTAATATCAGGATTTTAGTGACAAATGTTGAGAGAGTTGGGAGAATTTTTGTAGGTAGACCAAATCTTTTACACCTCACTGGATAAATATTCACTTATCAGCTCACATTTCAGATAGTCGTCTTTCTATGTGACTGTTGTTTTATGCATCGACTCCATAGTTCACTATGGCATTTCTCCACTTTCTCTCACACAAGTAAAGTTGAAAACACAGGTGAGAAACGGCTTACCTGTTTACATACATCTACATTCAATCCTGGCTCCACACATGTTAGGAATTTGGATGAACACATGGCAGGACAAAGAACAGCATCCTCCACAAGTGCTTCATCAGCACGGCATGTCACCTTTCCCTTCGATTCAGCATTCAAGCGCATGCTGCGCAATGTGATAAGGACAGGTGTGCACGTTTCACAGGGAGAGCTAATCACCAGCCGCACTCGGCTGACAGGCTGACGCTGCCGTATGATGCTCTTCCTCCACTGTTCTCCATAGAGTGTCTAATTACATGTGAGGCCATGGGGGCAAAATGCTGAATGACAACTAATGTCTCAACAATATTATGCATCCTCACTGCTTGCACACGCGTGCTTCAGTCATCATGTGTTAGAGATTTGGTAAAATCATTTCATTTTAGAACAGAATTGAATAATATTGTTTTGTTAAAGGCAGAAAAATGAAAAGCACAAAAATACAAGATAAGAAGTCAAAGTTATATTAATAGGATTTTTAAACAAAAATAATACATTTTTAAAAACATAATCTACTCAAGATGGTGCCAGTTCATAAAGGTCGAAGTGATGAGGATTGTTTTCTCATCTTGTTGAGAACAAAAAATCTTATTTCCTTCATTAACTCAGTTAAAATAATGCTGACTAATGTTTTGTTTCCTTTAGTTTCTCTAACCTGCTGTAAAATGTGATGCTGCAGACGGACAAGCCCTGTGACGAACAGGACGCGAGACGGAGGCGTCCAAGCCCGTGACTTCCCCTTCTCCTCGCCGCCTGGTGCAGCGGCCAATCAACTGCTCACACAAAGCAGGAATTAGCATATTCCCTGGCACAAAATCGCTCACTTAATTGCAGCTGCACAGAGTCTGTGTTGTGCACGCCTCCTTTCTGCTCTCTCCCTTGCTGTGTTTTTCTCCCTATCTCTGGCTTCTCTAGGTGTTTTTTTTTTGTATTCCTGTTATTCTTTCACGTTTCACGCCATTCCTCCTCCAATCATTCACTCCTCATCAGACAGCAATTGTGTGAGCTCGGTGGGAAAGGGTGGGAGAGCGCAGAAAGAGAGCGATGGGGGCTGGGAGTGTGCTTGGCATGCCGTACTGTAGGAACAAGGTTGTCAGTCTCAAATGATGCTCTCATAATCAGCACATTGGAGCCGGGCTGCAGTACAGAATGACAACATCAGCCTGATGCTGTGCATTTTCACGCTCTCCCTTTTGGCCTGTCAATCTCTCCATTTGTCTGTGCTGCCTGTCGCTGCGTCGCCGTCTCTGTCTTTGAATGGCTTTTTTTTTTTTACTGCACATTTTGTTACTGTGGAAACTTGTTTCTGGTGGTGGCTTCCTTCTGCTTTCATGTCTCGTTCTTCAACATCGTCTTCTTTGCCTTTCGCTGCTCACATCTCATCGTTTCCCGGTTGAGTTTCTCTGCTTTGCTCTCCACTTTCTAGTTTTAATCACAAGAGAACGGTGAAATGCTTCTTAGTTTCACTATATGAAAAATAATACTGTGTTTGAAAGAGAGACTATTCTCATTTTTTCTAAACAGCTTACATTTCCATACAATTACATTAGAAAGTGCATATTCTACTCATGAAAAAACATGGAGGAAATTTCTTCTGACTCTGCAGAAACTGATGAAAAAATGAAAATTAATCGGTTAAAAAACAGCAGAGTCAGCATCTTTCTTTACAAACTCACTGCACCAACTGAAAATGTTTGAAGAATTGGCTTCTCTGTGAAACACTGAACTCATTTTTAGCTGTATAACCACTGTTCCTGGTTGATGTCACCTCACAAGATGTTCTTGTTGAGTCGTCAGCAGCATCTGAAGCCCAGAAGAATAATCTTCCCTTCATCAGTTCACAAATGCTGCTCCATTTCTCTGTAGGCCAATGAACTTGTTCTTCTGAATCATTTAATCTCTTTAGCTCATGTGGATCTTTATAGGGACTTGTTAACTCGCAGTTAACCACAGATCTTCTTTAAACACTCTGGAGCTCAACACTGACTGCAGGTTTACAATTTGAGTTGTCATTTTGTCAATGTGAGTGATAGTCTACCATTTTTTTCCCACATGTTGATGGTTTGGGTTCCCATTTTTCAGGACATGACCTCATTTTAGCATTTAGCGTTTGAGTTTTCTTCTCTTTCATCAGCTTTTGATCTGCAATAAACAGTTTAACTCTGAGAGTAATGCACTATAACCAGGATGTACAACATTTACTGTCTTCTTCCTCCAACAAGACCACTTGTTTGACATATTTTCATTCACATAATAAGCTACGCACCGTTACCTATCATTAATTTACTTAATATAATAATATAATCAGCAATTGTTGAATCTGTTAGTTTTTTCTTACTGTACTGTACTTACTATTAAATTATGCCCATGTAGATAAAGCCTGCATAATATATCATCATCTCTGTCAGTGTGTGCAATATTCACATCACAAAGGACTGTTCAGAGTGCAACGATATTAAGCTAATATATTCCAAGTGTTATAAACTTGCATTTTTCATGCTAATGTAATACTCTGTCTGCTGACAGCAGGTGCTCACATCAGACACAAATCATATTACCCAAAATGCAAAAGGTCACAGAGTGATAGAAAGACAGGAAGAAGAAACTAATACAACTGATAGTCATTACGATATTTACTGATTCTAATTGCCGTTGAAAGAGTTTCTACTATTGTATGTAGATTTACAGTTTGCACCAAAAACAATGATCTGTGAGGTTGGTGATGTTGGATGGCTGTTGTTTTGAACCCAGATTTATCTGTTTAATGCTTTTAAAAAGCTGTTTAGTCTTTGTGACAACAGCAGCATCCTGCGGTACAAACCCTCGTTGTGATTCTAAACTCAGTCACAGAGTCAGAGCCTTCGCCAGCTATCATATTTCAAAGTTTCCTCACCGAGACCCCCTCCTGAACTGTCATATTCATCTGAATCTTCTCTCATAGTATCACACTTCTATATCTGCCTGCTAACTCTATTATCATCCTGAGGCTCACACTCCTATCTCTGCTAACAGTGCACCGCTTTATCTCCCCTGTCGTACACTGTCACAGCTGCGGTGTGTCTGTCTGCCTCTGTTGTTGCTAGTAGTTTGTTTCACAGCACTTCTGTTGTGGTTACAGTGTTTATTCTGCCAGTCAAAGATGAGGCAGAGACAGCATCACTCATCCAAATGTTGTGGAGAGTCGCTGCGTGGAGAGAAAGGGGGTGAAATGGGAAGGAGCAATCACATCTCAGAGTCTCAGGTGGTTTGCACGGTTCTGCGGCTGAGATAAACTCTTACAAAGCGTCTCCGTTCTGCTGGTTAACCCTCAACAGGATGCAAGAGGAATTCAAAAGAGTTTGCATTGGGATAAAAGTGCAAAGAAAGTCGAGTTTATTTACTCAGAGGCGAAGTGCACCGAACAAAAACAAAAGAAGCTTCCATTTTTGTTTCTTCAGCGCAATTTCAACCTGTTGCAATAAAAAGAAACTGAATAAAAAAAATCTTCACATTGTAAAGGAGTTCTTCACAACAAAACCTACCTTGAATAATGTTTTCTTAATTGCACCAAATTAAGAAAATTAAGAAAAAACAGGACTTAGAGCTCAGCAGCTCATAAACTGACAGGTTACTAAAATAAGACAAACTAATTTAATCTTAACTACTGTTATATGTAACTTTAAAAATGCGTATATGCATATATAATTTTTACATACAGGTATTTGTTTAAATTGTTACCATGTCACGACAGTATATTATGACCAGGATAATTGTTGGCCAGGATTTCTGCATTTCTGCAAAATGCATGTCAAAAACTTTTTAAAATAAAAGTTACATAGTGCCGCTTTAATTCTATTATTTTCCAGATTTCCCTCCCCACAAAAAGTTTAATTGAAAAATTAAAAATGACAAACATGTGATTGTCATCCAGTAAATTGCTGTAATCAAAGCTGTTTGGGATCAGATGTCAATGTCAGGAGATTTGATGTTACTTGGCTTACTGACATACAAACAACCACTCCTACGCAACGGCAATTTCTGGCTTTATTTGTTGTTCTGGTGTGTAGAGTATTGGCTTTTCTGAATACATTTTCAAAGCTGCCTTTCAGCAACATGAGGGCACTTTTCATGTCTGTATTCATCCACTGCATCTTTGATCAGACACATGCTGAGAATCAACCTACGCCAAATACTTTTCAAATCTACCTGCCGCAAACTGCTATTCTTATTTGCAAACCAAATCGGTTGTGATTACAGCATGCATTATTACACAACATAACTGAATTTTAATATGATGTCTTCCAGAAAAAATAAATCTGACTGCGATCTTCCCTTTTTCATACTGACAGCCCTGCAGAGACACACATCTGTTTGGCAAGTTGAGGGGGATGGAGAATGTGAGAAATATGAATTTACTTAAGTAAGACAGTCAAAAGGAACATTTTCTGAAAACACAACAAATATATAGTGGATCTGAATGTCCAGCCAAAAGTGTCTGATAATTTGGAGCTTAAAATTAAGTAATTTAGAAACACAAACTGGATGGATGCACATTATAAAATCCACATCAGGTCAACATTATACATACAGGCACAAATATTCAGATAAAACTGAATTTTGATTTGGTTCAAAAGACAAATCACATTCTCTCTGGAGCAATTTTGCAGTAGAAAGGACCAAACTGCTGAGGAAAACTGAGGTAAACTTTACACAGAGGAAATCATAAAAAGTCTACGCAGGTAGAGAACAAAGGAATGAAACGATGAGCAAAGGAAACCCGGAAGCTTTATTCAGAGTTGGGATGAAAAATGACAAAGGAATCAGAGGGAATGGAGAACAGCTGTGACTGGAAGAAATCAGGGAACTAAAATGAGGGAACTAACGTGGTACATAGATCGTTTTTAGGTTTGGAACAAAACATTGACATTTGGCTCATCCAGGTGGGAAGTTGCTAATTTTAGTCAATTTTAAAGGGATTAACTTTTAGCCCACATTGATAGAAAACTGGTTTCTCTCTGGACAGAGGTTCTGGTGTTACTGGTGACCGTTCCTGCATTATTTCTGAACATCATAGGTAATTTCTTTCCATCTCAACGAGGCAGAAGTGTGGAAACTTGATCGGCTTTGTAATATTTGGACCCTGAGATGGACGATAAAATTAAAACTTGTGCTTTCAATTCTGGCTTGAAAATATCGGTTAAAATAAAGGATTGAAAGCTTGAAATTAATATGAGATTCATTCATCACAGAGCTGCTGCAAACGTCTCATCGGCATCGTAACAGATAATTTTTCTGTGGTTTTGTTATCACCTTTTCCACATCTGGCCTCCCAGTTCAGCCTTGTTCATTACTCTTTAAGACATCTTAATAATTCTGGCTATGTGGCATCGGTGTTTAAACTGGAAGGCCTGAACAAATAGCCTCTTTATTATTAATAATGCTTGATGGGGTTTCTGGTTTGGAGCTAAAGGCTCATTAGAACACACTAACTAGTCCCTGCTAGCAGAGACGCATGACTGCCGTTGCTGGTTTCTAATAAAGAGGAGACTAATTGGCTAATTACATTCACAGACAAAGCTTGTGAGTGCATCGCTTATGGACCTCATTTCAAAGGGCCAGATGTTTAAAATGCATGGTGCAGAACCGGGGTCACTCTGAAGGAAGCTGGCTGTATAATGAAGACGGCGCCACAGTCTGTAAAAGGAAGTTGCATTTGAGTCTCTCACCCAAATACGCACCAGGCATAAAACAGCCCTGAATGAAAAAACTGAATGATTATGTTAATTTTTCAGAGGCTCCTCAGAAGTTAGTCCTTTTATTGGAAATGTTCTTCTGACATGGGGCATTTTACCGAGCTAAATAATGGAGAGATGAGGGAATTGCAGCATGGAGACCAAGAGCAAGATAAAAAGAAAGAAGGTAAGAAACGGGGGAACAGTGCAGCTGACCCGACAGGAAGTCTTTGACAGGGACCCACACGGCAGGTAGCAGAGGAGCCACACTCTGACACTGAAACTGAGCGCAGAGTCATCCATCACCGTGGCAACGCTGCCTGTCAGGGCGGCAAGCTGAGGGACGAAGAGGCGGTGCCGGGGCAGATGGGAAGGGAAAGTGAGGCTTGGAGTTCTCCACCGGAGAATCCACGGTCAGAGGAAAAGACAGGACAGCAGCCAGGGTGTGCACTGAAACACACACACACACACACACACACACAGACACACACGCACACACACACACACACACCCCCACAGACACACACGCACACACAGACAAGTCTGAAGCAGGGGTAAAACGCTGCGATGGCCGATGCCCTCTCCTGTCCCTCTGTCCACTGTGCAGAGCGGCTGTCTGGAGGAAGTAGATCTAACCCATTTATCATCACACACTTCCTGTCAAGCCAAGCTGTGGTGAGAGCGAATGTGTTTTTTAATGCATTTGGATGTGCGTGTGTGTGTGAGTGTGTGTGTGAGTGTGTGTGTGTGTCTTTAACTTCTCTCTGTGTGGTTCTGCATGTCATTTCCCATTTCTTTCACTAAAGACATGCAGTGACTGATGATGATTCCTGCAAACTTACAGCAGCACTGGGTCTAACTGGAGAGCATTAGCACATTTATGCACTGCTTGCCTTTTACCGTCTTTCTGAACAGCAGAGGAATTGATTAACGTTTTTGACATCTGACAACATGGTGTTTGCTATAAGGCTTTGGGGCAATCAATAATAATTAGAGGCATTCAAATGCAGTCTGAACTCTTAGTTCTCTCAGGCTTTGTTCTAAAATCACAATAAGTTCACAATTAAAACAGAAGTTCATCACTAATGGGGATTTTTTTTAAACACAGAACATAAATGTTTCTGATCTGTGATTGTCATAGAAAGACAATATTTTATGGAGGATGACATAAACATGTAACTTGGAATCTCTGGATCTTCTGGCAGTTTTTATGTTGACAAACAAGTTATTTTAAATCAAATATTAATTGTGCAGGTCAGGCAGAAAGAGTTTTGACAAAACTCCAGTTAATTGCAGTTAAATTATTAACAGGGCCAGATTGGTCTAAGAAACTTCTTCTTCCTAACAAATGAAATCCTGAAATGTTTGTAATTAACTGATTTAACTGTTAGTGGTCCTAATTGCATGTTAGACTATTAGGACCACTGAAAAAGAAAAAAAATTGACTTTTTTCCACTGAATTCTGATTTTAATCTTGAAATTCTGACTTTAATGTAAGTTTTCTAATAATGTCTAATAATTCAGGTAAATAAACATTCTTACTTCATAATTATGTCAATTATTTTTTTTAGCATACGTACAATTTCATTTGTATTATTTTTATGATTTATGATTTTTTATGTCAGGATTTTTTTCCAAAGTGTTTTTGATTTTTGATTTTTTTTTTAAGGCATAAAAAGAGCAGAACATTTTTTTTTATTCTAGGATTTTATTTTCTAGTTGTAATTTTCTCCAAATCCAAAGTTATTATTTGGAAAATAAATGCGTTGTGTTTTATTTGGCTTAATTGACGTCACAGTATTTTATTTTTTTTTTTTCCTGTGGGAATTTCTTGCTTGTGTCAGAATATCAGATGAGGAGCAGATTATTCCTGACCTGCAGAGGGAGAAAACAGAAAGGGTGGCGCTCTTCTGATCGATCCACCTCATCAATATTAAATCAGCAACACTGGTAGACTACAGCGGGATCGGACTGGGAGGAGAGAGGAGAATAGGACAAGGAAGCAAAGCATTTAGGGCTACAGAAAAATAGAAGTCAGATGTACAGAAGAGATGGAGAGTCGAGCTAAACATCACAAATCAATTCCAGTTACTGAAGAAGCCCCTGAGAGAGCTGCACTGCACTATCCTACTGTAACTACCTCCAAATACAACACAATGAGATTGTGGCTGTGCAATCAGAGCCTTTACTGCACTCCTGTGTTCTATGTGTGCATTAGATGTAGCAGATGGAATAAACGTTGCATCCACAGAAAAGTCCTATAGAAATGTACATATGTATGAATGTGTGCATGTCTGAGTGCAAATCCCAAAAATAGAGCAGGAGAGACTGCTCACATCTGTGACTTCCCAGTCCATTAAAGCTCTTAAAACATCAACTCAACAGGCATCGCTGTGGCCCGCTCCATTACTGCAGCACAAGGAGCGAAGAGCTGGATCACAGTAATCACCTCCTGTTGCTCTTCAGCAGTTCGAGCGACGTTCCCCTGAGGTTACTGTACCTGCAGGCGTGCATCGAGGACAAAGGGTGGCAGTGTGCAGGAAAACAGGCACTTCTGGCTTTTCTGCATTTTATTCATGACCCTGGTGAGTTTCAATAAGACCTGAAACAGCCTGATGATTATATCCTCATTTTTCCCGATGATCTGATTGACAGATCTGAGCTAAAGTTTTCTCAGTTGTACTTTTAAACATTACAAAACCACTGTTTGATTAAAGTTCATGAAATTTCTGCTTTTCTGCAAAAAGATTCTGCTGTTTACCTTCCAAAAAGCACAGCTCAAGGTTAAAGGTTAATTGATGTTGTGCCCTTCCATTATGCTACCTTTCCTAACGCATGCCAGCTTTGTATAATAGATTGCATGAGTTGAAACAAGGCACATTGTCTGGTTTAACAGTGAACTTTTATACCAGACTGAAGTAAATTTAATTTGACTTGCATGAGAGCTGGAGAACATGACAAACGAGAAAGGACTAAAAAAGAACAACATACACTCAAACAAACCTCTCTGTAATTTAAAACATCATGCAAAATTTTACATAAAGTTCCTTGTAGCTCTTGCAAAACTTCATTTCCTGGATTGTTTTGAGGTTTGATGAAATGATTTTAGTTTTATTCTGTCTTCCTGAAGGCTCTTTGTTGTGATTGTTTCTGTTGTACTTGAATTCAGTCCTTTCTGAGTTATTCTGGTTTCTGTCATGTCTGTTATTTGTCAGATTTATTTATTTTTTGCGTGCTCTCCCTCACTCCCCATGTCATTTCCTCTCTATCTCTCTCCTTCCACACCTGCAACCTGTTAGCTAATCAGCCTGGTCTTTTACTCCAGCTTTCTCCCTCACAGTATTTAATGCTTTTCCTGCTTTCACTCCTTGCTGGTTCCTCCTGTTAAATCCTGTTACTTCCTCAGTTCATCCCACTGTTACTTGGCTTCTCTAGTTTTTTATTTTTAGGTTTTAGTAAGTTTTATTTTCATCCCTTTTTCATTAATTAACCAAACTTACTCGCCACTGCCTCCCTGCATTTTACATCCTCTTTACTTTTTTTTCTTTGTTGTACATAGATGTAAAAGTCTGAGGTTCTGGTTCTCAAACAGGAAACATATTTTATCTGAGTTTGCATAATTTTAAAATATTGATTGCAATTTGATTTTACAACTGCAGGCTAAATTTTACACCGACACAATACTATGAAAGGAAGGAGGACTACTGAAATTACACAGTAGAAACACTCACAAATTGATGAAGTTATGCAAATGCAGCAAATATATCTTGGTTTTTAAATTCTAAATTCAACAAAAACATTTTGTAGAGTTTTATTTTCTAGGAATGCATGCCCTTGCTGATTGTTTTCATGAACTCTTAGACATTTTCTTCTTTTAATTTCACAGATCTGGAACAACAAACTACAGTTAAAACATTCTGTTTAAGCACAAAGCCCCAAGATTTTATTATATAGCAGCTATTTTATGTAAATAATTAATGAGCTCCTTGCTGTAATTGTTGTATTCCTAATTACAGCCATGAATTCACCTTTTTATTGACCCATGAGACGTTTTCAATGCTCATAGCATGTATAAGCAGGTGAATTTACCAAATCAAAAAAGTTATAAATTCCTCTAAGAAGAATATTTACCTCTAAATATGGAAGCATTTTAGCTGTAGTCTGTTTTTATTGTTTTTAATAAAGAGTCGTTCAGAAAACATCAAACATTTTCTATGTGCTTGTTTTTTCCCTCCTACCTCGGCGGTTTCTGCTCTAATGATGATACGACCCCCACTGGAAGCAATGTTTGACTTCAAATACAACCACGGGTGCTGCGTGTTTTCTGTTCATGTGTGTGTTGAGAAAACAGACAGACACTAATAACCAGAGCGATAGAATAACTGTTTGTCACGGTCACTGCTTACTCTCTTAGCCTGAGAGCAGCACAGAAAATTACAGTTATTCTCTTAAAACAGTTTGTCACTTTCCTGAGTAACGCTATAATTTATTTGTCTTTTGGAAAAGGAAAGAACATCTTCATTTTTGTGCATAAGCACTGATGCTAATTTAGCAACGCAACAATACATATTGCATGCTTTTCCTTTTGATGCTCTTGTTCTAAATTGTCGTAATGCAGAATTAATGTTTTAAAATATTTGGATGATATTCTCTAATGCTTCATGATCTTTGCAAAAATAATTATGAACAGTCTGCCGTCACCTACCTGCTGCTGGCTGAGGCGCTGCGAGCAAAACATCTTCCATTTGTATGGAAGTCACACCTCTGGATGCACAGCTAATTAGTCTGGAGCTCAGTATGGGCGCACTTCCAATTATAAGTCGATGTGCCCTTTTCATTGCACAGCAGTCATTCAGGGCTGTTGTGTGAGACCCGGCCCGTCTGAGTGGCAGCGACAGGCCAGCCAGAGGTGGGCCATCAGCTGAGAGGTGATGGATGGCTCTTGAGCACAGGGCAGAGCAGGAGCTGCTCAAGTGTGTTTCTGAGAACCAGACATTTAAACCGGTTGCACAAAAACACACAACTGGAGGCAGAGAGAAGACAAACAGCTCAGAATGTATGAACTCTGGTCAGAGATGAAGATCAGGACAACACCAGCATGATTGCTATATTAGTTTTAGTGTTTTTGTATATTTTGACCATAACCTTTCCAGAGTGGAAGGAATGTATAATGTCCAGCTTCAATGTGTATTTTGTGGATGTTAATGTGATTTTCTGATGTTTTAAAGCTGCAGCATGTAACTTTAATTGAAAAAAAATGTTTTTTTAACATCTATGTTGAATCTGTCACTCTGTGGTAACAGCAGAGTTTGAGAGAAAAACAACCAATCAGAGTCAGGGGGAGGGAGTTAGTGCTGTCAATCAGGCATGTGTACTCGCTGCTCACACGCTCCACCTTATTTTTTGGTATGCTGCAGCTTCTTCCCAACACTTGAGCCTGACATTAATGCTAAGGCTAGTTAGCATGGCCACTTAACAGGGAACAATGCCTTTGGAAACCAATTAATTCATCCTACAGACTGATGCAGTGTAGGCAGATTATGGGACCAGTTTTTGAACATTAACATTAGATAATGTTGCTAAATATTCATGATCAACTTTCTTTCAGTTTATGATGAACCAGTTTATACACATAAAGACAAATGAACACAAAGGATTTGCACAAAAAATAGGGGAAATGAAAACCCAGAAATTCACGGCATACTCTATTTAATAAAATTACCAGCTGCTGGTATGACGAAGAAAAATAAAATCTATACATATATATTTATGTGGCCCTTTCAGAACCACAGAGTGTGACCCAAACCTCTGAGATTTAAAAGGCAAAGGTTTGTTTTTCCCTCCTTTCTCTCCTCTTTTCCTTCGTAGGTCAGCTCATTCATCTTCCGGCCTGCAGAGACGTCAGAGTAGGGTACGGTTCAATCGATCAGGAAGTCTAACTGCCCTTTGTATGTGTGCTTCCTCATGCAAGACTGTGCACACAAGAGATCTGACTGGAGCGTTTTATTAGTGGCCACAGGGAATGGCAGCAGTGGCCTTTGCCTTGCATCACTTTGTCACTTTTTCCTCCATCCTTTCTATCTATTCTTCTCACATCTTTTCATTTTCTTTTGCATTTATCCAGCGTACAGTTGCCTGGGCTGTTAATTCCCCCCAATCCCTTCATCCGCTCCACATCCTTCCAGCAGTCTTCAATCTTCTCACTGACCTCTACACCCTATCTAGCTCATCTGCCTTTTTTTCCCTCCATCATCCTCTTCTTTCGCCAGAAGTGAGACGGTTGACAGCTTTATGGCTTTATCTACTGTCCGTTTACCTTTCATTTTCGCTGGTGACATCCAATTAGCCACTTGTCATGAGAGAACGCCAGCTTGTAGGAGGTGGCACAGCGAACAGGGATTACTTTACAGATAACAGTCACCTGAACCTGGAGATGCAGCGAGAAGGCCTGAGCGGAGGAAAGAATCGAACCAAGACTAACAGAGGGATTAACGAGCAGAAGCGACGGGCGGAATGGAGGCAGGGTGATTTTAGGAAGCTGAAACGGGATCTGAGGACGGATGGGAGGGGTTGAGAGAGAGCAGGGAACTTCAGCTGGGCTCCCAGGTGAGACGGTTGCTGGTCCCAGAACAGAAGCTAATAAAATATGCCACAGAGGAAACCTCGAATAGATTCCTGCACATCACGTCTTCCATGCACACAGGATTACAATGCTGTGGTGTTGAATACCTCACACAACCAAAGCCATGAGCTGGACCTGCTGCAGGGAGAAAAAATCAATTAATCACATGATAATTTAAAATGGTCAATAATCCCCACTTGCATTAATTAGTGTTTTTCTCTTTTCTCTCTTTCTGCAAAAAAATTGGACAATAAAAGTCTTCAGTCAGGAGCATTGGTCTCAGCTAGCTCTTGTTTTGAATGATTATTTTGTTCATTTCATTGGCTGTTTCTGTTGTTTTGTTTATTTGGGGTATTTAAAATGTCTTCCGACTCCAGAGTTAATTGTTCATTAGAATTTAAAGCTTCTTGCATTACGCTACTACCTTTAATTGCAGATTGTCTCAAAACTATATAGTCTATCGCGATAACTCCACGGACTATTTAACGTCCTGCAAAATTTCTTCCTGTTAGCAGCAGCTTACCAAAGCAAAAAACATGAAAAGGGAAGAAAAAAAATCCCTATTTTTGCATGTGTGTGTATCTCTGCAGCCACCTGGCAGCAGCTGCTTCCCACAACCTCTCATTGATAAAGGATGAATGACAGTAATTAGGCGAGAGGAGGTAGCTAATAGCTCGCGTGGGCAGAGCCCATACTGTACATGAATTGGATTCTCCATTTGAAAGTTGGTGAAGACATTTGACTTGAGGTGTCAGCTATTTAAATACTCCAATTAGAAATCAACTGTCTCAGCTTTGCTGTCTCCCTCATGCTGGTTAGAGTGGATGGATCAGAATAAATGTTGCATGCAGGGGTTCTCTCTAATTTGTTTCTCCGGTTGCTCAAATTTATTTGAAAAGTTTTAAAGTTGCTAGAAATTAGAAGGAAGCAGAGAAGCTTGATCCAACCAACTCCTATTTTGGTCGATGATTGAACTGTAAAAATGATGGAAAAAAGATTAGCAACTTATTTTATTTTTAATTTTTTTGGCAGGCTATTAAAATATAATAATAGGATAAGCATAATTAAAATGGGATGTTAATGGTTGCAATTACAGTAATGAGATTTAGATTAAAGAACAGATTTTATCTAAGAAAACCTGAGCCTATTAAAGTCCTAGAGAACAAACGACAGCAATAAATTACATAATCTACCAAATTTATATGAGTGTATATAAGTGCATTTTAAAGCAAACATGAATAAGATGCCTTGGATTCGTCAGATTTCGCTGCAAAATCAAATTTATGTTATACTGTTGGATCCAGAAATGTCCCTACAATATATTAAAAAACACAGAAAACCTTCTTTTCTCATTTTTTTAGCTTTAAATCTGCTATGCTCACTTCAAAAGACTCTTTGTTGTGGCTTATTTGGAAGATGCATTTGTGTTTTATCCTGATTTTTCCTCTAAACATTCTGACATTTAGTAAATAGAAATGATTGTGGTAATCATAACTGACCTAAAACAGAAAAAGCTGAGCCTGGTTCACTGAGGTCAAACATTAAGAACAAAAGATTGCTTTTGCATTTATTTTCTTTTGCAGCATATGCAAAATATTTTCTAATTCACCCTCTAGGAAACGAAGTGCTGGGGTGTTTTTAAAATTGGTTTCCTATTTTATTGTAAATCATCATGTAACTGGATAAAAATAGCCTCACAACAAACACCACACACATTCATTACACTTAGTTCACAGAACAGAGAATTGCCAATTATTTCTAGTGCAAAGCATGATTGTGTTTTTCTAATTTTTTTTTTTTTTTATCACACTTGTTTTTCTGTGGTATTGTTTACTGCTCTGGTGCAGCAGAATATCCAAACCATATGTGAGAAGACTGCGAAGGTTTTTGAGAAACACATGGAGACAAGTTGTCTCTTTTTGAAGCACCAATTGTAGTTTATGGAACAAAACTGCAAACTTATCTGGTTGAATGCAGAATGCAGACAGACTTATGATGGGGAAAACTGGGCCGGTCACCCTCACCATCCCTCCTGATAAAACACGATCTGAGCTCGGCGACTCCGTTATTGATTATAACATAGAACAAGATGCATTGTCTGAATGAGGCAACAGTTGGAGAATTACACTCCATTCTGCTCAGATCATAAGCATGTTTTTTTCTTTTTTAAATTAATCTCCATCAATCGCAATCACACAGAGTAAATATTGAAAAAAATTAAATTCAGCATAGTACTTGCTACAACCGTCGGATTGTTTTCAAACTTGCTTTTTTGTGTTAATCCCAGTTGTTTCCTATTAATCTCACCAGATAGTGTCAGTCTTTAAAATGCCGTGACACCTGGAAATTTTAGTCCTTTAAAGTTTTAAAGCACTTTTCTTTTTTTAAACACTCAATCTAGAAACTTTTTTAACTTTTTGAAGATTTTTTTTATTAGAAACGTACAGTTGTTGAATAGGAAATGCATTTTTATCCTTTTAAGGTCTAGTTTTAGTACAAATCTTACCTATCTAAATTAAGATCTATTTAAAGTTAACGTAATTTTTATGCAGTTTAAATTACTTTTAATCTACCTCATTTATTCTGCACTGAAATATTTGTGGAAGGTCAGTTTGCAAGGAGTCGTAACAATTTGCAGCATAACAGTTTAATCCCTCCTGCTCTGTTCACACAAGCCGCCGTCTGCTTTGGCTGATTAGGGGCTGAGAGGACAGAGCAGAAACATACATAACACATAAAACACCATGTCAGGGAAAGTTGTTACGGGAAAGGAAAAAAAGCAGAAAAACACAGAACCGGGGACAGCTATTACGGCGCATAATGGTTAGGCCACAGTTGAGTGAAGAGAGGTGCTGAGTGCACTAGAGTTTTATAGCAACATTACTGAAAGGATAGCTCAAGGTCACCCAAAGCAGGCATGAGTCTGAGGCTTTTTCAAGTTTTATTAGGGCGTCACAAAAGTTATCGCAGTTACTTGTGGAAGGTTTAGCGTTCTCCTTGTGCCTGAGTGGGTTTTCTCCAAAAATCATTTTAACTTTTATGTGTAAAATCTGTTAAATCCTGATTCTGCAAGAAAAAACACTCAAATACCTTGACATACTGTCCTTGTTATGTTTTATCATCAGAGTGTTTGATACAAGGTATTGTAAAACATACAGCTTTTGTATTGAAATTTCCACATTTTGCCACATTGCAAAAACAAACTTCCGTGTGTTTTATGGAGACTAAATCATCTCGTCCACAGAAATGACAGACACAGTACCTGAAAGGAGACTAAACCAAACTAGGCATAATGAAAAGTGATTGGTGTTTGCTAAAATTTGTGCCCACAATGCGATCGAAGCAAAATCCTGGAATCCAACAATCTGTTTCTGTTTCTCTTTCTAAAATAAATACAAACGTTTCTGCTTGAGCTCTGATGTGTTTCGTCCTTCCGCTGGAGAAAGAGCATCTTTCCTGATGATACACATGACTTAAGATTCAGGAACATGAATTAAAAAGCAACTCTCAGCATTCTGCAACTCTCCATAAGTGGAAGTATGACAACAAAACACGGCTTCTTAGTTTCTCTCCATTTAGTCCGCTCTGATTGGCAAATGACGTTGCCATGGCAACTCAAAACTATCCTATTTAGTGGTTTAAGTGCTTTAAGCTGATCTACATTCATTGCTGCAGCTGGCACTTGTTGTACTTAAAGTGTAACATAAAGAATGTTGTTTAGGCTTCATATATGCTTTATACTATAAAAAGGGGGAACGAATAAACCAAATCACAGAAAATATATCAAAATGATCCATCAGAGTTTCAACTTTCAAAACATTTCTAGTATTTTATTTAATGCTTATCAACCATTCAACTGTCCACGTCGTAAATTCAGCTTAACGGTTTTTAAAATCAACATCAAAACTCAGCAAAGGAAGTCAAGGTAAGTAGTTATGTTTTCGTAAATGCCAAATTATGTTTCGCAACAAAATCCAAAAATATATGTGCCCTGACCTGAGCTGTGCCACATTATGGCTGTAAATTAGCTTTTCGTGGCTGGATGGAGGATGTGTGGGCTCTTTGAGCTCAGCAAAGCTTCAGCAGGGTGTCAAGTGGATGATCAAACAGCCAGGTCTCCTTTAAAGCCTCCAGAAAGTCTACTGTAAAATGCTTTGAACACTGAAACACATTATACACTCCATCAAGTGGTCTAGTGGGAATCACATGCTCAGACATGTACGCAGGAGACAGAGTCTGTCTGCTAATTGCTCACTCACAAGTAAGGAATAATGTCATTTTCATTACAGCTGATATCAAACATAAAAGAATCGTTAAAGTCTGCTCAGATGACAGTCGTCGTTAGCACATGTGGTTCTGTTGGACCAGTCAACGCCAAGACTGACTTCAAACCTGTCACAGTTTTGACTTAAAGGTCGGGCTTCTAAGACATCAATAAAGACAAAGTTCTTTTTAACAGTTCTGAGAAAAACCGACTGTCACATCAGGACAGAAAGAGATGAGAGATTAGATATGAATAAGTCAAAACACATTAGGTCTGGAGATGGAAATGTGTGTGTGACAGATAAGTGTGAAGAGAGTCTGAGTAGCAGAGGACGTGGGCTAGCAGGTGAGAGATCTTTTTCATTTCACAGTTTCACACATTATAAAACGCTCCTGTTTGTTCTTGTTGGTTCGCCGTTAAACTCTTTTGAGCTGCCACACTTCAATCTCTGAGTAGGCAAAGAACTGGATTCATTTCTGGAGCCTCTTTCCTCAGAGGCATTTAGACTCAAGGCATAAAAACTAAACAGGGTTGAAGTGGTACCTTCCAAGCAACCGGATTATAAAGTGTGGTGTAAATGTTTCTTTTAGAAAAACATTGAAAGTCTTGTTGAAAATCAGTCAGATTCAGTGTCAGAAAGATTCAGTAAACAATAAGTTGCTGTTGATCTCTCCAAAAGGCATTTTGGGGAGAGAATACAGATGAGCTGAAGTGGACACATGATCCAAAAGTCACATTTTTGTACTTCCATTTGGGTTTCTACTACTTCTAAAAAAAAAACAAGCGCTTAAGAAAACCACCCAGCCAGTTTTTGGTAACAAGTTAATGTTTTTTGGTGACTGGAAAATGAGCCATTTAAAAAACAGTGATCCTCACCTAGCTGAGTTAAAGCATGTTGTGTCAACTGGTTTCACAGTTGTACAATGGCTGTTGGAAAAGACAAGAGTTTTGTTGTTGATTTACTATCCAGAAACCTCTTGCTGCTTTCTTGTTAATTGTGCAGGAGGCTCCACTTCTGCTGGTCAAAGATGTTTCACATGTCAGTGAAAACGTTGAGTTTAAAAGAATGAAATGTATCAGTCAGACTCTGATCTCTTTAGTATTCATAAATTATGTCAAAAAACCAACAAAATACACAACCATAAACAAACTAAAGAGCAGAGGTCTTCATTCCGATAACCAACATGTGACGTGCGTAAGTAAGAAAGAGGAAGAAAAAACATGGTTTTCAAGTATTTTAGAAAAAAATCTAAAAGATTTTGAGTGCATCTGACTTCAGCATTTTTTTTATTTCAACATTTTTTGTGGTACCGCCGTTTGCAGTCCAAAATATTTCAGTGTCTCTGCAGCTTTGCGTGTCTAAAGACTCCAGATTGGTTATTGATCATCTGTGAGCATCAATATCCAAGCGTTGCCACGAATTCTCAATCAAATTTAGACGTGAACTCAGACTTGGGTGTTATTGCTGAAGAACAGTGCTCCCAAGTCATAATGCAACCACCACCGTGTTTCACAATGGAGGTGATTTGTTCGGGGTGAAGTTCATTGTTAGATTTTCACCACACAGCATTTTCCATGTAGTAGTTAAAAGTTTTATAATGAAACATTTGAAGTATAATATGCAATCACACTGAGCTCCTCTGAGCCAGTTCTCTGTAGACCCACCTTTCACTGCAAGTTCAAACTTTTCCCAGCAGTAAAATGTCTTTTTGTGACTTATTCACTGTTTATGACCAGTTCATGTAAGAATGGAAATGAGAAGCCCATTTCCAGCCTGAGAAATTGAGGTTCCTAACCTGATAATAAGGTTGTGTATGTATTTGTGTGGGCTTTTATGTCAGTTTTAACTGCAGGGCTAATGATCACGAGCAGGAGAATGTTTCCTTATCACTGCTCAATAAATCTACATATTGTTGCTGAGTCCACAAACCTGAACTCTCATCCACCGTAAACGGTACATTTAAAAGACTGATAATCACAGTGGAGTCATTAGTTCCACTTTTATAGACCCTACATTTGCAGTGTGGGTATCCAAGTCATTAATATCCTGATGAAAAAAACAGAACCAGTTACTCCTAAATTCTTAACTTTAATGATTAAAATCCTCCTTCACCTTTTTTCTACCTCGTTCCCTTTGCTTTCACTCTGAATCTGGATGAAAGCTGCAGAAAGGAGAGGAGATCCGCAAACTCACTCACACTAACAAAAACCCCTTGGTTGTGTGAAAGGATTAATTCAGAACTCCCTCATCTCGACTTTATATTTATATATATTTCCATCATTACATTTTCTATAACTGGTCAAAACATTTCAGTTCAGCACTGAGTTGCATTAAACCAGCAAATCTCACTTTTAGAATTGATCAAATAAAGTTAATTGTAACAGAAAATGACTTATCAAGGCGTTTATGTTGCATGTCAAGTAAAACTGGCTTCATTAAAACATATTCTAAGAGGTATTTTGTCTTATTCCTGCTCTCTACATTAACATTTTGATATTATTAAGTGTGCATTCAAAACTATAGAAGGACAATATCACAGTTTTGGGAGCAGAAGCTTAACTGACCCCTACAGGAAAGATTCACAGCACCTATTCAAAACTGCTTCATCATATGCAGCGTTAATTTAAATGTCGTTTTCAATTACTCGCATGGTGGATTTTCTCTTGTTTCTTTCCAACGAGGTTGAACTTTCATCACAGTTACAGTGCAGCACCACAAAGTTTGGATATTCAACTCTTGTGGTCTTAAAATTTGCAAATTTTGATCTGGATGTTTTTTCTGCCACATCAAGATTCGATCTTTTGTAATTCAAATGTACCCACTAAAATCAGTAAATATTTTCTTTTTGTTGCTTTAAAGTTTTCAAAATGAGCCAGTGGACATTCTGTGACTGTAAACTGGAAAAACAAGGAAGACTGAAAAAAGAGAAATAAACATTGATCCATAGACGGATCCATGTCTGAAAGAGTCAAACGGACGAGAGGTGAGGTTCAAACTGAGCAAGAGAGACTGAATCTATGTGGAGCAAAACTGTCAAGACGGAAAAAAATTAAATTTGTTTTTAATCACAAAGCCTGTACATTACTGATTCTGCAGACAGCTTGTTAACTTCGCCGCCTCTCTGTCTTTCTGTTCTGGAGCAATTAAACCAGACAATTGCTCCCCTGGAATTGCCTGTCTGGAAGAGGCTTGATGCCAGCTACTCAGGAGCCAATATGCCTCTTGCTTTTTACAGCCGCGGGCAAGTCATGCTTCTCCGACGTGATAACATGAGTGGCCAAACAATAGCGCCAAGTTTCTGCCAATCACAGTCACAGTCAATCACACGCCACCGGCTCTCCATGAGAATTACAGCAATAAGCACACAACAGTTATAAACTTTGAAAAGAACAGGATTCTGACATCTGTTATTGTTGTGAGGAGACAGCAACTTTCAGAGTCGAACACAAAGGCAGTCACATGAGAGTGACTAAGTCAATGCTGAAGACTCTGTCTGTGTTGAATAACTCCCCCCGAAGCTCCTGCATGCAAAACTCTTTCAAAGATCGTGTCACAAAGTTTAACCTCCCATCGAGCCAGAATTCTGCTGACTCTCGTGGGCAGAGGTTTTTCTACGCTGCTGCTTTTTTTCCCTCCTTCTGTTTGTTCGCGCCTTGTTAGAGTGGCTGAGAGTGGAAAATAATAATATAAAAGAAAGAAGAAGGAAAAAAAAAACGTGAAGCAACACTTCTTGACAGGAACCAACAGCTGTCAGAGGGACTCGGCAGCAAAAACAAAATGCAGTGCTGTTTTAAACAGGGATGGAGAAACATCTTTTGTTTTCTGGTACCTGACTCCGGTACGGATGAGAAACAAAGCAGAAGCTGTGACAGAACTGGGCTGATTGAAGGCTTGGGAGAAAAATAACATTTGCAGGAAGGTCTCCAAAGGTTCCAGGAACAACTGGCTCTAACTCACCATTAAATACAATATGGAAATCTTTTCTAACAAAGCGTGCTGTTTTGGCTTTTTCAGTTTGTAGACAGTATGTCAGTCTGACTATATCAGCATTGCACAGGCCTCCTCTGTACCAGCGGCAAAGCTTGATTTAAGCTTCTCTGTTGAATCTATTCCATAGCTGAGATATAGTTTAATCTGCACCCTTCCAGAAATACATCTAAATGCTGTAGGAAGACTTTCAGCATGAACTAAAGTTTGTCCACTTGGTAGGTAGTATTCAAACAGTGTTAGAAATATTTTTTTTTTCACATATAGTCCACATTCAGTTATCAAGTTTACTCCAAACTCCAAACCTGTCTGTGCAGCGAAGTTTTATAGGTACCTGTCCAGACTTTTGGTGTGTTTACAAGGAGGAGAAAAAGCATTTGCCTCCTTACAGACTTCTGTTTTTGTATTAAGTTGTCACATCTAAATGTTAACATAGTTACTAAATGAGTCATTATTTTTACCTTTCTGTGGTTAGGTCTGAAATTCAAGAGCAAACTATGGAAATTGCATCAATCAGCATGGAGTTACAATCCATTTCTAAAGCTTTGGGATTCTGGTGAATCACACACGTCAAGTAAGCAGAAATCTGTTTTTGACAGCCCTCATGAAATTACAGATCTGAAAAAATGTAATGAAATGTATTCAAAAACAGCCTCAGATGAGGGAATTTAACCTTTAAACATATAATTTAATAACGTCCAAGTTTTACTTGAGTGAACTTTGCAGGCTTAAACACGGCATTTTATTCAAGCACTTCAGAGTAACGCATTTAAAAACTCACCGAAATGAGCAGGTTTTGAATCTGCAGCAGAGAAATGATCAATTTCAGAAAAATCCATCTGAATGTCAGACTGGGACAGACACTGAGATGTAATGCAATAACTGTCCACTAGGGGCGTAACGATGCTTCCAGTATGCAAGAAAGAAAACTTTTTTCATGAATATTAAAGAATCGTTTTCTTAAGACACGCCCCTGAATCTTACTGAAAAGTTACTTTTAAGTTAGTTTTGTCTAATTTCAAGTGTGCAAAGTTATTTGCACAAAAATACTTCAATCAATTTTATTTATAAAGTACCCTTCAAAGTAAAAGCAGCTCAAAGTTCTGCACAGATCAATAAAAACAATCACAATTGTGTTTTTGCAGAGCTAATAAGTTATTCCCTGCGTCTCAGTACTAATAACTAATATCTCTATTAGTTAAGATGTGGAAAAAGGGAAAACAGTGAGAGTTTTTGGGGAAAAAAACAACACAAAATTACAACACTGAATGGCGTAATCTCTGGGTGGTGAGGAAGGAGGAGAGAATTAGCATGCTTCCCAGTGGAGCGAGCAGGTGACTGACAGATGGAGCTGGGCTGGCCGGCCCGCTGACCAGCTGGTTCTGCTCTGCAGGTCGGCCACTCTCTCCCTCCGCTGGGCCGGTAATCCTCTTCTGCCACTTCCAGTCACAGCTCTGACCTCGTGATCACGCGTGACTTCCCTTAGTCACTTGCTTGTGACAACAGTGTGCCTCGTGCAGAAAGAAATGTCTTCTGCTGCATTGAAGGGAAGTTAAAAAATGGGTGTGAAAGCTGTGAAACAGATCAATCTGAGCTGAGAGATAGCGATATGATTTGTGACAGCATGATCTTCCCTGACATGATTTTTCTTTCACCGACCTCCTGCTGGGTCGACACTAAGCTCCCAGTTTCACTGCCACATCCTGATCTTTTGTGCCCAACCTTTCCTCTGTGGCTTCCGTTGAGTTTATTTCTTCTTGCATCAGGTCTCTTTTCTTTCTTTTGCCTCTGTTCTCTGCACACTCCGACTTCCCTTTATACCAAAGCCTTAACTTTTTCTAAGAAATCATCTGTCTGTCATCTTAATGACGCATTGCCTGTTATTTTTGAATTTGAAATACATAAATCTTCATTCACCAGATCCATTTTATGCAATCATAAGGTGATAAGAAAACATGTAGCAGAAACTTAGAGGGGCAGATTCATGAAGCTGTGTCTAAAGTTAAGTTTGTGTAACTGGAAAATCTATTTTTAAATTTGAAAATCTAAAAATTGTATATATGAAAGAGTAAATAATAGTCTGGATCCTTATAACATCTTTCAATAATACTTTCGCTTACTTTATAAATGCATAAAAATAATGCATGCACTTCCAAATTATAACAGATTTATTACATTTAAGGACACAAAACTTTTTCTACCTCTAACTTATAAGAGTTAAGAGGATTTTCTTACATCTTACTCATCCTTCCACCTGGAAGTGAGTTGGAAATTTACCAGTAAGAGAAATGAGACACCATATGACACTAATATCTACGGTGGCCCTGAGGTGCAAAACACTACAACATTAACAAAAACACAACAGGGCCACCGTAAATATCTGCCATAATTCAACATTTTACAAATAACCTGTTTAAATATCTATAATGTTTTCCTGGTTTACAAATTTGAAAAATATTATTCATGAGTGTGTCTTTGTATTTTTCTCTCACGATGCTGTGAAGTAAGAATGAATGAAATTGTTTAACCATAAAAACAAGAAAAGCTGCATTTCCCTTCAACACATAAACTGATCGATGAACATTTGCTTTTCTCCGACATCATGTCAAAGTGTGATATTCTTGTCAGTTTGCTGGTGCCGCCTGTGGGCAGGAAAGGTTGGGAGCGTGTCGACCGAGGGCTGATGTGACCAGAACAAGGTTGGGCAAACCTTGAAGGGAAGCTAACTGACCAGCCGCGTTTAACCAGCCGTGAAAGACAAAACCATCAGCACAGGCCTGAAGACTGACAGATGCATGCACTAATTTTGGACAATAATTATGCGCTTGTGCATCAACACTTCCATACATAAAGAACAGTGAGATGAGAACAACCAGGGGCTCTGCCGGTTTGAAGTCACGCACTCATTAGCCTTTGCATAAGTGTCTGTGCTTCCTCTCCTACCAAATGTACAGGCAAAGGCTTCTGGAGGTGGGATGGGGGGCAAACAAGCTGCGTGACAGAAGGGAATAATTTCAGGGGCAGCACAAACAAAATGTGTTTTGATGTGAAAGATTGCCTCGTCTCCAAGGGGCTGTTGGATCTTCTAGAAAAGGGTTACAGGCGCAGAACGCCTCATCATTTATGTGGGGACAGCTTGTGGGCGGTTCTTTGAGTCTCTTCATGTTATGAGGAGTGAAAAAATTGCTTGTGCCATTCACACGTCTTTGTGGCGTCCTCATTAAAGCCTCTAAAGTCTCTGAATATGAAAGCGGGAATCCGGCGATCTCACTGTCATCCATCATTTATCAATACTGCTGTGCAAAAATAGAAACGGCCTAATGAGTAAATATGGTCCACCTGTCTGTGACTTAACCTAAACGCACAACAAGAATTTGAGTGAAAACATCAGTGAATGTTTTCTGCAAAACGTTCACACCAGACATGAATCAGGGTTATGTTAATAAAAATCGTGCAAAATGTTAAATGAAACATTTTTGAGACACCATCCCCATGGTGAAGCATGGCGGAGGCATCGTCATGATGTGGGGAAGCTGGACAGAGTGGATGGGAATCAGCCATACAGGATCCATCTAATTTATTTGGGCATAATTCATTTTCAAAATAAGAATAAAAGAGATTTTACTCTAATTGAATCTTTCAGAAACATCTGGATAAAGATTCACACAAATTAATAAGGGTACAATAATTTTGTGAAACATGCATGCTTCTTCTCTCAGATACAATCCAATTTGCAGTTTTAAAATATCAAAATTTGGAAAAGTATTCAAGCGGTACAAATTGTTTCTCAAGGTGCTGTATATGTAGAATAGCTGCTTTCATTTGTTTATTTATTGCATCACCAAGGCAGCTACATGAAAAAAACTCTTATTTCATGCCACGTCATTGTCTTTGTTGCCAGCTTGGAAAGTTTTATCTCCGCAGAAAAATTACAACCATGTGAGCGAACGGACTTATCCAGACTCGGTCTCCATAATTCACCAGGTACCAACACTTTCTCAAGGGCAAGTTTGGAGCCTCACCTTCAACAACAGCCAAAGAACAACACTTGCTTTCAATTTATGGAGTTCAGTCACTGCACTGTTCACCTTCAAGGTACAGAGGGTTTGAATCAAGAGGTGCTCAACCATGGCTGCCTGCCTCTGCAAAAAAAATCCATTCTAATTCATAACGCAGGTGAACGAAAGTGCACTTCTATTAAACTGAAAATGGCAAAACAAAATCACTTTTTTGCCACTAGCTAAGAGAGATTAGGGAAAGTAAATGAAGAACTTAGTGAGGGTGATTTAATTGAAATCCTGCAGATGGGTGGAAACACTGAAAAAGTTGAAAGCAACAACAACAAAAAAAAAGTGCCTCGAATGTCATTTCTCTCTCACTTTGAAACAGAAGGGCATCCTGAAGTTTTAATGTACCACCTTGATGATTGGTTTTCAATCTTTAATTAAAACCTTCACACGCTTCAAGGCACAAATCTATGATTAAGAAATATTTCTCTCCACCGGTCCTAGTTTTCCCGCTTCAGGCTCGCTCGTCCATTTATTTACCACTGCCATGCCCATTTTTTTTTTTGCTTTGTTTACATAAAATAAATGAAATAGAGTTGAAAATACAAACATAAAAGCACAGTAAAAACAAGGTAAATTACACAGACATTAGATGGTAACTCATTAACGCAGGCTGGACTTACAAGGGAATAACGCTTCAGGCTTAATAGTTTAAGATTAGCAATAAAAGGAATTCTATGTTAATCTCACTCCTAGAAAAAGCTTGTTGCCTAAGGAAGTGATGTGGAAAAATACATCCAAATGACTGCATTCATGAGCGACTTTAACTTTTTTGAGAAACATTGAAGTTAGGGTTTTTTTTAACTTAAGCAACTTGAACTGAGTGCAGCTTTCTGTAGTTGAAAACACCCACATTAAATACCACAGCTCTCACATAAACATATGCCTCTTGCATATGTTCTATGATATGCAGGGTCTCCCCTCACACTGGCACACAAGATGCTTAAATTGAAATTAAACACTCAGGAGGATGAAATGAGTTCCACACTCCTGATCCCAATGAACAAACTGTATCCAGAAGTGTGTAAATCAAAACTGAAACATGTCAACTGGCCAACAGCGAGCTGGCCAGGTCAAATGTCAATTCATTTTTTGGTTATTTTTATTTAAAGCTCATTTTCCCACCGTTGTTTACAACCTCCAACAAGCCTCTCCTGACTAATATTATCATTAATACACACTTTATTGAAAAAAACTCCACATCCACCAACAGAATTATAAGTATGAATGATTTCATCTGGACACATCATCAGTGATGTTCCTGCAATCATTCGGTGTTTTGGGTCTTTCAAAAACTTTCACCCTTATCCAGGTGACCCAGCAAAGGTTGATTAGTCCCCAGATTGTGGCTAAATAGCTGCAACAATCTTTACCTCGTGCAGGTTAGATGGTTGAGGAAAAGACAAAGATTAAATGAACTTTCTCTGGTTTCAGAGAACCAGAAATGCCAGTTAAAACTGATGATCGGGAGCTTTCTTGTTATTGTACTGACTTTCAATCCCAGCAGCTATTAAAAATGTTATTTTTTTTAGCGTAGCAGCCTCAGCTATTTATCCACAGTATGGGCTCTGGTAGCTTTTTATTTGTTTGTATATCTGGCCCATTAGCACAGTAATAGAAAGAGTCACATGTTCCAACAAATCAATAAAACTTATTTTGCTCGCTGGCACATGTGTATTTCAAATTACAGCTGCTGCATATGCTGACAGCCTATCAATTGATCCGGCCATTTCTGCAGGGCATGGAGTTTACCAGCAGGCAGAGCGCCAGGCCTCAGCGCCGAGGAGCTGATCGCTTACAAAATGAAGAACCAAAAAGGCAATCGAAATCCAGCGCTGTGACACATGCTCAGAATGCACTTAAGCCTCTTTTAGATGTGAAATATGAAATATCAAGTGCTTCATCATTTTTTCAAAGCAAAAGCATTCAGTCATTGAAATGCTTTTGTAAATGTGTGGGTCCTTGGCATGCCAGTCAAACAAATCCCTCCAGCCATCCATACATCTCTATAAAGTCTAGCAAAAACAGTCAAAATAGACGCGTTATGGTGTTATTTTGTAAATGCTAAATCCGGCAAACATAGAAAACATGTTCCGCAGTCATTCATAAACCAGACTATAAATATGTAATGTTTTGCATCATTCAGTGACAAGTGTTAAAACTCAAATTGAATTTTATGCAGTTCAATGCATGGGAAGTGGTGGGCTGCTGTGCTCCAAGCCCCCTGGTGGCAGCTGATAGGTACAGCAGCTTAGCTCAACAGAAAATTGCACTTAAAAAACAATTAAAACAGCAACATCAAAGAACATAAAGTATCTAGATGTTCATGTAGTGAGTTATAAAAAGAAAACAACTGAAACAAAGTACCATGGGAGCACAGACAGCTCCTACAGGAAGGTAGAAAAGCAGATGTATAAAAGTCCAATGTTTAAATTTAGTCTTTTAAACTCTCTTCTCCCTATTTATTGATGTTAGCAACCGTTAAGCAGGTTACCATTGCTTTGACATATTTCCAGGTTATTATCTCCCCTCCATTTTAAATGTTCCTTCAGAGAGCTTGAGCTATTTGTTGGAAAATAATCAAACCAACATGTAAATTCATTTCTCATTAGACCTCTTCGTCCACTTTTTAACATCAACAGCAAATCAGCCTGTCACAGAGCACTAAGTCAATGCATTTAAGCATCTAGACATGATGAAGTCGGCTCTGAAATTGAACCAACCATCAGAATGGAAAAAAAGCAATTTCAGTGACTTTGAATGGCTGTCAGCAGGGGGCTACTCTAAATATCTCAGAAACTGCTGACATACTTGGATTTTCATGCATAACCATCTTCCTGTTTTGCAGGGTAGCTTAGAAAAGAAAAATTGCCTACAGAAGTTGGATTGGATGAATAATTTTGAAAAAAATTGATTTGTCTCGAATTCAGCTGCATGTCCTGCATCACTGGTTCTGACTGGTGATGATGGTATAAAGGTGTGGAGGATCGCTGAGTACCAGGTGAGTATCCACAAACACAGAGAGCTGCTTTACCTTGGAGTATTTTGGTTCTGCTGCTGTGACAAAAAGCCATTTGCTGTGTTTTCACACGCAGCTCATTAATTAACTTACAGAACACGACGGAGACAAGACCAAACATGGTAGTCTGCAAGACGCAAAGCGGGGTGTGACTGCCGAAAGGTGGAAAGGTCACACACTGTCCGAGTCTCTCTCTAATGATGTTGCTAACTGGCTCAACAAGGCCGGCAAGGAGAACAGCTGACGCAGTCGAAAGGGAAAGAAAATACCACAGCAGAGCTTCGCACCTTCCTCTGTCTGCTTCCTTCTCCCTAAGATTAAGTTTGCCCCACTAACTCCCACTCCTAATTCTCACTGATACAGTTCCAATTAAAGCTTAATTATAAAGTAACTTAATCCATTTGAGAAATACACACAACATTACATATTCAGACTTTCACTTGGGATCCAGGAGTTTGTGGTTAATGATGATGTACAATCTAATAACAGATTTCTGCTTCTGTCAAATCACACACTTATTAGCATTCATATGCTTGTCCAATTAAACCCTCTGATTAATGTGCCAATCAATTGAACTTAATGATTAATGTTACGAAACAATGTAGCATAACACTGATAAACTTCACTCAAGCAGCAGGAGCTTCTTGTTAGACAGACAAGAGTGGAGCCGACTGTCAGTGGAAGCAGGGGGAGGGATAATGAGGAGAAATGGTCAAAGGAGGCAGGAAATGAGGTGAGAAGTGGATCTACAGGCGCATAATAACACAATAATTGAGACTAAAAGAAAAGAAATAACATTTTTATCCCTTCATGTAAAATATGACATTTTTCTTGTGCCTTGAAACGTCTTTTTAATTTAGTCACAGTAGTTTTTACCACTGTGAGACACAAAGACTGGTTGTATTTCACCTTTCAGCAGTTCGGAGGAGCATCAGCCTGATGAGCTTGTATTTCACTCAGGGAGCAGAAGCACCTTAGCAGCAATATGCCACTTCATGGAGTCATGTTGCTTCAAGGACTGCTGCGGTCAGCAGCTTCTGCACACACTGTGGTCGTCCTACATGGGCAAATAAAAGGGAATCAAACTAGTGGCCTGTCTGTGTCAGACAGCGTCCAGCTGCGCTGACGGCAAATACTTTTAAAACTCAGCATCCTGCAGCTCAGCCTGTTTCATATGTAGCGCTGAGGCATGATCTGGATTATTTCCCCTGTTGTCATTGCAGAACATTCGCTGGATTTCAGTTTTAAACTTTATGCAACAAACATGCTTGAAAACTGTAGCTGTAAAATGCGATAAAATAACACGGTTTTGTAAAAGTATTCATATCTTTTGTCAACTGTTTTTTAAATTTTCTTTTGCATAAAAACAAAATCTAAAGCAGGTGAAGCAACAGCAGGGGAACCGTGTGGTCTGTTCACTTCATTTAAAAAATACATTTTCTTTTTCCAACTACACCCATAAAAGATAATAATTAGGAATTGTGTTTTCTGGAAATAAGCGGCTGCACAAAACTTCCAGCAAATCCCCACCAGAAAGCATGAAGAATGATTATGACTATTCTGATGAAAGACGTAGTCAGCTTTCACACACACAAAAAAAATACTTTCATTATTGCACACAAAGAAAAACTAAATCTCCGATGGCCATATTGGACAAATAAATCTGATGATCTGAATGAAAAAAAAACTCCTCAGTAAGTTTCAAATAGAGTCACAGTGTGGGCCTAATAATGAGAACATGGAAAAGCTTCATCTTACTTTCATCCATATATTGAAATAAAACCCCGCTGGCTTGTCTCTTAATTAAAAATCTGGCCAAAGAGAGCAGTTTAGATCGGCTAAGACAACTTTCTTGAAAGCCTTCGAATGAAGAAATCATGATTCAGTTGTTGTTAATACTTAAAAACTTCCCTGGCCGGTAGAAATGTCCAGACCACACCGAACTCTTACAGAGGGCTTTAAATGTTTAAATTCTTCCCGGAGCTCAAAGATCTCGTTTCTTTCAGGCTTTCATGTTCTGAAACTGCTTCTTGTGAATTAGTAAAAATTAAAAAGACCTGAACCTTGGGGTCATTCAGTTTTCATGCATCCTTATTTTAATACCTTGTACAAGTTAATTGATTTTTTTAAGGAGTTCTTAAACTTTGCTATTATTGCTTTGGTCAAAAATTACAGGTTCAGTTATGCCGATATAACAACGTAATTTAGAGACAAAAATATTTAAAACCCACATCCAACGTTGGTGTGCAAATGACGTCAAGAGATGGAAATAAAAATGCTAAATTTTGCAAGCAGAACATATAAGGAAGCATTTCTCTAACTTTCCATCCTGCCAGAGAAACAGTGGAGCAAATCTTCACTCTGACCAAGGTAATGATCCGAGTCCGATCCAAACGCGGTGATATTATAGGGTGGAAGAGCTGTGGTCTGTTCCCAGAGCGGGTTGGACTCCATCAGCTCTATACTTTTTCATTGATTATAGTCTTTACGGTCAGGATGTAAAAGTGGCCTTACGCCTGGTTTGGGAACCTCAAGGTCTTTGATTTTCAAGACGATGTGGTTCTATTGTTGTATTCCAGCCTCCACCTCCAGTTTGCACTGGAGTGGCTCACAGCTGAGTGTGAAGAGGACGGAAACTGCTCTTCCAACTCTGAGGCCGTGGTTTCAAATAAAAAAAGGTGGATTACTTCCTGGTATGTTGACATCTTGTTCATGAGTGACAGGAGCAATTTTCCTCTGACGTTAACAGAGAGAGAAGATTTGGGTTTCAGTGGACAGAAGAGCTGCTTCTCTTAAAACGAGATGATTGGGATCTTAATTAAAAATATACTTTGACATATTTTATTTTCCTCACAATTCCTACAGTTTGTCAGAATTTAAAATATGTTCTCCATCACTAAGTTAATCTTTTGAATTGTGAAAATGTTCTGTTCCCTCACTTTATAAACCCCTACACTTCTGATAGGAGCCAATAAAAGAAGAAATTTTAAAGCATGTTTTATTCAAATGCAACAACATATTAAGGCCATTGTTGATAGGAACAAAGGAGGAATAAATTTCTGCTTAAAAACTCAGAAATCTTGAGAAAAATCTCAGGAATGTTCTGGAAAAAACATTTCTGAGTTACAAAAGTCGTAAATTTGGGAAAACATTTTCAGATTTTTGAACAAAATTTCTGAAATTAATCTCAAAATCTTAGAATTTTGTTCAAGAAAATGTGTTGCTTTTTATTGCACAGCTATCAACAAATGTATCGCAATGCTCTGTTTTCTCTTCGCTTCTGTAAAGTTATTTTTTAGCTAAACTTGTTTCTAAACAGAAGATATGATTCTTCAGTCATGCAAATTTGCAGAAATGTCTGCAAAAAAAAAAAACATGCATCATCAGAAAGCATAGCTAACAAAAGACTGGCCATTGTTGTTCCTCTTGTTTGAAAAGCATTGAGCATCATCACAACCACAGTGATACCTGGTGCCTTGCACATCACTCTGACCTCCTCCCATTCTTCCTCTTGGCTCAGATTTTCATATTTAGAGTGAATCGCTCTGACTCCCTGTTGTTCTGCAGGAAGGGATCCCAGTGTGATGGGACTGAGTGATTTGCCAGCACACATGGTGGGGCTGGTGCCTGTGGAGGTCTGCATGGGCCCTCAGATGTGGAGAACAGACACTCCAACAGCAACTTTCCTCTCCATTTGGATTCTTTCTTGAAGAAGAGACTCCAACAGCGACAGCTTCATTGACGGCTTTCACTAGGGAAATTCAGTTTCCTGAAATCTGCTGCAATTCTACCTGAACCCATATAATCTATAAATTGAGCTTTTATTGTGGTAAAAAATGGAATCACAAAAAGAATAATAATTAAAATAAATTGAAGAAAGCCAAAAACACAACTGAAATCAGAATCAGAATCTTGAAAGCAAACACATGTTACAGCTCTCTAGTCTTTATGCATGCTCACTGCGCAATGCTCCACTGCTGAAGAAAAAGCATGTTGAACGCAGAGTTAGGACAAACAATATATTAAAAAAGTTCAAACTGAAGTGTTCGGTCATAATGAGAATTGTTACAATGGGAGGAAAAAAGCAGGAGTTTTACAAGCCAGAGGATACAATCAAAGCTGTGAAGCACAAGGGTGGCAGCATCATGCTGCGTGGATTCTTGCTGCAGAAGGAAATGATGGGTATTATGAGTAAATATGAAAGTAAGATCTGAAGACATCAGCCTGGAAACATACCATCAAATTACAACCAATTAAGTACAAAATGACTTAATAATAATAGTTTTTGGAGCAATAAAAATACTCTTTAATAGCCCAATTTTGCCAAACTAAAACTATAATTTAAATAAAAATAATAAAAACTAATGATTCCATAATTTTTTAAGCATTTACAACAATTTTGTAAATTTAATCTCTGACCTAAATATGGAAATCTTTAGTCTGATTTGATGTTAGTGAGAAATAAGTGTTGCAAGTTTTATGTGTGTCAGAAATACGGGGTTTTAACTGTAACTCCTTTATTTTTACATTATTAATGTAAAGTTTCCAAAGAGCTAAGAGACGCCAGCTGACTCAAACTGTCAGCCCTTGACCAGAGACCAAAAGAACTGCTTCCCTTTTGCAGGTTTCATCGTTTGCAGCACTTTCCTTGTTTTTCTAAGTGAACTCTAATCATGCACCAATCCAATGGGTAGCTGCACTGCTATGCACCAAGTGTCAATTTTCATTTACTGCCAAATGTCAAGTTGTTTGTAATCTTCAGAGCTCTGAAATCATTCGCTAATATGGCGCCTGCTCTTTTAAAACACAGACACTGATCACCGTTATGAATATTTGAAGGATTTTTTTTTTACCATGCATTTTTCTCACCTTTTCTATGAATTAATGTGTTTTATTGTTGCTCAGTGACGTTTTCCAAAAGCAGAGCTGACACGATTGACTGGAGTTATGATTTCAAAATGTGAAATTCACCAGCATTTGACAAATCCATATCTGCCACAAACACAGTTGCTAGCAGTAACTTGAGTTTTTATGTTTCAGTCCAGATTAAATCTGCGCTGTGATGTGTGAGTGTGTGTCCATGTGTGGTCTCCGTCTGACGGCGCAGAGGGATTGACAGCGCAGGATTGGACAACATTTATCTACAACAGAGCTGAGGAAAATAGGTTTGTCCCTGATGACATTTTCATCGATTGAAACATGTGCTGCACCCTCGCTCAAAATGACTAATGTCAGGACTCGCAGTAGCGGTTTTGTTCTTGATAGGTCAAGGTGCCATGTCGACACAACATGATGGAATCAAAATGAATTCTCAGTTTAATTCTTACACGGGTTTTTCTTTTCTTGACCTTACCTGTGCTCAACGGAAAGAGACGGTGGGGGGGGGAGACTAAAAATTATCACCAAATATCAATTTGCTGCATAAAATGGCCGAACAGTGATGAGTAACACTTTGCCTGGACACTGAGTAATTATGCTGATCAAAATGCCTCTGATTCAAGGGAACCAGCGTCAATTTCTCCATTCAAATGTGTGAAATTAGAGAAATAGATAAAACCTTAGTTTGATCTAAGTACTAAAATGGTTTTCTGCCTTTCTGCCGTGACCCAGCGAAGTGATCATCACCAACTGACTGCAGGAAAACAGCAGCTTCGTTTTATGCAATGACCCAACAGATGGAGCTTTGATACTAAAAGCCATTCATATAAAAGAAAACACTTTGGGTTTTCATGCCGTTATTGTGTGAGGTCTGCAGATGATAAAGGTGTTAAACTGTGTTAGAACCTCCGACTAGCTCATAAGTATCTAAAGAAGAGCAATTATTTATCACTGAATGGTCAAATCAACGATGTCCCTGGATTTTAATTGAAGAACAGAATCGCTTTTTTAAAAGATAAAATTCCCTAAATGGTGCAAACAGAGCATCTATTTAGTGCAGGTCAGCCTCAGCCATCCTTTGCATAAATGTCCATTTGCTTCACAGCCTTGCCAAAGATCTTTCAAATAATGCAGCCCAGTTTTTCCTTTCTTTAAATGTCCTACAGAGTTTATCCATCAGTTTATTCAGTTTGTTCAGCTGCTTGGTTAGTCCTTGAGGTTTTAGTAAATTCATGTCCTTTGACAACTTCAGAAGAATATTGAAAGACAAAATATTCTGAATTATTAAGTGATGACTCAGAAACTGCAAGGATTATTAACTAGCTCCGGTCTTGGACTTTGACTTGACCATCCTGATACATAATGTAGTTTGATCTTTAGGCTTCAACTCTGGCTGAAGGGTCAAAACAGGAACTGACCAAAGCAGCTTCTGGTTTCCTCTGTGCTAAGTTTGTGTTAGTTTCTTCTTGCCAGTCCTCTAAGAAGGTCAGATTAAAAATGAACGATTATTGTTTTCTTGACATATTTCCCTTCTGACCTGTGGATTACAACAGCTTATTATATTATTAAGTATGTAAAAAAAGAGTAAATTTCAACTCAAAAACTCACAAAATGTTCTTAAAAAAATCTGGAAAATTCTGTTTCAAAAGTAAGAAATTTGAAATACCCCAAAGTTTTTCTCAAAACATGTCAGAGATTAATCTCAAAACCTCTGATGTTGTTTAAAAGGGAAATAATGCACATCACACTTTTACAGCTTTTCTTGAAAAACAAGGAAAAAATGCCAATTTATTTTGTCTTCATAATTATGCGTTACTGTTTCTTTGAACACTTGCAGATTCTAAATACCTTTTCCTAATCGTAATTTTTACATGACAGCATCACTGAAGAGAAATGTAAAACACAAATGTTTTGACACACGGTTTAATAAAAACCACATCTGGGCGTAAGACGCTATCACTTCCAGGAGTAAATCTTCTGCTGTCATAAGACCCTCACTGTCACATCTGCTTGTTTATGAGTCCCAGAAGCTCCCAGTTGAACAATTACTCTCTCTTTCTGGCAAGCACAAGGTAAACTCCCTAGGAAATGTTCAGGCTGCAGAGAGCATGAGGCGTTTTTTGTAAAACCATTCAGCAACGCTTTCTGGAAGGTTGTTGTGATAATCGCAAAAGCATTCTGCTGAGGAGAGCCTGTGCTGTTGCTGTGTGGAGGTTATTCTGAAATCTGCTCCCTGGAGAGATGCAGATTTGAGATGCTGTAATCGCTGGAATATTCTGCTCCTCTGACATTCATTAGAAAACCCCGCTTTCCACTGCATTTGAGTCGCTCTCTGCTAAAAGCAGAACGTTTCTCCTTCAGAGGTATCAGGGGGAAAGTGACTCATTGAGTCATGTCATTAGATAATGGGTTTGGAGGACTTATTCAAATAAACACACTTCCTGGATGTAAAAGGGAGGGAGAGCTCAGGACTGCAGATTCTTTTCTTTTTTTATTTTTGCAGGGGGAGACCAGGGGATTTCCAGGACCGCTGCAGGGTCCATCTGTTGTAGATCGAAGCTGCATCACACAACCACTGACCCGTACACCAGCTGCCCTGTCATAATATTGTTTTTTAAGCTAGCAGCCATCTGCACCTTACTGCAGTGATACAACATGTTCTCCAATGCATTGACATCACCTCTCAGATGGGGGCACTTATTGATCAGCTGGACTCCCAGGTGAACACGCCGATCTTTCATCTCATCAATATCTATAAGATGGTGCTTTGAATTTGGCTGATTGCATTTAATCTGTAACTCACTATGACAAGGATATCAGATAACAGATCAATCAGATGCTTTTCCACATAAACAGTTAAATTCTGATCAATTAAAGGTGCACATTTATTTTTTTCTTTGTAGATTTCTCACTTGCAACTTTGTGAGTGAGGAAACTCACACACAGTTTGCCACTGCAGTGTTTTAAATGTTAGCCCAGGCAGAGTAAAGTGATGCTGGAGTGATTTTAAACAACGGGTTCTGATCCGTTGATCCCCATTCAGCTCACGTCAGAGACCCAGGGATGAGACGGCACCAGGCTTTGGTTAATTATTAATACTGAAACAAATGAAAACAAACTCAGAAATGTCAAGGGATCTTGAAGAGATCGCATAAAAGAAGAGCACATAGTTTTACATTGGTTTTAAATCACTTTAGTTAGAAAACAAACTGACCTTTGAAGATCATAATCTTTTTAAGAGCCTTCTTAGCTTTACAACTGTCATCTTCTTGAAATATCATCGTGTGGTATAAGCTCTAAGTTACCAGGAAATGTCTTAGTTCATAAAAATGAAGAGAACATTGTGTTTTTTAGTAACAAGCAGTGTTTTCCCTGCATGATTATACTTTCCTCAACATAATTTACTTCTAGATTGGGTCAGTAAACACTAATATGAGCGTATCTGTCTGCAGCCACGAACTACTATCTCCTGATTGTCTTCTGTGGCCCATTTCCTTCTTGTCTGCATGTCAGGAATTAAACGGCGTTTAAATGTTTCTGGATTTCTTCTGATTTTCCAGTAATTGAGAGATCAATCTTGGACGCACAAGAAACCGTGTCTTAAATTAACACTTGGCTGCAGGGCATGTGGGTTTATGTGTATCTTTCTTTTTTTTTTTTTTATTGTCTTCGGTTAAAAGCTGCGGTGGTTCTGTATTGACGAGCCATGAGGTAAGGCTCTCAGGCTTTAGCTGTTCCCTCGTTTCAACGGTTTCTAAAAGCGGATCTTGGCCTTGGTGGTTATCACTGGCATGTTAGAGAGATTTAATATAGATTTTATCCTTTCCACCTCCCATCTCACTGTTTTTTTCCTTTTTCTTGGCTATTTATCTCTCTATTTCTCCCCTGTTCTCTCTGACAATGCCCTTGCTATAATGACAGTAATTCATATTGAATTTCTTTTTCCCTTGAAGGTGATGAGGATGAGGCATTGGGAGGCAGGATGCAGACAATTGTGAGGTGGCAGTTCATCAAGAACAAAACTCCACTGGGGAATGAGGAGCTGGTGTGGGAGTCAGATGGGAAAAAAGACATAAATAGTAACCCTGACTCAGAGAAGAGTTGAAGACGTGACGGGGTCAGAAAATCAGAATCATTCAGTTTGAAGATTTTCTATGCTTTGTCCTTACATCTTGTTCTTTGTAGGACGAAAAAAGGAAACTTAAAAATGATGGCTTTATGTTATTAAAGCTAAAGTTATACTTTAGTAACACTTTTATGACAAATTTATGTCAGATCATGATTTCTTTGTCAATGTCAAGTTATAATAAAAAAGGCATTTTGAATAACTTTGTATGAAAGTTTACGGAATGAAACTTTATAACAACAGTTGTAAATATTCATGAAGACCCACTCCTGTTCATTACAGCGTCATGACAGCCGTGTTCACAATAAAGTGTTATAAAAAGATGGTTAAATTCACCATATCCTTAAGTTAGACATTATTATGCAAACCAGGATTCAGTAAGTGAGTAAGGAAGGAGAAATCAATGAAGAAAGGAAAAACAGATTGAGGACAAAACCAGAAAGAAATGAGACAAGAAAGAAAAATAAGGAAAGAAAAAGATGAAAAGACTGGAAGAAAATGAAGATAAAGAAGGACACAATGAAGGAAGCAATGAAGAATACTCAGAGAAGAAAGGATGGAAAAACAGAAAGGATATGAAAAATGGAAAGATAGAAAAAAAGAGGAGACACAAGGAAGGAAAGGAAGGAAAGAATCAAGAGAAGGAAGGAAGAAGGACAGAGAGGAAAAGACATAAAAATGTAAGAGCACTTTGAAGGAAGATAAGAAGGAGTAAAATAAAATAAACAGTTTTTATACTGTGGAGACTTTCAAGGTAACCTTGCTGCAGCTTGAGGCCCGACTGAGCAGAAGTGATGGAGCTGGAGAAGATGCTGGTACTCAGCTGCGCTTCAGTGTAACTTGTTAGTGGGTAATTAGGTCAGCCTGTTACATCAAACAGCACAAATGGTCTCACGGCCCCACACTCCTCTGCATGAAGCCAAATTAAGGCAACAGCCCTGAAAAGCAGAAGCTTTTTAGAGCTGCACACACTGAAGAGTGTGATCAAGTAGCAAGAGAAACTGTGGAGCAAGACAGAGACGGGATTCAACTCGAAACTCAGAGCTTTCCCTGAGTGTTCAAATCTGAATACTGCATTTGTGGCGCATCTTTCCCAGATCTGTTCATGTTTTACTACAAACTTTAAATTTAAAGTTAAACCTGCTTTTTGTTTTCTGACCTCAGGATAAAGTAGTTTTGGTGATCAAACTTTTTTCTCTTTCTGTTCGCTCTTCTCTTGCTCCACCAGATTAGAAACACCAGCACAACATCTAACATACTGAAATGTAACTTATTAAACATACATCATACGTGTCTATGAACGCTTGGATATCAATCATAACAGATGGCAGCTTCTCACACCTCTCAGAGCCCAACATACCCCTTTTGACAGCAGTTTTTCTGCTATTTATGAGTATTTTATATAGACTGTCTCTACCTTTAAGGCTACATTCACTCTGCAGGCCAATGCGACCTAAATGTGCGTTTTTAGCTCATATGCAAACTATTTCTGTTTTTTCACGGCAGTCTGAATGGCCCAATTCCAATTTCCCCCCCCCCAACAACAAATCAAATTTTTGTCACTTTCATATGTGGAACTATTGTTTTCAATTTTCCCTAAATGGCTTTGTCACATTTTATCCAGGTTTATGTCATTGACATGCGTCGTTCTGCACCAGAACAAGGCAGCAGCAGTAAATCAGGATGCAAACAATGGCTGAAAATTACGATTTTAAAATTAGTTAAAACAAACCAAACTTGTCACTGAAGTGCATAATAACACAAGCAAACACACTTTTGCTTTCAATGCTCCACAAACAGCCATTGCTATCAGCTGTGCTTTCATTTTATTGGCCTCCTTTGTCTTTTTATGACCTTGTGATGAAACTGTCTGCAGCCATTTGTGAATAAACTTTAAAATTGATCCATAAATGGCTCTGCGTTGTTCTTCTGCACATGCAGGTTGCTATGGGACTCAAGCGGTTCAAACAGACGTCTGATTGCAGTCGAGTTATGATGACTCATTTTTTAATAAACAGTAATTCAGGCATCAGATGCTTCAACCTTTATCCTCACAGCAGTGGCAATGCTGTCCTGCTCAAAGATATGCTTGTTTGTTTAAAATCAGCTGTGACCAATGTTTAGCGATCTTCAACAAAGCTCAAACAGTTAATAGCAGAAGTTGCCTTTAAAATGAAAAATACCCTCCGTCACGTTTAGTGATGTGATCTGCACGCTTCCTTTAAGGTTTGTGGGAGTAAACAGAGATGTTTCAGTCGTGGCATCAGCGCCATCTCTTTCTGTCCTCGTCCTTTTGCTCACAGAAGTGCGGCTGAGTGGCTTTCACCCTGCTTGTTCTGCAGAGTGGCAGAAGCGAGGAGTGCTGTCCGCAGACTTTGTGAGTTTGTGGTAATTAAAGCTGGATAGAGCCCTATCAAGGAAAGCAGCTTATGTTTAATACAGTCAGCCATGCAGACATGGGCCAGCAGCGCCCGGCCCATCCCGGCACAGCGGGGGGGACGGCATGGCGCGCAGCCTTTGTGCATAATCCCACCCAGTGCAGAGGCATGAGGGAGACATGGACGCATGCTGCACTTTTCTGCTAACTTAAAAAGCATGGCATTGTGTACGAATGTAGATATGTAGTTTGTGCTGCAGAGACAGAGGCAGAGAGTGAGAGGGATTTATTTTATGGCAGAGAAACTTTGCTGACTGACTCTATTGTTTAAGGGCTCTGTAGTGTCTGCGTCCTCGCAGCTTAAATCTGCTGGCATCTCCAGTCGCAGAAAAACACGTCAACCACTTCCAATAAAAGGCAGAGAGACTCTCTCATCTGCACAGTTCTGAATTAATCAGCCAAACAAATTCACCAAGAATTTTCTCAAAAACACTTCGCCTCGCATCAACACTTTGCAGCATCCTCGTCACAAGTGACCGGAGAACGGTCCAGGTAATTTCTCTTTAGAACAGGCTCACCTCTGAGAATAACCTTCCTCACCTTCACCCCTCGGGCAGCTGGGGATAATTTCTAACTCTTGATTGGAAAAAGCAACTTCTTAAACCCGTCTGTGCATGTTTTCAACCCGAGAGTCTGCGGCAGCAAAGATTAAAGCAGAATGTCTCCGGTAACTGCTACTTTCATTACCTGCTTATTTTGCAACATAACATTGGATTAGTCTCTCAATTACAAGTCGAACGGGGACATTTCTCTCCATGTACCCCTTTTAACATTTAATTTGCTGAGAAGATTGGACTTGTGGCGCCTGGAGCGGATGAGTGAATAAAACCTGAGAAGCTGACGTCACCTCTGCAGAGAAATACAACAAACCGGCGTAAAGCATGACTGAGCCTTGATCTTACCAGGATTAGTTAAATATTCCTTTTTTTAAAATTTGGCGACATTCAGAAATAATGTCTGAGGCTGTGATATGATAGAATAAATATTTTATGGAGAGCAGAGTGTGCTGGATAGTCGAACTTCTGGATCAATGTGGTTTTTGCCCTGCAGAATATTGGACCAAATCTATGTACTGAGCTGATGAGAACTTCTCATCAAATAATTTAATGAACCAGGGTGCTATTTAATGTGCAATATTGAATTTTAATCTGTCTGCATGATTGGATTGATTTGATTATTCCTGCTTAATCAAATCTTAAGACCAGGGAAGAAATTATAATTATTTACATTTTGTCCTTGTGGTTCACAACCAGAGCTTCAAAATGCAAAACGAAGGGCAAGAGATGGAGAAATGGAAAAAGAGAAAAGTCCTCATAACTATGGCTTTCCTGTCATTTCCTGTCAACCACTCGCATGTCGTGACCTTTCTGAGACACAACAGGCTTTCTGTCTGTGAACATCGCAGGATTGTTGAGTTTCCACAGCAAAGAGGCAGTTGGATAAAGTTTAACAGTCTTTTTAATTTCTTTTTTTTTTTTTTTTAAATGCAGAGGTTGTTTGAAGGAAATGTCAAGTTGAAGCATAAAAAAACAACTGTGAAGACACAAGTTGACCCACAACAACAAACTTTAAGGGAAATTTAATACATGCAATAAACTCAACCGATTCAAAGCCAGACACTGGCTTTGTGTCTAAGCCTTCAAGGACTTATAGAAATGTTGCACAAACCAATCAAGAGAATGAATTCCTCATTAGCAAAGAGAGGTTTGTGGGAGTAAATGTATATCTCCGTGGGCAGGCAGCCGGCTCAGGAATGTTAATCAACAGGTGATGAGAGCAACAGCCGACCCGAAATGTCGCAGGAGGTTATTGCAGCTGCTGCATGGAGCTCTCTGATTAACATTGTTCCAGCCTGATTTTATGGAGATCCAAAATTCTGCATTGTAGACGGGAAACTACAAAGTTGTCTGTTTTCTTATTGAGTACAAAAATAACCAGCTTATTTTGCTTCTTTGAACAGGTTAGGATAGGTCTATGGACTGAAAAAAAACAAAATCATTCCTCAGTCTGCTCCGTTCTGTGTACTTTGAGTTGATTCCAAATGCTGGCCACACTCCCTCAACTCAACGTTCACACTCACACGTGGAAACGGCTGCAAATAAATGCACAATTGTACAACTGTACATCTTTGAAAAGCAAAAATGGAGCCTCCAGCACAGACATCAAAAATGTAGCAAGTGTTTTCTGGATGTAAAGTCAATTAAAAAAAAAGAAAGTCTTTTCCAGCAGCCATTGTACAGCGCACAGAGCAGTAAAACCAACTGACCAAATGCAGTGGAGCTCCGCTTGGGTTGCTAGGTGAGAGGCAGTTCGTTCTGATTAGTAACGATGCAGTCTGAAGGTTTTTGAAAGGTCAAAAAAACTTACCAAAAAACAAGTTTGTTTTTTTTAAAATCGCTTGGGCAAAAACATGCAAAATGTGAATTTTCTCCTTTAAACAATAACTTTTACTCATAATTTAATTTCTTAGCTCCTCATCCATTTCAAGGCTCTAATTGGCCAGGCCTTTCCTGCCACTCAGAGCTCATTTACATGACGGATGTCTTAGAAGTGGCGACAGCGTTGTCCATTCTGCATTGCTAAATGAGAGGCCTTCAGCGCTGCAATTTCACAGCTGTGATGCGGCATCAAATTAGCCTTTCAGATCAACACCAAATCTAACCTCGGCCCAGAAAAAGATCCTTGTGATCCAGTCTCGGAGGAAAGTCTGCCAAATCCCCCCCGCCTCCTCTGCGGCAGTGGCGTGATGCTGTAAGCTCCCCTTCTGATTTAAGACAACCTGAAATATAACGCTAATTCCCTCGATGAAAGGAATGTTATTTCTATAAATGTGACACATGTAACACAAGCTGCAGGAGAGAGGAGGATGGTGTGGGGGATGAAGATGAGGATTTGCTTTCTACCTAATGCACATATTTGCTGAAGTGGCTCCAGTCAATGTCTTCTGAGCTGACCTCACTCTTCAAATGAAGAAAAGGTTTTAGTGTGATATCCCTTCCCGCTTTTTTCCTCAAAATGTTTGATCTCTGCGCTCAGAAGAGGGTATTAGACTTCACAAAGACGCGCCGTTGATACCCCTGGGATCAATATAACCCGGCTAGTCAATTCATTAGAGCTGTACAGTGATTAATTAAGTTGTCCTCGACATCGGAAGCCGGGAACGATGGAGGGTGTTAAAAGGGTGCTAGAAGTGGGAAAAAAAACCTGCCCTGGCTCAACGCGGGGGGTGAAGGCTCTGAAATGTGAAGCTCAGCTGTGATGTGGGCTTTTGTGCTTTTCCTACGTTTCCATCCCCTCATCTGCTCCGTCCTTGGAGCCGGGCTGTTCATTAGAGAACGAGCAGGGCGTTGGATACCACAGTGTGAAACAGAAAGAGATGCTAATCCTGGCAGGTTAGTCATTAAGAAGCCCTTAGAGAGGAGGAAGAGACGGAGCAGGAAAAGGAGAAAACATGGCAGTTGTGTCATGTATTCGGACCCAAAAAACACATTTTTTCTCCCTTTTGTCTTTTAGTTTGATCCATGACAACATGGAGTAATAAATGTTCACGCATCACACACAGATATTGTTCTAAAGTTGTGCAATATTGTGATTTTCCTCCAAAATATGAACTTTGGGACAGAAAATAAAGAGCAAACATCATGAGGGAATTACATCTGACCATCCCAAATGGATGATATGGAGAAGTAACACAGTTTTTTGTCAACCCAGAGGAGGCGGATCGCTCTTTTCAGGACAAATGCAGCCTGCTGAACGTTTCAGAAAGCAAAGTCACTGAAAAACCAAAACATAGAAAACAAAACAACTTTAATGGTGCACCAGAAAGTCTGGAGGACATCAGAGTTTTGATTCTTCCTTCCAGACATGTTTATTTATGTTGTTATGTTGAGACAGATTCCTACTGTTTTCAGTCAGTTTACCGCATGGAAAAAGGCTTTTTGTGCCAGTGTGACTCAGCTCTGCCCCCTACCAGTGTGGCGCGGTACTTCCTGCCCCATCTTGCGCCGTTTCCCCATTTATGTCCAATCAGAAAAACTAAATGCGTCACACAGCTAATCACTGCCTCGCCTTGCTCTTCTCTTATTGGAAGAGCAGGAAGCAGGAAGCAAATTTGGCCATAAACATGAACCAAGTATCACCTGTCTTCTCTAAAAACCATCCAAAATGGCCGAAATGTGTGTTCAAAATTCCTTCACGCTCAGTCGCTGCCGTTATGGCTGGCACAACCTGTTATTAAGTTCAGAGGGCAAGAACGTTTTCATGTAGGGACATGTTGGTCTGGATACCTCAGGCACAGCAGCTCAAAATCTCTGTCACTACGGGATATTTTACCTCAATTAAACTATAATATATTTGAAAAATTCCTGTTCTTTTGACACGTGTGCTCATTTCACGTTAGCACAAAAGGTGCATCCGTCTATGCTAACTTTATCGCCGTGCTGAAGGCATCCAAATTATAGGCTCTTTGAAAGCTCCAAGTGTAAATTGGGCAAAATTACAACTAGCGCGGGTGGCTGTCGCAGAGGCTGCTGTCTACGTAATTACAGTTCGCTGCCCTCGTTGGCAAGAAAAGAAAGCTCTGATGAATCCGTCTTGATTGCCTGTATTTAGCACCCTCATCCTGATTAGGCGCGTACAGTACATGTGACGGCTGAGGTCTTTTTTCTTCCAGAGTAAATCAGATTGGTTTTGTCTCAGAGTCCTGACCTCATATTCCACGCTCTTTCTGCGGCGGCGGCGGCCCCCGTCTTTGTCAAAGTGTCGGCGGCGCTCCACCCTGTGAGCGATAAAGGTGCCGAGATGTTGGCATTTCCTTCAATACATGTTCAATTAGTCTGGGATTCACATGATTTGGAGGCAACAAAAGGCAGATGTGTCGAGGCAAATTAGATTATGGGACCAAACAATGCAAGAAAGCAGGACACACAAATTTACTTTCATGTTTCATTTTATCTGATAAAAAATAAATAAAAATGAAACACTTTAAATATGGTGCATTCATTTAGCCTTTTTACAAATTTCCCACAGAAACATTTAAATCTGCATTGTTCTTTATTAGCATCAAGGTGAAGAAAAGGGGTAAAAAATCCTAATCCACCAGTGGGATGTGGAAGAGTGTGGAATCTGGTCTTCCCCTCCGCTGAGGCCCTGGGGTCCCATTTTAGATAATCAGTATTTCACAAATGGGACTATTTTTTGCCTCTGTGGAAATAGCTCCTCAGATGATGGCTCCACAATGAGACAGGATGGAGCTTTCTGTGCTGGGAGAGCGCTTTAAATAATAAAAGCGCATGGGGTTTCATGAATAGAGTATTATGGTGATATGAATGAACGCTTTTTCCTCCCTTGGAGCCTTCTGCTTCCCATGCTGACTCAAAAAAAAAAAAAAAAACACATTACATCCGCTGTCCAGAGATGCAATGAGATAAATGGACAAAGAGAAAGAGAAAAGGGGAACAAGAAACAAGTTGGAGCTTTTATTTTTTTCTGATTTGTATCCAAACTTCCTAAGAAGAAAAGCGCAGGAGATTACGTAATGATTTTAATAGACAAAGAGATTAACATTTCTTTAAATCTGTATATGCTGCCATTTGAGGAACAATTCCAAACTTTGTGTAAGTGTCCAAAACCTTAAGACCTTAAGAAATAAACAGTTATTTTTAGAACTTGTCTTCAGGTTTCTGATATTTAAGTGGAATAAAGTGTGAGACAAATAAACTGGTCTTGTCTTAAACACGATTAAATGTTTTCCTTGCTTTGGATAAAAGAACAGAAAACTAGTTCATGACTGAACGAATCCGAGAAAACGACAAAAATGTTTCTTTAATTAAAAGAAAATTTAATCCATCTTTTGTTCTGAGTTTAAAAGACAACGCAGAACTTTTAAGGCTGAAGTGTCTGCATGTGGATTTTTAATGAAAGAGCAGTTTCTATGTTTTTCTTCTTTATTTAGAAAGAAAATAGCTGATAAAATGACACCAAACCGCCTCGCTTTTATTTTGTCACAGGATAGAAAGAAATAGAGAAACTAAAGTGAATGTAGTAAATTTCTGTCTTTAATTCAATTTAAATTTGATCAACGTTTTCCATCTTGGAAAGGGAGCAGACTGAGATTTACATGCATTTCCTGAACTCAGTTAGTCATTAGTGCTGCTGACAAAACCAAAACTAAATTTGCTGTAATTTCTCCATCGGTTTTGCTTTGTAACTTTGTGACCAATTAACTTAAAACATGAGCTGAAAATGAAAACGCAAGTGATTGCAGTGAAATGGTGGATATTATCAGAATATATATTACTGCAACTACAGATGTGAGATTCTGAGGAAAACAACTTCCTGCATTTCTCCTGGCGCCACAACTTGAACCCAACTTGACCATAAATATCACCAGTAAATGAAACAATGTCGGCTCTGAGGCTTTAGTGAAACTCCACATGAAACTCCACACTCTGATGTTTTAAGAGGAAATGGCATTAGAGTAAACCGCTGGTTTAGTGAATGTTCATCGTTTAGAGAGCAGTCAGTGGAATTCAGCCTAAAAATTAAAGTGAAGACAGCTAATAATATAACGTCAAAGCAAAAGATTAAACTAGACAATAGAAATGCATTCAGCTAAAAGCTACATCATTGCATATGACACCTACAATAAGACTGGAATTTAAAGTTGGCTGAATGAACAAGGGAAGTCTTCTCTGGGTTTTGCATTAAAAAGCTGCAATCACTTTCTATCAAATGCACTTTGGTAGCAGATCTGCTCTGCAGGAGAGTCTGCGAAGCCGACTGGGCCTCTGACAGGTGGACTTGTGTTGAGAGCGGGTCGCGCCGCCCCTGGCTGTCCTCGGCGACCATCGGGGGAATCCGCGGCGTCACATCTCCATTCCTCCCAGTTCACGCATCACCACCTGGCGCTCTGACAGCGGCTGCTGCCCATCGTGGCTTTCTTGTCAAACCCCGTTGCCACAGCCCTTGACACCTCCCTCCTCCCCCAGTTTCTCTGCTCAAAGTGCCAAAAATCTCAGCGGCTGAATGTTTGATTTCTATTTATGCATGTGCTGTTTCTTTCCCCCATCTCCCAACTCTTGAATGCCTTTCAAAAGATACTGTATATCTAAAGCACAGAGCAGACTGCCTGTGTACAGGAGCTGTCAGGAGGCTGTCATGTTAGTCTGCTGTGCCTGGCATAGATGCTGTCTTATGAATTCATGAGCTTGAAGTTGAAAAAGCTCTGTTAAAGTGTGTGTGCAGTTGTCTGAGTGTACATGTTTGCCTTTGATTATGAATTTACATTCAAGTGGAGCATCTTCGAAAGCAGTTAGTTGGAATGTTGCGGTAAAAGATGAATATGGATGAAAATATAAAAAGATTTTCCTCCGTAAATGTTCCGCCACGACGTATTAATGATGATAATGTGTGCATGACATGAATCATTGGTGAACAGAGTTGCAGTTATTTGGGGGGAAATAGATTCACCGCCGTGTGTGGCAGAAGATTTTTCAGCTCCTTCGGTTTTTCATGTAAAAAATCTGTTCTAATCAGTTCTCAGTCTGGACTGATTTACCGCTGGAGCCGATTTCTCCCTTCCCTTAATCAAGCCCTCATCATGTTTCCTGAGCTCCATGAATGATTCACTGTCAGTCAGAGGCGAGCACGTGGACAGCCTCCCAAGGACATGCTTCTGTCTAGAACTTCTTCTGCTTCCTCCAGCTTTCTGAGATGAGACAAAGTGATTCAGTTAGCTTGAAGGGGGATCATTTGAAAGCCACAGAAAACTTCCCTCTGATAAACTGGCGGCACAGCGACGTCCTGCAGGTCAGAGATGTGAGGCGAAGGTCCTCCGCAAGTTCAAGTATGACGTTTGAGTTTCACTGGACTAATTGGACTTTGATAAAGACAAGCCCAGACAGTCCGTTCCAGACACTGAGGTTATATCTTAAGGCCTCCATTGCATTTGGTTAAAACCAGAGTAATGGAGGTGATAAAGCAGCTTGGTGTGAAAACAGGCTTGATCCAGGTGTTCGCCTGCTGCTTTCTGAATCCAGCCACAACTATACCACCATAATTATCCAGGGTTGCAAAATCTCACTCCAAATTTCCAACTCACTCCATTCAGATCAGTCTGATTCTAATCAGCTGGTAGAGATTAGTTCATCTAAGAAGAGCATACAGATCGATCTTAGCTCGATTGTGGTACGATCCAACCTGTTTCATCTGTGACGGCTAAAAATTATTCATTAAAATTTGGATATCAAACAGGAAGCTTCTTTACCATTCAAGTATTTTGTAGCTGAAGCAACATTTTATATGATATCTATATGTAAACGTTTCTTAATGTAGTCAAGTCTAATTTTAAGTGCTCATCCAAAATGAAAAAGCCAATTATTCGTCTGAATTTATTATTCAAAATCCACATTTTTGTGCTTTCAGTTTTGTCTCAACTGCTTCTGAAATCAACCCTTAATAAAATGCCACCCAGCTATTTCTGCCAATAAGTTAATACTTTTTGGTGTCTAGAAAATGAGCCGTTTCAAAAACCTTTTGATTGTTAAGTCACTTCGCCGTTACCCAGCGACTCGAGCAGAACTCCAGCACGGCTGGTCAGCTGGTTTTATGCATGCACTGCACAATGGTTGCAGGAAAAGACAATGAATTACTGCATTCTTGTTGGTTGTGCAGGAGGATTGCAATAAATGGCTTAAACTCTGCCAGCTCACCGTTGGTGATGAGGTTGCTGCTGTGACTGGAATCAGGCCAACGTCGCCACTCCTCATTTACATTCTCCAGGGACCAAGTTACACCGCTGAGTGTCGGGAACAACTTCTCAAAAGCTTCCACTGCTGTTACCAGGCTTTGACATGCAAACACCATGACAATAAACTTTGACATCATGCAAGTTTTCTGTTTTTCCTCCTCATTCTAGATGCACTCTAAATAAAAATTCTGCAAAGACCATCCTAGTTTTGACAGATCATCAACTGAATGAAACATCTTCAGAAAGCTATTTTATTATATAACACACAAAGAAGACAAGGAAATAAAATAATATTATTGTTTGCAGCTGTTTTATTGTCATTATATGGTAACAAAGCATGCCTGATGCTTTCTAAACGAGCTTTTATATTCAAAAATGTCAAAATGTGAAGTCTTTGCTTCTGTTTTATTTGACTTCCAGGCCTTGTCTTTCATCCTTCCTCTCACCTCCTTTCCTGACCTCCAAATTCAACATTTGCTCAGCTAATAAGCAAAGCGATTCAGCTGAGAACATTTTTTTCCTCCAGATTTACGGCACTCCGTGGCGGCTTTCCAAATTAGAATGTTTATTTATGGCCATCAATATTTAATTGAGTTTACTCTAATCTTGCATTAGCGGGTTCAGAAGTCTCTGCATGGCTGTTTAAATATTAAAATTAATTGGAGCGGAGATACTGTAAAGAGGCTTGACTTAATTGTTCTGGGAGAACAGGTAGCTTCTAAAGCCTCGGCACGCTGGAGACACCCACACACACACACACACACACACACACACACACACACACACACACACACACACACACACACACACACACACACACACACACACACACACACACACACACACACACATTTAAATACATCGTGTGCCTTTGGTGGGTAATTGTCTTTGGAAATCCTCTTGAATGCACAAACAATTTTCCCAGTTCACAAATCAGTTGTGTGAAATATTTTGTGCTGTACAGAGTTAACAAGAAAATTGATAACAATCAAAAATAATTCCAATTAATGTGCGATTCGTACAAACAGTGACATTTAAAATTAAGTTAACTGTATCTGATTATTAGATCCATAACCAGATTAAGGACCAGACAGATTTCTCTTGTAGCAGTAGTTTATTAGTTTATTAGGGTCTTTGTAATATTTTAATTGATTTAATTCAAAATTAATCCAGCAACTGTGCACAACAGAAGTGCACATTGATTCATGTGTAACTTTGATTACACCCATCATCAGTGCAATGTCATTAGATTAATTTCCATCCAGTTCAGTTTCTCACCATAATCTTCCACAGTTTTCATCTTCCCTGCATTAGTTCATCCATTGCCGCCTCCAGAACCTCACAGTGATTCTCAATGGGTTCCGGTTTGTGTGGTATCCATGTGAACTACTCTTACTTTCACTAATCAAAACTCTGACTTCTATATTTGCTTTCCTTCGATTTGATTACCAATCACAGCCACTCAGGATTTCTCCCTACCACATTTCTTCTTCAAAGTCAATGGTTTTGGATTTTCCTTCCAGTTTTTAATAATATGATGGACAGTTCTCAACCCAATTTCAGGATTTTCTGTACAATCTAGATGTTTTCTCTGCTTGATACTAATAGTTTGACGGATAACATCTTGTTTAGGTAATGAGAAGCTACTCATTGCATTAGTTGGGTTTAGACAACTTGATGGCGACTATTTTTTGGCCAGGCGGCGCATGTTACAAAAAATCAGCACCAACACCAGGATGCCAGGGAAGAGTGCTAATAAATGTTCAAACATATTAGCAGATTCATTTTTAATACAGCCTTGGAAGCTAATTATTGGGAGATTTGTGCAACACTAACATACTCTTTCATAAAACATGTCCATCTTCAGCCACCTCTGAACTCCCTCTGGCTGTTCATAAATCACCAGTAAAGTCGAAAATATCCCGCACAGATTTGAGATTTAAGAAAACAAGTTGGCAGCGCGGGACGGCAGGAGGTGTTGTGTGGCTTTAAGACGTCTGAAGGCTCCCCATTATTATAGTTTTCAAAACCATAATGCTGGACAAACTCAGTGTGGCATTCCTGTTGTTGGACAAGAAAATGATTAAAATTTTAATTATAGTGGTGGAGCCTTGGCATTCACTGGCGTTGGGAACCACAGCCGCCTGCAAACAGCTCAAATCGCTGTTGATGGGGGTGCAGCCAATTAGTGCTGAGAAAAATGAATGGCAATGTTGGGTTAGCCGCTTGGAAACACCAGTCCGTTGCATGTCGAGTAGCATTTTGCCCAAGTTTCAGCTTCCCAATGCATTTCAAAACATCCACAAATACTGAACCATGATTAGCCAGCGTCTCTGTAAGTCATTTCTTGCCTTTCTCTTCTTGTCAAAAGTGATTCTGAGTCTTGCTTATGTTTGTAAAATCTGTTATGGTTGCACAAACCATACATCACCACAGCATCACCTGTCCTTTGGCAATAACGAAACACAAACACTGCAAAAAAACACACCCAGATATTTAACTAAGCAAAACAGTTTAAAAGGAAAATGATTGCATTCCTTGAACTGTAAAAGTATTTTTCTGTATTTTGTTTCAAGAGCACTGGTGCACAGGTGTGAAGAGAATTACTTCTGATTTTATTCAATATGCTGATGAGATTCAATGTGACTAAGTTTACCGGTGTGTATCAATTCAAACTTATTTTTATATACGATTAGACTCTGTTTGTCTGGCTGCCGTCTGAAAACGGGTCTTGAAAGCAGCAGAGTGCCTGTGTTAGGCCTCAGGTTATGCTGCCGAGGTGATTTAAATAACACTGTCTCTCATTTCATTAATAAACCCCACAGCCCCTCCTCTCCCACAGAGCCTCGGGGCGTACAGCCACAGGAGCAACTGAATGAAATTTGGTTTTTCAAAATGAGCTGCACACTCGAAAGCGATGGTAATCTCAGATGTAGAAATTGGAAAAGTCAGCCCTGCAAATGCATCTGCTGCTTTCCTCCAGACAAACATGCAATATTGATTCTCTTTCTGAACAGGTCATATTTTATGTATTTATTTTTAAGGTTTGGATATAGAGCTCTAGTGTTTGCTTTGGTCTGAACTTTTACATGATCATCGATAATGTCTGGCAGATTCACTCACTCTGTCTGGTGATCTGAAAAACTTGTTTAATTAACCAATGTTAATTTCTTTAGGATTTATAGAACTGGAATACACTTATGTTTTCTTGCACCGGCATTAAGCTCACCTGATTGAAATCTGAACTACATGAAGTTTGGATAAATACATCAACTATGATGCTCTCAGACACTGAACACGAAATGCAGTCTGGCTCATGTGGTTCATATACGGACGGCCAAATAAGGTATATTTGTTACCACTGAATCCTTCCAGTAAAGAGCTTGTGGTTTTAAGTTACGTAACTGTGTGGCTTTTGCATGCGTTCCAGGTGCATCCATGGCTTCTTTCTGGGGACTCCTATTCACTGCCACAATCCCAAAACATGCAAATGTTCAGAGGTCTATTGGCAGCTCTAAATACTCCTCTGGCTGTCTGTGATAGACTGGTATAGCGCCCCCTCTCCTTCTAAATTGTCATCGGAAATAATCCTGTAAGGTTTCCATATTGGCAGTCAGGGAACTGAAAGTTCTCCGGCACCTTCAGCTGTGCATTGGAAGAATGGCAGCCTAACTCAATGAGAAAGAAATGAGAGCAAATGGGAAAAGTCAGGCACAAAACGAGAAAATATTGTGACGTTGTCTGGAAACCATTGCGACTCGCAGTCAATCATTCGCCAGGTTTAGCTGATAGAGCTGTCAGAGAGTGAGGACACTTTAATAAAATGAAGCCAGGTGAACAGTGGCAGCTGCACAGTTGGTTGCACTGTTGCCTTGCAGCAAGAAGGTCCGGGGTTCGATTCCAGGACCGGGAATCAGACAACTGAACCTGCGCATGTTCTCTCTGGGTACTCCAGCTTCCTCCCACAGTCCAAAAACATGACTGTCAGCTGAATTGGTCTCTCTAAATTCTCCTGTGGTGTGTGTGTGTGCGTGTGTGTGTGTGCGTGCGTGCGTGCGTGCGTGTGTGCGTGCGTGCGTGTGTGTGTGCGTGTGTGTGTGTGTGTGTGTGTGTGTGTGTGTGTGTGTGTGTGTGTGTGTGTGTGTGTGTGTGTGTGTGTGTGTGTGTGTGTTGTTGTTTGTCCTGTCTGTCTCTGTGTCTCAGACTGGCGACCTCCGCAGGGTGACCCCGCCTCTCACCCAAAAATAGATGGATGGATAATTAACCGCTGGTTTGTGATCCCTGAACCAAATATGATGGATGGTGTTGAGAATAAATAATTCTGTCTCTTTTAGCTAGCTGCAAAGCTAACAGAAATGTTAAGGTTAGAGGATATAACACATTAGGGAACGCCATGTTGCTGATTGGATGGATGGATGGATGGATGGATGGATGGATGGATGGATGGATGGATGGATGGATGGATGGATGGATGGATGGATGGATGGATGGATGGATGGATGGATGGATGGATGGATGGATGGATGGATGGATGGATGGATGGATGGATGGATGGATGGATGGATGGATGGATGGATGGATGGATGGATGTCTCCTCTTTGACTGAAATTAAGGCAGAAAACATAACGTCTAACAAGTTCATTGTAATAAAAACTACCTTTTTTTCTACTGTAGAAAAAACATGTGAAATAAAATCATGTTTAATTTTATATAAGATTCAAACAAACTGAAGCATTTTGCGTTATAAAGTGTTGAATGCTTGATGATAAAGTTCAGGTGATTCATTTAAACTCCCTTCACGTTTTCCTCAGTGAATAAAGTCCGATGAAAAGAAACTCCAGCTGTTGAACAGCAGCAATGACGCAAGAATCAAACATAAAATTAGGTTTGTATTTTTTCCCCTCCTACTTTTAATTTGCATTTCGCCTGAATTAGTACATACAAACCTATAACATTTCATTAAAGGTGCTTCAAGCTCTTTAGAAGATTACGGCAAAACTGAAACATTTGTGTTGGTCTTTGCGCCGGTTAAAAGGGTGGAGATGCAGTTTTACCGAAGGAGATAATCTTATGAGACTCTGAATGATTATAAATGTGGTTAAGAAACACATTTCAATGCAGGTTTTAGCAACAAATGATGAGGAAACAGGGATTATCTGGAAGGGAGTGAAACAGCAACAAGAAGAAGGTAAGTTAAGATTTAGCAAAGAAAGGTTGTGGTTGTGTGTGTGTGAAGCTGTGTGTGTGTGTGATATTGTTAAGGCGTCCAACTGCTTTTAGATGAGATTACACACTGCTGCAGAGGCTGAAGAATTTTATTAAGAGTCTTTATGTCTTCTGCCTTAAGACGCAGCGATCAGCATAATCCCTGTTTAAACAAGAGATAATGAATCTCCTCCTTTCGATAGAGGAAAGCATGATGCCAGCGCACGGAGGGAGAGTTGCAGAAATTATTGAATTTGGATTAGGAGAGGCCCATTTTAATAAGCCTGAAGTTATGTCACAGCATTAATGATAAGTTGCTCCAGGTCTGCATGACTGAGCACGGAGTCATGTGTGTGTATTTGCACATGCTGCAAACAGACAATCAAAAATGTGTTTAAACAACAAAGGGAGATTTATTTTTGTGTGTGTGAAAAATAATAATATTTTCCTGATCCTCACTGTTTTTCCAGTTGTTCTGATTTCTACTAGATAAATTTAGAGGCGTGGTTTGAATGGTCAGTGACTGTATTTCTGCCTAAACAAGAGGTAATGAATCTCTTTCAGAAATACAGTTGCAAAAATGAATGGAATTTGATGCAAACTCCTCAGTTTGCATGTGTGTGTGTGCGTGGGTGTGTTTGTGTTCCATTGTTTATATATCCTGATCAGGACGATTTCTGGTAAACTTATCAACCACCTGAAGAACAGAGATTGGCTTATTTTTACATGTGAATCTGATTTTACCCACAGAACTCATGTACATCGGCAAAAGTCTAAAAATCAGCCACTGCCCCGGCTCTCCCATCCAAAAGGTTTGATTGATAGACCAGGTCACCAGGTGATGTCTGAAGATTTACACTTAACGATAGTGACTTCGCTGTTGCCAGTTCAGCAACTTACTCACTACATTGGCAACATTTCAGACGGAATTGGCAGGTTAGGCTTTTAAAAAGACTGGTAATCGGCCAGCAGCCAAAAAACTGCAATCATTAACACATACCTGGAAAAACACAGCAGCGACTGTGCAACACAGCTCTGCCCACAAAGCAAGCCTTTACGTGAAACTCTGCTCTTCCAGGGGTATAAGTGTCTCTACTCTACGTGTAAAACTCACTGAACCAGCAGCCAAAGACGAGGAAGAATAAAACTCATTTCATGAAGCCAAAAACCTGAAATAGGTTCAGGCATATCTCTCAGAAAGAGGCTTTGCTGTTGATCTACTTTGCAAAGATTTCCTGTGATTTCCTGTTTTTAGCAAACTGATCATGTGCTGCTTATTAAATGCAAATATTGCTTCTTACATTTGTTCAAAAATACACAGTTGAAGTCCTTATAGACCCGTTTTTGCTTCTTAACGGCTTCTATTCAGTTCATTTTTGTTATTACTCTGCAGCCTTCCTGCAATGTCAGATAAAACTGGGCGGTATTCCTGCGGGTGCCGCTAATTTATTTATTCAAACATCAAGAGGGGATGCTGAAATTATGCAGAAATAATAAAACATACCTTGGTTATTTTCGATTTGTTTGTAGCCTATAGTTTCTTTGTTTCTTATTACACCAAAGGAACTGCATGTGGTGCAAGTTTTCAGAAGCAGGAGCAATTTGCATAAAATGGGCATAACATTACGACCACTGAAGAGTTAAGGGAATCACACAGATTATCATTTTGTCATGGCACCTGTTAGGGAGCAGGAGAACATTTTGTCCTCAAAGTTCATGTATTAGAAGAAGGTTTATAGATTTAAATGAGTTTATTATACAATTATGTAGCATTTGGTGGTTATCAAAATTCAAAACATTTTCATGAAAGCTAATTTCTGCTGAAATGTGAATTATATGTTTCCACTGAGTTAATAACTGCATTCACAAAAAAGTTAATTTTTCTTAATGTTAATATAAAGTTTCTCTTTATCTATTGTTGTATTTTAGCTTTAAAATACAACAAACAAACAAAAAAAATACTTTACATTTTGGCCTTTCTTTGGCCAATTAGGAGTTAAATTTGTTTTATTTTTAAAACTAAAAAAAACCTCACAAATGGTGAACATGACAGGAAAACGTAGGAGGTGGGAGTTGTTTTACCAGCTGCTGTGGATTGGCAGATATGAGCAAAATGTGGGACAGGCAGAGATGCAGACTTTGATAAGAACAGACATGTACAAGCCTCTCTGCGGCCTCCATGTCTGCTGTGAGCAAAAGCCACGTTTGCTGTGCCCACAACAGTTGTTACATTGTGCAAGTGCAAATACCTTGTTGGGTCTGTGATGTCTCCTCATCTGGAAAACAGATTCAGTTCAGCCATTTTGAGGTTGTATCCAAATAATGTGGTCACTTAGTGCAAATAAACCGTAAGATTAAACTCTAAATGAGCCACATGTTTAAAACAAATGATATTAATAGACATAATTGCTGGTTACATTACAGCCACATAATGAAGGTTTGATCAGAGTCTGTGGTATCTGACAGCTGAGTGATTACAAATGAGCAAAACATGCAGCAATTAGCAATCAGTGAGAAATGTGTCCTGCTGAGGAAACACGATGGATTGACCAGCAACAAAACAACAAACAAGACAAAAGAAAAAGCAGCTGTTAAAAAATTTAAAGGGGAAAGCAAATAAATTAATTACTATTTCAATACTTAAATTATATTTGCTTCTTAACTGTAATGGCAAAAGAGAGAAACACAAATAATAACAAAACTCAAACAAAATTCTGACATCTTTTGTCATTTTGACCATCATACAGCTCAAAATTACCAATCAAGTTTGTTTTATGTGTTTTTTTATTTTGATGAGTTTAAACTTGACTAACAACAGAAAAACAGAACAAGCACAGAGAAAAGATTAGATGATGTAATCGCTATCATATTTACTTTCAGAAGCAGACTTTCACATAAATAAAAAGGTTTGGAGCGTGTCGTGTTTTTGTTAATCTCTCTGAATCTCTTCAACACGAATCAGTCAAAACCGTGGTCACAACCTTTTTAACATCCTTCAACTTTTCCTCTCTTCATGTGAAGAGATGAATTTCTTTTGCCAGGTTCTCTTGTCGAAGGAGAAATGAAATAAATTCCCCGGAGGAGTCAGCAGATCCGAACTCGTCTGTTTGTGTATTTACTGTCAGGAAAAAAACATCCTAAAGTGACATTCAACACATCACAAACTGACAACAAGAAGGTCGGAGACGGGAGGCAGAGGGGGAATTTATATGTTTTTATCTCTGAACACTACAGGTGCAGGAGGCGGAGAGGCTAAAGAACCAGTTTGAACCGGTTCTTTAATTCAGAGTAAACACATGTAAACAGAAACACGGTGACCTCGGCTCCAGGACTTGTTTAGACACGACTGCAAACCCCAGATGCTTCGACACCCACAATGTGTTTTGGTGTTTGTTGGGTTTTTGTGTCTGGTTATTATTGACTGAATATGTTAAAGTCTTTCTAACAATAATTTGACATATTTAGTGTTTTTTATTTTTGTTTTTCAGACTTTTTTCCTTTGGTTTGTAGATGCTTTCTATTTAGTCCAGCTCTCTGTGTTAACTAGCCGCTGCAAGTTATCAGTAATGAGTTGATCTAACATTGATTGATCTCTTTGATCGACTTCGTATTAATTGATAAGCAGCCATTTTCTCTTGTATCAAGAGGGACGACCGTCTTTCCATGACACTGAAATACTGTCTGAATAAATAGAAAATTGTGGTTTTTCTCACATTTTTAAATTTAGACATATTTATAAAACATAAAACAGTCCAGTGATTTTTCTCTGTCATGCTATCCGCTTTTCTGTGCTGATAAGTTGAAACTGAAGAAGCTTTTTGAGTATTTATATTTCATAATGAAGCTGCATAAAGTGCATCTTGTACCCTAAATCGGACTCTGTTTGGAGTCCATCTCTGTGTCCCGGTTTGGGATGATCTGACCATCTTCTCTCTCTATCAACCGGCTCCGCTTAAGAATGACCTCTGCTGGATGGAGGCCAAACTGCAACACTAAAAGCAGATGTTAATCTCCTGAAACTAATTTTCATCTCTTCTGCAGTTGGTTCCTCCAACACATACAGCGAGTTTCGTCCCTGCACTGACTCAGCTGCATGCGTTAGGACATAGATTTCCCCGTTCTCACCGAGGGTTTCCTCTTCAGGGCTGTGTGTAAGTACAGCAGCATGGTGCTGTATCACTGCAGACTGTGGAGCTGATGTGGCTGTCAGCTTGAATTAGACACAATCCTCTTTGATCAGAGGTGAGCGGCCTGCCTGGAGAAGGTTCAGAAGAGGAGGAGGAGAGGGTAAGAGGGAGGAAATGTTGGGGCTCGCAGTGAAGGGCAGCGATGGAAGACAGGTGGAGGGGTCAGAGGGCAATGGCCGGTGTGGTGCAGGTCAGGAGAAGAGATGTGGGTGACTGGACATTTACAGAACTGATTGGTTGATAAAAACTGAGGTTAAGGGTTAGAGAGCCGTAACGTGTGACGCGGATATTTGGACCCCAAACTCAAAATATCGGTTCTGTGTCTGGATGCTGGTGCAGCATTTCCAAATTCAGGTTTTTATTAGTCCTATTAATCTGAAGAACTACAAATAATTTATAGGTTTACACTTAAACCATTCAACACCTGATACATAACCTTCTAGGCAAGTATCATTATTTTAGTATTTGAGACGCCAGGCCGCATTTCCAAAGGTAAACTTCTTAGTTGAATGAAAATAATTTTAAGTCTGATTCTGCAAGCGAAATGAAGAATATTGTCAGTTATTTAGGAGTTTTGTCAGTTATTATTATGACTAAATGTTTAAAGTTCTCCAGAGTGTGAGAAGACGTTGCCTCATTTCTGAACTTGTAAACAGAATTAATGCTTTTCTCAGAAATGTTGCTAATAATTATGTCATTGAACATATTTTTACAACTTCTTCATCAAAAAAGCCAAAAGGAAAAAGATCCTTTTGCTTCATGGCTGCAGAACCGGTCGTGTCAGTTGTGCATTTTTGTGTTTTTTTCTTTATTTTAATGTTTGAAAAAACTGTTTTGTTTGTTTCTTTAAAAGCATCTTAAATATTCGAGATAAAAGAAGCATTTTGTCTACTTTTATATCAGGCTTTAACGGTTCTGACTCCTGAATCATTTTCTCTTTTTATATGTAAACATCTCCTAAATATTTCATTATCTGTCATCAGCGTGTCTGTATGTTACTGGTTTACTCCGTCCTTTCCCCTTACAGACACAGAGGCAGCTGCTCTTAATAAAAGTCAAGCTTGATTTTTAAAACCTCTGAGCCCCGCGGCTTTTCCTGCCGCCGGCCCCGAGGCTTCGCCTTCTCTGAGGCCGGGCATTAAAATGCTGCTGGCTGCTCTTCTCGGCCGCCAGAGCTGCAGAAGTCAGACGTTGTTAGTAAAGCTGGGAAGCATATTGTCAAGCTAACATCACTTCAAACAAAACATATACTGTTTACGAAGGAGATATTGTGATACAAAGTAGCTTTGGAGGTAGAAAGTGTAAGACAATTGTTACTAAAGTGAGACTCGGGGGTCTGTTGCAGACCATGTACTGGTTTTGTGCAGCACACAGTTTCTGCAAAAGTGATAACAATTTGACTTTATTTTTTTAATCAGGGCAAAATTATTACACACAAAAGTTGAGTGACCAACTTGGACCACATCTATCCATCAGGCACTGAGGCACCCAGATGTGCTTTTAAGGAATTTATTAAGCTTTGCTCCTAAATTATGCTTTTATTACCAAGATTTCACAGAAGTAATTACATTATTGAATTATAAAAAATATAAATAAGTTTTACGTTTTGGATCCAGAAAAATTTACAGATCCCTTTAAAAGAAAAAATTGATACTTTACTTATTTAATTAAATTATTGCAGCTTAGTTTATTATTGAGCAGGTAAAATAAAAAGATGTTTTTGGCCTGCAAGTCCTTCTGATTTGACGATTTTGACCCGCAGGACAAAAGGTTGTGGTGTAAGAAGTTGGAGTTGAAGTCTGATGCATTCTGGTCTGATGATGTGAAAAATAAACGTGCATTCGGAGTTTGCACAGTAAGAGCAGCTCATGCCAAGTTTATTGATTTTAAAACGGCTTCATTCGGTTCAAAATCAATAAAAAGTTCAGCTGAATTCAACCAGAGTCACAACAAAGATCTCAGCTGTGATGCAAACAGTATTAAAGTACAATATGAAAACTTTATTGAGGCAAATATCATCACAAAGCTGAGAATATTTAAAAAAAAAATGTTTTTTACATAAAGTCACATTGAGCCTAGATCAAAAGGAAGACAGTTGCTTAATCTATGCATGATGCAACGTCTTTACACAGAGGATGCAATACGACCCGATGGAGTCTGCTCCAAAGTTTTTTACTTCAGATTCTTAAATTATAAATATAAAAAGTGATTTATGAGAGAAAAGTGAAGAGAAAAGCACAAGAACCTAAAGGCAGCAGTCAGAATGAAGAGTTCTGTCCGTTCAGTCCATCTCTGAGTCATTATAACGCTCTGATATCGTTTTGACTCATAAGTGCAGCTAAACAGCAGAGCAGAAAGAGTCCGAACGGACTGGAAACACTCTGTCTTTATTTTGTGAGTTAATGGCCTGCAGTCATGAATACCTGCCGGGTCGGCGCTTTGCGATTTAGTGCCGGTCCAGAACTTACGAGACGAGAGAGAGAGAGAGAGAAACAGAGAGAGAGACAGAGAGAGAGAGAGAGAGAGAGAGAGAGACAGAGACAGAGACAGAGAGAGAGAGAGAGAAACAGAGAGAGAGAGAGAGAAACAGAGAGAGAGAGAAAGAGAGAGAGAGAAAACCTTTTTAATATTTACAGCAGATGCAGGCAGAATTAATTGCATCCACATGTAGGAAGAACAAATCCAGATACAAAGTCTTCATGTGTCTCGTTGAAAACACACAAAAAGAAACATTTTCAGAGCTTCTGTCTTCTGCAGCTAATTAGTCGCATTTGATTTTATATTTATTTTATTTATTAATTGGGGTTTGCTTTTTCTGAATGAACTTTTTCCTCACACTTTCTCCAAATTAAACAAAATTGGTATCAAAATTTTGTGCTGTTATTGTTTTAAGGATATCAATAAATATTTCCAGAGGTCATCAAAGGTCAACCAGTCACCACAGTCACTAAATCAAATGGAATATGATGTCAGTCAGCTGGTTTGTGCAGCAAAGAAATTGGCTTGTGCCTTATAATTTATATGATTGAAAAAAAGTTTCCCAATCAGTGATTTTGATGACAAAAAAAATTACAAAATAATTGGAAAAATCTGATAATTGTGAGAAGATTTTAAATATTATTTAATTTTAAGAAGAATTTAACAACTTCTTATCAGGTTTTTTTTTTTTAACAGGACATTCGTGATCATTATGTGGCCCAAAATGAAAAACAGTTTGACTCTCCTGGCTTAGCGCAAACTGTCTTCGTGTGTTCAAATGGCCTAGTCAAAGTCCAGACCACTTTTATTGAAATTTCACATTGAAAAGCCAATAACAACATTGAAATTAGCGGTTGGGACGTAACACAAGGTGAAAAAGGTGAAGGGGGAGTAAATACATTTGCAATGCTATGTTTAGCTGTGGCTACACTGAAGGGAAGTGAGGTTCATTACCCCTCAGTGTAGGTCACTGAGCCGCACGCCGGGACCTGAACGGCATGCTGGGAAATCAATCTGAGCAGGAAAACAGTCAGTATGGATTCACTTACACAAAAACAACCTGAAACAAACAAATCCCACCCGGTTTCTAAGCAGAAACAGCCTCAGCTCTGTCACTAAATGTCTTCACAGCTTCAACCTGCAGACGATTACATCCTCACAGCTTCTCTTTGCGCAATTATCAGGAGCGGCAATCTGACTCAGAGGCATGCAGCTTGACTCCAGCTTCCCCTCACACCTGCAGTCATTCGCAGAAAGAACAGAAAGAAATCTGTGATCAGGACGAAGTTTTATTATTCCACGCTTTCTGTGGCGGAAAATAAACGATTGTGTGTTTGAATCTGCAGAGCCGAGTCAGAGCAGCAGGATAACGTGGTTTCTGAGAGCTGTGCTCCACTGCAGCTGGGTTAAGATGTGTGTGTGTGTGTGTGTGTGCGTGTGTGTGTGTGTGTGTTAGATTGAGTGCTGGGCCAGAGTGCAGCGAGACACAGGTGTATTAAATTGGGTCAGCGTTTTCATTTCCCAGGGTGAGCACACAAACACACATTAACAGCATTCACTGTGAACCCTGACGTAAACACGCCTCCACACCTACACACACATACAATCCACATCAGCTCACACTCTGCTGATAAGTCGGATTAGGAGTTATTTTTTGCATCGAGACAAAGACTCCTCCTGAATCAGAGAGCAGAAGAGGAAGGGCGGCTGCTCCTCGGCCCAACATTTGTGTCTCTGTTTGTGTTGAGTGTGTGTGAGGAAGCTGCGTCGACACACAGTTCAAACCTCCGGAGAGCCAAAGTCAGAAAAAGGTCACTTCCCATCAAAGACGCTCTGGCTTCCATCAAAAAAGCCAGCGAAGTTTTCAGCTGTGCGCCCATTTTTATGGTGACCGCCCTTCCTCATGTTTACCTCCGCATGACTGAACTCCATCATGAAAGCCGCTCCATGACAGCAGCAGCAACAATGGAGGAAAGCAGCGGGAATGTACAGTACAGCAAAGCTGAACAAATACCAAAGAAGACAAAGAAAAATAGCTGAGAGAGACTCAAAGCGGCACAGAGTTGGATGTTGCCAGACAGTGGAAACCTGGTCGATTCACGCTGGCGACACTTCATCAGCCTGCAGTGAGATTCTGCATGAAAAAAATACAGCTTTGGAGTCTGTTTGGAATGAAAGAAACGGCACAGACATGAGCATAAGGATCTAAACGGACGTGAAGCTGAAGCTGCTGACATGCACACAATGCAGGCATAATTAGACTATTAGAAACATATAAATGCAGGCTAATTAGCTGAATACATAATCATAATCTCTGGTTTTTTGTAGTAGATGGTTGCGCAAGTCTGATTTATGTTTATTCATGCAAAGCAGTTCTTATGCAAATGAAAAGATTAAAATTCAAACGACACGTTTGTCAGTGAAGGAAGAAAATGATGACGTTCCCTTTTATTGCTGTTTTGGTTTGATGCACTGAGTCGCAGGTTTTCAGAGTCAGTGGGAGAATTTGGGACACATCGATCACCATTTATCTGAGGTTCAGGATCAATCGATAACGATCTGCTACAGACAAAAAAATGCTGAATTGACTTAAAATATTTCTTTTTTTTACAGATGCAGTGAATTACAAATCTATTTGATAACTTTCCACCAATATAGCACACTTATAGCTTGACAAAACATGTAAAATCAACTCAGCTTTAATTTGTCAGTTAGGAGTTTAACAGCTAATGTAAAATAAATAATAAAGAAACTGAGAAAAACAGTAGGTTGGTCAAACATGTAAAATTAAACCACTAAAGAAATGCAATTAGGAATTGTAAATATAATACAAAATAAATGATTGTTGGATCAGGTCGTCTGATTGTCCAGAAAATCAGACGTCTCACTAAAAATGATCCCAAACTATCCAGTTTAGCTGTAAGAAGGATGCAGGGTTTTTACTTGATTTTTTATTTATTTTTCCGCAGAAAGTCGCCGAAGATAAAATCGGTGCGTGATGTAAGAGCAGGAGTTTAACTGAAATATGTCGGTACAGGAAATAAGGCAGTCAGAGCAGAGAGCGACTGGAGGTGGAAGTTATCATAAAAGAAATACCGGAGAGTTTCAGAGCGATGAAGAGCAGAAACAAAATAATAAACATCTGACGGGTTTTATGGTGTAAAGTTGCTCCAGAGCAAAGAAAGCAGCTAATTTGACTTTACAAATTCTGCAGAGGAGATCCAAAAGTTTACCAAGGAATCTGATTTCTATGCAGTTTACAAGAAATATTTGACATAATATTAAATGCAGGTGCATGCATGCTCCTAAATCTGGTTTTTAGGAGGATCAAATTCATCAATCTTTTTCTTCTTTTTTGGTTTTCCTACTTTGAGGTCGTCAGAGTGAATCATCTGTCTCCATTTAGCCCCGCCCTCTGGTCCTCCACCCTCAACTTCATGTCCTCTTCATGACCTAAAACTAATAGGATATTGATTTTCATGATGTCTGGATGTAAACACACAAAGCTTAGCAAACCAAACTTGATTGATGTCCAGCTTAAAAGGTTTGGTTTCAGAGCTGCTAAACTTCTGGAGGAGATAAGGAAAGAATATTTCTACTTACTTGCATAAGAAAGGAAATGTGAGCACAAAGGCAGGAGGAAAAATATATCTAGCAGCTGCAGCAGTAGTAACTGAAGCATGGTCAGTGAAGCTCTACAATGAGGACTTTATGAGCCTTTGCTCATTTGAGTAATATGTGCCCCTTGGTCTTGTCTCTGTTCTGTTCTTCTCCCTAGAAATCGATCCTAGTCGATCTTCCTGAAGGATGTTTTCTGAGAGGAGACCTAGTGAAGGAGCAGGAAATCCAGAGTTTGTATGTTAAACATTTGTTTGACATCCGTGTCATTTTATTTTCACTTCCTCTTCATGTCTGCATTTAGAGGAGGAAAGGACAGGAGATTCTCGTCCAGGTTTTGGCCTCCTAAATGACCTGTGACATGACGGTCAGTTTGTAGCGCAAAAATGTTACATTGAAACGATTTTATTTTTTTTATAATTATTTTTTTGGGTTGAGTTTAATAAACTGAAATGTAGAGGTGCATTGGTTTTGTATTTTTTTAAATTTATTTATTTTATGATGTTAAACACTGAAAACTTGTGCACTCTATTGTATTTTCTATACAGTCATTATTGTGAAGTGTGTCAGTAGCTGCATAGGTTCAATATTCTATTATCTATTCATTCTAATCTGTTTGAGTGGCTCTAATAAACAACATTCTGGCATCAAAAGAACGGCGGTGATTTGAACCAAAGTCTTTTTACTGCACGGAAACCAACTGCTCCTCCATGCAGCAGCTGAGAAAAATTATTTATGGCCAAAAATCTGACACCCATACTTTGTGAGATGCATAATTACAACAGGAAAATGCCGTTCTGTTCTGTTCTGTTCTGTTCTGTTCTGTTCTGTTCTGTTCTGTTCTGTTCTGTTCGTTCCTCAAACGCGTCACACTTACCTTATTCATCCATTTCTCGCTGCAGCGGGGTCACCTCATCCTGTTTGCTTTTTCTAGTTTGGCATCAAATCTGCCAATTAGAGTGAATTTACCTCGACAGGGAAGCAAAACGCTGTGCTGTTGTTGGAGGGGGAGATGAAGTCAGTAACACACACACACACACACACACACACACACACACCTGTTAGACGATGTCTGTCAGCATTCAGTGACACAGCAGGCCTGCAGTATTCACACCTGTCTGGATCACTCAACACAGAAACAGAGCAGAAGCTGCACTGGTGAGGAGGATTCATCATTTTGTCTAAACAGAAGCGGCGTGACGAACAGTTCGGCGGTTTGGCTTCGGCGTGTCTGTATGGGAACCGTCAGCCGAGCTGTCTGGGGTTTTTCTCCTCCGCATGAAGACATTTGAGCCTGGAGATCTTATGACACATCTGCCAACAACTCATGTGTTTTCCAAGAGCTTTTCTTGGAACTGTGGATTCCCTTTAAAGGAAACCGTCACCTGTGCTCTTTGGTAGTTTGGTGATGAATTTCGCAAAGTGTCAGAAGCGACTCCTACTTATTCCTCCTGCCTCCAAATAAACTAAAGTTGCTTTTTTAAATTTGTTTTCTTGCTGCATATTCTGAAAAACAAAATCCAATAGCTTTTACTGTCACAGGTGTCCGAAAGAAAAAATAGAGATCCATTCATCAGCATGTGAGCCTGAGTCCTGCAACAACTGTGGCCTCTGAAGGCCTTTAAGTCTCGCATGGAGCGAGAGACAGAGAGAAACAGCTGCACGCTGATGAATGCCCCGTATTCTTTCCACAGGAAGCAGGTTCATCTGTCACCACTGATGCAAGCCTTCCAGTCTCGCCATTCAAAACACACGCGGGCGCTAACGCCGCTTCCCTTTCTGCCATTATACTCCCAGCTGGTCTCTGCAACAAATGCTCCTTTGATGCATCTTCCCGGGGGCCAACGCCAGCATCACCATCCTCCTCCTCTGCTCTTCCTCACTACCCGCTTCCTGCATAACATTAAAGTCACTTCCAGCAGCCCCTTCATAAGCTGTTGCTCCCCATCGACCCATTCAGAGGCGGCTCCGTCCTCCAGCAATGAGAGAGGAAGACATCCTGTCGTTCCTGCACAGGAGCCAGCATGAGCCGCAATCACACATCCATTTCCAACCATTTAGATTATTTGTCTTTACTAAATACGGATCAAATAAGTGCAAATGCAAAATATCTGGATTTCCATGTCGATAAATTATGTAATTTGGCTTCATGCAAGGGCAGCAACACATTGGTGCCACAAAAAAGTCTATGAAAAAAACACATTGTTGTCACCCACAAGGTTTGTATTTTTTATTTTAAAATTTCCTTATTGCTATATTTTCAAAATTTAAATAAATTATATTTTATTTCAAAAAATGTAATTACTTACTTTTTATTTAAGGAAATTTAACAGTTGAGATTTTAAAAAAGTTAATAATTTAGAAAAAAAAAACAAATAAAATATTTTGATGGTGTTCTTGGCATTGTGTAAAATTGGTCGAGGTTAATTAATCCATCCATCCATCCATCCATCCATTTTCCGTCACCCTTCTCCCTAACGGGGTCGGGAGGTGCTGGTGCCTATCTCCAGCTGCGTTCCGGGCGAGAGGCGGGGTACACCCTGGACAGGTCGCCAGTCTGTCGCAGGGCAACACAGAGAGACAAACAGGACAAACAACCATGCACACACACACTCACACCTAGGGAGAATCTGGAAAGCCCAATTAACCTGACAGTCATGTTTTTGGACTGTGGGAGGAAGCCGGAGTACCCGGAGAGAACCCACGCATGCACAGGGAGAACATGCAAACTCCGTGCAGAAAGACCCCGGGCCGGGAATCGAACCCAGGACCTTCTTGCTGCAAGGCAACAGCGCTACCCACTGCGCCACTGTGCAGCCCCGAGGTTAATTAATATCCAGAAAATCAATGATTTTCTGCCATGGTGTCTGGAATCTTATTAATCTGCATCTCCTTTACTTCCACAGGTGGATGTACGTTTCACTCAACTTTCCAGTAAAATCATCATTTTCACAAAGTGAAATATAAAATTACCCCCTAAAAAATATTTAGAAGCAGTAAATCTCATTAACCCACAGTGGAGATTATATGTGTTTATCAGGGAAAATGAGAAACAGCTCTTCACATCCAGCTGGCGGATCCACAGGAGGAAAATCCAGAGCCCAGATTAGAGCGAACATACATACCTTTACTCATTTCCCGATGATAGGATTAAGCTTCTGTTTTGGGTCTTTCGTCCTCGCAGGTTGTTTGGACGGCAGCAGCATCAGAGATTTTCAGGTTTCACACGTCTGTTCTTACCTTTCTGGAAGATTAGAGGCTGTCTCCTGCACCAGGCAGGATGCTATTTGGGTAACAAACCATGAAATCCAGTCATGATTATGGATGTCAAACATGTGCTATTGATTGCTACCTTCCCTTTTTAGCATAGCGGCCACAGACAGAAAGGATTATATCGATATATTTCCGTTTGTTTCTTTGACCTTTTGAGGCCTGACCATGTAAAATAAAATATCCAGTGTGTTTGATGAACGGGGCAACACAGAATTCAGCTTCAAGTATCTTTATTATTGACAGAATCACAATTTATTAAAAAGACTTGGAGAATGAAAGATATTATAAATCAGAGGAATCTGAGCTTCTGTTTAAAATTTGATCAGGTTACAGATACTTTGAGATTCTTTCTGTTTCTGATGCTTGCATGTGCAGAGCCTTGCAGGCTTGAATTTTTTCCACAATCTGTCACTTTATTACCACAAAACTTCAATGGATTTTATGCAAAACTCCAACATAAAGTATAGTTTTGTTTTGTGAGGGAAACTGATCCACATTTTTGCTATTTTCTTTCAAGAAAATCCAACAAAAATAGATTAATCAATACTTTATAGAAGCACCTTCGTCTGCAAATACAGCTTCAAGCTTCAGATCCTGAGTCGGTTGGTTCTGCAGGAGGTTTCTTCTTATTCAAAGGTTTTTCTCTTTCACTGATTGCATTATGGTTGATGATTGGATGCAATCATCAACCATAATGCAACTTTAAGGGTACAGAGTTAAAAAGAGAATCTTGGCATCAGTGATTACAGAGCAGAGGTTTGTCATTTAGCACTTTTTATGTTGTCGTAATTTTATGAGTTTGTACAGTAAATGCAGGTGAAATGGGGACTTTCAATTTATGATAAGAGTTTTATTAGCTCACCTGTTCAGGGACTACAGATGGAAACTAGCTTAAGCTAAATCTTGTACAAAGCGTCTTTTATAAAAGTTTTTAGCACATTGTTGCCCGTTTTAAATAAATTAAACTAAGTAATACAAAGGTCTGTTCATTTTTACCCTAACTGCAACAAAACCAACTTCAACCACTTTTATAAAAATGCTTTATGCTACTTAATAAACACTCCTGCAAAATATTAACAAACAGAATTAATTTCAGTCAAATTTGTAGTTTTTATACTGCAAATAAATGCAAATAGAAGCTAATTTAGAAAGTTTCTTGCATTTTAATGAAAATTACACTCACAGACTCATTAGGCCACTTATGAAGACAGTTAGTTGCACTTCTTGTTTAAGGAAGTTATCCTAAAAAAAAACTGTTGTCCATCACATAAAATTCAATAAAATACACTCAGGTTTGAGGTTGCAATGTGACAAAATGTGGAAAAGTTGGGTGGACAAGAAGACGATTGCAGGGCTCTGCATAAACAGCATCCAGCTCATTCAGGCTGTTAGCCAGTGGCTGACCTCTGCTGTGACTTTGCTGCATGCAGCAAAGATGAGATGACACCTTTGTCTCTTCAGCCTCATTTAAGCTGATCTTGCAGAGTGGTAACACTGCTCTGTTAACTTTAAGCCTGATATATGACTGCTAAAGGTACAAAACCAGAAAAATAGGAAAGAGAAAATCTTTATCAAGGCAAAAAAAGGCTCAGTTTAATCTGAACTCTTAAGGTCAGCTTTTTGTTTTCCCTTTAATTCCCTGTTGAAGTGTTTCACCTACCTGAAATCTTAGAGCAAATTCAAAGACAGGATGTCACGGACAAAGAAGCAATCATCAGTCCAGGTAGAGCAGTCACAGTGAAGCTTGAAAATATGTTTTTATTGCACACTTCAGGTTTTTTCTTTTTTTTGTTTGGAGGGAAAGTGGGCAACAAAAAGTGGCAATACATGTTCAACAACCTCTGAATTTATTACCTTCAATAACAAAAGAAAACACACACAAATAAAGGCTACTTCACATAAAAACTCAAACATAATTCCCAGGTATTAGTGCACCACTATATGAATAAGAAACTAGCAGTTTACAGTCATGCTAGCATAGGTTTCTGAAAAGCTTTTAATACTTTTAACTGCATATTCATCACAGTTATAAAAACGAGACAAAGTAAAATCCAGTGGGGATAAACTTGTTTCCATTGTGAATCTTGTTAGCTTTCACTGTTTAACCACCCAGGAGGGTTCACCTGCAGTCTGACTGAACAGAGGAATGTTTGTTAAACAGAAGAAAAAGTCAACGATTGTTGGTAGATGAACACATTTAAATGCCCCGAAAATAACTGAGAACTGCGCCGGAGACGGCAGCAGTGTGCAAACAGCCGTTTCCTGCACACTGTGGTCCAGTCAGACAAGAAGAAGAAGAGGAAGAAACCAGTTCTCAGTGGTGCAAACAGAAACTACAAATTCAACGTTTAATGGTGGAATTCCCTTCCAGTTTAAAATATATTTACACATTACCCTGAAACATTTTTATGAGATAAAGGGAAAGACAAAAATTAGCTCATTAATAATAAAAAGGTACAAAAATATATATTTTCCAAATCTGAGAGAAAAAGGCACTTCTACAGTCTAACTGAAACACCTTAGGCAGTTTTTAATTCAAAGCGCAATTAGAATACGATTCAAAGAATTATTTATTTCAGCAATTCATTTGAAAAGGGGAAATTCACATACTTTATAGATTAAAAACAGACCGATGTATTTCAGACTTTTATTTGTTCTAATTTTGTTGATTATTGGATTACAGCAAATTCACAATAAAAAAATTAAAATTAAAAATTAGAAATGCATTGGCCGACGAGAATGAGTAAGAATGCTACCTTGGACTTATTGGAAGGTTCAGTGGAAGGAAAACCTGTACTGGATCACAGGCAACTGCACACTGCAAAAATATAAAATCTTACCACGTATTTTGGTTTAGTTTCTAGTGCAAAAGTCAAACCTAATTTATAATTAACTCATCAGCAAGAAATAGGATCTAGTTTTAAGTTGATAATTCCTTAAAGGGTTAAAATCAGATTGTTTCACTCATGAGAAAAAAAATATTTTTATAAGTTAAATAATCTGCCAGAGGAAGTAGTAATTTTTCAAAAATATTAAGAAAGTATTGACTTAAAACACACTCCTACAGCTGGCTGAAAAGTTTAGTTTTGTCTTATTTCAAGTGTGATAAGATATTTGCTTTAAAAACTAGACCAAAATACTTGGTAAAATTTTGTGTATTTGCAGTGCGGCTGCAGAATGAGCCACAAAAAAGCAGCTTCCAAAGACGATGGTTGAATACAGAGTGTGCTATCCAAGTATATGGATGGAAAATTTAGTGGAAGGAAGAACGGTGTCAGGGAAATTCCCATTCAAGAGTTTGGAGGATAATCACAAGGACTTTTGCTGAATTAGGTTTTGGGTTTAATTCAAAACGTAACGTCTCAGCGTCTGAATGAAGAATCCAGCCATGTTGGGTTTTATCAAGTCAACACAGGAATTTACTTTTCTTCAGCTGTAATCATCTCAACTGGTTGACATTTATCCCTCTGTGTCTAATCTATATAAATATGAATTTCCCTTTAATTTAATTACTGAAATAATATTTTTTTTCTATAATATTCTAATTTACTGAGATGCATCTGTATGTGCTTCACAAAAATCAGAAATTCTCTCTGATCTGAACAAAATGGACGGATTTGAGCTGAAGTCGCTTGGTGTCGTACGGAAGAGGAAAAACACTAAGAACCAACCAGAGAGTCTGACAACGCTACATTCATAAAAAAGAAAAACAATGTTGCTGCCTGTAATCACATCTCTGCCTCTGCTCGCAAGTTTTAAAGCAGCTGATCCGTCTTCAGATCAAAGCAACAATCTGAATGTTAATTCCAGAGAGGAGAGACGTTAGCTCTGATGCTTTTGTTTTGTTCTTGCTGAGACATAAAAGGAATCACTGCGTTTAATGGCAAGGTTATTTCTGCAGTGAAGTGGGGAGAAAAAAAAAGGGGGAGAGAAAAGAGTGTAAAACAAAATAACTCCGGAAGTGCCATTTGTTGTGTTAAGGAATCAGGATTAATATCGTTAATCGTTTGGTTGAGTCAGTGTCAATACCCCGAATTAGTGGAAAGAGGAGAAAAGCTGAGTGAACCCAGGGAGCAGAAATGAACAAGCAGTACTGGCGGCGCTTCAAATGGAGAAAAAAAAAAAGAATAAAACTACCAGAAAAACAATAAGTGGCGGCCAGCTGAAAGCCAAACATTTTCCACTGAAAGTCTGCAACACTGAGCTTGTTTTGATCCCAGAGTGCTTCATATTGGCACGGTGCACTGGTGTGTGTCTAAGCAGCATAGATGCTCCCAAATGGCCCAGCGGTAGTTGTTCCATCAATAAGCTGAACGGGGAGAAGTGCTCGTCGAACAGACAACAGCTGGAGATAACTGCAACGCCGCCGTTCCCGTGGGAACAACAAAAATGGCCGGCTTTAGACCGTCTTCCATAAATCTGCTCAGAGTGTCAGCTGTAAATAACTCTTTTTTTTTTTTTTATTAATAAATGTGTGCTGATGAGGCTTTCTGCCCTACACGTTCACAGTAACTTTAATCCCTCTGAGATGACTAATGTGAAGTATTTTTTTGAACAGATTGTGATGAGTGCTGCAGTAACTAATGGCAGGAGAAAAGCTTTATCTTCGGGGATTAGAGCGGCTCTTAAAAGTGGACACGTCCCAGTTAGAAAGAGGCCGCTTTTATGGTGGAAAATAACAAGAGCCAGGAAAAGTTTTACTGCATTTAATAAGATAAATATCCTGAACAACTTAGCTGAAAATAAATAGCTTAAACTATTCAATTTAAAAGGCGCATTCAGTCCTCGTTGGTAGGTGGCGCAACATTTATTTCTGGATTTTGGCTTTTAAACTTTTAAACTTCCCATTGTTTCCAGGTGAAGTCATTTGTTTTAGTTTGGAGTCAATGCCAACCTGAAATATAAAATTCTTCTTTATCTTCAACTTTGTAGCAAACACCTGAAGGTTTTGGGTCAAAAATGACTTATTTGGAGCTCCATCAGAAGAAAAAAATAATTAAAAAGGAACCCCCGATCCTGATGCCACCGCCACCGTGCTTCACTGTGTGAATAACATTCATTTTGTGATGTTTAGGTTGGAATAAATATTAGAAATGTGGCCCACAGATTTAATTTTAGATCATAAAATCAGCTTTTATTATTTGATTTAGTCATGTTGCGATCTTTTTGACGGGGGGAGAAACTGTTTTCACGAAGGAAACAATCAGTTGTGGTTCTGCAGCTTCCTCTGCGTTGCTGTTCCACATTTTGTCTCAGCGCCAGATTAGCCTATTTTCAGCTAAACTGCACAGGATATCGGTCGCAGTAGAAGTGGAATACGCTCTGCAATGATTGAGAAAAGTCACAAAAATCAAACAACTTGACACTTTTGAGATCCATATTATGCAGCTTTTTAAGAGCAAACCCCAACTCAAAACTGCAAACCCTGATAAACCAGCATGTCGCTTTCACTCTCCTTCATTTCCTGCAGGGTTCAGTGGCACAGAGGGACAGGAGGACTAAGATTTGTCCATAAAGGAGAGGACTGGACGCAGCAGCAGTGCTGGAACCGAGCAGACAGCGTGACAGCAGCAGTGACCACCATCCCACCCGAACCGTGCTCTCCTCTCAGGTCAGGGGTGTCCAAACTTTTTGTCACGTTTGACAAAATCACAGTCAACAGTAAAAAGCTAAAAACTGAACATTTTTTATGTTTGCTGTATTAAAAGAAAGAAATCTAGTTTCCAACTTGTTTTGGCTTCACTTCAACAAGTTTATTCCCAGCTTGAAGAACACTTGTTGATAGATTTAGCCAAATTTCATAAATAAAATAAAAGCTGATTTGGGCAGCAAAGTCAACCTTTCAGTAAAAGTTGAATTTGTTTAGTTATAAAAAAGTTCAGATTTGAAAAAACTAATGTTTTGTGCTACATTTAACATTCTGCATTGTGAGAAAATTATACTTGGTATGATTTTGTTTTGTTTTTGCAGCGTGGGCGGATCAAATTTATATTGTCCTTGAACAAAATCAATCAAGAGCCACAAATGGCCCTGGAACCGCACTTTGGACACCCCTGAGTTAGGTTGTGTGTGTGTGTGTGTGCGTATACGTGTGTGTGTCCCCATGTGTTGGTGAGTAAAAGTCGTGGCCATACGCTGGTTTTAATCGTGTTAGTCCGTGAACCAGACCAGGGTAATAACATTCATGAAACAGGTTAAAAACACAAGACAAAATATCAGCAAGTTAGTAAAATTCTTACTAAGAATGTTTTATTAAAATAAATGCCAAGAGGTTAATAAAAAAATAACAGCATACACCATGAAAACTAAATGCAAGCATGTAAAAATACTTATGACAAGGAAACTAATAAAGTCGCTAATGAGTTAAACAAGCTGGGAGTTGGCAAGAAAAACAAAAATCTAACAGAGAAGAAGGCAAAACTCCCCACAGGAGACAGGTTGAGATGGAGAAGAGGTGGTGGGAGGGCAGGGGGAGCTGTGGGTTTCATAAAAATTAAGAAAAAAAAAAAAACACTCAGAAACATGATTAATATACATATAAAATGAGATTAGAAAAATACATTATAAACCTGTAACAATGGCTGTTAATTACATTATCATACATGTAGTAGGCAGGCCAGAGAGAATACGGTAGGTATAGAGTCAACCTTTCACCTGATGGACTTATCCAGCCTTTCACAATGACACAGCATGGTGGAACATTGCAGAGGGGATTTTCTTAATACTGTCAGATGCTGATTTGCCATCTCTTTCTCCACTTTAATATTGCATTTCAATTTAAAATAATAACACTGAAGTAGAAGACAAAAAAGAAAATAATAATAATAATAATTCATTGACCTTTTGGTGTAACAGCGAGAGAGAAAACAGACTGCCGACGGCTCCGTTGGATCCAAGAATTTCTCAATTTGATTTTTTATTTTTTCACCTTTCAGCAATAAGCTGTCAGTCGTTTCAATAACTGGAAACTATCTGACTGTGAAGCAGGTGCTTGTTTCATTACCCAGCGCTTCCTTTGTCCATTAGAAATCTCATTACTGTACTGATAGTTTGTTGTCAAATTGACACGGAGATATGTGGACCGGATGACGCTGTTAAAACAAACACTTTCCCGTTCGTTTCCCTGAACGCTGCGTATTTTTCTCAGCTCATCATCAGAGCGTCTCATGGCGGCAGACTACTTGGTTGCTAATGGCAGTTCAATTTGTTCAAGATACAAAGTAAAATAAAAAATTTTAAAAACACAATAAGTCATATCATCAATAAAATCTAAATTAAAAGACAAGATCTGCTCGTAATGCAGAGTAAAGGGCCATCAAGTGAAGGAAAAGAAAAACTTTAAATCATTTTCAGGAAGACAAAAACCATGGCACATATTTTAGCTGGTCAAAACGACTGCTATTCTTTTTGCATAGAGTAACTTGGGCGGCGCCACGGTGCGGCGGCGGCGGAGGCCCAGCTCGACTTTTTCCGAGTGTGTAACACTTGCCGTTCCTCTCTGCGCCATCTTGGTGGGTGCTGGATATCCTTTTTTTTTTTTTTTTAAATTTGTTTTATTTTAAAACACAACTGGAATACTAAAAAACAGAAACCACTGTTGATAAGGCACTTTGATTTGATCCTGTCTCGCTCTGATCTCCCATGGTTCTGACTGCTTTAGTCTTTCCTTTTTCCAATTAGATTCCAGGCTCCTCACCCACTCGCGTTCAGTTTTCCTCTGTCGGAAAAAGTTTTTGTTAATTTTTTTATCATTATTTTATAACTGCAAGTAAAGTATCAAAAGCTAAAATTGCCAAAAATAGACAGATTTTTTTCTCATCTCCAGCACCCTGTAAAATTATCTATTTTTTGTTCTCATCTGTATTTTTATATGCATTGACAGATATCTACATTTTTATATATTTATATATATTTATAGATATATATATATATAAGACGTATGTATAAAGCAATTTGAACAGGCAGGCATGGCTTTCACATCCTATTTTTTCTTGAGATTTAAACAAAGGATCGTGGGCTCAGAAGCTGGACTACCATCAGAGGGAGGTGTGACACATTGTGGATGCACTTATGGATGGTTTGGCATATGTTAGGTTTCATTAGTAAAATAATTAAAAGAATAATATGCAGAAAGGTCAGGATTATGTCGACCTCATGCCCCAACTTACACACACATAACAGAGGACAAAAAGTAAAACTAAACGGAACAAAAGGAGAAAAAAAAAATCCACTGTAGTAGGAATAAATCTGCAAAAATTGGCCAAAAAAAAAAAAAAACAACAAACAAAAACAATAAACCTCTTGCTTGTCATGAGTGTCTTTTCCCCTGGCACTTCACTATAATCGAGTAGCATGTAATTTTAGTGTTAATCGCCTGTTTTGACCTCAGGAAAATAAGAACAAATAAAACTGAGCAGGAAGGGGTAAAACTCCTGTTCCAGCTGAAGGCAGGCACCCAAACTAAAAATCACAAAGAGAGCCCTCTGCCAAACAGATGCATAACTGCAGATATATTAGTCACTGAAAACCCTTTGGCTAAATATGCACACAATACTTTTTTTTTTTTTTTTTTTGTCTTAATCTTTGTGATCACAGCTCAGCTAACTCATCGAGATATTCTTCTAAATACATCAGGCACTGGATAGTGGACGTAGTGTGGATGGGGCCCACGTCCCCGAAGCCTCACCCCACTTTCGTTGTAGTATTAATCAAAAACACACACTCACACACACGCACACACACAGACCCATCAACCCAAACTAACCCCTCCCATCACGCCTTTCGTTTCCAGCCTCAAACGCTAAAACTCTGTTCTGACTTCCAGAGATAACCACCTGCTTTGTTTCAGTGACTGAAGCTAATTAGTTCAATCTGAACTGAAAAATTAAAAACAATAAAAGTGAAAAAAAAAAAAAAAAAAGCATTAAATCAAGACAGGAAAAAAAAAACAAAAAACATAAAAAAAGCTCTTTTTGCAATCATTTTAGCCATGCTTTAAAAAAAAAATAAACAGACAGAAAGCCATTTAGAGGGGCACACCCAGAATGTGTCAGCTCATAATTACAAGCTCAACAACTGAAATACATGTTTGGGGGGGTAAAAAAAAAAAAATGACAGAAATTAAACACGTTAATGCAAGTGAACGTTCCCGTTCCTTCTGTTTCTTTCTCCGCTGTGGCAGACGGGGGTCTGAGGGGCGGGCGGGGCAGGTAGGGTGTTGCTAAAGGAAGGTTCTGGGGCAATTTGCGGGGGACCCCTCCGAAACCAAAACGGTCTGCTTCTCAGACTGGAGATGGAGAGAGTGAGGTCACCTAATCAGAGTAATTAAAGGCGGGTGGGTTCGGGGTTCTTTATTGCTTTATAATTCAGTGCAGATTCATGAGTAATACCACAAGCAGATCCGCCCGGTGCGTGATTCATGAGGAAAAAGAAAGAGAAAGAATGGGAACTGAACTAATGAACAGAGGAAAAAAAATAAAATGAATAATCCACAGCTGTGTTGTTGTTGTTTTTTTTTTTTTGTTGTGTTTCAGTGAAGAGTCTGCGTTGGTTTCTATCTTTTTGTCAGAACGTGTTAGGGTAACTGTATGGGCAGGCGCCTCTCTCTCTGCCACTTGCGTCCGAGAGGCTAGCAAAAGGCAATTACCAGTTAACTGATCAGCAGGCAGGCTTGGGGCGGCTCGTCATTGGGTGAAGAGTTCAGAGGTCAGAAGGTCATGTGTTAGTTGCCGGTGGCGGCTAGGTGGTTAGAAACAAAAACAAAAACAAACAGAAACAAAAAAAGATAGAAAGGATATTAGTGTCAGCAAGAAGAGACTGGAATGACATCATTTTAACAATAAAATGAATGCAATCTCACATGTGGCCCCTCCCCCACCCGCTGCTATGAGGTGAACCTAGCCTAAGCCACACCCCCTGAATCAGGTTGCTAGGCGGCTGGTTTAATTTAAGCGCACACTGCCCCCGAAACCACAAAACAGAAGCAAAGAAAAGCCGAACCAAAAAAATTAAATAAATAAATGAATTAAAAAAAGACAAAGAATTAACAAAAATCTAGTGTTTTAGTGTCTTTCACAAACAGTGTGATTAGTGGTAAGCTGATCAAAATAACTAGTTACGAGGTGCAATAAATAGAAGAATCAATGCTTTCTGATTCTCTCTCTCTTTATTTCGCAGTATATTTTTATAGAATATAAATATACACAAAACCATAAATACATTTGATATAAAATGTTCCAAATATAAAATGACAGTACCTCGTGTACAACTGAAATATCAAAAAAAAGTATTTAGCTTTTTTTCTCAATATATTTGCAATACACTGCAGAGAACGCAAGCTACCTCAGCTAATGTCTGCGCGCGCGTCTATCTTTTCTAGAAAAATAATAAAGAAATTTAAATCCCGTAGGTGAAATGGCGGCTGGCAGCAGCGCAGCTACTCGTCTCTCAGATACAGGATAGAAAAGCTCCCCCTTTGTCTTTGCTCCTTATGAGCAGAGGAGATAAATGATGGATAGGAGCAAGCTTGCTCCTTTTTTTTGGGCTCTAATTTCACATCAGAGGAATGTCATTCTACACCTTAAACACTGCCTGCAAACTATTCATCTCTTTTAGCTTCACAGCTGCATGAACCGAATCTCTTAAGATCGTTTTTGCCTGAGCTTTGACTTAAACACACACTGTCACTGTTCAGTACTACATGTAAACAAAATGTGCATACCACACTCAACCATTTAGCAGGTGTGTGGATGTACAGGTGCATCTCAATAAATTAGGATACAATTTATTTCAGTGATTCATTAAAAAAAGAAACTCATCTAGAATATTGATTCATGACACACAAAGTGACATACTGTTCATTTATGTTCTTTTAAACTTTCAGTTTGAGCTTTTTGCTAAATAAATTAGCTGCATTTTTATTGACCATATAATTGCGCAAGTTAATATTTTGGAATTAAACCCGACTGATGGAAACACAGCAATTTTGAAAACTCGTTTTTTGATAAGTTTGGCTCTAGGGTGAGATAGTTTTTTTGTCCTTATGGAAATTGGATTATTTCACAAAACTGCAATGGAAAATCTTCAAGGAAAAGATGACAGGAAGTAGTGCAGTGTCATAGTGCGGCAGTTTTTTAATGACCTATCGCATGGACAAACTTATTCATGTGTGATTTTAATTGTGTTTTTTGTTTAATGGGATATAGTAGTTTTCTTTCTTTTTCTCAGAATATTGCCAAATTTTGTGCACATTTGTAATGAAAATGCAGCTAAAGACTGCAATCTACCATATTACCATAAAGTTCAGTGGAAGAAAAACGTTTGGTAGAATGAAAATCCCAAACAAGGCTGAAATAAAATATATATACAGATTACGTGTGGCTAGCAGATAGTTACTTATTTGAGTGTTAGCCATAATAGCTATTGCCAATAACAAAACAACTGAATTGAAGGAAAAAGTGTGGTAAATAAAAAAAAAACATGCTTAAGCAGCACCTCCAAAACTACCAAAACCTGATTTAGTCTATATTTTACCACAGCAGGTAGTTTGCCAGCAAATTAATCTGGTCTAATCTCCATGGCGCACACATGGAGCATCATCAACAGGAAGACACCAGACCCAACAATGCAGACAAACTGCAACCCATTAAAGCAACCTGGGCTTCCTGAATACTTTAGCAGAACCATGCTATGCTGCATTGATGCAGTAAATCATGCAAAACACAAAGTATTTAGTGCCATACTGAATATACCATTACATGCTGTCAGTAGGCTCACATTTCTGTTTTAAAATGCTTATCATTCAGATTTTGGGGGTTTTCATAATAACTAACCTTTTTTCCATCATTAAAGTGTCTTTGTATTTTTTTGCTAATATTAGGACTAATTCTCATAAGTAAACAATAAACGGCCCAAATACTCTGTCATACAAGTCACTGAAGGGATGATTGAAATAAGGGCGATTAAAATCATAAATTGGTGTTAAAACATCTGAGATTTTATTTTTATGCCATATATCCCACTACAACCAGAAATAAACACTGAAAATGCATCACTTTGTGTGTTATGGATCACTATAATAAAAGGCTTTAAATTTCTAATGTTCTTACTAAAATAAATGATTCTTTCAACAATATTCTAATTTATTGAGATTCTCTGCATAGGGCAGGTAAAGTGGGGGAGGAAAACAAAAAAAATAGTACAATACAGACAATGTACAAGTTTCTGACTAAGGCAGTGAGGCATAATAGGCATAATATTCATATAAATGCATCAGTCAATAGCAAAATGTAGCTAGGAGACTAAACTGACCTCTGTCAGCGGTCACAATCCTTTGGTAAGGATGGACCCGCGTGTCATGCCGTCTCACTTTAGTAGCCATTGCACCTAGATTGTAACAGGTCCACAAGGTTAGAAACCGTTCACTTTGAGGAAGGAAAAAAACAGTCATCTTTTACAGTAACAACATTCACATTTCAACCATTAGGACTTATAATGCTTGGATTACACAATACAATTAACATAATACAGATTATGGTACATATACACAACACATATATCTTTTTTTTTTCTTTTTACAAGTAGAAAAACTTGGTAGAAAAAAAATAATACATCTTTTTGGAGATTTGCTTTAAAAAGTGTATAACTTAAGTACTAAACTTCCACAGTGCTCAGAGATATATGGGGTGGTAAAGAGTAGGGGGTGCTGGGCTGTCTACAGGAATAATGTGAATCTCCCTGTGGGATCCAGAAGGGAACCGAGAGAAATTTGTCTCTTTATTTTTGAAAGGTGGGGAAATCCAATCCAGCTCTGATGGTAATTGAATCGTGGCAGACACCACCTGCCTCTCCACCTCTCCTTCATTTTCTCCTTCCAGCTTTTCACCATTTCTCTACTGGTCAATCTGCTCACTGACGGCACAGCCAGTCATTTTCCACCTATATCTGTCACAACTGATTTTCCCCCTGCTGCAGAGGTTGACACGGCTTCATATGCATGACACAAACAAACTGTTTGCGTGTCGCAGGACGTGCAAGAGTTATTAAAAAAGTGATGTGTGCAGGGATTAAAACAAAAACAGGAAGTCTCCCAGAGAAAACATCGTCATATTGAGGTCCAAATTCAACAAGACTGTTGTTCTGAAACTGTTGTGACAAGGTAGGGTTGTATCTACATATGTTTACAGAGAATCTAAAAAGTCTACACACCCCTGGAAACAGGTAATGCTTTTTTTGAGTAATGACACCAAAACAAATAATTTCACAACATTTCCCACCTTGAATGTGGCTTTATGTCTTTCTAACACCTACAGAGTCGCCTTCACAGAAACTCACACCTTAAGTCATGTAAACAAAACAATGCACATGTTGGTATTGTTGGGGACTCATTTGGATCATCAGTGTTAACTGGCACCAAAAGAGAATTAAACAGCCATTTGCTCTGTTTGCAATCAGTGAGATTCTTTCTGAGAACTTGCGAGGCTGCTACTTCCAAAGTTTCAAGCCTCTGTGATCAGAGCTGAAACGATCTCAAGACAACCAGAGATATCCAGCTGCAGTCATTCATAACTTTCAGAATCTTTACGAAATGTTCTCAGTCACACCGTCATCCACAAAGATCAAAACCACTGTTGGACGTTGCAATCCAAACACCACCAACTGTGCTGAATGCCAAACCCTACAGTTCACATCATCAAAAGAACATCATGTCCACAGTGAAGCATGATGATGGCTGCGTGATGCTTTGGGCCTGTTCTTCTTAATCTCGTGCTGAAAATTAGTCCAGGTGGAGAGAATGATAAAAAAGCCCAAATTCAAGTCAATGTTGGCACAAATTCAGTAACAGGAATTTCCACTTGCACCAGGGTGTCCAAGATGAAAGCACAAACAATTCTTTCCACAAATAAACTTCTGGTGCCTTTTTTATTGTGTCTGCTCAATAATAAGCTAAATATGCAAGACTTTACTGAAACACACAAAACAGGTAGTGTACAAGAGCCAAAGCACACGACATACAGCAGCCCGACGTACAGCACGGATCCAAAGGAACAAAAGAAAAGCTTCAACAGAGGAGGACCGAAGTCTGGAATGGCCCAGCCCAAACACAGACCTGAAGAAGGTTGTGCAAAGGAAATGTTCTCTCAATCTGACAAGTCTGGAGCATTTTTGCAAAGACGAGTGAACAAATGTTGGCCATGTCAATACGTCAATGCAAAAACACAGAGCATAGCACGAATAATAAAGTTATTTCCATACTATATTTTATTATAGTATGGAATAAATAATAGTATTATTCCAAACAACTTATGTTTTCCACTGAAATGATTGACCTGTGTCTCATTTTCCCAGGGGTGTCTAAACTTTCTATATTCACTAAGCACAACTCTAAAGAAGCCGACGACCTGCCAGTGCCTGGATACAGAACTGCATAAAGCGGAGCCACATCCGTGAGAGTGTGTGAATGCGAGAGGTGTGTGTTGCTGAAGGCACCGATCGATAGTGTGAGTAAATAAAATGCACTAAGCTGGTGTAACCCTGCAAGTTAAAGAGAGAAAAGCCAGTCAGCTGTCCCTGCCTGTTCTACACATGTTTCCCAGCGGCACCTATGACGCTCGGGTCAACTAAAAAAAACAACAAAAAAAAACAACACACACAAAAAAAGCTGCCGGCATGAGATCTTAAGAGACATTAGAGGAGTTTGTGTCAAACAGATCCGCACAAACTGACAGAGGCTCTTTTGTCTCAACCTGGGAGCAACATTCCAACAGTCCTTAGCACAACATATGCTGCACATGTCAGAATATTCAACAGATGTCTCTTTGGTAGCAGATGTGTTGAGCTTTAAGCACCATTGAGAATAAGAATAATATGTGGAGCTAAATATTTAACTGTCCCTCCTGACAGAAACTAAGGAGGATGTCAGGTAAAAAGGAGAGAAAGCTCAAGTTTAACAGGGGTGAGGCTAAGACGATGTGAGGAAGGGAGGGGGGAGAAAAAAGGGCATACTGGAGGAATTTAATGAACATCCCCAGTGGGAGCGAGAGAGGGACGGTCTCTAGGCATCAAGGCCTGCCCGCGGAGAACAGCGTGCAGAAATGATTTCAAAAGCTGCAGAAATCCGAGGGGATCTGCCGCCAGACTGAATATGCCTCCAGGCCAGTGCATGAAAAGGTTAGAGAGCAGGCTGCATGTAAGAAAGTGTGTTTCTGTCAGTGTGCCTCACTTCATACTGAGGCAGATTCTGCTATAAACCTTGCAGAGAAGAGGCAATGTAAACCTGAGAGCGGATTTGTTTGGCCAGAGTGAAACTAAAAACAGTGAAATAAGCTCACTTTTGGAGTAAAAAGAGACTTCAACAGCCCAGCGTTCACACTGTAACGTCTGTCCCCCTTTCAGTATATTGCAGTGTCCATATGAGCCATCACCAAGAGCTCCACCAGCACATCCACCCTGTGAGTTTATCTGTTTTTTTATCTTCAGGTGGACACAACATATTTACCTTTCAACAAGTCCTGACTGTGGCTCATGGTAGCTGCGTCCAGCACCCCGACTCCGGGGTAAAACAAGCTGCCCTCCTGTCCAGGCTGGCTAAAGTTGGCCGCTGTACCCAAGCTCCCCCAGGCTCTCTTACCTAGAACCCCACTGTGCTCGATGGGGTACTCCAGCAGCGAGGTGGGTGCCAAGGCGTAGGGGTACTCGTAAGGGGTGGTGTAGATTAGTCCGCCGTCTGGTGTGGGAGGCACCAAGGTGGGGGTGCCGTTGGGCAGCATAGCGGCCATCTGAGTGGGCCGAATGAGGTTCATGATGGGGGCCCCAGCCGGCGTTGGGGGCCGGAGTGCCGACGGAGGCAACACCTGACCCGCGGGGGCCGCTATGAGGCGGGGGCCCTGAGCGGCCGCAGCCGCTGCTGCAAGAGAGAACGCAAGGGGGGCTGCCATAAGCAAGAGAGCAAAGGACAGGCGCAGAAAGAAAGAAGGAAGACAAAGTGCAGCGTGGTCGATCAATATCACAGATGGACAGAAGAAAGGTGGAAACACAAAGGAGGAAAAGATAGGTGAATGGGAAGGAAGGGGGGAGGAGGGGAGAGGACAAAAAGAGGAGAGGAGCAAAAAGGAAAATTAGTTCATGCAATGATCATGGTGGTGAACCACAAAAGCGACAGTCTGTTGCAAAAAAATTTAATCAATACAACAAATCAACACAGCCAAAGATAAAAAAATGAATGAAACCCTCCCCACACCAAAACAGAAAAAGCACAAAATACAGCTGTGACCCTCTGGACGCGCTCCCATCACCACAGCAGCTACAACCTTAATGGGAACAGTGAGGTACAGACACAACAGAAATGACTGCAGACAACACCGATAAAAACAGCCACAGCAGAAACACTGTGGGTTTATCGCACAAAGGTTGATATTGCAACATATTGCTGATCAATTTAAATGGATTGTTAGCAGTCAGCTTCTGTTGGATGTGAAAAACATTTTTTTAGCTGTTTTCTAAATAAATCAAGTGCTTCAGTGACTGCAGTTAGATGCTTAGCTTAATGCAACAGAAAAAAAAGAAACAAATAAATGCTTAAATTGATCGATTAAAATGCAAATTTCACAGATTGAAGCGCAAATGTGCAGAACATTTCATTCTAGTACCATCTGAAATGAAAGCAGAGATCACAAAGAATCAAAACATGCACAGGTTCTGGACTGGCTGGCGTAAAAGCTCAATGTTAATGAAACCATGTGACTGACATGCAGAATCAAGCAGATGGAAACAGGTGAGGAAGAGGAGGATGTACGGAGGCCTGTCAAAAATTCTAAATATCATTCAAATGTTTGTTTATTTCAGTAATTCAATTCAAAATTGAACCCACTACAAGAGGGACACATTTTGAGAGCTAATTCTGATGATTGCAGCTTAGAGCATATGAAAAACCCATAATTAGATTTCAGAAAATTAGAATAAAAACAAGGCTTTTAATACAGTAATGTTGCTCTATTAAACACAGTGCCTATCTACTGCAATGTAAAAAATCTCAATACTTGGTCTGGGCTCATTTTGCATTAATTCACACCTTGAGAATCACTGCAAAACACTTGCTCCAGTTTCAAGGACTTGCATAAGATATACATAAAGCCATAAAAATAGACTCACTTTTAATATTTAGCAACACACCATACAATCACGCATGGGGTGCGGATCTAGTCATGTGCTTTTTTCTACCACAGCTTGTCCTTCCACTCAATTTTATATTAATCTTGTTGGTTACCTTAATCCATCTTATTTAGAGGTGACACATCCCCTGACTATTAATTTGGGGGGTTCTATATGCCATAGTTATCAAAATCATACATTTTGGCATAATAAATTGATTTAATGCATCATTTTCACTTTACTAAAATAAATAATGTTTTTGATGATATCCAATGTACAGAGATGTATTTATGGATAACAAAGGGCAGGATGAATGGGTAATTGTTGAGAAGGAAAGAAACATATAAAAACAGAAGTGGTCCTGGATGTAATGCAGAAAACAATCTGGTTGTTTAGAAAGCTTGTTAATCGTTTGCTGTAATCTAAGTTGATGTGAAAACACAAAATCTTGTTACAAATTAATCTGTTGTTAGTTCACAAGACAAACTTCTGGCCTGGTTATAGATGGCATGTGTTATGAAGATATTAGCCATGTATGCTTCCTAATAGACCGATCAGTTGACTTACGTGTTTTGACATTGTTGTCTCTGTATGTCCCGTTGAGAATAGCCAGCTCCATCAGCTGCATCTTCTTCAAATTGTCTTCACCCTCAGCCTGACAAAGAGAAACAGACAAATATTTATACATTTATATTTCAACAACAGACCAGGCCTAATCCAAACTAGAACTGAAACAAACAATTATTTAGCAATGGATTACTCTATAAATTAATCTGATTAATCAATTAATCACATAAAAAATGGCACATTCTGCATATTTTTCCATTTAACTACGCAAGTCTTTATTTGACTTATACTCATATATTCAAATAGATTCAAATATTTTTTTTTTTTTTCAAAAAGGGAGACAATTTTATTGCCTTTAGTGAACGCTGCAAATGCACAGGATGTTTTGGATTAATTGATTAGCAAAAGGTGCTTAGTAGGAAATTTGGAAAACGTATATAGTTTTTTATACAGTTTTGGCTTAATTACTGCTCTTATGCGTGTTGTTCTTTGAGAAAAGGGCCCTTTTTTGAGTCTGTATATCCCAATTAACAATAAATCGATTGCTAAATTAGCTGGTGATTATTCCAGTAATCGATTAATTACGATGAATCGTTTCAGTCTTAAAGCCAACACAGTGAAGGAACCTACATGCCAGGCGTTTATGTGCTCCCATGGAGCCACTGAATCGTTTCAACACGACATGTTAATGTTCTCTACAAGAACTGCCTGGACAGGGCTTAGTCAAACATGGATGGGGATAAGCTAAAGTGCCATTGTCATTCCAGAGTGGCTTGTTGTTGCTAAAATGCTGACAGAGACATTAAGTGTGAGAATGCATATTCATAATCCATATCAGAATGATAATTACTGTAATTTTCTTTGCTCCCCTGTGCGCAATCAAACTCGCAATAACCGCCCTAGCTAATGTCAGTCCTGTCAATTAATGTTTGGATAAATAAATACAAAAGCAGCAGCCACTGTCATTATTGCCAAATTAGGGAACTGAAATTATTCACGGAAAGCAATTAAGATAGCAACCTCCCTCCACCCCTCTCCCCCATCCCCCCACCCTCCACCTAACACCCATCTCTCCCTCCGTCGCCTCAATCCCTCCCCAGCACCTCGAAACTCCTTTTCCCCTGGAGCTACCAGACACTCAATAACCATGACAACACAAAAACCCCTGTAATTTCCCAGGTAGTGCATCATATTTAAGCTTGGCTGGTATGTGAATCATTTTCCAAAGTGAGGAGAACAAAAGCGTTAGCGGCAAGTTTCACTGACCTCACTTCAACCAAAAGTAACTATCGATTTCATGGCTTTTTTGCATCTTTTTGCTAAACGTTTCAGTTCAAACTGGTTGCTCCGCCGTGCGCAAACCGCATCTTCATGTGAACGCAACAGAAAGAAATACAAGGCAGCTGACTCCGTTCCTCTATTCAGTCTCGGAGCGGAGGGCCTCTTCGACAAATTGGTAGTTCAGCAACAGCGTGTCGTATTCAGAGGATGATGAGGAAAGAATGGATGTGGAGGGGGGGAGAAAAGGAGGACTCGGAGTTAAGCCCTCCCTCGAGACCCCTCGTCAACCCAGCCACAGTGAGAGAGAGAGTGACAGAGGCTGGTCTCCCCTGACTAAATATAAGGCTGCAGAGCTGTGTACTGTTTAGTCTGTGACACAACTTCCTCTTAATTAAAGAATTCTGCCTTCATTTCTTCTGCAAACATCTGCCTGCTTTCATTTTATAGGAGCATTTTAGGAGGGTATCCGGAGGTTTTAGAAAGTCAACTTTTTAAGGCCTTTTTAATGCCAGCTTGAATGAACTTTAAGACTGAAAACATATCAAATGTAGGGAATAATTTGGAGATCCGACAGGCTCATTCGGGCTGGCAACAGAAGTGAGCCAGTGGCAAAAACAAACACTGTTCACCCAGTTGGTGAGACATCTACACTTACCTGTGATAGACATTAAAAAAAAGAAGAAAAAAAAAGCTAGCCAGCTAGAAAAGAGGTATATTAGCAACTGGCTACCAACCACCCCAAGTCACAAAACACACTGAAAATGCCTGTGTGTGCCTTAAACCTTTGCAAGACAAAAATATCCCTCAAGAAAGGGCAGTCACGCCAAAATTTGCAACTTTTGATTAGGCTGAGCTACATCTTTTAAATGATTTTAAGGCCTTAAGTTTAGATAAATTAAGTTAGGGATTTTTATGGATGTTTAAAATTATATCCCACATAGATATAAGACAAATTTATACATCAAAAGAGATAACTGGTTACAATGATCCTAGTTAGATTGCATCTTTATAATATTTATTCATGAACAAGTCCAGCGCACCTTGACCACACCATCCTGTGTTTTCTCTGAAAAGAGTCAGCAGTTGTTTGAAAGTAGGCCAGGCCAATGGAGAATAAGAAGTTACCATAAAAATTCTCAACAATACATTCGTTGCTTTCTCAAGTTGATTTTTTTTGGGACTACATTTATCTTTGCCATGGTGATGTATATAAAAAGCTGCATGAGAAGGATTATGGCAGGGAATCTCTGGGTATCAACGAACATGAACCTGCTGCCCAATGGAAACGCAGAAAGAAACGGCAAACATCACAGCAATGTTCTCATATTTAAAGGGTTTCTGGAAGAAAAAAACTGGAAAAATAAAGAAGCTCAGCAGCAGAAATGTTAGAGAAGCTTATGTGCATCTGAGTGCATTTTATTATGACAGACATGCAGGTCTGCAGGGGTTTAACAGGCACACACAAAACGATCCCAATCCAACCTACTCTGTATAGGTGGCAACCTGCCTGTTGAGAGCAGAGAGACAAAACAGAGAGCAGAAAGACGGGGGAGCGCAGATCCTACAGCGAGGATGAGGTGAGCGCTGCACTGTGGAGAGGCTCAGTGGAGGGCAGATGATACAGCTTCATGCTCAGTAAGAGTGTGCTAGCAAAGGCAGCCAATACTATTGGATTGAGTTTTTAGATCTGAAATATGATCATTTATGATGCAAAGTTATTGAACCAACAGTTCCTCTCTTATTTTAGGTCATACTGCTCCAACTAGTCTCTTGTTGGGAAAGAGGAAAGACAGTTGCATAAAGAAGTGGATTTAGATAAAGGAACATGTAAAGAATACAGAATTTTTTTCTATCAAACAAATTAAATTAAACTGCAAGAGTCCTGTGAAACTCCCCCCCACTTCCACGCAGGATTGTGACTCCTGGAAAGGTTCTTAGGAAAGATGACAAACTCAAAGTGACTCCACACAGGATCATAAAGCAAACAATGATCCTGGCGACTCTGCTGTGGAGAAGCTGGGTTGACTTTCATCATGTTGCCTCATGTACGCTGGGCGGAAGCACAGCTTTTACACCACCATGAAGAGCAGTTAACCGTTTATCGTCAACTTGCTCAGGATGTCGTCACAATTAACATACTTCTCAGTCAGCATGCAGAAGCCATAATATGTCAGTCACTCAGAGGATGGCAGAGTTGCGATCCCGCAAGAGTTTGTAATGCTGCGGCTGCTGAATACCTGGGAGAGGGACGGATGCTGGATTAGAGGACGAGGGGGATTCAGGGGAGGAAGTTTTAGCTTTTCCCTGCCGTTCACACATGCGTGCATGTGACAAACATACACGTCCTCCTGTTGCTGTCCATCAGTGGAAAAGCCACTCAATAAAGCCGCTCTATCCACAAGAATCTGATTCAATCAATGAGGCCTATTTGTGAAATCAGCAGAGCGGTAAAAGCTATCAGAGACAAGCAAGAGGGGAGGGGAACGAGGGAGAAGTAGGAAGGGAAGCGGATGGAGATGGGCTTTAGTAGGTGATCCATGTCCTACCAGACAAGCCTGCGATGAGGTCAGCTGACATAAACTACATCATTCAGCATAGAGGTCCCATGGCCTGAATTTGGACGCAAATTAGGTCCATCTCGGTTGAGTGATTTTGTGTCAAACTCTACGTGCTTTAAAATGTATGATTCTAGAATATATTAGAGTTTTAAACCTGTTTAAGAAATATGTTCAGAGACGTTCATCAGAACATATTTGATTAATCACACCAACTTGGGTATAAATAAGTATAAAAATGATCAAAGACAGATCTAACAGTGTACAAGCAGCCATTAAAATCCAGTATGCTGATGGATTGTTGAGTCATCTGCATCAGCAGGTATTGAAGCGCACATTACAGACCAATATCTATCTTTGTGGGAATTTTTTCAATTTAAAAATAAAGAGAAAAGCAGGCAAAGCAATATATTTAGAGATATTTCTACGTCAAACACTTTTCACTTGCATTCATCCTTATTTCAAAACAAAACTACGATAGTAAAGTTTTAGTTGTTTCCATTAACCAGATCTTTAATTATTTTTGGTAAAAATTTTATGGAAAAAATGTGGAAAGTGTAGAAGAGTAATAGAAAGTCAACACACTCAAAACCCGTGACATGCGTCCATATTCTGATTAGAGTGAGACCCTCATATTTGCTGGGACTGAGGAGCACAACCGCTTTCTCTAAAAATGCTTAAAACTGCCAATTTTAATAGTTCAAACAACAAATGTACATTAAAATATTTTAATAGACACAGTGGAAAACATCTTTGATCCACCGCAGAAGCTTGGGCATACAGTCAATCAGCGCTAAGAAAATGTAATGGTGCTCTTGGGCTGGCTAATTTGCAAATACCAGGCAATATCGTGTAGAATTAAACCTTCTTATTTCAGCTTCCCAAACATAATGTTCTTCAAAATATTTTAGATATACTTTATATCAAATCAGGCAAATTTTCGGCAAACAATTTGGGGTTGTGTTTCACAAGAAATCTGGAAACACTAAACCGCAAACAGGCGGGGGTCCACTTTGCTAAAACTGATAGCAGCACGGTCATTAATGTAAAACAGATAAAAATCTCTCCAAGAAATCTTTGTTGAGGCTCCTAACTTTGATGCCTGTTCTGACCCAAGCTTGTTACAATACGAATACATGCACAAACTGCAGCTAAAGCCAGATTTTTGTTTATTGCTTTGTTCTGTAGGCGCGTTTGAAATACAACAAGAAACAGATGACTGAGTGTCTGTCTGCACCCAAACGCCCCTTTTGACGCTCCACTTTCAGGCCCTCTCTTTGCCAAACCAACTGATGTAAACAGCCACTTGGGTTGGGTCGGCTGAATTCGCTCATGTTTATAGCCACAGCCGAGGGGTGGGGGTTTTTTTGTTGCTCATATCTGGCAGGAGCGACTGAATGCAGCTGAGCTCAGAAAACAGAATGAAAAGGAAGGGAACAAATAAGTCTAGGAGGAGAAAAGGGCCACATAGCACACATAAGAGGCAGAATGAAAGATCATCTTTGAGTTAGTGGGAAGATGGAGAGATATGGAGAGAAAAGAAAAGGACTGCTGGAGAACAGGAGACAAGAAAAGACAGAAAGAATAGTGAAAGCCAATTTGTCTGCTCCCCAGTGGCCTGACACTGGCTAAGGCCTGCTTTCCTTCCCTGGCCTTGCTGCCCGTCATCACAAACAGACGCCCAACCTCACACACACACACGCACGCGCACACACACACACACACACACACACACACACACACACACACACACACACACACACACACACACACACACACACATTTCTGAGGCCTCAGCAGGGCCAGGGTCAGACTCTCTCCAAACTACTCCAATTACCTGAGCAGTAAACACAGCCTGCCCTGGCTGCCACCTGGGAAACAGAGGCTGTGTGTGCAGAGCCGAGACTGGGGAGCGAAGGGGAACGGAGGAGCGGCAGACTACATGTACAGGGCTGGAACTGGTGGTACCGGCGCAACTTTACCCCTCCTCCCTGTCACCGCTCCCCTTTTGGTTCCTTCCCAAACTCCAACATCTGGAGGGAAATGATTATTCCCGCCAAGCTGCCAAGACGACTTATCAACAATTCCACACTCTCCAGAAGCAGAGGGTGAGAGAAGAGGAAGGAATGAGTACTTGTAGCAGGCTTCAAAGCATTTCCACACAAAATAAATTACTGACAAGAAGTTTAATCGATTCAAGTCGACTAAAGCAAACTTGGAGCATGGATCGCAAACAGAAATAAAAACATATGCAGCTAACTTTCTCCCGGCGTTTTCATGGGAGAGACTGTAAATCCGAAAACTGCACAGTAAATAAAGTCAGAACATGTTGCTAAACACATTATTTTTCTTTAGGAATTACAGAGGAATCAAAACAAACCAATCCATAAAAATGTATTTTCTATGATGAGCCTTTCCGTAATTCATGGGGAGGGGGGGGGGGGTAAAGAGAGACAAATGAGTTAAAAAAAAAAAAAAAAAAAAACCTGCTCCTTTTAATAGACAGAACATTTAATGTCTGTGCTGTAGCACATTATATTCATGCTTTTAAAAAGAAAAAAAAAAATCTGTGCTGTACTTTCAAAGGCAATTTTCTTTCTTCTGCCTTGCTCCTCAGCTTTGTGATCATATCTACCGGGGGAATTAGGCCTCAACTGGATTTTCTTTTTCCACCAATGACTAACAATGCAATCTCCTGCAACTCTCCTCTCTGGCTTTCCTATACCTTCAGAGTCCTCATGCAAAGCCTCTTTTTCTCCTTTGCACACAGCTCTTAGTAGTGTGTGCCATTAGCCATGCAAAACCAACAACACACCGGCTCATTAGCATAGAAGGGAACCTGACTGCAGTCAGATTATTACAAACGTATCAGGGCTGCTCCGCCCCATTACTGTCAATCCTGCAGCTTAGCGAAGTACAGAACAGAGTGGCAGATTACAAAGTGAGGAATGAACTGCTCCAATAAAGCCTTTATTTCTGCATCATAACCAGCCTCACTACAGCAGACGCCTCAAACTGAAAAAGTTAGCTCTCTGCTGTCATTGTTTTCTCCCTGCTTCACTGCTGCGCTGTTATTCCACCTGCTATTTCACATTTCTAGGCTTTTCCTGACTTAATTTTAGTCAGGTAACTGACAGTCAAACCTACAATTACCTTATGAATGAAAGATCACATGTGGGGTTGCACAAGGCTCTGTTCTCAGGCCACTTCCAATCAACACCTGTATGTTCCTTTAAAAAGAATGATTAAGTCTGACAGCATGTGTATGTTGAGTGCCTATTTATGATTCAGTATTTGTAGATTTTTCAGTAGATTGTTACCCAAAATTACTCAGAAAAATCCAGCCAATCTACATATTTTTTCGTAGAGCGTGTCCATGACATTTGCACAAAAATGTAGCTGTGGAACTTGATGCTACTTGACACGCTACTGACTGGCTTTTGCAAAGCAGTTGCTCTTGTTGGTTCAGCCAACAAGAACAGAGAAGAAGAAGACAGTAGATATTAGCTTCTCCAGTACTGCTAGAACGGTTTCAATTAATCGTGTTACATTTCAAAGCCTGCATGGAGTCCATCACTAAATCAGACTATTTTTGATAAATTGTCAGAATAAAATGATTCAGGCAGTTGCAGCTAATCCAAAGTGGCCTTCTTGGCTCTTGAGCAACGTCAAGAAAATGGATCACATCACATCAATCCTTAAATGAAAACATGGAGTTTAAAATCTTATGATTGCTCTACAAGGCACTAAATTGTGTTGGGCATCAGTAATACCAACAACATCCTGAAAATGTTGGTCTTGGTTATTTATTGGTTGTAAATATATTTATGTTTAAGTGATACTTACATTTTTCTGATATACTTTAAGAATTCTTCTCTTAAATATTGATTTTTTCATAAATGGCCCTTTATTTTTCCATAAAGCACGCCAACAGCTACTCCGGGGTCAGGAGAAATGGGCAATGTATGGGTGGCAAGCACAGTCTGTGCCCCAGACCTGGCAAATGTTCCTAGATCTATGGGGCTTATTACAGCCTTTTATTGGACTGCAGGAGAGTGAAGTGGGCTGCCCTGGTGCTGTGTGCTAACCCCATCAATATCTGCTGACAGACTTATACGTAGACTCAGTGCCACCAAAACTAGAAAAGAGAAAAACAATGGGGCAAAAGAGAATTTGTCCTTCAACCCGTTACCTGCACATATAAAGACTCTGAAATAAGAAAAAGTTGAATTTCTCTAATAAAAACGTTGGCTTGTGGAAAACATTGATTTGTTGACCCGTATAGAATAGGGATTCCATGTTAGTCATTACCAGCAGATCAGAGTTCAGTAATAACCTAGAAAATTAAACCTAGATTTTACAACTCAAGTTAGATAAATGACTCAAGCTTATCCATCTGCATCCGTTTTAAAGAACATCTGATGCCAAGTTGTGTCTCATGATATCCCCGTGTTGTACAGCCCAACAAACAGCTGCTCGTTTATCCTCTCCTCTCTTTTAATCATCGGCATTTCTCTGCATGGAAATAAAAAAAAATCTCCACCCTCTCACTCAATCTGCTCCTGCAACCTTTAGAGTAACCGTCCGTTTTTGTTCCATTTCTCTTTCCCCTCGCTCCCCACCCCAGCTTTTATACCTCATTCTGCCACACTGGCAGACGATGTATTGTTCTGTCGCCACGATCCTTTAATGCCATCCAATCGAGCGGGGAATATCTTGAAGGGATTTGGGTAGGGATGATTTGGAAGGTTTAAATGCTGCAAAAGGATTTGCATCAGATTCAGAGATCCTGACTCAAAGCAGATCACTGAAGCCTTCTCTTATAACAGAGATTTGAGAATCTCATGTGAGATGTTAGTGCAAACCTTCTGAAGGTTTGTGTGTGTATGTTAGCAAACCGGGATAAATTTTGGAGACACCTTCCTTAGGTTGTGTGTCTTAATGGAACCTGACAATGCCAAGTATTTGAGATTATTCATTAAGTCCCAGGCTGGCATCAACAACAACCTATTTTTTCTTATATTTCTGAATTTCTCCAAATAACTAAGCATACTTCAATCAGACGTAAACTTTGGTCTGTTAAAGGGACCAAATTTTGCAACATTTGGGCATTTCTTAATTTTTTGTTTTAGGTCAATTTGGATCACTAAAATTATAACCATTTGCTGAATGCTGAAAGATTTGCCAGGTATAGATATTAATGAGATCTGTAGAGTTCCATAATTCTCTGATATTTTTCCATATTTTATTAGATTTTTCCATGAATCCCAAATGACACAAACCACACCTGTCTTTTATCAGGTGTGTAAATATCTGGATTACGCTGTGAAAATAAAATCCATTAATTTTATTAATGTTTTTGTTTATGTCAAACATGCTAAAAGTGAAATAGAAACAAGCAAAAACAGCACAAATTTCAACCAGAAAGACCACCGGACCAGAACAATAAGCACTGGATGTTCAATGACAAAGTAAGAATATTTTTATTTTAATTTCCTAAGGAATCTGCAAAATGTCTCTTTGAGAAGCAAAGTTCTTTCAAGGTTTTGCAGGGGAGGAGTGAATGCTTGAAGATTGTAGTCTTGTTACAATGCAAAGTAACAACTAAATTCCTCAGTAAGCGCTGCATTAAATGAAACAATTTAATGCCACAGTGTGGAAGATTATACAGTCCCACACGTTTAAGATGTGCTTAAATGGAATTTAGGAGCCATTACAATCTGTCCGTTTTTGAGACATTTTATTGTCTAAAGTTGACTTTTAAATCTAAGAGATTAAAAGCACATTAAGAGACCTTGTGAGTTGGTTTTATGTTCTCTGATGGCTCATTATTTTTTAGCAGGCAGTATATCTGAGGTTCTGTGTTAAACCTTTAAAACATCCAAATTCTTCAACTTTAGACCTAATCAGTCTTTCAACTTTTTTTTTTTAAACATGCAAATCTGTCAGAAAAAAATACTTATTTTTGGACACTGTAAAAAGATACACTGATAAAAAAAATAATGTTAACTAAAAATATTAAAAAGTGAATTGTATCTAATGCCAAGATGACAACTGGTTTACTACTATTGATATAATAAATTATCCTATATTTGCAGTTGTGAACAAGGTTTTCGCTCCATTGGTAGAACTTAACCTTCCTGTGCAACCACCAAGAGGGCGCAGAAAGCCAATGGTGGGACAACTATTTGAGCCATAGCCACTTGAATGATGCATCACAGACTGAGGAAAGAGCTGAATTTGACGAGCAGCCTTCAGGCGCTCTAAATGCTAGAGCTCTACAATCCTATTTCCCTGCCTCCAATACTGAGGCGCATGGTCGCTGGAGGAGGAGACATGAAAGCTATGCGTGTGCGCGCGCGTGGGTGTTTGTTCTGACTTCAAATGTTGAACCTTGGCCGCAGAACGGTTCCACCACAAGTTCAGAAACTGCTGTGGGAGGATTTGCATGTGTAAGACAAAAAGACAAAGTGGCAGAGAGACGCCGAGGGTTCTGTCAGCAGTCGGCCTTTAGAGTCCTGACTGCGACTCTCTTGAAATCAACCCACAGGAGTGTGCACACTCCTGCATTTCCCTGCGCCTCTGTAAAGGGATTAGGGGAACCTTCAAAGAGAGGCAAAGATTGGCCAGGGGCCTGCTTGGTCCCTCTCCACGCCACAGGAGGACAAGGGCAGATTAAAACTGTCCGGGCCTTTTAGCCAGCCTTGTTAGTGGACCTCTTTTGGTGTGTAGCGTATTAGGACTCTCCAATCTCCCGCACCCCCTGAAGGAGCCAAACACAACCTGGTAGATTAAGTAGGTGGTAATTTCACAATGATGTGAGGGATTTGGGCAGTTGGGGATCGAAATGCGTGTGTGTGTGTGTGTGTGTGACTGTTAACTGAAATTAACAGGACAAGTTGTCAAGGCAATTTTAGACATGCTGCAAGGGGCCTGCTTACACAGAATGCACCTGCACTGGGGACTGAGGCCAATTTAAAAACCTAAATATGAAACCACGTAACTAACCAAACCATCTGACCTCAGATGAACAGAATGTATAAAATGACTAGGAACAGGTTAACCCTAGGATAAAATGTTTAAGGCAAGATGAAGCTGAACCCATTTATGTTTTTTGCCTGCAAGTTGGTGAGGACAGAGTGAGACAAAAGGCGGATTTATCCACGCCACTCCGATGGGAAAAGAGTTCAAACATGCTGTTGGGGACTAATGTTACCGAGTCGGAATCACCACTCTGCCCTGGATTTTCAGCGCTTCCTGTGGCTGAATGTGTGAGGAGAGTGGTGATGAGAAGGGAAACAGGAGCAGTGGAATCAACAGAAATCACACCCCGATGTTTCCTGTTCTTGTTTTTCTGAAGCCTTCTGCAGGCGCACCCCCGGGTGGATGAACACAAACATTTCATCTGGACAGATCAGATTTTCTTTCAGATTGGAGCATTGATTTATTTTTTTTTCCCAATCACAAAGGAAAAATATATGCGGCTAGTTCTATTATAGCGCTAGCAGCTTTTAATCCAACAAAAAATGATCGGATTGAAAGATTATCCCCATTTAGGCATTTAAAAATATGACTTGCAATGAATCTGAAGAAGACTGACTGTTTATTTATATATATATATATATATATAAAATGGTGACAATCGGAAATATCTGCAACAATAGCAATAATATCAGATGTTGGTATTGGTACTAATTTTCATAGTGGTGCATTCCTAATCAATACAATCAATATGCTTTCTTTTTAGCAGCAACGACAATAATCAGGATCTTTTTCTGTTAGAAATGAGTAATTAGAGTAAGCTATCATTTTGAAAAAATACTTGTTATTGCAGTAGTGCCATTTTTTCCCAAGGTTATCACACAACGAGAATTTCAAAGTAGAACAACCTAAAATTAGTATTTCCGAACCAACTATGTTGCTTCTAATTCAGGTGGCAAAGAATCTGAAACTGTTTAATTAGAATCAAATTTAGTTCAGCATTTAAATCATGACTTTTGATATTTATTTTTTTAGAAGGCATCTGACAGCTTCTTACTTTTTAAGCCAGTAATTTGGGAGCAGAGGCAGAAGCTTCTGGAAGGTGGAGATCAGGTAGGTTGTTCCCTATGAGGTTACAGTTTTTTAAGGCCAGTAACACCTGTCTGCCCCTCAGGAGAGCCTCAAAGCTGAAGACGAGAAGGGATGGCCAGATGGAGGTGTAGAGGAAGGATAGCAGGGGACGAGAGCAGAGCAGGCCAGGTCTCCAGGCACATGAGAAAAACGCTTGCTAGTAACTGAATGCAATAATAGAATAAAAAAAACTAGAGTAAAGAGGGCTTTAGGTTGGTTTCTGCTATGCAAGTCACTCATATGCTTTTGTGTCCTTCTTTTGTGTGTGTCTAGAGTAGCAGAAGAAGACATCTCAAGCCTCTTCAGTGGTTTTTAAGATGTGTGTTATTAACGGGATGAGGTCGCCTTAAGGCCACCACAGATGGAGTAATACAACAGAGTGGTGAATGCCTTGTCCCTGCAGTTACCCGCAGAGTGAAAGAACAGCGAACAGCAGGAGAGAGAGAAAAAAATAGAGCAATAACAAAAATGTAGAGAAAAAAAACCCCACAAAGATGGAAGATGAAGAAAGATGGCAAGAAAGCGATAGAGCAAAAAAATGTTAAATTTCTCAGAGAATGTCAAGTCTTTTAGTTCAAAATGGAATGAAAATTATTAAAATAAAAAAAAGACCATCAATAATGAGCCAATTTGTTAGTTTGATAACAAATCAACAGACTAAAGTCAATTATTTGAATTCCTTTCTTAGACAGGAACCCAGTTCCTCCATTATTATTATTTTTATCTGCCATAACTCAGTTGAGTTATGGCAGATAATCAATATTTATTGATATTTATATTTCAATAAATAAAATAAGGAACTAAGCAGATTTTTCCTTGATGCAATTACTTCATAGCACCTTTGGGGGCACTGAAAATTGCAATGTCACATGTACAAGCAACGAAATGTAGTAGCAACGAAATGTAGTAATGAAGTCCAGCTTAAACAGAAGAAGACAAGACTTGCAGTTGGCTAAAAGAAGATAGCCTCGTTCTGTGATCATACATGAAAATGTCCAAAAATGAACTTATAATATTATGTGACTAATATGAACAGACCATAAAGAAATGGTTTATTTGTGAATTCAGCAAAAAGATGCATCTTCACTCCCTGCCTACTTCTGAAAACTCAGCGTTAATGTCCACAAAGAAATTAGGTGAAATAAATGTTGATGTGCTTGTAGAAATAATCAGCTTCACACTTGAGAAGACTATTCTTGATCACTTCTCACAAAGTAACTCTAAAAATGGCATGCAGTAGTGGTTATTATTGGCACCAATGCAACCAGAAATGCCTTGGGTTGTAATTCACTTCCTGCTTTTGGAGCAGATTGCGTTCTGCTTAGCATTCACATATCCATTCAAACCGTGGCAGAGTTCACTTCAACAGACCGAGACCTAGGCTTTTAGGAAGGCTAGAGTTAATTTTTTTGGTCCACATCAGAGTTTGATTGCGCATTCACACCTTCTCAAACAAACTGAACTTTCTCGACAAACCATAGTTCCATTAAAACGAACTAAACAGGGCTGGTGTGAATGCACACCAAATTACACCCAGCTGAACTCCAGTGGTTCTGTCTACTGGTTTACAAAACAAATTTGCTTTATAAACGATTAAAGGGAGTAATGAGAAATACGGAGTAATGTGGAAGACAAGAACAACAGCAGCTTGAAGACAAATATTATAAACTCTTCAGGTTTGACGGCGTGTAGTTTTAAAAATAGACTACACACACATAAAGCAGACTAAGAGCAGTGCAGGAGGAGCCCAGCGATGGAGTCTGGCTGTATCAAGCAGAGGTCACCGAGTCGAGGAAGTCAATTAAAAAGATGATTAACATCCATGTGGGAGGTGTGGTGTGTTCGTGCAGGTGGGATGGACCAAACACTCTCCTCTTTACACACACGCTCATACATATATTTAGATACATAATGGGAGCAGTGAATAGTGCAGTCCAGACTGTTGTAACTGGTGTCCAGGGAGGTGGAGATCAGAAGGTTAATATGATCCAGCCCAGCTCCTTCATTAGCCTGATGAAGGCAATAACAGCCTGCAGGGAGAGGAAGGCTGTCAGGTTGACGAAAACTAGCAACCTACAACCAGACTGCAAGGTTGTACTTTGTTAGCAGAGCACGCCTGTTTTTATCATCCGTTTATTCACTAAATGCAGCAAAATTAGATATTTTGCGAGCTGTCACAATAAAAAGTCCTGCAAAACCTAATCCCCTTTAAAGGTATCTGCAAGTTTCAGCAAGTCAAATTTGAGACTTTTTAATACCTTCTTAATGCAACCTTGAACAAAATGTAAGATAGAAAAATATTAATATTACGATCAGAACAAAGAAAATTTCTGGGGTCTGTTTTTAGGTTGACTCAGAAGTGAGCCAGTGGTGAAAACGAAAGTCATCCAGTTAACTGGCAAACATAAGTGCACTTACCCAAGATGGAGGCACAAAAGACAGCCAGCTTGATGTCAAAACCTGCTTTTGCCAGACAGAAAAGTCCCACAGGGGAAAAGTAAAACTACATACATGAGATTACATAACTGGTGTATTAAAGGCCAAATTACATTTTTTTTTTTTTAATTAATGAAACATTAAGACTTCTTAAGGTTGCGTGGACAAAATACATGAGTAATTGAGCTAATCAGGGAGGCCCAAAGATAAATGTGAGCTTCTGATCATAAATACAGGTGGATCTCATGGATGGATGAAAACACAAGGCGGCAAAGTAGATTAAGAGCAAATAAGAAGAGAATGGTAGTGATAGGTAAGCCTAATAGACAATAAACATCATTAATTGGCGAAGCACACATGGATGGGTGCAGCCAGATGGTGTTTTGTACTCATTTGTCATACACTGCTGACGGAAAGGGAAAGGCAGCGAGAGCGGGAGCTCGAAGAGGAGGAACAAAAGGAACGTTTATGGATTGTGGAGTCAGAACACGGTGGCCTAGAACACACTTCCACTGCTTAAATCAAGTTCTGCATCATCCTCCCTGCCTGCCTCTCCAGACGGAGCGGTTCTGATGGCGCTGCCATGCCGCACTCTGCCAAGCCGGATGCATACTGGTGAGTACAGACACAACACCCCACAGATAGCCAAGCTTGGCATCTATTAACGTCCATCTGTCTGCTTTAGACAAAAAAAAAAAAAAAAAACCCACCATCTACTTTATCTTTCCTCATGAAGGTGGAGGATGGCAGCGAGTAGAAACAAGAAAGGGACTGATGAAGGGCAAGAGGGGTGGGGAACTAAGGATCCGAAGCTCCGTTAAGTAATGTACCGTCTTAGTGTATAATACCTGCACTGCAACCCCTTTAGAAAGGGTTAAAAATAGATCTTAAGAAAATTGTGACAGGAAAATGGAGTGCAATGTGTGTGGAGAAGGAGGGGGGGAATGAGAGCAGCGTGTTGGGCTCAGGAGGCAGGACTGGGTTTCCACAAATGGAGATTAGTGCTCCAGGCCACTGTCTGGCCAGGCTGCTAGCATGCTCACTTTGTTCTCGGCAATGACAGCTTCAGTCGGAGTGGGGATGGGGGCTGCACATGGTCCACCATGTTCACAGTGGCTATTCGCTTTCTATGGGCCGTTTCCCTTCCAGATCTTTCTAACGTTTGGTTCGTCTATTTGGGGTTGAGCTCAGAGACTGAAATTGACTAAGTTCTTATTTGGTTTAAGACGTCAGCTTGAGACAACAAACTGACACTGAACATGAGTATAAACTCTTTAAGCAGCCGACTTCTCGCTCTACAGCAACAACTTGATCTCTCAGAAAACATGGGGTGCGGTACTGAGGGCTTGTTTTCAACACTAACTCTACATTTACAGACAAGATTTAGGATTAACTCTTCTTAGGATTTACAGGATCAATCAAAATGGGAAGCAGAGAAGTTCTATACATTATTTTGAAGATTAGCAGCTTTACTCCAGAGAAATTGAGAAAGTGGTCAAATCCCTTTTGGGAATTCAAATGACTGGCATATTGATGTTTGCTTCAGGAAGACATCAGGAAAACAAAATTACTTTAATTTTTTTCGTCCAACACTTCGTCCAAGTAGAATCCATAAGATTAGGTGCACTTTGTGTAAAAACTGTGCAGTGGAATCATTTGTATGGCTTTTCATGAAAACTTTCACTTTGTTAAATTGAGCAATGTCACAACAGTGATTTTTCTGTCAGTGAAACTGAAGGGAGAATCCTGGCTGCTTTGTGGCCAACAGTAAACCATTCCTACTTGGTTCAGGCCGAACAGAGGCCAGCCAGGTCCTTCATTGAGCCAAATGCCAGCTTTACATCTCATAAGTCATCCGGTTGTGGCAGTTTTCACTGTTGACAAGCAAATATTTATCATTCAGCAGAAGAATTTCAGTGTTTTGCCATCTGGGCATTGTTTGGATTGTGTCACACAGCTCAGCAGAAGATCACTGACAGCATATGGAGGTAATTCAGTTGGAGTTGGACTTAAGCGATGAAATGTTTACCCCAGACTTCTACATAATTTTAGATATTTCTGCATCTTTCATAGTTGGCAAATGTTTCCCTGTCGCTCGTGGGGCTCAGACTACCCACAGGCCAAATATTATTGACTCTGCTGCACTTGAAGGGGCACGGAGGCAAAGTGGAACAGGCTGTTCAGGATTCATGCAGACGCCGCTGCTCTCTGAGTGGAGGTTACCTAAAGTGCAGAGAGGCTCCGCCGTAAGGCTCGGTTTGAGGGCCTTAACGAGAGACTCAGGCGATGAGCAGAGCATTTTAGTAGTGTGTAGACACACATGTAAATCCTTTTCTCTTTTCTTTTTGAGAATGTGTATTTGTATGCGTGTGTGTGTGAGTGTGTTCAGTAGGCCTGGATCAGTTGAATAAATCCACACTTGAAAGAGGAGCTCAATCAAGCTCTCCCACCCATCTCCCCTCTGCCTCCACTTCTCTCACCTCAACGATGCTTCAGTGCTCACAGTTCATTTTGAGTTGAAGAGTTCAGGGATCTAAAGGGCAAAGGGGCAAAAGCAGGGGCAACAGAGAGCAAGTGTGTGTATTTATGGGTTTGCAATGATACTTTTATTCCGGACTCCAGATTTAATTAAACTAAGAAGTGTACATCGTGTAAACAACAGATTTAGAAAATTTTCCCCTAAAAATTAAGTAAAAGGAAATTGTTGTTCAACTGCTAAATTCAGGATTCTTTGAGGGAAACCTACCAACACATCACATGCTTGATTCAGCAGAGCGTCTTGCAAAAGTTACCCAAATCTCGCTGTATGGAAATCACATGGTTTTTGTCTCCAGCCACAGCTTTTCTCTAAGATTTAGTTCCTGTTCCTGGCTAGAACTTGTTTTGTTTTGGATAAATGCGTAATCTCACTGTCATGTGAAACAAACTAACAACTATCTTCATTTTTCCAGCATAGCAGACAATCTAATGCTTTGGGTCAAAACTGACAAAAATAGTATCCAGATTACAAAAACGAGTGCAGAATACGGGTAACACACAAAAAAATGGAAAAGATTTGTAGCTTTAGTCACGGCCAGCTGGTGTTTGGGGAGAACATTAGCCTATACAATTCTGAAATCAATTTTATTTGAGAGAATATTTTTACTGAGTGATTTTGTTATCACTGTGATTTTTGTCACGTTTCTAACAGTAAAGGAGTGATTCATTCGGCTTTCAACAGTTTATTTTCCCAGTGAAAATAAACTGTTAAAAGCCCCTGATACTAAGCTGCACAAAGCAACAGAGCTGCTTTCTGGAAAGAGTTTCATGGAGAAGCAGAATTCAGTTTTTATGCACCACAAATCTGGAACAATCTTGCAGAAAACTGCAAAGCAGCTGAAGCACTGAGTTCCTTTAAATTCAGACTGAATTTAAAGGAACTCAGACTGAAAACCCACCTGTTTAGAGTTGCTTTTTGAACCATAATAAATGAAACTCTGACCAACATTTTGGTGTGTAATGATGACATTTGTCAAAATGTAGTATTTACTGGTTTTCTCAATTGTGTGGCGTCTTCTACTACTTTGTATTTGTGTTTTTATAATGTAAAGCACCTTGACCTGCATTGTTGCTAAAATGTGCCATTCAAATAAACTTGACTTAAAGCAGCAGTTTCCATATGTGACAATATTGTTCACTTTATACTTGAAACTGAATTGTTAACACTATTTAAATGGCAAATATCAGCATTTTTAGCTATTCTTTTTGACTTTGAATCCAAACTGGAAGTGAGCAAACTGATGAGAGAAAAAATACCCAGAACAATTTCTTTAAAAGGTAGCAGAAAAATTAGAGAAAAGGATTTCATTGGCATCTGGTTTCTCACAAAAGGCCTTGAAGCTGCTCCCCCACGTTGGAGGAATAAAAAGAGCTTCTTTTTAACCCACCCAGTGGTTCAGGTAATGACTCACAGCCATCTTTGATGTACTCGTTAGGACGCAAAATGCACACACAGTAGATTTCTCAAAGAGTGAAGATGCTATTTTTATGGCCCTTTTTTCATGAATTTTATATTCAGAGAGCTGTCAGTGATGTAAAAGCATAGCTGTGAATGCGGCAACGGATCTGCATGAAAAGTGATTCATTCTCCAAGTTATAATGCACACAGATGTTGAACATATGTCTACATGTGCATGCAAATATCAAGAGATTTATTCGAGAACAAAAACGCTGGAAACATCAAATGTTCAAGGTTGAAAACCTTAACAGCATTAAATGGATTTGCTACACAGAGACGGTAATCCCAAGGGCTCATTGTGGTTAGTTTCTATTATTGTGGCTTATTGTTAATAAAAACTAGATAACTTCATTATTATAGATAACTTATTATTGAGCAATGCAAAAGATTTTTTAAAATCTTTTAAAAGAAAATTATATTTAAAAGAGAAGAAGAGAAATATTACATGTTGCTATTGTTTATGACCAACACAATTACAGAGAAGAATGCTTAGGTATAGCTTATTAATGGAAAGTTGAGTGGAAGAAAAATATGCATTAAGAAAAGTTGCTCAAGCAAATAAAAAAGCATATCCATGTCATTATTATGAAGGAAAAGCCCGGTTACAACTTTGGGGGAGATGCATTAACTGCAGGCCATAATCATCAAAATAAAAAGAAAAGGAAAAATGAAGCAATTTTAAAAGGAAAAACTAAATCCTGAGTCACCAACATACCATTTCAGTGACAAATACAACAAGAACTGGGCAGCATGGGCAAATAAGATAAAATTAAAATAAAAATCGTGAACAATTTGTCCTGACAGAAAACCTCTTTGTGGTTTTGAAATGAGGGCAGCATGTGCAGAATTTATTTTTGCCTAAAAATCAAAGCATAATTCAAGGTTAATGTAATGTAACAATGCTCCAAATGAAAAACCGCAGTACATTTCCTTGAAGCTCTCACATTTGGCCAGGTCCCACCCAGCTCTGTTCGTTGCCACCTTGTGGCAAACTGCAACCCTCAGCTGCTCTGTCCACCTGTTCCCCACAGTCAAATCACGAAACACAAACTCCATGCCAGCAAAGCTACTAGCAGCCGCCACCGGGAGCACAGCATTAAGGAAGTTTGGCCTGAGGGGGAGCGGAGATGAAATGTGGCCGGCACCGGAGGTGTGTGCAGCTCACTCTGATTTTCCAATCAACTGGAGGTACTGCCAACCTGTTCCCCTCGTCCATATATGGAAGTAAACAGGATACAAACAGTGGGGTGGAGTTATTGTGCCATATGCAGTGGTATTATTATGTTATGAAAACATGGGAAACCTTCCCAGCACTTATTAAAGCTCTTCATCTCCCCGTGACACCCAAATGATGGAGAACAGCAAGGCGATGGCAGCTGGGAAAGCGTCAACAATGTAACGCATGTTGGCGTTTCTGCAGGAAATATACTCACAGCAGGTACGAGGAGCTTCTTGACTTCCTCTACCGCTCTCCTCATCTTGATCTCTGCTCTGTTTTGTGTGTCTTCAACTGTGATTAGGACGTGAAGGTCTTCATTTAGGTGTTCCCAGTTTGGCTTCCCTCTGTTCTGCTCCTCCTGGACAGAAACACAGAGAGAGAGAGACGGTGAGTGGATGTGACAGCGCGGGCGTGCTGGAGCAGCAGCGGTACCGGCACGTTATAAGACAGAGGAGAAAAGAGACGGGCCGCTGCGAGAAGCAGGATGACAGGACCGGCCCGTTAGTCAGCTATTTAACTGGAACTTTGAAAGGACACCCTTCTTTAATAGATCCCATGCTTCACAGAGACAAAGATGACAGCAAGCCCTGCAGCAATTAATATCAGAGAGAGATGAATGGATTCAGGGATCAGAGAGAGACGGATCTGGATTTTAACCTACATTAATGCAACTTGTGGGAAAGGATTTATGGCACATATAGTTCAAAGTTATTTGTGGGTTCTAATTAGAATACACAGTTTCTCTTAGGGGTGGGCATTCATTGTATTATTTCTCATTTATCATGAAAAGTGTTGTATCATGATAGGGATTTTGGTTTATTGTTATCATGGTAAATTTCAGTGATTATAAATTTTATTTTTGCCGTTTACTCAAGTTTCTTCCAAAAGTGCATCAATAAAGATCAGTAAATTCAAAAATAAGATTAAAACAGTTACCCTATGCAGCTTAGGGATACAAATCAATCTTTTTTAAATTAAGTGATTTCAAGAAGCTTATTAAAAATGGGAATGTTTTTCAAGAACAATATGAATGCTGCGCCATGCAGTTACAGAAATACAGTCACCTAAAACATAATAAATACCTTTTAGCATAATTTTTGTCATTACCACAACAGTACCACAAACTATTGTGATAAAATTATCAATATCTAAACACTTGTTTCCCTTGTTTATCTCACATATAGAGTAAAATATTATTTTCTCTTTATAAAACTGAACCAATGTCGAAAAAGAAATATGCTGAAAAAGCAGCAATGCAAGCAAACACCAAAACTTTGGAAATGAATTCATAATTTTAATTATCAGCTCATATTTCCTGTTAGTCAGACAGCACTAGCCTATGCTGCAGGCTGTGGTTTCCCTTCACACCACATGTGTAGCTAAATCTGTCTGCTGCTCTTGTCCTGCCAATTCCGTAATGCACCCTTACAGTTTCATTAAACTCATCTGATGTGTCGTGTCTTTCTTTCTCCATAGGTAAATAACAAATGTTAGGGGTTTGAACCTAACACATACCAAAAAAACAAACAAAAAAAACCCCCTAAATATTACAAATTACATTTTTCAAATTTTAATAATCCTAGTGTTGACTTAATTGCATAGTGGTAGGAACAATTTAAAATTGATTGTCAATCAATTAAAGCAGTTAAAAATTATACATTTAATTTTTCAGCTTTTGTATAAGTATCTCTTATTCCAGATGAGCAGCAGTCAGACAGTCAGAGTCTGATGGCGTCCCATAGCTCATGGGACAAATGTTTCATATTTGATGCATTTAATATGTTAAATAATCCAGAAAGTTAGCAGTGAAATGCTGTATGGCAAAGAGTTGCACAACTTCTTTTGAAACCAACTATTAACCTGCAGGGGTAGAGCAGAGGTCTAGATTAATTTGATCAACGTCGATCAATAAGAACAAAAGTAGATTAAACATCTGCTTAAGAGGAGAAAAAAACGTTTTCAAAACCTCACGATGACAAGCGCTTAGCCCCCTGCTGGTGGCGCCGATTTGCAGACTAGTGATAAAAGCAGAGTTGTTTACTTCAACTCCTATAAACCAGCCTCAACTTCAGATGAGACTTTATTTGAGCTACTGTGAGTGTGTCTAATTACTAACAATACACAGCGTTGCTCTGCAGGAGTCCCGTCGACTTCGCTTCTATACGGTCAACAAGTCCTGCAAAGTAAAGGAGAGGAGGCACGCACGCACACAGCTTTAGAGGCTGAGCCGAGTGCCACCCACCTGCTCTATACTCCACAGAGAGCTGTTGCCATGGCACTGCTCTTTACAACACACACACACACACACACACACACACACACACACACACACACACACACACACACACACACACACACACACACACACACACACACACACACACACAAGTTCGCTCAATATTCTGCTCTCGTTTTCCCCTTTTCTGCATGTGGGTGGGGCGATGGCGGGAGTGATGGGGGCTAGTTTAGGCAGCGTAACCACTATTTTATCACGGCGTCTGGCTTACGGCCTGCTGGGCGCGGGGAGGTCGACCGGGCGGTGGATCAGGATTTCCAGACAGGCGATTCGCTCTGTTCCTGTTCAAAAGTATGACACTAATAAATACACATCTGTAATTTCAGCTGCAGGCTGCTGAGTTCAGTCAAGCTGGAGTTTAGTTCAGACTGCAGTCGATTAGAGTTGCAGAGGATGCACGAACCTGCACGCGAAGCTTCACCAAACGCAAATGCACCCAACACACACCATGACAAGGTCACTGCACGCCCTCTGAGAGAAAGTGACAGCATGACAAACAGGATGAAGGCCAGAGGGGGGAGACAGGTTAGAAAGGCGAGAACAGAGACGAGAGGCGGGAGGAAAACTCTGAAGTGTCCAGACAAACCGCTCCGCTGGAACTGTACGAAGGGGAGCTGGTTCCAGTCAAATACAATGAGAGTTCTACGTTTTTTGAGGCTAAATGTTTATAAGTATAGATATAGGGGTGGATTTCTTCTAAATAATACGAGTACAATAACATATAACATGATCGCTAAAATCTGAAAGGTCAGAGAGGGCAAGAAACTGCATTGAACAGTTCACTTAAATGCCACGACTTTTAGCTCTTCCAGGAAAGATGATTCAGCAGCACATCTGAGCCCAGGTTATTAAAAAGTAAGGCGAACATTGAGCAGTAGTCTAACCTTCAGCCGTATGTCACCACCGTGCCCTGAATGATCACATTAGCTTCTTGTCATTTGCAGACAATGAGGGGAAATGTGATAACAGCAATACCGGTGCTGGAACAAAGGTTTCAGTGAATATAGTCGAAGATGAGAAATAGAAAAAAAAAACTAAAATTGATTTACTTTAGTGCCAAGAGGCTAATAAAATGTAGCATACAGGCTGCAAATGTCGTGGTAGTTGGAAGGGAACGAAATGTACGAGGCGCGCTGTAACAACATCTACTGGCTGGCAGCAGCTGAAGACCAATTCTGTTCTGTCAGAGATCGTGCTGATACAACAGTTTTAGTTGTTACGTGTTGGCACAATCAGCAAAAAAAAAAAAAGAAGGAAAAAAATAAAAATTCATTTGATGGAGAGCGTTTCTTAAACTGCAAGCCTGAAAGGATTTTCAGAGTGGCTCTAAATAAAACAGATGTCTGCACCACTGACTGTAATCGCACTGTGAAGGAGACTAAATAGAATTAGGGAATTGCTTTGGCGAACGGGAAGGGGAATCCCCTCTGTGCGTGTGCAGTGGTCGATAGAACAAATCTGTAATTTAATTGATGTTGTTCTTGCCGTTGTTCGGCATTATTCGTGGGTGAAATGAATAAAAAGAGACCAAAGCTTAACAACAGATGGTGCTTTGATAGGAAGACGGCTTCTGAGAGTCCTTCTGGATGTTAGTAACAATGATTACAGAAATGAAAAATGATTAAAAAAAGCTAGAAACCACTTGCAAATCCTTTAACCAGAGAAACTATGAAATATGAGACAGTTCCATGTGACTGACCAAAACTAACCAGAAAAAAAACTTAAACTGAAGAAAGTTTGGAAACTTTTTGTGGTTTTAAAACCATAAGTGTTCCAAATATTGGTATACTTCGTACCAATATTTGGTAAACAACTCAATATAATGTGCAGCTCTTATAAGAAGGCAGACATGAGTCCACATTTTTCATTAAGCTGCCTTATTATTAAAAACCTAAATATTTCATGATGAGATGCTTTGATTTGTTAACAACAGAAACTCCAAGAAAAGCATCAGTGACAGAGTTGAATAATAATAAATATTTTTGTCTAAATGTGTTTTACCGGTGTGTTTTTAGTTCTTGCTAGTTTTTTAGCAAGAACTAAAAAGCAGAAATTAAATCTTTTCTCTAACAAAGCAGCAGAGGTGAACTACTACAAACTTTCTACAGGTTTCCACAACTCAAATTTAAGACCTTTTTAAGAACATTATGAATGAAATTTAAGGCCTGCACCATGACAGCAATGGACAAAAAAAGAGCAAACCCACAATAATGTGTACTTAACCCATGATAAACGGCAAAAAGCAAGCCAAATAACTGGCAAGGCTGTATTAGCAGCTAGCTGCCTGGAGTCGCAGAAAGCAATGTTGCCGTTTCCGTACAACTCAAACTTTTGCCTGACAGAGAAGAAAAAGAAAAAAACACAAAAAAACAAAATCATAGAATATCCTGTATTAAACAGTCTTACTATTTCAACATTTAAGACCTGAGATTAACATATTTAAGGCTATCTTAAGACTTTTCAAGGATGTGCAGGTATCTTGTATTAGTGTTTGGTAAATACAGGCTTGAGCAGTACCTGTTGTAAATCATTAATCTTTAAACAGGAAATGTTCAACCATCCCTTCCATAAGATAAAGGTTGTAGAGATGGTGCAATATCGTGTAATACACAAATTATTATGCAATTATTTCTGCAAGTTCTCAGAAGGGATAAAAGTGTTTCAAACGCTTCAAATTATTTACCATATTTTTCTCGTTTTCCGTACCGACTTTGCATCCTCTTCTTCACTATTGTGCTTTATGTAACATTGCTGCTTCATCCCCTCTGCCTGCCTGACTCTCTCCCACTGCGGAGCTCCAGTGAGCCGGTTCCCTGTCAGGCAGCGCGGCCCAAGGGGGAGTAACCAGCTGAATTATTGAGAGCATAAAAATGCTGCCGCTAATGGATCCTGAATAAACACACTGGCTTAGCTGCTGCTGTGGCATCCTCCGCTGCCACAGGGCATCAGGCTGAATATACTGAGGTTGAGGAAACGGTGACTGGAAGCTACTTCTGCGGCTTTGTTCATGGCTGAGCCACAGCTTTGACACACACACGTGGTCTGATCCAGACGCTGCTGGGGCCCTGCAAGCAAATCTTTCAGCCTATTATTCTGATTATGAATGTAAATGCTGGGAGACAACAAGATCCTTTCCACATGATGTTTTTAACAGCTTATCAGCACTTTAATGGAATATTCAGAGGACCGACTGAGGAAGGAAGGTCATGATTTATTGAGGATTAAAAACAGATGTACCAATCAGCCCGAGGTCAGAATTCAACACTGATTGGCTCTAACTGGTCATTTGTGAGCCAAGAAGTTTTTTTTCTTTACTTTATTGAATAAATAAATCAAAATTCAGAACTCTTTCTTCTTTAAACTCGCCCTCCAGCTGCATGTACTTTAATGCACTTAAACCAAAAAAAGGAAGAAAAAAAACTAAAGGCATATGATTTGATACACAAATGTAGATAAGTTTATAATTCTTTATTTTCTGTACTTCTAGAAAAGAGGCAGGAAAACACTTTTGTTGTATTACAGTCCTTAGGATAAAAATTGTAATCAAAGTCAAAATCAGCATGAAGAAAACTGGAAACCAGGTCATGGTAAAGAAAATAAATGCTGATTAAAGTTGTAAGTTTTACAACTTTAACTGCAAAAAAACATAAGAGGATAGAATATTTCATAATTCTGGTGATGCTCTGATTTGATAAGAAAAACCATGCCTCCTAAGTGCGTCTGAGTGTTCAACATTACAGCATATTCTCCTTTTTGTCAGCAGGGTACATGAAAAAGCCTGCAGCAGAACCAGCTGCAGCACCAGACAGAAAAGAAATGCATAAACTGGCATGCATCATTAAGTTTTAGAAGAGACGGAGATTAGGAACAGAATCCTAGATTTTAGCAATGAACTAAGACTAATGTCTAAAGAACGTGTCTGCTTAATGATTCTCAATCTCTTTTAACCATTTCTGGATCAAATTCAAAAGGAAAAATAAATAAATAAATAAACATTGCAGAGGGTCTTCATCTCATTCTGCTAGAAAACCAAAGGGAATGGAAGGAGAGAGGAGAAGGGAAGGGATGGAAAAGCTGTCCCTGCAGCACAGTGGCATTTCTAAGATTATGACTCAACTGAAAATCTGTGTCGCTCTCTGTTTTCATCTGCTCGGGCATTGTCAGGTTTTCATGATGCATCATATGCTCAGTGGGTGGGGTGGAGCAGCCAGAAAAGGTGCCTGTCACTCCAAAGAGTGCTCTGACTTATTTGAATGAACTGCAATATAGCACCCCTGTCTGGCAAAGCAGAGCAACTAAAGCCTCTGCAGGTGCATCTCAATAAATCAACAGGTCAGCAGAAAGGTGATTTAATTTAGTAATTGAGTTCAAAAAGTTACATTTATCTATTATTTATGTGGAGTAATACATTTCAAGTTTTATTTCAGTTAATTTCAATGCTTAGCGATTGGAGCTGGTAGTACAGAAATGTTATGTGCCCGTTAACACTATTATGTGTTGAAAGAGGGAAAGCCACAAAATCTAAGGGTGATGTACCCAGGCATATTAATGAAAGGTTTAGTGGAAGAAAAAAATGTGTATACACCCAATTTGTGGTTCAGCGTTCTCAGATGTTTCAAAATGTAGATGTTCATAGTTTAAAAATTGTAAAAGGTTACAAGGTTTTAGTAGATAGAGTAAATAACAAGGTCTTATTTCAATTTTGTTTTATTTTTCTAGTACGAGGGGAAAAGGGGAAAGGTTTTTTGCAGAGCTGTACACATTTCTACGTGTTTACACTGTGTACGATTATTTGTATGTTTCCAATCTCAGCACAGAAGCTCCAGATATAGACACGGCCCCCGGCATGAGCCGTTACGACTGCCTCCTGCACTTTCTGCTGCGCAGCACTTTGCAAACAGCGCTATCAGATGTTGGCAGCAGTCATCAACTGAACGTGTGCCCGCCTCGTGTTTCTGGAGGCCCACTGGGAAGTTCTTGTGTGACCAGCACACCACCAAATTTCATAATGTCGTGTAACATTCCCAAAGAGATAATAAATCATTGCCGACAGAGAGGAGAAAAAAAATAAACCAGTAGAAGCAAAACACATTTGGTATTAATCGTGTGAAAGAAGAATCGGAGAAAGGCTGATGAGTTTACCTTCTTCTTGTCTCTCATGGAGCTCTTTCCTCGCACCATGATTTTGCATCCCGTCTCTGCTTCCAACTGTTTGGCAGTGAGTCCCCGGGGACCGAGGATTCTTCCCACAAAGTTATACTGTGAATACAGACAAGAAAATAAAACCGGTGAATCTCCTGGAAACACACAGTGTTAGAAAAAGGCCTGACCTGTGAGGAAGTATGACTGGCAGCAGCTTCTTACCTAAGTACCGCTAAAATCATAAAATGGCTCACATAAAGAAGTTTTTTTTTAGTTTTACTTTAAAGTGAGTTAAAAATAGCTTAAATGCCAAAAAAAAAAAGTAAACTCTTGCATTATCTTCTAAAAAAAGAACTACAGGTTAAGTTTGGTCAAATATTCTGAACTTTTGTTTCCAGAAGTTTATATAGATGTTCATTTTAAATTATGCAAGAGGAGCAAATACTACTTTTGTTTTCAAACAGTCAAACCCAGGCATTCATAATGGATTTATGGTGCTTGAATTCAAATGCATTATTAAAAATCACCAAACCTTAGCAGAGAATCAAATAAAGAATGAAATCTTAGAATCTGTGGCAGTGAAGAAGCTGTTTACAAAGCCTTTTTTAGAAGTGGGAGGTTAATCAAGTGATCTTAAATTGCATCAATCTCAAATATTAGAACTCTGTAGATATTACAAACTTTCTGTGTTAGAAGTGACTTCAATTCAAACTGGGAGTGTAAAAACTTTGAAATTTTGAGTTATGTCTTTAAAAGAACAGGCTTGATTCCAACTCCTGCTTAAGATTGTGTTCTTAATACCATTTTAAAATACATATATCTCTGAATATAAAAGAAAAGGAAGAGAGTGGAAGTGTGAATCAATGAAATATGGTTCATTTTATCCAGTTACACCTTTTCATAAAGATTTGAGTTAGGATACATAAGTCATAAAATATAACCTCTAAAAATCACAGCTTGGGGAATAAGAAATATTCCCAGCAACTAAATCAGACCCTCACAAGCAGAGAAAGATGTCTGTCTGTTCTCCAGCATTAGGAGGCATAACCCTTTTTAGCTTTGGCATATATAATTTAAACATATTTCTCATTTTTAGATCCCACAGTGGAAACAGAAACCACCAAGGCAAGTTGTAAGATCCGGAGATATCAAGCTCCACGGGAAAATCGTCAAAATGTGTCTTTAATATCATCAGAGAAATTAGCTTTGGTTACTGAAGGATTTGAGATTTTATAGTTTTCCAACGCAGTTTGAACAAAAACAAGTGATGAGAATCTAAAACTCCAGGCTGTTGTTTTTGTCCTTGTCAGATGGACTTTGCCTGCAACCCTGGCCAGTCTCCACCAGGAAGGACACAGCCCTTGGCCAGAAAGACGCCGGCACCCTACGGATAATCAGAGCATGTGGGCACACATGCTTTAAGCCCGTTTCTTTGTCACAAGGCAACTGTCTGTTTGATTAACTCTAATCAGAGAACTAGTGCAGAGGGTACGTTCTGCGGTGCGTGCCAGCGGAGGGATGTGAGGACACACGTCCTCGGTGGTCAGCGCGTGGCTCTGCTTCTGGCTTGTAGGTAAATAAAAGCCCAGAACACAGCTGTCTGTCTGCATCACACAACCAGAGCAAACAAGGGCTCTGAGCTTTACAGTGGTGCTCCAACACCAGACACAGCTTCTAACCTGGAAACTGCAGTGACAGAAACGTGGGTGTTAAACTCCTTCACTACTGGCAGGGTTTCTTGTTTGCTTGTTGTAGAAATGATTTTAAAAATAATTAGTTTTGTTTTTTGCTTTTATTTTTGGGGGGTGGAGGGAATTGAGAAACTATGACGTTTTGCACTATTCTAATGGCTGTAAAAATCTTCCATCATTTTAAATCCCATAAGATTTACAACTATGAATACATTAAAATACAGTGAATTACAAATTAAGCTCCAGACATCAAACAGACTGGAAAAAAAGCAGCAAATAATGTCTGGCTGTAAAATCCTGAAAGTACTGCAGAGCACATTCAATGTCCTGCTCTTTGCACAGCTCAGAGTCACTACTATCTCTGTACAAGTGATGGCAGAAAGTGTTCACAGGGACATAAATGTTGATGAGAATCGCCTCTGACAGACAGCAGCGGCCTGATGGAGGGAAGAAGAGAGACGTGGAGAGAGGCCAGGCCGGGTGAGCTGACCCTCTTCTGCCGAGGACGGCAGCTAAATATTTGAGGACCAACACTGACGGCACGTTCCCAGTCTACAGGGTCTGCAGCTCCATCTGTGTGGATCACACCGACGGTGTGTGTGGAGTGCAGTGAGCAGGTGTTGTGTCTGGCAAAGCTATCAATTAGCAACATAAGATTTAAATGGACACATTTTAGGACAATGTATCCCAAAACGATATGGAGATATAGACAGTATCACTGCCTCAAAAGTCCCCCAGTCAAGATTAAAATAATGGCCACTGATGGGTGAAATAAATAACCATGATTATATTCTTCATAGGACTCGTTGCAGGGTGGGATAGATTTTGTCCTCGACATTGATGATGTGCAAAAAAGAGATTTAAGAAAATCCAACAATGGTAAATTGTATAATGTGTAATGGCTACGGAACATCTCTGAAACTTGTAACTCTTGTAATAGGTTCTTTTGGAAAAGTCCAAGTAAAGCAGAGAGGTGAACCGGCAACAGGGTTTTGACTTTATGCATTGTGAAAACCAACGGCATCAGCTGAAAATGTAGCAACTGAGTACTTGACTGTCAGAAATGGTGTGAAAACACCCCGTTTAATTCTCTTGTCATGCGGTGGGAAACAAGGTTCTTTTTCAGAAATATCAGCATCCTATGTAAAAAAAAAAATGTCCATTCTCTTTTTGAAAATGTTTTATATGTTTATTTTTAAAGCCCAAAAATAGAAATAAATTGGTGGTTCTTTAAAAGTGACTACAGCAGATATTGTGGCTCTAAAAGAGTTTTAATGGGGAAAAACATGGGTCTATGGATGACAAACTATACTTCAATCTAATCTACTAAATCTGAGTCTCCATTCCTTTTCCAAGTCTCAAGTTATTTATAACAGCCTGCCATACTAAGGGTAAAATATACATTTATTTTAAAGGCTTTGGATAGTGGAAATAATTATTTTACTAAATAAATCAAATCTCACACATTCACACAGCTCTGTACATACAAAGCCCCCTTCAAAACAAAGGCTCAGTCTGACATTAAAGGGCTTTTGTTTGGCCATAGTTATCACTGATCCACAGGCGGGTTATTTTGTGAGCATCTCCCCTGTGTGTGTGCATGTGTGTGTATGTGAGACACGAAGTGCAGAGTGAACTCTTGTAGACCTCCTCGACACCCACAGCTGATGGTCGTAGAAGTTTCTGTGCACAGATTTCTACTTTTGGCATTTTTCTTCCACAGATGCGGGTGAACAACAGAGACGACAGCAGCTCCATGAACAATGGTCACCGGAGCACAACAATTGTGTCTTTGACTGTGTTTGTTTGTGGTGGTGGGGAGACAGGAAATGAGATCATGCTGAGGGCTCTGGCTGTGTACGCGGAAGGCTTATCGAAGAGCGGGGCGAGGCCGGCACCAGAATACCAATCGTGTATTAGCCAGTCGGGCTTATGGAAATAGGACGGAGTTCATTCAGTGCATCGCATCAAAGCAAGGTGGAACGGCGGTGCACCAGGTTCCATCATTTCTCTACATCTTCTCACTTACCCTGAACTTATCATACCAATCATTTTAACACTGCACTGCTCTGCAGTTCCTCAGGCTTTTGTTTCAAGTAAGTTTTTTGGAATTCACAGTGGAATAACTTGCATAACACCCTCCAACATCTTCCTTTCTACATCCATTCATAGCTGCTGGTGACTACACTGGCTTCCCTTTCCTCTTTCGCGTACAGAACAGGATCTTGCATTTCCTGATGTGCTTATCTCTCATCCTCTTGTGTTTAATGCTCTCTAAATGCACAAATTAATCATTTTTTCTTGTTTTTTTTTTTTAAACCACACACAACCCCAGTTGGTTCATCCCTTTAAATCACTGGTTCATCTTTAGGCTAGAATATTTACTTCCAGTTTGTTGACAACTTCCCACAACCACAATCACATTTACTAGAAACGTAGAGAAGCCGGCTGGAGTTGATTTTCAGCTTGATCGACGGAAATCATTCATCAGCTGGTTTAAAACTATGAATGCAACATACCTTAGACTAAGAGCTAACAACTTTTGTCAACAACACTGCTGTAAAAAAGATGCTAACTGCTGGGAAAAACACTCAAAGTTTGTAATTTTCAGCAGCAGTGAGGTGTTAAAAAATGAGGTCACAAGAAGCACAAAGAGCGAAAATAGCCATTCGAAAGGAAACGGTGTTGTTAGCTGTTCAGAGAGTTCAGAGTTCAGCAGACAACAAGAAGCATATGGACATTCAACGCAACTGTTAACCAGCTCAAAGGGAGATCAGGGGTGATACAAATCAAGCTGATCATGCAAAATACTAATAATAAGATGTTAAAGACAGATGAAAGTGTTACCTTTGTAATCATGCTGACTTAGTTTTGAAATGCTAGTGAAACCCTGAAGAACTGTAGAACCCCTCTCATGCAGTGGGACGTCACCATCAATGGTAACAACTGATATTTAATTGACAGGCTCCTGTATAGTTACCATGAATGAAGAAGTGATTTGGGAATCAATCACAACTAACAGTCAATTAACACCAAGTTAGACAAAACTGTGACGTGACTAAATTGATTTTGGTGCTCTGGAGGTGACTTTAATTTGCAATGTTTGTGCACACAAGCATGGAATTTAACTTCAACTTCACCTTGCTCCCAGTACGGAAGCTTGAAATATAAATATATGAAAAAGCAAAATGAGATAAGGTTGAATTAGAGAAATATGCATGGTATTGATCAAGCTGTCTCTCTTTCTCCCCCCCAGAGAGACAGCCTGGGGGAAGAAACCGTGCTAGTTTAGCAAATAGCACAAATCTGTGGGTAAAAATTCAAACAATTTGTGTCCAGCATGTGCAGGGTTGGCAGAAATGTTGGAAATCATTTTCAAGACTCTAGGTCATGTATAAAATTTAAAACAAAATATGTCATAACTGTGTTCCAAAATATGGAGGACTTCCTGGTTTTCATCGTTTTTAATTGCCAATAGAGACAAAGACAGTCTTGTATCTTTCGGTCGTTTTTGAGAAGTCATAGGTTTATATTAGACTTTATTGTTAAAAGTTAAATGTTTAATTATCTTTACTGTCCATCCAGTCAAAACTACATGGAGATGCAAGGCAGCAGCCATTTTATTTAGGATTTCTCACAAGGAACTAGAGTGGTGAAGAAGTGAAAATTAAGGATGCAAGTGGAGACAGGTTCACCTCAAAGCCCTGCAGGAGTTAAATCTCTCTCTACTCAGCATACCTGGTGTGCTGCTCCTAATCTATAGCTCCATTTGTGGATTCTGTAGAAGTTTATTTTAGGGTTACAATCCGGATGGAAATGCAAAAGACGGAGAATAAAAGGAGTGAATTATCCATCCATCCATCTTAGTGCATCAGTTTGAGTAATACATTTTATTCGTACCCCAGTGGTCACAGTATTATCATCAAACCACAGGGAATAAATACTCGCCAATCATTTCCCTTCTTTAATTATTCAGAGGTGCCACTGTTGTATTGGTCTCAGGAATCCTCTATCAGTGGGATCTGGCATGTGAACACTGTATCCGATACTGCAGATAAAAGCTGACACCATGTCCCCAGTGACACTTGTGATCCGTGTGTGGTCAACCTGTTTCCTTCGTCCTTCCTCCTCGTTTTTCCACATCTCTGCCTCTCAGCTTAATGATGCACAGACAGACGGGGCAAAGAAGCACAGAGGACTGTTCGCTTACAGTATCAAAGCTCCAGTACGCAAGCTGCTGTTGGAGGTGTTCCCATTACTGCCCTGAAAGCTTAGACTGTTGTCATTTATCAAGTTAACTGGCTTTAAAAGAAAAAAACTAAATTCTCCTTTTTAAGTTATTATTATAATTACTTATCGAATAGGTAAGCAGAAAGCTATCAGTTCATTAAATATTGTCCCCATCCATAATTGCTGGATAGCTGCAGTTATTAAAATCTTCTATCCTACCACTCTGAAGTGAGTTGAGGTGAGTGTTTCGGCACGTTGCCAGCACTGGTAATGACTTAAGGGGGTCAGGAAGATATCAGAAGCTGGCATGATAAGTGATGACACCCTCATGGGAACAACTTTAATGACTTTTCTTGTCCAGGGAAAATGGACCGGGAAAGTCCGCACAATTTTACTGCAGAGAAACAGAGTTGAGATTTTCTCTCTGCAAACTATTAAAAGTCTGGAAGTCTCAAAAAGTGAAACACTACAGCACCGCATGGCGATTCAAAGGCATAAATTTCATCACCAGAAACCGTTCCTGCCACAACATCACCATCTGCAACAACTATTTTAAGATACTTAGATGACACAAGTTACAGCGACATTTAATTTCCCTTCAGGTTAAATAAAAGTGTGTTTGTAAGGTTCATGTTCAAAAGCTGTTGAATCAAATCTTTGTTCAATTTGTACGACTAACAAAAGTTACAGATATTTTGTCTAAAACAACAAAGCAGACAGATACTGGGTTTGTTGTTTAATGTACAAAACTGATTTAAAATCCAACATTGATGATTATCCCTGAGTAATACAAGCCAATTATAAAAATCTGCAGATGTCCTCGAGGCTATTTAGTTCAGAGACGAGGGTTGGGCCACATGAGGGGAGACTGGAGCTTAAGGGGGTTTTATTAGAAAGGTAAACAAGCTCAAGTGACATAATGTGGGAAAACATCAGAAGCTGATGTTTTTACACTCCTCACTGTGAGAACCAGCTGCTTCTGCACTCACAAGCTTGAAGGCATTCTGGAGTTCAGACGGTGCTGTTGACCAGTTAACTCAGAGTCCAGTTTCACACAGTCAGCACAGCAGAGGTGACTTCCACAATCATGTGTGTTTGCAGCCAGCAGCTGACCAGTCCTCCTGCTCACCACGGCGTTCTGCTTCAACAAACATAAATACCAAGCAGGGGACTAGAGCAGAAACAGACATGCGTTCAAAAGACCTGCGACACATGCGATCAGACGCCTGAAGGTCAGCAGAAATGACACGCGGAGCTGCCAGTCAGCTGCCTGGCGATGTGCATGTGCTTGCTCGGAGAGCAGCCCAGCCATAGATACGGTTTAATTGAAGGTTGAAGTTATCAGATAGCATGCGACTCGGCTGTCAGTCAAGATGCAGTCACCGCGGTGGCGCTTGACAGTGTTCTGCACCGCTGACGACATCAGGAAATGGCTGACTTTCAAGAATGGCGAGGGGGCGGTTAGACAGACAGAATGATGGCGATAAGTCATACTCACAAACACATTAGCAGACTGATGTGGAGGGAGGTGGAGTGGGGGACACAAAATCAGAGGAGAGACACACTTAAGGGAATTAGAGCAGAGGTGGGCTGGCAAGGAGAGTTATTCTGGTAGAGTCAACACAGGAACCAGGCACCAGGACAATCTAATTATCGAGAGAAACCTGGACCTGGCACATGCAGCAGGGTAGCAGGAGGCCTGGTGAGTGGGTGAGACCTTAGCCTAAAGAGATGACAAATCGTTGGAAGAGTTTTGTTTTTAAATCTGAGGAGAAAAGTGCGCAGAAGTGCTCCAAAAAAATTAGAAAAAAAAAGCATCAACGCTGCCAAATCTTCTACAGCAGATGACGTGATGCCAAATCACAGAACATCATTATCTGCTTTCATTGGAGAACCTGGAAGTCAGGAAGACGCAAACCTCTGGATATTTTTAAGAAATGTGCAATTTGGGAAATGAGCTTGAAAGTTTTGAGTCCTCAGCGGGGTCTCTTCTCCTTTAGCAGCAGACACAAAGTGACAGATTTCCCTTCCTTCGTTATTCATTTATTTTCTCTCTCCCTTTTTGCATCATCCATTCCCTTACCTTGCATCTAATTAGATTCGCTCTTTATCCTTCCTAAAAATACAAATGGGATAAAAAGACATTGTGACTCACTTTGTTCAGACTTCTTTAATCTGAGAACATGACAAGCTCAGCTCTTGAGGAAGTCTGCCGAACATTTTTCCGCTGGTTGTCTGAAATACCCAGTTTTTCACTCCAGCTGTAGTTTTTATAAATTCCAGCAGTTCCATTTAAAGCTGAAGATCATTAGGCAAACATGTAATATTAAGACGGTGTCAGTATTGTATAGAAACATATATATTTGGGGTGCAAACCATGAATGTTGCACAATATTAGGAAGTGATGTGTTGGTTGGAGGAGGGAATACATTTTTCAACGCATTGAGATGCAGATATTGAGAAGTCAGATTAAATTAAACCTTATATTAAAGTTAAACTATGACCGCATTTGAAGGAAAGCAGAAGGTGTGAGAGCGGTGAATGAGAGTCACATGGTTCTAAATATAAATGAGCTGTAAGAACGCAGCATAGTAGCAGCAAGTCGCTGAGAAGGATTTTGTTTTTAGTCACAGATGAGATTATCTTACACTCACTATGTATAATTTCAGATTTAGTCTGGAATGTGCAGATACCACTGGTGGTACAGATGTTTCTGATGCTTATTTTGTGTTTTTTTTTCTAAAATATTTAATCTCAGTGTATGTTTATTTGTGTACAGTCTGCAATCTTTACAATCTAAAGAACCATGTTTGTGCTCATTCCAGTTAAATAAGCCTCGTATAGAGTACCAAAAGCTCCCTGACCTTTTGAAAAAGATCAAATAAAAATCTAGTACAGGTAAAAAAATAAAATAAAAAAAAAACACAGTTTGTGTATTATTTTTAGATTTTAAAATAAAGAAAAATGCAAAACCTTTATGAAAACCAGATGAATTTACTTCAATGGGATGAGACTTAGAAAATATTACTGGTTATTTTGTGTCATTCTTTTGTGAAAATTCAATGCAATTAAGACAAGAAAAACAGCTAAAATAAATATTATAATATGTACATTTAAGAGTCATTGTTACTTCTTTGTCAAGCGAGGTGGGTGTGTTGACATCAATAATTGGTTTGTTATAACATCAAAGCATATTAAATCAGAATTGAATCCTGACTCCCAGACATGATGTAGTTAAATGTTATGATATAAATGCAGTTTTTGTCCACTCCTCTGTTTCTCATCCGTCATCAACGCTTCATACTTTCTCTGTGACCTTTAGTATCTGGAGCGCCGTCGTCTGTGTCAAGTGAGGGAAACTAACCGAGAACAAGCTAAACCTTCCTGACACTTAGAAATTATGAGACAAATAAAGAATCCAAGCAGCCCTTTGGGATAATCACACTGATACTGTGGTGACTTTAAATCTGCTAAATATCTAGGAGCTCTTATTGCATTACAGTGTTTGTAATTGTTGGGTTTTTTTTTTTTTTTTTCATCATGCAAACCTAGTTTCATAGAAAGTAGGATTTACTTCATTCAGCTCAGCGGCTGGCTGCTCCTGTCTGGCATTTACAGTTTTTCGTCTCTATTTAGAAATCTCACAAGGTTGGGGGTTATATGTAGACGCAGGAGAGCTAAAACAGGAATGAGAAATGTGTGTGTTCCTTTGCCATTTTTAGGCTGCGAATCTCCAGAAGTCATCATGACCAAAATGGGGAAACCTAATTAATTTAGTGGCTTACTTGACAGCTTGTTGTAAGCACAACGCAGAGTCACCGCCCCAATTCTGCACGAAGCTCAGCATCCAGAGTGAGAACGAAAGCCACATAAGGATGCTGCACTTCACACTCTGTAGTGGGAATGATTCAGTTGACGTTGCAGGTGGCAATTATCGTGAGCTTTAACAACAACAAATGTAGTGAAAACCTTTACCAGTGGGGTCAGCAAGTTCAATTTGAGACTTTTTAAGACTTTTTTAATCCCGTCTGGAATGATATTTCGGATAGAACAAAAATATAAATATAGGAGATGGTCAAGCTTTCTGTTATATTACAATAAAGAATAACAAAAACTGAAATGTCGAGATCTATTTGTGGGTCTTGGCTTTGTGCTTCTCACTGCATATTGGTCTACAATCTTAACCAATAGTGCCAGAATTAAAAAAGTTTGTTTTGTTTTTCTGTTATTTTTGCACACAGTGCACCTATGAATGAAGGTATATCCATTCATGATAGATGCTAATGAAGCTAGCTAGCTAGCAAGCAAGGGTGTATTAGTAACTTGCTAGCCTCAATTGCATTGAGTCACAGAATGCAATGCAGATGTGCTCAGCATTTTATCAAGTCAGGAGGAAATAACTCATTTCCTGTCCTGCTGGGTTCTGACCTGCTCCGTCTACACCATCTCTTCTCATCAACCACAATATGTAAATGCATCATACTCTAAAAAAACATCAAGGGGTTTAAGGAGAAACATGGCTCCACAGAAAAAAATATTTTGTTTTCATCTTCGATATTCAAATAAAGAATAAAGCCTAATGAAAAAGGTATTATGTAGTTGTGACACTTGAGCAAGACTGCAATGATGGTGTAACACCATCAGCTTCAGTATCTCAGGTTTTAGTATTAAAGAACAAACAAGCAAACAGCATCAAACTACAGGCTCTACCAGCTATTAGAACCAACTAATATCAATTTCTTGCTTTGTGTTTACCTACATTTTTGCCCAAGTAGCTATAAATATAAATGCAATATTCTGATATGAAACAAATTGGATCATTTGTTTCAAAGCTTTAACATGGAGAAGAACAAAAAGAGGCTCAGATTTGCTGAACTTACATCTGGGTACTCTTTGACAGGCACAAACAGTTTTTCCTGCAGGTGAACGATGGGTCCGATGGGTTCGGGCAGCTCCAGCGGGTGTCTGTCCACAAGGCCGTTCACTGTGTCGCTGTACATATCTTTACGCACTCTGTTGATCTCTGAAACACAATTAAAAAGGAACAAAGATTACTAAAAGGGCAATTACACGGTTTTGGTTTTATTTACATAAAGTAAAAATCCTGCCATATTCACTTGACTGGTGTGCAAAAACCTAAAGTGATATATGAACTCATGATCAAGATCTGAGGTGAATACACTGAAGCACAGAAGAGGATTGCATTTTTTAAAGATGTTACAGATAAGGACGGCACCATTAGTAAAACATGCACACCTTCACTAGTCGTGAATGTCACCATTCACTTCTTGGCAGCGATTCACTGACATTTTGCCTAATCTTCCCTTTTCTTTCCATCAGAGATACACCAATCAGATTTGTTATGACTAATTATAATTTCCTGCTTTCTAAGAGGTCAAACCTGCTGATTTTTTTTTTTTTTTTACATTTATTTAAAAGGACTGAAACGTATTTGACCGAGATGATTGTTTTGAATCCAACACAGAATGAGGGAATTACAAGATTACCTCAGAGTGCATCAAAAGTACTAATTTGTGGTTCTGAAGCATTTAAATAACTGAGACTAATATGTTCCTGGTTGAAGCAAGTCAAGCAGGAACACAGAAAAAGAGAATCTCAACATGGCAATAAACATAATAATAGGCCGGTCACAATGTAACAACTAATGTTGCTGGACGATAAATTGTCCCGGAAGTTATTGTAATAAACAATACCATTTTCAAGAAGGATAATGGTGGTATAATAATCTAAGAACATGTTCACAAAAATCAATAAACTTTACATTCAAATGAACATTTGACACAGACGGACGATATTTTAAATATCCAAAATAAACAAAATTTAAACAATAAACAAAATTAATTATGAAGTCTCTGGAAACAAAAGGGGCCAGATGTGACCAAAGCACCAGACTGAAGACTTCTGCCATTCAGATTTTGGTAGAAAGACAAAAAGAAAAGAGAAAAACAATTAATAGAAAGTATTGAGCTTATTGTTTTGCACCCAAGCACTTTCTTTCTGATTGCAATGCAGTTTAATATACTGCGCATCTGTTCCACAGCAACTGTGAGGGTTAAGACCACTGCTGTTCTCCTCAGGAATCTGAGTGAGATGGAAAATAATAAGACCAGGCAGCTCTGATCCAACTAATATATCTCTTCTTACTAAACACTCTGTTACACACACACATGAAAAACCATTTCCAGTTGATTGGAAGACCAACAACCTTCCACAACAGAAGAAAAGAGTCAAGACAAAGAAATGCTGCTTTTCATTTAATGTCCACATGTGTGGAAATGTCACTGAAGACTGACAGCTCCAGTTATGACATACATAAAAAGACAAAAGACTCGGGTTACACAGCAACTTGCCAACACGCTTTTACCGCACAATCACACTGTCACCGAGCAAAAAGAGAGAGAAAAATCGGATCAATAGGCAGAGATCGGAGGCGACCGGTTCGAGAGAGAAAAGACTCTGTGTCTCAGAAGGATTTAAGGAGGATGTTAGTTGTTGTACACAGCAGGTATCATCCAGAAACTTTTCCCCTTTAGGAGCTTCTACATTAACCTAAAGCTAACTATAGTCACACTAAGCCGAGTATCGCTGACCGCCAAAGAAATGATGGAAAACCTGAAGCCAGGCCAGACTTGCATTAGATTTTACTGTCATTCTGAAACATATGTGGTGTTTAAAGTTACACAGGGGTCATTTCAGGTCAAGGAGCTACACTTTTCCAGTACACAATTTCCAACGAATGGATTCAAGCAATAGGCAGGAAATTAAATCTGATGGAATTTCTGTTAGAAAGAGAAACTATCCTGAAACTGTAAAAAATAAAAAACACCTGCCAAAGTCCTCTCCAGTCTACTTGCATAGCTTCAGAGTGAAGCTTTTACGAGTCACGTGACCTTAGCGCTGCAGGTTTCAAAGATAGTCTCAGTCTTTCCATATGATGACTTCCTTCTCCTGGTATCTAACCCAGAAATAAGATTATATCACTTCTACGCAGGAGACAAGCCATATTATGCCCTACTTTCATCTCTGTAATGGCTAATCAGCTTACAGTTTCGAGAATTACATGTTTAGTCTCTTTAAGTGAACATTTACAGACCCTACACATGTCGTATTGTTGCAAACAGTTAAGAGACAAGATGAGCTAATATTGTGCAGCTTAGATCTTGTTTAAAAAGTTAAATTATTTAGAAGAAAAACACTTCAGATCTGAAGTATCTAAAGAGTATTTGTCCTCTGATAAAAGGAGAAAAAAAAACCCTTATTCATATTTGACAATGCAACCCAACAAGCACCAGTAGCAATCCCGCCTCTTCCAGTTGTTATTTCCTCCTGCTGAAATGCCACATTAACATAAGGGGGCCGAACCGAGCCATCAACGGAGACATGCGACATTTGACAACCTCTAATTTTAGTGCTGCAACTCTTTTCTGAAGCAATGCACTCACCCAAAAATTACCCCCTGCTTTACAAGGCCGACAAAAATCATTTATCTATCTGTCCACCCCAGCAGAAAGCCTCATGAGGGTGGAGAAGTGGGTTTTAAGTGTGCATCACCATCTTGAGTGAGAGGGGCGGTGTTAAAGGAGGAAAGAATAAACAAAAGGAGAAAATAAACTGGGTTGTCAGAAAAGGACTTTCATTGAACTCTGTTACGAGCAGATTTTGAGTCGTCTCCAGTGTCAAGCAGAGCTCAAGTTTCCTCAGAACTGTGACAACATGTGCAACTCTGGACCGGCAAGTTATAACACATCCAGATCATGTGTTGCATACTTCATAGTCATTAACACACATTGGGCGCATTGTGCTGCAGTTTGCCAAAACAGAACGGATTAATGGATTTTAACTGGCGGCTGAAGTCCATGGGGGAATTGGTGGTCAGTACCATAAACCTTTGGTGTTGCTTCTTATAATTTACAGGTTCTCGCAACAGAAAACTACTTTTAAAAAATGATGACCAATGGTTAAAGGATTAGTCACCCACCAAAATAACGATGTAGTCTTAGTAAATACATACTAGGAAGGAAGTTAAAGGAACTTTCTAGTGTCTTCAGAGGTTGGTGTTTTAAAATGACTCTGTATGGGTTTTTGAAACCCATACAGAGATTTTTTTGTCTAACGCGAAGAAATACTTTAATCGCTAAAACTGGCATTTAAAGCAGAAAACCATCATCTGGCATCAACTTTTTGTTCCAGTATTTTTTTTCCATTTCTCACCATATAAAACAGATATTTTCTTGACAATTTTGTATCAAAGGGAAACAGGTGGAGCACAAAATGAAAAGATCCCGAGAGCTAAATATGAAATAAAATTAAACTAAAGACAAAACATCAACCTTTATCATTATTACAGGGTGTGTGGAAGGTCGAGTAGATCAAAAAAGTAAAACTTAAAGCAAGAGTGGAGAGATTCAGGCTTAGATGTGCCTCTCACTCTTAACAGCTCCTTTCTGCCTTGATAAAAGTTAAAACATGTCTCACTTTATCCATCTCTTTTTGTTTCGCTCAGTTTCTGTGGTTGTCAAACTCTGAAGAGAAAAGGAAAATGTTACAGACGGTGCCTGCATATCCATCTGCCCTTTGTCAGGAAAAGATATGATTTCTCCTCATCTCCCGTTATCCTGTGACAGGTGGAGGGGTCCGAGGTCTGACAGCAGGATACTTCAAGGGAGAAACTTTATTCACAACCTCAAAAAACCAAGCGCTATATTAAAAAACAATGGCCAAGTCCCGGAGGAGCTGCTGTAATCAGGTTAAAGACAGGTGAACATCACACAATGAGAGCTGCTCCATAGGAGAATGGGAACAGGTCCGTTAAGAGGCCAAAAATAGACGTGCTCTGTAACTGCTTTGTCCTCGGCGCGTGGGCTCAGAGCCAACCATCCTCTGACCAAGCAGCGCACCTCTGTCCGCACGCAAAGCAGAGAAAAGGAGCGTAATGGCCAAATAATCAATGCTGTCCGCTTTACAAGAGAAAAGCTGCTTTGGTTGTCTTGTGATGCCTGGTATTAGGTTGATAAAATCTGGCATCTGAAACGGATCCGACTCTAACACCAATTAATCTGTAAACCAAAAATGATCAAATGTTCAGAGTCCAGCAGATAGCTTGAAAGTCTTCTTGCGTGGGGTGATTTAAGATCAAAAATTGTTCAGACGCCTGCCATTTTTATCCACCTGCACACGTCGCTTTGCTCCAGCCACCGTTTCCACCAGGGAGGAGAACTTCTACAAAGCTGAGGTAGCGTAATGAGATTCCCTCCGAAAAAAAGGAAGCCACTGCAATCATAAATGCACCTAAATGTGGCGGTGGAGAGTAAAACAAGACTCTCTGGAGAAACACGCTTTTTCACTTTAAAGATGAGCACTTCAGCCATCACAAAGCCTGGTTACCCTTTGCAAACTGAAAGGATTTGGGTGTTTAATGCATTCCTGGCCTTTATTCACGGCACAGACAACTTTATCCAAGATGACACTCCGCCTCAGCCGTTTAGGGCTCTGACAGGACATGCATATAGGAGAGGGGCTGAGCTTTTAAAGCGGAAGTCTACTGTGCTTTTGGGGGGAGACTGAAACTTAAAAGTGTCTTTATTTCTAGGTTTTATCAACAACTCACTGCCCATCTTTTCTCGCTCTATGTCTGCAGCTGCACAATCCTTTGATATTCATACTTAAAACTGTTCCTGTTTCTTCAATGACTTTGCTGTGCTCACAATATAGTTAAGCACAATTTGTCCTTCATTTTTAAAATTAAAAATAAGTATAAGTTATGACATATTTTGCAGCAACCAATAGATGTGCATCATTCCAGTCCTGAACATTCTGGATCAGGGAATGTTGGCGATCTTTACATGGGTCATGATCTCTAAACTTCAGAATCTAACTTCTAATAATTTCTGTGTGTTTTGAAATACAAAACAGAGCTGTGTAAAAACACACACACTACAACAGCAATCAATCAAAAAGTTGTTTGTGGATCTTTTTGAAAAAAAAAAAAAAAAAAAAACCTGTTATATTTTGCAATCTGTTTTCAAAAGTGCCCAAAAATGGGAGCTGTATTGAGTGAGTTATATTGTGTCATGGAGATATGTTATTGTTTTCAGCAGAGGTTTATATATGTCTATCCAATAACTGGCAGTATATGGCTCCGTCCAGAAAAATACAGCTATGAAACTTTGGTCTGCTTTTTGAAAACCTCTGTTTTAAGAGAAATCTTTACTAAGACGGTTTATCATTTTATCCAGATACAGTGGACCCCAGCCTTTTTGCAGTTCAGTATTCACAACTTTTTCTGTGAAATTTGACTCCAAGGAAAAGTCACCCATTAGCAGCTTGTTTCATAGGCCAGTTCTAAAAAGAACATCTAGCTTGGGAACCAGAAATACCTAGACACAGTGCTGTTTATTGGCTGGCATTTCCAAAGCACCCAATCCAGGACCAGCATTTATTTTCCTATGAAGAAAAAAGAAAGACTGAGGATGTTAGCTTCTGTAGTACAGAAGTGCCAAGACAATTTCCACTGCCTTAATGTGGATATTAATGAATATTTGGTGTTTGGACTACTAAAACACGTTATAAGCGTTTTTAAAAGGGGTCTCAACTATTTGTAGATTTTAGCAACCAGTGGCCAGCTGTGGTTCCTAACCCTCATGTATACTGAAGGTCCACTCTATATTTCTGTCATATTTAGTTGTCGAAGTAAAAAAAAAAAAAAGGCAATTATCCACCTGGGCAGGACATGGCTTTACAAAACTATATTAATCATCTGGATTTTCCTTCCCACTGTTAACCACAGACTAAACTAATGATCCTAACTGCCAATCTGTGACTTTGTACATAATACTTAACTAAACCACAATAAATAACATCTATAATGACTGTTTCACAACCAAACCTGCGAAGGCTGTGAAATAGCCTTAGTCAAGATGTGAAGATTGCTAAATCAAACATCAAAACTTATTTTGAAATGCATCAATCCAAATAAGCGCTGTTTTTAATAATTCATCACAGCCTACCAGTTTCTAAACGGCGAATCCGTCTCGTCTATCCGCCATATGCATGAGAAAGTAACCTGGAGCACAATTCTAACTGTTAAAAAACAGTGACTGGAAAATATAAAGAATGTAATACAGCAAGGCTGAACTTTGGACACAGGAAAAGGACTGGGGATTTCATCACAAATTCTTTCGGGACTCTGAAACTGCTGCTTCAGGCATTTTGCTTTCGCAAAGCAACAGAAGAAATTTTCCACAACGGGAACGAAACTCTTCAAAACCTGTGAGTCCAGTCATACAAAACTGGAAGATATGTAGCCACATCTTGAGAACTAAAAGCAGATAGCAACCAAGCTGGAATTCATTGGAGTTTTGACTCTAACAAATAAATATTGATTTCATTTTTCCTGTTCCTAGAGCTACAGTACACACAGTACACAGCGTACTGCTGCCACTGGGCTCTTAAAGTGTATGGGTCCAAATTGGATCATATTGTGCTTGAACTGTTTTTATTTTTTATTTTTTTTAATTAATCTGTATAACCAGCAGAAATATGATTCAACCTTAAATACAAACACAACTTGAAATTTAACCACTCAAAATTGGGAATGCACCACTTTTTTTATAGTAATAAAAATGCATGATGCTTAGTATCAACCGATCCCAGTCCAATGCAGAAATTACTGAATGAACTTAAAATGTTTCTATTTTAAAACACAGACATAAATGTACTTAATAAAAAACTTATTTGATAACTGCACCGGTACAGAACTTATAAAGCATGGAATTAGACTGAATGGATCTGATTTTGTCAACGATGTAGAATCTCTAGAATTTATATATATATATATATATATATATATATATATATATATAATACTGTTCTATCAGATATAACAGTATTCTTAGCTCGAGAGGGAATATTTATCAAACAACATTTGTGGTGATTTAGACACTAGTTTGGCTGTATTCACAACAAAACTAATTAGCATAACTCATTCATAAGAGTCCAAACTTTTAATGGACTTTATAAAGGTACTGCTAAAAACATTGTCTTTAAAGCCAGACATTATTCTAATATATTCACAGACCGTCTAGGAAAGCTGGAAAAGTGAAAGTGTTCAGGATGAGGATAGGCCACAAAGTATGGAAGTGACCCAACAAGGCTTCTGGACTCCTCTGTCTGAGTCAGGTAAAAAATAAACACACACCAGCACATGGGTAAACAGAAAATCAGCATAGGAGTTACTCATCCATACAAATTGAGGACAGGTTTTGCCTTCTAGAAAACTGCTTACACGCTGTAACAGAAACACAACCTTTCTGTTACAGAAAGGCATTCTTAGCCAAACCGTGTGGCTAAAAATGCTGCCTTTAAGTTTGCACATGAACATATGTACATAACTCAGCCAACTCCATCCTTGAAAGCAGCACGTTCTGCTTTCTGATCCTCAATAATGAGCTGCAGCTGCTGAAAATAATAACATAGGCTAGAAAACAACTACAGCGAACTCCGTCCTGGACAGTGTCCCTGCGAAACCTTCAAGTATACACACAAGACTAAAAAACAAACACCTAACTCCTAAATAAACATTAAAACACCCACACATATGAGCTAATGAGCCCGTGTGCGTTTGTAGGCAAGGCTCCCCCGAGAGCATGAACCCACAGAAATAAGAGGGAGGAGGAAGACTGCCTGGGAGAAAAAGCTGCTAAACAAATACTGCAGGAAGTTCCACTCGCTTGCGTTACTAGCCACCGGGTCATGTTCAAGTTACAGATTGAGAGATTTAAAGCAGAACGCCATAGCTGCTCGGAGACAAAAGAGCTCAGTTAATCCAGATTATTATAAACAATACAAATATTTAAACTGCATCCCTAGTTCTCCATAAACAATACTGAAGTTTGAAGGCAGGATAACGACTGGTCCGGTTTACATTACATATCCATTCTCTTATTTCACTACTTAAATTCCTCATGTTCTTTCAAAATCTTCTATTAACTCTGGCAATATTAACTTTAAACCGCTTTAAACTTTAGATTCATATTCATCATAAACTTCCACAGAACCAAGGTAGTGAACAGCAGTAACGCCTCTTGATGCATAATCTATGCATACCAAGCAGTTAACTGGAAATACTTTGCTGCCATCTAGTGGTCAGAGTTTTGTCCAGCTCTGCTTAAATCCAGTAATTTGCATATTTAATAATTAACCCAAACCCTAATTTGTTGGGTTTTTGTAATATTGAAAATAATTTATATTTAAAAACATTAATAATTAAGTATTTTATTGAGGGGTTAAATAAAAAAAGGAAATAAAAGAAAAACAGTTCAAAATCCACAAATCTTGGTACTGACTGGAGAATCCAATCAGAAATGGAGGTTCTGAACAGCACTGTTGATATTAACAAAAACCTGAGTAAACTTAGAAAATTAAGATTTTTTTTTCTTTTTGTATTTTAGTCAGACCAAATACACCACAGATCCAGCTCAGCCTTAATTGTTTTAGTAGCCAACAAAAACACAGGTAACTCTTTCTATCTCTATCGAAAAGCTGGCATTACTTAACTTGTAAGATCTTTAAGAAACCAGAAATTGGTATTACAAAATTATCTGATTGAGCACCTCTAAATGTTACTTTCTTGTAAGTCGGAGACAACAAGAAGTCTAGTGCATCTTCTATTCTGCCTGAAGCCTTGAGAATATGTATTCTAAAATGGGAAAATGTAGGTGTGGTGATGGCCAAGAACAGCAATCAGCAAAGCCATTTATCATAATCGGTGGCAAACGTAATGTTTTCTGGGGCTGTCAGCGTGACTGGATGCAGGAAGAGAAAAAAGGTTCCTGGCTGAAGGGAGCTTTCTGTGACTGCTGGCAGTAATGGGGACAGCGTGCTAGAAAAAAAGTGTCAGAGCGTGTTAGTTTGGTGATTAAACAAAGCAAACAGATGATGCAGACAAGGAGAGAAGGAAAGGCAGAGCTAAACAGAGACGGGTGAGAGGCAGAAACGGAGACAAGAGAAACTATCAAATCTCTGGAGATGTTCAGATTCTTATCCACGTAATACAATCATGTAGACGTCTGATTAGACTCAAATTAATTCTGCAGGATGGCCGCAGTCTTAATCATACAATTGGAGCCAAGCTATCGCCCATGACAGGAAACCGAGGATCGCTCTTGGAGCCATTAGCAGGTTAGCGAACCTGAAAAAAGCTCTCAAGGGGCCTTTAAAAATGTAACACTGTAAAGAAAAAACTGTTATTGCATCTAATACTGACTTTATTAAAGCAACACTTAGCATGCAGATATAGTAATCAATTGGTCAGTGATTAAAATCATCCAGTTTCCTTTAATGTTTTAAAACTAAGAGCAGATACAGTTTAGGAACTGATGGCTTTAAGCTTAAATGAGCATATTTATTTTTTCGTGTCCATCAGGTTCCTTTACTCAGAATATCAAAATAACTACATTCACCTCAGAAACTATAGAATATTAAATTCCACACCATGACCCCACAAAATGGCAGGTTGGACCTCAAACTGAAATCTGTGCTGACCAGAAAAGCCTGGTGGGTGTATTTTAAAACACCAATCAATCAGTTGGTCAGAATCAGACATTTCGTCTTTGAACAGCTCTGATCTGGGATCAGCAGGTCAACAACAACAACTCTACATCTTCGGTCTAGGAAGGCATCAAAAACATGAAAATCCTAATCAGTTCATCTTGTTGGAATTTATTAGTAGCAACAGAAGAAACAATATAACTACAGAAAGGGTGTTGCTTACTGTGTCATTTGTCAATTTTTTTAAATCAAATTAAATGTGCTAATAGATCCAGGTGGTCATATAAACGTAATCAGGGCTGTGAGATAAAACTTCTCCCTCCTAGACACATCCACACCATCAAAGCCCCCAGCTTTAAAGTAAAAGAGCTTCCGATAGTATCTAGAAAGCCATTAGGACCCCAATCTAAAATTAGAAAAACGGGATCATCTCCATCTTTGATGATGTGGAACTGCTTTATGGGGCTGTCTGTTAGTGGGGGGGCAAGCTGGCGGCTCAATGAGCCGTGGGAGTGGCAGTTTTCTGCACTTATTGGGATCTGCCACAGAGCGTGCTGGTACTGAAAGGGAGGGTTAACTTGATACAGGACCATAATGGTCCGCTTCTAATGGCTGCTGCAAGTGGCTAAGCTTTAATACTCCCAGCAGGAGGCTGGGGACAGTGGGGGTGTGCTTCTATATGTACAGTTACTTATGTACGTTTGAGGGAGTCACCAAGATGGGAGACAGATGATGGACATTCAAGAAGTAGTGTGGTGAGAACAAGAAGCCAGCAGTTTTTTCTCACATCTTTAACCTTTTTAGTATTTTTTAAGAAGTTCTCTGCAGCTCCCTTTCTTCTTACTTCACTTTGTAAAGCAAACCAATTTGCTACCTCAGCCAAATCAGCCAACCTAATGCACACAATTGCAGACTCAGACTCCTTCAAAAATATCAAGCGACTGCAGACGACTTGAGCGCAGTTTCCTTCACCTAAAGGAGAGGCGGATGTAGCGTTAAATTGGAATCCAAAGCGATTGTCATTTAACAGCCTGGCTTTCACAGAGAAGCCTCATGAGCTTAAAATGGTTTCACAAATTTCACAGAGTACATACTATCAAAACAGAAGAAAAGAAACCGCCTCAATTAGGAATCAGAGAGCAGAGGTTTTATGAAATAAAAACGTACAAATGTAGGGAGAGGAGTAGCCAGAATGAGATGCTTAAGCAGCACAAAGAGCAGGAAGGATGCAGAAAAAAAAGTACTTAATTCTGATTTAAGTGTTTAACCCAATAACCTGACACAGCTCCAATCATTTTCTCCTCATCTCTACCCACGTTACACAACCTTAATGGGCTGACCTTCCCTCCATTCAGGACTTGTATGGGTCATGAAGAAGGCAGATACCACACATCCTGGACACAAACTGTTTAGACTTTTACATTGAGGCTTTCACAGAGACAGTTTTGTCACCTTTTACATATTTATACTTTAAAGTTCTTCATTGAGACTAAACCAAAGTTTGTGTCCAAACCTGGCAAATAAACATGACTCTGATTCAGAATATTCAGTAAGTACTTAATTTCTGGATTTACTTAAACTTTTACAAAGGTAGATTGGATTTACTTTATTCAAGTTAAAGTACACACTTTATGGAGAAGGAAGAAAAAACATGAAGTTTGCAGCTTATTAAACCAAAAGTGGGATTGATTGGCAAATAGTGCATGAAAATACACAGAAATCCTGCTAAAATCAGTAGCATTTTTATTAAAGGCTAAAAGCAGAATATGAAGAGATTTACAGGTGTATTTTTATGCTTTGTAAAATATTTGCCTTTTTACATCATTCAATAAGCTGATATTGCAGTGATACAAGTCTGATGTCACGCCTCAATAAATATTCAATAAAAATTGGATTTGATCATTTTTGGACAACATTGTGCTAAATATGTTAATGTAGGTAAAAGTAAACAACAATTATCAGGTCATAGTTGTTAAGAAAAAGAAGGTGTCTGGATGTCAGAAGTGTCTCCACCTGACCAAGCAGGCACCTGGACTCAGCCATACAAACAAGTATTCATATTTCCCATACACACACACACACACACATACACCACAGGAATGTGTTTGAGGGGAGGGGTTCTGAGTGAAATGAAGTACAGGATGTCTGCAACAAGATGTGAGAATAGAAGATAAGGAATGTTAAGAATAACAGGATGCAAAGTCAGGAAGCATGCCCATGGGGTGTTATGTCTGAGTATGAACTGTGGATCTGAGCAGTCCTTGGTCCCATTTCAGTCTGGAGTTCTCCAGGAATCTTACTGCTACGCAGGGAAACATGCAGCAGTTCTTCTCCAAACCATCACAGAATTAAAACAACGGGTCTGAATAAATCATGAAGTAAGAGTTGCACAGAATAAATAGGAGTTTAAATAAGGAGGACCGAAAATAGTTCTAAAAATGATGGTCATTGTTTTCTGTAAGTGTGTTTACACATGGCCGCCTCTTTGGTCCCACAACAATAACAGGAAAGGTCCAGCTGTCAAGAGAGGAAACAGCAGAGGAAAAGGATGGGGACGTGAGAGGACATGATAAGATGCATAGCACTTCCTGTTCCACCCCGGTCGCCCAGGCGACCACAGTCCACACAACATCCAGCAGGAAAGGACAATAGGGAAATCTGTCATGCTTGATTTTGACCATCTGTGTAATATACACTTCAAGTAATCCAGCTTTTTTTTTTTAAATGCCCTGATCTGAGGTTTCCTGCCCGTTTTCTTTGAGGTCAGATGTGTTTCTATACTGAAAACAGTGAGAGTTTTGGCTGTGATGGATTTTATAAAAACAGGGAAAATCTGTATTTGGACTTTCATTATGAATATAAGTAGGACAGAGCAGAAAAAACACGACGTGACTATTTACGTATGGAAAACAACACAATCAGAGGAATCTTTGCATGATTGGAGCTCATGATTTTTTTAGTAACAGGTGGAAGCAGCAGCCAGAGTCACACAGACAAAAAAAAAAAAAACACACTATACACGGCTTTATTGGGTGTGCGTTTGGTAGGCCGGTGACAGACAGAATGAGGTAAAATCACGACTTTAAATTAATTTGTTCACCCAACCCTAAAGGAATTTGAAAACTAAATGCCTGTTTTGTTTTTTTTTTGTTTTTTTTTTAAAAACAGCAAACATGCAAAATCATTTTTACATTTGGATCTACATTGAATAACATTCCTTTCCTATAAAATAAAAAGGAGAACTTGATTTGCTTGGAAACCTCTGCATTAAAGGATGAACTAAAAGGTTCACTGACAACAAAGTGAAACTAAAATCTAGATATATTTCAAATGATTGTTAACAGAAAACAAGAGCAAAAGTGTTATATTCTCAGTATACTAAACACATTGTAGACTATTGTGAAGTAGGAAGGAAGGGACACAGTTTAAATATAAAAATCTAAAAAGTGTGGCATGGACTTGTATTCTCAGTTACCCGCAAATAAAATCTAGTCCAACCGATTGTTTTCTAGTGACTTCTGAAAGCAAACAGCATCATGACGCTCTAGAACCTCAGAAATAAGGTCAGAAAGATACCAAACCTCAGATATTGGTAATGAAAAAAATGGGTTGGTGCATCTCTACAACACACAGATCACAACAAAATGGAAGCATTGAGGCACAACCGAGAGGCCTGGCAGAGCAGCCAAAAGGCTCATGGTCTGTAGAGATCCACACTTCAGGTAGGAGAATTTGTACTCCACAGCATAAAAGCAATTGTTGAAAGAAAGACAAGAGTCCTGCTTGCCGTTCGCCGGAAACTGTGCAAGAAAGACAGCAAACATGAGGAAGAACCTGGTCTGGTCAGATAAGGCCTGAACTGAACTTTTCAACAGCATAACCTGTTAGAGGCTGCAGACCTGAGAATGGGACGGAGGAGACGACATTCAGAAAACAGTGAAATGTGAAAAAGTTCAAGGCCAGTAAACGATTTTTGAAGGCACTTTATACGCCTCCATAATTGAATTACGTTCGTTGGCAATAAAGTCAAGAGTGTGCGCTTTAAGACTCCACCTCCTTCACAGAAAAAGTCTAGAAAGAACAGGAGTCAAGAAGAAAGACAAACAGGTTACACAACAAAGAGCCTGTCTGCGTTGATCTTAAGAGCCAGCAGAGGCGGGTTGGGACCTGCTGCTTTATCTGAAGCTCCCATCGGACTGCCAATCCCAGTCCCAGGCATTCAGTAACAATCAAATCACAGCTATTGTTGAGTCTTAATGCTAGATTTAATTTTTTTTTCCTGAATTTCTCCAGAAGTCTAAACAAAAAAATAAATAAATAGTGACAAGATGGACTGCACACTCATTTTGCTGTCAATAAGCCTGCAGATTAGCAACGGTGAGAAACCGAAGCAGTAAAAAAAAGGAAACGAGGTCTGCCCCGATCTACTCGCATCTATTTACAGATCATAACAGAAGCCGTTCGCTGTGCGTCTGGTGAAGATTACCTTCATCATCTGTTTAGTCTGCCAAGAAAGGATGATCTCGTTTTTAGAGCTAAAAAGAAAGAAGGAAGCATCATACCTCCTGGGTCAGAATGCTAGACTGGGAGGGAAGGAGTGGGATAAAAGAAAAGACAAGAACCCTTCTCGCTGACTCAACTGTCATTAACCATGCTTTCACTAAGCTTAAGCTTTTAAACATTGATCTGCCTCAAAGCACTTGGGTGTGAGGGCTTAACAAATCTGCAAACGCATATATGCATGTACACAATTACAGCCGGCGGGTGCAGACGCGTCGTCTCCGCTAACTGATGTCTGAGGCCGGCCATGAGTGAGTAGCAGAGGCGAGCAGAGGCGAGCAGATGCTGCGATCCCCGAGCGCAGTTACGGAGAGCCGGGCTGATACAAACCGACAGAGCGCGATGCAGGCCTTTAATGTCACCACTGGTCCTCACATGAAAGAGGCAATGTAGCCCCAAGGCTGGATTTTTACCACACAGTCGCACATACATTGAAGGAAGCTGCAAAGGGGGGAAAAAAAAAACAATTGGAAAAATAAGAAAACGGCAAGACGGAAAGAGCATGAAGGTGGTGGGAGCGGCAGAGGGACTGCTAAAATAAATAGAGAAGAAAAAGACAAAGCTGGGAAAAATGAGTCATGCCCTTGGGAGAAACCACGCTGAAAACGCCGCTACAATTAAATGGTTCTTGTATTGACTGCTGCATTATAAATAAGGAAGGACGAGCAGAAGGGTTTCTGCACGTTTAAGGCTTAAAGATAAAGAAGAAAGTAAAGTGAACGTGTCTGTCGGAGGTGAACAGCCCAGGGTTTTACATGGAGCATCGATAAAACCGGGCCCCGGTTCATCGACGGTGTCAGTTACTCAATAAAAATAAGGTTGCGAGAAGAACACCCACAACAACAGGCTAAACTTGAACGGCGGGAGAGGAAGAGAGGAACAGGAGGAGGAAGATTAAAGGGGACAGAATGAGACAAGTCCATCTCCTACCAGACTATTCTTCACCTTAAGGTGTCAACAGCAGCTGGCACCTTCATCATGCCCACACCTGCCCCACCTGCTGCTGTCCATCCTCAGCTGCAGTCAATCTTCCCTTCCCCAAAGGGTCATTCATATTTAAAGAAAATTGATCTATTTATAAACTTCGTGCAAGCATCAAGAGGATCAAATTTAAATTTTAAACATTTGTCAGTCGATTCCCAAAGTCACCACCATCGCAAAAAAGAAAACTCAGAGGCAAAGAGGAGGATGTTGGGGATGGGGATGGAATGACTCATCACAGGTCCAGTGACTTTAAAATATTTGCACTAAATGATGCTTAAAGTCAGGAAAAAGTTACCATCTCTGCAGACCCCAAACATCCTGAACACAAACTGTTTGGACTTTGACCTTCAGCTTGGTGCTACAGAGTGGTTTTGCAAAAACCCGCCTCCACAGAGACAGTTTCTTCCCCCCAGTCTGAACTCAATGAACACCTGAGCAGTCAGCTACTCTACGGTGAAAAACAACCATATTTTCACTGCCACAATCCTTCTTTTGTTCCTTCTATATAAAAGTATGGCTGCAAATGCTTCTACACATTGTTCCCCTATTCTCATTTTAATACAACTGAAGGTTATATATTTATATTTTCTGTCTGCCTGAAACTAAAGCCAAATTTCTTGTTTGTGCAAAAAACTGATTATAATTGTCAGAATGAACTTCTTGCACCGTGTTAAATATTACCTTATAATATAAATACCATGTTGCTTCCTCTCAGGGGTGTGTGGCTGCAATAAGCCCAAAATAATGCAGCACGCTCACAGAAGACATAAGTATTTGTTTGTATATTGCAAATTCCGTTATCGTCATGACATTCACCCAAATTTGATGTTTTTCTGACATTGTGTATTCATGCTAGGCTAGGTCTGCAGTTTTAGAATATTCTCCATATTGAGGGTTGGCTGACATAAATTTGTGCTTTTTTGCTGCCAGCAACTGTGCATATTTACACATTTTTGAACAGGCATATTTTTGGGCAACACAGTGTTCCTGCTGTTGTCTTTAAGTGAACATTATCTTTTCTACTGCACAGCAAATAAACCATTTAGATTAGCAGTCTGCAGGTTTTGTGCCAGTTTCTGAAAAAATAACTGCAAAGCAAAAGTGGTGATTTGTAATCTTATTTTTCTGACCAGTTTTTTAGTATATTAACATCAAATGCAACTTTTGGAGAAAAACATGCCTAATGTTTAGGAGTTTCCTAATTTTCTGATATTTAAGATGATGAGACTTAATGGTAAAAGTATGATTGTAAACTTGAACTAAAAGGAAAGGACTATGAATGAATAGCTTTTTTTTTTTTTTTTACGCAATCAGATGTGTGTGAATGCTAATCAGCATCATCTGCTGTGTGATGTTCTGCACGTTGAGACTTTCAGATGAGCGTAGTGCTGTCTAACAACACAGATGATGCTGAAAGGAAATCTATATGTAAATATCCTCTTACTGAAAAAGAAGAACATTGAGCAAAGTGAAATATTTCCACTTCCACAATAGCAGAAGGGAAAGTGAGTCAATCCATTTGTGCTACACGTGTTTAATGTGAAAGAATGCAGAAAAAAATTTGATGCCAGGTTGAAGAAAACAACCTAAAGTTTGACAAACTAAAGTCTGATCAATGTAGGGCATTAACAAACCCTACATTGGTCAAACTAAACTCTATACTTTCAGTGTTGCCACAAAGTAGGAAGTAACTAGTTTCACTGTTTGACACATTATACCCAGTCAGAATAATTGCACAAATATGGTCACAGTACTATCACATTTACTTTTACGCATAGCAACTATCTTCACTGTGCTATGCTAACTCCTGCACTCCAAAGGCCTGTTCTGAAAACAGAAAACCAGCCTGTGAGCTGTGAAGCTAAAACAATGTGTTAGTCACTGCTATGACCCAAAGCTCAAATCCCAAATACAAGCCCCAGGATTTAAGAGCATGGCGGGGTCAGAGGGGAAAAGCATCAATGAAGTAAAGCTCTAAAACACCAAAATGAGCTAACAGCTACTCTATTACATGGCCTTGCATTGGCAGCATCTGGACAGACTGCAATGATATCCAACACCCAGGAAGAATGTACAACATGTGCCTGTGAGAGGACATAGACATGCAACACAGAGCAGAGTGGCACGCTACACATAACTCACAAAATTACAAACATGAACTGTGCAGATAAAGCAATATTGGATGAGTTCTGAAGCAGCCAACGTAGCTGATAATATAATTAGGCTGAGAACCTGTTACACTTTAAACCAACACATCATATGGATTGTTATGTGATTATTAAGCTTCACGCATCGAAAAGCAGTAGAGTTAATTGTGCATTAAGTTGCAACACAGTTCATTCACAGCACTAAACAAGCAAACAGGGATCGCACTTACAGGCCGACCCGATACTAATTCAATATGTTGATTTGGCTGAAAAATAAAAGCATTAATGGGGTCAGCTGGAGCCAACGGTGCATTACACACTGAAAACACTAGAGACACAGATGCACACATTGATTCAGACATTTCTGTTGGGCAGCTTTCTGTGTGGCGTATGAAGTCTGTAAAGCAATGTTGCAATAAGGGATGAAGCAATCGCGCTCTTCCTGGCTGACAGAATTCAGCTTCTGTGAGGTCTGACCTGCAGGGTCAGATTTTAAACGACGCATTTAATGTGAACAGACTTTTTTCAATACTTGGCCTGCTGATTAACAGTCAGAAATTTGTCCCATTTAGATCTCTGGCCATTTGATTTCTTGCATTATTAATTTTTTTTGTTTGTTTGTTTGTTTTCCCTACATTTGTTTTATTTTCTTACATTCTCAATTAATTTTTGTAGAACCTAAATAGACAGATTTAAAATATTACTGCTTTAAAACAAAACAAAATGTGAAAGAATTACAATTGTGTTATAATACAATCTTACTGATGGGTCCAGTCCCAGTTGCATTGTTTCTGAATCTTGACAAATTATTATTATTTGTTAACTGACAATCCAAAAGCACAAACAAAACAAAAAAAACTACTATTTGTTATTTCCACAACTTCAACATCTTCAAAACCAAAACAGTGTACTGACTGTATGGCAGTGTGAGCGCAGTAGCTATGGTTTCATTTTCATTGCAGATACCAGTCAAGTAAAATATTTACACCCAATTTATCACACTTAATATCGGAGTTCACTTTGTCTTCAAATACTATTTACTGTATTTGGTTTAGGAGCGACAATGCTGCAGATTGGAAGGCAAATAACTAAATCCAGACAATGTGTTTAAAATGTATAGAAGGTTTCAAGTTGGATGAATGTTGCAGCGAAGACAAATAAATGCAGAAAGTAACAAAAGTGATGCATTGTTGTGGGATACTCTGACACAGAACAATGCTTGTGTGCATTCTTCTATGTGAACTTGCTAGAATGCTACAGTGTCAGTGTGTCTGGCCCATTAAAGCACAAAAAGCCATTGTGTAACGTTTGCAGAGGACACAGAGGGCCGGCCTGTGGAGCTGAGGAGGGGTCAGCAGCCCTGTTCATATCCAACCAGATGACCTCATTCACAGAGCATAGAAACGCCGTCTCCCCCCATGAGCAACCTTGGTTGCCATTTTTGCTCACAGTCAACATAATCGATCGACAAAGCAGCACTGAGGGTCACACACACACTAACCCTGTAGTCAACACATTCTTTCCTGCTAGTTATCTGTAAAATTCTGATGTCAGTCCTTCCTGTTGCTCTGTGGGTTTCAGAGGCTCTTTGTCTAACTAATCAAAGCTAAATTACACAACACCAACTGTTCTCTAATCTCCAAACCAGTCAGGTGATCAGGTTAGACACACTAAGTGCTACTACAAGAATGACAGTCTTCAGCAAATAACTAACAAGATGCAAAACTGGTTTGCTAGATGTTGCACAACCCTGACTTCATTCATGTGCTGCAACTGCTGCTGGGTGTGCTGCATGTGGGCATAAATTATGCTAAACAAACCGTGTTTTACATTAGAGCACAAGAGTGTGAGGCAGAAAGCCATAGGAAAAAAAATACAACTGTGCAACAGATGTAACTGGAGTTGGATCAAACAGCCTGCAACACAGCAGAATACACGAGGAACATGCATGATGACATTTTAGCTAAGAAGTTTAATCCTTAGATGTAAAATCAACTAAAAGTCCTCAAATCATAGAAAAAGTATTTTTAATAACAGGAACCACTACAGATTAAATTGTTCAGTAATATCTGACAGACACAGTGACTGATTTACTGGTTTTCTCAGAAGCAGTTGAGCATCTACTTCCCTCCCATTTCATCCCTGACAATCTTCCAGCTCTGCATTTACATTTAAACATACATGTAGAGCTTTGTGTGTCATGGAAAAGATACAAATATTACCTAAGAGTTGGTTCACTGATGCATGTACCTTGAGGCCTGAGCATTTTCACAACTCAAAGTCAAAACACTGATCAACTTCCAGCCCCATAAAGAGGTCTGTCTATTTTGACATAAGTTACTAAAAGAACATTTCTTTTTCATAAAACATTAACAGACTGACCTCTGGATTTGGCCCCAAGTCGAACTGAGTTTGCCAACCTTTAGTCGAAAACATAGAATTAAAGTTAGAGTCACAGAAAACTAAAGCAGCCCCTTTTATTTTTACCTTGCAGTGAACTGGTGATTCACGTTTTCAGTCAAGACGCAAGCTAACTTAAGAAATTATTTTCAGTCTCTGAACCCAAAGCAGAAGTTGAAATACTTCACTGTGGCACTCGTGTTAAACTGAGCTAAGATGCGCTATGTGAGTGTTTGTGGGGTAAACACACATCAGGCTGGAGGTTAAGTGCTCTGACTGTGCTCCTGGTAAAATTCCTGAGCCGGCTGCCAACGCTCGCCTGCCATTCCTCCTCTGAACCCAGAGAGAAAATGAAGGCAGACTGGTGGGCGAGGAGGAGCGAAACAGAGGCAGCATTCAACAATTTATTTTTTTATTTTTCTTTTTTTTAGCTCTTAGAAAAAAACGAGAAAAAAATTCAGGAAATGCTGGAAAACTGCAGGTATTATTCCTGAGAAAACACTATTGTCAGAAGCTGTACCTGTTGTGACGGCGCAGAAACCTGCAAACTACAGTGAGAGAAAGAAAAGGGAGCAGGTTCTGGGGGTGGGGGGTACTATGTGAATATGAGTGGGAGAGCTATCTGAAGCACTCCAAGAATGCAACAGGGCGGGTGAGCACTTCGAACAGAGAAATACTGTTTAACTTCTTTATGCAGGCAAATGAGTTAATGGAGGTATGCGATGAGAGAAGATCTGTGATGCAACCTAAACAATTCAAAGGAAATCTCAGACAGACCATCTCTGTGGAGCAGAATTAGAGAAGAGGAGCTCCTGTTGTCATCTCAGTGAGAAAAAGAGACCCTTTTCTTCCTCCTCCTCCATGTCTGTCAGTCAGAAAAACAAACCACTAGCTTGTCCTCCCGGCCTGAAAAGCCTGTAACTTCCCGTACATGCTGTTTTCATTGGCGAAAACACACACAAGTTTCATGCAGGGTGGAGCACCGTGTTCAAAAAAACAAGAAAAGTACATCAATTTAAAAAAAAAAAGTCTGAGTCAGGGGACTGTTGTAATAGAATGATTGCAACATCCTCTTCCACATCTTCCTCTTTAACCCCGTTTGTCATTATGTAGTAAACACTGGGAGCTCTGACTCGAGCTTCAGCGCGCGGTTAAACATTGTCAGGAATAATCCCTGTGCAGCCAGGTTACCTTCTCCTCATCCTCTGTTGGTTTTGATGCAACCGTTCGGCTTTAAATGCTTCAGGGGAGAAAGAAAGAAAGGAAGATAAACATGCTCTTGCAAAAACGACATATAGGGGATGACTCTAAGTGTTGGTGACAGTCAGATAGGCAGCCAGGCAGGCGGTTGGGGCAGGGCAGAAGACAGAAGGCCAGGCGGAGGCAGCGGCGATAAGGAGGCCCGGCACTCATGGGATGGAGGCCTGATAAGAGCGCTGAGCAGTCGCTGGATGACTTTATCATACAGCATCCCAGATAGGAGTGGCCAAGGCAGGGCAGAGGGACAGACCAGGTTCTAAAGCTGAAGTCTAAACAGAGGATGGTTCCATCTGAAGCATTAAACACTGAAGGACCATGATCACAAAGTTATTTCAGAGCACTGAAGTAGCAACGGTTGAATAAGATGCAAACTCTCAAAAGTTTTAATAGTTAACACCGACAATTGTTACTAAGCAGCTAATGGTTCAATAATAGCTGAACCTTCACTGAAAAACCAAAGGGGTTAAAATATATTACTGGTGAGTTAGAATGCAAGGCGCCTGATATGTTAAATTTTATTCAAACAGGACTTTATGATTGCAGCATGACTAACACTGACATTTCAATTATTGCTCTGCTATACAGTTTAACTCCAGAGGTTTGCAGATGCAGGTTTAAATTTACAGCCAGTGGATTAAATACAAAACGCCATAGTACAAAATTGTAGAGTTTCTGGGTATGTGTTCGAATAAGAATCTGGCAAGATAAAATAATTCATTTATCACAAAATCTTTGAAAAGCAATGCTGTCTACGTGCCAATGTTTGTTACTGATGATCACAATCTTTAATCCTCCTATCTGCCTCATTGGATACTGAACTTGGTTCTCCTGATGTCATTTTCAACTTGATACTTAGAGAAGCCAAATTTTTAGCACAAACAGAGCGCAGCGTTAATTTATCCCCGCAGAGGGGAAGCGAAGAGGGGCCACATGAGGAGAAGCTGGTGGCAGACAACACAAAGCTTCCACTTCTGTCTCCACACTGGTGGCTGCAGCTCACTAAACCATCGCATAGAATGGCTCTTAGTTAATTAAATTCCAGCTTCTAAGTGGAGTTCAGGGAGAGCAGAAAGGATTGGAGTTTAACAGGTTCCTTCCTGCAACAACAATCCTGGCCTAACATTCCCAGATCTCCCAGTCTGTCTGTCTTTATCCGCATTCCCTCAGCTTTAAGCAGCATCTCATTCACGGATGTGCTAAATTGACTACAGGTCAAAAGGTTACTGGAGGGCCTCAATGGAAGGAGGATCACATTGGGTCAGCTTAGCCTGTGTAGAGCTTGTACAAAACAATACAAAGATGTTCAGAAAAAAAGTAGATCAAAACACGGACTTTTAGGATTCTCCCATTCATCACAATCTGCTTCCTGAACAGTTTTTCCCAGGGGAGCGGTTCTCTGCAGACAGTTTGTCCTCCAAACGCCGACAGCTCTCCCAGGAATGTCCCGGCAAAATCCTGATGCAGAGAGTAGATTCAAAACTGTCTGGCAGTGCACATACAAACACGGGAAACACTTTCCACGGCGGCCATGTTCGGACACACAACGCTTCATTCTGGGTGATTGCACACCAGATAGTTCTGCAGACTTAGCTGGATTGGGGACCAAAAATTGCAACATTTGTTACATTTTCAGTTAGTTGCTTTCACACTCCACTGTTTGAAATAAAACAAACCTTTTCAAAATCCTATTCCACGCCTTGCATGTGGTGGTGCTGCACCAAGAACCACTGAAGGAAATGACACGAAAACCTCTGAAAAAATGTAATTCTTCATGAAATGAAAACGAAAATGGAGTGGCGTCAGATTTTAGTGATTGTGTTTTTCTCTTTTGTTTTGCTGGCACGAGACCAGTTTTGGTTGCATTTACCCAGAATGCTCTGCACTGTAGTTCACTTCCTGCTTTAGGAGTGATCTCCAGTCCACTTGGCGTTCACATAAGCATTCAAACCACGCCAGAGTTCACTTCAACCAAACCAAGACTGAGGTTTTAGGCGGACCAGAGTTTGCTTTTGCGCATTCACACCTCCCTAAACAAGCCAGACATTCTGGGCAAACAAACTGGAGTTCAATTAAACTGGACTGAACAGGACTGGTGTGAATGCATCCTCAGTGTACTGGGCTAAACTGAAGGTTCTCTCTATGAACCTTCAGAAAATAATCGTGACTGTGGTCGTTTGTGTACTGTAACTATAAACAAAAACATTAAAAACGTTGCTTTTGTGTGCCTCGGTGACAATGACCCAGACGTTTTCATCTGAACCGTGTTGCTTCCTTTGACAAAGTCTCAGGTGCCAAACAGGTGGGCTGATCGGCCAACAAGCAAAAGATTCCCCAATTCAGTGCAGATTGTCAGTTCTCCACTGGGACTCTTCCTAAAACTGAAACAGCTACAGATGTCCAGATTAATATGATTATATTCCTCCGAGCCAACAGAGACGCCCCCAACTCACAGGATCGTGTCCAAATAAACCACAATGTCTTAAACTGGTAAATTAAGCTAATCCAATCGGCCTCTTTAAGTGCCCTGCTGCTTCAAAACAGCACTCCTCGCTGGCAGGCTGCACCGCTAGATGGTATATGGTCCACCTACATCTGCCAAGAAGAAAATATATAGCAATTTGAAGCAGCTTGTTGGCAGGCGCCTCGTAAAGAAAAATAAAATATATAAAATACAAAAAAACCCTCCACAGCAGGTGTCACTTCAAGGAGATGAACAACTGCAGCGCAATGGGATTTCTAAAGAGACCTGTCAATCGGGCAGCGTGACCTTCAGGGGCCACAAACGTATCGGGAAAGTAAGGACGGCCACGCGCACACACACGCACACACACACACACGCACACGCACACGCACACACACACACACACACACCACAGGAGCAGGGTGGGACCAGCCGCCACGCACAAGGGAGGTGTCGGCTTTCTTCCGCCATGGAAACAGCTGTGCAGACATGCATGAAATGTTGGGTGGGTGAAGGAGACGTGCAGCTGTCGTGAGACGGACACAAAGTTAGAAGTGCTACAAGACGCTGGAGATCTTTTTCAGTGCTCTAAGGTTGGATGGTCACATTCCAACAACAAATCTGAGCTCACATGTTGATCTTACTGAGCGCGCTGTGAGCATGGCCAGAAGGGTAAACGCTTGTTGAAAGAATGTTTTACGTCCTCCTTGGATTGCTGACCTAATTTCAACAGCTTTTCAAATTGCTGCTGCATTATTTGTTATCTTGACAAAGCTGCTGATTTCACTGAGATAAGACAGACTGAGAAGCAAACGCACAAGAAACCAAGTGATATTACTAAAAAGTAATAATCAACAAGACTATTGTGATAAAATGATCTTAGTTGATATTCTTCGCTGCTTTGAAGTGCAATAATCTGGACTGGACTAGACATGACGTCATCCGTTTACTTGTGAAGGAGAACAACGGGGTTAAGAGCCTGGCCCCAAAAATTCCCCATCCACAAAGTAAACAAACCTGCACAAAAACCCCACCAGTCCAACAAGCTGCGCTGGGTCGGGCTTCAGCTCACATGCAATTTTTGGCAGCAGGGTAAAGTTTGGACCGGCGCTGTGGAGACGCTTGTAAACCTCAGGAGGCATCCGTTTAGACCAGAGAAACTGGGGCTGAAAGTTGCAAGTGTGCCGCCAAATTATTTCCCTTTCCTGCAGCTTCCCAACCTGCTAAAACTCATTTTTTCCTCATGTTTTCACATGAGCTGTCTTTCTAAAAGTGCCACCATGAGCTCATTGAGGGAACTTTTTGACTGCAGAAACCTTCTAATGACCAACCGCTTTGAGGGAAAACCAAATGGAAGTGAAATTGTATTTTTACATTGCATCAAAGCGAAAATCTCCTGACCTCTCTTGAGCAATAAAGAAGCTTCTTGTTTTCAGTTAGAGCAGCAAGAAGAGATGCGTACTGAAAACCTCCTAAATCAAACCACAAACACACTTCAACAGAAAAAAGTAGAAAAGTTAGAGTTAAGCTTGCACTGTTTGTGTGTATAGAACTATAAATGCTAAATTTCCAGAAGATTTGATTGATCCTCAGCTTTACATTGAACATGTGCCGCCTACATATCCATACATTAAAAGACTTCTATATTCATTCATCTAAATGAAGAAGCATAATTGTTTTCTAATCCAGTCTCTTTCTCCCAGACTTAAATATTCCTGTCACAACACATACTTGTGTTGCATACCTGCATGTTCTCTGAGAGCTTAAATATGAATATGAAGCACCATTTCTTCCAGTGTGCACAAATTCAGAAATAAAATGAATTTGATTCTATATTGTCTTTTTGTCTTCTTGGATCTAAGTCGTGTTGTCTATTTCTGTCCTAAGTGTGTTGTTTATCAGCAATCAGAACAGGCAAAAAAAAATCCTTCCAGACCGGTTTAGCAACTACATACTACAGAGCCAACTCATCCAGACATGCAACCGAAACCACAAAGTATGCACTGCTCTGCGCCTCCTCCGCTGCTTGGAGTAATCCCTGCTCATCCTGCAGCTTCCTAAATACTATATCATCACACATTATGCTTATTTACTGTGCTGTCCAGGTCAAACGTTTCCCACAATACGGGGACAGTGGCGCTCTCTAGTGTCCCCTACTTCCTTACATAAACCATGGGTCCAACATGCCGCTCCGACCAGCTTCTGTTTCTGATACAACCAACAGAAAAGCATGAAACCAGATGAAGCCCACCAGAGGAAGGGGAACCCACCGAGCAAAGGGTAATCTGGACTGCCAACAAGAAAATGTAGATTAAAAAATAAATAAATACGAGTAGTACACGAGAAAGGAAAGAGGGTGTATTTGAAGCACATTGTGGCTGGTGGGACAAACGTTAAAGCAGAGGAGAAACTACGCGGCGCCACGTTTGGAGAAAAAGTTGGAGGGCTGAGTAATCCCGGTGAAGCCCCCCCGCTCCCCCCTCCCAGCGGCGGCACCTCGCTGCCCATTGTTCGGGCAACAAGCGGCACATTCCACCGCGCTGGGAGCCTCCACAGCTGGGGGACAGCTAAACCCAGCCTGGGCTAAATAAAGGGCACGACTGGAAGCGGGATTCAGACAAAAAATACATCATCCAGTGGCAGAAATTAAGCTAGAGCCCTGGCCGAGTTTTCAAGACGTACGTAGCTGGATTGACGGCGCTGAAGTTGGTGTCCGATTCGAATCGTGACCAAACTGCATGAGAATCTGGTCAAACTTGAACTGGAAATGGGGCCATTTTAAGGTTTGTTGGCCTTTTCACCAAGATGAACCTTCATTTGCACCAGTAAGGATGCAAAAGAATAAAGATAAACTGTGCTGTCGCTTAATTTCCAGGCTTTACCAGCCATTGTATTTCTAGTTTTCAAGTTAAATCTCATCCAAGTTAGTGAAGAAGTCACACACCTTCCAAAAATCAACTTTGATGTTTCACAAATTGTATTTCATAGTTGAATACTTCTGTTCAGGTTTGATCTGCCTATTTACCGTAGTTCTGGACCCATCTAAAAAGGGTAGAGAAGCTAAATAAATCAAATCCAAATAGTCTTTAATGAGTTTTCGCAATCAGAATAGAAGTTATACAAAAATGAATGACATTTTGCATAAAATGTGATTTTTGTCTGGGTTTGACCTTTTTAAGGACGCTGTTTTTTGTCTAAGAAGCTAAACCAAAAAAATGAAATCCTTAAAAGAATCGCTTTTAAAGTGTATTTTATAGAATAATTTTAATACAAATATCTGTTCCGGTGTGACCTTTTTATGCATTTTAGTTTTTAATCTGAGTCTCTTCTAAGGACATAACATTTTCAGTTTTTAAGTTTTAACAGATCACAAGTTCTACTGGCATATAATCTATATAATTTTAAGCAATATTCCAATACAATTTGACCACTCGAAGTGGTTTACGTACCAAACTAGTGCAGATCAAAGGCATCTTGGTTAAATAAAATGAAGTCTTCAGCCTAAGGAGTAGTACGAATACAATACCAACTTCAGCGACGTGCCGAGAGTTCAGCGGAACGCTGGAGTCTTCGGCTAGCTTCTAATGTGGCTAACTCAAGCTAAACTGCTGTGAAACATGTGAGAAGAAGCGCTGTCGATAAAAAACCACGACTTCCTAACCCCAACTAACCCTTTACCCACTCTTCTTAGAATACTTTTGAAGGGTATTGTGTGGTTTTCCTTTCTCTAACTGAGTCTAGCAAAGTTTTCCGATCGCCAAACTCCGTTTGCTCCAAAACAAAACTCCGTCGCTGTGATCTGAAACAGGGCAGAACTGGATTTTTTTTTTATTCGGGTGGGGTTATTTTTTTAAGTTTAGTGTCCCTGCTACTCCAGACAGTATGGGAGCGCCCGATCCGCAGCGGGGACACCCGGAGAAGTGGTACCGACATCGGACTGCGCCGTGGTCACGCTCCCTCTTCCACGGCGCCACCCCCCGCCACCCGCATGATCCAAACGCAGCTTACCTTCATCCAGAAGCCGCTCCAGGTGCGTGAAGATCCCGCAGAGATTTGGCAAACTGGTCATAAGCTTCTTTTCGTTTAATAATTGCATCAAATAGTCCGGACTCGGCCTCGGTCGCTCCTTCACTTCGACCTCTCCGACCATCATCTTTGCGGCGAGAGCGAAGAGCGAACCACCGTGAAAACACAAAATCCTCTTTTAAGAAAAAGAGAAAAAAATGAAAAAGAAAAAAAAGAACTTGCTGCTTCAATCCCTCGCTTCCCTCCTCCTTTAGAGCAGAAGAAGGTTGTGTAAGCCCCTCTAAAATTCAGGTTTTTGTTGGTTCTTGTTGTCTGAGTGGAGAGGGGGGCCGAAAAGAAAACCGTTATGTCCCTTCCACAGACTCTCCTTTACGCCGTGTGCGCTCGGGGACGTTCGATTCCACCACTGTAGAAAGGAACCCGCCCCCTGAACGCTTATTGGTCAGCTTGTGTTTCGGGGACTAATTTTAAAACCAATCAAATTGAGCGTTGATGCCAAGAGGGCGGAGAGACATTGTTCCATCCAATGATGGACAGCGTTTGCAACCAAAAGCGAGCCGTATGCAGGAATGCACATACTGCCACCGAAGTGTTGTCAACACAGAATGAAGAAAATTATTTATTTCTTCTTCACGTCGTTTACGGCTGCTGGCATATTTCTGAACGTGCTCATTCCGCCGAAGTTGGACCACAAAGAGGGAGAACCGCTTACCTTGAACTGTAAGCATAAGTCGAAGATAAAGGCACAAAGACTCCATGAGGGGAAATGTGAAGGAACGTTCTCCCAAAAGGGGCGAAATGGCTGGAAAGTCATGAAAGGAAAAATGAGCATCTAACACAAAATGAACACTTCACCCAAAGAAGGTGATGACAGCAATTTGCTGAAGATATGCTTTCTTTCAGCAGGGACAGAGTCCAGGAAGAGAACCTAAAGTTGTTCAGAAGATTAGAAAATGGGGCAGATGTTCATCTTCCAGCAGGACAACAACACGTGTCTCCAGCATCAACCTCCTCTTAGAGTAAAATGTGTTACGTTAACATATAATTTCAGTTTGGTATAAAGTAAGTATTTTTGAAATTAATTGAACTGAACTGAGTCAAATGTTCAGTTGGAGAAGAAATGGAATGGTTTAGGTCAAAGTACATTCATGCTCCAGAAAAAAGAAAATGTGAAGAATGACTTGCAAACTGATGTTTTATATCGAAAGCTGGGGAAACGTGTAACTAAACATTGAACTGGAAGAGTTTTCCTCTTGAACCACCGCAAACATAATTAGTTTGTGGATGTAAGATAAAACCTGCAACAGTTCAAAATGTGTTATTGCTTCTACAAGATATTCTAAGAAAGGGATAAAAAGCAATAGTGATTTGCAAAGCAAGCAAAATGTGATTAAATTACAAAGCTTCTACTAATTTTTTGGCTCCTCATCAAATTCCATATATCATAACTCATATAGTAACTTTAGTTTTGAAGATTTTAGTCAATAAAGTTATTGACATCATTCTTTTCTTGTTTTACATGAAAGAAAAATAGATTAGGTTTTATTTTGTTATATGTTGCACAAATGGCTCATCTATACGCAAGTAGTGACACAGCAACCCAGAGGATTCCTTTCCCATAATCCGTAGGTTTGGTGAAGATGTAAGGTTTTGAAATGACTCGTACAGGTCTCCTAATCTGGTGTAGTGAGCTGGTATGAATACTCATATGTGGGTTGAGTGTGTGTTCAGTCTTTTGCTTCATACACAGGATTTGTGTGTGACAGACATACTGTAGTTCCTCACTTGCCAAGACCAGCCCACGAATAGGAACATAAAATCATTTATGTGTGATTTTCAGTTAGGTTGTTAAAATGAGAAGAAAAAAAACAAAACATTAAGTCTGTTTCCTGCCAAGAAGCCTATACTTCAAGATATCTTGTTACCTACTGATTGATTGATCAGTCTAACACTGATCAATGTTGCCTTTCATTGCTGTGTCCTTGGAAGCACCTTTCCACAAATGCTCCAGAGATTAGCATACTTGATCAATGCAACACAATGACGTTTAGATATTCATGTCCTGCTATGATGAACCACAAGTGGTACATTCTGATTGTAACACCTGTTGGTGGAGAGGCACCCGGCTAAATCTGAGCCCTGACCTTGGCCGCCATTCAATTTGTCCGCTGACCCAGTGAAGTGCTTGGAAGTGCTGTGGGTGCATGAGTGCTTAAACAGCTGCACCAGACTCCTGTAGCTGTAGTTTGTCTCCATGCGTTGTGAAAACTCTTACAGTTCTTACAGTCAAATACTATTTCCGGTATTGACTATAATCCTTCTGCTAGCTGCCTAATGTTATGGTCGACTGGATAAAGGTCTAGTGTTTGTAAGCAGGACCTGTTTTATTACCCCAACAAATACCGCATATTGTTCTGTGCTTGTGTAATATGGAGAAACAAAAGATTTAAAAGGCAGTATTGTGCATTTTTCAGGCACAGAGTGCCATTTGATAGCACAATCAAAAAACAATGTTACCCTCAGTTGTAATAGAAATACTATAAATATATTAAACATGATTTAAAAGAAGTTTGACTTTGAGATTGGGCCTCTTTCTCTTTAAAAACCCTTGCTCTTTCTGAAACTCCACCTTCAGGAAGTTATCGCAACATCACAACACATCTCCTCTTTAACCTTTCAACAACATTTTTACTAGAGTTTTGTATTGTGAGCTCAGCAGATGCACAGGTCCACCAATTGTTTGCTAATTGCTGCTGGCTAGTCTGAAGGAGCCGAGTGGGGGAGTTCCAGGGCCAAGGTGCTTAAAAATGCATGAAAGAATGAAGGTAGCATTCCAGGAATAATTTTATAACTTGATGTAAAGCTCAAAAAAGTAAATTTTACATAATACTGCCCCTTTAAAGACAGAATTATCTAGCACAAAAATGTAATTTGGTTATGCAATGACAAAACATTATGTACAAAAGAGACTTAAGATGGTCAGAACTTTTGGATTGTTCAGACATCTAACTTTCAATTATATATGTCACTATCCCAAAGAGAAAGCATGTTATTCAAGCACATGTCTTGCAAAGAATCTGAAGAGGTCTCTCACTAATCTCCTGACTATCATGGCATGCTCACAGCTCAATATCTGGGCTGTAATGTTTCCTGAGTTGGCAAGCGCCACTAATCACTAAGCCAAATCATTTGCTTTTGCTACTATTTAAATTTCTATCTAGCTGAATGGTTTGAAAGATGTTGGAGTAGGGGATGTGATCTTTGCCCATTGTGATTGACAGAAATGATGGTGTGAACTCCCTCCACCTCTCTCTGCTCTTTGGTCCTACTCTGCACCCACAAAGCCTCATTTTCAACTATTCTGGGATTTGGGTCAGATATTATTTGAGCTTTTGAGTTGCTAATCAGTTGCTCTCAGTTGTAACTGCTTATCCTTTCCGGATTGCAGATTAGCTTGGGGTTGGGGGGCACACCATGCACATAAATACTTATTTACAATGGCAACCTGGAGAGACTAATTAACCTAATGTGCATATTTATGGAAAAAGGAGGGATCTGGAGAGCCCACTTTGAGAACCCCAGCTGGGATTTAAACCCAACAACTTGTTGCATTTCAACAGTGTAAACAACTACCTTGTGGTTTAGTAGAGAGCAACATATTATCCTGAACTTAATGAAATAATCTCTTATTGTTTTCACATAAAAAGAACAAAGAACATGATATACATCATTGCACATGATAATCAGTGAATTTTTTTTTCCTGATGTTTTTTTAATGTATTTGTCCCATTTGTTGATTTACTTTTTTCAAAATAACTTTATTTTTATGTTTTCCTCCTTAGTCATCATTGAATTTGCTGGTTGGTGGAGGATTTTTGTTTTGTTTTGTTTTTAACCAGCAATCAATGACCCTGATAAATAAAAATGATTTTATTTGAATTATCATGTAAAATAAAAAATTCCTAACCAAGATGTCTTTGATTATTTTCATGGCCACAATTCTTTTGCATTTCCTATCACAAAAACCACAAGTCGTCCTTCATGGTAAAATCCCACGACTAAAAAGTCATTAATTTGACACCTGAAGAAGGACATGGTCATAATATCATCACATCATCAGGTTTAAATGCTGCTGTGAAGGTAGAAGTTGCATTTTTCCAAACTATGCTAACACAGTTTAATAAAAGGGAATTGTGTGCTTTTTATCTTCACAGAAATGTGGCATCCTCTCAGTCTCTGGCAGAGCATCAAAGGAGTCGCAGTGGCAGCGTGTGTGTGTGTTTTCATCAGTTACACAGTGATGACCTCTAACACTGGTCACAAGTACAGTTTTGATCAAGTGGCAGCAGTTTTTGTCTGCAGAATAAATGTGTTGCCACGCTTGTATGGGGGCATGTCTTTGTAATTGTAACAGAAACACAGTGAGCCAGGCTAACGTGACATTTGATACTTCTTTTTTTTTTTTTTTTACAGTCCACACCTTATAGTAAAATATATTAATATCCTTAGAACATTTCCACATTTTGTCACTTTAAACTTCAAAGTATTTGTGGAATCACATTTTACTGTAATTACAGTCTCATGTCTTTTAAGGTGCAACTTTTTATTTCCACTCATTCTTTTTCTTAGTTTAGAGAGACATCATCTTCTCATATTTTGTTGCAAATTCTGAAGTTTAGTTTTGATCTGGACTTTGACTAGGTCATTCTAAGTCATAGATATGCTTTTTTAGTAAAATACTGAATGTTCAGCGTTGTTGTCCATAGGGCCAACCTCCATCTCAGTCTGAAGTCTTTGCCAGTTTTCATCTCCCCATAAACTAAAAAGTAAAAAGCTTCATCTCTGTGCTACAGAAAAGCAGAAGTTATTACTCCTTTTTTAAATAGATGTCTTTTGAAAGTGACTGGCTCCTCAGCAAACTTTTGAGCATTATTTCTAAAAAAAAGAAGAAAAAAAAAGGTTTCATAAGCTAGAAGATTTTCCTCTTACTTCACTGTTATGCTTTGTTTTGTCTATATGAAATTCCGATTCAACACAATCAAATTTGAAAAAATGTGACAAATTGTGGAGCAGTTCAATTGATGTTAATAGTTTTGTAGGAAACAGAAAAAAAGGTCACTGAAGGACAACATCCAGTCACCTTCATGGCATTTAGATGCTGACTGTTTTGACACAAACAAAAAAAGGCAAAAATTACCATTGAACTCGATTAAAATGAAGCATCACTGAGTGAGTTCAGTGAAATTGGCTGCTGGGTGTCAGTCCTTTTCAGCCCGAAGTTATTTCTTCTACATTTTATTAGTTATAATTGAAAACCAAGTAGTCAAAGTGTCAATAATTTACTATCTGGCTCAAAATCAACAGTGTCTGAAAATGACAGTCAACTGAATTTATCAAATTGTCATTTCCACCAACACCAATTACTCAGGCCACATGAAATGGGTCCCATCATCCAGACGGTCTGCAGTATCAGTGCGCCATCTTAAAGCAGGGATGATGAAGCATCCCTTGAAGTCAAACGCTGATAAGTGATTTTAGCGGATAAGACTTTGCAGATAGACCACAGGAATAAGAAACCAAGTTTAACATGTGGCTTGGAGATAGCTAAATTGTTCACGGTTTTGACTTCACGTTTCCCTTTCTTCCATCCTTCCTGTTTGACGGTAAGCGTTGGAAAAGTCACAGTCCTCCAGCATCAAAAAGAATCTGGCATTTATTTTGAGCTTTGAAAATGGGTTTAGTTCTTATCGCTGACGGTGTGCATGGTAATTTGCACCTTGCCTCTCGCTCATTCTTTTGAGGTGGGTCACATGCAGCTTGTGTGTAAACGTTAAGATTTGTGTGAAATAATGATAGACAGTTAGACTGCTGTGGCAGTGCACTCCTAAACGTGTGTGTGTGTGTGTGTGTGTGTGTGTGTGTGTGTGTGTGTGTGTGTGCCATCTCCTTCTGTTCTGACAGCCTCAGAGTAAACAGAAACAATATTAATCCCCCTTTTTTGCTCCCCCTGCCCTTGTGTTTTCGTCATTTTTAATAACACGGTTTCTATTCAACAATTAATCCAATTAACAAGGATTCAGATAATTAATGAACATGCGTTCAACCTCTTTTGAGGAGAGGCTGTTAGCACAGTCACAATGAGCTCGGAGAGAGCGCCCTGGGTTTTCGGCTCAAAGTATGCTGATGGAGACAATCGGGCTCCTCAGCAGGGGCCCCGAAGCTTGTAGCGGCTCGCCTCGGGGGCCACAGGCACAGGGAAGTGAGCGGGAGCTGGTGATGGTGAGGTATGGTTCAGTTGTGATAATGCCTGTGGCTGTGAAGGAGGCGAACAGCCTCTGATATACAAACAAGAACAACATCGCTCATTCTTTCTTCTGACTTGTGAGTTTGGGGATTGTGGGGAAAACGTACTGGCAGAATCTAGGTCATTTACGTCTTGAGGAAGGTGGGAGTGGAGCAGAAATTAAATAAATGCCTCCCTAGAAACTAAAACATACACAGAGAGTAAAGAAAGAGTACACGCCTATCATTCATTGCAACATCCACTTTATTAGATACAGCTTACTAGAAACAGGTTGGAGCCCGTTTTTCCTCCAGAACTGTTTTAATTCTTGGTGGCACAGATTCAGTAGTTCTTTGTCCAAATTAAATGATAGTTTCATGCAGCTGCAGCAGATTTGCTTGCAGCATATCTGTAGTTGCGTTTCCATTTTAAATGAGTGCAAGTCCTCATAGAAAAAGCACAATTTTGCAATTCTGGTGCATCCATTAAATAACAAATAAAATTAAAAACACGCAAAAGAAATCAACAATTGAAACATTACATTTTTCCAAGTGCTGTCAGTTAAATAGGAGAGACAAATTCAAATTGTGCTATATTCATAAAATGCCTCATTTGAACTATTTGTCTCAGTTGACTTGAGTAATGGGTGAGTATAAAAATCCCAGGAGATCAGCAGTTACTGAAATACTCAAGCAGCGTGTCTGGCACTAACAACCACACCAACTTTAAAGTCAATTTAATCACCTTTCCTGTTCAGTCCGATGCTCACTTTGAAGCCAACTTCATCACATCTTGTGACTGGCTGATTCAGTATTTGTGTACCTAATAAAGTGGCCAGTGAGGGTGTTGCTTGTTTCACCAGCATGAGAGAGACCCAAATCGCTTGGAACAACATTCTATTGCATTTGTTAGCAACTGGAGATTGTTTATCTGCAGATCACTGAAAGCAACATGAAGATATGGAGGAAGAGAGCAAAACTAATGAGAAAAAAAATAAAAGCAAAGGTGGCTCATGCTGGGCAAAATTGGCTAACCCCACAGGGTTTACTTTGTAGTCTGTAAAGAAAAATTCAATAAGAAGCTTTAACTTGCTCTGTGCACGCCTTGTTTTTTAATGCCATTATTGAAGAAACAATACAAATGTTTCAGCCATTAAGACAGGATGCAACATATGTGCCTGACTGTGTTGAGATGCAGCCTCAGGCCTCTCACTGAGAGAAATTAACCACATGGAAGAGATGGAGAAGGACTATTCTTAGTCTGAGATGATTTTCCTACACATTCAAAGCAAGACAAGGCTGACAGTTAAATAGCCCACTCATAATTCTCTATTTGTTTATATAAAAACAGTCATAATAACTTTTAAGAAACAAATCGTTATACTGCGTACGTAAAGATTCAATCAGCAAGCACCAGATTTGGTGTTTCACACAACTCTGGGCGACAGAAATCTGTTGGCAGCACTGATGAACATCTCAGCCATCTGTCAGAGATTTTAATCAACCCAAATCGCTCTGTTCCGACTTCATTTTACCTCTCGTTTTATTAAGCTTACAGAAACAAACTGTGGTAATAACTAATGCTTTTAGCTGCAGGGCTTGGAGCAATTAAACAGATGCAGGCTCACTGGAAAACCAAACGACGATCCTGCACACAGTGAGTACTAGTGTTAGAATACAAACATATGTTTCAATTTATTTATTTTATTGGTTTTTTTTTATTATTAATAAACTCTGTCATGATAAACATAAAGATTAAGGAACATGAACAGTCAGATTACATAATTAAAAATAAGGAAAAACATCAATGAAACTCCAGTCTTGCCATAGATTCTGTTGGATTTACATCTTGACTTTGACTAGGCCATTCCAATGCATGCATATGTTTTGATTAATGCATTTTTTGGATCATTTTCCAGATAGAAGGCGCACCTTCCTTCCAATCTGTTTCGTATTTAGCTTTATTCATCTTCACATCAACTTTGACCCCACAGTATGATGCTGCTACCACCATGTGCCGGGGTAATTAGAGTAAATGCTGAACACAAATATATGTCACCCTTTGAAGATCATAGAATATTCATTTCCCTTTAGTTGGGCAATTTTTGTTTATTGTCAAATCACAAAATGTAAACTGTTCAAGGGGTGTGAATATTTCACACACCCGTTGAACACACCCTAGAGTCTTGCCATTATTTTCTTATATTTTCACTCTGGTTCGCATTTCAACAGTTTTATAAAGTGGGAAAATTGTTTTGCAGATCTATACCTGAAAAGGTAGAAATGTTGCATCTGGGAACATAAATTAATTTATTCAGTTTCCAAAAATCGAAGTGAATCCTAGATTCTTAGAAAAAGAGAGAGAGAGAACAGTATGGATTTTTCTGTTGTTGTTTCAGTTCTTCACAAATGAGACTATGCTGCACAAAAAGGTTATATTTCTGTTGGAATATTTCTGAACAATAAAAGGTGGCATGAGGAAAAAACATATCTATCACAATTCATTCAGCTGGTGCTACATTCCAGCTCTGCAGTGTTTCCAATAACCCTTTCCTCGCCACCGTACACCGTTCTGTATTTTGTTAAAGGTCACCTTGGGTGTTGTAGAGTAGACGGTCCAATGGTTTGGCAGTCTGGTGATGGAAATACCTGTTGGTGCGCCTGAGACGTGGCAAGGAGGACAGCTGGAGCTACTTATGACAGACGGCTGAGATGGGAAAACCTACCTTTAACCTGCACAACACACATAAAAATCACAGGAAGAGAAACTTAAAAGTGGCCGGAGATAAATAGGTTCCACAGCCTCCTCATCCTCCCCCTTGTGGAGCGCTCGCTGGTGTCATTACAGCTCAGAGAAGTCCAGCTGACGCCACGTCTGTCTCGAATTGTTAACAGCGAGGATCCGCTACGCATTTGTTTACCTACCTGTGTGAGCGTGCCCGCTAACCCATAGCGGGGAAAGAAATGAGTGTTTGCGAGAGATAAAACCTAAGAGGAGGAGGAGAAAAACAGATCACAGAAAAAAGAAAGCACTGCGAAGGAAGAGTGACAAAAGGGAAAGAGGCAGACGACTCTCATTGATTGAATCAGCCCAGAGAGGCATTGATACTGTGGAAGGGTCTGAAGTTTCACAGAAAGAATCAAAGCAACAATCAAAAACACTGAAGGATAAATCCACCATTACACATGCATCCCGCTTTTAGCTTTTCCGCCATAAATGTTTCAGATGATCAAACATATTTCCATAACAGACATACAGAATGAACTGTGATTGACCTCAGTTTCTCTTTTATTCCCAGACCTTAATCAAGAAATAAGGTCTTGATTAAGGTTCTTTGTCACGGATAGAACCTGTGTGACAACATGAAGTAGACCAAATGATCTAAAAAAAACATATAAGAACTAAGGGAGCCCCGCAGGACACCTGGGGAAAAAATGTTATTTTGCACTACCTCGCAAAAGTATTGCATTCCCTCATAATAAGTTTTATTCCCTCGCAATAAATGAGCAAATACACCCAGGTCTATTTTGTATACAGACACAAATGTCAGTTTAAAATTGCAAATATATACACATTTAAAGAGCCTCAGTGAAAAGCATGCTTATATAGTCTTTATTATTTGGTGCAAAAAAGAACACAATACTTTTGTGATTTTGTTTTGCATCATTACAGCTAAGTAGGTAAATATCTAATGTGCCATTCTGTTGGACAAATCTGAGTTTCTCCCCAGATGAGGATGGAGTCTATAGGCATATGTGAAAAAGAGCAATCGTTCCCAGGGGAGCATTTATTTCCGTTGCACATCACAATCCCCTTGCTGCAGATTCTAACAACCTGCCATCTGAGAGGAAACCACAACCACTGAAATAAGAGCAAGAGGAGAAGAAGCAAGAGACAAAATAAAAAGAGGAAGTGAGTGATAAAGGGGAAGATGGATGAAGACTTCCTGAATGCTTAATAAATCCGTCACTGGTTGGAGCCGAAACGTGCAACGCACAATCCGGCTTTGATCAAGTGTGACCCTCATGGATGAATTATGGGATTTTCAACATGGGTAGAAATTACAAGTAAACTGGGGCATTCCCATTCAGCTTGTTTGTTCAGATAAGGGAGTGTGGTGATGTCGTTAGGTGACAGCTGTCGGCTCGATTGTCTTGTTTTTCACTCCGGAGGAAGGAAAAAAAAAGCAAAGCATATAGTTTCATCTCCAATTTTCGCCTCCCTGTGTAGATAACAGATTCTAAATCTCAGCTCTTGGTTGATGCAATCTTCTTTGCAAAGTGACACAACATCCCATTTCCCTCCGTCCGTCCGTCTCGACACGGGCCGCACAGCCTCTCCTTCTCTTCCTTTCTCTCCATGCTGGATTCTGTCGCTTCTCTCAGGTGCAACTAATCACTGTGTCCTTCCCTTTATTCAGCATGTTCTCCTCCTCAAACACAACCCAAATTCAGCATCATGCTGCCTTTCCTCTGCTATAATTGTCTTTCCCTTCAGTTCTCAGACTTGGCCTTTTCTCTGCCGTCCACAGTCTCTCCACCCCTCCCCCCACCATCGTCAACAGAGAGCTATCGCCATGTTTGTGTAGCTTTTGTTGTGCAGCTCAGTGCAGCAGAAAAGCCTTTGTTGGGCTGCCATAACAGTGATGTGGCGAGACGATGATGCACAAGGACAAACTTGAGCTCCATGAAGCCCACTTTAAGAAAATTGCGTCTGATTGTGATGCAGCGCCTCAACCTGAAGGCAGCAGAAAGGAGCCAGACGTCCTGTGCTTATCTGAGCCATTCTGATCTGTGTGGCCGTGTGAATTTTGCACATTGTGGCGATGCTTGTGGAGCTTTCCATGGTGAGATGACTTGAATTTGTGCCTCAGTGGGAGCTATCGCCGGCTGTAGGGCAGCAGCAGCTGTTGTGGGAGGCGGTGTTAACTTAGCTAATAATAGTCGTAGAGCTGAGTGAGTGCCAATGGGCCCCACATCATGTTAAGTTGACCATCGGGTTCCAGTTGCAATGAAGAGTGGCAATCAGGTCAGGTCCTGTATTGCAGATCATAGCTTCCCCGCTTGTCAGGATGAAGGCCAGTGGCGGTCTGTGGAAAACATAGAAAGTTTTTGCGTGACACATAAATAAAGTCATGCCAAGAAAATATTAATTGTAGGGATACAAGAGGTTATGATCACTTTTATGGAGTGCTGCAACAGATAAAACTCCAAACAACATCATAAATAGCTCAGTTAAATATTTATATTTGAGGCCTAATGAGCAAATTTCAACATCTTTTAGAGAAAAAACTTAAAATCTTAGATAATAATTTTAAGCTTTAAATAAGTTGTCTTCAAACCTTTTGTACCTTACCTGACAAAAATGACCATAATGGTATTTTTTAAAAATGCTAAATAATGTCATTTTGAATTGGAACAAATTAAAAATGCAGTGTTTATGGCAGTGGTTCCCAAAGTGTAGGACGTGCCCCTATGGGGGGTGCAGAGCCATTGCAGTGTGAATGAAAGAAAAAAAAAACCACAAAACACTGTTACACAAAAGTGTTTCACTGTAAATGTGGTTTGTAGTGTGTTTTGTTGCAACCTGAAGAGTGAAATAAACTTCAGTGGAGTCTGAAAACAAATATGCTTGTAAGTTTATGTCTGAACGATGTGTGTGCCCAGTTGATTTTGGGGGGTTTTTACTGGAGGGGCCCAGAGAATCTTTGGGAACCACTGGTTTATGGAAATAAAGTAGAAAAGAAAAAAAATATTTTGGTTGAATGTTTTTTATTTTGTTGGTCTAGAAAATCTTTTAGTCTCATCAACAACAGAAACTTTATTCGAAATGCCTTCAAAGAAGAAAAAGAAGAGATTAAAAGTTTCTTTGTTTCAGAAACTCAGCTCACATTGCCTATATTAATTGCCGCTATATGCAACAGAATTATTGCTAATTGAAATGTATAATATTTACAGACTAATAATGTGTTTGTTCCTCAGTAGATATTACAATATTTCCTGAATGCTGCTAAAATATTGGTTTTTAAATTACAGTTTTCATCATAAGCTGCATTTACGACGCTGCTGAATTACAGATACTTTTAATTTCTCAATAGGGTGCTGGTTTTATAAGTATCCAAGCCCTCAGAAAACATTTTCCCTTACTATGTATGTTGTAATTTTTGGGGTCAGACAGTTTCAGTCTTCTATGTTTACTAATTCTCTAAATGTATAATTATATGCATTTCAATTGCTTAACTGAATGAGAATAAAAGTGCAGCGGGATAAGATCAAGTTGTTACAATAACATCATTTCAACGTTTTATCTTAAATATCTTTTAATAAAAATGAGCAAACAACATTTAAAAAAAAGAACAAAGGGCTTCGAGAATCCTCTTGGCGGAAAATAATAATGTGCCTTTATCTGTGACAGATAATATCTGCTGTTGGGAAGCAGAGCAGGATGTTATAGCCTGTTCTCTATGACCGCAGGAAATACTCTGAATGTGCTGCAATTTATTTCCTGCTGTACAGTGGGGCACCTGCAGCCACAGAATGATCAATAGCTCATCACGAGGAAGGGGAAAAAGGTCAGAATATTATGATTAGAATCATTTTAACTCTACTGTAAACGTATTGTTGGTGGTTTTTTTCTCCTGCGTGAGAACATGGCAAGATAAGGAAGAAATTCAAGCAAAGCCACGCTGTGTGTTTCTGGGCTGCCACTGAAGCAGCCATGCGGCCATGCTGTTGATAGACCAAATAAACTTGATGTTTGCATCCATTTCTGTTCATTTCCCAGCTCATTTTGTTAGGCGCATGAGCAATTACAGCTGGCTGCTGTTGTTTAGCATTGCTGAGTATTATTGCGTGTATATCGAAATGTAATGTAATGTTTTGGGGCCGTAAATACAATAATTTGTAGTGACTCCATCCTTAAGGAGGCTGAAAGAAATTCTCTATAATGTTGGCATTAAATCTTGAACAGTGGCATTGGGAAGTTACCTAGCAGGAAGTCAACAGGCTATTGCTAATGAAGCTAACTATTCACAGGTGTCAATGGAAAGTTAAGTGGAAGGAAAATGTGTGTCAGAAAAAGGTGCACAAGTAAAAGGCAGTGACGGCAACCTTTAAAGTATTTTGAAGCAAAACATGTTCAGTAACGTGAAGGAGATTCACCAGGTGTGGAGTGATGCTGGAGTCAGAGTTTAAACATACAGACGGTTCCAGGACTTGTGCTACAACTGTAACATTTCCCATAAACTGCAGATGTCTCAAAGTGTCTTACCTAAGCTGAGAAAAAAATATTGAATTGCTGCTCAATGGTCCACACCGTCCACAAAGTAAGACAAGATATTTTTCATTATTTAAAAACCAAAGGAGCAGAGTCAGGAGAATCGCTGCTGCTTGAGATTCGTCTTGACATTTTCATGATCAATGAAGATTTAAACCATTTTATCTGCTGTCGTTGATACATAGCAGATCAAAATGGCAAAAAAAATGCATTTAATCACATTTTCAAATCTACTAATATTTATCAATGCTCTCATGAAACTAATAGTGGGGCAAATAACAAAAATAAATGTCAAGGTTTTTTTTGCCATCAATAACTAAAACTTTTGATAGTGAAAAATCTAAATTCACAATAAATGATAAATGATATGATAAATGCCCACCATAGACCAATATTTGCAATGAATCACTGAAGTCATCTACTTTTGTTAAAACTCTGATTTATTGTGATGCAATAAATCTGTGTGTTGTGCCTTGCATGAAGCAAAACCAAGAGTAGAACAAAAACGCAATTAAAGAAATCTTGTAGTAAAACTATAATATACCTTCTAATACTCTTTTTTTTGCTCGTCATCTTTCTGTTTCCAAGCTCTCCTTCTGCTGCCAGCCTGTGGCTCAGTAAAATTGGACAGGTGAAGCGGGACAGCGGGGCGTCATTGATACAGTTCGACAGAACTGCAGGCTACTCAGGGTTCGATCTGCTCATTAACCGAGAACAGAGGTGAAAATGCGCCCTCCCCGCTCCCCCATCAAGGTGATTGCTCTGTATTTGCTTTGCTTTTCACGCTCAGTTATTGAGGTAAAGTATGAATTTTGTTGGGTGAGAAGAGAACCTCCTTTCACTCGTTTCTCATTTCTCGTTGCCAAGATCAAGCAGTCGGCAGAGAGCAGCTCATCTGTGTGGAAAGCCTATTCAGTAACATTCTTTTCAGGATGTGCTGAGGTTGAAATATGGGCATTATGAACCTGTCTTCTGGTTGAGAATAGATTCCTCCGCAGGCCTGTAAAGTTGCTTTTGCAGGAGACATGACTTATACTAAGAGACAGTGCAAGTGTCCTTGTGAGTTTCAGAAATCAATTACACTATGTTTCCCCTGTGGACTGCAGGGCCGTATATGTATATGTGTCAGAGTGGGAGAAATACGGCTGCTGAGTCGTCCGCTGTGTCTGTGGAAAAGTTTGACTTTAATGCATTTGGTGATAAACCGGCTCCAACAGCAGAAGATGCTTACATAGTTACTGACTGGTCATGGTGAACAAACAACACGTCTCTGCTTCATGAGCGAACGCTAACAAATGAGCCCGCATGTGCTCACCAACGATCACTGTGGGATACGCCGAGTTCAAAGCATGTTCACCAAACACGTGTGTGTTTGTCTGGAGGAATGCTGTCAGTCGTCATTGCTGAGCGCCGTCCCCTGCGTGTTTCGGCAGCCTCTGTCTCCAGCTGGGTTTGTGACAGAATGGGTACAGTAGTACAACACAAAACAATGCCACACTAGCTGCGTCAGCGCAGTGTTTATTGTATCTCTCTCTGAAACAGCATTTGGAGATTATCAAATGATATCTTTAGGTGTTTCATTAATGCATGCCTCACATCCACATGCAGGCTTTGCAGGCTTGCAAAAGGAGAAGATGAATTACATGAATAAAAGTTTTTCTTTTTTCACTCTAACTGCCATAAATCTGAGCTCACCGTGGCTTCATTTTCCTTCGACTGAAGGAAAAACAAACACTTCATTCTAGAGTCAAGCACCAGGAGGTAAGTGTTTGACAGTCAAAGAGCATCTTTGGATTGGAAATGAATAAAACACTCTAAAACTTTGAAGCAAAACTCAAAGAAGATTTTTTACAGCTTGTCCACACAGCAAAAAAAAAAAAATACTAACTGTTACCAACTGAGATTTTAAAAAAGGCCATTTGATGTCAGATCAACACATTCTGAGCTGTTATCAAGCCAAAACTGTAGAAAAATCAGCTATTTTGCATTTAAGGTTTATTTTATTTGTGTTTTTGCAGCTTTTGATATATTTCTAATATTGTATAAAATAAGCTTAAATGAAAAATCTGCAGAATGTGCCAATGTTTTAGATCCGGTTAATCGTCAGAATAAATAATTGTTAGTTGCAGCCCTATCTGGCAATTGCTGACTCTGATAGAATTTGTGCCGTCTATTGCACAAAATCTATTAGACTTTGGATTGTGTCTGTTTTTGCTAAAAATGGCTGACCAATTACATGATTAGGCAGGTAGACACAATAGTAAGTACAATTGGTGTAGCTACAACATTTAAGAAAATACAGAAAAACAATATAAGAGAACCAGCAGCCTCCAAATATTTATTTATTGTTTTAATCTGGTCAGGAAGCTGGAGAAAAACAAATCTAACTCAGCTCAGTCTGGGTCATGCTGGTGTGTGAGGTTAGCATTAAGGTTCAGAAAGCGCCACCTGTGGCCACGCAGCGCTGCTTAGCTCAGATTTGGCAAACGTCATCCTTCCGTCTGGCTTCAAACCCAGTGGACAGGCTGAATATAATTTGGTCCTCTGCTGTGGACTGTCGGGATCGAGCGGCAGAAGAGCTTTTAACTGTTCGACTGGAAGTTTAATGAGGCGGCCCATGGAGAGCAGGACGCACAACTTAGTGACGGCTCTGCTGCTGCACGATGCTGCACCGCTGCACACGAGGCATGAGCAATGACCTGGAGTGGTGCTGCACAGGTGGGTGTGTCAGTTTGTGCTCCCCAAAAAACAACAAAGAACCACTAACTAATCAGCTTTGTGCTCACATTTTTCAGAGTGAGTTGGAGTTTTCAATCACAATTTACATCTGAAATGCAACAATACACTCATGACCGATTGTAATTGTAACAAGAAAGCTGTAAATCCCTCCCTCTCCCTTCGGATACTCTCACACATACGCACGCACGCAAAGACAACACAGTAAAACAACAGAAGCCTAGTGCGCTCTGGGAACTTGTTATCGAAAACACATTCCTGAGGTTTTCAGCTTCCAACACTTTCCTTTCCATCAGCACACACACAAATGCACGCACACCAACGCAGATGGTGACTTTATCAGCTCACTGCAAACTGCCAATCTCTTGCCATGGCACTCGGGGCTCAAAATACAATTCTTTTTTTTCTTGAACAACAAGACAGAAACACACCTGCATGCCGACGTCAAAACTTTGTTTCAACAAATAAAGATTTGGTTGCAAAAATATCCTGGAAAGCAAACGGATTGATTTTATTTCTGAATGCTGTAAAACAGAAGAAAGAGAAACAAACCAGTGTTTTGGTCAAAAAGGGAGCTGCAGTAAAACAGATATAGATCCAGAAGAGAAGAAGTGAAAAATTAAAGGGAGCAGTTACATGCGGTCTCGCCCCCCCACCTCTCCCTCCCCTTTTCACCAGTAATTAGACCTGAAGTGAAAAGCGGGAATTAAAACCTCACGACTTCTCTCCAGCAGCCCATCCTTTATTCCTCCTCAATCTTTTCTAATCTCTCATCTTCCCTGGCAAAATCACCCTGTCTTACCACCCATCCATGGCCTCCTCATTAAAACACACAAAAAGCTGGTCTCATAAAGTGGGCAGAAATACTCCTCAGATCTGAGTCTATTGCACTTTCTTTCTGTTTGGACCTCACTGGACATGAGAGCAATGCAGGAAACCATGTTCAGTCCAACTACGGCGACTTTTACAGCTTCGGCTTTATTTAGCTGCTATTTACTGTTTTCTTTTTAGAGAGGCCATTTACATGAAGGAATGCAGATTTTAGTGGCTGTTCTTTTCAGCCATTTTGGAAATCAGGCTGTTTTTTTATACACCAGCTGCCCACATCACAGACATCTGCACTGAACTAGTGAGCAAACAGTCACAGCGCTCTGCAACGGTCTGCAACGGTCTGCAACGGTCTGCAACGCTCTGCAACGCACACCAGGAGCCTCTCTTCATGTTGCTGGGGGTTACATGACAGAGCATTGGAAAATGGTGCAGAATTGTGAAGTAAAAGGGAAACTATAGATAGTTTTCAAACATTTTTACACATTAAATCTGAAAAGTGTGGCTTATAATTTGTATTTCTCTTCCCTGAGTTGATAGTTTGTTGAATCACCTTTGAAGCGTCAACTGGAGTATGTCTACAAGCTTTAAACATGAAAACATGGAGAGCGTACATCAGTTTTTGAGTTTTGTCACAGTTTCTTAGTTGGATTTATATCTGGACTTTGAGTAGGCCGTTCTAAGACATGAATTGCATAAAAACATTTGCAGGGCACTAGCGATGTTTCCGTTAAAAATGTTGATAAGTTGATAAAACACAATTTTGCTAACACGTTGTTTCCATTAGGAAAAGCAATTAAAATTATATGTGAATAAATTTGTTCATCTGAGAAGTCGCCATCTTCCTCCTTCCACTTCCTGTTGTCTTCTTCACCTTGTCTGCCAGTAGTAGCGTCCTGTTATTGATCACATGACTTGTGTGATGAGAAAAAATGTTTCTGTATCAGTTTTGCAAAATACTCTAATTATGATACAGCCAAAAAAACTCCTCATTACAGTGCAAAAACAAGTAAGATTTCACTAAATAGGTGTGTTTTCACTAAGCAAATTAATTTGTGTAATCCCACTTTGTGCAACGTTGGCAACATATAGTGAAAAAATGAGGTGGTGTCATCAGAGTTTCTCTGCCATGTTGGTTTTCTGACATCTTAACCTCCCAGTAGCCAAAATTGTGCTGGTTTCACACAGAACTGGAAACACATCTGCACTGAATTAGACTGCAGTTAGAAAACAAACATCTAAAAAAAGAAACAGGAATAAGGTTATTAATTTAATTTATACACTCATCTATACAACTTAATGGTTTACAAACAAAAACATTTAATACTGGGTTTCTCAAAAAGAAAACTTAAAAAAATAAACAATGAAAAAAGAAAACCCTCCATTTGGTTGCACCCAGTGATGACATCAGTGACATCACACACCCATTAAAGCAGGAAATGCTGTGCTTGTTCAGGCTGCAGCAACTAAAGGAATAAACAATGGTGAGCGTAAAAGAAACAAAGAACCCCAATTTAACCGAGAAATGTTCACTGAACCAGAAGAAACAGACTGATGTTTATCTAATGTTTTAGAAGTGTTAGCTTTAAAAAAAACATGCTTGGTGACAAAAGCCTAAATAAATCAGAAATATGTTTAAACTGGGGACTGAAAACAATGTGCTTCTATTAGTAGAAGGTAAAGATTTGTGACTCAAGTCATTTGAGTATTCCTGTGTGTTTGTGTGTTGGCTGGAAACTCATCCCCCCGTTAGAGGAGAAATGAGCAGCTAAATCCAGCCCAGAGGGAGAGTTTGGCCTGCAGACGGAGAACATGGAGATCTGGGGAAAAGGTGCAGCTTGGAAACCAACAAAGATCACACCAGTTTATGGAGGCCTAGGGGTGAAGGCTTGGTGGGGGCGAGAAGGTCTTGCATAGGGGGAATTTTTGCTGTTGCCATATACTGAGCCTTTCAGCTCCAAGTGCACTTCTCTGCTGAGCTGTTGAAGGGGCAGCAGCTTCAAAAGGAGGAGGGCAGGGGAACTCACAGTGATTCTCAATATTTAAAGAGCAGAAAAGGGAGAAGTGTGTTTAAGGAGGCATGGAGGGCAAAGGAAGAGAAGGAGGGGAGGGTGTTAAAAGCTGCCTCTGTGAATGTCCTTCAGCAAAATATCTTCAATTTCAACTTCTCTTTCCTTTTCTTTCCCCACCACGTCCTTTTATTTTCCTTCCCTGCTTTCCTGAAATGTGTGCTGTGTTGGGCAGAAACTGAGAAAAAAAAAATCTTTAAAAACAATCACAATAAAAACCCTTGCCCTGCGAGCTGAAGGGGGGCCGCTTGGCAGGAGCTGGATGTCAGCTTCTCCCGCTGCAGAGGAAGGGTCGATACAGGCCGGAAGACATTCAGCGAAGCAACATTTGCAGAACAAACCGCAGAAGAACCTATGTATCAATCTATGCAGCGATCTGTCCATTCATCTATCATTTCAATCTGGCAACAGTGGCTGTGGCGCTCCGGCTCTGTTGTGATTTCTGGCAAACCGCAGCAGACCACTAAACTACACAAAACAACAGCTGCAGCCCTTTTCCTCCTCCTTCTCCATCCTCTTCCTCCATCCAGTACTCCCCACGGTCCTAAACAATCTGTCTTTCTGCATCAAGCTGAAGACAAGTCGCCACAGATGGAAGAAGTTCTCAGGGTTCCTCCAAATGTGCAGACCTCAGAGGCTTTATTGGCCATCTCACTACACCACAGCTGTCCTGTCTGTCACCCCAAGACTGATTTATGTCCATGTTTTGAGGGCGTAATCCCCCATTTTTCTGCAAAGAAGCGAGTGACACACAGAGACCGCAGCAGCAGCAGCTTTGGGAAATAAAACTCTGGAAAGCAGAGCTGATTCAACATAGCATCAGCCCACCTGCCATTGTTTCTAATCATCTTACCCTGATTGTGGAGGCTCCTCATGAAAGCAGCTTATTGAGGAGGCCACCCAGCACAATGGCTCTTTCATCACGGCAGCAGGATGCGTGAAGAGGAGATTCACTGAGTCTGAGATTCTGTTTTTTTTTATCCAAGAGGTTTGTCCTTGCTGGAAAAGGGAAACGAAGGAAAGCAGAGTAAGCTGAAACAGCTTGAGTTCCAGGAATATTTTCTCCACAGCGGTACAGTGGAGTAAGCTTGTTGCCATTCTTACTTATCACCTCCCTGATAATGCTCCAGCTGCATATTTTCAGAGCTTGTTGTTATCGTAGCACATATTTCACATGCACATACTTCCTCTTTCCCCAAAAGAAAATGTATATGTAAGCGAATACAAGTAAAATAATCAACATGTGAATAATAGCTTAAAAGCTTGCAGAGGGTTGTTTTTTTGTGCCTCTTCTTGCTCAATTAGATTTTTTTGGATTCCATTTTTGTTCAATGAAACCATGCTTGATGGACAATAAGAGAACAGAGGGGCTCAGCGCTGGTGAGTGTGTGAGACAGAGTGTGTAGGCTGCAGGAAGGAGTTGAGGAGTGGATTGGACCTCTGGAGTTGGTCTGTGCTTAACAGCAGGGCTCTAATTAAAAGGGCCTCACAGTTGGGCGACAGGCAGGCTTCTCATAAAGAGACTCACACTCTGGCAGAAAGGTGGGAGAGACCAGGTGTTTGTGTCTGAAAAGTAAAGGAAGAGAGAAAGTGGGGGAGAAGGAAGGAAAGAGTGTGTTTGTGTGCGTGTAACTACAGGTGTGTCTGTGAGGGAGGAAGACGAGCAGGAAAAGACGAGCCTAACAATGTTTATGTAGGGATCAGCAGAAAAACTTCTAGAGAGAGAATAAGTGGGCTTAAATGTTCCCTGTGACATGCACAGAAGGAACTGGGAACAGAAAACCTCAATTTAAGAAAAAATACTGGTCCACATTTGTAAGGAAATTAAATTCTGCTAATTTATAAAGCGCCAGTTCACAACAAATAATCCAAACAGCTTGAAATTCAATGACTTATATTCAAATTTGATCATATGATTATGATACAGTTTAGTCAAACTCAGTTTATTAAACCAGTATGAACCCATTTGACTCGACTGAGTTGGAAACTTAGCAATAATCTGAAAGTGAACAAGCATGTGGCCACAGTGGAAAGAAATCAATTTGAGCCATCATAGAGTTTAAGAAGCGAGAACAAACACACAAAAAGCAAAGACTGGTCCAGGAGTACTTTCTATGAGAATTAGCTTCTGCTATGAGAAAAACACAGAAAAGCTCTGAGCATAGTACCGGTTTGTGCAGAAATGCAAAGTGTAGTCACACAAACCATCCAAGTTACATGTTATATTTTTTTTTTATCTGGGATATGCGTCCTTCTTACGAATGCCACCCTGGGCAGTTGCCCATGATTTCCAGAGAGGGAGAATGGGAATTTATCAGCTACAGTAAATGGCAATAATTGCAAATAATGCCTCATTAGAGAGTAGTAGAAGAAATGTTGAACTAGAGTCTTAACACAGGGTGACCTGAGCAGCTCCAGGTGTAAAACTTCTGGAAACAGATGTTTTTGCACACAATGAATGAAAGAACAAATAATTTTCCCCTCATTCTCTAAACTTTGGCGCGTTTTGGAACAACACAATGAAAGAATAAAGAGAATATTTTTCTTTTTTTATTTCTGTTTTAAAAATCAGATTGTTAATTAGCTGCCTTAAGTTAAAACAGAATGCATTTAATGCTTTAATGAATCCTTTAAAGACAGTCATTGTAGCTCTCAATGAAACAAACACAGGCCCAGCAACAAAGAGATTTGTTCAAACAGATAATATTTTTACTGCTGGAAAATACAGTTGTGATTAAAATCCTTGTGCTCTGCTGGAAATTAACCAGTTAATGAGCTGACCTTCAAAATGCAAAACGACCCAGGGACCACTGCACAGATGAAGGGCTTCGGTTGAGCAGGATTCCTGCTGCAGTCTCCATGCTGCCATCAGGGCAGTGTGACAGGATGAATGCCTGAGAGAAAACCACATTAAAACCAGGGTTTTACAGTTTTATAGAATTATTATCTTTTGCTTTTGATCAGCTGCAGAAGAACTGTTTGACTTTAAATTAATTTAAATTTATTTTCCTTTTGCATTTTGAGGCAAAAGGAAACTTCCAGGGTGAAAGTCCTAAGAAGATGATGGAGAGTGTGTTTGCAAGGTGTCCAACAACTGTTGAAATTTGAAAAATTTAAATCAATGTCCTGCCTAATTTCTGTTTTTACAGAAATTAGATGCACAGGGAGTACAGGCAAACCTCCCATCGAAAGGCCCAAGACATTAGTCCTTAAATTTTAAATGAACTTAATAGGAGAGAAAAGTGTGCAAAAATCAACTTCTTTGAGCTTTACATCATGTTATAAAATTATTCTACCATCAAAAACATATCTGGAGTGTTGCCTTGATTCTTTCATGCATGTTTGAGAAATCCTTTAATCTCCATGGCAACCAAGTCTAAATGCTTGCTCTTCCACCACACAGAGCACCCTCACCCACTCCTTCCCCACTGAACTCCTCCAGACTAGCGGCAGCAGCAAACTGGCTGTAAACAGCATAAAGTGGAGTGCTGCTGTGATGATGTGCACAAGGCGGAGTTTTGGAAAGAATAAGAGCTTCTTAAAGGGACAGAGGCAAATTTCCTTCAGTTTACATTTGATATATACACCATGTTTATAACAACTGAAGATAACAGTTACTTGATTGTGTGCTATAAGCCTGGAAAATATATATCACGCTTTGAAATATTTATTTGAATTTCAGAGTGTGGTATTTTTGCCCATGGCTCTTACTGTGAAATTCAGCACCTTTCAGCCTCTGCAGAGAATAGAAGTACTAACAGAATAAATGTGATGTCTTTTGTGGATGGTTTTTCTGTTTGCTACAAACATTTTCTCCTTAGGATGTCAGTAAAATTGAACTGCATTGTTTCAGGTGTAAAGCCTCATATTTTATTTTAATCATACTCTGAATCTAGATGGAATATGAGAGACATTCAGTGTTGGTAGACCAAGACCTTCAGCTAACTCTCCATGTTGATTGCTCCAGCATTTAGTTCCAACATGCAAACTGCTGTTATATTGAACACTTGCTGGTTGAAATCCCTCAGCTGTACTTTCACTCGCCTGCTGATTGGTTTGGATAATCAAGTACAGTTTTAATGGGAGTTTCTGTTTGAAAGCAGAAACAAGAATTACTAGAAATCATGACCTTCATCCCAAATGAACACTGAAGACGGCTTAAAATGTTCACCATGGTGAATGTGAGGCCACGACCTTCTAGTTTAAAATAGAAGTTTAACACATCAAAATGTACATGTTTTGTTTTGTCCTCTTACCTTGCGTCCTTTTATTCCTCTAGTGGATTAGTAAGATGCAGACAGACAGCACAGCTGGGTCTCACATGCTCAAACACACACACATATGCACACCTGGCACAGGACCCATTCCCAGTTTGTTGCTTTTCCATCACAACCTTTGTGTGTAATCAATAACAACATTTCAGCCTCTCCCAGCTACCGCCCAGTGAGCCTCAGTAGCATCAAGCACACGCATGCACAAACATCAACATGCCAGACTGCTAGGACAGAGCTAAAACAACAGGCTCACGTCCAGCAGCGGTTTATTAAACCCACAACATCTCCACCAGCCATCGTCTAACTGCTCAGGCTTACTGAAGACTAACCTTTGCTGTAGGTCACTGATCTCATTTTTCACGTGTCCATTCAGCGCAGCAGGTCTCTGTCTATAGGCTAGCTGCAACACAGGACCAGCAGAGGTTGAGCATTAGCAAAGCAGAAATACATCAAGGTCAGTGAGAGTCAGCAGCAGCAGAAAGAGAAGAATCTGTGGACATTGTGGAAATAAAAACAAGACCTGCTAGGGATGTCTCTGAGCTGCACAGGAGTTAAAGCCGTTAGATTCCTATCGATCTCGGTCCCACTGGCTTACTAGGCTACATCTGTATGTAGGTAGACTGCAATTGGATTCCAATTCCACACTTCCGACAAAAATCATACTATGTCTTCGGCTAATCTATCTTTAGAGATCCCGAGCTCTGGAGGGATCCAAGGTGAGAGACTCACTGCTGTTCACAGCACAAAACCCTCATTTCTGTAATTTATTTTTCAATTAGACAACAAGACCGCAGTATGACTCGGAGCAATATCCGCTTCATGATTGAGTCATGCTTTTATTGTACAAAGAGGAGCCATCTTAGATGATGGATCAATGCTATTTTCCAAGCTGTTGCCATGCCCGTTATTGTTTCAATTACCAGCACTCAGATGAAGGTTATCCAAGCCTCATCTTATCAACTTGTGTGTTTAATGAATTTATTTCTGAACCAGCAGCATTATACGTGTCACTGACATGGCATTAACCTGTAAATCCAACTATACGATTATTTATATGTATGGCTAAAATCTTTATGTTACAATTAAACTAAAAGGAAACAAATCAAAGCTTTCCACAGTGCTGTGTGCCGCAGAGGATCCAGCTTTTCCATCTCTGCCCATCTGTGTCACTCCCTCGCCACGAGCAGAGTGTCAGTGCTGTCAGGTGTGAGTCAATGCCGTCAGATGCGATCTCATTACGCCAGCTTACCTCAAGGTTAGTAGCGGGCTGCTGGCTAGGCACAAAATCGATCTGCACCGAGGACAGGCGTTAAAGGCCACCGCAGTGAGCTGTGCGCAGTGCGCACACGCCCGACGAGCGCTGCGCCTCAAAATGCAAAGTCGCTCCTGACAAGAGACAGTAAGAGTGTGTAAACAAAGCCCTGGAAGCATAATGAGTGCAGGTTAATATGGAGACTTTTCTTTAGGCTGTAAAATGTAAATAAACAATTCGGGGCCTGCCTGTCAGTGACTCCAACGCTCTGCAGGGTCTGGTTTTATTAAGTGTATTTTTAAAAACATGTTATTGTCTTACAATGACAAACTATAAAGTTTGTTTGTATAGGCAGTTCAAAGTGCCTTACATGATAAAATGAATCATGCAGTCACCAATTGTACTGTTCTAATCAATGGAAACTGTAACCAGATGGGTTTTTAGTCTAGATTCAAAGGCACTCGGTGTTTTGGCTGTTTTGCAGTTTTCTGGGTGTTTATTCCAGATTTGAGGTGCATAGAAGCTGAATGCAGCTTCTCCATGTTTGGTTCTGGCTCTGGGGATGCAGAGTGGACCAGAACCTGAAGGTTGACACAACAGCAGAAGATCTTTAATGTAAACTGTTCAGTATTTTATTCACCAATAAATGCATTGATGAGTTTTTCCAGCTCTTTTACAAAGAGCTTAAATTTGCACAAATTTGCACGTTTAATGACCAAAACTTTTGGAGATTTAACGTCCAAAAAAACTGGCAACTGTAACTGAAGAGGAAAGTGACTCTAAAAGCATTGATTCTGGGGAACTGAACATGTTTTAGGAATCAAGCGTTGAAAAGTCTATTTTTAGTCAAGCCCCATGAATCAATACTTTCTAATGATCTTTTTCAATGTTTTATGACTTTCTGTTAGTCTGTTACCTTAAATCCTACTAACATACATTGGAGCTTGTGGTGGTAACAAGGCAAAAATGTGGAAAAGTTGAAAGGATGTGAATACTTTTGTAATTCACCGTCTAAGTTTTCTGAAACCATAAAGATAAAACTGTGACAATCATTTCTTTTCAAATCCCAGCCTGTCGCTTGTAGTCCAAAGGAAACATCAAAACAATAAAATCCCTGACAGCAACAACCTTTAATGATGTTGTTTCTTATTGCATAAAAGACAAATCTGTTGCAGGAGACAGGAGAGCAATCTCTTTTATGTGTCACATATCACAACTACTTACAAAGAACTGAAGCAACATTTCTACAGTATAACAAGAATGCACAAACCTGGTTAATATCAGCAACAGAAACTTACTCCAATAATTTGTGATAATAATCCACTTTCCAATAATGTGTTCGTGTTGCAGGTGTCCATATGTGGTAGACAGCAGAGCCTTGCAAAGGATAACAACATTTTCCCTCATTTACATCTCTCTGTGGGAGAACTCTGCATATGCTTAACCCAGTTATTGTTATTTAAAATGTACTTTCCTAGAGAAACACATGTTTCTAACTAAAAAGTGCAGTGTATCTTAGGTTCTCTCTTCCTCTGTAGTACAAAATTTAATCCATAAATAGAACAAATTAAAACTAGAACAGGGAATTAGGAGTAAACTGAGCTTAGCTAGATTATACAACATAAAACAAAGAAAAGCTGACTGTTGATCAGTTTCTGCATTGATGATGCACTCTGCCTCAGTTTCTGCATCCTCACCTTACAGAAAAACTAACTGTTTATGTGGAATTTAATCATTTTTTAATCTGTTATTTTCCCTCAGCGTTCAAAGCTGTGAATGTGATGAGAATTTTGGATTCTGAATCGGTTTTCTTGGTCCACGTTTGTGGACAATCATGTGATGTCAATGCTTTTATCATAAAAACATGCAGGCATATTTTTTCCTCTACAAATGTTGTGTGCCATGGGAAACAATTTTAATAAAATTTATAAAGAAGCACTATTTAATTTGCACTACGACATTTGGAAATTTGTCATTGAGGGAAAAAAAAAAACTGAATAAGAAAAGAATCCAGTTTTTTCTCTCCCACTTTCCTTTGAATAGAATAAAATCAAGTTTTAGGATGTACTTTGGTTTTAAATTAAAAAAGCAGCCACTATAAAACTGACCAAAGATTTGGTTTGAGTTTTTAGAAATTAACATGCTCTTGGGTTAGGATGATGGATGGACGGATGGAAAAACCTCATATTCACACAGCAGGTTTTCATTTTGATTCTGTTTTTCAGCTGAAATTAGATTTATATTTTTTTGCTCTACTAATTAAATGAGACAGTCACACAGCCGTGAACTGTTTACCAGAGTAGCAGAGTCATAATAAGAGGAGTTAAAGTTAATTTCAATTTGACCTTTGGATATATACATTTATGGATAAAACTGACTGGAAAATGTGAGGAGCAATAAAATCAGGGGACTCCTCATAAAACCAGAACATGTTCAGAGTGACATTTGTCTGACTTTGAGGTGGAAAAACTGACAGAAAAAGAGATAAAAATGAGATTGAAAGAGAAAAAGAAAGCGGTCAGACAGGGTTGTAAATTCAAACAGTGATTCCATTTGTCCCCTTCGTGTGTCAGAAGAAAAAATATCTTTTTTTTTTTAAATTCTGAGACAAATCAAAGTCTTCGCCTGACATTAACGGAGAGCTAGGTGAAGATCCTCTGCTTCACATCTCTGCAAGTCAATGGAGGAGCTTAACTGCAGTTTAACCATCAAAGGAACAAAGTGTGGTACTGTACTGTCTCCCATCATGGAGAACAGGGTCATTACTGCACTTTGAAAAACCATCACACTCACACACACACTTTACGTTCCCGCAGACACGCAGTCACACATTCATGCCAGTACTCAGTGATTCGCTACGTGCCTGGCTAATAAAATTACTTTCGTCTTCATAACCACTTTAGCCTTGGAAGCTGCCATCAGTGGAAGGACAAACACCCCCCCCCCACACACACACACACACACACCCACACACACACACACACACACACACACACACACACACACACACGCACACACACTCAGGTAGAGCAACGAGTAGGGAGCGGTCCAGCTCTTCCATTAGCCAAATGAAGTGGCTCCCGAAGATGGATGACATGGCATCACCTCCATCACCAATCACAATATCACCCCTAAAAAACCTTTCGCTAAAAGCCTCCTAAACCCCCCACCGCTCCGCCCAACCCAAGCTTACTGCACCAAATGGACGATGAGCATTCCCGGGTCCATTCGACCCACAAGCAGCACTTTTATTGCCCTGGTTATTTATCTCTTTAATGCAATTGAATTGGCTGCAGTGGATGCCTGTGGATGAGGAGAGATACTAAATCATGGTGGGTTGGGGCAACGCTGTGATTAAAAGAACTTTGGCTCCACAATGACAGCGGCAGTGAGAGGACAGCATGATGTCTGTCTGCATTCAAAACAGGTCCAAGCAGGGGGCGGCAACAGGAAGCCTGAGGACAGTACTTCCTGCTGGGAGATGACGCATTAAAATGTACTGTTACATTGACATTCAAAGGCAGGATTTTGGTTTAAATGGTGGATTCACGTTTGGAGCTCTAAATCGTGTTAAAGGGTACATTCACACCAGCCATGTTTAGTCCATTTTATTCACAAAATTTGATTTGTTTGGTAAGGTGTGGACATGCAATCGAACTCTGATGTAGACCAGAAAAGCAAACTCTGGCCCACCTTCATTTTGACTACAGTGCAGGGCATTCTGGGTAAAAACAACCACAGCAAACACACGTCTGGTGTTCGTGCGAGAAATGGCTCATGGTTCTTTATTTTTAGAGAATCCTACAAGCACTAAAATCTGACACCACTCCATTTTTATTTAATTGAATGAAATAGAAAAAGGAAGTTGAGCTCATGTCTTCTTCAGAGGTTTTTGTGTTGTTTCCATTTATTTGTATAGCTTTAAGAAATAAATTAATAACTTAAGATCTGTTGTTTGTGTTTATTCAGGGTATCTTGGGCCTACATTAAAAGATTCATTTCAGTATTTAGGTTTGAGAAAACAGCAAAAAAAGGAAAATGATCTGTAAGGGGGCAAACTGACCTTATCAGAGGGCAGCAATTATCTGAAGCTCCACACACCTCATGATGGTTAATGGCTGTTTTCAGGATATGAAGGTGGTCCAATGATGTCTGACATGTTATATTAGATTGTATTTATTTAAGGCCTTCAGGCTTTGACCTGGTCTTGTCCTCTGGATGTTGACTTGTGAACATGGCCTTACATACAACACAGTTATAGATTAGTTTGATTCAATGTTTTACACGCCTCTCTGCCTGAGAACGTGGCTGCATGAAAACAATGATTTTCTCCTTTTGTGTCTCTATAATCTGGTCCTTCTGCTCTTTGTTCTCTCCCAGAAGGTCAGAGAAAAGCGTTTACTGGTGGAGGTATGCATCCATAAAACAGCCAGTGTTTTATTGGCGGCGGCGAGGCCCGGGGGTCTGTCAAGGTTTACGAGTGCGGAGGCCCTTTAAAGCAGCAGTGTTTAAGTGAGGTATTTACATAAAACACACCAAGGTGTCTGTGTTAAGTGGATGTACAACTACAGCAGAAATCTCATATTGAAGAAAATCTTTTTTTTGTTTATTATTACCGAAAACAGACAGCGTTCATAATGACTCATTTGGTGCAAATTTAATGGTTTGGAAAAAAAATATTGTTCTTTTACTTTAGCAACTGTGTGGAATAAATCCCAAAAGCTTAGAGAGTAATATTTAAGCTGTGATGCTTTATGCCTTTATTGATTTAGCCAAACAACTAAACACACATTCGCACTCCCATGTCACGACGGTTTCATCATTATTTGACTTTTCTCAGACCAACAGTGGTGCTTTTCATCCTTTATGTGTGCTTTGTTCTCACAACTTTTTAATTTATTTGATTTCTTTTTTACTTCCTTTATTCTGCAGAGCAAAATAAAAACCCCAATGTTCATCCGAGCTGTTTGTTCTTATCTGCTTCCACAGTTAAATAACATTCGCTGTGGAGATTCGACGCCTTCGGAAAGGTGCACTCTCCGGAGAAGTGGAGGAGCGATGGGAGGATTCGGAGAGGCTGGATGGATGGGGAACGCTGAGATGTGCTGGGACAGCAGTACCACCCCAATGTGAGTCATAGGACACACTGTCAACAGCCATCCAGCATCACACACTGACTCATTATGCTGAGGGAGAGGAGACGACAACAGAAGCCATGATCAGGGGAAATGGAAAGGCATGACAGAGAGGAAGAAAGAAAGAAAGGAATAATGCTGCCAGCAGTTATTGTAGTGGCACGTTAAAATCCTACTGGGATGATGAGTCAGAAATCTTCAAATCTTGAGGAGAACATTAAAATTAAGGAGTGTTTTTTTCCTTTTGTTTTTCACGACACTCTGGATCAAATTTAACAGGAGAAACAGTAAAATCTAAAAGTGGCGTGAAGAAACGTGACCTGATCCACGCTCTTCAGATCTCAAGCAGCCGACACACACAGCTGAACATTTTCTGTTATTTATTTTAAAAAGATGCATTTTTGATCAAGATGTGGATGAAAAGTGTCGCTTGTGGCTTCAGAGTGAGCTATAATGCCGAAAACAACAAACAAAAGGAAACTATCTGAATATTAACCAAACTCACCTAATTGAAAGCAAAACAAAAACTTACCTCCCTAATTAAGAAAAACATGAAAAAACTAAGCAAACAGAAATGGCAGCTCCCTCCTATAAACTCACGGTGGCCGGTGGAGATGAGCTGAGGATGGATGGCAGGAAGTCCGTCACCGGCTTTTATATCCGTCACCTCCGGGAGGCCGCCAATCGGACGTCTCCGTTGCTTTCTGGGAACCAATCAGAGACAAGCACCTGCACCGCAGTCGTAACACGACCTCACAGCATTTAGCACAGCCGCACTTCATGTACTGGGAAATGTAATGGGAAAATCTTGATAAGAATTGTGTATTTTCAGGAAAGACAATAAGGAAGCTCCTAACTAGTTTTTATTACAAAACTTTTTTGGATCATCTGAAACATGACAGAAAATAAATCTTTATACTTTTTCCAGCTCTGTACATGTTAGGTGAAGACTACGGACTCTGCTGTTTGTGTCAGTGAAGACCCAGAGCTGAAGTCTGTCCTCTGGCCAAATAGGATGCAGGACCATTAGGCCGGCAGAGCGGGAACCATTTATTTGCCATCTTTCTTGCTCTGGCTGTATTATCTTCTGTGATGCTATTTGTCTGAGAGCAGCCAAGTCGCTGGTGTGACAGGATGGGGTAGAGATGAATGATGGGATCCGAGACATACTCGGTTTTGCTTCACTGACAAACTGGGGCAGGAGCTGGCGGGATGAGTCAAGGAGAAGGGAAAGAGCAGGGATGGAGGCAGGGCAAGGAATAAATGCACGCGGGACTGATTGCGGTGGCCAGCTAGCCAGAGGACACTATTTACAGCACCTGTTGGCTGTGAGTGATCAGAGCAGGAGGAGAGAGGTTAATGGTTTGTGTTACAGGATGAAGTGATTGGGAGTTAAAGCCAGACATAAAGAGAAAAATTACATTCGCACAAGAATGAGAAGGATATAGGTGGTTGAGGGTAATAAAGACAGTCAAAAGAAGAATGGGAAAAAAACAAGAAGCGCAAGGGACCCAGATAAAGACAGAGTAAGGGTGTGTGAGACGAATAAGAAGAAAAGGTCGCTGGTGAAGGGATGTGTGAGAAAAGAGACAGAGGAAATATATATTTGTCCCCTGATGGGAGTGTGTTAAGAGTCCATCTGAGGAAAAATGAGATCAGTAGCTGACTTAGTGATAGAGGAAGACTTTGCTGCCCTGCAGCTCACAAACTGACTCAATACCATCTCCCTCTGCGCTGCTGTGCTCACGCAACCTGCAGAACAATACTCTGTGTTTGTGTCTGCAAAGTGTTATTACTCAGACTCCTGCACAAGTTGAAATCTCCACCAAATGTTCAAGACAGTCTGTCCAACATCTCCTCCTCTGCACCATGAACAAGAAGCTCCTAATTGGATCCATAACTGACCCACTAAACACACGTCTACAATCAGCTGTGTAAAGGACTGGACAGCAGTGCTACTAGTGTGGGCATCTTGTACACATAAATAATTCATCAAACATTTTTAATGGTGTTAATGTTCTAGAAGCAGGAGAAATGTCAGGCTTGAAAAGGACCAAACTGAGCTCTTCTTGGGAGTTTCCGACAGTAAGCATGACGATGGGCACCGGGTCATGAATCGCTAATGATCACTGGTCCAAAGAGCAAAGGCTGGTCCATGTGTTTCAGCCCAACAGATTAGCTACTTAAACTGATAAAGACACCAATGTTCAAAGCTTAAAGATACTTTGTGTATCATAGTTTGTCTCAAAAGTCTTAAACAGTATTAAACTTGTGTATCTCAAGTTTAAAAAGAGGCATTATTTAATTTGTGCTAGCTTGATGCACAAGCTAGCAAGGAGTAGCTTGCTAGTCCTAGCAGCTTGTTACTGCTGACTTTAACCAGGAAAGGAAAAAATAATCTAAATCATGGATCATTCACTTTGCAACTTCCATGACCCAAAATATTGGGGTCATATTTGGTGTCAAATGTCAGATTTTATCCCATTTTTTTCCTGTTCAATTTCCTCCACAGTAACGACAGGCACCAAACCTTAGATTGTCGTCTAAAGTGATCAGCGAGTGAGTGAGTGATGTCTGAATCTAGTCCTCAAAGGTCCTCTGGGTTTTCGATGTTGCTCTGACTCAACATCTGAATCAGATAAATGGTTTATTATCAGGCCTCTGAAGAACTTGATGACTTAATGAGGAGGTAATTCAGCCAGTAATTTAGCGATATTGGAGGAAGAACACATCTATAACAGGAGACCAGCTCTTGACAACAGGAATTGGGTTTAGAGACTTGCAATGGCCCTAGATAGGTTACCATCCACTCGCACCTAACACAGATCAACTTAAATATGTTTTTACATGATAACAGGAAGTATGCACTGTGAAAACATACAAATATCACACAGAAAAATGCAGTTGGTGCAAGATCCCAGATCTATATCCACTGTTTTACCTGCCAAATGTATGCAAGTAGTCCTTAAAAATGTATTAGCAGCTTAGCCAGGACTGGAGGATATTGTTGCAGCCTCTGAACCTACTAAACAAGTAAGTCCGCTTAACACACACTTCCATTACAGCATAACACAACAATGCTCCTCCCTGGCCGGTGCCGAGTGTGCCAGAGGGGAACGAGGCGAGGGAGGAGAGGACGGAGAGCCATAAGGGAGGCAGATTAGAGAGCCTACAGGCCTCTGGGGAGGAGACAGAAGAATAAAAGGAGGAAGATGAAACATGTAAGGAGTGCAGAGGAGGAGGTAGCTGTTGGTTAATAGCATCTGACTGAGATTACACTGCCGCTGGGTTTACCTGATTACAGCTCAGAGCTGGAGGACGATTCAAAAAAGCAAAGAAAAACAAACTTGCACACACACTGACAGCACAGGAATCCACGGGGAAGGCGCGGCGAAGCAGCAGCTGCAACTGCCTGGACGGATGCAGACATCATAGGGGAGTGTTCGGGATTAAATAAGGCAGTGGTTCTGAAACAGCATGTTCAAATATCCTAAGATCATTAATCACAGGTCCAAGGCTCAGAACTATAATGATAAACAAATCCTTTTTATTGAATTTGCTGACAACTTCCAAGTAAAATGAATAACAAAGCAGATGAGGTAAAACTTAAACATTACCACAGGCGGTTCTAATATACAGTATAACAACCAAGTGTGAAAAATGATGCTGTCTGTCACCAATAATTCTGCTTTTTGTACTTTATGCTTGTTTCAGAGTTCAATGTTTCTGAAATGGTTTTATGGGACAAACATCACAAATGATCTTTGGTCATGAGATGGACTTTTATTTTAAATCTTCCTCAAAGCAAGGTAACGTTACGGGTTGTGTATATGGTAAGGCAGCGGCTGTCCAACCAGGTCTGGTAAAGAAGAATGTGTTTAATAAATGGACGAGAACTGATCAATGTCCCAGTGTTAGTGAGGTTAGGAGCATTTGATTGTGCTGCTAATGTCACAACACAACCCATAAACCAAACTCTGCTTGGTAATTATTTATGACTGGTGTTTAAGGCTGAGGCCTTTCTGTCCGTCTGAGGGAGATGAGCTTCATTGTACAGTCATCTATTCATGCATTCGCTCATTTCTGTACAATGTAATTTCAGCTTATTTTTTTAGAATATTTAAAATAAAATTAAAATACGTAGGCGTAACGCAATTTGACACTACTGGTTGATGTTTGCAAAGCAACCAAACCAGGAGAGGCATTTATTTTCCTTAATGCTGATTGGCAGGAACCCCAATCTAAAACATTTTGGAAGATTTTAGAATATATTAAAGTAAAATATTGTAAAATAAAATTATGTTTTAAGATATATTCTAAAATATTCTTTTAGAATATTTCTTTGTCTAAAAGAAGAAATATGGAAGAATATAGATGTTAAATTGCTAAGTGCTAAGGCATTTTTTACTGTGCGTATTAATGCATATTTAGGTATATTTGTTGCTTGAGCTGTTAAAATAGGCAAATTTAAGTGTTTCTTACAGAAAATCTCTAGTATTTGTGAATTTTATTTAGACAGATTGAGAATAAATAACACATGACCAACTTCTACAATCACATTGTATTGGAAAACAGGGCGTGGTCAGAGTAAAAATTAACTTAATGTTCAGTGGGACTGGTACTTTGAGAAATAAGGTGTTCCTCCTCTTCAGGCCTCTCTGGCTCCAGAGCAATTAGTGATTGTTTCACGTAACGCATAGTGTCTCCTCGCTCAAGCTTTCCTCTTGATCTATGTTTCATGCGTTTGACTGGGGCACATGAGACTCAGCCAGCAGTCGAGTCGCAGAAAAATCCAGGCCTTACACGGCGACGAGGAGAAGTTAATTAATCACCAGAGTCTCTGTTTCCTGTTACCTCGTAATCTTGACCATAAAAGAAGTGAACTAGATCTGCTAATGGATATAATAAACAAAAACAGTTAGATTTCCAACAGGGTTTAAATAAATGACCAGCTCTGTCACATTTCTTTCTTGGCTACTATTGATCTCTGGGCTTTCAGGGTGTTTTCCAGACAAAGCGCAGCCATCTGAGGATTTCGTCTTCTTCATTTTCAGAGAAACGGGGATAAATAGTTCTAAAGAGTTTCTCATATTTTATTAGTAAGCTCCAGTCCTACTTTCAGCTGTTCCATTTCCTCTAAATGCCTTACTGATGAACAAAAACACATCATCATGCATTGTGAATCAATCCCCCTGTTAGTAATCATCTTGGGTTGGGTCCTTTATTAGGGTTATCACTTTTTTTTTTTTTTTGCCCACCACATCTTGAGAGAAAAAAGGAATTTGAGCTCCTCGCCCAAGAGAGACAGTGCAGAGTCGATTAGTCATTTTCTGTGAACATCATTTGTATTAATAACAAGTGGGATTGCGCCTACAGCTGTGCCTCAGCTCATGTCCCTGTGATGAATGCTTTATTGGTTTGGGTCCAATATTTCTTGAATATTATTATTAGTGTACGTGTTTTATATTGATTTCCTGCAGTCGTGGGTTTCATTGCTTATGGCAGCTCTTTTTGATCCATACAGAAGTGAAGGGAAATAATTTAGTGCTGAAAGAAGTTAACACGGTTACGTTCACATGAGCACAATATGTTGCTGTAGGGCCTTTTAGTGGTGACACGCCGCAGTGAGAAACAGCAGCAGTCCAAAACATCAATACACAAACTTGTTTCCGTCTGCATCCACTTCAGTCTGTGAAATTGCTACACGGCCTACGGGAATCCTTCAGTGGGGTCCCCGCAGAGCCGCAGCTGGACGTGGACGTGAGTCTGAGAGGGAGGCAGATGCACTATGCAAAGAGAAAGTGGGAGGTGGAGGGGAGTCAGTCAAAAGTTGGGAAATGTGGCCTCTGAATAATCAACGCCCAAATCAATTTGTTCAACGTCCAAGAGAAGCGGGTGGACTACAGAGGAATGTGTTGAGTGGGCGGTCGCTCGGTGCGTCCAAGTCCATATCTCAGACAAACACGCAACAGCCAGCGAGGCTGTCGGAGTGTGGAGAGAGATGGCCAGGAGGGATGGGACCGAGCAGAGGGGCCCACTCACACAAACACAGCTTTACTTGAAGCTTCTCTTATTCCACAAATGTTTAGATAGACTGCATGCAAACAAATTTACATTTTTTTAATCAAAGAGTTTTCTGGATCCTTTCAGAATTTCTTCATTTTTATCAGTTGCTACTTATTTAACTTAGCAGTATGAAAAAAGCTGCCATATGATTTCCAAAAACAGACCATGCAACCTGGATTTGCCTAAAGGAAGCATAAACATCTTCAATTGTTTAATGCGTAAAAGCCGGAATATATAACTTTTATTTAGAAATATGTTCCTTTCGTTCTTGTTAAAACTATTCGTACGTCGTGACAGACTGGTATGAGACAGGAAATCCATGAGAAACAGTCAAATTCCTCCTCCACCTCCTTTCAGTGTAAACTGAAGAAATGCACAGCTCCCAGTCAAAAACAACCAATCAGAGCCATGTGGAGTGTCTCAACGCTGTCAATCATCCTCATGTGCACACTGCCAAATGTGCAAATGGCGGAGAAACAACTTACTGTTACGGCTTATTGCTGTGAGGCAGAAGCTGCAGCATAGCAGAGAACAAAGAGAAGGGCGTGAGCAACATGTACACAAGTTTGATCGACAGCACTGAGATCCTCCTCCTGGCTGTGATTTTTTGTGTTTTTCTGCAGTTGCCTTTGGGAGAAGGCAGAGGAGCTATAATTTATTTAATTTTTTTTTATTGGTATTCTGTGCTTTAACTTTTCCAAAACAAATTATTCATTTAATCACCACAAAGCGTTGCTATTAGTCCTATTTTGTCATTAAAAAAATTAAAACCTGCCAGGAAAAATTCCCTGGATTCAGTGGAACATGTTTCCAGAGATCTGGCCTGCAGGCAGCAGCTGGCCCGCTGCACCCTGCTCGACAAAGGCAGTCATTTAATGACCCCTCCTCTTGGCATTTTGATTTTAACACACCATTCTTCTCCTCACCCTTTTCAATGTTTCTTTTAGAATCCAACAAATTTTTCTTCACTTTCATTTAAATTCTTATGTTGTCCTATTTCCCAGAACACAACAGATTTCAATTTTCTCTTCGTTATTAATATTTTTTGTTAGAGTTGGTCTAACATGGGAGGAAGATACAAGATGTGCAAACCATTTTTTCTCGCATTTCTACTAAATTAAATGAAGGGGCCTGGTTTTGTTGAATCCTCTGAAAATGAAAGATTTATGAGAATAAAACCACCACTTAACGATAGATGAAAAATCTTATTACCATCAAAGAAAACTAATAGCTAACAAATCACAGAAAAACAAATAATGTGAAGCCATGAAGGAACACCTGAGGGGGATTTAGACCCAACAAAGATTCAGAAAAATTGTGGCTGAAAAACTAGCGTTGTTTATTATTAGAGGATGTGTTATTGTTCTGCAGGCGATGGCAAGGCAAAGGTAAAAGACAGTAATGAAAATGTGGGAGAGGCTGGCAGAGAAGACTGGGGGGCGAAGAAAGAAAAGAGAAAACAAACTGAACCCAGACAGAGAGAAACGAGAGAGTAAAGAAGAGAAGAAGTGTGAGTGGCAGGTGACTGTGCAGGACTATCTGGGCTCAGACCGTTCAGATCCCCTGACATTTACAGAGTGGCCGATCGCTCTTTGCCATCCTCCTCTTGAAAAGTTCAAACGCACAAAGATCCACAGAGGAAAATGTTACGCTGTGTGGATTAATGCTCTCTCTCTCTCTCTTTTTCTCTCTCTCATCCCTCCATATTGTGTGTGCTGCAACTGTCACTCTGTACTTTTTCACGTTGGACTGGTTTAGTTTTGTCTCACAGCTTTGTTTGAATTTTAAACAACAAATCAGTTCCTGCAGTTGAAACTAAATGGAAAAACTCCTGTGTCTAGTGACCTGGAGGGCTGACAAGTCAGGAGAGCAAGGTTACAGTCTTTAAGGCTCTACAGCTCTAATTTCTATACTTTTTAAAAATATTTCTGCTTTCTATGGTATAGTAATAGTAATATGCTCGATCAGAGGATGCCAAAGTTCAAACCATCCTCCAACTTTTAGATGCTTTCCTTCTCCAGCTCGCCTGAATCAAATGCATGGCTTGTTGTCAGGCCTTCATTCTGTTTCATCTTTGCTGTAGCTGCTAACTCACATCTGACCAAAAACATCAAAATCAGGTTACAAAAAATGGATTTTTATGACTTTTGAGCCTCCAGATTATATTTGTAAGTTAAAGCAAAAAGAAGCATTTTGTCTAGACGAGAATCATGGATGTTAGGTCCCACAAAGGCTGTGCAGAAATACTGAACTCTTCCTGTGCCGACTCATACAGCAGCCATTATGTTCTCACCTTAAAGGGAAAATGATCCAGAGACGAAAGTTTTGTCTCTGGAAAAGGCAGGACATATTGTTTGTTGTTAAACGACACCAGACTGGGCTGCACTGAGTTGAATTTTAAGATGCAGATCTTAAAGTCGGGGTGTGCCACTCATACACATCACTGCAAGTGACATTCTAGAAAAAGTATAGAAGAATGGCCATGCAGTTCAGGCCTTATTAAAGACTGAACTGACCATTATTTCTTTGGAGCATGTTTGATAGATGCACCGCAGTGTTGATCATACAGATAATTTCACATGGTCTGCAGGAAACCCAGCTTGATCCAGTAGAGACTAAATAAACTCAAGACTAGATTTACGCTATGCATAAAGGTAAAATGTTATTGGTAAAAAAAAAAATCACAGTACAATGTATTGTAAAAACAAGAATAACAAAACAAAATTTGAATAGCAAATTTGAAAGCCTATTTTCATTTCACAAATAAACTGAAAGTTTATGTTAAGTATTAACCAGGAGAGAAACCTTTGATAGCACCTCATTGAAATAACAACTCAAGAATAAATTCCACCTCCTTTCTCTGATTATCGGGCAGCTTTGGTGCTTGAACTGCGACCACCTCAGATGCACCAAAGAGAATCTTTCTGCAGAGATGATGGTGGGCCTGCCCTGTTCGTCACCTCTTAATCAGTCTGTTGGCACTGGCTGCCCAGAATTGGATCAACCTTTGCGACCCGTGCTTCTGCGCTGCTTCCAGAGGTCAGTCTCACATCTCTGCACCGTCTTTGAGGCAGCTGCAGGCTCTCCTGTATGAAATCTAATTTCTTCCTTTTCCTTTTGTTTTTATCTCTTGCTGGTTTCTTTTATTAACCCAGACGTGATCTTTCACAGCTCATACTTGAATTACTGGAGCTTCACCATTCTCCCCTCTTTCTGGGCTCTGCCAGAGTTTTGAATTTCACATTTTAGTCACATTTAGACATCATTTACAGTCTGACAGTCAATATTAGTGAGACCTATATTTTTGACGCCTGATTGAGAAACAAGCTGTTCTTTTGAGCATAGGTACAGAGCGCTTGCGAGCAGAGTTACCTTGATTAGATTCGATTGCAGGACAGCTGCAGTGTAAACAACACTGATTGCGCATTGTCTGCAGGAACTCTTACTTAGTGTCCAAGATTAGGGTCTGTGTCTCTGTCCGAGAGCTGTAAACAATGATAATCAAGAAATGGAATAAATAAACCAAACAGCTGCAAAGTTTTTCTAAGATGATTATAGATCCTGACTTTAATAGAGTATCAGGCCACCTTTGATTACAGCACACATCCAGTAGTTCAAGAAAACAACATTTAACATTTCTAAACATAGATTTTTCAATTTGAACCAATGGTGCAAAGTCTGAACCTCTTTATAAGGTTTTATTCAGGTCAATCCTAATTCCATAATTAAACTCTGCAGTGTCCATTCTTTCTCTAAGAATGACGTTTAATGCAATTTCAACTGTACTTTTTCTAGCCGAAAGCAATTAGTTGTAGCATTTGCTTAAATTAGCCTTACATTTAAGCGACTGTGGAGGTGCGTTTATGGGCTGCTGGAAGGTGACAGCTAAATTGAGCAAAGTCTCTCTTTCAAAGTGTCTCTTGCACATTTCTTCATACTTCCATAAAGTACAGAAACAAGTAACATGAGCGTCAATCTCCACAGATTGACCTGCAGCCATCAACAATGAGTATTATTTGCCACCACACACACACATGAATACTCTTCCTTTATTTCCAGCTTGGAGCCATATCCAATATCTGGCCTGACTGGGTTGTCCTGAATCATCCCCTCAGGTATGTAAGCTCTTCATTAAAGCCGTGGCAATCAGAGAGGCAGAAAGTACAGCTCCTCGTAAAGAGAATGGATCACTTCCCCATCTTCCGCAGTAAGCTGTTTGCAAGAGTAGACACCCTCCTCCATTTTCATTAGTGACCTGACTACTATATATTCTCCATATAATTGAGGTTGAAACCTTCTGCTCTGTAATGGGTCTTTCCATAACAATCTTTTAAAAGTGAAAGCCTGCCATCCTTGGGTGATGTGAGATATGAGTTTGGGTTGGGTGTGTGTGTGTTGTTATCAGGAAAATCACTTGTAGTCATTTTCTTTTTAAGCCACTTTTCAAAGGCAGCTTGATGTAAACAACGTTTTTTTCCCCACTGTCTGAGACACAATATGTGAAAAATAAAAGACGGAAATGAATAATCAAATCTCAGTACCTCTAACTTGCACACAAGTCCTGCTTTAAGTCCTGGACTTTAAATGGAGGTTTGATCTTTTTCGTGTATAGCTGATGAATTTTGATTAGTGCAATTTGACAAATTGAGCCTTTTCTTGTGAAATCTGTTTTCATGCACACAAGTTGAAACATTTTCCAGACACTGCTTAATTTGCTTCTTTTATGTTGCTTTTAATGTTTCTCCCTTTAAAGATGTTTTATGCCTGCTGTTGTTTTATGATAAGAAGTTTGTGCAAGAAGGAGATTACAATGTTTACGACTATTTTATGAACAACAAGCCGCTTTATAGACCTAAATGAAAGCAAAAATTGCAAGGTTTCTTCAGGTGAGCAGGTGTTGATTTATTAATGCACAATCTCACAAAAGTATTCATTCCCTTTTATTACATTTCAACCACAACATTCACAGAATTTTATTTAGTTTGAGAGACTAATAGCTACAAGGCGGGATGCAAAATGGATAAATGGAGGATAATAGACTGACAAAAAGTCATGCATATGAGTTCAGTGGATTTGAATTTCAATTAACCTCCATTTCTTTGGTTCCTCTAAAACAAATTCAGTGCAAACAGTTGCATTCAGAGGTCACCAATTTGGCAGAGCACTCTTCAGTCCGTTATCCTAAAGAGGACGTCTTGTGATTACTAGAACAAGTTAGGATAAGTCTATGGGCAACGCAGAACAAGTTAATAATTTGTTGCATGTAATTTCAGTCTGGTCAGTTCTGCCTATCCTTTCAGAATGAGCTGCTTTAGATTCTCTTGTCACTTTAGATCCAAATAAGCTGCGGCTTGGATTTGCAAGTCTTTTTTCCAAGATATATGTTTATGTATAGTGACGTAGGGGAGCTGAAAAGAAATGCACACCACACTTTTCAGATTTTCCTCTGTGAAACATTTTCATAAACCAAAGCCCAGTTATGAGTTATTTCACATAAATACATTTATGGTTGCAGTTTCACACAAAGTGAAAGGGTTTAAAGGATAGTAAAGTTATATTTTATTTCATGTTTAGTTGTAAACAAGCAGCAAGTTCAATCTGCAGATCTTAAATGCACGTTTTCCCATCGACTCAGTCAGATCTCTCATCTCAAACGACAACATCTGAGGAAAACTCTGATGAAAGGGAACTTGAGTTATAAGGAGAAGTCAAGACGGTCAATGTTAAAAGGAGCTCAAACAGTTAAGAAAATGAAGACGTCTGCATTGAAAAAAATAAATAAAATTTGCACCTTCCTGCCTATTCGCCTATCAGCTCGCACCATCAAACCCACTTCCAGCCAGGAGAGTGGGGCTACCCGTTAGTCTGGGTGATTTGTGGTCATGTATAAATTGGAAGCTGCAGTCTGAGTCAAAGCAGAGCCATAAATAGAGGAAAGGAGACGACGACAGCGCCCTGACAGATTCCAACAGAATTGATGGAAAGCAGTCTCATGCAGATGAGGAAGACTTTCTTGATAACTGTGGTGAAAACGCATCTCCCTGCCGGCTCTCGGAGCCAAAGAGGCCAACGCAATGCTTCTGCAGAAAGACTGAGATGCTCAAGATTTTCACAGAAAGTCGTTTACTTCATTTGCTGTTTCATAAGGTGTTTCAAAAAGTGTTTCTCAAAAGAGTCTTCAGCTATTTTTTCAATGTGGGTATTCACTGTATCATTTATCATCACGATTAACCATTATCATGATGAATTAGTAGTAAATATAAAAACAGAACTCAAAACATATTTTAGTCCATATTGGCCAACAGTGTGCTCATGATTGACAGCTCTAAGCCCCGCCTCCTGGCTCTGATTGGTCGAGAGAAAGCAGAAAAGCTCAGGTTTTTCACCGTTTCATATCATATCATCACGACATAGAAACATTCTCAACAAATATGAAAAGTTACATACTGCAATTATAAGAATAGGCACACGTGGGTTATGCAGTATGTTGAGTGGCCTAGTCAAAGTGTGGACCTAAATACAGCAAATTGTGCCCCAGCGATATAAAACTGTCATTGCCAGTTCTTCTGGTTTTGCTCCTGGTACACAGATCTTTACTTTTCTTTGCAGCTGTTCCTCTGTGTTTTTATGTGATTGCTATAGCAGCTTTAATATCCCTTCTGGAATCAATAATGTTTTATTCTAATTGAATCATGTTGTTTACAGCAATTACTTTGGGGGCAATATATCTGAGAAAATATCTACCCAGAATTGTTATTTATGAGTTTTTGGTCAACTGCATCATTCATAGTCTCTGCAGCCGAAACGCAGATGGTTCGGATGTGAATCCTTAGAAAGCTACTAGGAAACTCCAGAGATTTTAGTCAGCTCCAGTTAGAGCTGCATATTTAATGCGTCTCAGGTTGTTGAGTCAGGGTTTGAAAGAAATACTGTTTGACAGAGCTAAAAATGAAAAGAAAATGTAATGAAATTTTGTTTAAGCCTGAGCAGCAACAAGTTGGGAGTCAAAAAAAAAACTTGTATTTTGAAGAAATCTTGACGTTCATTACTGCAGATGAAAATCTCAATGTTTTTCTAAACAAATCTATGAATTAATTCATGAAAGTCCAGTTGGTTGTTGCTCTTTCTGGCGTCTGGATCTGTTCACACTCAGGCGAAAAAATGGAAAATAGATGTCACCCAGGAAAAAGTTGAACACGTGAAATGCTGACTCAGTCCAGGGTTCATCAGGTCATTCTCACTCCTGTGCAACATACTATCAGTGCCTGCCTTAATTTAATGCGCACATGTGAATTCATTACTCTCCCATGTGTGCATCTAAAATGTATGAATTCATAGCGTGCATGATATTGTGTGTATAAGGTCCCTGGGTTGAGTGTGCATGTACTGTGATGTGATAATGCATCAACATCTGACATCTGTGTCAGCTTGGTGTGTGTGCGTGTGCGTGCGTGTGTGTGTGTGTGTGTACAAGAGGAGCTGCACAACCCAGCCCACCAGAGGACCATTACAGTGAGAGTGTTTGAGAGAATAATAAATTTGAGCTGGGCGGAGAGAAGAGAGGCTGCGACCACCAATCGATCCCTCTGCTGTTTCTCAAATGAAGAGGGAGGGATGAGCATGAGAGACGGAGAGAAAGACAGACGGAGACAGAGATTCTGGGGTCGCTGAAGCAGGCGGTGGAAAGTTTCAGTTATGAAAGAACTGAGAGTGGAGAACAAGGATGGCGTGATTTGCAGAGTGAGACAGGAGGAGACAGGAAGACGGTGCAGCAGGGTAGAGGGGAAGTGAGTGGAGTGAAAGACGGCCAAACGATCAGTCCAATTAAGAGCCGTCCCTGTGGAGGCAACTGTCCCTGTTCTCTGCTGCCAACGCTGCACAGCTTCGGCTTCCAAGGACATTGTTTTCCACATGCGTCTCAAATCGCACAAACCTCATTGCAAATTCATTAATTTATTTCTTTTTTTTTTTACATTAGTGCACATGAATTCATCAGGGCTCAGATGACACCTTAAGAGGCTCGCCCAGGAAACAGACGGTTTTTCATGTACACCTATGATCGTGCATTTCTCATGAGGCGCGCAGCCTCGGGGGTGTGGGGTTTGGGGACGAAGTGGTGCCAAAGATGGCTGGCGCCACCAGCTACTGGTCCCAGGGTGCTGACGCGTGCCAGAGGCTAATACACTCATCTCTGCTCTGCCCACCCACCAGCTGCAGCTGAGGGGAGGCATGAACACTTGCCTGCAGTAAACTACACACACACACACCTATACACACATGCAGGCGCAGGGACTGCACAGATGTTGCATACCCATGCTTATTTACCTGAGCTTTTGGTGATGCTAAGCCTCCACACACCACTCTAACATTTTTTGAATTTGTTTTCTCAATAAAACCAGATATTTACACACACTGTCTAAAAAAAGAAAAAGCCTTTTTTTCCCCTTGCTGTCTTATATTAGAGTAAACTGAAATTTTTCAGTTTTGGATGATGATTAAAACTTTTTCCTATGAACAATTTGATTTAATAAATCCAGAAGTTTGCATACATTTCCTGATTGAGTGAACTTTTGGTCAAAAGTAGAGGATCTTTCAACAACAGTTTGCTCCCATTTTGGCTCAAACCTGCAGGAACTGGATCAGATTTTTTCCTAAACACACTTTTAGTTGTGAAACTTTGTTAGTAATTTGGTGTCTATTTGGAAGACCCATTTGTACCTAAGCTTTAAAGTCAATTTTACATAACACTGTCTCCATAAAATTCCTCCTGATGCTTTGAGAAGTTGCATTAATAGATCCACAAAATATCCTCAAAACGCCTGTTTCAGTTCTTTGGATCTGAATTTGTTTGCAAACTTTGATCGTTTTTTTTTTTTTCCTGGTGATTTTAGGATGGTTTCTTTCTCTCTTGTCATTTCTGAACTGAACTGAGGTCTGTCTTACCTCTGCCACCAACGTTTGAGCTTTACTTCTGGGGTTGACTCTCACACTTTGCACCAAAACACATTAATCTACAACACAGAACTCCTTCCTGATGGCAGGATGGTCAGACATTTCTCATAATGTCACACATGGAGGCAATGTTTCTGAAGTGATGGATGAGCAATCATGAGTTTAGGGTAAGTTATCTAAAATGTTCTCTCTAATATTAATATTAATATTAATCCTAGCTGATCTAAAACAGGAGAATTCAATCTGATTTAATTTCAGACAGTAGAAAATAAAAAGTTCTGTGTTTATGCCATATTTATTCTTTCGACTTTAAATGGCAAACAAATCTAGCATGTTACTGAAGTGAAAAAAGGCATTACCTGGGCGGAATAAATTAGACTTCGGAGCTGTTGGAAAACAGCAGCATAACAAACAAAGGAAGAGGAAATGAGGTTGCCAATTCTGAACACAATCACAAAGAAGCCATGAACAAAATGAGTCAACAAACTCAGAAACAAAACCACTGAAGGTGCATAATTGGATGGAGAAACGTCTGAGAATTGTTTTTTTTTTTTTTTTTGTTATTATTATTATTTAGCCGCAAAAACAATTCTGCCAGCATTTGCAGTTTTTTTCCAGACGTGACATGAAAGTCAGGCTTTTCCACTGCAAGAAAACAAGAAAAAAGAAAACTTTTCTCCAAAGGCTCAGAACCTTTGAGTAAAACCATTTTTTAAAAACTGAGCCAGGATCAATCCTACACATTTTTAATTATTTTATTTTGTAATAGATCATTTGCAAAGAAAATCTAAAACTGAGGCAAATTATTTGTCATCACAGCTTCTTCTAATCTTCATCTCTTCAAACAAACTAGTGTCAGCAATACATTGACTTATGCAAAACTAACTTAAAATAAAAATATATTTATTTTAATATCAAAGTTTTGCCAGTTTCATGCTCAACATAATTTACAGCATTTATTTTTATTTATTTTTATTTGTAGCTTTCTTACAGGTTGTGGGGAAAAGAATGTACTTATGATTGCAAAGTCAAGAATTATTTAAATATAACCTCAAATTCTCAAAATCCACACAAATTGTACATTGCTGTACTTTACTGAAAATAAAACAAGACAAAGCAAAATGTCAGTCAGTAATCAGCATAGAGAATAAACTGTACAAATAATTTACTTTTTACTTTTTCATGTTGATTAAAATGAAAAACTGCTCAATCAGGCAGCCTGACCATCATTATAATCATTATCAACCATTTCCAAGCAATTTGAAATCCATCAATTAATAGAGACAAAAAATATTCACGTGCCGGAAACAATTTAGAGTCAAATAAATTCACAGCAAACAAATTCCCTCCATGATCAGACCATGCCCTGAAAAACAAAGAGCCTGCAGGTTTAAATAGCTAAAGTTAAACTATATATTTTCTTATAAGCAAGTCTGAACTGGCTCCTTTGTTTGGTATTTCTTCCTTTTCTTGCTAGAAAAAGAAAAACTCTTTTTAAATAAAGTATGGCATTATGACTTCAGTTTACATATTTAAATGTAAATTAACTGAGTTTATTTCTATGTAGCACCAATTCATAACGACTGTCATTTAAAGGTATTCAAGTTTTACAGTATCTATTGTCTTTATGTCATACACAAACAATGATATCAATAAATACAAGCCAGTGGTACAGAGAGATGTTGCAGTTCTATCATAGTTGTAATAAAATGTAATCAAATTCAGTTTATGATGCCAAAAGGTTTCTAAAAAGGAAAACTTAATGAGTTGCATTAACTCTTCAGCAAACATGAGGCAATAATACTGGAAAATGACAGGAAGAAACCTCCAGAAAAACAACAATGAAACAAAACAAAAAATAAATAGAGCACGACATTCCTACCAATTAGTGATACGCCAAGCGATAATGAAACTCTTCTGTTTGTTAAATTACAGTCATGTGACACATCATGAATGGCTCTATCAGGACTGTGACGCATTGCTGCTCAGAACACTTTGAGATTTTTGCTTAAATTTATTTTCAGGTGTTGCTCTCTTTCCTGGAACTTGTGTCTGAGTTTATACATGTGAAATCCTCTGAGACAAATTTGCTTCACATACCTCAATTAAAATGTTTAATTTAAAGGATCTCAGTGGATGAAAGAAAGCAGAATCATATCGAAAGTGATTTGTTGAAAAACTGAAGGAACACAGAGAGAGGAAGACAGTAAGAAAGCAGGAGGCCTAATTACTGGGAGGCCTACTGGTCCCACTGTTCCCACTACTGCAGTGGGAACAGGTAAGCGAGATAGACTGAATGTAGAAAAGCTGTGTGGAAGTTTAAACCGACGGAACTGAGAGGCCAAAACAGGAACACAAAGATTAGACAAACAAGAACGAGGCTGAACATGACCTAAAACCAAAGCAACAAGAAATACAAGGACATGATAATAAAAGCAAAAATAATGAAGAAACTGGTGCTACAGGAAAAACAAGGAATAAACAGAACCAGAACCAGAACAACCAGATTCAGAAAACAAAAACAAAAACAAATCAATCATAAAATCCGATCTCATAAAACCAAAAAGTACAGAATAAAACCACAAAATCAGCACAAAGCTTCTCAACTCATGTCAAACAATCTCACTGCAAATCAGGCAGCTGTTAACTCTCCTACATTTGTCACAGAAAGGCAAATGTAGGAGAGTTTTCTTCTGTTTTCTTAAATTTGAATAATGAGAGAAAAGCAAAACTGAATATGAGTGTCAGGTGCGCTGAGGGATGACGTCAGTGTTTTACCTCAGTCAGTTGAGTTGCACACTGTCTGCAGATTGTAGATATTCCTTCAACTGCTTCCTTTAACAGTCTTAACAGAAATGTTTGGATAACTGGTCACTTAATGGCTAAACATTTGCGAAACTGCATACTTTTGTATGCATCGGCATCAGTATCACTGATACTGACGCTTATTATTTAAACCTGATATGTCATTAAACTCCTGATCTTTAGGCAGTTTTGTGGTTTTTTCTTTGGATTATTCTGTTAAAGCTTTGGATAAAATTTAGATAAAGTTCAGAGACGTCCACTAAATAATTTGCATGATGAACAGAAACAGTATAAAAACCCATTTCTGTGTGCATTGCTTTCTTTGCAATCCTCACACTTCAACAATTCAAACAGTTTCTCCAGAGCAAGCAGGTTTCAGAGGTTTGAGCATCTCTTAAAGAAGCTTTGTAAATGACAAGGCCTCTGACTACATTGGACTGAGCCACTATAAAGCTACAGTGGAATTAGAGGGATGCAACATGTTGACATAAGGGAAAAAACTGACATCCTCCAATAATTTTCTTTCTCGTTCCACAGAAAAGCGAGAGACAGAAGCAAATAGAAGAGCATAATAGAGGTCAAGGCAGATGTCCCCCTGTGACAGTTTTTACCCCCAGACGCCTCTCAGACAAACACATTAATGCACACGCTTGCATTGCAAACATGTGAGAGCGCACACGCATGCAGGCAGAAGCGAGGCGGACACGCTGAATAAGAGCAACTGATCGGAGCCGGAGAAAAACACAGCGAGGAAGAAGACGGGCACACAAAGCGCTGAATGAGCCTAAAAAAACACGAGTGGGGATTAAGGGAAATGGAGAATGAAAGTGAAAGACTTAGAAAGTGAGAGGCTGAAAAGAGAAGCAGTCGGGTTTTTAGCATGTGACAAAGGCAGAAAGACCCTGCTATAAATTTTCAGGGCTGCTTTAGATGTAATCTGGGCTTGAATGCAAACACACCACCCAACTCTGAGCAGGGCTGTTGTGTGTGTGTGTGTGTGTGTGTGTGTGTGGGGGTGTGTGTGTGTGTGTGTGTGTGTGTGTGTGTGTGTGTGTGTGTGTGTGTGTGTGTGTGTGTGTGTGTGTGTGTGCGGGGGGGGGCTGAAGGATTGGTTACCAGGGAGATTCTGACATATTGGACCCCACTCTCTGCTGCCCTCACTTTAGCCTTGAAAACGCTCAGTGGTGGCTCCGCTAATTTACAGTCATCCTCTCTTCTTCTTTCCTTCCTCTCTCTCCTTTTGTCTCCTGTCGCAATCTACGTCCAAGAATCTTTTGATCCAATTCAGGCTGCGTTCACACAGCAGGAAAACGCAGCCCAAATCTGCTTCGACTGACAATATTCAACTTATATCCAACTTTGGGACTGATTCAGATTCGTTTTCAAAGCGTCTGCAGTCTAAATGATCATGTCACATTTTATTGGACTTTTATATCAGGCATGACACGAGTCATAATTCTGCACCAGAAGAAGCCAGATGTGAAACTCAGAACACAAACAATGGCGGAAAATTATGATTATGACCTTATGAGAGACGTTTGTGTCACTGAAACTCATCGCATTACATCAGATCACATTACCCCAACACTATTAGTTATGGAATATTTTTATTAGCTTCCTTCATCTTATGATCTTCTGCTGCAACTACAAAGAAGTATTTTGGTGCAAATATCTTAGTACACTTGAAATAAGACAAACTATCTTTTCAGCAAGATATAAGAGCTTATTGTACGTCATTCATTCATTAACACTGATTGAAAAGTGTTAGTTTCACATGCAGATTATGTCAATTATAACAAAACATTGTTCCCACATTATGAGTAAAATAATCTGCTAGTGGAATGAATACTTCTTCACCAGCATTGAGGAATTATTGACTTAAAACAAGCTCTTATATCTTGCTAAGAAGTTACTTGTAAGTTAGTTTCATCCTATTTCAAGAGTAATAAAATATTTTCTACACAACTTAAACTAAGATCTTATGTTTTACGTAAGATAAAAACAATCATCCATTATTATTTCTGTAAACAATTTGACATTGACGCATGTGGGGAGCTTTGGAGACATAAACTGTTCACGAGGAAGTCTGATTGCAGTTGGGTTTAATTAGTGATATGAAAAAAAAATCAGATTTCAGCAAAACAAAAAAAAAAATCTGAATCGAGCACCAAGACCTGCTCAATGTCGCCTGAGATCGACAAGCGAGTCCAACTATTGTATTTTCGCAAAATTCCCTAACTTTCCTTTGACTCTCTCATCAGCAGTTATGGTGGGGACTTGTTGTTCACATCTGGTGACAACCAAACAGGGCCCAGTTGTAATTAGTGGGGAATTCTAATGAGCTTATCAGGTCAAAAGCAGCTTAGTCCTCCAGGACCCTAGCAGGGTGGAAATTAGCCTCGCTGCAGCTCAGACAAAACATACACATGCCGCTTGCACATTACACAAGGACGCATTGTGCATACTGATACCAGCTCGATTCATTAGCAAACACTCACAGAAAACTTCAGCCTCACACTCTCCTCTCATAAAGGGATTAGCTTGCTTTACATCCCTCAGTTAACAAAAAAAGTTAATTATTAATCTGAATCGTGAAAAAAGGATTCAGAAAAGGCAGCAGTCTGGATGTGAAAGGCTGTCATCGAGGCTGAAAAAGTCATTTCACAACTAAACAGATGGAGGCAGCTAGAAAAATAAAACAAGAACAAAGCAGGGTGCTGTGAAAAGCATTCAAATCCCGTTAGACGTTTCGCATTTTGCCATGTTAAACCTACAAACTTCATTGTATTTTATTGGGATTTTATGTGACAGGCCAACACAAAGTAGCTTACACGTCTCTGAGACCCTTTAACGCAGCAAGTTTTGTCTGGCATTTGATTGCAAGTTGATTCGACTATAAGAACCGCTAACTGCAAACCCAGCAAAGCACCGAAACCAACTGGCCAGGCAAGGAGAGCTGAGAAGAAACGACAATAAGAACATGAAGCAAACATGAAGCAAACATGAAGAAAATAATTTCTCCAGATGAGACGAAAACCAAACTTTTTAGCTCATTTGGCTAATAATACTTATTTGGTTAACACAATAACTAACTAACGTTTGTGGCCAGCTTTGTGGAAATATGAACGCTTTGGGAAAGTTTCTGAGTTTTATTCCCCTCTCACCTCCTCATACTTTGCATTTTTCTGCACTTATCTTAAGTAGTTATCTCCACACTTTGTTCTGGGACATTTGCTGCATATTACGCAAAGACCAGAAAGACCAGAAACGGTATGTGCCTTTAAGAAGCACAGCAGCTGCTGTACAAATAGGATTTTATTAAAGAATAATAACCACACTTGTCATTTTGAATAAAGAATGTAGTGCTCCGTTAGCAGAAATGAAATGGTTAAGTGTGTATGCAGTTTACATCATCGTGTGTCAGGACGTAATGGTGGCAGAACTGGAGACAGTGAAGGATTATGGGAAACAGAAAGGGGGTGGGTGGGATAAATCCATTTCCTGCGTTTGCTGCAGTAGTGCAGACTTCCATCTGTTTTATTCCAGACTGGTTAACATCCAATCACTTACTCCGATACTTCTGTGAGCATGTGTGTGTGTGTGTGTGTGTGTGTGTGTGTGTGTGTGTGTGTGTGCGTGTGTGTGTGGGTGTGAGCGTGTGTGTGTGTGTCCCAGGCCGGAGAAAAATTAAATGCAGAAACTCCTCCATTCAAAATGTTAAGATCTTGAAAGCAGAGCGGTGATGCAATGTGTGTGAGGCAGTAACTAATACTGCTTCTCGGCCTTCGTTCCACCTGAAATGTAGCATGACTCGCTGAAACAAGGAGGCGGAAAACCAGACCTGCAACGCAGGAAACGATCAAAATGAAATCATGCAACCATGGGAAGTATTAAAGAGTGTGGGGGTGAAAACATTAACCTACCTCTGTGGAAGCAATATTCATACCAAGTCAGAGTTTTTCTTTTTGAACAGTGGCACAAATAAACTTTCTGAGTGTCACTTTGAAGGACTCTACCGTCACTGCAGAGTAAAGCAGACATCCTTATGTTTAACATTTTACCTACAATGACTGCTTTTATCCAAGCCTCATAAAAATGTCCTTGCCAAGCAACAAATCTCGTCCAATTAACCCACTGCTGCTGCAGATGGCTCCCCAAAGTCTCAAAGTATGACAAATACACGACCTTATCCATTGTTTATGCTCAGAACGTTTATCTGCCTGACAATAGATCTTTTTATACCTTATTTTATACAGTCAGAGTCAGAAAGCTTTAAAAAATATGCTTGAATACTTTTAGTTTATCCTTGTTAGAGAAATGTTGAAAGTTTTGTGTTAATGTGGAAAATAAACATAAATCTTGACCTAATGGTGACATTGTGATTTTATTCATAAAGTAGATACAGTACAAGTCAAATAACATCATTCTACAAAACTGATCCTGAAAATTTACTTGTATCTTATTTTGTTTAAGTCAGAAGAGATGTATTTGTTTAGTTTTCCTTTAGGTAGATGATTAAAATATTAATCTATTACACAAATTCAATAGATTTCTGTGAATAAAAAGAAAGCATTGGCTTTAGCCGGCAACAAGGTGAGCAATAATACCAAATATAACTGAGCGCCAGAGACAAACAAAAGATAAATAAGAAAAAAAAACTGCAGCCCCTTAAGGTGAGTGACACAGACACACACAGATGGACCCCCAGTCATGGACCTTGAGAAGTAATGAACCAGTCCCTCCATATTATCTCCACACGCATCCAGAAAAGCACAAAGGACATGTAGATAATCCCCCCTTTCGTCTCCCCTTCGCCTCCTATTCTCTCTTCTGGAAACTAATGCTGCACACAACTCATCCCTCACAACACACACTGTAAACCAGACCTGCCTGGCTGCTAGACAGAGGCATATATCTGCTCTTGTTTCCAGGTAATAAAGAACTTCTGATATAGCCAGAGAGGAGCTGAGAGAAAGAGAGGGTGTGAGTGTGTGTGAAAGGTGGGGAGTGGGAGGTGGGATGGGATGAACTACTGTGGCAAAGAAACCCATTTATTAAGAGACTGAAAAGACACCTTGAGTGCTAAAGGGAAAATAGGATTCGTGGCGCTGTTACCCAACAATAAATGACCATGATGAGTGAATTACAAACAGGAAGTCGAAGAGAACACGAGATACGGAATGAAAAACAGTCGCTGAGCTGGAGAATTAATTAATCATCATCAGGTCTGAAGCTGGATAAATAAGAATCAAACATTTCAAAGTATTTCTAAAGTGTGCTGTTTGGATGAAATTCACAAAATGAATAAGTATTCCACATTGTTATTGAAATTAAATTACCCGATACACTGCAAAAATACAAACCACACCAGATATTTTGGTCTAATTTCTGGTGCAAATATCTTAATAAACAAAACTGATATATAAGTAACATAATGCAACTTTTAGAAAAACAATACTGATGAAACATCATCAGATCTACTGAGAGATTACTTCACTTTTAACAAAATAATTTATAAGTAAAATAATTTGCCAGTGAAATTTACTTTCTGTGGGTTTTTGCAGTGCTGGCACATTTCTCCATTCATCCTTGCTTGAGTTTTATGAAATCCACCTGCTGAAAATCAAACTTATTTCCTCCTAACTTTACTTCTGGTCTTGCTTATACCCAAGACGAGATGCTGGGCAATTACAACCATTTAATAATCCATAAATTAGGACTAAACCAGCTGATATATATGGATTGCTCTCTAAATACTGTCAGATTCCAACTGTTTCTGGTGTGAATGTCTCTTGAGTAGACCCATTAGAAATATACTAAGTGAGAAAAACATTACTGATGTTTGTATACTTTAGGGGAAAAAAGGCATCTACTATATATATCAATAAGTGGATGTGTGAATAAAGACAGGCTGTGACGCGAGTTGGTGATTTTGGATGCCGTCCAGATCTGCTCATGTTGTGGGTTTGTGCAGAAGGATATCACTTCACTGCTGCTCGTCCCTCGGGAGGTCTGGGTTTCTGCAGCCGTCTTTGATAACACCTCCACTAATATCCGTGCTGATGTGTGTTTTGAAAGAATCTCAGTTGTCATTCTTCTTCTCGGCCGCAAAAAATACCTCATTTATTGAATGCTGTTGTAAAATGCTTTGTCATTTATTCTGCAAAGAAGCTTCTGTAGCTTTTTAGCAAGCAATAAGTTCTTAAAACGGTTTAATCTGAAGACTGAGTGCCAAATGGATGATAGTGAAAACCTCTGGATTTTCTTTCTCATGATGATCAGATGATTTACCCAACTTTATCGTTGTTTAGTTTTGAGTCGTTCTTTTTAATAATTTGGGGTTTTTCGGTTGTTGAGATTTTTTAAAGTGCTTGTATTTCACAATGACGACTGTTTTTCTAACTTGATACTTCGGGTCTTTTCTATGAAACGGGTTTATCAAGTTACATTTAGGTTATTGATGAGCAAATTCCTCCTTCACAAGAGAAAATTGAATTCACAGGAATCGACTTTGGTTCATTCATGTTTGTAGAGTTCAAAACCTAACTTGTTCAGATTTAATTAATCAGTGTTTTGCAGGACTAAGTCTCCTAAGAATCTGTTTTCTATGCTTGCATAAATTGTATGTTCAACTGTCAATACATACATTTTCATTTGGTGTGGTTCACGTTCATACTGCACCGTAAATCCCCCTCTCACCTGTGGAGGCGCTGCACTAAGAACCACTGCTGGAAACATTAAAACATCTGTGGAAGAGCGTTACATTTTCTCTTTTGTCTCTTTTGTTTTGGTTGTATGCAGAATGCCCTGCATTGCAGTCCACTTCCTGCTTTCTGTGTGTTCTCTGGTTTGCTTGTTTTCACGAATGCATTAGAAATGTACCAGAGTTCATTTCAACCAAACAGAAACCTGGATTTTTAACCAGGAGTTTGCCTTTTTGGTGTCACTGCAAACCAAAAACAAACCTGGATTTTTAGGCAAACCAACTTAAAGTGGACTAAACAGAGCCGTTTTCTCCTTGAAACCAGATCCACAGTAAATCATCGTGTAACGGATGTTAAGAATAAAAATAATTCTAATTCCAACACAACCAAAGCGGAGACTGTGTTTCTATGCCTGGCTGCTGTTTCCACGTCATGCTTAGAATATGAGAGAGATCCCAGCCTTTAATGCTGCAAGTGTCATAAAGAGATGGAAAGAGAGAGAAAGAGAGAGAGATGACATGAAAGGAAAGACAAAGCCAAGAGAAATCAACAGTGATATTCTTGGACTGGATGTGAGGCAGTAAGTATGAGAGGCTGGGGGGAGGAAGGAAATGTCACAGCCAATTTCTAATGAAGGGCCTTCCGGGAACTATAGTTAGATAAATTATTTAAAGGCTTTCATTTAAAAATGTCCAAAAAACTGTGCTGCGATGATTTGCGCGCCGGCTGGGGAAAGGTCAGTTGTGTGTTGGGAGTGCTTCATTAACCTCCCACCACCTCCCTACCTCAATTATTTCAGTCAAAGAGCACCTGGAGGGGAGGTGGGGGCGGAGAGATAGGGCGGCTGCTGCTGCTGTCGAACAGATACAGCTTCACTGATGGTGTGGCTGCTGATCAGACGTCAAGAGCTAAGGGGCTTCAACTGCGCTTGGCTTATCTCACAACCTGGTGGCGGTCCATTCGGTGGGATCTTCGGGTGACTTCAGTCTTGTAAAATCCCCAGAGATGTGCAAAGTAAAGGCAGGTCTGGCATGTGCACCAAAGGGGAAAAAAAAAAAAAAACATTTGAAAAGCCGGAGCTCCGGCCTCAGGAATGTTAAATGTTGTGATCATTTACAAGACTTTCTCCAGCCACAGACACTTAGAGAGCTGCAGAAAAGTTTGACCCAACACATGCAAACTTTGTGAAAAAGTTTCTGCAGGTGCTGCAGCTTGGTGAAAGTTTGAGCTTTTTGTACTGGTCTTTTAGTAAAAATGTCTTGTGGAAAAGCTTTTCAGTGTTTTACATAACAGACAAAATGGACAAAATGTACAAAATGTTCATTAACATCAGGCATATTTATATCTGAGAGCCAGAATTTATTGGTATTTAAAAATGGACATTACATTGAATAGTTTCAGGCAGGCAGGCCTTTCATTTAGTCTAAGATTAAGTCTAGGCTCCATGCATTCCCTAAAATGGGTGAATCCAAACATATTTTGTAAAATGTTCGCAGAATATATAGAATATATCTCCCTTATTCTTTTTTACTATTTTTTCTACAGGTTTGTTCCCATCCTGTTGTGGCAACACTAAACTAATTATAAAGCAGTTCCTCTGAGGACAGATTTGAGGTAAGGAGGCATCTGTCAACTCACCTGAGGTTGTAAAAATATATAAAACAGAACTACACACCCAGGAAATGCAATATTGCTAATGTTCCCAGAACTTTGACTAAATTCAAATGCTCACCTGACTACACTTGGTGTTGCTCTTTGGAGTACTGACAGGTGCTCACAGACAGTCAAACACATCTGCAGCACATCCGAATCCAAGTGAAGACAGCGTTTTTCTAAAAATCATTTACGGGAGAATTTGCATTCGTCTTATTCAGCCCTGTAAAGCTGGCAAGAGTCAGTTAAGTGCCTTAACATGCACTGCTGCATCAAAGAGGTGACTAATCAGGCTGTCGGAGAGACGTGTCACAGAGTGTCAATCCTTCAGGGCTGCTGCTGCTTGTCTCTAAGGAAGACCACTCCATCAGTTCTGACCTCAAATAACCCGCTATGCATACGCTCACGCCCCACCCCACACCGTGCCGACGATCCAGAGCTCCACGAACACGGCATGCACTCGAACATTTAGGGTGTTTTTCACACCTGATAGTCTGTTAGACTCCGTTTGATTGTGGACCAAAACTGCAACGTTTTCAGACTGAACTGGATCAAACAATCCAAACCCTTTCAGAAACCTGTTCCCCTCCTCACCTGTGGGGGCGCTGCATCAAGGTAAATAACACAAAAATTTCCATAGATGTTCTTTAGCACTATATTGCACATCCTTATGAATACCATAGCCTGCTTTTAATTATACTATAGGCTAATTATTTTGTTCTTGGGTTTGTAGAGGCATGTTTTCTCTGGTAAATTATTTTCTTGTCTTTAAAAACCTGTTTGAAATAAATCAGTAAATAAAAGTAAGATGAGGTTTTTGCTGTTGTAGGATTTCTCTTTAGTCTTTGGTAAAGGCCCACAAGCAATTTCTAACACTGGTGTGAGACTCACACTTTTGTTTTGGTTGTATTTACCCAGAATGCCTTGTGCTATCGTCCACTTCCTGCTTTTGGAGCAATCTCCGATCCTATTGGATCCACATATGCATTCAAGCCTCACCATAGATCACTTTAATGAAACTGAGACTGACCTTTTCAGGCTTCAATTTTATTTTGTCTGATTTCGATTGTGCATTCACACCTCCCCAAACAAACTAAACCTTGTAAACAAATAAACTAAACTTCAATTAAAGTGAACCGAACAGTGCTTGATGTGAACGCTCCCTCAGAAACTTTGTTTTTATACTCACCGAGAAATCCACATCTCTCTGGGAATAAGTGTGAAAGATGACATGATGGTTCACTGATGGGCCTCTGTTGATAAAAGATGATTAAAGAGGTAAAAAAGGGAAACTCATCTTGATGTATTTGGGTCAATTTCACGTCCATGGCCATTGCCGGTTAGGCCTATTTCTAGAAGTATAGGCTTTAATTAATGGGTGATTTAATTGGCTGCAATCTATGAAGTGAAGAGCTTCCTTTCTTTCAGGGCTAAAAAGAATAAAGCTTCATCTTTAAGACTATGGCCAAGAATGCATCTGATATCAGGATAAGCAAATGAAACCTCTTTGAAAGGAAACAATCAAATATGCATGATGCTGTTTCTAAGAAACACTTAAACCTTTCACAGAGAACAAAACCTAAATGTAACAAAACTCTTTTGCACAGGTTGCAAAATAAAGCAAACCTCTGCAGCTGCCTGTTTCTGCCTGAAAAGCTCAAATTAAAATCCAGATCTTCCACATCATGTAGAGAAAATGCAATCTGGCAGGAAGTCCTCTGAGAAGAAGGGCAGAGACTTATTTGCATTGAAATGAACCTTGAACTGCATGCGAATGCAGTCATGTGTGTGACAGTTGTAATATGTGTTTCGTGAAGGACTTTCAGCTTGTGTTTCACCGTGCTCAGGTCACCAGTGATGGGGTGACTCCGTCTTACCGCCTTCTCTCCGGTGAAATCAGGTTTTTACTTACAAGCCAGCTTTGGTTGTCATTCAGGGTTCGACTCTAGTGAAGCCTGTTTGAAACTACAGCAGCACTGGCCTTCTTTTCATATTGTCCAAAATTGACTCTTTGGTTACAAAACTTGTTTTACAATTTGATTTGACAGTAACACACTACAATCACTATTTTTACTGAATAAATTCAAAATGAAGCAATATTGTGTTACTTGATTTTTTATTTTTGTTTTTATTTTTATACATGTTATTTCCATTATAATTTTATGTGGTCAAACAGACACATTTATAGAACCTTCAAGATAACCATTATGTGCTTTAATATTTGTTCAAGTTCTGCATTTTTTAGATATTCAGCTCTGGAAAAAAAACTAAGAGCCATTGAAATTCCACCAAATATTGATTTCTGAGCTCTTCCTGAATTAAAATATTAGTATTGTTGTTTCTAAATGAACATAAACTTGTTTTCTTTGCATTATTTGTGGTCATAAAGAACTGCATCTTTTTGGTTATTTTGACCATTTTTCATTGTCTGCAAATAAATACTAAATTTTCACTTGGAATTTCAGAAACATGTCAGAAGTTCATGGAAGAAAAGAACAATATTCATTTCACTCAAACATAAACCTATAAAAAATAAAATCTGAGATTCTTCTTTTGCCATGACTTCTTAATAATTAGTAATATTTATTTATCTTATTTCAGGATAAAATCATCTTACCTCACCTTTATTTTATCTTATCTTTCAAGTCAAAGTTTGTTTTTATTTGTATAATGCCAAATTACATCAGTGTAAAAAGATTTTCAGTACGATATTACCATTTCTTTCATAGCAGACATTCATTAGTATTGTTTCTTTATTAGTACAAATACATTTATGGGACTTGGATGTAAAAGCCATCTGAGTGGTGGGCAAGAGTAGAAAAGTTCAACCTTTTTCAGTTTGTTAAAACAATTAAATTGGCTGCAGAAATGAGTGAAAGCTCCAATTCATTTTCATTTCCTTAAATCAGGCTGTGACAAAGAAAGCAGCTTAGAAAGACTAATTGAACCAAAGAGGTATTTTATTTCATTTCATTCCATACTGACATTTTTAACAGGTTTTTATATCAAATAATGCATGTAGATAAAAATGTGTTTGGTGGAATATAAATATATCTTCTGTAATGTGATTATATAGTCAGATATTTATACATTTAATGTCACAAAAAGCAGCAAATAAAACAGCAGTACAATAAACAGTTGCTTCTGTAACGAAATCATATAATAGGTGCAAAAAATATCTAAAGAAAATGTAATAAATCTTCCTAAAAAGAGTCTTGAGTCACATGAAATAAAAAGCTGTATTGTGTAAAGTGCTGTGAACTTTAGTAATTGCCCTCGTAGGGATAAGCAGGACGGTGCATCTCTGATCGTCCCCAGCGCCTCATATTCCTCTTTGGTCTTTGTTACATCTCATCGAGATGCGGAGTTAAAAGCACTCTTTACAAACAGCGCAGTTCAATATCTCGAACCCAGAAAAACAAATCATTTGTGTGTTAGAGTCAGCCCTCTGATCAGCATATAAATACGAGCCTTTTATCATGGCTTCATTCTGTCTGATGTTGTAGCGCCGCAGCCTCTGTGTCATATTTCTGAGTCTAAGGCTGCGGTCCTAATGGTGTAGTCGCCGAGTCCAGCCTAATTTTCAGATTGAGAGCCCATTTTGTTGCCACTCCATTATTCTGTCTGATTGCCTTCTTGTTAGCTGTTTTCTGGGGGAGGATTTGATTTTGCCCTGAAGAAACTCTGCTGTAAGTCGTCTGGCTGCTTTGACATGGTGAATCGTTGCTTTGTTGACGGCTGTCCCTGTGCAGCGCCTGCCAAAAGTATTCATACACAGCGAACATTGTGACATGTGACGTGCATAAACACTTCAGTGTGTTTCACTGATATTTAATGTGACAGACAAACTTTTCATTTTTAAAAACAAGTTTGGAAACCACATTTGTTTTTCTCTACTTCAAAATGATGCACTACAATGTCGTTTAATCTAATTAAACTAAAATAAAATTAATTGAGGTCCGTGGTTGAAATGCAGCTTAGTTTAATTCTAGTTTGTTTTAAAGAGAAGGCCACACAATTTAAGAAACTTGAAACATTTGCTACCCAAAGAGAAACTCAAGTTTAAGACTCTAAAGTCACAAAAATAAAGACTTTAGACTTGGACTTGTGTTGTGAGTCTCAAGTCTTAGTACCGATAGTTGGTATGTAAGCTGCAGGCTGCAGCTGCTATAGATGTTTCTTATTGTGAAATGAGTTGTTAATGAATTGATACTTGAGTTGTGAGCATCTCTGTTAAATCAGAATTAAATCAGGAAACAAACAGATTAATTTTTAACGTTGGCAGATAAAGAGGCAGTCTGACACTCCTGAAAGTTAGCCTTGCAGAGCTGAGATGTCTTCTAAGGAGAAATAAATTAACCGCCATTCAAATGAATGTAAGTGCAACATGAGAGCTTACGTTGAATTTTTGAATTTATAAAAGAGTATAAAAAGTGAGTTCTTTTTCCTTTTTACTCTTTTGATGCATCACTTTTTCTTTCTCATGTTTAAATTTAAATGCTGGGTTTCAAAGGCTGTACGTTCACTACTCTGTAATCTATAGTTTGGATCTTGATGTCAGCTACTTTTGGCTTTTATTGACTCAAGTGTCAGGTACCGGGGCCACGCGATACTGCTGTGGGTTGGAATTGTGCTTCATCCCTTCATCATCTGCCTGGGACGTTAACATGTTTTATCTTGTTGCAGGAGAGGCATATCTAATGTCTTTTCAACTTTTTCAAATTGTGTCTTGCAACAGCCACAAACAATGATTTATTTTACAGTCATTTCATGTGATTTACTCCACCATACTTTTCACTTTTGTCTGTGTAATATTATTTTCTTGCTTAAGAACAATTTCTTGGTATTTTACTAGTTACTCAGTGAAGAATGTTTTAACCAAAAACAAACTCGACACAGACGCACAGTTGTATGAAAGTAGGACTTCTTGTCAGAGCATAAGTTTCATAATTTTTGTAATTTCACATCTGTTTAGATTTCGGTGCTATTTGGACGTCAACCTGGAAATTTATTGGATGACTACTGATTACATTTTTTTTAATCTATTAAGATAAATACAAGTATTTTGAAAGTTCTCCTAAAAAATAGCAACAGTCTGTTTGGGTGTTAGATTTTAATCTGTGATCTGAATCCCTAAACCAACCTGGGATGTTTGTGGCAACCTGGATCTCTCTGAGCAGAGCAAGTTGAGCCTCCCTTTGCAAAACCTTATCTAAGGATCAAAGCACGTCGCCTTTGAGAACTCTTCATAGCTAATCAATAATCGAGCTGGCTTATGATGGCTTTCACTCATTACAACTCTTTAATAAAAGCCCAGCCTGTGTTGACTGGTGCCTTGAGTGGAATAAACACACAGAACCATATGGTGACCCAAATGTCTGTTTACTCACACAGGAGCAACTCAAAGTCACAGAGAGGGAAGAGCAGCCTTTACTAGCAGGCAGCTCCATCTAAATCAACCATAACTACTGCAGCAACATCACTTTAATGTTTCCCCAAACCGCTTGAAATGTCCTGTTCCTTAGGAGCTCTTAAGCATCTCCAGCCTAATCAAAATGCATATCAGATTTTTAAAACGTCCAGAAGATTAGGGGGGGAGTAAAAAAAAAAAAAAAATGCTGTAATCAATGCACAGCAGCTGGCAGTTATCAGCTGCAAACCCTGCGTTTTCAAGCTTGATTATCTTTCCCAGAGTCAAGAGTTTTGAACTCCAAATTGTGTGGTCTCGCCCAACCTTCAGTAACATATGGTTAGCTCTTTTATTCACTCCTTTAGCTGCAGGTGCACAACCTTGTAGCAGTTTCCCCAATCACAGCGATGCAGCTGATTCGTCTCTCTGCACATATGGAGTCAGGTGACAAAAGTTGTTTCGTTTTTTTTACTGAATTTTCCACAAGAGGGGAGGCTTGCTGTAGGAATACAGGGTGAATCTGTAATATGTACCGCATGAGGGAAGAGACAGGGATGTCATGGTGCATGGGTCAGTTTTCCCTGAGAAGACCACCAGCTTGGCTTCATACGTCAGTGGAGCACAGCGAGACATAAATAGAGAGGAGGGCAGGTGACACTTCTTCAGCTGTCACCATCTCCGGTATTCAAAAGCCCCATATGCACCCATCCACCTTAAATTACACTATAGCATCTGCTTCATCTTGACGCACTAGCACTAATGGAAATACAGAAAATAACATTTGGATTGTTTCTGAGTGAGATTGAAGTAATATTTATATTAAGACCATGCAGTGAACAGAAGACCTTCAATATCATCTTTAAGTGGCTTTAAAATGTCTTGGATTAGTCAAAACAGACCTTATTTTTCCAGAAACGTCGTTATATGAACCTAAAATGTCATGTTTGGTAGAAATGTTGTCTGGATGCTGGTGGTCACATCTTAAAAACCCTACAGGGTTTTGTGATTCATCCGATATTTAGATTTTGTAATCAAAATAACGGATTTTGTGGGGCTACATTTAGAAATATTTGGAAGGAATTTTACTAAATTTGCTTTTATGTATGACAGTAAAAGTGATTTTGTTTTTCACCAAATCGAGTGAAATCTGTGGAGGGAAATAAAGATTAGGGTTCTGGAAAGGAGACCATCGCAAACGTTGATTCGCCAAAATGAAGCATGGAGGTCAACAGAACAGAATCTTAAAAAGGACATAAATAATATTTAACATGCAATATTTAAATATAAGTATACATAAAAATGGTGGCTAGTTTAAAAAAAAATTAACTTGTAAGACTGAAAGACAGTAATTTAACCTTCAAAACGTTTAAACCAAAAACTAGAAAAAAAATAAAATAAATGCAAAACACCCCAAAAAAACAAAGCATATTTCAAGCAACATCTGATTGCTAACATTAGGTTTATAGATTGGTAAATAATAGATTTTGATTTAAAACATACATATAAACATATATTTAGAACTAAATGCACATAAAAGCATTGGCAGACAATGCTGTAACATGGTAGGTAGTAAGAAATATAGAGAGGATTATGAAAAGTTATACACTGCCATCATATCATGCCTCCCATCTCACCCTGAATGACAGCCATATTGATCAGCTCTGAATCTGACACAGAGGAAACTCTTACCCAGAGTTTCTCATATTCCAACCTTCGTCTGTCATAATGTATAGATACACACATGCACACAAACACACATATAGACATATAAACTTAGAGCCATATTGCTGCGGTTTGTGCTGCAAACAACAATTATTTCAGTTACCGATTAATTTATTGATTGTTCTGATGATTAATCAGTCAGGTTAAAAAAATTGGCACGTTTTACAGATTTTCCATTTAAGCCATTTTTATATGGCTTAGAACATATTTACTGCTTTTTTAAACATTACATGCAAAATGTAACAATTTTTTGTATAGTTAAGGCTTAATTACAGCTCTGAGTATTTTTTTTTTCTTTCAGCAATTGGCCTTTGTTTGTCTCTACACCCTGCTAAAGATTAATTGATTACTAAATTAGATGACAGTTATTTCAGTAACTGATTTGTCATGAATAATCTGATAAATTGTTACAGTCATAGCACATGGAAATAATTAAGAGACCACTTAAAATGATCAGTTTCTCTGATTTGTCTCTGTATAGTTATATGTTTGAGTAAAATTAAAATTGTTCTTTTATTCTATGAACTACTGACAACATGTCTCTGAAATTCCAAGCAAAAATTTAGTATTTATTTGCTGAAAATGAGAAATGGTGAAAATAACAAAAAAGATGCAGAACTTTCAGACCTCAGTGCAAAGAAAACAAGTTTATATCCATTTAGACATAATAATATTAATGTTTTAAGAGTTCAGAAATCAATATTTGGTGGAATAACCAGGAGGGTTTCCTTGGGGATTGGTGCATATGAATATATGCACACAAACAACAACAAAATAGTTTTAAAGCTTCATAATCCACCCAGTGACAATCCAGACAAGGTTTTATTACAAAAACCTTCAGTGTCGTTGCTTCCCAGTAGAAAGCTTATATCTCAATGAGTGTTTGACAAGACACTCGTTCCCTTGTCCTATCTGCCTGTTTCCTCCGTGTGGACGGAGAACACCGAGAGGAACAGCAGGACCCCCAGCGTACAAGGGCGAGAGATGAGTTGAGACAGTGAGTTAAAGCCATGGGGGTGCCAGGGATTCGCTTTTCCCTCCACACTGACTAAATATTTGATGGGAGGAGGTGGTGGAGAACAGAGGAGCTGTTGGATCTCCTCTGGGAGTGAACAAAGTGTCCCAAACATGCAGGGGGCTGAGTGGGGGGTCAGGGTGCTACATGAGTTACCCCAATCCTGAAGGTGAATTATTCATCCGGATTAGGTCAACACCAGAACTGCATTATGTTCTTTGTGCAGTGGAAAACATCAATGCTTTTAGCACTCAGACAATACAGAGAAAAAGCTGAAAGCCATGTTGTGTGGGAGATTAAAAAAGAAAAAAAAGAAAGTATTCATGAAACAAGCAGGAGGAGTGGAAACGGACGCAGCACGACAAGATATAACAGGAAAGGCCTGGCTCGTAATGAGAGGGGAGATGGAGTTAATTAGGTGGCCCTGCGTTGCAGGATGCGGTTTACCAGTCACAACTTTGCTTTTAACAATAAAGTAACGAGGAGAACCCTGGATTCCTCATGTGGATTAAACACCACAACAGACATCCACTTCTTTTAGATGTCACAGATTTTATTTGTTTGTTTTTTACATGCTTGAAATGTAAAACAAGAACATTTTTTACGCAGACAAGCATAAAAAATCTTCAAAGGTCACAGAGTCCTGCTTTCATATAGTGAAACACTGAATTGAATTCTTCTGACAGCGTTTAGCTTTTGTTTGTCATTAGATATGCTCTTTCAAATATATTATGTAAATTATTTCCAAAATTAGTCATAGCTATCATTGCTTAGCTCTCCCACAGAGCTGACTTTATGTACCACACTGAAGTTAAACGGAAACTAAGATGCAGACTTTAAAATGTGATCCAGAGTAGATCTTAACATTCATACTCAACATTCCTGAACATGGTGTGAAGTGGATGCTGACGTTAAAATCCACTGCGCTGCACTCTGAAGTGCACAGGCAATATTTGTGCGTGTGTGTGTGTGTGTGTGTGTGGGTGTGTGTGTGTGTGTGTGTGTGTGGGGGGGTGTGTGTGTGTGTGTGTGTGGGTGTGTGTGTGTGTGTGTGTGATTATGTGTGTATTCGCGGCAGAAAAGACGCAGAAGCTAAATAAATCTGCAACGTGGGAACTTTCTGCACAGGCGATCTCCACATGCACAAACACACAAATCCTGATAATGGTAGCCTGTTTCTGTGCAAATTTATTTACAGATGAAGCTGCAATGTATTAATTATGCCAACATTGTGCTTTCACACTTTGCCGGGAGCCTGGTTAAATATTAATGTTTTCTTTCTTAAATGAAAATGAACCATCTGCAACGTTGCAGTCGAGTAAATGGTCGAGGTCCGTCGTGTGTAAATAGGAGTGTAAATCTGCTCCATTCATTTCTCTGCACGTGGTAGAAACACATTTGCAGACAGAAACATTTTTTCCTCTGGCTTTTAGTTGAGTACAGTGTAATCAAATGGTGTATTGTTCACATAAAATGGACTGGTCTCTTCAATAAAACATAATGGAGTTGAAAGATGTCGCTTGGGTCCAGTTAAGCTTTGCTTATGAAAATTAATATTTACAGATTTTCATAATAAAATATTGCACTCATGGGAATTTAAAACAGTTTTGTCAGGTGAGTCTTTTTATGTTTTACTTTTAAAAAGAATATTGCATGAAATTACCACCTCAATGAAAAAGAGGGGTTTGGATGTTAATCAGCATAAATTTAAAAAGTACAAAAAATTACAACAAAAAATGTGAACTTTTGTTGGGAGTAAAACCAGACACTATGTGATTATAAAATGTAATAATAATCATTTGTAGGGAAATGATTACAAGTGCAAAAAATTTTAATTTCTAAGGCTTTTTCTTCTTTTTTTTTTTCTTGAGTTCCTCCATAAAAAAATTGGATTTGCAAAGACTGCTCAAAGTGAAAGTAATTTGTCACTGATTTCAATAAAAAAAGAAACTTTTATAATTCAAGTAAAATGTGATGAGGAAAAAGTACAAAAGTGTTGCTTTTCTAGCACAGGTTATATACAAGATAATCAACAAAATGAAATAAATTAAGTAAAAAATATAAAAGCTGTTGTAAACTATCTCTGCACAACTCAGATTTTCAGAAAAAGGGAAAAGACATGAATACAAGAGGCCTAAGAATGGAGCCTTGAGGTACCCCATGTTATCTTTGTTTACTCAGATTTGTAAAAGCTAAATTGCACTCCAGGTTAGACAACCTTTGCCACCCAGGTATAAACTCAGCTACAACGTCATAAGAAAAAGGATTTCTCCTTCTATTTGTACTGCTGGATGTTGGGTCGCAGGATGGAGCCGGGATACGTCAAAAAGCTTGAATCGGGCTCAATTACCTCCATTAGAGATAGTGAGGACTGTACATGCTGACGGGCCTGTTTGAAAGGTGGAGATAAGGTTTCCTCTGTCAGGGAAACATGCTGAGAAGGGTCAGTGATGGGATGTGGGTCTCCAAAGACGCAAACAACCTAGACAGACAGGAGACAGACTACAAAGATGACAGGTGTACAGGCTTTGTTATTGCCATGCCGAACGATCCTGACAATCCTAAACAATTCCCAACCAGAGATCCAGGGACGTTTATGCATCCAGACGCAGGTAATGAAAATCTATTTCATTTCTTTTGTTTATCCTGCGTGTCCTTGCCTGGGACAAGTTCAGGAGATTGTAGAAATGCCATTTGCAATTTATTTGGGGAAACAGTAGCTTTTTCCCCCATTGAAGCGGAGGGCCTGTGAGTGAAGGTGTGCCTGTTTATGAAAGCAGACAGGCAACCTGGCACAGGGTGTGAATTCTGCCTGCAGAGATGTCAAACACAATGAAGTGGGAGGAGGCTGCGACGGAGCTCTCAGATCGCCAGGAACTCAAAATACACAAGAAGGTTTGTTCAAGGACCCGAATCATCCTGACAAACACGCATGACTCCACCAAACATGTACTCAATCGGAGACGAACATCAGCAAAGTAACTCTCATAAGGCCAATCAGGAGCAATCACCTGTGCGTTACAAAAAACAGCTAATGTTGGCACTATTCGCCTAACTCTATTGTCTAATTTCGACTGCTCGATAATTGTGTTACACGTGTCAGGTCCCTGGAGCCGGGACAGTCCTACGGATCATTTCAAAGTGCCCCAAATTCATTAATTAAAGTGTGTTAATCTCATTGAGATGGGAGGGGATGGAGAGCGAAAAGGGCCCTTATAACTCATCCAATTAGGTAATTGAGTGCTTACTTGGATTAGAGGGAATGAAAGGAGGAGCCCTAGAGAGACTGAGAAATTCTGGTTCTATTATGCAGTATATATGCTATATATTCAGTTATTAACATAAGAAATTGCTCTAAGCAGTGGTGTGCATGTTAGGTGAGAACCTCAATCTGCAACCTGGACATGCAACAAGAAATTATGGGAAACGTTTTGCTGATATAGCACCACCAGAGACGTATTCACGTTTTAAAAACCGTATAGTTATCAGATATAAAAACAAAAACAAAATAGTGTGTTTTGCATACAAATAACAAAAAGATCCAACTCAACCCAAAAACACAAACATCTGAATTAAACTCAATTATCATTTTAATTGAATTTTACTGCTTTCAATTTTAGACCATTTTTGATTAAGTGATGTAATTTCTTCCACCTCCATTTTGTCGCTTGTTGTAATCGCAGAGTGAGTGAAGTGCAGATGTGTGACTGATAGGAGCAGAGCAGGCCAGAGGTGTGTGCGCATTTATTGTGCAGTCCACTGCACTTATTACAGAAAAACTATTTTTAATACCTGTATAGCACTAATTTTCCTGTTTTCTTATTCTACATATATACATTTTGTCGTAGAAAATGCATGCTTCTACTTATCTTTAACTTGCTGCTGGAACACTAGCAAACATTTAAGAGTATTTCTACTGTATTCTATTCAGAATGGCACAATAAGAGCACATACTGAATCTGATTGAAAATCAACAGAGGGCCATGACCAGAGGATATAACATCAATTGAAGAAATTTGCATTTTTGTAAAGAAAGAAAAGCAAAATTCAAGCTAAATCCAGATGTGCAGCATCAGCATCTGCTGGCCAAAAAGATCAAACAGTGATTCAACAAGGCAAAAAAGGATGTGAATGCGTTTGCAACTTAAAATACTAAGGGTTGAAAAAGCTTTGCTCATCCTGGCATTTAGATTTTGTGTTTCCAATCTGCTTAACAACTGACAGCTCTGTGATCCCACATGCAAATATAACCACATGCCATAAACGCTGCAACACTAAAGTACAATAAGTTAACCTAAAACAAAACATGGCCATGCAGCCGCGGTGAGACCAAGGAAAATGTAAGCAAAGTTGTAAAAGTTGAGCTGGCCAGTCTCTGGACGCTGCAGCAATCAAAGATGTGCTTGTTAAAGTGGCAGACTGCCTCAGTAAAGATGCCAAATTCCATTTCATTTAAAGCAAACTGCCAGCCTCAGGACTTTCTGACACTTAAAGAGAGCATCCTCTAATTCCCCTAAGTGCTTCACGTTGCAAAAGTCACTCTGTACAAATTAATGAACAAATCAACAAAAGCATTGCCAAGCTGTTATTGAGGCACTTTTCTCAAGCAATTAGCAATTAGTGAAAGTACATTATCAGACCTGATGGAACAATAATGGCAAAAGCAGCATCTTTCAGGTAAAAAAGACACAATAAATGCAAAAGTTTGAGAGGGTTTTTTTCCTGCTGAGTAACCTGCCTGTCTGCCTACAGAGCAGCCCAGATTATGCATGAATCTGGCCGCTTATCAGCTGACCTTTAAATTGGAGCCGCAGAGTGTCTGCAAGCCCAGGGGCTGACGCTCGCACCTGATTGGCTGCTTCTCCACAGACCTGCTGACAATAGAAATTAACAGAGCCAGGAAGGCATATCCGCAGGCAGAAGGAGTACACAGGAGTGGAGTCAGATAGAGAGGGTTGGAGGAAAGAGAGCAGGACTGGGGGTGTGGGGGATGCCGGGGTCTGGTTGCATCAATATAACAACACATTTGCACTTTTTCCTCCAACTTTCTGTCTTCTCTTAAGCTTCAGGGGAGAAGGGAGATGTCATTATGTGCTGTGAAGCATGCTAAAATCGGAGTTAGAAAGGATGGACAAATGCTTGGTATCACCTGGATTTCTTCTCACTGTCACTCCTTCTGTCTCGAGTTTGTGTCTCAGTTCCCAGTATTTTTAAACACCGGTGGTGGAATGGCCGAGACAATGGAAAAGAATTAGGGCCACTAAAAAAAAAGGCTAAATAATTATATTATTTTCATAATATTTTGATCCAGAAGTTTAAATTCTGAGATTAAAGTTAATTTTTTTTTTTTTTTAACCTTAGAATTGTGATTTCATCCCCAGAATTTCGACTTTTGATCTCAGAAGTTTAAAATACAAATTCTGAGAAAAAAAGAAAAATAATTTTCTTTTCCTATTCTGTTCTGGACAAACTGGGATTGTTTGGTAGATAAATGTGTTATGTAAGTGAGGGGAAGATGGTGGAGGAGATGGAGGCTGAAGATGAGGGCTGTGTTCTGTCATCCGCAGAGAAAAATGGGGCTCTGTGTGCGTGTGTGCGTGTGTGTGTGTGTGTGTGGGGGTGTGTGTGTGTGTGTGTGTGTGTGTGGGGGTGTGTGTGTGTGTGTGTGTGTGTGTGTGGTGTGTGTGTGTGTGTGTGTGAAGGATGATGGATTACATGGGGGCCGGGGGCTCTGTGTGTATGTGTGTCTCCCACCCACTTTGGGGCTGTGTACACAGGTAAAGCATGGCTGGGAATTAATATTTCCAAAGACAGCTGCAAAATAAGGTAATTAAATAAGGCTAATATTTGTAAGTGTGAATCCCAGGGAGTTCTCTTTAACTGTACAAAGCTGGAGTGTCCCGATTTATAATCAGGCTGTCGTTAACAGGAGCTCAGGTGGTTAAGGAAATCATTTTTTTTTCTGCTTATAAATACGTCTGAATCAAAAGGACCAGGATAATTACACTTTAATAAAACATATTTTTCACTGATTTATTAAGCATTTATTGCTCAATAAGGAGTTTAAAATGTGTGTAATTTGTACTCAGAGGAGAATTAAGGAGTAACTGGATTGATTCAAACAACAGGGGAGTAAGGAGAGCTTATTGTGGCCAGGACTCCATGTTTCTGTTTTCTCCAGTCCCGTCCTGAGCGACGGGGAAATCCTTCCACAAACAGCCGTTTTCCTGGCCAGAATGTGACTCAGACTAAAACGCTTCCAGATCTGGTACAAGCTGAATGTTTAAATTAGGAACGACATTGGTAGTTTATTCTTTGCAGAACGTCTTTAGGTTTGGAGGAAAAACAACAAACATCTGGAATTAAGTACACACACTAGCATAGCATAAAAACGCAACAAAAAAGTCAAATCTAGTGTGATCTTAGTATTGAGAGAGACTGATGGTAGAGGTTTTTATAAATATCAGTTTTCCAGACCTCCGCTTGAGACATAACATATATTCAGCCTGACTATATGTTAGCTGAGCTGTGGGTGTATGTATGGTGCAATACGGTCAACAAGCCAAGAGACAGTGTGACCAGATTTAGCTCTCTGTCCGTCAGCAGCACAAAAATCCCACAGAGATGCTTCCGCAGTCCTTACGTCTGTGTGTGTGTGTGTGTGTGTGTGTGTGTGTGTGTGTGTGTGTGTGTGTGTGTGGGCAGGGTGTGTATACTTCAACATACTCAGGTTAGACTTTATCACAACCTGCCACATTTCTTGCTGGAAGATAAAAGGGGCCAAATGAGCAGGATTGTGGCTTTGTGTGAGACCAATATGCTGCATTTATCTGCGTGTGTGTGAGTGTGTGTGGGTGAGAGTGCGAGAGAGGGTGTTTGTCATTGATGGATCTGTGTTCAATGACCTACGCTTTACAGATAAGGAGGGGAAATTATCAGGGTAACAAGAAGAATGCTCCAGTATAGGTTAAATAAATACTTAGCCATGTAAAAGCTGGAGAAAAACATTCCCACATGAAGTCTAGCGTTGTCAAAACTGTGACCTGAAGGACATTCACGGTTATTTCAATTATTTTATATACAGATGAACACTATTAAAATTTCTATGGGTCAGACAAATCCTTCAAAGAATGACAAATGATTGGAATTAGAGTATTGGTGTTTATTTTCCACATCAATATGAGCAGAAAAATTGATGTTTGAAGGCCATCAAACTTGGCTAAATGCAATAAATACTTTGGAAGAAATAGTTACGCTAATCCCGAAAAATAATTCAAGTCTTCGAGCTGGCGGTGTAAAACGTTGGTTCTACTGTTAGTAATATTTCACAGACGTAGCGCCGTTTCTGCTCCACCAGCAGTGAACTCTCACACCAAACCTCTGCTAAAAGCTGCAACAGGTAACTTAAAAAAAGATTTTACTTATGTATTAAAACTTTAATAAAAATAATTGATGCCTCCTCTCTATGTTCTGAATAATTACTCACCTCGGTCAGAAACAACCAATCGGAGCCAGCATTGATCAGCTAGCCAATCGGAGCCAGCATTGATCAGCTAGCCAATCAGAACCAGCATTAATCAGCTAGCCAATCAGAGCTAGCATTAATCAGCTAGCCAATCGGAGCCAGCATTGATCAGCTAGCGATGCTCTCAGGAAGTTTTGATTCAGTAACTCAGTATTAATTTATTTTGATGCAACCTGCATTGTGCCTGCAAATATTATGTAATTTACGTCTAAATTAGGTGAATTTATTGCCAGATCATTTTTCCATTTTCCCAGATCAAATAGCAGCATTTCTACTGAAAGCGAAAAATTAACTGTCAATCCAGGTGAAAGGTAGAGATCGGTAATCGGCAAAGATCGGCCTAAAGAAAACAAATGAAACAGAGTACAAATATTTAATTGCTTAAATCTACTATACTGAAAAGATTTAGAAGAAAGAACAGATTTTCAGTATAGTTTTTAACCTGCTGGTGTAGAAAAACAAAAAAAATCTCAGACGCCAATAGTCTCCTCTTGGAATGAGGCATGGATGTGTTTGCTCCTTGGAGCTCAGATGAGGAATTTGCCGCATGACGGAGCACATCTCTCCCTCTTAAGGAGCGTTGTTGTATTTCATTAGGGATGAGATTCATCACTGTAGGTAAACAAAAGAGTTGGAGGATTTCCTGCTCTGTCCTCGGCTCTGTCTCCTGCACACATTTAAAAACAAACAGATCGGTTGACAGGAACCAGGCAAAGGACAAACCAAGCAAAACAACCACAAATTTCCATTCTTATCGTGATTTTATACAACAAAACATCATAAAACAACAGTGAAATTGGCGGAAAGTTATACATTTATATTAAATGAAAACCTGAGAATGTGTATTCATTATTTTCAACAAATCATTTTCTTCATTTTATGTTTTATAATTTATTTGACCTTCATTTTCATTTTTAGGCTGAAATGAAAATTATTTGGCCATTTACATATTTTTTCTTTTAGTTATAATTACATTAGTTTCAGTTTTCAAAATCACTGAAAACATTTAAATGAAATAAAATTGTCCTTCCGCTGATCTGTCATGTAAAATCTCAATGCACATGACGTTAAATGCTCCCGCAGAGTGCTGTGCGGCTGGTTAGTGAACATTCATTATTCTGCACCTTAAGATGACACATCTCTGCCAGGCAGCCCTGGGCGTTAAACAGCCATGATTTTTTCCCCTCCTCTTTGTAAAACGGAGCCAGTCCTTCAGAGGCCTGAACATGCGGGTCGTGACTCCGTTCTTCTGGTCAGAGGTCCACAGCGCCGTTTGAGTGAAAGGACGCCCCGGCGGTCCATTTGGGACCCGTTTCAGCTCCAACTTTGAAGAAATGGCTCAGATAAGGACAGCGGAGAGACCAATTTAACAGGTCACAACCCTGTCTCAGAGCGGGAAAGACACAGGGGGAGCGTGTGAACGCTGCCGGGGGGTTCTGTCCCATGATGAGACGCTGGAGATATCTAACTGTAGCCCTGACCCTGCAGCCCAAGCTGTCAGCCTATTGATTCACGGCTCGAACAGTTGGGGAGACAGGGACATGTGCAGCCTCCACACTGGTGTGTTCATCTACATGCTGTAGACATCTTGCAAAGAAAGACGTGCTGACCAGAAATATAAATGCTGGGACAGAGGCAAACAGCTGAGGCTTTCATATATGACGAAGTCAACAGCTGCATGTGAGAAACAACACATCTATTCATGACAGATGTGAAAAACACACAGAGCGGACACTGGCCCCATTGTAGCAGGGCCGATAAGAGGGACGACATGTAGGCTGTACGAGTTACAGCGTGGGAGAGTCAAAGGGAGATGTTACCACACGCTACCAGACAGTCCTGTGTGTCTTCTGCTGTATTTAACACAAAGACGGTGCCTGTCTGCTGCAGGCAGCGTGCTGGCTCCGGTTGAGACAGCCGACGGAGCGTGGGACGGACCTGGAGGTGCATGTAAGAAATATTGAATAATAGGTGGACTTCAATGAAAGCTTTGACGTTGACATAAACAAAACATAAAAGGGGCAGCAGAACAAAAACAGAAAGGCAAACGGAATAAAAATATTACACAAAAAACGCAGAAAAGAGTGAGCATCAGAGAGAACTCTGGCTATACAGCAGGTGAATGCGATACAAATCTGACTTTTTCATGTCAGACAAGTCAAATATTTTCACAAAAACAAGGGATTTGTGCCACTGTCAATGTTCTTCTGATAATTTGGGAACCATTCATACCAGTCATAAATAGTTTACCAGCCGGAAAAAAAATAAAAAATTCAGCAAAATAAATGGGATTCAGCATCAAGCCCTGCTGTGTGAACGTAACCAAAGATCTGCATTCGAAGCTGCATCGCTTTATAACAGCAAGGATAAAACCGACAGCATCTATGCAGATGCAGCTCTGATCAAACTTCATAAACTTTCCTGTGTGAGACGGTGTGAAACTGCTGACCAGAAGATACCCTCCTTGTTTAGCAGATTGAGTTTTGTGCTTTGGCAGCCGTAGGAACCTGTTTCTGGACCGTGCCGGCCTCTCTGGGAGAGGTCAATGTCGGGGATGTCTGCCAGGTGAGGAAGGTTGGCTCAGGTTTAATCAATGGCCACCAGTGGTGGGGGGAGGGGGGGCATGCAGGCGGGTGGACAGGCTGGCACTGAGTCCTACCAGCAGGAGATAAAACTATTCCTGCAGGGGTTCGCCAGCCAAATCCTGAGCTTCCGCTGCGGTGGAGAAACTCACGCTTCAAGACGGTTTAGGGGATTGATTTGACAGCTAATTTACAGGGAAGATTTGCATAAGACTATGTTCTAATGAAGCAGGCTTTTCCTCGCTCCCCTTTGTCTTTCTCCACTCTCTCTTTTAGCTCAATCCTTCCTTTTTTTAGACCACAGCAAATAATAACAGATAATTCAAGCAAATTAAAGGGACAAGAGATTCAAATTGGATATTGATCAGGAGACGAAAGCCTTGTGTTTTCTCCTGTTAAAGCTTGTGTTTAAATGATTGATTCACAATGTAGCTTTCCACATCCCACTGATGTGGAGTTTCTCTGGGAATGGAAGTGCCTCTTTACCATCAATAGGCCCACAACATGTCACGCCATGCTAAGTGCTTTGACACAGCCACACAAAGAGCCCCAACTATCTGATGCCAATCTCTCAAGGTCCGGGTGTCACCCAGGTGTAGGCTTTCAGAGAAAGCAAGGACAAAGTCTCCACTTCAACAGCTCCACATAAAGCAGCCTGACTGACAGCAGAAAGGGCAAAATACAACTTCTGTGTCATGTGAATGGTAAAAGAGGGAGGGGAAAATATGAGAGAGCAGTTACTGAACCTACAGAGAAGAAAATAAAGCTTCTCTTTCATCTGGAAAGCTTACAGTGTAAGAAAAAGTAAACTGTTCACAACTGCAAAGGCCGTGGAATTACACAGTTTCCCTGCAAACTCCATAATGCACATAAATAGTAGTCGCCATCGTTCTCCCTCTGCTTTTTTATTTCTTAAAGGGACAATGCAGAATTACTGATATTTTTCTAGTTGCTCCAATAAACCGATTTGTTTTTGTTTTTGCTGATTTATTAAAGAATGGGCTCTGGCCGTTGCCTTCTCTTTGACCGTTTGTAAAACTGAACTACATAAAACATGGTATTAGCCAACTAGCATCAGAAACTGACCCGCTTCTTGTTTACTGCAAGCTACAATAAAAATGTTTTCATAAAGCGTGCATCATCATATCTTTGCTACACAACACAAACATACAATTAAAACTTTTTTATATTATACTTGCGTGCAAATCTTGCCTAAAGATATCAGAACACTAGCATTACGTTCAGCCATCAGGATTTTATGGGCCTTAATCTTTTTCATCATTCTGTCATCGGTAATGGAAAATAAAAGGTGAAAGTCAGAAAGATTATGAATTAAAAAGCTTCCAAGTCGAATGGCAGGTTGTTTGAAAGGGAAAAAGGAACATATATAAATCCTGATGTGAAGAATTCAAATCTTCACACTTTTTTTTTTTTTTTTTTACAGTTTGGATTTGATTTAGAAAAGGTTGCCTGCAATCAGTGATTTCCAAGCACTCTGGAGACAGGAGTAAGTGAGAGCCAATCACTGAGCTTTTTGACCTCCAGGCTGCACTTAACTTCCTCTCTTTCTGATAGCGAGAACAAAACGGAGTAATGGTGGGAAAGATGGAGGCTTCAAAAGATCAAGAGAGACAAATCTGGTGCTTTATATAGAAAAAGAAGAATTGCAGTGAAAAATACAGAAATAAAACATTGGAAGCGATGTAAAGAAATGTGACAGGTGGAGCAAAAAGGGTTAGAGAATCATTTGTGATTAACAGACAGCCTGCAAAAACAGAGTCGCCAACTGTTACCGTGATAAGAAAAGCTAAGGACGCACAAAATACCTGCATTAACATCAGTCGATGTTAGTTAATTTCACAATAATCCTCACAGCACAAACGTTGAAGACAATGACATGTTTGCTTTTCTTTTGTAATCACGGTGACACACTGAAGGTGTCGTCGTCTTTGTTCTCACAAAAAGCTACAACAAGTCACTGGTAGCAATTTGTTTAAGCACTTGTAAGTTGACAGAAATTCACAAAAGAACTCAATCAGCTGCTGCCCTCGTTCCCCTTCAAGGATACCTACAGGCACACAATTTACTGTTTTAATAAACTGCTGCTGTTGCAGCTAAAGAGATTATTTTTGTTATAGAGAATAAAAGCTGTGTTTTAATGACTGGTTCTTAATTTGTTCAGCCTGGCAGAGCTTTATAGTGAGTTCCAGTCATCTGTTCAGCTGAAAAATTTCCCTTTGTTGTTAGTTAGCAGGTCTGCACCATTCCCTGCAGAACTGCTGGAGACCAGAAGCACAAAATAAAAGAGTTAATATCCAGAAACAAAACTGCCATATGAAGGCTCATAAAGAATGAAAAAAGAACAGAGCGATTTTTGCAGACAGTATGTTTATGCTTCACCTTCAGTGGTAATAAAGTCAACATTTCTACTCTCACCGTGAAATCAGTTCAGGTGAAAGACGTGGGACTCAACAAAAGCAGATATTGATTTCTTAATCAATGACATCTGTTCATTTACAGAAACCCAGGAAATTGGAGATTTTAAATTTTTCAAACATGTATTTGTTTTGGGGTATGAATGGAGATGTGTGCATTCCTCCACAGTTTAAAATCCAACAAGCTAAACACATAAATCAAGCAAGATCAACTTCATGAACATTGCAATTTATATGGAAATAATGTAACAGCGTCATAGAGAGTTCAGTGGAAAAGTATTTATCTCCTTGCAGATATTTCCAGTTTTTCTTTTTAAATGCTTTCAGAAACAACATGCCTGAAAGTAAAAATCTAAATTTATTTAGGAATAGAAAGAATGAAGAGCCTGAGAGGAAAATGCTATTTAAAATAATCATGTGTTTGCAGCACTTCGAAACATTGTGGAACGATTTAATGAAACTAAAATATTACTCAATTCAAAAATAAACAAATGAATTTTATACATGTATGATGTGTATAAAATTTAAAACAACGTAAAATTATGTATAATTTTTTAATCTGATGAATCACATAAATATTGTGTAAAATGAGAAACATGATGCTAATATACCTGAATAAACACAAAACTGTGGTGCAAACAAACACAATTACTTCATAAATGCATTAATGATTCTTCTAATAGGTAAAAAAATAACTCAGAATATTTACAGCGATGCAGGCCTCACTTTTCTCAGGGAAAAGATTTGATTTGATTATTCAGCAATGAGAAAACTGAGCAAAATTGTCAAGATCAAAGAAAACCCTTACTGAACAAAAACAAGGTAAGACAGATCTAACATTGGCCAACAAATGGATGTACAATACTTAAATTTCAGCCAATAAAAAGAACACAAAGTGTAGGAACCATAAGTTTATTTCAGCATTGTTAAAATCAAGCTGCAAAATGTTTCCTGTATTTATTTCCACAAACAATAAATAAGCAATTTGAGCTGAGTCTCCAGACGAACTCACAAAAGAAAATAAACAATCATAGTTAAATTTCGGTGTTTTGCAAATGATTTTTATGCATTTCTTTACACTTCAAGAGAAAAAAATATGAATACGAGTCCTCATAATTATTTCACAGAAGAATCTGTCTTACTGAAGTACAAAACCTTCTTTCACTTGACTTTAATTTCAAACCACTTGTATCAGCTATTTGGAAGGAGTTTATTGTAAGATGCCTTTCTGAGCTCTACTAAAGCATAACATTTTAAAGTATGCAATGTAATAAATATTTCATTAGTTGGATGAGCAAAAAACATTTTAGTGCAACAAATAAGATGAACCTGTAAGAGGAAAAGCCTTCTTCAAACATTCAGAAAGGAGAAGAGAAATTGATTTTATTAAAGGCATTTAAAGACGTGAGAAGTAAAAGATCTTTGACCATAAAGAAGGAGTTAATAAAAATGACTGTCAGCTGTGTGCAAGTCTGTCTGCAGCTTGATGACATCTCTCCATCTCTGGGTCCCTTGATAGACCAGCGCTGAGATTTCTGCCATCACCCAGATAAGGTGGAATGTAGAATGACAGGAATTTCAAACCTACATAACAAACAATGAAATTCTAATTACCAGCCAGCGCAAACAATTTTCCCTGCTGTGACATTTGGACTGTGGGACTGTTCAATTATTCATTGGCACTCTCGCCTTGCTGGAAAAGAAAAAAAAAAAGAGAAGGAAAGAATTAAAAGAGTGAATGAGGCAGCTGAGGGCCTGATATATTTATTCTGGTTTAAAACCTGTGTTGGGACAAATCTGAATAAAGCAATCATCTATTCACGCCAGGAACTGTTTCAAATTCAGCAAGAACATAAAACAGCGGTGACCCTGTTTCCCTCGAAATGTCAGAGGGAGGTTGACTTCTCGGAAAGTTTAGCAATGAATCGGTCTCGCTTCAGTGTATAAATATACTTTTCAGATCAGAGGAAGAAGATGTTCCTTGGCACAAGCGTAACTGAGGATTTTCTTGTAATGAAAGTCTCGTTTTAGTTCAAAGCTGAACAAATGTTATTCCAATCAGCTGAGGCTCAATGTGGGCATGACTTTGAATGCTTATCCCCATTTCAGGAAGGCACACGCAGCCAAACAACACCATTATTTCAGCAACTTTACACCTTTTCTCTTGCGTTGTACTGACAAAGTTTGACGGAGGGACCTTTTGTTGATATAGAAGGCCCTTTAAAATATAAAAAGTGTAAAAATTTATGGATATCTGCAATCATTTTTGTCAGCTGTAAGGAGGCTGGGTGAAGGGAACACGGTGTACAGCAAGGAAGAGTTCAGTGTTGGAGTCAAGAAGGGCCAGGCCTTGGAGTATAGCAGCATCCAGAGCCTTCCTTATTGTGTATTCTCATTGGATGACCTGCAGTCATCATCAAAATTCACCAGGGCCTATAACTTAGGTGAGTCGCTCTGCAGATAAGAGACTGCCAGCCAAACTGAAGATGTATTAACGTCAGAGGAGAGAAATATATATCTTGCCATTTTCAAACTGCAGACAGCTTTTTACTTTCTCCCTCTTCCTGCTATCCCCCTCTATTTTATTTTTTTTTTTTCGACAGAGTGAAGTAATTAATCTGCAACAGCGACACGGACTAGTGGCTTTGCCCCGTGGATGGCGAAAAAGAAAAGAAAAGGAAAAATAAACTAAAACGTTAATAAGGAGCAGAACATTTAAAATTCCATTATCAGGGTGAAGTGTGTGTGTGTGTGTGTGTGTGTGTGGGTGTGGGTGTGTGTGTGTGTGTGTGTGTGTGTGTGTGTGGGGGTGTGTGTGTGTGTGTGTGTGTGTGTTCCTAACCGCCACCTTTGCTCCGGACTCGGAGGATGCAAATGACCAAAACTTGAAGGGCTTAAAATAAAGTGCTTTCCGAGATAGTGAGAGCCTTGGTCGCAGTTTGCTTAATAGGGGCAGCTGAGTGGTTTTTGATAGAGGGCAAAACGGATAACCACAGGAAAGTGATGCAGAAATTGTCACATCTAGAAGAATTCAGACAAATTCAACGAATCGTAGTGATGTAGCTTTAGGCATGGGTTGGTATGAAACAGTCTTGTGTAAAGAACATAATACGGCTTCCAGTACTTTCCCAAAAACTAATAAAAATGAAATGTTATCTGCTTACCTTTCAATTCAATTCAATACAAATAAAACTTTATCCCAAAATGAAATTAGATGTTGTCATAACTCATTCCATCAAAGCATCTTCAGTCATTCTAGATGTGATGTTGTGGACATGAAGGATCTCCAGCAGCAGTCCGTCTTGCAGTGAATCTAAAGAAGCCTCTGACTGAAGACTGTTTCTATGATTGTTATCACACAATATTATTGTATTATGCATTAAGTTTTTTGGTGTAATGCCCTTTAAACTGCTTTGTTGCTGAAATGTGTTGTACAAATAACTTGCATTTGATATTTTCTATTGATCCTGTTATTTTTCACCAGGTTTAGGCGTCTCAAACTACTGGATTAGAAATAGAAACAAGTTTCGGTTTGGTTTACTTTGGATAATCTAACAATTATAATCTTATGATACTGTTCAACATATCCATGAATCCTCTGGGATTTGGGGTAAATTATGTTTATATTGGTTACACTTAGAAAAACATAACATTTTACCAAGGCTCTTTTTTATTTTATTTTCTCTGCTCTCTGGTACAAATATCTACTTGAATCAGGGCTAAATTAACTTAGAAGTAACTTTCCATCAAGACATATCAGCTCAAGTAAAGTCAATAATTCTTGAAAATTAATAAAAAGTATTTACTTCCATTTGCAGATCTTTTCATTTGTATAACATGGGAAAAATGTCTTCTTAAAGGTAAAAAGAAAAACTTGCCAGTGGAGCTAATAATTTTTTTTTAATATTCTGAATTATTTATTTAAAATAAGGTCCAATACCTTGGGGAGAAGTTACTTGAAAACTAATTTAGTGGCATCTCAAGTGTGCTAAGATACATGAACTAGAATCAAGACAAAAATACTTTGCATGATTGGTCAGGAAGTCTACAAAGGCAGGAAGCCTTACAGGCATGTAAGGTTCACATATTTCATATTTTAGGTCTAGAAAACTCAAAAATCTCTCAAATATTAAACATTAATCATTCACAGTAAGTCTTAATTAATGCACAAGGCAGATGAGTAAATTTAAGCCCTCTAGCAGTGAAACACTGGACTGCGCCAGAGAAAACTGTGATCTCTCTGGCATCTCATTAAATAATATGGAAATCCCAAGAATGGCAGCCTGAATTATTTGCAGTTTTGAAATTATTTTCCTAAAACTTAATGCCTGTTTTTAAATTCTGATCATCAAGTTAAATGTAGAATACAATGCCATTGAAGGTGTGAGGGTGTGAAGGTTGATACCTGAAAGTGTGCACCCTGAGTCAGGGTCAGTCTACCATCACGTATCTGTGCCTCCAGCAGTTCAGCCTCGTGTTGGCCGTTACACTCCTCTGCCTCCAGACATTTGATACCCACATAAACAAGAAACACACACTTTCGCTTCACACACACGTACAGCCGGCAGCCAACTGCCCATGACATGAACACTACCGCGGGCTCACTGGGCGCCACTTAAAGGCTCCCACTTTGAAACTGACACTCCACTTGGCAGTGGCGCCAAACAAAAGACAGTTTGTGTGCATGTCGTCTGTGTGTGTGTTTGTGTGTGTTTGTGATACTGAATGCCTGTGGATGTCCCAAAATTTCTCAACAGAAGCTGCACTAAGATTCTGCCAGTTCTACTCAACCTTGATCTTCCTTTTATTTGTCCCACAGGAAACTTTTCCCAACCACATCACTGTATGTCCCGATGTCTATTTTTGAAGTTTGTCCACTTCGCCCTAAGACGCGACCTTTCCTCACTCGCTTTCATCCGCCAAACGCGAGCGTGAATGTGTGCAAGCGCGTCTGGGTGGAAAGGTAAGGAGGTGTGCTCTGATGACACAGTTAAATCTAGCATGTCACCACATTCATGGCAGATTACCAGGCATGCTTTTAGAGCCAACTTCTTCTGGCAGATGCAAAAACAAGGACGCGTCGCCCTGTAGGTGAATGTAATAATAGAAACAGCATGGCTGTGAAACCAAATTAGGACATCACATCGGGACTGGTAGGATAATGTTAGCATCTGCTGCAGTAGAAATAGAAATGAGAGCTTTTTTTGTTGTTTTATGCTAATAGAGATTTATGTGGATGAAGGTTTAAGGAAGCCGAAGACAAACTAATCTATTAACTAATAAAATAATATAATACTTAAAGTTTAGCGGAAATTGATCGACATCTGTAACACTGGTTATCAAGTTATTTAAACAGCTTTTGATCTTTTTATTTTCATATAATTTATATATTAACCACTGGTGTTCCACATGGTTTAATATCAAGACCCTTTTATTTACTGTGTTTAAGAGGTTAAAGTTTGATAGTTATGTTGATACTGACAGCTGTGTCAAATAAAATGATCCAAATCTATCAGTGGTGTTAAATTACAACATTTTTTTCTGTAAAATACTTTCATAAAACACAGTGAAACTTTAGGAAATGCTTAAAATGTATAAATTAGATTATTAAAAATACAGAAAAGAGCAAGTAGACTAATAAATGAAATGTGCTGAACAATTACTGATTCAGTCCCATGCTTTCTAAACAGTATGTTGAGATAAGAATTAGACTATTTTTAATTGTGCTAATATTTTATTAATGAAATAAGACAGTGATTATGTCCAAAAACCTTTAAAGTCTAAAATAACTAAACATTAAAGTGGCTATAATTATTTGAGGCATCAAATGTTTGTTTGGGAAAAACAGAAAAATAGGCTTTGGGCTTCAGTTTCTTTTTTGTTTTACGACTGTGGGGAGAATTTTATGTGGTTTTTGCTTTGTTATTTGCCTAAACTTTGACTATAACCGTAATATCATATTACATGACATCATAATTCTGTCTATTAAGATGATTCAGCTTTAACATTTCATGCTGCGTAATGTCACAGTCAGAGTGTCTGGGAGTCTCTTCAAGCTGCTGATACTCTTTATCAGCAGCCTGAAATAAACAAGAGACTGGTGGCCTAATCTCATTTGTGAATGATGAAAAACAGACTTGAAAATAACAAACTCGGATAGTACAACACCAAAATTTGCTAAAATATATCGAGATGGTGAGTAGCTGGAAGGTGGTATCACCGAGAAACTTTAATTAGAAACTTGATTTGAATAATAAGAAGCACATACATTTTTGCAGTAAGTGTCTTTGCATGCATGTTGCATGGAAATTTGCAACTTTAAGTTGAAAACACTGTTGAAAATTCACTGATATTGGCAATCTGAATTCTGAATGCTTTTATTTCAAGCATTTAAATAAAAAAATGCTGCAAAAACTAACGTCTTCTGATGCTATAGTTCACTTTAAATGTGACAAATTAAATCCCACCACACACAAAGTATGAAGTAACACTAAGACTGATCAGGCATAACATTAGGACCGATGACACATAAGTGATCTTTTCATCATGACGCCTCTCAGTTAGTGTGACCAACTCGTATCAATCAGCCAAATATGTATTTGTACCTGGGTGATTGACTACTTTGACAACAAATGCCATTTTGTGACAGATTCATAAATTAGTAAACTATTTTTTCCAAAACTGCGGGTGTAGTTCCCAGTATGTAATCCATCAACACTGGTTCATGGAAGTAAAAGTGCTGAAGCAGCGACAGGATCGACGGAGGCTCAGTGATACCTGTGTGAAGCGGCCGCTGGCCTCTGTCATGTAACCCGACAGACAAGGTGCATTAGCTCAAACTGCAGCAGGAATTCATCCTGCTTTCTGATAGAAACATGTCAGAACCAACAGAGCATTGACATTTTTGCCCAAGTTGCACTATGATAAGATGAGGTAGTTTGCTCCACTGTTGGTTGGACACCTTGAAACATGTTTTTACAAACATCCTGAAACATGGCAAGATAAGAAGCAATGCAAGAGAAGCAGAAAGATCTTTCTGTTTTAATTTATAAAAAAAAATCACTGCATCAAAACATAACATTAACATAAAGTTGTTTTAAGTTAGTAATTCTTGAATTTTGACGTAAAAAGAAAAAGTTCTACTGGGATTTGTGTTCACTTATAACATGGAAATAATGTCTAGTTGAAAGAAAAAATATCTTCCAATAAAACTAGTATTTTTTAGTCCATATTCAAGAATTTTTTACTTAAAACAAGATCCTACATCTTGTAGAGAAGCTTCTTGAAAGCTAGTTTTGTCTCATTTCAGGTGTACAAATATATTTGCACTAGAACCTAAACAGAAAACATTCAATAAGATTGTGTGTCTTTGCAGCGTACTCCCACTATATTTGACATTTATAGGAGTTTCGAAAACCACAACTTGGTTCCTTCTAACATAGTTAATGTAATTGTGCCAGTTAAAGTTCTCAGTTACATATAAACAAAACTCTTATTCATTCTTTGCCACCTCTTTGAGTCTGATGCCCCTTTGTAGCCATTTATAACTCGTACAGTAAAGACCCACACATTTAACCACACACACACACACACACACACACACAATGGTGGGAGACAGCTGTTCGGGAGATCATGACACAGCGGCATGTGGCATCTTGTGGGGTGGCATGTTAACACCTGTTTACACCGTTTACAGGAGGGACAGAAAGGCGAACACAGCAGCACAATCAGGCTCAGGATGAAGACATCCGTCCGGCTGCAGCCAAAAAGCACATTTTGATGTCGTTTGGCTGCGGTTGAAGACATTGTGTGCAGTCTTTCATGTGTAAGAAGCCATCAGTGGAAGGCCACTCAGGCGCACTTGGAAAGCATGCAGTGCTAATCCAAAGGAAGCTGTGTGTCCTTGGGCACATAGACTATGCCTGAGAGTAGAAGAATGAAAATGTACTTTGTAAGTTCAGTGTTTATAGTCGAGCAGACACTGCGGTGGACAGCCTTCTACAAGCCATTGTTTGTGTTTCTTTTGGATTTTTATGTTATAAATACATACAGACCACTGAAGTGGACACGAGTGCATCATATAATACTCTATCAACTATTGGCCATCCACTGCAAGTGCAAGAACATTTTGTTAAATCCAATATGGCCGACCAACTCAGGAATATCCCAGACCCGTCTTCTTCTGTAGAGGACATGTAAACCCGAAAGACAAACACTGCTGATGTATTTTCCAAGTAAGAACTTTGTATTTGGAGAAAATTAAAACTGATAAAACCTGTAATTTTTTTCCCCACCTTTTTTAGTTTAGTAAAACCTTTCTCTTTGTTTTACACCATTTACTTCGTACAGAGGGTCCAAATCCTCGGCTACTGGAGTCTGAGGTTTTAAATGTTACCCAATCTCTAACACCTCGCCGTGATGTTAAGAGCCAAATCTAAATATTAGACACCAAAATAGTGTCTCCATTTTTCATTGCAGTCAATATAAATCTCACACTCAGCCTCTAGAAGCACTTGTGGATTGGAGGACAACTTGTTATGAAGAAGAGAGGCTCTCTTGTTCACACGTACACCCACATGTTCACATATAAATCTATATGTAGAGTACATACTCCAGCATACACAAGCAGGTCACGCTGCTCCATGCTCAAATGTCACAGAGGCAGTAACGGTCGCTGCTTTCAAGTCCCTCACTCTGGGCCCCCACCACATGTCAAAAATGAAACTTCAAAGCAGGGCCTGACGACTCCGCTGCGCCCCCGTCCCCTCGCCACCAACACCATCCCTCCCGCTGCCAATCCTCCATGACACATGTCTTTCCCCTCCCGGGTAAACACAGCAGTGGAGCCACTAAAGATGGAGGGGGGAAAGACAGAGGTAGAGATGGAACGATGGCGACAGAGACAGAGAGCTCACACTGTCGGTACACAGAAAGACAAGGCTGATTGCTTTGAGGCAATCTGTCGGCCAACCTTGACATTTCCCCAGCGCTTGGTCAAGATCATCGTTGTGAGTCAGGGCGACTAGCGACAGGAAGAAGAGCAAACACGAGCCTTAGAAGAAAAAGTGGAGAGGGGAGCGAGGGGAGGAGAAGGTGAGGGAAAGCGGGTTGATACTACAGCTTTGCAAGCCAGTTGCATCCAATGCTAAGAAAACAACGTTTTTTTATCCGGCAAAGATAAATACACAAACTTTTACCAAACATATTCGGTCTATTTTCTACTGCAAATGTCTTAGTACACTTGAATTAAGACAAACTAACTTAAAGTAACTTTTTAGCGAGTTATAGAATCTTGATTAAGGCCAATAATGTCTTTATTGAAAAAGAAACACTAATTATACTGGGAGATTTTTTTTCCCAATTAAACAAGATGTTTTACTCATGTTACTAATGAAATAATCTCAATAGATTTTTCATTAAAGTTACATTCTGTCGCTTTTAAAGGAAAATCTTTTGAGATTTAAAGTTTCTTTTTACTGAAATCTTATGAAAAACAATAACTTGGCATCATTAATGTCACCATTAATGACACTAATGTTTAACATCACTGACAACCAGAAGCCAAGAAGCTGAGCGAAGTTTCCACACACGCTCACTTTCACATGAATTCCCACTGAATCCTAATCAGCGGCTGTGCTGAGCGGTAAGTCTTGCTTCCGTTATTGATTGTCCGCCCAAGTTTGTTTGTCTGTGGGTGCTGGTGGGAACCCCCCCTGGAGTCCAGGGAGTCAATGAGACTGTAGCACTGAAAGACTATCAGCCCAGCAGCAGCAATTAGCCCTGGGACTCAGAGCAGCATGTCTCTGATGGTCAGTACAAGCGCCGCAGACACACAGAAACACAAGACAAAGCGAGTGTGAGGAAAGCCTCTGCTCATTAAAAAGCAGAATCGGAGGCCCCCCGACAGGTACAGGAGGAAAGGAGAAACAAAAGCAGCAGGCTGCCACTTTAAATACATAATACCTGGATTTGATTTTGTGTGGGTTGCTGGAACACATGTACAGATGGATGAATGTGTGTTGGTACAAACACAAACAACAGGCTTTGAATTTAGCCCACAGGGCCAGGTTGCTGGAAAGGTGCGAGTCAGTTACTCTTACAAATGGTGAGGGCAAAATCACAAGAAGGTTGTGTGGAAGGTGAAGATCCAGGATCAGAGCAATGGGAAGAGAGAGACAGAGAAATAAGAGGGAGTTTGTATTTGTTTTGGGTTTTTTAGGCTGCACCTTTGGTAAATGCTATGGGCGCGATCAAATGTGATCTGAAGCAACAAAGTGACCTTTTCAGTAGCATGAAACTGAAGCTTGTTGTTTGCTTGTGGGTGGATAACATCACTACAAAATCACACTATGAATGGAGAACATGTTTTAAGACATACTGTAGATTTACACACCTCTGTTAAACACCAGATTTTTGTTACATAAAGAAAATTACCCAGAAATTGTTTCAGCATCTTAACACGACAATTCTGGTACAATTCAACTAAAAAACAAATCTGTTAGAGATTGAGGGTTGGGGGGAAGTGCACACACTTAAACTAATATAATAACTTATTTTCAGCATTTAGTTTTCTTACCTGACCTGTAATAAAACTAAAAGTTATGTTCTCTTATGAGATTTTTCCTCATTTGCATCCTTTGGCTAAAGCAAATGTTTCTGGAAGTATTGTTTTGTTTTTCCCCCATTTGAGACAAACAGGAGCAACAGTATTACTGAAACTGAACATCACTGATGAAGAGTTAAAATTCAGAGGCAACACTGAAGGAGCGATGGGAGTTTTTGAGTAGTACTGACTGTGCTCCGCATTTGACTTAGTGGGCTTGACAGACAGACTCCTTTTCTTCCAAAGAACATCCCCAACTGTGTTTTCGGTCTGCTGAAATCAAACTTTCAGTTTTGGGCTGTAGTTAAATGTAGGTCTGGCACAGAAACGCTGGGATTCACCTGAAGGACGCTGTACTTTTGGTTAAAGGTGTTGATGGCAGCATCATGCTTTCTTCCTTTTTGTGAAGTTGAACAAAATGATTAAGATTTGTTAATATCAGTTCGATGTGATCCCAGATTTTTAAGCATGTAGTTGGTATTTTTGAAACTCCAGAGCCTGAACAAAGACACTACAAAGAATAGAGAGAACAGCTAATTAACAAGTTTTTTATTAGAATTGTAAAGGTTAAACATCTCATTAAAAAGTGGTTAAAAATGTTCAAATACTTTATCTAATATTTTACATCACAGAAAAGTGAAATTTTGTCAGTTTTACACCCTGAAAGTGGATCTAAATGGGTAGGTTACAAGTGTATGTAATAAACTGCTGTGACATTAGAAGAGACAAATTTGTAAAGTTTGTAAATTGGTGCCATAAATGACAAAAAAATAAAACTAAATATGAAAGGAAATATGTCCTAGTGGACGATGGTCTGTTTTGGCCGATATTTGAAAGCAGAAACTAAGATTGTATTGTTTGTCAAAAACAATAATTGCAACACTGACTGCAGAAGATGTTCCATGACAGATGTTTAAGTAGCATCCCCACTAAATTTAAAGTCTGTGCAATCGAATCGAGATGTGATTTGCAGTTTTGTGAAAACGCTAAACTTCACACAGATTTCAATTTTCTTTTCCAACAGGTTCCTGCTCCAGAGACTTCAAATTTCAAAAACTGCCATAAGCACACTGAGCACAAGACATCCTGATAATCCCTTTGTACTCACCCAACCTGGTTTCCAACTGTGCTACAGGTGTACAGCACACCTGTAGGGACAAAATGTCCAGAAATCTGTCGCCATGCTGTTTTTACTCACTGAGATAACAGTAAAAATAAAAAAAGAAGGGGATATTTTGACTTTCTTGGAGGTCATAATAAAACGAGCAAGACTGAAATAGGCAAATAATAAGTGAAGGGAAGAAGGGTGAGTCAGTCTTGCTATCTCCCCTGACAGCTGTTTCAATCTAACAAGCATGCAAGTATGCTCAATTCAAAGCACTGGTAGCAGAGAGCATGGTGTCAATTGAAATGATACCTAACACATGCAGGATTAAACAATTTTGCGGCTTCAAAGATAGTTCAAAAACGGGACAGAGGGAGTTATGAATTTTATGCGAACAGACACACATTGAAATATCCGACCGCACAGACACGCAGAGATGAAAAGAAGTTTATTTAGATACACGGCCGGGCCAGCAGTCTGAAATGTTGTGCTGAGGATTAAATGCAGTAGGGTGTTATTAGACAGACTCGCATTAGAAAGAATAATTGAAAGAGTGACCCTGTAGACAGTGTTTCTATTGAAGTTTGGCTTCTATTAATGCATGAAAAAATCCAATACATGCTATTAATCACACATGGTGAGGAATTTTAGGATACGGAAAAAGCCAATTAAAATGAAGCTTTCCACTTGAATGGCAGAGGTCTACATGGCATGTGACAATTTAGTAACAGATGCTAATAAAGTCAAAATTATCTGCTTTGATTCAAACTCTTTATTTTTTTATATTTATTCATATGAGTTTCTTCTTTAGCCAAACTAACTCCCTCAGAATCATTACCAAGTTTCTCCAGAGTTTCCTTGTTTACATAAGGAACAAAAACTTAATCTGATTTTGCAATCCCACTGAGAACCCATCATAATTATGTTCCTTTAAACAAGAAAGAGACCAATTAAATTTCCACACACTTTAAAAAAGTCCAAACAAGTTTTTTTGTGTGTTTTTTGGAAAGAAGAAGAAACAGCAGAAGTGGTTTGGTTTGCCTGACCAACCAGCAGCTCTTACTGAGCTCTTGGAATATGCAGCGAATAAAAAGTATTTGTACCCTTGAACTCTTTTGTTGTAATTTTCTAAAGTTACAAACACAAACCTTGATTTACATTTTATATGGATTGCTCAAACGTTTGTGGATTCCTCTACGCTAACCTTGTACAGGTTGACATAAAGCTATAGAAAACACTTTTGTCACATTTTTTGCACAATATCAAGATTTTAGTTGCTCAGTGCTCCTTTTAGAATGAGCTGATTTAAGGCCTCTTGTCACTTTAAATACAAATAAGTTGTTGCTGGCCACGTCCCTCAAATCAATGTTTACAATCGCATGTGAAAATGGCTTCTAACAAATTTGCATTTAAAAAACCAAACATTTTTGAAAAGCAGAAGTTGAACCTTCTGCGCAACCAACAAGAATTCAGCAAGTGGTTTCTGGACACTTGTTTTTTTTCCAGCAGCCATTGTAGAGCATGTAAACCAGTAAAACCAGCTGACCCGATGTGCTGTAGTTCCGTTTGGGTTGCTAGGTGACGGACTGGGCTTTACTGGGACTGTTGGGTAACGTTACATATCAAAGGTCTTTGAAAAGATTCATCAAAAGACATTAACTTATGATCACAAATATCTGGGTGTTTTATTTTTTTTAAGCAAACCAAATAATTCAAAACATGCAAAATAATTTTCCTTTCTCCAAAGACAAAATAACTATGATAAAGTATCAGTTTTGTATTAACACAATACAGAATCATCTGTTTTCATCTTTTTTGGCAGCAATCAAATCCTTCTTAAATTAGCTTCCAAATTTCCACAGGCCTTCTGTGACCGAGTTTGACATCACTGTTGTAACAGCTTGGAAACTAACTTTTTAAAACTTGGTATGCCTTGTTAGGCATAGCTACTGGTTGAAAACAGAGTAAACAGGCTGATGAAAAAGTGGAGAGGTGGAACAGTTCTGTGTTTGAAGAAGCTTAAGTGGATGTAGAGGAGACAGTCAGGAGCCTGTTCCAGTTTTAAAAGGTGAGGCAGCTAAATAAAGCTCAGATTAGGACTCTGCTCACTATCAGTGTTTGCACCCTGTGATACTGTGATGGAAGTAGGCCAGAACCGGAGGAGGGAAGCCAGAGTCAATGACAGGAGCTGAGACCAAACACATCATGGAAAGAGTTCCTATTTTCTGAGCATGCAACGGTATGCAGACGACCGGCGAATGAGCAGCGGTCATGAAGTCCGACTTAGCCAACTAGCTGTGTGATGGTGTGGCTTGTCTAATCAGGAGCCGCGGCATCTGCTCTTAGCTTCCAGTGATTACAGCTCAGCAGCCGAGCCTGACAATACGCAGGCGAAGTGTAATCAAGTCAGGGAGAGTGAGGCGTAATCAGCATTTCTCCTCCAATCAGCCCCAAAATCGCTGTCTCTAATCTGCAGCCAGCCATTGATGGGTTTGATTGATAGGATGGATTTGTTATCTGGCTGTGGGGGTCTGCAGGGAGCAGAACAACAAGCAGGAGCAAGAGACACAGTCAGCTTATCAGCTATCGCTACATTTGTTACCGCTCCCCCTTGTTGAGCAAGCAGAGATTTTCCTCACGGGCTAAAACTGCTGCTCCGCTCTCATTTATCATACAGAAGAATTAAATGTGGACACTTCAAAGTACTTCCACACACAAGGCTCCCAGGGGGCTTATGTTTTCTCCCTGTTTAAAAGGGAGAGGTCCTATCCATCACTGGTTGTTTGTGACGGAAACAGAAACCAAGGCGAGTATTTCTTTTTAAGTGTGTGTGTTGGCAAGAGCCTGTGTGATATCCATGAAATAATGACTCGCATATGTGTGAACGTGTCTGAGATTTGTACGCGTCTCCTGCGCAGGGAGGATTAGTAGGCAGAATAATGCTTCTTCAGCAAACCGAAGCTGTGACCGTAGCATCTTCTGCCTCCAGTTTTGATAAATCTAGCTCCTCTGCGTCAAAACACAAAGAAGAATCCTCACAAGCGTTCGCACAAATATGCTCATTTTAAACGAGCGCATGATGAACGAGCTCCATTGATTTCCTGCATGAAGCCAAAACAATAGAGACCAAGACAAATGCCTGGCCTGTTTCAGATAACAAGGCAGCTTTAACAAGACGTGCAGCATTCTTTGTGAGCCCTGAAGAGACGGGGGCGACAAAAATCAAGAATTTAGAGGCGAGATGTAATTTGGACCAGAATAGCTAATAATTAAACGGCTGTTCATGAGGATGTGACAATATTCTTGATTTCTAAGTCGATTAGTTGTCACATTTAGTAGCTTTAAATTGACTTGAAAGAATCTCTGCAAAACACCTGCTTTGCCCATTATTTCGCCCTAAAAATGGAAACCTCATGGTTTTGATAAACACTCCAAACAACACTTGGTTGTCAGTGCACTGGTGTAAATCGCACCTTGAAGCTTAAAGTGGAAGGTACATTTACAAATACTTACACACAATCTGAGGTCGGAAAGCAATGATCTGAATTTGGGGATAAGGAGCAAAATGATGACATTAGGACATGTTAGTGATCTTGTAATATAATGTGTAAGACACATTGTATGATATTAAATATTTTCTCCTTTTATTCAGCTTTCTAAACCAGAGAGTAACTCTTTGTGGTTGATTACCATAGTAAGACAGTATACTGACTGAATTTACCACAAAAGATAATTTTCAGGAACCACTGCCAGATTACTGATTACTGCCAGAGTCGTAGCATCACTAAAAAACTAGACTGACGAGAAGTAGGCGAAAACATTTCAAAAAGCTGCTTCAATCTAAAGAAACCCAAGAACTGATGAGAAACAAAACTCTAGCCAACCAAAATTACTCCAAAACAGACTCATCCAGGAGGCAACAAAAGATCCCAAATTCACCTTATGGCCTCAGGTGAGGTCAGAGTTCATACCTCAACCTCAAAAGAGCAAAAAAATCTGCTCTACTGCAGAGTTCAGAAAGAAAACAACAGTTGGTCGTCTACATTTAGCAAAAAATACATCTGAGCAAATATATGGCCTAATAAGGCAAAAGTGGAAATTAATAAAAGGTGCATTTTCTGTCAGCTCTGATGTAAAACTTGTAGATCTTAGCATGCCAGATAGTCCACTTCTGAATTGATAAAAACAATGAAACTGAAGGTTTTGGAGTGGCCTAGTCAAAGTGCAATCTTTCATGTGAATGAGAAGCAGAGACATGATTTTAAATGGGCCTCCAAGGCGGCTTACTTAAACCGTCTGCATAGAAAAAGAGGCTGAATTTCTGTCTGGTGACGTAAACAACTCATTAACACTCGATGGCAGATGCTGCAGCCAAGTGTGGCACAACCAGAAATAAGGTTTAATGGGGTGAGGGCCTTTTTTATACGTAGGGCCAGGTTTGTTTGGATACCTAATAAAATTGAAACAAACACATAAATAACTCTGCATGAGGAACATACAGTTCATCACTGTTTAATTTTACACAGGGATTGTGACAATCATCTTATAAAGAGATTAAAGGAACCTGAAGGTTTGGATTAACTGCAAAATCATTAATACTCTGTATCTTCATTGCACCATGAAGTGTCATTTGTAACTTCTGTGTGACACAATGCAAGTCAAAGTCAGACATCCAGGTTCTGCTGAAGCACCTTCATCAGGCAGGCAGGCAACCCAAGCTTCAGTCACAAACACGAGTCTGTGACAGCTCCATGACTAACGAAAGAATAAACGCCAGAGGCAGCATTTCAAGACTTCTAAATCAACAAGTAATGCTCACCTTGAGCTATAAAGCAACAGAGAGACTCGGCAGCAGAAGTAGATGGAGAGGGTTTGAGGCCCAGATTCGGCTGCAGCAGAGGCTGAGGGTCTCTGTCCAGCTGCTAATGGGATGTTCTTGTTGTTGCCAGAGGATAACTCTCATCCTGTGTTCTGGACTACAGATCAAAGAGGGCCTGGCCTCTGCAGAGCTAGCAAGTCTGCATCCGTGGAGCAGGCTGAAGTAAAGAAAGAAAAAGAAAGAGCTGGAGTTTAAAATTGCCTTTGTTACACACTCCAAATAAAAAAAAAATATATAAAAATCAAAAGGCGAAAACTAAAACATTTACCTCACTTACTTACAAAGACATCCATGTTTTTGTCAAATTAAAAAACTCAAATTCCACACAAACTTGAGCAACTACCAGTCTTTTAATATTAATTAATAATTTTTTTCTTTATATCCTTTACTTCTGGTTTTGCAGTCCTAAAAATGTGAATGGATGTGAATATTTTGAAGAACCAACAGCAAAAAATACAGTTAAAAAACTAAACACCAAATCCACCAAAAAGGAAAGAAAGACAGATTTGATTTTAACACATTTTTTAATAAATATAAAATCATAGTTTTACACCTGAGAAACAGTAATTGTGCTTCCATTGAGCTGGAATTATGATTATAAATTTAGTATTACAAAAACACTTTTTAAAAAAAGAAACGTTTGTGTTAGGATGAGGTGATTTGTCGGTTGCATCAAAATGAGTTTATTATGCAAAACATTTATTCACATCACATGGGTTATGTGATCAACAACCAGATGTTGCTGCTGGTGGAAAACACGCAGGAAATTACTGGAGGATGAGGTTTCTGTGACTCATCGCAGGAAAAAAAAAAACTTATTTACTTGTGATTTTAATTACGTTTATTATTTAATGGAAAATTCACAATTGCAAATAGTTTTTTTTTCCACATCAACAGAATATCAAGAAAGTTTTGTCCACATTTGTAATGGATTAAAACAGCAGAGAGAAAAACTCACCTCTGTTTTTTCCTCTATATTTAACAATCAAGGTGTCAAGTTTTTTCTTTGCAACATTTTGATTTATTCTATTAATATTATCAGAAAAATTAGCTTGTTCCATGAAAACACTGAACGATGTTTATTAGTTTTTTTTTTTTTAATAACCTACCCGTACTTCAAATATCAAAGCCACTTGAGACCAATAAACCTCTCACAACGCATGGAGGAAGAAAAGAAAGAGAAAAACAAAATAAAAAACTGTTCAATCACTGATTTTTAAAAAATGTTTATTTCTATGTGGCAGATAACTTGCAAATACGCCCAATAGTCATGACCTGCACACTGCTGATTCTCGCTAATTGAATCATTAATTGAAAATGGTGTTTTGAAAATAACAGCAGTTTGGAGTTTAATCAGTGAGGCCATTCATTCTGTGAAACAACAGGGGTCTAACAGGTGGCCCTTATTAAAGGAAGAAACCAGCAACTCGTCTTCATGCTGGTTAAAGTTCTTTCCACTCTAGAATATATGAGTAAAATGGCTTCGTTTGGACATTGTTATCAGCTAATAGGCTGAGTGGAGAGGGGAAATTGAGGAAGTAATGCAGAAAATAATGTGTTGCTTTGCTGAAGTTGACCTGCAATGCTGTAAAATGGAGTGAAAGCATAAAGACGACATGGAAGAAAGTAGAAAGCTGCTGAAAATGCAGAGATTCGGCCACATTACCTGCCCTAAAGGGAAATTATGCAACAATTTGTGGATGATAAAAATCAAGATTGTTCCTTTATGTTCTGGGGGCTTCAGACTTTTTGTATAATACACTATGAGATCATAGTATGGAGACATTACTCATATATACCAAGAATTATAAAGGAGTTTCAAGACTTTAGAATATTGAAGTCCTGGTGGTTTATATACCCCAACATACCAATACTCAAGCAACACATTAAACCAGCAAGATTCAATTCATAAAGTTGCAAACCCAATCTCCAAACTTTAATACTTTTGTGGAGTGAAATCAGAGCATGAAAGACAAAGCAAGACTAATAACCTGGACTTATTACAGCTGTTTGAAGCTGGTTGATGCTTTGCAACAAATATATGAAGCAGTTCGCAGAGACATACATTATGCAAACTAATGTTAGTTCAGTTAATGAGCTAAAACTCCAACCTGTCATTTTATTGTTTAAATTAAATCCAAATATTCTAAAATTATAAACAGAATACATTTTCTTTTCTCAGTGCAATCAAGCAGTTCAGGATGCAAGTGAAGAGAAAAACCTTTTTTTTTAAGTGAACATCTGGAATTATTTATCAAATAAATAAATTTGGCTGCATGTAAATAAAAGCCTTTATAAGAAAATTTTAGGCAACAAATTAAATGGCATTCTTTTCTTTTCTGGTTTGGTGAGCATGAGAAGTAAAAGAGTTGCAAGAAAAGAAGATAAAAATCATCAACTAAATGAGATGCATGTAAAATGACTTTTAAATACAACAAATTCTGTTGTATTTCTCAAAACAACAGAAATAGTGTTTTAAAAAATCATCCAAAACAGACAGGAGACAAAGCTTGGCATGTGTAGAATGGAAATGGTTAGAGTAAAAGATGAAGTGCAGCTCTTCTGTGTTGGATTGTATCATGAGCGTCCAGGCAGCAAGTGAAGGGTAAAACCCGACACTGTTCAGGGTCAGCTGCGATGGAAAGTCAAAGCTTTTTGTCAGGTGATGTGGAATCAACCTTTTGAATAATGAGTGGCAGCCAGCCATACCTGGTCCAGAGATACAAACATGTTCGGGTGTCATGAATGTCATGAGCCAAAAGGCAACAGCTCTGTTTCCCTCGCTGCTTCAGGAAGGAAGCCGTTCCTCAGCGCACATGACAACGTCTCTGGTCCCAAAGTTTAACATTTTCCTTGGAAAACCTTCAGCAAAAGGGCTGAAACTAAAAGAGAGGATTGTTTCGGAGAGTTGACTAATGTGCTGTACATGCCGGGCCGTGTGAGTGGGATGAAAGGCTGCTTTTGAAATGTCAGAGAAAATGGAGTGATGCATCTCTCTGATCACACACAGAAATCCTGCAGTGAGCTCCTGACAATCAGACGAATGCAAACAATGTATAAAACCCCTAAACTGAAGCCACCATGCACACACACAAAGTTGAATGAAAGAGCAATGAATCTAACAGTCATGTTTTTGGGCTGTGACAGGAAGCCATGGCCTGTGATTGGACAAGGACAACATGCAAACCTCAGGAAGAAAAGGCCAGGATTCAAACCCAGGACCTTCTTTCTGCAAGGCAACAGCTCCCTCAGAAAGCCTATAGATAAAAACAAAACAAAAACAATGCATTTCCTTAATTCTGAATTGCACCATGGATGACTGGATAACAAATGGTTTTTGGTGAATATGATTTATGCCATTGCCAAACAGGTATGTGCTGTGGATAGCACAATTTTTATTCAAACAGAACTTAAAGATGCAATTTGAAGCTGTCAGCAAGCCCAGTCACTAAAACAGAACATTTATAACTTTATTTATTATATCAAAGCTATAGAGCTGCAAAAAGTATTTCTTTGGACTCTTTCATCACCAGTCTTGTAGGTTTGAGGGTTAAAGATAAAGCACATAATTGTCAAATAAGCTGTTTGAACACAAAGCTGATGAATAAATGTTATTATATAAGGCCTAACAACAAAAATGCGGAATTACTGCAGGAGAAACCAAGTTTTTCTGGCAGATTATATAATCTATAACATTTATTTCCCCCATGTTATAAGTAAAATAATCTGCCAGTGGAAATATATTGTGGGCTTTTTGACTTTAAACAAGGTGTTATTTCTTGCTGAAAAGTTACTCTTCAGTTAGTTTTGAGTTATTTCAAATGTACTAAAATATTTTCACTAGAAACTAGACATAAAATACATGGTAAGGTTTCATGTTTTTGCGGTGTACAGCCTGTGGTGAGTTGTAAACATAAAGAAATCTCTTTCCTACAGGTAAAAAAACAAAAACAAAAAAACATTCTGTACATTTCAGTATATTTGTCTGATGTAAGAAACTACCCGGTGCCCAAATGTGCTGAAGGAGGGATTACGGTTGTTTCACTTTCCTTCCACTCCCTGCGTGTGTGCACACATACACACACCTACAATTGCATTTCTTGTTTGGCGTTGGGACAGAATGGAGAATGAGGGGAGCAGAAACAGTGCAGTGAAGCAGATGTAATTACAAAAGGCAATACAAGCTGTGTGTCCCCAAGTCTCTGACCCACATGGAGGAAGTAAGTCAGAGCTTATCAGGGTTCCACAGAATGAGGAAATATTCCTGCAGAGGTACCAAGTGCCCCCTGCCTCCTTCAGATGCCCCCCATCTGGAAGATGACGGTGGTTTTGGAGAGGATAGCAAATGAAGTAACACTGCCACTGTCACTTCTTACACGACGGGGAAGATTGGACCTCTGTAGGGACTTAGTTTATGGAATACTTTAAACGTAGTTCGTCCTGACTGTTAAATATGCTGCTGAAACAATAACATGACAGAAGCTGTTGTGCCATCCATTTATGCGATCCAAAACAACAAGTGAAGCAGTTAAAGTCGTCACACGTTTGTTTGTCGTCTCTGCAGTTGCTTTTCTGCTATGTTGCTCTTGTTGGCATGAATGATATGTGGAAATGTGGCAGTTTTTAATGGAGAAACCAGAAGGGAAACTTGACAGATGTCATGTGAGGAAGTGAACAGTTAGAAGATGAAGATGGGTTTGCTTCTGACAGGATGAACAAATGGTTGATGCTACCTGCCTGGACTGAGTGGCACCTGCTGCTTGAAGCCTCCCCACATAATCTGCACAGACATGCACGCTTCTGAATATACATGGAGAACTGCACCAAGGTTTTGGGGCTGTATGAAAATTGCTGTGAACCACAAATTCTTTCAAATTATGTGTTAATTTAAATCCTTTAGCTAACAACATCCCTAGAATGAATAAACTCGATTTGTTTGTTCCAAACATCTTGGAGAATTACATCTCACTTTAATTCCTTCTGTCTGTTCATGTAATCCTAGAAAACTTCTCACACGGATAGATTTCAATCTTTAAAGGGAGACGTAGCTTTTCACAGCTGTGTAAATGATCCATTGCAGATTTTTTCTCGTTATTTAACAAAGCAGAAAACTAATACAAAGGACAGAGATCCTCACTTATTGCCCCTCCTCGTCTATCCTTATATTTGGAACACTTTGTTGTAAATTTTATATATTTTTTACCATAAATTTATAAGTAGAAGTATTGTATTTTCTGCTTTAAACAGTCAAGAGGAAAAAACAAAATACTGTTCTTATTTGCAAGCTTTGGTAAAATGGAACTGGTAAATTTACCTGTTTTATGTTTTCTTTTTCCAATGACAATAACTTCGAAAACTCCACTTAATTTGTGCATGAAACATGGTTAAATTTTAAGTATCATTTTATATTTTTGCCTCATCAAATATCACATTTATCCCTTACAATGTATAAATAAACATTTGATCCATCATTTACACCTTACATAAAACAATTAAAGGAAAAAAAAAAATCTAAACTACAATTTAATAAAGCAAAAGTGGGAAATACAACCACCCAGTGCATTTTACCTCCTGGATGCAGTTCACATTAACTTGGCTGATATGCCGGAGGTAATCACCTGTATGGCTCTGGAGAAATCATAAGAATAGGAAAGCAGGGGAAAGTCTGTTAAACAGAAAGAATGAGGGTACATGGAAAAGCCTTTGAATGAAATATGGCTCATATTATTTCTTTCTGCTTTCCAGACAGGGCCGTCTGTCATGGCCACGATGGGGCCAACGAAAGTGGGCTAAGTGGCCAGGCCATTTCTTGTGCCTTTCCAAGTGGCTGAATAGATATTAGGATTTTACAGGCTATTACACATGATAATTGCACAGCATATTGAATTTTAGGCAATTTTCTCACACCGTCGCCTTTTTTCTTGCTCTGTCTTTTCTATAAATAAACATTTTAAAGTATGCAAAGTATCCCTCATGTGCATCACAATTTAAATGTTGTTCATAATACACAAACAGCATTTACAATGTCCTTTAAGATTCAATAACAGTAGCCGGTTAATAGCGTGGCGTTGCACAGCTTTAATACTTCAGATATTCATCTGAGCCAATTAAATGAGAGATTGTTCTGGGATAAACCTGGTTAAAACGTCACAGTGAACTTTGAGAGTAATTTTAGGACCTGTATTGTACAGAAAGGCCAAATATTGTTTTGTTTTAGAGCCGGAAAACCTAAAAACATTAAAGTATGATACATAAATAAATGATGTTTGCAAATAAGTTATTTTAAAACACATTTTTCTGACACACAAAGAGTCTTTAGTGTTGCACATTTGGAAGGTTGTTTAATAATAACACAACAAAAGGACATTATAAATGTTCTTAGTATCCTTGAATATTTGCAAAATAGACATGTTGATTGGTTCCTGAAAAGAAATACGTGAAAAGGACATATTTGCTGTTGATGTTAAGAACACTTTATGGATTATGACATTTTGCAACTTGGCCCATGTTCTTTAGAGTAATAATGCTGGTCAGAACTGGAGCAGAAAGTATAACATTTACCTGAAAACTGCCTGAAGTTTTGTTCTTTGAATTTCAACATTTATATTTAGCTTTTAAATCTTTGGGCAGGGTTTCTGTTTGTTACGTCTCCGATCTATTGTGCTTAAACATTTCTCCACAACTCCTACCATTTAATGGAAAGAGCAACATATACACTGCGAGTTAATGCCGTGAACTCAAAAATGAAGATGCAGACTTCCTAAATGCCCCGGGTTCACTCTTCTACAACTTCATGGTGCGTTCAGCTGGACTTTTTTATCCAGATTTTAGCATATTTCTCAATTGTTGACAAGCAAATTCACATTTAGAGTAAATGCTTAAAACTAAAATCAATTGCTGGTGGCTTAACGTGTATGACTAAGTGGAATTAAGTGACAAAGGTAATCTGTCAATTTTTCCTGCAAGGAAAAAGAAACTGCAGAGAATATTTCCTAGAACTGGAAAAAGTTCTTATTTGTAGTTATTGCAAAAGCCTCCAACCTTTTCCACAAAGTAAACGTAAAACCCTTTTTATGAGAAGGAAATTAATTTTTATTAACATAAATTTATATTTTTTCATCAGCGTTTTACTCAAAATGTGCTCCATTAACTTTGCCTGAAACCCCCCAGCTGCTACATTAGTGGTGAAATAGCCTTTTTACATTTTATGCAGCATAAAAAATGCATACAAATGCAAGTTACAGTTATTGCACACAATTGCAAGCTGGTATTTTGACTAAACCAGGCGGCCTTTCTAGCAATTCATTTTATTGCTTTTAAGTGTTAAAAGAACCTTCTAATTTGAGATTTTTGCCCAATTTATTCTAAAAATTATCTATTGACAAATTTAAGGACAGCAGACACATTTATGGGATTTGGTGCTTAAAATCCCTTCCTCCATTTTCCCACAACACTAAAACAACCCCGACAAAACCAGCAGGAAACATTTGACTCTGGTTTCATGCTTTCTTTCTTAAACGTTGATACTTCTGCTGAACTCTGTTTGATAAAAAAAAAAATTACTCTGCAGGAATGCACAGGCCTGCATGCTGAAATGAAATCTGTGATGAAGCATCGCTACCTGTTAAGTTGAAAGTGACAAGAAATGGAAGAATAAAGGAGATGTGAGCAAAGACAAATTATGCAATGCTGATGGAGCAGCCTCAGCGCCACCATTTATCAAAATAATTAACTATAATCTGCACCATCCGCAGAGAGAGGTGGATGGTGAAGGGAAAGCAGGACTATCTAAAAAACATCTTTAATTTAAAGTAAAATACTTCAGTTTATGTGTCTCTTCCTTGCAATCAAATATTATTGTGGTGGAATATGGTGTTAGATCCATGTTTAATCCACTTATGTCAAACTTATTTATTTTTTTGCACTCTTTATTACAATAGAGGTCCTCCCCTTATGCCATTGTTCTACTTCTCTACCCGTCTTAGTTGAGTAGCAAAACATTTAGCATATTTCTGTGGATCAGGAGCTGAAGTTATTCTGATTTCTGTTAGGATTATTTGATTATTTTAGCCTGAACTTCCACCAGTTTCCATACTTTTCACACAGGCTTTAATGTAATTGAAGCTTAACTAAAACAGTGGATTCCTGCCTATTCACAGATTCACAAGAAAATTGCCACTTTATGATATTTTTTTGTAGAGCACATATAAAATACTCCAAAAAAATGAAGCTTGGGAAACAATAATACCTACAGGCACAGTGCCTGACACACTATTGACAGACGTTTACAAAGCAGCCAATCAAACCACTGATGTGTGCTGAGATAAGGAAGACTATACGTTAGCCTCTGCTGCAGTGCTCAGGTGATTTCTGCATAGTAATGCATATTGAGGTCTATGCACGGTTACAGGCTACTCTGCAGTATTCAGTTTTTATGCACCAGAATCCTGAAACAAACTTCAATAAAACTGATAAACTACTGAAACAGTTTAATCAAATCAAGGCTAAAACCCCTCCAGTTTAGAGCTACCTTAGATGCATAATAAATGCAACATTAATCAGTTTATGTGACGTACATTCGCTTGATAATGGCTTTTGACAAAATATATTTTTTATTGCTTTTTCACAATTGTTTACTGGATTATGTTTTTACAGTGCAAATCACAATGAACTGCCTTGTTGCTGAAATATGCTGTACAAATAAACAACTTGAATTAATGTTTAAACTTTTAAAATAAATATTTTCAAGGGGATTTCAAGAACTCACGGATTTTCTATCCACAGGCAGCTGTGAAGCTAACCCCCAAGAGGTCCATTGTACATCAGTGTGATATATATATATACATTTATTTTTGCTGTAATTTCTCCATTCTGCTCTCAACCTTTATCCCTACCCATGACCTCCCATTTTATTTTCCACAATCTGACCATAAACTGTTTGGAATATTAGTTTACGGTCAGACTTCAAGGCCAGAGGCGTTGGGGTTTTAAATCAGAATCTGTTGCCATAAAAGAGCAAAGTGCAGGACAGAAGATGCAGGGAGGTGAAAATAAAAGAAAAATAAAAACTTACCAAAAGTAAAGGTTCTGGGATGAATCTAAAATAACATGGCATCATGAAGAATAGGTTGGTAGCACAACAGGAAGCAAGTGGTTAATTAGAAACTGGATGCAGCTGTGAGGGAAGGCAAGTAGCTGAGATCAACGGAGGAAATGGGAGAAATTCCTGAAAGAACAGGGAATGTTGGAAACATGGAAATGTAACAACCCAACAAGAGAAGCGATCAAGACTCAAACCAAAAGAAAGCAAGATAACTATTACTGCCAATGAGAGCAGAAATAAACAAGAGTATTAAAAAAAATCTTAAAACTATAAACTGAAAAGCTAAAGACAAAACCAAATTCCTAAAGTTTATGATATAATGCATACAAATTATTGAGCTGATCATTCATTTCCAATAGATCGATAACTTTTTAATTGTACAACTCTCTTATATTCAAGACATAAAAACAAAAGATCAAATTATTCGTTTTGCCTTAATGCTGCACTCTTCCTGTTTTGCGTGTAATTTTAGGTGACAGATATCTTCTTTGCTCTGTTTTTGATTGTCTTGACACCTTTTCTTTCCTAAAGCTCTATGAGAAATATCTGAGACCTTCAAGAACCGATTGAAAATAATTATATTTCTTCTATTTCACAACCCCAAATAAAATACATTTATATTTGTGATTTTAGCATGACAAAATGAGAGCATGTTTAGGAGCTGTGAGTGCTTTTGGAGGCGCTGTACACAAAACACTTGTTAACTTTTGTCTCCGTCAAGCTTGGAAATTTTAAATTACAAGGGTCATCTGACACGTTGACAAAAATACCAAGTCAGCTCACGCCACGTCTCCAGCCAAGTTTCCATTACACATGCTGATCTGCTCGTCTTCATTTATTATTTACAGCCACACGCAGCCCCGGCCATGTAGGCCATTTTATGGGAGTTTAAAATTTTAATACTTCAAAATTCTTGGGTAATTTGGACAGTGACCTGACAGCAGAGAGGTGCTTCACTGCATACAGTTTCAAAGAGATTTACAACCAGCACAGAGGGTTGCCGGCAGCAACCTGCTTCTGGATATAACTCTCCAACAATTCAAATGAAAGCTGTTTCAGCACAAATATTGTAAAAAAAAAAAAGAAAAGAAAAGAAAAGAGTCCCTTTGCAGATTTATATCAATTTATATCATTACACATATTATAATAACTGACAAGAATAAGCTGAGTAAATATAAAATACAGTTTTAAAATTAGGATTTCACAAATGCTTCTCTGTTTAGAAAGGGTCACATATCCATTTCTGAGGTGCTGCCACAGCAAATCACAGTGAGAGCCATTCTCCCCAAATGGAAAACATCTAATGGTGGTCAACCTTCACAGCAGTGGCCAAAATTTACCTACCAAATTTACTCCAAGAGGAGAGGTCACACAAGAACCCAGAAGTGTATCTACAGCACTGCAGACCTCAGTTAAGGATTTAGTGGGTAAAAATGACTTCCATAAGAAAGTTCTGAGGTGGAAACCACTGCTAAAAAACATTAAAAAGACTCATGTCACATTTGTCACGGAAAAACAGCTTGACGATCCTTAGAGGTGACTTATTGTGCTTCATTGAATAAGAAGCACAATAAGTGCTTCTATGATCTACAAAAAACATGTTCATTGCATTTTTTAGCTCAAAATCATTCTCAGATATTGAGATTTTATTCTGGTCACTTCTGTCTACTTTGGGCTTCTGTCAGAATGAGATATTTTAGAGTCTTTTGTCACTTTAAATATAAATTAAATAAGCTGCTGCTTGCAATGGTTGCAAACAGATGTGCAACTTTACAACCGTACAGCTTTCTGCAGAGAAGCAGTGATGAAGTCAGCAGGACTGTCGTTTTTAAAGAGGTAGTGAAATATATATACATGACATCGATAAATATCAATTATTGGGGACTCGAGTCACATGACTTGGACTCGAGTCATTAAAATCAAGACTTGAAAAAATTCTCAAAGACTCGGACTTGAGGACAAAAGCTTGAGACTTACTTGAGACTTGCAAAACAGTGACTTGGTCCCACTTCTAGTATCACCAATATAGATATTGGATATCTGCACAAATTTTCAAATCAGTGCGCCCCTAGTTCCTCTTTGCCATTTTCAAAAAAGAAGCTTAATATTTCTTTCAATGTTATCACAGTTTAGTACTTCTTAATTTTCCCCTCTTAATCGTTTTCCGAAAAGGTCATTAAGTAATCCTACCTGGCGATTTTTAATTATTGTCTGCATGTATGGAGCAGTTCTGGTTTCACAGTTTTCGAGCACGTCTGCCTGAAACCATTCCCATATGACCCTGACCTTTTCAGAACCTAATGGAATAACGGCGCGCTGACTGCCAATTAAAAAAGAAACAAAACAGGCAAAGGGAGCACATGGGTGTAATTGCCATAAAAACCCTTAAGGTAAACACATGTTCCCACTGCAGGCAGACTAAGTGAGATATAGAGTGGTAAGGAAGAGGAGGAGGAGAAGGAGTGAGACTGTTTTTCTACGTAAATAAATAAATGAAAGCAGAGGAGAAGGGAGTCAAACTGCAGAGGCAGGCTTGCATGTGAATGTGTTGTTAATTTGGCCTCTTTTTAATTAGCTCTTGTGTCACAGAGTGGGCTAATGGGGAGCCCTGAAGATCTGGGCAGACTGGCAGCCTGAAAGAGGCCACCAGATTGGCATGCTTAACCACTGCCTGTCTCAGACATGCAGCTGGGCACTCACATTCCCCCACAGCTGCTGCAGGGGCCCAGAGGTGCTGTTTAAAAAAGATAAAGGCCTGACTGTGGAACACACTTGCTTACTTGTGCTGCTTCATTACTTTTTATTGTCTTTCATTTCAGATTTTTTGTCTCCTGTGCTCAGTCTAATTAAATCATAATCATCTCATTCTTCTCTCTAAAAGACAGAATCTGACAGTTATTTAAGGAAACGATGCTCGCTCTCATTCTCTAAGGTAAGATGTCTGTTTGCAGAGGTCACACTCGAGCAAGGTTTAAATGTGGTTCTTTGTCTGCTTTGTGTGTATGAAACCAGCTGATGTTTAAAGAGTTTGACTATTTTATGAGTTTCAGTCTTATAAAAAATAAACTCTGTGTGAACGTAAACGGCGCATGCCCTGATGGAAAGTGCAAATAAGAGCCTAACTGCTTCAGTTTTCAGAGGGGATTTATGACATGCCGTCTTATTATCTGGCGGTGGGATTACTGCCATACGCTCCACTCCACAATAAAGAGGTGCCATGCCACATAAAGCCCAAAGTGTTTCCTGACACAGTCCTCTGCACTTTCAACACAGATTTAAAGGATGACTACACTGTTCCAGTATTTTGAGGGGTTGACAATGAGTTAGTTGCCCTAAGCCTAATAGACCCGCTCAACGCTTCTGTTGGTTCGCGTAACACTTGGAGGATCAGGGCAATCAGAAGGTCCGGAGAACGTGCCAATTTCCCTTTGGCTACTTTGAATATGGTGAGCCTTCTGTCTGAAATGGGTGAAAACTGGTTTGTTGGTAACGTAGCAAAGTGGCTCAGCTGGGAACTTTCTGCAAGTCACTCCAAATGCCCTCATACAACCATTGGTCCAGTCAAAGTATATTCTCACCAAGCTCTGACTGGGATTTCTACTCTGCCCTATTTTGTTGTTGGTCTAAATTATATATTTTTTTGTTCGATGTTCAATATTTGATTTTATTTTAAGCAAAATGTGAAGTCAGAGTAATATACAGACATCGATTCATTTTTCTGTTACATTGAAATTCAGATAAGTCCTTAGAAAATAAAGATTATCACTTTTTCAGATTGATTTGATGCTTATTTTTTATGAAGCTATCATTACATCTTTATGTCGACTACATATTCCAAGCAAATTGGTCTGGGCCAAGAGAATTAGGGTTTCCTACTGGCTGACTGAGAGCAGGACATAAAGACGAAATGTTTGAGTGGAAGAGCGCTGATTAAAATATTGTGCAGCAGGAAATGCTATCTAGCAGACTGATAGAGTCTGGGGAAATATAAAGCAGTCACCAAAGCTAACGGGAGCCAGTAGGTGTGTTTTTTTCACCCCGTTAATTAACGAGGACGTGTTTAGATGTGGGCTATGAATTCAGGAAGGATCCAGAAACATGTCAAAGAGGTGTCATAACTTCTTTTCTCACACGGGGAGGACGACTCTCCAGTGAAGAAATTTTCCCTGCATTGCGGAGAAGTAATTGCAAGGTGTGAGCCATATTTCCTGAGGCTGTAGGACAGGTAACTCGCTCATCTGCCAGTAGAGTTGTTTGATCTACTAACTTTGATCACCCAGAATGCAGAGTTGGCCAGTCTCTTATGACTGAATAACGGAGTATGAGTTTGCACATCTTCCTAGTTTCCTCTTTTACATTTATTTATTTTAAATTCTAGCTAAAGCACCTCTTTGATTGCGTCTTGTGGTTATGTTTGTGTCTTCAAGCCGTGACCTTTAGACTGAACTGGAGTGGTTTTCAACTTACGGTGAACCTGCTCTAAATCTCAGGGCAGAGCCATTGTTTTGGCTTGTTGCAAGGAAGAAAGAACAGGGCAAAACAAAGAGAGAGCTCTTAGTTTATCTGTCCATCGACATTCTGACAGTCACCAACCGTGAACAAGAATCTGGAAACAAGCAGAAACATTGAGGTTCCTCTGTAGGACGGACGGACGACCTAAAACCGCAGCAATCATTTCTATAATTCCTATTTCAACCAGCCTTCCTTAATGCTGAACACTAAAATAGAAATAATGGATTTCCTGCTCGTTTTTTCCTCATCGCCACCTCTACCTGCAAACAGCCCACCCACAGACAGAAGTTCACACAGACACAAACTGTTCTGGGCCAAGCCGGCTGCATCAGTGGACTGTGCAAGCTCCAGGCTTCTAATTGGCCCCATTTCTCCTCCTCTCATCTCACTCTTTGTGCTCATGAACGCACCAGCTATTCTGTCTAATGCATAATTCTTAAAAGGGCGGAAACACTTTCCTCATCCTCACATGGTGAAACTCCCTAAATGAAAACAAAACAAAACAAAACAAAAAAGAGCTATAAGGGCAGCGTCTTGAAAAATGTGTGTGAGAAAGACTGACAGAATGAGGATGAGATGGAGAGCGGAGACAGACAGAGAGTATGCACTGGCTGGCAGCAAACTGTGAAGCATGAAGGGCGCCCATTGAAAGAGCCGTTTCATGGAAACAGTGTTGTGTGAGAAAGGGGACCACATAGAAAACAGAGTCTCTTCAAACCTGGTTGTGGCACGCACTGCTTGGAGCTATAATACTTATGCCTCGCCCTCTGTCCTGGCTGGCCAATCAATGAGCCTATTATTGTGATGTATATTACTCGACGTTTATGCTGCAGTCTGGCTACTGTAGCTCTGAGATGGTTACTGTTGATTTTAAAAGACCGTTGGCACACTCTCATGTCTGCCCGCCCTCCCTTATACCAGCTACTGCAGAGCCAATTTGCTAATGGATGCAGCAACCTTGTGATTTACTGTTGTCAAAGATGCGCTCCAAGTAAAATGCTCTAAATGATTTAAGTTTGCGGGCGAAATTTACATTTGAAAGCCAGCCCACTCTGAAGAGTGCCTCACATCAAATATGCAAAGTTGATTATCTGCAGCTTCTATTTAGTGCTTCTAAATTACTGTTCCAGCCCTTTCAGTGATATTAAACTTTGCATGGATTGCCTGTAGTTTAGTCTGTGATTCAGCTGCTGATGGAAATTAAAGCAGTGAGCAGCGGTGCAGCAAAACGCAGAAGTCCTCCAAGACAGACAACTTTTTAATATTCCCTAAAAGCAAAGTTAATGTCTAGTAAATTGGGACGTTACGTGACAGAGCAACATCATGTGGTGCATTTTAAAGAAGCAAAGGAAAAAATGATCCATTCTTTTCTTTTTTCTCCAGGGATGAGTTTTAAAATTGTAGTGTTCAATTGTTTGCTGCAAACCTTTACTCAGAGACCTGTAAGTATGTCGCAGTGCAGTCCACAGCACTTTCATGTAATTTGTAAACAGAGTCCACAATTTTGTCATTTATATTTGGCATATTGTTGATTTGTAAAGCCTCAAGAGGTTTGTTGGAGGACAATACCCCAATTTTGAACAGCTGAAAATGTAAAAAGCTTATGCTACAACTGCAACCAAAGAAAGACACGATGTCCTCCTAACATAAGAGTTCATTAGCATTAGCAGCACAAACCGCAGTACAGGTCGAACCGAGACTCTCAGGTGTGATTACACTCTAAAATGCTTTTGAAACAATTTAGAGTTATATCAATGTGAACATTTTAACATCTGATTCCCTTTCTCAAAACCAAAGTTATGCTGCAGAAGGAATGAAGCAGAAACAAATGGCTGCTAAAACAAAATTATGCCAGAACTTCATAGTAGAACAACATTAAATAGAAAACATTCCAGATGTCATACGTTTGACTGACAGGCGCACCTGTTCAATTCAGGTTGCATGCATGAGTCTTTTACTGTGTAGACCCAACCTGTGGCTGTGGACTGAGAGACATTTGGAAACTGTCAAGGGCCCGTTAGAACCCACTGAGTGGCCCTCAGGCAGCGCCTCAGGGTCTCCCTGCCAGCCTACGCAGCAACACAAATGGACACACATTGACTCAACATGGTTCAGTTCAGACTGAAACCCACTGATTCCACCACAGAAAGCTCTGATGTTCAGGAGTGACGTCATTTTCCATTTCATGGCTCAGCACAGACCTGAGCACTTTTTAAATGTCAGTAGGCATAAAAAAAAAATAACCAACACTGATCAGATCAGCACTTATTGGCTGCATTAAACTGGCCAATTTCCATTCTGTGCTGGTGGATGTGAAGGATATATATCATGTTGTCAGCCTCGGGTTGAACATTATATGAACAAATATTATATGCAAATAGAAATGCAGAAGAAATTAGATTCACTGAAATCCAACGGATTAAGTTGGCTACAGTTCAGAAAAAGTTTCCCATGAAACTCTGACTTCCTGATGAGACCTTGGTAGTATCTAGCATTTACATGAGAACCTTTTGGGAGAAAAAATACTTTTAGAAGTACTTTTACTACACTGTACTTTTTACTTTTACTTCAGTAATTTTATTATGAGGAATTGTAACACAAAAAGATTCTTAAGTTTTATTTTGAAAGAAATTAGTTTGGAAGTTTCTTTTTCTCCTGATTTTGTTGTTTTGTGATTTAATTTACATTAATTATTTTCATGTTGGTCTTTAAAATACATAAAATTCCATGTAACTGTATTTTAGTCTGATTATATAGTCAAATTCTTGATGTGTTGATCAGTTACTCTATATTAGAGGAACCTTTTTACCATTTTTTTATTCTTACTTCTTTTGTAAATTTATGTTGAAGTAGTGCTGCTCTTACTTAAGTACGATTTTTGGACGCTCTGGTCTCTTGGGGATGAGTCTGACGGCAGTTCTTCCTTTAGTCCAGCTCAGAGTTGGAGCCAAGAAAACATCAGTTTCACAGTGCAATCAGCAGGCCCACCCATCAATTTAACTCTGGGACAAAAGCACAACAAACAAAGCAAAACTCTGGAGGAAAAATTGCAAACAATTTAAACTTCCTGTTCAACCATTAAATCTTTTCTTCCTCTGCTTTGCTGTGACAAGGCAGACATTTACGATCAAACATAGAAATTTGATATCTGACTGCCTGCCTTTCTTTTCACACTTTCACTCCATGTTAAAATGCCTCATTAAACTGCAGGGATGAAGATACAGTATCAGAAGCTATTTGCCATGGCTTTCCCCGGGAAAAGGGATCCTATTGTTAGAAATAGAGAGAAAAGTCTGTCAGGGCCTTCAGACAAGATATAATACAGAGCTCTGCCGCCGCCGTGCTGTAATCTACAGTGATGTGGTTGGGCTAATGGGTGTCTGACCTGCAACAGAGCTCACTGGGAGCCATGCAAAAAGGCACAGTGGTGGGATGGAGGGAGAGGAAGAAGGGGATGGCAGGAAAGAAGGAAAGAGGAAGCAGGCAGGAGCAAGATAAAGAGGGAGAGATGAAGGAGAGAATGGCTTGAAATTTTCTGACAATGAAATGTCTCCAGTAATTGTTCCTGCAGTGATAAATGGTGTCCCATTGTATGGAGGGTCTTCTTGTCCTTGGGAGTCAAAGAGATGACAAGAGGGGAGGGGAGGAGAGGCAAAGATGGACAGCCAAAGCAGCAGAGAACTTGGCTCACCTGCAAGTAGGCAACTTTCTGAAGGTGATGGTGCGTGGTGTGTGTGTGTGTGCATGTGTTTGCGTGTGTATAAGTGCGTGCCTGTGTATGTATGTTTCTTTATTTCTGCCGTCTCTGTGTCGTCATGCCTATTGGCTGAATGTGTCAAACCATTTCTAGTAAAGTGAACCAGCAGGCAGCGCAGTTGCAAGCAGGGTTCGTGCCCTTGGGGATGAGACTGACAGAATAAAAACACATCATAACACTGCAGTAATATTCCCTTGACAAGACGCTGAGAGCACTTTATGCCCCAGAGACTTTTTTTTTTTTTTTTGCTACCATGGATGGGGAAAAACATCATTTACCATGCTGTGACATTTCTAAGAGGCATAATCACTTCAAAGACAATTGTCATTCTGTGTTTTGCTCATTTGATTATAATTAACTTGCATTTTTAATAGATCTGTTTAAAACGCCTAACTTACATGAAGTGCTTGTAATTAGTTACATAAAACTGAATTATAAAGTTATTCTTCTACTGTACAAGTAATAAAATATAGATAATTGAGTTTTTGATTACAAAAAAACGTCCTAAACATGTTTTTATCACAGTATTTTATTGTTTAATGTGGGAAAATTATGTCTAAGCTTTAACCATCTGCTATTGTTAAAGAGACGTTACCACAGAAAAACAGATGTCATTCACTAAATATTAAATAGCAAGAACCCTTACCTATCTGAAGCTCAGTATTTGTACATGAACCTTTTTGTAATTTATTCTGTGGAGCATTACTCAGAAGGATTGAAAGATTCCTGGATTTTTGTTGCTCATATCTTGAATATTTGAAAGAAAACAGAGCTGAGGAAACTGCGATGCGAAGCCACAACGCTAACTGACGCTATTAGCTGGCATTTGCAAAGCAGCTCATCTAGGATTGCCAGACCAGGTGTGAGGATGTTAGCTTATGCAGTAGTGCTACGACGGTTTCCAATGTGCGCATTAATGCATGTTGATGCATATTTTGTGTTTGAAGTATTAAAATAGCCAGCTACAAGTGCTTTTTTAAAGGGGTTCTCAAGTTTTAGCAGAGTTTTGCTATAATCAGATCCTTAGAGAGGTCAACTCACTTTATTTTTAGTTAAGGAAGAAATAAATAATTTTTGACATTTTCCCTAATTATTTTCTAAAGGCAATCACAACAACACCAAGGAAAACAACGAACCAATGCTTCCGGCATTTACCTGCAGCTCGCCTGCTGCACTAGCTGTGTTCCCTTTCTTTCATTAATACCACAATCAGCCTTGCTTTGTTCCATGTATCGCTATCCAGGTGTAGTTATAAAACAGAACAGAGCGGTCTAAGAAGCTGAACTGGAGTAGCAGCCATTTGTGCCCCAACATTACAAAAAGAAAATCAGAGTAAGCTTTTCAGCCGAGGGAAAGATTGCGAAGCCAAGAGGAGGAGGACACACTGTAAATGCTACAGAGACTGCAGAGCCTGGAGTTAACCATGACTCACATTAATCACCAGCGGGCCTTGTACACTGCATACGAATGTGCGTTAATGACGATCCTCCCCCTTGCACCACAGTCTTACCTTCAGCTGAAAAGGAAACACAGAGCCAGATGTCACATAAACCACTCTTCTTTTCCACAACAGTGTGTTTTGTGCAGTGCTTTGCGGTTCATACTCTACTTTTCCACAGGAATCTCATGTTCTTTTGGTCTCACTTAGTTCTAGCATGGCAGTGAAAATGCAGCACACAAAGCGACATGTGCACCACAGCATTCATCTGATTGTGCAAAGGTTCAGGTTCAGGTTCCTGCTGAGCGAAGATAGGTCCACGCCACCCAGAAAGAAAAAGGTTAGACTCATTATACAGATTAAACCTGTAAATGCACTGTCATTGGTGTAATCGATGTGCCACTTCATTGCAGTGACTTATTGATCAATCGTGTCTGGGGGTCGTGCACAGTGCATTGGTAAAGCTTTGGTAGGAGAAGGGAGTGCATATCTAGAGCACCTGGCACAGGTGTTCATTAAAGAAAACAAATAAAACATAATAAACATCACTTAGCAGTCTACCATTGTGGTAGTTTTTTCAGGTCTGTCACTCCATGCGTCTGCTTTTTAATTCAACCAGCGAATCGATGCTAGAATGAATTATTAAAACATTCGCACGTTGGGTAACAAGGTGTTTAAAACATCCCTCAACTATCTGTTAACAGTTTTTCCATGCACTTCTCTGCAAAATCCATGTACTTTTATTTCTTTTAGAAAAACAAGAGAAAAACAAGGAAACAGACAAATTTTTGATTCTCTTGATCACATTAATTTCAACTGATACAGAGCTGGCAACGTTTAGTGGTAGGCCGAGTAAAAGCTTTAAAATAAATTCATCTATTATCTATTTTCCTGATTATTTTAGTCTTCTTAATGTGTAGAAGTTGATTGTTGCTCTTCTTCTACACAGTTTGCCATAAGACTCAGCACTGCCCCCTATCAGCGTAAAGCAGTATTTTCTTCCTCATCAGACACGTTTCTCAGAAAGACTAAATATGTCTTTCTGATGTTTTATTCATTTAAAACATTAGATATCAGCTTGTGTAGCAGTGTAATCATATATGCAACAGACAGTTCCAGCTTCCTTCATCATTCATTGTGTGTGACACACAATCACCAGAGGTGAAGCACAACTCATCACTTTATCTGAACAGTAAATACGTAAATTCAACTATTTTTGGCCATGAAAATGTTGGAATCATGCAAAAAAAAAAAAAAATTGTAGAACACTCAAGTGGACAAATTGATTTTCTCATCATTGTTAGAAGTAATTTTACTTGTAGTGGCTGTACCAGCTGTAGTGGGGTCATGACTTTGATGGAGGACCTGGTGGAAAAATAACAAATTAGCACAAGAGTAAAAACAGGCCACAAAATGATCTGTGGAATAAGAACTATTAAAGCAAAAACTAAAACCAGTACACAAATGGAAAGGACATGAATGTATCTGTTTTGAAAATAGCGGGCAGAAATGGGGCTGTTACATCATATTTATGTCTCAGGGAAGCAGGAAGTCAACTCAACTTAAAAAGTACAAATTAAAAAACGCTTCAGCTCTGCAGGAATTGAACACATGATTCATTTTAATTTTGTGAAAACTAATCATATCTTAACATTAATTTTGTGATCTTATAACATATAAACTGACTGAATAAATGTTCTCCAAGTCCATGAATTATTTTATGTTTGAGGTTATGCAACAGATGTTGAATTTAGTTGAAGGCCTTTAGACACATCTTTGTGAATATTCTCTGTTTTTCTGAAACTGCTTCCATCTTTAATATGATGTGTTCTTTTAAGAAATGCCTCGAGTTACATGCAGTAGATCTACAGGAGCCAAAGCCACATATTTCTAAGAGAATAGTTAATAAAAATAAAGCAAAAAAGCTTTGAAATGCGTGAAGAAGGAAAAGCTAATAAAATAACACGATATGGACAACAATATCCTCTCAACAAAATGAAAATAAAAGATATTTGCTCGAACGTCGTCCTGACACCTGCTCAGTCTTCTCTGAGGGCACCAATGAACTGCAGTGACTCCATTTTGTCTGGCTGAAAGGAGATACATTTGGCTCCTTTGTAAGGAAGCCCTTCAGTGCAGGGACAGAAGAAAGAGCGAGCAGCTGCATCGCCTCACACGACGCCCGCCTCTCCCAACCCACAGATCACACCGAATACATCGCCACAAAGGATGTCAATTTGTGATTGCACATAACGCAGCTTCACATTCAGAGAGGTCTGGCCCATGCCACTCATTGCTCCTCTTTAGAAACCTTCGGTCCCTGCTGCACCAGTTAGATTGAGGAGGTATCTGGGGTACCTTTGGATTGGAAAAATAATTGGTTTCCGTAAATGGAAAGATGGAAGTGTGCGATCAGCCAAGTTTGGAAAGCAGAGTTTGCGTGCTTATCATACCGCACAGCTGCACACGCCGAGCTCTTTGCTGTTTTATGGTGCTTGGTGAGAAAAGGGACTTTATTTCTCAAGAAGCAGATTGCATTGTTGAATCCAGACTTGAAAATATTATTATTTTCTTATTTGAGGGGTTTTTGTTTACCCTTGGACCATAAAAGCTTTTGTCTTTCATACATGGAAGATACAATGTGTAACAATGTGTAGACGCTGATAGGCCACATTTAATTATATTAAAATAAATTAATTATGAATATTAGAGTCAGTCTAGAGTCTCTCTACCCAAGCTTGAAATCTATTGAAGGATCTGAAGGATAAATTCTTCCTTCAGTTCTTTAAAAGAAGCAAAACTATCATTTGTTTTTCTCAGATCATCATAGAATATATTTAGAATAAATCACTGCAAGTTGTATTCTGCTAAGTGGGTTAAATGAAATAGAAAAACAGCAACATAAACAAAGATTCTTGTTTATCCATCTTTATGGCTTACAAAATGTGTGTCAAGGCCAAAAATGCTCGAGTTTGGAGGGGAACAAAGTACCAAACTACTTTTAGTTTCCAGCACCAGAACATTAGGGAAACAATTAGAAAAGTGAGAGTATACTTTGTGTTTTGCATTTGAGGTTTTGTTTTACTCAAAGAACCAACTTAGACTTGGTTGATTCTTGCATAATAATATAGCACGTATAAAATGACAAAATCGATATTTTACGTGGCATTTTCAAGAATTCAAAAAAGAATTATTCTCCGCATAACTATTGACATTTATAAGACTTGGGACTCCATTGACGGAGGACAAGAATTTGTTTCAGCTAAGAGTCAAAGAGGGGCAGATTTAAGGACCTTGAAGGAAGGCAGCTAAATGAGGTGAAAGGTCAGATGTAGTGTGTTCATGAACACTCATTCAAGAGGTAAAAACTAGTATAAAAATGACTGTTACTACATTAGGCAGATTTAGTTTTAACATGAGATCACCTCCCTGAGGCGTAGTGTCTGCCATCTGGTAATAGCCCTAAAAATAAAAATAAAAAATCAGCAGCGCGCCACACAACTGAGAAATGCGTCACTTTTAAACTGTGTGTATTTGAGAACGAGGAGCCGCCGCGCTGAGGAATTCACCACAAGGGTGAGTGTATGAATCTTGTCAATGCTGGCCCTAAACTCCTACAGCACGGTGAGCCGTATTGAAGTCCCCATCATTCATTTTTTTTCTTTTCTTATTTTCCCCTCACCATCAGTAACGGATGGAAAAAGATGACCAAGGGATTGCCCCCCTGTCGGATGAATGGCAGCAAGGCATCACTCTGTGGGCTATCCACCGGCAAACTGCTGCCACTGGAGAAACGGACATAAACAAATCTGCGCCCGCTGCTCCAATTTACTGAGCTTGCTCATCTCCCACAGTGTGTAGTCGTCTCAGAGGGAGGGGGATGGAGCACCACTTGCTGTACGAGGACGCATGAAGACGGGGTCAAGGGTAAGAAGACATCTAATTCCAATCACCTATCACCCTAATTTGTTATTTTACTAAAGTGGTTGTCCATCAGACAGGTGACCAACAGAGTAAGGGCATTGCTGCATAATTCAGACCATTAGGTGGTAATATTGTATGATCTGCTTTACATACGTCTGCCACTGTTATACTAAATTCCCAACTCTAGTGATTTAATGGGAAAAAAGACAAACCAGGACGTAATATACCTGTGCTGCGGTGGGCTTTGGCTTTTTAACATAAGCTTCAAACGCTCCTTTGGGGAGCTTGAGAATTACTACGTTTTAAAAATAAAACCTGGGAAAAGGACTGATGGGAAGTGGGGGCTCTTTGTAAGATTTAAATGCCGCACTTCGTTCTCTGCGACACACCATTGGTAATTTATTGCCCCAGCCATTACAGTTATTAGAAAACTCACTCAGGAAGACAAATGGCAGCCTGGCTGGTCGTTGGTCTTCCATCAGGGCTGACAGGGGAGACGTGGTACTCTTTGCTATTGACATTTCCAAACCTAAAGCCAAGCTCTTCTAGATCTATTGCGATTCAAAACCCATCTAATGAGCTAAATCACCCCTACCCTCAGCATACAGCCTATTTTCATTTGCTTTATCAAAAGAGGAGTAACCTGGTCAGCAACAGACTACAGCCGTAAGAGACAGCCATTTCATACAGAGATTTGGCTCTCTGCAGACTGATAGATTAAAATGAATCCTGCCATAAATACTTTCTATCACAAAGGGCCATTAAGAGAGAATGTTAGGAGTCTAAATGGAGGCTATTACTTTCGTACGACTTAAAGAGGAAAGGAAGTAAAGAGGGAGGAGATTTGAGACAAAAGTGCTGTGTGCCGATGTATTTTTTCAAATATAACATTTCTGAGGCCCATGAGTCATATTTCTCTCAGTGGCGCAGAAAGAATGACAAATGAATCCAGTTGTTTTGAAGCGATTCAATGTGAAAGGTGACACGGCTATCAGTGGCGGCTTCAGCCCCACAAAAACACTGTATACTGTGGACAAAATAAGTGCTTTAAAACAAAGAAAACAACACTGAAAGTTTTTTCAAAAAGGTTTCAGGTCATTCTAAACCAATCAATCTGCAGTTTTGATCGATTTGTAACTGAAGTTTAAGGCTACCAAAAGGAGCCATCTGCAACTGGACGTTTCATATCAATTACGTAACAATATGTACCCGACCTGGAGACATTTTGTTCCCGCAGTGACAGGTGATGATTTAAAAAAATGCCTATGACCCGATCACAGTAGTTGCACGACTCTTAGAAATGAGAGCTATTGGCAGGAAGTTATTCAGAGTTATTATGTTTTGATCCAGAGTTATTATCCCTCACATTTAGGTACAATAGTTTTTACTTTAGCACTTACACAGATTAAAATATATATTCAGAGTCACATATTCCAAACAGTTATTACTGATAATTGTTGTGATTAAACTGTACAGACTTTGCTAAAAACTATATATAACAATCTGTTGTATCAACTACAAACATCAGAAAACCTTCAAAACAATTAAATAATTACATCAAAAGTTAGAAATGTCTTTCATGCTTGTTTGATTCCCAAATAGATTAGTGTGTATGTGAGAAATGATCAACGACAGGCATTGGGTTGGGTTGCGAGATAATGGCGCAGGGCCCATCGACTTGTGATGTCATCATCAAAAGGATTTTGACATGACTCGTTTCCAGACACCATAAAACAATAACCTATAGCCAAAATATGGCTGCATAGTTTTTTTTTTTAGCACTTAGACTATTTGTATAGGCAGTAGAAACCCAATTGAAACATTTCTATGTGCAAAAAGTATTTACAGTTTACTGTGAATACTTAAGAAGAGTAAATTTGTTTTGCTCTTCTAAAACAAATACATTTTTCAATGATATTCTAACTTATTGAGATGCAACTCAGAAACGTACAAAAAATGAGTTTGTGATTTTTTTTTTTTTTTTTGGCTGAATACAAAAGAGCCAACAGAAAATGTTTCATTTCATATATAAGTAAACATAGCACCACTGGATCTTTACTGGTCACAAACACAAAATGACTTCATTGTCGTCTTCATGAGGCCAGAGAAAACAAGCAGGACTACGTGTCGTGATTCGTGCGCTCTCGCTGCGAGTCCCTTATTGGAGATATGTATTGGTTTAGCGAAGGCCAGAGTTCAGGGCAGACGGAGGTTAACTGCCATTCGCTGACAGCCCAGATGAGAAAGTGATGTGCACAGTGGGAGGTCACTGTGTGTCAGTCCGCCAGCTAACACAGGCTCATTGGGAACTCGGCACGCTCCATTTAACTTCAGGGCATCCACTTCATACATGTTTCTCCCACACACACACACACACCAAGCTGTTGGTCCTGCAGCCTCTCCTGTGTGGCCTTGTAATGCTCCCTGCCTCCCATAGTCTTTCTGGGAAGCTAAAGTCATTCTGCCTCATTAGGGTAATTGAGACAGGCCCTCTAGAGACTGAAGAGCAGCTAACTGCTGCCCACTCTCACTTCAGAAGACCACTTAATCAACCTCTTTCGTATGTGTCCTTTACGCGTTTTCCGTCTAATAACTCCAGTCTTCCCTCTTGTCACCTTTCATTCACTTCCGTTTTGGTTTTGTTGCTTTTCTCTGGTTCTTTTCAAGTCACAGCACAGTGAGGCGTCAGCTAATTGTCAATGAGAAAATTATCTCAGGGATTTTCATTTCCAGACTGAAGTCGCCTAATATAGAGAAACCCTGTGGTCCGAAGCAGCGTGAGCGGGTGACAGCATCGGGGGGGTAAAAATGCTGATGTGTGAAGGTTGGGAAGGCAAAAAGGAGGGGCTCACAATGAGCGAGAGAGAGGAGGAAAATTCACCACCTCAGCGATTCTGGGGGCCACGCCGCTCGGCGCTGACAAAGACACCCAGATTGCGGCCAGAGGTTGTCTGAGCGAGGCGAGGTGTGCCAGAGCACTCATCATGTAACAAGTCAGATTTAGCAAGACTGCTGGGTCAGGTCAAACACAGATTGAAGCTGGAGTCACGGTGGATTCCACGCTGCTTGCCTCCTCTACCTCTCATCCATCCGAGCTTAAATTACTGGAGCGTCCTTCTTGCATTCAGAAATAGAGACTAGTGTCTCCGAGAGGATGTGTTGGATACCTACACAAATCAACACAAAATCAACAAGAAGAAGATATAAAGCAGTTAAAACAGCTTCCAAATACAGCTAATGGTGTCCTATCGTCGAGAAGCTTCCAACTTAATTATGATATCTGCATTTTATGGAGAAGTATTAGGGTCACTTGGAGGGGAAAGACTATTTTCTTTTTCTTTTCTCTGACAGAATAAAGTTGAATTATGACAAATAAATCAGAAGAAACAGAAGAGCAAAAACTGTGGTGTTCTTTCCAAGTATGTTAGCTATGTATCAAGAAGCAGGATAGCATATGTGATGACTAAGAGTGTGTGTCTAAAGGATGTTTGTATGGCAAAACAGAAAAAAATCCTATTAAATCCTGTTCTACTGCATAAAGTTACAACCTCATTATAAAATATATATATATATATATATATATATATGTTGGTTCGGTTTAATGGTGACACATTAATTTTGACATTCCTTTAGTCTCATTTAGACATTAATCTTAAAATGGATAAAGAGAAAGAAATACATTTCTTTAGGTTCAGACACAATGTGTTGCATTGCAGAGCTCTGTATCCACCAAACACAAAACAGAAAACGTCTCTGTTTAATCATCCGATATTTCAGTCTCTCTTTCTTCCTTTTTTTTTTATCAGGAATCTCTTTTTATTTTCATCTTTCTTATTTTTGCAGCCCCACTTATCCACCTTCCTCCCTTCCTCGACTCTTATCAGTGACAGGCTGGAAGCAGAAGCAAGATAAGGAAATGTCCCGGCCAATACGAGGTGCGCTGGTCGAACACCCGGCCAGATTAATCATTGACACGTCCATCAGTTAACAAAGCCTAATGTACCACTCAAACGGGAAAATGGGATTGGAAACAATGGTGTAGATTTCGTCTCATAAAGCTTTACCAGCTCCTGTGAAAGCTTGGTGGCACATATACTGCTTCATAATCCTTGTCTCTTAGGTGTTGAAGGACAGATTAATGAAATACAGCTGCCGCTCCACAGTAGTCATTTCTTTACACTCACGTCATTCAGACAGATGCCCAGTCCACAATTACAAACATAGATGAACGATAAATTGGACCTGCCTAATAACTCTGTAAAATGGAGCTTTTAATAACACTAAAAACCATTGCAGCACAACGGATTATGTTGCTAGAGGCTGTGTTTATACAAGGGATAATTCAGTATTTACACACTGTTATTTCTCTGTGAAACAAAAACCAGATTGGGTTTTGTATTTACAGTGACACTGAATTACTTCTGAGCAGAATATAGTCAGCAGCTGCATAAAATTTTGAAGTTGTAGCACTTTGTACTCTTAGGTTTGAGCTTGTTGCTACAATTGTCAATGAATGTCATTGTTAATGGTTCTTTGTTCCAGCCTGGAATGGTTACACATAATAAATGAAACTGCAATGAATTTTATAAATATTACCCACATATGTTGCAGAACTGATTTAGAAATTCATGCCGATGATGAGCGGGTGAAAACTTCTGCCTTAAACTGTCTTGAAGATATGCAAAGAGGCATCCTAGTTACACTTTCCTCTTCAAGCAAGAATACAACTGGGAGTTCTCCAGTTTCTATAACATTTTTGTTATAGGAAACACAAGAATATTCAGCATAAATTAATCACAAGCATCCCCTACATGTGTTGATGAAGCAGTAAAAAAAAATAACTGCTCAAAAGATTGTGTCCCTTTGGTCCACAAAGTTTTTCGTTTTTCTCCCAGACAGCTCCCGCTGGCTCAATTAACTATTGATCAGAATTGTGGAACCGAGTGTTAATAATTAACAAAAGCAGAGATAGCATCTGCAGCCCAGCAAACAACTTCAATACCGAGGCATCTATGTTTCTGATCGATAGACTGTGAACGGCATGCGCAGCAGCCACCAAGAGTACTTCTTCAAGGTGGCCATGGAAACAGAGAAAGTCACATTTTATCAGACGTCGCAGCTGTGTCAGCAAATAACAGCTAAGAAATAATCAGATGTTTGTCTTATTGTAGATACCAGTGTGTGGAAAACTGTCTCTCTTTGACATTTGAGTTATTATTAATCATCCAGTGTATAGAAAAAAATGAAATATGAAGTAGTGTGAAAAAACATCCCCATCCCCTGCAGATTCCTTCTGACAATTTTATGTATAAGATAGATATAATAGATATTTCAGCCTCCTAAACTTTATTTTCTTTATACTATCTAAGACATGGTCTATGAAAAACAATGCAAGTAGGAAGATTTTCCAGTACTAATTTGGAGTTGTTTCACAGAAAAGTCCTTGAATGCTCAGCGAAGCATTGCTGTGTGCAGCACCAGTGCAGACTTATCGAGTAAATTTGTATCTGTGTTTAAAAACGAAACCTTATAAGTCAGTTCAGCACTATTTCTCTGTATTGGATCAGTATCTGCCGACAGAAAACTTTGGATAACTACATCGATATCAGAGGAAAAAAGTGTATCAGTGCATCACCAACCTTTACTCAGATTATCTTTTTCTGAAATGTTTTGAATCATCTAATTGTGAAAAAGCGACTCGGAGAGCAGAAACTCTCTGATTGTGGCCGTCAAAGTCCATGTAAGTAAAGATGTAGAAAACGGTGGATAGAAAAGCAAGGAGGACCTGAGGGAAGTGCTGAATGGCACTGTGAGGGGATTTGAAATAGCGCCTCCAGGTAGCCCTATTTGAATATGAATGTCTGCCTTGATCCACATCAAGGGCATTGACAGGGGCACCTCTATCTACATGTACCTCCGCTGGATGTAGTCATGTCTGTGTATCTGCAAGTGTGCACAGTGGATTGCTCTGTGCAGTCATCATCCAGCGCATTATTCCAAGGTACTTTGTACAGCACATTAATCACAGGGACCCTTGAGCACATCCAAGGATCCAAATATCCCGACCTTGAGGTTACAAGAAAGACATTAGTCCTGATCCATTCAAAGTATTGGAGACAGGGAGGGAAGCAGAGGGAGGAGACAGAAAAGCTTTCAAGGTAATGAAATTCTGCCATAATTTAAAGGAAAAGACTTGTGGGGACAAGCCTGGGAAGGAGTAAGAGGGGGGAAAAAATTAAATTGGATTTTTTTTCCTCCTTTATTTTAAATTAAGCTTAAGTGCATGTGGAGGGGTAGTTTTTCTTTCTCGTTTTTTTTTTCTGACAAAACCATGATAACAGCATTAACTTTGAGAATGAATCGAATCATTTCCAAACCAATTAACCTTTGACAGAGTGAATGACTGGACAAGAATGAGAGTGGGTTATAGGGGAGAGATGAACAAGGGTAGAGGAGAGCAGACAAAATCTCATAAAGGCTCCCTAAAAAAGTCTTTTACAGACCAACACACACAACCCATCAGTTGCTTTGCCGGTTGAACACAAAGCACATCTGCTTCACCAACATTCCTCAACATCTGGAAAATAAGAAACAGAGAATAAAAGAATCTTCCCTCCCTCTGCGTTTCCAACCCAGCCTGACTGATAGCAGAAAGGGTCTGCAGTTAACCCCACTTATTATTTATGCTCTCACTCCTTTTCCCCCTATCTATTTCTATCCCTCACCCACTGGCTCACACACAGCTGCAGCCGGTCCATTAAGTTAATTAAAGGCTCCATTTTGAGCTGCAGCCCACTAGCAAATACGAGTGCCAATCAATAGATCTCTGGCTTATTTTCCGTGAGGGCGGGGTGAAAGCATCGTTGCTGCATTCAGGGACCTGATTTGTAGCCTTGGCAGACACACCATGTTCTTCTTTGTCTCATCCTCTGTCTCTGTCTAATTTGGTAGTCACCCTCCACTCTCCACCATCTCCTTCACCCTTCCCACTGTGATGTCATCTATCAATTCACTCTTCCCTCTTTACCCCCCAACCACCCTGGGCTTTGCCCCCATCTGTCAGAACGCAGTCACAGTCCTGTGTTTTCCTAGGAGAGCATGGATGCATTTATTTTAGGCGCCATCTGCATGGAGGTGCCAGATGTGAGGGGCAGCAGCTGGAGATGAAGGAGAGTCAGGCAGAGCTGAGATCAACAGGGTGTCGAGAGGTTGAGATGAGAACGAACCAAGAGATGGAAGGAAGAAGTGCCCAACGGGAACTGATCAGTGTTTTAAAGCTCACAATATGTGGACTTATCTACATTAATCTCAATTCATTCTTTTGGTTTTGTGATGACAACTTACTTTTTTCCGTTGAATTAACTCAAAAGTTAAAAATGTTTAACTTAAAGGAACTTTTTACTTTGACTTTACTTGAAACAATTAAGTTAAATGTTGCGTTGGTATCCAACGTCTGAAGTAATTCAGTTACGTTGTTTCACCTATTTTCTTTTTCTAAACACAAAATCTTACCAAGTATTTCTGTTCTAGTTTCTAGTGATATAAGATAAAATAAGAACTAAGAAAAATCGAACTTACAAGAAAGTTTTCAACAAGATATGGGAGCTTGTTTCAGTAAATTACTTCTTGAATATTGATCTAAAACGTTTTAGTTTCCCTGGGAGATATTTTCACTTAAAACATGGAAAAAGTGTCTTGTTTTAAATGAAATAATCTGCCAGTGGAACTAGAAAATCTTATTAATATTCAAGTTAACATGCTAAATATTATAGCATCTAGTTTCCCTCTTTATTATGAGTTAAAAACTTTTATAAGATCTTGAGTGTCAGATCACAAGTCCAAGTCAAGTTTGAAATCTTTTATTTTGCAACTCAAATTGATGCAACATTTTGTGTTGACTTGGATGTATATTTGGATGCCTGATAAGAATGTGTTTTTGTCAGAAGTCTATTTATCAGAAGCTATTTTTCCCTTTCAAAGAAGAAAAACACAGTGCTTCTTGTAAGTAACAACATAACCAATCCATTTTAAATGCCTTCGATTCTGAAAATCAGACTTTGGTCACTTTCAGTCACAATCAGACTAAAGTCGAAATTAAAGAAGTAAATTGTTTAATATTGATGTGCCCTGAAAATCATCCTTAAAAGTAGACGCTTCTCCCACGATGCGCTGTTCTCCACAAAATCCATTTTTTCCTATTGTCTCATGCTAGAGAAGGAGAGGAAGGCCCACAGGCTAAACAACCATCATCAGCCTCATGTGGCGCTCATGTGCTATGAATAATGGCTCGGGGTGGCAGGCGGTGGAGCAGTTCAAGATCCACAGACAAGCGCTCTCCGCTGGATACCTGGACTCCAACAGTCCCTTCATTCCTGCAGTCGCACCAGCAGCCTGGAAGTGGTGCCGCTCATCGGGCTTCCTCTCAGCAGTAATTCACCAATTCTCTCCCTCCAGGGAGGCAGCCTCTGCATGTCTTGATGGTTAGCCAGCGTTGTTTGTTGGAGGCTGTTTCTTCCTCCTCCCTCATCAGCTCCCCTTTTCTCTTCTCATCTCTCATTTTCAGTGAGGATGCCTGCTGCTTTATTCCACTTCTCTAATCTAAACTCCCTCTCTCCCTCTTTTGTTTTCTCAGAGAAAGCCCAAAGGGGATTGTTCATATTCTCCCCTCTTATTGTTTTTCATCTTTTTTCCTTATGACACAGAACTATCCCCCCTGAGTATCCGGCTTTCTGCCAGGGAGAAAGCTGGGAGAAAACGCATGGTTAACCCCATTTTATTCTATCTGTTCAAAGGTTTCCCCACAAAGCTCCACTGCTCACAGATGAAGAGAAGGTACGCACTCAACAGAATTAAAGTCTGGGTCATTTTCTAGAGTAAATCAATGGAAAAGAACCTCAGTTGCAAACCTGAGTCTGCTAAATAGCTGCTGTAAACAGTTTTACTTTAGACGGGAAGAAGTTTATGTTTTACTATTCTAAGATTATTTTAGCTCAACATAGTGGTACACTTTTATATGATTATCAAAAGACTGCCCCATATTTTGTTTCTCTTCTTCTTATGTCAAGAACTTAACACAAAACCTTACTGCAAAAACACCAAAACACAAAATTAGACCGAATGTTTTTGGTTTTGTTTCTTGTGCAAATACCTTAATACACTCAAAATAGGATAAAATTAACTAATCATCAATATATAGTAGTTTGGGTAAATAATTTAAAACTGCCTTGTCATTAACCAGTGGACAAGTGGACAAGTACTTATTTCCCCATTTTAAGGTATTAGCTATAAAATAAACTGAAAGGTTGTTTGTAAGCTAGTTTTGTCTTATTTCAGGTGTATGAAGATATTTTAATTAAAAACTGGACCAAAAATACATGGTAAGATTTTCTGAAGTCCTGAAGTTCTGCTTACTTAGAAAATATTTTTTTACCTAATTGATCTTTATTTTAATAGATCAGTCATTCCCACTAAATAACTCTACAGGTTAATCTTAAATTATCACAATTTTAATTTAGTTCAGTAATTAAATTCAAAAAGTAAAACTCATTAACCTCAGTGACATATTTTCTTTTTTAAAATTATTGTTAATCTTGATAATTTTTGTAACTAATGAAAATCCATAATAGATGCCCTCTGGAAATTTGAACATTATAATGAAAAAAATCACTTTTTAATATGGAAATGTTCTGTTATTTATCATTTACATGATAAATAGTAGATGATAGTTTGCAGAGTGCTGTATGTAAGAATATCAATAGAAAGCTTAGTGGAAGGAAAACATCCAACATCTTCTGCATGTGTGAGAGCAGGTTGCAGGTATAATAAGTCCAGGAGGAAAATTCCTACCTTCCTGCAACTCATTCACGGTTTTCCTTAAGTTGGATTTGTTGAGTTCCAGCAAATGCTCTTTTAGGAACTGTGTCCAAAAATGTCTGCTTCCGAAAATGTTGAGAATGTTGACTTTCATGCACTAAGAGTCATTCAGGTGTTTGTCAGCAGTTTTCTGAGGCTGATTCAGTGTTTAGTTCTTTAAACGGCTTCTTGATTAAAGAAGTCTGATGGTGAAGTGAAGCCTGGAGATAATCTGGATTTCCACAAACATTTTTGTTTCTTCCAAATGCTTACATGCTTCTCTAAAACTACACCTGCAAAATACTCAGGTCTGCAGAAGATTCCTCCACCTCTTCACTTTGTTTTGGCTCCAGCTTTTGCCAACAACTGTGAGACTTTATGTAAACAGGTGTGCAGCATGTTGATTATGTCTAATGAATTAAATTAGGCAGTAGTGGATCCCAGTCAGGATGCAGAATCATCTCAGTGACCCCTGGTTGAAGTCAGACTCATTCGCAAGCATCAGGGAAATGCCAAATACTCCTAAGACAGAACAAGTGTTTTTTTTTGTATAAATATTCATCGGTTTTCAATATTTTTGTCATATTCTCTATATTTAATGTTTCTGCGAGAACTGTGCAGATTTACAAACTGTCGTGAATCCATTGCAGCTTGCTCTATACCAATACTGTCACTATATTTTGTTTAAACTAAATGATAAAATAGAAATGAGTTGTTTGAATTGACTTCATATCAAAATGCACGTATCCCAATATACCATTCAGGATAAGAAACATAAAAATCCAAATCAAGAGATGGGTGGGAGGAGAGAAATATGGACTCTTTTTCATTGCTTTTCCGCTATGACATCATCTTTCTTCCACTCCTCTCTTTTGCTCTTTTTCATTCTGTGTCTCTCTGGCTTTTTTCTTGGAAATACACCCACACGGCATTTCTCAAGCACGTGGGCTCTCATCCTCGGTCACCCTAACCACCTCATTTTTTCAGCCCTCCCTGCTCTGCAACTCTCTCTCTCTCTCTCTGCGTAATTCAATCATCCCAAGGAGATAGATATCCGTCCCCCAGGAGCGCTTACGCTCTCCATTTCCTAAAGCGCTTGATCAGATTAATTGATTGTCTCTCCCCCCCACCCTCGTCTGCGCGGCCCTTTCTGCCGACCGAATCCCTTCGTGGTTCTGGAGGGTGTCCGAAAACCAAGTTTGCATCGATGATTTTAAAAAAATGTTTGTCTTCGTACGCAGTAGGGGGTTCGTAAAAGGACAAAGGGGACATAGATAAAGGTGACATGAGAGAGTGAACGGCTGCAGAAACCGAAAGGGGGGATTTATGTAGAGGACAAAACAAGCTCAGGGAAACGATAAAGCAGATAGGCGATCAATGAAATGAAATAAACAACACTGTTGAGCAGGTGTACATGTGAAGTAAATGTCTGTGCACCCAGGGGTTTGGCTGCAAGCCTGGGCAGCACAGCAGAGGGTAGAGATGGGAGAGCCAAACAAAGCCCCACAGGGAAAACGGGAAGACCTCGACTCATCCATTATAACTGGAAGCCAAGCGGCTGCCATGTCTCCTGATTGCCGAGTCCCTGCGGAGTTCTTCCCCCTCAGCCTCGCTCGCCCCCCTTCCACCTCCTGCCTCTCTCTTTTTGGCGCCAGGTATCGCAGTGTTACAGCGCCGTTCCAGGCCTCTGGCTTCAGCGCGGCGACAGGGGCCAAACACACACTCAGGCCGAACACACAAGCACACGACATCCCGAGTGCACAAGCGCACAGCCACACAAATACAAATAGGCAGGGATGGGAACTCTCTCTTATCTACCTGCCGCACATGTTTCCCATACGTGTAAAGCTTTTACCTGAGCGCCCCATTACAGTTGAGGCTTTTTCCTCTGGAGAGCCAAATTACCTTTCAGAGTCAACCTTACCTTTTTCTACTTGCCCTTGATATTTAGTTCGCTTGCATTTCCTCTGTATGTATGGACTCATACACACACTGGCACACACTCATATTGACCAACAGGCAACTCTGGGAATCTGAAAGCATGATTTATATCCTAATTTTTCCTATTTTATAGTCTTCTCAGTAGCTATAAGTGCCTATAACAATATTCCCCTAAGAAGTGGAGAACTTAATTTAAGTTTCTCAAACAGACATGTTGAAAACTAGTTTCTGCTTTCTTGCACTATAAAATAATCTGCGATACTCGATATTTTAATAGGACTGTTTTGTTGTTGTCCAGAACTGCTGACAGTTTTTCCCCCATAAAAGTTTCAAAAAAGTTTCAATGATTACAAATTAAACTCAGAGTTTAGTTTCCATATTGAAAAAAAAAAGTTCTTGTGTAGCAGATCTTGAGTTTATTTGGTATTTCATCAAGGTGACTGTTATACTGGTGATTAAGAAAAAATTAGGCTTAATTATATCAAATTAAAGACAACAAAACAAATTATTGAGAACAAAAAATCATCTTTGTTCTTTTTAAGATACTGTGGAAGCATAAAAGACTGGGGAGACTTCAATAAATTTACGTAAAAAAATGTTTTTTTTAAGAATTGGAAGAAATTAAATAATGTCTTTAATATGGAAAGTATTTGTTTCTGAAACCAAGTAATAATAAAGGTTCAAAATGACATTAGATGGTTTTTCTCTCTCATCCTGCTTTGATTTGGATGTGATCTGATTTTTTTGTCTTATTAATATCCTTTAAACAAACTTATCCATCATATCTGTATATATTCTTGTATCTGCACAGTGTATTTGTTTTAGCTAGTTTTCTTTCAATGCTTTCAAAGAATAGAAAAAAAATAAAGAACTAAATAAATACAAAGAAGACAATGATCTTACCAATGACCAGTTTCAAAATAAAACAGGAAATAAAAAACTCCAACTAAAGACAATGACTATGAGTAGAGATCAAATCAAGCACAGAAAACAAACAAAAGAAGATTTCTTAAAACTAAGGAATAAACTGAATACAGGATGCAAAGAGGGACAAATTCCAAAATGAAGCCCAAACACAAACTTTCCAGAGAAAGTGACACTTGGTGTATATGTGGGAAATGCACAGCTGACACTTGTGCAATTTTTAAACACACAAAAAATGTATTAATAATGAAGCAGATCGAGGATTCAGCATGCCGAGTTGAAAGCAAATTCATCAGCTCTGCATGAGATTAAGGAATATTACTGGGTTATTGCTGCAACATTTGATTTGAACTTTCATAAATCCTGGAACAATTACCATGTTAGAGTCTGAAAACTTTGAAGGGGAAATTTTCAGAAAAAAAATATATCAGTGACAGCCTGGCTTAGCTGGAGACCACACTGTGTATGTCTCAGTGCAAAAACATGGCAGATGATAGAGGAGAATCATTTACGTAAAGCTGCATGCTCTCTTAAGGCGATTCTGTGATTAGGGGAGTTGATCAATTATACCAACTCTTATATCACTTTAGCACTGATGCAAACAACTGATTAGCAACTCAGTGGGGAATGATTTGGGTCGATTTTTGATCATAAAAGAGAAACATAAAGGTTCTTCTAAATAAAAAAAATCCTCAGCTAAAAAAACCCTGACATTTATGTTTCAAAGTGAATTTATATGTTGCACATTTTAACACATGGATTCACACTTTGCATAGTTGGGGACTCAGCCCACAAACTAAACCAACACACACATTTTATTTAGACACTCTCTCTCTCTTGCTTTCCACAGACTTATTATTTGCTTGGAGGCTGAGCTCTCAGACTGGGATTGATCCTGAGCTGCCGTTTTGAACCTGCGCCCCTAGGGCAGCTCAGTGCAAACATACAGCAGCCCCTCTCCACTTACTTCAGTCACAGTTACACTTTCTGTTACACTACACCCATTTATGCAACCACACAGCAAACAGCGAACATTTCCGCCTGGGAAGCTTTATCCAACACAGACTCTAACTGCAAAGAAAGCGTTTTATTAAAAATATATATTTCCCAGACGCTCTACAAAGACAGAAGCACGAGGCACAATTTGGGTTAATAAACTCTTCTCCTCTGAAATTGTTTAAAACTGACAAGGCTCAGTGTGAGTATTGGCGAAAAGTCGGCAAGCATAACAGAAGCACTTGAAATGACAGCAACAATTTCATACACCACATCCCGTTTACTGAGTGTTTTTTTTTTTTTTTTTTTTTGTTCTTGGGCTGAGCACAAAAGAAATCCATTATTTTGTGCAAACTCAAAGATTCATTCCAACATTTTTCATAAATAATTCATGCAAAAGATGCTTTACAGTGTTTTCACCTGAAGACAGACAGCTAACTACTGAAAGCTGCCTCACCCACCCACCAGCCTTTCCTCCTCCCTTTGAAGTGGGAGATCCATGTATCGTTGCTTTCTATGAATAAATGTCATTAACAGCAGCTGCAGCGTGGCAGTTATAAAGTTACAGAAAAGCTGGCAGCACAGGTAAAATTAAACAGCCAAGGCGCACATATTGCATTACTGAGGAGCCTAAAGTAATGACGGCGGGCGTGGAAACCCATATATACATGCAGATATCTACACAAGTGCTCTCCGTGTTCTGCTGTTTCCACTCTGAGGTTGTGATTGATGTGTTCTGTGGGACCAGTGGGTCCTACAGTGAGCTGATCCACACTGCCTCCTATAGGACTAACAGTACGTAGCACACCTGTGAGCGTCTGAAACCGTCAGCCGAGTCGACAATGATGACGATAAATAGCAACGCTAAGTTTAAACAGGAAGCTTCATAGGCAAAGTAATTGGCCTATGAATTCAGTTTATTCTTCAAAGACTTTGTTGTCATAGTTTAATTAGAGTCCATTAATTTTGCATTTGCCATATTCTTTGAACTTTGTCACATTTTGTTACATCATGACAAACCAACAAAGTCAGTGCATTTCAGTGGGATTTCATGTGATTAATCAACAGCAGATGAATGGTGCATTATTGTGAAGATAACAAAAAATTCAATATTTACAAATAAAAATCTGAAAAGTGAGGCATGCATTTGTATTCAGCGTTGTTTACTCTTTTATTATAATTTTTTATTGCTTTATTTCAAATCACAGAAAAAAAATCATGTTAATTGATAAAAAAGGAACAAACAAAAAAATTATATGCATCCACTTATAGATAAATATCTAGAATAATATTACTGTATGTAGACATAAGCAAGAATGCATTTATCTTGAAAAGGAGTAAAAAGAAGCAAACTTATTTACTCCCACCCTTTATTTATATGTAAGTAATGAGTGGAAGCCTCTGCAATTTGAGATTTATCAATTTGTGTTATATACTCATAATGTTTTGGAGAACTTTAAAGCAAGGGAAAATGTTATCCCAAGCCAAACATGGCACAACTACAAAACCTAACAAGACAAGACACTGACAGGTCCGAATTGGGGAGCAGCAAAGAGGCCCATGCTGGCTCTGAAGGAGCTGCAGAGATTCACAACTCGGGTGGGAGAATCGGTCTGACAGAAAAAAAATCTATTATTTGTGCACTTCCCAAATCATAGCAGAGTCTTAAGAAGAAAAAAGCTGCCATGAAAAAACAGGCATGAAAAAAAATCATGTTTGCACTTTGTAGGAGAAACCACACAAAGTTGTAGAAGGGGCTCTGATCAAATGAGGCCAACATCATTTTTGGCCTAAATGCTAAATACCACAAGTGGGAAAAGCTAAAAGTTCCAACATCATGCTGTGGGAAAGCTTTTCCGTACAAAGGACAAGGAATCTGGTAATAGTTCAACAGGACAATTGCACTGAGCGTAAAGATGGAGCTACAATAGAATAGGTTGCAGTGAAGGATATGCATGTGCTGGGAGAACTCCAGACCTAAATCCAACTCAGAATCTGCTCCAAGACTTCAAAATGTACGTTCACTGACACTCCATGTAATCATTTGGTTATTTTTGCAAAAGGGGATGAGCAGAAAAAAAATTAAAAAACAAAAAAACAGTGATTAATGTTTTGTAGATGACTGAGGAAAACAAATTCATGCCAACTACATTTCTTTCCACTTCATAGCCATCCTCCAATTAGTGTTAATTTATCACGAGAACAGCTCATTATCATATGTTTATGACTATAATGTTCAAAAAAGTAAAACATATTGTAGAAATCCAGTGTTAAGGCAAATTTACTTCATTCAGCATCTCTGCATACAAAAACTCCTGAACCTTTGGGTTAAATATTTGCAAAGAATTTCCTGACTGTAGCAGCACTTTACAGACTTTACGTCTGTTTTTATATTCCTCTGTAATCTGAAACGTTTCACGCTCAGCTCCTGTGCAAGGTGGTTATTTTTTGGTAACCCTAAGCTCTACGAGTGGTGGGTCTACCACCCGGTCAGGACAAAGGAGACATTTGTAATTAACACCAGAGAAGGAAATATACAGAATTGGACACGCACAGTTTGTAAGAGTCTTGTTTTGTGAAATTAGAATTGACTGTTTTTCTGTTGTCAGAATAAAATTCCTCCTGATGCTTTTTCTAAAGTGTAATTCAGACAGATGTGTGTGCTGCTCTAAGGAAAGCAAAGCACAGAAAGAGTGCACTTGTGTGTTGGCCCTGCAGCCAGAGGCGATGCCAGAGGCGTTTTTAGGATTATCTTTTTTTCTGCCTACATATTGAATATGTGCTATTACTGTGCTGCAGAAAGCCAGTGGGAATTCTTTCAATCCACTTCAACGCAGGCAGTTCTTGTTGGAGGTCCACTGATGATATTACACAAACAAAAGGTGCAGAGAAATGAGTGAAATAATATTCAATGTAAAAAAAAAAAATATTAAAGAGAGACTCAATGAAAAACTGCTCAAAAATTAAAACCATTGCATCATTAAAGAATCAAGAAAAAGTATTCAAAAACTTAAATTATTCCAGGCTTGTAAGAGCATATTGTAGTGGAAGAAGACAGAATAATTTCTCAATTTTTGTTTCATCATGTTCTTTCCCTGTAACATAAAACAGACATGTTGCTGTTGCAACAATTTTGCACAATAGGATGTAGATCTTCACACCACTGCTTGGTGTTTTATGTTAAATTTAGATATTTCAGTGGCTTGTTATAAGAAAGTTAATCATTTGAGCTGTCATACATTCACAGTGTCAGTTTTTAACACATAACACATAATACAGAGGCGAGCAAAACATATTGAAGAAAAAAACAGTTTAACTGAAAAACTCTTCTGACTGATATTTATATCTTCAATCGCCAGCCACTAATATCACAGCAATCCCATTTAAAGTTTTCAACAATTAAGATTTAAATTTCTGGATTATTTCCAGGCTTATTGATATGGAAGATAATCAGTTTTAATTAAACTCTTTTTGTTCAATTCAATATAAGAACGTCCGGCGGTAATGTGTAATTTGATTATAAAAGCACAAAACAATTATTTAGTCCTCGTTTTGAATAATCTGGACTGCTACTGGTGTTCTTCAGAAATTGCTTTGATTGTGAAACTATGGTTTCACAATGTTGACCTTCAGAAAGACAGTTCTTTATGATAAAATATACAATATTTTCATGTGTTACACATGCTTTTGTAGGAGTTTACTCATTATACTAACAGCGTGTGTGGCTGTTTTACCTTCTTCTGACACAAATCAGCAGTAATTCGGATGTCAAGAAGCAAAAAGCAAGTGATGCCACATGGATCAAAGCATAAACCTCATGTGTGACACCATGTGGCTGCGGCGGCAGATTAATCCAAAAGTGAAGCAAGAAGAGGAGAAACTATCAGGAGTAGCAGGAACCTCCAGGAGAGTCTCTGGAAGCGCTGCTGCATTTAAACATCCCTAATGCACCGTGGCATTGCGGCACAGTCATTTCAAATGAATCTGTTTGGAACATTTGTTTACCATGCTGGAGAATGCTGAATAATATTATGCTGAATTAATAGGCGCTGGTTTGTATACCTGCAGGAGAACGACAAACAAAACACAGCGTCTGGAACTAACAATGCATGTAAAACGCAAGACAGAGACAATTTGCTCTCTGAGCTGATGTTACTGTTAAAAGGAACTTCATCACAACATGTCTATTATCTTATTCTAATATGTGTCTAACCTTTTACCTCAGATCAGTTGGAAAATATAGTCCCTCTGATCAACTCATGCTCTACTTTGACGATTACTTGTGCAGCTCTAAAAAGTCAGATTTTTCTTTCTGAAGCACTCTACTTTATTTCTTGGTATTTCCTAACCGTCTCAGTTCATTTCCATCACTGCAGGAGGTGTTTTGCAGCCGTAGCTGGGGAAGCAGGAAGCTGTAAAGCTGGATAGATCAGTGGTGCTCGAGCCTGCAGGAGTGACAAAGCCCTCATATCCAGGTAGCTCGAGCGGCGGCAGAGCTCCGCTGCGCAGGGGAGCTAAAAATAGCTCTGACTGGGCAGAGAGGAGAGCGTGAACTCAGACTGCTTTGACTGGCTGAGCAGCTTTTATAGGCAGGAGTGATGACGCTGCATTTCACCAGTCAGTGTTCATAGGTGAAGTGTTTCAGGCGTCACAGCAAACTAACTCATTTTTTTTCCATCCCTGAAAGATGATGCAATATCAACATTTATCCACCTGCATGCACAATGACACATTTAACCGTTTCTGCAAACAGCGCGAGAAAGAAAAAAACACAGGGCCCATCTTTTTTGGAGATATAGGCTGCTGTTCAGCAGCTTAAGGAGAACTGCAATACCAATATGGTTCTGGAGAGATTACCACCCACCAGCTTGCTGATGTTATTCCAATAATCTGCATGATCCTCTGTGGTGATTCATGACATCTGGCTCTGAGTGCTGAGAGAAGACCTGCAGATTTTTAAAGCAGGCTAATTCTGCAGCCAGTGTCACTAACCATGTTTGTCTCCAAGGAGATTGTTTAGCTTGTTCCTGTTATTTTGGGTCTTTATAGGAAGACTAATAAATACAAAGAGCATGTTGGACAAACTCCAGCAGAAGAGCTGCCCTTGCTGTGAGACACAGCAGTCCTGAGTTCTGATTTATATGACTGAGCACGGATTTGTTTTCAGGCAATCACAATCACTTTTGGTTTGGTATTTGGTTTGTCAATGTGTTTTTGTTTTTGAAAAGCAGAAGATAATTGAATCATCATTGACGAGCTCTTCTTCTGCTGCACTTTACAGAGCGTAATTGCCTGAAGGTTCGATTTCATTGCGTGGTAAATTGATCAACTGCATTCTACAGACAGGTCCTAAATGTCTTCAACGTTTTCAGATTTTTTTCAATAACCTAAACATAACTCTCTGCAACAGCAAGACAAAGCAGATGAGGGTGTTCTTGGTGTCTTGTTTCAGCAGATGTTGGCCCTGCTGTGGTCTTTTGTGACGAAGAAAAACCTGAAACAAGACTCTCTGAATTTTAATACTGTGGGAACATTTAGACCCTCAACCGGGACACGAAGTACAGACCAATGAACAAAATAATGAGATCATGGTTACAAGTGGCTCAAATAAAATACCTAGAAATCTCTGGAGTGCAGTCATAGTCAATAAATTATAATATTGTTAATAAGAACTTTTAGTTAAGTAACTTGTTTCATTAAATAAAACAAATTATTATAGATTAATCACTACAAATATATGATGATTTTCTTGTTGCAATTAATGAATGTGCAATATTTATGATCAGAATATTACAGGAAGAACATTTTTAATATATGAAAGCAGGAATAATGAGAAGTATATAGACGAACAGGCAGATGGATGCGTTTCTGTTTTTATTGCTTTAGGTAGCATTAGAAAAATCTTCACAAAATCTTACAAATAATTTTTGTCTATTTTCTAGTGCAAATAACTTGATAATTGGAGACATAGGAGCTTGTTTTCATTCCTTAATATTGATTTAAAAAAACTGGTTCCACTGGCAGATTATTTAATCTATAACAAATATTTCCCCAAGTTATAAGTAAAATAATCTGCCTATGGAAATATACATTTTTCATCACTGTTAAGGAATTATTTACTTAAAAAAAGTTCTTATCTTGCTGAAAAGTTACTTGTAAGTTTTGTCTTATTTAAAGTGTAATAAGATGTTTGAAACTAGAACAAAGATACTTCATGTTTTAAAGTGGATACAGTTATATTGCCAATACCTGAATTAACAAAATGTATTATGCAAAAAATGAAATACGTACAAATATAGCAAATTAGTTTAATTTAGTCTAACAGTGCCTTTACAAACTTATCGGTTCATGTTAAGGAAGGTTAAATTGGCTAAAAATTAGACAACCTATAAAAGCTAATGAGTGTGAAGCATAACTTTACATCCATGCATCCTTGTTTAGTTAAGTAGAAACACAAAGCACAGAAAATTAAATGAGAGGCCCATGTGAGTAGACAACAGTCCTCAGCGGAAGTCGTAATGCGTGGTTGTCAGACATCAGAATACAGAACAGAGAGGTGGTACAAGGCAATAACTGTCTGGTTTGTGTGCCTCTGGTGCTCACATCAGGGAGTCATAACAAGGCAGACGTGGTCAGATAAGCTCAGGGCTGTCATTTCTTCCCTTCGTCTTCACTCTGCCTGCAGATCTGTTTACTCCACAGCGCGGCTGTCCTGCTCACCTAGAGCCACCGTGAACCTGTGAGACACGTTAGGCAAGCAGCATCCCAACATGCATTCATGCACATGCATGCTCATGCACACACAAATTTGCACTTCCACTCATATTAGGACTTTGCATTGACTTCAAATCATTAATTGCATTTATGCCTAACTCAGACATTTCCCCTAATCTGAAGTAATCCTAGTCTATTCTTAACCCTAACCCTCACATACCTAACCCATAACCCAGTGATTCTCACTTGCAGTCCCCAGACTCCCTGCTGTGCATGTTTTAGAGCAGGGGTGTCAAAGTCCAGTCCTCGAGGGCCACTGTCCTGCAGTTTTTAAATGTGCCACAGGTACAAAACACTGGAATGAAATGGCTTAATTACCTCCTCCTTGTGTAGATCAGATCTCCAGAGTCTTGCTAATGACTCAATTATTCTATTCATTGCAGCAGAGGCACATCTAAAAGTTGCAGGACAGTGGCCCTTGAGGACTGGAGTTTGACACCTGTGTTTTAGAGGTTCTCTCTTCCAGAACAGCTGATTCAAATGATTGCATGACCATCGAGTCAGAAGCCTTTTAATCACCCAGAGATTCAATCCAGGTGTGTGACAGAAGGGAAACCTCTGAACATGCAGGGCAGGGGGGCCTGAGGACAGAAATTGAGAAATGCTGCCTTAACCCAAAAATAAGGAGCAATGCATCCTCACAATGTGGTATTTGTTGCACAAAATGGTCGCACACACATACAGAACATGATGAGCTCCTGCAGTGATGATTGACCACCAGCAGAGCCTTACCCTCCTATCATTTATAAAGGTGTCACCATGAGAAACAGAGATGCTCCTTTTAGACTTATTAGTATGGCACTTCCACTGGACCTTTGGTTGATGTTGACACAAATATTAGAGTGGTGGAGTCCAAAACTACACAAAGTACAGCAATAAACAGTGAGCCCGTCGCCAGAGGAGCAAACAGACCTGAAGAAGCTGAAAGAGAAAATTCAGTCCCAGGAATGGGATATTGGAAAGGATGATGAAGGGATATGAGGGGAAAGGAAAGACAGAGAGAAAATATTGATCCTGAGGAAGAGTTCACCATGACGGAGATGCTTTAGCGTGTTGGTGATCCAGCACAGCGCCTGGGCCTTCAGTTCCAGCTCTCCCTCTTCTGTGTACCATCCGAAAACACATTTTTATCCGTCCGTTCTTGAAAGACGCCAGCTGAAGCTCCATCAGCTTCCTCCTTGCACCTTGTATTAACTTCCCACCTTCTGAAAAGCTATTAGAAGTCCCATATTGTAATAAAGCAAGTGTGCCGCTACAAATGAGTGGATTGCAACACCTGTTTACTGAGGCAGCAAAAGAGGTGGAAACCCACTTTGTTCACTCACTCACTCTGCATTTCATTCCAGTTCTTGGCTGAGGAGGCATTGGAATCCAGCTCTGCACAGAAGGCCACCTTTCCTGAGGCGGGAATAGAAAGGCCAAGGTTCTCCTAATAAGGTCAGCTTGCACATCAGAGCCATAGGCAACTAAATTAGTTTCCTGTTTTTTGCAGGGCATTTTCTGCTGTCAGACTCCAGGCAGCTGCATGCCTGCAGGCCACAGAGGATACCAGACTGGATTGCTTTACTCTGAAAATGCACTCAGACAAATTGGAAAGAGACAACAATGGCAGTTGATGCTTTAAGATCATGTCCAAGCCATCAGTCAATGAGATTTTCTTTGCATAAGCTGCTGTCACACATCACCAATCCTGACATCTAAATTGGAGAAATGAAAAATGTGTGTTCTGGGGATGTAAACATGAGGAAAGAAAGAAACATTTTCTGGTCACTTCTAGGAAGTACAGCAACTGATATTTATTCCCCTGAAAAAATATCAGTTTCTATAATTTTTCTAATAATAGTCATGTGTTAAAAATATATTTTTTCTGTCATCTAAGCTAAAAAACTAAGCTGCAAAAATGCATGACCTTTAACAGATCCTTCATGCTCAAAAACCTCAAATGTGGCTGAAGTTGAACAATTCTTCAGAGAAGAGAAGGTAAAAGCTCCTTCACATCCATGTGAAACACTCCAGCTTCCACTGCAAAAACACAAACCTTACCAAGTCATTTTGGTCTAGTTTTACTGTAAATGTCTCAGTACAGTTGAAATAACACAAAACTAAATTACAAGTAACTTTTCAGTAAGTCAGGAGCTTGTTTTAGTTGATTATTTTTTAATATTGATGAAAAAATGCTAGATTATTTCACATTTTCTCACCTCAGAATTCTGAGATTAAAGTCAGAATTAGTTTAATGATTACTTTTCCAAAATAATAAAACATTTTATTAGACATAAATCTGTGACCTTTCCTGATAAACAACTGAGTGTTTGATTGGGTGTCCTATTTGTTCACATTCCTCCAAAGAAGAGCGCTAATTCCTTATGCAGAAAAAAGCCTACGTTTTAGCTAAGCACCTCGTCAACTTCCCATAATCAAACAGAAAGTGTTTGCCATTGTGCTTTGTTATGAGAGCAGCAGTGAGAAGCAAGGTCAGATTAGAACAAAGGAGCACAGAGGTCTCTCTGGACAGGAAAACCACAGGCAGATGAAAGGCAACACAGCCTTTTTGTTCAGAGCTCACAGGATTATAGAGGTGTGCTTTACATTTGTTACTGTGTCACAAGCTTTAGCATCAAGTGTATCGTGCACAGGCACAGGGGCAGGGGTGTTTGTGGTTAAAAAAAAAAATGTAAAAAAAAGGTAGAGATGAAACCTCTAGGTGAGGACGATACCACACACCTCGTGTCACTACAAAGACTCAAAGATGAAACAGGCGACAGCCACCAACAACTGAACCGTGTGCAAGAGGGACAGCTTTAAAGAGGAACTTCAAAAAGCAGCGCCAGCATTGAAGAGCGCCCACTGTTTTCTGTCTTCCCTAGTTTAACCCTGTGACTTAAAAGAACAGCATAGGCGCTGCGAGACGTTAACGGGATGTGAAGGGAAGAATTTGAGGTGGGAATCAGAAGGGAGGAGTATAAACAAAAGAGGAAAAAGAGAGAGAGTAAAAAATAGAGAGAGAGAGACGGAGAACGCCTTGAGTATTTTCCATCTTCTCCCACTTATCAGGCCAGCAGCAGGGCAGCCTTGTGCTTACAGAGGCCTATTGGCTGATTCATATCACCAAACCACTATTGAGATGAAGGCAAACAGTGAATCAGCCAAAGGAGGAAAATATTTACTAGCTTTGAAAGGGAATGAGAAACTAGATGCACAAAGTCTGGACTTTAAGACAAGAAAGATTCACATCAGCAGTCAAAAAATCTAAATAGGTGAGCAGAAAACAGCATCAGCAGCCAGTTCCAGCTTCTTCTGGCGAATTTTACTGTTTCTTGAACATCTGACGGATAATTGGAAACTCATGTGCACTTTAGTATCTGAAGGGGCAAACAATGGATGGAGAAAAGAAAAATGAACAATGTTACAACTACTTTATTACATGTCTTCAATGTCTACAAATTCATCCATCCTTTGTTTATGCCTGCCTAAAAATTGGTTTTTATTTTAATAAAGACGCTTTATTTTAACTAAACTTATAATTAATTTAGTCGAAACAAAAACAAGCAGGTCAATAAGGTTGGCAGAAGAGCAAAGAGTCTTAGGAGATAAAAGATCAAAATCACAGTTATTCTCACGTTAGTTTATTTGGTATATTTACCAACTAATTGCAAACGTCTTGCAATGGGTTAATTACCATATTTAAAGCATCTGATGTGTGGTAAATTAAGCAGAAGATCCAAACAATTTAATGTTAACAGCAAGTGAAAATTTACTTAAAAAAAAAAAAAAGAGAGAGCGATTACATATTTTCTAATTACTTACAGCAAGAATATTATTTAATCCCCATTTTTTATCATTTGAACATAAGAAAGGAGAAAAAGACTTAAGGCTAAAGTCTTCACATGCTTTGTTGTAAGCAGAAACTGTTATCACTTTTTTGCTGTAAGTCTTTTAACTTTTTGTGAGCAGGAAATTACACCAATTTTACCTTTGGCTTGTCTTTAATTGTGCGAGATTCCTGGGCTGACTTGTATGAACTGCTCTTTTATGTTCAGGTCAGACATTTATCCTTTGAAGTGCTTTATAAACAGAGTTGCATTCAGCTGGATCATGTTGATGATGAAGCCTGGAGCTTGAGGTATTTATAACATTTTAAAATCTCCACTCAAAAATAAGTCCATATTTTTAGAATTGTTTCTGCTTTTTCTTAATTAAATTACATAATTGAGGAGGACTTGTAAACATTGTACCGGCTCTTCTTCTTTCAATTAAACAGATTATTTTAAATTATAGGCAGCAAAAAGAGTTTGTTTATAAGCAAATACAGGTGGTTTCTTTTGAAAAAGAGCTTTGGTTATATTTTTATGACAATACTGTTAGCTCTTGTGGCTGAATAAATATTAAAATTGATCCATAAACGATTCCTCCCATCAACGTCAACGTCAAATTTCTGATTTTTTTGTGGTTTATATCACTTTGAGGACATAAACCATTCATTAAAAAGTCTCGTTAAAGTCAGAAACAATTAGAATGAATGACCAAGCACAAAAAAATTTATATATATATATATATATTTTTCTTCACCTACAGATCTGTTTTTTAAAAAACATTTTTGACCATAGTTTGATAGTTGGAGGACTCGGTTCTGGGCGTGACTCTGTCTTAGGCCTGGGATAACTGACCCGGTTGTCGGTCGCCATGGCAACACGTGCTCAGTTGTCCCAGGTAGCTAAAGACTGACATTAAGAACCGAGGCAGGCTGACTGTACACAGCCAAAGGCAGAAGCCATATCTCTGATGTAGAAATACTGGACCTCATCCAGGTGATTAGCATGTGTTGGGAAACCAACCTCAGGCCCGCGGCCTTATCTCAACCCCAGTAAGACTTTTCGGTCCCGGAAATCAGCTTCTCTGCCTTTAAGGCCATCTGTTAAAGCCGGTGATAGACGTTAGCTCTCTCCGACGCCACGCAGAGACCAAAGGCGGGTTTGGTCTGAAGTTTGACCTTTGTATAAATTAAATGAGGGCAAAGCTTACCGGCGGCTACATCTCTAATGGAAGGTATCCTGAACACACAGTCTGCACACTGTCAGTTTGTTTCCTCAACTTGGTACAATTAAAATGAAATACAGCTTCATGACAACAATTTGAGTCATGTTTATTTCAGAGTACAATAGTTATTGAATACAAGTTATTTTTAATGACCCTGTTTGAATAATTGACCATCTTCCTTATCAGAATTGGTAGGTAATTTAACAACTTTTAAGCATCGCACCTACATATTTTCTAAGGTTGAATTTTAACCCACTGTAACTTTAACAGAATTTCATGAAAATGTACATTTTGCAGGTTTTTGTTCTTCCATTTGGCTTCCAAAAGCATCCAAGTTGCCGTCGGGGTTTTTTTTTGGCGACATGGTTTAATGTTTTTTGGTATCTGGAAAATTATTTTCTTTCCAATTATTTTCTATGAGACTGAGGCTCAGAAACTCTGAACAGACAGAAACCTATTTCAAATCCTTCCATACAAATGGGTCAACACAAAGGTAGAGAGTGCAACAAAGTGGGATGATCCAAAAAACTCTCTGGTGAAAAGCAGTGTCAAAAAAACACATGAGAATCTCACACAATGGCATTATAAAAGCAAGACACAAAAAACAAAGGATGAAACCAGGTTATACAAGAGATTTATCCTGTGGACTGTAGCAAACACAGTGAGTAAGATGCACCGGCACAGAAACCTAAACAGAACATTATGCATATACTGCATGCATTAGTGTGTCATTTATAAAAGGTCAAATATGCAAATTAAAGAGGAAGCAATCACGTGATTACAGATATGTGAAATACGACTTATCTGGGATTAGAAACACAGTGAAGAAAATGAGCTAAACTAGCAAAAAAATGATACAGCAGAAGACCTGGACATTAAACTCCCTAAATCACATTACTGAGCCACACAGAACATCCTGAAAACCACACACAAAAAAAAAACAACTGATTTAAATGAGCTTTTAATTCTCTTAGTGGTCAAATATTCAAGAATTTCTCCAGAACATTGTCGACACGCAATTTCAAGGACATTTACTCAAATATTATCGGGGCTGCATTTGAGCTTGACTCATATTTTTTTCAACTTTGTGTTTAAAAGAAGCTGAGTATTATAAGTCAGAAGCTGTTATAAGTTATATAATTATCCCACCCTGAGAAAGAGCAGTTTAGATGATTAATTAAAAGCCTGTAATGAACAGGAGGATCATGCCGATAAGAAATGCATGAAACCTTTCGACCTGCACTTCCTTTTTGAGAAACAGAAAAATGAACTGATTCAAAGGCTGAGAAAAACAACATATTGAGATCCAGTCATTCTAAAACATTGCAAATGGATAAAATCAAACAAAAGCAAATAACCATACATTTTTAAAAACAAAAGGCAGCCATTTACTTTGAAGCTTTGTGACATTGGTACTGCTTTAGTATAGTGCTTTACCATCAGGATCATTATTCTATTCATCCACATCCTCAATCACTCCTCCCACCTCCCCACCTTTTGCCCTGCATTGCAGGTTGCTGACGCTCTGACAATGAAACAGGTGTCTAAGTCATTAGTGTGAGTCTTTCTGTGCCACCTACTCTATCCCACGCCTTTGATGGCAGGCATAAATCAAGACTGTGTAAAAGAAAAAAGTAAATCAAGGGTTTGCAACAACGGCAGCCTTTGTGCCATCAGTCTTGTTGTCAAACACCTACTGAAACATGTAGTCGGTGTAAAAGATCCCAAGACAGAAAATATGATCTAAAGTTTGTATTTGTGGAGGAATATTTGCAAAGTGAACTTGAATCGGAATATCAGTTTCCAGCTGTCTAGATTTATAAAATCAGCTACAAAATGTTTTCTTGATTTTGATCTTTTTACTTCCATGATTCTGTTTCCCCAGTGTTGAATATTTATTGTTAGTACAGCCGAAATAGAAGCATCTCCAAACAATTAGGATGGTCCAACGTTGAGTCTCCGACATTAGAAATCCTCTTGCATCTCCTCCTTCACGCTCACTTTACATTCTGAATACACCAGACGTTAAATGTTTGACGTTTGATAAACCCCGTTCAAATGTTGCATGGCGATTCTCTATGCATAATTTTAATAAATGTGGGGCTGTTATTTAAGTTAATCAGAAAGTCGGTCAAGGCATCAGTTTCACTGTCATTTTCAAGCACCCTGCATCCTGAGGTGAGGGAATCTTCCCCAGAGACACAGGATGTACGCACAATCACTCCTAAAGATAATATACAATAGTCCAGAGAGAATCCGTGTCTGCAGGGGGAGAACATGTAAACTTCATGCAGAATAAAAAAAAAAGATGGTTTGGGTTCAAATACTGGACATTTTGCTGCAAGGCAGAAAAATTAAAACAGATCTCCTTCAGTGTGTTTACCAGGAATTTGCTGGAAAGGTCAAGAATTCATAAAAAGTCATATCAGTCAGCTTTAATGATAAGCTTTGAGATTGATTTGATTTTTCTAACCAATGAGAGAGTCGGGTTTGTAGACTTTAAAGACATTCATAAGGTAGCAAATATTTGCTGTTTTCCACATCTTCCTCTTGAATCATAATTATCTCTTTCTATCTTTCTCAGTGTTCGATCTTATAAAAATACTGCCCTCTGCTGCAGCTGTTTTATGCAGCTCTATATCTCAGAGGAATATTGTCAAGGCGAAATGATGATGAGCATTAGGAGTCCTCATTAAATTATCCAATATCAGGGCATCAACTAAATGTTTAAGGAGCTCACATAAAGAATATGGCCGACACACTCCGGACGACCTCAGAAAGGCAAAAAGGGGCTTCTTTTATCGGGTTCAAGCCAAGGTCTTAGTCACAATCTCTTACGTTTGCTCTCACATCAGCATCCGTGTCACAGGCACCCAGACAGACAGCCCAAACAAAGTCAGTTAGATTCAACAACACTAAAGAGACGGGTGTCAGAGTGGCAGATGGAAAGTTGAGCATCTGTCACTGTGCTGAACCGTTTGCCTGAAATCAAAGGGAGATGAGCTTCTTCAAAGGACGTGCAAAGCTGTGTCTGAGGCCAGACATGCTCTGGTGTGCTCCACAGATAAGGGCCAAGAGGTTATATTGCTTTTCTTCTGCCTCTCCCTTTGTTCTTCTCTGTCTTAGGGGAACAGGAGTGAGAAAGAGAGAGAGAGAAATACAGACAAATTCAGGAGAGAGACTGAGAGAGAGGGAGAAAATGAGTCATGAACAGGTTGCCTGTCTTCCTCTGCTGCAGCGCGCCGTGTTGATCAAACACTCGTTAGGAGAATTTGCTTGGTGTTTCCGGACGACGAGCATAATGAGCTGGGGTGGCTGGAGCAGAGGGGTGCCAGGCAGTGATGTGGATCATTCCTGACAGCATCAGAGTATTTTCGCCTCCCAGCCCTGTCCTCTCCCTGCCGTCTCCAGCGTGCTGCAGAAATGCCGCCTCCAGCCTCCCTTCTACTGGGAGCGCTTCGACACAGCAGGATGCAAAGCATGAGCTAAATAGTGGAGTAATCCTCCATGGAGTTTCAGGGGAAACGTACGCACTGCTTCAAAACTCAAAGGGATTGTGAGTTTAGTTTCTTGGCATCAGGTGAAGAACGCAGCAGCCCTGGAGGACTATCTGTGGAGCTGGTCGCAGTGCTCTTTAAAGGGGTCCTATTGTGCAAAATTCACATTTTTCAGTTTGTCCAAGTGCAGTCATTTTGTTAGCAATACAGGTTTATGAGTTGCTTCAAAAACCGTCACATTCGACGGGCACTGCGTCTTTACAATGCCGCCCCAGTGAACCCCAGCCCATCATCAAGCAACACAAGCTGAGCTCCAGCACATTTGGTCAGCTGGTTTTACCGCTGAATGAAAAGACAGTGTTTTGTTGCCGACTTACCATCCAGAAACCACTTGCTGCATCTTTGTTGGCTGTGCAGGAGGCTCTACTTCTGCTTTTCAAAGATGTACAGCCGTATAATTGCACATCTGTTGGCAGCCATTTTCACGTCTGAGTGTAAACATTGAGTTTGGTGGGAGTAGCCGGCAACAACTTATTTGGATTTAAAGTAATAAGACGCCCTAAAGCAGCTCATTCTAAAAGAAGCTCAAAATAGGCAGAACTGATCAACTAAAAACTCATAATCTAAGAATTATTTTGTGCCTACAGTCTGACAAACATATTTTGGATAATCTGTAGACCCACAATAACTTGTTCAAGGAAACATAAGTGGTCATCTTTAAATGGCATTCACGGCAGAAGGGGGTTGGTAAAAGCAACCCGCAACTGTTTCGTTTCAGAAAAAAAATAACACTTTACTTTTACAAGCACTAAGAGAAATATTTTTAAACACTGCAATGAGTATAATTTTGAAAATTTAAAGTGCAATGTTCCACTAAAACTTGACATATTGGGTGCAATTTAGTCTGTGTGCTAGTTACCCAAATTAAAAGGTCAATGTTAAATTCACGGATTGTGGCTTTAAGACATTTTCAAAGCAGGGGGTGCTGAAACAAAGTCCTCTATGTGGCATTATTGGGCACAAACCACTGAGTTTGTCAGATAAATTGATTTTTCTCCCTGTTGTTCATGCTGCGTTGATGCAGACAGTGTACAAGCTGCCACATATGACCCATGGTCAAGCGCATAACACATGCCCAACGCTTTCAGATTGCAAAACTAAGGAGGTTGTGTTCTGCTCTTCTGAGAACAAGTCAGCGTGAAAGGAGACAATGATAAAGGAAGTTTGAAGACGAGCTGATATGTAAAAAGCTGCATATTAACACGCAGCTTTTTGCCGCTTTGTGATGTCACATCCAAACTTGAGAATGATGTGTAGATTTCCCTGGCAGTGGGAAAATAGCTGCAAATCCATTACAAATGTTTGACAAACCTTGTTACTACTGTCGAAAAAACACAATTCTGCAATAAGAATTATTAAAATGACACATGAATAAGTTTTGTCCACATAACAACCTGCTTCGCAGTGATACTTCTACTATTTCCTGTCGTTTTCTTCTTTGTGGTTTGTATCATTGGCAACATCCGGTTATTGTTAATCATGTGAGGCAAAAAAAAGACTTTCAGTTGCAGTGCTGCAGAGAAAGAGAAAACAATTTTGATGCAACCAAATAAGCCACACTCATCCTTACGTTTTATAGAAAAACAAGTAGTTTTTTTTAAATTGGATATTTATTTCTGAAATGTCAAATTGCACAATAATGCAGTGAATTAAAATGCAGCTAATGACTATAGACATACACTCAGACTTACAGTGGAGTGGTCTTGGACTGAATTATACTCAAATCTCTAGAGTTGCAGATTTGAGACAAGTGCAGCCTTGAGGGAAATTGTTGTTCAAGGACATCCTCCATCTAATTTGACTGATGTTATTTTGTGAAAAATGGGTTATTTTGATTGATTTTGGTCAGAAAAAAAAAACAAAGTTATAAGAAGATTATCAACTTTTGGCAACATGGAAAACCTGAAGCCTCATTTTTCCCAACTTTTAAAGTCTGGAGCCACAATATGCCGATTTATTTGAAACACTAAATCAATAAAACATCTGGTTTTTTCTCACAGAATAAAAGTGCCTTCTATAAGAACACCAAAACAGTACAATTTCAATACCTTTTGGAAAATTTTACAGTTAATGTAAAACAAGAAGACCGTCTGACACTGCCAAATGAAAATAAATATGATTCATGATGTCTATTAAGAAGCAAATGAATGAATTAGCTAAAGGTCTGTGTCCTTCCTTGGCTTTGAAACAGGCCTTGCTTAAAGAAAAGGCATAGGTCTAGATGTCCTCTGCGCTGGTTATCATATTGCTCGAGGCTAATTAACTCTTCAGCAGAAGTCGAGGCTCTACAAGGAGCAATAAACATTCTCTATTAAAAGCTAACTAATTAGAATGTCAACAACGAGAGCTTGAAGGAGAACAGAGCAAACACTGAGGCCACGTCTCAATATCTGACTGAAGTGTCCAACAGCCACAGAAAACATTGCAAACATGTCTCAGTAAATACATTTCTAATATTTCTGTTGACATGAACTTTACACCAGATATTGGAAAACACCCAAGAAATCAACACGTGAAAATATCAGTTGATAAAAGATACCAGCTGAAACTGGTTGAGCAGTTTGGTCAGTTAGGTTGGTTATATCAAGAATGGATGTTTAGATTGCATGATTTGAGTTGTTGCCATCGTTTCATGTGAATTTCGTGTCAAAAAAAAATAGCAAAATAACTTTATTCTCCTCGCTTTAGAAGATCAAAGCTTCAAAACGACGTGGTGAAAACAGCTTTGGTTTCTTTTTAGATCTGCTCAATAATAAACATTTTGTGGAGTCAAAAATACCCTGAAACAGTAAAATATGCTTTTATTTAGGTCAGTCTTTTTTTCTTACAAGTTTTCATGTTTGGGTCAACAGAGCGAGAGACTACAAAGTAAAAAACGATGAAGAAATCTGCAATATTTCAAAGCCAGCTGGTCCAGACCTTTGGGGTCTGTGGTTCATCGATCGTAATGGAAAACGCCAGCAGGCCTCCAAACCTTACTGCCAATTTAACCTGTTTTACCATGACTCAATTTTTCCCAAAATAACCCAAATGCTTCCTGGGATAAGCTGTCGGCTTCAGGCGCCGATAAGATGAGTATCCAGCAGCTCAGAAGGATCCGGAAAGTGGTGTGATTTGGGATGCTGCAGCGGTGGTGCACAATCACCACCAGCTTAGAAAACATTCACCTGAGGTAGTTCTAGTGATTTCAGATCAAAAGCTCAACATGAGCTGAGCTCTAAGCTGGATTCAGCAAACTGATGGCAACATTGCGAAGTACAAAGCAAAAAAAAAAAAAAAAAATTGGTGTTTTCCAAATTATGAGCTTTCTGTTGAAGGGCCAAGAGCGCCACGCTTATCTGCAGAATGAGGAAGCTGCAGCTGCCATTGTCAGAAAAAAAAACTGTTAGCGCCTCCTGCCAATGAGAAGATGAAGAAGATTGCTCCAAGTGTGAAAAACTGTGTTGTGACACAAAGCAGAACAATGTGAAAAGTAGATTAACGGCTAATTGTGTGAAACAATGAAATCCATTAATATTTGCTCATAAAATTATTTTGGATTCAAAACGAAGAGGCAAGTTGCTTTTAGTCTTGAGCTTATCCTCAATGTCGATTCATGCTTGTTGTGATTACTCCAACGCTCTAAAAAGAAATTATACTTTAAGATAAAATCAAGAACAACACATAAGGTGGATCAACTAATTTTTAAATCTTGGTTTATTCAAAACAAAATCTAAATTAGGACAATTTAAGAAGGTTTGTTTTGCAATTTAAACAAAGATTACACTTAATCAGGCTGCACAAAGGTACTAGAGTCATTTAAAACTTTAATCAAGCATCAAATCTAAGCTGTCAGCTGTTTAATTTGTTCAGATGGGTCAATTCATTAGCAAGGAGCTCAGGAGGTTGGCGTTTCAAAGACAATGAGCTGAGCTAGAAGGCAACACATCAGAGACGGAAAGAGCAAACCACGCTGGAAAAATATAAACATAAAGAAAAATACTTTGTTGCAACAGAGACAAAATGCATCAGTGCTCTTTAAGCATTTCTATGTGGGAAGACGTTGATTTAATTAAAGGATTGATGGAGCGTAGCTGTTTGAGTCTTCAGGGTGATGGAAAATACGCTTCTGCAGAGAAAGAAATCGTGACAGTAACTCTGACTGATTCTAAGATTTCATTCTGAAAACCTTTCCAGGCAGATTGAGTGAAATCATCAAAGTAAAAATATTTTTAGACGTCCTAATGGCTTCTCTCATGTTTCCACATGATATTGTGTACTCCAGTAGACGTCGCAGTACTTCAATTTATTTTTAACAAAGTTCAAGTGAAAAGCAAAAGTCAAAAGAATAAAAAATCAAGATAAAAAAATAACACAAATAAATAAATAACATGATTACAAAGTAACACATTTAGACAAAGTACAGATAGATAGAAATAGATGCTTTTGGTAGATTTTTCTCAATTTTCAGTAAGATATTTTGCTTTTGCAATAAAGATTAATTTATTCTAAGGTTTCCTCACCTGGCTGCTCCACTGCAGGCTCCAAATGGACGCTGGCAATATTCTGAGAAGTGGTCCGTGTAAAAGTGGAAACGTTACAGACAGACTGTGTTCTGGCAAACATCCAACCAATTACAGCGAGCATAAATCAGACACAACATAAGGCCTTATATTTCACATCCGGAGGGTTCTATTCGGATCAATAGCTATCTATGTGACTGATCTCAAGGGAGCTCAATAGCTATTGACCAAATGTGTTTCCTTTTAGCTTGGCGTTTAAGCGGAGGCATCAGATAAGTTTCTGTTGCAGATGCTCACTTCTGTTATTTGATTTCAGCTATTCTAACAGATGCTAATACATGTCTGACATTGTGCTGTGTTATTGGCCTGAAAGCTGATTTTAACTGTTGAAATAGATTAATAACTAGAAGGAATAATGATTATTTAATGAAAGCGTTATTGGTTTAAAGAATTAACAGTTGTAGGGCAAGTTGGATTTCTACAGAAAAAAACTCAGAAAGGTCAAAAACGCTATTAGAAAAAAGAAACAATCCAAAAGTTGATGTTACAGAGCCTCCAGGGGGCGCTACCTTGCAAAAGTATTGCATTACCTCGCAATTACCAGGTGCACCGTGATCTATTTGTAAACACAATTTAAATTTTCAAATATATACACATTTAAAAACCTCTGTGAAAGCATAGTCATGTATTCTTAATTCTTTGATAAAAAAAAGAGAAAAAAATGATTGAAAATCAATTTATTCGCTGCATGTTTATGTCTGTTTGTATAAGGTTGAGATGGAACTGCAAATGAAAACAACCCTTTATTAAATATTCAGTCTATCAACACAAAATAGACACAATCAGAACTGTCAGATGACTTTATTACCCTGTGAAAATAACTCAGAAATAGTCCAATAATGTATTCTTTCTTTCTTTCTTTCTTTCCTTCTTGCACAAAGTTTCTGTTTATATCTTAGAAGGGAGATGGAAAGCCCATGTTTGGGTTTGTGGTGCATTTCTGTCCAAAAGAATAGAAATAAAACTTCAAATATCTCACAAAAGAGATATTAACCTACATGGAAAAAATGTTATAGCCTTATAATATAGAATACATATTATATATATAATATACAGTGGCCACTGTACAGTGCACATGCTCACTTTTTCTTTTTCTCACACACATTACATGAAAACAATGTTTCCTGGTTATTTCTTTTTTCCAGAATGCTGGGAATTTTTAAAATGTTTTCTTCAGATTAAAAGTTTACATGCACTACAAATGCTACAGTAGTAAAGCTACACAGCTGAAGGCTCCAGACCCCATGGTGGTGAAATCGGGCAGCGGGTGCAACGAGACTGATGGAGGATGAAGATCTGAGAGGGCGAGTGGGCGTGTTGATTTATAAGATCTGAGAGAAACACAGCTGAGTGACGTTATGGAAGATCTTGAAGGCGATGATCTGAATCTTGGAATTTTTCTAAAAGATTTGGAGTGTAAATAAAAGTTTGGACAGATCTAAAGCAGCTGAATCCATTTCCAGCATCTGGAGGAGGCTAAATGCAGACCAAAGAGGACAAAGTCGATACCTGACACTGGTGTCAGGTATCGATAAAAGGTGATTTATTCTCTACAGAAGGGAATATCCTGACAACCTCGAATAATTATCCATCCTTATAAACACAATGTGACGCTGGCACTGACACAAACCTTACAAAATTGTTCAGCCATCCATTATCTAGACCTGCTCATCCTTTCAGATTCACAGCTACACTGAAAAACATTAAATATTACCAAGTATTTTTGGTCTATTTTCTACTCTAAATATCTTTTTACACTTTAAATATGAGTAAAGTAACAATAACAGCAACTTTTCATTAAGAAGTAGAAGCTTGTTTGAAGTAAATAATTCCATAACATTGATTAAAAAATAAATAAATTAAACAAATAATTTAACATCTAACAGGAAAAAAATGTCTCATTATAGGTGAATTAATCTGTCAGTGGAACTAATACTTTTTTAAAATCAGAATTAGGGAATTCCTTACTGTAAACAAGCTCCTAAATGTTCCTGAAAGTCAGTTTTGTCTTGTTCCAAGTGTACAAAGATATTTGCACAAGAAACTAAACCAAAAATGCTTGTAAAATTTGGTGTTTTGTCAGTGTAAGGACAATTTAGAGAGGTCATTTAGATTAACAGTCCTGTTTCTGGACTGTGGGAGGAGGATGAACCCGTGCATGAACATAGACGACATGCAAACTTTGTGCAGAAAGTCACCATGCCGGGATTTCATCTCAAGGCAAGGCAACAGTGCTACCAACTGGGCTACTGAGCCACTTGCAAAACAATTTCTACTTCTGGAATTCTTTTTTCACAATTTGTCACATTACAACCTCAGACTACTTTATTCAGATTCTATGTGAAGAAACACCACAAAGTGCTGCATCTGGAAGTAGGAGGAGAGTGTGGCACAGCTGCAAGAGTGGGAGGACAAGGAGAGCAGTAATCAGAGCCATGATGTCGATTGTAACTCCATCCAAAAGTTTCAGGCATGTGCAAATTCAGAAACAGGAATTTAAAAATGTGAATAAATGAAAGCTTGAAAAGATGCAAAAATTCAAACTGAATTAAGCGATAAAGACACAAAGCTCAGGAGAATAAAGATTCAGAAAAAGGAGATGAGATTTTGTAGAACTGTTTTGTTTTTTTTTACAAAGCTTATTTAAATTGAAAACTTTAAATGTATTATCTGCTCAATATGCTTTTCTACATTTGATCACATGATCTACCAAGACATGTCTGAATTTCTGTCTACCAAAAATATTCAATAATCTGATTTTCATTCATATTTGATTGAACATAATGTACATCTTTTTGTGAAACAGCTTTATGTTTGTGATTTTCCAGAATGCTGATTTGTTTTGCAGCAGTGAGGCTCTGACAGAAAATAGCAGTTTGTTCGCCTTTGTAACCAGGTGATGACCTCCAAGCAGAATGTAAACGACATAGAAACATGTTTTTCTCTTTAAATGCTTAAGGGCAAATCCCTGAGAAAACACGAAACAAGAGTTTTTGTCCTCTCTGTTATTGATTTAATTTGACCACAAATACATCAGAGCTGAATAAGCCCAGGCTTCAAGTCCCAAAACCTTTCAGGCCTTGTCGTTACCGACCTATCACAGAAGTACAACACAAAGCTGCCCTTTCTTGAGTGATATGTCAGAGACTAACAGGAGAGAAAAGCAACAGAAAGCAACAGACACAAGCAATCCTCTGAAAAATGTGACGGTTTTTGTGGAGGATTTAGCCACTGCTTCGCAGTTTGCTTCCATCATTTATGCTCCAGACACAGCAGATCCTCCCGGGAGATGGGGAATATTAAAAGGCTTTGCAGGGGCCTTTCGCATGAAAGCTCTTGACAGGAGATTTGTTTATGACCTTCAAAAAGAGATGAGGAAGTCAATGATAGCCCTCACTGCCTACTTTGCATCTGAAGGAAGTCCCTATAAAGAAAAATGTCAGCTGTTGTTTCAGTTCAACTTATTTACGATTGTCATCAGGAGCGCGTGGCTTTTCAGCGCCTTTTCAGCGCTTGTGTAATTCTTCCATTATGAAACAGAACACGTGAATTTGCACTTTTAAGGAAAGGAGACAAAATTTGCAACTGTTTGCATCAAAATAACCAAGCATGGAGAGGCATAACTTCAAAATACAGAAAAAAAAAAGTGAGACCAGTGATTTGGGAGAAATAAAGTATTGATAGAGATGAGCGATTCAAAATATCGATAACACAAATCGATACTAACGTGGTAAGATCAATACTTCATTATCATATTCCATCGAAATCTTTTTTATTTTTGTGTCTCAGTTTCTCAGCTCTACCACAAAAACTTTTCTTTGCTTTCAAATAATTCTTTGCACTTTATTCAGGAAAATTGCACAAACGTGTTTTGGTTTTCTATTGTTACTGTATTGCTGCCGTTTTGTCCTGTTAAAGTTTTATCATCACACCAATAAGCTTGTAAAGAAATTTCCAGCTGATTTCCAGGCAAGACGTATTTTCAGTGAAACATTTGAAATATTTCTGCTTGAACTTGAAGATTGAAAGTCACCAAAAAGAAACACAGCAAAAAAAAAAGAGAGTTAGATGACGTGCAAAAATATATATAAATATTTTTTCTATTTCAAAACATTTTGTCGACTGAATGTATCATGAGTACAAGAAGAAGCATTTCTCAACCCGGAGCTGTTGCAGGTCATCAATCTCCCAACAGAGGATCAATCAAAGCTTCAGGTTTTCTTTCTACTCTACCCATTAACCATCACTGAGAGGCAAATACTTAATGATGTTTTTGTGTCTGACTTGAAGACCAAAATCTTAACTGTAGCCTGAGGTGTGCAGCCTCGTGATTTAGGGATCCTGCAGTGTAAATCTTTCTAAATAACTGGTTTAACTGTGATGAATGAGACAAGGCAGGTGAAGGCTAAAAGATGCTACAATATGTCAATTTAAGATCGATCTCACTGCAGCCCCCGTGTGAAAAGAAAATTTAAAAAAAGGGATGTTTAAGGGTCAAAACCGTGATCCCTGCATGAATAAAACACATGTTTTGTTGAATTGAAAAGAAATAATAATGCATTTTATTGAAAAAAATGGATGCAGGCTTATAGGAAACCTTGGTGCATCCATAGGAAGAGGACAGAAAAAAAAATATATTCCCAGAAAAAAAAGATGTTTCACATGCATGTGAAAGAAAACCAGGTGAAAAAAATGTAATTCAATAAAATACATTGAAATAAAAGCGTGGAGGAAACTCACTGCTCTCACTGAGATTATACAAAGAAAAAAAAAATAAAGTCTGGCAATAATAAACAAAACAGAAAGAGTGTATATGTTGGGAAACTGATCAGAATCATAACTTATGCAATATTCAGAGATGGACAAAGGAATGCTTGAGCAAAATCTTTGGTTTGCTGTAACATTTGAGCTGATCCTATTTTCTCTAACTACTCTGCTCATTCACCTCTGACCTCTAACATCAGCAAGTCATTTTCCTCCACACTGCCGCTCCCGCTTCTGGGTAAAAATCCCAGTAGATCTGCCCGTCTGGCACCAACAACCGAGCCACAGTAATTTAAATCCCCTTTTCCTCCGATCCTGGAGCTCAGCTCAAACTGCAGCAAGTCAAGATGTCCGTCTATGTCTATGTGAGTTGCTGCAATGTGGCTGCCAGGTCGACTATTTGCGTTTCTAAGTAACTGAATCATTACACCGAATAAAGAAGTTGCTGAGTAATAATTTTTCTGACTTTTTGAATTTATGTCTGACTTTTTTCTCAGTTTTGTGCTGCAGAAATGTACCGAACATGTCCTTCCCCTTCTGTTCCATGAGAGCAGCTCATCCTCTTTACGACTTTCCATTTAATGGGACAAAAAAACTGAAAAGATCAGATAGGGTGACCCGTCTTTTTCCGTGCTTTTGTCACATTTCCGAAGCCGTTTTCTTCTTAGACAATGAGGAGTGCTCACACCCTGAGCTCTTCATCAGAAGCCTCCAGCAGAAGTAAACAGAAACCAACAGGTGGATCAAGGCCTTTGTACAACAAGCCGATCAGAGATTGCCTCACCCCTCGCTCATTCCACTTTAGTGATGTGGCCCTTTTAATCTTCCAATATCATTGTTCCCTCTGGAGACTTTCCTGGGCGAACTTCTGCAACTGTTATTAATCTTCGGTGTCCAGGCAATTTCTCTAAAAGCCCCTATTTGTTTTTTACGGCTCCATTGAGAGGGAAGGGTACAGCAGCAGAAAGCAGGACTGTAAACAAGGTATGCAGGAAGGGCAAGTTATGTCCCTGTCAGCATTCACTCCAGTCTTCTCCTTCCACTCCTCAGAGGATTAAAAAAGAAGCAGAAGTGAGTTTTCTGAAAGTAAACTGGGCAAACTAGAGCATCAGCATGAATCTGGCTGGACAGACACTTTATTTTATTACTCTTCAAATGTTTGTATGATTCCTATCTGAATCTTCTTTTCACTTAATCAACTTAGAATATATTGTGCAAATGAATCATATGCCATTTATTTAACAAATCTTGTCTTTGTCCTGAATTGGTGGAAATTTCTTTCTTCCAAAGAGTAAACATACCTCAAACGATTTGCTGCTGTAATCGCAATAGAGGGTTGCTCAACACAAACGCATGACAAACTTCTAAGACTTTCATTTGTATCTAAATAACTCGCATTTCCTTTCATAACACCATCTTTTTGTGTTGGTCTAATTCTGAAAATCGTGTCAAAATGCGTCACGCTTTCTGGTTACAATAATGCAAAAGAAAGTTTTATCAGTACGAATTTTATAAAGTGTTTTCAGGAGGTAAAGTGAAGATTTTTTTCTGCTCTGACCACAAACACAACATCAACACTGACAGCCAGGCTAGCAGTAACAATTGATCACAAACAAGATCAGAAAAAACAATCATGAAAAATACATAAGCAAAAAGTTATCATGACAGTTATACTATAAGAGACTTATTTTTATTTTTGTGCACGTGTGTCTTCATCATTATGCCTCCAAGCTCATTTGCACAACAGCCTCCAGTGTTGCCAACCGTTGTCCACTGCGTGGGAAAACAGCAATTATCAAATCATTAAGGGAAACGATGGCACCTACAAAGCAGAGGACCTAGAGGGGGCGACAGGAAAATCTCAGCAGAGAGAGGGAACCATGGTCTCGGCTGCAGAGTCCGTCGCTCCCCAATTACCATGGAACAAGACAAACAGCCATTAGATGAAGCCATTAGGCAGCAGGGAGAGAGGCCATTGGCTTGTTGGGTTTAACAGTTCATCAGGTTGTGAAAGTCACACAAAGCTTGAAAGGTTTGTGACTGTGATAAATGCTGCTGCACAATTGAAACTGTGCTGTTACATAAGACGTTTCCCACCATGTTATCATTTTTATGATCATTAAACCAGACATTAAATGCACAACCGTAAATATCTTGAAGCCTTGCAGCCGCTTTATGGGGGGGGGGGGGAAAGAAACCTTTAAGCTTTAGCAAAAACAAACAGAAACACAAAAGCTTTGACCAATCCTGCTGATATACAATCTACTTAGTGATGGCTGCATTAATAAACTGTTTATTTGTCAGAAATCAGTTGTGGTAGGGACAATTTAACTGAGTTTGCAGAAAAGGCAGAGAATTACATATTGACTTGTAGTGACTTTGGTCACTGCAGGACAATCAGCGAGACTTTTCTATTGAGAAGGCAAAGCCTGCAGTTGTTGGCACAGAATCAAGACGTCACAGCATCCGCTTGATTTCCTCTTTTTCCACTCGTGGTCATGAATACGTGATGCATAACTTAGTAACGGAGGTTTGTAATAGCGCGTATTTTGGTTTCAGTCCGAAACTAAGTAAATACCAATAACGACACTTATGATTTAAGTGCAATAAATCATCAAACGTCTCATCTTTCTGTACTTCTGTGGTTTTTTGCTATGAATTATTTTATTGAAACCTATGGCAGAATGTAGGTAATGTTTATATGTGTCAACAAAATGCTTAAGTAACATCACAAACATAAAAAAAGAAAAAAGAAATCAAATTTGTGTGCATTGTTTTCTAAATAAAAATGTAAAAATTAATAATTTGAGAGCAAATAAAAGCTAAATCTTTCTTACATTAGAGTCGAGAAACTACAACACAAATTAATACAAAATTTAAAGAGGAGATCTTGAAATGAAAGTATTGATCTTGGTATCAATTTTACTGATATATTGATCTGCACTCCTCTACTTGGTGTAGCAGAAGTAGCTTAAATAGTTGGGCAAAAGAGTCCAGGTTTGTACATTTTGATGTTGATGTTTGAATGCATTGTCTGGTGACATTATTATCTTCACACCAAAGTAATCAGTCATGTAATTTATCTGAGTCCAAGCGTCTCGTGCTGTTGCTCAACTGCATCAGGATTTACACACTCCTCAGTTGCCTCTCGTCTCCAACTAAACCTGCCTCCTCTGGTTAACGACTAACCGACTGGATCTTTTGTTTCTGACGTTTTAATTCTTGTTTGAAGAGCGGAGAGAGGAAGCTGGGATCGTCGTTCTGTTTTCCATGTTTCAATAAATCTCTCGTTATATTTCTCTGCCTGCTGCTGTTCTGATCTGGTTCATTCAAATTCAGAGTTGCTGACAACCAAGCACAAAGTGATCTACGGAGCAGCCTAATTACAAACTCAATCAACATGCAGACATAGCGCAACTTTATTGTGTGAGCAGAAACAAGCACACATTGAACAATATGTCTGCAGCTGCAGAAGCATTCAGAGCTGAGATTCAGGAGATGTTACTCTGGAAAAGAATCAAATATTAACAAATAATCTCTTTGGAAAGAGATTATTTGTTACAGATCTCTGGTTTAAGTTTTATAGACTCTGTAAGACACTTTGCTTTGTTACTGAAATGAGCTGGACAAAGTTTGTGTCGTGATAAATGAATTTCTGTTTAGTTTTTCTAAGCACTCTTATTAAAAAAATACTATTTGAATCGGTTTAATTGCACATAATGAAACAGATAAAGTTAATCTTTTTGGTTAAACAATTTTATGACAATTAAGACTGGTAGAAGGAGAATCATGTTTGCTATAAAACCATGAACTTGTGTTCAGAGAGTTAATGTTAAGACTCACATTGATGCTTAATTATTCCCACTTTTTGACCCATGACATGTTACTATGGAGGACCAAAACTAAAAGCAGAAATGTCTATTTTTTGTTTCCTTACGTGGGTTTTTATGAAGAAATTAAAATATTTTCTTTTGCATTTTCCTTACATGTGTATTTTAGTTAAAAATATGAATATATTAAACAAAAAGAAATGCAAAGTGATGTCATAAAATCAGCACTCTGTCTATTCTGCACAAATTTCAGCAGTTTCTGTGGAGTAACAAATATCTCTGAATCTCAGCAATTTGCCATCTATCCTTTGATTTTCTGTAAAAGCAACTGCAAGAAATATGCAAACAATGTATTTGAATATAATAAGCCTATTCCACCTAAACACTTCAGGAAGGCTCCTGTTTAAAATGCGTCTCTGAAGGCTTTTGTCAAACAGTCATTACTCTGTAAGTATCACACACCTCAAACCCTTTACAGGTATTTTTGTTTTTGTTCCAAGCAGATGCGGTTCTGCTGTCCAAACTGCGTTCTGCTGTCCCCAGAGGACGGATAAATCCAAAAGCATAGATCTCTTCAAAGAACGAGCAGTTTGCAGAAATACCTGACATGGGCACGTAGTTACAAGGCCTCACTCACCGAGCCACATAGTATTGATCCCCATGCATTATTGAGGCAGCTCTGAGACCAGCTCATATTGGAAGACAATACTTGCCCCCCCACATTTATCCTCTAGCATGTCCACCGGACCATAGCAGCAATAATCAGACAGCAGGCCCAGATGAGAAACATATAGATGATACATCTGTTTAGCATGGCTGCCCGTGGCCTGCTAATTATCGGCGCAATTATATTTGCAGCACATGAAACAGTCAGATGTTGGTCTGACAGACTTTATACTGGAATAAATTGTGTCTGACCAGCTTTCAGCATCAACTGGAGGGTTGGGGTAGCACCAAACCCCCCAGAGATGGAGCTGTGCAGGTCAGCAGCACCTGAACGTGGATGTGTGAACCGAGACACCAGTGATCCCAGTGGGGGTCTCCACAGCTGACCTCAGCCGTGCGTCCCTCAGCGGAGGACATGTTACCAGCAGCAGGGAGTGAAAGAGAAGAAGTGTGAATAAAGAGATGGTGGATTTTCAAATTTGAAGAAAAATAAGTTGGCTAAGCTTTACTGTTAGCTAAGGAAAAAATAAAATAACAAGAAAAAATAAATTATATGAAATATATAACGGAAATTTTGTTTTGGACCAACAAAAAAAACAAGAGATGTAAATGTTTACTGATGTGCTCCACATTCCTGACCGCCGATAGCGTCGCTTTATGCAGACCTTCAGGCAACGGAGCCACATTTTCCCATTTAAATCAACCAGTGAGCAACAGAATACCATAGCATCCGTTGTTCCTGTGTGACTCTGCAATCTTGAATTCACCAGAAAGCATTTTGTTTGAATCCATCTAAGATTACACAGACAGAAGGAGAGGAGAAAATGTCTTTGTTGACGGCAAACATCTTGATAAGGATCTATAAACATGGTCTGGATGATGAAACTTTTCACCCAAAATAAATCTTAAATGCCTCCAGAATAGCAACATCTTCCCACTTTTGTAAATACATACTGTGAACAAAACTGTTCAAATGAATTATCTTCATGGATTTGCCTTGAAATGCACAGGAATATACAGAACATCCCTGAGGGGACAGAATTTTTATGGCAGAATAAAAGCAATTTGGTTTAATTTAAGAGAAAAACTGCTTTCCTCTACTTCACCTTACGGACATTTTATATTTCTATGTGCACATCGACATGAAACATGCACTGAATCACATTTAACTCTTACATATTCCCTCTTTCCTGAGTGATGTAGTACATGGTGTTGGTGAAATAAGGGGAAATATGTGCAGTTTTCCACTTAAACTGAGGAGCAATTTCTTCTCACATCACATCTGGCTCTCCATTCCTCAAGCTGGAGGCTTTAAGCCCGCCTCCGCTGCGCTTCTGGCATCCCAGGTCTCTTAATTGCAACATTTGCAGCCATGTTGGTATTCAGGTAAAGCACTGGGAACAGATGGCATTTACCTTTAAATATTATTAACGTCTCACAAGCAGCCAGCTCTGTGGGTGGGGGTTATGAGACAAGCAGGTGAAATCGCCACACTTTCCTATTACGATTTTGAATGAAATTGAAATTGGGGCAATTTTTTGTTGACATTTAATAAACGACTGGATATTTCTGAATTATGCCAGAAAGTGTAAAAATCCAGGCTTTTGTGACATAAATGAGAGCATGATTAATCATTTCAAACAGCTTTAATGTATTATTTACAATTAAAAAGTACTGTTTTAGAATGTGCAACAAGTTTTTGCAACTTTTAAAAAAAATACTTTTATCCAAACACATTTGGTTTTGGCATCTGAACTGTTTAGGTTCTCAGCTTAAAGTGAGAAAGGCATAGAAATAATTCATCATGGTTTCATTTTTAGCCTCAATAAAATATGACATTATATAAAAATGCATTTCTCATGATTTTTATATACATATAAACATGTGCTGTACTTGTTTTTTTAAACAAAATCAACATACGTTTAACAACAATCATTCAAAATATGGAGCAGATGTTTTTTTCAAGTGTTTAATTAAAATTTTCATCTAATGATCTAAACTATGGTGGAGTGATAAACATTAAACTTTAGAATCCTAAATACACTTAAATGCTGCAGCTGCAGAACAGCTTCCCATTGAAAAATTGTAATTAAGAGCAACAAAATAAAAAATAAAACATCCAGAGTGCTTTAAGTGCATCTGAATCTGTTATGAAATGTCTGAAATATAAATAGCAGCCTATCAGAGTCTCTGCAAATGCACTTAAGAGTCGGATGATAGGTGATGTGTCAGACAGATGAGATGCCATGGAGTGACTGGAAATCACCACAGCAAAGTGAAGGAGGAAAGAGGGAAAAAAGAAAACTGAGGACAGAGAAAGCAGGATTTGACATCTTTATGGCACCAGGTGAAAGAGTGTTTGTTTTGCAATGACAGGTAAAAACTCCAAATACTAATTTTACAGTCTCCACGAAATCTTTCAATGGATCTAGAGAGAAAAGTAGAAATGTGTTGTGCCTCTGTTTAAATCTGGACAGGTTTTTGTGGCTCAATTATTCTTTGGTGCTGCATGTTGATGGGAAAAGCCCACAAGCAAAAGAGAACACAAAGCACCTACAGGTCTAAAAATATGTGTTTGGGATTTCCTTATTTATGCCAACCTTAGCCTGATGCATCAGAGTGTTTCCACTGATTCACCAACTCTGAAGTTTTCTGTGAGAAGAAAATATTGCTTGGTTGCACCAATTATGGACTTTTCATGCTGCAGAAGTCTCTTTATCACCATCTGTGTTGTGTGCTTCTTAAAATTCAAACCTGATATTCATAGTTTTTTTTCTGCAAGTGCTGCATCACTTTGTGTATTGCTCCAACCCTAAAATGGGATTAAAAGGACGGTGTGCTTTATGAAACGGCCCAACAAACCAATCAGTGTCTCTCTAACAAAGTTTTTGTGCATTTAAAAGAGGCATTGTGCACCATCCAGGTGAATATCTGTCCTTCTTTCTGCATATGTACGTAATATGTAGCCAGATCAAAGAGCTCCAGTTTATTCAAAGGCAATAGCTGTTTGCATTTGCAGAATGCAGAAAAAATACCACCTGCTGAAAACTGGTGGTAATTAGGGGGCTTGAAAGGAAGTAGAGAAAAATGTGATCTGCTGCTCTCGACTTTCCACCAAAAGACTCAGAGATGTTGCAAATAAAAGATTAAATTTGTCTTAAAAATTGCTCCATTGTTAAGTTTTTAAAATAAATTCTTAATTTAGTTTAAAGCGCCATGTGTACTTAAGTATTTGTGTTGTTTTCTTACTCTACTGTAACTACGAGTTGGGTTAAGACTTTTACATCTAGTTTGTTCCAAATTCTTTTTTTTCTCAAACTAATTCAAGCAGCTGAGTCGTTGCCTCATTTACAATCTGCAGGATGGCCTATTTGAGTAGCACCTCATCAGATCTGGACCTAAAGTTCTGTTGAGAAAAACTGTAATATAAATCTGGAATATTTTTTCATTTTATCTCCCAAATGATTTCAACCTGACACAAAACATGGATATATTGCTTCCATCTGTGCCTGCATCTATTTTGTGCAATCTGTTTTGTAAATCTAGTGCATAAATACAGCAAAGAATGAGTCAGAAAACGTCTACAAAGAACAGAGAATATTGCTTGATGAATAAAAGAATAACTTGACTTTTCCAGTTCACATCTGCTCAAACATTCTCCTTCAACTTGATGGATCAAAATTGACAAGAACTTAAGTAGTAAACATGTAATTTAATAGTGGTGTTTGTCATTGTTTATATTGAAGGTGATTATAGATCATAGTTTTGTTAGAAAATTGATAAATCTGCACCTTTTTCCCTTTTTTTTCCTCTGTTTGCAGCAGCGACGTCCTGAGCTTGCACTTACATGTCACTCTGTATTTGTCACTTCTGAAGGGAGAGCACCTGTTGTCCCTGCTGCACTGACCCCACTGTTGAGTGATGCTACCTTGCTTCAGATTCACATCCATGGACTGCAGATCGTTCACTTTTAAAATCCCCACTGTCGCTTCCGTCTCTCTATTTGTCCACATGCATGAGCGTTTCTACTTGAAAGAAACACATGATGTTTAATCTGTTTCCCCAGTTGCTCATGAAAGTGCCAAACTACCACATGCTGCATTAAAATCACGGAAATTAACAAACCTTTTCAACTGATTGCTTTGCAAATATAAAGAGAACGCTCCAGAGCAGCCTCCCACTGAAATACTGCAGGACTGGAAGCAGTGGAGGTTATTAATATATGAATAGAGGTGATTGCAGTCTGTCTCGCTCTTTTTAGTTCATAACAGGTGCAAAGGTAACTGCTTTAGTTTCCCTGGAGACAGCAATTAGAAAGGGCAAGAGGATCATCTCAAAGATGGGTTGAGTCAAAGATGGGTTGGGAAAAGGCTAAAACGCGCTGCGAAGAGCAAACTGTGGAAATGATATGAAAATCTGTGTGACCATACGGTGATGGCAGGTTTATTTTTGCTTTTACATGTAATGTGGATTTTAAAAAAAGAGCATAAAGGAGCCTAATATATGATGCAAAAGAACAAAGATTTACTAATGCATCACAAACACAAATAGCCAAGTTATTTCTGTTAGAAAGGAAATGAAGATCTTAAACTTTATTTGCGGAAATGTGATCATTCAGCATCTGGCTGTTATTTCTAACAATATTTGAACAATTTTTCCAACTGTAAAGGTTTCAAATGTGCTTTTTATGTAAATCGACAAAAAATAACTTTAAAAATGGGTCTACTCTGTTTGAATACATTTCGTCTTGTTACATTTAATCAATATCAAGGTTTTGTCCCTGAGTTTTTTAAGGAGAAGCATAATTTTGTGGGTTTTTTAACATTCTGTTACTGATTTGGTTTTTACAGGTTTGGTTCGGTTAATATCTCATCAAGTCAGAGGTTTTCTGGTCATTAAAAAAAAATAAATATTTTTTTGTGTGTTTTTTACTTATCTCTGCATCTCCAAAGGTTTTTGCTAAAGAGAGAGAACTGACTCAACACAAAAACCTGCAAACTGCTGACATCAGGCCTATTGTGGCATGCTGCTTCTGCACATATTTATTGTTTTCTGCTTTGTAAATCCAGTAAATGAAATAAAGATAAAAAGGCATGCAAGACAGCTGCAGAAAATAGAGGAATTTTTATATCAGTGTTTAAAAATCTTTGGATTTCTATAGTGCTTGAATGATTTTCCCCTTTTCTCTATCCATCCATCCATCCATTTTCCGGTCACCCTTCTCCCTAACGGGGTCGGGAGGTGCTGGTGCCTAACTCCAGCTGCGTTCCGGGCGAGAGGCGGGGTACACCCTGGACAGGTCGCCAGTCTGTCGCAGCCCCTTTTCTCTATGTGCTTCTTATTGTCAGTTTTGCAATTTTCAGGCATTAATAATTTATTATTAGGTTTGGTCCCCAGTTGCTAATTAAATTTGTGTTCAGTCATTCAGCTTTTAGCTTCCTGCTACTGCGGCACTTCTGGTTTGCTGTTTGTTTTAATAAAATGAATTTATTCTTCATCCAGCTTTATTGCATTTAGTGAACATAGTGCGACAGAAAAGTCACTTAAAACCCTGGCAGGCCACCATGAATACTTTGAGACTTATCTCCTTCTATGACCTTAATGCGCAGCTTCTTACTTAGAACATTTAAAAACAAAATCTTTCATGAGATAGTTCTTTCTCTTGACAAAAGGCTGTCATGATAACGTCTATAAAGTCGATTTACTAGTGGTTCTATCAATATAAAATAAATAGAAAAGGCAAAAAGAAAACAAATCGTGCAAAGCATTATAAGGCAATCAGGACTTTGACATTCTGCGTCTGATGCGATTTGAAGCGCAAACAAGATTTATGAGCATCTCAACATTTTCTTCCCTTTTTACTCATTTGTAGTTTTATTCACAACATTTAACTCAGACAATCAACTTGACAAGTTTCAGTTCTAAGGAGACATCTCTTTAGAAACGCCACAGGAGTCGAAAACGGAAATATTGATCACATATCTGCCATTTGTCCTGCCTATAATTTCATCACTGCAGTAAGAATCCCCTGTTGGGTTAATGACATGTAACAAAAGCCAAATGCACACTCTTAATGCGCACTCCTTTTTCTGGCCTGGGCTGAATAATTTATGCATGGGTAAAGTGATCAGCTGTAAAGCTTTCAGAACCAAGCGCAGTTTCCCTTTTGTTTTGTTTTTCTCCAGCAGCATCTTTCAGGGGTCAAGGCCTGCACTGTGTTGTACAATACCAACTTAAAACGCCTTAACTGCTGATGAAACCAGAAAAGGAGGAAGACAAATGACGACAGTCCAAGGCGAGGAGGAGAGACCGAGGGAAAGGAAAAACTCAGGGAATAAGAGAACAGTGGGAGCTGTATGCTGTTTGTCAACTCAGAGAGAGCAAAATGTCAGTTTTTGTGATGCATCAGTGAGTGATGGCTGCCATTATCCTGCCCAGTGGGTATAAGCAGGCAATATTAGCACACAGTTTCCACACCCAAATGAAACACACTGAGCTTTCCACAGTGGGGATGCCCAGAGCCAGCAGGGAAAATGGAGTGTGGAAGCATGTGAGGCATAAAGATTGGTGGGGGGAAGTATAAAGAGACTCAGGGTTAAGAAAAAAATAATAAAGTATGCAGAAAAGAAGCAGGTTTCGCTGCACACAGAAAGGCAAAGTCAAGAAGGCAAACGTCAGAATCAGACAAAGAGAGGAAAATAGAACAAAGAGAGTGTGGGTTCCTGTTGTTTGAATAGTCCCAGTGTTTAAATATAATGGTCTCTCTCAACCCGGACCACAAAGTGAGATCTGACATCCATTGAACAAAGTGGCTGCGGCAGATATGGCGGTTTTTGGCGCTGCAGAAGGGCGCGCACAATGAGAGCTTTAATTATAGAACAAGAACAGCTCATACACTCTTCCAAACACAGAGGGAAGCTACCTGTAATTGTTTCAGTAGAATGAATGGGTGTGTGTGGATGTGAGACGGAAAGAGACTTCTCATGAGTTTGTTCTGATCACAGAAAATTCAGAAATAAACATTGAAAACTAGTCTTTTTGGTCATTTTTATAATTCAGGTTTATAGCTAATTACAACCCAAAGCTCAGTTGTGTTTTTGTTTTTTTGTTTTTTTGGAAAACTTGAATGTTACATTAGAGCAAAAAGTTTGCAACCTTTTACTACACTTTTTCCACCACTAAACTTCACATCTGTACGTTTGCATCCATAACTTTTTGAGCAATTTCCTTAGCAATGATGTTTTGTAATTCTGTATATTTCTATATAAATATATATTCTAATTTTCTGAGAAACCTCCATAGATTAAGTGGGTAAAATTGCTGCTTTGTCAAGACATGAAGTCTTAATGGACAGAATGCAAAGCAAAGCAGACAGAACTGATAAAATCAGAAGAATATTAGAACAGAGTATTTGTCATGTGAGAGCTATTTCTAGTATATTGATTTATTTCCCCTTGGGGATAATTCAAGGAAAGCCCCAAGACCTTCTGGTTACAGATTTATTGACAAGTAAAGTACCTTTATTGGAGCAATAACAGCATTTTATTTGCTTTTAGGAATTATTGATCTGGGAAACATATTTGAGCATATGACAGCGTGTGTGGCCTGTAAATCGAATGGTTTTTATTACAAAATGCAGCACACTTTAATGAGTCAGAACACTATTAAAACGAGGGCTTCATTTTGGTTAATCACTGAACCTGTAAACCACGATGACAGTTAGCAGAAAGATTACGACCAAATGTCTGTGTTTGGAACAGAGACAGAAAATCTATTGTGAATAAAGCAACGCATCTCAGTTTGGCTTATTCTCGTGCAAAACAGCTGAACTTTCAAGTGAAACAGAATGTGTTACAGAGATAATCAGAAATACCATTATTTTCCTGGCAGTAACAGGACAACACGTTGGCAGCTGCATGCATCAAAACGAAGCCTCAGAGGTGAATTTGCTTCAGTAAGTGATTCACAGTTCTCTGCGCCTTCAATCAATGTTATTTTTCCTCTTAGATTTGTAATGGTGTGTGCTATAACGGCACTTTCTCCTTGCTTCTCCGTGACGACGGAGCTGGGAGAATGAGTCAGGAAGCCAAACCATTATCGGAAAATGTCACAGCGAGTCTGAGGTGCAGAGGACGTTTGTTCTCTCTCAACTAGTAGCCTAGGTGCATAAATCTCTTGAAATGCTGCACTTTCTTTGTCAGCCGTGGTTACCCTCCAGTGCAGCACAAGCCAAGCTGAAATAGGAGGAGAATTCAGACAGATGAGTCCTAACAATTTCAAAGAAATCCAATACACAGTTCAGCCCACATCTCAGTCAAACCACCAGCTGTGGCACCTGCGCTCCGTCTCTCCTCCACTGTGTCTGTATCTATATAAAGCAAGTCAATAATATGACGGCAGCAAAGTAATCAAAACAAGGACTTGTCTGTGCACATTTGAATGATAAAAGTGAAAAAGGCAAAGAGAGATGAGAAATCTGTGCAAACTTTAATTCTCAGCGTAAAAGAACAAAGGAAGATTTCCTCTTTTCTGCTCGAAAGGGTATATATGCAAGGCGTGCACTGAAAACAGGACAGATAATGTTGTGAGAAAAGGGGGAAATGATCGTCTTTTCAGCCTTTTCTTCAATACAAGCACAAATTCAGCTGTGGAGAGATTAGTGAGCCGGCCTCCTGGGGGCCCTGGGGAGCCTCCAGGCCACAGTTTGTGGCCTGAAAGTCAATCTGTCAGCTACAAAGAGTCCTAATAACAACAGCACTGCAAGAAAATGCAGTGCTGACGCAAACTGCTGCAAACTAATACAAAGAAACAATGGCTCTGGATCCGTCCATTTTATTACCATTTCAGTAATTTATTTCATGCCATAAATGTACCATTTTGTGCCCATGTGATTAGTCACTGCCTCAGTTTATTTCTCTTGGCAGTAAATTATCTTTATAAATTATGGGGATAAAGGTTCTTAAAAATGCTGCCACCTTTTTTTGTTTCTTAATCTATTATTTTAATTATTGCCCTTGAGTTTGCTGCACAAATGAAGTCACTAAAAAGACTTAAATGTTGACCAGGACGATTTCAGGCAACGATGAAGGATGCCAGTTAAAGGAGTTAAGTTCATCTGACTTTAATTATTGCAACCTCATATTTACAGTAAGTAAGCCCACAAACCACATCTCAGACGGAGATGTTCGTCTCCTCCTGCTCAAAGGTGCGTTTGATTTATTAACCAGGGATGATTGTGGGCTATGAAAGTTTCATAACAATCTGTTCATGTTTGCTGTAGCATCATAATCACAACCATATGGATCTCACTCAAATTAACCACCTTGGTTTGGCCCCATTAACTGATGGAATATGAAAAACTATGACCACTAAGTATATATGAGAGCTCTGCTGCTGGTAGAAATATTCACTGCAGCAATTAAGAACACAGCGTGTAATATTATTTCAAGCAGATTTTAGAAAATTACTGAAAATCTTTGGGGGGTTTTCAAGTGATTACATTGAAAAATGGAGGAAATGTTGCTTGTTTTTGTGGAAGAGCAACATCACACATATACAAAATGGCAGGAAATTAAACTAAAGCGAAAAAAGATATAAAAAAAATCAAAATAATACAGAAATCACCCAAAAAAAACTAGAAGATTGACCTCAAAAGGATAAAAGAAACACCCATATCATGACACAAGCAGCTCCAAAGTGGAACAAAAAGGCACAGAAACATAAACAAGTATGAAAAAGGCTAAAAAAAAACAGCAGTCACATGTTCTGTAACATCAGAGAGATACAACAAATCCAGGCGGATACGGTCAATTTACCGATTCACCAATTTGTGCGCCCAATTAATAATTTTGGATTGCAATTCTAATTGTACAAATCATGTTGTTACAGCCCCTGGCCTATTGGGTCTGTGCAGGGTTTTGTTATGCAGGTTCAGCTGTGATGATGCGTCACCTCCTGATTGGCTGCCTGGAAGCTGTAGGAGCTACACCCCATTGGACCAGCTGAGAACTGCAAGCCTATCAGATGATAATGAGGCTCACCTGTTGCTATAAAAGGCTCCTGAGACATTCCTTCAGGGGGACAGCTTGTAAGAGGAGGTTTTGCTCTGCTGTTCCCCACCTTTTGCTTGATTGTTTTTGGCAATCTTGGACTCTTTGTTGTTTGTTCTGCTAAAAAGCCGGTTGATGTGATTCGGTTGTCTTTATAAGCTAGAAGCTGGTGTTTGGGAGGTTTTCTGCTCTGTTTGTGTGTTTGGTTTTTTCTCATTTCTCTTTTGGTTTATTTGAGTTACTTTAGACTGACTCGTTTGGGCATTTTGTAATTTACTTTGCACTTAAGCTTTCTTAAAGCTGCCTGCCCTTTTCTTTTGTTTTAAATGGGTTAAATTGTATTGTGTCTTGGTTTTGTGAAAACTTTGGTTTATTTTGTAATAAATCACCTTTTTATTATCCCTTATTTTCTCTGGACATTTTTATGTTATCGCCCTGAACCCCTAGACCTTTTAGGGGCGTAACATAAGTGGGGGCTCATCCGGGAGTCCTACTCGTTAGGAGGATCCTTTTGTCCAGAGTTAAGAGGAAGATTTTGGGTTGTCTGTATCCAGCAATCATGTCAACCACATTCAGTCTGGAGCACTTTTTAGCTGACCCCTCTCTTGAGTTTATTGATAGCTGCCGCAAGAGTGAATTGCTGCAAATTGTGGATCATTTTCAGTTGCAGGTCCCAAAACAGGTCCTTAAAGGTGACCTAAAGCTTTTAATAGTGGACCAGTTGGTGGAAATTGGGGTGATTAACAAGCCTGATCTGCCTGAGGCTGCTACAGTGCCAAGCCGGGAGGCCTTGTCTGTGGAGGATCGCAAAGATGGTCCTACAGTGGAGGAAGCAGTGAGTGACCGGGGGAAGACACCTCGTACACTCCCTCGCTATGACCCACTGTCTTCTGTGAGTTCAGAAGGACGAGATGGAGCTCGTTTGAAGGTGCGGTTGGCACGTCTCCAGATGGAGGCTGAGGAAAAAGCCCAGGACAGAAAAGCTCAGCTGGAGCTTGAGATCAGAAGGCTGGAAATAGAGGCTGACAAAGCTATAAAGCTGCGCAAACTTGAGCTGGAGGCCCAGACTCGAGTGCCCTCTGTCCCCTGACCCACCAGGGTTCCACCTCCATGTCTGCTATTTCATTCCACATCAGTAAGCATATCTCTTTAGTACCTGCTTTTAGAAAGTCTCAAGCTGACTCATACTTTGCAGCATTTGAGACGCATTGCTGGTGCTTTGCAGTGGCCTAGGGAAACTTGGCCTCTTCTGTTGCAATGTAAATTTTCTGGAAAAGCTCAAGAGGTGTTAGCAGCACTTCCTTTACAAGATAGCTTAGATTATGATCGGGTCAAAGCTGCTGTCCTACAAGCCTATGAGTTGGTTCCAGAGGCTTATCGACAGAAGTTTCGACAGCAAAAGAAAATTGCCGGACAAACGCATGTTGAGTTTGCCAGAGAGAAAGGCATTCTCTTTGATAAATGGTGTGCTGCATCTAAGGTCAACAATTATGACACCTTGCGTGAGCTAATACTGTTAGAAGACTTTAAAATGTGCATTCCTGATCGGGTGGTGTTGTATTTGAATGAGCAGAAGGTGAACACTATAGCATCTGCTGCTGTTCTTGCCGATGAGTATGTGCTTACCCATAAGCCATCCTTTGTTGGTAATGAAAAGTCACACGCTAAGTCTGTGCCACCGTCCCAGATGGTCAAAAACACCATTCCAAAAGAAAGCCGCGAATGTTTTTACTGTCATAAACCTGGACATGTCATCGCTGATTGTTTAGCTCTAAAACGCAAAACCCAGCCAAAACAACCAACTAAAGGTGTTGGTTTTGTGAAAAAAGAACCCCGTGATAAGAATGCTGGTTGTGGTAACAAACTACTGGATCCATGTTTTGCCCCATTCATTTTTGAAGGTTTGATCTCTCTGACTGCTGATCCCTCTGACTTAAAGCCAGTAAACATCCTGAGAGACACTGGAGGTGCCCAGTCAATCATCCTCTCAAATGTTTTACCTTTCTCATCTGAGAGTGCTTGTGGTTACAACACTGTTCTGAGGGGGATAGAGATGGGCTACGCTCCTAGACCAGTCCACAGAGTGTATATAAAATCAAAGCTGGTCACAGGATTTTACCCAGTGGCTGTCTGCCCAGATTTGCCCATAGGTGGGGTGGCCATGTTAATGGGGAACGACATTGCTGGAGGTTTAGTACTTCCCAGTCTGGAGGTTTTAGACAATCCCTTAAGTCGGACAACCCCAGACTCTTCAGATTCTGCGCTGTACCCAGCCTGTGTGGTCACCCGTGCACAGGCACGTAAGGACCCTGAGATTTCTATTTCTGACTCCATTTTGATGTCTCCATTTTCCAGTGAGGGTGATGCACAAGCCAAAAGTAAGAGCATGACGTTGCTTCCAGATTTGATGGAGCTGGAGGAGCCTAGTCCACTCGGGGAGAAAGTGCCTATCCCAATGACCAGACAACATTTGTCATCTGCTCAACAAGCTGATGAAACATTACAAAGATGTTTCAAGAATGTGGTAAGTGCTGAGCAAGCCAATAAAGAGAAACAAGCTTACATGGTGGAACAGGGTGTCTTAATGCGTCAGTGGTCTTCATCAGGTGCAGGAGGTTCAGACTGGAGTAAAGTTAAACAGATCGTTATGCCCACCCCGTATAGACAGAAAGTTCTATCTCTGGCTCATGAAAGCCAGTGGTCTGGTCACTTAGGTGTGACCAAAACATACCAGCTTTTGTTAAAGCACTTTTTCTGGCCTGGTATGAAACGTGACGTTTCCAAGTTCTGTCGTAGCTGTCATGTGTGCCAAATTGCTGGCAAACCAAATCAGGTAATACCACCTGCTCCATTATGCCCAATTCCAGTGATAGACCAACCATTCGACCATGTCATAGTAGACTGTGTCGGACCCTTACCCAGAACAAAGTGTGGGAATCAATATTTGCTCACAATTATGTGTGCCGCAACGCGATTCCCAGAAGCCATTCCATTGAATAAGATTACAGCCAAATCAGTTGTTAAGGCTCTGACAAAGTTCTTTTCTGTGGTTGGTTTACCTAAGACTCTACAAACAGATCAAGGAACAAATTTTCAGTCAAAGCTGTTCAAACAGGTGGCTAAAAGCTTAAACATTAAGCATGTTGTTTCATCTGCCTACCATCCAGAGTCCCAAGGTGCTTTAGAACGCTGGCATCAGACCTTGAAATCAATGCTACGCAAGTACTGCTTGGGAACTGACAAAAGTTGGAATGAGGGAGTTCCGTTTGTATTGTTTGCTGCTAGAGAGGCTGTTCAGGAATCCCTTGGGTTCAGTCCAGCAGAACTAGTATTTGGACACACACCCCGTGGCCCTTTAAGAGCTTTAAAAGAAACTTTCTTAGTTCCTGCAGAAGGTACTAAGAAAAGGGTAACTAAGTATGTGCAAGACTTTCGTGAGCGCCTGGGTCAAGCTAATGCTCTAGCTAAGAAGCATTTAGTTGATGCTCAAAGAAAAAATGAAGCATCACTATGATAAAACATCTGTTAAAAAGAGGTTTCCAAGTAGGAGATCAGGTTGTTGTCCTTCTACCTGTTCCTGGTTCAGCCTTGTCTGCCAAATTTGATGGCCCTTATGACATTCTAGAAAAAGTAGGGGAGAATGATTATGTCATTGGCACCCCTAATCGGCGGCGAAAAACCCGTGTTTGCCATGTAAACATGCTTAAATTATACCATTCTCGACCTGCACCAGAACCTATTGAGGTGTATGCTCCAGTTGCGGTCACAACACAGCTAGAAGTAGATGAGCTAATCAATGCTGATGGCTTACGAGTGAATTATCCCATCTGTTCTAGTCCCCGCCTTACAAACTCAGAGATGTTAAAATCTCTGCAGAGTCAGCTTGAACATTTGTCCCCTGAACAACAAAAGGATATAACGGTTTTAATTGATGAGTACACATGTTTATTCAATGACGTACCCACAGTTACAACAGTCCTAAAGCATGACATAGATGTACAGGATGCAAAACCAATCAAACAGCATCCTTATCGTGCTAATCCCACAAAACGTTCCCTAATGAAACAGGAAACTGAATACCTGCTGGAACATGGTTTAGCCAAACCAAGTCAAAGTCCCTGGAGCTCACCTTGTTTGTTAGAAACCAAGTCAGATGGTTCACCCCGCTTTATCACTGACTTTCGTAAAAGTAAATTCTGTCACTGTGCCTGATGCCTATCCTCTCCCCAGAATTGAGGACTGTGTGGACAATATTGGAGCTGCAAAATATGTCACAAAGTTAGACCTTCTTAAGGGTTATTGGCAAGTCCCTTTGACTGAAAGGGCTTCCAACATTTCAGCTTTTGTGACCCCAGATGACTTTTTACAATACACTGTTATGGCGTTTGGTATGTGTAATGCTCCTGCTACTTTTCAGAGGCTAATAAATACAGTACTGCGCGGCATCTCCAACTGCAGTGCTTATTTAGATGATCTGGTGGTGTATACTAAAACCTGGCAGGAACATTTGCAAACACTGTATCAAGTATTTCACAGTTTGGCCCAAGCATCCCTGACCCTTAACCTCGCAAAGTGTGAATTCGGCAAGGCCACTATAACATACTTAGGCAGAGAGGTGGGACAAGGCCAAGTCCGTCCCCTCAACGCTAAAATTGTGGCAATTACTGATTATCCCACACCCAAAACATGACGTGAGCTGCGTAGATTTCTGGGCATGGTTGGCTATTACCGGAACTTTTGCAGAAACTTCTCCTCAGTAGTTCAACCACTAACCAATCTACTTAGCCCAAACACTGACTTTGTTTGGTCACAGGAATGCCAAAACGCTTTTGAAAGTGCTAAGTTTCTCCTTTGCCATACACCAGTATTAGCTGCACCTGATCTGACCCGACCTTTCAAGTTAGAGGTGGATGCTAGTGCTGTTGGGGCTGGTGCAGTACTGATTCAAGAAGATTTGCAGGGCTTAGATCATCCTATTTGCTATTTTTCCCGCAAATTTAACAAGCATCAACTAAACTACTCCACCATTGAAAAAGAAACTTTGGCTCTGTTGTTGGCTCTTCAGCACTTCCATGTTTACCTTGGTTCCAGTAGTTTGCCGATCGATGTGTTCACTGATCATAATCCGTTAGTTTTTCTTTCACGTATGTACAACCACAATCAGCGTCTTATGCGGTGGGCATTGCTTCTACAAGAATTCAACCTGAACATCCATCATAAGAAAGGAACAGACAATGTTCTCGCAGATGGCCTGTCCAGGATGTGAGTATGGATTTGTTTTTTGTGTGATACTTGGTAGTTACAAAATTTGGTTTTGTAATTTAAGGGGGGGAGTGTTACAGCCCCTGGCCTCTTGGGTCTGTGCAGGGTTTTGTTATGCAGGTTCAGCTGTGATGATGCGTCACCTCCTGATTGGCTGCCTGGAAGCTGTAGGAGCTACACCCCATTGGACCAGCTGAGAACTGCAAGCCTATCAGATGATAATGAGGCTCACCTGTTGCTATAAAAGGCTCCTGAGACATTCCTTCAGGGGGACAGCTTGTAAGAGGAGGTTTTGCTCTGCTGTTCCCCACCTTTTGCTTGATTGTTTTTGGCAATCTTGGACTCTTTGTTGTTTGTTCTGCTAAAAAGCCGGTTGATGTGATTCGGTTGTCTTTATAAGCTAGAAGCTGGTGTTTGGGAGGTTTTCTGCTCTGTTTGTGTGTTTGGTTTTTTCTCATTTCTCTTTTGGTTTATTTGAGTTACTTTAGACTGACTCGTTTGGGCATTTTGTAATTTACTTTGCACTTAAGCTTTCTTAAAGCTGCCTGCCCTTTTCTTTTGTTTTAAATGGGTTAAATTGTATTGTGTCTTGGTTTTGTGAAAACTTTGGTTTATTTTGTAATAAATCACCTTTTTATTATCCCTTATTTTCTCTGGACATTTTTATGTTATCGCCCTGAACCCCTAGACCTTTTAGGGGCGTAACACATGTTATATTTCTTCAATTATGCTGCATCAGTTTGTTTGTTTTAGCTGTTTCGTACACTGCCTGGCCAAAATAAAAGTCGCCACCTGGATTTAACTAAGCAAATAGGTACCAGCCTCCTATTGGATAATTACTGCATAGGCGATTATCTTTCAGCTGGCAACAAGTTATTTAACCCCAGCTGATGCAATGAGTAACTCCTCATTTGTCAAACAACCATGGCAAAAGACACATCCTGTGGTTGTGGAAAAGATGTTAGTCTGTTCAAGAAGGGTCAAATCATTGGCATGTTCAGTTTGGTAGGGAGCATAAAGATTGGACTCTGGAGGAATGGAAGAGGGTCATGGGGTCTGATGAGTCCAGATTTACCCTGTTCCAGAGTGATGGGCGCATCAGGGTAAGAAGAGAGGCAGATGAAGTGATGCACCCATCATGCCTAGTGCCTACTGTACAAGCCTGTGGGGGCAGTGCTATGATCTGGGGTTGCTGCAGTTGGTCAGGTCTTGGTTCAGCAACATTGTGTGGCCAAAGAATGAGGCCAGCTGACTACCTGAATATACTGAATGACCAGGTTATTCCATCAATGGATCTTTTCTTCCCAAATGGATCGGGCATATTCCAAGATGACAATGCCAGGATTCATCAGGCTCAAATTGTGAAAGAGTGGTTCAGGGAGCATGAGACATCTTTTTCACACATGGATTGGCCACCACAGAGTCCAGAGCTTAACTCCAGAGAGAATCTTTGGGATGTGCTGGAGAAGGCTTTGCACAGTGGTCAGACTCTCCCATCATCAATACAAGATCTTGGTGAAAAATTAATGCAACACTGGATGGAAATAAATCTTGTGACACTGCAGAAGCTTATTGAAACAATGCCACAGCGAATGCGGGCTGTGATCAAAGCTAAAGGCGGTCCAACAAAATATTAGAGAGTGTGACCATTTTTTGGTGGCGACTTTTATTTTGGCCAGGCACTGTATATGATCACTAATCATAAAAATGGTGAGAATTTAATTTGAATATATTATTTGTAAACGGACTGTGTTCTATTCCAAATCATTTTGGGCCTGATATCCAGTTAACTTATAGAACCTGACCTCAGATCAAACCCATTTAACTTTCAATGGACCTCCTGCTGCAAGATATAATTTATTGCAGTCGTGTCACCACGTTTTCTTCTGTTACAGCTTTTAGATGGTTATTTTCTGTATGGTTGTCAGAATGGGTACACGAAACAGCAACAGAGAGAAACTTACAAAAAGATGCAAAGCAACTGCAACCATATATATCGAAGAAGAAACCCAGGCTATTCCTAAAGAGTCTCCAGGTATTATAATTTAACGAAAATATGCAAAAAACATGCAAGAGATCAAAAATGTCGACTCTTTTAGTCTGATTATTTATGAAGACTAGAGGGGGGAATCATTTAACTGCAACATAAACATATCCAATGGGTCTTTGTGAATTATATAAGCTTCCATTCCTGAATAGTTGCCTTCATTTTCTAGCAGATATAAAGCCTCAGCGGTACAGAAACGCTCCACCTGCAGTTAACACCAGCCTTCCACATGTTTGTGTCTTTGCCTGCTCTTCGCGTCGTCTTCTATTGAAGCCGTGACAGCGAAGCTCCGGATTGAGAATCAGATCGCAGGAGATGATTGTGCCTTTCCATCAACTCAGCCTGTGAATGCTCTCATTGTGCCTGCCATTGTAAGAGCCCTGACAATTGATTTAAAAAGATCTTTTTCCCATTATATGTGCAAAGCCAGGAGTATGACGTTATCTCCCACCTATGCTCGAGCATCTTTTAAACACCTCCAGCAGACATCTTTGGCATTTGCGTCCAGATTGAACTAAATGAGAATAGATGTCGTGGAGTTTTCATTTTTTGGGAAACGAGGACAGCGAATGCCTCTTACTCTAAATCAGCCCCATCAGTTCAGTGAGCTCCGTTTGTCGCTGTGACAGCTGAATATGTGTGGGTGACAGTACAAACAAAGGTGAATCGATGCATTTCCCCGAGGAGGGGGAAAAAAGCCAAGTTGAGAGGAAGGCAAAGAGTGAGTAAGAGAAGACTGAGAGATGAAGGTGGCAGCGTGACATAGGGAGTGTGACAGTGTCATGCAGACTGGTTTCATCGTTTCTCCCCAGTGCCCTGGGGAGATCATTAGCTCACAATATGGAGTCTATCAATCCTCACAGAATACCACTTTCCCCTCCAGATACATGTCCCGTCTGTCTGCGCCCATCCGTCTGTCTGTCTGCTCCTCAGATCTACACTCAGAGTCATCATAAACATAATTGGGAAACATTCTGCCTGGTATACATCCTCTGAGGGCCTAAGATCAACCTTCAACAGAAGTCTAAAGAGAGCATACATTATGAAAGTTTAATAAGACCACGTTCAACCACGATGACAACCAGAGTCAGATAATTAGGGTCGCTTAGTTCAGAGCGAAAACAAACACATGAAAAAAAAATCCCTGCTGAAGCAAAAGAGGTCAGTTTGGTCAAGTTCTGTTCAGGACTTCAGAACCATCACACTGCACTGCAAAAACACAAAATCTAATGTTTTCTTGAAAAGGTCAATGGCTGAAACAAAACATGGTCATTACAGTTTTGTTTGTTTTTTTTTTCTACAAAATCATTCTTATATAATGAGATTTCAATTTTTACATCAGTATGTAAAAACGTCTGAAAAACAGATCCACAATTATACAACCCTACACCTTAGAAAAGCAGAAGTGGAGCCTCCTGCGCATCCAACAAGAATGCAGCGAGTGGTTTCTGGATAGTAAGTCAGAAAGAAAATATTTTGCCTTCTGCAGCAGTTTGGCCGGCAGTAAAATCTGTCAACCAAATGTCCAGGAGCTCAGGTTGGGTTGCTAGGCGAAGGGCGGAACTCGACTGGGGTTGCTAGGCAACAAGCTCCTCTTCACTAGGGTTACAAGGTGAGTACCTGCTTAATTGTGACACTACATTCCAGAGGTTTTTTAAACTGAGGTTGCTCTTGCCTTTACATTTTCATAAAATTCAAGTATTAAAATACTTTCACAGATCCTGATGTTTGTTTCCAGAGATACCGAAACATTTCTCGAACCAACAGAGCTGTGCATCCGGAAGCATTCTGCACCACTGACCCAGGTAGAAAAGAGCTGATGCTGGTACTAATTGGAAAAGAGAGGAACACACAAACACCGCTCTTCTTTCATACCTCCACCTGCTCACACACCCACAGAGCCCCTGCAGGAGGTAATCTCTCTTCCTGTTCCGGCTCTGCCTGGCCAGCCAAGCGAAGCTGCCACCTCATTGTGTCCTTCTGTACCAAGGTCTGTACTGTCCTCCTGCAAGCAATGAAAAAGAGCGAGAGATACATTTTCCACCACTGCACACACATACACACGCAGGTCTGCATGAAGTCTGATGCCCTGCAGTACAAACAAAGAGATTTTACGAAGACTGAACCCCCTAATTCATCGTCTGCTATTTTCACTAAATTGCGATGTACCTTTGTTAATAGCTTGTAAACTGGGTCATGTTAAGTTGTAAACGATGTTTTACTCTGAAAACTGGAAGGGAATACTCAACAGCTCCTTGTTTGGTTATCATTTTTCTTTTAAATAAGAAAAATATAAGGACAGTAGAGCAAGCAGCAATTTAAAAATCAGTATTATTTCATCTAATACAGTAAGTCTTTTCAAATGTTTCTTGGATTTGAAGTTTTCATTCGAACTTTGGCTGGTTTTGCATTCTTTTTTTCTGTATAGTTGTGTGTAAGTTGAAGCTTCTAGTTGTAAAATGACAGAAAATGATCATCTTTAAGATTTAAACAGGTTTGTAAATATAGCTGAACTGGAGTTCCTGCATCCCGCAACGCCAATGTTATGGCAGCTGATTATACATTACAAGCAAGACGTTTTGTCATGTTTGGTACAGATGCCTCTATTTCAGCCACACATGCTCAGGAAACTACAAAAAAAATTTTAAGGTGACCTGTTAGGCAAAATTCACATTTTGCACGTTTTAAAACTTCCAATTTGCGTCTCAACTTCTTCTGGGAAAAAAAGCCCAGCCCTGAAAAACCAGCGATGGGCAATTGATGGGCTTAATCCACTGGAGTTGTGGTGTTACCTAGCAACCCAAGCAGAGCTCCAGTTGGTTTTACCACTGTACAATGGCTGCTGGAAATGACAAAAGTTTAGTTGTTGACTTACCGTCCAGAAACCACTTTCTGCATTCTTGCTGCAGCCTCCTTCAGAAATGGAGGCTCCGATTCTGATTTTCAGAGACGTACAATTCTATCATTGAATGAATGGCAAGGAGGAATTAAGTGGTTCAAACAAAAAGTATTTATCTGAAATGGACTCATCCTTCACAAAAAAAGTTAGAGTAGATTTGATAGACATAAAGAAAACCAAATAGCTCAATAATATTTTAAAAGACGACAAGCAAAGTCGGATCCTTTAAAGCAAAACATAAAAAGTTAAAAATGATTCAGGACTCCTTCACCGCATTATGTGTTTTCTTTGAATATTGGAAGTGTTCTTGAGTTATAACTCATGTCAGTTAAACTCTTTGTGATGAAACATGATTTATAGAAAATATTAAACACTTTTCATGTCCACCTGAAATGCAGGAAGTGACATTCATATTCAGCTTTCAGATACAGAGCCAACAAAAGGCACCTGAAGCTAAAAGAAAAGAAAACAAGCCTGACAACATGAAACACGAGCTAATGTTTCATCAATATATGTATAACAGATATCAACAGCGCCAGAAATGCAAATTAAAATGATATGTGAGGAGCTATAAATATGATGCATGATAGCTTCGCTTCTCCAGAGCAGGCCATTTTTTCTCTCAGCTGCACGCTTCCACATTTGCACACAAAACAATTTCATCATTAAGACTGGGAGCAAACAAAAAGCTAATTTTTAGCATTTTTTCCATGTCATTTACTTCATAATCTCTTTGAAGCATCAAGCACCAAGCTTCTTTACTTTCCTCAGTTTTTCAATTTGTTTCAAGTAGAAGGTTTTTAAAAATTCATTAAAGCTTTGTGCAAAACACATCTGGGAGTCTTCTATTGATTTCTTATTAATAGGTTGTTTGCTGTAATAAATTATATTTCTCCCAGGCAAAGAATCTGTAAACTTGAGGCAGAGTTGGTGGAAAACGATGGCCTCAGGTTCCATAAATCACAGGGGAAAAAATTATGTTTTTGTACTTTTTGCATTCATTTGTCACTGTCGGCTGTCATTTGCTCCAAACTTGTATTCTTCCTCAATCAGCTTTACTCTTTGGGTTTGTTTTCTCTGTTTTCACCACTGAACGCATTATGAGCACTTTTAAACATCGAGGCTAAACATGGAGGCTAAAATACCTTTTTTTGTTCGTTTTTGTTTTTTTAAGTGTTATTATTTTTTCAGTTTTCTTGGAGGAGTACAGTTCAGTCGTCCCACACAATGAAACATTACCAAAATATCTGTAAACCTTCATTTTAAATAATTCATAATCAACATTTCCATTAGTTTTCAAAGCAGAAAGGTCATTTAACAGTCTTTTAAGTAATATCCACTAAAGTAGAGAGAATAGCGCAACATATGGATGACTAGGAGACAATTTAATTACAGTTTTTAATGCAAAAATTTATATTTTAGCAAATAGTACATGTCAAGCAGATATTTAGCACAATGTTGATGATATAACTAAACTAAACATGCAGGAAACTTGGGTGAGCAGTGAAAATGGCACATTTTCCTCTCAACCATTCAGTATTATACAGCATCGCAATTTTGAATTAAAAGTGAGCCACAGGGACACAGCATTAAAATGCTACATTCACTGCACATAATTTGAGAATTACAGAGTTTGCAGCGGTTATAGATGTTGTTCATCAGTACAAAGTGTATCAGATAGGAAAATACGTCCTTACACTAATAATTAGTTTTTGCAATAGAATTTTTCTTTTCCTAACAGAACGAATAGGATGAAACATCTGAATGCAGATTTGGAAACTAAGCCATTTCAAAGTATTACCAACAATTTTGAGTGTGTTTGGTGAAAAATATCGTCAAAATAAGCAAGTAAGTTTTAGATGTTTCATCAGACAAATAATAATGTCATGGCACTTCTGTCTACTGATTTTGATTAACGATAATTGATTATAAACTCTGTCACAGTGCATGTGTAGCTTTAGCATGAAGATGCTAAGAGAAAGCTAATTAAAGGGAGATGGAGTTTACCTCACGCAGCTTTTAAAGCTCTTGTCAAGCTACTGTTCTCGGGTATTTTCTTCAGACTTACTCCTCACCGGATAAATCACCTTATAAAACTTTCTTTTATGAACTCAATTTTAAAATGGAGACTTTGCTCTGATTACATTGGCCATTGTGTGCATTTCTACTGGGTTTAATTTGCAAACCTTCATCACTCTTTCACAGATTTAGGTTGCATTCTTGCTTTACAAAGCAAGTCACTTTCTTTTCACTATTTAAAAATATTTCAGATGGAAACTTTTGGGACAAAGGGAACGTGTTCGCCTGCAGTACACGCATCGTAGCGCGTCCTGAACATCCTGACACCTCCTCTTACCGTGTTGCTGAAGCTCCCATTCTGATTCACTGTATTTATTGCCTTTCACAAGTTTGTTTACTGCAGCTTGTAACTCATGTCAGCAACAGACAGACCATTTCTCTTTTTTGCTCGTATAAAACTTTTACTGGGCTAGCAAACTGCAACTCGACAGGTACATTTTCAGGACAGGAAGGAGAGCCGGAGAAGAGAAAGGAAGATTTTATTGCATCTTGTAAATTTGTGCATCAGGTCTTTCTTTCCTATCAGCTAAAATTTATTCTTCCGTGCAATGTCCTTTCAGGACTTAGAGCCAGTTCCAGCCATCTACCAATCTATCTCAGTTAATTTACATAGTTAGTGATTTCATGGTTCCTGTTTTTCAGAGTGTAATAAAATATGAGATTACTCTTTAATATAATAATTTTTGAATTTATCAAAAATTTTACTGACACACATTAAAGATTCAGTATGTAGCTTTAATTAAAATGTACTTTTTAAAGATTTGTTAAAACTGTCCTAACAGTAGAAAAGGCACAGATGCTTTGTGAAAAGACTAATCTTGTTCAAATTTTCAGGCTAAGTATTGAATTATGGCACTTTTAAGCCTTAAATTTATGGAGGAAAACTGTGTGTGGCTTTAATACGTTAATTGCAAATCACCAATAAAATGGTGGGGACTATTTGATGGTGAGTGTTTAAATTATTTAATGATGCTCTACAAGACAGGAACTATGAATTGATTTAAGATTTTTGACTCTTTTGGCCACCTATAATAAATGCTGAGAGGTAACACACAGACGGAAATACATGCAGGCCTGCAGAAACCAAACCTTTCTGCTTCAGAAAAACTCCTGTCATTAGCCTTATGAATGTAATAATACACTGAGAAAAGCCTCAAAACTCAGTAGGACGGCTCTGTCTGAAGGGAGAGCTGCTGATTATTGTTTATTACCTCAATAAAAGCCACAGAATCCTCAACCTTCCTGCACACATCTGGCATAATGACAGCTTAAGTATTCAAAGCAGCGCAGCTATAAAATAAACAGAGAACGGGTGAAACATAAAGTGTGTGCGGTAGAGGGGTAGCTCAACCCTTAAGGTTTGTTTATTTCTTACACCTCCAGTTATAGATTGAGAAATGGACTAACATTTAAAAGCAGCAGCTTTTATCAACAGCAATGATGCATGAGGGAAGTTTTGTTTATTCACCTGCGTGCAAACAAAGATCCATCCGTGAACGTGTGTACTAATCACATGCCCAGAGGACATGATATAACGAGATAAACCACAATGACTTTCTGCACACCATAATCACACCAAAGTATTAAACATGCACTCCACCAATTAAGCTAACGCAATTAACTGGAGGGCCACAGTGAACTTTATGAGGATGTGCTATAGGTCTCCATCTTCTTCTTTTTTTTGGAGCAAAATTGAAAGCGCCTGTGTGGTGCACCTGTGGAGTATTATGAGAACCATTTGGCTCTGATTACATCTTCTGTCTCTGGTGAGCGCTGTGTTGCACTGTCACACTTTCTGTGCCAAACTGTTTTGTATGAACACACCAGAAAAATCACTCCAGCTATTTCTGTACAAACCTTTCCCGGTTTTACATTTCCTTCCTCTCTCCGTTTCTCCCTGACATCACTCCCCGTGTGCCCCATCACGGCTACTGTAGACGATCGGTACCTGGCAACATGGCAAAATCATATATTTTTCGTCTTTTTTAAGTAAATTCAATTTGGTCCTTAACATTCCACTGGCTTTAATTAGATGCCCCCGGTAGCAAATTGGAATTTACATTTTTATAGTTTTTCGAGTTAATTAGCTTGCTCACTCAGCCAGACCTGACTTGTTTATGCTTTCCTCCACTTCCTTTTCTCATTCTGCCCTTTTTCCTGCTGTTCGAGGCCTCGGCTTATGTTGTGTTTATACGCGAAAAAAAAAAAGCTTTATGTCTGACAGTATCTTCTCACTAAACTGAATGAAAGTCAACAATCGCTTCTTTTATCAGCCATTTGGAAGACAAACGATGGTGTGTTAATTTCATTATAGCAGCAGTGACACGTTTCATTACATTAAAACATTTTAATCTTCTTTTATGTGCACAAGCTTTTTAGTGACAACTTCTCTCACATGTTCCCTGTTTGTCAGATTTGTGCCAGTAAATTACTTTCATTTCATGTATTGAAAATGTGCTTTGAAGCGTCTCTGGACCAGAATGAAGACGTAGAAAACCAACGTACTTTCACTGCTTCTTCGATTTTTAAATCATACATTTCCCACATTGTCAGAATATCTGCAGACGGATCAATTCTGGACTCCCAGTACCACCAGTTTCCACAGGAGGATTAAAATGTGAAGCCATGGAGGCAACAAGTTAAGTTTCCGCTATTATTTCACAAGTTTGCACAAGCTTTACTTTTCATCCTTAAATGTTTCTGTGTATTTTAACAGACTGCATATAAGAATTTTTGAATCAGATCCATTTTAGCATAAAAGATACTTTACAAATTATTTTTATGTTCATTTTATCGCAAAGGAATGCATCCATAACAATCTGGATCATCACTTATTGATTCAGAAGACATTTTTTCATCTTGATACCAGTGAGGATTTAAAATAGAGAACCTGATTTTCTAAAACTGCACTGAATTCATTTTCCATCTTTTTGTTTGTGGCTGAAGAGGATAGTTGTGATCTGATGCCAACAGACGCAATTTTCTCTCATTTGTTGGACTTTATTTTGGACTTTATTTTTGCTCCTGCATGTATTTAGTATGATCTGCTTAGTAAATCCAATGCAGAAATTAACAAAACAGCAAGAACATCTGTAGATATGCTGGGAGATTTTCCCCGTACTGTGTCTTTGTGTAGATGCATCCTTCAGGTGTAGCTCAGAGATATTTAGTTCTCACTATTCCATGAAAGAGTCAAACTTCTCCTCCATCGTTGAAACCTAAACAAAATTTCCAAGCAAAGATGCATGCTGAGATAAGATTTTGAACTAATATGCTGCACGTTTTTAGGCATTGTACTGTATTTTTTTAATTATTATTAACTCTTTCAGACAGCCTGTGACTGGCTGTTTGTTTGCCTGTGTGGGTTTGGAAACATCTGCTGGAGTTTAACCAAGCAGCGTCTAGAAAAAGGACTTGCTTCACACCTTGCCTCATTCAATATGTGTGAAAATGCAAAACTGGTCTCAACTCCGTCTCAACAGCTGTTCACCACCTGCTTGAGTTTGACTTGATTCTAATGCTATATAACAAATTTGTTCCCTACAATGGCAATTTGCAACATCAGAGCGCAATGGCACAACCAATTGATGCCTATTAACTATTTTTTGCACTCAAACAACATCAAGACACAGATTGCAGGTGAGCATTAACTTTTCACATTGACAGTTCAAAGGTCAGAGTTAATCCTTAATGAATCCCAACTGACCTGAACCTTTATTATACATTACAACAAAAGCTCCAAGTCAGATGGTGCCATAAAAACAAACTAAATTTAGATGCTGCTTGTCACAGAAGTACTGTGATCCATTTTTCTATTTATTTATGCTTTTGGTTTAAATTACTAGAGTTCTTCTTTAATAACTCGATTAAAATCAAAGGTTCTCCTTCAAAAGATGTTTTACTTTTAATCTGCATGTTTACAAGAAAACGTTTAAGCGATGTGAGAAGGATTCAAAGATTTCAGGAAGATTTGGCAAATGCAAGACACACGGAAGCAGCTTGTGAAGACAACCATGGCAGATCGGAACGACACAGATTTTTAATTAGGGCTACAAGATGTGAGGGAAAATGGCACACAGGATAAACAACCATGCCGGCACAAACTCACATCTAAGTGCAATTTAGTGCATAACGGTAATATTTTTGGCCTGTGAGAAGAAGTAAGGAAACTGGATGGGAACATTCAAAGTCCAGGCAGAGAGATCCCAGGCCAGGATTTCAACCCTGGATCTTCTTGGTGCAAAGCAACTGCGCTACCAACTGAATGGTTGCATAATAAAAGAACAATGTTCATTTTACTTAAACATTTACCTATAAAGCTTTAAATCAGAGCCAAACATTTTAAATCTATTCATTTTTTTTCCAGAGTTGTGTTTCTACAGCCAACACCAGAGGGAGGAAGTGAGAAAAATCACTTCATCGCAAAGCTAATTTAAACAGCATGCAGTGCCACAATGCTGGTAAATCATTTAATAAGACTTTTTATCTATTATAGTAAAATAATCCACCAGAGGAACTAGCACTTTTTAAAATAGATATTTAAGCGTTATTGACTTAAAACAGGCTTTTATATCTTACTAAAAAGTTACTTGCAAGTTAATTTTGTACTAAAATATCTGCACTAGAAACTAGAAAAAATACTTATGTGTCTTTGCAGAATATGGGCAAAACTGACCCAGAGCCGAACTGATTTGGTTTATGATGTAGTGACTTTTTCCTCTGTGTCTTTCCTCAATTCTTCCATCTCTTTCCTGGGTCATTATATTCTTTGTTAAAAATTAATAAAGAAAAAACTGTGCAGACAATCTTCACAATTAGAGGATATTTGCACAAAAGGGAAAGGAAGTGTGAGCACAGCTGAGCCTCCTCCACTGTCACTCACCGTTCCCTTTAGTTTCCCTCCATGTTGTCTCCTGTTTCATCCTCCTCTGCTATCTCTCCCCAACAAGACATGAGACATGTAGTCCTGCAGCTCTGACACCGTGGGGCCGTTCGGGGGAAGCGCGGTAGCTGGCTGCCCAGAGACCATGTAAGCACTGACCTCCATTACTGCACTATTAAACGACTCGTGTACTCCTCCGAGGTAAGAGAGCTCTTCCTCCTGTCCGCGCCATGCGATCCCGCTTCCCAAGCTTCCTTATGTGCAAACCCATCCCTCTGCTTCTCATTAAAACATCACATCTACTTAGCGTCTACATGTTCATACCAACCAAGCAGCCTGCTGTTATTGTTTGAACCAGGACCTCCTCAAGGCAAAACAGGGCCAGACTGGGGGGTGGTGTTCATTTCAAACTCTACTTGGGCTTTTTAGGTTGATAAAAAATTAAGGTGGACATTGAAACAGATATCAGGACCTTGTAGCTGGTGGCAAAACATCAATACACATAAACGCTGCAGTGATTGCTTGAATATGCCAAGTTTTGTGCGTGATAAAGAGGCAGAGAGAGCAACGTTTAAGCATCAGGTGTCAGATCATTTCCTGGACAAGAGACCAACAACAAATTTGTTTTCCTGTGAGTGTTTTAAATACCACAGAACAAATGAAAGAATCAATCATGAGCTTTCACATCCAAGCTGTGCTTTCTAATTGAGCTACAGCAAGACAAAGGACCATCGGGTTTGATCTTTAAAGAAAAGTTCACAACAAATTAGCAGAAGATTTCCACTCATTGTCTTCTTGGGTCTTCACAGAATATTGGAAATTCTAATTTAGCATCAAAAGGCATTAATTTAAAATCCGGCTGCAGAAGCTCCATCATTACAGGCCATCTTTGAGTAAAAACACAAACCCAGAGAGCGGCTCCTGTCTGAGAAAACAGCATCTGAAAACGCACACAGTCTTTGAAGCCAAACAAATTTTTTTTTTATTCTGGAGCCCATTTTTCCCCTAAATAACCCTCTTAGCGGGTTATGTGCTCATCTCGATCAGAATTCACCCATCTCCCCTAATTATAGACGGCTTGTTTTTCCACTACAAGCTTTGAATTCTCTCTTATTCATCTCGTTCTCCTGACAGCTCAGGCCTAGATTTGTTTTGAAGTACTTTTCAATTGTCCCAACTTTATTTTTCTCCCCACAAATTGCCATGATTCTGTCTTAAAAAGAAAAAATTACCACTTTAGCGCAAAATAATCGCAGAACATTTTCTGCCAGCGGCAAAAAGGAGAGAGGATGGACGTGGGTGTGCTGGAGAGAGGGGAGCCTCTGACCTGATGTTCCAGCACCTATCTGCTAATTAGACCTGTTCTATAACCAGATGCTCATAATTAAATTTACATGCAGTGGTGAATAGCTGGATAAAAAGAACAGATCCATCAGGAGGCCGTGAAGGAGGCATTGAGCGGCTCTTGCATGGTGTGTAAAATACACAAGAACATAAAAAGCTCATTAAGTGAGACAATAAACTGAAGGAAACCCTGGAGCAATTCAAACACCATCTTGATCCGCACCCTGGAAGCGCCTTTCCATCACTCCTCCTCTGTTCTCGTCTCGCTTTCCGTGTCACACTTTATCCCCACGGTTTCTTCATTCGTCTCTTTTATTTGCATTAGTAACCAGGTCTGTCTCCTTCAGGATTAGATCTTTCTCTCATCTAGGTCTCGCCGCGACGTCTCAAAATGTGGCATGACCTCGTCAGTGTTACGCTTACACTGCAAAAACTAAATCTTACCAAGAGTTTTTCTACTGCACATAACTCAGTGTACTTGAAAGAAGGCAAAAAGAAACTTTCAGCAAGAAGCAGGAGATTGTTTCAAGTCAATAGTTCTTTAATATTGATGAAAAACAGGACCTTTTTCCAAAATTATGAGTTAAGATGTTCCCCTTTTCATCAGTATTCAGGAATTATTGAATGTAAAGTAGGTCAATAGTTCAAAGATGATTCTATCTTCCCAGCCGGAGAACTGCTGGTAACGCCAGCCTGATTTGAGCTGCGGTCAGTCAATAGATGGCAGACGGGCAGAAAAATATCCTGTTGATTTCCTGTCAGTTTAAAAAAAAACCCGAAGCAAACATCGGTTTAATTTTTGGTGAAACTCAGCGGCTGGTAGGTTGTGAACTGATCAAACAAAGTACATATTGAGGACCGGTCCATCAAAAGCAAATATCAAAGGCTTCCACAGCCTGAGTCTAATTGCTTTTATTTCCCAAAAGGTTTTCTTGTGTTCTGTAAACAAACAGGAGCAAAGTGAGGAGGAACGAGAGATTTCAATACCCTACACATTCCAGCTCAACGAAGAACTACAGAAAACACAATGTCATGAAACAAAGGGCGAGAATAGACGTAATTCATATCAATAAAGGATTAATGCATGTTATAATTTTATCTTATGCATTGTATTTTGCAAATCAAATCAAATTTTATTTGTATAGCACATTCCTAAGCGAGGCATTTCAAAGTGCTTTCCATCATAACAAATACAAAACACAAAATCATGTAACAGAATCAGCAGTTTTGCAAAGCTAAATCATTGAAACAATCTATGATTGTTACTGAATTACAATAGAAAAAGACAAGGTCTCATTCTATTAAGTGTCCGTTTCATTTTTTAGCTTGAAATGTTCCAGAAACCACGTTGTGCATTATTGTTAGTTGTGCAGGAGGCTCTACTTCTGCTTTTCAAACATGTACGACTATATATTTCCACATCTGTTTGCATCCATTTTCACATGTGAGTGTAAACATTTAGTCAGGCTGGCGAGGAAAGCAGTGGCTTATTTGGATTTAAAGTAACAAGATGCCCTTAAATCAGCTCATTATGAAAGGTTGAAACAGGCAGAACTGAGCAAACTAAAATCTCATCATCTCAGAATAATATTATGCACAAAAAGTAAAGAAAATGTTTCGTACAGAGGATAGACCTACCCTAACCTGTTAACAAACTGAACAAACTCTTCTCTGCTCCTCTCCAGAGCTAATTTTTAGATATTGTCTTTGCCACCAACAAAAATCAAGAAGCTGGAGACAAAGAAGAAAGGAACTGGGAAGCTAATGGCCTCAGAACGTGATGCAGCCTTTCAAGCCCTTTTCTTCACTCTGCTCTTCTCATCATTTCTCTCTGGTTCTGGCAGTTTTCAGAACCACGCTCCAATGAGCCTGCTGAAGCCAGCAAGCACAGCAAACAAGTTCAGCATTCCCACAAATCTTCGTGCAGGTTTGATCCAAGTCTGGTGGCAATTACACACCCACACAGGTGCTGCCAAGCAACTACAGGCATGTATGTGTATGTCTGCAGTTTTTCTTTGCTTGTTTATATATCGCTGTGTATGGCCTGCATGAATTCGTGTGCGATTTACGAGCAGGACGGAGGCAGTCGGAACGAAAGAAGTAGAAAATGTCACTGTGTAAAGACAGAATTTAAGCATCCCTAAAGGGAGAAGTTAGACTAATGCTGAAATGACACAATATACATTAGCTAATATATTCACGATCTACAGGGACCCCTTGTCTGCTACCCAGTGTCTGACTGGAGCTCCTCTGCGCACACATCCACATGCAAATTAACACAAAGAAAAAGCAGCAAACACTATTCCGGTTATGCACAGCAGCACACCAAGGTCTGGCCCCGGTGGACCGAGAGCCTAAACCAAAAGCATTCCAGACTGGATAATGAGTTTTGGATTCCACCCAATTTTAAAACATGATGGATTTGTCTTTTATTTTTCCATGATCCTCCAAGGCCCTCTGTCGTTTCTCATAAAACCTGTGATGTAGATGCAGGAAGCAAAATAAATTAGAGACTAGAGGTGTTATTTGGACATAGGATAATTAACAAGCACAATCAGTCTGTCAGTAAACGCCTCGGTTAGATATAGCCAACTAATGCAAATAAGCAATAATTAATATGGACCATGTGTAGGTTTTCTTCGTCGCCTGTCAATCAGTTGTCGCCTATATGTGAAATATTCACCACCTGCAGCCCTGGTTATGTGCAGATTCTTTTCATATCTATAATTATAATGAAATGCAGAGCTGAATTTATTAGCACACATTTGATGCAAGTGTTTGCTGGCGCAAGCAGCTTCGGTTTACTGAGAGCTCGCACACAAATCGCGTACAGGATGTGCAGACCAGGCAAGAGGTTAAAGCAAGAGAGATAATTTAAAGATACTCTGAGAGGACATATTCTTGCTCCTCCATTTCTCCTTGATATTGTAATGAGTCTCCATGGTCTCCAAACATGCCCATAAATTTTCATAACTGGTGGGTGGACCAAAGTTGGCACAGAAAGTGAGCAAATGGCTCCGTCTCAGGCATCATGAATATCAATGAAAGATGGGAAATGGCGGTCCTGATGAAGAAGGCGGAAGGCAAGCAAATCCCGATGACTTACAGAGTGTAAAGCAGATCAAAAAACGTCCCCGAAGCGCTTCGTGACTGTCCTGTTTTATTCTTCTCTCTGCTCTTATATTGCTCACAGTGTTTACAAGTCCGAATCAAATGGCTTCCTGGCAACAACACAGAAAAGTAATCAGCACCTTGCTGATTTCTGTAGGAATCATATGGAGTCTGATGTGAAAAATGGTTTGCAAAGCCGTAGTGTGTCAGAAATATAAATCAGTTGATTGCAGCCTAATTGTGGTCTATCAGGTTTCCCTCTCATGGTAAACAAATCATTAGAACAGTAATTGTAGTAAGGGGTGAGCTAATATGATGATTTCAACACTTGCATCGTTGCGAAGGAGACAATGTGTTTGACACTGCATGTGTAGATTTTCCTGGAAACCGTCCATCAGAGTGTGCAGGCCTATAGGGAGCGATAAGCGGAGCAGAGAGAGAAGTCGATACAACTCAAAGCAAACCGGTTAGAAATAAAATTTAAAAACAGAAAAGAAAAACAGAGATGTCGCAAACTTCCTATAAAATCTTAAAATCTCATGCTGCATGTTCAATAGGAGTTAAAGTCAACAGCCAGGCTTGTATTTCTTTTCAACAAAGTTATATTACAAAATACAACAGAAAAAAAAAAAAAGATCTTAATTTCCAGTTCAGGGATGGAAAAAAGAAAAATACAACAAATTCTGTGTAAAAAGTATCCTCATTATTTCTGCATAGAAAGTTTTGCCCAGTGTCAGATGGGTTTTAAGGATTTGACAAAATGTAAGAACAGAAGTAAACAAAAAAGTTCGACACAAAGGGCTTATGATGCGAGCAGTTTAAACGAGCGAAACTCGTTCCATGTTTAGTTTACACAGCAACACACTGTTTATGGAAATAATCATCTTTTCTGGAACAAAAATCCCTCTGGTTTATTTAACTTAACTAACATTTACACAAAGGTTAGCCAATTTAAATGATGTATTTAGATGTTAAGGTCAAATGTAAATTCAACACAAGTGGCTGGTTTTGAACCTTTAAGCACAAAAACGACTCCTTTAGTGTCATTTGAAGTTAACAATAAAAATAAACCCTCAAATCTTTTTCCTGCCTCTCGGCTCCTCCACAGCAACCCTGCATGACTGTTTATCATGTCCAGGATTCATAACTTTTGCTAATAGCAGATTGTTAGAAATATGTACAGATTTACTGCAAAAGCAAAAGCAAAATCTATTTCCACCATTGTATTGTTGGTATGTAATTATTAAAATTAGTCTTCATGCAGAAAAATGCTATCCTTACTGTGTCCTTTACAGAAAAGGGTCTATTTTGAGTCAATAATTTGGACATAACTTTATTCTAACGCTTTAGTTTGGTTAGAAGAGAAGCAGGAAAGGGCTTATTACCTTCCAACTCCAGAGCCGATCGCTACTGCAGCCAACTGACAGTCGGCCTTTCCGCCGTATTGAAATTATGAGCAGGATGGATGTTTGAGCCGTGACATCAATATCTACTCATCCACGTGTCCGTCCAGAAATCGGTGCAGAGGAATGTGATTAAAAGCTTGTGTGATTCAGACTTTCAATTCTATCGATCTCCTTACATAAACTATAATTTGAGCCCAAATGTGCATCTCATATGGACACACAAGCGCCATACACAAAGCAGAGACAATGCACAGACATCGGCAAGAAGTAGAGTAACAGATGACCTTATGTCGTCACTGTGGTGCATGCACACACACACAGATACATGCTGCTGTAACACAGATGTGTGCATTGTCTGGGGAGGCAAGGCAGCCATTTTGCAGTGAAATTCAAAGGGAAAAGCAGTTTCTATTTGTGCACACAAGGTTCACAAACTGGCCACTGCCAGAAGATTTATCTCCTCCTCACAAATTTCATTTGGGGAAGGAATAATAAGGTCTAGGAAATGAACGTTAATCATGAATTCTCCTTCCTCCTTTCTCTACTATGCACAGTTCATCTGAGGTCTGCTTTATCTAGTCTAAAACCTTTTGTCTTTGTTGCCCTCTGCAACCTTTTAAATACATCATAAATCAGTGACGACGTTCAATTCTAGTGGCTAATTGTCCGATAGAAATGAACTGCAGTAAAGGTTCCTCCTCTAGTGAAATAAGTCAGGATTTTCCTTGCAAAGGAAGGTCTTATGGATCCTGTTGATGGGGGATTTTTGCCCTTACGTTTGTTTTCCCTCCTTTGCTACCCTTTTGTGTCTCGCTGCAACCTTCTGATCCCTGCCAGCCGTTATCCTCTTATCGCAGAATATCTACTCAAGCTTTCATGGCTTTTTCACACTGGATCATAACATACACACCTACGTCCAAGTTCTTCTCATTTTTCATGTTTTGATATTACTTTTCATGTTTTCTTTTCTCTCCCTCTGCCCTATCTGTCTTTCTGCATTAAAAAAAAAATACTCACCTTCCCTCCAAAAGCAGATTTCACATGTCAGATTGTTAGTGGGAAGAAATTGTTGAAAAGAAAGAAGACCAAGAGATTCTCAGGTCATTCCACAGTTGCAAGAAGTCTGCTTTGTTTGGTGTTTTTTTTTCTACTCTCTTATGCATCAATCCAGAAGAAAAGTGGAGCGCTAACAAAATCGGTGAAAAAAAAGTAAAAAAATCGGGAAATAATAATCTCTCATCTCACTGTTCAATTAGGATGCAGAATATGTGAGAAGAGACAATACACTGTGGAAATCACCAGAGTTAAAATAGCAGCTATTTGTGGCATAAACAAAAAGAGACAAAGAAAAAGATTTGAACAACTCGATCCACCTTTCATGTGACACATGCAGCAAAACTACAAACAAACTAAGAGTTAGTTTTCAAAAGCATAAAACTCCACTTTGATTTGATATATAACATAAAATTCCTACATCAAGGTTTGTGGCAGGAAGGTTGAATCTTTATGGAAATATTTGATTCAAATCTAATTTTTATGTGTATTATTACATTTCTTAAAGTTTTTAAAGTCTTATAACCAAGTGTTGATATGTTTCTAAACACTTTTGCTTTTTTATAAAAGAAAAATACAAAAAAAATAGCTGAAAATGACTGAAAAAAAAATTCATGACAGAAGGAATTATATATATTTTTTAAATACGTCGGTCTTTTTTCATTTTTTTATCATTCATTAACAAATAAAGTAATATGAATGAGCCTTCAATGAACATAAAAAGACCATCAGAGTTGCTTTTGTAAATTTGCCACCCTATTATGAAACTAAAATAAAACATTCATCTTTTCCTTTGAACAAAGATTATTTAAAAGCAACAAAAGCTTTAATGAAATGAATGAAAACACATTGTGAAAAACTAAGTAACCTTAGTGTTGAGGCATTAATGGCTAAAACAAGAATCAAATGTTTCCTTTTCAGATTCATACAATGGCGTTTATATGTTTGTTTAGAAAAACCTTTCCAGCCCAAACGCAGTCAAACGCTTGAAAGCAGCCATTAAAGCAGTACCTGATGAATCCAATTTTCCTTGAATAAAGCAAAGCCAGTGTCATTCAGCGAGTCACTTAACCTGAAAGGCTTGCGTAAACACCCTGTGGGATAAATAGGCATTATCTTAGAGGAGGCCAAAGGCTGGTAAGGCTGGGAGTTGATGGAAATAACTAGAAAGCAGCTATCGCTTCCACTTCCTGCACTATAAGGATAGCTGTAATGAGTTTTAGTGTGTGTGTTTTGGGTATCAGGAGATGATGAAGAGGGCACTGATAGAAAGTAAAGCAGAGAAGATGAGGAGGGGAAAGGAGAACAATGGAATGAGGTGTCTGGGATGTTCAGGGTAATAACAGGGCTCTGCGGTGGGTTTGTTAGCAGCCATGACAGTCACACCAGTCCAGATTATTCCTCAGTGATGTGACTGGTGATGTTTACCCCCCAAGTGTTTCCACCTCCCCTTTTCTACACAATGACAGTCCTTCAGTCTTCTTTCTAATCGCAGTTTAGAAAGAGACAGAGAGAAAAGATTTTTCCATCCTTTGGGAGTTCATGTTGCTCCTTAGCCTATTCCTGTGTTATCAGCCTATTTGCAACAAGTTTACTATTATTCTGTATGACTTAACATTTTCTACCAAGATTCACCAAAGGATTACGAATTTGTGTTCTACCTTTAGTTTCAGCTTTTGGAGACTGAACTTTAAGTGTCAGCTCGTTCATCTCTGCTTCCTCCTTTTTTCCGGCTGCCACCAGTTTTCCGTTGCACTGTAATTGGATACTCTTCATCTCCCTCCTCAGACTCCGCTTTGAATTTAAGTGGAGCTCAACCCTGGCTGTGATAAAAGTGTGCAAGTGTAAGTGCCTGTGACAGCTCACACTCAGGTCACGAAGCGTCTCAAACGGTCTTAGCCTGCCAACAAAGAAGCTGGATTCTGTCGCAGCCTGAAGGTTTAGGGTCTCAAAATGCTTAAATTTAGCTGCTTAATGTTTTTAATTTAGACTTTTATTGCTTTGTTCTTCTTATTGGAATGCAAGTGCTTGTTTGAGCTTGTTTTGTAGGCGTGCGTCATGCTGGAAGCACATAAATAAAGAATCATGCGACAGCTCTTGCAAGACAGCCCCGTCATTATCTGTCCGTCAGTCAACTTTGCAGCATATGCATGAACACACTGAGCATACGCACACCTAAATGCACCCATCAGGGGGAACTGAATATTCTGAATGAGTGTTGTGTCATTTATTATCCAATATACGGTCAGGAGCAACGAGAAAAATAGCTGAAGAACCGAACCTGGCACCTCGCAACCATTCTGATGCCCAACTCAGACTGCAAAACAATTTTGCTCCTCATTTCTGTTCATTTTACAGTCACTGGATCTCTGTAGGATGTCAGAACAAATTCTTCTTCTCTGTCTGTGGACCGAAGGTGACAGGAGCTCGGGATCGGGTGGTTGACATTGGTGGAGGAACAGAAACAAACAGACAGAAGAAGAATTTTCACATTTAACGCCCGTCTGCCTGATAACGCGTTTTATCTGGAAAGATTTCTTTCATATTCCTCCTTTCAACTTTCTTTAATCTCACCTGCATGTCATTATAGTTTGCAAATTCGTAATTATAAACCATGAGTACCAATGTCAGCATCCAGCAGCTCAAGGCTTCCCCCCCCTCATCATTCTTTGTATCCTGAGTGTAAATCAGAGCCTTAAGCAGGCAATATCCTCAGCCAGTCCCAAAGCGCTCTCTTATCTTTAATCCATATATTGCCTTTTCAATGCAGCAATTTTCCTATCTTTTCCCTCAAGACTTATGAACATCAGGTTTCATTGGTTGAACTCTTCGACAAGTGGAATTAGAAAGGTGTGAGCGTAGGCGGAGGACATTTATTTGGAGCAGAGTAAAAAATGCCCATTAAACTTGTATTTTTCACAGTTGTAAAAAAGTCTCGCTCAAACTGGGGCTCGACTGTTTGGGATCTGTTTGGGAAAAGGTCACGCCGCTGTTTCGCTCTCCATATACAATCAATTTGTTCCTGCGAAGCCAAACCAAAGGGTGTAGTAATTGAAATGACCGATTGTGCCTCACTTAACTCTTTAAAAAATACTCATTAGTATGATTAAATGTCATGTGTTTTTGTTTTTTACGTGGATGGAACCAGTTCATTTTGTGCATGTTTGAATTTGAGAAATCAGTCATTAGTAAATGAGCAATAATTTGTGCATTTAAGAAGTGGATACAAAACGTTCAGCTTTATCCCTGCTTCACCGGGATAAATTGATGCAGCTTGAATCGCGCCTAATTTTAATATGAATCCTGAAGGAAAGAAGGTTTAATTTTTACAGAAAAGCTTCTGAACTAAAAAATAAAACAAGTTGGGGAAATAAATTTGCACCAACAAGAACAGGTTGTTTGGTTTAGCAAATTTAGAAAAGTCTGTTTATAAATGTGAAAGAAAAACATGTTACATGTTTGAAGCTTTTGATGACACATTAATAGATTATTAATATTGTGTGTATATTGGGATCAATGCTGTACAAGGTTTGACTGCGTCAGGATAAATATGTTATTTTTCTCCAAACATTATCATATCTTTCTAGTTCTTTTCTTGAGGCTTGACCTCATAATATGAATTAAATATAATGCTTTATATGCCCCTAAAGTAGGTCAAGTCATTACTTTCACATTAAGTTTGATCCTTCCTCTGTGATCTGGTTCAACAATGGAGTTTAACTCAAATAGGTTTTTGTTTTAAGCAATATTTTCTCAATATTGATTTTTAAAAAGTACTAATTTCACCAGCAGATTATTAACATTTTCAGTGAATTTAGAACTTATTTTATCAAGATTAAGGAATTATGTACTCATCACAAGCTCCTATATCTTGCTGACAAGTTGATTGTAAGTTAGTTTATTCTTATTTCAAGTGTGCAAAGATATTTAAACTGGTAGGATTTTGTGGTTTTGCAGTCCAGATTGGACTGCTTCCACTTCTCAACACAGCTGTTTTGGGTTCAGTTTTCATTTTTGCCTTTTCTCTCTCTCTCTCTCTCTCTCTCTCTCTCTGTCCATTTCCTGTCTGAATAAAGCTCAGCACAGCATGTGCTCCAAATATATAGACACCAAATTACTGCAAATCTGTGCACAGAGTTCCCTCCACAAAAAGAACACATTTCCCATAAAACAGTTTTTATTTTGATAACTGGTGTTTGATAGGCTCTGATTCTCTCAGGTTTTGTTATTTTGTTCTAATGTTTTGCAGAAACAATTCCTGTTTTTATGACAGAAAACTTCTGGACAATCAGCACCCTGATGCTCTGGTTATTCCATCCAGCATGTCAGCAGTGTTGGAGCAGATCGGCATTGTCCTGGGAGAGAAGAGCAAATTCCCCATAATCTGCATTGTGATGTCTGCATGTTATTGTTCTTCTGGTTTAAGCCCTGATTAGACAACAGACTGAAGGTATTTGTTCTGTGATGCACAAAGTACACAACCAACACAGTCAATGACTGATCAAAGGGAAAAGAAAACATTGTGAAAAGCGTTAAGTTCAACTGGAAAAAATGTGCATCAGGCTACATGCTAACAAAGCAGCATGCTAACAGAGCAGCATGCTAACAGAGCAGCATGCTAACAGGAGATGTTAGCATACCTAAAGACCATGCTAAGTAAGTCTTGTGATGAAATCTGTACAAAATCTGCTCCATGACTAATGACATGAATCTAACATGTACAAACCATATTAACATACATATAAGTAGGCACACATGCTTTTCAACATGTACTGCATGATAAATCCACATTATTTATGTTTATGCATTTTGTTTTTAACCTATCTTTGTCTTAAGTTAAAAATAAATCCAAACTTCTGAATATGCTTCATTCATCATTTTGCTTTTGATGAAAATGGTTCTTTCTTCCAGATGCAGCCAAAAAGAAACAACTTTTCAGGCCAGAGCTTATTGTTAAGGAAACAAAAACTGATGCTCAGCAAACTCTTGCTTCCAGTTTATCACTGACTGGAGCTGGTTTGCTGTAACAGCGGCTGGAAATACAAAAACTACTCTGACATCCTGCTGAAAAATCACTTTAGCCTTTCTTTCCGGCTCTTTTCTTCTTCACTTCTGACAGACAACAAAGCGATGCGTTCCTAGTGTAAAATGCACGTCTCTAAATGAATTCTAATGCACATGACAACAGTATTTCAGGATTTTATGAACAGGATTTCATATCTTTAGCAGTGCTTCTTTTGCTGTGAGTGGAGGTGTGGCACTAGAAGGACATTTTGCATGTAATCTTTGCGGTTACTGATGACTAATGGATGTAGGACCCCAACTCTGTGTAGCTTCAGGGTTATTTCTTATGCTTCAAAGCTTTCTTTGCCAATAATGTGAGAACTCAGATGGTTTTATGGTAATTTTGAGGTGTCACGTGTTTCCTCAGTGTTGCATACATGTGACTTCTCTGAACTTAAATTAGCAGTAACTACTACATAATAATCCTTGCTTAATCCCCAAACCAAATTTTAATTTTTATGTTTCAAAAATTACTTCTTTTCCCAGGAATCAAGATGGATCCAAATCATGTAAACAAATTTATGTCCCCACAACACAGGTAATGCAAGTTGACACACACACACACACACACACACACACCCCCACACACCCACACACACACACACACACACACACACAACACACACACACATCGTTCACCAGAATCTGGGACTGTAGCAATTAATGGGGCAGCAAATGAGATTGTTACTGATGTGTGGTAGCAAGTTGAGTGAGGGTGCGGAGGTGTTGCAGGAACACAGAAGACAGCTCAGGGGAAGCAATAGGTGTGAAGATGTGATGCAAATTAGAAACTTTCACATTGTTTAAATGGGAGTAAAGTTACAGAAAAAGATTTTTCTGTAACTTTATTATCAATTCAAAACAGGTGTGAACCTAAAGAGCCTGCAGGAGCAACAAGAAAACTTTGAGATCCTGCTTTGCATTAGTTATGGCCAAATGTAATTTGTTCTCCAACATTATCCCCACTTTCACGTTTGTCGACTGATTTCTTTTTCCAGAATAAAACTACAACTTATTTTAGCTTCATCTGTACATTCAGTGTCTGCAGAATGGATGTTCAAGGCATGCAATAAATGATTTAGACAACTTTTTATGCTTAATCATAGCTTGGAGAATTGCAGAAATGTTATTAAGTGTTTATTCCAGCTCCCCTAATTTATGTATTTGTATCTGTTAACCTTTTTACAAAAACTGCCTCAACACAGCATCCTTGGAAATGTTGCTTTTCGTCTTCTGACCAAATGTTTTTCTAGGTGATCAGTAATTTTCTCCAAATACAAAATAATTTATACATCCAGTCTTTAGAGGTTACTTGATGTCACTATATATATTTTACCTCCAGGAGTCTTCTACAGTACTAAGAGGAACTGAATATTCCTGAGTTGCTTTTTCGTATGTCTGCCATATTGGATTTAACAAAAACACTTGCAGTGGATGGCCAGTAATTGATGATGTATGATTCATCAGTGTCCACTTCAGTCGTCGTTGACACAGAAACACAAAAAAATGTTTTTTAGATAGCTGCAGTGACCGCTGTGCATGAAAGGGTTAAAGTATAAGAAACGCTGAATGGACTCGTGGATGCATTATTGCACGTCTTTATACGTGTGTTCTTGTCTGAGTTTTGGCTTCTCATTTTTATCCTCCTGCTTTGCATGAGTGGTTGTGTATGTGCAGAATGTGTTTACTTCCTGTACAGCTCTCTAATAGGGTGTCCTCTGGATTAAGTGATATAAATGGATGGCTCGTCCTCATGAAGCAGCATCCACCTGCAGGAAAATATGGGCTTTCAGGAAAGACGTTGTTGCAGAGCTTTTTTATTCCTCTGGAGTGCAATATTCCAGGGGCCACTTCTTCAGTCACCAAGGATCAGAAGCGAGGACGAAGAGACAAATGGAGTAGCAGAGGCAATCAGAAATTTTTTATGGCAGAGGATATGGAGGATATGGATCATAATAAGTGTGTGAGTGAAAGGACAGGAACACAGATAAAAAGCAAATGCAGAACTTAAGAGCCTTAAGTGGGCCTGGTTTTCTTATTAACATCAGTCACTGTGCTTTTATTTTTGGAGAAAAACAGTCCATCCATTTATTAATGGATTATTCTGTTCAGTCAATAACGCTCGCACCAGAGCACAACCCAAGCATCGTAAAGTCCTTTCATCTATTTGTTTGTCTGTTTTTGATATTGATTTCATATTTGTAAAATGCTAATTTCACCCTGTTCGTCTACCTAAAGCCCCAATAAGGTGACAGTAAAAGTAACCTCCAGACGTAATTGACCCTCAGATCCAAACAGCAGAAGGTCACTGATGTTCTTCTGATTCCACACATAAACTCCTGTTTATCTCCAGCAGTTAACGGGACAGAGGCTTCCTCAAAGACACAGACTGGACAGACATTAGACAGGGCAATTAACCTAAAAATGATATTTTTGTAGCATCCACAGAGAATCCACACATGAATAGAGAGAACAAACAAACTATATGCATCAACCTTTTGCTGCAAGGCAACAGTGCTACAGATATACGGCTCTGCACCCCCTTGTGGTCTCTAAGAGTTAAAATATCTGAATATGGAAGAGTAAATCTCCTCAAACATCTTTCTTAGTAACATAATTGCTTCTGTTGTTCTCCTCATCTGCTGATATTTGATGATGTCGCCATCAGTTTTGGCAAATCCTGGTGGGGAGCTAAAGAGGACAAAATTTATGCCTCGGCACTGCAGTCAACGTCGCTGTTAACCGATCGCAAAAGCTTTGAGGAAGTAAAGAAAACTTACTGTCTGCGATGGAGTGAATTAAAGCAGAATCAGTAATTCTCCAAACTTCAGAAATCAAAAATCTGTTAGAGAAGGATTTGTGTGTGAACCGATTAGTTTATAGCAGTTTTGTGGTGATATCTTGTTTTAACATAACTGCTTTCTAACACTTGCACAGACGGTACACATAAACACATGTACACACACTTAGAGGCAAGTAATTTTTCAGGTGCTGGCACACTTGCACACATAAAAGTACAAAAAAAGTAGAGTGGCACATTAGCGGAGGGCTGTTAATGAACTGAGTCCCTGCCAGCAGTAATGAGGGTGCATATTTAACTACATTAACATCCCATTCTCTCTCACCAGTGCAGCAGGCAGGGCGTGACAGCGCTCACAGTCAGACATATTACAGTTATTTGTTGCAACATTGATCCAAGCATCAGGAAACTGCTGCCTTACCAGCTTACGGGGAAGCAGGGGGGGGGATTTTTTTTTCTGAATCTCTAACTTCTTTGGATTTGCTCTGAGCTTTGTTTGTATTTGTGGTAATGCTCTGAGAAGGTGTGCTGTTTGCTGCAGGGCTTTCCTTTTATGAGCGTCACAGGAAAGAGAGACTTCTGATGCAAAACTGAGATATTTATCTCCTGCAATAAAAGAACAGTTGGTGGTATAATAATAAAAGAACAAATAGTTGATGCGAAAAGACATTAGAACAGGCTTGTACACCAAACCCTGCATACCGTTACAACTGAGCTGCACAATTCATCAAATTTTAATGGTCATCACAATGTTAATGTGGAATAATTCAATTCCAAAGGCAGCAACATTTGACAAGCTGCAAGATTTCAGATGTTGTGTATTGAAACCGCTTGCAAATAATATAGTTGGCCAGCTAAATACCTGTATATGTTCACTGTCCTGATCCAAACCCTGTACCTCACCTGTGGGGGCGCTGCACTAAGAACCACCACCGAAAGAAACAAAATTAAAACCTCTGAAGAAGACATGAGCACAACTTCCATCTTAACAAAATGTGAACAAAATTGGAATAGCATCAAACATTTTTCCCACTAGAGCTGGACTCTTGCATTTGTTTTGGTTGCATTAACCCAAAGTTTCCTCTTATCTTCCTGCTTTTGGAGCAGTCTCCGGTTCCCTTGGCATCAGCATGCATTCCAACTGCACCACAGTTCACTGCAACCGAATTGAGATTTAGATTCTCAGGAGAACCAGAGTTTGTTTTCTGGTCCACATCAGAGTTCATTTGTGCGTTCACACCTCTCTAAATGAATTAAACTTTCAAGACAAATGACCTAGAGTTGGATTAAGGGTGAAACTCAGAGATTGATGGGAAAAATGCGTGTTGTAAAATTGTAATTTAATCCAGCCTTACTTTACAGTATGTCAGTTTGTTTTTGAGCAGGCAGATGCCAGTTACATTTCCTGTGCAATGACTTTAATGAGAGCTTCTTGATGCATGACACATCATGTACATATTTGACCATGAAATGAAAGCATAATTACATCAGGGAGAGGCTTTTGTCTTTTCATTTCCTCTGCTCTGTGCTCCGCTCCTCTCAGGTGGCTCCAGGTCCTACAAGAATGCACTCAGGGCCAGCCTGTTTCCTCAATCTCTCTTCTCCTCCCCCTGGAACACATGTAGGCTTGCAGAGCTCTTTGTAAAAATCATTGTCAGGCCAGGGCTGCAGAGAGTGGAATAAATAGAGAGACAGGATTTGACTGTGTGATGGGGTTGACTTGTGGATAAAGGTCAAACAGACTGATGGCTCCAAAGCACAAGGACAGAAGGTTATGACAGCTTATATCACCGCCGTCTTTGCCGCCAGTGCCATCAGCATTGTCTCCATCACTGCAAGTTTTATATTACCAGTAAGTGGCATGAGGTGTCTGACGTTCCAAGGCTTCTGCAAACTGTTCTTTCGACAGTTGGAGCTGGTATTTCTCTCTCTGACACAGGTTGCACTTGGAGATGAATAGCGATGTTTAAGTGGTGGCTGGGGATGCCGTCAAATTGTCCTTGAGTGTCACACAATAGACACAAAACGGAGGAGAGAGTGGCGAGAATGGGAGGCGGAAAGAGATAAGAGGGAGAGGGTTAACAAAGAGGTTGTCAGGGACTGAGGCGCTTTGTCATTGTCGGGAGCGTTTAATGAGCAAGAATTAAACAATGACAGCCTGTAATAACCTGAATGTTGCGCGAGCTGATGCGAGTGTGAGTTGATTCAAAAAAAATTAAACAAAGAAACTCAAAAGTCAAGAGTTTTCTTGAAGCTGCTTGGCTAGTTTTTGCACCAGTGGTACAACCTGTTCAACCCTTTGTACGTTATTTCATATTTTCCCTTTACAAGCATAAGTTTTAGTGTATTTTGAAGAGATTTTATGCGTCAAACCAACACAAAGTGTCATGTAATCATAAAGTGGAAGAAAAGTAAAACACACTTCCACAATTTTAGCGAATAAAACTGTGGAAAGTGTGGCATGTCTTAGTATTCAGTCAGTTTTTACAATGACCTTTGGGTGTGTTTCCACTGCTTTACAGGAACAAGTGAAAATCTCCCCAGAGAACGCTGGCGAGGCAGGACTTTTTTATAAGTTAAATAACCTGCAGAAAACAAGTACTTTTTTTATCAATATTAAGGAATGTTTAAATTAAAACAAGCTCCTATATATTGCTAAAAAGTTTCTCCAGTGCATGCCATTCAGTTACCTAAAAAAGTACCCATAAATAGTTCTTATCGTTATCACAATAGTACTGCAAAATATCGTGAATAAATTTCAAGTCTATATTTCCCATACCTACTGGAAAATACACAATCCATCCCTTTGAGTCAAACAAATCCAACAGATAACAGAATAACTAATTTACTTGATTGGAGGTTTGGGAGTTGAACTGTTGCTTCAAAATGAAATTAAACATTTAAGACCTCTAGTAGTTATAAACACTAGTCTCTGTAATACACTGTTTCTCCTGCAGACAAAATAACCACAGAGCCTTAATGAGCACGATCCTGCATGTTTTCCCCTCACACTCTGGTGAAAGGTTGGGCCACCCAGGTCCTCTGCTTTCCAGCTGATTCCAATTAGATGCTCCCATTAAATAATACTGTAATGCAGCGGTTTACTGCGAAGAGAACAGAACAAAGAGGAATAGAGCACATTAAGAAAGCCGCTCTTCTCCAGAGGTTAATCTTCCATTTTCAGCCTAATTTACAGAGCACCAGGAAACAGGCATGTAGGGAGAATGAGAAACAGGGAGGCAAAAACAGCAGAGGTGGTTTGATCTGAGAGGAGAGAGATGCATCAGAGCTAAAACAGAAAGAAAGAAGAAAAGAGACAGAGGAAGAGCAGAAAAGAATTACATTTACACAAAAGAGGAATGAGAAAAAAGGCCTCGGCGTCTCCTGGATTCTGACCACGCAGCAACTCCACATGTAGCTAAAACATTTCATTTGTTCTCTGTCTGAGTGGAAAATGACTGGTTGTGATCCAATCAGACGGCCTGTCACCAGGACGTGAGACTGAGCGAATATGAGGAAACGTTTACAGACCGACCCACCCTGCCGCAAGCATCAATCTCCCCTATCAGATTACGCGTGCACTGAAATAAATCCAGAGCGACTGGCCGATATGCAGATCACACCGCTTTATGTAAATGACGGAGGAGCTGTCTCCAAGGTGGGTGGAAACTCTGGCAGAAACGCCAGTCGACACCGTCACGTTCAGAGCAAGAGGGGCTGCTGCAGATGACTGCCATGGCGTGGCATCAAATGTTTGCGAAACAATGCATCATACACGTGTCAGATGAGGGAACAATAATATTGTGAATGTTCTGAAATAGGTCAAGCTCAGTCCAGCTGATCTGAGGTCTTTGTGCAGAAGGTTGAGCTGCATGCGTGAGGAGAGAGCCTGTCTGCTTTGAAGAGAAGTTTTGTGTCTGAGTACACAGCACCCCCTAGAGGATAATCCCAGATTACCGTTCTACTGTGTGTGTATATATTCCACAAAACATATTTTACCTCATATTTTTGTGTGCAAATATCTTACACTTGAAATAAGATAAAAGTAACTTACAGGTAACATTTCAGCAAGAAATTTGTTTGTTTCAAATCAGCAATTTCTTAATACTGATGGAAATGGTACGACACTGCCAGATTATTTCACTTATAATGAGGGAAAAACGACTTGTTATAAGTGAAATAATACTACAGAACTATGTTCATCAATACTAAGGAATTACTGACGTCGAATAAGATCCTAAATCTGAACAATAAAGTTATTTGCATGTTAGATTTGTCTGATTTGTGGTAGAAACTGCAGCAGAAATACTTGGTATGATTTTTTTTTGTGTGGTAAATGTGTGTGTTTGAGATTTGTTGGAAATGGGAAAATGGTGAGCACATACACACGTTAGACTGAGCAGAGACTCAGTGATAGTTTTGATAATCTGGATTAAATCCTTCTGGGACAGTATTAAACACCACTAGTCGTTCACCAACACACACACACACACACACACACACACACACACATATAGGCTATATTTTCTAAGATTACAATGCTACTTTTAATACCATCTCATTCATATGTATGTGGATTAGATCCCTTCATCTCTCGTCCACAACTTTGGGTTTATTCCTCTGAAATATGAACACACCTGCTTCATTCTCTGATTCCACCGATCAAAAATGTAATTTAGTTTGTTTTCATGGAGGTTTCATCACCCACTAACTCCTGAATGTCTGTGTTTCCTGGGTCGTTTGGAGGGATGGAGCACTGAGGGGTGGGCAGAGCTCTGCATGGCCCAGAGGGAGCATTATAGATTTGATTGGATTGGGGTTGGGGATTTGTGTATTAAACTGAGATTACGATGTGATCCAGCATTTCGCAGGGAAATCCACTCAACAGTAGGAGTCAGCTGACCTCTGTGCTGCCTGGTTTTATTCACCCCACTGGGCTGTGGGCTCCCGACTTGTCTTTACAGTTTATTTACTCCACCCCACTGTGTGGTGTTTTCTTGTCTTGTTTTTCTACAACCCACTGAGTTCAGTTTTAACCAACATGTTCCAGTTTGTTTTATAACAGAGTGGATTCACACACCCCTCTTCTTGATGAGACAAAACACAACCATGTTGATAAAAAGATTCAAAATGTTCCTATTCATTATGTACAGAAACTCAGTTCAATAAGTGGAACATATTACATAGACTAAATACAGACTGATGTTTTCACGCGTTTGTTTTAATTGTGATTGTAATTTTCAGCTTACAACTAATGGATCACAATATTTAAGACTAGAACATGACATCACACCAATAAAAACACAAAAATGTGAGTTTATGGATTATTTTCAACAGGTACTATGGTAGTTTATTGAATGTGACACTAGCTGTGTTTCCATTTACCATCTAAATTTCACATCTAAAAAAAATAAACGATTAAAATTATCAAAACATTCTTCACAACAAATTATCCTGCTGCTGCATGTATTTGTTTCCAAATACCCTTTCTGTGTTACTTTAAATTAGGTCAAAAACTGATGTTAAGATAATCAAGTTTTGACATTTGTTGGTCCTTGTACATATTTAGAGGCATTAAAAATGATTTTATCCGTCATTGTTTCACACACACACCAAAGCTCAGAGTCGTCAACGATAGGAGAAAATATGAGCTAATAGGGAATAAAGAGACAATAAGTGCATTTGTCAGGCAGGATGCCTGGAGGCTGACAGCAACACTGAAAACCCGGTCAGTCTGGTTTTATTCTACATCCGTTCTCTATTAGAGTGGACTAAGAAGATGTTGGGTTGTGAAGCAAAATCATTTTCGTCCAAATAAAACATTACAATTTCTGAAAACTGGAAGATTGTTTTATGGTGTGATGAAATCAAACTGAAGCATGTTACCATCTGGTCGTGTTACCAAAAGACTGTTTTGTAGAAAAACATCCCAGCACTTCACCAAAGGAACCATCAAAGTGACACGGTGGTGGCTGCATTATGTTCTGGGACTCATCTAAAATAATGGCAATTTTGATTTTCATTTTCATTATTGGTTCAAGTAGACATTGAAAACAAAATAATGTCTTCCCCAGATGAAAATGTAGGTTTTGGAATCGCCGGGCCAGAACTAAAACTGATGGAAAATCTCTTCAGACTTTACATTTAATGGTCTGCACTCTCATTCAGACACATTTATGCTGCGTTTTTGGCTGCATAAATGTGGCTACTTGTGGGGTTTTTGGCTGAATTTTACAGGATATACATCAAATAAAATGTGGAAAAGGGTTGTAGCATTTAATCATTTGCATCATGTATTTATTAACAGGGTGTGTAGCAAATTACTCGTTTTAATTTAATTTTCTCTTCTCTTTTCATTATGCAGTGTAAGTTCTACTCACTTCAATGTTGTTTATTAAAATCAGTTAGATTAATTATGGAACAAACTGTAAAAAAAAAAGACTCACTTGGTCCTAAAGAGCATAAACTTTATCAGCATTTCAGACACCGTATTCCCCTCTAAGTGATTACAAAAGTTTGGCAAACAGCTTCAAGCTGAAGAGCAAAGTCACCACACAGACCAAATTATTGAGATGCATTGTTATTGATCCCGCTGTCTGAGTCTCTGCAAGCATCTAATATATTTGCCTCAAAAAAAAAAGATTGAACTGTGCCTTCAAATGCAGAACCCGTCTAGAGTGGAAGGAGATCTGGGCTGCAAAGTGGATGAAGAAACCAAACAATGACAACAAGTTTTTTCCAAGTGCAATAAATTGTCCGTTCATACCAGATCAATGTAAAGAGTCAAACTTCTTTATTTTCTATAGCAGGATAATTTCTCACTTAAAAATTAGCAGCAGTTCTTTTGCACGTGTCGTCATTAGATAAGAAACACAATTAAAATGACACAATAAGTTTGTTCATGCAAACGAAAACCTAATGATCATGTGAATCATAAAGCAAAAGGTGCTATCTGGCACAAAGACAGTGATATTATATGTGCCTGTTATGATCAATGATTGTTTGAACTTCTTCTTTCTCTCCATTCTTCGGTCCCGCTGTGCATCCATGAAGCCGCCTTTTCAACTCCTCTGAGATTTGGGGTCGTCGTTCTTTGAGCTTCTGGGATGCCGATCAGTTGCTCAATGTCTCAAAGTGAAAAGGTAAGGGTACAACATCCAACAACTAAACAAGCAGTAGTTCAAGCAAAAAAATATATTTTTTAATTATTGGTATTGGATTTTGTTGTGTCTGGAAAAAATAATTCTAAATTCTGTTGCCAAAGTCAAAAAAATGCCAACTAAATTGACCATAATCTTCATACATCAGCTAATTTCATGTTTTCTGATCTGCTCTTTTACGTGATTTAACTCTTCAAAGTTAAAAACTAATCTGATTAACACAGCCCCTCTGTGCATCTTTTTCCAGCCTGATCCGTCTCAGAAATACACTGCTGCACATCTGTTGCACTGATCTGTTCGTCGCCTGGATGGTCGAGGTCGCGAGTGAGCACCTGAGTCCCCAAGAAGATTAGCTCACAAAGGAAATCGAGATTCAGTGAAAGAAGACGTGTGACAACTCTTTATTTCTGTCCTATGGATTCATGTCTTTCCGGGCGTGAATCCATAGTATTTACCATGGGTCGACCGCCTCCCATCCCCGACACTCTCCTATCTGTCTCTAAACAGAGGTAGAAGTATTGGCTCTACAGAGAGGGACATTGATTTTCTGTCAGAAATGCAAGGGCTGAGGGCCTATTAGGCGAGGGCCAGACAGACAGACAGATGCGCACGTGCGCACACACATTAGCCGTACCGCATCATGCATCTAAATGGCTCTGGGTACAAAATTTGCAATATTTCTGCATGCATATCTGCACTGCAGTGTGAGGTATAATACTGAAACACAGATTTGTTATTGCATAATAGTGAAGGTATACAGTATCTGATGGTTAAGTACTATGTTGTCCACTGGGACAGTAAGTGTAAAAGACGGAGATCACCTCAGAGGACAACAGTTCTGATACCTAAATGAATCAAACATTCGGTAAATTAGAAATTTCAATATAGATACAATGAGTCAAAACTAAAAGTAGTTTAAAATGTATGTTTTCATTTATTAAAGCTGCAGTATGTAGCTTTTATAAAAAGAAAATGTTTTTACATATTTATTAAACTTATTATTTTGTCATGACAGTATAAGACAAATCAGGTGTGGAAACAAAAACTTCTACCTTGTCCCAGAGCTCCCAGTAGAAAAACACCAGTCAGTCAGAAACAACCAATCAGAGGGTCTATGTACTGTCAATCATTCACATGTACTTGCTGCTCATCCTGCACATATAGCTTGCCATGGATGCTAAGGCTAGTTAGCATCATCACCAATGATGGTGAATAAATAAGTCGTTTCTTTGTCATTAGCACATTTAGCAGAGAGTACAAGAGTTTGATTGACAACGTTAAGATCTTCCTCCTCTGATTGGCTGTTTTTGACCATGTCTGGCTGTGGGTATGATAATTTTCTAAAAAACTGTCTGAACCAATGCTGAACTGCAGTCTGAGTCACACTGCTCATTTTCTAGCACACATTTTATTCTGTTTTGTTTCTGTGTTTGTTTTGTTACCAAAAAAGCTGTGATGCAAGTTAATTTTCAAAGTTTTCTGACCACAATGGGACACATTAAGACAGTTTTATTTCCCTCTCAGAAGCCCACAAAATATTTTCAAAGAAGTCTTAATTATTCCCAAAACTGTGGAAGAGGTTCAGCACCATTACATATTTTCTGCGCTTGAATAATTGTCGTCCACTTGAGTCGCAAAGATTTTCAAAATGACTTTTTCTTTGTTTCTAACATTGAAGTGTTATGCATTTCTTTTTAAAAATGTATTTTGACCAACTTCATCTTATCAGTCAGTATCTATTTATCTATTAATTAATAGCAAAAAATACACACTTGTATATCTGTAAAGGTTTTTAATGATCATTCTGACAAGGTACCATATTTCTGTATCCAAGGATTCTATATATATTTGATCAATCTCTTCATATTTAAACTAAAGCTTTTGGATATGTCTGTAGCTTCCCAGATTGACATTCCCATGTTATTTTCAACTGCTTGCAAGGAAGAAAAACTTGTGCAGAAGTGTGATAATCTGAAAACATTAAACATTTTCCCTTCTTATGCTGTTTGAAATTGCACGCACAGCCGTAGAAGTGGGTCTTAATCAGCTCCACATTGCCACATTCCTCGTCTCCAAACTTCAAACACTTTCTTTTCGCTCTCTCCCTTTCCCTCTAGAGGACATTTGGGTGATTGATGGTGGTCCAGGCGTTTGTAAAGAGGCTCCAGGTGGAAAGCTGTTATCAGCTGCAGGCCAAAAGATTACCTCCAACAGCTTCCTGCTCAAACTTCTCCTGACTAAACCCACCAACATCCTGACAGCCCCCAAGATGCCACGCAAACTCAAACATGTACTTGATTTATGTGCATCAACAGCAGCAACATAAAATAAAAAAAACATTTGTATAGTTTTACCTATTTGTATACATTTAGTATATACAAATGTAATACTTTGTTTTTGATAGTTCTAGAATAACAGAGCTATTTGCATTGCAGAAGTTATGTGGAAAAAACACACTGCTGAAATCTGAGAGCAATTTTTATTTAAAAAATAAATAAGTAAAAACCTGATATGGTGCTGGCTTTACTGAATTGGCGTTAGGTAACTGGTAAGTGAGTTTTAACCTCACTTACCAGTTGAGGTTAAAACTGACCCAATACTACCAGTGGAGGCAGGGAGGATGAGTTCACTGAGTGACAATAACAGGTAGTTATTTTCATACAAATTTCCATATGAAACTATTTTGCAATCAGGGCTGAAACATTTTACCATTCTAACTATCTGCAGCAGTCTATTAAAAACATCCACATAGTTTCCTAATTTAGAAATGCAAACCTGAATGTTCCTCTGTCCTGATAAAGTCAGAGGCTGTTTTTACAGCATTGAGTATCTTGTCAGTATCTGTTCAGAAAAATGTTTTTCTGTCTCTTCTGCTGCAGTTTGTGGTTAAAAAGAGAAAAACTGCAAATGCATGTAAAAATAGCTATAATTAGTTTTCATCTGCGAGACTTGATGGGCATGTTTGCGTGTACTTAAGGCAATCTGGGTCATGAATCTGGTGCAGAAATGAAGCAGGTTTGCAAAACTTGTGGAAAATATAATGCAAAGCATCACTTCTAGTTTTCCCCACTCCTATTCCTGATCTCCTGCTGAACATGTTCAGCCTGCTTTCCTCAATGTTACCATGGAAGTGGCGAAACTTGCAGAAATAATTATCATTTAAGTCTTTCTACCACTTTGCATCAGGTCTGGCATCTGAATCAGGCTAAAACCGTTTTAAAGCAGCAGAGAAGCAGCCAGTCAGGCTGGTTCTGTGCCTTTTAATGAGTCGAGGTTTATTTTAGTTTCATATCTAGACTGTATAATATTGTAAAATGTGGTGGTAACATGAGGTTCACCATGTTTCTAACATAAAATATCAACATCATCTCATTAAACATAACTGTTTTGTTTAGTTTACATTTTTTAGTATGAAAAAACTTAAAATTTACCCTTTAAATTGAGTAGATGAACTTTATATTGTGCCTTTAAGTCTCAATTAGACATGTGAAAAGTTTTATTAGGTTGCACAAAAGTCTGTATCTGTTGCGGTGTGCAGTACTGAACCTCTTTACTCAGTTACACCACAGGAAGTCTGAAAAATATCTCAAAATTTAATTCTTCAAATAATTATACAAACTTTGTTGATGCGCACATAGAAGAATGTTGTCACAACTGGCAAATTTGCATGAAGTAAACATGCTTATTACATGCTGTATTTCTTCTTTATTGCGTTCTACACACCTGCAACATGCATTAATTTGTACTTTGATGTTTAGACTCCCATCAAAATTTAACAACAGTAAAAAGACTCCATTACGGTTCACTGAAGAAAAAGTTCAGTGCAAATAAACTTCTAATTTGAGCTCCAGTCTCCTAGAGGTAAATTTGGGCAGAAAATGAATCGCCAGCCTGGCACAGATACAGAACGGCCTTGGGATGTGCTTAAATGGCATAAAATGCAACAGACGAAGAGATTTTTTAAAGTGAGATCTGTGCACAGACTGTGATGGAAGCAAGAGAGATGAAAGCAGCCTGGTTTAAGAATAAAAGTTTGATGTACTTTGTAGTCTTCTACGAGTTGATTCTCAGGATATTATGACTTTATTCTGGTAACTTTATATTTTATTTTTTTTCTTCTCAGTATGGCCCTAGTGCTCTGTTGCATTAATAAAAGTCAAACATTTACTCAGTAGAAATAATATTTTGCACATTCATTTGTTATTCAGAAATGTTTTCCTATTTAAAGATCACTGAACCAGGAGGAAAGAAGTTTGTCTGGGATCATTTTGATTGATTATGTGGTAGATTATAATGCTGATTTAATTACTTGCATCAATATACGTTGATGCACCTTATAAACCACAATAATAAATCAGTTGCTCCTTCAGCTTTTACCCATCCTCGTTGCAACATCTCTGCGTCCTGCAAATCTAAACTGCAAATCTTTCATCTTCCTAATCTTCATCCGGCTTTCCTTTTCTACCGTGGCGACAGGCAGCTGTTCAAACTTGAAGGAAGATTTAGCACAAAAGAAGAAACAAAAACAAAAAGCAGAAGAGCACAGAGGTAGGCAGAGAGAGGGATGGATGGAGAGAGGAGGCATACGGTGAAATGCAGCCCAACAGATGGAGAGCTATAGGGATATTTGGAGGATACATGAGGCAGTTATCAGCCTATTTGGTTTCGTCTACAGGAGCGCCCAAGTGTCACTAATGGCAAAGTAGGGGCTGGTAAACACATTTCTGTGACAGCATGACACTGCTGAAAAACAAATCAAGCTCGCCCTTCACCCATTTCACACCCTCTCAACCCTCTTCTATCTCCTTCAATTATTCAATACTTGTAACTCTGTTTTCTGTCTCTATCTGCCTGGGCTTCCGTCTGTGAGTCCATCCTTTTGTAGAACTTCAGTCATGCTGTCACTCTGTACACTCCCATCGCTCTCTAATTTTTGGTGTGTGCATCCAAAAGCTGAAAAACAGGGCCATATGTGTGGGGACAGCGGGCCGTGCTGCGCTCCTGATGTTCCTGCTGAGGCAGTTCTGAGTCTCTCAGCAGGCCGCGCCCACTTCATCCCTGTGCAGGACATGTGGACAATTGGCAGCCGAACAACACGGTGGCGGCTTTCTGGCTGCATGTCCAGCAACGAGACTGAGAGCCTAATGAAGCTTCTGGGTCCTTGTGTCGACTCGCTGCTTCTTGTACAATGGCTGTGCTGCTGGCGCAGAACCGGATGGTAAACAAATTAAATATTTTTTAGTTTCTGCGGCATAAATTGCAGATTTTATAAATGTGAGATTAAATTTATATGGTGCTTTGAATACAGCATAAACTGTGCTGCTTCAAGGCTCAGTTGGATGAAGACAACAAATTCAGACTCAGCTTGTGTTTCATGAATCTTAGTGAAAGAATTTTAGATTTAACATATTGAATAAAATTTCACAAATAAAAACAAGCAGACTTAAAAATTGTAGTCTTGGATGTAGTCAAAACACAATATATATAGTCTTTATGGACCGTCCATGAAATGATAAAACATTGAGTTTTAAATGTCAGAGATTCAGGGAAGAGGATGAATTATATTTTGGATTCCATGTGAGAGACGGAGATTTCTGCATTTAGTGAAGCATAACCATTTCTACCTCATTGTAGCTCGAATTTGTTTTTACAATATGGACTGCAGAGACCTTGTAAGTGCTCCAACGTGTAACTCTGCAAAAGTGTTTTCATCCCAAACAGTCACAGTAGGTTTGGTGCACCACAGATTAATTCATGCAGTTATATGGAGAATATGATGAATGGAGAATAACAGGAACACAGCGTGGGCCGAATTTCGCAACTGGATTTCATATCAAGTTTCAGCAGCGGCTATTTTAACAGTTCGGCTTATGTCAGAAGTGGAAATGGAAAATGCTGAATCATTTAGATCAGAAGTTTTTGAGTTTTCACTCTCGGTCACAAGCTGCCCTGCTATAATCTCAGACCAGACTGCCCACTCTCCTCCGACATGTAAAAAAGAGATTTTTATCCAAATGTTTGGATAAAAATCCAAACCTCGACAATAGTCTGTCTCTATCTAGATGCCTAAATGCATCAAGTAGCTGCCACGCAACTGTCTGGGTCACTGTTTGTAACAACAAGCACTGCAACAGGAAACAGGGTGACTGGTCAGGGTCTAAATATGCTCAGGCTTTTGCATAGTTCAGTCCCTTGGTTCTCAGGCTGAATTAAAACTGCATCTTAGAGAGTTTTTTGTAACTCCAAAGTGACACACTGGCACGGCTTTCTTTTGACGGGCTCTTTTATTAAACACCGTGAAAACTACAGAAATAAAAAACAGCTTTAGACATAGACACATTTACAAAAAACAGGTGACGTGTGTTTTGACAATTACCTCATGGCCGCCTGCCACTTCGGAGGGCTTTCACAAATTAGTTATCACAACTCAATCGTCCACTCTAAATTAAAATAGCAAGTAATTAAAACACTATAATCGATAAATTAACAAAAAATTACAAACATAATTGGAAAATAACTTATAACCACGAGGCTGCTAGCTGTCGCTCTATTCAGGCTCCTGCTCCTTTTTTTTTTTTAAGTCTCGCAGTCTCACATACGTAAAATCTCGCGACAACTCCCGACAAACAGTTCGACACGACATTAAACACAATTATTCCACATAACTCTTGAACTTGAACCAAACTTAAAATATATCATCCTAACTATCAGAAATAAACAAATCTTTTCAAAACATAAATTATTTCACTGACACATTTTTACATCTGAGTTGCAGCATTTGTTACATTTTCATTTGGTGCGGTTTGCTTTGAAAACCCTGTTTCCCTCTTTGCCTGTGGTGGCACTGCACCGAGAACCACTGAAGGACATTATATGAAAACCTCTGAACAAGACAACGGCCGCAACTTCTTTCTTCAGAAATGTAAACAAAAATTGAGTGTCATCAGATTTTAGCGATTGTAGGATTTCTCTTTTGTCGGTGGTAAAACATCATGAGCCATTTCTTACAGTAGCGCTTGTCTCAGGTGTTTGTTTTGGTTGTATTTACCCAGAATGCCCTGTGGTTTACTATGCTTCCTGCTTTTGAAGTGGTCTCCATTCACATATGCATTTTAACCATTCCAGAGTTCACTTCATCCGAACCAAGACTGAGATTTTTATGCAGACCAGAACTTGATTCCGCATTCACATCCCTCCAAACGAACCAAACATTCTGGGAAAATGAACGAGAGTCCTACTAACTCGGACCAACCGGGCTTTTAGTTATGTTTGGCACTGCAGACAGTGTCACAAATTCCTCAAGCCGCAGTAGCACCAACTCATTACTTCTAAAATTCAGTGCACAACAGATTGAAAACAACACAACAGCCATGTTGATAATGTGACACACTTGGTTTTAGCTCTGTGTCCCTTTTCCCTTCTCCATCTCCTCTGTATATAGCACCCTTCATGCGTTCTCTTATCAGCAGAGGTGTCAGAGGAATGAGCTTAACACTTACAACAAGCAACGGGTGTTTGTGTGTATGTGTGTGTATTTAGCAGGGTGACACTTCAGATCAGCCATGCGGTGCCACGGGGGCCGATGCCCATGTGTTTGGGGGGTGCACGGGTCACTAAGTTACTAAGTACTGCAGAGAGAAAGCCAGTTGGGGGCTTCTGATGTTTACAAGGGTCCTAGGTAACAACTACCATCAGCTGACACCGTGCATGGATGTGTGCAACTCGGTGTGTGTGTCTGCAAACCTCATCATGGACTTTAATTCTTGTGAGAAACATTAGTAGCGAACCAGAACACTCCCATCTGCCTCGACTCTGTCCTCCGTTCTGCCTCCAACCCGCTTTCTCTTCCCGTTTCATCATCTCTGACTTCCTTCTTCATTCACTCCTTGTTTCAGTTCTAGGTTTCATTTGCCTTTTCTGTTTTTCTCTATTTATTTCAAAATGGCTGGATCAACGTTGCCCGTTTTCGCCTCTTGTCTGTCATTTGCACCACCTGTTCTTCTTGATGGCTCTCCATGTACTATCCCTCCCAGAGTGCTGCCACCCGCTCTAACCACTTAGAAACACATTTTATTACACTCTCATGTGCAGACATTTAACATTTTTTGTTTCTGTGCTACCAAAATGCCACCATTGGTGAGAGCTTCCTTCTACCTTCTGCCTCTGAACATCTGTCTCTTTTCCTTCCCTCTCCACTATGTTTGCACTTGTACACACCACTGCCTCCAACATGGGGAATAGTCAAACCGAAAACAATAAGCGTTATCAAAACAGCCACTGAATTCAGGGAGATAAGAAATTCATTAGGTGCCGGCTTGCTAATGACGTGCAAAGAGATGAAATTATGGCAAGGACAAAAAGGGTGGGAGGGATAGTGATGGAGGAAGAAGGAGGGGACCGTGAGGGAGAAAAGGGAGAAAATGTTCTCCGGATGGGAAGATGCACCCTAGCATGCCGGCTCTATCATTCTGTGACCTCTGAGTGCTGAAAAGTGGGGGAAACTTTTCACTGAAGAACTTTTTTCTCTCTTACTGACTGATTTCTGTAGTGAATGTCAGCTATTATAAAAGATGTTAGTGTTCATAACTCAGGCAGACTCATAGGTTATGAAAAATCTCTCAAATTCAGTCTAGAGGAGAAATTCTTCCTTTCCAAAGACGTAACAATTGCACTTCAAGAGGTCTTATAAATGCAGTGTTTATATTCTGACTTAATTGAAAAAAACAAGCATGGAAAGTTAGCAATGAATTTGGGGGGGGATCACTTATACTAAACAATGTCCGTCTGCGCAATGAAAATCTAAAGAAATCAGAATATTAACTGCTAATCCAAAAGCCAAAAATTAAACTGCTCACTTATTTGCTATTGATTTTTTTCCATAGTTCACTCTATTGGATGCTTAGTGCTCCATATACGATGCAAAACGTGCATGTGGTACACGTCTATGATTTAAACATTAACACAATAATGACCAGATAATTCACTCACATCAGCATGCCGAATGCTTGTAGCTAATTACAACAAACAACAGAACAATCCCCATGTTGCTGGGTCTGCAAGAACGCTGCAAAGGGTCATAATGGGGAAATGATGCACAATGTTTCATTTTATTAAAAAGCAAATCTGATAAAAATGATGTAGTAAAACAGCTTATTCTTTTAAAAGTCTTTGAAGGGACATTATTATGTATTTTCTAGGCATATTTTGGCATTTTAGAGCACAATCAAATAACTATGTAACCTTCAGTTATAAAAATGTTGTATATCAAATGTAACTGAAAATAAATTCAACTTTGAAATTGGGCCTCTGACTGTAAACTTTTTAAAACTCCTGCTATTTCATAATTTCAGGAAATTATGAAAATATCTCTACTCTATAAACCCTTTAATGATGTTTTAATTGGTCTTGCACTGAGAAGTAACTTATATAATGAGCTGAGTTGATGCGCCATTCCACCAGGTGTTTGTTAGTTGCTGTTGACTAATCTGAAGGAGCTTAGAGGGGGAGGTTAAAAGGTTTGTCTAACATGCAAGATAACACTACATGTATGTTCACAATGAAGGAATAACAAAATATGATGTAAAGCTCAAAAAAGTTGATTTTGAGAGCAGCAGCCATTAGGAAGAATGAAAAAGGGACTGAAAATATACTTGTTACATTGTGTGTGGGGAGGGGAATCCATGTGATTCTTGTGTGGGAAGAAAATATAAATAAATCTGCAGGTCCATCTGCATCACTTTAGAAACAGACCACCATAATCCCAATGTCAGCGCCTAAAATTCCCTCTCAGGAACACACACACACCATCTGGAGCCCACGTTAAACCATTCCCCTCACACACTCACCTCTGTGCCCTGTGCTGGATTACCCTCTCAGTATTTACATCTTGCAAATCCAGGCTGCTTCCTCTGATAGGGGCCGTGTGTAATCTGAAGGTTATGTTTGCTGTGTGCACGTACGCGTGTGTGTGTGTGTGTGTGTGTGTGTGTGTGTGTGTGTGTGTGTGTGTGTGTGTGTGTGTGTGTGTGTGTGTGTGTGTGTGTGTGTGTGGGTGTGTGTGTGTGCGTATGTTGGGATGGGGGCTGTAATTTGTTCCCGCTCAGCACAGGGAAAGTATCAGCATTTGTGACATCTGTTCCTACACAGGGCCCACACAGGACATCTGCACAAGACAGCAAAATACCTACACACACACACACACACACCCCCACACACACACACACACACACACACACACACACACGTGTGCACACAGCCCTAATACTGTTGCTATAAAACCACTAGAAACCTTCATGTACATCCAGGTGCAGATAAAATGGGTTTAGCAGAGAAGTCTTTGTTAATTAAGTTGTGAAAACTTCCTAGCAATGTGTTAGAATCTCCTTTTAATATTCAGATTCTCATAAAAATGTATTAGAAATTGTCTCATATGAGTAAATTTCTTCATTTATCCTTCCTAGCATCTTCCTTATTCTCCCAGTACTTCTTCCTAAGCATGCTGTGTGCAATTCCAAGTTCAACTTTGCTCGTCTTACCAGATTATGTTCCTGTGATATTTCACAATCTTGACAAAAAGATTTCTTGCTAACTTTAAAGGACCTTCAACATACTTTTTATTCAGCAGTGGAGTCTTGTGCAATGAGTGTTATTAGGGGTCAAGACAGTTGGGGAATTTCTTCTTGTTTTTATAGATAAGCCATATATGCAATTTTCAGGTCTTTCTGAGTGTATTTTTTTATTGCTCTGTACATCAGTTTGGTTGCCGTTGGGTTTTAAAGTGCTATATAAATAAATATATTAATGAATAAATGAGTGGTACTTGGTTCTTGCACAACCCTGGTTATTTTTTACTCCTCTGTAAGAAATCTTATGAGGAGAATCCGGTCATGGTGACTTTATGGTAAAAGGACTTTCTTACCACAGGCGCTTACTGGAACATTCAAAAGTTTGGGAATATATTTGTAGCAAATTTGATTAATATGTTTCACTACAATAAGGTTAAGGTTTGAAAAAGTATCTTGCTTTTACCCAACATGAGATCTGTGAAAACTAGTTAACCTTTTCATGTTGTTTCTGTTTGACATGACAAACATGTTTTACGAAGTATCCCCACTTTTTGTTGAGATGAAACCTCACCAAGTCCAAATTGTATTTAGGTTATGGTTCTGGGGACCAGATAAAAAAAAAAAAAACACAATGTCTTTAATTTCAGGGCCACTTTGGTTCTTTTCTGCATGATTGGTTCCATTTCTGTACACTTAAATGAAACCAGAATACCATTTGGAGTGAGTAAAGGTCAAACTAAATTAAACTGAAATCGTCTTTTAAGTTCACAATAAAATTGAAAGGAACTTTCAAATAATGTGCCAAGATATCCACATACTTGATTCGACACAATTTCCAAACAACATTGCCTCATGTTTAATTAACTTTATATTCTAATACGCAGTTTAAAAGTAGTTCAACCGACGCATCGGTCCGAACAGATGATCCCTAAAAAGAAGCTGTGGTTGTTTTAAAGTAACCTGATTGGTTGACATAGGGTTTAGCTTAGCAACACACTGCCCCCTATGGGTTGGCATGTTTAAAACAACGCTGAGTGATGTATTCATGTGAATAAAAACTTTTCTGAGCCATGTGTACAATATTCCCAATAGTCCCAGCTATGTGTGTGCAAGTAACCAAACTTTTCAGCATAAATAAAGTCTTACATAAGTGACTACTGAAGAAAAAGTTTGCACCTGAAGCCCATTTATCAGTTCTGTCTGAGGAAAATCCAGCGCAACTCGTCCAGTGAACATTTATGTCAGGAAATAAGTGCCAAATTGGTCTTTCTGTCTTTTTTCCATTAAATTCAGTCAGCTGGACACATCACACTTGAGCCTCATCATTAGTTTATCTTTTCACAAACCAGTTGATACTATTTTAGTCAGATGATGGGTTCACTTCGCCACCCAGGCCTTCCCCAGAAAGCAGCAAAAAAAAGCCTTTCAATCCCACTTTCAAGGATTTTTGTAAAACTCCTTACAGGAATAAATGTATGTCAACATCTAAATGTGATTGTGTTTGTTTTTCAGTTGACGATAGCTCTTTTTTGTTTGGTCAAATCACAATCTAATCCTCTTCTTTCTTCCTTTTTCAGAAACACCACCAGAGAGCCGAGCGGCCGCTTGAATTGAAGTCAGATCATCCGTCTGCTTCTCGTCAACTCGGCTGGGACGCACACAGAGGAAGAAGAACAAAAAGAAATGAATTCGCAGCTCATGCATTCAGGGGAAATGGATGCGGCTGGGATGAAGTGATGATCATCTCTGTTCTCTGCTAAAATGAAAAATGATGGCGAGGGAGCTCGGTGCCATTTCCTGCCTGGCACAGGAAGCGCCCATCTGGAGCTCAGCGCCGTCTGTACTCTGTTGTTTCCACGTATGCTGTTATAATAACTCTTGTAGCTACTGGTTTTCCTCTATTTCTAAAGCAAGGTGCAAAAGGGAAACCACATTTTGATGAAAGATGCTGCTTTGTGAGAGGAATTATTAAACTGTCAGTGACAATAGTGGAGTAACTCATTTGAACTGGAAGGGTGAACTGGGTTGAAGGGGGGTTGCATGCTGGCAGCTGCCTGTAAGACTGTGACATCCCACCACCCGCCAGAAAGGCAGGAGGAAGTCACTCATCACCAGCATGACAACCAACGTGTGGCAAGAGGAGGGAGGAAGGTTATCCATCAACGCACGACGCAGGGATGACTGCACCCTCAATCACACACACACACACACACACACTCACACACACACACATACTCGCTGCTTTCATATTTCATTTGAGTCATCAAGAGCAACTGTCTCCGAAAGGAAATCTCTGACTGTACGTCGCGCTCTCGCCGCTCAACAACATTATAATGCATTTTCCCTTGTAATGAAGTGACTGCTGCTGCTCCCCACAGGGCGAATGTTCAGAAGACGCAGACAAACTGAAGGCACCAGAGGAGGGAGGCAGCAATTCAAGTGTGAACAAAAAAACAGCCCACAGCCAAGCGCTTTCACAGAGACACTGAAAGCAGCTGCGTGAGGAGTTCATTTAAAGGAACCGAACCAATGAATCTGAAATATATAGAATAAATCCATAAATACATCCATGCGTGTGTTGATATGTGTGGATTAAAATAGTCTCTTTAGAGGAGACTGCAAGGTGGCATCTGTTTATTATCCATGAGGAATTTCTATTCTTGACTTCCTCTGGAAAACGAACTAAAAAATTCATAATTTCGTGTAATATACATACAGCACATGATAAAAGACTACAAATGGGGCTTTGCAGGCATTAAGGCAGTCACTCACATTGTGGAAACTTAGCACCATCCAGTGGTTGACTTTGTACTGTCAAAAATCCTCACTGAGACGCAGACTTGAAAAAATGCAGTAAAAAAAAAAACACCTCCAACTCACGGCTTTTCTGTCCTCACACAGAAATAAAAACTAAAAAAAATTTGCCAAGATGTCGGGAGGAGAATGGTGGAAAATTTCCAGATGCCTCCAGGTGCCATGTTCATTTATTTTAAGACTTGGTATTATGTATTTGCAGGCACATACTACCATTTTATAGCACAATCAAGCAAAACGTGTGTATATATCCAAAAATAACTTTGACTTTGACTATGATGCTTCTTTGAACAGGCTTGTATAAATCTATAGGTTATACAAAACATACTTTTTGCACAGATTAGTTAAGTCAGTTCCAAATGAGTTGTTTTAGGGCCTCTTGCCACATTAAATCCAAATGAACAGCTGCAGGCCACGCCCCCCAACTCAACATTTACACTTATACATCTTTGAACATCATAAGTAACAACAATCAGCACCACGAACAACAATGCAGAAAGTAGTTTCTGGATGTTAAAGTCAATAATAAAACACTTGTCTTTTCCAGTAGCCATTGTACAGCACATACAACGCTAAACCCGACTGACCAAACATGCTGGAGCTGTGCTGGGATTTCTAGATCTGCGTCTTTTCGTGCATTAACCCCAGAGCTGAAATAAAAGGCTTTAAGAAGATCCTGCTGGAGCTTAGAGAGGAAACTATTATTCATAAAAGAACATAAAAAATAGCACATTAGAGGTTGAAAATGACAATCATTAAGAAAGAACATTGATATTTGGAAATATTAAAGTAAGAACTCAAGACCAAGTTAAATCTTGGCTTTGCAAATGGACATTTACTCTAAACGTGTTGCCAAATTAGAGACAAAAGAGCAAAATCTTAAAAAGCTCTGATCTCAGAGTCTGGGCAGGAAAGTTGTTTGTGAGCAGACAAGCCTGACCCAGTTACTGAATCAGAAGTCAGTTTAAAACTCTAAAATGCTGTTATTATTCATACTTCTCATTTTTGTTATATACCAATAAGAATGTAGTCTTCTGTGTTGGTGGCTTTTTCTATTTCTATGCAAAATAGTGCAAATAGTGAAATAATGACTCAAACTGCTTAATGCAGAGGAGATGACTTCCTCACTACCCCTTTTTACATTCTGCCTCCCCTGAGGAGAAGCTGCACAGACATTGGTTTTACATCTACTGGGTCAATGCTGCCCTCTGGAGATTAATAACGACAAAATTCCCATAGAGGTAGTCAGGCATGACAAAAACATTTTTTTTTTCTTTTTCATTTGATCAAGTATGAGAAGCAGAGATCAAGATCTCAAAATGAGTGAGTGAGAAAAGCCTGACCTCAATATTTTACTGGAAGGAGGGCTGCAGCGGTTTCTGCGGCGATAACCAACAGACATCTATGCAGCCTGCAGAACAGCCAGAATAATGAATGAGTGATGAATAATGGAGGAATAATGAAGAATAATGACTCGGGATTAAAATACACGATCAGGGACACACACTCTGATGTGCACACTCGTGAGAGTGGATAATTATACAGCATTACCATTTATCTTTCTCTCAGAAACAACGTGGTTCCACTCTCACCTGTGGTGCACACAGCTTCAGTTTCACTATAATGTCCCTGCTCACCTGTTCAGTGTTGCACATGTTAACCAGCACAAGTGATAGAATACAGGAAGATCTTTCTCTCACTTTAGTTTAATGATCGAAGCTACAGTAACTTTTACTGAAAATGTATTTTTTGTCACTATGATATGAGATTGATAATCTGTGGAATAAATTGAGATCCTCTGCCTTCTCCCTCTGTCTGGCCAGCTAGTGTTGTCAATCACAATATGGTGTGGCGCTACTCATCCCCATTTTCTCCCCCCCACTCTCTGGTATTAGCACATTTAGTGGTGAGTACATGAGTATGATTGACAGCACCAAGACCCTCCTCCTGCTTCTGATTGGAAGCAGGAGCAACTCAGAGAGGAAGTGGAGATCAATCTTATCCTTTCATTAACAAATATCTAAAAAAAAAACATATTCTTTATAAAAGTTACATTCTGCAGCTTTAACATCTAAAGTGTTTGTTTCTTACATTAACATTGTGGTTCTTTTTTTTTTTTTCTTCCTTGGTCAACAGGAAGTGTCAGCAAGGTCATGATCACAGTTTAGTCCTCTTCTGCAGCAATAAGGGAACTGTGGGTGTAGCCATCAAGAGATGTTCAAACTATGGCCAACAAAGGCAACGGAAACTTTTTTTTTCTGCTACAGGAAGCAACATCTGCATTCAAAACTTCCCCAAAACAAGTTGAAGCTCACTGCCACACCTAAAAATGCAGTGCGTCACAAAAAATTCTGCAGATTTTAAAGTAATTTAACTTTGAATTTCATGACATAGACCAAAAGAAAGGAGTCCATATCTGCAGCGAGGAAGGAAAATTATACATGGGTTTCTAACTTTTTGCAGCAAGACAATTTGGAAGAGTTTGCTGGGCCAGAGGTTTGTCAGAAAGCGTCAGAGAACAACCAGCATTATGAAGACAGACAAGAGAAAAATGTAGGGGTGTGAATACATTTGTACAGATCTGTACAATGTGATACTCTTGAAACTGCAACCTGCATGGATGAACTATTGTATTTATGTCGCTAAAAAGACAACTGAGTTTTTGTCTTATGAGCCACATAATAATAAAACAACATATCAAACCAACTTGATATGCTGGTATGAGAACCAAAATGGAGAATGGCAGAGGCATTGAGCAGATGAAGAACTATTTTATAAAAAAAAAAAAACGAAGAACAGAATCCAAACGAAACCGAAAAGGAGAACAGTGGGAATGCAGAGAAGCAACAAGGAAGTAACAGGAGAAGAGATGTTTAAATGCTGAACAAAAGACCTGGGCTGGTGAGAGAGAAAATGGCACAGGGGGCGAAGGAGAGTACCAAGGAAGAAGGAAATAAATCTAATAACTGGCCCGGCCCAAAAAAGCATAATTAAACTAGAGCAGCAAGGAATAACAGGAAATAAAGATGACTAGAAACATTAAGAAGGACTGAACTAAAGTAAAAGACAAACAAGATGCATCTCACCAAAGAAAGAGAGAGTAAGGAACACAGTCTCTGAGAAGAAAAAATCAAAATTCTGAGAAAAAAAAATCAAAATTTTGAGGTAAAGGTCAGAATTCTGAGAAAGAAATTCTGAATTCTGAGATTCAAGTCAGAATTTTCTTTATCATTGGCCCTAATCTTCTTCCGTACAATTGTAACATATAATTTTTCTGAGTTATTAAATACAGTTAAATAAAAAAATCTGCACCCTCTTAAAAACAACACAAGATATAACAAGTTTGGAGGTTCTTTAAAAATGCCATGATAAGTTTTGTTCTCACAAAACACAAGAAGCTGTGAGTATAAAACAATTTACAACAGAGCTGTCTGATGTGGTCTGAGGGTTATTTTTCTGTTGCTTTCCACTGAACAAAACCAAAATTCACCTACATGCATTGCAATAGTAGATAAGAGAGCACAAGAATTGGTGCAGCTTCTAATGGTCTGTTCTTTATAACTTTAACCTACTTATGATGTTTTGAAATGAATCATAGAGACGTGTGACAGACCTCAGAGTCTCACGCAAATTGATTGCCTTAAATGCCTTAAAACTGCTGCAGCTTTTCCTACCGAGTCACTCGAGTTTATTTCTACTATGTGTTGTGAAACCTGTATCTGTCCGCTTTTCGCTTAGGACAGTATCACTCAGTGTGTTTTAGCAACACTTTACTGATGCAAGAGAAACCACTTCCTTTATTATAGGAACATCACAATGTCACACTAGTTACTGTATCTGCATAAACACCTCAGTCGTCACAGCCCAGTTACTCTGCAAAGTATGCTTATTGTCACATCTAAGTACTTTTGCTTGATTCTTCACTTTCTCAGAGAGAAATGTTACCGTTACCATTTCATTTAAGATGTGGAATAATTTTAGATACATGTTATCTTGAATAAAATATAGTTATGATTTTATCAAATTGATATTTTGTCCTGCTGAAGGCCCCAAATATTCAGCTAGTGAGCAGAATACACTAACTGTATTTAGGATGATGTTTCAACATCATCCTAAATCTGAAAGTCTGGGTCATTTTAGCCCTTTCTCAACAAATGATTCATGTTCCTGCGTATATTCACACCCACATTCGCTTCCGACGGAGACAGAAACCACTTGGCTAGAGCTGAATTAGACATTAACCAGCGAGAGTAAGACTTGACAATGGAGACGTGGCTTTTGTAACGTCATGGATGAGTTGTTGAAGGGTGAAAAGCCCTTAAAAAAGGGATTTTGTGGCCCTTTCCAGACTGATAGATGTCAGCGAATTATTTTCTTTTCATCAGCTATTAAATTTCTTTAAGTTTTGAGAGGTTTTAGATTAGTTTGTTTAGTTTCATGTTGGCAAACAAGACTGCTTGGGTTAGTAGATAAGGAACCTTTTTAGCGTTATACCATGATGTTGCTTTGATTCGTTCATGCATGTTGAAGAAATCACTTGATTGTGCTGCGGAGGCCACTCGAACAAATTTCCTCCACAGCGACCCAGCTGAGTTTCTGCCCCACAGAGCACCCCATCCCCGTGTCTTCTCTACTCAGTTCCTCAAGACTAGTGGCAGCATCAATTGGTAAACAACTGGTGGAACTATGCGTCTTCTGAGTGCATTATAAGAACTACTCTTCAGTGCAATGCTGTTAAGAACTGCTGTTGAAGGCAGATTATCAGAACGAGCAGGAGCTTCTTAAAGAGACAGAGGCCCAATTTCAAGAAATTGAAATTGCAAAGTCTAATTTTAAAGATCTTTGTTTAAACTAAAAATTAGTTTGGTGAACTAAAATACTCAAATGTCTTGGCAGCAAAAAAAAAAGGGGCAGAAACTTTTTACAGCTCTTTATTTGACAGATGTTGAGAAGATACTCAACTAAAATGCTGACTGTCAGACAAGGTTGCTGAATATTCTGAAGCAGGTTTCTTTGTCTTGTGCAGAACGGTTTAAATCCAGTTACTCCTCCTGGCAGCCAGTGAGCGACTCCCTCAGGTCAGCAATCTAATCTGCCTTCCGACCTGCTACAATCTGAGCTGCCATCTCAAGCTGAGCCTGAAGGGGACTTGTGTCGGAGATATGAAACTCTGAGACCAAACGCATTGTGTTTCTGATAGACTTGCCTGCCAGCTTTGTTTTTTAAAAAAAAAAAAAATCCAATAAAAGCTAGTTAGAAAAAAACACTGTTCTTCCTGCAGGTTATAACTGAGTGGCAGATTTTAAATGTTAGAAACTTTTTCCATCCAAATTATGTTTCATAAAACCTCTGCTGTCTTTCGGTGCTCATGCTGTGGAAAACAGAGCTACGTTTTTGCTTTTGTTTTTTTTTCCCTTTGTGGAAGCTTGTGTGATCAATCATTATTTTGTAAATGTTTTATGAAGGGAAGTTGAGACTTCTGTTCCTACAGTTTCCATGTCTCATACTTCCTCCTGAGTTTGGAGTTGAACAATAAATCAGCTTTGAGAATCACACACAGAAGTAACAGGAGGAGATTCACCACATACAACATGTTTCTTTGCTTTCTTGTTTTTTCCCTGTGTGCAAGCACAGGTAAGTAAAATGTCTCAGGGCAGAAACTGAGAGCAGCTGTTTTTGATGCCTTTTAAAATCTCTTTTTTGAAATGTTTGTGCAGTGAAATCCCAGCTTTCTAATTTACTCACAACTGCAATGACCACGACTTCGACAAAAGGTAATGCACACCTGGATTTTTTTTTTCTTTGTTGATTTAAAAGACAGAGTTATCTTTGTAAAGGTAAAGCTGAAGTTTAAACAAGCAGAGATTTGTAGGCCTAGATTGTTCACCTTTTAAGGACAAATACATAAAAATGCAGGTTTTCTACAGTGAAAAAATATGGAATCTGTTTTGGGGGAAAAGAAAATTTGGCCTGGAGTAATGCTTAAGTTTGAAGAGAGAAAACGTAATTTCTGAAAATTGTGTGCTTTTAGCTCATATTTTTATTAACGTCCTTAATTGTTCATTTTCAACATCGCAATTTGTTGAGGTTCCAAAAACACATGCAGTTAAATAAATGCCTGGATTACATAAAACCCTCAATGTTTCAAACCAAGCTTAGATACAAAACCAGTATATGAAAATGTGAACAGATTAATAAAGTTTAATGCTGGATAAACCACTCCAAGCCTCAAACTATTAAAGTAAAAGCTAAGCAAACATTATCCAGGTGCAAGAGAAGAGTAATAAAACATCAATCTAGTTAATCAGTAAAAGATCCGAGCTCTGCCTTGCCCCCTTAAACAAGCTAAGTCTGTGAGCTATACAAAACATGTTAATTACATTTATTACACAAAATCATGATCAGTTCTGCCTGTTTTGAGCTCATTAAGGAATGCACTGTTTCAGGGCTACATCACGATTATGCAAATTAGTCGCAGAGACACACAGAGGTACAACCTTCCATATTTGACCCGGAAGCACAACCAAAAGTACAATAATTCAGCACAAACAACCTTCTTTCCATAAATGCAATCTTTTCGAGGTCAGAGGAGAAACACTAAAATGAAGCGACGCAGCTGGGAGAAAATGAAAGGACACATTGCTTCATTCAAGACGCTAGCAGTAGCTTAGCGCCTTGAATGAAGTGGGTGGAGCTTCACTTGGGTTGCCAGGTGAGGGACTGGAGTTCACTTCGGGTTGCTAGGTAACGAATTGTGACATTTATTTGGAAAAAAGGGCTGTTTTTTGTTTGTTTGTCTTTTGTTCTTTGTGTGTTTCTAGAACTTTGAACAGATTTTCACCACTTCTCTCCAGATCACTTCCACATGACAATTTTACTTTAAATTTAGAAAGTCAGAAAGCTTTAAGTTAACCAGAGTTGAATTTATTATTATGGTTAAGGAACCATAATAAATATGGTTTATTAGCCAGGCTGGGCAATATTAATAAAACATGCAATAATGTTGGAAGTTGTAGTGATGATATGGTGCAATAAATCAATAATTAAATCAACTTTACTAAACAGTGTTCGCATACTTCTGCTTTGACCTCATCAGACAACAGCATGGTTTTACGTGACCATATTTACTGTTTTGGCATAGAAACAATGATGCAGTTACCATATACATGTGAAATATTCATTCTAAAATAAGATTATGACAGATCATGAATCTCTAAACTGTGTGTAGTAAAACTAAAAGCAACAAACAAAAGAAAACACTGCTTTGCTATAATATTTTTAAGAACATTTTCTATTTTTCTTATCTTGATTTGCTTCTTTCCACCACAGAACCGAAAACAAATATACCACTGAATTGCCCGCATCTTGTGGCCACACCAGAATACCCAGTTGCTGCAGGTCAAACAGTCGAGCTACGCTGTGAAACAATAATCCCATCACCAAACATAAGCTGGTCCAGGTCCCCTCTTCAAAATGAGAGCTGGGAAAATGTGGGTTCAGGAAATGTACTGGTTCTCACCGAGCCCAAACAAACTGGGACGTACAGGTGTGTAGTCCGTAATGCTGGGAATGTGGCGTGCGTGAGCCAAAATCACGTCGTGTTCATCGTCTCCGTATCAACAGCAGGTCGGTTGTTTTGGGTTTTTTTGTTTGCTTTTTGAACAATCTTTTCTCTATTATCTCCTGATTTTGCATGATGACAAAACATATCGAAACATCTTCTGAGTTGAGTTAGATTTCTGACTTCTGGAGAACCCTCACCTATTCCCAGAACATTAGTTAGAGATTTACCAATTCTCTGAAAATTAACTCAAATAATTTTTACAGATTTCCATTAAAGTTTTTCGTCTCTGTTGACAATCTGATTCTCCATCTTGTTTCCCCAGGAGAGCAGCTGGGAAAAGCAGCCTTTGCCTTTACTATCTTGTTCTTGATTGGCATCATTGCCGGTCTGGGCTGGTTCTGTTGGGAAAGATCCAGCAACAAACTGAGCGCTTTGGACACTCCAAAGAAAGGTAAAGACAAATCTGGTTGAGTCAAATTTCTTCTTTGAAGCATTTGTGAATCTTTAAAATGTATTTGTTTTCTATTAGATGTCCCACCACCTGTCCCACCTGAAGTGATCCCAAAGTGAGTTTCACTCTTGAATCTCTCTGGGTGAAAATGTGCAACATGACAAGATTAATAAAAATGTTCTCTCTCCAGGAGTTTGCCACAGACGAGTGAACCTGATGGTGACATCTACATGAACTATACAACCGGGACTGAGTCGTACACTGACCTCAGCCCTTCCAACCTCACAGGGGAAGCTTTTTACTCCACTCTGTCATAAATGATGAACTGAGTGGGTGTTGAGTCAAATAATTGTTTGGTTGCTATGGTAATCTCTGCAATGCTCTCTGAACCTCCGTGTTTTAGATTTAATCTACTTTTACACATTTTTTGCAACATCAATGCGGTGAAAGCTTTCTGTGGTTTCTGTCCAAGTTGTCAAAAATGTTTTGGGGATTTCTTCTTTATTTTTCATATTTTATATTTGTAAGCTGTGCAGTTATCTTCAAACTAACTTTCTTTGTTTGACTTAGGAAACATCTGTCATTAAACTCTAAATATTACATTACACAAAGATTTCAAATAATTTAAAAAAAAAGTTTCATGTTTTTGTATGTTGGGAATTTGGGCCAGAAAATCGCTACACAAACCGTTCAGTACTTCTATTTCACAGACTTAAAAAAGGCTAAGTGGTGCCACAGTGTGTCGTGTTTATAATCAATCTTGAGCTCTGAAAAAAGTTGCTTCTTTCAGATTTCTTCTGTTTTTGCTTCTTTTTTTTCCCCCCACACTTGCATGTAAGAGTTTGGGAATGGATTTTTAAAATATTGTCAAAGGCTTTGAGACTTAAACCACAGTAAGCACCATGTGAAGCTTTCCAGAGGAGGCTGTGTACCTTATTCACCTGCCTCAGGTAAGATCACAGGTCTGAATAATTAAAATAAAGCATAATAATAAAATTAGAAATGGTCAAAATAAAAAAGATGCAGAGCTTTCAGACCTCAAATAATGAAAACAAGTTCATATTCATTTAGAAACACTAATGTTTTAACTCAGGAAGAGTTTAGAAATCAATATTTGGTGGAACAACCAGCAGGTTTTCAAAGGGGTTCACTGCAGTGGCTCATAGTTTCTTCTAGAGATGCATTTTTTTATGTCCTTCTGTTTATAAAACTTCTGCATTCTCAGGAAGAACAGAAATACTGCAAAACGCAGCAACTAAATACAACATGTGACGTTACTTTGCATAGTTTTATTAGCATGTTACCAAGCTACAATGTTTTACAAACATGTTTTTGACGATTGAACCATTTCACATGTTTTCACATTAAGGCCACAGAACATGTATAGCACTGGCAGATGGGAAATGAGACATGGTTTCAAAATACTTAAACTCTGAAGCATACAGTATGCCTTAAGTCATTGTACAATAAATAAAGTCCATCTGAGTGTGATTTAGTAAAAGGTCCAGCTGTTCTGTGAGACCAAACACAATCATGAAGACCAAGGAACCACAGCCAGCTCAAGGAGGAAGTTGTGAAGAAATTTAAACCAAGATTAGGTTAAGGAGCGGAAAGAGTGCGTCACAACTGCAGAACTACCAAGATATGTTGGTCCACCTACACCGAGCGTACCCAAAGCAAAATGTGGTGGTTGCAGCATCATGCCAAGGGGATGGAAATGGCCAGATGGCTGGAGGTAGATACCGGGCAAAAACAACCTGCAGGAGAGGGAAGAGTCACCTTCCAGCTGGACCAGTCAAAAATACTTTATTAATCCCAAAAGGAAACTAAATATGACATTAAACCTACAGCCAGACATAAAATGGATCGTTTAGATCAAAGTATTTTAGGTGTTAGAATGGTCTAGTCAAAGTCCAGAACAAAATCCAATTAAGATGTAAAAATTGACTCACAGCTAAAAATCAAGTGAGAATGCATTCTGCTACAGTTTGGTAATTTCAACATTTATATTTTTGAGACTTTTAAACTCTTATGCAAATTTTAGCTCCAATGAAACATTAAAATTTAGTGGAGCTCCATAAAACGCAGCAAAGACTTTAACAGCTCACTACGTCAACCTAGATCTCCGTTTAATTTTTAAACAAGTATCAAGGCATTCAGCCATCTTCAAACAATTATTTTACAGTTTTTTTTTAAACCGTGATTTAAGTTTTACACAAGTTTTTGGCTGTTTTCAGTTTTACAATGTAACTCAATGACCAAATTCTTCAACTGCTGCAGTGTGCTCTCCAGCAACTGTCGCCGTTTCAAATTTTTCACAAACACAGTGCAGCTGTTAATACAAATTACACTCTACATAAATAAATTATGCAGCAAACGATATATAAGCATCATTGCCATAGGTTTTAGGGTTTTCTTTAAAACAATCCCTGAGTTCAGTCACCCCTTCCTCCTATTGCGCCACAAACTATTTTCACCTTTCTTAAATTTCCATCTACTGTTTTTCCTCTTCAGCCTCTTCAATTCTCATGGCTGTTTTGCAAGAAGCAGAAATGTTCTAGTTGGAGTGAAAACTGCCACACAGGGGACTGAAATCAAGAACAATCTGTGCCATCTGCATTCCAATAAAATTATAATGCAACAAATTCAAGGAGTTTTAATGCTTTTAAAAGATATAGTAAAACCAGAACAACACTATCAACTTAAATAAGGAAGTAAAAAAAACCTTAACTTGCTCTCACGATTGAACCAGTTCAGTGGAGATTTACTGCCTGCAGCTTGTTACAAGAACAAAGATTACAAATAATAAAAAAATAAAGAGATAAGCTATGTTGATCGACAAGTCTAAATAAAAGTCATTAATAAACAGCAGCTTATTACATTCCAGGAGCATTTTTCTGTTACCCGATTGTTGCTTTAAATGACTGCAGTCATTTAGCGAACCCAAATGTGGGCCAAGGTGCAGTGACGTAACAAACAGCTTGCATTTTGCACCAAAGTACGAGTAGACACAAGGCAGAGACAAAACGTCATATGAAAATGTCCAAAAAAATAAGTAGAAAAACAGTTTTTGGTCAAATGAAGCTTGGTGTGAAGGAACTATAAAAAAAAAAAGAACAAATTGCAAACATTAAAACAAAATCAGTAAAGTCCTGTTCAGTATGTGACGCCTGTTCTCTTGCGTTCTGGTCCATCATGGAGTTATTCCTCTTCCGGCTGTGGGTGGATACTCTGAAGTTTCTGGCTGTGGTTCCTGCTGTCCATGGATAGTTGGATGTTCGCCGAGTGGGAACAAGCCTCCCCTCTTGATAACTTTTTGATGTGCTCCACAATGAACCTCCTGAACTTCCTGGTGGCAAAGAAATACACCACAGGATCCAGGATACAGTTGAGGCCCATCAGAACCAAAGTGATCTGATGGGCGTCGTTGAGTGCCTGCCGTGTGTCCTGGCTCCAGTTTACGTGACCCCAGCCCTCCTTTATATCCAGCACAGCCAGCGCCCAGGGGCCCTGGACGACATGGTGGGGCATAAAGCACAACACGAACACCCCCACCACCGCCAGGAGCAGCTGGAGAGCCCTCCTCTTCACCCCTCTGGCCTTATTGGGCCTTTTAAACGTAAGCGTCCTGTTGGACTTGATTGTGTCAGAAAAAGCCTCTGACTGAGGTGTACTCTGAGAAAGCAGGTTTCGGGCAATCAGGGAATTGCACACGACGACAAGAAAAAACACGACAAAAAACATCCCAATTATTATGAAATGCGTAGTTGCCACTTTCCTCTTTTCATCCTCCGTTTGATTGTGGTACCCCTCGAAGCATCGAGTTACGTTTCCATCGTCGTTGGTACCTGGTGATGTGAAGTAGGGGATTGACAATGAAATGGTAAACACCCAGATTATGACGCATACGATGATCCCACGGCGCCTGTGGTCCGACGAGGCTGCGTCCAGAGGCCGAGAGACCGCCCAGTACCGGTTGAGGCTGATCGCTCCCAGGAACAGGATGGTGCCGTAATTGTTGATGAAAAATAACGATCCCGCCAGTTGGCACATGAAATCCTGGAAGACCCAATCCCCCCTACGCCTGTAGTACCCAATCCAGAAGGGCAGCGCGCAAACAAAAAGGAGGTCAGCGATGGTCAGGTTGGTCATGTAGATGCGTATTTCTCCCATGGCCTTTGCCTCACGGAGACAGCGCAGGACGAACAGCACATAAAGATTGGCGAAGAAGCCCACAACGAAGATGATGCTGTACACAACTGGGAAGAGAACGTAGCGAAACTCCGAATCCAGAAAGGTGGAGCTGGTCTCTGCGCCCATCGTTTCTACCTGAGGGAGAGAAAACGACACATGAATAACACGAAGCAGTTCAACGACGAGAGAACAAGACAGCAACTGGGTTCAAGTTATTCTGAGGTTTTGCTCAGGATGTGAAAGTTAAGCAAGTCAGCAAATTCTAAAAGAAGTTGAGGAAAGTGACTTTCTGGTTAGTAGTCATGGCCGTGCAAACAAAAGGAGCCGGTCAATTATGCAGATGTGCTCCAATAAATTAAAACCTGTTTTGTCCTAGAATGCTTTTTGCTCTCACAACTAAAAATATGGATTCTGTTTGAAATAAATATATAATCTTACATTTGCATCTGAATAGAAACATATTTCTATCGACTTCCTAACCTTTTCTTATGTAATTATTAGATTTATAATTAGCATTTTGAACATTTCTGTTGCCAATTTCTTTTTAGTTTTTGTGTCTTCATCTAAACATACATTTGTGTGATTTATTAACGCTAACATAATAAACTTAACTTCACAAAATCTTGACTTTATTAGCAATTTTGCACCACTAATTATCTCATTTCAATTGAAATGTGAATAGTTTGAGTCTTGATATTTCTTTTGAATCAGGTTAGCTGCAGCTGCTTTTATAGAGAATAATATTTTGGAGTTTGTCACAACTATAAAATAAAAACAAATCTACATGAATGCAGTGGTATACTGCATAAATACAGAAAATTGGAAATAATAACACTGATCTTTTTTTTGAATGCCAGAGAAAAGCTTTTACTTACAATATGTTGGTCACTTATCATCATTGACAGGATGCAGACTTCCTTCCTTCCTTCCTTTCTTCCTTTCTCTCTTTCTTCTTGTACTCTGCTAACCACACAAAGAAGACACATTTATGTTTAATACCACAGGTGTCAAACTCCTGTCCTCAACTTTTAGATGAGCCTCTGCTGCACCACACCTGAACAGAATAATTAGGTAGTTAGCAAGGCTCTGGAGACCTGATCTACACCAGGAGGAGGTAATTAAGCCATTTCATTCCAGCGTTTTGTATCTAAAAGCTGCAGGCAGCAGCTCTTAAGGCCTGGAGTTTGACACCCCTGCTTTATACCTTCCTGTCTGACTGACTGACTGCACTTTGCTACATTTAATCTTTTTCAATCTATAACTGAACCTCAAAAAGTATCTTAGAGATGACTATCATCAAATGAGTAACATTTTTCCTTCAACACAACTTCTTCATTATTTCTCAATGGTGCACCACAAACTCTCAGCAATGCCCCAAATCCGGATGAGGCAGCTGCTGAATATTCACAGGTTCACCAACAAAAAACATGTTTTTGTCACTTTTGAAATTTTACTCAAAAGTTAAACATATTATTTACTTCTGAGACTAAACCCAAATCAGACAGAGATTATCTACTGTTAAAGTCGAACCAAAGCGATACATCAAATCGCAATAGTCCTTGCAAGAGATTTGTTCTACAGTAGATATTTGGTTGGACATCATATTTAAATTCTCCTGCATTCTCATTCTACGTCACATATTTTGATTTGTTTGTTTGCCCTTGAAGCACACCATAAGTAAAATGAAAGTTAAATCAATGGAAAGAAAAGAGGAAGTTGATGTAGTCAAAGAAATGTAGGATCACTGTAGCATGCTTCCCTGACATCCAAGATTTATGATAAAACCTCTACGGGATTCAAACCAGCAATCAAATAATTACAATACGAAGCACTAAAACAGAATTACAAGAGGAAGCACTAAAACCTCCAAATGGTTGTGGCGTTCAGAAAAAACGGTAATTAGTTGAAAAGTGGACAGAGTGAAAATCATCTAATTTCTTTTAAAAGGAAAAGTGAATCTGGCTGTTTCCTCCGTTAATTGAGAAGGAAGCAGGATGGCGCCATGCATTAGTTTACCATCCATAATTATTTAATTTCTGCTAAGTTCAGATTCCAGGGTTTTGCTCAGTTGGACTTGTAAATGTATATACAGTTTACAATGCGCATGAATTTTCCAAAGAATGTAAGCTATAAAACAAAACATTTTTATTCTATCACGGTTTGTTGTTGGAACCTGTTTCAGTGAAAACATTAGGAAATTGTTAAAAATTTCAGGCGATTCTTCCAAACAGGCATTCTGGTTCAAGAACGAAGTGAACTGTGTGAAATAACCTGCTAGAACTATTTCCGTTAGATGACACAACATTTTCTTTGACAGCGCCTCGTGACACCAGTACTATTTCTCAATATCATGTGAAAATTGCACTTTGTGTTTTTCCACCTCAGAAACTCTGTAAATTATTCATATTGCATGTCATACTTTTGTTGCGATCTGCTTTGTTTATCACAGATTACCACTGCTGCAAAGCAAAGATTATAGACTTATAATCATATTCTAGCAATTTTATCTTGCTAAATATACGCTAACTATTCTAATCTGATTTAAAAATGCAGCTTAAAGATAAAAAAAAATATGCACAGACTCTAATTTTTGAATCTCTAAATTGTGGGCTTGGCTAATCTGTAAATTTACTTGGATTGCTTAATAAATGTATTTAGTCGTCTCTAAATACATGCACAACATCAAAGAATATATTTCAGTATAAAGACTTGTTTTCAGTTTTGTCTGAATGTGTGTCCTTTTTATAACTGAGGTTAGTTTTAAATGTTAGAAAGCACTTTTTATGAGCATTTTAAGGTTATTTTGACCATGTCACATGGATGTTGATTGAAAAAAAACAGAATTACTGAATTGCATAATATAGATTTACTATAGTAATTATAGTAATTACTGAATTACTATAATTATTGAATCATAGTCATTCAGTAATTACTTTAATTGCTGAATTATATTCAGTAATTATACTGAATATAATTCAGTATAATTATTATTCAAATTATTTTCCTTTTAAAGGATTTTTTTTACATATGTTTCACTGACGTTGTCTTGGTGTCTGTGTAGTTATTTCAACTTGCATCAATTCACAGGATGGAAAATCTGCCATCAATTACATTGAGTTGATCAAATTGGTTGTTTTTAATCAGTGTAGCTTTTGGGTTTGAAACACTGAATGTGACAAAATGTTGGCAAAAATAAACTTTTAAAAATAAATCTTTTATAAAAAGAAAAAATGTGTCAAACATTTCTAAACAACTGATTACTTTTGTGGGGGAATTGGAGCCATTGTATAATACATGCATAATTTTAATAGGTTTTTTGTTCTCTAATTATAAATTGACATCAAATTTCGATAATGTTCTGCTTCAACATCAATGATGTATGAATTCAATGGTAACTTTGGATTCATTTTCCATTTTTTCCCCATTCATCCACCGTTTCATTAGAGGGAATCAGAAAACACCAAGTTGGATGAGTTCATCTCTGCCGGGTCAACATCATAGTTTCATAAGTTACTCACTGTTTACTCACTGTTTACTCACTGTTTACTCACTGTTTACTCACTGTTTACTCACTGTGTTCAAACCGTAACAAAAGGTTCAAACTCAGTGACTCCCTTTATAAAACTGACTGGTTAAATGTTGGGACTGACAGACTAAAAATATACTTTAGCAGCAAATTGTGTTAGCTTTTTATTCATATTAGCTGAAATAACGAGAGTTTTTATGTCAGCACTTTAAAAAACTGAAAGAAGAACAAGACAGGAGTGGGAACTATTTCCCAGAATGCTTAGCGGCGTGTTTCTGTATCCTGAGATGGAAGTCGGTCACATTGATCTGAGTCCTTTGTGCTATTAAGGCAAATGTTTACTTCTGTCCTGTTCTCACTGAATGTTTTCGAGCAGAATTCGCTGTGACGTTTAATAAAATTCATTATCAGATCAGAAATTTTGTTCAAGTAATTTGAAACAACAATTGGAGTTATTCTAAAGTAAAATGTGTACTTGATTTAACTTGATAATGTGAGTAAATTTGTGCTCTTTAACTTAGCAAAGACAGTTTTTTCTTGCATAATATGAAATAATTATTTGGTTTAAATTGCATCTTTAAGGAAAAACTCACAATTCAAGATTAACAAACTGGAAAAACAATGTTTAAATGTTATCTCTTGTTGTTAAGCCAACTAAATAAACTTCAATTTCTTAGTTAAAACTAAAGCTATTTTCTTGTTGACTTAAATTGTATTTTTAAGGCAGCAGGTGAACTTTCATTTTCAAGTTAAACCAACTTCAAATGTTTTACAGTGTAGATTAAAATTTTATATCGTCCAAAGACAGAAGGGAAGTTGTTACTGTAGAAAATAAAGAGAATTTGACCCAATATAGAGCCCTGTGGGACACCAATTAATACACATACCAGTTCAGATTTATAACTTTTGGTTTTAACAGCTTTTGAACAAAATAAACTGTAAAACTTTGAATAAACATCAATAGAACATATTAAAACAAGAAATGGGTTAAGTAGAATGCATTAGTGACAAGTTTTAGCTAACTTCTCTAAATAGCTTGAAATAGAGATGATCTGGTACTTTTCTACAACAAGAAAAAACAGATTTTATTGACAGATTTAATTCAGTTTTAGGGCCTTTGTTCTTTTTTGCAGGACAGCTGTGATGTCTGGACACAAATTCGATGGAGCTTATTAGTTTTCTGCATAATTTATAGTTTTGTCTCAGCATAATAACACCTGAATTATCCATCTAAAACAAATAGATACCAAATAGATACCGCTTATCTAAAGGAATTGATCAAAATGATGATAAATAAATGCTTCACATTACAAGAGAGCTAAAAGCAATAGTGTGTAAAATCAGGGAATATTTGAGATTACTTTTTAAAACCTTACAGAAACCCTGTGTATCGTTATTGAACGCACCTTTAAAATTGGACTGTTTGTTACAGAAAATGCAGAGATAAAGTAAAGTAGACAATTTCCAGTAACTGGATAAAGAGGTTCAAGATTCTTACATGAGTTTTACACGAGTGAGAGTCTTGATTTGTTTTGGCCAAAAAAAAATGCATTAGCTAAACTATAGGCATACTATAGTATGCCTAAACTATAGGCATACTATAGTATGCCTAAACTATAGGCATACTATAGTATGCCTAAACTATAGGCATACTATATTATGCCTATAGTTTAAATGTGTACCAATGAGAGGTCAGAGGCATAGTTAGGGTGACCACAGACCTAAATGCAACCCACATCTTCCGGTTTCTATCAGCATTGAAGACAAAATGTTCTTTTGCTTTCTAATTATAGTATTTAAAATGCAAAAGCTACTGGAGTCTAAAAAATGGTGTCAGCTTCCTCACAGAGAGCAGGATATTTTCCCACTGTGATGATTGAATCCATCTTGTCCTCTACATGCTGCGACATTCCAGTGGCAGAAGAAGCAAAGCAGCTCCAGAGCATCACTACGCCGCCACCATGCTTCACTATGGCGTTGTTTTAAGATTTGTTTCATGCTTTAGCATGTGCCTCAGTGTTAAAGCTGAAACTTCAGCCATCAAGCCATTTGACCAATATTGCTTCTGTTCTGAGCTGAAACCAATAACTTGGTTGATTTGTGGGACAAACAAATCTGAAGCAATTAGTTATTCTAGGCGCAATAAGTAAAAGTTAAGACAAACTTCAATGCTTCAGTTTCAAGACATTTGAGGTAGTTCTTGAGAAATTAACACCACGAAGCCAAAATCTCTGCATACATATGAATAAACAGTCTTTACAAATAAACAGTTTTCAAAAACAAGTTTTACTTACTCTGAGTCAGGAGAGCTCGACTTTATATCTCTGTTTATCTGAGTAATATGTTGTTTTTATGCTGTTACAAAGAAAAACGATGGCATTACTTGCCGCTGAGCTTCTTTTTCTCTGTGGATGACACAGACGTCTTTCCGCGGATATGAGGCGCTTCAGCCCGGAGCGGCTCCTAGGGGGCGTGTCCGCCGCAGCGCAACCCAGACTTTCTGAGAAGGAGGAAATCCCCACATGAAGCAACTGATCTCGAATCCTCCAAAAACTATTAAGATGCCCCGGTTGCTGCAAGGCTGGAAATCTTAACTTGGTGTTTGTTTCCTCCTTCATTTATTTTTCCCCTGAGGAAAAGAAAACAGGAGAACCGTCAGATTCTGATGCGAAACTTCTGCATTAAAGCTCGTCAGAAATTAATTATTGTTTGATTTTTACCTTTGAAATACAAACACGTTTTAATTTGGAGTGATATTCTTCATATAAAAACAAAATGTCAAAAACAATGTGTTCCCATTTCTCTTTATTTATTATTCTTAAATAATTTTCATTCTTGATTGCTTAATAGTTATTTATTAGCATTAAATGTTGGTATTATAGCTGCTTCTGTACCTCTTTTGTCTTCTTTGCTATTTTTAGCAATATTTTTTACAATATTGTCATCTTCCAAAAATAATTGGCGCAGAGAATTCACTTCCTCTTTCAAAAACTGTTTCCATGCAACAAAAAAAGAAGAGACACTTGACAAAAATAATTTGACATGATTCAATAATAGCCTAATTTTTTTTGCACTTTTCGAAAGCTGTCTACTTTAAGCTAAACTCCATTCAAGGTTTAAATGAGCCACAAGCCATGGTTTTATAATATCTAGTATGGTTTAGCAAAAATTACTAACTTTCTACTTTTTTGCACTTAAAAAAGTGTTTATCTTTCTGCAGGGAAGAAGCTGATGTAGTAAAAACATTACATTTGCTACATCTGCTTCAGCTCTTCATTGCTTGCAGTTTCACATTTTAACAACTGATTTAACACTGACATAAGCTTCTTGTGCAAATTTTAGCTTGATTTTGTGCTTTTTCAACTTATCTTTCTTGTCTCTTTCTGCTGATTTTTACAACTGTTTTGAACGAGTAGTTGTGAGGTAACACAAAAAACAAGCAACGCAAAGACACTTTTAGCAACTTTCTGTTTCCCTAAAAGTTGCTAAAAGTGTGTTGCATGATGTTTGCATTGAAGCTTCGAGTTTTAGCTAAACTGAAATTCTGTAGAAAAGTAAGTGACTGTCTTGCAGAGACAGTAAGTTACTGGAATATGATGAGTCGAGGAGGGATTTCCAGACAATCCAGGACTAAAACTGAATAGGAGTGGTTGCATTCCTACATCTGAGCTGTAACTTCACTGACTGAGTTTATGGCAGCAATGTTTCACAAGAGGCATGAAATCTCATCAGCTCCAGTGTGGAAGCAGAGACATGCCTTTGAAGAAGATGCATCATTCAGGAAGACATTTCTCTTTGTGACAAGGATGACTCAGAGGAGACAGAGCAGGCAGCAAGGAAGCTGCTTTTCTTAAAAACCAGTGTTATAAATTTGTCTTCTTTTCTACATGCATTTACTGAAACATGAAGACTTGTATTTCATGGGATGTATCTGGCATGTGGACAAGTGACAGAATGCTACCAGGTAGCACAGAAAAAGCTGCAGGAATTATAGTTCACTGGAAGAAATAAGTGGATGCTGCTCTTGTGTAACTGTGATACTGTCTATTGACTTTTTTAATTGTTTTTCTGTTTTTATCAAGATTATTATAAAATAATTAAGTAATTTATGTTATGGAAACACGGTCGGCCCCTTTGGTACAAGAGAAATCTCAGATTATTAAGAAAATACCCGCTTATCAATTACTCGATCGAAACGAAACTTTCTGTTGCGGCACATTCTTTATTTTCACCACCAGGGGGAGCCAGAGACTGAAAAGAAATAGGTTGTAATAGGAAGCTGTAGTTTGAAAATGTGTTTGCTTAGTTAAATAGTGATGGAGGGAAAAGAAAGATAATTTGGGGGTTTTTTTTAGAAAGACTGAACTCATTAAGACAATTGCAAGAAAGGAAATTTTAAGTAGAAACCAGGAGATGGCAATAATGAATCTCTTCAATCGTTTCTTTGTCCAGTAAATCTATTTAAAGTTTAAAACTCTTTTTGTTTCATGCTGCTGCTGCCAAGCATTGCCAGGTCTCCCTTAAAATCACATTTCATGGAAGACCTGGCAGCAGCATAATCTCAATGGCGACTACCTGCTCAAATTAAAGTTAAATAAATAAATTAAAAATATATCGATTGATGATTGGTGGTTGGGAGTTAACCTTGCACTAATTTTTGTTTTAAAAACTATAGCTGGTCACATTGCTTGTGTTGTTTAAGACTGGGGAGTGTTTCGTGTTGGTGATTGAGCTCTTTCTCTAGCATCATGGTGGAGCAGTGGAAATTTGTTGACAGTTAAAGTTCAAAGAGTACATGCAGGAAGTTGGTAAGAATATTTTCTTAAGTGAATCTGATGGGTTGTGGTTGCACATTCGCAGGCAAATTTACACTCATATTTGGTTGTTTATAGGTATGAAAGGTAATTTTCAGGTAGATTTGCCAAGCCTAATCTGATTGTCATCCAGGATGATGAAATTATTTCAGTAAAGGCTGAAAGCAGTTTCAGCCTTTACTTCATGACGAGGACTGATCTGCTATTAGGAAACAGACTTGAGGCAACATGTGAGATATGTCACATTAAACAGCTAGTTAGATATTCCTGCTACTTTTTTTTCCCAATTGAACTTCAGTGACTCACCGCAATGCTTCGGAAGAGTGTTGCCCTTAGGCCTCAGTCTTACTCTGCTGGCAAGTCTCGTTATGAATCAGGTATAGAATTAGTGTTCATGTTTATCATCCACCTTATTGCTGTACTATAGGATTGATTGGGGATTCAAATGCTGGTGATAAAGTGGAAGTTACACCAAAGCAGTTTGTTTTCATGGTGGTTTGATTGTTAATAATGTATGGTGAAGGGTATTTTTGAAGTAAGTAGTTTGCTTTTTGTCTAAATCTCTTTTCTGTCTGTTTCCACACTTACAGACATCACTGCAAAATACTCTGGTATTTGTTGCACCCATAATCTCATGAAGCCAAATGTGTAGTTTTAACAAGCATATATATATATATATAAATATATATTTCTGCAATCTGTGGTTCTGCAAAAGCACTGTGACAGATTTCTTATTCTTCCACCACTTTATGTAGCTTTTTGAAGGCCTAAAGTATTTTAAAACTCTGCAAGCTTTACTCAGAATTGTCCACTGAATGAAATTTAAGTGTTTTAATGGAATTCAAAATGGGCGTGGCCAACTGCAATTTTGGGTCAAGGTTTCATTTTTGACTTTTCATACTTGTCAAACTTCAACAAATTCCTCCAATTGGGGTTTTGAGCTGCTGGCTTCATATTTGGCATGGGAGATTAAAAGTTATCAAAGTCTTGAATTTTGTACATGCTGAAAGAATGGGGCCACGCCTCAAAGTTTGTGTCCTTTTTGAAATGTTCAAACTGTCCAACTTCCAAAAAGGTATCTAACAAACCATGTTGTCATCTGCTGACATTAAAGCCCCACTCCCTGAGAACAGGAAGTCACTTTTTGTTTCTTGGATAGGTTCATCTCTGAACCTCTTGACCAAATCAACTTGACATTGTGTCACAAGACAAGACTGTGTCTAAATGATTCGGCGCCATTTAAGGAATTGGAGATCAAATTTTATCAAAAGGTTTTTACTGCATCAAAGCTTGTGGGTGTGGTCAATCCTCAGAATTTCATCATTTGCTACAAAACAGAAAGGTGGAACAATTTCCACATGCCAAGTCTCACCTGCATCAAACTCTCTGCTTGTCTTTACAGACCAGCACTGATCATACTCTCCTGGTAGGTTGGTGACATCACTTTAGCCTTTTCGACTTCTGCCTGGTGACACAGAACAGGGTGGTCCTCCATTCGTCTTTGGACAGTGACTCCTGATTGGACCATATGGTGACTTTGCTACATCGCGCTTTGCACACAGTTGGCTCTGAATAAGTTTAGTTGTCCTATTGGCACTAAACTGGACTTGAATGATTTGTCAACCTCTAAAGAGCCTGACAGGATTCCATTGGATTCCCCAGCTTATCTCTGCAGCTGTATCTTCCTGATGCATCATTTGATCTCCACCAAAAGTGTGTGTGTCATCATTGGTGTGGTAGCAAGAAGACTTCAGCCCCACCCTTTCATAGAAGGAATTGAGCTTTATTTGGTGACTCAATCAGCTTCTCCCACTGTATAATAATAGAAGGTTGAAACCACATCCATTAACCATTAATAACAACACGACATGATCCAAAATCTACTGGAAGCCCTCGTCAAGCCTTCACCCTCAAACAGGAAGTGATAATAACTCTTGTCTAGGTTAGATTTGAATCAAACTTTAAAACTTTCTGCTGGAGCTAAGTGATGACGGAGGAGTGAAGCACGCGACCCAAATACGTCCACAATGCAGCCATCATGGGTTCAACTCCCATCCCCATTACTGCGAGTCTTCTCTCTCTCTCACAACCCGTTTCCTGTCAAACCACGTTCGAATAGAGACCACTAGAACTGAAAAGGAAAACTTAAAAAACAAACTTGTCCCTGTACCCGTACCGAAGTGGACCGAAGACAATATGGAAGATTTCCCAAATGTTCTATGGCAGGCCATAAATAAAAAATCAGTTTCGTCTGACTATTTGTAATCACATTGTATACATCTAAAACTTCATGTTGACTATCCGGATTGGTAATTTAAGAACAGAGAGTAATCAGATAATAGTACTGTTACCCTGTTTAAATTTTTAAACCACTTAATTTGTGGTTGTGCCTTTGCTTTCTTAAACCTTTCCTGCAGTCTTTCACTCTTGCTTGGAAATGTTGTGTAGTTGTCTAGATCTGATGTGTCCCATTCAGTCAGTTATTGTTATTTAACTCTCTGACAGGATGTTTCCGTTAGACTTGAAAGCTTGACGGCTCTAGGAAAACAAAGCTTGTTGTATTTTAGATGACATCTTGCTGTCAAGACACTTCTTCACAATAAAAACCTCCATTTTTCTTTTGATTTAGTGTGACGGGTTAGAGGAAGGGCAAGTCATTCGCTGACATCACTATGAAGTGAAAGTAAATCAAACTCTAATAAAGCTGCACTAACTTTATCAAATATTGCTTCATTACTATAAATCAAAGCCCAGTGGCTGACAGGTTGTTTTATTCTGTATTTATTGGGTTTGTGCTACACAGTTTACCTTGTTTATTTTTGCTTTTGCTCTATGTGAACAGTAATTTATGACAAAATGGCCTTCAAATTTTCATGACAAGAATAAATACAAGAATTTGATTTTTAAATGAGGAGTTTCCGCATTCAACCAACTTGAAAGACCTTTTTTTTTTTTTTTTTAATTTTTAGGTACCTTTAGTTTTGACTGTGACTGAATGACAGCAATAATAACCCCACAAGCACAAATATTTCTCTTGAAAAATTTGTTTATGTACTTTTTTAGAACATGAGTCACATAAAGAATAAATAAATAAAATAAAACCTATGACTAAATGCAATAATTAATGCATTTAATCATAGTTTTGTATTTGCTGATACACTCAAGTCATTGGAGAAAATAGTAAAACTAATCATCTGGACAACTTTGAGGAGTTTTAAACAACATTATTTGGAATTTATCATGTAAACAATAAATCCCAATTCTTATTGTGTAAGAAATTCATCATGATAAATGATAAACGATGTGATAAAAAATCCCCACCCGTATTTCTGATACTTCATCTCCCCATCAAACTGTTGCTCATTAACTCATCAGTCCCTTGTGGCGACTCTTGTCCCAGAAGTTTGCAGAAACAAGAAATTGTTACAACTTGTTTGCATCTTGGATTCCACTGAGTTTCTTTTCTCCAGTGTTAAATTTTAAGCTTTCAGTTGCTTTTGTCCTAGCTCCTTTTGTGAAAGAAAAACTCTCAGTTCAGTGAATAAATCATAAACTCTTTCAGCGTTACAGTTGCAGTGCTTTTCCGTGTGCGATTGCATGCAGGTTGGGTGTTTGTCTAATCACAAACGGAAACTACACAACGGCAGACAAACAAACACTGCAGGTGACAGTTAAAACTAATCCAGGCAGTGAAATGCTGTGATTTCTCTGCTCCACCCCTGGGATGGATTGAGGACGGAGGTGTTGCTGGTTTAACTGGTCTGTGAACCAGTTGACATCAGCTCAGACTCCGCGCTAGCACAAAAAAATGTTTGTAACTCGTGTTATGAAGCATTGGAAGATCTGAGCTGCAGAATTTGGAAAAGGTGTAAAAATCTGCTGGAGTACCATCAAGAAAAAAGAAAATTATTAGCTACTGCATTATGTTTCAAAGATTGGAGGAGATTTCAGAAGTCCTTGCTGTCAAACAGGAAATAAAGCACATTTTTTAACAAGCAGTGCTGCTTAAATTGTTGTTAGTGTTACATCAGATTACTTTGTGTTCTGGTTTTATATGATTCAGCCACAGTTAAAGTGACCGTTGGTTTTACTTTGTAGCTCTGTCATGCGTCCCAGCATCTCATCATCATCGTCGTCGTCGTTAAGTCCCTCAGGCTGTCTTGGCCTTTGTTCAAGTGAAACTCTCCTGCTCTCTGTCTGGGCATGACGTTGACTTTTCTAGGCCGACTTCTCCCACATTGTGCCGTTTGCACCGAGCAAGCAAACCTCTAAAATAAAGCACCATGAATTTGCTTCTCAATAAGTTACATTTCAGAGACATTTTCAGCTGGGATGACTTGGAGAAAATTAAAGTAAGTGACTTCAAAACAAGACGGAGAAGAAGAAAAAAAAAGGCAAGTTAATTGTTGGCCTACAAACAACAGAAACTGCAGCAGGTACAAACATGCCTGCCTGGATCACAGCACAGAAATGAAATGCAACTGTGTGTTTCAGTGCTGAAATGCATCATGCACTTTTCTAATGCATAATTTTCATCTTGGCCTCCTTTAATCACAGAAATAAAAAATGGTTTAACTTTGAATAAAGTTTTTACAACGTCTCCAAACCAACTGGAATGAATTTTTTACTTTACGTTCAGCAGGACGCATTGACACTGGTCAAAGAATCATGTTTTAATTCAGATTTAGAAGGTTAGTAACCAAGTTATACAAAGTTTTACTTTGTAAAGTTTTAAAACAACAATGTCTAAGAAAAGTAAAACTGCACATCTGGATGCTGCATTTCTTCCTGCTGAAATGTTTTATCAGTTTGCCAGGGGACCATGTGATTTTAATTACATTTTTTAATAGAAGCACAACAATTGCAAAAACAATGGTGGTGTTTCCATAAAAAAATAAGTCATGTTTTTTCAACTTTAATATTGACAAAGTTTTGTGCACATTTGTAATGGAAATGCAGGCAATAACAAAATCATTATTATTGCAGATTAAATACTAAATTAAACAAATATTCTGTTGAACATAAATAAAACACACTATTTAAAGTTTGAGCAAATCATGAAACAATCATGGGACTTTTCAAAGCTTTACATTTAAACAAGTCTGGAGATTAAAAGATACCAATTATGTGAAAATTCTGAATTAGCAAAATCTAAAAAAGCAATGGTTGTAGATGCATAATTGTATGCGACATAATGTCTGATGACAGTTTCACAAGTATTGCGACATCTCAGGCAGTTGCACCTCTCCGCACTCAGCAAGCATATCTTTACTCACACATAAAGTCATGTTGACAGTTTTGAAGGTGGATAAAACTCCAAAGCTGTTGCTTAGTGAAAACGAAGATGACAGAGTAGATGTTCTTTACAAGTAAATAAGAAAAAAGCTTTTGCTTCCTGCTTCCTTATGAAGAAACTATTCAGGTTTGACAACAGAGATTCACCCAGGATGGATTCCTCCCTGCTGAGTCTCAGTGAATCCGATCGCATTCTCAAACGCTTAAAAGAGGAAAACACAAAATATAATCTAAGCAGCTTGTCATGCTGCTTAGATTATATTTCTCTATGTGATAGGAAGGGAATATTAAGTTTAAAATGTATTTTTAAACATCTATTCAAGTTTAAAAGGAGCTTCTTAACTTCCCCATATTTAAATCCATATGCTGTGAACTGGTTTGCATGAATATTTTAATATAGCAGCAAAAAAGTAACTAAGTATCTCCTTTTTCCACACACATATGGTTTTCACTCAATATTTTAACTGCGATACAGAAAACCTCATCCTTCGGTTTTCTGCAATTCTTCATGCAAAATCTTGAAAGTGTAAGTAGATATTAAAACATTTAAGTTCAAATACAGGTGAAACTATGCAGGTTAATCTGGATCTGTCAGCTGTTTGATCAGTAATATTGGGAATATTTGCTGCAGAAGTGATAAGCTGTGATTTCTGCTTTTGCAGGTGAAACAAAAACTGGACTGGGCAGAATGGGAGGCTCAACCTGGTGACAAGTGGTAGAGCTTGTTTGTCTGTCTCTCACGCCTTCTTAAACAATAAACGCCTTCACCGAAGGCAACTCAACAGTCTGTAAACATCTTCCACCTCATTTATTCTCCTTTTATTAGTGTCCATGTGATGTATGTGAATGCACACACTGTTTTCTTTATATTGCTGAAAGTACCTGTAAGTCACAGGACGGTAATAAAGGCTTGGGTTGCACAATTATCACCTCATGAAGAAGGGGGAAAAAAGCAAAAGCAGGATTTAGTTTGACGAAGTGAGTAAATGTTGAGAATGAGACGGTTGTTTGGAAATATACCTAACATGTCGACGTTTGTGTGCTGAGATGTGGTGGCATTTCGCCTGACGTCTCGTCCGATTATGATCTCACAGCAGCAGAAATTATTTTACTAAACCAATCACACATACAGCTGAATTACTGCAGAGCCTGAAAACACAAAAAACATTTTCTGTTGAATCATATCTGGGATTAAAAGTCATAAAACACCTTAAAAATAGAACATATTCCAACAGGTAGTATGACTACTGCACAGTTCGTTCAGTGTCTCTCTAAAAATTAAGTACAAATGGTGAAATTTTCCATGGATGCGAGTCTTTAAATAGCATTTTGAAATGTCCATGATTGCTGGAATGTTGTTTCTTTGGTTCACCGGCATTCCTCAACCAAACAGCACACTATGAACACAGCAGCTCACAAAGGCCTCCGACTTCTGGCTGGTTGTTAAACAGGTAGTGATTCACAAACACATTTATTTAGCAGATAAAACATGTTATTATCAAACTGGAAACAAGGCAGACGTGATAAAAAGTGGATTAAGAACAGAAAATGCTAAATACATATGACAGAGACTGTAGATTTGTTCATGGAAATATCACTTTGATTGGAAAATATCACCATGGCAACTGATCTTTCAATGCAATAAAGATGACAGGTGAATATTGACTGAGAAAACAAACAAAATATTGACTTTTTTCACCAGACTTGGATATTTCTTAGTTGGAGCTGAGAAATTTCATTATTTTTTTCTCAAAAAAGAATTTGAGTTTTTCTAGCAATTTTTCAACTTTTCAATTTCAGAAATTCTCATTTTTTTCTTCTAGAATTACAGAAAAGGTGCAATAAAATGTAGGAATTATTCTGGGAAACATTTTTAAGAAAAAAAAAAAAGAACATTTTTTAGTTGGAAATTTTTTTTTAAATGACACAAAGAAACTAAGATATTTCCAAGTAATTCCAGAAAATATTCTAGAAATATTCTGGAATATATCTAAAGTTATTCCATAAAGCTCAAAATTTCTGTTTTTCTAGTAAATTGTGACTTTTCTAGAATTACTTCTCGATACATTTCAAGAAATGTTCCAGAAATATTTCTGGGATAATTCTAGAAATCTCAAAATTTCAGTTTTCCAGCAATTTTCTGAGTTTTCAAACTCATTTTGTATTTTCAAACAAAATATAGGTGAAATGTTTCTTTGCGGCCCCAGTAGGTTGTTGTTCAAAGATGAAAAACTTATTTAGATCTAGACATAATGTCTGTTAGTCAACCAATGCATCAGGAAAGTGTAGTTTAGTGGTAATAAAACAAATATAAATAGCTTCTTTTGTTTATTTGTCATAGTTTAGGGGTGAAACATCAATAATGTTGTGAAGCAAAACAATCCCAGAATCCCATCACTCTGGGAAAAAGCAATGACCCGTTCCCCCTCTGAGTGTGTCAGTGTGTGTTATAAGAACTGTAGAGCTCCATGCGGGTCTCCTCTGCCCTCGGTGTTTGGACGTGTTTTTACTGTAATCAGTGGGAAACGGAGAGATAGCATCTAACCTCGAACTCAGAAAAAACGCCGCCAAACATTATGACCACGCTGCTATTCTGGATCCCCCCTCAGGGAGAAACTGGTAACCCCTAAAAAAGGAGAAATAACTGCAACAAGATGTAATTTCAAGCTCAACTCTTCTCTTAAAACATCCCATGTGCGCATATGTGATGTCAGTTAGCATTCAGACAGACCAGCAACACGATAGTGATCTGTGCAACACTTCACAACACTGTTTTATTGTTCATGTAGGCCTGTTTACCCAACAAAGCAAGCTCCAACATGAGATCCTGGAAGCAGGCTGATGGTCCAGCGTCGCTCAGACCTCAAACAGTTAGGATGACTGTGAGCTCCAACAAGTGCACACATGCTGGCAAGCGGGGGAGGATTTGCATCTCATTTCCATCCTGGTTTCATGCCTGGAGTGAGGCGGGACGGCATAACTGCCTTCTACGATGTTGGAGGTGAAAGGGGAGGAGAGCAGCGGGAAGGAAAAAGAGACGAAAAGCCTCCCGTAGATTACTGAAAACTTCTCAAAGAACTTTCTTTTACCTCTGAACTGATTTTTTTCTGGTTTCCAAAGAGTATTCGCCTTATGAGACAAAGTATTTGCCCCAGGCTAGAGAGCAGATACCTTTTTACCTCCTGTTTTCTTTGGTTTTATTTAAGTTCTTGTTTGTTCTTGTTTGTGAGTTGGGATTTCTGGAAAAGCAAAAAAAAATGTTTTGTTTGAAAAGTTGAAGGTTTGCGACAAAAACTTGGAAATTTTTGAGTTTATAAAGTCTGAATTTTGTATTCATTTTCATTTTCTAAAACTCTGACATACAAGAAAGAAAGGGAACAAAATATTAAGAATTGTGTGATGCAAGTCACTGAAATTTCTCAATTGTGATATTCCTGCAAGAAACATACAACAAATAAAAAATAAAAAATTCAGATTTCTTCTTGTTTTGTTTTTTAAGTCACACGTAAATGTTTAAAATCCTAAAAACAAATTCTAAAACCTGAAAACAAAATACAAAAAGCAGTTTTAATGATGATTTAAACCAACCTATACACCAACGTATCCCTTCAAATCATAAATAAACTGCAATTAACTGGACCTTAGTTGAATTTTAAGTTCAGTTTAAGTAGCCACACCCATGTCTGATAAACCCTAGAGCTGCAGAATAAAAGAAAATACTTCTTCTGTAAAACATTCAAATCATTTATGGAAATTTCACTGATTCAACCATGTCTAAAATATTCCAAAGAAAATGCTGCGTGGGAATCTGAAATGTCTGGACGCAAAGATTATTGATTTGCTTTTTGGTATCATTTACAAACCAACCAATCATGGAGCAGAATTCATTTTCCTTACAGATGATTGGCTGATGAGGAAACCGGTTAGCTGCTCTGGAAGCACCAAAACAGTTTCCACTGTGCATAGCAATGCATATTAGGGTTTATTTGGTGTTTGAACGATAAAAGTAGGCTGGTTTAAGCATTAATTATTCACAGATTAATTAATGAACACCAGGTATCTCACTGTATTTACAATAACAAGAAAAGTCAATGAATGTAAAATAAACACGATCAAAAACACAATTCACCAGATTCACCAAACATGTTTGTTCCCACAACATTTTAAAGATTATATTTTATTACATTTAACTTTGATTAACACAGCATCTCATTTTTAGGAGCAAGCTGTTTTCTAATTGTTTTTATTATTTATGCTTTTTGAATGTTCCTGCTGCAGAATGCCTCAATCCTCTTTTGTAACTCAAATTGACATTTTTCTATAAATTAACATTTATCAAGAAAGGAAAACATTATAATTAAAATGACTAAATAACCAAATATAATAAAAGCTGGTACTTAAGTTACAGACAGTGACATGTAAGACTGTTTTTGATATAAAGTACAATGTTTAAAAAAAAAGCTTTAAATCAGGACAATTTTATTAACTAATTGAACTAAGGTGGGACTTTTCTTTCCCCTAACTTCAGACTTTCAGCAGATCACCAAAGAAACACGATACACAGTGAAGCATGGTGGTGGCACTATCATGAAAGGTTTGTTTGCACGATAGTCCAACAAACCATTGCACTATTATGCAAATAATAGTGCATGATAACTGTGCATTAACTGTTTTTTTGCTTACTAGAAAGCAAGAGACAAAGACAAGCTTCATCTTTCAGCGAAAAGTACTAAATTCAATTTAAATTCAGACACAAATTTGATTAAGCAAAAGTTTACAATCGGACAGATTTGGATCACTTTTTTAATTCAAAGTGGACAAATATGGGAAATTCAGGACCTCCAACGCTAAATTGAAATGTTTTTATTTTGAGAAAGTGTCAAAAAAGAGTGACTATCTCACTGTTGTTCAAAAACGTTTTAAGGATTGTGTCCAAGCATTTAGCTTATTTTATCCACCTAAATATTTTCCGTTTGTTTTCTAACTGAGTTTGCAGCTTCTGGGTCACATTAAAGGTCGAGGAAGTTCAGAAACTACTCATATTGGTTTGTTTTTATTACATCTCAACAGACTTTTTAAATCCACTTTATTTGAGGAGCTAACAGATTAGCCTTATGCTTCATCCCGATGTTTGATCCGTGAACGGCTTCTTCTTTTGTTTGGTTTCCCCTCCATGTGCTGCTGAACCAGCATCAGCAACCCTGCCACGTATTCCCAAACTCCCATTTCTTCTCCCAACACACACACACACACACACATATCCTCTTTATCCCATGTCCTCAGTGCAAACACAAACAAGATCCAATAGCAGCAGGTGTCCCTGTACCGGGATAGATCAACAGAAAGCAGGATCCAGGAGGAGGAGGTTGTGTCTGCAGGTTGGTTTGTTCGGGGGGAGGGTGGGCGCGCTCTGTCAGTTTCTGTCAGAGTGAGTGGATAAACTTTGAATAAAGCTGATAGCATCTCTTAAGCCTCCAACTAAAGCTGCTTGTTTTCATTCAGTGTTTCATTTCATCTCATCAGTTTGTTTTACAGCCAGATCACACCATCGTCATGGATTTCGAATCACTAAAGTCAAAGCAGAGAGATAGAAGCCGACAGATAATCAGCTTAAACTTACAGGCTTCCACATTTCAACCAGGAGCTGCAGGATGTTATAGACAGCCGACACCCTGATCTGTTTGCATGCTAATTTACAAACATTTCAGGACTAATTTGCCTGAAGAGCCTGTTGTGCCCCGCTATACTCAGAAATTACTAGTTCTTCACCATGTTGTATTATTTCCATGGCTGAATTTAAGTTCAGTGGCTTTAATCGACTTTCTGTACAAATGCAAATTACAATGCGCTGCAAAACCATAAAATCTTATTGTTTTGGATTTATCTTAGTACACTTGAAATAATACAAAACTAACTTAGAAGTAATTTTTCAGCAAGATATGGGAGCTTGTTTAAGTCAATAATTACTTAATGTTGACGAAAAAGTTCAAGTTCACAAAACATTTTTCCCATAAGTTAAATAATTTTCCATTATCTTTTTGTTTTGTCTTATTTCAAGGCCACTAATGTATTTGCACTAGAAATAGTCCAAAAATATTGATAAGATTTTTGTTCTTGGAGTGTAGACGGATAATTCAGTGTTTATAGACATTGCCCAGATGAAAACATAATGTTTCATAACTGATTTGAATTTTTGTTTTCCTAGAAACGCAGCATTAGTTGTATAAATCCCTTAATTCGCTCAGAAAAACATTCCAAACTGTTACAGCAACCAAGCCGGGCCTGATACTGATCTCTGTGGTTGGTTTTGATATAAGCAATGTGGCTCCCTACCCAGGACAGCAAGCACTGCGGACGGCAATAGCTCTCATAAAACAGGACTTATCTTCTAGTTGCTCTCTGATTTGGATTCCTACTGGTTCTTTCACCAGCAGTCCTCATTTGGTGGCCAAAAATCTTTCATTGAACATTTTCCTGAACAAAAACTAAAGAAAAACTTCAAACTGAATGACCAAAACTTACAGAAGTATTTAACTGTCCAAGCTTGGAAATAAATTCAGGTATCTTGTCATGATGTAAAAGTTTCTCATTAAAATGAGAAAAAGTTCTTGTCATAACGAAACGCAAAACTTGTTGAAATAAGAATGTTTCTCGTTATAACGAGATATAAAAATATGCTTATCTACGAGATTACATAACGCGGTTCAGTACGACGTCTAAATTTGCTGCTGTTTCACTTTTATGACCTTTCTTATTCAAAAGAGAAAATATTTTGGTTTTAAGGAGATATGAATCTCGTTATAAGGGGTTTTTCTAATATTGTTCAAATTAGAAATTTTTTCTTATTTTGAAAAGTTTTGGAACAAACTTTAATGACTCATTTTGATAAAAACTCTAGTGAATATCAGCCAATAAAAAGAGATCAAAAATGTTGAATGGAGATTAAAAGCAGTATTGATTCATGTGGGAAGGAAGAAGTTGAATGAAAATAGCCAATGAGATAAAATCATAAGCTGTTTTCAAATCAGAAATTCAGTGTGTTCCTGGATATAACTCTGAAAATAAATTTATTTCATTTCAGAATAAATATTTCATCAAGATATACCTACACTTAAGCTGAGATTACTCAATTCAGCCAATACAATGTGGCAAAACTTTGTCAAATTGGATAGATTTCACCAAAATTATGTTGCATTTCAGTTAAAAAACAAATCAAAATGAGTTTTTTACCTGTACAAATATCATGGCTGCCCAACAGAACTAAAGCAGAAATCTGAGAATCAGATCTCATTTTAATACTGCATTGCTATTTGGACTCCTTTAAATTGAAAAAATGTGAAAAACGCAGCATGTAAACTGGTTGAACCTGGTGGAAAATTGCACTGAAAGGGGTTCGCCCAGACAACCAATTATGCAGGAACGGCCACTGGCCAGCGTTATGATATCGTCACAGTTCGCCGAAAACAAGAAAGGAAGGAGTGGAGCATGCTTTTGCAGCTTGCAGTTGTTTTTTCAGACTTTCCTGGGGTCAGAGGTTTGGTCAGATGTTGGTTTTGACATAATTGTTTCGCAATACTTTGGTTTTCCATAGAAAACATATAAAAATGGAGATTTATTTTAATTAAAAACGTTTTGTGAGTCTCGAAACCTTGAGGTTTTAATCCTGTGATTACTCCTTTTTAAAGTCTGGCTTAGGTTGCAGAATTAGTGCTTCATATACAACAGGGTTATGGTGAAAAATGTTCAGGAGTCATTAAAAAAATCTGATATCCAAAAAAAATTAATAATTGAAATATGGCATGGGTGGTAATAGGAACATTATCTGTTTAGTTTCCGTCCCTTTGAGCTTAAATTAGCCTTTTTTTCCTCCAAATTACATTGTCAAATTAAATCTTCATAGTATTTTACCTCCATCTGACATGCAAAACCCAGACTTTTCCACAATTTCATTTTAAAAATTTTAACATTTTCCACACTGAGGGTCCATTTTCCAACACTGATACTATGTAAATTATACTTACAAAATGTTTTCTTTTGGAAAAGAAAAGTTTCGTACATATTTTCTCTCTTTTTTTATGTCTTTGAAGTAGCAACCGTTTGACCGACAACATTAGCGCTGAAGGCAAAGTTTTGAAATTGCAAATTCTAACATTCTAAACTTTTACATTTACTTATTGTGAATGGAAATACTATTTGATTTCAGCATAGATAAATTAAACTGTTTATAGTTTAAATATAAGATTTAAAGAAATTAGTAAGTTTGTAACTGATATTCTAATATTTTTATTGTAATTTTTGAAGGGAGCCACTTAAAGTTCACATCTGGCGTAGTCAAATTCTCACTTCATTTAAACAATATGTACTGTAAAATGTTATTACTTGTTTGTAAAGTGTTTATGGATATGTGCAAACAACAAGAATGTCAAAAACTCCCAGCCTCTGTTCTCATAATTTAAGAATAATCTCCAGTATCTGCACAAAATTACAATAAAACACAATAACAGATGTGTCACTTTGTCAGTTGTGACTCTTTCCAGATTGATAAATGTCAACAACTTTGTTTCCCATCTTAATCTTTCAGCCTACTTCATGTTGCCACACTGGTTCTGTTTCGGTGAGTTTTTGATTGGACATAGTCAGATCTGGGTGTAACTTTCAGATTTTGAAACAAGAATATGTGTAGTAACAGTTTTTCACAGGTTGGTTGTGATGGATCGATAATCTGAAAAGTTAACTGTGACAAAAAGCAAAAAGATTTCTCTTTTTATCCCAACTTTTTTCAGATTTTTCCAAAACAGTGCACAACAAATGTATAAATATTACTAAGAAATTGTCTCAATTCAAACAGACATGCTAGAAAACAACAAAGAAATATTTAAAATATATATAATATGTCTTAGAGGAAAACACCTATAAGAACAAATAATTTCATAACAAATTTTTTAAAAAGCATTAACAGTCAACTTCCCATATCAACACGACTAACATAAATCACAATTTTTTTAAGAGTATTGTTTAACTGGTTTACCTGAAGTCTCTCACAGCTCCAGGTATAGGCCAAAACAGGAGCCAATCAGCGCCGCTATCAGGGTATTTGACAGCGAGGCCCCGCCCTCCTCTGCACCTGTAATCCAATCCGCGGCCTTGTCACAGGTAAAACCGGCCTCAGTTGCTCAAAAAAGCGAGAAAAGCCGACAAAACCCGTTCTCTAAGTAGGGGATACTGTGTTTGTTGCTGCGGCCCTCATCCAGCGGCAGCCGAGGAGTTTTCCAGCCTAAAGAAGACGGGTCGGATTTTCAGTACCAACTCGAAAGTCCAGTTCGACCGACCAAGATGTCACAGGAGCATGACAAGTAAGTTGTCCTGACTCTCCACTCCGAGCCTGCTCAACGACCATGTTGACACTATTTTCTTCTAAATACCAACTCTTAATATTTTGAGGGATGTTCACAGTATTTTTGCAGATTCGTTCAGGCTTTGTGGATTTTTAAGGATTAATTTCTATCCTGGAGCTCCTGTCAGATTATTCCTGGCACTGCTAAGCATCCTTTTATCAGGAATGACCATAAATCAGCTTCTCTTTTGTCCATGGGTAAGTTTTCCCAATAGTTTGGCTTGCCAGGCGCTGAGACAACTGGAGCTCATAGTTTCCCATGGTGTGACGCGTATTTCACCTGTCAGGTTCAAGCCTGTACAGGTGTATCTCCACCTGTCGTGAGAGCAAAAGGCGCCTGTTGGAAAGCGTGTTGATGGGCGGTTTAGTTTGATTTAACTGTCTCCGTGGTGTTTGCTCAAGAATGTGCGATCAGTAACAGAAAGTGGCAAGAGGTTTATCAAGAAATAAAAACAGGAAAAACCAAAAAAAAATAAATGGATTCTTATTTTTAATTTTTATATTTATTACTATTTATTTTATGTTTGATTTGATTAAATAACTCGCTGTGTGAATTTTGAGGGCAGCAAAAAAGAGACTTTTTTTTTTTAAAGAGGAGTGAAACTGTACACCTGTTAGGCGTTGGCCCCACACAGACAATGTGAGCAAGCAGCGCACTGTCACAAGCTCAGGTGGGCTTTACTCACGAAACCAATGTTGTGTCATTCCAAAGGATCGTAACACAAGAAATAAACCCTTTACCTTTAAATGAAAAATATGTTTTATATGCAACTCTGACCAGTTTTGTCCACTAAACTCCAAATTGCTCTTAGTGGGTCTGTTTTAGAGAATAACACAATCAGCTACTGGAGCACTAATTGTGACTCTGACTACATTGGAGATGTGGGGAAAGCTGAGTATTTTCTAGAAGCTTTTTGTAATTAATTGGTTGTGAAGGGCAATCAGGAGGTTTATTTCATGATGTGTTTTCTTGGATTTAAGTAAAATAAGGAGAAGCGTCAACATTCAGATTTACAGTAAACAGCCGACCGTGAGCTGTTTCGTTTACGTAGTGCTGAGTCTTCTTGAAAGGTTTATTCAGGGTTTAGTGCTCAGAGGACATTTATAATAAACATAAAAAGATTTTTATATATATATTAAAATTAATATTTATTTGATTTCTATTAATTTCTTCAAATTAACATCACTTTTTTGAGACAAAGCTGTAAAAGGCTAAAAGATTTATTCTTACGAAACAAAATAAACATTTTCCAACATAATTAATTGATTTATTTATTGTATCATAACTGATTACCTTTTTATTTCTTCACATATTTCAAAAACACTTAATCTAAGTATGACATATGATTAATGGTACTAGATGCAGCAGGATTTTAAAGCAATAACTTGATCCAAAATACTTGTACCAAACATGATACTTTTACTTCTGTAGTATAAATGTTAAAGCCAAAATAAAATGGGGACAAGGTCCAGCTGAAAAAGTTTCACTATTCATTTGAATAAGTGTTGAAACCCTCCCAAAAGCCTTTGTCTTCAGTGCAATCTGAGGATTAGTGGCACAAAACAGGAAGCAAAGAAAGTTTATTTGTGTTGTGGCATTCATACAGAAGCCAATTCAATGTGACTTACAGAGAAATAAATGAGAAATAATAGTGAAACGTAACATTCGGATAAAAAGAAATGGTAAAACTCCTGATTCTTGCTCTTAAAGTCGTGACGTTGAAAGGCCTCCGAAGAAGTGGAAAAAAGTCACTGGCGCCAACTGTTTCACCAGAAGTCATCATTATTTTTTCAGAAACAGGTTCTGTCACAGTAAAACAACAGAAGCAAAGTGTCGTTGAAGTGCAGGAATGCAGCAGGGTCAGCTGCGTCACCTTCGATCGGCTCATCCGCCAATGACGATCCCGGCAGCAGAGTCGTCCCACTGGACGAGCCTGTATCGCGTCTTTTTTCTCTGAGCCAAATCTGTGGTGCGATGGCTGAGATTTGTTGCACAACCGTTGCAAAGCCTGAACAACAAGTCCTTCGCATAAACAGCCTCCCTACGGCCGATTTGTCACACTTACAACCTGTTTGCCAGTTTTTAACCAAAGCTGTGATTGTTTTTTTTAAAGTACCTGTTAGACTCTAATTAGCTGCATGGAACGTATTCGAAAGAAACATAAACCGTCTTATTAATGATCTGTGCAGATTAAATGGGACCTGTTATTCAAAATTCACATTTTGGACTTTTTTGTACTTCCATTTGGGTCTTAGCTGCTTCTAAAAAACACCCCAAGCATTTAAAAAAAATGCTCAGCTGTTTTTTAATAATAATTTAACTTTTTTTTCTATCTGAAAAATGAGCCATTTTAAAAACCTTCCAAATGTAATGTCACAAATCAGCAACCACTGCTCCTCATGTAGTAACTCCAGCAAAGTCCAGGCCGTTACCTAGCAACCCAAGTGAAGAGCCAACGCATTCGGTCAGCTGGTTTTACCGCCGTATGTGCTGTACAATGGCTGCTGGAAAAGACGAGTGTTTTGTTGTTGACTTATTATTTATTTACTTTCCTTTTGGGATCAGTAAAGTATTTTTTAATTTGAATTACCATTCAGAAACAGCTTGTTGCATTCTTGTTTGTTGTGCAGGAGGCTCTACTTCTGCTTATCAAAGACATACTTATGCATCAGTTTGCAGCCACTTTTGAGTGTACGAGTGTAAACCTGGAGTCAGAGGGTTGGTCAGCAGCTGAAAATGGAAAAACTGACCAGATCTAAGAATGATTTTGTGTAAACAATGTAATGGGCATTCTCAGGGAAGCACAATTGGTCACCTTTTACTAAAATTTCGCCTCTCTTTTGCAGTAAGCGTGCGGTCTTGGTTCTCCAGAACAAGCAGGGGTATGGAGCCCAGCGCCGTCCCTTCACCACAGAGGATGAAGCCTGGAAGTCTTTTCTGGAGAACCCTCTGACAGTCGCCACCAAGGCCATGATGAGCATAAACGGAGACGAGGACAGCGCTGCAGCTCTCGGCTTCCTCTATGACTACTACGAGGTAAATCTAAACTGGTCACCAGGACTTTTTACGGCTTGTTACTGTTTTTACCGACGCCTGACCCTTGTGGAACATCTGCCAGGCTGAGCTTGAGTTTGTAACTGATCTAGTTTCTCATGTGGGTAGCGGGGTGACCCGCGTTGTTGTATGTGATGTGGTCAGACGCTGAGCGGCTGTGTTTACCTTCGTATGCAGGTGCCCAGGGAGAAGAGAACAATACCCAAGACAGAGTCGCTGGTCTCTGATGTGGATCCAAACAAAAGGTGAGCGGCGGACCTCTCCTAATACCACCCTGTAAGAATAAAAGCACAACAGGAGCCTAAAGCACACATCCCACTTTCTGAGTATTTTGAGAAAAGGTAACATTTGGGTCCAATGTTATACACTCATAGCCACATGGCATTCTGGCAGATTGATGGCAGCACCAATTAGGTAAATTGGCCCAGAAATTATTGCAATAAACATTAATAATAAACTGTTATTTTGTAAAAGAAAACATATAGTACTGGAACTGGGAGACATTTTAGATATGCAAAATAAACACAACAACCAAAAGTGATAAATAAAACAGAAAAAATATAATAAAATCATGTCTGGCTATTTGCATAATGTTCTTTTTCGTGGTGAAAGAGGATATACATCTTCCAAAGGTTCCACTTTTGTCTCGTCAGTCCGTAAAATATTTTCTCAGATTTTGGGAGGCTTCTGGGAATATTCAGAATTATCCCATATTTTCTGAATCTGTAGATAAGAATTATAATCTGTTTTGGTTCCATTTCCAGACTGAAATATGTCTATCTGTTCTTGAATTTCTTCAGATTAGGAAATTACCTGTTGGTTTTTGCTTGCTTCATGTTGTCAGACAGGTTCTTTTTTAATGATTTCTTAATTATGCAGGTTTTTTGTTATTTTACGGCTGAGTGAGATTTGTGAAATGTAATTAAATTATTATATAACAAAATGGAAGTATTTTTTATATAGCTCTTTATATATAGTTTAGAATTTTTTAGTTAATAAAAACTGTTTTTTTTTTATAAATTTTCCGAAGTTAGAGTATGAAAGAAAACTTTAATTAGTGGTAATTGGAAGGATTGCATCAATCAAAAGCACTGTAAAAAAATAAAACATCCCCTTTAAAGTGTAGTAACCCCATATCAACTTTTTTTGGGTGGTAAACTGTATATATAGGTTGTTTAGGATTCTATATTTGTGATTTTTGTGTAAATTTGTTTAGTTTATTTTGCCATGCCTCAGTGACTTTTGGCTCCGCCCACATTGCTGAATTTTTTTTTTTCAAAATTTGTCAGGGGCCAGGTTATGATTTCACAAGGGGATTAGTTACGCTTTAAGAAAGATACAGGCGTTAAAAATCTACTGCTGTATGTTGAAAGATGCTACATTTCACAGAGCGTTATCTGGACAAAGCCCCACAGATTCAGTAGAAATCTCCGTTCCTTTGTTGCAGGCACCAGATCCAGGGCAGACATCCAATAGTTCCTCTGCCGGAAGCTGGGATGGAGAACAGGATCCAGGTCCTCAAAACACCCGTCAACATTCTTCAGCTGACCCAGGACAAGACGAGGGCTCATTTTCCTTCACCAGGTCTGTTCACACTCATTAGAGGGGAACTATGATTCCAGATTCACATCTGAAACGTTTTTTGTACCTCTATCCGATTCCCAGCTGCAGTTTTTGGCAATAAGTTTCTGGGGTTTTTTTGGTGTCTAAAAAATGAGCCCTTAAAAAAAAAAAAAAGAAAACTCCTTACTGTTGAGTCACAATCCTCATGGAACTGCACCGTTACCTAGCAACCAATTTGGTCAGCTGGTTTTACCGCTGTATGCACTGTACAATGGCTGCTGGAAAAGACAAGTTCAAATAACCTTCAGAAACAACTTGATGCTTTCTTGTTGTAAATGAGGCTCTAATTTTGCTTTTCAATGATTTACGACGGTATAGTTGCCTCTGTGTGCAGCTATTTTGTATAAACGTTGAGTGCGGATGGCTTGGCCAGCAGCAGCTTATTTAGATTTAAAGTAACAAAAGGCCCTAACACAAATCATTCTGAAAGGAGCTCAAAATAGGCAGAATTGATCACCTATCCGATCCTGTTCCAGGAAGCATAATAGGTCATTTTAAGTTTGCATTCACACCAGCTCAGGTTAGTCTGCTTTAATCGAATTCCAGTTCATTTTTCTAGAAAGTCTTGTTCATTTGAGGATATGTGAATGCGCAATCAAACTCTCCACCTAAAAGCCCTCTGTCTCTGTTCGATTGAAGTGAACTTTGTTGTGGTTCAAATGCATGTGGATGCAAGTAAATCAGAGACTTCTTGGAGCAGCGCCACCACAAGCAAGGAGGGAAACAGGTTTTTAATATTCTGGATCGCTTGACTTAGTGAGGCGTGAAAACAAACTGCACCAGCTGAAAATGCAAAATATGGCAATTTGGTCATAAATTTAACCATTAAGCATGAAAACGCCATGTAAATGAAAAGAAACGTTCCCGCTAACCGCGCTCTGTTCCTCCAGACACCACCGTCACCGTCTCCATCGCCACGGTGCCAAACTACACGCCTGTAAAGACGGAGGTGCCAGCCCACGGCTTCTCTGTCACGGTGCCGAACAACTGCAGCGAAACGGACAGTCATGCCTTCAACCGCCACCTGGCTCAGACCGTGGTGCAGTGCAACTCCAGCGCCCAGCGCACTCCTCCCGACTCCACCTTCTCCGAGAGCTTCAAGGATGGTTCCCAGGAGGCGAGTGTTTCGATTCTCCCCTCCTTCCATGTGCTCCTAATGGTTTCCTTGCTCGCCACCTCCCTACTTCTCTCCACCTCTTCATTACTTTCCTCCACTTCCCTCTCTTCTGTCAGATCTCTCCCATCGAACAATGGGATATTCACCCGATCCCATGGAGCCAGCGGTGGGCTCAACCTTCCCTGGTTTTTATTTGAACATGCCAAAATAGTGGCCAGTGTGTTATTATGTCATTGTCTCACCAACACAATAAAGTGCTGTACTTTTCTCGTACAATAGCCAAAGTCTTTTCAACCTCCTCTTTCTCTATTTTATCCTGGAGGGGAATTACCTCAGAAAAGAGGATCCCAAAAAACCCCTCTACATTTCTGTACCAACAGGGGTTACAAAACAAACAAAAAAACACAAAATGTAGATAAAAAAATAACAGAAAAAACAAAATGATGATTATTTACTGTATAATAAATGGAAGAGCAAGTTGTGTGTTTCCTTTGCTTTACTTCTTTCCTCTTTGTGTGTTGCAGATGTTTACCTTCCCAGGAGATCTCCAGTTACGCATGGCCACCATGACCCCCGAGGACTACACGCAGTTTGAAACGGCACCAGGGTAAGGCGCTCTGCCTTCCATGACAGATCCACCGATCATCAAAATTTTGAGGCCCGTTTCAGATATCAGTTTCATGTGCTGATTTTAGCCGGTTCCACAATGCAGAAACAAAATCTTACTGACTGTATCTGTCCATATCTCAGTACACTTGAATTAGAGGTGATGTCACACTGTGTGTGTGTGTGTGTGTGTGTCTGAAAGCAGCCACCATTCAACATGGTTTAGGTCTGTAACTAATGATTATGTTAGTTATCAATTATTCTGACAATTAATTAATTGGATAAAAAAATTTGGCACTTTCTGACGATGTTTCATTTAACCACGTAAGCCTTTGTAATACAATATTAGAATTACATCTTGTGATTATTTTAACTGATTAACCCCAAAAGGACAGCAAAAGTTGATCAAATTGATTTTCTTTTACAGGATTTGAACCAGGTGACTGTATACTCTGGTTAACTATTAATCAATTAATAAATTAACAATTATTTAGTCAATCAATTATGATTAATCCGATTACTTGTTCCACCCCTTACTGGGTTGTACTTTAAAATCTTCAAAATTGACATTTAAGTTAGCTTTAACATCATAGTGAACAGCACTTTTGTGTAGCTTGCATTTTCTTTTATTCGGTGGAGATTGTAAACACTTCCCATTGATCTGAGGTTTCCAAAAAACCAAAATCATCAGACGTCTTTAGTTTGGAAGCCCAAAGGCCAACATGAGCCCTTTGGCGATCCTCCTTCCAAACCATGATCTACACAAACAAACCTTCAACAGCTGTGAGTTGAAAGACACGAGTATGGAAGTGTGAGATAATAATAATGGGATACAAAGCATCAATAGGCCACTTTGGTTCTACAATACTAGTTGCATGTTCTGAAAGCACACACACTTCAGGGATCATGCTGAATTGTTATTTATCATGAGGATGATCATAAAACATCAGATCAGTCTGAAAATAGTTCACAAATAAAGCATAAGTCTTCCTGTGTATTGATACCTTTCATCATTTTTATATCATGAATGCATCCTGTCCTTTTGTCCTCTAGGAGTAACTTTGAGTACTCTCTTGAGGCATCCAAATCTCTGCGTCAGAAGACCGGTGACGGGACGATGACATACCTCAACAAGGGACAGTTTTACCCCATCACACTCAGGGAGGTTGACAACAAGAGCATTCAGCAACCCATCACTAAAGTCAGGGTAGGAACGATCAAAAAATATACCTGATAGAAAAAAAACTGCAACAGGTGGCTGTGTTATTACTGAAATAAATGTTCAAACCCATTGATGTTTCTTTGTCAGAGTGTGGTGATGGTCGTGTTCGGAGAGGAGAAGTGCAGGGATGATCAGCTGAAACACTGGAAGTACTGGCACTCCAGGCAGCACACGGCCAAACAGCGGTGTCTCGACATCGGTAAGATTCCCAGCTGCAACTTTGTTGAGCAATAAGGAAGCAAAACATCAGTGGTTTAAGCTCATCTTGACAAAACCTTTACACGACAAGCCTGTGTTCTGGTAAAATGAAATAGAAAAAAGTTTAAGTTTATGTCACGTTTCCTTCTGTAATTTTTGTGTCCTCCTTTCCTTCCTTCCTTTTTATATTTAGTTCATTCATATTTGTTCCATTGTGAAGAAAACCTACCATAAAAAGTGAATTTAACCTCTGTTATTTTATGTTTTAAAATGATAATTTTAAATTAATCATCACCAAACTGTACTCAATTTACGCCATTGCTGAACCTGGCAGCCGTTTCCTACCATTTACCTTTTGAGTAATCGGTAAACTGATGTCCGATTTTTCAGCCGACTACAAAGAGAGCTTCAACACCATCGGCAACATCGAGGAGATTTCCTACAACGCCATTTCCTTCACGTGGGACACGAACGAGGAAGCCAAAGTAAGAGTGAGACACCAAGATTAAAACAACAGTCCCCTGTCATTAGAGCTGGGTGATAAACTTTAGAGGTTTTGTTGCCCTCCTTGCCCACGGCGGCCATCTTGTTTGACTTTGAAAAAGTAGTCGATTCGTTGGCAGATTATATAATATATAATTATAATATGGGGGAAAAAGTCACTTTGTAAAACTTTTTGTGTTTTTGCAGTGTAGCCTCCGGTACTTATTTATTTATCTAGAATTTGTGGAAACACTTTATCTGAAGAGGTGTGCATAAGACTGACATGGCACCATCATAAGCTTGACACAACACCTGCCATGAGCATGAAGGAGTCTTTTCTGTTTATGACTGTTTACTTTTAATGCAGTTGCTGTAAAAGTTGCCCTGTAAGTGCCAACTTTGCATTAAAGGGTCATTATTTACCACATAATGCAAAGAAGGCACTTTAAATTGAGTAAATGGGTTAAAATAATGGGTTAATATGGGTGACAAACATATTTTTTGGTTTATCAAATTTTTGGTTTTTGCTTGAATTTTTGGAAGATCTGATTTTTTTTTTTTTTTTATGTCATTGCCTTCTTTTCCGTTGCAGCAATCTTGGTTGACAAGTTTTTATTTGAACTTTGTAAAAGTAGTAGTTCCGCTGCCAGATTATGTCATTTATGGAAAAGCCATGATCGAAATACTTTGTAAATTTTTCATTTGTTTGTTTTTGCATTGCAGCCTCAGATCATTATTTAGCTACGTAGAATTTCTTCATCATAAACTCAGCTTTAGTGTTGCTGCAGAAAAGTTTTCTCAACATGTTTCAGTCTACGCTGACTGACTCCAGAACCATTTATTCAGATTCTATTGATAAACAATTGGGCCCCCCAAAGACCATCTCGGTTAGGCCCCCCAAAAAGCTAGAAACAGCCCTGGGTGGCAAAAAGCAGGAGTAAACAGACAACAAACCTGCAGCTCATCATTTTTACCTACTGAGCTACAAACACAAAGTCACATAAAGGCTTTGCTTTCTGCAGAGTCCAGGATGTTGACTTGAAGTCGGATTAAAGGATGTTCATCCTTGTTTGTTTTTGTCACCTTGTGGTGTGTTTAACCTCCGCGCTGTCGTGTTGTTTTAAACAAGCTTCAGTTGGAGGTTAGGTTACAGACGAGGACGCGTCTAAAAGGACATCCTAAACGTATGTCATGTCTCACTTTCAGACGTGAGCGTTTTGGTTTCTGCTCACTTTTCCAATGATGGAAGGTTGACAGTAAAATTCAGGGTTTAGGAGTCAAGTTGATAAAGTTGCGCTGAAGTAAGTTGAGCCGTGCAGGTGTGTGTTTGTGTGGTTTGCCCTCAGGGTGATGATAAAGCATGATACGGGTATTTGTGGTGTATTTGCGAAGGGCAGCCCCTCTTACGCTTTTTGTCTGATTGTTTTGTCTTCATGAGGTTTAATTTCTCCTCCCCTCTGATGTACATTATCGTTCCTAAACAAAAGTCCCAAAGAATGATGGTGGAGCTTTAAAAACACGCAATAAAACCAGATAATGTTTCTTGTAGGACAATTTAAAAACAAAATCTTAATGCTAATAAGAATTGGCATAAATTTATGTTCAATTAGTGCTCTTGCAGACAACATACAGAATGTATTTTTCTTAAATTATGTGAAAGGTAAGCACTCTGAGCTCTGGTAAACTCAGCGATTCTCTCCATTAGGAGCTTTCAGACCCTCTGTTGTGATTACGGGTTCTGTTTACACAATGAGAACCTGTTTTTGGTAAAAGCACCCAGACAAAGAAAAGAAATGAATATGTTGTTTTTGAATTAACCAGAAGAGGGCAGGACAGAGGACAGATTTTAATCTTTATAAGATAAATTCAAAAAATGTTTTTATTTTGAGCAAAATATTTAACATTTCCAGTAACTAAACAATAGTTTTGTCCTGCATGGGTTATAATAATAACAACATAAATAAAAATTAAATAGTAGTAATAATAATAGTAATTGTATGGTTGAAACAATTAATCAGATTAATTGTAATGAATAATTGCCAGCTAATTTGATTTTGATCATTCATTGAAGTATACAGACTCAAAATGGGCAATTTGCTGAAAAGAATAAAGCACTTAGAACCTTAATTAATCCAAAACTGTACAAAAAACATTTTGCATCCAAGATGAAAAACCTTCTTTTTCTGTAAAAATGTCAAGTGGCAGTTTTAGCTTCACCAGGTTCAAATTCTTTATAAATTATCATATTAGGCTCCTTTTCCATCTAGTTTGTAATTAGTTAATCTAAAGAATAATTAACAGATTAGGCCTTCGTTGTATTGATAAGTCATGCAGAAATTAGTTTTTATATGCTGATGTTTGAAGAGTTTCAAACATACACAAAAAAAAGCTTTCATTCATTTTTAGGCCTTAAAGTAAAATGTTTATTTTTCTTACTCAAAGAAGCAATTGAATTATTTAATTGCAAAATTTAATCCAATTTAACCAGAATAATTAGTTGCATCTCTACTCCTGTTTCCTGTTTTCTCATCTCTCTAGCTTCTTCTCTCCACAGATCTTCATCTCCGTCAACTGTCTGAGCACCGACTTCTCCTCTCAGAAGGGGGTGAAGGGTCTTCCTCTGAACCTGCAGATCGACACGTACAGCTACAACAACCGCAGCAACAAGCCCATCCACCGCGCCTTCTGCCAGATCAAAGTGTTCTGCGACAAGGGAGCGGAGAGGAAGATCCGCGATGAGGAGAGGAAGCAGTCCCGCCGGAAAGGGAAGGTCCCGGATCTCAGCCAGAGCCTGGCCTGTGAGTTTTGCTTTAAAGTTCATGTCCACCAACAAATTCACAGAGAAATCTAGAGATGTGGAGAATAAAGGAACTGAGACGAGATTCTTTTCTAAAAGCTCTATGAAATAACAAGAATATCACTGAAAATTTCAGTAATTCTTTATTAAATGTAATCTAGTTTATTACATGAGACTCTTAAGAGATTATTTCTAAGACATAAATGTTACGTTTTGACCTGCACAAACATGATTAAAACTGCTAACTTGACAGCTATCCAGCAATCATTAGCTGCGTTTTCAATTACCATTAGATTGCACAAATTAGAATACATTTTGAGGCAATTTGGAACAACTCAATCAAAATTAGTGTTTTGTTTTTTTTTTATTTTGAACCCGACACGTCAGGAGCATCTTAACAGGACAAAGTAGAAAAACACTGGATCTAAATGTGATTTATCTACTTTTGTTGAAAGTTAATAATTTTTTAATATTAATGAAAAAGTCCTAGTCCCTACTACGGCTAGAAATTAGACCAAAAATTATTGGTAAGATTTTGTGTTTTTGCAGTTTAGTTTTAATTAGTCAGACATTTTGAAGTACTTCATGTTTCTTTCTGCTGACAAGCTTTATGGATATGCTGATTTCATTTTGCGGCAGGTATGATTATGCTTGATTAGGTCAAAAACTGGCCTGACCCCAGTGAGAAGTTTAAGGTCTTTAGCGATTACCTTTTATTGTACTTGCAGTTGAAGGATATCAGTCATTTTCAGTCATTTTCCTGATGATTACATGACAGCTCTTCATAAAAAAACACTATTTTTTAATTAAAATTTAGTGTCTTTTTAACTTTAATAAATCAAAGGGTAAATAATGTGCTTCCTTTGAAATGCGTCCATAGACTATCATGCAGGTACTCACAATGGCCAGCAGGGGGTGCTCTAACCAAGCACACATGTCTAGTTATTTATTTCTGTGGTGCATTTAAAAATAAATTCAGCTGACCGATGCAGAATGCAAATATGTAAAATATGATATCAGATATAAAAAATACACTATGCAGAATACAATAACATTATATAGAAAAATGTGAACAGGACATTTAAAATGGTTTTTACTACTTATGTTTCCAACTATTGGTCAGAAAAGACAGAAAAGTAAAAACTTTGCTCTTATTTTTGTACCGAAGCATATTTTTCTCTTTCCGCATCAGTTCCAGATGTTAAAGTTCCCCTCCTTCAGAAGAGAAATGATGTGACCATCTTCAAGACGTTGGGCGACCTTGAGACCCAACCCGTCCTGTTCATCCCTGATATCCACTTCTCCACCTTCCAGCGCCATGTGAGTGCTTCATCTATACTTCTGTTTCAATCAACAGCGAAATAAACCCGTCTCTTTTTTTATGGTGTTCCCAAACATAAGCACGATTCTGGTGGTCCATAAACAGTTTGTTTGTCCGCCTCCGCCCGCCCCATCTGCCAGCTGGGTCGAGGTGACCCGCCTGCGGCATGTTGGCAGGAACGCAGAGTTCTGCTTTGCAGCTTTGATAGGAGGCCTGCACGATGATGGCAGAGTTTCAGACTGCTTATTCATGAGATGAATCATTCACCAGTGACTCAAAACAAACCACAAGTGAAAAACAAAGTTCCCATACAACCGTCTTAAAAAATCCCAATGTGCAATGGTAGAGAATAAACGCTGCTAAAGGGAAGGAGAGCAGTCAGCTTTCTTATTGATTTGCAAACAGGTTATCCAGGATGTTCAGCCCTGAGAGGCTGTGGGTACGGATGAGGAGTTTATCAGCTTTCAGCACGTCTTTTCCGCGTGCATGGACTCTGAGCTTTGCTTCCAGCAGCCAGAGTGAACCCTTGGTGCAGCACGTACAGCACGATGCACAACATGGGTCTGTATGAGAGGATGCACACCTGACCTGCACTCTTAGAGTTATTTTGGGATGTATAAAGAGCCTGCAGATTTCTAATAAATAGGCTTTTCTTTTATTGATTACTAACTAATTTGACTTTTTTCTTTAAATACATGCTGCAGAGAGTTACACTGCAAAAGCACAAAATTTTACCAAGTAATTTTTGTCTAGTTTATAGTGTAAATACTTTAGTACAAATAAATAACAACTGAGTAACTTTTCAGCAAAATATAGGACTTTGTTTTAAGTAAATAATTCTTTAAAAATGCTGCTGATATTAAAAATGCATAAATATTTGTACATTTAAAAATGAGAATGTGAGATATAAGTGTTATAAAAAGTGAAAATGATATAAGTTTATGTAGTTTATATTGAAAACGGCATAAAGATGGAAGACAGATAAACTAAAAACTAACTGAAACTGGAAGATATTCTAATAAAACACACCCAAAAAAAATAAAAATGGAAATAAGAATCACACACAACCCAAACAGTAAGTAAACTTGTTTACGATGTCTCTGTTAATAAAATTACTGTTTAAAAAGATACTAATATTGCCCCCTGCTGGTTGTTTTTATGAAGAAAGTCGAACAAAGTTCAAATGCATATTTTCTGTTTACTTTGCTTTAATGGTGGGAAGGGTTGCAGGTATTTTTTGCGACGCTGATGAGAGTGAACTTGACAGAAGGTTTTCCAAACATTTGCATCCGATAAGCTGAGTTCACGTCTTTGCTCCCAGAATAGAAAGTTTTTTATCAGCAGTGCCGACGATCAATGCTAACACACACGCACGCACGCACACACAGTCACATCATCCAACCCAGCAGTTTTCCAAGAATGAAAAGATAGTGCTTTACTAATTATTTCTATTTTCAAACCTTTAATAAGAAGAAGTATTTGCATTTTGTCATGTAACAACCACAAACTTCAATACTTTTCATTGGTATTTCATGTGATGCACCACAATGTACTTAATAGTTGTGAAGTAGGAAGGAAATGACTCAAGTTTTTTATCATTTTTCACCTGGAAAAGTGCATTTGGTCATCACATTGGATGTACAGCATCTGTGAAACTTTGACTAGGCCATTCTAACATATTAAAATGTTATGATTCTACCATAGATCTAACCTAAAAGGTTTTCTTCCAGGATTGAACAAAGCATCACCACCATTTTTCATAGCTTTGCATGTCTTGCACTGCAAAAACTCTAAATCTCACCAATTGTTTTTGTCTAGTTTCTAGTGCAAATATTTTAATAAATTGGAAAGAATACAAAACTAACTTAAAATTAACTTTTCGGCTAGATATACAAGCTTGTTTTGAATCAACAGATTTTTTTTCTCAGAAACTTAAGAGTCCGCTGCATTGAAACCCTCCTGGTTATTCCACCAAATATTGATTTATTATTTGCAGTCATACAGCTCTGCATCTTTTTCATTATTTTGACCATTTCTCGTTTTCTGCTAATAAATACTAAATTTTTGCTTGGAATTTCAGAAACATGTTGTCAGTAGCTCATAGAATAAAAGATGAAAATTCATTTTACTCAAACATAAACCTATAAAAAGTAAAATCTGAGAAACTGATCATTGAAAGTGGTCTCTTAATTTTTTTCAGAGCTGCATAACGAGACATTTTTCCTGTTTTAAGTGGAACTAGTACTTTCTGCACCGATATTCAAGGACCATTGACTTAGAACAGGCAGATTTATGTAAAAAAGCAGCAGTTTTTATATCTGCATGCCGGCTGTTTGCTGCTGATGGCGGTAGGGAGTAAATGGGTCAATACATGATTCCGGTGTTTACTTTTCCCTTTGACCAAAGTGACTGATTTAGCTCCATCCATGAAGGGTTACAACACGTGTTTGCACAGTTAAAAGCACATATAAAACAACCATTATGAATGGACATATTTGAGTAAATATCTTTTTGTTTTCAGCAGCCTTTCCCCGCAGAGGAGGGAGAAGATGGGTACGTTTCCTGATTTCACACTTGATTTCATGTTGAACTCTGTGCCCCTTTTTGACCTTTTACCCACTAAATACAGTTTTCTATATGTGTCTGTTCCCAAACAGTTCAGGTATGAGGAGATTACCCTTCAGCGATGATGAGTTCGGGTCACCGCCGAACAAGATGGCGAGAGCGGACGAGCCCAAGAAAGGTACCAGATTAGTGTTTTCTTGTGATGTTTATCTCTGAGACTAAATTATGAAACTGTTAGCACATGCTAAAAGTCCTGTGTGTGTTTGCAGCGGTCAGCCTCTGATGTTCCCTCCCTTCACCCCTCTCCTATGCATGTGTACACTCTGGGCCATTTGTTTGTTCCAGATCTTTCAAAACACACACACACACACACACACAGACACACACACACACACACACACACACAGGTCTGAGACCTTCAGTGACCCAACAAATATCGCCATCACCCGGTGAACACGCACCATGAAACAAGCTGCCAACCTTTACCCTACATACTGCTCAGCATTCAGCAGCTCATAATGAGAATGCACAAATACATTTTTATTAAACTGAAAGGATTAATCTAGTTTTATAAATTCAAGTTATCAAGAGATTAGTTTTAAATTGGACAAATTGGAGAGAGTAATTGAACTGGTTAGGTATGAAGATAATCTTTCAAAATAGGATATGCAGGTTTGGATTTTTGTGAAGAAAAGCAAAATGTGGCTTTTTTTTGGATGAATCATTTATGTATGAGAATAACTAAAAGTACAGATCTTAAAAGATGAAATTACTTTGATTAGACCTCTGGAACACCATCAAAAAGGAGACATCTTGCCCTGCAAAAACATAAAGTATTTTATATATATATATATATATATATATATATATATATATATATATATATATATATAAAATTTCTAGCGCTATCAAATCCCCTGGCAATTTGACACCAGGTTTGTTGAAAATTTAACAGAATGTGATGCATTATTTAAAAAATGTATTTATTCTTAGGTATTTAATTTTAAGTCCACTTATACCAGCTGTCCCTGCTTACAAATAACTTTCCACCAAGATATACGAGCTTGTTTTCAGTAAATAGTTCTTGAGTATTGAAAAAAGTACAGATCTTTTTAAAATTATAACATGGGGCGGGGAAATGACTTACAACAAGCTCATATATCTTGATTAAAAGTTATTTTTAAGTTAGTTTGGTCTTATTTTTAAGTGTGCTGAGATATTTGGACTGAAAACTAGACCAAAAATACTTGGTAAGATGTTGCATTTTTGCAGTGTGGCTGGATGAAATTATTTCAGTCTTGTGATTCCTTGTAGGAAAGTGAAGGTTTAATGTATTCTGAGTTTTAGCCCCATTTTCACAGAAAAACATCACAAAAATGGTGACTGGGGGGTTTCCATTAGTGATCTGTATTTTTTATAGATCCCCACTAGAAATAACTTTTTTCATACACTAAGTTGAATATCCAACATTATCCTTACACTTTTCAGTATTTGGTGAATATGATTTTTGTTTTCTTGCCTTGCTACTAGTCACCAGGGTTTGGAGGCCAAACAAACAGGGTGAGTGTAGGAAACCGTAGCAGACGGACAGTCTGGGAGACTCATACAAGTCCTCAGCTCTCCTTTTGTTGCTCAATTTCAAACAGAAATCTAAAAAAAAATCAAGTTAAAAGGTAATATATTTGTACAATTGCACAAAGTAATATTTTCAAACAGAAAAAATAAAACTAGTTGCCTTTGAATCCCCAAAAGAACAGGCTGTTCTTGAGAGGAACATGATGCTCTGGGCCAGCCCTGGTTTATTTAGGTCTGACAGTTTGGATGGATGGATGGATGGATGGATGGATGGATGGATGGATGGATGGATGGATGGATGGATGGATGGATGGATGGATGGATGGATGGATGGATGGATGGATGGATGGATGGATGGATGGATGGATGGATGGATGGATGGATGGATGGATGGATGGATGGATGGATGGATGGATGGATGGATGGATGGATGTTTTTAATATCTTTTTGTATATGAGAAATGAATTAAAAAACCAAATAATCAAGTAATTCTGCTTTTAAATAGGAAAATAAACAAGACAGTAGCATAGCATAGCATTCCTTCAGTGCACGCTTAATTATTGATTAAATTTGGCAGTACTGATTAATAATTACATAGCAAAAGTTGCTTGATAGGATATTTTGTGTTTAACCACTGAAGCCTTTTTATATACTATAAGAAATACATTAAAAGATGCAAATAAACAAATAATTAATCCCATTTTAAAGAAGAATAAACATTTTTATTGCCGAAAAGACAATAACGTAACATTCCATTAGTGCTTGATCATTTATGTATCATTGATTAAATTTTGCATTACCAAATAATAATTAGAAGCTAAACCTATGAGACTCGATGAGATCTTTTTAAAACATACTTGCAATGTTTTTATTTTTCATCTTGCATGCAAATGTGTTTATTTTTGTACAATTTAATGACTCTAAATAGATTTTTCTTTAGGAAATTTGCCATTTTTTAGTCTGTATACTCAAATTAACGATTAATCGATGACTAAATTAGTTGAACATTACTTCAATAAACGATTAATCGCATCAGCCCTGAGCTTAAAACTGTTTATTTTCCAAAGAAATCAATAAAATGTCAAACAAATGCATTCCGTGACCATCCTGCAGCCTTATTTTTAAGGTTTCTCTTGGTGTTTTTTGACCTCACAGTCCTGCTGTACGTGCGCAAGGAATCAGACGAGGTGTTCGACGCCCTCATGCTGAAGAATCCCACGCTGCAGGGCCTGCTGGAAGCTGTGAGTGCTTCAGTTTGTGCGGCTCGCACTGGACTACATGTTCCTGTGTCATGTTGCTGGTGTAGAGTTTACTCAGAGTAGCCAGAGGCCCAGCGCTTGCATACGTGCTGGTTGAGAGAAAGGACTGGAAAAAGATATGTACGTCGGAACAAACAGTGATGTCAGTTTAGATGTTATCAGTGCTAAGAGGTTATGTAAAGCTGTTGAGCTTGAAGGGCCTTTCAACAGGTTTAGCACAGGAACGTCTTGTTCTTGACTTTGTTTTGTTCTGGTTTTCTGCATTCTTGAGGTCTGTACATTTAGGCCCAACAGTCTTACAGAGATTTGAGAGTCTAAGGGCCAGAATTGGGTTAAAAAGTTCAAAGTAAGATCAGCACATAATGTGGTTAAAAAAAGGATGTGTGTGCAGAATAACGATGTAACACGTTTTCTTCTGAACCAGATTTCAGAGAAGTACGATCTTGCTCTGGATAAGATTGGAAAAGTCTACAAGAAGTGCAAGAAAGGGTGAGTGAATCCCAAAACTACACAAAAAAATCCATAAAATAACAATGAATTTGTCTGATGGACAGAAAAATATTAGTTCAACATTTTATCACATTACAACAACAAACTTACACGTAATTTATTGGGATTTTATCTGACAGTTCAGTCTTTCTGCTCGATGGATGGTTTGCAATACATGAGACCATGAAAGGAAAGTTAGTGCATGAATGTGAAGTGGAAACTAATTATTTTCAACATTTTAACAAACAAAATTCTGAAAAGACAGTCGAAGTGACTCTACCACTTTTGCGCAGCTGCAGACTCAAATTTTCCTGATTTCTTTACATAAAAAGTCATCATTTATGGAAATTCGCGTATTTTTATTTATTTATTATGCATCATATTACAAGATACATAACAGTACATTAGAGAAATAGCAAAAAAATTAATTGTGTAGGTTTATGAAATTTGCGTTCTAATCTTGTAACAAATTCCTTCATGTATTTTAGTCACTTTTTTAAATTGAAGGATGATTTTTTTTTGCTGGTAAATTTAAATAAAATAATCATATATGTAATTGCTCATGATGAATATCCAGTGTTACAAATTCAGTTTATAAAAATAAGTCTGACTTATTATTTCTTCCATAATCCTATTTCACATCAGGTTAAAACCGTGGCTTCCCGATTGATCCATCACATAAAATCCCGATAAAATACATAAAATTATTAAAGTTTAAATGGATAATAATACTTTTTGCATTAAAAATGTCACAATTAATTACCTAGCTACATATTTCCACAAATTGGACGTGATTAACATATTTTGTTGCCTATTTTCTTGCTAGTATTCTGGTCCACATGGACGACAACATCATCAAGCACTACTCCAATGAAGACACCTTCCAGATCACCTTGGAGGAGCAGGGCGGCGCGTACAAGCTAACTCTCACAGAAATCTGATTCACACAGAGGTGGAAGATCATTGTAGCTGTCAGGTTTACACTCCTGGCCTTGCAGGGATTATGGACTTGATATAAAACTGATGTAAAAAACAAAAATTAAAAGCCCTCAAATTGGTACATTGGAGCCGGATCCTTTAAAAGAGAACAATGATGGTTAAACATGTCATTTACCGCAAAGCTTTTTCTGTGCATAAAAAAACAGCAATTACTAATATATGTGCATTTGTGTTTTATGAGATGGAGCCTATATGTTCGTGCCTAGCTTTATGTAAACTGTTCATGGTTGCAGAACAGTTTGGTAGCTGCTATACCTCAAGCTATACAAGCAGCAGAGTTTTTTTATTCAGAGGTTTTGAATGTAATTACATTAAAAAAATTTCATTCCCTTTTTTCTCTCCGTAAAGTCATAGCACTGATGACTAGAGCCTGCAAAGTTGGAAAATTCTCACTCAGAAATTTGTATTACTTACTAAACAGTATGGCAGTATTTCGAATGTCATCAATTCGTAGAATACTGTAAATATTTGTTTGTTTTAGAGTAGTAGTCCGATTTTTTTTTTCTTTAAATTAGTTTAAATGAGAGGTTTTGTTGAGTATTACATAGTTTGTGTTGATAAAAATGCTGAATGTCTGAAGATCAGTTCATATCTAGTATCTTTCCAGCAGTCTCCTCTGACTGTCCTGGCAGTGCAATAATAATCAGGCTCAGGCAAATTCAGAAAATTATCCTCTATTGCCATAAGATACATACTGATCTTTGTTTTTATGGAAATACTGTACATAATATTTCGAAAAAGGATATGGATAATCACTTTTTTATATCTTCGTACTTATTGTGTATATATTTATTAAGAATATGGATGTGGGTTCTTCATATATAACCAGTTTTCTATCATTTCTATAATTATTGATGAGCATTTTCTATTACTCCTCCATTGTGACTACTTCAGTATGACCACTGCAATGCGACATGTCGAGGTTGTCAAAATGGCCAATAAAAGCTCAACACCATTAAACTGTCTGATTCTTTCTCTGCAGAAATTATCCGATAAAACATTTAAACTTTTACTTTGAGGTCCGTGCTAAAGAGTACGATTTCTAAATATAAGCCACAGACTGTCTTTCTAATAAATATTCAATTCAATCTTTTATTTTTTTCAAAAACAAAGCACTTTTATTTTTTATATATTCATATTTTAAATGTTTTTATTAAGAGCAAAGCAGAAATTAGGTTAAATTCCTGGTGCATATGCACAAACTTGGAAATAAAGTTGATTTTCAAAGCCAAAATATGCATCACTTACAGTTTCATGATTATAAAATGATCCATATTATAAAATCATACAAACTTCATTGGAAGGAGCCACAGGTTTTACATCAACCCACTTTTCTCACTTCCGATACCGATATCTGAAGTTTTTGATACAGTAAAACGTTGCTGAATTGACTGAAAAAAGTTCTTTAAAAAAAAAACAAAACACTGAAATAAATACTGAATTACATTTGGGAAAATTTTCTTTTGCTTGATTTTATTTATTTTTTTTGTTACTTACATAAATTATTGTCATTCTGGTCCTTAAAAGGTACCAAAATTTTCACTTAATTCTAAATTTTGGTCCATTTGATGATGCAATTTTTAAATATTAAATGGTTGATCATTTGTTCAGTCACTCAGTACTTTACATCCAATAGTTTTTTACTCTTGGATGGCTACTTTTTACTTTTACTTGAGTAAAAGTACATTGAAGTAGTAATACTCTTACTTGAGTATAATTTTTAAGTATTCTGCATATTAATCAAAGGTAGGTTTCAGTTGCAATAAACATTTTTATGTGATTTGAATGTTATACATTGTGTTATCGCCATACAGCCATAATCCTAAACAATCCCTGTTTATTGATCACGAGAGAATCTCTTTCAGTTACAATTGAACTAATTCTCCAGCATCAGTGCCATGCAGCCATGCTTCAGTGTGGCATCTGCTTTATTTTATTGTCTTATTTCCTTTTTATCCGAGTATTTTTGATTCCTCAGATGTTTTTGTGGCTCTCAAACACATCACAGTCAACCTTTCACCTACAAGACCTGCTGTTATCTTTTAACTCAAAATAACCTTGTAGAACCACAGGTTGGGCCAAAACAAACTCTTTTTTCATCCAAGTGACGTCCAGAGGTTTTACATGTCTGCAGACGCACATGAAGGCTTGAACACGTCTAAACTGAGCGTAAAATTCAAAAATTACCACTGGAAGGTCAATTAGCTTCGCATAACAAATGCACTGATAAAAAGGTTTCTCTGTGGCATCTGAATGGTCACAAATAAAATCTTTTCTTTTTAACTTGTATGAGTTGCTTTACACATTAAAGATACTTTAAAAACTTGAAACTATTTAACATGATAAAATCTTACTGTTTTAAATGTCAAAAGTGTTTTGAAAGTGTTTTATCTTTAAACAAAATGACAAAGACAAAAATACGTCAATTCTGGCATCAAGGTCATATTTTATCCAGTTCCTGAACAAAAACATGTAATTAAAGTAGTTATGCAATAAAGCTAATATGCAATATTTTTTATTGAAAATTATCAATGTTTTGCTTTGTCTGTTATGAGAAAGTCCAGTCCACTTCCAGGTTGAATTGGCTGTGATGTAACTATTAGCTTAATTCACAGAGAAAGACTGAGTTTTATCTATTCACCAAAGTTTTTCAAACAGCTAGCAAGTTGGTTCTGAATCCAGAGGTCAGCCATGTGGATATCCAAACGTCCAACAACCTTTGAACCTCAGAGTCACCTCCCCACACAGACAGCCGCTGAGTGGGCCCAGCCTGAAAGTCTGGACCGGACCCAACTGGAGAGATGCCTTCCTGTTCCAGGTTTTTAGGGACCAGGATGTGCCAGACCAATTCCTCTGAATCCCTCTGTGTTTATTTTGCAATCGTTCTTTAAAGATAAGTCAAGCATTTACAGAATCTAAATTATGTGCCGAGTTCACTTTCAAGGTGGAAAAACAATTTGATGAAGTTAAAGCTTTGATCAGTTAAAGATAATCAAACCGATCAAGTTCAGTTACATGAAATAGTGCGTTTTCGTGTTTGTTTGTACTATTTTTTTTAACTTAATCATTAAATATTTTAATTTTTAATAGGTTTGATATTGATTCTTTTTAGTGATTAGGTAAATTGCAGTTATTCAATTTACATTTGAAGTGATTATAAGAAAAAAAATATGATTTAAGGCGATTAAAATAATTTTTATATAACTTCTGGAAAGTGCCCCAAAGATTTTTATCTCTTTTATGAATGCATGTTTACAGATATTTTACTTTAATTAGTTACAGGCCCACATCAGGTGAGCTGCAGTAAGATTTTGGGATTTTTATGATTATATGCAACAATCAAGTATTGATTACGACATTTTAATAATTTTGGGGGGAACAACAAGGAATTATTGACCAATGGATGTATTTACCTACCGCCATTAGTTCTTCATGTGAAGACCTACCTATTAAAGTTCTGTCATTTACATTAGTGAAATATTTTTTGTTTTGTGAATAGAGCATCAGAACAGTTTCCTTCCTGGTAAATCCAGCCCTGATTGGACTGATATATATTGACCCACCATTAACGAGGTTTATTAGTTAACTACATGTTGACCATCCAATTCCAATTCCATTTCCATTTCTCCACAGATTTAGGTGACCAGACAGATTGACAAGACGCGATCTGACCGCATCCTGGGAAGCTCATGCAGGCCGCGCTCAAAACCTGCCTCCTGCGTCTCCTGTTGACAAGACAACAGACTCACAGTCCACACTCTCATGGCAACAGATTGGTTTCACTGTCCGACCAATCAGAAGCTGCATACTTGAAGAGAAATCCCTGTTGTCTCTCCATTTGGGTGTGTAGGAGGAGAGGGGGTGGAATCACATGTGGCGTGGTGCACAAAGCATCCTTCAGCAAAGTGCTGGACTTATGAGAAGGCTTGCACATGATGTGAAATTATAAAATTATGAATTAAAATAGCTTTTCAGTGGAAAAATAGCTCAAGCACGCTGCTTTATATGCAGAACATCATGTTGGTTGCTGTAAAGCTTGACTAATACTGATGTTAAACCATTAAGAGGTTTATTTTTCCAGAAATGCTGTTGATTGGCACTAACAGAAACATTTAATACACATTTCCCCTCCTAAATCATAACTGAATTTCTTTTTGTAATTGTAAGAAAACAAGGCAAGATTATTATTTTAATACTTAAGCAATAGAAGAACTATACAGTTTGTAAATGCAGTAACATGAGTTCAAGTGTAACATTTAAGTTTTCAACCGTAATGAAACTGGTTGTATTTGGAGGAAATAGGGGGAAGCTTGGAAACCTGATAATGTCATTATTCCTGTAAAGTGCAGTGGTGGCAGCATCATGTTGGCTTGGTGTTTTGCTTCAGGAAGGACCGGTGCACTTCACAAAATAAATTGCATCATAAGGAAATAATTAAGCAAGATAAGAAATAAGACAAACAAGAAATTAAAGCTGGAGCTCTAATGCACAAAAACCCTAAATATACCACCAACTTAGTAACCTGTGCACAAAGCCTTGGACACAGTACAGTAGAAGGTTTTGGAGCAGAGCTATGAAGTGTGCACACAAGCAGGACTACTTGTCCAAAGTCATTCTGCTTCAAGGCAATTTAGTTTGTAAACTAGTCTAAAGAAGAAAAACTAAAAATTATGTTTCTCATTATTCTGACATTCAGAAAACTGAAATAAATGAGGTATATAATGTGAGAGAGAGAATAAAGGATTCTTATACAGTGTATGTAAATATCTGGTTCAACTGCATTTGGACAAATATTCAAGGCTCTTTCTGTACAAACAAAAACGTATCTGGATGTCACCATATGTTGCCCCAAAAACTGTATAAATCATTAAGAATCAATGGTGGCTTGGGAGATTAAGTTATTAAAGCCGTGTAAACATCCTGCATCCTGTCACGCAACTGTGCACTGATAACCAGCTGGACGCCTTCAGTCTCTGTTAGCATGCTGGACGCAGCATCATTTCCAAATACGGTTTTAGTTTTACTCTTGGAAAACAAGGCAGTTTTCAGTAATTTCTTCATATTTCAATAATAAATTCATAGACAGCAGTGTAGCTTTAAAAATCTGTTAAAGCTCATGCTAGTTAAGCACACTTATTATTAGATCAGGCTTAAGTTAACCGACTCTTTTGTGTTTTCTTTTCATTAGTCATTTTACTGAACTGTTGCCAGTTAAGCTGTCACATCGTCTTGAATTTCAAACATTTTTCATAATTTTTTTAAACTGATGTTTAGCAAAAATTATACAACAAACAAGGTCAATGAGTCTTAAAAGCAAGAATTTGATGCACAAGTCTGAAGTTCTTGTGAGTTTTCTCTGATTCAATCAATTAATTATACATAAAGTCTCATATACATTCACACGTCCCTGATAGTTTTGTTTTTTAAAGTGGGGTGTCTCTAATGGCGCTATGGGCGGCCTCAGAAAGTTTAAGGGAAGATGAGAAAAAAAATGCAAAAATAAAAAATTCAATAAATTTTTATCATTATCATTTCATCAACTTACTGAAATTTTTTCTGCTCATTTTTCTAATTGGCTGATTAGCAAATTTATCAAGCTGCTTTGCTCCTCAAGCTAGTGTAGGAAGCGCAATTTGACAAGTTTCTGACCAGAAAAATGGTTAAAAAAAAAACTCTCCCATAAAAACAAAACATTTATTGAAATATTGTGAGTTTGGAAACGGTTTCCCATTCCAGAAGCTAAAGCTATCCATGGCATGAAAAAGTTTGGGAACCTTTGGTGTAGCACGGCGGTGGGAGGTTCAGGCTGTTGGGACGTTTCTTGTCAGTGGGACTATTACACAACTACAGAGAAGAAGAATAAAAATGTATTAAAGGTGCATTTTAGGTGGATTTGTAAGTGCATAAAAGATAGATTTGTGAAAGGCAAATCAACCAATTGAAATGATTCAGTGACAGAGTGGACAAATATCCAGACAGAAAGAAGCCAGGAGGTTGTTGATGTGCAGTCATGGTGCAACTTGGTGAAAAAGATTGAACCAAATACTAATCTGGGTGTAAGTTCTCTGTATAGAGCATGTTAATTAAAAAAAAAACTGAAATAAATCCAAACTTGTTCACTTTCCAACATCCATAAAGTTTCATGTTGGGTAATAATTAAATCCTGGAAGCAGAATAGTTCAGATGTACCATTAAAAAGCTAAAATTATTACAAATCTGACCATGATAAGTGGGTGGAAACTTCTGACCAGAGCTGTAACCCAAATCAAAAGAAGTATGTATGCACGCTGTTCTTTCCATGACCTTTGACCTTAATTGTAACAGAGACTGCTTTCTCAGTCAGCTTACATACTTTCAACACTTTATGTTAATATCTGTGAAAAACAACATTGAGGTTAGGCAGTAAGAACAAAATAAAAATAACAATATGATGGACAATAATGACTGTGCAGAATTGGCCATGATGACTCTTCATTCTAAAATTGTAAACCCATTAAATTTTATCTTAAAATGTGTCTGATAATCTGGGAGAAAGGTATCAGATAAAGTCCATGTATTGATCCTGTTGGAACAAGTGAAATGTGATGCTGAACATTTGTGCCTTTACGGTTACTGTTTGTCTGTCTGGACTCTGATATATTTAACCACTCACGTCCCACTGAGCCTTTTCTAGGTCCTGGAGTTCCTGAACTGGGGGTGTGGACCAGATGGGGGAGGTTTCCACACAGAGGCCCACATTAGGGCCGGTGTAACCTTTCCTCCAGATTCCCCGGCTCGTCTAAATGGCCTGCCCCACTTATATGACAAACAGACTGCTGTACTCAGTCCCAACTTCTTGTCATTCCTCTGAGCTAACTGGTTTTCCCCGTAGCTCCTCCCTCAACTGCTCACCAACAGCTGGCACTGAAACCGTCCTCAATGCTAACTGAGGTCATGCTTATGTGAGTCATACCTGGGCATGGCCTTCCTTCGCATCCGGGCGCTGCCAGAGCTGGGAAAACACACCTACTGAACTAGCAAGCTGCTAATAAACCAACAGGTCAACAACAACAGCACAGGTCTGCGCTCTTAAAGGCTTATTGAGCTCTTTGTTACATATGACTATACAAATGTTATTTTCTATAGTTACACATGAAGAGTTCATTTTGGATGTATAATGATTCATTTTCCACCAGTTTGGCGTTTTAAGGAACATATGACCAGAGACAGGTTTACAGGTTTTGGCTCCTGACCTGGAGCCAGTTTTGGTGCCCTACCCACTGCAGAAAAATGACTCTACTGATACAAATTGCTAAATTTGTATCAGTACATACATTAATAGTATGTCATACATTAATAGGTAGTCCTCAATAAAAAGGTACAAGGCAGGTTTAATATGCTCGCTGAGCATCCTAAAAAAATTACAATATCTTCATAATTTTCAAATACGTTAGTATTGTTCATGTTTGGACAAATTTGGGTCGCTATTGATATCCGATGCTGTTATGCCTGATAACCGATATTTACCAATATTGTAAATATTATATTTTAAATATTTATCTGCCATTTCTTTGTTGGACTAATACATGCATGTTTAAACAAAATTACCAATATTGGCCAAAACCGACTTTAGTATTAATATATCACTCATACATCGTAATATTGTGGGATTTTGTCTCTATTTCATCTGATATGGGCCAATGAGTTTATATAGCATACATTCCAAGCATGTTCATTAAAAAAAGTCTTTGGGGCCCCAAAAATGAGGGAAATTGGGGACCTGGGCTATTGTTGAAGTCTGGCATAACACATGATACGCTATGTTCATCCACATGCAGTTATTGGTGCTTATGTAGGTCGGCCATGTGATTTATGTTTCGAACCATAAACGCTCCAAGGACAAAAACTTTATAACCCAGAATAGGGCCCACAATAAAAAAGATCTGGCATTAATCCACAAAAACCTAGAAATCCATGGAAATAAAAAAGCTTTAATATTTTGGTATTATTTCACATACTTAAAAACAAGTAAATTACAGATGAAATAATGAAATATAAAATGTGATCATGCAAAATGCCATAAAGTATCATGGGTACTTTATCAATACCCATGATAAAGTGTGACATTGAACACTGCTATACTTACACTATAAGAACAAGACAGAGGATTTACACTAAAGAAATTATTAAAAGAAAGAAAAATTATGACAAGAAATTATTAAAATTATGACAAGAACGAGAAACAAAACATACATTTATGTTTTCTGCAATATCATGCAGAAAACATAATAGATGTGCGTCTGCTCTCTCTTCTCAAACCCTCAACATATTTATCCAATTTTTATTCTATTAGAAATTAAAAACAATGTAAAATATTAAGACTTGTACAGTTTGCAACGTACATGCTTCAACAGTATCTCATGTGTGGTGGTGCCATTCACTGCAAACCAGCTGATTTCCCGCTTTTCGCTGTTACGGAGCTGCACAAACGTCAAAACGTGACAGGAACCCGCGCTTTTCTTGCTGTCAGTGTTGCGTTTAAGGACAATTTGAAAGCTCAAAAATCTCTTTCATAACACTTTCCATAGATCTTTTGGTAACAAGGGAAAGTCATGTTCAAGTTATATGTGTTTTATATATATTTTTTTTTTAAACAAATCGCATGTATTCTAAAAAATTTCATATATATTTATGTACTCATTTATTTAGTCATTTAGTTATTTATGTGTCTGTTGTCAATTTTGACAAAACTGCTAAGGACATATTGGCACCAAATGGTCAAATACAGGTTTGGCTTGTTTGGGTCATTTATTTTCCTTATTCCTTATCCTTATCTTCCTTTTGAAATAAAATCATTATTTCAAAACCTATATCCTAAGTTAGTCAGGTAAAGTTTGACTGATAGCAAAAGTTGTTTTTCATCTTTACAGAGTGAAAAATCCCTAAGGGTGCAAATACTTCTTCACAGCTCTGAAAAATAGTTCAGCTAAATTAATAAACTTCGCCTGAGAATTAAATAAATTCATTTCCAGATTTATTCCAATTGTCCTCAAACGCAGCATAGACCGAGCCGACCTTTCGCCCACTTCAGCGACTGCCAGTTCACTGGGTTCACCCTGACACTGCTGACTCTATGGCCACGCCCACCAACGGCCACGCACCCTATTTCCTCCAACCGTCCAGCGAGCACGCACTGTTCACGCGCTCTCTGCTCTCCCATTGGTCAGCGCGCCGCACTCGCTGCCCGGCGATTGGCTGAGTGTTGCCACCCGTGAGTACGTGTTGTGAGTTTTGTTTTTCTGTCCCTACCCATGTTTTACACACACAGCTCAGCTGAGAGGAAAAAAAGAGAGACGATCTGAAGTCCATCCTGGACCAAGCTGAAGCTCCCTTTGTTCCACACTGGCTTCAACAAAATTAACGGGACATATTTTCTCTGTTTGCTTCAGAGGCGTCAGGAAATATTTGTGACATGGACTTACAGGAGGTGAGATCTTTTTAAAAATCTTTGTTTATTTTGTTTTCCAAACAGTCACATAATGTTCTCTTGCTTACTCCCTGCTATTAAACCATTATCAGGAGCTAATTTACACATATTGTCAAAGTTTTTAATTATATATTCTATACTGATCATAGTTAAATAAATATGTATTTATTTAAGGAACTTTTTTTCAGTCTTTAATACAAAATTTATTATTGTATAAATTTAAAAAATAAAAATTAAAAAAACAACCAGAAGGCAGTTTGATCAAAGTAGTGATTAGTGCTTTATGATAAATGATAAGACAAAGTTGTTTCATTGCCAAGACTACTTCCTGATGCGAACCGCTTTATGGGGATTTCACATGGCTGATCTGGCAACACGTCACTGTTGGGTCTATATTTGGGAAGGGGAGGCGTCCTGGCTTCAATCCAGAGGGAGTGCATGCAGGGCTAGGGTGTAGTCACCAGCAACCCCCCTCTCTCCCACAGTGGTAGCATCATCCAGTTTGGCCCGGGAAATTCAGCCACACTGAACAGATACAGCTGCTGTATTTTACAGTACAAGACTCAGTTTCCTTTAGTCTGTCATAACTGATCAACCACCTCAGCATATTAGTGGGTTAAAAACACAGCTTTGTTTCTTTGTTCCTATCAGGCTGTACATATGGATCAGTGTGGGCCGTGCCTGAAGAGAAGGAGGCACGACAGCGAGCAATCTGTCTCCAGTGGAACCAGCAGCTGCTCTTCTGCTTTGGAGTACACTGATCTGGAGGCGGCTGAAGCTCTGGTGTGTATGAGCTCCTGGGGTCAACCTGTGTTCCTTGGTGGCTGCGGCAGCAGCAAGCTGAACACCTGCAAGCCCCGGCCCCTCACTCCGGCTTCTGATTCCTGCGACTCCCTCCTGCCGCTGGAGCTCCAGGAGTCCCCAAGGGACTTTGTGTCCCTCTCCTCTCTGGTAAGAGCTTGTTAAACAGTGAGATGCAAACGCATAAAATCAGTTTATAGTTCAGCTGCATCAGTTATGCACCTGGATATTTTATGTGATACGTACAGTGTTGCAAAAAAGTACAAAATTCCTTGATTTTTTGTTCTTGTCATGCCTAAACAACTTGGAAAAAGTACAAGAAACAGTTTACAAAGACATTTTGTTTATGAAGTTCAAGAAAACATAAATAAAATAGGGATAGTCAATATGGACTTAAAGTTTTACTGCAATATTTTGTGGCATTATTTTGATCATGATAAAAGTGACAGAACTATTTCTAACTTCTTTTTGAGATAATTGTATGGCAATCAAAGACCCATACAATTGTTAAAAAACAATTGTATGTTGAATACAATACTAGTGTTGACCAATAATGCTGTTGAAAGACATTCCCATTTGTAATACTCTTCTTTAGGACAAAAAAGTGTGAGTTGTACTTTTCCAATGTATTGGTATTGATTGACACTCACATTTAACAAACAGTAGAGAAACTGACAATAGTTTAGGGGTTTTTTTTAAACATCTTTAATTGGAATTTATTACAAAAACCATAAATCAAAATTCTTCTCATGCTAAAACTGTCACAATAAATGATAAACAATACAATAAATGCCCTGTCCTATTTTCAAGCCATCCAGGGAAAATTCTCATGAAGTAAAAACTCTAGAAACACTGACATTGGACCTGCCTGACAACAGTAAATTGGCTGCAAAATCTCAGTTCTTTCCACATTTTGGGACTCCAGTTAATGATGGTGATGGAAAAAAACACTGCAGTGGTGAACCCTCCCAGGAGTAGTCGGCCTACCAAAATTACGACTCATTCAGGGTAGTGCTCATGATTTAATAACAAAATTAAACCCATGGGAGAGTTTTAAGAACACAAAGGCTCTCTTACGTTTTGCAGAAAACTTCTTTTTCTGGAAAATATTCTGTGCAATGCCAGGTGGAAGGTGAAAACTAGATCTGTTGTTTAGAAAATCATGCATACTCTGGATGCACCACATGGTATAGGTAGTATGATGTCTTGGGTTTTTTTGTTGCTTCATGACTGTAAAACTATAAATTCTCGTCCAAACTAGGGCTAAGCACCAAGAAAATGACCCAGCAAGACTAAGTCTGAGTGGTTAAAAAGAATAAAAATCAAAATAGTCTCCTTTAATTGGTGTAGCATTAGCATAAATAGAGTCTTCAAACTCTAAACACCTTTAGTTTGGCTATCTTTGTCTGATAGTCCAGTGAGACCAATTGTATTATGTTTCTGTAAAGTGTTTTTATAGCATTAATCCTTCCTCATTTCTTTCCAGTGTATGACACCTCCCCACAGCCCCAGCTTTGTTGAGACCTCTTCAAGCGGCACGGTGCAGTCTTCCCCGACACCCACCGTGTCCACGGCATTCTCTGGACCTGAGCTCCATCAACCCAACCTGGCCCACACTCCTGAAAGGACCTTGTCCCTGCCTGCCTCGCCGCACCCCTGCAGAGCCATGGCGACCAGCGTCATCAGGCACACTGCGGACAGAGACCTGTGCCAGCAGCGCCACATTCCAGTCACCTCCATTTCACAGAAAACTGCGAGCACAGTGACTGCAACAGGAACAATTGTGTGCATGCAGCAGCAGGAGGACTGCATCACAAACACACCTCAGTCTCCTCCTGCAACACAGCACCCTGTCAGTCCCTCTAAACCTTCCTTGGACATTGTCTCCACCTCCACAGTCAACACCCAACCACCAAAACCAACCACAGGCCCCCCACCCACTCTCTCTCCGACTTCAGTGACCAGTCAACAAATCATCTGCCAGATGTTCCCCATCTGCAGCCAATCGGGAATAATCTCAGCGTTCATCCCCAGTCCAGGTCAGACCTCCAGTACTGGAATTCGGACTGCCACAACACCCATCCTCCCCCACCCTGCGTCGGCCAACAGCCCCTCCCTCCAGCAACCCCTTATTGTGGGCTCAGCAGTGCCACAGGCCACGGTAATGTTGGTCCTCCCTCATTCCTCGGTCCCCCAGGCCCCTCAGGGCCAACAGACTGTCATGACCCTGGGCAACACCAAACTGCTACCTCTCGCCCCGGCCCCCATGTACATGCCGGCTGGGCCCTGCAGCAACGCGGCAGCCACAAAAATAGACTTTTCTCGCAGGAGAAACTATATCTGCAGCTTTACAGGTTGCAGAAAAACTTACTTCAAGAGCTCACACCTCAAGGCTCATTTACGGACGCACACAGGTGAGGCTCTTTCTTGATTGGTGGCTGGCACAAGCTGCGTTTCCATTACAAATGTGTGCAAAACTTTGTTGCTATTTCAGCGAAGTTGAAAAAACACTATTTCTCAATTTTGGTTTTTCCATTAAATAAGAGATGCAATTGATAAAACACTTGAATACGTTTATTCCCCCAGAAGTTGTTTAAAAATATACCAGGCCATCATCCTCCTTCCACTTCCTGTTGTCTTCTTCATCTTTTCTGCCAGTAGTAACATCTGGTTACTGATCATGAGATCAATAATCAGATGTGGAAAAAAAGTGTCTCCTTTTGTTTTCGATACAGCCAAAACACAGCCAATCACCCTAACTCTAATGCTAAAACTTATTTTTATTTCAAAACATGATTTATATTTATTTTTTTAATTGCCTTGTTTCCATTAAGCAAGTTTATTTTTATAATTCCAATTTGCAGAACTTCATTGTTCATGGAAACATAGCTTGTGCATCCAGGGTGTGTCTTAGAGAACCAAGATTGAGATCACTACTCTATATTAGAATCAACGTGCTGATTTTTGATGACAACATTGTGACTCATTTGTTTCTCCTGTCTGTCCTTCTGTTTCCCTCCTGAAGGTGAGAAACCATTCAGCTGCAGCTGGGACGGGTGTGATAAGAGGTTCGCCCGTTCCGATGAGCTGTCCCGACATCGGCGCACGCACACTGGCGAGAAGAAATTTGTCTGTCCGGTGTGCGATCGCCGATTCATGCGCAGCGACCACCTGACCAAACATGCTCGCCGTCACATGACCACAAAGAAGATCCCCTCCTGGCAGGCGGATGTCCGCAATCTGAGCAAAATGGCTGCAGACAAAACTCCTCCCTCTAAAGCTGCCGTTGGCACGCTGAGCATGCTAGTACCTGCCAGCTCCAAATAGACACTGAACAAATGCCATCTTTCTCAGTCTGTGCATTTGGTATGTGGATGCTCTCATTGGAAACAAGTAATGAAAACCAAGTAATATTTTGATTTTAAAGTATTAAATTGAATCATGAGCCATTCTGCCTTTTTGAGGTCAAAAACAGCCGAGTTGACAAATTAGTTTGATATACTCTCATGTCTAAGATTTAAAAAAAAAAATCTCTTGACCCATTTTTATATCCTAGTCCAGAAGGTACTGTTTGGTTTCCTCCTGTGTTTCTAGTCTTTCTATTCAGTTGAAGTATTTTGTTATCAGATTACCAAAATTAGGCCTAATTAGGCATAGCTCTGACCACTAGGTGGCAGAAAAGTGCTTCTAGGTATGTGTGAAATATGCATCAACTGGCATTAGTGGGATAGGAAGTGGTTTGAGGCCAAATCGCAAAAGTAATGTACATGGAGTTAAGTTTTTTTTTGTTGTTTTTGTGCTCAAATTTGTTACAAGTTAGCATTATTTCTCTCCAGATATTTGGTTCCACATCTCACCAAAATTGCTAATCCAAAGAAACAGGATTACATGCTGATACATGTGTAAAACATCTACTTCAATAGGCTGACCCTTACCATATACGGCCAGTGATGTCACAAGATGAGGCACATACTCTGAAACACTCAACCCTTACCATATATGGGCAGTGATGTCAGGGTGAATCGTGGCAGAATATGGGAAAAATGTTTTTTTCAGATAGTTTTTGACAACAAAATCGGGAAAAATGGCTTTATTTCAATTGAATATTTTGTATTTTAAAACACTTTTTAAAATTATTGCTGGTTTCTGATAAGAAAATCAATTTACCTAAAAAAAAAATATGCATGGACCTTTCTCACTCCTGAGATACCAGAGGGTCAAAGTGAGCAGCAAACATGGCTGCTTGTGTTTTACCTATAAAAGACTGAACATGCACTGGACTCTTCCTTCTCTACTGCTCATTTTGTACATGGATTTTCTCTAAAAGATATTTAGTTTACTTTTTTATTATTGATAATTTGTATGCATCCTTGCCAAAGCTTTTGTATTGACTCAGTTGCTGATGTTTCATTTTGTCCACCTCTCCTACAAGACATTATCTTTGTCATGATACTGATGTCAGTGTGAATGTATTGAGTATAAAATGCATTTTTTGTCTTGAGGGGTAAAAAGTGACAAAAATGTGTACATTTGAAAGCTAATCACGAGTACTTTGATTCTACGTCAAATATATCTGCCCACCTAACTTTTCATATTATTTAATATCATGTTTGTAATTAAAAAAAAACACTTAAATGAGCTGTGTTTTTGTGTTATTTCTGAGTGGAAACGAGGCGTAGTCAGCAGTGTTTTCCAGCCGAATGATTCAGAAACAGACTGAGTGGTGTCAGCCCACATCCTCCATGTGTCACACTACCTCCTTCTTTACCACGGCCTTCTTTGGTCAGCTGAGCCTCACTCATGTTCTTCCAAATGAGCTTACTACCCCGTGGGTAGCTTCCTGTTGGCCTAAACTGATTTCTGTGCGAGTGTGTTATAAAAGCTCTGCAAGCACTTCTGTCGGGAACATTGTGTTCTCCTGATTATCTCCGGGCCAGAACAGTTGAGTCAGAAGAGACTGACGAGAAGTTTGCGTTTTATAAACCAATTTTTTGGGGCTTTTTGGTTCAGTCTGGAGGAAAGAAGGAGATGAAGCTGCTATTTGAGTTTAAAAGACTCAAGCTTTATTAAATTGAGACATTTTTTCACATTTTAGCCACACAAACTGGTTAAATTTAAACACTTATCCTTTCATGAGACTTTATAATTAAACGCGTGATGGAAAAAGTATTAAGTACTGACAGACTTTTTTCACAGTTTTTATAAAGGCTATTATAAGCAACATATAATCATACAATGTGTGACTTTAACACCGTAACACCAGTTTGTGTGAACCTTTAGGCATCCAGCATTGGTTCTGACCAAAAAAGGTAATTTTAAGTGGTGCTTAATATAAAAAAAGAAATAAATAAATAAGGAACACAGACAACTCTATTTATTTTAAAAGGCAGATGTAAGAGTTGGGGGGGGGAAGGTAATTTAAACTAAATACACAAGCTGATTTAAATTTGATTCCGTTTGATTAAACACAGCTAAAATTATGCAAAAAATAAAGTTAAAAACACACCAAACAAACGTCCCCAGGGTCCCAATGGGGATAAGATAAAACAGAACTAGGATAGCTCCAGATAAACGGCAGGTCTTCCTTTGTTTTCTTGTTTCTAACGCAGATTTATCAGCAGTCGAACCACAACCACTAACGGCATCTTCGTCCAATCACACCCTGGGAAATATGGACTGCTGGGGGCGCGACCAATCAGCGCTCTTCCCGGCAACCCCCGCCCACCTGCCTCACTGACCGACTTACTGACTTACTGACAGAATGCCACAAAAAGTGTGATCCACAGCGACACCTGCTGCTCTGAGGTCATCACTGTAGCTACAACCGAGAAAATGCCAGAGTAGACGTGATTGATGAAAATTAATTTAATAAATAAAAAACCAACCATTACAGTATTTATAGTATTGGTATTTACTGTTATTAATTTGATTAAACGACAGAAAAAAAAAACCCACTTCCCCCCTCAGTGGCCCTTAAACTTTTTCGTAATTAATGGTCACATTTATTTATTTATTTTTATAATTATTAAACTTTTGATTAACTGTTTATTTGAGCTGAATAAACGGACTTAAAGAACTGGTTAGTGTCGTTTTCAAGACCTTCTTCCACTCAAACTGCCTCGTACAATATGGCGGCGACGTTGACGTACGATCCGGACGTTCTTTGCCCTCCCTGCGCCTCCGTGTTACCATGGTGACACCAACAACACTAACGCCCGTTTTCTAAGGACTTCTGTTTGGCCTGAAACGACAGCAACTCGCTCTCATAGATTGCGTGAGTTGATGTGTTTAAACTGAGGTAATTTTTTTCAGAACATTTAAAGTTTATTCCAAATATTCAAAATGGACATCAGCGATAAACTCAAAGAGCTGAACTTGTCGACGGAGGAGATGGGCAGATTTACCAAAGCCTTTAAAGACTGTAAATTTAGAGAGATGTTCTGCGAATACGTCCAAGAACTATCTGAACCCGAAAACAGGAAAAAGTACGAAGAGGAAATCCGACAGTTGGAGCAGGAGAGAGGAAACAATGTGGATTTCATCCAGCCGACACCGTTCAGGGTGATCAGAACGAGCGGAGCTGGAAAACAGAAATGCTTCATCAACATATGTGCCAATGATAAAATCCAGAAACCTGAAGTAAAGACTGGAGTGTCAGATGATGGCCGCAGGGGGCAGTATTGGACTCTGCCTTACAGTCTTTATCCTGGGAGGACAGAGAAGGACCCAAAAGGCAACACATTCATGATCTATGATGTTATTTTCCACCCTGACACGCTGCACATGGCCTCTAAAAACAAGCCATTCATGGATATGGTGAATGACACAGCGATTGATGGAGTTCAAAAAGCATATAAAGTGAAGCTTGACAAAAACAACGTGAGAGAAATGAAGACGAAATACAAAGGTATCCTTCAGACATGTATCATCCGAAGACCCATACCTGGATTCAATGCCGAGAATCTCAACTCTCCCTTGCCGTTGTTAGAGGTTCCTGAGCCACAGATGAAGTCTGAAGAGTCACTTACATTAACAAACAGCAGAGATGTTCAGCAACAAATCCAATCGCAGAACAACCAGGAGCCAGAAAAGCCAAAATACACAGTAAAATATCGATCTAAGGTTGATTTACAGGACTTCAGATGTTCCAGAGACTCCGTCCAGAGCCCCAGGCCTAAGGAAATTGTGATTACTATTGACCTGCCTCGTCTGAAGTCAGTTAGAGACACAAACCTGGAAGTCATGGAGAAAACTCTGCTGCTAGAGTCCAAACAACCTGCCTACAGGCTACAGCTGCCTTTAGCCTACCCTGTGGATGAAGACCAAGGAGAGGCCAAGTTCAACAAATACACCGGACAGCTCACCATCACCCTGCCGGTCCGTCCACCTGATGAATCTCTTCATCAATTTGTTGGACCTTGTCCTTTGGTGAGCGATCTTCAAGGAGAAAATGAGGTCGAAGAAGAGCAAGGCAAGAAAGGGATTTGTGAGAAGACCAAGCAAGTGGTTCAAAGAGATGAACAGGACGAAAGAAATCAAGTCGAAAATGGTGGTGAAGAACAGAAGAGTGGAGCAGAGGAGGAAAAGTGTCAAGAAATAAAAAGAAAGCATGAAAAAGAGGAAGAAAAGCCAGAAACAGAGCTCCCAAACTGGGATTTGGACAAACAGCAACAGAGATTACTAGTAAGCAAGGAAGAGAATGATGAGGAAGGTGGACTAAAGACGATGAATGAAAACCAGAACCAAGATTCTGAGGAAGGATCATCTGTGGATAAATATCACTATCAGAAAGGAGACGACCCAGAAGTTCATTCACAGGAAATTTTAGCTGCCTTTCCTGAAATGAAATACCAGGATGCTTTAATGTCTGATGAACAAATCATCGAAAAAGAAGCTAAACTGAGCTCAAATCTAGAGTCTACATCTAAAACAACAACTTCAAAACTCCAGGAGGCAAAAGATGCACAGGAAAATATGCAGGTAGGAACCATTTTTGGTCAACAATTCTCACAGTTGTGCCACACAACCTAAACTTCAAAAGTTGTGTGTGAAGTTTAAGTTGGAAAAAGTAAGTTAAACTGAAGTTGGAAAACTAGAAGAAGTGTCACCAATTCTGTCTTTAAAAACCAATATGGCCACCTTGCATAGAAAAACAACTGCAACAAAAACAGTACATCCATGTCAGGCAGCTATTATTATCTCATCGCTTTTACAAAATCCAGAAAAATACATTGTCATTAACTCTTGGAGATTGTTTGCAAGAGTGCAATGATTTCCTTTATTAAGGGGGAAAAGCTGTCCACTACAACCTGGCGCTATTTGAATAAAATTGAAATACTTTGGGGCAATTAATTTGCAAGAGAGTCTATAAAGTTTACACACCCTCAAGAACTCAACAAAAAATATATTTACCAAATTATATCAGGACTCCAATTATGTAAAGTCAAGTAGGAGCAACAAAAAGTAACGTAAACTTTGTTTCTCCTCTTCTGTTTTATGCATCAGACTCAAGAAGAGGCTTCTCTCCAGCAACTTCCACCCATTGAGGAACCCCAGATTTCTCCTGAAGAGGCTTTCTCCCCAACTGAGACCACTCACAACCAGAGCAGAGTCATCATTTCAGGGGAGAAAATGGAGTCCCACCAGGTGTTTGCCTCAGACGCAGCAGAGGAAGGAAGAGAAACAGATGAAGATGACCTGCCAGCACATCAAGTTCTCCAAACATTGGAGCAAAACAAGCTAGCAGCAGCCTGGCCACTGAGGGAGATCGGTGCAGATGGAAAAGAGACGCTGATCACTGATCACTGCACATCTGCAGGTTTCAATTTCCACAACAAACTTATTTACGAGCTGGACTGATCAGCTCTGTTTTTAAAAAGAATGATGATGTTTAATGTTTTTTTTTTTTTTTTGGGCTTTTTTCCTATTATACTGTAGATGTTTTCAAAGATATGCAATTGTTCTGTGAGATTTTAATAGTTTTCTCCCAAAGTTAATAAACTAATACCAAGTTAGTCTGAATATGTCAATTCTAAATGTTATTATTCTGTGAATAATAATTACATAATCATAAAAACAACTGGAACATATTGTATCAAAAATCCTAACTCACACATTTTATCTGTACAAAATAATTTCCATTCACCAAAGAAGTTCAAGCTTGGAACAAATCACTGCTACCATGCAGATAAAGTGACATTGGGTGTCCTTGTGTGATTATTTAAAAACTTTACATCACATCCTGTTTGTATCGCTCCTAATAGGTGGAGGCAGCAAATTAGACCTGAAAGGATTCTTGATTAAAATTAGATATTTAAATAAAAAATACTTTTTGAATCAGAGAGGCAAATTAAATGTAAATTGTTAAGCATTTTTTTTACACAGGATCTCCTGTAGAGGTCAGCATTTCAGCGGTGCTGAAAGAGCTTCTGACTTACAGTCTCACGAAGACGATATGCATGGTTGTCTGCAATGTTATAAGGGTTCGTTTGTCTCACAATAATCTCCAGATGTTCCAGAGTTACCCCCAAAACAGAACCAGATACACACATTGATGTTTAGATACAGATGTTTTTCAGATACCCTCTAAGTTGGGAGCAGTTATCACTGAATGCAACATTTTAGTGAGTCTTAAATGTTATGCATTTATAGATTGTTAGTTTTGGTTTCTTCCAGGGTGCAGATTTGTGTTATCACTATGCTTCTTTCCATTTTTTTTCCTCACATTTATTCTTTTTCCATCTGTGTTTATTACATTTGAAATAAACCAAAAGTAATTTCTAATAGTTTCATATGTGTCAAGTGGAGGATCATGGGAAAAGCTGTCATGATTTTGGACCTCACCTTGACACTCAAAAAATTCTGTCGGAAAGGATATGTAAAAAAACAAAAAATATCTTGCTATAAACATACATTTATGTTGTTTATGTTAAGAAACATTAATTTCTTAATATTTGCATTAAAAAGAGACCTAAAACCCAGATTTTGTTGAAAATGAATGATTTATAAAATTAATAAAACAGAAAATTATCCAAAAGGGTGAGTACTTTTTTAGGCAATGTATTCATCTTTTGCTATTAGACAAAAAGTGCAGGAGAAACGCATAAAAAGCTGAAAATAATTTATATAATGTAAGTTTATGGGACAAACTTTAGAAACTGAGTGGCTAAATGGTTTAATCATAAAACTTAACATTTTTATTCCCACATAATTAAAATGTTAAAGAATGAGGCACACACATGTACCAATGAATACTTTTATTCTTTATGCACTTATAAAAATGTATGGACTTCACTAGAGATGCACCAAAAAATCATCCAAATACTGGAAGAGACCAATGTCCCCTTGTTGGGCAGGTCAAATATGGAAAACTATTAAAGTTTTATCTAATTATTAAATGGATCAGAGCTTAGAAATTCCACCATTTTTCAGTCTTCACAACATAAACCAACAGCATAAACTTTGAGGCACTTTTTGAGTTTGGTAAAAACCAGTAAAATGTCAACACTATATATGTATAAAAAAACTGCAGAACATTTGCTTAGGTGTAATTGACCTAAAAAAAGATAAAAAATAATCAATCAGGAAAAGCCTGACAGGTGCAGCTTTAATAATAGCCTCCATGTTGGACCCTGATGTGCTGTGCTTATTTCTTTATTCCCTTGTCTCGTAGATGTAGGTCAGTGGAGGAACCTGAAGTCTGATATATGAGGAGGAGAAAAGGATCATGTTTGAGATTTTCACAGCAGTGCAATAGAAATGCATTGTTTTTAGTAGTTAACATTACTCTAACAAAAGCAAGCATGTAGATGAAAAACCAGCTGAATAAAGCGCTGTTAAAAACAAACAAACAAAAAATAGAGTGATCTAAAGCCATCGTCAGGAAGATTCTAGGTTGTAACTACCCCAGCTGCCTCCAGATATTCTCTAAAATAAAGAAGCAAGGTCTTTTTGCAACGTTTTGTAATGTTTTTTGATCACTTAAGATGTTCCTCATCTCAGGCCTCGCTGAAGACATCCGTCTAAAAACTCAGAGTAGCAGGAGAGGGAGCAGAAGTGCTGCTGCACCGGCGCGTCCGTGCCGCCCATGTCGTCCACCAACACGACCGTGTGAGACACTTGGTGCAGGTTCATGCTCACTGCCGTCTTGATGTGGAAGCTGACGCAGACGCGCCCGCACTCGCACGTCTTGGCCGCTTCGAGTTGTCTGCACAAGTGGGCCGGAATGAGGTGAGGGCCGTACGGGATTCTGGGAGGGGAATCAAAGAGCAGATTGAGTCAAGTTTGTCTGTATAGCAGATCGCAGCAACAAGACAGATTAAAGTGCTTTACACCATAAAACCATAATACAATAATGATGAGCAATAAGTTTAAGCCCTGATTTTAAGGGATGGTATTATGTGTTTTCCAGTCACATAGTATTATTTTAAAGTGAAACAAAGTAACCACGTTACCTTCAGTTAATTTAAAAAAGCTATTAATGTAAAATATGACTTAAAAGAAAATTTACTTTGATTTTTAATGTCTTGAAATTGTCTCTCTCTCTTTAAAACTCCACCTTCATGAAGTCATCACAACATGGCTCCTCTATTAACCCTTTAACAAAGTTTTTACCAGCATTGCGCTCAGAAGTGGCTCCTATAACGAGCAGTAAAACCAGCAGACCAAATGTGCTGGAGTTCCATTTAGGTTGCTAGGTAACGAGCAGGGCTCTGCCGGGGCTCCTGGGTGATGGGCAGTGACTGCTCATTTGTGACATTAAATTCCTTTTTTTGAAACGGCTAATTTACTAGACACTAAAAAACAAACTTAATGCCTAAAAACAGCTGTGTGGGGTTTTTTAAACGTTTGGGCTGTTTTTAGAAGCAGATGAAACCCAAGCGGAAGTATAAAAATGTGAATTTTGATTAATAGATACCCTTTAAGTTTAGATACATGAATTTTAGATTTTCTTAAGGATGCATTTAACACTAAGTGCAACGTTAAATGCACTTAGGTCCAACAACTTAGGAGCAACGGAGATGGAAGATCTTACAAAGTAACAGAGTTATGACCTAACCTGAGATCAGCTACAGCTCTGGATGCGATCTCCTGTAGTGGAAGGGGGAAGGCGAGATGCATGGTGTGGTCCAAAGGGTTGGGCTGGACAAACGGATTCCCAAACAGATCCAAGTTCTCCAGACTTAGCTTAAAGAAGTCTGCGGGCAGAACCGTCAGCTGGTTGTGGGCAGCGGACAGGAACCTCAGTTTCGAGAGCCGGCCGATTTGGAGCGGCAAACCCGCCAGTTTATTGTCATCCAGCTTGAGGTTCATCAGTTCTCTGAGCTGACAGAAGCGGGAGGGGAGGGACTGCAGCCGGTTCTGGCTGAGGTCCAACACCTGCAGGGTCTGCTGCAGCGTGGACAAGCACAGGGCTTCGCTAAAGGCCTCCAGGTGGTTGTTGTGGAGGATGAGTTCAGAGAGGCAGCCGAGGTCGCCGATGGTGGCGGGGAGCTTCTTGATGTGGTTGTTGCTCAGATCCAGCCTGCGGAGAGCTAAAGTCATATTCAATAAATTAGAATATGGGTTCAGATGAAGCCTGTTTGTCAGATTAAAAGTACTTTTTGAAATCAACATTTAAGCGGGTATTCAATTCGCTTTTCATGAAAACCGTACAGTAAAATTCAAGCACTTTTCAAGCATTTTCACAGTAATTTTAATAACACCGCTGCTTGAAGATGGGAAAAAAAAATTCAAAAGTACTAAAAAATGACAACTTCAATTCACTATTATACAGCGTCATTTATTAGTGTTATTGGTAACATCTTGTGATTGTATTCTACCTAGAAAAACTAAAATATAACATAATTTTATATGTTAAAAAGTCTATCACTCCCCAATACAGACGACTGGTGTGAGAACAAAACACTAATTTAACAAACAATAATTATTTTATTAAAATTCAAAGTAAATTAACCTGAATTGCAATACACAGATCAATAAGTTATTTGTCATTTAGATTAATATTCAAAAAATTAAATAAAAATGTTCTTGCAAAGTTTTCTGTCATTTGAAAAATTGCATTAATTTTAGTAACTCTAACTGACCTAAAGTCAGAAGTTTGATCTGATTTAACTTCAGATAGTGAGAAAAAAATATTTATGTGTTTTTATTGTCTTTAAATATCTGGTTTCAACTATAAGTAATGCTTTCCGAATTTACGCATTTAGGTATTTGTATAATATTGAACATCCACATGAAAAGATGTTGAATATTTTTAAAATTTAAGACGTATTCACTGAATACAGAGAACCTTATGGTATAAAAAGTTTAATAGTAAGTTTTAATTAATAAATTTGTCCACAACCAGTAAGTTAGTGGGTATTCGTGATTTTGGTGTGAGCTGCAACAAAAATGATTTAAAACAAAATGAGCAAAAATGACAGATGCACCTTTGAGGGACAGCATGCGCATGTCCACTCGGGACAGTTTGCAGTAGGACACCTGCAGCTGCTCCAGAGAATACGGGAAGTTGGAGGTGAGCGGGTAATCCTTCTTGGACATGACTGAGAGCTTTTTCTTCGGCTGCTCCACATCTCTGGCTCGAACCGGAGTAAGCGTGGACAGAGGAAGGCTGCTCGTGTCGCTCCCTCGGTCGGCCAAACGCGCTGCTGACAGGAAGTTCTTCAAACTGTTTGCATCGGCCTGAAATGAAATATGAACGAGATACAAGCGTGTCAGGATATGGGTCAGATGGCACATAAAGCAGACGGATGTATTCCTGTGATGTTGGTTGTGTTTGACCAAATTCCTTAAAATAAGTGGCCTGATTTTGTTAGACAGTAATAACCTGACCCAATTCTTTCAATATTATCTCCATGCTGCTGGGAATAAAGTAGGGAATGTGTGGCAGAAGATCAATCTTAACATTTTGACTGAGTAAAGTATGATGGCGATTGTAGGCAGGAAAAAAAAGAATAAATTTCCACCAAAAAATCTCAGATATTTTTAGATTAATCTCAGAAATGTTCTAGAAAAAAACAAGGACATATCTGAGTTTGAAAAGTAACATTTATATTCTGGAATTTTCAAGTTTTTCTACAAATTTTCAGAGTTTTCTCTAGCAAATTTTTCAAGAAAATTTTAGATAATCTAGAATATTTTGAGTTTTTTCTCACAAATATTTGACTTTTTAAACTCAGAAATATTTGTGTTTTTTCAGAAAATTTCTGAGATTTTCTGGCAGATGTGTAATCCTTTTTTCTATCTAAAATAGCCCCAACAATGTCATAGTAAAGCAATTAAGCTCCAAAAAAACATGGAGAAAAAACTGCACTGTGGTCTGGATATTACATCTTACATACATAGTTTTCCATTTTTCTCTGAGGCCTGGTCTTGATTGAAGTTTATTTACCAGCACTGTTAGCCATACAAAAAGAAAAATGTCTGTCCGTCAGGTTCCTTGCAACAGTTCTGAATTTAGCAGAACATTAAGGATTAACCCCCATTTACTAAACTCAAAAACAAGGTTTGGAGCACATGCTTTTGGTTGATGTGTTTACAGACAGGAAATGGCAGCAAATTTTAGTTTGATGCCTTTAATAGTTCTGAATAAAAGTAAGAGATTTTAGCTTGAGAGTGGATTCAGGGAAAGTAGGCCCACTCCTCTGGCCCATGATTGGTGCATCATTCTCTCACTGGAAGCCAAATTCTTAATACTAATTATTTATCTTATCTGTTCTTTTTGGAGACTTTTTATGCTGGATACTTTTGTTCATATTTTTGGGATTTGAGGTGTTGCATGTTTGCACAATTATTCTCTCTGGTTTTGGATGTTGTGCACATAGAAAAAAGTTTTGTCCTTTCTTTTTTACTTTTGGACAGTCATTATGATGCATAGAAAATAGAAAAGCCTTATTCCAGGGTAAAAATAATTGAACAAAAAAAGATTGCCACAAGAAACACTTTCTTAGCGTTATACCTTGCTCAGACAAACGTCAACAGCTGGTTCCTTTAGCCTCACAGTTGCTTTGCCCTCCTCCACAAACCAAGTGAAGAACTTCTCTATGTTGTCTCTCAGCTGAAAGAGAAATTGCAAAACATCCATATGACAAACAACAGAACAAAGTATCATAATTACGTCAACAGTGAATCACTCCTTGAATAGGTGTTGAACTTATGTCATCAAACAAATTGAGACATGTTTCGCCCATTTCAATCTTCAGCTCAGGGGTTTATGGAGCCATGGATAAAGAATATAACATTTAAATCCTATTTATAGATTTTGGAATATTAATAATTAATCAAGGGTGTAAAACGTGTGGCCCAGGGTCAATTAGTGGTCCTTGAAATGATTTTGATCTGCACTCAAAGCACACATCAAGAACCGTAAAAATGTGTCCAGCAAAATAGGAAACAGTAAGAAACCACATCTTCCCACAACTATATACAAATAGGTTTGATAACTATATACTTATTCTGACTTAAAACAGGATAAGTTTTGCCTTATTTAACTTTAACGTCAGATTGTGGGGAATAAACTCTTCTTTTTAATGCAAGGTATACAAATATTTGATTTCAATTTTTGAATATGCAACATTTTCCATTAGGAGAGAAAATAAATAAAGTTAAAGTAACTGGCAGACATTGGCAAAAAGAAGTGTGACTTTTATTGATACTCTCATTGAACAAACAGTAGAGAAAAGAGTAAATATAATTTTGGGGGATTTCTAACTTCAATAGGAATTCATCCTGACAATAACAAATCACAATTCTTGTAAGAAATGTATCACGATAATAAACGATACGGTACATACAGATATCGTTTTACTGACTGACTTAAAACAGGAAAAGTTTTGTCATTTCATGTCAGATTGTGATAAACACAACCTGGTTTCAACTGAAGAATATTTGAAATGTTCCATTACGGGATGCCAGTGATGAGGACTGTCAGAACACTCTGTACCCTGCGAAAGGAACAACCCACTGACCTTATATTTTGATCCAGTTCTGTCTTTGGCCGTGCAGATCATCATGTAGATGTTACTGCGCTGACTCGACTTGTCCAAATGCTTCCCGATGGAGACCACCGCTCTCACGCCCTTTCCCCTACTTTTCATCCCGAACGACGGGAGCATCCGGTTCACCACCTCCACATCGCACTGCAGCTTCATGGCTCCTGCAGGCAGAGGGCAAGCCGAGCATGGAGGGTTACCAGAGCAAAACTTCCGCCAACAAATGATAACAATAAATAAACAAAAAGAGGTAAAAGTCTAGCTAACAACAAACATTCGATCTGCTAACAGCTAGCAGCAATGGCGACGCGCTTCATCTGTGAGAAGATCGATCAGAACCTCCCGAACAGCTCCGGGTTCCCTGCTGGCACCGAAAAGCTGTTTTAGGTTCGGGATTGTTCTCGCCTGTCAGCTGGATAGCAGCGGTTTTAGCGTAATCCCGCGCAAGGGAAGTGACGTCAGAGAGGCTCGTTCAGTACGTCGGATAGGCGCGTTATGCAGGAACGCCACAAGAGGGAGGCAGAGAGACATCAAGGGCGTTCTCGTTGCAAATTGTTTTTTGTTTTGTTTTGTTTTGTATTTTACAAATTAAATTTTGAAAAGTGTGGTGTGGTTTTGAATTAAGCCCATTTACTCTGACGACCATAAGACAAAACAGAGTTCAACTAGTTATCTTCAGAGGTGATGTGTTCCACTGTAAACACAAGAATTTATAGGTTTGTTACCAACAAACAGCAATATTTTCATATACACAAATATAAAACCAAATGTCAGTTTCTCCGATTTTTTTTTAAAAACACATTTTATTAGTTTAACCAACAAAAGAATATAGAATTGTACACCATACTGTTACATCACATTACGTAAGAGGAGAAGAAACAGAATAAAATGACGAAGGGGAAAACTTCTGCTGTACTGTGTTGTATATTCATGTCATATTGTACCCATATTTATACAAATTTAATGTCTGACAACAAGACAGTCAGAGTTGGCAGATATGTTGACAAAACAAAACATACAGTAGTGGAGGAGGATGTTCACTGGTCAAGACTTTCTCTCATTTTACTCTTTATAGTTACGTGTTTCAATAAAAGTTTTGTTTTTGTTTTATTCTATCTAGTTCTAACTCAGCAATCTTTATGGTCAAAAGAGTAATTTTTGTTCTTAGTTCAGCTAAATACATTAAAAAAAAGACAACATATATCATATATTTAAAATGTCAACTACAGTATTAGAAAATGCATTATTTTCAGCTGAAGCACCATAATATTTCTATTTCTCTTTCGGCAAAAGGACTTTGATGTGTTTTACTTCAATAAGAGGGAAATAGAGGAAGAATATTTTTGAAAATAATTACAAGAACAATGGATGTATGCAAGTATTAGTAGTACTTGTCATGACATTTCATTGTGGAAAAGCTAAACTATTTGTAAAAATGCATCTTTTTAATGTCTATTTTTAAAAACAGTTGGTTGTTCATCATGTTTAGCCAAAGTTACTGGAAGATCCAGAGACATCTGCAGAAATCATTTTAAGTACAGTTGCGTTATAAACTGTTTTGTGTGTCTAGGTAAAAACAAACAAACATCTGAGCTACTTGAAATGTTCAGCCTTCAGCCTTTTATGAGGAAGTCTTGGTTTCTGGAGCAGGTTTTTAAACGCCCCACTCTTAATATGGAGGAGGCGTTGACGTGTCATTTTTTACCCTGATATCCATTTATTGCAGCGTGTTTGAGCAGGGAAGAGACTCACCATGGCAATACGATGACGTCTCCGTACGTCGCTCTGATTGGTGGAAACCCCGCGGTCCTCGTTCTCTGCAGAATTGCGGTTTATAGACATTTGAAAACTAGATGCCGCAGTAAGAGACGCCGCATGACCGTCAGTATGGAGCCATTTCCAGCACATAAGAAAGAAGATTGCAGTAATTCAATTCACCACTTAAACATGTTCCGTACATTAATTTCATACATGCTGATATTTTCAAGCCTGTATTTCAAATAATTATGATTTTTGTGCTCACAGCTAATAAAATACATGTAAAATAAAAATATTGCATAAGACCAATTAAAAATTTGTAGTTACGAAGTTTGTGTTCAAAAAATAGTTTTGATCTAATAAGCAATGCCCATCAGAAGTCATATTCTATATTTTATTTTACTTACCTTGACAAATTACCAACTGTAATTGAATTAAGTTAAGAGTTTAAATATTTTTAAGGTCATTTAAATTCACTCTAAACACAGGGTTTTATGTTTGAAATCTTAGTATTTGCAGATATTGAATTTGTCTCAGTCCCTCACCTTCATAGATGGACCAAATGGAACAATTTGCTCCATAAAACCCAATCTTTACTGGTAAATAACATGTCCTGAAATTAATCAGCATACTAAGCTTGTTCCTACAATAAGAGTAATCAGGTATATAACATTAAACATTTTATATATTCAAAAGAGCATCAGTAGATGAGCCAGCATTAACTAACACCATGTACACCAATCTACTGTTTAGAGTTTATTAAAAATTATTTAAAGGTACATGTAGGTCTTTTTTTTTTAGAATCTTACAATTCTAGAAAACCACAAGAAACCCTTATAACAGAAGTATATAATGCAGACAACTTGAATTTCTCTTAATTCCATAGAATTGTATGAAGAACCAACAAATAAATAAACGGTTTAATTTAAAAAGAACAGCAAAAAGTGAACGTCCCACTGCTTTTTTCAATTAAACTCTCAGCATCTGGCTGTTACCAAGCACTACTGCACGTTTTTCACGATGTTGTCAATGTTTAAAGTGCAACCCCGAAAAAAGAAAACCATAAAAACATGCCACATATCTCTATCGGGAAGGTAAGTAGTGTTTAGTTTAACCAGAGACACAAATTCCCAGGAATATTTAAAGGTTTGCTTTGAGAACTTTACCACTCACAACATGGCTGACACTCTGCCATATAATGATTCCAACGGGGCAACGAAGCCAAAGCACCGTCTGGTTTCCAATATCTATGCTCCGGCCATGATTCCGCCTACAAACAAAGACCCGCCTACTTCCCCCGCGCTAAAGAACGATTGGCTCAAATCAACAACTGCCTCTGTCAATCAAACCAACCCCGCTTTCTGATTGGAGGCTTAGAATCCAGATGAGCCTCCTTCTTTTTTAGCACAATCAGTTCGGGGCTTCTTTTTTTTTCGGCTACTACGGTTTTGTGCTTGTTTGACCAATCCTTCAGCTCGGATCAGTTCGGAGAGCGAATTTGGACTCAATTCGGTGAGAAACACCGCGTATTATACGTTTTATTCTCATTTATTAGCGTACCGTAGGGTTAATAAAGCATTGGTCTGTTCAGAGATTGAATTAACGAGCAGCTGACATGATATTTAAAAAGGAAAGGAGTGGCTGATGGAGCTAACGTTAGCCGCCGCAGACAGATTTAGCCTCTGCCTATAGATCTGATGCTGTCAGCTAGCACACTGATTTATATACAGATGATTATGATTATTATGGTGATTATGATTAAAGTGAAGCTAAACCGAATGGGTTTATTTGTTTATCATTGATTTATCCCCTTTACATAATAAATGTAAAGGGGATCTAATTTTAATTTTACATAACATCCCTCTGTAAGATGATTAAATGTAATTTACAGCTTGTGTAGAATAATTCCTGGTCCACATCCAGCGGGATTTCTTCATCTTAAGAGCCCCTGAACATCACATAATGGACAGGACGGATCTGATCCAGAAGGCCAAGCTGGCGGAGCAGGCTGAGCGCTATGACGACATGGCAGACTGCATGAGGGAGGTGACGGAGATGGGAGGCGAGCTGTCAAACGAGGAACGGAACCTGCTCTCTGTCGCTTACAAAAACGTGGTCGGGGCGCGGCGGTCCGCCTGGAGGGTGATGTCCAGCATCGGCATGAAGACCGAGAGCAGCGAGAAGAAGCAGCAGATGGTCAAGGAGTACCGGGAAAAGGTGGAGAAGGAGCTGGAAGACATTTGCAATAATGTTTTGGTGAGTGCTGCAAATTTTTTATATACATAGAAACTGTCACTATGTCCTGACAGTGTGGTACGTAAGAGAAAATCAAGCTCCTCTGCCTTCTCCCAGTGATCCCAAATGCTCACTAGAAACAAACATATCAGAGACAGGAGGCGGGTCTTAGCGCCGACAATCATCCTCGTGTGCACTTGCTCATTTCTTCCTGATGGCAGAGCCTGCTGTGAATGCTAGGCTAGTTAGCATAGCCACCAATGATAGTAGATAAGATTTTCATTAAACATAGAGATATGTTTAAAATGTTTATACAGTTACTGCTAATGGAAACAAAACCTTTAAGCAACAGTGTAACTTTTCATTATGTGTGTGTTTAAATTATCACTATATCTTGACAGTTGCGTAGATAATCTCTGAAAAAAATCAAGCTCCACTGCCTTCCCCCAGAGCTTGCACAAACCAACCTATCAGAGCTAGAGGCGTGTCTTAGCGCTGTCAATCATTCTCATGTGCGACTGCTCATTTCTTCCTGAAAGTGCAGTTTGTCGAGAATGCTACGCTACTAAGCATGGCCACCGATAAACGGTTTTATTCTAACCATAACTTGCTTCTCCACTAATGTTATATTGAACAGTGAGTACACTAAGATTGATTGACAGAGCTAAGACCCTCCTACTGGCTGTGATTGGCTGTTTTTAATTGGGAGTGGTGCATTTCTCCAGATGGCAATAACAGTGCAGGAAGGAGGAGTAGGAGATGTATCTTTTCAAACTGTCACAAAATGGTGACAGTTTTAATAAATATGGAAGAAAAAAAAAATTAAGTAAAAGTTACATTCTGCAGCTTTAAGTATCTCAGAAATTTTAAATAAGACTAATGAAAAAAGAAATGTGATTCTCGATATTTTATTTTCTGGGCAACAACAGAATCTTCAGTCAGAGGCTTCTTCAGATTCACTGTAATACTGACTGCTACAGGAGATCCTTCTTAAATACAGCTCTCAGCTCTAACCCAGTTTTTTTGAAAAATCTAGGATAAAATTACTTATACCTTTGAGGTGAATAAACCATTTCTGGATTTGAATTGAATGACATTGTTTGCACCAGCATCTATAGAATATTCAAAACTTTTAGAAATTGTGTTTTGGGTTTTCATAAGACTAAATCAGCATGAATAGACTTGATACTTAAAATCTATCAGAGTTTAATGTTCTTTGAATTTTGTAAATAACTTATTGATTATATTAAAATCAACTGGTACTTTATACAGACTGTTTATTATAGATACCCCTGAGTACATTGTTGAATAAAATGATAAAGAGGAGAAGAATATACTTTATAAATGTTAATCTTTACTGAACAAATGTACACTAATCGTCATCAGATATCATCAGATATGTAATATAATACATACTTAAAAAAGAAGATTATTATAATGGATCAGAAAAGGCCGGATTATCTTCCTCTCTTAATCTTACAGTAAAATATGACTTTTTTGTATCATAATATGTACAAATATTGGCTGAAATTGGACTAATTGCTAAAAACTCCCAAAGTTTTCAGTTTGAAGAGCCGGTAACCAAAAGTAATCCACTTTTGTTTTTAGTTTATTAAAAATTATTTAAAGATTCAAAAATACTTTTATTTATCCCAAAGTAAAATGAAATCAATTCTCCCGTCTTAATCAGCTACTCCCTGTTGTAAACCACCCTGTTGCTATAGTTACGCTTCATAAAAATGTGTGAAAGTATGAAAAATGTTGCCCAAAGTTCGATTTGTTGTTAAAAAAAATAATAATTTTGCTCTGAGAAAGTTATAACAAAGAAAAAAATCTCAATGACAGTTCAGAGCTACTCCAACATGCTGACACTCAATTCTAGAAAAGCATTGCTTTAAAACATCATCTTGTAATTTCTTTATTTTTGTTGGGTTAAACATACAACCTATGTTGATTAACCTGTAGCTCATTTTTCGTGTCCTTCTGAAAACCATAAACAATTACCATCCCGGTAATGAAGTCCTGTTTTTAAAGTTAAATAGCATTGAGTGCGTTTCCTGTGACTTTTCCCCTGTTGTATAAATAAAGTGTGTGAATCCGGACAGGATGAAGAAGCACTACAGAGTCCTTCCCTCTCCCGTTCCTGCCTGTTGGGAATCTGGATTTAGAACAATGAACCTTTTTTTTTTTTTTTTTTTTTTTGGGTGTGAACTGACAATAGGTTGTGGTACCGAGTCAGCAAGGTGTGTCAGAATACACTGAGAGTGAATTGAGCACACACACACACACACACACACACACACACACACACACACACACACACACACACACACACACACACACACACACACACACAGGAAGTGTAAGACTCTCTGGGCCCCATCTGGCAGACAGAAGCCTCTTGTGGTCGCCCCATTGCAAGAATTCGCATGTAGAAATGAGTCAGAGCAGTTTCATACGTCGCACAATGCAGCGTCCTTCTGAAACCTTCATTTCAAGATTTAGCTTTAATGGATCACCAGATGACGCATATTTACTTCTGGCTGGATTTAAAAAGCCCAGACTTTATATTATTCCTGCTGACAGAGTTCAGTTACTCTAGTAAGTAATTTTTTGGGGGGTGGGAAACCCCAAATAAACTTTTACTTTTTACTATTATTTGAGTAATTTTATGAAGTATTTCTACTCTTAACTTGAGGGAAATTTCTGTGTTTTCTACCTACTGAATGAAAAACAAACATGTTTTAACTACAAATTCACCAGACACAGACACACACCTGCAGTTTCTGTTCAATTTCATAAATTTTTTTATTGAAAGATTTTTTTTTCTCATTTGTTACTTATATGAATTACCATTTTGATCCTTAAAATGCCAAAATTTCCACTTAACGTCATCCTTAGAATGTCTTAAATTCACCAAAATTTAAATCTATGGTGTTTATATTAACTTCTTGGCAGCACTATTTAGTTTTGTACATTCAAAAGCAAGCAACCGGAAATTATGTTCACACTTAAATACTGTCTTGCCTTTTTATAAAAAGATTTTAACCTGCTAGAACTATACTATAAAAAAACCAGGATGTTTCGTTTTTATTTTTGTGTTATTTGACACTCACTTTTCTAAAATTGAACCATGGCATCTAATAAAGGGATCAAACCTTCAGGGTGGAACCGTGTAGAGATATAAATAGTTTTGAAAACAACACAGTGGTCAATTAACAGAGTTTGAGGGGAATTTGGATTATTGTGAAACCTGGAGAGTCCCTACACTTGACTCTGAAACGCTCTGACTTGGATTTGAACCAAAGACCTTCCTAACTGCTCCGTAATGCAGCCTCGCTTTCTTCACATGCACAGCTGCATACCAAACATACCAGGACATTAGCATGAGTTATATGTCTAGTGTTGCATGTCATGCTCATGCCATGCTGCAGCTGTCCTAATAACAAATGTGCTGTTAATTTGGTGTTAAAAAAGTTTTTAGTACCTACAGAGTTAACTGAAATGTTCTTGTTTTATATAAACTCTATCTTTTTGTTCTCATTAATGCTTGAAAATCCTTTTTTAAATAACTTCACATTTCTAAAACTGTAGAAAAGGATCAAATTTACTCTGTTGTCACATTTTGTGTCTCAGCTGTTTGATCCGCCCAAATCGACTGATTTTTCTCTTGTTGAAGTTATTTAGCTTCTGTGTTAGAAACAGTTTAACTGATCAGCTGATCCAGCTTCTTGCATAAATGATGTAATTTCAGGAAGTGATTTAGTCCTCATGTGATTTGCGATTTTGTACCTAAACAGCATATTTCCCTATTTAAAGCCTTAAGTTTTACATTAGCTCCTCTCGAGGAGTCTCTTAAAGCTGCGGTACAGTTTTTGTTTTTGCAGAGTCAGCATTTTGTCTGTAGTAGCCAATCCCTGGCAAGTTTAGAGTTTGACTTTCACAATTCAATATTGACTTAAATTTGATTTGACAGATTAGATACACACACAAAATCATGTAACATGATTGAAATTTTCAATAAAATTGCATCATTTGCACCCTTGCAGCTTTGAACATGCATTTTCTTAAAGTGGAAAATGTAAGACGCGCCACAAAGTTGCTTTTATTTTAATTGAATGTTAAATATGGCCTTTACTGGAAAACACAGTTGGGTTCAACTGTATGTTAAGCTAAATGCATAAAAAATGAACCAAGTCCTGGTCTTGTTGCTAAAAATGCAAATTAAATCAAATCTTGACAAAGACGGTCAACATTTAGGACATTTTATGTTTTGCATTGATAATTAATTATTTACAGATTGCTTGTTTTTTTTAAAATGTTTTGTGTTTAATTTATTGTTGAGCAGGTAAAATTGAATAAAATATTCCCACAAATACTTTCAATTTGACAGTTTTCTAAAGTTTGCTCTGTATTCCTTCGCAGCCTGAAATATTATTGAATTTTATCATTTTCTAGGTTTAAATTAGTAAAACTTTTTTTTTTATTTTTCTTGCCTTTTTCCTCTCCTTTTGTTTTCTAAAGAACATAAATCATGTAAGTCTGATCATGCCAGTGCTTTAATCTTTACTGCAAAGTTTTGCGTTTGATCATTTTTGTCAACTATTTTAGTGATGCTAACCTATAGCTTTTGTATAAATTTATTAAAATAAGTTGGCTCTGAGTGTTACTGCTTTACAATTTGATTTTAAAATCTTTCTATATGTCTTGCAGAAACTGCTGGATAATTATTTAATCACCAACTCCAAAAACCCAGAGAGCAAAGTCTTCTATCTAAAGATGAAGGGAGACTATTATAGATACCTGGCAGAAGTTGCCTCTGGAGACAACAAATCGAGTAAGACCACAAAATTTCTTTAATCTCAGTAATCCGTTTTATTTTAATCTGCTTCTAAAAGGTTATTTACCAAGTTGCATAACAGTTAATGTTTTTAATCTTTTTGGTTTGTTTTAGAAACTATTGAAAACTCACAGCAAGCGTACCAGTCTGCGTTTGACATCAGCAAGACTGAGATGGAGCCCACACACCCCATCCGCCTGGGACTGGCCCTCAACTTCTCAGTCTTCTTCTACGAGATCTTGAACTCCCCAGATAAGGCCTGTGAGCTGGCCAAGAAGGTCGGCACGCTTCCCCAATGCCACCGCCGCCGCCGTCTCTCCGCTACGTCAGATCGAAACTCTTGAACATGCATCTTTTCTTTTCCAGGCGTTTGATGACGCTATTGCAGAGCTGGACCAGCTTCATGAAGAGTCCTACAAGGACAGCACCCTCATCATGCAGCTGCTCAGAGACAACCTGACAGTAAGCGCTGTGTCCAAAGGAACTGCTATCCTACCATTTAATTACATTGAAGTGTCTAGAACGGCCAGAAAATATAGAAATTTAGAGATTAATCTCAGAAATTCCCTAGAAAAAACAAGGACAATTCTGAGTTTGAAAAGTTTAAAATTTACTTGTGGAAAATTTGTGATTTTGAGATTAATCTAAAAAACATTTCTAGAAAAAACATGAAAATTTCTGAGTTTGGAAAGTTTTACTTTTGCTGCTGGGACATTGATTTCTGACAAAAATCAAAAAATTACTCAACTCAAGGAATAGATTTGTATTATATCCTGGATATGTCTGTGTGCTAGACTCCTTTTTCCTTCCACTGAACCTTCCATCGTTATGATTGATGCAGAAATGTACCATTTTGTGGCCATCATTATAAAAATTAATAAAGAAAATGCTTTAATGAGTTGTGAATCTAAATTAGGAGTTTCACCTTTTGAATACAAAATGACTGACATTAACCTTTCAATGATATTCCAATTTATTTTGGGTTATTTGGGACTTATTGGTTAAATAAGTAACAAACAGCAGTATCTGCTTTGTGTTAAAGTCACATGAAGTTTTCCTTCCGGTTTCACTTCCATCTTTTTATTTCCTCGTGCTTTAATTCACTGTTTTTATCTGCCAGTCATCAATGGCTAGGAAACCGTTTACTGGAAGCCCTTTGGTGGGTTGTCTATAGCAACACACTGCAAAACCACCAACCTTACCAAGTAATTTGGTCTAGTTTCTACTGCAATTATATTTCCTCTAGATACTAAGACAAAACTTGACTTATTTCAACAAAACTAACTTTTTAGCTAAATATATGAGCTTGATTTAAGTCAATAATTCCTTAATGATTTTTTTAAAGTGGCAGATTTGTTTAATTTGAACAATTTTCTTGTTTTTTCAGTGGAATTTGCACTTTTACATCAATTTTAAGAACTTATTAGCTTAAAACAGCTCTTATGAAGCTGAAAAGTTACTTGGAAGTTAGTTTTCCTATTTCAAATAAGTTGATTTTCTCTCCACAAAATACCTGGTAAGATTTTCTTTTTGCAGTTCAACAACCCTTGAAATCCTGAAAACACACAATTTCATTTGAAAATTCAAAAATAAGACACTTTCTGTTCTCCTGTTTAGTTTTTTGATGAGGTATTTTTTGCGTCTCCACAGCTATGGACATCGGACAACGCTCCTGAGGAGGGCAACGCCGGGGAAGGAGAAGCCGGCGAGACGGAGAACTAGAGCATGCATGCCCCGCTGTTGGGAAAACGACAGAAATTATTTTAAAAAAAATTTTACGAATAAATCAACTTTCCTCATTATATGCTCCATAACACTCCACTGCTACATTCCATTGCTAAAAAAAGATCTCAAGCAACCAAAATAAAGTCTTTCAGATTTGGAGACTTCCTTCCATTCCTGTAGTTTTTCTCTCGGCCTTCCCATCTTGTCCAGGTTCAGCTGTAGAAAAGTAAATAGGAATCTGATTTATGAGGCCCCGATCCCTGGAAAGTTGAAAACCCGATCATCTCATTGCATCGTTTTGCAGTTTTTCTACCAGATTACGTGGTACTGTTACTTTTGCTCTGGGTTTAATTTGAACTAAATGTAATTTTTTTATTCTTCAGGGAAAAGCCGGTGCACTTTCACTTGCTGGCTAAAGATGTTTGAACACAGCCAAGTACTGCCCAGTGGTTTGAACGTTCACTCCCTGCCAGATCTGATCCCAGTGATGCGTTCACTGACGTCGGTTTGGGGTGAACTTACAGATAACAATTAGTTTGTCAGTGGAGAGAAGCCATTCCTGCTCCTGCACTTCTCTTGAAATTTTACACTGGAATGGGAACAAATTTATTTTTAGCCACTCTACAGAAGTGACATTTGTTGGTCTGTTTGGTGATGTACCATGTTTTGTTTTGTTTTGTTTTTTTTTTTCTGTTGAGATTTGGACCACTTTTTTGTTCTCTAATGAATTCAATTGGTAGTCCTTAAACGCCTCGTGGAACTGTTGAATCCTGATGCATCCACTATGTTAACATGAATAAAACATTTTATAAGCCACACCAATGTTCGTTCTTCATTTATACTTTTGGATTTCGGATTTGTCTTTTATTTAAAAGCATAAAACATCACTGCTTTATTTTTATTATGTCTTTCTTTTTGGCTGTTTTATTGTCCTAAATATACTGCAGAGTATGACAAAATATTAGGGCTACACTGACATTTAAAAAATAAGATTACAAAAATAGTCATGTTTCAACTTTAACTCTATATATATAAATTAAAAGAAGATTTTTGTTCATTCGTTTCAGTTACGATATTGCTTCTTTTGGTCAAATATTCCCATTTGGGTTTAGATGCTGTGCGGCTGAAGATATTTTTGCTCTGTTTTTTTGGACGGTTGTCATGTGTTACCATGGTAACAAGGAGTTGGAAAAATATGCTTCATGGCTGCAGAACCACAAAGTAGAAATGAGGGAGAAAATTCAAACCATTTCTTCCATTAATCATAATGGGAAAGGATCAAATCCCTGCCTCCGGTGTCTGCAGCTTTCTAATCATCCAGTCAGACTGACATTTAAAGCGGTTGAAGGAGCCAATATTCCTGTATTTTGTGAAGAAAAAGAAAAATATCTAAACTTGCTTCAGTGGCTGTTGTTGTTTCAGTGTTAGAAGGTATCCAAAAGCTGTTATCCACGAGTGTCTTGAATGTTTTTATATTATTTTGGATTTAAAACTATTTAAAGACAATTTGAGTTCATATCAGGTGTATCTCCATAAATACTGATATAATTTAATCGTTATTCAAAGTAGCTCAGTTTAAAAAGAAACTTTATAGAAAACCTAATTATATAACATGATAAAAGAGTTTATTCTCTCTTTTTTTAGTTTTTATTAGCTACCAATCTCAATCGTCAACCGTATTTCCGTGAATAAACTCCTCCCTGCCGCTGCTCGGATCTTCCGTCGCTTCACTGTCCGGCGAACCGTGAACGAGCGAATCCATTTTTCTCGGGCGGATGTTTTCCACTGAGAGCACTTCCGGATAGCTCCTCTGCTATCCTCACACTCAAACAGCACCATTTTCGGCTTGTAAATGTGACATAGCTGCTTCAATATGATGAACATTGTATTAGCAGTCTTTTTTGCCTTTTTTTGGGTGAACGGTATAATAACATCAAGGATTACCTCGGAGGATAATCACGAAAATGAGCCGGAGTTTGGTAAATATAGCAGTGGCTTTAGCTACCGTTAGCTGATTTCAAACACTTTTTCAATGGTATTAATGGCATTTTAAAGGTATCTGTGTTTGTCAGTTATCAAACATAGATAAAACATAGTTTTACTATCTTTAATGCCGAGTTCTGAGTTTTAAAAATTGAATCAGTCTTTCTGTGATCAGACCCGGGAGCTCTGATTCTCTATTTCATAGCAGCTGTTTTCTGTTCACACATTCTAGAAACTCTGGACTCCATGCTGTCGGACTACGAGGTGCTGCCTGTGTCAGGCTTCCAGCTGCACTCTGTGAGAAAGAGGGACGTCCACACCCAGTCCAACCTGGAGCGCCTGGTTAGCTTCAGAGCCTTGCAGAGGTACAAGGAATGACTCCCTCACACCAACACCTGTCCTCTGTCAGATCATCAGAAATGTTCCACTCTCATTTGTAATCGGTGCCTTTAGTTTGTAAAGGTTTAACTATTCCACATGAAGGCGCATTGAAACCCGAACTCATTTCTACAGATAGAAAGTACCTGAAAAGTTACTTTTTAGGTACTTTGAAGAAACTTTGTCAGTTTATAATTAACTGAAAAGTAGCTTTTCAGGTACTTTCTACTTGAAAACGCTTGATTATTTGATAATTTGTAGCAAAGGATGCGCCTGTAGTAAATGGTTTAAAAAGTGGGAAAATGATTTAAGTCCCTCAGTTTGAATTAGGTTTGCAGCTAAAGATTTTAGTAATTCATTATTTCGACATCAATCGGATAAAAAAATAGCATATTCTGAAGCGTTTTTATTTAATCACTTACTAAACATTATATTGCCTAAAATGCAATAACATAATATCACTTTAGAAAATGCTTGTTCACGAAAGTAACAGATTACTTTGTAGCAAGGGATGCATCTGCAGCAAAAACCAATATAATAATCTTTATAATCTGTTGATTAATTTTTGAATTAATAGATGCTTAATAAGAGATTTTTTTTTTTAAATCAAGTTTTGAACTATGTGAAGGTAAATCTGCAAATTGAGGGGTTTTGGATTTAACATGTTTACAGACAAATGTGGGGGGTTTTTTAATCTTAAATGCAAAATATTTTTATATTTTGTACAGTTTTGGCTTAATTACTGCTCTGAATGTGGTGTTCTTTTAGGAAATGATCTGTGCCATCACAGTTGCAAAAAAGAATTATAGTTTCATCAACTATAATGAATAGTTACAGTTATTCACTATTAAATGTCCTTTTAAATATTTTATTTTGAAGTTACAGTTTTAATAGAAGTGATGGGTGGCACTACTTTTCTGATTCTGACTGTCTGGGATTTTTACAACTGCTGAATTTGTTTTGCAAAGCAAAGAAAAATACTTTTTACAAATGTATAAAACTGTACTAAATTCTGACTACTTTCTTTGTGACTTTTCATCCACCTGAATAAACTTTGTCAGTTTCTAAAGCAAGTTATGTAGATTTGAGGGGAAACTTAATAGATATCATGTCACATAAGTCATGGTGCATTTGAATAAACATTTGAGTCTTTTTATATTTATTTTTGTTCAATTTCTCGTTCACTATGGCAATGGCAAAAGAAAACACTCTTCAGGTTTTTAAGTTTTAAGGACAGTATTTGGAGACTGTATCTTTAATCTCACTTACATAAAACTTACTACAGTTTCTTTTTGTCTTTTTTATTATTATCTTCAGAAATTTCAAGCTTTACTTAACCACAAACACTGACCTCTTTACGGACGACTTCAAAGCCGTGTTCATTGATAGAAACGGGGAGAAGCAGAAATACGACGTCTCACTTCAGAACTATTTCACTGGGCATGTTGTTGGTGAGTTGATGAAGACACTTTTTATTAAAATGTACTTTCCTTCCGTGCAGAATTACCCAGATTAATTCCCAACAGTTAATTTAAAACTAAAATAGTCCCTGAGGTATTTCAGATTCACGATTTGCTTTCCAGGAGAGGAAAACTCACATGTGCAGGCACACATTGACGGAGACGAGTTTTCTGCTCATATCCTGACGGATGAAGCAGAATACAACGTAGAGGTATGACATGTTTCAACTTTTATTAATTCATTTTCATCTGTAGTCACCAGCAACCAGCAGGTTGATGGTAAAAAAAAAAAAGTAAAGAAAAACAAGTAACAACATATAATTTACAGCAAAATACAGGAAATGATTAATTCATTTATTTTCCTTTTTTTGTCCTTTGCAGCCCCTTTGGAGGTTCACAAATTCCCCAGTTGACGGCAGATTACTGGTCTACCGATCGCAGGACATCAAGAACCTGAGCCGGATCGCTTCTCCTGAAGTTTGTGGCTACATCCACGCAGAGGCTGACGACATTTTACCTCCTTCTGCCAGGACACAGGAAGAACACAAACGTCTGGTTCTTGAAAACGGTGAGTTCTGTTGTCCAGTTTGCTCAGATAATGGATTAAAGCTGCTCATGTTAGCGAGTAATCGGTGAAAAGAGATGAAATGCGATAAACTATGAGAGCATCCATAAAGAAATCAGCCTAATAATCTGTTTAAAATCGTTCTAAAGGAAGAAATTATTTCATTCCTGCTTCAAGTGGAAGTAGGTTATTATATATTTATCAGATTAAGATTCATTTAGCAGCAGTCTAAAGTACTATGCAATTAGGGATTGTTTTCTGAATCCTTCATTATTTATTTTACATTATGTTTACAATTCATATTTACACTTTTTGAACCTTTTGAAAGAAGTTGCAGTTTATTTTTCATGTTTCATTTTGTCGGTTTCAGTTTCTTCATTATTTGTTTTTCATTGGCTGTTTTACTCCTAATCGCATTGACTCAACAAATTAAAGCTGTTTCTACATGTTTGATCAAGCTTGTGAAGTTATTGGTGGATCTAAGCATGATATCCTGGTGCAGAGTTATCAGATAAATTTGAAATTCAGTACATTTATGTCTGTGTTTACAAAAAAAGTGTTTTAAGTCAGTTCAGCAATGTTTTTCTGTATCCTATCGGCCGATAACAAATCTTAGATATTGGTGTCGGTATTGGAAGTGAAAGAGTAAATCAGTGCATCCCTAATTTAAAGTTTATTGATCTTTGAGAATGTTTTTTTGCATCATTATTTCATTACCAATATATTACTTGAAAATAGCCTCAAAGCAACAATATTATAATTTATCACAGTAGTTTATAGTCTTGCGAGATTTCTTCTCATGCAGCTTGTTTTAAGTCAGTAATTCTTGAATATAAATAAAAAGAGCCACTTATAACATGGAGGTCTTTGTGAAAAATCAATTCAACAGACGATGGAAATAAATCTTGTTACATTGCAGAAGCTGATTGAAAGCTGTAATCAAAGGTGGTCCAACAAAATATTCACGTTTTGTTTAAAGGTTCCAGGAAGAAGTGCTAAGCTTCTGCTTCAGAGGAGTAGTGATTATGTAAGAATCAGATGATCAGATGTTTATGTATCCGAGGAGATGTAAACCATTCCACTGTAATCTGGTAGAAAATCGCCCACAGAGGAGAAGAGCTGAGGTGAGGGTTCGTGTGGAGGAAGCATTAAGATTCATCAGGACGCTGCAGCCCGGCGCAGCGTGAGTCAGCTCTGGTCTCCCACAGCTTGCTGCGGAGGCCGGAGCTGGTCGCTCCCACTTGTCTGAATAATGTGGAGGCAGGTGTGTGATGTAACGCTCAGAATGGAGTCCTTTTGTTCCTCTGCTGTTTGAGGAGCTTTCGTTGCACCTCAAAGCATTTTTATATTTAAAACAAAAGCTTCAGTGCAGAATAAGGTTGGCTAAATGTGATAAAGTTGTTGTTTTATCTGATGATTATAATAAATCTGTTGGTTGTCACATTGCTTGATGATGATGTGATTGTTTGTGTTTATGAGCATTAAACAACTGTTTTCATATTTTATTGTTCTGTGAGCCTATTTATTCAATTCATACACTGCAAAAACGGAATATCTTACTAAGTAATTTTGGTCTAGTTTCTAGTGAAAATATCACTTGAAATAAAATAAAATTAACTTACAAATAACTTTTCAGCAAGATATAGAGGCTTGACGTATGTAAATATTTCCCTAATATGGATAAAGACCTAGTTGTTTAATTTTCCTTTGTGATCAATCAATTATTTTTGAATTTGAATAAGAATTTGTTCAATTTAATTTATAACAAGACATTTTTCCTGTTATAAGTGAATTGATCTACTTTTTCATCAATACTGAGGAATTAATTCCTTAAAATAAGGCTTTCAATTGATCAAAAGTTACTTTTAAGTTATTTTTGTCTTATTTCAAGTGAACTAAAATATCTGCACTAGCAATTGGACTAAAAATATTTGGTAATATTTTGTGTTTTTGCAGCAAAAATACTTCATTTATCATAGCTCATCATAGTTTTTCTTCTTCGTTGTTGTATATGCTGACGGCTTTTGGCTGGAAAGTTTTGCTGTAGCAGTCTGTATCACAGCGGCTCTGATGGAAGCTTCTGACTGAAGCTGAACTGAACTGTCCTCCTTACTTTTCTTGCAGAGCACCAGCACAGAGTGAAACGGGAAGATCACAACCACAAGAAGAACACCTGCCCGCTGCTGCTGGTCGCAGATTACCGCTTCTACGAACACATGGGCCGCGGCCAAGAAAGCACCACAGTCAACTACCTGGTGGGACATCCTCAATTATTCTGCTTTTTATCTCCCCTAATCTGCAGGAAAACAATTATTTGGTATTTATCAGTCCCTCCAGGAAGCTACGATCTCAATTTTTTCTTTTTTTGTCATTTTTATCTTTATTAACTTAATGTTTAAAAACAAAATGGCTTCCTGGAAAATTGATAATCTTCCAATGTGTTTGGTTTGAGACAGTAAAATATTTTTTGAAGGCATGGATCATATAGTGACGGTTTTTGATGTGGGCAGTTGCCCGGGGCGACATCAGAAAGGGGCCAAGAACTAGAAAATAAAACAGATTTTATGTTGGTTGTGTTTTGAACAAATTTGCTTCTATTTGTAAGCATGTCTTACTTATTCTAATTACCAACTTTCTGCTACAAAAAAAAATCTGATAATTGCTTGCATTTTTATTGGTTGGAGTTGCTCCAGGCAAGAACCTGCACAACCTCCTGAATTTTTATATTTCAAGCTAACAAAGTTAGGAATTAATCGTGATTTACTTTTTTAATTAATTGACGGCACTAATTTTTTACTTGAAATAACTTTTTTTTTTTTGTGACAGTATGTGCAGCAATTTTAGGTGGCAACAATCCCCAAAAGAAAACATGTTTCTAGATCCTGGAGGGAATGATTTATGTGCGTTTTGTTATTTTTCTGTTCCAGATTGAGCTGATGGATCGAGTTGATGACATTTATAGAAACACAACCTGGAATAAGGAGTTTACAGGCTACGGAGTCCAGATCCAGCAGGTATGCAGCTGTTTTTGTCTGTTTTTTTTTCCACTGTGCCATATTGTGCGGCACTATCGCTTTAAACGCTTGTCATCTTGGCTGCTTAATATCTTCGTTTTATGTGGTGTCACTCTCAGAAACCCGGCTCAGAATTAAAAGGCTGTTAATGTGTGAACAGCGTTTTCAGGAGGAGCTCTGAGCTTTTTATGCAGCCCTGAGGGGCAGATTAATTTGCACTGTGAATGAATAGAAACTCTGTTTTGTTACTGTAAGTCTGGCACGTTCTCATAGTAGAATTATCTTTTTTGTATTCTGACCCGTAGATGTGAAGAACTTGTGTTCTGTCTGACGGAACCGCAGTCTAACCCAGAACATGTCACTGAATGAATGGATTCTTTGTCCGTTTTAATCTTGTTTTCTGTGTTGCCATAGTTCTGGTAGGTTATTTCTGGGAATCCACTGGATGATGTGATGGAAGAAACATTTTAGAGAGAAGGATTTATGGCATCAGTTCTGTTTAATAATCCTGAATTATGTGTTTGGCAGCTTTAACTGCATCTGTTCCCATAAAAAGCCGAATCTCTTGAAGATCGTTCTGATTCACAAATTATTTTCTCCTTATTAAAGTTTCATTACATTTAATGAACCAATCAAAATTAATTACACTTAGTCAAAACAAACAGGGATATAACTGAGAATTTTACTATCAGAAGCCTGATCAAAGAAATTTAATACATAACAAAAATAATGTTTGTCAGCCAGATTATTTTAAATTTAAAAATGGTCAATTTCAGTAGACCTTAAAGCCAGTTAGTTTAATTAACTTATAAATGTAGAACAGTTTTTATTTTGGCATCTGATGGAATATTCTAATGGTAAAAATTTTTTAATCTGCTGAAAGAAGAAAATTATCCAAACGAACAGAAATAAAGGCATAAAAGCAAAATTCATCTAAATAACGGTGACTTAAACTTCAATAATATTCCGATTAACTGAATAAAACTGTGCGCTGCATTTTCTGGTTTGTGTTGCCAGATCATTATTAATAGTGCTCCAACGCAGCCGCCCGCCGGCGCCGGTTCTGGATGGGTCCATTATAACATGAAGATCAGCTCTGTGAAGGACCAGGATGTCTGGGACGTGAAGAAGCTTCTGGAGGTGGGAAACAAACGCAAATAGATAACTTTGGATCGCATTTAGAATGTAAAATCTCAAAAACTTTGTGATTATTGAAGTTATTCCATCTTGTAGAAAGTTATAATGGAAACTATTTATCAAATTAATCGTGATTAATCAATTATTGAAATAATTGTCAGCTAATTTTGGTAAATATTTGACTTGCAGAATGATTCAGACTCAGTAAAAACACTGAGGCTAAATGTGAATTAAATGTTACTGTACAATTATTAAAACTAAATAATTACTGAGAGTAGGGCTGAAACGATTAATCGATTATTTAAATAACTAATTTAGTAACTGATTAATCATTAGCTGAACTAAACAGACACAAAAAGGTTATTTGCTGAAAGAGTAATTAATCCAAAACTGTTTAAAAAATTACATTTTAAGATGGAAAATCTAATTTTTTAAAGCTTTTCTGTAAATCAGAAAATTTATCTGCAGATTAGCCATTCGCTGTATTGATAAATTGATCAGAAAGAGCTTAAATTTCCACGCTGATTTTCAGTTGGAAGTAGTTTTTAGCTGCAGATGCGTCCTTTGCTACAAAAGATCAAGCGAACACTAAAGGAATGCAAGGCAACAAAATGCTTATTTTATTATTTTCACCGGTATAATTGATAGAAAACTATTGAGGGACGTTTCAAAAAAAGATTAAAGAACTGGAATCTCTTCCTCTTATGATTCACTGCGTCCAACAGCAATTCAGCTCAGATATTGCCGACGAAGCCTCCAAAGTGTGTCTGGCTCACCTGTTCACCTACCAGGATTTCGACAAGGGGACGCTGGGCCTGGCCTACGTCGCCCCTCCCAGAGCCCATCCCCTCGGTGGCATCTGCTCCGAAGGCAAGTCGGTTCTGTTTCACATTTACATCTCGACTGACTAAGTTGGTGTTGATCCTGAGACATTCCTTTGGTTTTTCTCACGCTTTTAGCTTACTACCCGTCTCACAACGCCAAGAAGCCCAGTTACCTCAACACAGGCCTGACCAGCACCAAGAACTACGGCAAAACGATTCTCACAAAGGTCTGTGAGACCTTTACACTTCTGTAATTTTAATTTGAAGTTTATTTAAGTTGTGGAAAGTGTTTTTGTTTTCCTCTGGGTTCTAGTGCAAATATGCTAGTTCACCTGAAATAAGGCAAAACGAGTAACATCAGCAAATATAAGAACTTGTTTTCAGTCAGTGATTCCTTAACATTGACGGGAAAAGTACTTTTTCCACTGGTAGATTATTTTATTTATAACATCAAAAGAATGTAGTGTGATAAGTTACATAATCTACCAGAAAACTATTATTTTTTCATCCGAATTAAGAAATTATTTATTTAAAACAAGCTCTTCTCTCTTGCTAAAATGTTACTTGTAAGTTAGTTTTCAAGTGTATTAACGTATTTGCACTTCAAGCTAAATAAAATACTTGGTAAGATAATGTGTTTTTTCAGTGTAAATTTTCTAATTAACTAAAATAAGCCACATTTTCATTTGAGTCACTTTCCTGACTTTTAACCACATAATAGGTGAAAATCTGCCAGTAGAAATATTTTTATTTCCTCCATATTGAGGAATTGTTGATGCAAAACAATCTCCTAGCCTCTTACTAAAAAGTTTCTTGTTAGTTTTGTCTTATTTCAAGTATATTAAGATGTTTGCTCTAAAAACTAAGCAAAAATACACTAAGCAAAGTTGTAGGTGTAAGATAATGTGCATTTGCAGTGTAGATTTTCAAATCATTAAATATAAGCATCATTTTCATTTATTTCATTTTTAACCGCATGTTTTGCTCCACTGATGGCCTGGCTGCTCTGCAGGAAGCGGACCTGGTCACCACTCATGAGCTGGGCCATAACTTCGGAGCAGAACACGACCCCGACGACAACGACTGCGCTCCCAGCGACGAGAAAGGCGGCAAGTTCGTCATGTACCCCATAGCTGTGAGCGGAGATCATGACAACAACAAGGTACATCACAGCTCTGTGATCCCACAAGGGAGCCTGAATACATCTGTAGCCTAATAAATCTGCTCCACTTTTATTTTGAATCCTATTGAGTTGTGAAAAAGTTGTAGGTGTATAAACACTTCTGCTCGTCCGAGTCCATTTCACTGGTTTAAATTTCTTTCAAAACGTTTCAGAAAGCTAGACTGCTGAGTCGCGTTTGTTCCTGTGAAATATGACACATAGAAATGTGAACAGCCTCCTCCACTATTGGCCTCCACAGCACTTCGCAGGCAGAATCACGTTTCCTTAAGCTCGCCTGCTTTCTGATAACCCTGCACAAGCCGAGGGTTTTGGTGTCGACATCGAATTCTTCTGTGGTTTTTTTCTGGAACGTTTCAAGAAAGACGTAAGACTGGATTAGCCTGTGGAGACTCTGATGTATCAGTTTCAAGTTAGGATGTGCCTGAACTGTTGCAGAGACGTATGCAGAAAGTAGCATAATGATGAAGAACGAGAGCAACCTTCTCTATTTTTGTTAGTTTAAGGTCGGCTTCTCTGCTTCCTGTTTTGTAGGGTCTGCCTCTTTTTGAATCAAACTTAAAGCAGAGTTCAAGCCGTGGGTGGAGATAAGGATTCTTCTATAAGTTGAGTTTGTGGCATTTGACAATCTGAGCCACTTACTAATTAACAAAATAATTTAAAAGATGTTAATAGAGAGCAACAAAAATCAATACGATTTAACAGATTTCATCAATAGATCACAAAGACATACAGGATGTTGATTGAGAGCGCTAAGCCCCGCCTCCTGGCTCTGGTTGGTTGTATTTGACCGGGAGCTGTGCATTTTTCCAGACCGCAATAGTAGAACCAAGAAAAGGTGGAGGAGCTTGATTTATCTGTCATTGTTTTCACAGATTATCTGTCTCATACCAGCCTGACACAACATGGTGACAGTTTTAATAAATAAGAAAAAAACATATTTTTGTGAAAGTTACATATTGCAGCTTTAAGTTTAGACCTAATGTTTTTTTAAATCAGTTCCTGAGCATAAACATCAACAGGAAATATAGCAAAATTACAGGGCAATGTCAGAAAATTGTTTAAATATAAATTGTTTTTGTCAATTTACCATATTTGCACAAATAAAACATGAAATTGTAGCTTTAAATTTGACTTTTTGTCTCTTCCTTCCCCTTAGCGTTTCTCCAGATGCAGCAGAGACTCAGTGGCAAAGACGTTGAGTCTGAAGGCTTCGAAATGCTTCAAGGAGAGGAACAGTAAAGTCTGTGGGAACTCCAGAGTGGAGGAAGGAGAAGACTGTGATCCTGGGCTCCTACATATCGTCAATGACAGCTGTTGCACTCAAGATTGCAAGTTCAAACCCGGTGCTATTTGCAGGTAAGTTATCAGAAAAGTTAAATTCTTCAGAAGAGCCTGTGGGAGTGGGATAAACTTTGTGTCTCCACAGCGACAGAAACAGCCCCTGCTGCAGGAACTGCCAGTATGAGGTAGCAAGAACAAAGTGCCAGGAGCCCATCAATGCCACCTGTAAAGGGATGTCTTTCTGCACAGGTGATCACCTCCTGCTGGTCTCACTGTGGAACTGCAGCATTCGTATCCCATATTTGACACAATATTTTGTGTAAAATTCCGTTTATTAACCACTTCCTTCTTTTCACAGGTTACAGCAGCGATTGTCCGCCGCCTGAAAACGCTCCCGACAACACGATGTGTGTGGACAAAGGCCGCTGTCGCAACGGAGAGTGTAACCCGTTTTGTGAGGCGGAGCAGAAACTACAGTCATGCGCCTGCAACGGTAAATGTTTGATTTGAGTTCAGTAAAAACACGGTGGCTAAAAATGTGAGTTAAATGTCACTGTACCATTATTATTAATAATTAACAGTCAATCCTTCATTAAAAGTCATTCTATCCAAGTCTGAGTAACTTAAATCTAATTTTCTCTGCTCTCATTTATAGGTTATATTTACATTAACATATTTGCATCTGCTTGTTTGGAACTTATTTATTTTTTTACTTATTTATATTAATTATTTGTTGCTCCTCTGTGTAGTTTTTAAGCTTTGATGAGGCTAAACTCTTCACTGGGATTGTTTTTGGCAGGCATCCTTGTGTTTGTTGTGCGGAGGAAGTTTAAAGTCTCTTTTTTTGGATGTTTTGCCTCTTGCAGAGACGAGTGATTCCTGCAAGGTGTGCTGCAAGAAAGACGGGATCTGCTCGCCGTTCACGCATCAGGACGGCACTTTCCTTTTCCTGCGCAAAGGCAAACCCTGCACAGTGGGCTTCTGTGACGAAAACGTGAGTGGGAAAGTCTGCCTGTTTGCTAGCTGCGTGGACAAGTCTCATGCTCATCTCTAGGGCTGCAACGAACTACTATTTTAGTAATAAATTAATGTATCGATTATTTTGACGATTAATCAGATAACAGAAGATTATTAGCTGCTAATATTTTCATACAATATTCGAAAAAAGATTGTTTTATGAGATAAACATTTAATAATTAAACGGCAAAAGGCGCTAAAAAGCTGAAACTGCTACTTGAGGATTTTCTGGATACAATATATTTACAGATAAATCAAATTTTTTTTATCTTAAATGTAAAATATATATATTATTGTGCAGTTTGGCTTACGTACTGCTCTGGCTTTGTCATGTTGTTCTTTCAGCTAATAGCCTTTTTTGAAGTCTGTATGCTCCAGTTAACGATTAAACTATTACTAAATTAGTTGACGATTACTTCAGTCATTGATTAATCAATTCACTTTTTTCTTTTGTTTTTCTAAAATGTCCTGAAGCAAAAAATTATGTAATTATTTTTGCATAATCACACAATTAGCTGTGATTAGACTATTAGTAAGTTAGCTGATGATTGTCAATAATTGATAAATTATTATTGAAATATTCATGATTAATTGCGATTAATCTTTTTTGCATAATCAGACACAATTAATCAGTTTTTGATTGATCGTGATAATCGATTCTGATTAATCGATTATTGAAATATTTTGTAATAATTTGATCGTGATTAATCGCGGATAAGCGTGATTAAATTATTACTAAATTAGTTGACAATTATTTCTATAATTGATTATGCTTAATTGTGTGTTATTAGTTATGTGATTAATTAATCACGATTAATCACGATTAATCTGATTAATCGTTTTAGTTCTACTGATTTGTTGAAAATCTTTTCATCTTATTTTTTTTAGTTTTTCCAACATGTCCTAACGGAAAAATGATTTTAATATTAGATTGACTTTATCTTTATTTAACTGGTTTTATTCTTTGATAAAACAGGGCAAATGCATGAAGCAGGTGCAGGATGTAATAGAGAGATTGTGGGATTTCATTGACAAGCTGGACATCAACACATTTGGTAAGCCGGTGATAAGATCACAATGACAATAGTTCCACTAGCGGGTTAATTAAGTTTTACATCGTTAAGTATTTTAACTTTCCTTTTGTTTTCAGGAAAGTTCTTGGCTGATAACATCGTGGGGTCAGTCATCGTGTTTTCCCTCGTTTTCTGGATTCCGCTCAGCATCCTGGTTCACTGTGTGGTAAGAAACTTTTCATCTGAATTCAATGTGAATCCTCTGTTCACCGTTTATCTCACCTTGGTTTTTGTTTCTCTCTGAAGGACAAACGGCTTGATCAGCAGTATGAAGAAAACGCAAAGATTTACTTTGCTCCCAGCGTAAGCTCCTTCTCTTTTTAATATTGTTTGCATTTTTGTGCATTCGCCTTGTTGCCACATTAACCAAACTAATCAAAGTCAAAAATGCCTTTTCAAACCCCGACTTCTTTACTAAACAAGGAAAGAGTGCATGCGCCTGTTGAGAAATCAGTTCTTTAAAGTTTTGCTTTTAATTCGTTTATTAAATCTATTATATTTATTTCATTTTTTGGCCGAAACTATTTGTGCAAAAGAAAAGAAGCTAAAAACTATGAGTGGATTTTGTGAGCTTTTAATAGTTGGGCTCCTTTCACACCAGATTAACACCGAATTATGATGCTCTTTGCAGGTTTTTGGAAATGTTTTTGTGCAATTATTGCATGTCGGCAGATTATTGCGGTTTATTGTTATGCTTGAGAAACGTATCCATTCTGAATTTGAATATATTTAAAGGGACGGTGCATATGCCAGATTTAGCCACAAAGGCTAACTTTATCTTTATTTCCTGGGCAGGTTGACACACATGACATATAATTTAAAACAAATGACAGGAAATGATTAATAGTTGTACATGTTAACAAATTAAAGAAAACCTGCATAAACAAGTCTGCCTGCTGGGGATGTATTGATAAAACTATTCACAGCAAGGCTGAAACTGATTAACAGAAACCTCCCGCATGTTCCAGTGTTCCTCCGACTGAAAAAGGCTAAAAAACAAATTATTATAGAAGCATTTAAATAAACTTTATCTTATTTCTGTAATTCAACTTTAAAAAAAAAATGTTTATTAAGTTTTTGCAAAGTAGAACGTACAGAAATCACACAAGAGAAAAAAATTTATATAACAGACGACGGTAAAAGAAAAGCAAATGTACTGATACCAAAAAGAGAAACAACCCAAAATAAAAAACAATAAATAAAAATGAATAGGACAATTATCTAAATAATTGGTTACACTGCACAGTTTATCATTTACGCTTTATGATGGTATTGTAATTATAAAAATTTATCGTAATTTCAAGACATTTTATTCTGTTTAATATTCTGGCGATATTGTTGTAATTAAATAGAAATTCTCATAGCCTGTGCAGAACGCAGGATTAAAATTAATTTACAATTCTTGTTTTTAGAAAATAAATCTATGAAAAAAAAAGTCAGATTTAATTTTTAAGGAAGGTTTAACTCTTATAATATTTTTTTTTTTCTGTTTAAACTTTGTGTCCTTTCAGTTGATGGGAATTTAAAAATTGTGTTTTCTCTTCTTTGACTTAACGGAAATGTAAAAATGAGAGAAAAAAAAACAAAAAAAGAAAGAGGGTTTTAATCTGGTGTAAAGTCAGCCTAAACACTTAATAAAGTTGCTTTTTGTCACCACAAATCCAAACTAACCGGCTAAGAACTGGTTAACAGCTTAGATAATTAAAAATATCCATTTTTATTTTGTTATTGTTCACTTAAAGTGTCAAAACTTTGGAAATAACCCCCCCGCTGTCTAAAAAGAGAGCGGCAGAGGTAGTTGGAACCTGGGTCAGATAATGCCGGGCTTTCTGAATGACCTGTCCATCGCTCTCTGCCCTGCCGCTGCAGCAGATGCTGGAGGTTTGTCATAAAGCTCCTGCTGCAGGTGAGTGACTCTGTGCCACTGCCTGGTGTTGCCATGTGTTGCCATTGAGTGCATGGTCAGTGGCGCCGGTCCGGGATACTCCTGGACTCACGTTCTCTTTGACGTAATCACTGATCCGACGGATCGAACCCCACTTCGTCCGACACGTAGACAAAGGCTGATCTGATCAGGAATTACTTCAAGGAAGCAAGACTGGATTTTAGGAGTATTCTGAGAGCAAAGAAGACTGAAACATGTTGTCTTTTTGTGGTATCAGGTGGAGTGTGTCACCATTTTAAGTTTGCATCTGGTTTCGTTTAAGCTACAAGAAAAAATTCAGTTTTTTGTTTTATTTCTGAGACTTTATTTTTATGGATTTGTTGTCTGATTTTAGGCTTGATTAGATCCGTGTCAAGACTGAGGCAACATTCCTCTGTGGCCTTTCTTTTTGTTGGCATTTTGACCCAGCAGTTCACGATAAGCACAGCTTGGTGATGTTTCTAGTGACTCCATTTGATTCAGATGTTTTCTGAATCCAAATACAGCAACACAAAGTATTTGCTCCCTTGTAGATTTCTTCTGCTTTTACTTTTTCTGTCACACTTACATGTTTAATAACAGACAAAGAAAATAAGACAAATGTAGTTTTTATTTATCATTTTTATTTACTAATGTTAAAAAATGCAATATAACCCAACCTAAAATCTGGTTGAACGTCTTCGCAGGATTATTTTGATTCCACATTGATGGGTTGTTTTAAGTATCGCCATGGCAACTCAATTAGCTCTTAATTGGGATCTATTATGAAAAATTAACTTTTTGTTTGTTTGTAATCTTCCATTTGGGTCTCAGCTGCTTCTAAAAACACACCTTCATGGCTTTTGGCATTAAGTTTATGCATTTTTGGCGGTTTCAAAACTTTCCTGATTGCTGAATTCAAAAGGTTCTTCTGCAAAAGCAGGAAGCGGACTACAACCCAGAGCATTCTGGGTAAATACAACCAGTAGAAGGAGTAACGGCTTTTTCTTTAAGTCAAAAGAGAAACTTCATTTTTGTTTACATTTCAAGAAGGAAGTGTCGTCTTCGAAGGTTTTTGAGTCGTTTCCTTTTGTAGTTTATGCTGCAGCGCCCCCACAGGCGAGGAGGGGAACCGGTTTCTAATTAGTTTGGATCATTTGATGCAGTTCAGTGTGAAAGAGCACCAGCTAAAAATGTAACAAATGTTGCAGCTTTTGTACCAAATCGTTCCGAGTCCATAGGTGAAACCGGACTAAGAAGGGAGAGAAATACATTTTTAGTTAAAAATAGATTGAAATTTTTAAGTGTGACAAAAACAGATACAGTGTGCATGGAGCAAATACTTTCCACATCACTGAATGTTTGTCAACTCAAAATGTCCATAAGCAGAAAGGTTTGCTTTACTCATTCCAACCTTAATATGAGGTTTAAACATGAGGATTATGATCATAAACTCATATATTTCCTGAAAGTTTGGATTTCAGGAAAGTTATCTGAACAGAATGGAGTAAACAAGGAATGGACCCCACCTCAGTCTGCAGCAGAGACTCCTGGTGAACTTTTATCCTCACCTTTTTGTTTTCGCTCCGCAGACTCAAGACATGCTGAGCAACCTCGAGTCAACGTCCGTACGCATCGTCAAGCATCATCAACCTCCCTCCTCCTCCGGCGGCCGGACCGCGCCCTTCTTCCAGCCCCCGCAGCCGCCGACCCAGGCTCGGCCGCCGGCCGCGGCCAGCAGTACCCCGCACCCCGGCCCGAGCTGCGGCGCCAGCCAGGACAGCGCCGCGGACCTGCGGATGGCCACCATCCCGGAGGACATCAGCAACGACTCTCACCTGGCCGAGGAGGCGCGGCCGGGCGGTTTCACAACCGCAGGAGTCTCCTCGTCGGCTACGAAATCCTCCTACGAGGATCTGACCGAGCAGAAACCATCAGCGAAGGAGCGGCGGCGCCTCCAGAGGCAGGAGCGTCTCGACACTAAGGAGACAGAGTGCTGAGAAAACGATGGCGCCGCCGCCATCCTGATTTAGAAAACCTCAAAAAACACGTGGAATCATGTAGGTTAGATTTAGAACCACTTCTTTCGTGCCTTTTTAAGATCTGGTGAATTTTGAGGGATTAAAACGGAAGGGGATTATGGCCGCTGGGGGAATAAAAGGAATTCTGACTTTAATCTGAATCAAAAGATTAAAGTCAGAATGTTATTAAAAATCTGAGGAAGAAAGTCGGAATTATGGGAATCAAAAGAGTAATTATCAAAAAAGTTTGAATTGTGAGATCAAAAGGCAAACATCTTTTTTGTTTTTTTCAGTGGCGCTTTTCCTTTTCCGTAGATTATGGACCAGATTTTGGACAATCTGTCACTAAACTTTTCCACATTTCGTCCCATCAAAACTACAAGCTTTGATGCGTTTTACTGGGTTTTTATATGACAAACCATCACTAAATGATGCATCATTGTGAAGTTTTATAAAAAATAATTTGAGCAATAGAAAAAGTGTTTTATCCATGTGTGTTCAGCCACTTTTAACCAAGTAAAGTGATAACTGTGAAAGAGAGTTAACCCAAAACAAGCTGCTATATGTTCTGGAAAAGTCGCTTGTCAGTTTCACTAAGATGTTTTCACCAGACTAACACCAGACAAACATAAAAACAAGAAGATGGAAAATGTAGCAACCTTGTAAAGACGTCTTTAAAATAATCTCTGTCACACCTGACTGATTTTTAGAACAGGAGGCAGAAAGTGCTGCCCCCCGATGTGAAATGCTGGTGGACATGTTTCTGAATATAAATGCATGCCACACTTTTCAGATTTATAAAACCCTAATAAAATACACTAAAGTTTGTAGTTGTAACATTACAAAATGTAATTTTTTTTCTGCATTAAACAAAATTTAGTTAATACATTTAACATTTAGTTGCAAACCCTCAGCTAATCTTCCCAACGTATCTTTATGCATAAAGATGCGATTAAAAGTCTAAAAAAAAAACCCTTTTCTTTGTATTTGTGTGCTCCTAGATCCTCTTATCGAGTTATTTTAGTGCATCATGTTACATATCAGTCACTCTGTGAAAGGGGGATGCGATTGTTGGTCTTATTGAGGTTTGTTTTTTAATAAAAGCACTTTTTAAACACTGGAGAATTTAAGTTTTGCACAGTTGTTTTTCTGTGTATTTGAGCCTTTTACATGTATATCAGCAACAGCAAGTATTTCACTGATCTCATGGCGTTTTTGCTTTCAGTTGGTAAAAATAAAGAACCTTTTTTTCTCATTCCTCCATGAGTTTCCTGCTGAGCGCTGCTTGTGCTCATATCTTCTGTTTGGTTTTATGAACTCGTGCCAATGTGAGCTCTGCACATTCATGTTTGGTGCAGACTCGTTAGTTTCCTGCCGCGTCGCATCGTAAAGCTGGACGTTTTATTGTGTGTAAAACTAAAACATTTTGCATTAAATATTGTGTGTTGTCTCTTTTCTACATTTGAGTGTTTTTGCTTGAATGAATAACATCTTGGTAAGAAAAAAATCTTTATTGTGCATGTTAAACATTTGACTTTTACAACTGTGTGTTAGAAACAGAAGATAAGAGTAATTTTTCACCAAAAGAATTCAGACATTTTTTGATTAACCGCTGTAATTTTCAGGAACTTTCTTTTGGATGTTTGAGTTTGAAATGTGTTTTTTTTTTTTTTAATAGATCAAATTAAATCTAAATTTTTGTTCAAGAAAAACTAGGACATTTCTAATTTAAAAGTTAAATAAATTTGATATAAAAAAATTGGCATCTTAAATGTCCATGTTTTTTCTGGAGAATTTTTGATTTTTTTCTAGGAAATGTTTTCAAACTCAGAAATTTCTATATTTTTTGTAGAAAATTTGAGATCCTCAATTTTGGAACTTTTTAGCAAATTTGCAACTCAAATTTTTATTTTTTTCTAGAAAACACAAAATGTTTAAAAAAAATTTCTACCAAATTTTTAAGTTTTACAAACAAATTTTAAAGCTATTTTCTAGAAAATTTGCGATTCTCAGTTTCTGATTTTTTTTTCTAAACAAATTTGCAACTCAAGATGGTTTTTTTCTAGAAAATTTCTGAGATTAATATAAACATTTCTAAGTCCTTGCCCCCCCTTCTATCCACAGTGGAGCAAATACTTCACAGTGGTTTTCACTCCACTTGCTGTAATTCCAAAAAATGAGCTAATACTTTGAGAAGTCTAAAGTCCACTGCTCATTTTTCAGCTTTTTGAGACGTTTTCTGCTTCATGAGTTGCAGAGGAGGCTGCTCTCTGGGCTACTGGTGTCCACGTCTCCCCAGTAAGGCAGAATGAAGGGCAGGTGAGCCACACGGCTTTCCAGTATGCTCCACAGATGCTGCGCCACAAACTGGTTTCCCTTTTCTGAGAGGTGCAGCCCGTCAGACAGGTAGGCGGTGAAGTCCTGCACAACATTGAAATAATTCAGTCATTTCAAGACCTTTGTGATTCTAATGAGACAATGAAAATATGCACTGCATGTTAATTACATCCACTCACTTGTCCGTCTTTCTGCATGAGCGTCCAGAGGTCCAGGACGTCCGACCCGCACTGACCAGCCGCCTGAACACACGCCTGAGCGTACTGTCCTGCCACTGAGTTGTGCCGATTGAGAGGACATCCTGGTGGAAACACAACAGGAAGCAGTCGGGGTCAACACAGGAAACAAGGAACAGGACAACCCAGAGGTCCGGAGGTTACCTTTGAGGATGCACTCCTTCTCCCAGGCCGGCTCATGAATCGGAGGAGGAGTGATAAAGATGACTTTGTCTGCTGCAACACCAGCTGAGGTCAGAAACCTGCTGATCTCCTTCAGGTTCTCCGAATACTCCTTTAGAGGGACGTGCTGCTGTGGGTTCTTATCTAAAGGAGACAGAAAACTTCTGTACGCAAAACTTATGTATTTTTTAAAGAAGTAAACCTGAAGAAAGCAGATAAAACTCTGGACTTCTTCAACTGAAATGTGAGCTGGCTGTACCTTCCAGCGAAGCATCGTTGGCTCCAAAGAATACGGTAACAGCTGCTATGTTGTTTTCTGCTGGATTCTGGCTGCTGATGAGGCGAGGAAGGACGATCTTTGCCCATCTGGAGTTATAGCCAGACAATCCTCTGTTCACAACATCACATTTCCTAAAAACAGAATGATTCAAATTCACAGACCCATCAAATATATAACTAACAAGATGTTTAAATTTATTTTGTAGAAATTAAGATATTTATGACAGGGTTTAAAGCCCATTTGAGCTCCAAAATGAAATCAGGTCAAATGATATTATTATTATTATTGGCAGTGATATAACTTGGAAAAGTGTAAGTTATTTATTGTATCTCAGAAGCTGCTCTTTGGTTAACTTGACTTCATTACTAATAAAAGATAATTCTGCTAAGGCAGAACAGTTTAAATATTAAACCTAATGCACATATAAACATTTGTTAATATGTTGACATTTTATGACAATTTTTTCATTTATTTTTATTTTTTTAAGTATCCACTTTAAACATATTTCACAATTTATTAAAACAAGAAAACAGCAAAGCCACTTGAAAATTGTCCGAGATTTATTTAGGAAGTTCTAAATAACATCTGACGGTAAACCAATCACGTCAAACGTATTTTAACACCGGTTATCTAGCTTACGAGGCGCACTTGAATGCACCATAAGCATTACGCCAAGACTGTAAACCACTGTGTAAAGGCGCAATGTCCAAAGAAACAGAAGTGGTGGGGAAAATGGAGAACTCATCACCAAAATTTGAACATTGACAATTGACTTCATTATGTGAAAAACATAATTAAAAAGTACCCTTATTTAAATATATTTTACAGTTAATTAAAACATAAAAATAGACAATGAAGCTGAAAATGGATAACAGTACAACACAACCTTGGAGAAATTTGATCGTAAATCAGTCACTTTAAATTTGTTTTAATATAATAATGTAGAGTACGAGGTGTACTTGAATGCGCCACAAGGTTGTCGATGTCACCGTAAGACACCGTGTAGAAGCGCAATGTCCAGAAATGGTGAGGAAAAACAGCAGACTTCTCACCAAAATGTAAACATTTACATGGATAAAATATGCATCTGAAGGTTTTATAAAGTCTGCTACAATTAAAAGAGGTTGAACAAGTTAACAAGTTAAAAAGAATCAAGCTTCCTGGTTTATCATTATTCGCATTCTGTTGTGACAAACTGTTTTTATACAGAACAAATTTCTGATTCTGGAAATAAATGAAGAAATCACTGAATCTGTCGTCTCCTCACCTTGCAAGTTTATTTGCAGTTTCTGCTCCCCATCCATTGGGTTGAAATGAAAACTGAAACAATCACAAACAGAAATGTTACAGGACTTTTGCAGATGACGCTGCGCAAACAGCAGCCAGAAAGGCACTTCGCATCATCACCAACCTGCGTGATGGAGTCACCAAATAAAACGACTTTAGGCCAAATTACTGTGCTCAACTTAGACATGATTCAAAGCTTCTCCTTTCATTTTCTTCTTCCTCTATGGGGGTTGGCAAACAGCTAACAGGCGAAACACCGCCACCTTGTGGATTAAAGTTTATAATATGGAACAATAAATACCATGTTCTGTAATCTGACAATTTAGATGCCTCTGTATGTGTCTTTATGTAGTTTGAATGTGTTCTGTGCACATTATTGAAAACTTATTTCATGTGACTTTTCCGTGTTGTGTGAAAAATTAAAATCAAGACTTGTTTGATCAAACTTTAATTGTTATTAAAGTTTGTAAAAAAATACAGTAGCAACTGTATCAGTGTTATTACCATGTTTTCACCACTACTACATTTTTTTATTACATTTCTTCTGATACAATACTACTATTACGACCACTACTAGTGCTAATGATAACAATGATAATGTTTTGATTATTAAGATTGAATTGTTTGAATAATTAACTAGAGCACATGCACACATTATAGCAAAAACAAAAAAGGAGAGAAAATACCACGGGTTATCTAAGTCTTTTTTATTCTGTATCACTCTTTTTGTCTTCCCCTTCGTGTGCTTTTATTTTGAAGGAGGCATCTGTTGTCCTACACTAAAAACCTTTCGTGTGAAACAGCAACCTCGGTTAGGATCCTCCAGGATTTAACTCTTAATAAAGGTTAGCTGGCACTAAATTAATTAAAAATATTATGAATGAGTGTTTTTACTTGATGAACTGTAGTATAGTTGTGGGGTGTTTTGTCTTTGACCGGAATATTTATAGGATTTGAAGCTAACGGTCGCCCAACGTTTACTCTCGCGCTCAGATGTAAACCGCACGTGAAGACAGAACATCATCAACATCATTTTAAAAAGAGAATTTGTTGTTTTGTGTTTTAACCGGATCAGATTGAGCTTCTGGGTTTGCCTATTGTTCGTGAAATGTCCAAAACAACCATTTATGACGTTCAACAGTGTTTTGGACATGAATTAGATTTTTTGCATTACTGGCACCTATTTATTTTAATAGTTATAACGAAAACAAGTGAGCAGTCTTTGTAGTCACGTAGTTTATCTTTTGCTTTAAACTGTTTTTCTTCTCTTTTTTTTTTTGCCACATATTATGTGGCCTAAAAGAGAGGAAATAAAAAGAATGCTGTGAAATATAATAGGCAATATAGATATTTAAAATACATGGCAGGACATGTCTGCGCTGCTTTTGGTACAGTTTTGAATAGTGCATATACATTGGAATCAAGGGTGTAGAAAACACTGTTCTGCTGCATTAAGACAGGGTTTGTTACTTTTTCCTGTCAACTTTTAAATTCTTTATATACGTATTTAAAAATCTCCTTGCTGTATGTATGCCTTGTAAATGTGAAATAATGTCCAGAGAAAGCTGTTTAATGCCACCTGTTTCATGCCATGTTCTGGCAGGATGCTGCGACGTCCCAAACCGACAGACTCTGAGGCCGACCTCCTGAGGGAGCAGGAGCGCTTCCTGACCTCTGGAGCGCCATCGGCTGCCTCTATGGTCCGCCGTCCCGACAAAAGGAGGGGAGAAGCTGGAGACGCTCAGGGAACGGACAGCAGCGAGAATGAACGAAATCAGAAGGACGTGGTCACCATAGAAGGTTGAAAACGAGCCTTTGCTATTGATATTTAAAGTTCTGTAGGTAGAAATATTAAACTTCTGAATGTAACTGCTGCAGATCTTCCAGACCAGATGCCCTCTTTAACACCAGCCCCTCCAAAGAAGTCTCGATTTAAAGCCAGTCGCGTAACTTTTGAGGATGAGGATGCTGGAGAAAGGCTGGACAGGCATGATACCCACGTCAGCGCTGTTCTCTCCAGGATTGTGGTGAGTGTTTTTAACAAATCATCTCAAGAAGCCATGAGCCATCAGCGTCCAAACTTTGTGTCATGTAGGCCAAAATCATTGGGTCAAAATAAAAAATGTTAGGATTTTGCACATATTTGTACTAAAAAATGCATGTACTGTAGTTTTAAAATTTTAAGCATCAGTGTTTTTGCTTTGGGCCTCATGAAGTTGTTGTTCACTTGAAGGAGAGAGACACCAGCTGTGCTCCAATATCTCTACCAGCGTTTACAGGCCTGGCTTTTCCAAAGGTTCTGCACCGCTCAGAGACCAGCACTCAGGTATTGTCCCAATTTCTTATAAATACCTAAATACAAAAACACATTACCTTACGAAGTTTTTTTGGTCTAGTTTTTCAAATATCTCTTTATACCTGAAGTAAGATAAAACTATCAAATAAGTAACTTTTCAGCAAGATATAGGATTTTGTTTTTAGTCAGTAACGCTTTATTATTGATTAAAACAAGTTCCACTGGCAGATTATTTTACGTATAGCAAGATATTTTTCCTATAAGTGAAATAATCTGCCAGTGGAACCAGTACTTTATTTTTATCAATATAGATATTTGCAGTGGAAACTACTTGGTTTTGCAGTGCATACATCAGTTTGAAGTAATTTCTCTTGGTTTTTCAAACAGTTTCTAAATACATTTACTGGTTGGTAAATGAAACGTGAATAATATATTCCCAAACAAAATTGAAATGTATTTACTAGAGATGAATATTTTGTAAGTAAATACCATTACGTCTGTAAATGAGTTGCCAAAATGTGTAGAGGTCAATTTGGACTAAGTACCTTTTGCAAAGCGTATTTACACAAATAAAGCGGATTTGGTTCTGTTCTAATGGACCTCCAGGTTCCGTCTTCGTCATCCAAAGGGAAGAGGAGCATCTTTGCTCGTCAGATTGCAGCTCAGAGACTAAAAGAGGACAAAACACTGAAACCAACTACAGCTGAACACAGAGATCAGATCCTCTGTCCTGATGCAGGTGAGTAGCATTAAAATGTAACTCCTCTAAAAGCTGCTTCCTTTCACTAAGTATCTCCTCTCCACTTTCATATATTCCTGTTATCAGGATTTGTACAGGAGCTTGAAATCCTTAAAAATATTTGCATTTTCATAAGGTGTTTTCAGGGTTTGGAAATGCTTTATATTCAAACCTCACAGTTTTGTAATAAAGTTCAATCTGCTGTTTGATTAAAAGCCTAAATTTGTGAAGCAATACAATGTGTTCCAAATTATCATGCAAATTGGATTTAAGAGTTATAAAGATTACATTTTTATTGTGGTATTAGATTTATAGATGGTGTTGTGTGTCAGGGCTCTTTGAATCACAATGAATAATTTCAGAGAGCTGGTTGATGAGTTTGTCTGGTGAGCTCGATGAAAGAAGGATGTTCCACATTATTAAGCAGGCCACAGGCCAGATATTTACATACACCAGATAAAAGATTTAATCTCACTGTCTGTCTTTGTGTAAATGCAATTGGGTTAAGGTTGTAGGTTAGTGTCCGGTGAAGGCCTTCAGGGTCCGGACAGTTCTGGAGAAACCTTGAGGATCCACCAGGAGAACCAGGCGAAGCTCCACGCGATGTCCAAATCTGAGATTCTAGAGGAGCAAAAGAAGCTTTTATCTCACCTTGGTGAGAAGTAAAATTCTTCTGAGATAAAAATATTGTCTTAATTTCCAGAAACAGATTTTATTGACGGTTAAACGTCCTTCCCAGATCCCAGACTGGTGGAGTTTATCAGATCTCGTAAAGCTCAGAGTGCCGCGTCGCCTGGTTCCCCGTCTGATCCGTGCAGCGAAGAAGATCCTCCTGCTGAACACCCAGAGAGCGGAGAATCCTGCAGAACCGCTCCCGGGCCGGTTCAGAGTCCGGCGGAGGCGGAGATGGAGGAGGAAAGCGAGGTGAAATCACCACCTTTAACTGGTAAGTTTTTACATTTTAGTTTAATAATCTTCCACTGGTAAGGTCCAAAAGTAACAAAATTTATTAAACAAATAGGTTGCAAAATTAATAACATACATGTTATAATTTTAATTATTTTATCTTGCATTTAATACATTATTATTATTATTATTATTATTATTATTAGTAGTAGTAGTAGTAGTAGTAGTAGTAGTAGTAGTATTAGGGCAGCAACTAGTAATAGTTATAATGATTATTTTAATAATCAGTTATTATGTTGGTTATTCTGACAATTCAACAATTAATCGGTAGCATATATTTACACATGACAGGGTTTTTTTTACCTTAAATGCAAAATGTACTTATTTTTTGCACAGTTTTGGCTTAAATGCTGCTCTAAATATGTTGTGTTTCTTATGAGTCCAGTTAATGATTAATCGATTACTAAATTAGTTCATCACAATTAATCTGATTAATCATTCTAGCCCTAATTATTATTAGATTATTACAGATTGATTTTTCAGCAAACATTAACTAAGCTGCTTGGTCTAATTAGCTAAACAACGAATGAGCTGATTTGTAAAGTATTTGCTTCATTTAGAAAAAGCTCCTCTTGTATATTACATTTTTTTATCGGCTGTTTTTTTTTGGCTAATTTTGTGTTGATATGTTTGAATTCAGAGGAGGACCTGCCGGTGAAACCCCAGAAGGAATGGATCCACATGGACACGTTAGAGCCGGAGAAGTTGGAGTGGATGAGAGATTTGCCTTCACCCAGAAAGAAAGGAACCAAAAAGGTAATCAATGACCTCGACTCAACTTCTTTATTTATTGATTTCTTAATTCAAATCTGTGGATATCCATATGTTAAGTGTTTTCATTGCTATTTGTTTCATTTAGGAGACTTTGGTATGGAAGTGCTAAATAATTTTATTGTAGTTATTGAAAATTTATTTGAATATTTTATCGATTAATCAATTAATCGGATTGAAAAACTTGCACATTCTTATCAATAATTACCCTTTTTAGCATAATATAATATTTTAACGTAAAATTATAAATCAAAGATGCAAATAAATAATTTAATTGAACATATTTACAAAGTTTTTTATAATCTTAAATGCAAAATATATATAGGTTTGTACAGTTTTGGCCTAAATGTTGCTCTGAAAATTTTTAAAGCAAATTCCATTTTTTGAGTCTGTATACTTCAGTTAATGATTAATCGATTACTAAATTAGTCGACTCTTCTGTCAGTCATCGATTAATCACAATTATTCCGATTAATCGTTTCAGCCCTAATGTGTATTAGTCAACTTGTTTGCTTTTTCTGTGTCCTAAAGGCCATGCAGGCTCGTTTTGACTTCACTGGGACCTTAATTCCTCCCTCAGAAGATCTGCCGACCCACTTAGGCCTGCACCACCATGGAGACGAGCCTGAGGTCTGTGGCATTAAACGTAAAATGACTATCTTTATCTGTGTCGCGCTGACAGTGACTTATGGCTCTTCCCCCAGCGAGCCGGCTACTCCCTGCAGGAGCTCTTCCTTCTGTCTCGCAGTCAGCTCATCCAGCAAAGAAGTCTGGCTCTCAACACTCTGGCCTGCATCTTCACTAAAGTATAAAAACCAGCACCTGGAGTGATTAATACCGAGAGGGAAACCTGCAGAGACCCAGTTTTATTTTTTACCTGCAGGCCCGAGGTGGAGAGTACCAGTCGGTTCTGAAAGGCAGCGTGACGTCCACGCTGCTCGATGCCGGTCTGCTCTTCCTGCTCCGCTTTGCGCTGGACGACAGCGTCGAAGGAGTGATGTCTGCAGCCGTGCATGCACTCAAAGCACTGCTTGTGTGTGCAGAAGATGAAGTAAGATCCAAATATACAGTGATCACTGCAAACATCGTCCTGGCTCAATCAGAAAAACTCTTTGAGGTTAAATACCAGAATAAAGTCCCAAAATAACCAGAATAAAGTCATAATCTTATGAGAACTCCGTTGAGCATCTTAAGTGATGCTATCGTATAAGTTTTACCAATAACGAAAAAGAAATAATTAATCTTTTAACATATCAGCAGGATATTGACGTGATTGTGCATCAGTTCCTGGTAACCCTGAGCTCTGATGTTTTTTTTTTTAAAAATTGTGATTTTTTTTTTTTTCCTGATGATATAGACATTTCTCTCTTAATTACACAAAAAGCCAGGGCCTAAAATGGATGATTGAAATGAAAACCACTTATTTGAAAACATTTTTCATCATTTGTAATACATTTTTTAGATAAGAAAAATAGGATCTGAGATTTTATTTTTACTTTATGAAGCTCGGGTTTGTTTCAGGAGTGCTTGGACTCCACGTTCTCCTGGTTTCGTGGCCTGGCGTCTTTCCCGCTGTTGCCGTCCTCGCAGGAAGAGGAAGATGAAGAGGACGAAGGGCTGGACGAAAGCATGAGGGAGACAGCCAAGGAGAAAGAAGAAAGGAAGAGTGATTATGACGTTGCCAGGCAGGATGTTATTAAGGTGACACTCTGCTTTGTTCACTGTTGAAATCTTAGTAACCTTTTTCCGTTCTGCAGATAAAATCTGTCCATGTTTCAGGGTTTGTTGAGGATGAAGCTCCTCCCCAGGCTGCGCTACATTCTGGAGGTGGTCCGGCCATCACCGCGCGTGGTCCAGGACGTCCTGCACGTCCTGACGCGCGTCGCACGGCACTCCTCGTGGTCTGCCACCCAGGTAAGACGAACATGAGCAGCAGAAAGCGAGTCACGCTTGGGACGTTTGGATTACGCTGCGCTGCATGTCTCACACTCAGGTGTTGGACTGTCCTCGTCTGATGGAGACGGTGATGTCCGAGTTTCTTCCCACTTCCTGGACGTCTCCATCGTCCCTCAGTCCTCCCTCTGTTTACGGACGTCCTGTGGCCGACGCCATGAAGCTGTTGAGGGTTTTGGCGACATCTGGGAGACATGCATGCGCCAGATTGGTGAGTCAAATCAAAATGCTTGGATTTCAAAGGTTGGAAAGTGCTTAATCTCCAGACCCTGGAAATGTTATTTACGGTTAAAACCAGATATTTAAAGATAATTTTTCTCATTGTTTGAAATTAATATTGATCAAATTTCTCTTGTTTTGGGTTTGTTAGAATTACCAGAATTATTTCTGAATGCCAGAAAACAAAAAAAATTGGTAACTTTTTCAGACCAGTCAGGTCTCTTTAAGAGAGATTTCAAAGCATGAGATTTTGTTTTATTTTAGTTTCCCTTGTAGAATGTATAAAACTATCAAAATGCATTAAATAACAGTAATAAATGATGATAGTACTTTGAAAAGTGGTTTTCTCTCCAAACTATGCTGCTTGAAAATTTGCATAAATGTCAAAGATTGTTTCATCAGTTCATTTTTATCACATTTTTACTGCTTTAAAGTTAGAATTTTAGTACTTTCCTTCTTACTTGTAGTTTAAATCAGTTTCTTATTCTAGTATTTTTCACCTTTGATGAGTTTGCCTTGATTTTAAGTGTATCGCGTCTGCTCTTGTTCTCCAGTTGAACTCCCTGGGAGTGCGGGAACGCTTGTCCTGCCTCCTGAGCGCCGAGCCCAGTGAGCTCCTGATGGAGCCAAACGAGGCCCTCCGGATCACCACTGAGGCCTACAGGCTGTGGGCTGCAGCAGCCGCCTACGGACAAGCCTGCCAACTGTACCTGTGAGCTACTTTCTGTTTATAGCGGCTGCTTGAGGTACAAATCTTTGCAGAAGTGCTCCAAGTGTCTTTTTGCTGTACATTTTATGATAATTCAGTGTAATCGTTCAGGCATCATAAAGGTAACCACAAGGAAGAGAACTAACTAAATTAATGTCAAATGGAAAATATTAATTAGTGGAACCTCTCAGAGTAAATTTGGACAAGTTAAAAGAAAAATAATTTTTTGTTTTGCTTTCAGGACTCAAATGCTTCTAAAAACAACCCAAGCGCTTTTAAAAAATACCCAGATGGTTTTTGGTAATAAGTTTATGTGTTTTGGTGTCTGGAAAATGAACCGTTTCAAAAAGCTTCCCGATATTTAAGTCGCATTCTATGGTTTTCTGCTCGGTTACCGAGCAACCGCAGTTACCTAGCAACCCCAGCGAATTCTTGGAGGCCATCTTTTCATAACACAAAGGGATAATTTTTCATAATATGCTGAATTAAAAAAAGAAAAAACTCATCTATACATATATATATATATATATATTATTATTAAATATAGCAAAATGTAAAACCTCTTGGGAAGCGGAATAGAAAAAGAAAAGATGAAAATAAAATAAAACACTTGAACAGGAAGACATTCAGGTCGGCAGACTGTACAACGGAAACAGCTTGAACTTGCTGAGTGTTTATATTTCTTTGTTTCTCTGCTTAAGGGTGACCAGTGGTGCCCTCTTCTGGATGGTGGCCAAACTACCACACTAAAAGAAGCTCTAAGCCAATAACAGCCCTTATTAGATTGGAACTAATCTTAATCCAACAATCTATCAATCAACAGTTAATCGTAAGTGGTTTGAAGATGCCGTCTGTTTTTCTCTCTCCAGAGACCTGTACCCAGCCTTGGTGCGGACGCTGCAGGCTCTCAACAGCATCCTGTCAACCTCAGATCCTCTGCAGCTGCATCGTCTCTCCGCTCTGCTGTCTCTGCTCACTCAGGTCACACACACCGCTGGCTGCCATCAGGAGCTGCAGGCCGGCATGGTCAGGTACTGAGGAGGGACAAGGTGGTAACATTGTCCTTATTTGATGAAAGTCTCATCTGCATGCTGCTGTCTCAGAGCTCAGGGAGAGGCGTGTCCCCCTCCTCCACCTGTTTCCTGGGGACACGTTTCTGGTTTGCAGCCGCTCCTGTTGGGGCATTTGAAGGGCATAGTCAAAGGCCTCGATAACCCAGTTCAGAGAGACGGCGTCCTGACTTTGTTACCTGCTTATCTGGTCTTCCTACAAGCTCACTACCAGCAGCTCTCCAGACAGGTACGCTTACCTGGAAACTGACTGGAAATTTGGGTTTTTATTTATTCATTTGAACATTTTTATTTTCCATGGTATGAAGTATTAGGACTGGACTAAGACTTTTTAAAATTATGTCAATGATGTCATAGTAATAAAGATGCAATATCACAAAAAACATCCTAATATTACAAGAAAAGAGTTGATTTTATGAAAAGAAGCTTCGTTATCAAGAACTGATGTAATAATTTTGGCAAGTTTGGGTTTTTTTCATTCAAACTAAACTCCGTCATTTTGGATTATTTGTGTAGAACTTCTTATGAAACGGCGACTTCACCCTGATTATATTACAACTTTATTCTCGTGTTATCAAGCTTCATTCTGGTAATATTATAACCTTAGTCTAATAAAACTGTGACTTTATTCTGGTAGAGTAACTCTATGTTTATATTATCATAACTTATTTTTTCTATTATTATGACTTTCTGGGAGAATTATGACAACTTTATTCTCGTATTTTTAAATTTTGTTTTCATAATATTACAACTTTATTGTGGTAATATGACTTTATTCTCTTTATTGTGCCTTTATTGTTGACTTTCTTCTGGTAATTAGAAACATATCCGCATGGCTTTAATACTCCGACGTAATTTCACTGCAATTATTTTTAGAAACAATAAGTTATTCTCTAATCACAATGATTTATACAGACTAGACTGCCTGTATTTGTACTCTGTATTGTAATGTCAGTTCCTGCTCAGACTGCTTTATACGTGGCGTTCCTCAGACCTGCTGCAAGCCAGTGGAGACGCTTCAGGACTTGGAGATCTTGACGTCGGAGGTTCTCCTGCCTCTCATGTGTCACGATGTCGTGCAAAACCTGATGAAGAATCTCAGGTAACGCCTTAGTAGCGACCGCAAAGACACGTGTTTTTTTTAAGAATGTTTTCATTCAACACTCTGGTATGTTCACTGTAGGTCCTCCTCGGCTGTGTGTAACCTTCAGTCCAGTCCTCAGAGCCCAGAGATCACGGCCAGCCTCCCTGGTTTGGCGTGTTCGGGATGGAGGGATCGCCCAGGCCTGGCTGCTCCCAGCTCTCCCTTCCCTCTCCTGACCGGACTGGGACTCGTCTTTGAAACCATCACAGAGATCCATAAAGGTCTCAGTAGGAAGGTAGATCTATGTTATGTTATCTATGCATTTATGTTGGTTATAAATTCAGTTCAATTTTGTTTTTTTAGATTAACTTTTGGGAAATCTGAATTTTCCTCAAATTCAAAAGTAGTTGATTGATCCGAACAGAAAACTAAATATTACAAGAATAAAGTGATAATATGACTAGAATAAAGTTCTAATATTAGAATAAAGTAGTATATTAATGAATCCGGATAGGTGGAAGAAGATGGATGGATGGATTAATGAGAACAAAAAATTACTATTTTTTAATTTGCATCTTGTGAAGTTATACTTTGGCATAAGATTTAAAGATAATATCACTATTAGTAGGACTTTTAAAAACCTGCGAACAACTGAGTCCATTTCAATAAAAGATCAGATTCTGGTAACTTTATTTAAGCTTTTTTCTCAGAAAAAAAAACCTTTTTTCTCCTTTTTTTATTTAGTAATTGCTAATTCTTAATCGTAATTAAAATTTCTCGGAGCCTGTTTAATAAACTCACAGAGAGGATGATTGAAATGAAAGCCATTTCTGCAAATATTTTCTTCTAATGTCTTTTTTAGAGACATAAAAAAGTGAATTAACATCATATATAGTATGAAAAAAATAAAACATACTCTGGTTTATGTTTTCTCCGTTTTGGGCCTCAGATTTAACGATGCTTTCAGCTCTGATCCATTCCTCACCTCCGCAGTTCTCAGGCCTCCTGCTGTCGGAGCCTGTGATTGGTTACCTGCGCAGCTGCAGCCAGGCCACGCCCACTCTGTCCCACAGCAGGTCCTGGCTGCTTCGCCACGAACATCACTTCCTCTACCTGCTGCTGCGGCTGGCGCACAGACTGGTGAGTCTGGATTCAATTTAAACCCAACTCCTGCTCAGCTGTTGAGTACAAACAACGACATTTACAAGGTCTGCACCTGCAGGACAAATAGTTTGCACATGAGATTCATATATTTCACATATTTCCACTCTTTATTTTTATGTTTTTCAGGTTCCAGTTGAGCCTGAAGTAGCCAAACATGCCTCGCTTTACCACCAGGTGGCGCTGGTGCTTCTTCCTTGGTTACTTCCAGGCAGTGAATTCTTGGCACACGAGCTGCTTTCCACTGTTATCTTCAGCAAAGACTTTATATCGTAAGACAAACCTTTAATTTTCTCAGTTTAATCATTGAAAAGCTTCCAAGAAGCGACATCCGTTTTCTGTGTAATCGTCTTTAAATGAGCAGAGTCGTGAGAAAAGGAGGCATGATTACTTTTGGAGAAGTAAACTTGAGTCACAGAATTCAGCCTGGATTCATTTGTCTTTTTCTTGTTAAATTAAGATTCTCATCGCTATGAGAATCTAACGAAGAGCGTTTCTTCACCTAGAGATCCAATGTTTTCAATAAGCAGTTCTTTGAATCTGCTTGACTCAAATGTGGTGGAAATAATGACCAGAAGCTGCGGCTCATTAATGTAGCTTAAAGCAGTGGAGGATTAGAGGCCAAATTAAACCATCGGTTAAAGTGACAGCAGCAGCTCGGCTTTATTTTGTCGCAAAGTCGAAATCAACAGTTTTCAAGGTTTTCAGGAGGTATATTTGTGACATTATTCTGGTTAATCAATTACTAAATTAGTTTATGATTATTTCTATAATCAGTTCAGGAACAATTAGTCAGATTAATTGTTTCAGCTCTAGTATTTAGATCCAAACCCGTCTGAGTTCAGCATTTAAATATTTTCACCTTTAGGAAATGATGGCACTAATGTGTTTGGTTCCTGTGTGTGGGTTTGCAGGGAGGGCCACAGCGGCGGACCAGAGGCTCTGGAGCTCGGCGAGCTGAAGCTGCACACCCAGCATCAGACGTCTCCCTCCCTCCAGACTGTCGGCGCTCTCCTGAGAGAAGCCTGCACCCAGCTGCCCTCCATACGAGGCTGCTACCTCACCCACCTGGCCCACCTGGAGCAATCAGTAATCACATCCCGAGACGTTTTCCTGGGGCGCAGCCCTTGGATCGGGTCCCATCTGCTCCCGGAGCTCACCGGCCCCACGCTCCCGTCCGACTGGCCGTTCATCCCGCTGATCGGCCTGTATGAGCGAGCCGGGGTGTCTGACGGCGGAGGGCTGGCAGTGGAGGAGCTGCCGCATGGATCTCTGCAGGCGGTGACCCACTGTCTGCAGTGGCTGCTGCTGCTGGAGGTCTGGAGGGAAGAAGCCCTGAAGGTACAAATCAAACCAATTTTTACTAAAAATGACTTGAAAGGATTTTGGTCAAAATTCAGGCTTTAGATGCGGCTGCAATCAATTATTCTGATGATTAAGAGTGGATAAGATCGACTTCACATGTTTGGAAGAGCAGCTTTCTTCCAAAATTAAGGAAATCGGCACCAATAAATGAGTGAACCTCTAATTAACAGGATCAAAGAAATTGGCCCGTTCTACAAATTCACTTCAGCCTTTTTGTGAAAATACGAATAAATAATAAAATGTCTTTTTAAAATAAGAAAATAAATATTTTAAACCATTAGTTCAGTATATGTAAAGTTACTATCTTCAATACCGATCAGTTCTGGTGCTTCTCTTTATCTTCAGGTCGTCCTTCCTGTCGCCAAACTCGCCCGCCTTTCCTGCGTCTTCCTCTGCTCCAGCGATCTGTTCCTGGAGAGGCCGGTTCAGAGACTCACCTGGGGTCTGTTCAGGCTGCTCACCAGGTCAGAGCAACCTGGAATGGCACTGCAATCTCTGAATAAACAAGACCTGAAACGATCAATTGGATTAATCGTGATTAATCAATTATTGAAATAAGTGTTAACTAATTTAGCAAGGAATTGATTGTTAACTGGAGCATGTAGACAAATATAAACAGTTGATGGAAGAAAAAAATTCCCCGTGGTTTTAGCTTCCCCTGGTTCAGATTTACTAAAGGAATGCTATGTTGCTGCGTTTGAGGCAATAAAATGTTTGTTCTTTTTTAAGAAAGCAACTATATTATCTATAGATTTACATCTTTAATGTATCTAATATTGTATAAAATATGTTTAAGTGATTAAATGAAAAATCTGTAAAATGTGACCTCCAACTGCAATAATTGACAGATTAATTGATTTCTAAAATAAGCGATAGTTGCAGCCTTAGAGTGAACATTTCTCTTTTTGCTTTTAGAGGGTCCAGATTGGACTCTTTGGACCTGGATGTGCCTCCTCCAGGTCTGGCCTCCTTCCAGGATCTGTACTCGGCCCTTCTGGCCCAGTATGAAGCCGTGTCGTTTGGAGACCGGCTGTTTGGCTGCTGGGTTCTCTTGCCTCTGCAGAGGCGGTACAGCGCCTCCATGAGGCTGGCTGTTTTTGGAGAACATGTGGGGATGCTGAGATCGCTGGGCGTCACTCTGGACCAGGTTTGGTCATCACTTGCTTTTTAAATGTCAGCCATTTGAAAACAACCTGATTGATAACCCGAGGCGATGTTTCATCTCCTGATCTGAAGCTGTCCGTCCCCATCGAGCGGTTCACCTCGCCGCCTGAAGACTCCCTCCCTCTTCTTCGTCTGTACTTTCGCGCTCTGGTGACGGGAACCCTGAGGTTGTCCTGGTGTCCCGTCTTATATGTGGTTGCCTTGTCTCACATCAACTCCTTCATCTTCTCCCAGGATGCCGCGGTGCAGGTACAGCACATTTTAGTCCATAGACTTAATAAAGAATGAATGCCTTATGGACCGCCCTATTGTTGCTGACATCTTTGTTGTATTTATAATAATATATACAATATTATTGTTTTTCTAAGGTGGCGCTCTTAACTCAATGTTAGAAAATAGTTAGCTTTCATAGTGGTATTACACCAAACACTATAGCTAATATTAGCTGGGATTTACACTATAGTAATATTCTCTTCACAAAATATAAACAATAATTTGTTCATCTAACATATGAAAAGTTATCACTGGAGTCCTCAGGTCAATAGTCTGTTGATTTGAACAATAATATCCAGCAGTGCTGAAGCTTCTTCTGCTGTTTTGGTTTAGCCAAGTAGGAGGGACGACCTCTCCAAGATGGCTGCCATATTCCTGCGCCAGAGCAGCCAATGCGTTATCGTCTCTTTACTATGTCTAGGTGTCTAGTCTCTTTATGAGGAAATGAGGGATATGTCTGTGAGTTATTGATTGAGTTAATCTAAAGTCGATTGATCTTATCGATCAGCTAATGATTAATTGAGTTTAATCTTGGGCTACATTTTTCATAATGTGCTGAATTAAAGAAAAACATATTTATAGTTGTCTTAAATACTGACTAAATAAGCAGAAAATTGTTTTCTCATGTTATTAAACCTAGACATATTTATAAAATATAACAAAATCGACTAATCGACTAAATAGACATAGACGGAGTTTATTTTCATTCAATTGCACATTTAAAAAATGCACAGATTGAATGAAATTTTGTTGCAAGGCTTAAGGAGTGTTTTTGTTTCAAAACAAAACTGCACAAAGTTCATTTTTAATCCCAAACTGTTCTGGTGTGACAGCCAGCTTTGTTTCTGTTTCAACTGGATTCTCTTAAGGCGCCCTCTGCTGGATGGAGGCCAAACTGCCACATCAACAAAAGACTGTTATTAGCGACTGGAATAAATTTCAATCTAATTATTTGTATCCCAGACCGGGCTAAAAGTCCTGATTTCCCTTTGAAAGAGAACATGTTCTCGTCGTGTCGCCACATGATCAAGGTTTTAATTTGGTTATTTTTACACGCCACAGTGAGGTGAGCAACAAAAAGCAAACCTTGTAATTATTTCCGTTCCAGTGGGTGCTGTTGCTGCAGTGAATCAGAGGCTGGATCAGACCTCAGGGATTTTACATGATGTCATCAAATTAAAAAAACATTTAGATGAGTTTTAATGCCTTCTTCCTGTTGCTGATAACGACTTCTTCATATCCTGGCATTCGACGGCTCTTCAGGCCTTTAATCGCTCCTCGTTTCTTGGACTGTTTCTCCATTTGGGTTTACGTTTCCCACTGATTCCAGCTTGTTGGCTTCTGCCTTCAGTCTTTATAGCTACTCCATCATGGATCAACTTTTTCCAAATCAGACATGGACAGAAACTCCTTCAAAAACAGAAAAATAAGTCAAAACAGTTGTTTCTTGGGGAAAAAAAGCTTTAATAGCATGATTGTTGCTGTATTACGTAGTTAAATGAACAATATGCAGCAGAAATTGATTTCAAAGTCGAATCAAAATGTGTAAAATGAATTCATTCAAATCTAATCAGTACAGTTTATTTCAGTTATATACCGAAAGTTTTACACATTTTTCTATATCATTAAGTTATTTATGTTTTGGCTTTTTAGTTTTTCTAACTATTCAAAAAACATTTCTTTTTACTCCATGAAAGCTCAAATTTCACACAAAAATCTTTTGCCACTTGCAGAATTAAAATTGTAAATATAAAAAAAAAGAATATAGGAATTTATACGTTTTATTTTAAAAAATCACGTACAAATTATCTCTGGCTGCTACATGGTTAAACATTCAGCATGAAAAATGTAACAAACACTGAAATTAAGTTTTTAAAAATATTAATATAATACATATGAACAAATATTTACAAAAAGAAAGAAATTAATGGTGTTTAAGGGGAAACAAACAAGCAAAAACTCAATAAAAATAAATGTAAAAGTAAATTTTTATGTCTTATTAAATGATATTGTGACTTTAGGTTTACCTGAGGAAGAACTCATGCCGATGTGTTTTCCTGCAGCGTTTTAATGTTCTGTACCAAATGTGATAATAGTTTGTCTTGCACCTGGCTGTCTCAGTCGGAGCTGACCTCACTGGTCCGTTCGCTTCTTTTTCTGGACTTCCAACTGTGTTTCCACGGTTTCTTTAAAAAGTATTCACACCTTTGGTATGCAAACTTTAATTGTATGTGGCACAGCAGGAGTGTGAAGTGGAAGGAAAACATCACACAGCACTTTGACTCAAAAGCAGTAAAACTGTTCAACAAATACGTATATTTTGCTTTTGAGCTACAAAAAATACACTTTGAAAGGATCTTCTAACAAAAACTGCTCAAGTGGCAGTTTTATTTTCATCTGGTTGAGATTCTGCCAACAAAGAAAAATCTTCTATTAAACACCTTTTACTTTCCAATTATTTAGCAGTTTAAAGAAAACAATAATCAATACATTAGCTCTTGATTTTAATTCAAGCAAAAAGACCCAAGTTCCACGTGTTGATGTTAGAAGTAGTTTTTTAAGTGTAGATGCATCTTTTGCTGCAAGTGATTCGGTGTTCACTATAGGAAAATTTGATTGTACTTTAGACAATAAAATAAATTTAGTTGTTTAATTGTATCTTTCAATGTATTTCCAATGTTGTTTAAAACATGCAGGTGGTTAAATGAAAAATTAGCAGAAAGTCCTTTTTTTAGGATTAATCAATAGAAAAAACAAATCTTTAATGATTCCATGTAGATTCCACCAGTTTGTTTCTCCAGGTTATGATGACTTGTTTTGTTTCCAGGAGGTGGAAGCAACTCGACTCAGTTTGCTGAGGAAGACCTACTACCTGACTGATGAGGTAATCCTGCTCTTTCTGCTCTTTCTGCTCTTCCTCTGCTTTCATTTGTTCATTGATTTTATTGACTCTGGCCTTTCAGTCCCTCCCCGCATTTGTGGAAAACGAGTTTGTTTTCCAATGTTTCTCAGCTTGTTGGCCTCACTTCTCTTTTCTTTCAGTTTGTGTTTTTTAACATTTTGCACCTACAGTTTGTTTGCTGGTCTCGTTAGTTCTGCAGTGTTTGTTTATTTTAGTAATTCAATCCAAATGAATATACTGTATAGATTTATAACATTATGTGATAGATTTGAAGTATTTATTCTGATGATTTTTCCATGAGGAAAATATGGAAGAAGATTAGGACCAATAAAAAAATAGGATTTTGACTTTTTTCTCTGAATTGTACAATGGCTCATTAAAATTTGAAATTTCTGGATTTTGAAAATTTTTAATTTCCAGGAAAACTTTTGTAAAAAAACAACAAAAAAAATCTAATTTTTATATAAAATATGTTCTGTATCCATGCATGTCAGAATCCAAACAAAAATCAAAACATTCTCATGTCAATTATGTTGTTAGCAAACTTATCACAACTGTTTCTTCTTTTTTTATACGATTTGTAAACCTGCACTTTATACACACTCAAAGCCCGACCCACATTAATTTGGTAGATTCAAGATTTAAGTCCAGATTTGCGCTGATCGTCTTCCATATGTAAAGCATATTATAGAAATTATACAAGAGCACCTGAAAAGGGTTTTCAAAAGAGAAATGTTGTGTTAAAACCACAAAAGTTCATTTCTAAAGAAGCTGCATCCAATCATATTATGGGAAAGTTGAGAGGAAGGAAAAAGTGGAGCATATAAATTTGTATAAACAGCATTTGGACAGAACCAGGTCATGATCCAGAACTGCCACAGTTCTGGTGTTGCGTCTTATTTAGAGCAAAGAGATTAAAAAAAACTCTTACTGTTCAGATGAAAGTTTTGCCTTTTATTTAGCCGCCAATTCTCGATAAAGTTTTATTGGTATTATGTAATACTTTCCTTGCCAAAGAAACAAGATTCCAGATTTTAATTAACTCCAGAGAATAAAGATCAAAATGAACAAAACTAAACACTTGAAATATGTAACTCTCTGTTTAATGAATCCAAGTTTTTCCTTTTTGAGCTGAAAGATTTTAACTTTGTGATTAAATTCTGATTCATTTAGATGGACCTGCGCGTGGTTAGAGAAGGTTATGATGTAAGAATAACTATTTTATTGCAGAAATTTCTAATTAATTTGACTCATTTTCTGCACCAGCCCCACATTTTTCACCAGCTCCTCCATAACATCTCATTAGATCCCGCTGTAATCGCATTTAGTGACTGACTGAAAGAATTTATTCATCTCAGACGGCTTCTGGCCTCACAGCCGATTCACTATTTTATGAAAATTTGATTCAAACCACATTTGGAAAGCTTATTGAAACAAATTATTACAAATAAATAGCAACTCAGCCGACATAATGCTGATTATTTTTGTCCTCCACTCCTGTAGTCGTGGGTAAAAAACGGCTCGAGTCGGAGCGGGTCCGGTCCGCGTGTTGTTGTCCTGGGTTGAAACGCCGAAGCTCACGTCTTCCTGATGCGTTCAAGTGTTGGTGTGAGAATCGGGAAGAGTGTAGAAGGAGTGTCTGTGTTTGGCAAAGTGATTTTCAGCCAGACAAAAACATGCAACATCACAGTTGAGGCTGAAAGAGGGGAGAGCGATGGACGCCGAGGACAGGAGATAAAAGTCACAAATGAGAAACAAAAGAGGTTGATGTCAGACATTTTGATCTAAGGATGAATGAAAAGATGTTGATTTTCTGCTGAAATGTTCACTACACTGCAAAAACACAGAATCCTACCAATTATTTTTGGTCCAGTTTCTAGTGCAAACATCTTAAAGTAAGAGAAAACTAACTTACAAATAACTTTTCAGCAAGATTTAAGAGCTCGTGTAAAGCAACTTATTCCTTAATACTGATTTTAAAAAGTTCTACTTGCAGATTATTTCACTTATAACAAGACATTTTTTCATGTTATAAGTGAAAAGATACTTGCCAAAAATACTTGGTAAAAGTTTGTGTTTTTGTAGTGCAGATTAAAGAAAATATGCAACTGAGTAGGATTTTAAAAAAGATGTTTAAAATGAGGATCTAGTTTCTAATGCAAATATCTCAGTACACTTGAAATAAGACATATGTAGTTATATATGCACCTATATATTATATTAATAAATAAAAACTGTCAGAGTATTTTACATAAACCATGGGAAAAATGCCTCAGTAAAACTCATATTTCTGGCTAACAAATTACTTTTAAGTTAGTTTTTGTCTTATTTCAAGTGTTTATTCAACAGTATAGATAATTTCATCCTGTTGGAGGTAATTTAAGTTCCAGTACCTTCAAACTTCACTGTTAGTTTGGTGTTTTTGGGAGCAATAATCCTCTTTTAATGCATTATTAAAACCTGAACCAAATACAATTTAGGCTTTATTACTTTTCACCAGCATAGCCTGTTTTTGAGTCTGTCTTCTGTACTTTTTCTTCACAAACTTTGACTCTTTATGACTCTTTCCACTGTGGCAGGGTTCCCAGTATCAGTCAGGCCCTTTGAAACATCCCTGCTGAAACATCCCGTATGTTACCAGAAGACAAGCTTCCAGTAAATATAATGTTTCTCCACGGTGTCCTTAACATATTTCAGGTTGGATTAAAAGTGTCTCTTTCACCGAAGTGGAGTTTTTGCCAGATGGTTTCACACTTTAACTCCTGTCTTGACTAAATGTTTCCTCATTCTTCATCCGAAGCGTCAAAATCAGATTTCAACAATCGGAGCTACACAGTAAAGATTTCCAGGCCCGAGTCGAACTGTTTCCCACAATGCTCTGTGGGAAGTTTTGTGCTATTGGTTACGTTGTGGACGAGTTTCACAGCAGCGGTTTCTGCTACGACTCAATAATAAAAAGCTTTAAAGGGAATAATTATATCAATCCTGACCTGAGAAACAACAAGCAGATACAGCGGCTCTGGGTGGAGCTTTTGTATTCTCGTGTGTAAATGCGATTAATTGTTGAAGAAAGAATGTTGCCTTAAAATCTACAATTTTTGATTTATGTAACGTTTATAAAAAATATTTGTTTTACGTATTTGTTGAAACTGTGACAGTAAAATATGAGACTGATAATCTGTGAAAAAATGAGCTCCTCTGCGCCTCCCAGCTAATTAGAAACAACCAATCAGATCCAGTAGGAGGGTCATAACGCTGCCAATCACTCTCGTGTGGCGCTGCACATCCCCTCATTCTACTCCCCCATTTCACTTCTACTACTCTGCAGCTAGCATAGCCACCACTGACAGCAGAGGCACTGTTTTCCTGTAATGGTAATTTGTTTAGCAGCATGTACACAAGTTGATTTACAGCATTAAGACTCCTGGTCCTGATTTGTTGTTTTTGAGCAGTGAATTTCTTCAGATGGATGAAGTTGAGGAGATTGATTTTTATTTAATTTTTTTCAGATTATTTCTCACATTGTACTGTAAAAAGTGAATTCTTTATAAACGTTGCTGCAGCTTTAACTGAGAAAAATCTTGGACGTGTTCAATATGTATTTTCCCCGCCGTGGGGAATTCACCAGTTTGTTTTTCCTCTCCATGCTAATTTCAGGAGGTCACTTTAAGTCTCTGTCCTGCTTCGCCTCATGCAGGGAAAAGCAGGTAAAGACGAACACCTGCTGCGTTCCTCACATCCTCCTCACTCTGTTTTTCATTTCCAGGTGTTGAAGAACCACTTGCTTCTTTTCCGTCTGACCCAACAGCACCTCCAGCTCGGCTTTGACATGTATGAACAGCTTCCCGCCGTCAGGGCGGAGCGTTTAGAGAGCGTTCTGGGTCTGCAGGATGACAGCGGAGCCTGACTGGACGCACACCAGTAACATAAGGGGAGTTGGAATAAAAAGAGACAGGATGAAGCTGTAAACATGTAAATTGCATGTTGGGAGGGAGGTTGTGTATGTCCCAGCGCCCTGGAAATGGCACGGTCACCCAGATTTTTCTGCGTCCTGCTCCAGCAGCCGAGCAAGAGAAGAATCAAATCCTATCCGGACTTGGCCCAGCTGTACAAATAATTCAGGGAACACCAAAGTACAAAAATCTTTTTTCAGTGACAGCCAAAGGCCAAATACAAACGCTGAGAAATGAAATGCAGATGGGACAGAGCGGAGGTGCTGCAGTGCTCGTCTCCATGTGACTTCAGCTTTTTGCCAAAGGGTTTCTTGCGCTTGAAAAGCTGCCCAGGCAGTTTGGCATCTGGTTTCCTGCTCTGCAAGTGCCTGAAATGTTCTTATTATCTGTGAATAAAGCGTCCCTCTCCATAGACCATAATGTCAGGTTCTGTTTTTATTCAATAGCTGTGCTTCGACCTCATAAAACACGTTTATTTGAATGGAAACCAAAGTGAAAACTAGCAAAAAAAGAAACTCCAAACTCTGGAAAACAGCTGTTTCAGCTAAATTCATTAAAACTTCACTGAGTCGCGTCTTAAAATGCAGCTTCAGGCTCCAGCTTGGTCACATGTTTCTGATTAAATCAGCGAAGTTCAGTTTGATTACGTGGCTTTAAATTCTTATCACATAATAAAGAAGAAATTTTATGTTCAGTTTAGTCATTCATATCCTTCAAATGGAAGTATGGAGGCCCATCGCTGCCATAATCATCATATGGCTCAATAAATTAATTACTAAGCCAACAAGAATAAACAAAACACAAATTCTATATTAACTGCATTAATATATGCCAAAAAGTTATATATTTTAATTGTGAAATGTGAAAATCTACTGAAATAAAAATATGCGTATTTTTGGTTTTCATTCCTCTTTTTTCTTCTTTTTTTGTATTTCCATCTTCCTAAAATAAATAAATCTGAGGGCCAAAATTGTCACTATCTAATAAATAATCTATTAAATCGACATGTTGATTTAAATGAAATAATTGTGTTAAATAACTACAAAATACATATACATATAGAAAATGTTTCTATACATCATTTAATTTTAATTATGTGTAATTATGTGCATAGTATTAAAATTTTATTCACTTTAAAAAACAGAATTGTTAAATAAATACTCAACATTCAACATATAATATATTACAAAATTCTTTTGTTTTCACATTTAATAGATTCAAATGTTTAAACCTTAATGTATCAACATCCTGTTTTATTCAAATGCTCAAATTTAAATATTGAATTATTCAATTTTCTATCTTTATGGCAGATTTTACATGTTTACATAATGAATTACTTCATTAATCTATTTATTATTATTTATCTTGGTTGCTTGTTTTGCAACATGAATGTTTATGCATTTTTAAATTTCTGACATTATTTTCACAAAATTTTATTAATTCGCAAAACAGCATTATAAGAAGCTTATTTGGTAACTTTGGTGCGTTTTGTGTTTATATTCTGTGTTGGTATGTGAGCAATAAATATTTAACTGCAGAACATTAAAACATGTGAACATTAAAACATGTGAACATGCTTATAAAATTATTTGAGTCTCATAATGCAATATTTTTTTTTTTTAAGTGATTTCTCTTTCAAGTCTGTTTTCACGTATTTCTATAAATTCTTGGTATTTTTATGTGTTTTGTCCTGACTGTGCTGTGTAATTATTTTATATCTGGTTAAAGGCAGACGCTGCCTGTTCATGCTAATGCTTCGCTCCACATCTGGTTTTAATTTGGCCCCATAAATTGGGTGAAACATGTAAAACTGGTCTGCAGACGAGAAGCGAAAAATCTGCTTAACCCCCAAAGTGATTCAGTGCAACGTCGAAAAGATCATCTCTATGTAGAAGCTGCAACGTTTTCTCTTCTTATAAAGTATAACTGGTTAAGGCAAGTAACTTTTCAGCAGCATATCGGAGCTTGTTTTCAGTCAATCATTTCTTAATATTGAAGAAAAAGTATTTGCTCCACTGCAGATTATTTCACTTGTAACATTTTTCTTCTAAGTGAAAGATATTTGCACTAGACTAGTAAGATTTAGCATTTTTGCAGTGCAGATTACAGTGTATGATTTAAAAAAAAAACATGTTTAAAATAAGCATCTATATTTTTGCCACACTACAACTAATATGAAGTACAAGAAACACAATTAATTCTTTGCACTTTTGCACAAAATATTTAAAATATTTTCCTTATTTTCAAAATAAAGCAAGAGGAAACATCCCAACATTGCTTAAACTTGTTTTAAGTTAATAAAAATGTTGTTAAAGGGGACTGAAATGTAAGTTTTGTGTTTTTAGTGATTGTGACCCCATTTTTAATGCCGCTCTGAGCAACTGTCAGAAACCAAACTGACCTGTGTTGGAAAAAAAACCTGGTGCTTTTTCTGCTTTTGGTTCATTTGGTTTCAGTTTCTCAGCATTTTCTCAGAGCAGAATCTATTCACAAGAAGATTAGAAGAACAAAACCTCCTTGGAGAGTTTAGTAAATTAAAAGAATTCAGCACAAAACTTTAATTTTAAAGACTTAAGTACCTGTCTTTATGTCAATTTCATGTGAGAAAAAGATCCTTGTGGTGCAACGAGAAACGTAAAACGACCTGCAGCATGATGTTCCGACAGCTTTTGCTTTCTGAATGAGAGATGGGAAAGGCGACACTCAAAGATTAACAAAAATATATGACACCCAACTTCCAAAGTAAAGGGTATAAAAAAACATTTTTCTCAATTGTGACAAGAAAAAAGAGCAAAAGGGGAAAACCAGAGATCACAGAATTAGAGGAGCTCAAAGAGGTAACATCTGGGAGCAAATTAAGCAATAATACGAGAAACAAAGAGAGATTTGTCTGCAGCGTGGAGGGACTTTATGGACGCTGTGATATCAGAGAAGTGACGCTGCACACTGGTCCTTTTTGTTACGTTTACCCCAAGGAAAATCACTACTTTGGAGAAAACACACTTTTTTACGCTTACAATCCAATAAAATGAACCAAATTTATATTTTCATTTCAGCTGTTTCAGATATTAGGACATATAGTTGCAGTAATAATTGAACCATTTATTTTAGGGTTAGAAAAGGCTTAAGATGCCAGCAAACTAATCAGACATTGATTAGTTTGCTGTTAATGCTCTGCATGTGAAATCTATGGCAGAAATGCAACATGCAAAACATTTTCTCATAAATCCGCACAGCAGTTTCTGAAACTTCCTCAGAAATCCGCGGTGCTGCAAGGTGAACTCAATGAATGTATTTTTATCACAATGCTGTGCAGGAATAAATAGATGGATGAATGTGCTTCCCTTGAATTACACTTGGCATTGAAAAGATACTGGATTTTTTTTAAAAACTGATTTAAAATATGAATTTTCTACAGATTAGTCATATTTCAAGTTGGCTGATTTCCTAAATTCACAGAACTAAACAGAAAGCACAAAATTAAAAACATCTCTTTGCTGCAGGGATGCAGTTGGTAGCAACGTTACTTTTAATTTTTGGGTAGAATATATTTAAATACAAAGTTTTTGGGGATTTTTTGTCTTAAATGAAAAATGTATATATATATATTTTATACATTTTTATTAATTAAATTTTTTAGTCTGTATAATCCAGTTAATGTTCAATTGAGCACTAAATTAGCTAACAATTATTTCAATAATTGAATCATGACGACTAATATAAATAATCGTTTCAGCTCTAACCATTTTAAGCTTTACTTTCCATTAGCAAACACAATTTCTTTATTTCTTTTTAGTTGCAGGCGTTACATGTAACATTAATTTTGGACGCAATAGTAACATGTTGATGTTTGACGTATTTTTTTCACCGCAGATGTTACAAATGGTCAAGCAAATACACTAAATATGTGGCATGTTATGACATTTCAGGTGATAAAATGTTAATTTTTTTATTCTAGAAAAATAAATATGTTAATGTATTCCTAATACTCTCTATAAAAACAAAATAATAAATAAAATAGCTGCAGAATGTGACATTATTTGTATCCTATTGATCGATTAATCATCAGAATAATCATTAATAGCAGTCCTGCCTAGAAATTATGTTTGTCGGAGGCATAACAAGCGATATTTATGGGCGTCGCCATGTTGAAATTCCTACTTCTTACCGACAACACCGTTGTCTCGGGTCTGACGTATCAATCACTGACTAACCGATTCCCCTGCGGCCATTTTAAAACGAATGTCAAACAATACAACCTTCGGATGACGCAGACTGGCTTGTGGTTGCTCTCTGCCTTGAAGAGGATATTTTAATATCCTGCAGCAGATATTGACTCTGTCTCTGCTGGTCTGATGATTGCAAAACAGCAGGAAACACACGAGTTTGTAATCATGATTCACACATAGCAATAAACCTTAAAAGACGGTCTTTCATGTTGTTCATTGCAGGCATAATTACCCTTAAAAGAAAAGAAAGCAAGACCCCACGCTGACACCGACTCTGAATGTTTGACCAATAATAACAGAAAGCTGGAAGTTTTCACTACAACAGATGTGACCAGTTGTTGCAATTTGCAATTGTTTACAAGGATAAATAATTCAACCCAGACAAGCATGTTGCTGTTCTGAGGATCTGAAGACGCCAAATATGTGAATTTTAATTTCTAGAAAGGGAAAGCAGAGCCGGACAGTTCATGAAGATGTTTCAGTTCTTACAGCTGCAACATGCAACTTTTATAAAGTAAATAGTTTTTTTTTTTTTTTTACATATTTGTTGCAAATATGTTGTGACAAATATGTAACAATAAATTACATATTTGTTATTACAAATTACATATTACACTTTTTCACAGTCTGTGAAAAAATGTAACTCTTGTCTTTTCCCAGTTTTCCCATTACAAACTGTGGAAATACATCGCTCAGTCAGAAACAACCAATCAGAGGCAGGAGGCGGGGCTTAGCGCTGTCCATCACTCACATGTCACCTCCTCCCGCTGCTCTGTTTTAAGCTACAGCTGGTTAACAACAACATAGTCTGCACCACAAATGCTAATGCTAGTTAGCATAGCCACAATTTCCCTGTAAAAGTAAGATGTTTTTCCATGTATGCACATTGAGGAGCATACATGAGGATGATTGACAGCACTAAGACCCACCTTATGGCTCTGATTGGTTGAGCACTGGAAGGAACTTCATTTTTTTCACAGATTGCATCTTTAAAGTATTTTTAAAATGTTTACCATCTAAAACATTTTCCTAAAGGATCCCAACCTTTTACATGTTGCAACAAAATCATTTATCTTTGTAGGTTATGTAACACAAGCAGGAGCAGAAGAGCATGTCAGATCTCATCAGAAGATTAATTCAGGGTTTGAAAAGATTTGAATTGAATATTCAGCTTCCAGCAGGTCAAAGAGCCGAAATATGCAGCCTGACCTGCGATGCTTTCGATATAAACATATTCTTGTGTCAGAGTGTCCTAGTCGCATTCAATTCAACATGACTTGAGCTATTTGTAAAAAATAATAAGGTAAATCTTTGGTCTGTAGATGTGCGTTCAATTGGAACAGAAAAAATACTTTGTCTTATTACAAATTGACTCAACAGGGGAAAAACAACGGCACTGCATGCACTTCCACCAATGATTTCTCTGATTGTGATTTACTTTATGAGGATCTATTATATAAAATCCACAAAATACAATAATTGCAAAAGTTTATAATTGCTTGTAAGGTTCATTTATCTAAATTGTTATTTGTATCTCATCAATAATGGATAAAAAACAAGTCACCGCATGAATTTAACTAAGCAAATAGATACAAGCATCTGCAGGGTGACTGTCTCCCTGCTGACTAAAAGTTATTTATCCCCAACTGATCCAATGAATACCTTGTAATTAAAGAAAAGATCCTGTGGTCATGGAAAAGATTCTGGTCTTTTTTAAGAAAAGTCCAAATGATTTGGATGCATCAAGCAGAGAAAACCTCCCAGGAGATAACAGGAAGGAGAACAGATGACATTCTCTTCGAGGAAGAGCTTGGAAAGAAAATGCTGAAATTGGAAGAACTTGAAGGTATGCGTAACAGTGAAAGTGAAAAACAAAGAATCTGGACTGAGCAGCTGTAAGAAAACCACTAATCAGTGAGGTTAACCAGAGAAAAAGACTCCAATTTGCAAGGCAACATAAAGACTGAAGAAGGTCCAAACACTCACAGAGTTTTGAAATTGCCCCCATAATAACGTGACATAACTTAAAATACACAACCTGAAATAAAAATGTGAGTTCCTCTTATGGTGGCTCTGTTTTGAAAATGTGATTGGACACAATAAAAGCATGAACAAGTTTTGAAATGTGATTAAAAGCATGAACAAGTTTTGAATTATTTACAGATCCGGAGAAGATGGATTCCAAGATTATTGAAAATGCATAGAAGTTATTTTATACCAAGTGTTATGTACATTAATAACATTAATAACATTAATAATCTCCTGAAAGAAAAAAATCAAGCACCTTTTAATGTGATCAATAATAATAATGATAACAATAATAATAATAATAATAATAATAATAATAATAATAATAATAATAATAATAATAATAATAATAATACACTGCATAGTTGTTAAGTCACATTTTCACATGTTGATGTTAGAAATATTTTTAAATGAATGTTTTTATTGCATTTGGGCTACAAAATAAAATGTCTATTTCCCTATTTAATAAAGGAATTAAAATATCTATTTGCATCTTTTAATGCATTTATTATATTGTATGAAAAAAGGCTTTATAAAGAATCTACAGAATGTGACTTTTTCATCAGATAAATCGTAGGAATAACCGATATATATTAATCAATAACTAAAATAATCAGTAATGAGTTGCAGCCCTAATTATAAATACATTGCATCAAATAATGTTTTTTTTTAATGATCTGATGTTTTGATTATTGCATCTAAGAAGGTGAATTAGATTCAACCAAAGAAGTCGGCCACTAATTAATTTTTGATGCATCCAGTGCATTTCTGCAGAAACAGCTTTTTTAATTTTTAGGAAAACGTCAGTAGTTATTGAGGTTCTTCTCCTCAAGCAGCAGCAAGCTGTTGAAAAATGAGTATTTTCCTGAAAAAGTTACTTTTGGCAATACAGTTTGTTTTCTGTTTTGGTATTTTTGTTACAGTTTAAACAGGATTTTATACTTTTTAATAACCAAATAAATGTTTTCAAAATATTCATCCACCAAAATTTGGATCGTTTCCATTTGAGTTTGGAAGAAATGAGCTCAGATTGACGTGATGGTCGTGATGAAAAGTGTTGACGGTTTTTTGTAGCTTTATCCTCTTGGTCTGTCGTCAGATTCAGGTTTTGTCTTTTAGAAAAAGTTAAAGGAGGTGTTAACGTCTCAGCTGATGTTGGTTTTGAAGCAGCTGGATGTGAACCTTGTGTTCTCTAAATCAGACGGATCGATGCTCACAGAGGTTTGTGCTTCTGTGACATAATGGAAAGATTTTATGTCTGGCTGCAATCTTTCCCCTGAAGATGTGCCAGGTGAATATACATCCCAATTTAGTGACATGACAGGATTAGAAGTGTTTATTTTATATCTGTGCTTCACACATTTACATAAACAGTTTCTAAATGTTTCTCTTTATCTGTTATTTCTGCACCATCTGTTGTCCTGTTGTCTGCAGACTCCATGTTCATTAGGCTGCTCTTCACGATCGATGGCAGCTCCGCTCCCTTTCGCTTGGAGCTGCTGACATAATTGCTGTAATTAAAATCAGGTCAGACGAGGCCTTTGACCTGTTAAGACCTCTGCATTTTAGAACCTCCATTAATACGTCAATGGGACGGCATGGAGGCAGCTTGCTGCTTCGCTCAGAGAAACATGGAGCATTTAGCATTCAGTTCCCTTAGATAGATCCAACTCAGCAAACAGAAATATCTAAAAATTTCTAAAATTTACCTAAAAACCCTCCTGAGCATGTATCTGGCGACAGAGGGAAGGAATAACTGATATTTCAGGATATTTGCCAAATGTTGGTTCTATGAATCTGGAGGTGTAAGAAGTAAAAATGTTCATTCTGGAGGGGGAAGAACATTACAGGCACCTTCTTCAAGAGCCTTCAGTCAGAGGCTTCTAACCAACCGCTGCAACACAGACTGGTGCAGGAGATCCTCTTTGAAGAAAGCTGAATTATATGACTTACAAGAAGATTCAATTTCCCTCTGGATTAAAAAGCATTTTTTAATTTGATTGAACTGCAAAAACACAAAGTTTTATCAAGTAGTTTTGACCAAATAATGTCAATAGTTTTGATAAAATAAAGACAAAAATAACAAATATCTTTCAGAAAGGAGCTTAATATTGACTACAAAGAACTATCTACCTGAAAAGTTACTTATAGTTTAGTTTTGTCTTATTTCAACTGAACTAAGATATTTTCACGAGAAAGCAGACCAAAATTACTTGGTGAGAATTTGTAGTGCATAAAATGTAAATCAACAGACAGAAATTAAGGTTTCTGTCGTAGCTTTTACTGCAGTGACTTTTAACAAATGCAAATATCTTAGTACAATTTAAATAAGACAAAGATATTTGCACTAGAAATACTTGGTAGGATTTTGAGTTTTTGCAGTTGCTATGCAGGTTTTTGCATGTTTCCTCTCTGATTTTATTGATTTATTTTATTTAGCTTCAGGTAATACGTTTGGAAAGGTCTTTTTGGCATCGCTGTGGTCTTTAGCTCCCTCTGCAGAAGAAAAATCATTATCGATATTAAAGAGATTACAGTGAGCCTAATCCTGACAGGACTATGAGGAATGTCAGGCTGAACTGAGCTCTGAGGGTGGAAAAGTTCGCATTTTTGACAGTACAGAGTTGAGTGAATCTTGTTCTTAGCATCATCTAAATTTTGACATCAAATCTCACAGGATTTATTTTTGGAGAGTTTTAAAGCTGGAGTCAAAAGTTATTGAAGAGTTAGATCACTTGTTCTTATCTCTTAATCCGGTGAAAATATAGTTTTGCGATGTAAAATACTTCTTTGAAAAGCAGAGCTATTTAAGTACCACATTTGTTTTAGGCTTTTTGTTGGAGCAAAGCCCTGACCTGGTTCTTTCAACCAGCTGGTGCAATGCAGATGCACAGATACTCAGAAACATACAGTAGGTCTATAATAGTTCTTATTCCTCTTTGTGCACCTTCACATCATTACTGACTATCTATTGGTCAGCATCTACAAAATACATTTAATCTGTTTTCACAAATTAGTTGGTAAATATCTCCTGGGTAAACGTCTCCTTATTCTTTCAATTTAAAAGTTTAAATTTGTACACCTTTAATTGGTTTTCTAACAATTAAAGGAAAACATTGTCCATCTCACATGGACAAATTTAATCGCAACAAACAGACATTAGGATACATACAGTCTGAAGTGCAGGGAACCTCTAACTCTTCTCCACAGAAACAGAGAGGAAACAAAAAAAATCTGACTGCTCTGCTAGCGGAAGCGCCCTGCGCTCCGTGGGATTCATTAGCAGCACATCTTTTCCCATGTTTAGTACACGGCCGTGACAGCAATGCTGCAACTGGGATTATTAATGACCTGATGATAAGAATAGTGCAGCCCTCCAACCGGCAACTCTGGGGGAGAAACGCTTATTCTGAAATAACTTCTTGCTTCTTGCAAAGTCATTGCAGAAAAACGGGAATATTTAGACCACGAGACTCCATGTTGACACTAGATAAAACATTTTACTGTTAAAACTTTATCACAAAAATAAAAACACATTTTGTTTCACCGTCTGAAGTTAAATCAAACCAAACTTTTCTTGTTTTAGTTCAGTTAGAATGACAATAATAATTTTTGTTTGCCAATTGCCACAATATTCAGAAAATATGAGTTTTATTTATTCAGAACATGGGAGATAATGTCTGCGTTTCCATTGCAAATTGTGTGCAAAACGTTTTTAAAAAAAAACAATTTTGCAAATGCAGTGTTTCAATTAAATAAGAAACACATTTAAGATCACATGTGAATAAGTTTGTTCCCACAATAAGTCATTAAAAACTGTGATGTGCCATCATCCCATGACTGCTTCCTGTCTTTGTCTTCTTTGTGGTTTCTGCCAGTAGCAACATCCTGTTGTTGATCATGTGACTCATGTGACGCTAAGAAAGTGCTTTCATTGCAGTTTTGTGAGATAAACCAATTTCAATTCAGCTACCTCATTGTAAAACCTTTCATCCCAAAAAAAGAAAGTTTTTTCTTTTACTGGTGTGAAAAACCCTCTAAATTTCTCTCTGCATCATTTTTTTATTTTTAGAAATTTAGAAAATTGAAATTAAACAAGGTGAAACAGAAAACATCTTAATTTTTATGAAAATATCTGGTTTCAGGCACGTTAACAACTATTTCCTGCTTTTCAGAAGAAGCTCTGCGTCAGTTTGTAACGTTACAAATCAAAGTTTAACCAAAATATGCAGAAGTTTCCTTAAAGACAGGCCTTATAAAAAAAACAACAAAGAAAACAACACGCGGCTCTGATAGATAAACAAATATAACTGCTTTCATGATGCAGGACTATAAAGTTTTTTAAGCAATAAACACTTAAACACAGAAAACCACATTTGGCTCTGTGAAGAATGATCGTCCTGCACATGTTTCTGCTGCTCACATGCTCAATAATCTGTCTAAACTGCGTCTGTGTGTGTCGCATCACACGGCAGCGGTAATGATGAACAAAAGAGGCTGTGTCAAGTGATCACTACAGTATTGATGTTTCTAATGGGTTTGTAAGAACATCCATGAGCTCACTGACCCACACACACATCCAAACACTCACAGGATCGTTCTAATTAAGCACCGACTCACTCAGTCTAACCTTCTGCTCAACTTGACGTCCTCATTGTAGGTTAATGGCTACGGCGGAAAAATCTTCATTTAGATTTCGGCCTTTTTTCCGTTTAGATGGGTGTTGATGCCTAATGGGTCACATGCAGAGGTTAGCTGTCGATGTTTGAACCAAATTAAACTGTTTTTGTTGCTATAGCATAATTGAAATCAGATGATTAAAAGAGAAAAAAACATCTTATAAGGTCAGGATAAAAATCACCAAAAACCAATTTAATTATCACAATATCACAATCTTTTGATATATTTATTACAGTTTCACAATATAATTATATGTTTTTATAAAACAATTATCACGTTAATACATATATATTATCACGATTCTACAATATAATTATTTTGTTACAACGTGATAGTGCTCAAAAATGTATTTTCATCTTCGACAGCAATGTGCTTCCGTATCTAAGCAAGTCAAACAAAATAAAATAATCCAAAATAAGCTGCCATGAACCTGATTTATCACCATGAGTTACTATTTTGTTTGATCAATCATAAACCACTCTTGATAATCAATTAAATTAATTACAGTCCCGCAGCACTGTTCTCTGTTGTCTATTTTTAAACGGCCGTCACAAAGATTTGGTCTCAGTCGCTTAAAGATTTGTAACCAGAGTTGGAAAACGTTTTCTCCTGCATGATTGACTCGACTCCAAAGACATGGACAAAATTCCTGAAAACTATTATGAGAAGTTTGTGGGAGGAAACCACAGAAATGTGACCCGACTCATACATTTTAAAAGGAAATCCTGCCAAATATTTTTACTTTTCCTCCTGCCTTTAAGCAACAGACATCATGTTTGGTCATTCTAACTGAGCAGAAACAGGAAATCGTCTGAACTCTTAGCTAATCCTCTGTTTTTCTTTTACATGACTGTTTTTAATATGTTTTTATCTGGCAAAAAAAGCTTTACTCAATTGAATTAAACCAACTAATCTGATTTCATAAAGTTGTTTCCATTTGCTTTTAATGCAGATTTAATTTCTGACACTTCCTTAAACTAACTTGTTCATATAAGCAAAATCATAAAAAAACAGAAAGTAGATTCTGCACAAGATTACAGCTTAAACTTGGTGTGGATTCCCCTGAAACATTTTATATTAAAGAAAACAGCTGAAACTATGCAGCTAAATAATAAAATGGGATTCCTTCCAAAACTGAAGGGAGAGTCATTTTCCAGACACCACTGCTCATTGATTAAGAGAAGTACAAAGCTGCACCATCTATGCTTTTAAATTAACAAGAAATCTAATTACCAAGACCGATGCAAAAGCCGTCACTTCTGATTGGGTGTTTGATGCGTTCAGGGACTGGATTTCACTTAAACGAACCAAAAATAAACTCGGTTAGTGTCAGACAGCAGCCCTTCACAATTAGAGAAATTCTCTGAAACACAAGGAAGCACTTAACAGCAATAGTCGGATATTTCCCTGAGGAGTTACCAGCGTAATCAGAGGTAAAATGAGACTGCGTGTTGGACATGCATGCGCCAGGCGCCCAGAGCGAAATCTCGAAATGAACGCTGATTTCCCGCCATGACAGTTGGGTGACTAATCAGACGCTCCTGAACCTCCATATCAGCCAAAACGGCTGTAAAACTGTTGGAGCACCTGTGCAATTTTCCTCTGTGATGTCAGTAAACGCGTCAAGAAGACGGAATCAGTCGTTGTGCACAACGAAAACTAAAAAAATAACTCAAATAATTGAATTAAATAAATAAATAAGTCCATCTAAATTTATATAAAAATACAGTAGAAACAGAGAACAACTGAATGTTGAGGACAAATAAATAAATTAATAAGTAAGAAGACATGTCACCTTAGTTTGTGTTTTTGCATGTTTTGACAATAAAACATGCAAAAAATGCCACTTGAAATGCAATATTTACATAGATATACATCAGAGTAGAGCAGATATTGTACTAAAGTAAGAGTAAAAAAGTACTTTGTAAAAAATCAACTCAAGTACTGATCAAAATATCAATCATTTAATTTTTAAAAATTACATAATTAGATGGACCGAAATATAAGTTTTAATTCAAATGTTCGTATTTTAATGGCCAACATGGCAATAATTCAAATAAGTAACAAAAGTTAACAAATTCAGAGAAAAGAAAAAACTTCCAAATCAGTTTATTTCAACACAAAACTGATGAAACTTAAAGAAAAACTGCAGGTGTTTGTCCGTCTCTGGTTTGTTTTTCATTCACTGGGTAGAAAATCTAAAAGTTTTACTCAAGTAAGAGTCGAAATACTTCAAAATAAAATTACTCAAGAAAAAGTAAAAATATATTTCAGGATGAAAACACTAAATTTGAAAGGTTATTCACTGAATTATGTCACATATTTTTATATCAAAGTGCAAAAGTCTCATTTTGAAGCATCCTTCTAATATTTTATTTTCTTGTATCTGAAAGAAAAAACAACAAAAAAAAATAAAAATGTAAAATCTGTAGAATGAACTGTGGATTGGAGAAAACTAGACAAAATACTTGGTAATATTTTAAGGTTTTTACAGACTTGTGGAAGTCATTTCAGTATTTGAGGCTGAAATAAAAACAAAATAGAGCTTATAGGAGGAACATGAACCCTAAAAAGCTGCATTAGCAAACAGCCATAAGCTCAACTGTCTCAATAAATATTTAGTTTTCTGAAATTACGATGTCATAATCCAAAACTTGTCTGCAGAAGGTTGAAGTAAAAGGACGTTCCCTTGTCTAAATCAAACATCTAATCTGTTTGAGGCTTTGACGATTCATTGGGGAACAGAAAGTCAAGTTGTTACAGGTGCCTTCTTGGCACAAGAAGCAGATTCTGTGAAATCTCACTGTTTCTTCAAACACCATGTCTGGAAATTTTCATTCTGGTTCACATCTGACAGGGCAAATGAAAAAAATAAATAAGACACCTGGTTTTGGTTCTCCATATGATAGTATTTTCCCACAGTTTCGCCTTTTTTTCTGCTCTGCATGATCTGTAGCACATATCCAAAGTTAAAAACATGCTCACAAACAACAGGAGAAGAAAAAACTTCTTCCAGTGGTTTCCAGCCAAAAAAAAAAAGAAAAGAGAAAACCTCTTTCATATTGAGCTTCTCATCACCCAAACGGCCCTTTGAAAGAATAAACGAGTGAGTCTCTCTTTATCACAGTGGGATCTGAGTCTCAGCCCAGTTCAAAAAACACAGCCCCCACTAAATCTTAAATATTTAATACCCCTCAAAGTACAGGAGTAAAGAGCGAGGCAGTCTGCCGAGGAGACATGGGCAAACAAAGACGAGCTGAGCTTTTATCGTGAACCAGCCACATGATGTAATTTAACGGCGGTGGATTTTTGGGGTTGAAGGATATCTGCTGTTCTCCTTCTGTCTGTTTAGTTTTCTAACAAACGGCTTAAGGAAGCAGACTGGTACCCTTCAAAAGGTCTGCAGCATGCGGACGCCCTGATGAACAAAGCTGCACCCGACTTTAATAATTCACTCTGATCTTTTCCTCTTTTAAAAACACCCTGTTGCATGAATGATGCTCCCTGCTAAAACACACATTTCGCTTAATTTAAAGAGCATTAAAGTTGAATGTTTTGGGATAGTTTTTTTTTTAAATCTCCTTTTCTTGTTTTTCTAGGAGATGGGACCTAAAGTCGGCTTTGTTAGGGGCATCGTGGGAGCATCATGTCTTCTCTCTAATATAATCAGTTTCAGTAAATTACTCCAAACCTTAACAGCATTAGGACCTGGTGACACTCATTTAGCCCACTTAGGACTCTGAATGTCCAAGACTTTAGAAACACTGGATTAAATGTGGCTGCCTCTGCAGTATCGAAGCTTGGTGGGATAAGAGTTTTACAAAAAGGAAGGAAAAAGAAAAACTCTAAATGTGTCACATTCATCAAAGGAGATCTCATACTGTGTTTCACGGTCCTGTCTAAATTTGACTGGAGGGGATTTTTAACAGTTTGGATTTGACTTCCAGACTCCAGGATGTTCAAAATCAAAATTCAAACATTGAATGTTGGTGATCCAACTCTGCTTTCCCGTTACTAAAGATGGAAATGATGGGATTTTTGCCACAAAATACTGGTGTTTGCTCTTCTTTATGCCTCTGTAAGAACAAATCCAGGCCCGGAATAAAACTAAGAGCCAATGCATTGAATCCCATTGAAAAACTCCTATTATTCCACCAAATATTCACTTCTGAGCTCTTCCTGAGTTAAAACATTACTGTTGCTGTTTCTAAATCAATATGAACTTGTTTCCTTTGCATTATCTGAGATCTGAAAGCTCTGCATTTTTTTCAGCATTTTGTCCATTTTTCATTCACTACAAATAAATACAGAATTTTTTTTTTTGGATTTTTAGAGATACGTTCATAGAATAAAAGGACAATGTTCGTTTTACTCAAACATACACCTGTAAAAAGAGCAAAATCAGAGAAACTAATCATTTTACAGTGTCTCTAAACCTTTTCCTGTTGGAAATTATGTATTAATCTGGGGTCTGAGTGTGAATTTCGTACCACAAATAAAAAACGGTGGTATGATAATGAATAAAATCCTTGAGTCCTATTGTACAAACACTAAAAACTGATCATGTAGAAGGTCATAAAATGGATCGTATTGAGTGCATCCTGCTAAAAACTAATTTTTTATCTCTTGTTTTTCCATCTCCAGGTCTTTTACTGGTCAGTAATCGCCCCCCACGCCCCCCTTAGGCGTTTTTTCTCCAGTCAGAAACACGTGGCTCTCCACAAGTCATCTTGCAAAAAAAATGCAAAACTTCAAATAAGATTAAGACCATAAGGATCCAATAACAGTTCATCACATAGCTTTCAACAAGCTTTTGAAATTCTTATGCCAACTTTTTCAGAGGAAACAGATTTACTGTTCAGATCCTGAGAAAAACATCATTCTGGACATTTCTATATTCACACAAATATGCAAGTAATCTTTCATTTTTGATAGTTGAATGCAATTTATTTGAAATTATCTCTTGTTTTGAGGCAGCAACTTCTGGTTATGGAAACACCAAGCAACGTGTAATGGTGTGTTTAATTGTGACTTATGAGATGTACAAAATATGTTCATTACAAAAGAAAAATTACAAAATCATTCTTAGATAATGACATTTCCATCTGCTCAGTTCTGCCTATTTTGAGCTGTTTTATGTCAACTTTAAATCCAAATAAGCTGCTGCTGTCCACGCCCCTAATTCAAAGTTTAAACTCGCTCGTTAAATTGGCTGCAAACAGATGTGAAATTACACAACTGTCCATCTGTGAAAAGCAGAAGTAGGGCCTTCTGCACAACCAACAAGAATGCAGTAAGTGTTTTCTGGATGGTAAGTCGACAACAAAACACTTATCTATTTCCAGCAGCCATTGTGCAACAAATACTGCAGTAAAACGCTAGCCAGTTGTAACTTAGCAATTGGGAGGTTTTTGATAAAGACAGACACCAAAAAACATTAAGTTACTGCCAAAAAACAACTTGGTGGTTTTTTTTAAGTACTTTGGCTGCTTTTAGAAGCAGTAGAGACCCAAATGGAAGTATAAAGACATTCAAAATATGAATTTTGCTTAATAGATCCCATTTAAGCTCAGTCACTTTAGATAGCGAGCGCCTGAAAATGTGAATTTTCCTTTTAAAAAATCTAAATCTGGAAGGAGCTAAATGTGGGGAAAATACAGAGTTTGGAGTGGAGGCTCATCTTCTAGCGAGACACTAATCATCAACTTTGGTTGTGAAGTTAAGTGAAGAGACGTTTTTGGATAGTTGGACGAAGCTGCAGTACCAGGGGAGAACCAATGCCTGCACAGGGAGAACAAACAAACCCCATGCAGACAAACCCCAGGCACTGATTCAAACCAGAACCTTCTTGCTGCATGGTAGTGGATCCCCATCATTTCTTTTCTGCTTAAACTGCCTTTTGAGAGAAAAATTAAAGTTTCTGACAGTCAACTGTAAAAACAGAGCAAACTTATTTGCCACAGATCAAATATGTTTCTGATCAGTACAAGGTTTTTCATTACAGATTGATTTACTGTGATACCAGCAGCTTTAAAGCCTAATCTGCAGATTCTGGCATGAAATGAGGCTGTTGCTCTTCTGTTCCGTGTTTAGCTCAGTTTCTCCAAATAACATCATATAAAACTCAAAAAGGTCAATTCTCAATGATATCACCCCTTTAAATTACAGTTTTAGTTTTAGTCCAAAGGTTGCTTCAATGCTATTTATTAGAGAATTAATCCTGAATTGCAACATTGGAGTTTTAGGTTTCTGACACAACTAGAAAACTATGGAAGTAATGGAGGAAGAAATAACTTTTTTTTTACAAATAACTTTTAAGCAGGTCTTTAACATGCTTTTCTTTTTGCCAATTTTGATGTTAATTTTTTTTTATGTAGTGTTCCCATCTTAAAATGAGACATTATTATAATTAACATAGACAGAGGCTTGAGTTTGTGTGTATTAAATATGGTTCACTTATAAAGTTACATTACTGATATCAATAGAAAAGAATAGAAATATCCTTCATTGACCCACAATCGGGAAATCTCTGTGCAACAGCAGCAAAAGTGACTCAAACAAAGTGGCAGAAGAATAAAAATACTACACAGAAAGGACAAACCTTCAACATGAATACAGTGTAGTTATAAAAAACTTTAGCTTATTGAATGACTCTTTATAATTAATTTTCTCTGATTGCAGGTTTCAAGCTGAACTTTCGTATTTTAAACAAACAACCAGAGACTGAGGACTCTGAAGACGTGAGAGTATAATTTGACAATAAAATTAACATGCAGGACCCCTGATTGCTTCACCTTCTCCACAGTAAATCAACCTTATCTGCCTGCAGTACAGCAAACGAGAATATATGAGACAGGGGAGGACCCTACATGTTAAAAATTATCCTAGAAACTGTCTCCAATCTGACTGATGTCTTAGATTTTTAACTCCAGAGTTCAGATTAATTGGTGCCATGCCTCCTTAGATCCCTGCCAGATCTCAGTTTCTTAGAAGATCGACATTTGTGGGACCTTTTGTCTTGTCTGGTTTCTCATTTGTCATGCGTTGCCCTCTGGGGCGCTATTTTCTTTTCCATTACTTCATTCGCTACAGATGAAAAATGTGGCACACAGTCATTGCATAGCACTTGTTTGCATTAGCGTAGCATTTATGGAGCTGAGTTATTTGCTGTCAAAACTCAGCAGGGATACCCAAAGATTCTGTTACACAGATTTATGGCAGGACTGACGCCACTTTCTGTTGGCTGTGGTTTAAACCGTCTCAACATGCCATCTTTTATTCACAGTTGAACACAACTGATCTGAGTGCATTGATTCTCCATTTAGCTGCATGACTCATCATTCTCTGAACATGCTGTCTCTGATCTGAACATAGAAGCTCATATAGGTTTCATATAACCTGAGGATAATCCTAATTGCCGGCTTTAATGAGAAAAATCATCACTGAGGATATTGAAACTTTCCTGCTGCTGTAAACACTTTACCCCCGGCAAAAAAAAGAGGACATGAAGCCAATTAACAGAAAATGATCCCATGTTTTTATTGGAAAGTTTAATCACACAGGTATTTATTCAGTGACAGGATTTTTTCTGTTTTTTATTTATATTTTTTGTTGTGCACCAACATAAAATAGTGCACGGTTTTGAAGAGGAACCATCTTTTTTAAAAAGATGTGGATTTATGATACAGCAAGATCAACAATCTTTAGAAGCACCAGTTGATAAAGTCAGTTGTATTTGTGAATGCTTCTACAGGCTGATAAAGTTTACATCTATAAAAGTCCAGGTTAAGACTATCAGGTTAAACTGAGACACAAAAGTCGTGTTTTTATTGACAAATGTTTGACGTATGTTTTTGTATTTAACCGTTACGTTAAGCTAACAAAGAGCTAATCGGGTAAAGCTACTCGCATTTTCGCCTTTCGCGACAAAACCAGATGCTAATGGTAGCATGTTCATTTCAGGACAACGTAAACTGTACCTTAAATTTAGTCTAAATTACAATTCTGTTATTTTTTTTAAATTGTAAATATGTTAATATGTGTTATTATTCTGGTGCAGCATTGACACAGCTAAGGCTTTTATTTTGAAAGACTTAGAACAAGGCGTCGTAAATCGACTGTCGCAAAATGTACAGCAGCAGCGTGAACGCCTGCGTGCACAGAGGCGTGCTTCTCGGTGGAAAACGAGAAAAGGAAATTGTACAGAAGTAATTTTAGCTGTTCTTTGGCACCTGGTTAATGAGAAAACGAGGTTGGTGTTAGCGTTTTGTTGTGCAAGTTTACGATTAGATATATTCCATGGAGCAAACAGATTGCTATTATTAGTAGCATTTATGGTTTCGCCCACTAGAGGGTGCTCGTGGTCTTTGTTAAATTAGCCATGCTTAGTCAGCAAAGCAAAGATTAAATGCTGTTATATGTTACATTATGGTACAATAAAAATATCAAACGCAATGCTAAAATAAATGTGTAGTAATGGCAGTCGAGGTAAAGATTGTCCAGGATAAAAAGGTAAATAATCCTTTCCAGGTAAATTAAATAAGACAAAAGGATAAAGGCAACATACTGTTTGAGTTACTAATGGTAATATTTGTTGTGCATATTTTGTAGCTCTTATGGTTTGTTCACATGAAAGGATTATGGAAGGATAGTGACGTGTGGTTCGTCCTTAGATGCAGTATTATATTCAGTGTACTGCTTCATGGGGATGCCACTGTCTGTAAGAACGATTTGCAGGTAGGTCAATGTGACACAGTGACTACTACTCTAAAGTCTGCATACACTTTGTGGTCATCACTTGCCTCCGCTGGGATCTCTGACAATTGTTCTTGCAGTTTTAGAAATTGTTTTGCCATATGGCAGTAAAAAGGCCTGTCTAAGGTTTCCGAGACTGGAACATAACTTTTATCTGTCAAGTTTTCATTGACATTTCCAATCTGTCCCCACAGCTATGTTCATGTTCCCGAAGGAATTTAAATCTGCTACAGTTGTCAAAACAAGTAAAGAATGGGGTTTATGTTACTTTACATGTGGTTCCTTAGAAAAGCTGCATGGACTTGTTATCTGATCTCCTTGGTAATTACTGTCTTGTCGACCAATGTACAAAGGGAAAAAAGGAGGAAAGCCACATTTCTTTGTCCCATATTCTCATTGATTTATGTGATGTTTTTCCTAAGAACAGCTGTGTGGAATCCATGCAGATTTTTCTCAACGACCTCTTTGTGTTATTTAGAAAAGGTTCTTCAGTGCCCAGAACATGTGTAATTGGAGAACTCTTCGAGATCAGACCCGACAAGATGTAGACACATGGTTGATGGTGAAACTGCATCCTGAAAAGCCTGGACATATTTCACTTTTATTAGATTCAACTTCAAGAGCAAGTCATTTCCTGCTAACCTTGAGGTTCACCACTTGTTTGCTGCTGCATGACAACATCTGTCAACACGACTGACCAGTGGTTGTATTAAAGTGATGGAATGAGTGACGCTTATTGCAGAGTTGAAGAGAAGACACGACTCAAGACAATGGATCCAAATTAACACAAATTTTAACACTTTTTTTGTGCATCTACATATGCATTTGAACTGAAACCTAGATTTTTTGCACATTCGCACCTCCCAAAACAAACCAGACTTTCTTTGCAAATGGATTAGAGTTTGCATAGAAACTCTATGCAGCACAAGAACCTTAGGGTCTTGTTCATGAATGAGGAGAAAATGGAGTGGGCAATCGTTGGGTGGATTGATGCTGTCTCTAAAGTGATGCTGGTTCTGTGTCAGTTTCTCATGGTGAAGAGAGAGCTGAGCCAAAAGGAAAACTTCTCAGCTTACCTCTAGTTGATCTACATTCCTATTCCCATCTTTGGTCTCAAGCTCTGGATCCTGATGAGATACAGGCAGCCAAAATGATTTTCCTCTGCAGGGTGTTTGGGCTCTACTTTCAAGAGTGAGAAGCTCGATCATCTGGGAGGGAGTCAGAGTCGAGCTGCTTCCAGATCTGGTTAAGATGCCTCTTTGATGCCAGGAGGAGACCCAGGACACACTGGATGGACTAAGTTTCTTCACTAACCTGGGCCAAGAAGATCCCAAATTCACAACAAGATATCTTGTTGTGATATCTCTGGAGAGAAGTCTGGGTTTCTCTGCTTAGTCTGCTGTCCCCACGACCCAACTCCGGATAAGCAGAGGATAATGAATGGTTTCTGTATTGGTAATCAAACATGAAAGAAACTGACATTCTGCGAAAGTCTTGATGTCAGGAGTTCAACTCTGGATAGCTCACTCAAGGACTAACAGCTTCCATATTTGGGCCGTGTGCTCTACCAACTGCACGCTACTTCAAACAGCTGAAAATTGTTAAATCATCTGGATCTGATTCAATCTCCTTCCATAGTTTCAGGATTTCTCCCTCTGGAGGAACAGGGCACATCCCTCTGGAAGAAGAACCCAAACCAGACTCAGAACCGGTACTTCATGAGTTACAGCAGACTGAAGAAACCAGACGATAATTAAAATCAGCTGAAAGAAATCTCACTACTGTTTGATTAAAGTTGAACTTAGAAAATTAACCAGATCCTCCACAGCACTGTTTTACTTGGTCTGCCTCTGCTTGAACAGAAGACCACAGAGTTCAGTTAGCATTTTGGAAAAATTTGGATTTTCCTAAAGGAAGATATTCAACACATTATTCCTATGAAAGAGGAAGTTATTTACCCAGATCTCCAAAATCCCAGCAGTTCAGCCAATGCAAAACTAAATTATAGATGTAACACTTGACTGATAACCATGAAATTGCCAAAACTATCTATTTCAGAAATAATTCCTCTTTGTTCTTGGCAGATGGCAGGCTTATGTGAATAGTCAGATGCTGCCCAAAGAAACATATCAAGTTTCTGGGTAACATCTCCAATCGTGCTAAATGGAACGACAGGAAAACCAAGCGTCATTGTTCTGTGGGATAATCAGATGTGGCTGATTACCCCAAGTCTGAAACCACAAGCTAAACTTGAGTAATGCAATGTTTGTCTTAGATGGACACACAAGGACACACTGTCATCGATCTTTCCAAAGAATATTTGGTCCTGACAAAATGTGCACCGGTACGGTTTGCCAAGAGGAATAATTCAAAAATCTTGTAACTTCTTTTATTTTTATGGGAAAGTAGTAGTGCTCTCTGCAGAAGAATAAGGGATTGCAATTACTTTTGGAAACAGTGTAGATTTGTGGATGAGGTTTGGCAATAAAAAGGCAATACATAACCTCAAAAAGCCCAACTAGAGAAATATTTTAGGAAAGTCATGGACTTAACAAGCGTGTTAGACCTTTCCTTTATGTTTTCCACCCTAGACGACGGTTGAGATGATTTAACTACTGCTGCAGATGAAAATGTAAAGGTCAACATACCAGAAGCAACGGCATTAAGCTTGTCAAAGGATCATGAGCAGAAAACATCTGCTGATGTCCTGTTCAGTGTAAAGGAAACCATAAATCACTGCTTTTGAAAACCGAACAAAGACAAGCATGGAGACTGTGACGAATGTCTTGGAAAGGGTCCTGGTGGTTAGCATGAAGCAGAGTTTAGTTACCAGACTGTAACCAATCAGTTTTATCTATCGGTATAACGAAATGCTTTGGAAAGTATTTTAATTATCAAAACATGCAGCTTATTGTGGCATCTCTGCATGCTACCTCACCATATTTCCAATTTGGTCACTAAAAATATTCACATTCAATCTTAATATTATTTTATTACTTTTTTAAATATGCATTGATTAATTTTCAGTCTGAAACAGTTGGGGAATGTTGTTAAATTGGACTTGAGTTGAGGGATTATCAGGATTGTTATAAAAAAAATTATAACCTGTAAGGATATGACAAACTTTTATTAATTATTTTAACAAATGTTTTCTTTGGAAGGGAAAATAACACAAAACCAAAATATAATACGAATGAGAAATATCCGCATCTGAAAATATTTGCAACAGAAACCTAATTTCCACTTTTTATTGTCTAGAATAATACCTATATAGTATTAAAAATTAAGTTTAAATGCAAAAGTCATTCAGATTAATTTTCACATTTAAATTTACATGTTGTATAACTGCAGAATATCGAAATACAAATGTAAATCACACAACTCGGCTGCAAGTTTTGATAAGCAGAGTTCAAGATCTACTGCAAAAAAACATTTAAATTATGGAGCTGCCACCATTTCAAGATTTTTAAACTATATAAGTAAATATATCACTGAGCTCTGATAATGTCAATGATCCAGCCAACATTTTCACTAATGATCTACCTCATGAAATTAATTTGACATTTCACAAAGATTCATTTCAGTCATTTAATCATCTGATCATCAGCACTGTTGTTTGAATTCACAAAAATACTTGAAGCCACCAAGGACACCTTTCTGTCTTAAAATACATTTTTATTTATTTTTCTTTTGTTCATAAACCAGGGTTTGCTAACTTGATGAGGAAAAAACCCCTAAAGATGACAAATCCAAGCTAAAGAACCTGGGAACAAACCAAGAGCGATCCCAGGTGATCGCTGGGATGGAAAACACATTAGATGACATCAGCTGAATGGGAAAAGCAGAGAGGAGAGCAATCAAACTAAATAAATCACGACACTAACAGGCTGAGAAGTGCCCCAAAATGGCAAATATGTTGCCCAGCAGAGGCACTGATGCTTTTTAGTTGAAAACTGAGCATTTTTTCCATCCACTCTACTTTTATTCATTACTGCTTTGTCTGTTCCACAAACTGACAATAGATTAGACTGAAATAGTGATAGAAATTTGCCAAGGAGCGCGTTGTGGCGCAGTGTGTGTGTCTAACGTTGCGCGGTTGTCTAACATGGATGCTGGAGGAGAAAACTCTGAACTTCTGCGGTTAACATGGAGTGGCAGCCAATCAGAGAGAGACTGCTGCCTGACGCAGTTCATGTCCTGCTAGGAGGTTCGCAAGACATCAAACTGGACTCGGGTGAGACGAAAACAGCGCTGATAGCGACCCTCGATAGCGCCCAGCTAGCTTGTGAAACTCACAACATCTCTAAATTATCTGGCGATTCAAACGCGCCCACAACATTCTGTTGCTTTCAGTAAATAAAACCAAGACGATCAATATTTCATCCATCCATCCATTTTCTTCCGCTTGTTCGGGGTCAGGCCTTGGGGGTAGCAGCCCAAGAAGGGAGGCCCAGACTTCCCTCTCCCCAGCCACTTCTTCCAGCTCCAGGTCAAGACCATGACCTCGGATTCGGAGGCACTGATCCTCATCCCAGCCGCTTCACACTCGGCGGCGAACCGCTGCAGCAAGAGCTGCAGATCACGTCCTGACGAAGCCAATAGGACCACATTATCCGCAAAAAGCAGAGATGCAATCCTAAGGCCACCAAAATGAATTTTATTCGCCATTGCTCAAAGTAACTGGCTCCTCCTGATCTGTCACCGTTGTTTGATTAATAAAAACAAAACACAAAATGTTCACCAAAGACATCTGAGCCTCAGTTACGATTGCAGAAACTTTCACTCCATAAAATTTTGGTCTTAATTTCATTGGCCATCGTACAAAGAGACCGGAATAGGGACACGACGATTCATCCCAAGACGCGTCTGCAGCAAAATGACTTCAAATGCAAACATGTCCAACTAAAATGCAGCAAAAGATAAATAACAGGAAACATAATGAAATGTGAAATAATTCTGCACAATAGTTAAGTTTATTTTCAACTTAAGTGTTTCTGTTTTGTGTCTTCATTGTTTTTTATTCTTATTTTAAGGTGTCAGTATTATTTTGTTTACCAAAATGATTCAAAAATTGTACTGAAGTAAAAGTGGCATTATTTTAACACAAGTTAATACAAATTAAAAAAAAATGTAGATGGCTAAGAATCAAAACTTCAATTATTTAATATTTAAAAACTTCATCATCAGGCTGAACAAAATAGAAATGTATGTAGAAATTTTGGGTATTTCAAAAGCTGGAATGAAAATAATTGATCAGGAAAATAAAATATATTTCCTATTATTTTTTTTCTGTCCAATGAAACTTCAACAAAAACTGCAGGTGTCTGGTGAATTTAAGTCACTTCCAGTGGATAGAGTATAAAAAATTACTCAAGTAAAAGTAGTGATTCTTAATAGTAAAAGTACATTTTCTCCAAAATAATGACTAAATGTAACTAGTTGTGGTTTGAAGGGAGCGGGGCCCATTCCTGGTGCCACAGCAAGACCCATTCAGGCTAGAACCGCCCCTGGCAGTTCGGCAGCTTCCCACTAACAGCTGGGAAAGAGGCAAATTCAGCCTCATAAAAACTCAGTAGTGCTTTCAAGCTATATAATTATAGTCAAAATGAAGCAGACGCTTTTATTACCAACCTTCCGGTTTGTTCTTAGATTATCACCTCATTTACTGAGATTAGTTTTATGATCTTTCTTCAGAGACCAAGAACTCGCATCCTGCCATCCAGCCTTTGAAACGCAGGAGCGGTGACTAACCGGGGGGAGGGTTTGGGGCTCTGTCGTCACCGGCAGCTGCAGCTGCAGCATCAGCATCACTGGAGTGAGCAAAGGCAACAACAGTGCGCAACTTGGAGAAATAACTCCACAGTCCGGCCGGAGCAGCGCGCATGTGTCCGTCTGCCGAGGCGCGTCCAGGCGGTCAGACCCACGCGTTGAACCCACGCGTTGATGCGGGAGTAAATGAAGCAGAAGCTCCGCTTGCTGCAACCAGGAAAGTCATGGATTTTAGGAGGAAGCATCTCCCCATCGTGATTTTCTTAAGTAAGTACTCATTTATTTTCAACTTTTATAGCTTTCAAGAATCAAAGTTGTTTTTTTTTTTTTATTTGAAGTTTTTAAACGTGTAACCTGTTTTGCGAGCCTGTTGCGGTGTGATTTCACCCCTTCTCACCTCAGTTTACACGCAATGTGAACAAAAACATATAAATAACAATGCTGGCATCTGTGTAGCTGTCATTTCCCCCCAAGAGGAATGCTTGATTTACATTCATTTACACTGCAGCAGGGGGACAAGACTTGGCACGAAAACTGCTTCCCTGCCTGTCAGCATAAAGCTCCCCGCTGTTGGGTTGGTTTGGACTAAATGGAGAAAATCTGACTTCAGCCTAGACAGGAAGATATAAATAAGGTCTAAGTGAGAATGTTTTTATCTAAGAGCATCACTTTCATTTGTGCTTGCCTGCTTTACTGCACATATAAGTGCATATTCCCAATCATTTCAATCACTACTTCAAAATGTATAATTTCTTTAGCTGAGAAATTGGTTAACCAATCGAATGGATTCCAAGGAGGGCGGTTGGTGTATAGAGTCAACTTTTCTTCTTCTTCTTCTTCAACAAGCCCTCAGTTTTCTTTAACGAGCTGGGCTCACATTAGGAAGTCCTCCCCCTTGCAGCTTGGGGAGTTACAGTCGCTGCATGGATCTCTGGAAGTGGCTCTTACTGCAGTCAGTCACTTAAAAGTGCCCAGAGTGAACGTTTGCCAAATTTCACAGCATTAAGTCAGTTCTCCCACTCCGTCCAAGTCCTGGGGCGAATGCGGCATGCAGCACAGACGGAGATTGGTTTTCCAGTTCCGACAAGCGTTTGAGGAATTTTTATCCAGGTTGTTTATGTTTTTAAAGTCACTAAATGTTCTATGACATCAGATGTTTTCCTGCAATCTGTTTTTCCTGCTTGATGCCCTGAGCTGCGTGTGCGAATGTTCGTCAGGAAAATGAAAGGAGTTAATGCTGTCTGTAAATAAAACCTCCAACGTCACAAGGAAAACCAGAGGAATTAGTTCTCTGGTGCTGTTCAAATTGAATCTTTTTGAATTCAAACATTACAGGTTCATGTTCAGAAACACAAAATCTTAAGTATTTCTGTGTTGTTTCTCCTGCATATATCTTGGTTTTGTCTTGTTTTAAGTGTAATAACTCACAAGTAACTTTTCAAGACATACGAGTCAATTATCCCTTAATAATGAGAAAAGCTACTTGTTCCACTGGCAGATTTTAAGACGTTTTTTACGTGTTTTAAGTGAAATAATCTACTTTTTTATCAACATTAAGGACTCAAAAAACAAGCTCCTATATCTTGCTGTAAACTTACTTGTAAGTTATTTTTGTCTTATTTCAAGTTTACTAAGATATTTTCACCAGAAATTAGACCAAAAATACTTTTTACAGTGATGCGTTATACAAATGGGGGCAATAAATTCAAGGGCCCAATCAATACCAAGAAAAAAATACAATGCAACGTTAAACTTTGCTTAATATACGAAAAATACACCTTACTTATCTGGATCCACAAAAAACAAACAAACACATTTCTACGTTTGTCTCAAAAATCATCATTAAGTGTTTTGTGGTTGAAAAGAGCTCAGTAGATGTTTTGGATTTGGATCTTCAGCAAAATCTTTCTTTCGCTCTACCGATGCATTTTGTTTGCACAAACAGCTCTATGCGTTCTGTTTCCACACTTTCAAACTACTTTTCCTCATAATTTGATCTAAATATTTTACTTAGGCATCTTGGGGAATCTTCCCACCAGTCAGTACATTTACCACGAATCCCACTGTGCGACTCAATGCATCTATTAAAAAATGACAAAAACATGATTAAATAATCACAATTCATTCTCAAGGTATTTTAAATGTTTCAAGGGAGACCGAAAGAAAGATATGAATGAAGACCGAAAGGACAGAAAAAATGAGAAAAGTGGAGAGATGTTTTCTGATCTTTGAGTGTTTTGGTTCGCTCTTTATTCCACTCAGTCAGATCTTTGTTTGAGTCTTACTTCAACTTCCTTTGTGTTAATTAATTTCCCAGCATTCCTCTGGAGTTATTCAATGAATCTTTCTGTGTTTATTGTTGCTCTTCATTTATGTATTAGTTCAGGTTTTTCATCTTTTATGGTTAATTATTCCCTCTTCTTTATGTTAATTGTTCAATCACATCATCAGGGTTTTTAACTCATTTGTTTCCTTCGTTTGCTGCTGGATTTTTCCGTTGTGCCGACGTTCTCACCAAAACAACACAAAGATCTTTCACTGCAAGTGCTAATAGTCTAGTTTCTAGTTCAAATATCTTTAATGGACTTGGAATAAGGAAAAACTAACTTAGAGATAACTTTTCAGAAAGACAGGAGCTTGTTTTAAGTCAATATTTCCTTAATACTTAGTATAAAAAGTTGTGGCTCCACTGACATATTATTTCTTATATAACAATACATTTTTCTCATGCTATAGGATAAATAATTGTCCATTTTTTAAATCAATATTGAAATTGCTGAGTTAAAACAAGTTTTTATATCTTGTTGGAAACTTGTAAGTTAGTTTTGCCTCATTCCAAATGTAATATTTGCATTAAAAACTAGACGATGAAGTCAGAAATAGTTGCCAAATGTTGTGATTTAATAATAATAACATTATTATTATGTTAAATTTATATTTTTCCCTTTACATTTTTAATCATTTTTTTTAAAAATATGCCAAATTAATTTTTTTTATTGTTTTTTTTTTTTCTAATTCCATTTAATTTTATTCTCCACTTTACAATGAGAAACTCACTAAACCCATTGATGAGCAGCTTGTCAAAATAACTAATGACAGTTACTGACACGAGTCATTACTAATCATTTTTCACCTGCTTTGTCAAATTAATACATTTGAAATATAATTTAATCTACTTCCTTAATTTTCATGCCCACCTGCTTTTTAAAATCAGAAACTTGTTTTCTGAAAGCAGAAAAACACTAAAACTACTGGAGTTTTCTTTTTTTTACTCTTCTAGCAGGAGACATTTAAATCAAAAGATGATAAAACACAAAAGTTATGACTTAAAAACACAAACAGAATATAAACTGAGTCGGAAGTAGTCAAGAGGGAACGATATAAACCCGTCTATGAAAAAGGTAAGATCTGCATGATGAAGTGAGATTATTGGACCTTCATATGAAAAACCTCGATGCTGCACAGGTTTGCATTATTACCTGAACTTTCCGCTCCTTAGCTCATATTGTTTCTCTAAAAGTTCAGCTTTACTTTGAGTTATTGTGATTTATTTTTCATTTCCTCAACATCCCTTCATATCTCTCAATATTATGAGCAAAGGAGGGAATTTCCTCTGATTTACCAGGAATAACCTGATGAGGTCAAAGGTTGTGGAGATCTCACTGTTTTATAACTACATCAATATAGATAAACATATTAAATGAGAAGAAAGACACGTTTTGTTCAGTTTTATACTGTTTGATTATTAATTGGATAAAACCAATTGACGCATCCTACAGCTTCCTCATTTAACTACTTAATTATTTTTGTACAATATTACAAATACATTAAAATATGCAAATAATTCAGTTCATTTTTAAGAAGAAAATAAATATCTTATTGCCTAAAATGTAATTAAAAAGCATTCCTTTAGTGAATTTGAACCAAACATGTTTACGTACAAATATGTTCTTATTTTAAATACTAAATGTAAAAACAATTTGTACAGTTTTGACTGCTCTGAGTAAGTCGTATTTTCAGCAAATAGACTATTTTGAGTCTGTACTCTAGTTAACGATTAATCGTTTGCAAAAATATTTAACGATTAGAGAAATAATAATAGCCATCATTAGAATGTCACTAATTATGGCTATAATGATATTCAAGTGGAGAAAATTGTAACATAAAGAACTGGAAGTTCCTCCAGAGCGAATGGAAAGACAAGAAAACTGGTCAGGAAGGCTGCCAAGAGGCCTACAGCAACATTTAGAATGAGCAGCAGGAATTTCTGGCAGGTAAGGGGTGTGGAGTACATGTGGGAACAATCTCTTGTACTGATCAAGTGTCTGGGCCGCGGTGGTTAGACAGAAGACGGAGGAAATTATCTAGACCTTGCTAAATTTAACAAAAAACACATTTGAAGTCTCCCAAAACCAAGAGGGAAATGTTGAAATCAATGTTCAGCTCAGTGCAGATGCTCCGCGTGAAGCATCTTTGGTGGATGTTAGGAAATGAGCATGAAAGAGTCAGGAGTGGGATTGAGATGTGATTTGATTCTCTGACTTCTTTAATATTTCTCATAATTATAGTCTTCAGACATTGTTTACGTCCTGATCTGTTTCTTCTGGTGCAGAATTATGATGCATATCTCACATTAATGGCTTAAAAGTTTGATAAGATGCGACATAAGAGTTCAGACTGCAGACATTATTGAAATAATTAGATACAGATCTGATTTAGTATTCATACTGAAGTGGCCCAATTTAGATTTTGGGGGTAAAAGACAAGATTTGGATTTACTGGATTGTTTTTTTTTTATATTAAAGATTTTTTTTTTTAACTCTCCATTGAATAACTTAAGGTTTATCCAGGACTTTCCTATAATATGAGAGACTTGATCGGTTTTCCACTCAGAAATGTTGGACTTAGCATGGATTTGCTCTCTGCAATACAAAGATACAAAATCTCACCACATACTTTTGACCTAGTTTCTTGTGCAAATGTAGCACAATTTAAAAAAAAAAGATCAAACTGACTTACAAGTAACTTTTCTATGTGATGTATGAACTTGCTTAAGATAAATAGTCCTTTAATATTGATTTAAGAAGGACTAGTTTCATTGGGTTCCATTTTTCTCATGGTAAAAGTGAAATAATCTGCAATATTTCTTACCAATATTAAGGAATTACTGACTTAAAACAACCTTATATGTCTTGTTAAAAAGTTACTTGCAAGTTATTTTTTTAAACTTATTTCAAGTGTACTAATATATTTGCACTAGAACCTAGACTAAAAACACTTGGTAAGATTTTGTGTTTTTGCAGTACAGATATTGAATAAGCACAAAATCTTACCAAGTATTGTCTAGTTTCTGGTGCAAATATCAGTACATTTGCAGACACTGAATCAAAATACATGCTTGGATATTGTATTTTTGCAGTGATGAAACTACTTGCAGAAAATATGACCCATATATCTTTCAGTCGCATTATATAAAATCACCATTGTCTGGTGGTGAGTTTAACGTTTAAAGATTTCATTTGTTCCTCTTGTTTCCCTGAAGTCTCCATTTGCTGGTTATCTGCCACACAAAGAAGGAGTAGATGGAGGGTTAGTACCTCTGCTGCTCACGCGTAGTTAAGTGCAATGATGCTAACAGTGTTTGTAAAAATACGAGAATGGAGGATCAAAGACATGGCTGAGGGCCATTTCTGACCTGGTTGGAGAGCAGATGGATGATAAACCAGCTGCGCTGAAGTTTCTTTCATGTGTGACTTCAAGATGTTTTCTGCCTTTTAGTAAGTGTGAACAACTGGGAGCAAAATCAGCATAATTGAGGAAAACAGGACAGACAGAGGAAGTAAACAACGACACGATTGTGGACGGTGTCGACTGTTGGAAATGCATTGATTCATTTATTCTATTGGGGCTTGAGAATAAAAAATATTCTCATGTACAGTTGTGTGAAAAAGTATTATGTTAGAAATGTTTAATCGTCCCGTATTATCGGGACATAGATAATCAGAGTAAATGAAACAAAAAGCATTAGAATAATATTTATTATAGGTAGTTAGACTTTTAAATCATTTTGGATGAATTTTGGGAAACAGATATAAGAATCAAAATTTCTCATGCGCTTTATACCACTTGCTAACTTTGCATTACAAATCATTGTTGATATTCCGCTAATGTAAAAAAATAAATAAAAAAATTAGTAATTGCGGTTTTCCTATTAAATAAGAAACGCAATTAAAATCAATCGTGAATAAGTTGACAAAAAACATGCCGCGACTTCATCCTCCGACCACTTCCTGTTTGTCTTCTTCATTTTTTCCACCTGTAGTAACATCCTGTTGTTGGTCACATGACAACAGAAGGATAAAATGCTATTTTCCCTGGCAGATTATGTAACTTGTAACATGGGGAAAATGTCTTTATTATGAGTTATATAATCTGCCAGTGGAACTAGAACTTGTTCAAAGTAAATATTCAAGAAGTGTTTACTTAAACCGAGTTCCCATTTTGTGCTGAAAAGTTATTTTCAAGTTAGTTTTATCTTAATGTCAGTGCGGTAAGATATTTGCCCTTATAAGCTGCACCAAAAATACTTGATAAAATTTTAGATTTTTGCAGTGCTTTGATACTAAAGTTTTGTGTACTTACTCAACTTATTCCTATCTGGTTCTAAATTAGTTTGATGACCTGAAAGATTTAAATGTTACCAAAATCATCTTTTATACAGCACAATGGCTGTATGTAAATTTTTCCCATCTGAATCACGCAGACATCTCAAATGCTGCAGGTGTTTATTTTAAACCGACTTGTTGCTGTGAAGCTTCTTAATTAAATGTTTGGCGCTGTCTAATGCTGCACATGCATAACGAGCGGCAGCCCCCAGTGGATAATAATTATCTAGATAAACATTGTGAACTCTAGGAGTGACCATAACTGATGAAACTGTACCTTGAAAGCTCCCTATGGAAAACCGTAATTAAACCGCTGTGCTCCATTCCAGCATGACGGCCTTCAGAGCTGGATCTCATCATGTCATTTGAGCTGCTTGTGAACTTTTAAAAGTAAAACAGATGGCATGTGTTATTTATCTTTAAGATGTGTGTGGTTTCTTTCAGGATGAGAGCAGAATTGTGTGTCTACATTAAAATGGACGTTACAATAACCATAGGAGATGCTATTTTCTGCACCCAGCATGTGGATTATTGCTTTTTTATGTCACTGTTTGTCTTTTTGTCAGCAATATTGCAGAAAACGAATAAAACCGAGCCACAAAGAACTTAGAGCGTGAATAAATCTGTTTGGGTGAATTGAGAAAAAGTTTGTTGAAATTCCAAAAAGTTATAGATAGATGTTTTAACTGAGGTCGGAGAGCATATTCATTTACTGACCTATCCAAGACATTTTGTTGGTCCTTATTTATAGTTGAAGGAGCAACTTCTCATTTATCCACCAAATATTTACATATGTAGCGTTTCTGTTCGTCTCAGGTCCGGTAGGCTGACTTAACGACAGAAACACTCAGGTTTATTGTATTTATTCTAACAAGAGAGGCAATGAAGTTGTTTAACGTCAGTCCTGCAGCTTCTGCTGCTTTACATTAACTAAAAAATAACAAATAACCCTAAACAAACTACAAAGCAATAGCTCACAATGAGCAGTTAATAGCAGTTGGCAGCAGTTACCATTTGTAAAATTATAGTTCAAATTAATAATGATACAAAACATAGCAAAACTACTCACAAAACACTATATTATTAAATTTTCCTAAAATATGTATATTAAAATATAATATTTGTAAGGAAAACACAGAGCTAAGTTTGGCATCAGAGAAAAGGGGAGGGGCAGTCAGTTACTGGTTGCCACGGTAACCACCAACCGTGAAGAGCAGCTGCTGGTTACTATGGTAACCACCAACGTATTGGACATGCTGCTTTGTTGGAAAGTAATTGAGAATGTTATCGAAAAGGCCTGAATGTACCAAATACATTTATATCAAAATATAAACATCATTATGTGTCCAGTTATCGTACCATACAGATATGTTCTACTCAGTCCTAAAAATAAATTCAAAAACTGGTGAAGATGATCAGTGGTTCTTCATAAAGTTCTTCCTCCTTTTAGTTGATTAGAAAGTTTTTCATTGGATTTAAAATGTTTCCTCGACCGATGGCGTCTGTGTTGGGCTATCCTTGTTTTTTACTTTTATTTTTAAGCTGCATCGTTCTTTGCATTTTTATAAGTATAAAAAGTTCTGCATAAATAGTCTGATTGATTGTCTGTATTTGTATTTCAACCATTCTTTGAGAGCAACAAATCTTCAAAAATGTGTGCAGACTGCTCCCAGTTACAATAAGTAGAAGAAATACGGCCAACACCAGAATAAACACCTAAATCTCACACAGTGGACATCATCATTTGTTTTTTTGGCTGAAAACCTGTTGTACTTAACATAATCTGTCTTTATAACATAACACTTATGGTACAATTTACGACAAAAGATGAATTTCACTTGTTTTACTCAGAAATGTGAACTTCAACTGCAACTATATCACAACCTTGGACATAAAAAAATTATCATAAAAAAGCAAGTAAGTAACTCGTGTCAGACAAATTATATAGAAAGCAGCTTACCTGTGGTTCAATTTTCATATTTTAAAATACATTTTGACAAACTTAATTTAGGAAAACAATGGTTTTAAAGGTTGATTCCATCTATATATCCACCTCCTATCCTCATGTAACACTATATCACTATATCACCAAAAGTATTTGTTCACCCATCCAAATTATCGGAATGAGGTGTTTCAATCACTTCCACCTGTGCAAATCCTGTCGGGAAATTTCCTCGCTCCTAAATATTCCACAGTCAACTGTCAGCTGCATTATGAGAAAATGGAAATGTTTGGGAATAGCAGCAACTCAGCCATGAAGTGGTCGGCCACATAAGCTGATGGAGCGGGATCAGCGGATGCTGACGTGCATCATGGGAAGAGGTCACCGACTTTCTGCAGTCGATCACTACAGACCTTCAAACTTAATGTGGCCTTCAGATTAGCTCCAGAACGGAGCGCAGGGAGCTTCATGAAATGATGGGCTTCCATGGTGGAGCAGCTGCATCCAACCAGACATCACCAAGTGCAAAGCAAAACGTCAGATGCAGTGGTGTGAAGTACGCCACCACTAATAGAGCATGGGGTGGATGAACTTGACTGGCCGACACAGAGTCCTGACCTCAACAGAGCAGGCCTTCTCGTTCAACATCAGTGTGGGACTTCACCACTGTGCTTCTGGTAGAATGGTCAAAAATCCCCATAAACACTCCTAAACCTTGTGGAGAGGCTTCCTAGAAGAGTAAAAGCTGTTCAAGCTGCAAAGGGTGGGCCAATGTCATACTGAATAAACCCCGTGGATTAGGAATGGGATGTCACTTAACCTCACATGTGAGTCAAGACAGGTCAGCGAATACTTTTGGCAGTATAGTGTATCTCTTAGTATCGTCTCTTGCCAACTATTAGTTTGAAATACGAAACATGTCCTTTCTGTCTGCACAAATCGTTTCCAAATAAGAGGGTGGAGATCTCCTCAGAGTGCAAAAACAATAACATGTCAGAACAGTTCTGATAGAGGAAGAGAACAAACAACACTCAAAGCAACCATTATCGACTCATCCATTGTGTTTTTAATCTTCCCCATATTTCAGGAAGCATTAAATTAGCACACTGTCAGCAATAATCTCTGTGAAGTTGCTGACAGCTGATTCCACTTAAATGCAGTAAAGTGGTGAGTCAGGATGAGGATGAACTGCAAATCTGCAGGTCATAAAATTCACCAAGTTTCCGATTTAGTGCATTTTCCATTTTCCTGTTTGTTCCACAAAATAATGGGTTCATGGTTTAGAAGTGCTGCTGAGCTTCATGATAATGTGTGGAGTAGATGTGAGTTTAGTACACGCATTTAGTTTAATTAGTTATTTCCAGTGACAAGAGCTCTCTAATTGGGTAAATACATTTTGAATAAGTCACTCAAGTTGTTGTTATTGTATAACAGGAATCCACAACCTGCAGCGTGGTTCTTTGGACCTAAAAATGAAGTTTTAATGATATATATATATATATATAAATGAATGCAAGTTTTGTTTATTTTCCATTTTTTTCCTTAATAATTGTTCAAAATACCAGTTATTTTTATTTAGATCTATTTTATTAGGTAAGAAAATGTAGCAGCAGTAATAATGTAATCTGGAATTGTCTTCAACCCAATAGTGAAAACTATCTTACGTTCTACATGTGCAGCAAGAAAATAAAAGTACATTTCTAAACACAGTTTAACAACTATTGCTACCCATCATGTGAAAACGCATTAAGATTACCACCATCATCTTACAGAAGTGAAAACATTTCAATGTTAAAAGCCTTTCAGTCAGAACATTTATCAAAATCACATGTTTTTTACCTTTATGTCGGCTGAATTGTGGTAATATTGAATTTATATGTTATATAAATGTCATGGACGTTGCCTTCAAAGCCTTGTTTTTATATGTTCTTGTCTATAAAGAGGAGAAAACTGAAAGGTATGTTTAAAACTCTTTTTTTCTATGAAAGGGTGACATGTTTGTGTGTCTCTTACAGTAAACCAGTTAAATGGAGCCAAGCTGCAACCAATTAAACTATGAATTAAATTATGGGGCTTAATTGTTAAATGCTGGAAGCCTGATTCACAGCGCATGAATGTGTCTTTAGATGTGCATCTGGCTGCAAACAATAGTATAACTGTTTTTGTGTGCAAAAAATTAGTAAAAACTCTCTATGGATTGTTTTGAAACTAACTAAAAACCTTATTAAAGATCTAATTATGTCACCAATGCACTTTTTGGCAGCCCAGAATCAATTAGAAAGTACAAAAACACATTTACTGAATCAGGAGTGGAAAATGTCTGATAATAACATTTACACTTTGATGTGAAACATTTGCATTTTTAAACCTCTAGTCTCCCAAAAAGGTGGCGTTCAAGAACACAAATATGTTTAAATTTGACTGAATTCACCAGAAAGTGATTGGAATAGAGAAATATTTCAACATACCATTTTTTAAAATATTATTTTAATTAGAAAAAGTTGAGCACAATCATTTTGAAGCTGGTTTTATTTTAGATGAAAACAATCAGAATCAGCTTTCATCATCAAAATCTTTGTGCAAAAACAAGAAATTTGACTGTCTTTTGAGGCAGCCATATTGGATTTCGAGGTGAAAAAACACCACATTTTTAAATACACTGTTAAGCTTTTATGTAAAACTGGAAAACATAATAAAACTGCATTTTTAGCCAACCATTTATAGGATAACATAAATCTAACTTCAAAATTGACACACAATTCTTAAATACACTCAAAAAATGACTTCATATCTTGAATAGTTAAAATACTACTGTTTTATAAAGTCTTATGAGCACAATGAGATTTATAAAGCTTTCCATTTGCGCACAAAACTATTTTCTTACTTATCCTAAAAGGTTCAGTTGGTGTAGGTCTTTTGTTTGCTCAACACCTGAGATTTTTGCTTTAAATATCACCTGGTTTCAATTTTCAATGCATAATACGGAACAAGTCATGAAGAAGTAAACAAGTATCTGGTACTTTTTCTGGTTTTATAAGCTGTCGAATCATAGGTGGAGACTTTGAATTTATTCTTCATTTCACTGCCAAACCTCAGATTAAAGACAAAACTTAGAAACTCTTTCCTTAGAGTCCTGAGAGAGCAATAAACTGAATAAATCTTAAAATTTAGTCTTTTTATTTAATATTTTGAGTATGAAGTGCTGCAGTCAGGGCAATCCTATAGATGAGTGATTGTTTTTAATAAATCTAATCGGTTGATAATAGAGAATATATATTATATTAGTCTGAATAATAATATTGATAATAATATTTTTAAATTAATAATGTCAGTGATTGATTTTTGATAGGTTATGAGAAAAGAGGCCACTCTTCCAAAAAGAAGCAAGTTTTTAGTGTAAACTGAGCTTAACATGCTTTTAATCAGCAGCAGTAACTAGAAATCTAAGATCCAACTTGAGGAAAACAAGTTGAGCCTCCATTTTGAAAGTTGCTGGAACCAATCAGATCTTGAAATATTCAGATCAGGTTTTTTGTAACGTAGGAGATAAATAATTAAATTGAATTACTAGAGGATATTGAATTGTAGTAGTTTCTCATGGGACCAACTGTTTTATTGCATTAATGTGAACTAAATGCATTATATTTTCTGTCGCTGTAGAAATTTCTGTGAAGCAAATTTCTAGTTTAAAAAAGAGTCTAAAGTGTGTATAAAACTTACAAACACTTAATGCCTAAAATTAACATGTTATTCTGATAATTAATTGTGATAAAAATGAAAAAGTCAATGCTGTCGTTGCTGTTAGCATAGTTGTAGATATTGACAGAACAAGGTCAAACGTCTTTTCTAAAATGTTTTAAAGTGGGAGTGTGTGGGCTTCACATGGATTTATGCCAGGAGCACTTAAGGATCTGATCTATGTGAAAGTTCATATCCTGGGCGGATAAAGTCTTAGTATCAATGTTGAACTCTCTTTTGATGCTTCAAAAATCTTTATGTGTTTTACTCTAACGTTTTTTGATGTTGTAAACAATCAGTCTCGGTTTTAAAAGCGATCGGAGGGATAAATAATTTCTTTTTGCACTGGAGGATTAAAAAATGTGTTTAGACGCTCTTTTGAAAACCCTTTAGGAAGATACTTCTTTCAGGCTTTAACCTTGGTCTTCAGAAAGTTTCCCTTTTCTGTTTGCTCTTAGCTATGAGATGTTTGAGGAGTTTCTTGAATTTACAGCCTGTTTCAAGTCACTCCACAGCATCTTAGTGAGATAAAGATCTGGGCTTCATCTTTGTCCAGGACTTTCTTTTTTCCCACCAAGTTCTTGATGGATCTACTTCTATGTAATCCATCTCTGACAGGTTGCAGAGTTGAGCCTTAGCTTTAATGTTCTTGCAGATGATGTCACATTTTTCTGAAATACATGGTGAATCTTATGATGGTAAGCTTCCCAAACCAGGAAGATTTCACCTCCAGTTTTTCATATGGGTAACCCTAAAGGCTGTATTTGTCTTTGCTATGGCAAAATTAACGTCTCGCACATTTTTGTTCTTCCATTTGTGCTTCTACTGCTTCTAAAAACAGCAGTAGAAAAAGCCCAGCTGATTTTTCACAAAACGTTTATGTTTTTTGGTGTTAAAATGAGCCGTTACCTAGCAACCCCAGAAAAGCTGTGACCAAGCAACCCAAATGGAGCTCCATCAGGTTTGGTCAGCTGGTTTTAACGCTGTACAATGACTGCTGGAAAAAACATGTGTTTTGGTGTTGACTTGCCATCCAGAAACCACTTGCTGCTTTCTTCTTGCTTGTGCAGGAGGCTCCTCTTCTGCTTTTCAAACATGTACAGTTACATAATTGCTTGCAGCCATTTTCATGTACAAGTTTAAACATTGATTTTGGGGGCGTGGCCATGAGATTTAAAGTTATAAGACAAAACTGTACAGAGGAAATTTTTATTGTCTAAGAATAATTTTGTGAAAAAAACATGTAGTAAATATGTTTTGTATTGTCAATAGACCTATCCTAATCTGTTCAATGACGCATCATAGGCCACCTTTAAGTCTGATCTTTATGTTTTTGTGGAGCAAAAGTTTCCTTCTTTTAAACATACTACAAAAGTTAACCTTATAAATATACTTTTCTGTAAATACACTCCTAAAAATTACACTTTATGAGACTTTCTTCAGCATCTTATGGTCTGCTTTTAGAGTGAACTTCCTTTGTTAGCCAGATGTTTTGGATGTCTTTTAAATGGGTTGGCTAATCCCTAATTAGCTTGTTTTCAACCACTAACCATAAAATAATTGTTTCAGGACTTTCAGAAGTCAACTTGGACATATATTAACCTAAATCCATACACAACGTTATGGAAAGCTGTTCCAGAAGTTGTTAGAGCTGAAATAAATGAGCAGTTTTAATTTCCTCTGGTTTAAAAACTGACAGTTCAGTTCATATGTGGGTGAACAAAACTTTGTAGGTTAAAGGCCAAATCTGATGTGTTCATGTTCACTGTGCTGCATGTAGAAAACCGCACAGGCCAAAGCAAAAGAGCTGAAGATAAGACAGCTAAACTGAGCCGAAACTAGTAATAAAACGTTTTACGAGTGAGACTTTACTGATAATCCTCTGCAGCTAAACACAATATATAAAAGTTAGAGGTCTGCAGGTCAATAAAATAAGTGTGAGCGTCGCTTTGAGCACAAGCCAAGAACTTTGTGTCCTCCCGACTAAACAAAAGCTGTCAGTAATCGTTCCCACGTTGTGTGAACATCCTCGTTAAGTACGGCTTAACAGCGTTTTGTGGATTTCTCAGTTTGTGTGGTTGTGTTTGAAAGCCTCTAATTACTCACAAGTCTGCAGCTGACTGACAGAAAATTTAAGATGCACAGTATATTTATGGCTCATGTTCGTGCAGGTATGTACAGTTTCCTTCCAGTTACATTCGTGTTTGTTCAAGAGACGAGTCCAAAAGGTTGACGCTTTCAAAATATGTCTTAGTGATGGTGAAAGAATGAACTGGGAATTAACCATCTGATAAAACTTGTCTGGTTTTTACTTTTTATATGGATAAGCATCAAACCAGCTTTAGGTTTCCTCCATGAACTCCTCCTATAAAACCTGACAGATGAAGGTTTTTTGTGTTCATTAGGTTTAATGAACACAAATGATGCTTTACTGTAAGACGACTATCTGGAAATCCTCCTACAAAAGACACTAAGTAAGAAGAGCTTTTCCTGGGCAGAAGACGAATAAATACACCAAGCTGAGAGACACAGCAGGAATGTTAAAAGGACTCAGCCACATAATTGGTTGAATTCTTGTATCAATCATCAGTTCATTATGAAAAATGCATTTCTGTACTTCTTCTCTCAGTAACTTAGTACTTAATGTAATTTAGAGCAAGGTGCATTTTATTGAATATTAAGTTTAGCTTTAGTTTTGGCATCAGATGGAGCTCAGATAAGGTCAATTTTCCGCCGTCATGTGATGGGTGCTATTAGTTTTCCCGTGTGGGTGAAGCTGACATCACTGAGGAAGACGTGGATGAAGATGGCAGCATTACGCATCGACTCTCCTTCATCTCAGGAACATAATTACTGATAGTGACCTTTCCTTTTAATGTCATCAGTGTTGTGGAGGCCTTTCGAGAGTTGAAAAGATGCTTTTAGTTCTCCTACACAGAAATTTAAGCTTATAAGACCCTTATATAATCCTTTATTAACAACATCCATCCACCTACTGCCTATACTTGTTTTTCCCTGCAGAGTTGCGAGAGGGCTTGGTGTTTAAATCCGTTACGTGATAAGCGAGATGTCCTAAATTTCCCAAAATTTATACTGTAATTTTATTTTCCCACTCAAAAAGACACATTGTTGTCCATGAATCTATATTAACTTTTTCACTTTTGTCTCATTAGTCCTCCACAAACTCCATTGCCCATGTGGAATGGAGTTTGTGTGATTTTGGTCTGCAGTGGTTTTGACATGAATCTTGAACTTTGACCTTACCAGAGGCAAGTGTTCCTTTCTGGGTGTCTCATTGATACTCTCTGAGCAATTTTGGTTGGTTCTTCACCTCTGTTCAATCCCCCCAGGAAGTTGCAGTCTGTCGTCATTCTCATATTTTGCAACTTTTCTACAAACTTGACCATTCATCTCAGTGTTAGTGATACTAAATACAATACAATGTGATACTAAACAGTAACGTTTTTCTTTTTTTTTCCCTGCAAAAAACATTTTGAGATCTTCAGTAAAATTTTATTATTCATTTTACTTGCCACTGTGTGCAAAACTTTGTGTTGAAAAAAACATGGTTTGTGAATGCAATTTATCAATATAATAAGAAACACAATTAAAATCACAGGTGAATAAGTTTGTTCATGCAATAAGTCATTAAAAAATATCATCCTACCACTTCCTGTTGCCGTCTTTGTCATTCCTCCAGTAGTAACATCCTGTTGTTGATTACGACTCGCAAAAAAAAAGGTTTACATTTGCAATTTTGCAAATTGAACTCACTTTAATATATCTGAAAAACGTCTGAAAACAAAAATTTTTAAACAAAAAACACGTTTTTTTTATTCAAAACTATAGACATTATGCAAGATGTTCAGAATATGTGGCAGTGTGAAGCATCTGCCTTCCTACCAGTTTATTGGCCTGATTACTACCAGACCTATATCATAATAATATTAGTTAAAAACATCAAAATAAAACAAGTTTGACACCATAAATATATCTAACACAAACTACTTATTTTTCAATCAAAAATGGTTGATATCTAGAAGTTTTGTGACTTCAGAAAAGTCACAAAAGTTGATCCATTTCCATTGACACTATAATTTAATAAATTGGAATTACAAAAATAAATTAGATTAATAAAAAAAATGGCTGTAAGGAACTAATTTGAAAATGTATTCAGGCTGCAGTGCTGTGAGTGCTGATCAATTACTTGACCAACCATACTCCTTAAAAATCATATTCAAACTTAATTAGTGTGGAGCATCTCCTCTGTTTTACCTGTCAAACTATTCACATTTCTTCATCTTCGCTCCTCCTCTCAAGGTTTGTTGCATTTTCTTTTCAGATCTGACAGGAACAGCTTTTATGATTACACAGAATTACAGCTCTAGTCCACTCATGTATCTTTCTGCAGGGGAATAAACTAAACACCAGGAACTGAAACACAGAGTGACTCATGCTTGAGTGAAGGTGATGAGAGTTATCGACACGCTCTCAGCACAGCTGTATCTCGTTGTTCCTGCTTGCATTGGATTTTAAATTCTTATTTTTTACAAAAAGGTATGTAAGACCAGGCAGAACAAAGATTTCTAAACATTGAATGTTATTTTCTTCACTAAATGCTGAAATGTCCTGCTCACACAACTCGGAGTGGTAATGAAATTGTAAAGCTGTGTAATAAGTAGCAGAAAGGACAAATGCACATATTTTTGCATCTCTTTCAGCTACAATTCAAAGAAACAGAAGAAAAATGTTGCCTTTTTAACTTAATTAACCCTTCTGGGTTCTTTTTGAATTTTATTTTATTTTTGCATTTCTTTGGCTGTTGACCAGGTTTTGTATTTGGGGTAAATTTTAAGTTTTTCATTTAATTTTCAAATTAAATTTTAGTTCTTAAACTAAATAAAATGATCAAGATCCCTTCAGGATTATTTGTGATTATTTGGATACAAACTAACTTGTATCCAAAATTCTTTCTTGAATTCACTTCCAATTTTTTTTCATATAATTTGCTTGTTTAAAAATATGTTAAAATTCACTAAATATGTACATTTTTGTTATGGTCAGTATAAGAGATTGCTGCAAAATTATTGACTAATGTAAACATTTTCCACTGACACAATAAACTCAGCAGCTCAGTGATTCAGTGCTGTCCGCTTGGCTGATTGAAAATGTTTCAGAAATTTTAATAAAAGACTCAAATATGTTGCACAAGTTTTTCATGGCTAGGAGAAAACTGAAATCTGGCAACATGATTAGATTGAACTGCCTGTATATTTTTGTGTTTAACTTATACACTATTATTTTTAGCCGAATTAAATAAACAGAATCGGATTTGGGATTTATTTCTTTAATTTATTTTGTAAATTCACAATTTATGGCATCTGTTGCATCATTTCACAATAATAAGATTTGTAATATGATTTTTTTCTTTCTTTATTTTTTTTAAAGCAACAGATTTCTAAGAAACATTGTATAAATTTTCATAAAAGACTGAATTATGAGATTAAATTATTTGACAATTATTTAAATGATCAATAAATCATTTAAATCTGATTAATTGCTTCAGATTGCATGGATTCATCATATTTAAGGATAAACAAGCTTGCAGAAAATACAGAGCAACTTACATATTTTAAAAGCTTTTGACTGTTAAATCTCTGAAAACTTGGACATGTGTTGCCCAGATTTTGAACTGGTACCTATAGCTCCTTGGCTGCATTATCACCCAAAGAAGTTCAGCAGCATTATTTCCATCTGTGTTTACATACTGGTGCAGACACTGCCTGTGAGAACATATACACACTCACGGCAGGGCAGCAGATTTAAAAACCTGCGGCCTTCTTTAAAGTTTTTGGTAAATTCAATTATGTTGCTCTGGGCTCCTCTCCTGCTGCATTTTGTGAGGTTGTGCACGGCCTCATAGGGAACAGAGAGATTTGTTATTTACATACCGGGTGTTTTCTACATGCAGCCACAGTGGAGCACAACCAGTTACCACACACTCCATGTGGGAAACCACAGATTGGGAAGAGCTGGTGAATCTGGTAGATACAGATTAACTCCAACCACCGTCTAGACGTGGTTGTGTTCAATATGTTTGCTGTCATGCTAATAATAAACCACAGATGACACAGGAAATCAGGACGGCCTGCAGCAAAGACAGAACATAAGTACAATTCAACTTAACTTATTGTGTATTTTCTATTCACATACTACCATTTTATCGCATAATAAAGTAACTATGTTATCTTAAGTGCTATGACTTGAAGGAAATTTGACTTTGTAATTTATCGCCTTGAAATTAGGCCTCTGTCTCTTTAAGAAACTTGTTCTTATGAAACTCCACGTCCCAAGTAAGTTATGAGTAACATTCAGTCAGATATCTGAGCTTGTTTTAAGTCAATAAATCCTTAACATTGATGAAAAAATATTAGTTCCTCTGGCGGATTATTTCACCTACAAGATGAGAAAAATTTATGGTAAAATGAGCTATTCTCCTTCTTATTCATAGCTTTACTGTTGCATCTTCAGTCCAGTTTCTTTTGTTTTGTTAAATGATTATTTTTCTGATAATGACAAACCTTATAATACACACAATGACTGCAGTCATCTCTGTAAATGTAAAACATGATGGCCTCACAACATAAATGTGGTAATAGCAAATTCTCCAACTCTTAATTTGAGTTCATAAGTAGAAGAAAATTCAACCAGAGATGGCAGCCTGGATACCTAACAAACTGGCACCAGGGAATGTATTTAATGCAATCTGTGGTTAGCAATGTCTGTCTGTAATCGGCCACAGCTCTAAGTGGTTGCTTTTGACAAAAATCATACTTCAAAGTACTAAAATTCTTGCAGCATTTAAATATCTGTATTTTCTGCTCCAGACCAGCTTTTTTTTCTTTGATGCATGCATGCATGATCACATTCTGTCCAAAAACTGTCAACCAGAAAAGCCCAAAAACTCAGATACTTTACTGCTGGCAGCTTAATAAACAAATAATAGTTTAAACAACCATTAATGTTTGCAAAACCTCTTTATGGCTGACTCACCATTTTCATTATTATTACATTGAGTCAACAAAGCAGATTGTATGAAATACATCCAGAGAAAAACATGTCCATTATTTCATTTTTGTACCTATTTTCTGTTGGTTTGTACTTTCTGCAGCTACACAGATATAGCAAAATGATTAAAAACTAAATTTTTGAATATTACTTAGCCCTCCATGCACTGACCTTGAAGAATAACATCTGAGTGAAGGAATCATGGCGAAATGGTGTTATTAGATTAAAAGTGATGGTGCATAAATAATGGATTTTACTATTTTTTGACTGTCGTGCTGGATAAGGAGTCAAATGTAGTTATTTTCTCTGGCTGGTCCATCAAACATTTGGAGTCAAAACAAAACCAGTCTCAGGATTCTAGATTTATTTCTACAGCTGTAAAAATAGACAGAACCAGTGCAAAATGTGCGCCATCACCAGTCCAAGGTGGCGGGGAGGAAACTCATTAATTTTCTAAAACGTTATTGAAGTATCCTCAGAGATGATTTCTATGATCAGCAATCAATGTAACAAAAGAGTAAATTGTGAATGTTTTAGTTTGTTTCTTACATCTCTGTATATATAAAGAAACAACAGCTGTTACCCTAAGAAGCTAATAAGCTAATCTACATATTTATTTATTAGCTTCTTTTTTCTAAACTTCTGAAACTAATGGTTGAAAACTGATTCTTGGGTCAAATGTTTGCTGAATCAGGGTTCATTTAACGCAACATGGGTGATGATGGGGTTTGATTAACTTCAATAAAATGGTTAAAGTGACCAAAGCCTGCTGTTAAAGTTTCAAAAGAATCAGTTGAAAAGAAAAGAAGTAATAGCCAGGATTACTAAACATGTTATATTTGAATAAAGAAAATCTAGATGGGTGAAATTACACACAAAGTCACCAAATAATTTTAACACTCATGTTTTTAAAACAAACTTTGATTCAACAAATATGTTTGTTTAGGATTGAAGATGAGACAGGCATTGATCAAAAATAAGAAGACATTGTAGAAGTGGGTTTAATTTTTGAAAATACTTTTTAAAAAAAAGTTTTTTCTTATTAGAGCAGTCAACTTTTTGCACTGGTTTTTCAATGGTATACCTTCGCCCTAACCTTTAGCTCCCTCCACATATTCTCTGCCAGATTTAAGTCAGAATTACAAGTTACTTTAAATCTAAATCTGCCAGGACTACAAATAATTTTAAGCCTAACTTTATGTTTAAAAATATTTTAAATGTGAAACTTCTTGGTGTTGAATTTCTACTAGCTCTCTTATAGTTTCAAGGCTAATGAACAAACTCATTATTCTTTCTCAAACTGTGGTCCGTGGGCGCCCCTAGTGGTCTGCTCGGTACTGCATGTAAACGACCGTTAATTGGTCGTTTATTAGCCATTTTAGCTAGATTAAAAACAATAAATGAGTAGCTTAAAACCGGGTCACTCAAAAGTAAAGCAGAAGATACCGACGGAAAGCAAATAACTTAAAGATTATGTGATTGGATGAAGTCAAGAAATACTTGTTGAGAGTATTGGTGAGTCATTCATGAGCGATTCGATTCTTTCGACCGAGTCTCAGTCGGTGAGAACTGTTATTTGTTGTACTACTTAGCTTGCGTGCTAACAGCAATAGTTGTTTTTATTTAATCGGAAAATAAATACAATTGATATAAATGGGTGAATAATTTTTAGATTTAATCGTGCAGAAGAGTATTTTTGTTTCAGGTAAAGCAACTCAAGTCTATTTTTCTCTCACTATGCTTCTAAATTACAAATAACCCTAACATGTTACTAATTCACACAACACTTGGTAGTAAAGATTAATAAAAATAAATAAATAAATAAAATAAAATATACATATAAATCCTGAAACTCTTCATCTTTAAGGACTAAAATGCTGTTTCTCTATCAGAAACTGTAATATTTTAGACATCTGGACCACAGGCAGAAAGTAAACAAACAGTTTATGAAACATGGGCCGTCTAAAACCCTTTATGGTTTCCATCAGAGTGGGAAACTCTGCTTTCTGAGTTAAAGTGGGTAGCCCTGCTGTGGCCATGAAATGTCAGCAGAAAGGATGAGCGAAAGGAACAGATTTTAGATGGTATATGGTGGAAAAATGAATCGTGGCCTTTTCAGCGTGAAGATGCTGGGTGGAGAGTGAGCTCCTCTTAGTCTAAGGCCATTGTTTGCTCTCTTTAGGGGGTCAGTATATGCTTCAAACAGAGAAATTCAAGCATTTCATGTTTAAGTCCTGACTCATGGTAGGATGGGTTGCCTTCAAATAAGCAAATGACAGTGAAAAATGATAAAATTGCAGCACTGCAAAAACACAAAATTTCAAATATCTTTGTACACTTGAAATAAGGCAAAACTAACTTTTTTTAGCAAGAAATAAGAGCTGGTTTAAGTCAATAATTCCTTAGTGTTTATGAAAAAGTACAAGTGAAACTAGTTTAGATTATATTATCTAAACTTTTTGTTAGAAATGTATTCTTTCTTTTATCTACAATGTTTTTAATCCTCCTTTATATATTATAGATGCAGAATAACAGAACAAGTTACAACTGAAGCTGAGAAAACCCCATCAAAACAAAGTCTTACCAAGTTTTTATGTCTAGTTTACAGAGCAAATATCTTAGTACACTTACAATAAGACAAAAATAACATTTTTTTTTGGTTTTTTTTTCATTTTATAAGTGACATAATCTGCCAATGAAACGAATACTTTTTCATCAATTTTAAGGAGTTAAGGACTTAAAACAAGCTCCTCTTTAGCTGAGATGTTTTGTAGTTTTGTCTTATTTTAAAATCTATTTAAAATCTAAAAGTTTTTAGATTTTGAGCCTAAATGCACTACATTGATCTGACTCGTGTTTATTTTAATGCCCTTTGCATTATAAATGTTTCTGAGCTGAATTCCCCGTGATGTTTAATAAAACTCATTATCAGATCAGAAATGTTCATGCAATTTAAAACAAAAATTTAAATTAAAATAAGGGGCATATTCTTCTGATATTTTAACTTGATATTGTGAGTAAAAATAATAGATAAAGGTGGTTCTTTAACTAGATGAGGGAAGATTTTTCTTGCATATTGTGAAATAATTATATGGTTAAGTTAAAACTCACAATTCAAGATTAATGAACTTGAATCTACTGTATAAACTTCAATTTCTGAGTTAAAACCAAAAGGATTCTCTTCTTGACAAATTTTATTTGCAAGGCAGCAGGTAAACTTTCATTTTCAAATTAAACCACCTTCAGATGTTTTACAATGTTTCTGGTCTGAGAAAGCAACAAAGGATTGGATGTTTGTTCACTTTTTAAAAGCCTTGAGTGCTCATCACATTTGTTGGTGTTGTAAATGATATTTTTGTATAAAAGTGTTTTTTTTTGTTCTACTGAAAGTGATAGAAAAGAAAGAAGTTGTAGAGCAGCTTCACTGTAAAAGGGTTTCATGGCAATAAAAGTCTGTCAATGTTTATCCCGCTTTTTTTAGATCCTTGAAATTTTCCAGTTTATTTTTAAGATAGTCAGCAGTATGTAAGACAGCTTTCATTCCATATTTGTCAATGAATAGCTCGGCCGCCTTTCACCTCCTTATCATTAACGTCTCTAAGCGATTAGGATAAAAAGGAAAACCGCTGTTCTTGAAAACCTCAGTTTGTTCTGCTTGACTTGTTTGACCTTCGCCTTACAGGCAGCAGAGAAACAGTCATGCTACTATTCAGAGATCAGCGCCAGATTGAAGTGGCAGCAGCACTGAGATGTAATCCTCTCTGTCTTCTTTGGTCCATTCGTCATGCTGCTTAGCATGACGAAGTCACATCACGTGTGCAGAGCCCAGTCCGTCACTCAGTCAGCAGCTCAAAGCTTTTCTCATTTTTCAGGGTTTATAGAATATAATTTGCTAATCAACATGTACGGTAAAATATACATTTTAAGACTCCTAACCAGCCTAGCAGGAAAGATTTAATCCGCAAGATTAGTTTGCATGTCTATTTATGCACATTAAATGATAGAAATGTCTATTTTAGTTCAAACTCAACTTTTTATTTGGCCTTTTAGGCTGAAGAGAGACACATAAATAGAGCCTTTAGAAAAAGTTGTGTGTCTATTTCTTTACATTCTGCCAACTCGATTAACATGAAAAGTTGTTCAAAAGCACCGTATTTTCCGTACTATAAGTTGCTCCGGACTGTAAGTCGCTCCGGACTCCATAAAATGCATAATAAAGAAGGAAAAGACATAAATAAGTCGCACCGGAGAATAAGTCGCATTTTGGGGGGAAATTTATTGAAATAACATGTGATATGATATAATAATGTGTTAATAATTTCACACATAAGTTGCTCCGGCCAAACTATGAAAAAAACTGCGACTTATAGTCTGGAAAATATGGTATTTAACTTTAAGACAGTGGTGTCCAAACTTTTGTATCAAAGGTCAAAATACCCAACTTGAAAATCTTCAAAATTAGCTTTTTCTCTCCATTAAAACATGCAAAAATCATATTGATATGAATTCTTTCTCCCTTACCTGCACAACAATAAATTGAAAAAGTAAATTTTTATTTTTTATTTTTACTGAAAGCAACATTAGTATGAAATTTACATTTATTTAACTTTTTGAGCCAAATATTTTCTGTCTTCTTGGTCTATAAATTGTTTTTGGTTCATTTCCAACTGTAAAAAATGAGAATTTTCTTTTAAAACCTTTGTTTCTGAGTGAAAAGTTGTTGGATGTTTGAGGCATGACATCATGCTATCGTCTGCTAATGAAAGAAAAATTATTCATGTTGTAAGATGTAAACTTGCCATGGAAATCCCACCCTAAAACAGCTTTAAAAAGTGTCCATCTCATCAGCTTCGGCTCCATATGTTGCAGGCCAAATGTGAAATATTTCTCAGGGGCCACACACACTCATTCCAAGGCCCACAAATGGCCCTCGGACCACACTTTGGACCCCCAAGTACTCATAAAATGCAGAGAAAGTTGTTTATTTATATTTTGACAGCTTAATATGTAATCTTATTAGTACATTTTGCCACTAAAGGCCATTTTGAGAACATTCATGATCTTATTGTGACTTCCTGAAACAATTTTTATTCTTGTATATGTGAGATTAATATTTTACTCTTCCAAGTAGGTTTCAACAGTTTGGAAATCTTTTGGTTTTTCTACCAAAAGCAGAGCTGAAATGAACTTCAATTAAACTGGAAACCTAAATATAACTTTACCGAGGAAAATAAAGTGATACACAAATATTGAAGATGAAGGGTATGAAAGGTTTTGTTTACTGGCAGGAAATGGAAGCAGTGAAGAAGGAAGACTGACCTCGCGCTCAGTCTGTTTGTGCATATATTTAGCTAATAAATGATGTTTTTCAATGCGCCGTCTCTTCAGCCTTTATCTGACTTGAGTATTTTCTCCTCCAACCAGGCAGAATGTTGTTTGTCTTTTTAACCAAAGCAAAACAGTGGAATATATCAATTCCTCTCTGTTTTTCTTTTCACAGTAAGCAACACCTGGCAGATGTTTTCTTACACGTTTGATGAGTTTCTGCCTCACCTGGAGGATGACACCCAAAGTAAGTTTAATGTGTTCAGACAGTTGAATATTTTGACGATGATTTGAGATATTTAGATGAATGTGAATCTGAGCGTTTTGACCCCGAGCTCTGGCACTGTTTTAGTCTTGTCTTGTTTTATTCTTTTGTAGATTTTACATTTTCCTTGATCAATATTTTTAAATTTTTTTTTTTTTACATTTCTAATTAATGTCTTTTTATTGTTTTTTTATGCACATTTCTATTTGATCTTTTATGTTTTTTTGCCACAACATGCATTACATTTAAAATGAGAATGATACATCAAATAAAAAAAAAAATTACATTTTATTACAGAAATGTGGGCTTGATAAAAAGAGTATTTAAGACCTGCTTAAATGTTGTTATTTTAAGGTATTTTTAATCTGGAAAAAAAAACAAAAAACCCTTATTTATATATGTATATGTATATATATATGTACAAATACATTGATATTAGTGTCAGTTTATTCTGATTTAATGTCAAACAGTGAAATTTATAATGTTATTTACAACATAAATACTGTATATTTAATAATTTGCAACTTTTCAAAAACTAAATATTTGATTTAATATTAAACACTTATAATGTCTATTTTGTATATTTGGGGAGAAATCTGCAGAATCTTTTTAGGCTTTAACTTATAAAATAAAATAAAATAAATAAAAATGTGTTCAGAAGGGCGTTTTTGTGCCTTATGCAATCAAAAGGGACCAGAAATTCAGGGACCCACAAATATTTATAAGAATAAATAAATAAAATGACGAGATAAAACATAGAAATAAATTCCAAATGCATATCTGGGGATTAAGTAACAGGAAACCGAAATGAAATATACATGATCTGAATTAAAAGTTAATGTTTCAGTTCTTATTTGTTCAGCACAGAAGCTGCTCAGCAGAGAAACGACGGATATTTTTAGGACGCTTCAAGTGTTGACAGAGGGCATCTGTGAAGCAACAGTTTAATGATTCGCCTCGTATTTCTGTGTTTTGTTTTTTGGAACCAGAGGGATTTAGTGTTATTAGTTTTATGGTGGCTGTTTCCTCTTCATTAATCACATGACGTCTTGAATGAGTTCTTCCCTCTGATCCTGTTCATCAGCCCCCCACAGACTCACAATCACTCAGGCTTTACAGCCAACCTGTCTGCCTGGCTGCTATAAACTGAGTGAAACCGCACATCGCATGTAAAACATTAGTTAATCAGGAGGTTTTGGACATGTTTTGATGTTTTAAAGTATTCCATTCACTGTGGAGTTGGACCAAGTTGTTTTTATTTATTTTGCTTTTGCCAACATAGGTTTTACGTCTGTTTTGCTACTGCTTCTGCTTTTTCTGCTTTTTTTCTTTTTACTGTAGCTACAGATTTGGTCAAAGGTTTACATTCACTCATCAGAGGCACAAACGTCAAACTAATTTTATGATTATAAATTATTTAAATCTTCCTTTTTCTAAAGCTAAATGATGAAAGAGAGAGAAAATTTTTAAAACAAACAAACAAAAAAAAACTGTGTGCTTCAGTTTGAATTTATTGTAGATTTTCTTCAAACCAATCAGGGTCAGAATTATACATACAGGCTCAAATAAACACATTTTTGTCTAGCACTTGGGGTTGTAAAGTGTTTTTAAAATCCCTTTTATCTACTTTTTGACCATAACATACCAAAATATTCCCCATAAAATTGCAGACTTTGCCTCAATTATTCTATTCCTCTCCTGCTTTATTATTGTTGGCCAAACCCAAAATACTTTAGATCACGGGAGTCAAACTCATTTTCATTTTGGGCCATATCAATAATCGGAATGTTCTTAAAGGAGCAGTTGGACCAAAATGTTTTGACAAAACCCATTCAGATGTTGAAATATTAATAAATAGCTGTTTGTTTCTTCATTTAATAAGTGTTTCTTAAAATAAAAAAAAAATGTTTTTGTGTTGTTTTACATTCAGAATCACAGATTTTGTGGAGCTAATTTAGAAATAAAATTGCAAGGGATTTGTTTTACGATATTTGTGTTAATGTGTGATGTTAAATGTGACTTTTAATCCCCTGCCATATTGATTACAGACTATAATTTGACATTAAGTAAGGCTGAGGCAGCAGTGATTTAAATCTAATGTTTCTGACCAATTTTGAGAAGAATTTGCAGTATAATCAGATAAAATTTGAGGCTCTGTTCATTTTGCGTGAAATTTGCGTGAATTCTGCAAACTGGTGAAAAACCAGAGGGACTTATTGATGTAATCTGGCCACATAAGAAGCCATGGTGGGCTAGATTTGGCCCCCGCGCCTTGAGTTTGACACATGTGGTTTAGATCCTCTGTTTCAGGTAGAAAATAATTACTTTTTCATCTTTATGACAGTTTTTCATTGCATAATCACTTCTCTCTTAAAATAAAAGGTTTGTTCAAAGCGTTCCATGCTGATGATGACGAACCTCTGATTACGTTACAGTTACCTCTTGTGATTTTGAGTCGTTGTGCTACTGGACTTTCACATACAACACTCACAGCGACTGGTCAGTGGTTTCACCTCTGCAGCTCAAAAGCAGTAAGGCCAGGACGACGCCTGAAATCGATCACTCTCTGGGCCAATCTGATGGTGAGACTCACCGATGAATTATTGATTTGTATTTCACTCATTTTAGTTTGATCAAATGTGAGATCTAACATGTTTTAAAGGTGGTCTATTATTCTTCCCTGAACAGTTTTGGATAGAACTAACATGTTCTTTACATTTCCGTACATAATCATTCTTAATTATATTTTAGTCTCAATATGAGCTCATTTCATTTCATTTAGGGCCTCTTGCCACTTTAAATCTTGGGTTGGTGGGGTTGCTAGGTAACAGGGCAGAGTTCCGCTGTGGTTGCTAGGTAACGGGCTGGGCGTGCTGATTTGTGCCATTGGAAGATTTTTGAAGCGTCTCATTTTCAGATGTCAAAAAAACATTAAATCATTGCCAAAATACCAGCTGGGTGAGTTTATTTAAGCTACTGGGTTGTTTTTAGAAGCAGCCCACTGCAAAAACACAAAATATTACCAAAGATTTCTGGTCTATTTTCTAGAGCAAATATCATAGTACACTTGAAATAAGACAAAACTAACTTAAAAATAAATTTTCAGCAAGATATAGGGTCTTATTTCTTAATTTCTTAACACTGATGAAAAAGTGCTAGTTCCTTTGCCTTATTATTTATGTTATAGGAAAAATTTTATTATAAATAATCTGTCATGGAGCTAGTACTTTTCATTAATATTAAAGAATTATTGTCTTAAAACAAGCTCCTATATCTTGCTGAAATAGTTAAGTTGTCTTATTTCACGTATGCTAAATATTTCCACTAATCAAGACCAAAATTACTGTTTTGTTTTTTCAGTGTCGTTACTCTAAATCAGTCGATACTCAAACATCAAAATTAAAATCTCTCTTTTTACTTTGAGTGTTTCGTAAATATTAAGGAATTATTGATCTAAAACAAGCTTCTATATCTTGTTGAGAAGTTTTGTAGTTTTGTCTTATTTCAAGAGTACTAGAAACTAGACAATAATTGTTGGTAAAATTTTGTATTTTTGCAACGTAGAAACCCAAATGGAAGTACAAAAACATGCAAATTTTTGCATAATGGTTCCTGTTTAAAATACATACTTCTTCTTTGTTTTGTCCCCTCAGGGCATTTTCTTCTTCTGAGTCCGTCTGATGCAGAGAAATGTGAGCACCAAATAATAAGTCCGGTCTTGCCTGGGAGCAACAGACAGTGCATTCTGCAGGTTGCTCTCTATGAGTCCGGTCCGACTTTGGGCAACCTGACGGTCTTGATCAAATCTCTTCTGTCAGATTTGATCGTTCACTCCGAGGTTCTCAACCAGAGGAGACCAGACACCCACAGGTAGCCATGAACAAGTCCGTCTTTGTCTCAGTAATGTTGTTCTGAGCTCATTAGTTTGTTTTGTGCTTTCTAGTAAAATGAAAATAAACAACGCCCAGATTCAAACAATGAAAGGTGAGATTCCTCCAGAGAGAGCAAGGTCAACAGATGCTAGCAGAGCTAAGAAAATGAAGATTTAATTTGAGGTATTGTGGAGCAACAGACAGACCCTTGAGTATTGTTTGGAAACCATGGGCAGGTATCTCCTATTGATGCGACGCTGAAGTGCAGCCATTTTTAGACCAGCTAAAAGCATTCGCGTCTCTGGATGTGGGCCGGAGATTTATTTAGATGTAATTGGTGAGGACAGAAGAGAGGATGGATGGGCATGTACAGTAAGTCGGTTCGCTGGCTTTATTAGTATCTCTGCGGTAATGGACTTTGCAATTTCATTATGAAACACCCACACACACACACACACACACACACACACACACACACACACACAGCGTTTTCATTTATTCAGCTCGTCATTCATGTCGTACAGGAGAATTCAGCAGACGTTGCTTACTAAAACTTTTTAAACGTACATGATTTCACAGAATTTGAGGTAAATGAAAGAATGTAAGGAAATCAGATAAAATATTAATTTCCAGAAACCTGAAGGTGCCACTTTGATTTGCTCAAATAGGTAAATATTTCCAGACATCATATTGTTCATGAATGAAATGGACAAAATAAAGACACTAACATGGGCTGAAATGCCTCTCAAAGAGGAAGAAGCCGTCACTCAAAAAGCAACATTAAAATCCAGTTTACAATTTAAAAATCTTGATGTTTTTGCTCATAGTAATCAGTTTTACATTTGGTGGAAAAAACTTCACACAAGTTACCGTGGTGACAGCATCAAGTTGTGGGTGTTCTGATCTTGTTGATTTAATCTTTTCCTTGTAATAATTATTGTTTTTTGAGTTTTAAAATAATTTCCTTTGAGTAACGTTTCTTTTTTTTCTGTTTATGTGAGTTTTAGGGTTTTCCTTTTGTTTATATTTCCTCCTTCTCTCAGCACAGTTGCTGCTCATCTCCTTAATTTCTCTCTGCCAGCTTTCTTCCCCAGGTGCCTCCACTCACCTGTGATTAGCTCTCCTGGTTCCCATGTCTTTCGCCACTTCTTCCATTCTCTAACTGTTAAAACACAATTTTACAGAGTTTTTCTGGTCTGTCAGTACAAGAAGTACTTTTTCATAAACATTAAATAAATAATTATTTAAACTCCTATGTCTTGCTGAGAAGTAACTTGTAAGTTGATTTTGTCTTATTCCAAGTGTCTTAAGATATCTGCACTAGAAACTAGACAATACTTGGGAATATTTTGTACTTTTTGCAGAGTGGCTTCCTTTTTGCATTGTCTACTGGTTCTTTTAGCATTATTCAGACAGTTTCCCAGTTCTTCCTCTATATCTGTTTATTAAAGACTCCCGCAAACTATTGAGAAAACATCTAAGAAAGGTTATTATTCTGTCACATAGTAAATGTTCGTAATCCTAACTGATTGAAAACAGGACAATATTTTTTTCTGTTTTCAACTTTACAGAAGTTTCCAGACATGAATGGCTAAACTTTTCATTGTTATCCTTTGACCAGGAATGAATGGCAGGTTTATAAAGCTGTGATTGGTCAGATGGATGAACCGATTCAAGTGACCCTCCTCTACACTTCCTGTGTGGGTGAAGGTGAAGTCACTGTGGCTTTGGACTCTCTGGATTTCATCGACTGTGGCTCAGGTGAGTTGTGTTTATTCTGCAGCTCAGTTTTTTGTTTTTGTTCAAAATGTTTAATAATTTCATTATAGTTTTCTTTTTACAGCTCATTTAAACTCACAGATCAGTTCTGGCACAAATACTTGCGACATCCTCTAAAAACAGTTTTAGCAGCTTAATTTAATGGTTCAAACAGCAAACATACATTATTAGGCATCAATTAAGTTTATTTTCACTATTTAAAGGCTGGGAAATGTACATTTATGAAAAAAAAAACTAAGAGCCCCATTAAAAACTTCCTGGTTTTTCCACCAAATATTGATTTCTGAGCTCTTCCTGAGTTAAAACATTGGTATTATTATTTCTAAATGAATATGAACTTGTTTTCTTTGCATTATTTGAGGTCTGAAAGCTCTGCATCTTTTTGTTATTTTGACCATTTCTCATTTTCTGCAAAAACAAAATGTTTGCTTTGAATTTCAGAGACATGTTGTCTGTAGTTCATAGAATAAAAGAACAATGTTCATTTCACTCAAACATAAACTGATAAAAAGTAAAATCAGAGAAACTGATCATTTTAAGTGGTCTCTTAATTTTTTTCCAGACATGCATGTAACAACTGGAAATATTGATTATTGGCTCAAATTTTCAAATCAACCTGTCCCTACTACAAGATTTCTGAGATTACTTCAACATAAATACTTTCAATGTCTTTTTGCTTATTTTGTCTCCCTATGCTGCAAAAACACAGAATTTTACCAACTGTTTTTGGTCTAGTTTCTATTGCAAACATATTAGGACTCTTGAAATAAAACAAAATTAACCTACAAGTAAATCGTCAGGAAAATATAGGATTTTTCCAATGTCAAAAGTGGAACTAGTACTTTCTCATCAATTTTAAGGAATTATTTACTTAAAAAAGCTTCTATATTTTGCTGAAAAGTTTCTTGTAAGCTAGTTTTGTCTTATTTGAAGTGTACTAAAATAGTTACACTAATCTACACCACAGTGACTTGGTAAGATTTTGTGTTTTTGCAAATCATCTGGTGCTCAAATATGAAATTAAAACCTCCAAATCTCTCTTTTAGCTTGAGTGTTACCCTCACTTGAAAGATCAAATCCACAAATTACCAAATTCTTCAAGTTCCCCAGTCGATAGGATATTCCATGCCCAGTTTCTTTAAACATCTGCTTCACATCACTGCTCTAAAATCTTGTTGCCAGGGGTTATATTTCCTCGCTGTCGGGTCCAGATCTGGATCGCTGTCTGAATTTGAGACGCTGCTTTAAATTGTTTGTGCATATCTTAAGATCAGGACCAAAGCCTTACCTGACCTCCAGAGTTCAGTCTGTTAATCTTTTGCTGTGTTGTCAAGACAAAAACACCTGCAGAGCGACTTTATGTCTTAAACTGTGTAACTATTCTCAAGTATTTAGAAAGAACATTTTATTATTCATCAGAAAAAATGGGGATGATTTAAAGATGCAGAATGTAACTTTTATAAAACATAATTACTAAAATTATCATCACATCATCATATATTTATCATTATGTCTTCTCCCAGTACTCCCAGTACTTACTGAAGAAATACGCCACTCAATCAGAAACAACCAATCAGAATCACGAGGACGGTCTTAGCGCTGCCAATGCTCTCCCCCTTCTCTTCCTCTCTGCTTTGCTGCATCCGTAAATGCTAATGCTAGTTAGCATTGCATTTAAGTTGTTTTTCCACTGTTAGCACATTGAGCAGCAAACAGGAAGGTGATTAACAGCACTATGTCCTGCCTCCCGGCTCTGATTGGTTGTTTTTGACTGGGAGTGGTGCATTTTTGCAGACCGCAATATTAGCACTAGGATTATTTGTCTCTTACCATACTGTCACGACATGGTAACAGTCTCAATAAATATATTAAAAAAAAACATTTTTTGATCAAAGTTACATGATGTAGCTTTAAGTCTATTCATCTAGTGTGAAGAACTAACACCTCTTCCAAATGCAAACATTTGTCGGCTCTTTTCCAGCTTAAAATTGAATAAAATGTGGTCAAAAATAATGTTAATGGTGAGTTTTAGCACTTGTATTTTAGATCACATTTACTGACTGAAAGTTGTCCTTGTTTGTCCTGAAAGCTGAGTAAACATGGATTTGTTGTGTGACTGCAGGTGATGAGGCCATGGACCTGAATCTCATGTGTGGAAAATCTTTCCACTGCGTAAACTCGGACGTTTGCATCGATCAGAGCCAAGTGTGTAACTTCCACACGGACTGTCCTCTTGGAGAAGACGAGGGATTGATCTGTGGTGAGCGCCACTTTCTGACTCTCTATGCCTCAACAGCTTTCACAAGACTTATCCTGAGAGTTTCCAAACAAACTGCGGGCCAGGGGCCGTATGTGGCCCCTGGACTGATTCTTTTGTTGCCGCCAACTACAATTCAAAAATTACAGAGATTCCGCCTGCCAAGCAAAGGTGTTTGACACCAAAATATTGTTTTTTATTAGTTTGAAATTATTGTAAACAAATTCAAATCTTTTGTTGAAATACAAAGTATTTATATTTTAATAACCTTTCCCTTTAAATTTATAGTAAATAGTAACACATTTATTTAGTGACTTTTACGCAAAAGCAAACTTTGGTCCACCCAGATTTGCTTTTAATTAATTAAACTTGACTAAATACACAAAACAATCCAAAAAGTGATTCTGTTCTTATGGCTGAATTTGTTTTCTTTCAGGCAAAAATCCTTTTTTAAAATGTTGGCTATACACAATAATATGACAGATGTATATACCTCATTCTATAAAAAACATCTATTTTATTTCTTTAGTTAAATTAGCATACTTTGTTTATAAAAAAGGTCTACATTTTGCATTTGCACTATGTAATTTTGTTTTTTTTTATGATGTAAAGTACTTGGAGCTGCCATGTTGCTGAAATGTGTTATACAGATACACTTGATTGATTGGTACATAAGTTATTTGTGATTTTCAATTGTTTTAGAAATTAGATTTGTGCCATGTGACAAAATGTTTGGACACCACTGATTTAAATGGATCCTAAGTCTTGAAATACTGCATAAAGCTTCTTTCTTACAAAAACACAAAAAAGTATTTTATGTCTAGTTCTAGTGCATAAACCTTGGTACAACAGAAATAAGAGAAAACTAACTTATAATTAACTTTTCAGCCAAAAATTGGAGCTCATTTTATGTCAATAATTCCTTAATATAGATGAAAAATACTGTTTGGGAGATTATTTTACTTATAAGAAGACATTTTTCCCTTGTTGTAAGTGAAATAACCTGCCAATGGAATAAGTATTTTTTCATTAATTTAAAAGAAATTGACTTTAAACAAGCTTCTACATCTTGCTGAAAACTTACTTGTAAGTTAACTGTGCCTTATTTCAATTCTACTAAGATATTTGCAGTAGAAACTAGGGTAAAAACACTCCATAAATTTTTCTCTATATATATCTTAAATGAATAGAAATACATATACAATCTTGTTTGTATGCACAAACATACAAACGACATACAAACAGTCTTGGCAAATAAAGCTAATTATGATGAGTTAGCATTCCCTAATATTAAGATATTAAACTCCTAGTAAATAAAGGAAGAGTTTCAAAACAACTTTCCTAAAGATTCATTGCTACTTTTTACCTCCTGCTCAGGAATATACCAACTCTTAAATTTGAAAACATCAATCATGCCGCGTAAAGAAACCTCTTCACCCTGCTGCGACTCAAAACGAAGTAATGAAGTCAAAGCACTCAGAGCTCCTTGAGTTGTTTGTCCCAGAGGGAAGGAGCTGGGTCACAGTGTGGCGCCAATCCTTTCACAGGGCTCACAAATTTATTTTACTTCCTGCTTTTCATTACTGACTCTATGCCACCTTTTCTAGGCGAAACGGGAGGTAAAAGGTTTGTTTTGTTGATTTTATTTTAAGATAAATCAGAAGAGAATGTTTTTTTGTCAAGACTTCTGCAAACAACAGAAAAATAAGATGCTGAGTAGCTACTTTCTACTTTTCCTATTATTGTAACATTGATATGTTTTCTGTCTAAAATATTTGACTATTTCTATATTTTGGATTATTTCGATTTCCTTAATTTGGGTAGATCGGTGATTGGCCGATGTTTACATGTGAAGCTGATCTTATCCACCAATTTTATCTACCTTGACAAACTCTAAAACTTAACCACTGTCCTCTCTTGTTCTCCTGTCAAAAAGGTTTGACTGATAAACCAGGTTAATTATAATATAAATTTTTATTTTTTATTATTATTTCTTGCTATATTGAATGACATTTCAGACGAGAAAAAAAAATCGGTATTGGCCAAAATTGGAATCAACAGGTGAGGCTTTTTAAAAGATCTGTAATCAGCCGGAAAAATACAATCGGTGCACGCCTACTCTATCCTAAACTTGTTGAATATCCCACCTTCACCCACACCTACAGAGGTCAAAGGGTACCCAAGAATACATTAGAAATGTCCTTTATTATTCCTCAAGGAGAAATTCAAGTTATTTCATCAGCACAGTGAAAGAAAAGCCAAAGCATGTAGATTCACACAAATGTAAAAATACAAAAAATAGTCTGTGAAAAGACAGGAAAGGCAAATTAACAGCATACAAATGTATTTTCTATTATTCAACCATCAGATTGAGGCAGTTTTCTGTTTTTGAATGTTGACAATCCATTTTAACTTCATTTAAAATAATTAATTTAGAAATGTGGATTAATTTGTGAACTCTTGTCATTAGCATTCGATGTTCGCTCTGCTACAACATGGTTAGCATTGAGATGCTATTTTAGGCTTGAATAGCTTCGCTGATATGCTAACTCCTCTTAGCACAACATGAACGACTTTTTCAGCCACGGCTTTGCGGACGAAGCTTGTCCGTCAGATTTACCGGCATACCAGAAACACGCAACAAAGGTTACAGCTTTGGAAAAGACAGCAATTTACTACTGCTAAAATTAAAATCTATGTAATTAATCTGCTGAAATTAATCCCACCTATATTTACAAGATTACTGGACTCACTTCTCTGTTTTGATTGTGGACCAAACTCCCCTGATGTTTCTGATGATCTAAGAGCAGCATTACTCCTTTAGGTTGTGCACCGATAATAATATAATGATCCCAGATGCCTGATGCAAATGCTTTGATCTCCATTTAAAATGGAAACTCCCTCTCACTCCACTACCTCATCTCTCCCAGAGTTATATCCAGGCATGTCTCACATAAAACTTTGTTTTAAGTCACCATAATTTAAGAAAAGTACGAATTGTGCCTGTGAATTCATGCCAGGTGAAATTTCAAGCAACTGGGGGCCTTTCAAATGAGATTCAGGGCAAATTAAATTTCATTTTTATAAAATGGAAGGTGTTATTTGTTTGTTTAAAACGGACCATGCTGTTTAAGATGAACGCTTGCAAAACACTGAAAATAATGCAATGTCATGGGCCTCTGATGTGAATTTAAGTTCTTTCTTTGTGTGTGTTTGTTTTTTTAGTTTGAATGCTTATTTTAGTACTGTTAAGTTTTTTGTACCATCTGGCAAACAAACAGTGGCAGCCAGCCTTGTCTGTAATTGTGTCATTCAAATTGTTCATCAATACAGAGTCCTTTTTCTGCAAACAACAGTAAATTAAATAATGAAAAAACATGCAAGACAGAAAATTAAAAACACATAGTGAATATTCTGCTGTTGCTAATCTACGTGTGATAAGTGGTTTCATTATTATTGTTTTATTTTAGCTGCCTGTTAGATTTAATTACTGTATGTGGGGTCTTACGGTTTCCTATGTTTAATTTTTTTTTTTCATGACTTATAAGTTGAAAATAAAGCCAAAAACACGTAAACATTTTACCTGTCCATCAGCAAATTAAGTTTACCAAATTTTAATTAAACAGAAATAGTCAAACTTTTTTGTGTGAAAGGGTTTTGTAACCCATCATAGAGCCAAAACTTAATTGTTTTTTTTTTTATTTAAAAGAAAGGCTTTCGGTTTGATAAAAACTGTTGTGCCTTGTTACAGAAATTATGTTTATACTGATTACAGGATTTGCGTTACTCTTTCTTTAGAAATTCTCGCTGTGGTTAACCAAGTTTAATTAACTCAACAAAAGCAGTGCACAAAATTTGTAGGATGTTTTAATTGCTGTCAGGAGCCTCAAAACTCAATAAAGGAGCTGAAAACGGCCATGTGGTTGTACTTTGGTCAGCCCTGTAATTAAATACGAAATGTGTTTTTTGCTTAGAAATAAGACGGCAAATATTCAACAACTTTTTTTCTAAAGCAGACTTGAGTATGCCCACTCATTTAAAAAAAAACGCCTTTCTATTATGTTCTTGTTGATAAAAAATGTAATTGATACAAAACATTTCAGAACATTTTACATTAAAATAAAAGTATGAGAATATTCTACTCACGTCAAAACATTTCACAATTTGGTGTTTCCATTTGATAAAAAATGCTCCTTCGTGGGTTTTGCCAGTGGCAACATCTGGTTGTTGATCATGTGAATAAAGTTTTTCTATTCCAGTTTTGCAAAATAAACCAATTTCTAAACCATTATCCGAACCCCAAAACTTCTTGTCCTGTTCAAATTTATTTTCAAAATGTTAAATTGTGCAAATATAAGTAATTATATGGTCAATGGAAGTGCAGCTACAGCTCTGGAAAAAACTGAGAGACCACTTAAAATGATCAGTTTCTCTGATTTTGCTCTTTATTGGTAAATGTTTGAGTAAAATTAACATTGTTTTTTTTTTTTCTATGAACTACTGACAACATTTCCCTGAAATTCAAAGCAGAAAATGAGAAACGGTCAAAATAACAAGAAAGATGCAATGCTTTCAAACCTCAAATAATGCAAATAAAACAAGTTAATATTCAGTTAGAAACAACAATACTAATGTTTGAACTCAGGAAGAGTTCAGAAATCAATATTTGGTGGAATAACCAGGAGGTTTTCAATGGGGATCAGTGCAACAGGCTCTTAGTTTTTTACAGAGATGTATTGATTATTTTTTTTAATGAGGCAAACATTCAAGATTTCTTTTATATCTTAGATTTGCAGTTATTAATAAATGACTCTTCTACAGAAAATTATCCATGGTTTATTGTCAAGCAGGTAAAAATAAGAATAGTTGCAGTAATACTTATTTAGTTTGGCTTATCTGGCAAAAACACCTACTTAGATTTAGTTGCTTTAGTAAAACTGTAACTTGTGCTGTAGATGTTCTTGCAGCTGTGTGCAGCGTCTCGGTGAAATATAATAATCTGCTTCCCTGGCAGACGCTCTTCCCTTTGGCTCGTACTGCTCCTTTGAGTCGGATTCATGCGGTTGGTCCGGGTCCAGTCAGCACTCGGGATGGAGGAGAGTCGCTGGAGATGAGCTTCTGCAGAAACAAGACATGCAGGGCGTCACTCTCCAGCGCACACCAGGTATGTGTGTGTGTGTGTGTGTGTGTGTGTGTGTGTGTGTGTGTGTGTGTGTGTGTGTGTGTGTGTGTGTGTGTGTGTGTGTGTGTGTGTGTGTGTGTGTGTGATTTACAGCCTGATTTTAGGACTACTCTGGTGTGCCTCTGCTATTAAAACGAATCATTGCACTGAGGAAATCAATCAAAAATGACCCAATTTCCTCTGCACTGTTCATTCCTCTTTTTGTCAGAAGACAATACATTTCTTTAACTTTTTTTTACGGCTTTATCTAATGCTTAACTCAAGCTGCAAGGTGCAGGTTTATAAAAAGAGGACAAACTTTCTTTTTTTGCATTTCATATTTGATTCATGTCTATTTAGAAACATTAATATACCTGTTAAAAATAATAACAGCAATAATTAAATAAGTGATTTATTCTGGGTAATCCTTGACTCTTTTCTTTTTTGGTGATTGTTTGTTGTCGACACTGCAAAAACACAAACTCTTAACCAAGTATTTTTTGGTCTAATTTCTAGTACAAATATCTCAGTACAGTTGAAATAAGATAAACTAACTTAAAAGTAACTATTCAGCAAGATATAAAGTCTTGTTTTAAGTAAATAATTTATTATTAATGAAAAAGTTCCACTGGCAGACAAATTAACTTATAACATGGCAAGTTGTAAGTGAAGTAATCTGAACAAGTACATTTTCATCCAAAATTAGGAATAATTTTCTTAAAACAATCCTCTATATCTTGCCTAAAACTACTTTTAAGTTAGTTAGTCTTATTTCAAGATATTTGCAGTATAAATTAGTCCAGAAATACCTGGTTACGATTTTGTGTTTTTGCAGTGTTTGTATTTTTTGATTGAACTGTGCAGCACTTAGGTTGGCTTTGGCTTTTAAATCCTTTAAGCAAATGAGCAAATAAATGGTAAAGATTCCACATTGTGACATTTTGTTGTATGTCTGCAGGACACTTCATGTACCTGCAGGTTAGAGACAGTAGTTTCTTTAAAGAAGCGTCCTTTCAGAGCTCCTTCTTCCCTCCGCCGATCTCTACTTCTGCATGCCAGGTCAGTACATACAAACACTCGTAAAGTTTTACATACATTTATTTCCTGTTTCTTTTGTTGTTATAAGTCATTTCTGAAACGCCTTCTGGTTGTGCAGATGCGTTTCTCTCTCTACTTGTACGGATTGTTTAACGGCTCGTTGCAAGTGGCTATTGAGGAGAACGGGACCGGTTACACGCCTCTTATCTGGGAGAGACAAGGCCAGTCGACGGACGACTGGGAAGCAGTTGCGCTGGAAGTGACTGACCTCAATCATGGGTATGTAGAAAAATAACATAGTATTTGGTCACTCACCAAATCATTGAATTCAGGTGTTCAAGTCCTGCATCATCGGTCGACGCTAAATTGAAATTCTTTTTTGGTAAAATCCAATTATGATTTTTTTTGTGTTATTCTGTGTCTGAAACGCTTTCAGCAGGTTAAGATCGCACTGTTTATGGAGGTAATAATGGATGGAGATGTTTATGTATTCAGAGTTTTCCCTAGAAAACTTGCTAAGCCCGTTACTCGGGACGTTAGGACAGTTATCCAGCCGGCCGCCATGTTTTTGGGTTAAAAATGTTTAAAGTTGACTGAAAGTTTTAAGATATTACTTTATAGTTATGCATTTTTGGAAGGTTATTACACAGTACCAACTATAAAGTCTTATAAAAGCCAATAATTTAATAAAACCTAAGATAAATGAACAATGCTTCAGCCTGGTGGAGGCAGAAGTAAAGCCTGACTTATAATACACTGAATCAATATTAATTATTGATTAATAATTAATAATAATTATTAATCAATAATTAATATTTATTCAGTTGATTGAGAGCTGACTGTATCGCCACAAGATCATAACAAGAAGAAGAAAGATAATAGAAAGAAATAACACCTAATAGAAATGTTGGATTTTTTTGGTGGATTATTGACTGAAATTCTGTTTTCTGTTTTCAGAGCGTCAAAGGGACATTTTATACCAAATTCACATTTTGTACGTTTTTATACTTTCATTTGGGTCTCGACTGCTTCTAAAAATGGTTCAAGTGTTTAAAGACACCCAACCAGATGTTGTTGTTTTTTTTCTTTTGCTTTTTGGTGAGCTGTTTCATAAACCTCCCAATTATTAAGTCATATTCGATGGACACTGCCCGTTACCTAGTAACTCTAGGTGAGCCCAAAATCGTTACCTAGCAACCCAAGCGAAGCTCCAATACATTTGGTCAGCTGGTTTACTTGTGCTGTACAATGGCAGCTGGAAAAAAAAGAGTTTTGTTGTTGACTTACCATTCAGAAACCACTTTCTTCATTCTCATTAGTTGTGCAGGAGGCTCCACTTGTGCTTTTCAAAGATGTGAGCTTGTATGATTGCGCATTTGTTTGCAGCCATTTTCTTGTGCCCAGCAGCTTATTTGTATGTAAAATGACAAGAGCTCTGAAGTACTAAAATCTCAATATCTAAGAATAATTTTGTGTACAAAATGTAAAAAAATGTTTTGTATCACCCATAGACTTATTGTAACCTGTTCAAGGAAGCATTAAAGATCACCTTTAAGCTTTTTGCATAGAAAAACAGAGAAAAACTTGAATCTTTAGATGCTCAAAGTTTGTAGAGACAATGTCTTGATAGGTTTTTTTTCTCAACCTATGTAAAAGTTTGTCTTTATTAGCAGGGAAGGGAGTGAATGGAATGTGGGACAGAGATAGGAGGAGGTTTATCTTGATAAGGAAATGGGGAACACAGAAACTAAATTCTACAGTTTTACAACTAAGGATTATCTTAGGAAGAGCTCCTAAAAAAGATTCAGACACCACCTGCAAAAACATGCTTGAAGTTAAGGGAAAGGTTAGTTATGTCTTTATCAAGTCTTTCTCTAGTTGAGAACACTAAACCTTTAAATGAGAAACAACCTAGTAATATAAACTACTAATGTAAGACTGATAACACAATATAATAATTCTAACAGTCTCATTTTCCCACCACTTGTCACCCACAGACACTGTTCTGAACTGTCACACACAATCATAATAAAACAAAACAAAGTACTAGGGATCTGACAAAATGTCATCTGTTTCTGTTTTCTGGTCTGTCATTGCTCATGTTACAATTATTCCTTTGTAAGAGCTTCTCTTGCTTTCTGATTCCTGCTTCCCTTCAGGTTCCACGTCCACGTCAAAGCTGCGTGGGGACCAAACTCCAACGCTGACCTCGCGTTTGATAACATCGCCATCGGCGCGGCCTGCTTCAAAACAGGTAGGCGTTAACACACCGCCATCGTCATGACAGAGTTGTGCAAAGCATAAACTTTCAGAAATTATAAATGTGCTTCATAAAGTCAATGTGATGTGTTTGGTCTCCAGTTTGACGCCTCATTTTAATGATTGGTTGTGACAGCGCTAAAATGATTTGCTACGAATCGTTCACCGCAGTATGACAGCAGTGTGTGCCAGCATTCCTCTCTCTGAGTTTTTGCACTCTGGGTTTAAATTCCCACACTTACAAAACCTTTTTATGCTCAATTGTGAAGGGGCTGGTGTCACTTATACATAATTTAAGAAAACTGCAGATAAAAACCTCTAAAAAAAAAAGGGATAACTGTACATTTGACAGTGGAAAATAACAGTCATTATTTTCCTCAGGAAGCATTTGCAGAGTTGGGTAGTAACATTAGTTACATTAGTTACATAAAAAAATTACTATTTTTACTACTCTGTAGTTTTTATTTTACTTGAGTAATTTTATTTTGAAGTTTTCCTTCTCTCACCTGAGTAAAATGTCTGCAGTTTCTGTTAAAGATTTATAAGTTTTGCATCGAAAGAAACTCATTTGGAAAGATTTGTTAATTCGTACCTGTCATTTATATGTATTACTTTCTCTAAAATGGAAAAATTTACACTTAACTTTATATTTTGGTCCTTCTGATGTAATTTTTAAATATTTAATGATGGTTTTGATCAGTTATTCAGTAAAAATATGTTACTCAAATACAGATTTGAGAAAGTCTACCACCTCTGAGTAAATCTGAATAATGCTAAATTGAACATTTTTGCTGCTCTGTGCTTCACAACACTGTGCTTTTGTATCTGAAGCCCTTGTTTTCCTAATCGAATTTAGAAACGCAAAATTGGTTTGAGGGAAGAGCTTGGCTGAGCCCATCACACCAACAGTCCTGGTACTAAGTGGGCAGATTTCTAAGCCGGCATGCAAAAGCAGACCGGAGGACAATTAAACACCCATCCACATTGTTTTTCTGCTCAGGAAGTCAGAAAATATCTATTGTTTTATCTTTTCTTATTATCCTACATTTGCTTTACATTTGTTTTAATAAGGACTACTATCCTTATTAAAACTTCTGTCCAGTCAGAATTGGATGTTTCTGTCTGTCCTCAGATCTCAACTCGCTGCAGCAAATTGACTTTGATTTCCTGAGTCCACTTCCTGAGCCGTCGGTCACAGGTATGTACAGGAAAGACCTGGGACTAGAGAATTCATACAGTCTAATATTTTAGCTTAAATATTGAATAACGCATACAGAACTCAAATTTTAGATAATACTACTTAAAGCTTCATTATGTAACTTATTAAAAATATGTTTTCTACATGTTTAAAACAGTACAAGACATTGTTGGCCAAGCTAAATAGCCTGAGCATTTGTGTCAGACTCTGCTATCTGGAAGAGAAAAGAAAGGAATGAGCAGCGCTACATTCTCTCCTGATTGGCAATGCTAAGACCAGCCTCCTGGCTCTGATTGGCTGTTTCTAGATAGCACTGAGCAAAGGCAATCAGCTGAATTATTTTCCTAGATTATCTGACTCAATGCTACTGTCAAAACATTTTGGACAAATTTGTAAAAAAATCTATATTTTTATAAAAGTTATGTGCTACAACTTTAAATTTTTATTTTTTATTTTTTTTTTAAAGATTTTTGGTGAACATGTAATCTTAGGGTTGGCCAGACTAGAAAGAATAAATAATTCATATTTTTATCTTCGAGTGGTGGCCATGTCCCCCTCTGCTCCCCCTTATGGGGGCGCCACTGCGTTCTCTCTGAAAACCTTACCGAAGTCTCCCACAGTTTTTTCACATTATGTCCTTAATATTCCAGCTGATTCCAGCCGTTTATTTTCTCCATATTGACAGAAGTCTCTCTGATGACGTGGTGGTTTAACTCATGCGGTGCCAGCGGCCCCCACGGCCCGACCCAAGCCCAGTGCGACAGCACCTACAGGAACAAAAACGTCAGCGTCACCGTGGGGAAGGAGGGCCCCCTGAAAGGAGTCCAAATGTGGAAGGTTCCTGCTACCAACCGATACCAGTGAGTGAAAATGAAGAAGAAACATTTCTCTTTTCATTAGACACAAAAACACTTTGTTCCTATTATTGGAAGCACGTCACATACTTTGTTATTTAAATGTGATGTCCAACAGCAAACCCATTTACCTTTGTAGAATAATGCGCATAACAAAATTGGCCTAAGTTAAGGCTAAGAGTTCATTTGTGAAAAAGTTTGAGTTACTTTGGGTTTATTTCAGGTGATGTCAGGAAAGACAGACGTGACATAATGATGTTTTTGTGCTTTTAGAAAGATAAAAGGAAGAAAAAAACATCCCTGGTTTCATGGTGTGTAGATATATGACAGTGTGTGTGAAGAATTTTGCACTTTTCGCCAGCTGGATGCTCCCAAATCCTAAAATTAAAGCTCTAAAATATGAATTCAAGAGAATATGGATCCACTTTTTTTGGTCCATCCAATCTCAAAAAGTTTTAAAAAATACTTTCATAAGAATCAGTGCTGCAACTCAATTCCTTTTTAATTATGTGTATATTTTTTAACCCATTTTACCCAGGAACACTCATTCATTTTTTCATGAAATTTATAAATAAAATAATTGTAGTACTAATAAGTGAATACATATTTGTCAGGCCTTACTATACCACACGTTTTACCCCTAGATATACTGCTGTTAGTTACCAATACGTTCACAAACTTCTATTCTTCTTATGGAAGTCTGATATTAGTAAAAGTATAATCTCTACCATTTACATTTGTTTTTAATGACCTAAAAGTCAAAACCTGTGATCCTATTGGTCATACTCAATATAACTAGCTGGTTTTCCACTAAATCTAATTTGTCAGTCAAGACTTATCTTAATGAGAGGAAGAATGAGGTAAGAACAAAAACTAAAGGAAAACAGAAAAGGTTTGTAGGTTCAATTTCACAATCCCCATGCTCTGTATTTGTACGTAAAAAGGTTACGACGATCCTCAGGGTACAATATTCTTTATTTTGTGTCTGTGACAAAAAATCGTCAGCACAGCTGTTTGCTAGGTTTGAGCCAAAGTGTAATTTCTTTCTGAGTTTAATCCCTTTGCGTTGCTGCGATCTCCCTCAGTATCTCAGCTTACGGTGCTGCAGGCGGAAAAGGAGCCAAAAACCACAACAAACGCAACCATGGGGTGTTTATCTCCGCCATATTTCCCCTGGAAAAAGGCGAAATACTTCACATTTTGGTGGGACACCAGGGAGAGGACGCCTGCCCCGGGGTGAGTGGAAAAGCTGACATGTGTCTGTTCAGAGGAAAGACTGCAGATTGACCCAGATACAGCGCCTTCTCCTTCTCCTTAAGTCTGATTCTCATCTTCCTACGCCAGAGAAATCCTCTTACACAGAAAATATGTCTGGGAGAGTCGTCTGTGATCGAAGACAACCGCAGATCTGAGACCGGCGCGGAGCGCGCAGGTGGAGGCGGCGGCGGCGGAGGAGCCACCTTCATCTTCAAGGTGGCTCAAATCATTTAGTCTCTTGTTGTGATTGTTTGTATGTGATGGACGTCTAAATTACTTTCTGCCTCAAAGTATTATTTTGTAAAATCGGCACGTTTAATGGACTTTTAGAGCAACTTTGCATTAAAAGTGTCGTTATTTACTGAATGACACTTTATGACACCAGTCATAGTCATTCATAAAGACTCGTTCATCTGAAATTTTGTTAGTGCAATTTGAAACATAAATGTAAATTATTCTACAATAAAACAAGTAATTGTTTTACCCTGATATTGTGAGTGAAAACATGGAGAAATGTGTACTCTTTAAATAGATGAAGACAGTTTTTTTTCTTGCATATTGTGAAATAATTATTTGGTCTAAGTTAAAACTCACAAATCAAGATGAATGAACTTAGAAAACAATATTTGGACAAGTTGTTTCTTCTTGTTGTTAAATCAACTTCATGAACTTTAATTTCTGATTTAAAAACAATTTTTTTGTTGAGTTAAACTTCATTTTACAGGCAGCAGGTGGAATTTAATTTTCAAGTTAAACCACCTTCAAATGTTTTGCAGTGCAGAATAGGTGTAGACTTACTGGTTTGTTGTTCCAGATGGAGGGTGGTGAGCTGGTTCCTTTGCTGATTGCAGCTGGTGGGGGAGGAAACGCCTACCTGGAGGACCCGGAGTCCAGTCTGGACCAGATGCCTCCGGAGCAGTTTGAGAACAGCACCGCAGCCCGTGGCACCAACGGTCAGACTGGCGCAGCAGGTAGACTGCCAGTTAATATCAATGTTTACCTTTAAAAGCTGTTAACGATATGACAAACAAAAAGAAAGGGAAAAGCTACAGTCATAACAAACCTGGGTTAACGCATTGGGTCAAGATCAACCATTTACTGCATTTATCCTGAGTGTTTTTGATCATCCACACCTGAATGATCTGAAGACCTTATATAGAGAGAGCAACCACTTCCTTTCTACATTTCTTTTCAGCACAACATCAAAAAATTTCTATTACAATCTCTGAACTTTATCAATTCTTCATGTTATGTGTTTTTCTCAAGGCTGTGCAGCTGCTTGGTCTCATTATCCTGGGCTGTCATTGCATCATGCATGACTGAATGCTCCAACCTAAATTATTAAATATTGCTACAGGCGCTGCTGATTTTTGACGTATTTCACTGATCTCAAGTTTACGAACCCATAAATTATTTTCCTGCTGTTTTATCTTTTGATTCTAATCTTCATTACTAGGGTTTTACCAAACAAACTGTTTTAATCCATTTTAGTAGTTTAAACAACTTGTTTGTAAACTGGTAGTTAGCAGAAAACAAAAAGGGGAACTAATTTTTATTTTTTATTTTTTGCCTTATCTAGTGGATATTTCTTACAATTACTGCACTCCAGTAAGGTTTTACAATTATTAAAAAGGCAACAGTTAAGTACTTTTTCTTTAAGTGCATCGGCTAAATAAAGTTCTTGGTTTCTTGTTAGAAAATAGTGACTGATGCTTTTTTTGTTGTCACACATAAACAAAAAAGAAAAAAAGTTAAACTCCAGTTCTGTAACTTGTGGTCACATCTTGCTGAAATATATTCAGAAAAGATGATTGCTTCTTTAAATGAATATAAAATATAATTTCCTCCTCTTATGACACGTTTATTCAACCAAAGCACAAAGAAGCTGATTCCTCAGTGAAAGGAGGCTCTCGGTCTCTGATTGTCTCCATTGTTGATTCTGTAAACAATTCACTAACCGTGGGAGTGGAAGCAGACAAAGAGGCGAATATTGCAAACCTTCAGAGTTGAATGTTGGGTTTTTGTTGTTTGATCAACAACAAAAGTATCATTGTTGTATAAAAAGAAGAAGTATTTGCAACTATTTTACTTTTGAGTAATTTTAACACGATTTATTGTTGCACTTACTTGAGTTCAATTACTGTGAGTAAGTTCACTGAATTAATAAATCTGATATTTTAAACAGAAATCCTCCCGACAAACACCTGCAGTTCTTGTTAATGTTTCCTAAATCTTGTATTGAAAGAAATTGACTTGGACAATTTATTTCATAGCTGTTATTTAAGTAAATTATTGTCTCTAAAATACCAAAATTTTCACATTTTGCTTTATTTGATGTGATCTTTAAACATTAATTGACATGTTTTGATTAGTTATTTGGTACCTGATTTGCCTTTTCACAAAATAATTTTTTCCTCTTGGCTACTTTTTGCTTTTGTTTACGTGAGTAAAAATATATTTACTTGAGTAAATGTTTTGTGCTCGTTGAGTCATGAAGGGTTTTTGTTTCCTGAAAGGTGGAGGAGGTGGTTGGAAGGACATCCCCAGTCTCCATCAGAGCGCCGGCAGATCACTGGTGGAAGGAGCAGTGGGCGGGACTTCCTGTCCGCTGGCTCTCTCAAAGCTCAGCTGGTCAACGTACGGCGGGTTTGGAGGAGGAGGTGGAGCCTGCACAGCAGGAGGCGGTGGCGGCGGATACAGAGGTGATCAGAACTTCTATTTGAGTATTTTTATTTTTGTTTTGTCCGTTTTTCATCCGGATGAATAAAAACATCCCAAATCATTGACTGGCAGTCGACGGCTTTTGGTTTCTGAAAAATGAGTCATTCCAAAAACCTCTCAGTTACCTAGCAACCTCAGCAGAGTTCTGCCCACTACCTAGCAACCCAACATGAGCAGCAGCACATCTAGTCAGCTGGTTTCTGAACGCGTTGTACAATGGCTGCTGGAAAAGAGAAGTGTTTTGTTGTTAGCCTACCATCCAGAAACCACTTGCTGCGTTTTTGCTGGTTGTGCAGGAGGCTCTACTAATGCTTTTCAAAGATGTGCACTTGTATAATAGCGCATCTGTCTGCAGCTATTTTTATGTAAAAGCATAGACATTGATTTTGAGGGATGTGGTCAGCTGTATCTTACTTGGATTTAAAGCAACAAGATGCGCTAAAACATCTCAAAATGCAGAACGAAGCAGATAATTTTATCCAAGAATGATTTTGAGCTAAAAATGCTCATGCACCATGTTTTGCATGGCCATGTGAAATGGAAACTGGACGTTTAATTATTACGACAGCTTTGTGAGGAGATTTGAAGCTTCTGTACTGAAGCTTACGTTTTAAATGTAATAGTCTCACATTATCTGAACTTTCTTCTTCACAGGAGGCGACGCTGCGTTGACAGATGACATCACCGCCGACGGCCAGAATGGCGTTTCCTTCATTCATCCGATGGGAGAGATTTTCTTACAACCTCTGGCAGGTGAGACACAAACTGGCATCCTGCAACTTTCTACGAATAATAATAATAATTAGTATTCCTTTTTATTTATTTCTCTATTATATTCTTTTCGTCTGTCTTAAAACAAAACTGAAGAGTCGGGATCATAAAAAGCGATAAAGTCAATGCATATCTAAATATTAACAACAAATCCTCGCAGAAATGCATTGACGTTGAGTGCATTTATTCACCAAAGTTTCCTGGGATCGCTTAAGTTGCAAATATTAATAAGTGGAAACGGAGGCAAAGCTGGCATAAAAGGCAGCAGGTCAAAGAATGTCAAAGCGGGGAAATTAACTAAAAATTGTGTGGCACCGCGGGCGACCATAGGCCCCCAGCTTCTGTGATTACAACTGTAATTACACCAACGTTCCCCGATAAGTGCAGAGCTGCAGAGCTGTTCAGTCAGAAATGCTGGTAGATAATCAAAACTGTCTGTAATTCTTGAATATTAAATAATAATTCTTGTACTTCCACAGGCAGATTTTTTCACTTAAACAAGAAAAATGTCTTGTTAACATCTGCTGATGGAACTAGAGCATTTTTTATTTAATTATTGACTTAAAACACGTTCTTATATCTCTCAGAAGAGCTACTTTTGCCTTATATCAAGTGTATTAAGAACTCGTCAAAAAAAATAACATTTTGTGTTTTTGCAGTGTAATGATTACAGGAATTAAAACTGGAAGATTTTACAAAAATATTTATGTATATTTTTTAAATTTTTTTCTTTAAAAAATAAACAGTTGTATATCGTCTCCTGGAAAACCACCAAACTGAAAGCATATTTCAGAGAAACCCAAATAAATTCCATTCATACTGACGGTTTGTAAAGAAAAACTGTTTGTAAAATATAGAAAGACTATTCCAGCATATATTTTAAATTAGGATTAAAAAAATGTTTTGTGAACCATTGACAATTACCTTACACTGTAAAACATTTGAAGGTGGTTTAACTTGAAAATAAAATTTACGTCAACAAGAAAATTGTTTTGGTTTTAACTGATGCATTTTAGAGCCAAGAATAAGATTTATAGCACTTAGTTTCTCTAAAAGGGGTGAGACTAGAAAAGGAAGACAAGTTTAATTAGCTGAGCCAACTTTGATCCCTTCTGTAACATCAGAACCAAATTAGACCAAAACAACTTGGTCAGATTTTGTGTTTTTGCAGTGTATGTGTGCCTGTTCGTCTGTGTTCATTTAGGTTCAAATTTATTGGACTAAATGTGACTCAATGCTTTACACTGTTTGTCCCAATATGTGAATATAAACTTTACATATAAAGTTTATTCTTCCAGAAGATTTTCCTGTAAAAGTAAACTCATTTCATCAGTAAAATCTGAGGCGCGCTGCAGCGTGAATGTATGGCGTTTCCTGTTATTTATGTTGAGAACGGTGGCCATCTGATTCTCATTAAGCCCGGCTGAGGAACAGGAAAGCGGTCGGGTAATTCGCGGCCTCGTGCAGCCGGTTGCCCCCGGCGCCGGCAGACAGACGTCCGTCCTCCCCTGAAAGACGTTGTTGTTCTGCAGAGCGCTGCTCCCAAACACAACGACTGGATCAGCAACATAAAACGCCTCAAATGAAAAAAAGCGGGTCGTTATCATGATAATTCAATTTGAAAGCCAATATGTTTATCTGTCATGAGGTTCAGTTGTCCTCTTGTCTGTAATTTAGGGTGAAGTTTATTATACGACACAAGACACAAGCTTATTTTCCCCTCTAATGGTGGAGAAACAATGAAGCTCTGTTTTGTTGTAATTTTAGATTTAAAATGTCTTTGAATGCATGTCACTGGGGCTGAATGGCAAATAAAGGCAACGCGAACAATTAGGAATTTAACCTTCAGAGGAAATTGATTTTTAAAGAAATGACTAGTTATAAAGTGCAGCAAGAGGCGAAATATATCATTTATATTTGATTTAAATTTTAACAGCTTTTTAGAAATTATTATGATTTTTGAATCACAGATTAGTGCATATAAAAAACATTACTAAAAAACAGAATTATGTAAAATTAGAGAAAAACAGAAAGATTTATATAAAATAATAACAATAAATAGTAACTTTTATTTGCAGGCACCTTTCTAACATAATTTAACATAAAAACAGACATAAAATTAAAATATATAGAAGATTAGGTACGAAATAAGATATAAAAAGACAATGCAATTGCAATAAAGGGCATATGAAACAGATAAAAATAAATTAAATTTAAACATTTTAAGACACATCTTTGGAAGTTTTTTGTAACTTAAGATGCATCTGCATTTGTTGAAAGAAAATACTGATAAATTCAGTTAAATGTCTAAAAGATAAAAGTTAATTCATGTTAATTTCAGCAAAATCATTTTTGTTGGCAGGGATAAAAAATATTAACCATTAATATGTAACCATTTGTTTATAAAATATAATAAGATTTGTGTTTTTGTGTGACAACACAACTATATATAACCATATATAAACCAGCCAGTAAAATAAAATATCAAATCATTTCCAATTAAATAAGTTTAAGCAGTAAGATTTCAATATATTCTTCAAATTAAAGTATAATTTTTATTTTATGTGCACAGAATTATATTTAAAGTAAGTCAAAAATTATTTTCTCAAGAATTTAGTGAATATTTACAAAGAAATTATATTTAAAAAACTATAACAAAAACAACCCCACAGGTAACAGCAAAGTTTCGAATGCTACAATTTGCACATGAAAGGTGTGAAAGTAAATTTTTAATGAATAAGAAAACAAAATAAATTGTTATTTAAGCTGTTTGATGTCCTTGTATATAATAACTATTAATCTCCATTTGAACCAGGCTGTCATGGCGGTTTTTAAGCACGTTCAAATATTCTGCAGCCTGATCGCTGCAATTCCCACAAACCATGTTAACCACTCATTTATTCATCTTATTTTTTTAGTTTTTTGGACTGTTTTCATTTTTTGAGCCAACTGTGGAGTGGAAAAACATCATACAGGATCTCCAAACCACTGAGAGCATCTGTCATCATGTTAGGAAAACAATCGGAGAATCGGGCAAAATCTGAGATAAGAATGTAAAACCAGAAGAGAAACAATGAAAACAACATGCAGCTGAAACCACCAAGCATATTCTGGAGAAACAGACACATAAACACAGTTTCTCTCTGTCCGCCACTAAATCGGACTTCAGAAGCAGTTTTCCAAGGACAGTTAAGTCATAACAATATGATAAAAAAAAAATCTATGGTTTGAGGAAAAAAAGGTCATAATATTTTCAGAATAATCGTAATATTAGCAGAATAAAGTTGTAGAAGTAATATGAGAATAAGGTCAAACAGACAGGTATTTAATCTGTGGCGTTTTTGCTCCAGTATTTAATCTGTGGCGTTTTTGCTCCGGTATTTAATCTGTGGCGTTTTTGCTCCAGTATTTAATCTGTGGCGTTTTTTCTCCTTCCAGCCATGGAGGGTCACGGTGAGTGTGAGATCAAGGTGGAGCTGAACTGCAGCCATTGTCGGACGCAGAGCTGCAAACGGGAAGACACTCATCTCGTCCTCTGTCTCTGCGACGACGATGAATTCCTGGCCAGCGACAACGTAACGTGTGTCAGTGCTGCGGGTGAGTTTTTATGCCCCAAGCAAACACTAAAAAACATTTAGACTGCAAACATCTTAAAATTAAACAAAACTAACAGACAAGTAATGTTTAAAAACGATGAAGGAGCTTGATTTGAATCAATAATTCCTCAATATTGATGAAAATTTATTTCACTTACAATAATAAATCTTTCCCATATGATAGGTGGAATAATCTGCAAGTGAAAGTAGAATTTTTTATTAATATTTATGAATTATGTACTTAAAACAAGCTCCAATATCTTGATGAAAAGCGACTTATAGTTAGTTTTGTTTTATCTTCAGTGAGAAAAAGAAGAAAGTATTTGTTCCACTGGCAGATTATTTGTCCTTTATATAATCTACCAGTGGAACTAATGCTATGTTTCTAATCAATATTTCTTCTTTATGGTATTATTATATTTGTTTGTTACTTTTTATTGTATTTGGCTCAAAATAAACCTATAAACTAACAGGTAAAACCTGTTATTTCAGTTTCTCCAGCCCCGCCGAGCCCCGTCCCTCCAGGCCAGCTGTCCACGTCGCTGATCCTGGCTGTCGTCGCCTCCATCGTCATCAGCAGCGTCGCTCTGGTCTGCGCCGGCGTCATCTTCAGTAAGAGACTCCTGCAGCTCTGCGCTCAGGCGGTTCCCTCCTCCTTCCACCGGCTGTGAGCTTTCAGACGTTACTAACCACTGGAAGGGCTGAGAAACTTTGAAAACAACCCTTTCAGCGACCAGAAGATTAAAGGAGAGGAAAGGTTTTGCTCTGAGTTAAAGGTTGCCAAAAGTCTGAACCTTTTTATTATAGCATGTCAATCTGCTGATGCTCTCTTTTATGTTGACTCAATGTAAATACAACCCAAAGAGAACAGAGCAGGAAACAGCAGATTAAAGGGTGATGATTAAAAACCAAAGTCTTATTTAGTGCCTGTAGTTTAGCGATTGTTCTGATGAAAGCATGACATGCTATAAATGTCTTTAAAGAAGAAAGCTTTGGCATTTTACTGCAAAGTGTAGCCTGGTTACGTACAGCCTTAAAATAAACAGCAGTAATTGTCATGTGGAGAAAAATAATCATGATTATCAGGATGTAAAGATTAAAACCAAAGAGTCGTGGCTGACCTCTCACTTGTTTTGGGACAAGAAAAATGAAACTGAAACCTGCAGCAAATGTGTTACAGAATAGCAATAATTGCTATTGTGATGTAATGTTTAGGAGAGGAAGTGGCAAAATATTTAAAAATGATATATTTTTATGTTGGAGGTTTTATCCGGTCAGGTTAGACAGCATAATATATTCAAAAACTACATAAAATTGTTTTTACCATAATAGAAATCTGACTTTCAGCAAATATTTCCTGCGTTTTAACTTTTTCACGTTACAACCAGAAATTTGTTAGATTTTGAGGGAATTTTATGTGATTAAGACGACAAATGGAAGTCCAAAAAATATGCGCCAACGAGCAAGTCACCGCACGAAAGCCGGTGACTTAATCATAGTCAGATATACGAATGTAGACCACCTGCATGCTATCGTTTACGTAAGGAAATTTCACACAACGCTGGAGGACAAAAAGACTAAAATTCTACATGCATAAAATAATTCTGTTAACTCAATAAAACTTGGAAATTTAAGTATTATTAATTTTGTGTCGTGCTCCACAGCAAAGGGAAACCTGGGAGAAAAAATGATTATTTAGAGTGTAGAAGTTGCAGACTCTACACTCTGCAACAACCCAAAACATGGATCAAGATATGTCCTAGTCAAAGCCCAAAAATAAAAAGTTCACATTCTCCATCCAATCTGAGCATTTCCAAAGGAAAATGGGAAAATAAAAATACTGAAATGCATGACATGGGTTCCAGATTTCTATTTATAAAAGATTGTTTTTTCTTTCGCCTTATAATTAAACATTACTTTGTGTAGGTCTGTCACACAAAATCCATTCAAAATAATATTTATTTTTACAGCTGGAATGTAGCAAAATGTGCCAAAGCTCAAAGGATATGAATACATTTTCATTGCACTGTAAATATTCATCATGACATGGACTTATAAGACTCTGATTTCACAAGCTGCTACGCAGTAGAAACTTTATTAAGTGCATATTCAGCTGTGCACAGAACTCCATGTGCAGTAAAATAGGACAGTGAAGGATTATTGGGGAATTAAGACCCACTTTCTGACAGCTGCAACAGGAAACTGGGAAGGTAGAGCCTGAAGTTTGACTCGTCTGATTCTCAGAGGAGTGATTTTCAGGTGGCATGAAAAGCAGGCTCTCTCTCTTGTCCTACTAACAACCTGGGTGAATTTTAAGCAGCTCTACTGGGGAAATGTCTTTACTTAAACTTACAGCCTACACTGCAAACTGCAAAAGTATTTCTGATCTAGTTTTAGTGCAAATACATTAGTGCTCTTGAAATAAAATAAAACTAACTTACAAGTAACTTTTCAGCAAGATATTTGAGCTTAATTTAGGGTTATAATTCCTAAATATTGATTAAAAAGATATGTGTTATAAGTGAAATACTCTGTCAGTGAAACAACATATTTTTTCCATATAAGTTAAAATGTTTTCACATAAAATCTTACAAGAAAAGTTACATTTAAAACCAATAAATACAATAGACCTCAAAGCAAAACAGTGAGCAGTGAGATTTAATCCAGATTATATACATTTTTGTTGAATTTAACCTGACAATTTGCAGCTGTTAATGGATTAAAATTAGTTTGAGGGGGAAAATCACATCACACTTTTCTGTTTTTGTTTTGCAAAAAAAAAAACCCCAAAAGACACGTGAATTTGCGTTTGTAACACGGCAAACTGAGAATTACCAGAGCAATGTCTTTTTTTTAATTAGTTAAATATGCTGGAAAAAGAAAAAGAAAGAAACTCATCCTTCATTTTGTTCTGCTAAAACTGGAACGATTGGAAATTAAATAGAAAATGGGTTGAAGAGTGCTTCGGGAAGAGGTGTTTGAGTGATGTTTTTAGCCAGCTGCATTGTGGGTAAATCTGTGAGTAAATAAAGCAGAGAATAAATGACAGATATTTCTTTAAAGTTTTGAGCCGTTTTGTGAGTCAGTGGCTGTTAAAAGCAGCATGAATTCCTCACGTTCCCTTCAGCTTAATGGTGTCTCTCCACCTGAGCTCTCCCCCATGCAGGGAGGTAGTCTGTGCCCTGGGTCCTCCTCCTCCACCTCCTCTCCCCCCCTGTCCTGCCTTTTCCTCCTCATTTCACCTCCTTCCCGCCCTTCCCCCCGCGATGGCTCGACGGCTCCTCCTTCCCCGCACGCCACTCCCCCTCCCTGGCAGACTACCAACCTGCATCGGGGACGTGGGCTGCCCCTCCACGGCGGGTGAGTCCAACCTCACAGGGACAAGAGCGACTAGGAGCGCTAACCGAGGAGAAAGCATCCCACATCAGCAGCTCTAATGCTCTCTGCACTGCAAAAACACAAAATATTACCAAAACATTTGGTTTATTCTAGTGGAAATATCTAAACCAAGTGTCAAACTAAAGGCCCGTGGGCCAAATCTGGCCCATCAGAGCTTTTTATGTGGTCCCACATATTCTAGACTAAACACTAGGTGTACTTAAATATTAGTTTTTAACTGTTTACTGCAAAATTATATCAATTTGTTCCTCCAGCTTCTTGCAAATTATCATGGAACTGTATCACCAACTTTTCAGCGCTAACACATAACATAACTCAAAGCTGCCTCATCCTCAGATTATTGTCCACGATCTATTCAGCGAGCGATATAAAAGTGACATTTACCGTCATAAATAAGTGCAAATATTTCCAAATTAGTACCATAAACACTTTGATTTTTATTACAAAAATCCCAAAAGAATCATGAAATCCTGGAGGGACTGAACAGATGTTCAATAATAATATTTAATTTTAAGAATTCATTGATATTTTTATAGTTTGTGAACAAGTTTTATCAATACATTTCGCCACAACTGGACCTTTAAGAGCATTTATGATCTTGATTTGGCCCAAAACTAAAATGAGTTTGACAACCCCAATCTAAACTAACTTAATAAACTCCTATATCTTGCTGAAAAGTTACTAGTAAGCTAGTTTTGCTTTTAATTCAAGTGTAATAAGACATTTACATGAAAATCTAAACAAAACAACCTGGTAACATTATGTGTTTTTGCAGTGTATTTGATGTTAAATTGGCTTGATACCCTGCTGTGTCTCTACGACGTGGCTTGATTTCTCCTTGCCTTAACGCTCCTACCCGGGCAGATCAGAGGCTGCCTCCCAGAGAAAGTCCGGGTTTGGACTTGTATAAAACCTCCAAAGTAAAAGTAACAACGTTTATCGTCTGGTTCTGCTTCTGTCTGCAGTGTGGTACCGCAGGAAGAACGACCTGCATGCTGTAAGGCGGCGTCTGCAGAGCCCAGAGTACAAGCTGAGCAAGATCCGCTCCTCCACCATCATGACTGACTACAACCCCAACTACTGCTTCGCAGGCAAGGCCGCGTCGCTCAGCGACCTGAAGGAGGTTCCACGCAAGAACATCACCCTGCTCAGGTTCTGATCCACACACCAGCATTTTGGAGGATTGGTGCTCAAGTGGGAAATTTTTGATTGCTACTTCTTGGCAATTGACTTAATCTCACTGCGAATTTGCTTACACTCACAAGAAAATACGCTTTTGCTTTGAAGTTTGCTTTAATTATGCAAAATTCACACGTTCAAGTGTTTGTGTATTTCCAATTAGAACCTTGCTGCTAATAGAAACAACTGAAGCCCTTAAAACAAATACATTCAGCCATTTTTGGGTTATGAGTCAGTGTTTTGGGGTATCTGAGCTCTGGAAAATGAGCCGTTTCCAAAACCTCTGGAATGTCGCAAGCACTGCTGTTACCTAGCAACCCCAGCCGAGCCCAGCCCGTTACCTAGCAACCCAGCGGAATTCCAGGAGATTTGGCCAGCTGGTTTTCAAAGTAATGGCAGATGTTTCATTGTTGACTTACCATCCAGAAACCACATGTTGCTAAATATTTAGTCATGGAGTTGAATATTTTCTTCTTGTATGAACAATAAGGTGAAAAATACTAAATATTAAAACATTCTAAGTTGCTCAAATTTAATGAAATTGTTTGTTTATTCTTTGAAATTATGTTGTTCAAATTTCAAATGTAAGGTTTGATTTTCTGTAAAATTTTTAGTTATTGTTGCTTTGGTCAGTTTCAGTTAATTTTAGTGACAACTGTGGGTCAAAAATTCTGTTGAATTAAAATGAGAAAATTAATAGAGATTGAAGGTAAAACCGTTGGCTTGTTTGGCAAAATCACACAAATGTGGGGCACACACACACAATACGTTGTGAAAATAAATTTCAAAAGAGCACTTTCTTTTTCCTCCAGAGAAAGAAAGGCAGGTACTCTAGAATCGCCGCAGTCTATTTTTAGTTTCAGTTTCTTATAAAGGTTTTTGTCTTGCTCTCAGGGCTCTCGGTCACGGCGCTTTCGGTGAAGTCTACGAGGGGCAAATTCTTGGAATGAGCGCCGATGGCGGCCCCATGCAGGTGGCAATAAAGGTCAGCTCAAACCGAAGGATAAACCTTTGATAAAACCACATGGACATGCTCCAAAAAACACAAGTTTTTAGAAAGAATTGTATAAAATAAATCCCAGTTGTGCATCAACTGAGTGAATATTTGACAAGATATCCACTCAGGTCCAGAGCACCGAAAGGGGGAAGTTGGTCTCTGCAGGATGTTGCCAGCCTTTCTGCTGATTAGATTCTGTTATCCGGACTTCTTTGACAATAGCAGTAATGCTGCTCTGATTCTGTCGGCTGCAGACGCTTCCAGAGATCTGCTCCGAGCAGGACGAAATGGACTTCCTGATGGAGGCTCTGATTATGAGGTGAGCCTGGCAGAACGTTTACCCGCTGAGGTGAAAGCTCTATCGCTCACTTCACGCTGCGCCGCTTCAGTTTAATGCTTTTTTCTTTTTTTTTTACAGTGCACAGATTCTATATTGTTAATATTATGACCAGAAAACATCAACTAACTAGTTCTAATAACAAATGTAGTCATCCTTGTACAATATATTCAGGACAATGATAATTTGTTGGTTTCTGACCAATAACTATCAACATTTTATTAAACTGAAATAATATGGAAGCACTTTTCTGTTTTATTGATTCTCTTCTTTTCCGACTCATTGACTTTATTTACTTTTCCAGAGTCACAGATTTTCTTTTAATGAGAAGAATTAGGGCCACTGATGAAAACAAAATCTGGGCAAATTTTCCCAGAATTCTCACTTTTTTCTCAGAATTCCGACTTTAATTTCTGAATTTAATTTTCAGATATCAAAAATCAGAATTCTTTATTATTATTATTTTTTTAGTGGCTCTAATGCTGTTCCGTACTTTTGAGCAACTTTGGTCCTCAGGCCCAAACTCCTGGGAAACGGAGCCGTGCCGTTTGCATGTGGTGATTTATTCTGACCTCACCACAAGTTAGCTCAGTGTGCTCATCCAAACTTTAGAACTTTATGTTTACCCCTTTACAGATTTAAAAAAGGTTGTAAAGGATACATTTTTCATGTTAGTCTCATTTTTTTACATCAGAAATGTATATTTTACATCCATTTCATTCTTTGATTTCAGAAATTGAACAAAATCATTTATATGGTTCTTAATAAAGCTTCTTCTTGCACTTCTCTTCTTTTGTCCTCTCAGTAAGTTCAGCCACCTGAACATCGTGCGTTGCGTCGGCGTCAGTCTAAACATCCTGCCTCGCTTCATTCTGCTGGAACTGATGACCGGCGGAGACATGAAAAGCTTCCTGAGGCAGAACAGGCCGCGAGCGGTACAGCAGCTCTGCATGGTTTTTATCTTTTGTTTGGCCCATGCTGATCGGAGCTGTGCCGTTTCCAGGGCCAGACCTTTTCTCTCACCATGCGGGATCTGCTGCAGATGGCCAGAGACATCGCCTGCGGCTGTCGATACCTGGAGGAGAACCAGTTCATCCACAGGTCCAGACTCATGATCAGTTCGAGTGAAAACTCAAACCAAAACAGTTATCATTTTCTTTCATTCTTTGATAAAACAGACGGGGAAGGAAGGTTGCAGAGGAGTAATAAGTCTTGTCATAAGTTTCTATCCACTCCTAAATATTTCATAAATTTTTATCGATTCATCTGAATCGCTCTTTTTATAAGCAATTTCACACAAAACTAGTTTTGGTGTAGTTTATAGTGCAAATGTCTTACAAGTGACGTTTCACCAAGATATTTGAGCTTATTGGAGCCTATTAAGAATTAGATTAATTTATTTTCGCTAAGCTATTAATGTTATTGATCTAAAGTTATGTGAATGGTAGATCTATTGTTTTTTATTTATTTATTTGTTTTGCTTAGACCCTCCTCCCTGTCAGACAGCCTCCTGCTGTGATTAACAAAAGTTAGTTTTAAACTTCTGACTGCAATTGTTGTTTTTTCAGAGACATTGCTGCCAGGAATTGCCTGCTTACCTGCGCCGGGCCAGACAGAGTAGCTAAGATCGGAGACTTCGGCATGGCCCGAGACATTTACAGGTTTGAACCTGCAGGATCCACTCTGATTATGCAGCAAAGCACCATCATGTGTCTCCTGGAAGCAAAAAATAGCCTGATGGGGGCCTTATTGGAATAATTGGAAACTAAATCTAATTTTCCCACAATTGGGCCAAACGTGGAGTTCATGACCTTGTGCTTCAAACTGATGCTAAACAGAGAAATCTGTTTTTCTCAGGGCGAGTTACTACAGGAAAGGTGGCCGAGCCATGCTGCCAGTCAAATGGATGCCACCAGAGGCCTTCATGGAGGGAATCTTCACCTGCAAGACCGACACCTGGTATGCAGGAATCCACTGAGCAACACACCTTTATGTCAGTTTGATTTAAAAAAAAGGTTACGCAAAGCTGAAAACTAATTATGTGAATTATTTTAAACCGAGTTGCATCATGTTACTGGTGCAGCCATCATGAGTGCAGGCTGCACTTCTAAGTTCAGAAAGTGGCTTAAATTAATTGGTTTAATCTATTTAAAGATTCTCATTAATCAGGAATGATATTTCCTGATTGAACCTTTTATTCTGGCATAAGAAATTACAACTTTTATAAGCTACTCAAACTTACTTCTAATTTCTTTAGTGTCTAAATGAAGCTGAAAAAGTTTCTGAAATCAAAACTATCCTCCCACTTGTTGATCTGTGTCTCCCCCTGCAGGTCATTCGGTGTACTGCTCTGGGAAATCCTGTCTCTGGGCTACATGCCTTACCCCTGTAAAACCAACCAGGAGGTTCTGGAGTTTGTCACCAGTGGAGGCAGAATGGATCCGCCAAAGGGCTGTCCAGGCCCTGTGTGAGTTCAGGATCTTCCATCCCCAAATCATGAAATGATAAGAATGAAACATTTTGAGTTTCATTCATCGTTTGTTTTTTAGCTACCGGCTCATGACCCAGTGTTGGCAGCACTGTCCTGATCACCGGCCCAATTTCGCCACAATCCTGGAGAGAATTAACTACTGCACTCAGGTACATCGCAGGCACATCTCTTCTTCTCAGCATATGGCTTAGAAGAAGTGATGTGATTCATCCATCCATCACTTCAGATGGCTACATAGTGCGATGATAGATAGATAGATAGATAGATAGATAGATAGATAGATAGATAGATAGATAGATAGATAGATAGATAGATAGATAGATAGATAGATAGATAGATAGATAGATAGATAGATTTGTCAGAGTGGCGTAGCTTCATGGCTATTTACATTGCTATGTAGCTTTCCATTAATCTTGCTAGAGTGATGTAATTGAAATATTTCACTGTACCTTGCTAAATAGTTATGTACCTACTCTATCTAGCTACAAAGCTAGCTATTTACCTTTGCAGCTCTCTACCTGCAAACGTAGATGAAGTGGGTGGGTACCTATCTCCAGCTATCACTGTTGGTTCCAGGAAGGATGCATAAATATGCATTTGAAGACCTGCTTCATCTATCAAGCTAGCCAGCTATCTGGTTAGCTAGGCTAATTACTAGATGGATATTTATATGAAATAATTAGATCTGCATGTATCGTATTTCTCTCAGGACCCGGATGTGGTAAATACCCCTCTGCCTGTTGAATATGGCCCCAACACAGAGGACGATGGCGGAATGGGGATGCGTCCCACTGCCCCCAACTCCACCAGTCTCACTCCTTTACTGGTGTCCCGCCCTGTTTGCAAGGACTCACCCTCCCAGCTCGGTTTCTCCCCCAAGGGCTTCAGTCCCCCAGTCCCTCCACCGCAGCCCACCAAACCTCGCCTTCTGCTACAGAGAACCCAACCGGTCCACCAGGAAGTGACTTCCTGCTGTGAAGTGCTGGAGCCGTCCTGGGCAGAGACTGTTCCTGCTCCTGGTTTGTCTTCTGTAGCAAACTCTCTGCATCCGGAACCTGCTCATCATCGGCCCTGCTCCAGAAACAGCTCCTCCTCGGGGAGCCAGAGGCTGAAAAACAAGACCAAGAACCTTTGGAATCCAACATATGGCTCCTGGGTCCTCGAAAGCTTCCGGGCGAAGAAAACGCTGGCTCACACTCAGTCCATGCCGCTCTCTTGCAATTCAACTGAGGAGAACAACAAAGCTGTTTGCGACGGAACCAGCAGCACCTACCTCAGCCCAGTTTGCCAGGTCCAAGCTGTCCCAACCGTGTCCACCCACAAGGCCTTGACAGGAGGCAGCTCTAAAGCCGGGGTGGACCTGGCTAAACTCCACAGCTTCCCCTGTGGGAACGTCAACTTTGCCTACGATGAGCAGAGCTACGAGGCGGAGAGCCTGCCCCTGGTGAAGCCCAAAGCCTCAGAAGCCATCACATGCAGCATCGGTCCGCCGAGTGTCTCACCAGGAACCGGCCTGGGTCTGGCACTGGGATTCAGCACCGCCTCAGCCTGTATGCCCAAACTTCTGCTGAAACGCCACGCCAGCTACGGACACGAGGACGTCAGGCGGCACGCTAAAACAGAGAAGCTCAGCCGCGACCGGGACTCTGGCTTTTCTCTGTCTGAGGACCTGAGTGTCGCTCACATCTAGAAATCAGCATGTGGCAACAGAGACTTTGAATTTGATGAAATCCGTCAGCTGGACGATGAGCTCTGCAAAGATCAGATGACTCCAGCTCCTGATATGCTGGAAAACCCAATGAAATGCTGGCATTCACACAAACACTTCTCTGTATCGTAAAGGTGACCTATTATACTTCCTTGAACAGGTTAGGATTGCTCTATGGCCTGCACAAAACTTGTTCATTACATTTTTTGCACCAAATTATTCTTAGATTCCTGGAATGATTTGGAAAAGGCTGAAAACAGATGCACAATTACACAACCGTAAATGTTTGAAAAGCAGAAGTGGAGCCTCCTGCACAACCAATAAGAATCCAGCAAGTGGTTTCTGGATGGTAAGTCAACAACAAAACACTTGTCTTTTCCAGCAGCCATTGTATAACCCATACTGTTGCTAGGTAACAGCGCAGTGCCTGTCGATTGTGACTCGACATTCGGGAGGTTTTGAAGCAACTCACTTCCTAGACACCAAAAAATAACAACTTATTTCCAAATAAATGGCTTTTTTAAGTGCTTAGAAGCAAACAGAAGTGTAAAAACATGCAAAAAATGAAGTTAGCGTAATAGGTCGCCTTTCATACAGAGTCCGTTGTGTGCTTAGCGCCCCCTCCTGGGCTTCTGATGCAGAGGTAGCCAAACACTGATGCTGAGATATTTTCACTGCTACCTAGTTATCTTTTTATCCTGCTGTAGTTTTATGAATGCTTTGTCAGACCTGTGTTTATATTAATACATGTTTAACCTCAAGCAAAGGAGCGTTTAAAATTTTGTTTTAGGAAATACCGACATCTAGTGGCCAAAAAGGAGGTTGCTGTAATATAGCCCCAACTTTGATTGATTGATTTTAATCTGAACACAAAAATACTCTCAAGATAAATTTGCAGCATCATAAAAAAAGTTAATAATTAAATTTTATTTTACATGTTTTAACAAATAGATTCCAGACAAAATGTAACTTTGCTTTGTTTTTTCTATTGCTTCATTTTGCTTCGTTAAATTACTTAATGAGAAAATAATTTCTTTTTTATGTTTACTTTTAAGCAACATAAACAAATTTAATTTCTTATTTTTACATTATATAAATTACAAGCTCCCCTCTTGCCTCCCTTTCCTTACATAATGTGAACTTTTGAAATCTGCAGCCACATCTTTTTACTTTTTCCCTAATAATTTTTTTTTTGTCATTTTTTGATCCATTAATGTTTCATATGGTATTACAATCAGATAGAATAAAGTTTATGAAAGCAACTCTACTTAGATGAGCACCTGGGTTTATATTTCGGTGCTTTTCCTCCTGTTAAAACCTTTTTTCACCTCCAGTCAGAAGTTTACATCCACTTGTCATGATCACGGATGTCCAGATAATTCTGAGCTTTTAATTTCTGACATAAAACTGTGATTATTAAAAAAAAAAAAAAAAAAAAAAAAGTTTATGTTTAAAAGCTTAGTACACCCTAAAAATGGTCAAGCATGGTAGTGGTAGTATTATTCTGTGGGACTGTGTCACTGCCGGTTTTACTGGTGCCTTGAAAGAATGTCAAGTCAACTTTATAATTACTCAAACATTTTAAAAATAGTTTTTAAAACTTCAACTGAGGAACGTTGGCTTTGACAGGAAATAACAAATTTATTCATCCATTAATAAAATATATTTAATGAGCTCCTTCTTCTGGGCTCACTGTTTACGTTTGTGATTTACTAATGAGTGACCGGACTTTGACTAGGACTTTGCAGCTGTGAACATTTTAATTCCTGCCGCTAGAAATGTGGAGGGTGTAATACCTGCCATCATCCAGCAGGGGGCGGCAGGTGTTCATCTGTTAACAAAACGTCAGTATTTTTATTTATCTTTTTTGCACCATATTTTAACTGTAAACTGCTGTAGTTTTTGTTGATTATTTTATTATAAGATATTCAAAACTGTTTCAAATTCTATCTAAAGACAAAATCTAACTTAGTAAAATTTTAATTTAGTTTCAAATAAGATTTTATTTCATGGTCACCTATTTTTCTAAGATGCATTTTCACACCAGCTCCGGATGCCTCATTGTAATGTTTTAATCATTATCAACAAAAACCCTCAAAACAAAGAATGCTGCATCTGAGCAGAGATTAATTTACTTATGATAAGAATATTTTGAATGTTTTTTTCCTAGTCTTGGCCAGTAGGTGTCTTGTTAGCTTAATGCAGCTGTGAAAATCTTTATTTTTATACTCACGTCTGTACACTGGACTAACCCTTTACATTTCGTACATGGTTTTATTGTTGATGTTGACTCTGTAGAGAATCACTGCCATTTACATTTTGAATTTTTTGTTTTATGTGGCTAATTAATTAGTTTTATCATTTATAGCTTCAACTGTTTCTCTCATGTATAATTTGTTGAATTTTGAGGTTTGTTGGATTTTTTTGTATAAATTGTGCTCAGGCTTGCTAATATTGGTGTCTTAATTTCCAGCTGCTGACTCATAAATAAAGTCTTTAAGAATCCGTAAACGTGCCAGTAAATCCCTTTCTATAAAAGTGCAAATGTGATTAATTCTGCAGTTTTTAGAGCACATTATTTAAAAATAATAATAATGAAAAGTTACAGAGGTGCAAATACATTCAACGCTATTCAGTGACTTTCACCAAACTCCTTGAAAAAAATAATTTTACCAAGTATTCTTGTTTAGTATTTAGTGCAGAAATAAAACTATCAAGCAATTTTTCCATCAAGATTTAGGAGTTTGTAAATATTGATGAAAAAGTGCTAAATTATTTCATTTTTGACATTTTTCCCATTTTAAAAGTTAAATCTGTCAGTGGGAGTATTACTTTTTATCAATACCCAATAATTATTTAGTTAAAGCAAGCTCCTATATCCTGATAAAAGCTACTTGTACTTATAAGTTAGTTTTGTGCTATTTTGATTATACCGAGATGTTAACATTTGAAGCTGGACAGAAATACTTGGTGAAATGGTGTTTTAGTTCCTTGTTTATGTGCATGAACTTGGCTAATCTAGTCCATCTGGATCATTTTCTGTTGGAAAGCACAAGAACATATCAGCTTTGGTGCTGCTGCACAACCAACACAGAAAACCAGGGCTGCAGGAATAAATGTCATTCAGTGGACTGAACTTTGTTTTTGTGCAGTTATATAGAAATGCTGCAGTAGACATAGTTCTGCATTTTATTTCTTGTGAAGTATAAAATGTCCTGGTCAGAAATGACCTTTGGAAGATCAAATTTGATGTGTATTAGCTTTAATAAAACCAATTTTTTATTGACTCTAAATCACTTATAAGCATCAAAAATCTCCGGATTCTTCTTTTAAAAGACTGTTAAATAGATATTTAACTATTTAAAACATCTTAAATGTAGGTTTGATCCTAATAATATCAAATATAAAGTGGATTCAACCTGCTGGTTTTATTTTCAAGAAAACAAACCAAAAAGTCAATTTTCATTTCTAATATATATATATACTGATTCATTTTATTTCCACAACAGATATATACTTTTTTATGATTAATTTGTTAAATGAACCATGTGCTGCAACGTGTGGTGATGTATCCAGTGATGGAGTCTTATTACAAAACTGAATTAAATGCAAAAAGAGTTTGAAAAGACAACCGATGAGCTACTCAGTGCCTCCCTGTGCTGTAATGCTGTAGTAACTGTGAGGTCTGTCAGTAGTTCATGTTACACGTAAGGCTTTTGCGGTGGCAAACGTTTTCCTCCGGTTCTCGTCTGGATTTTCTCTCTTTCATCCCCTTAAAATGAAAGCAGAAACTCCGCGCTTTCACTTCACAGGATGATGAATTAGTGTCAGTGCATTGGACCAATAATTAACTTATTTTTTAAAGAATATTTCTGCTTCCCCCTGTTCTGTTTCTCTCTGTGTCGGAGCCCAACCGTTACATGACCGTTTGCGACTGCGTCACTAAATTATTCGAGCCGCCATGATGGACGTCGTGAGTGAGAGAAGTATTGAACAGAGCGACTGGAATTGTTTTTGTCAGTTTATTTATGGTTTCTACTTGTTCGAGTGACGCTAATTAGCCTTCTTTTTTATGGCAAGCATAAAAAAGAAGGCACATTTTTTACGATAAGCATAAAAAAGAAGGCTAATTTGTCTGTTTGGCGTGCCTGTTTACGTAACCAGGCGTAACGCGTGCGTACGTAACGCCAAACTAACAGCTAGCTTAGAAACCGACTTACACCTCCTTCCTTTGATGTGTTGATCAAATTAAACTCTTCTTTGCCTGACGTCACACCACGTGATTTATGTCTCTACGTCATGTACGGCGTTTCCCTTTACACCGAAGAAGCCTGAAATATGAACAAAAGACGAGATGCTAACCCATACATGCTAGGCTACATGACGGCACGGCACAGTTTCCATGGTTACCAATATTTAGACCCGTACCTTCTCCATAATGCGACGTCGTTTATTATCTTTCTAACTATACTTACTTATAAAGTATATGAACGTTGACCTTTTTACAAGGTAAAAAGATGAACCTAACGCTCGGCGATGACACCGAGTCATTAGGATTAACGGCTGCTGCTCATCGCTGCCGCGACGTCCCTCATTAAAAGTTATAAATAAAATGGCAAGTTAGGTTTCACGCTTGCCTGTACAACCGACAGCGACCATTTTAAAGTTTAATCAACTCGATAAAAGCGACATTAGACCCCCAGAAGTCTGTTTGGGGCGTGAATGTCGTTTGACGTTCATCATGGCGGATTTCTGAAGACCGTGACGTCACGTGCAAAGGGACAACAGAAGCAAATCAAGGTACGCAAACCCCAAACCCGAAGAGTCGTTTAGCGGAGTCCATTTAAAATAGTTCCCTCCACCTTTAAAAGTCCATGTCTGTAGTCAGGCTGTTGTTTTTGGTTTCCTCTCCGCTCCCTTCGTCGCAAGCAGCCTCCAGCGTGAGGATGAGGTTTTCCAAACCCCACAGGTATCCGTCCTCTCGGTTGCCTTCCTCCCAGGGAACGTTGTGCCGTAAAGTGTGACCTTCAGGCAGAGATGAAGTCTTCCCAAAGTCAATCATCCAGACATCGGCTCGGCCGCAGACGTGGATGAAGAGGAGAGAGCTGCCGATGACCTGGTGGGGAAACAACAACACAAAGTTAAAATGAGGCTTTATTTTCACTGCAAAAACATAGAATCTTCCCAAATGTCTTAAGACAAAACTGACTCATACAATGAACTTTTCAGAAACATATAAGGGGGCTTATTTTAAGTCAATCATTCTTTAATTTTGATGAAGTACTATTTAATAGTAGTATTTGTAGTAGAAACTAGACTAAAATACTTGATATTTTGTGTTTTTGCAGTTCAGAAAAGGATCATATGGGTCCTGTATTGCAAAAATACAAAGTCTCCCTAAGTATTTTGTGCTCATTTCGGCAGTAAATATCTTAGCATACTTGGAATAAGACAAAACTGACTTGCAATGAACTTTTCAGTAAGATACAGGGACTTGGTTTGAATGAATAATTCCTTGATACTGAGGACAGCATACTAGTTAATCAGCCAGTGAAACTATACTTTTTAAAAAGCAATACCACTGACTTATTGACTGAAAACAAGCTCTTGTTGTCTTTCTGAAAACGTATTTGTAAGTAAATTTAGGTTAAGTAAAGTTTAATTGAATGAAATATAAAGTTAAAGACAATATTTGTAATATGAGGCATTACAAAGTGTATTGCATTGTGTGCAAACGTCTTATCACCTCGTGTTTCTTGAAGAAGATGGATTTTTGCAGCGCGTCCTGGATCTCTCTCACCCTCTTCAGGTAAGACTTCTGCATTTCAACGAGAAAAAAGCAAGAAATAATGTTTGAATTTATCTCTTAAACAGCTACTGTTCACCTGAGGCGTGGCAGAAACCGTTTCTGAACCAAAACTCAAACACATTCCAGGTGTGAATATTTACATTCTCTTATTGCAATTTAAACACTTTCACTGTGTTTTTTTTACAGTTTTATCCTGAAGCTTGTCCGAAATGTGAGCACAGAGACAACAAAGTGATTCTTTCCAGCACTGTTCAAACTCTGAACACGGATGTAAATGCTTGCACAGCTTGTGTGCTCTGAGTGGGTAAAGACACACTATAAGGTGACGCCTATTGCAGCATTTGCAGTGTTTATTTGGATATGCATAGAACTGCTTGAGTCCTCGCATGACTGAATTCACAGCAGCAAGAAGTTAAACGACTGCCACGTACAATGATGCTGACGTCCTCTTCGACAAATTCCCTGAACAGTTTGATGATGTCCTGCTTCGATCTGGTTTTCTTGAAGTCGGTTCGACACGTGCCGTCGGATTTCTGAAGAGGGCAGAGAAACAGAAGGATGACATTACCGAGCGGACGGATTAAATCAGTATTAGTCTGAGCATCCTGCATACATGTGCTGCGTTTAAAGCCTCAACAATATTAGTTACACTGCAAAAATCACTCAATTGTACCAAGTATTTTTGGACTAGTTTCTAGTGCACAAAACTAACTTATACTTTTTCATAAATAACTTTTTTAAGTGAATAAATCCTTAATATTGATGATAATTCACTGGCAGATTATTTGTCTTATAACATGGGAAACCCAAACTGCCAATGTCTCAAGTAATTTTTGATCAATATTAAGAAAACATTGAGTTAAAAAAAGCTTTTACATCTTGTTGAAAAGCTAATTGTTAGTTAAATCTTAATTCAAGTGTCTGAAGATAATTGCACTAGAAACTAGATAAAAATTACTTAGTAAGTTTTTGTTTTTGCCAGGCAAACATAAGGCTGTGTGATAAATAAATTTTTTTGGTTTTTGAAAATTGAAATTTTGGAAAATCTGGATTTGTCCCCGGCCGTTGAGTTTGATTCATCTCTAATGTCCGTCCTGTTAATCCAGTTTAATTAATCCAGCCATGCTAGTCGCCTCGGTTTCCTGTCTGTTGCAGTGAGATGTGAACGACGTGTCACCTTGATGCCTTCTATCCTGAAACCCAGCGTGTTGGTGGAGCTCATGCTGTCCCTCCACTGCATGTAGCAAGATTTGGTGATGCCGCGCTGGAAATGCTCCTGAGGAGTTGGACCTTCCCTGTCCACCTCCATCATCTTCTTGTACAGGTCCTCCCGAAGCTTGGGCCGCTCTCTCGCCCGGACGAGCTCCTCCTCCAGGTATGTCCTTCAACACCAGATGAAAAAGTCACAGAATAAAAGCTTGTTCAGCTGACATCACAAAAATTAATTATGGACCAAAATAACCTGCAAATGTTCCAAATGGTAATTTGGGATGTCAAACCAGTCTGCCCAGTTGTGAAAAGGCAACAATCCTTCAAACCGGTTGTGCTGACTTTAAAGGCAACACCTAGCAACAGAGTTTCTGCAGGTTTCAACAAATAAAACTTAATGCCACCTTGAATTAAACTTAAGACATAAAAAACAGTAAATATAGTAAATGGGTGGAAGGTGATACTGTTTGTCAAGCAGAGCAAATAAAATGTGAAATGTTTGCTGTTTATGTTTCTCAACTGCATGTCAATAAATCAGTCAAGTCTACCTGTTTATCACATTTCAGTATTTTAGATTGTGGAAACGTAAAATACTTCATATTTTATGTCAGCACTTGTGAGAACCAATAACAGACAAGTATTTTCAAAAGGTTCAAAATGCTAACTAGCTAGCCAGCGGCTAGCAAAATGCTTTCAAGATTTTGCCTGTTAGAAAACCACACATAGCAGAAAATAAGCTAAAATGTAAGTATTTGAGGTCATCTTACATTTTTCCTAATGAATTTAAGATGTTTTAGTTTTAGTTACATTAATTTAAGACTTTTCTGCATCCACAGACAAACTGCATCTAACAATGTCATAAACAGAAATCAGTATCTTACACCTTAGTTGAAGAATTTTGGCCTACTCTTCTGTTTAGATTATTTTGGGGATTCAATGACAAATGTCCTGTCTAAAGTTACGCCACAGTATCAGAGATTTAAGTCCATTCCAAACCTTTATTTTGTTTTGTTTAAAACCTCTGTCACACAAAAACGTTTGAGCTGAAGGTGCCAAACCGATGCTTAAACATCTTCCTTCAGGATATTTTGCTAAAGAGGACATCAAAATGTCCCCTAATTTGGATCTGGTCACCTTTTAATGACTCAAGTTATCTTTTTCTCGATTTTAAAATTTGTCTGTTGATGTGAAACTTTTGAGTGTGACATAAATTCGAAAGGTCAACCGGAGCTGCGCTTCCTGTATTTCTACACAGACGTTTAATGACCTAATTTCTACATTTGCTGCACAAAAGTCAAAAGGTTTTTGCAGTTGATCCCACTTTACGCAGGACAGAAACCTACAACATAAAAAATGATTTTCAGTGTTTGGAGTCACAGTGTCGATGACAGGTTTTGCACTCACTGTCTTTATATTTACAGCTCTGAGCAAACAGATGTGAATTTCAGTTTCAGTTTGCTAGCTCCACTTCCTCTGTGCTAAAGAGGGAAGCTACGAGGAGACTCCTGTGTGCAGCACTTCGCTATGTGAAAGCCTGAGTGTGTGTTTGTGCAAGCTGGTGGTTTTGCAACTTTGTGGTTGAGAGCGTTTTTGACAAAGGGGAGTCTCCAGGGACACCCTGAGCGTGCAAACGTGTGTATAAACATCTAAGATGTGCAGACAAACTCTCACAGAGGAAGATAAGTAAAACAAATAGTTCCTGCATGCGGTAATGGACATTTGTAACCCTGCTGCACGTACTTGGTCGCTCGCCTGCCTCTAGCTTTGCTGCAGGTACGTGCAGAAGCGTTCACCTGTCCGGTCAGACGCTGCACATGCATCTGCATGTCTGTGCATGCAAAAAAGGCACGCATGTATGAATTAATGCATGCATTCATGCGTATATGAATGTGTAGAGTTGTGCAGACTAACAGTGAGGCCCTCCACCTGCTGTGACAGGAAGCCAAGCAAACACCCTGCAGTTACAACAGGTGTTCCCTTAAAGAGGCAAGACGAGACAGGCAGCTTGTGCTGTCGCAGATCTCCTTTTGTTGTTCATCTACACCTTAAAATGACGATTAATTAATGATTAGAAGCCAGTGTTTGCAGATTGAAAGGCCTAGTTTTTTACCTCACTCCCATTTTGCAGTCCATCACGTTTGGCTGGTTGAAGCCAGCCAGCAGGTCGGTCATCTGCACGAAGAACTCGCCTTCGTTTTCCACGATTCCTTGGTAGCGCGGCACAAAATGGGCCAGCGCGTCGTTTTGTAGATCCTCAAAACACTTCTTCTCGTTCTCTGACAGCTTTTTCAGAATGGTGCCCTCTTCTGCAGCTTTGAAGTTTCCTGAGATTAGATAAAGACGGTTTCTCATTCTTCATGTTAGATACAAAGAACATACCTGCATAGGGACGGAAAAAAATGCAATCGCTGAATAGAGATGAATGTGAATTCCTGAATCATGTTGCAAGGCTGAGACAAGCAGACCATGAAGGAAAGCAACAAGCTTACTTTCTGTCATCCATAACAGATGACTCCATTTTCACCAAAGCTTTTTTATTGCTTTCAGTAGCTCGGCTTCCCCAGAAACACCAAGTTCATTCTGAGGAATGTGAACAAAGTGTTGCTTTCATGCTCAAGGATTTTCATTAGAGAAACATCTTTCAGGTTGTTTTGACTTCTTGTGAAGACTAGAAAAGAGAAATTCTTGGTTAATGTTCCTCTTGTTCTTGGCAGATAGTCAAAGTAAATAAAGGTGGAATCCAGGAAAGGTTCCTTAGCGTGACAGAGGAGGATTTCCATTAGAGATACATGAAATGGATGGTTTCTTTTTGCATCTTATTATTGCTGCAAAATTTTGTTCAATGGAATGTTTAAAATAATTTTTAATAAATTATAATCACCCTTATGCCCAGCGAGCTGGACCCAGTTTACTTTCTTCTTTTGGGACGCTTGCAAGGGCCAGCGGATGTACGTCTTCAGCTTCTTCCAAGCTTTACTCTGTTGAAAACATAGAAAACAACATTTAAAATGTTGTCAAGATAAATTGTGAGCTATTTCTTCAACATCAAGCAAAACACTGCAAACACACAAAACTTTGGCAATAAGTTTGCTCTAGTTTCTTGTCCAAATATCTCAGTACACTTGAAATAGGACAAAACTAACTTAAAAGTAACTTTTCTGTTTTAATAAATAATAATAGAAATTAAAAGTGGAATAATCTGCCAGTGAAGTTAGTACTTATTTCATAAATACTTAGGAATTATTTACATAAAACAAGAAACAAGCTCTTATAACTTGCAGAAAAGTTACTGAAATAATAAATAAGTAAGATATAGGAGTTTATTTTAAGACAATAATTCCGTAATATTTATATAAAAGAACGTACTAGTTCCTCTGCTAGATTATTTCGCTCGTAACATCTTTTTAACAGAAATTATCTGCCAGTGGAACTGGGACAGGGTTGCTAGGCGACGGGCTGGGCTTGGCTGGTGTTGCTAGGTAACGGCACAGTGGAATATTCTACCAGTAAAACTTTTTCATCAATATTTAGGAATTATTTGCATAGAATTAGCTCTTATATCTTGCAGAAAAGTTACTTATAAGTTAGTTTTGTCTTAATTCAAATGTAGCAAGATATTTGCACCAGACACTATATACATATAAAACAAATAAACTTTGTGTTTTTGCAGGCAGTGTACGATGGTTGGAAACAGCTTCAGGCCGTTTTTGGAGCATCTGAATGGAAATCTGATCACATCGGCAGGTCTGGCCGGCCAATCTGATGCCAGGCTTTCTGTTTTCCCCGATGCGAAGCTTCCAATCTGGGTCAGCTAAATGCCATTTCTGTGGAAACTCCTATCTGTGTTCAACATCTCCAGTGTGGCCTGCTGGGCTCGTCCCTTTTTATTATCACAAACGCAGAGTTCTCCACCTTTAGCAAATGTAGCATGAGCTTAAGTCAAGTTTATTTGTATAATATATTTCAGCAACAAAGGCAGTTCAAAGTGCTTCACCTCATAAAGCCACCAACTGTGAAACAAGCGAGTAAAAATGACATTTTATTAGATATTTTCAAAATCATCAAACAATATATAGGCCTGTCATAATAACAAATGTTTCTGGATGATAAATTATCCCAGATAAATGATAATATTGTTCTTTGGAGACAATTTTAAAGTAATATGATTTTAATAATAATACAAGAAACATTCTCAAAGATCAATAAACTCCACTTAATTTCTTATTAGCAGTTAACTGTAGAACTGAAAAACTCTTTAAATATCTAAAATAAATAAACAAAACAACAAATAAAATTAATTATGGAGTCTCTGCAAATAAAATTGTCTTTCAAAAAAAGGACATAGTTGAGACCAAAGCACCAATGAGGGAAAAAGAATGAAAATTATTGAATTTGTTTTATTTATTATGCGATTAATTGGTTTATTGCTTATTGCGATAGGCCTAGCAATATGCATAATATATGTTATTGTTATATGTTGTTATTATATAGTCATTATTCCAGTTATTATGAATCAAAGCCAACTCTAAGCAGGCTGGCTCTCAGCCTCAATATTTCTGCTGATTTCTGGAAGTTTATTTCAGATTTGTGGATATAAAAATAACAAATCCTTTAAAGTAGAACGGTTTGGCTAAGTTTTAGCAGATTTTATTCACCGACATGTTTTCCTCATATCATGCAGCCCTTTCAACAAACTGTTTGGTAATAGTTTTTGTGGCTTGTCTGCCTGTGGAGGGTAAAAGTGACTGTTTGCCGAGTCAGCGATCACATCACAGTATCGTGGCAAAGCATTTAATTTCTCTAGTCAAAACTGTTCTAAGATCAGTATGGATTTAATTTATATACTGGTTTTCTGTTTTACTGAGATGAACCAATAAAGCGCAAACACAGGATAGGCACACAAAAACTCAAATTCTTACCAAGTATTTTTGGTCCAATTTGGTTCTGATGTCACAAAAGGGATCAAAGTCGTCCCTGAGAATTAAATTTGTCTCCATTTTTACAGTCTTTCCCCTTTTAGACAAACTTTAAATGCTATAACTCCTAATTCTTGGCTCTAAAAGACTTTGGACTTCTTATTAACCAATGAACTGTTGATAAAAATTAACATCAATAATATTGTACAATAATATTGTACAATACTATAGTACAATACCAACTCAATACTGTTATTGTATACTAGCATACAATAATAGTATTGTCTGTATGTTTTAGTTATGCACTGCAAAAATACAAAATCTTACTTTTCTAGTTTCTTGCGCAAATATTTTAGCACATTTGAAATAAGACAAAACTAACTTACAAGTAACTTGTAAATTGTTTCAATTATAACAAGATATTGTTCCATGTTATAAATTAAATAATCTGCCAGTGGAATTAGTATTTGTACTTTTGACGTTTTTCAAGTGTCAGAAGATATTTGTGCTAGAAACTAGACCAAAAATACTTGGTAAAATGTTGTGTTTACGCTAAAGAAAAAAAAGCTCATCAACCATAAAGCCGAAGATCTGAAAACTAGATTGTGTGTCTGGAGGAGTGTTTCTTCTGTCCCCCTGGGCTTTAGAGCGGTCATTTTCTGTGAGTAAAACAGGAAATGAAACGGGGGCAGTGATCGCGGTGAGGCAACACTTCATCACTCTGCATGGCCATCAGTAAGAGCAGAACGACGGCAGCCGGGTTTCTCCTAAATGTCAGATGATTCGCTTCACTTGCTTGTTTTCTGACGGCATCGCTCTGCCAAAGGCGGCAGACTCTCGCCAATATTTTCACGCTACCGGTTTTCACATTTACTGAGCTGCAGCTGCTGCTGTTTCTGTCTGGTGCAGCTTTAATGCTGATAAATAACTTTAGTTACTCACTAGTCTAGCAGCTTTTTATACAATATGATAAATACATTAAAAGATGCATTTGTAGCACAAAAAATACTTTTAGCATCAACATGTGAAAAGCTGAACTCTTTATACTTTAATGTCAGTATAGTAATAAACAATCTGTTTAGTTTTGTTTTGATTAACCAATAAATAGTAAAAGCTGCTTTATCACAGAATTTGAACCAGGTCAAGCTAAACCTGCAACTTAATAGAAGAAATAACAAAAAACCCTTTTTCCTTATTATAAATGCAAAATATATATGTTCTTGTTGAATTTTAGTCTTATTACTGCTCTGAATATGTTGTATTTTCACCAACGATTAATCGATTACCACGTTAGTTGATGATTATTTCATCTCATCATAAGTAATCCAATTAATCGTTTCAATTTTAGCTTCACTTGGTTCAAATTCTGCACCTGTTAGGCAGCTTTTACTGTCCAATTATTAATCAATTAATAAAAGTAAATAAGAGCTGAGCTGTTTTTATTTAGCTGCAGATGCAACCTTTGCTCCAACCGATCAGGCGTTTTCTAATGGATTATAGGAAATAAAAAAAATATTTCCTTATTTTAATAAGGAATTAAGTTCTTTATTTGCATCTTTTAATGTATTTAATGTAAATTAGCAGAATGTGCCAATTTTTTTATCTGATTAATCGATTAATCGTTACTAAAATTACCATTAGCAGCCCTACACTCAAAGAAACGAATCATTGCCTTAACATAATTTTCTCATACTGATTCCACATGATTGTATTTTGTTAATTGAATGAAAAAAAGGCAGTAATCTGACATTGTAATCTTATTTTTAACTAAGATAAAGATTAATGAATTAACTCGGATTGATAAAAGAGAAGTCAGTTGAACTAACTAAATTTTTAGTTAGTCTGACAAACACTCAGAGAACTTATTTTGCATTTGTTCACTAAAGATAAACAAATTATGTTACTTTAACTTAATGTTGTGAGTGAAACAATAGAGAAATGAGGCTCTTTAACTGAGTGAAGGCAGGTTTTTCTTGCATAATGTGAAATAATAATTCAGTTTAAAGTCATAAATCAAGATTAATGAACTTACAAAACAATGTTTGGACAACTTGTTTCCTGTTGTTAAATCAACTTTATGAACTTTAATTTCTGAGTTAAAACAATTTTCTTGTTGACTTAAATTACATTTTCCAGGCAGCAGATGAACTTTCATTTTCAAGTTAAACCAGCTTCAAATGCCTTACAGTGCAGAACACAATGTCCCCTGACAGGCGCGGCGTTTAGCAGACGCTACCCAGGCCGATCTCTCATTCTCACTCTCATTGAACCAAATCCAAGTTGGAAAGGAAACAAGACGATCGTGTCAAAATACGCACCTTGATGCTCTGATGGAAAACAAGCAAACAAAACAACAAAAACCCACACAGAGCTCAGCACATGCTCACATGTTCTTGTGTAATCATGTTTTCTTTTGCGGTCGGTTTCCAGTTTTAGTCTTGGCCTTTGACATTTAACAAAGAACTGCTTCAGGAAGTCAGACACTTGACAGACTCCGCTTTAGCCTTTCTCTCATTGACGCTCCGGCTGCGTCGAACAGTCAAATCAAAGACGTTTTCAGAGAAACACAGACAGAGAAGCAGAAAGCAGGTCGGCTGCAGGGCGATTCGCTCAGGAAAGAGTTTCCAGCATATTAATTATCGCCGTCAACCTGAAAATTTGGCTTCAGTCTGCGTGTGGTTGCTACGGTAACTGTTCTCCGTTGTACACCACGTCTCATGCTTTAAAATAAAGCGGCGTCAAAATCCACAAATCAGCAGAAGGGCACAAAGCCGTGTGATAAAGTCAAAGTTCTCACAAGCAGATTTAACAGATGATTTACTCTCACACTGATTTGATTTGCTACAGTTTGTTACAGAGGGATTTTATGAGCACAATCTGTAACCATCCGAAGGCTGAATGTGACAAAGAAACAATTTACGACCTCGTTAAAACAAGGTCTACTTTTAATTTGTTTCATATTATGTCATCTGAAAATATAATGCTTGAAAATTCTCACCTTTCAAACCTTTTATCGTGTTATAACTGTAAAAATTAGTTGAATTTAAAAACACATGAGCAAATTTTACTTTAGAATAATTTAAACTCTTGCTTCAGATTAAACAAACAAACTTTCTGAGCTGATAATGAAATGTATTAAACGTCGCAATGAATTCTGCTCAGAAACATTTAGTGTGAACAGGACATAAAAATAAAAACGAGTTGGATCAGTCATCTGAGGATGCAAAAACACGCCGCTAAGCATTCTGGGAAATAGTTCCCATTCCTGTCTTTTTCTTCTTTCAGTTTTTTAAGTGCCGACCTGACAACTCTAGTTTGGAGGTTTGATTAACTGAATAAAAAGTTAAAACAACTTAATGCTGTAAGTTTATCTTTCACAAACACATTTAGGCTCTAAATCTGAAACTGGATAAATTCACTTGACTTAAAGAGCAGAAGATGGTAGAAACAACTAAATGCGTCTCAGGCGTTTTACAGTGTGCCTGTTGAGAGCGTTTAAACGGCGCCGGCTCCAGGCATGGAGAAGTGGTGGGCCTTGTGGCAGAATCGGTCTGATGCTGCAGACGGAGGCAGAAACCGGCAGGTGACTCACTGTGATTATGCTCAACTTCCCTACAGCTTACACAGAACGAGGCTTCGCACTGTCAGCTCCTTAAATCTTTCTTCTGCTTTTGCTTTCTTGTCACAATTAAATGTTACAGTTCAAGTAAAAAAAACACACATACACGCACCAGTCACCACTGACTGGCTGGTTGGGCTTTCAAAGGGTCTGTGGAGGAGTTTTGACCCACTCTTCATGGCAGAATTGTCTAAATTCACCCACATTGGAGGGTTTTAGAGCATGAATAATTAGTTCAGAGGTCACGCCACCACGGCATCTCAGTTGAGCTTAACTTCTTGCTTTGACTAAGCCACCACAATTTGATTTTGTCTTTTTACAGATCATATCTTGAACAAGTTAGGTTAGGTCTCTGGTCTACACAAAACCTGCTAATTAAATTTTTTACACAAAATCATTCTTGGATAATGAGATTCCGGTCTGCTCAGTTCAGCTGTTTTAAGGCCTCCTGTGACTTTAAATCCAAACAAGCTCCAGCTGGCCACAACCCCCAACCCAATGTTTACACTCACACATGAAATGGCTGCAAACAGATGCACACTTATACAACCATATATCTTTGAAAAGCACTAGTAGAGCCTCCTGCACAACCAACAAGAAAACAGCAAGTGGTTTCTGGATGGTGAGTCAACAACGAAACACTTGTCTTTCCCAGCAGCCATTGTACAGCAAATACTGTTGCCCGGTAACAGCGCGGTGCCTGTTGTTTGTGACTCAACATTCGGGAGGTTTTTGAAGTGACTCACTTTTCAGACAGCTAAACACATCACCTTATTGCCAAAAAAATGGCTCGGTGGTCTTTTCCACCAGCCATTGTACAACGCATACATTGGTAAAACTAACCAATCAAATGTACTGGAGTTCTGCTTGCGTTGCTAGGTAACGAGACGGGGCTCAGTTGGGGTTGCTAGGTAGCGCCGCATTGCCCCTTAACATTCAGGAGGTTTGAAACGGCTCATTTTTCCAGACACCAAAAAACACCAACTTATTGCAAAAACACAGATGGGATTTCAGGGATTTTTTTAAGCGCTTGAGTTGTTTTTAGTTGAGAATAAAATTGAGTGAAATGTGACATTGTACTTCAGGACTTTCCGCTGGTAAGTTATGGTTTTACCAATTACACTGCAAAAACACAAAAAGTATTTTTTTTGCATATTTTATAGTGCAAACACCTCAATGAACTTGAAATAACCCAAAACTAACACAAGTAATTTTTCAGCAATAATTATGAGCTTGTTTTACGCCAGTAATTCCTTAATACTCATGAAAAAGTACTACTTCAACTGGATTATTTCACTTGTACTACGGGAAAAATGTCTCGTTATCTACAAAAGAAGTAATAAATAAATCTTACTGTTATCACAACTGTAGAACAAAATATCATGATCAAACTTTGAGTGCGTTCTGCTCACCCTCAGCAGAAACTTCTAGATCAGCAGATGGTTTTGTTATCCGTTATCAAATTTATTCTGATTGCAAAAGTTTAGCCCAACGGCATATTTCATGTTGGTGTGGATTGCTGGATTTTTAATAAATACAAATATTTGAAGGAGTTTCACGTACTTAGAAGGAATAAGGGGGAAAATACTTTTCTGCCACACCTTTAAGCCTCTCCTGCAGAGCTGAGTTATCAGCAATAATGACAGAAAATAAACGCACGTTTGTAAGTAATGTTGTAATGAAAAGATTTTAATGTGAACTCATCTCACACCGGAGGATAAGTCAAGAAAAGCATCGGAAATATGAGTTAAAATATCCTCAAATGTAACAGCAAAATGACACATGATTTCGTAACCCGTTATTTTTGCATTTCATGCAGACGTGTGTCATGGTTGAAACAGGTGGTGATGATGGTGCTACTTTCTGTAGTCAGACAAAATCTGATTAAAATGCAGTAAAGTTTGCGGTTATAAATTCTAACACTTTAATTTTACACATAAACTTAGAACCAATAAAGATTTAAAAAATGTTGTAATTTTATTTCAGGGGGAAGAATCAGATGTTCTGGGTATCATCCTTCCTCTGACAAGCTCTCTAAGCTTATAAAACAGGTTCTCCTTTTTCTTTTTTTCTTATTTGAGAAATAGCTCTGAAAGTGAGAGAAAAACCCAACACTTGTGTGACGGGAACATAATCTTATGTGAAATCTTCCAGAGCCCATCTCATTCAAAAGCTCCCAAAATAACTCCTGAGCTGCCAAAATGACTCATCCCCATGAGAAGTGCTTGCTGTGAGCTGAACTTATCAGTTAATGCCAGATTGTAGATGAACTGAACGGTTTAAAGGGAAATCTGTTATCGCTGGGAAGTTGTGTCTTGTCTGCAGTAATTCTCCAGTAATTCCCAGAGGTCTTCTGTCAGGAAACGTGTTGCTGGCTGATGTTTAGGAGCTGCTTCTGCTCTAAAAAGCAGCTCCTTCCTGTGACGGAAAGCTCCGACTCTCTGCAATTTTAAACGACCTTTAACGTCCGCCAACTAAACAACCTCGTGGTTCCCAAAAGACCAGCTTATCGGTAACATTTCATTAATGTAAGGGATGAATTTGCAGCTCGTTTTTAAAGTGACATGTTGTTCTTCCTTAAACAGGTTAGGATTGATCTATGTTCATTTCATTTTTCACACAAAATCATTCTTGGATGTATTTTCCAGCAGCTGCTGTACATTCAGTGGTGAAACAAACTGTGTGTAAACAATTAAATAGTTTCCTCATGATGACCAACTGCTTTGACTCTTTCCAATCTGGTTTCCATGCTCACCACAGCACGGAGACTGCCCTCGTAAAAGTGTTCAATGACATCCATATAAATACGGACTGTGGGAGAACCACGGTGCTGGTTCTGTTGGACCTCGGTGCAGCTTTTGACACTGTCGACCATGACATATTACTGAATCGACTGGAGAGTTGGGTCGGACTCTCCGGTTCGGTGCTCGACTGGTTTGAATCTTACATAAAGAACAGGGATTTCTTTGTTTCAATTGCAAACTTCTCATCAAAGAGGTCAAAGGTCACATGTGGGGTACCCCAAGGTTCAGTCCTAGGACGCCTCTTATTCAATATTAATATTCTCCCACTCGCTCAGGTTATAACAGGAAATAATATTAGCTACCATAACTATGCGGATGACACACAGCTCTACATTACGATGTCACCAGGTGACCTTAGACCCCATCCAATCACTGAATAAATGCTTAGAACAGATAAATGTGTGGATGTGCCAAAACTTTCTCCAGCTGAACAGAAACAAAACTGACGTCATTATTTTTTAACCTAAAGAGGAACGATCTAGAGTCAATGCTCAGCTTCAGTTATTACAACTAAAAACTAGCGATCAGCCCGAAATCTGGGAGTAGTGATGAACTCGGACCTGAACCTTCAGAGCCACATAAAGACAGTTACAAAGTCGGCCTTCTATCACCTGAAGAACATCTCCAGGATTAGAGGACTGATGTCTCAGCCAGATCTAGAGAAACTCATTCATGCGTTTATCTTTAGTCGCATTGATTATTGTAACAGCGTCTTCACAGGCCTGTTCAACAAATCAATCAAACAGCTGCAGCTGATCCAGAAGCTGCTGCTCATGTTCTCACTAGAACCAGGAAGATAGAGACATAACACCAGTTTTAAAGTCCCTCCACTGGCTCCCTGTAGCTCAAAGAATAGATTTTAAAATACTGTTGTTAGTTTACAAATCACTGAACTGTTTAGCACCACAATATATTAAAGACCTGCTGTTGTTATATCAACCTGCCAGACCTTCTGGTTCTGGTTCTGGTTCTGCTCTGCATCCCCAGAACCAGAACCAGACAAGGAGAAGCAGCTTTCAGCATCTATGGACCAAAAATTTGGAACAAACTTTCAGAAAACTGTAAAACAGCAGAAACCCTGACTTCCTTTAAATCTCAACTAGAAACGCACCTGTTTAGAGTTTTATTTGAAACGAATACGTAACAATGTTGTGTTTATTCTGTGTTGCATGACTTTGTGTGTTTGTGTTTATGATGTAAAGCACTTTGAAATGCCTTGCTGCTGAAATGTGCTGTACAAAAAAAAATTTGATTTGATTGATTGACCAAACGTGTTAGAGCTGTTTGTGTTGCTAGGTAACGGGGTGGGGCTGCCTGGGGTTGCTAGGTAACGCCACATTCCAGAGTTTTCTGAAAGGATCATGTTCCACAAACCAAAAACATTGATTTATCGGTTGTGCTTCTTTGACAGATAGACTGCATTTATTGTCATTGAACAGGATTCAAGGACAAGTGTTTCTTTGAACACTTTGGCTGATTTTTAGAAGCTTTAAAAAAAACAAATGGAAGTACAAAAACTTAAAAATATGAAGTTTGCATAATGTGTCTCCTTTAACAGTTTCTTTAAAGAAGGAATAGAAAATCACCTATAATAATAACCTCCTATTGAAAACTGGTTATTAGCAACCTAAATAAACTCCGACTTGCTGCTTTGTCTCAGCTGTGCATAATTCATTGCAGATAAAAACTAACAATCTCTTCTTCTGGGAATTAAGTTGAACATAAAGGTTCAAAGGTCGGATATTTTCTAGAGAAAAAATCTCAGAAATGTTGAGATTAATCTCTGAAACTTACAGAAATAGAAAAACTTCAGATTTTGAAACTGAGAAATTTCCCATGTTTCTTCAAGAAAATGTCTGAGGGTTTTTCCTCTTTTCCCCTCAATGGTCATAATACACCAAAGTATGAAAGCTTTCACAACAAAAACAGACTCTTGCCAAGTATTTTGGTCTAGTTTCTGGTGCAAATCCCTTATTCAGTTGAAACAAAGACAAAACTAACTTTTCGGTAAGATGTTGGAGGTTGATTAAAGTAAATAAATTGGTGAAAAAGTGCATGTTCCATTGGCAGCAACACGTTTTTCACATGTATAAGTGAAATAATTGGTGGAACTAGAAATATTTCAGCAATATTAATGAAATACTTACTTAAAAGAAGCTCCTATACTATGCTGAAAAGTTACTTTTAAGTTTGCAGTGTCTTATTTCATGTGTAAAACAATAATACTTGGTCAGATTGTGTGTTTTTGCAGTGTAGCATATCAGTAAAGAGATCATAATAAGAGAGAGAAACTGTTTTATAATTCAACAAGTATTTTAAAATTATTCTAAGATAATCCAATTAACAGAGTTCTTCGTCTCCGATGATCACAAACTTGATTTGTGAGGTTATTTCATCCCAACTAAAACTAGATAAGAAACTGTTTGACCTCATGTGAGAATGTCCACATCAGTTACAGGAAGGTTTCATATCAACAATAATGAAACATTTTCAAAGGCAGGAAATTATGCTTTTTATTTCACAAGATTACATCATTGTTGGCTAAACTAAGTTTGATACAGTTCAGCTAAAGGAAAGAGAGCCACGCCAAGTCAAGCCCATGAAGGCTCTTAAAGGGCCGGCGTGCCAGAACGTGTTGATAAAACCTGTTCATAAACTTAAAATAGCAATGAATTCCTAAAATTAAATAATATTAGTGAACATCTTTTTGTGATAAAATCAAAGTGTTTGAATTTGGAAATATTTTCAATGTTACTTATTTACGACAGTAAATGTGACTTTTTATTACTCGCTGTATAGATCATAGACTATAATCTGAGCTGGTTTCAATCAAATATTCACACATTTTATTAATTTTAAACTGAAAGAAACTGATTTGGAAAACTGCTTGCTTTGCCTGATTTTCTTTTATTTTAAACACCAAAGTTTCCACACAACTTGAGTAATTAGGCTACTTTTTACTTTTCTTTGAATACAAATATGTTGAAGTACTGCTACTCTTACCAACTATTTTTGCTTAGTTTCTCGCGCAAATATCTTAGTTTTGTCTTATTTCAAATGTACTAAGATAGAAACTAAAAATACTTGGTAAGACTTTGCAGTGAACAGAAGCAGAAGAAAGAAAATATGATAATTTTGAGAGCAAAATGAAGCAGAAACCTTCAGTTCTGGTTCATTTGTTCAGAACATTCTGATCCAAACATATTTAACGCTTACTCTGCTTTTTGAAAACTTTATTTCACTTTGAACGAAGCATTTTTCCAATCATGCAAGTGGAATAATCTGCCAACAGATCCAACACTTTTTCATCAATATTAAGTTTTACTGCTCATACTTACTGAAAAGTTACTTGTAAGTTAGTTTTCAAGTCTACCAAGATATTAGAACTAGAAACTGGAGCAAAAACTTGGTAAGATTTTGTATTTTTGCGGAGCTACTCTTACTAGAGTTCAGTTTTTGAGTACCCTGACCCCTCTGAAGATACCTGCGGGGTAAAAACCAAAGAGGCTTCTCACCTCGCTCACCTCTGCGCACACCAGGTGCTCCAGAGTGACCAGGCCTTTGCTCTGAGTCTCGGTGTCGCTCAGCAGATCATCCTCAGACTCCACCGCCGAGGATCCGGTGGAGGAGATGGACGAGTTGGACATCTTCCTGCGCAGGGTTCCGTCCACAGCCGCATCCAGGTCTTCCTCCTGGATCTCCCTGGAGGTGCCGCCTGCATCCGAAGTGATGGTGACCTGCGGCACCAGGGGCGCATCCATGAGCGCCGGCGAAGCGGGCGGCGCGGCGACACTTGTGGCTTTCTGGATGTGCTCCGCGCAGACCTGTGGAGACCTTCCGGTCGTCCGTCTCTCTACACGGCCTCCATCGCTTATCCCAGATCCAGAAAACCCGAAGTCCTTGGAGGACTTTCTCCGGCACTCTTTAGGCATTTGAGATCTGGCCGTAGAGGCGCAGCGACGAGAACCGAAACTCCGCTTCGGCTCAGCCTCCAAATCTGGTCATTTCACTGTGAGAGAGTTCCCACGGAGTTCCCACGGAGTCTCCCGATCCTCCCCGGGTCTCCGCTGGCAGCTCCGAGCTGGGAAACGCCTCTGGCAGCCTGTGCACTCTTTGACTGTCGGTAAGGGGAACCCCTCTTTAGTGGCGCGGCTCGCCCTTCTGCGCGGTTTTACACTCTCTCACACACACACACACACACACGCTCACACACACTGCGCTGTTTATTATCTTCCGCATTGCCGCTCTCGCTTCCTGACTGAACAGTTTAGAGCTGCTGACAGTTTCAGGCTCAAAAACTCAACTGCTTCTGCTACATTTGGCACTGGATCTCAGGCGTCAAATTGTTACGTTTTTAATCACTTTAAAACATTTTCCAGCCAAATTAAGTATTTATTCTGCATGCATAATCTGTGAGCATAGTCACATTGTTTAGGGGAAGTTGGCTCCAGCTTTAACATTTAGTCCTCTTTTTTGAACATCAAACTGATGAAACTGAGTTCTGCTGACAAACAATTTGCATATATGCATCATTTAGATCAAGCCATTGTTTGCAGAGAAGATATAAAGGGTTTAAAACATCAGTGATATTAAATAAATTGGATGTTTCTCTACAAATGGAGAAAATACAAAGAGATGATGGTAGCAGTGATGATTTGATCAGTTATACCTGAGTCACCTTTTTACCTAATACTTTTCTACTTCTACTTGAGTAAAAACACGTTGCAGTATACTCTACAAACACACAAACTATTACCAAATAATTATAGCCTAGTTTTCACAATAAATATCTTAGTAAACTTGTAATAAGACCAAATTAACTTACAAGTAACTTTTCAGACAAGTTTCATCCTCATAATCCAAGATGGACGCCTACCAAGGACGACTAAAGGATTAAAAATATATTGAAAGTTCATATTTAAAGAAATGGACATTTGTGTTACCATAACAGCTTTATATAGAAAACAATTTTTGCTGTTTCACAGTAAAGTAAACATAGAAACTTGTAATATATTTTCTTCCATGTCAATAAAACCTGGAGTTAAACTGGGAACACATTGAACTCCACAAAAATATTTTTTTAAACACCATATTTCCTTATATTAATCCTCAACAGCTACATAATCAAATGATTTCTGAAACAAATAGGAGCTGAAAAGGAATGTAAACTGTATTTAATAAAACCACTTTTTTAAATATGATTACTGGATTTTAAAACACCAAAAGCTCATTGAACTGATTGAAGCAAATAAGCAGATTTAATTAAATGCTTCAAAGGTTTTATTTGCTCCATGAGGTTCAGCAGTGCAGGAAATATTCCAGTAAAAAAATGCAGCCACACAATTCAACGCTATAATATTAAATAGAAACACATTTAAGCCTCAGCGGAACTATATGTGAATTTAGCGTTGAAATTGTAATAAATTATGTATTTTAATGTTTTGAAATGCGTTGCTTTACCAGCTTTCACCAACAGATGGTGCTAACATCTAAAAGGAGAATAGAAGTTTCACTGACGAAAATTCATAGAAGAAAAAGAGTAGGCGTCAAACGCGTGTTCTTGTCGTACGTCAATATCACCTCCATGTTGTTCGTGGCATTATTCTGATTATCCTGTCTACACATATTTGAGTGGTTTTGTATCTCACAGTTAGCGTTGATATGTTTATCAACGCTATCAACAGTTAGCGTTGATATTTTTATCAACGCTAACTGTTATTAAACTCAAATATAATACTTTAATTTGACACAATTTACAATTTCCTTATCTCATGTATTTTATCATTTTTAAATGCATTATCTAAAAAACTTTAAAACATTTTGAATACTATAATGAATATATCTTACTTATGCAAAAAAAAAAAAATCTTGATTGAAGTTGATCGTGAAGTTTCTTTCATTGAAAAATAAAGCTGGGTAAGCTGGAAGCTTGCCACACACAAAATGGTGGATGCTTCGACTCTAACGGTACTGTGAAATTCCGTCAGAGTGAGACCTCGTCTTTCCGTCGAATTGATATCAGAGTGAGACCTCTTCTTTGCCCTGGGATAAGAGGACAGTCCCACCAACACACCTGACGCCCAGGCTCTTGTTTTCACCGGCCAGCAGCGTCATGTTTGCGGTCAGAAACGCTGTCCGCCTCGGCTCCAGGTTATCCGTCCCCACTGCGGCGCGGAGGGGATGTTCCGGTGCTGCTATCCAGGTGGATGACGTGGTGAACGGACTGACGGAGGAGCAGATACAGGTTAGCTAGCTGCTGCTAGCATCACAGGTTAACCTGGGGTGCAGACAGGAACAACAGCTGTAAAAAATTAAACAATAATCATGTGGAAACGATGATTATTGTGCACCAAACGTGAGAGCTTTTTTCCACTCAGAAGATGTAGGTGGAAGGTCGTAACTGACATGGCGTGATGACGTAACATTAGCTAACTGGCAGGGATACATAAACAAAACAAATATTGGTGTTTATTGACTCGGGTAAGTTATGTCTAAACACTTCCGTAAACATGAAAACACAACATTTTCTGCAACAATCAGTTTTTATGGCTAAACTTTTGATTTAAAGCTGTTTCACTGCAACAATGACGGTCTGTAAACTTTCAGATTCATAAGTTTGTTTATTGTTAAGCTTTCTGCAGTAGTTTTACTAATATTTTATATAAGAACCGACAAATGGAGGAGGAGGTGGGTCTCATGTTGGCGGTTTGATTGGACAAAAGGTTCTTCCTCGTAATTTAATACCAGCATAACATTATGACCACCTGGTTCTCGGTGGGTTCATTTCCTCTTTACTGATTCTATTGGATCCATTGGATTGGTGATGGTCCTGTTAGGATCTTGAAGTTATAATATGGATCTGACGTGCTTTTCAGAACCTGCTTCTTGTATAAAAACCAATGTATTGTCCTTATGTCTCCCCCCCACATCGTCTGTTGCATTGGGCTGCATCCACCAGATGAGGCCACCCATGAGCCTTTGTCCAGTTCGTCACAGTTCCATCTGTGGGTCACTTTTATTTATTGTCCGCTGGGATTGCAGACGCATTTTGTCTTCAATCAGGAAGCTTAAACGATCAGTTCTGGAGTCCTTGAACTTATGACTGATACATGTTGATAATGGAATAATAATGCAAGTTCACACTCTCAAAAACCAAAAATCTTCGATTTTGTAATGAACAGTAAAGGACACTCGAACTTAAAACTGTTACCCAGCAAGTTGTTGCTAGGCAACCAGAGGAGCGAGTGAGTTGAAGGTGAAGTTGAATTCAGTGAATTTATTGAATATTCCAGCAGATATATAAATTCTTATTAATCACGTGTTTTAGATGCATATTATTTCTCTGCACATATATATATTTAAATACATACACACAAAAATAATGTTTTACAACATGAGAACTAAACATTTTATCTACAGTACCCTTTCGAAAAGGAGTGAGAAGTTTACACTTTTTTTTTTAATATAACGGTCTATCAAACATTTTATCCAAGTAGATATTATATTGATGACATTAATGTTATGCATCTCTGTTTTTTTTGTTGTGGTTTTTTCCACAGCTTCGACACACCGTTCGTAAATTCTGTGCAGAGAAACTTGCACCTTATGCTGATGAGATTGACAAGAAAAATGAGTTCCCAGGAATGCGGGTGAGTTGAAACGCACTCAGTGAATGATTTGCTTATAGATAACTCATGCATTAGTGTTTAATTAAACATGGTTAATACCAAACCATTTGTATGTCCAGTAAAAATGAACTCTGGGTAACGAGAGGAATGTTGTTGTTTTTTAACCAGGATTACTGGAAAGCAATGGGGGAGATGGGACTGCTGGGCATTACTGCTCCAGGTATAACTATGAAGCAAAAGTGTTTTGTTTGTTTTTTACAGGTATATTTTCTAGCTTGAACCATGCAGTGCTGTGTAAGTATTTTCATTTCAAATGGAGAAAACATGGAACAGTGATGAAACTTTTCAGATTTGGCCAAAATACAAATATTACTACAATATGCAGAATAATCCAGACCAACATCTAAAGCTCTTAAGCCCTCACTTGTCTTATTTAAGTTTATGATTAAATTAAGAAAAACATGGCTTCCATGCTAGAGTTAAAAAATCACAACCACAAAAAACACAAAGAGTGTCTCACATTTGGTAGAAATCTTTTTGTATTAGCTCTTGTTCCAGTGTTAAAATATACACTGCAAAAACACAAAATCTTACCCATCATGTTATTGGTCTAATTTCTTGTGCAAATAGCTCAGTAAACTTGAAATAAGTCAAAACTAACTCTGTTTGGACCGTTCTGGTACACCACCACCATCTTTGTTTCTGTATCAACTCTGCTTAAGAATGGCAAGTGGCGCCCTCTGCTGGATGGCAGCCAAACTAAACACTAAAAGAGTAATTGGACTTCATTAATCAATTGGTACTAAATTTAATCTAACAAGCCATTAATTGCAAATTAATTCCCCAATCTGAAACATTTAAGTGTGAGTGAATGAATCTGTCGTTTGCTCCGGTCAGTGGAAGACGGGGGAACGGGATTGGGCTACCTGGACCACGTCATCGTGATGGAGGAAATGTCTCGGGTGTCGGCAGCCATCGCTCTCAGTTATGGCGCCCACTCCAACCTCTGCGTCAACCAGATGGTGCGTCACGCCAACCCCAAGCAGAAGGAGAAGTACATGCCAAAGGTCAGGGCTGCACTGTGTGAAAGAGGAAAAAGATCATTTTAAAGCATGAAGTTGATTTTTTTTCTATCTGATCTTGTTTTTGGTAGTTACTGACAGGCGAACACGTTGGAGCGCTGGCCATGAGCGAACCTAACGCTGGATCTGATGTCGTCTCCATGAAACTCAAAGCTGTCAAGAAAGGTAGTTATAAATGCAAAGTTAGTAGTTATGAACACAGTTAGTCGTTTGTCCTCTGACAAATTTCTTACATTTGAACTTTTTTGTTCAAAAAAATCTCAGATCTTCTCGTTAAATTTCCTTTTTGAATTATTTGGTCCACATTGTGCTTTTCCCTGTTTATTTGTACATTTTTGTTAGTTTTTTCTTCTACAACACATGTGTCAAACTCAAGGCCCGGGGCCAAATCTGGCCCGCCGTAGCTTTTTATGTGGCCCTCCACAGACTAGACTAAATACTAAGTGTGATTAAATATTATATTATCAATCATATCAATGCAGTTTTTATCTGTTTACTGCCAATTTATATCAATCAATCCCTCCAGTTTCTTGAGAATTTAGTTGATGTATGATTATAGTCCATGATTTATACAGCAAGTAAATAAACAGTCACATTTATTATTAGTTCCTGAAGGGACTGAAAAGATGTTAAATAATATTATGTAATTTTAAGAATTCATTGACATATTAACAGTTTGTGAACAGGTTTTATCAACAGATTCTGCCACAACTGGCCCTTTAAGAGCCTTCATGATCTTGATTTGGCCCAAAACGATAATGAGTTTGACACACCTGTTCTACAAAGGCAGAAAATGTGAGAAAAATATAATGAACAAAAAAACTAAAAGTTTAGAATAATTAACTTTTTTCCATTTTCCAGGTATTAATGACAAAAAAAATTTTTTTACCATTTTCTTTAAAAAAAGTGTCTTAATTTTTAGTTTTTAGTTTTTTAAACTAACCCTCTATCATAATACTGTTTTAGTTTAACATGTCAATTCTACAAGCTTATCTATCACTTTTGTTTTTTTACACACACTCATCAAATTAATGGCACCTTTATTACTTTTTAAACTTGAAATTGATTTTAAACACAAATAATTTGAATGCACAACAATGCATTTAAATGCTCTGAATTATGACTTTATTTGGTATTTTATGATTCATAGAAACTAAAAAAAAAACTCTGAGCTGCTTTTATTTCTTCCTTTCTGTGCAATTTGTAACAAAACATCTGAGGTTTCTGTTCTGTTTTTGATCCTCTGTGTTTCCTGCTTCTTTTAAATTTTTTCTCACCAGGTGACTATTACGTTCTAAACGGCAACAAGTTCTGGATCACCAACGGGCCGGACGCCGATGTCCTCATCGTGTACGCCAAGACCGACCCGGAGGCGCATCAGAAGGGAATCACGGCTTTTATTGTGGAAAAGGTGAGTCCGACTCTTCGTTTCCTGTCTGTGGGTCAGCTCTGTTCACGTTTTTACCTGAAAATATCAATAAATGTTTTTATTTTCCCCTCCTGAAGGGAATGCCAGGATTTTCCACAGCGCAGAAACTCGACAAACTGGGAATGAGGGGATCCAACACCTGCGAACTGATCTTTGAAGACTGTAAGATCCCAGGTATGAAAAGTTTTAAAGATTTTATTTCACCTTTAAATCACTGTAAGGTTGAAACATTGAAAACATGTTACAAAAAACTAAGTCATTTTGAACTGAATTTATGGTATTTTTCTCCAAAAGACTGAATTTGCTTCTGTGTTTAAGTTAAAACAAACACATTTGTTTGTTTATGCTGCAAAAATACAAAAACTTACCAAGTATTTTTCTCTAGTTTATAATACAAGTTAAGCAAAAACTACTAATTTACAAGTAACTTTTAGCAAGTGAATTTTTAAGTCAGCAATTTTTGAATATTGATGAAAAAGTTGTAGTTCCACTGGATGGTTATTTAACTTCTCATGCGGGGAAAATGTTGATAAAAGTAAAATAATCTCAGAACTATTTCATTAATATTAAGGAATAAACTCTGTTTTGTAAGATATGTTTGTCTTATTTTAAGTCTTTGCACTATAAACTAGACCAAAACAACTTTAATATTTGATGTTTTTGCACTCAGACTGATTGTTTTTCTGTGAATTTGTCCTGTTTGACAGAGAAGAACATTCTGGGTCCACTGAATAAAGGAGTTTATGTGATGATGAGCGGCTTAGACCTGGAGAGGCTGGTGTTGGCTGCTGGACCTGTTGGGTAAGGTTCTTAAATAACAGATTTTATTCTTCAAGCTAACAATAGCTGCATTAAAAATCAGATGTTTAAAGAACAATGGGAAGGGAAGAAGTTAGCAAAAAGAAAGCTAGCATGATGTGGTGGTGTATTAATCTTGGTCTCATTTTATGGATTTGAGATTAAAATTAAATGTGATTGTTAGAGATTCTGTTAAATCTTGCTAAAACTCTGCTGTGAAGTTGTAAAAATAAACATAAAGGAAGCTACGTGTTGGTGCTAAATCTTGTTTTTCAGCATAATGCAGTCTGTTCTGGATGCTGCTATCCCCTACTTGCATGTGAGAGAAGCATTTGGGCAGAAGATTGGGCACTTTCAGGTCTGACTGCTGACTTTCACTTGAACAAAACTCTCACCAGGTAACAGATCTGGTAAAATGTAAACGTTTTCCACAGCTGATGCAGGGCAAGATGGCCGACATGTACACCAGACTGAGCTCCTGTCGGCAGTACCTCTACAACGTCGCCAGAGCTTGTGACAAAGGGCATTTCAGTGCAAAGGTTGAAACATTTAGCATTCTTTAATCCGTTTTCTTGTTTTAAACAATCAACTTGGCTGTCTACATATACCTAAAACTTATATTTACAAGGAACCTGTTCAGCATCTAAGTCAGATTTTTGTTTATTTCTCATGTTAAAGACCTGAATATTTTTATTTTCTCCTTGTTAACCAACCTGTAATCCATTCTAATGCTGAGTTTACATTTTTTACATGATTTAATCTGTAACATGTGGTAAAAATGTGGTTTGTGTTTTTTGTTGGGGTTTTTTTCCAGGATTGTGCTGGAGTGATTCTGTACTGCGCTGAAAATGCCACTCAGGTTGCCTTGGATGGCATTCAGTGTTTAGGTGAGTGAAAAAGTGCTAGTTTCATTAGCAAGACATTTTTCTAGCGTTATAAGCTACTTTTTCATCAATATTAAGTAATTATTTACTTAAATTAAGCTCCTATATTTTGCTAAAAAGTTTCTTGTAAGTTAATTTTGACTTTTTTCAAGGGTTTGCACTAAAAACTCGACCAAAAATACTTGGTGAGATTTTGTTTTTGGAGTGTTGACGCACATATTTTGGTTTTCCCGCGTATTTTAAAGGCAGAGTAATCTTAGTGTCTAACAAGTATTTTTTCTCTAAAATCTACTTGTTAAGTTTGGGTTTTTGCAGTGTTGTTTTTTGTTTTTTTTCTGAATAAGCTGTCTGCTTTGGTTCCCTCAGGAGGGAACGGCTACATCAATGACTATCCGGTGGGGAGATTCCTGCGAGACGCGAAGCTGTACGAAATCGGTGCGGGAACCAGCGAAGTCCGGCGGATCATCATCGGCCGAGCGTTCAACTCCATGTTCAAATAGACGCCGGCGTCGCTCGGTTTGTTGTTTGCATCGTTTCTCACACCCAGGACCTTACTGGACGAGTTGTTGTTTCCATTCAGACGATAAGCTGACAAATGAACAAATTACATATTGATCCTCGCCGAGCGGCCTTGAAGTTTTGCTATGCTAGCTGCCTGTTAGCTGGAGGTAGATGATGATAATGTAATGAACAGATTCCTGTGTTTCAAGCTTAAACAACAGTTTGGATAAAATCATCTTTAACAGATTATCGATTCTGTTAATGAATATTTTTCTGTAAACAAAACACTGTCAAACATCTTTTACCCTTTTTTTCTGTGAAGATTTTGTCTCTTTTTGATTGTAGGTGTCATCATTATGTAGCAGTGTTTGAACTACACCACGTTTGCAATAAATCAATAAGTTTCTAACATTTGTTTGTGTAACGCTGCAACAGATTCATTCATTTGGGGCCAAATTAAAATAATTTGCTGAAAATATTGATTGAGAAACTGTTAAAATATTAACAAATAGCTGTCAAGTATCTCTTAAAATTAAATAAAATTGATCAATAAAAATTATGGATTTTGTAAGAAAAGATATTTACTCTTAAATACGACGCTAAATGTGACATTTTGACATTAAGGCTGAGGTAGCAGAAGTAAGACATACTGCCACCTGCAGGTGGGAGGTAGCATTACATAAACTCAATATTTGTCACTATTTGCAATAAATTTGCAATAAACTCTCAATTATGCATGAACACCAAAAACTGCAGGGACTGATAAATGTAGCAGCATATGGATGAAAACTTAGATTTGAAGGTTAAACTACTATTTAACCAAACCACTGTTTTATTTGTGTGTAGAATAATCTCTAATTGAGGAGTTTTGAGTTTGTACTGAGATATTTACATCAGAAAATACTTGGTAAGAGTTTGTTTTTGTAGAGTAATAGTTTTCAAAAATAAAATTTGAAAGGAAAGAATCATAAACAAAACAAATCAGTAACCATTTCCTTCCCATTTGGATGTTATTTAGATTATTTCACTTAAAATTTAGAAAAAATGTCTTGTTATAAGTGAAATAATCAGCCAGTGAAACTAAAATAAATTATACATGTAAAACAAGCTCATATATCTTGTTGACAATATACTTTTAATTTAGTTTTATCTTGTTTCAAGATCAAAATACTTGGTAAGATTTTGTGTTTTTGCAGTGTAAAATGTAATTCTAGACCAGTTACCAAGTTTTATTTGATTTTAAATACATCTTGACCTCAGTGTGGTCGATACTGGATTGTTTTATGAGCAAAAGCCAAAATTACACTTACATAAAAGTCAATTGTAACGGCTGAGTGGAATGGGAAAATATATTTGCTCTTGAGATTCCCCCGATAATAGTAATAATAAAAATGAAACACATTAAAAGAGTTTTGAACGGGCATTAAAGTAGTTTCTATCCATCAGCTGTGTTTTGGCACTGCTCAGTTTTCTGTGATGGAAAACTGAAAGTTTGACCTTCATGTTTAATCCTAACCCCAGAAATGAAAGGGTGAAGTTTTGGATCTGATTAAAGGAAAGGCTGACTGTGAAGCGCAAAAGCCTCTCTGCACTGGAAACAAAAAGAAATAAGAATGCGCTCATGACGCCTCAGTGAGTGCTGAACACTCGGCCTCTTGTTTGCAGACAAGAGAGGAGACAGCAGTCCAGACAATGGTGGAACCATCCCAGCACATTTGAATAAAACATGGAAACACAACAAATGAGGTTCAGATGGTAAAATCACTGAAAAGTTACAGTTGGCAGAGCGAGTTAAAATGATTGAAGGTTTTTCTGCTGTGTTTTCATGCAGCTTAAAACGATTCCAAGCTGCAAACGATAACATCAGCAGCTTCAACATGGAGACACGACATAATGGGCTATGTTCAGACTGCAGCCTGAAGTGACCCAACTCCGACTGTGTTTTGTCCTGGTCGTTCACTTACAAATATATGCGACCTGTATGTGAACAGGTCATGAAAATGTCCTTCATGCTCAGTAGAGGGCGCAATAACGTCACACAGCGTGCTCAGTGTTTGCGGAAGTAAACATGGATGCTAACGGCGTAGCATAGCTTGCGATTTTGAAGTTGATATCCGACTAAAGCACATTAACAACTTAATCATCCTTACCGCCATTATTGTTTTTCTTTCTGCTTCTGTGGCGCACAAGTACGTAGCCCCCTAGGGGGTATTGGATTTTTTTTCTTTACATTTGTTTTGCGAGGGGGTTAATATCACTCCGCCGTTGCTAGGTGACGACGGTTGTGGAACGGCCGTTGCGCCTCTTTTGCTAACGGCTTTGTAGCGATACCGCTAACTGAGTTACTTTCTAACAGTTATTAAATAAAATAAAATTAATTAAAAATGTAATCTTAATTATTTTTTTTAACTAAAGATAATTCAGACAATATGGACAGTTTGACCAAATGAGATCAAAATCTCGTTTGATTGTTTGCCACCGCTACCCTTGCACGTATCAGGACGCAGAATAATGACGTCTGTCGAGTATCTATGACGTTCAGGACCGGACCGTTAGGATTCAGGAACAATCGGATATGTATCGGAAATCCAAGAGGCTTGTATTGTTCAGACCTTCATAAAGAGAAGGACAGATACAGGTCGCATTAAGACAAAAACTTCTGAATTGGGTCGCTTGGCGGCAGTGTGAATGCAGCCTTAGACTTCCTGCTTCTCATGAATTTCTTGTTCAGGACTTCTGTAGTATAAATTACAGCTGAAACAATTAATCAAATTAATCGATTTTTAAAAAATAATCGTCAATTAATTTAATTAACCTTAGCATAGCGACTCTAAAAATAAAGCTATTTTATGAAACATCACATTCAGAGCAGTAATTAAGCAAAAAAAAGAAAAAGAAAAGTAAACATTTACATTTAAGATGAAAAATGTAAATCTGTTAACTCCTCAAGTTGCAGTTTTAGCTTCACCTGGTTCAAATTATGTTTTAAAAAAATTAAGCATCTTTTGCTTCCAATTATTGATTTGCTCATCAAAAATAATCAGAAAGAGCTGAGATTTTCACATGTTGATGTTAGAAGTATTGTTTAGCTGCAGATGCAAATGATCACTAAAGGAATACTTTGTTACTGCTGTTTATAAAAATATTCTTATTAAAGATTTAAGTGTTCTACTTTCAAAGCATAATAGCAGACGGATGAATTGAGGATTTTATAATCACTGTCTAACATGATATTTTCAAAAATGTGGAGTGTTTTAATCAATTTTCTAGTGCAAATATCTTGAAATTAGACAAAAATAATTTTAAAGTAACTCTTTAGCAACATATAGATGCTTGTTTTAAGTAAATAATTCCTTAATATTGCTTTTAGAAAAGGTATGGTACTGTCAAATTATTTCACTTATAACATAGTACATGTACTGTTAAAAACTATACTTTTTAAAAATTTAATGTTAAGAAATTATTGTCATAAAACAACCTCTTCTATGTTACTAACAATTACTTGTAAATTAGTTTGTCTTACTTATACTGAAATAAGATGTTTGCATTAAAGCTAGACTAAAAAAAGTATTGATTTATTGATTTGAGGGTCTTTTCACCAGGGGCTTCAATAAGTCTGGAGGGGCTTGTGTTGCAGCTGAGCCCTCTAAAAAATCTATAAAATTATCAAACTCCTAAAATTTCATGTTTTCTTTTCACAAGGAGGATGCAGTTTCTTGTGTTTCAAAATTATCCGTACATTTATTTTAAAATATATTTCTATGTAGAAAAAGAAGATGATATTGTCCATTTTGGCTTTGGTTTATTTCTGCATCATTTAATTTGTTATTTTTGCCTATTGCTCCTCTGATATTGTCAAAAGGTTGCTTTAAATGTTGTACTTTGCAGGAATGATTGTCTCTGACTAAAAAGGTATTTAAATGGTTTTAATTTCTGCTGTCATTTCCTGTTTCCTCCCTGCTTGATAAACATTCACAATGCAACCTGCTATTGCAATGAAGAGACTGAAAAAAGTAAAAAATAAAATAAAATAAAATAAAAACTATTTACAGATGCCTAATAAAACCTTTTTAAAACATATTGTGTTCTAGGTCATAAGAAAATAGCATTATTATTGTTTGGGGCATAAAAATCATGAGAAAATATTGAGAAATTATCCAATATTTGTGTTATTTAATATTCAGACTTTCAGTATATTTTGATTATTTATGATTTATCTTGATAAATTCCACATGATAATAAGATTTTGATTAATTGTTGACACAATAAATGCAATAAATGGAAACCTAAAATTGTTCGTTTTGTCAGAATTACTTGTATTTTTTCCTCAATAGTGTTTGTTGTTGTTGTTGTTTTGGCCATACTGGTTTACTTCAGTTATGGTTTACTTCATAACTGCTATGGAAACACTATTTGCTTCAGATGAGTCACGTGATCAACCACCGGGCCACTGGCGGAAACCACGAAGAAGACGAAACAGGAAGTGTTGGGAGGATGATGGCAAAGAAGCATATATTTTAATTAGTGTGTTAAAATGAAATATGTTGCATTTTAATTGTGTTTCTTTGTTAATGGAAACATTGCCATTTCAAAATTGTGGGGGTTTTTTGTTTGTTTTTGTTTCTTTACATTAGTGGAATATGTATTTACATGTTTCAGGGATAACCCCTTGAGATAAAAAAAATAGCAACACCAATACGAATCACAATAAGAAAATTTAAAGTATAATACTATACATATATCCACAAATAAGTTGTTTTCCTGCTTTTATCATGAAATATTGTGATAAATCTCGCTCTAGCGTTATGGAAAACTGGATAATGGATTTCCATTTTCCAATAAATTTGACATTTTGAGATAAATTCCTGAAATAAATAAACTTTTTAACGACCAGTTTAGTTTTCTGGAGCCCTCCGGTCTTCATGCAGAAGTGAAACGCTGAGTTCCTGCTGTCACATTTACCTCCAGTGTCAGAATAAAAGGCTCTTAAAGACGCAATAATGTGCAGCAGCCATCTGTCAGCCCAGCGGGCCGCTGCTGTTGCTGCTGGGGGACGTGAGCCTCTGCGCTGCGGCGTGGCCCTTTAAGGAGCTCCATGTTTTCGCTTCATGATGCGTCAACATAAAAAGCGGATGATGCTGTTATGTAAAACATGCCAAAGTCAGCCGGAGTTTACGGGGTCTGCGTTCAGGGCCTTGGCTGCTTTCTAAACTCCTCTGCTCCAGCGTGAAGCGTCACGGGTGGATTTATTGGTATTCCACCCCCCCATTCCTCGCAGCGTGGAGTTTGGAGCGAGTGAAGGAAATTAAACACCCTGTTCAGCTCAACATGAGTCTCCCTCGGCTCGGTTTTCCTCCTTCGTTTGCGGGGAGCTCAAACACCTGACGCACCTCCGTCCCCTTCCTCCGGAGCCCATCGTGGGTTTGTTTTTAAAGGATCAATCCGCTCTTTTCCTGCGCGTTCCGGTAAGTAAACAACAACAACAACAACAGCAGCAGCAGCAACTCTTTATCTGTAAAACTGAAAGTGTCGAGCAGGACAGGAGCGACGATCGAGCGTCCAGACCGCTGGAATCACAAGAATCGTTGCAAACAACGAGAATCCGTCAGTATCGGTCGGTTCGGTCCAACTTTCGGAGGGTTTCCTGCGCAGGTTTGTCGCCTGATCGGGGCCAGAGCCTCGGCTGATCCTCCGGCTCATGATCGCTGGAAATGCTTCAGCCCGAGAGCTTCTGCATGACAAACCGAGAATATGCACGGTTTAAATCCACGTTTGTTTCGTTTTCGGACGCAAGTTGAATCGCTTGAAGTGAAGGAAAACTTATCTTCCCAGCAGGATATGGGAGCTTATTGTAAGCCAATAATTCCTTAATATCTAGTCATAGTTTTACTGGCGGATTATTTCACTTATGAGTACAAGTGTACTAAGAAATTTACAGTGGAAACTAGATCAAAATACACAAGATTTTGTGTTTTTGCAGTGTTTTTAATATTTAGTGGTTTATATCCTTGGATCTCGGGCAGTTTTGGTTCATTTCTAAACTATTCACTTTTCAGCTTCACTTTGTGACTGGTTTCTAAATTAAAGGACACCAGTGGGTGCTTGTACTTTTAGTTAACAAGAAAAAAGAAAAGGTAGATTTTTTTTCTTTTTGTTTTCATTGTGTTTCCCAGTTGAGGGACATTACCTATTAGGCAGGTCATGTTCATAATGTTGATCAGAGAGACAGCCTGGGGGAAGAAACTGTCTCCAACTGCTGGTTTTCACTCGGTAGCTCCAACCCAAAGGTAAACATCGGAACAGTTTGTGTCCAGCATGTGTGTGGTCTGCAGAGATGTTAGCTATTTCTACAAGAAATAAAGGAAAACATGCCATTTGGAAACATTTTGGCTCTTTGTATGGCATTTGACTTTTAACACTTAATAGAAAATCTGTTTATGAAACATATTGCTCTAATTTTTAGTTTGTTCTTTTTCTAATCCAAATAAGACCATACAACGGAAGCTTATTTTTATTCTTGTACACCTATATGCCATTTATCACTCAGCAAAACACAAAAATAACACTTGAAATGTCTAAAATCTTCAAATTTTTAATAAAAACTAGCAGTTTTTTGTGATTCATTTGCAAAACTACAGCAGAGTCATAGTGGAAAAGCTGAAATGGATCTCGATTTAGAGTCTGACTGAATCTTAACCACAAAGCAGCAACGTTAAAACATGCTGCATGACTTTGAGTTTTTTGTCCTGCTGTTCTTTGGCTTCTAATGTTCCAGTTTCTGAGGGTCAGTCAGCAGGCTGGCCTCCACCTTCCTCGTGCGGTTAGCTTGAAGTGGTAAAGTTAGCAGAGATGCTAAACTCCACATGTGTTGTTTTTGTGCTTTTTATGCTTTGTGGCTATATAATTACTTAGGATTTGAATTGTGTTTTGTTTGGGTGGCAAAGCTTGATGGAGACTTTCTGACCATAAATATTGTTGGAAAGCTAAATAGTATTGTTTTTTGTTTTAGTCTTCATTGGGAGGAGTCAACATTTCTGACCCCTGGCAGCAGCATTCAGGATGAGTCTGACTGATTCTTTGTACCATTTCAAAAGGAAACCATTTAATCCTTTAGATCTGAGTTCATAACCACAGTGCTGTTTCTTGCATACTCTTATTTTTATCTTTATTGAGGATAATTGAATGCTCTATAACCTTTATTTTTGGAGCAAATCCGATTACTTTTGTCTTTTCAGCGTGATGGTGGATGAAATTTTTATGCAGCCTCCTTTAAGTTCATACAGCAGCCAAATGAGACCAAAATCTGTTATTTAACTGTATCTAACTTTTTCATTTCAGTCTCATTTGAATCTTTTCACCTGCTAAAAATAATCAGATTTTTGGTACTTCCATTTCTCCATGACAGAAGGAATGACGTTCAGCAACAAACTGTCTTTTACTCATCAAGTTATTCCATAACTTGCCATTATGTTGTTTTGTGACTAGTTTTATAGCAGTTTTAAAAAACAACTATTGCAGTATGATAAATTACCCAATAAATAATTGTGATAAATGATAATCTTGCTGTTTAGAAAGCATGTTTAAGTAATGCAAGTTTGGCCTCTCAATTTCACACAGAATCTCTACAGTAGAAACGGAAGATATTTTAAATATCCAAAATAAAACACAACAACCAAAAACAAAACTGAAACCACAAGTAAAATGGATCATGATGTCTCTGTAAACACAATTGCCCTTCAAAAAATATTAATCATCAGAATGGAAAGTTGCCCAAAATGGTAAAAGTTGACTCAGAATGACTCAGAAAACCAGCAGCTAGTATATTATTTTTAATATATTTGTAAATATTATCTTGTTATTTTTGCAGAATGTGTCAAAAGTGGTCAGTTTTTAAACTGTTTCATGACATTCAGTGGGAACCCTGACCCAAAGCCCTCATTTAAGGTTTAAAATGCATAAATAAAACACTTGAGTTGACCTTTTCTCTCATAATAACAATGAATCCGTCAGTTTCTCGCAGCAGCAGACCGACTGCGTCTCGCTAAACAGAGACGCGCCACCCACACACGAGATAAAGCAAAATTTGGGGTAAATAAATTCATCTTTTTTGGTGTTTGGACAATTTCAAAAACCTCCTGACGGTTGGTTCACATTCCACATTCCACTGCACCGTTACCTAGCAACCCCAGCTGAACCTAGTTTGTTACCTAGCAACCCAGGCAGAGCTCCAGCACATTTGGTCAGCTGGTTGTACTACTGTATGCGGTGCAGAGTGGCTGCTGGAAAAGACAGAAAGTGTTTTGTTGTTGACTCACCATCCAGAAACCAACAAGAATGTGTTCTTGTTGGTTGTGCAGGAGGCTCCACTTCTGCTTTTCAAAGATCTACGGTTGTATAATTGCGCATCTGTTTGCAGCCATTTTCACTTGTGAGTTTAAATGATGAGTTGGCGGGTGTGGCCAGCAGCAGCTTATTTGGATTTAAAGTGACAGAAGCACTGAAATAACTGAAAACAGACAGAACTGAGCAGAACTTCAGTCTCATTATTTAATAATGATTTTGTGCAAAATCATTATTAAATGATTTTGCATATCCCATAGATCGATTCTAATTTGTTTTTTATTATAAGGAATTATACTGAGTCACCTTAAAAAGGATCTTCTGGGTTGTTGGTTTGCATTTCATCCTCTTCTTGAAATGCTAACATTACTTTAATCTCAAGTTAGATGATGTCATTTCTGTTTCAGGACTGGCTGAAACAGAAATAACGTTTCTGTTCCTAAATAAATGCTAACAGATTTATTTTGGAACACAAAGATCTGTCTTTGTACTGCATTTTTTTCTTTCCACTCAATTTTACAATAATTTTCTGTTCGGTGAGTCAGCAGTTTTTGCCTTGATTATGTTGACCATAATTTAGGGCTAACAATATATGTATTGCGATAGACAGTTGACAAATATCAATAGATGATATATCTGAGAAAATATTCAACATATTAAAGCAGTAGTCCCCCACCCTGGTCCTCAGGTCCCACCATCCTGCATATTTTAGGCGTTTCCCTGCTGCTGCACACCTGGGTTAAAGGAACAGGTGATTAATCAGCTACTGCAACAATTTCAGGAATGCAAAGAAGGAAATGCAGTCATATGAATCAGTTGTGTTGGAGTCCAGACTCATCAAAAACATGCAGGACAGTGGTTCCTGAGGACCAGGGTTGGTCCCCTGAATTAAGGAATATTTACTGAACTCTGATCCAGAACCACACTGCATTCTGGGAAATGTAGGCTGAGAAGCGGCTTTAACCTCTCAACCCACAGACATAATAGAAGAATAGGCTTCGCATTGACTGCTTGGAGGCAGGAAACACGGTGGCCATCTTGGAGAGGTCGTCAATCCTACTTGGCTAAACCAGAACAGCAGATGATGCCGCAGCACTGCTGAATATTTTTGTTCAAAATGACGGACTATTCACGTGAGGAATTGGGACATAACTTTTCAGTACTAGGATGATGTTGTTAATATTTTGCATTATATATAGGGCTTGGTGTAATACTGGAGTTCAGCTCCCACTACAAATGCTAACAGATTTATTTAGGAAACCTTCAAACCAAAAATTGAAGATCTGGGAGGTATCTTGCTCCAGCCAGAGGCGGAGTTCACCCTGGACAGATCGCCAGCAACACAGAGACAGACAGGTGAAAAACAACCGTGCATGCACAGATTCACACCTAAGGATGGGTTTAGAGAAATCAATTAACTTAATAGTCATGCTTTTGGACTTTGGGAGGAAGCCGGAGTACCCGGAGAGAACCCACACAAGCATGAGGAGAACATGCAATATTCGTGCAAAAAGACTCGGCACAAAGACCCGGAGGTCAACCGGAGACCAATGGGTCTCCATACGAAGCCCCGGAGGTCAGCCGAAGACCAACGGGTCTCCATACGAAGCCCCGGAGGTCAGCCGGAGACCAACGGGTCTCCCATGAAGCCCCGGAGGTCAGTCTGGAGAGAGTCTGATGACTTGGCGACAAATGGGATTAGAGTCTGATGGTCTGGGAACTCGAGGCCTCAAGTTCCCATGGCACTGCAGTCCTGCGGGCCGCAAGCTCTCCCTCCAACATCTTCCGCCATCAGCCCCCAGGTGTCAAGCTCCCTTGACACCGAAGTGCTTTTGTTGTAAAACTTTTCTGCCCCTAATAATCAAGTCTGAAGTTTTCAGTTATCATGATAATTTTTAAATCACAATTCAATCCAGTATCTCAGAGTACCATTTTCGGACATTTTCTGATATGTACTGAGGATACCTCTGGCCACACGTGCGATTACTGACGGCTGGTCTGAATCCGACTGGCGGTCTTCGTGGGTTTCCTCATTAGGCGGCTGCTGGTTCTGCTGTTCCACTCTGTCCCTCATCTTGTTGGTCAGCTTTTCCCCTTCCAAGTCACTTCCGATACTTTTCAGTTTCAGGGCGGTGTTTTCCTGTTCAACGACGGTGTTTCTATCCTCTAAGGCAGTGGATATCTCCTCCAGGGTATCGCTTTTCAGCTTCGTTCGGTGCTTATTTTCATCAAGGCAGCGATTTTCTGCCTCAGGCTGGCGTTTTCCTTGTCCAGCGAGCTTTTTCCCTCCTCCAAAGCAGTGATTTTCTGCCCCCAGGCGGTGTTTTCCTGCTTGAGGTTGGTATAAATTTGCTCCAAGGCAGTGGTTTTCTGCTCCTGGGCACGTTTTTTATGCTCCAAGGCATTGTTTGTCTCCTCCAAGGCAGTTTTTTTCTGCTCCAGAGTGGTGCTTTTCATCATCAGGATGGTGTTTTCCTCCTCCAAGGCGATCTTTCCCTCATTCAGGGCGATGTTTTCGTCCTTAAGGGTGATATTTATATGCGCCAAGGTGGTGTTTGTCTGCTCCAAGGCGGCACCTTTCTGCTCCAGAGCTGCGCTTCTCACCTTCAGAGTGGTGTTTTCCTCATTCAAGGCAGTCTTTTCCTGCTCGAGGGTGGTGTTTATTTCCGCCAAGGTTGTGATTTTCTGCTCCAGGTTTGTGACTTTCATCTCCAAACCAGAACTTTTCTCTTCCAAGGCGGTCTTTCCCTCCTCCAAGGCGGTGTTTTTCTTCCTCAGGGCGTTGTTTTCCTGCTGGAGGGTGGAGTTTATATGCGCCAAAGCGGTGTTTGTCTGCTCCAAGACTGCACTTTTCTGCTCCAAGACTGCGCTTCTCACCTTCAGAGTGGTGTTTTCCTCGTCCAAGGCAGTCTTTTCCTGCTTGAGGGCGGTGTTTTCCTGCTTGAGGGCGGTGTTTTCCTCTTTCAAGACGGTATTTATGTGGTCAAAGACGGTGATCTTCTCCTCCAAGGCAGTTTTTTCATGCTCCAAATTGATGTTTCTCTCTTCCAAGGCGGTCTTTTCAATCTCCAAGCCTGCGTTTTTCTGCCCCAGTGTGATACGTCTTTGCTCCAGATCAGTCTTTTTCTTCTCCAAAACGGTCTTCTTCTTTTTCAAGGTTGTGTTTTGTGTTTCCAGGGCTGTGTTTTTGTCCTCCAAGTCAGTCTTTTCCTTCTCTAAGGCAGCCTTTTCAATTTCTAAGGCTGCGTTTTTCTGACCCAGTGCAATATTTATTTTCTCCAGAGTGGTCTTTTTCTTCTCCAGAGCAGTGTTCTTTTTCTCCAAGTCAGTGTTTTGTGTTTCCAGCGTAGTGTATTTCTCCTGTAAGGCGGTCTTTTGGTTCTCCAAGATCGTGTTTTTCTGTCGCAGTGCAATACCTTCTTTCTGCTGCGTGAAGGTCTTCTTCTCCAAGGCGGTCTTTTCTATCTCTAAGGCTGTGTTTCTCTCCTCCACAGTGGCCTTCTCCTTCTCCAAACGAGTATTTTTCTCCTCCAAGGCGGTCTTTTCGTTCTCCAAGGCGATCTTTTCGTTCTCCAAGGTGGTCTTTTCAGCCTCTAAAGCTGTGTTTTTCTGACCCAATGTGATTGTTTTTTTCTCCAGAGTGGACTTTTTCTTCTCTAGAGCGGTCTTCTTCTTCTCCAAGGTGGTGTTTTGTGTATCCAAGGCAATGTATTTCTCCTCTATGGCCATCTTTTCGTTCTCCAGCACAGTGTTTTTCTCCTCCAAGACGGCCTTTTTCTTCTCCAGAGCGGTGATATTTTTCTTCAAAGTTTTGTTTGCGTCCAACTGTTTGTTTAATTCGTTATCTTTCTCCCGAAGCAGATTGTCTACTTCAATCGCAGCTTTTTTTCACATTTAGAACTTGGATGTTCAGCTCCTCATTCGCTTTCAGCAGAGACGTTCGCTCGATGGACATCATGCTGACTCTTTTCACAATGTCATTGAGCTGCTGCGTCTGTCTCGCTATGATCTGTTGCATTTCCATGTCTTTGAAATCAGAAGCCTTAGTTGTCTTACTGCTCTTACTCATTTTTAATTCCTACTCTCTGGACAAATCTGAAAATCGATCAGAAAATTGACTATTTGCTTGTTAGTGCGATTAGTACAATACTTGTGCTTTCTCTCCAACTGCTGCGATAGCTATGACCGTAGATTCAGAAGTGATGCATTATAGCTTCACATGGGGTGCATCACTCTTTGTGACATCAAATTGTGTGATGTCACAAATTGATGTCATTACCTCAGAAGGACAATTAGAAAACTGCTGAAGTTTGAAGAAAAACAAACTTTACGACTGAAGCTGATGGCCACTGGAGACAGTTCAGCTGGTAATATATCCACACTTGGGAGACAGCGGTTCTTGAGGACAGTGGACTTGCACAGCAGGTGCGAGGACCAATAGTCAAATGGTGCCCGAGAACAGAAAAAGGGGAAACCCAGCTGATGCCTTGGAAGTCACCATTTCCGACTGTCTTTCTGACCAGTGTCCATTCATGGATAAGAAAGTGGATTTGTTGCATCTGAGGCTGAGGGTTTCTGCAGAGACGAAGGTCTGTGCCGTTCTTTGCTTAGCATAAACCTGGCTTAACAGCAACAAGCTGGTATTCAGTTATTGTTACCTAGCAACTCACTCGTTCTTTGGTTACCTAGCAACAGCCCGTTGCGTCACTTGCGCAGCAGCAGTTTCTGGTTTCGACTCAACATCCAACGGTGAGCTGAATTTCAGTGTTTGCAGTGATTTTTCTGCGAGGACAAAGACAGCTGTAAGATAATCAAGATAAGTTTCTTTCTGAGTTGAATACTTGAACACAACAATAAGACGGCAGAATAATACGACATCTTCTTATCTTGTAAATAGTGTTCGCTGCAAATCTGCAGGGATGGCGGTGATTGTGATTAACGCTGCTGCAGCCGTTAATCTTTACTCATTAAAAGTTACACAATAAGCTGATAAGTTTGGTTTGTATCCTTGTCTGTGCAGCACCCTGTGACCATTTTCACTGCGAAATCAACTTGATTAAAGCGCGTTTTTTTTCACAGATTTTAGAGGAGCGGATAGGTTGTTTTGACCTCCGTCATGGCGGAGCGGGTCGAGTTTCAAAGACAGTGATGTCGCATGCAAAGAGCCGGTGGAGGAATAATAAAAAAACTTAAATATGTAGCCACCTACACACTGGAAACAGTGATAGGTTCAGTTCTTCCAAATCTCTTAGTCGTTATAATTCAAGAAAGAGTAGAGATACTTCCTGATCAAATTACTAAAGTAGAATTAAAAAGTACAACATAGCAAAAATATTGTTTTTCAAAAATGTAATTGAATAAATGCAACTAGGTTATGAAACAATAACTGTCAGAAAAGGGAGTTTAAATATTCCCCAACAGAAACTAACACGTCATCCTGACTGTTTTTTGTTATTCTTCCAGTCTGGTTGTTTTTTAATAATTTGTTTTATCAGGCCGCATGTTGATGCAGCAGCTCCAGTTTAACTCACCAGGCTGGATTTGCATTTGTGTCTGTGACGCTCACAGAGCCAAATACATTCATTTATAATAAAAGAGCGATTAGTGGCTCCTCTTCATAATTTAGCAACCTATTGTTTTAACAAAGTGGTTGTTGATGACTGGAGTTCTGAGTTTCCTGCCAGTCATTTCAGATTCACTCCCAAAGGCTGCAGGTGTTTGATAAAGATGGAGAAAGTTCATAACATGTTGGGTTGAGTGAGTGTAGTGTGAAAACAAACTAACAGCTGAAATTAAAACAAATGTAGCAATTTTGGTCGAACCAAGCCTGTCAGGTGTGAACATCTATAGACTAAAACATCCAAATAAACGTTTACTTTCAGTTTTTGTGATACTGGAGAAAGTTTTCCCAACATTTGGTTGGATTGGGAGGCAGGCAGTGTGTGTTTCCGACGCAGCTGTGGAAACGTGCAAGTCTGGTTCGTGGAATCACAGAAGAGAGGAGGGGAGGCAGGGCTTGTTCTGCAGGAGAGACAAGGAGTCCCACAGACTGGCGTCAGCTGTCCGCCGCTCCACAGCTGCAGCAGCGCATTCAGAGCCGGTCTTTCTCCCTTCACACACACACACACACACACACACACTGGGGCTCTTCATATCTGCTGCAAGAGAGAGCGAGTGTGTGTTTTATGTGTTGTTCCTGGCTGTGACTGAACTGAACAGAAGCTTTCAGTGTGACGGAGAAACATCCTTCACCAGGTGTCCTCCAGTTCAGCAGCAGCTAAATCTTCTATCTTTTCCTCCGCTGTGTTGCTGTTTCTCACAAATCTTTCCTGTTTTTCTGGTTCGCGCCACGAGGTAGTGAAGGAAAAACAGGAGGCTGGTTGTGGAAAAGAAAATCTCTGAGATTTTCCTGAATTCAGATGCTTTCAGACGTCATCTGTTGATGCTTTCCTCCTCTTCCATCTTCTGTTGTTGTTATTCAGACTGTCTGGCATCAGTAAGCAGATAATTAGACATCCTGTCTGGGGTTGATCATCACCTGAACATATGATGGTGTGTTCAGCTGTTGTAGGAAAAAAAGGAGAAGTAAGGAGTGAATTTCAACCAAAAACCTCAGAAATTTTTAGATTCATGTCAGAAATTATCCACAAAACATTTGAGATTCAAAATTCAAAACCTGATTGGAAAAAAAAACCTCTGAAATTTTTAGGTTAATGTCAGTTGTTTTTTTTTCTTTAATAAAAAGAAATTATAGAGAGTAAAAAAAATTCTACTTTTGGAATTTCCTAGGTTTAAAAAAAACAAAAAAACACATTTATCAGTTTATTTCTCACAAATGCAACTTTTCAATTTAAAAAATGTTTCATCTAGAAAATTTCTGAGATTTGAGTTATTTTTTCAAAAAGATGTTGAACTTTTGAGACTAGAAATTTCCATGTTTTTTCTTATTTCTTTGAGCAAACTTGCAACTTTTCCAACTCAAATATTTTCATGTTTTATATCTAGAAAATTGTTGACATTTTCTGATTTTTTAAATTTTTTTATTTTCTGGTAGCAAATGTTGAAATTTTCAGTCTCAGAAATTTCCTGGGGGGGGGTTTTCTACAAAATTGTAGTTTTTGTATAGAAAATTTGTGTCTTGAAACTCAAGCATTTCCACAATTTTTTTCTAGAAAATTTATTAAATTAATCTCAAAATCTTTGTTGTTTTTCTAGCAAAAGTTCAATTGTTCAAACTAGATTACAATTTTATTCATTTATTATTATTATCATTTATTATTTATATATTTTTTTTTTTTGTTCATTTTAAATAAATTTTTGAGAACATTCCTGAGATTTTTTGCTGTGAATTCACTCCTTTTTTTCTTTTCCCCTGTATATGCCATCGTTTTGGCATGTGTTGATTGGTGCAGAATCACAAGCATGCTGGTGTACATTGACTTACTCCATTCAGCATGCTAAATGTTGCTAATATACAAAAACTAGCTAAAATACTTATTTTAGCTGTAAGGCTAACATTAGCATCAGGGCTCTCACTAGCATGTAGAGTGGCTAGCATGTTGATACTACCAGTAGGATGTGGATTATCACAAGCATTGCTCAGTTCAGCATGCTAAGTGTTTCTACTATATAAAAAAATACCTAAATTATTTTAGCACTAAGGCTAACTAACTAAGGGCTATCATGTTGAGCGACTAGCATGTTTCCTCCTATGCTTTGCTATGGCTAGCCCCAATTAAAATGGATTGAATTTATTTATTAGGTCAGCAGCACAAAGTTTTCTTCACAAATCTCATTTAGCAGCTTTAAAAATACTCATCGTTAAGCCATGGCTGTTTTCTCTTTGGCTGGTTCATAAAAACCTCACAGCATTTAAATCTGCGATTATCATTACCTAACTTTAAATACTTTGAGCGCCTTTTGGATATGTTAAGAACTTTTATAAACTGTCTCATTTTCTCAATCTGATGCTTGAATGTTTAATTGGTCCTAATTAAACATAAATTCCCTCTCCAAATATAAAATCGCTTGTAACGTTTTGTTGTTTTTGTCTTTATGATTCTCTGTTTTCCCTCTACTTACAAAAGCAGCGTAAAGGGTGATGATCTGGTTTTTATAAGCCGCCAGGGGCGAGTCGCTGGGTAATGATATCTCATCACGAGTGGTCACTCGAGACGTATGTGAAGACGCAGCTTCACTGGAGCTTCATGACACGCAGCTGAAGGCGATACAGACTCGCACAGCGACTTCCTGGGATTAAGTTGTTTACTGCTGAATGATTCATCAACCTAAAAACACGCTGCTTTTATGACTTAAGATGAGTTCATGGCCTTTTGTTGAAACCCCCCTGGCTTCTGTCTTTAGATTAGTTTTATGCTGCAGCAAGCAGACACAGAATAAAAACGGTTTGATTTTAAATCCTCACAAAGTCTTAATGCTGCTGTTCGATTTGTTTTAATCAAACTCTAGTTCGTCTTCCTGGCTTCGTTTGGGGAGGTGTGAACGCGAAATTAAACTCTGGTCCGCCTAAAAACCTCGGGTAAGATCCCTCCAAAACCAGGAAGTGGACAACAGCGCAGGGCATTCTGGGTAAAAACAACCAAAACAACGTGTCAGTCTATCGCTAGCAAGAGAAACGGCTCATGGTCTTTTGCCAAAGACGAAAAAGAAAACCTAGACATCCTAAAATCTGCTGTTTACGTGTCGTGAAGACGGAAGTTGCGTTCAATGTCTTCATCTGGGGTTTTTGTGTCATTAAGGGGTTCTTAGTGCAGCGCCTCCACAGGCGAGGAGGGGAAACAGCATATTAGTGTCATTAGATAGAAAAAAAGGAAGTAAATTTCTACCACAAAACTCAGTTTTAGAGAAAAACATGATATTTTTGAGTTCGAAAAGTCTAAGTTTTGCTTTTTTGGTGGCAATTTATTCCTCTTTTTATTTTTCTATGTATAATGGTTATAAAAACCGTGGTAGAAATTTCTCGTTGTCTGTTATCAAAGACAAATTCCACCACTGCAAACATTGACTCCATTTTTGTTAACATTTTGTGTTGATTTCATGTCTTTTTCAGCGGTTTTAGTGTTATTTCCTTCAGTCATTCTTGATGCAGCGCCACCGCAGGCCAGGGGGGAAACAGGTTATAAATGTACAACCAAGTATTGGGACCATTGGACATGAAGGGGAAAAATGGCAAAATTTCTCCCAAAAACTCTAGAAAAAAACAAGAACGTTTCTTATTTTGAGAAGCCAATATTTTACTCAAAAGTACAAGAAGGAGAACCAGTTTTTCATTTAAAACCTGATCAAATTTACCAAAAAAGTCAGAATTTTTATTCATATTTCCAATCAACTATTATTTTCTATTGAAGGATTGACACCTCACATTTAAAACTGTATATTCAGCTAAAAAATAGTCTGAAAATATGCATTTATTTATTTATCTTTTTATTTTTTTTCCTGGTTTGGATCTGTGGAGACCTGCAGTTGTTTGTACTGAAAGCGCTGACTTTTCAGGCAGCGACGAGCCGAGAGGAAGATCAATAAAATAACCCGGCGTTATTTCTCTCTGCCTGATGTTATCTCTCCACCTCCGAAATGAAAAATTCATCATCGTCGGTAAACATCTCCTCACATCAGAGTTTCTGGGGGAAAGGACGTGTCAGATACAAACGGAAGATAAATGTAGGACATTTTGGAGATATCAGATGTCAGTTTTTACAAAACGCAGCGAGCAAATTCATCTGTGTTTTCTTTCAGGTGAAGCGTCTGTGTGGAGTTTAGCTCATAATCAGAGGAAATTCATCTGAACATGAGTCACAGCCTTGAAAACAAATAGACGGAGCTTGAAAGGAAAATGTTATTTCCAGAAATAAAGGTCAGATCTGGGATCAGTTTTTCTTCTTTTGCTCTTTTTATTTCAGTCTTTCCTCTGAAAAAAGAGCTGCTGAAAACTGTCTGGTCTCTTTACTGGGAACGTTGGAAACCAGTAAAGTTTTGTAGGCGTTTCCACATTTCCAGCCCTTTGCAGCATTTCATGATCTACTTATCCATCTGTTCTTTTATCACTCCTCTTTTTATCCATCTTCTATTAAACCGTTTATCCATCGACTCATTGAAAACGTTAATCTCTCTCAGGTAAAATCAGTTTTCCATTGATCTGTCAGATCCTGAGCAGATCATTCACATCGTTACTGTGAGCTTCAGCCAGCAGGAAGATCAGCTTTCTGCTGCTTCTTGTTGTTTTCTAAAGCTTCTTGCAGCTTTTTAAAGCTTTCTACAGATTTCTACAGCTTCCCGTTGCATTCTTCTGCTTCTTCCCACTTTTAAAACTTTCTACCTTCCTGCAGCTTTTTATAAGCTTCCTGCAGATTTGTGTGTAGTTCTGCAGTTTTCTGCAGCTTTATACAGCTTTCCAGTAGCGTGAGGCCTTGTGTTTGTTGCAGCACAGGTCAACCCTCTCGCTCCTCCAGCGTTCACGCCTCATTAACTCAACACACTCGGCTCCTTTACTGCTGTTAATTACAAGTCGTAAAGCTCATATTGATAAGGGCAATCAGCGTTTACACCAATTAAGCTAAATTCTGACGGCACGCCAACATGGCGCCACTGACTACATCGATGTGTTTTAAATGGAAAAAAATGACCTTTTAGTGGTGAAACTATTTAAAGAGCCTGGGTGAGTCAATGAGCTGAGAGTTTTATCAACGCTATGTTGCACATTTGCACTGGGTTTTATATGTTTTGTGGAAAAATATCAGAAAATAAAAGACTAATTGCTCATAATTGGACTAAATGCGTCATTAGAAGCAGAGATGCAGTAAATGAGCCTAATCCAAAGGGACACATCTCTCCATGTTCTGCTGTCAGAGACATGAGATTATTAGTGATTATCTACATATATTTATATCACTAGTATTGAAATAGACAGAGATGACGTTGTTGGCAGGAATGACGGAAACACAAAGCTGCTAATTAGTAATGCTCGTTAGGAGCAAATAAACAGCTGCTAATTAAGCGGGGAAGCTTCAGGAGCAGCACCTATAATCAGCCGAGGAGCAGCTGCACAAGCGACGCAGTTTGAACTTTACAAGCTCCTTATGTCCTAAGTTTAGGCAGGAAAACGTTCATTGAGGAGCTCCGTTTGTTGCCTCGTGTGTGCAGAGTCGGCACTTTCTGCGTTGCTAAGTTGGTTTTTGCAACATCTGTTGTTTCTCCACCTAAAGTGAGGGAAATGCCAGGATGCTGCCTGTGCCAGGCCTGGGTGTGGATGTCTTACTGCTGTTAACAAAATGTTGTTTTCGACAACTTGAATGCAAAATCCGCACTCAAATAAAAGTTTTCTTTAAGTTTTCAACTGTTTTTCATCCCTGAAATTGACAAACTGCGAAAGGAGACAGAAACTGAAAAACTCAGCTTTGTTATTTTATATAAATATAGGCGATAGCATAACTAAGATGTTTGGCTCGTTAACTTATGTTTTGTAAATTCAGTGTTCTTCTCACTTTAATAGTTAAAATAATACGGCACTTAAACACAACTCTGCATTTTAAAATCCAAATAATTTCTGCACCTGTGAGGTTAAAATCTATATCCACAGTAACACAGATAAAATGTATGCTAATTACAAATTATGCTAATATCTACTTTTCTGCTGTTTTATGTGTTTTTTTCATATATTTTATTGTTGCTTTAGTGACAAACTGAAACATTTTCCATTACAAGTGTGTGCAAATCTTTTACATTCTGCAAATGAAGAAAAAACAAAATTTTGCAACTGCAGCATTTCAGCTAAATGAGAAATGAAATGAAATTCGATGTGAATAAAGTTGTTCATTGATAAATCTATAGCAATGGCGCTCATCATCTAGCAGCTATTAGCATTTTCTTCAGTCGCACCAACAAAACACTTATACTTGGGAAATTGTAGTCAGCAATTCCTCACATTTATAAAAAGTTTTTTTTTCGAACGTTTTATAAACTATTTCAAAAACAAAAACATAAAAAAAACATGGTTTCCTGCTACTACTTCCTGTTGTCTTCTTTTGCGTTTCCGCCAGTAGTAACAAATGGTTGTTGATCATTTATTTAGAAATAAAACTGCAGTGGAAGCTCGAGAAACTTTTGAGTTTTTGTGCCTCAGTGTAACGAATTTATCTTCGTAATTCCCATTTTTGCAAACGGCAGCTGCGTTTATATCGACTTCTGGTTTCTGTGTGATCACTTCCGAGCGGAAAGTTTGCTGACTGCCGGCTTAAAATAGACCCATTCCAGCAGATCAGCAAAATCACCCACTGGAAATGTGCTGCTGGGAGTGAAATCCGTGGGTGACGGCTCGGTCCAGAGGGACCGGTACCCGGGTTCGGAGGGATGTCCCGGCGCACGCATGTGAACGCAGACAGCGCATGAATATTATCTCCAGCATGTCGCTTCGGAAGTAGGTCACCGCTCCGCCGATCCGCGCACCATGTCTGCAGCTGCTGCGGGCTGCTCGCTCCGTGCATCTCCGTCCGCCTCGCTCCGGGTCCGGGCCGAGGTTCGGAACTAAAGACGGGCTGGGTCGGCCGGCGGGACGCGGCAGGTAATCGGATTGAATTCGGTCCCAGCTGGAGATGATCGCGGTCTGCAGCAACAACTCTGCTGTAATCCGAGCTGCTGCTGCTGCTGCTGGTTCCGCTAGTACCGAGCGGTTCACTCCCTCAAGTCCGTCGGAACCGAGATGTTTCGGGTGTTTTACCCCCCTTTCTGCTTTTCCGATACTTCTCCTGTAACACCCTGCCTGCTGTCAGACTGACAACTACACGCTCCTCCGAGGCGAGTCTCTTTATTTCTATATGGTTTTGGTGATTGAAACGTTTTGCTCGGCGTGACTCGGATTCCTGCGTGGATGTGGGCGTGTTTGACTGGCTGGAGCGTGGAGGATGGCGGCTGGTGCTGCTGAACTGCTGATCCGCTCCATATCGGCTCGGATTCCTGCAGGAAGGAGAGCTCCAGCCTGGGGGCTTCCTGCTCCACACCGCGTCCTCCTGCCATCCTCTTCCTCCTGGAGATGAAGCTCCAGCCAGTTTAATGCGCCATCAACAGGAGAGAGAGAGAGAGAGAGAGAGAGAGACCCTAATTCATCTGTCATTGGGGTTTATTTACTTACAGTTGCTCTCAGCTGGAGGGTTAATCACCCAAAGTGGGTCTCAATCATGAGCTTTTAGGGGCTGCAATTTGCTTTCCATCCCTGATAGGAGAATCATTTCTTACAAATGATTAAAATGTGATGCTAAATTTTTAAAAATGCATATAAATATTATTTTTTAATTAACAGAAGCTTTGTTCTGACTTTGCTGACAAAGGACCATTAGAGGAGAAAATTTCTGCCAAAGAAATTCAGAAATTTTCAGATTAACCTCAATAAAATTCTGGAAAATCAAAGAATTTTCTCAGCTTGAAAAACAGGAAAATTTGCAAGAAAACATTCGGGAATTTTTTGATTAATCTCAGAAAATTTCTGGAAAGACAGAGAGATTTCTGAGTCTGAAAAGTAAAAATAAATCTAGAAAACTTGAAACTTTGAAACTTTGAGTAGAAGAAGGGAGGAAGTTGAGAATCCAAAAAAACCTGGAAAATTTCTGAATTTCAGAAGTGAAATTTCTTTGAAAAAGCTTTTCTTTCTGGAAAATGTCAGATTTTCTTTGTAGTAAATATTTGAGTTTCCAAACTCAGAAATATACTTTTTTTTAAGAACATTTCTGAGATTAATATAAACATTTTGAGCTCTTTAGCAAATTTTCCCAATTTTCAAACTTCTAAATTTCAAGGGGTTTCTTTGTCTTAAGAAAATTTCAGAGATGAAATTTTCTCCTCCTTTTATTGTTTTCTATTTACAATTGCCCTGATGTGCCGCCGCTGTGTGATGGTTCCTCTTCAGGTCCAGTTTCTGTTCAGCTGGACTCATTTGTTGTCAATTGCTGCAATATGATTAAGTTAAATTAAATTAGATTCTTTAAACAAATATGCACCAATAAAACAGAGCTTGACTAGAAATTTTTTATAAGTTCTGAAATCTGGATGTAACGAGGGACATGAATATTCAGAGCCACATAAAGACGGTTACAAAGTCGGCCTTCTCTCACCTGAAGGACATTTCCTGGATTAATAAAGTTAAAACTTTAATGAACATTTAACAGTGGCACTGAAAGACATTTTAAATATATTAAACAAATGAAACAATAACAAATAAAATTAATTGTTAAGCCTCCAGTTTTTGGTAGAAAGAGAAAAATCACGAAAATAGAAATTCTTGAGCTGTTTTAATTTATCATGCAATTAATTAACTTATTGCGAATTTTGACAGGCTAATTAATTAACCACACCACTCAAAGTGTGGTTGAGTGCAAAAAGCTGCAGGCTTAACTGTTGTGCAATATATTTTCTTTTATACGAATAAAAGAAAAGGCAAATATCCCAACATGTGAATGTGGAATCAGTAGAAATCAGTAGAAATGAAACATCTGTAGTTGCTGTTTCTGGTTCGTCTCTCCCTGAGCTCCTGTCCTTCCGCTGCACGCCTGTCCTATTCAAATGGAGCAACTTGATTTGATATCCGCAGACAGAAACTCAATGCGAGGCTCCTTCTGTGTGCTTATTATGTGGAAATTAAATTTCGCCCTCATAGATTGTGTTTCATGGTTCACCGAGTTATTCGGCAGTGAGGGCTGAAGACGTTTGGAAATGTCCACCACAGGCAGTTAAAACGAGTTTGCGTTTGTTTACATGCGTGCCTCTGTGTGATCGGGAATCATGTTTATTGAAACAGGCCACTGCTTCAAGCCTCTTGAGAAAGTCTGAGCATTTTCCACTGTGATGGAGAGAAAATATCTGCTGTCTGTTCTGTAATCGTAAAAACACTCAGGGCAAAGCCTACGCTCATTTTTGGTTTTCAAACCTTTCATTTAGTGTCGCCCGACTGCAAGCTGTCATCATAAAAATACAGCAATTTGCTGCTCAGTTGGTCGGTATATGAAGTGGTATGACACTTGAATCCGCTCGTCGGCTGTCAGATGTGTTTTTATGCGTCACAGCAACAGGTTTTCAGTAATAACCTGATATTATCCATTTTTATGGGGCGTTCTCGGCTGCAAATATGGACAGGCTTAAGTGCTGAAGGTAAATGTTGAAGCGATAAAGCAGAAAAAGTCAACAATGACAACAGAAACTTATGCAAAATTAACTTTTTACATGTTTTTGTACTTCCTTTTGGGTCTCAGCTCCTTCTAAAAAAGTGCTTAAAAGAAACTCCTCGACGTTTTTCAGCAATAAATTGATGTTTTGTGGTGAGCTGCATCAAAAATCTCCAAATTGCGAAGTCTCATTCCCTGGGCATTACACTGTTACCTCGCAACTCCAGCTGAGCCCAGTCTCGTTACCTAGCAACCCAGTAGAGCTCCAGCAAGTTTGGTCTGCTGGTTTTACCGCTGTATGCACTGCTGGAAAAGACCGGTGTTTTGTTGTTGACTTGCCATCCGGAAACAAACCGCTGCCTTTTTGTTGGTTGTGCAGAAGGCTCCTCTTCTGCTTTTCAGAGATGTACGTTTTCCTGTGCAAAGCAGCCTATTTGGATTTAAAGTGACAAGAGACCTTAAAACAACTCATGCCAAAAGATATCAGAGTAATGAAAGAGGATTAGGGCCACAGGAATAGAAAAAAAACAAACAAAAAAAAAATGTTTTTTTTTTCTTATAATTCTTTCTTAGAGTTTTGACTTTTCCCATAATTCTGACATTATTCTAAGAATTATTTTTGTCTCAGAATTGTCTCAGAATTTGCATTTTTTTTCTCCAAATTTTCACTTTTTTGTCAAAATTATTTTTTCTCAGAATTCTGACTTTTTCTTCTAAGAATTATGTTTTTGTCAGAATTCTTACTTTAAAGATTCTGACTTTTCTTTCTCAGAACTATTTTTTTGGATTTTGACTTTTTTCTACAAATTCCTTTTCAGAATTTAGACTTTTTTTTCTCAGAATTCTGACTTTTTAAATAACTATCTTTTTTTCTGACTTTTTTCCTCTAAGAAAAAAAAATCCAAAATCCTTTTTACCGGTGGCAGTAATCACCTCCCGTACAACTCGAGGTGTAATGAAGTGCCTGTAGCTTTGAGAACTGAAGTTTCTCCCATCGACGGATCACAACCTGTAACCGATCACCTTTAAGGTTTCTCCATCTTGAATCAAAGCATTATTGTGAAATCTCGGTGCTTCTCCAGCTAAACAGCCTCTTCATATTGAAAGACAAGCATGTTGACTGACTTGTTGGAGGTCAAGCAGGATAATAGTGTTGCTCCGCGGCAGGAAGAGCGATCCGTCTCCTCCTGCTGCTGCCACACATAAAGGTCAGCATCAGCTGAAACATCAGGAGCTGCGAAGGCCTTCGGGTCGGCGCGTCGGTTCCTTTGTGATCTCGGATAGAGGAGTGAATTGCATCAAGAGCTTGGTGCAGCGCTTTCTCCTCCGGAGTTGCCATACACGGTTTGATGTGCGCCACAGCAGCTTGTTGACATGGAAACCGAGGAGGCCGCTGCGCCGACGAGCGTTTCTGCCACCAGTTTTTGTAGAAATGAGCTTCTGAGCTTCTGGCTTGTTTTTGCTTCCAATGGTGCAGATTTGCTGCTCAAGTTCCAACATGGCAGAGAATCATCTAACAATCTGCTGAAATCGAGATAAAAGATCCAGAAATCTGTGATGAAGAGAATCTGATTGAACATGTTCACGTGTGAATATTAAACCCCGAGAGGCTGAATGTTTTTAATTTGAACTGCAGGAACATCAGGATGATTCAGATTATCGGTAATTTCATTTTCTGGAAAAATCTGGAATTTGAATTGAGATTTTTTCTGCAGGTGATTAAGGATAGAAAAAAAACATGGAAACTATTTGTTTTTCCAGATTTTATCTCCAACCTCACTTTCTGAAACATTCATCCATCGTTCTCTTTTTTAATCGTCTGTCCTCTTTTCCTCATTTATTCATCCATCATCCCTCTGTCCTCTTATAGTTTCCTCCATCTGTCCTTTTTAGTCCATCCATCCATCTTCTGTTTCCATCCTCTTTTGTCTCCTCCTCATCTTTTTACTCCATCCATTTGTTTGTCTTCTTGTTCTCCATCCATCACCCATTTGTCCTCTTTTGTGTAATAATTTATCCATCCATTTATCCATCCATTATCCCGCCGTCTTCTTTTTTTTAAATCATTTATCTTTTATTTATCCATTATCTGATTTGTCCTCTTTTTTTAATCCATCCATTCAATATGGTGTAAAACTAAAATCTGTCCTCAGATTTTCCCACCTGAGCGGTGCATCTCTGTAGCTCCTCCACAGTTAGCATCACTGCTTTTCCTCTCTATTAATCTCTAAAAAAATCCTCTGGTGTTTCACGTGACATTTATCCTGAGACTAAATCTCACTGAATTGACTCCTGGAAGCGACGAGCTTTACATATTTTTATAATTCTGATGATATTTTGGTAATTTAATGTTTTCCTCTAACTGGAAAAGCTCACTGCATGTGACTGACTGCTCTCGGTTTAAACGTGTCCCGTGTCTCACCACAGATTAATGCCGACCTGAAGCCATCTGCTGCGCAACCTTTGGATGACGAGATTTCGGCGCATCTGCTCACTGATGCTGAGACCATGGTGAAAGCGCAACAGAGCCAGCCGCTGCAGCGCGGGAAACTGCAGAAGAAGAATGCTTGCAAGAAGAAAGGGGAAGTCAAACAGAAGGGAAATGTGGGAAAGAATGAGATTATTAAAAAACGGAAGAAGGACCTACGAGGCTTTTATCACGGGAAGACGACTGGAGGATTCGGGAAAAGAGATTCCTTCTCCTGCTGCGTTCTGCTGACCCGTCTGGATGAGAAACGAGTCATCAACAAAGAAAGGAATGCAAAATATAATCTGCAAAAGGGCGTCAAAGTCAAAAAGAAAGAGCTCTCTGTTTCAAGATCGACCAAATCTGGACTTATGTCAACTTCCACCGCCAATCAGCAAACTCCAGAACCAAAAACCAACCAAGAGGACGCCTTACTCATGCTGGCTCCCCCCGTCGTCGAGCCTCGCAGGCGGAGAATGGCCTCCCTGAACGCCGAGGCCGTCAACAGTTTGCTGCTCTACAGAGACGGCTCGATGATGGCCAACCTCGCAAAGAAAGCGCAGCCTTCAGGCGAAGACGCAGACGGGGATCCAAAAGCCAAAAATGTTTCTGCAGGAGGGAAAAGAGCCAAAAAACAGAAGGATCAGGCGGAGAGCATTGACTGGTTGAGTTTGCTAGCGCCGACGCCGCGCCGTCAGGCAGGCCTCACCGCCGCCACGCTGCTCAAACTCACTGGTTCCCAGTACAAAACCAAACGGCAGAAGAAGACAGAGTCCAATCCGGGCGGCTCAAACGTTGACCCTGTCTGTGGAGGACCAACGCAGATCAAAACGAGAAGGCCGCACGCCAAATCAGACGAGCCGCTGAAGCACCGAAAAGCGGACGCAGAGTTCCCGGCTCAGCCCAAAATGAGCTGCTGCTGTGGTCTGTGTCAGCCGGGCGCCACAGCGGGGCACGGCTTCCAGCGCGGCTCGTCGCTGGGATTCCCCTTAAAAACAATCAAAGAGGAGCAGATGGAGGCAGAAGTCACTTCCTGCTTTTGCTGCTCCCAGGAGAGATGCGTGGAGTACTGTCACAGACTGGCCCTCTTCCTGGAGGACAAGACCTTTAAGGAGCCGGAGGACGGCTCAATGTCCGACGTGTTCCACCACCACCACCACCACCATCACCACCATCACCACCACCACCACCACCTGCAGTCGCCCCATTCTGTCGCCCACCCCGCCGCCATTACCATCAGCCCGCACACGTACACTTGCTTCCCGGGCTACTACGTCCACTTCACCCATCCGGACGGCCCGCCGTCGCCGATGCCGCCCCTGGCTTTGTGCCCGAGGGGCAGCAAGAGGCCGAAGCTGCACCCCGGCGCCGGTCCGCAACCCTCAGGGATCAGACACCCAGTTTACTGCTGCACTTCGGTGGAGGCGTGCTACGGAGAGCCCTGCAGAATCAACGGCTACTCCTATCCCAGTGTGATTCCTGCCATCACCAGAGGGGGGTGCCCTTACACCCCCAAAGACTGCGCCAAATGCAACCAAGGCATCAAAAGAGGTAGGCAGACGTCAGAATGTCAATAGCGCGCTATCAAAATCGATAACATTTTGTTTGCACAGCACATTCCAGCAAGTTCAAAGTACTTTACATCATAAAAGCACAAAATACAAACAGTTAAAAATTGAAACATTACATTTTATCGTTTCATTGTTTGTTTCAAAAGCAGCTCTGAGCAGGAGGGTTTTTAGTCTGGGGAGCAAATAGATATTGAATCAGAGGGGTCCCAGGATTGAGCCTTGGGGTGCACCGTATGTCCGCTTCAAAGAGAAATTACCTACTTAAAAAATAAATCCCTGCTCTTTAAGGACGATTCAAACCATTGGAATCAGTATTACGATATTATCGTTTATCATGATAACCTCTGGGACAATTTATCGTCCAGCAAAATTTATCGTGCCAGACTTGGACGTCCGATTTCCCCAAAATGATTTAGTCTCGTTTCTGTTTCGTTCATGCAACTTTTACAAAAGTATGTTTGTTTTTCGTATTTATTAAAACTCTCTTGATGTTTGAAAGTATGAGACAGATAAGCTGTCTTGGCGCTGCCAATCAAGCTCCTGTTTGCGCTGCTCAATGTGCGCTAATGGTGGAAAAACTATTTACAATTACAAGAAAAGCGTTCACCCATCTACGATAAAGATGCACTTTTACTTTATAATACTATTTACAGTATTTCTTGTGATTCGTTTTCATGTATTTTATGTTTGTAACCAAATTGAGCAGTTTTCCACATTTTTTAAAATAAATTAGTTATAATTTGATTCCTTCTCCCCACATTCCTCGTGTTTTATTGTTTTACACTTGCAGAAAAATACTTTTTCTAATAATTTGCATTTAAGGCACGTTATGTTTACCGCAGATTTAGGAGTAGATACACTAATTAAATATTTACAAATTAAACTCCTGACCCCCTTATTCCTTATCTGCCTCTGAAATATTCTTTTAACATTTTTTTTATGCACCTGGGTTGTGGTTGGACATTATGATTCATGGTGGCAAATGTAAATGAGTGAAACTGAAATCATCTCTGAGGTAGAAAGGTGCTGCAGCTCATGTCATGATGTTTCTGTGGGTTTTTATCTCTTTAATTCGGTGCCATTATTTCACATTTGACAACTTAAACTTCACTGGTTATTTATAATTTATAAAAATTCAGGCAATAAAGTCAGTGTAAGTGCTTTAAAAGCTCTTAAAAGCGAGCAGTAGTCATTTAGAAAACATTCCCATCGCAGTTGGATCGTGCTTTTATGCTGCATGTTTTAATTGCAAGGTTACTTTGAATGCATTTCCTGTTTGGGTAGTCGAAGCGGTGCAGTGCGCTAAGAATAGCTGCCTTATCTGACCCATTATAGAATGTCAGTCAACTGAGAAGTTGGTGAGAGAGAGAGAAAAGACACACAAAAAAAAATATCAGAAACGGGGCAGGACCTCTTTTGTCTCAGATTGAATGCATGCGGCTGCAGACTGAACCGAAACCCAGGGAAACGACTGAATGAGCTCGAGTCGAGAAATTAGTCAGATCAGAAACGGTGGATGAATAAGTGAGCATTCGTGTTTTTAATGCACCTGAATGTGACCTCCATTTAAAAAAAAAAACAGGGTTATTTCCTCTGAACACTGAAGTCGTTTGTCACGTTCTGCGGCTCAGTGTGTGAACGCCGGCGCTGGCGTCTACCGCAGGGCCCGACTTTAATCTCAGTGGAAATCTCTGGCCCTGTTCTCATGAGACGCTTAAACTCTGGAAAGAACAGGTGTGAGCAATAATAAAGGTAATGATGCCTGAGTTTTACGCTGCAGATTTTCACCCCGTCGAGTCTGTTGACTTCCTGTCACACTGGGGCACAGAAATAGAAAAGGAGATATTATTTAAATGTCATTAGTAATTCATTTTCTTTTCGTTTTCTGACACGGAGGTCTGCCCACGCCGCGGTGTCACTTTACCGCCTCTTATCCTGACTTTTCTGGGAGATGTTTTACAGATTTGGTTTGTGTCTCTTTAACTTGCATGAATAAATGCAAAGACTGAACATTTTATCCTGAAAAAACAGCTTTTCTTCTGGGTAGAACATAATTATTTATCTACAAATAAATGCAAAATGTAAGGATTTGTACAGTTTTGGCTTAATTACTGCTCTGAGAGTTGTTTTTACAGCAGTCTATATACCTCAGTTAACAATTAATCGATTACTAAATTAGTTGAAGATTATTTTAAAAATTCATTCATCATGATTAATTAGGGCTGGGCAATAAAACAATAATAATATATAGCGATACAGGCGTGATCGATATCAATCAATAAAATGTTTGATCGAATGTTCGATAATTTTACCGAAACCCGATCCAGAACCGCACGGCATTCTGGGGGATGCAGGAAAAGAATTAGCCTCTCACCGCTAGCTCAGCAACGTTGGTGGAATCATCCAACTCGCTCTTTCTGTGGTTGCCGAGCAACTCATTCATTCTATGGTTACCTAGCAACGACGTGTTGCGGAACTTGGAGTTTCAGACCATTGTGTCTCATAGCTGGTTAATAATAATAATAATAATAAAACAACCGGCTTGGAGCAAAAACTGTGGCTAAAACAGGAACAGTCACAACACCTAATCAATAATTATCAATATCTACTGATCTGAAACGCTTACATACATACACTTTTATGAGTACGTTCACTACGTTGTGCTTTTGTCTTTTACTACAGTAATTTTATTACGAATTATTTCTACTCTCCAGTAAAATGAATGAAAAACAAAAATCACCAGACACAATTCAATTCACTGATTATTTTGTATTTATTTATATTAATTATTTGAAATTTGATCTTTAAAATACCTAAATTTCCACAGCTTTACAATGATGATGCAATTTTAAAATATTAAATGATTGTTTTGATCAATTTACTTTTTACCAAATACTTTGTCACTGTTGAGTAATTTCTTAGACGGCTGGATTTTACTTTTGCATAAAAATATGTTGAAGTAGTGCTACTGCTAGTTTGCAGGTGACGATTAATCGTTTCCTGCTCCTCCCCTGCAGAAGAATACTCGCCGAGCCTCGGCGACCACCGCGGCCCGTCCTTCATCCCCGTGTGTCCCAGCCCCAGAGTCCTGACCGGCTGCCCCGTTCCCACTGTGCCTCCAGCCGGCCAGTCGGTGGCCCACGTCCAGACGCCGCCCTCCGACCCCAGCCGACCCCAGCCGCCGCTGCAGGTGGCGAAGGAGTGTCCGCAGAGCGCCAAGCCGCCCGGCGGCGGCTCGAGGTCCGGAGCCCGCGGCGGCCTGGCCGTCCCGCCTCTGAAGCGGGACAAGAACCAGAGGCTCAGCGCCGCCTCGGTTGGAGGGCAAACGGTTCCCAAGCAGCCGAAGAACAGCCGGCAAAAATCCACCAACGGCTGGAGGTCGCTGGGCCAGCCCTTTGAGAAGGAGGTTTTTGTTGTTGTAAGTAGAAACAGTCTTGCCAAAAGCACCTTTCAAACATTCTCTATTGGATTCAAATCCACTTTCTTTCTTCCAGTTGGAGGAAAAATGTTGGTGAAATAAGTCGGATCAGTTTGGAATCCGCTCAAACACTGCAAAAACACAAAACCTCACCAAGAATTTATGGTTTAGTTTCTCTTCTCTTGCATCTGCAAGTCAGCAACAAAAGACTTTGTCTTTTCCAGCAGCCATTGTACAGAGCATGCAGCGGCAAAACCAGCTGAACAAACATGCTGGGGTCCCAGTTGGGTTGCTAGGTAACAGGCCTGGGTTTCTGGGGTTGCTAGGTAACAATGTGACTTAACAATCAGAAGGTTTTAGAAATGGCACCAAAAAACATCCATTTATTGCCATAAAATGGCTGGATGGATTTTTCTAAGTGCTGTTTGGAGAAGCAGCTGAGATCCAAATAAAAGTAAAAATATGTGCAAAATGTAAATAGTTCCTCTCTAAATAAACCGGGTTTTTATCTGAATGTTCCTTTTAAAAGATACAAGAAATTTCTAACACACTTGATGCATCGCCAGCAGCTTGTCTGAGTTCTCACTGTGTTTTTGTTCCCGGGTATTTTCTGCTCCCGGTGTTTTCAGGGAGAGGAGGCTCCGGTGTTGAGGAAGTGCTTTGAGGGAATCTGCAGGGACGGCGACGAGATTCACGTCAGAGACACTGTTCTGCTGAAGTCTGGGCCCAGGAAGAAGTCTCTGCCTTACGTGGCCAAGGTGTCTGCGCTGTGGGAGGAGCCGGAGTCAGGTACGTCACCATCACACAGGTGAAGGAAGCTGAACTGGTGAGGGAGAACTGACCAGTATGAACGCCTGTGTTTCCTCAGGAGAGCTGATGATGAGTTTGTTTTGGTATTATCGTCCAGAACACACGCAGGGAGGGCGCAACCCCACCTTGCATTGTGAGGTAAACGGCTGCCATGTTTACAGTTACAGTAAATAAAACCTGAGCAGGACTGCGTGACAGAAAGAGACACTCTGGCAGTCGAGAAACATGCAGAATGTGGCAACTAAAAGGAAAAGCTGGACTTTCCTTCTTTTGTGCTAACTCGGCGTCTCTCTGCAGAATGAGATCTTTGCATCCCGTCACCAGGATGTCAACAGTGTGGCCTGTATTGAAGACAAATGCTATGTCCTAACATTGGCCCAGTATTGTCGGTAAGAACGGCATCTTTGTGTGTTTTACTTTGTTCTGTTTCTTATTTCCGACATTCTGCTGATTAAAAAATAAAATTTTCTGAAGTGCTGGACAATAAATCAATAGGTTTTACTGGTAGTTACCTTGCAACAGCTTGTAGAGTAACTGGTGGTTACCTAGCAACAGCTTGTAGAGTAACTGGTGGTTACCTAGCAACAGCCTGCTGACTAATTTGCGCAGCAGCAGTTTAAAGTTTCGCCACAAAATAATAAACAGAAACTGTGAATAAGAGTTTCCAAATTAGTTTCTATGAAATAGTTTAGAGACTAGAAACTAGATTAGAAACTTGTTTTCATTTTTAAACTAGAAACAAAACTTTCTATTTGGTTTCTACACTAACTAGAAACTATTTCCTACCAAGTCTCAAGCTAGAAACGAGTTTAGAAATTAGTTTTTCAAGTAGAAACTAAACTTACTTTCTGGTTCATTTCTAAACTAAGTAGAAACTACGTAACATTTTGTGTTTTTGCAGTGCACTGAAACCTTCCTGGGTTTGTTGTGTGCAGATTTTGTGCCTTGGTAAAGCGCCGCAGGGAGGGCGTCCGCGACAGCGCCACCTCCCTCGTTGTGCCGCCCGTTCTTAGCAACGCCATGCCCACCCACCACTGTGTGCCCGATGACGTCGACCCAGAGCTGGTTCTGTTCTGCCGACACGTCTACGACTTCCGCTACGGACGCCTCCTGAAGAACCTGCAGTAGGACGCGGCGCTGCAGAGGAGCGGATCGTGTGACCTTTCTGTCATCCTCCATGAGTTTTAATCGACTTCTTACGGAGAATTTAAATAGCTTTGAACCGTTTATGTTTGAACACCATGCATTTTGCTCGGCAGTCATCTGACGTGATGCATCAGAGTTATATGGCGGTGTGGTGAACGGCCTGTGGTGATGTAGCAGCTGTCTGAAGAACATGGAAGTTACTCTGCTGTAAAGAGAAAAAAAAATTGCTGCTGTAGCTCTGAGAAATGTGACGTTTGACAGATCTGCAGCTGATGTTTCATGTGAGTTTTGCAGCCGTCTGCCTGACGGATCTCAGACAGCTTTGATCATTTATCTGATTTCCCTCTGATTTGAATATGCTAAATATCACAGAATGCAAGAGTGAATTTAACTGGTTTGTCTTAAAAATCTGCTTTGAGTTATAGCTAATTATTTAGCTTTAAACGGCTGGCAGTCAACTTGCAGAGTTAAAACGTGCTGCTATAGTCGGACGTCACAGTAAAGTTGTTGTTTTCAGATCGGGACGCATCCACAAAAACAGTTTCATTAAAATAAATCTGCTGTTTTAGCACTTATCAGAACCTCCTGATGCAAATTTAGTGAGAAAAAAATGAATAAAAAAGATTTTCAAAGTTACAACAGAGATTAACGGCACAAACTAAATCGATCAAACATCAACAAAACTTTATGCACAACTCCACATCTCTAGTCTCCACTTTAATGCTTCCCACAATATAAAAAATATTTATAACCTTCATTTTCTTTTCTAATTAATCAAACAAAATTTTCAATTAATTGATTGATTGATGAGTGACACTTAATTGCATATAGATGGACTTATTATCCTCCATTTTATATATTTTTATTAGCCTTTTTTAAACATAAACTTTCGCATATTGTAAAATATGTAAACAAAAAAAATGAAAAAAATTACATTTTCTATGAAGTTCCAGTTCTAATATTTAAAACTTATAAAATCAAGCTCTTATTATTTACATATTTACATAAAAAAAATTAGGTGAGCTGGAAATAAACAATGAGGAAGGCCAATATGGCTGTGTTTATTGAGGGCTGTAGTGAAAATGCAATCATGTAGACTAAACATTTTAATTTTACTTAATAAATATATAAATATTTACAGTATGAATTTGATTTATTTATGTATAAACATTAACTACACAACAAATCAATCGAAAACAAGTGCTTGGATGCAACATGATTTAATAATAATGTTGCAAACTCATGTTTTTATGATACTTTGTGCCTCCAATGTACACAAATAAGTAATTTTTAAAAAATTTTTTTATTTAATTTGGACAGCAGCACGAAGTCTGAACACCAATGGATGCAAAGTGAAGCACTTATTTCCAGAAAAACATAAACTTTAACTAACTTAATCAGTCAGCAGATTTCAAAGTTTAATTTAAAAAGTTTCCACAAAAGTTTTCCAATTGGTGTTTATCTACACTAATTAAAAACTAACTAATTAAAAATTAACCAAATAATTTTTCCTGAAAATGAGAGAAATTCAGTTTTATTAGGAAGCTGTTGGTGTGGATGTAACCTGAACTCACCTGAGTTTTCAACAACAAATATAAAGTAGAAATGAAAACAAAACATGAACTGGGAAAGTTTTTCCATCATATCCACTATGAGGTATTTTGGTTAAGGCCGATTGTCGGTCGGCCTTTTCTGCCTAATATTTTCTGTCGCATTTAGATTTGTGATGGAAACAAATTTAACGCGTGTATTTATTTCTGTGCGGCAAAATCTAACTTCTTTTAGACTTTTAGATGATACTGCTTTTATAGTTTGAGTTGCAAAATGAGCCTGTAAGGATTTTTTTTGTTGAAATGTTGAAGTCAGAAGATGAACCTGCAGGACCAAAATGTACTTTAGTTTTATTCTCCTTTAGGCGTCGCAGAAGAAACGCTTTTCCTCTTCACCTGAATGCTACGATGATTTTAAACCCACCTTATTGTTTTCCTGCATCCTTCAGCCCGCTGCCTTATTCCCAGCCTTTCGCTGAGGAAGATGAGCTCATCTTCATCTGGGTTGTGAAGCCTGTGATAGTTCATTTCTAACATTGATGACTTTTTACCTCTGATGCACTGCAAAAACACAAAATCTTTCCAAGTATTTTGGTCTAGTTTGAAGCGTAAATGTTTTAGATTGTCTAATTTAAATAAAACTAACTTTCAAGTAACTTTTCACGAAGATGCAGCAGCAGGTTTTAACTAAATAATTAAAAACTAATTTAGATGGAAAAGCACCAGCTCCACTGCCAGATTATTTCACTTATTTATAAAATAATCTGCCAACAGGACTAGAACTGGGTTGCTAGGTAACAGGCAGGGCTCTGCTGGGGTTGCTAGGTAACAGGTAGGGCTCTGCTGGGGTTGCTAGGTAACGCCGCAGTGGAATATTCTACCATTTGAACTCATGCTTCCCCCCCAACATTAATACATGATTGACTGAAAACAAGCTCCTTTATCTTGCTAAAAAGTTACATGTAAGTTATTTTTGTCTTATTTCAACTGTCCTAAAATATTTGGACTGGCGTCTAAACCAAAGCAATTTTTAATAACTCGACTCTAAACATGATTTAGAGTGAAAATGAGTCTCAAAAGAAAGTTTTGGAAGTTGCGTGCATTTCAGGTGTTGCTATGAAATAGGCAGTAAATTTTCCACAAACATGTTTAGAAACATTTAGTTTGAGTTTGAGTGATGCTAGCTCTCAGTATTTCTTGCTTTTACGGCGCTGCTGCCTCAGCTTTACTTGATGTCAAGTTATGGTCCATGCTTATTGCTCTGAGGAACAAAAAGTCACTTTTAACAACATTCATAAGCGCAAATATTGCAAAATTTGTGATTTTTAGTTACAAATAATTACAAAAACAATCTGAAAATCCTGAATGGATCAAAGTGAAAAGATGTTAAAGAATATTTAATTTCAAGAAGTTCTTAAAGCTGTTCATTAATATTTTAGCTGTTTGTTAATGGGTTTTGTATCGGTATAATCTGTCACAACCGGCCCTTTAAGGACATTTATGATTTAGAAATGAAATAAGGACTTTGTTAAAGTTTGACGGCACTGCAAAACGGAGATGCATCTCAGCAAATTATTAAACAAACAAAAAGTTAATTTAACAATTGATTCAGGTTCTTGTGTAATTCTGATGGTATAAAATTGTTTGACTGCACTTAATCAACGTTTTTCTAAGACCCTTCCTCCTGTCAACACTCGTGTTTATTCATTCATTTAATCAGACGCCAATTTCAAGGGATTCTTCAGGTTTTTGGAAGTGGGGTTCTGTTGAGAGAGCCTGACGGGTCAGTAGCTTACCTGCAGCAGGTAACTCTTGGCTTCTTCTCTTGACATAAACACAGCTTAGTTTTCTCCTGAATCTGAAGGTATTTACACTGAAAACTGAGGTGGTCTCTATAAATTTGATCTTCCCATGTAAAATTGTAAGCATGTGTTGCCATAGTAACGACCTGAAGGGGAAATAAGGCGGCATAAGAATCCATATTTCACCTTTAAGTTGCTGCTAAACTTGTGTTTTAACCTTCTTTTCTTCCATTATTCATATTTTTAAAAAGGTTAACTTGGCAAAACGACACAAAGCAGACTCGCAGATAATCTGTAATAAGGGATTATGAGAGATTTTCTGTCTTACTTGGCTCTCTGTGCCTGTTTCCATTAACTGTTCCTATTCCAGGAGTTTACTGAGGAGAAGGACGTGTCGTCTGAGTAGTTTCCCAAATGCCTTCTTTGTTTGTTGAAAGACGCTGGTCTGATCTTGAATCAAAGAAATGTTTGCACCAAATAAATAGACGAGAGCTGAACTCATTCCCAGGTGTAGAAATACCTGAATGTTAGTCCTTGTGTGGATCTTCCTTTGTATTCTTTGCATGGAAATATTAATCACACCACAGATTATTTGTATGGATTCAAATGAACTTCTGTAACATTAGATATAAGATATTGTAATAAATAATATATGAGTTAATACGTTGCATTTGATCTTTTTTTTCGTGGTTGTCTTCAGCTGCAGTAATCAATGTTGTCCACATGAGGGCGCTATCGGACAGATTTAAAGAAGCTCAACAATACGTTTGGAATAAGATCAAACTTTTATTAAGAGCTTTATCTTTATCTCTACCTATTTTGTTAAAATAGGTACAGAAAGAACATCCAATGGTAGATGTTTTTCTTCTAAAATATGAAAAATGTTTGCTAGTGCAATGACTCAATAAAAAAAATTATACACTAGAATTATTGACTTAGAACAAGCTTATACATCTGTATGAACAGTTACTTATTAGTTTTATCTTATTTGAAATTTACTGAGGTACTTGCATATGAGCATAGGTTGTGTGATATAAGCATATTTATATCAGCAGAATGACTTTGATGGTGGCCCACTTAAAGTTCTGCTCTGATTGAAATGCTGTGGATATTTCTATTTACAAATGGTCTTTGCTGCAAAGCGCATTTCTTCTTGCTACAGAAAACCTTCACAGACCAAGTGTTAACTCAAAGCAGCAACCAACCCACCTACCTACCTACCTACCTAAGAACCACCCAGCCTACCAAACAACAAACAACCAAATCACATACCAGCTAACTAACCAACAAACAACCTCCAAATAACCAACAAACCCACCTACCAATCAACCAACCAACCAATCCACCAACTAACTAAGCAACCTACTAACGCACCAACCAACAATCCAACCAACCAATCAACTGACCAACCAACCAACCAACCAACCCACCCTCCTACCATCCTACTAACAAACTAACCAACAAACCATCCAACCAACTAGTCAACCATCCCCCACCTACCTGGTTATCCAGGACACTCAGTGGCTGTGAGCCGTCAGCAGTTCTAACTCAAAGCAGCAAAGAGGTGGAGCATCTTGAAAAGTGAAACAATGAGGCATCAGTCGATAATCAAGGTTTTGTGATGATGTACGAAGCTTCAGGTGCTGTTCAATCAGACCCTGAAGTTTACAAGTGGTGACAAAATGATGCAAGTGTTTGGGATGAGAGGCAGAGAGAGTCTCTTCAGAGCATCGGCTGTTTTGATTATCAGTGTATATCGGTTTCCAGAGTTTTTCTATGACATGCATTTAATGAATTCATGAGTTTTCTGCCCTAACCCTAAGAACTTTCACTCCAGGAGACTATTTTGCGTTATTTTATTAAGTTTCTTCTTATCAGAATATTAATATTTCATGTTAGGTTAGTGAAGGATTTTCTTTCACTAGACCTCGTCTTTTCTTCATCACCTGATGGATTCTTGTTGTTTTTCCTGTTTATTTGGTTATTCGTTTTTTTCAGTTTGCAGGAATGTTAAAGTGCCTTTACACTGCAAAAGTACAAAATCTTACCAAGTATTTCTAATACAAACATCTTAGTACTTGAACTAAGACAAAATTAACTAATAAGTATGATGTTAGCAATATTTAGCAACTTATTTTAAATAAGCCATTTCTTAATGTTCGCTAAAAAGTGTTTCAAGAACAATATTTGTGTTTGTCGCGCTATGGATGCACATATTTTCTTTACCTTATAGATTTTGTCACTGGTTTATACGTTGTAGCTGTTTCTCTCCAAAATTAACGGACTAAAAAATAGAAACTAGTCTTGGATTTAGTGTTTTCCTCCAGGTTTCCTTCTGTTAAGAGTGTTTTTCTTTCCACTGTCGACACGTGCATGCCCAGTGTGAGGCTGCAAACTCAACGACTCGCTGCAATCAACCAGCCACTCTTGCCACATGCCGGTTCAGGAAGACGGGTTCCTGCCAAATCAGTGAATCTGTGTAACCAGCTGGTTTTTCATATGTAGAAGATTTTTTTTTTTTCACTTGTGGGAAAAACAGACTGAGATTACATGCAAAGTTTTATAACAATGTGTATGATTTAATTGTAAACTGGTGCTTTATTTTTTAAACAAACTGTCAAAGATAAGAGAAGAATCAGGACTTGTACTTGTTACATTACAGACATTTTTTCCATTTTAATCTGCCAGTGGAACTAGTATGTTTTCATTCATATTAAGGAATTATTTACTTAAAACAAGCTGCCAGTTCTTAATGAAAAGTTACTTGTAAGTTTGCTTTGTCTTATTTCAAATGTACAAAGATATTTTGTACTAGAAACTCGACAAAAAATACTTTTAACATTTTGTGTTTTTGCAGTGAGACACTGTGTGAAAATGGAGAAAAACTAAATGTTTTTTAAAGAACAAAAAAGTATATGTTTAAAGGGAGAGAACCATGTATAATTTTCCACAATTATGCTCTGCTTTTATGCTGGTTTGTAAAATAAAAACTCAATAAAATACTTTGATTTATGTGTGAAAATTTGAGGAAGTTGTAAAGGTGTGAATACTTCAGCAAAGTGCAGCACTGTTTTGTCTACTTTATAGTGAAAATATCCAATTACACTTGAAACTTTTTTGAACCTTTCAGTGAGAAATTGGAGCTTGTTTTAAGTAAATAATTCCTTAATATTGGTGAAAAAGAACCAGTTCAACTGGTAGAATATTCCATTGCACCGTTACCTAGCAACCCCAGCCAGGCCCTACCGGTTACCTAGCAACCCTGTTTGAGTTCCGCAGGCAGATTATTTTACTAAAAAGGGAAAATGTTGTGCTATAAATGAAATAATCTACTTTTTCATCTATATTAAGGAATTATTTATATAAAATAAGCTCCTCTATTTTGCTGAAAAGTTTGTAAGTTTGTTTTGTCTTATTTCAAGTCTAATAAGACATTTATACTGGAAACTAGACCAAAATACTTACTAAGATTTTGTCATTTTACAGCCACGTTACATTTATGGTTGAAATCTGTGAATATACATGATCTTTTCTTTCCGACTGGAGAGTTTCCACGTGTCAGAACTGCCTGGGAGGTGAAGAAATGGCTACAAATGGGATTTCCTTTTTTTCTAGCTCTCCATCTCTAAACACGAAGGGTGGCGGCCGCAGGTGTGTCCCAGCAGAGGTCCTGAGGCGTCTAAATTTCACACTTATAAGGCCTTTCACCTTTCGTCTACCTGACTGATTCTGAGCTGATTTCTTCTAGTTTCCTGCCCTCAGCATGCTATCACACACCGATGAATCACAGACCGCAGAGTATATTTATTTGCTATTATTTTTAGATTTATATATTAGAAGAGTTCATTTTTACAATGAATATTTCAGGAGAAGCATCCCTGATGTTTGTGATTGCTTTGTGAAGATGTTTGGTAATTATTTCCCAACCTCTCACCTCAGGCCATCAGTCTGTGCAGCTGTGACTCCACCGCAGGAGGCTCCAGTTTGCTGGAACAAAGTGAGAAAACAGCAGCACAGAGTACAAACCAAAAGTCTGTCAAATGTCTTCTTCCCTTCTAAATACCCTAAAAAAATTTGCCAGAAAAGTTTTATGTTTGTTTCTTTTTTGTGTGTCTTTGTACGTTAAAGGGGACCTACGTTAAATTCACATTTTTATATTTCCATTTGAGTTTCAATGTCTTCTATAAAAAAAAACTAAAAAAAAACACACTTAAAACACACCCAGTAGGTTTTAAGCAAAATGTTAGTGCTTTTTGGAGTCTAGAAAATGGGTCACAATGCGCTGTTACCTAGCAACACTAGCCAAGTTCCAGCACATTTGGTCAGCTGATTTTACCACTGTATGCACTGTACAATGGCTGCTGGAAAAGACAAGTGTTTCATTGTTGATTTACCATCCAGAAATCACTTTCTGCATTCTTGTTGATTTTGCAGGAGGCCTGTTTTATTTAAAGGGGACCAATTATGTGAAATTCCCACTTCGCCTGGTTTTATATTTCCATTTTGGTCTCTACTGCTTCTAAAAACATTGTAAGCATAAAAAACCCACAAAGCCGGGTTTATTGGCAGTAAATTGTTTTTTGTTGTTGTTTGGAAAATGAGTTGTTCCAAAGACCTCCTGATTTTGTAGCCACATTTTATGGGCACTGTGCTGTCACCCAGCAACCACAAAAGCACATCCTGTCACCTAGCAACCTGAGCTGCAGCACATTTGGTCAGCTGGTTTTTATTGCTGCATGCATTGTACAATGGCTTCTGGAAAAGTCAAGTATTTGTTGTTGCCTTACAACTTGTTGTATTCTTGTTGGTTGTGCAGGAGGCTCCACTTCTGCTTTTCAAAGATGTATGGTTGTATAATTTTGCATGTGTTTGCAGCCATTTTCAGGTGCAAGTGTAAACGTTGAGTTGGGAGTGTGGCCACCAGCAGCTTATATGAATTTAAAATGACAAGATACCCTAAAACAGCTCAAAATAGACAGAACTGCAACTAAAACCTCATTTTACAGGTTTTACTTTTTTGTGGAAAAAACTGTCATGAACATGTTTTGCATCTCTCATAAACCTCACCTAACCTGTCTAAGGAAGCATAATAGGTGACCGTTGAGCACAAACCTCAGAGTCTTAGTCACTCCATCAGCTCCTTTCTCTGCTTTTCTTCGTGTCATCCTTCCCATCCATCATCTGTCTGCAGTTAAGGATCACTTATTCTCAGAGTTCAGAGCAGCAGCAGTAAGAGCTTCTCTGCTGAGAGCGTCATCATCTCTGCGGAAATTGTACAGAAATGCCACTGCGATGACATCTGCACATGGAGGCTGCTGAACCAGAACACAGCTGCATTTTCATTTTCATCACGGACGCTCGCGCCGCCATCAGATGTCTGGATATCAAGATGGAGGGAGATTTGCGAACAATGTTTTACACCTGGCCGGTTTCAGTTTCATCTTCCATTGAAGCGACAGTGGCTCCACTTTATAATATGGTACAGCAGGCATCTTTTTTTAATCTTCTTCTGCTGTAAATTCTCATCCAAACTGCAGTATCAGCTTCACACAGATGCAACTTTCCCATATGGGTAAAATTCATATTTGAATTAAACCCTGCAGTAATAAAACTGGCAATGAAAGCTTTGCAAAGGCTTATTCATCTGGTTATTTTTGCTCAAAATCTCCGGTATTTATTTGGTAAACTGAGCTCTCTGTGTTATTCTGACACTGAGTCACACTGTTAACTTTAATCAGCAATCAGTTTCAGTTCTGATTTATTCTGCAGCAGTAAATCTGAACGACGGAACAAAGCTACTAATAATGATCCTAATTCGATACAAGATGCTACTTCACTTCAAAAACACAAAATATTATCAAGTATTTTTCTTCTAGTTTTTAGAGCAACTATCTTAGTAAGCTTGAAATAAGACTAAATTAACTTGCAAGTAACTTTTCAGCAAAATATAGAGGCTTAATTTAAGTAATAAATCCTTACTATTGTGAAATTGTGTAAATTCTACTGGCATGTTATGGGAAAAATGTCCTGTAAGTGAAATAATCTTACATGTTTTATCATCAAGTCTAAAAAAACCTTAAAGCTGAAAAATATGTTTTTTTTTTTCGTTTTCAAACCTTTTTTCTCCACTTTCATTTTTTTCTTTTGAACAAATGTTATGGCTCAAATGTAGCTCCATACAAATAAATTATACTAGAGTTTGACTTGGGGAATTTAAATTCCAAGAAAAGATTTAAGATTTTTTTTTATTTTTTTATTTATCTGTTTTGTTTTTTAAATTTTCTGCAGGTGAAAATAAATATCTCTTTTAAAATCATGTTTTTAAGCAGTGAAAGGTTTTAAATGCTGATTTTTACCTTGATTTATTATTATTGTGAAAGTCTTTTCTGAAATCAAGATGGATTTTCTTCCATTTTACAACGTTTAATTGTTGGAATTTTAAAAAAGACACGAAATTCGACTTTGACTTGATGAAAAAACATCAGAAATGACCTAATTCAGACTTCCCTTAAATATTACATATAAAAACATAAATTAAACTGGTCTCAAGTATATGAACCTAAAAACTGAATGTTATCCTCACTTTACATCATGATAAATTAATGGATACTATTTTTTGGGTGCAGTTATCGGTTTCATCTTCACCAAGTTGAGTTCTTCTTCTTCTTCTTCTTAGTGAGATTTGAGCTGAAATTCTCCAACATTCTGGTAAAATCCATACAATTTCCATCACAATTGGGGGGGAAAAAAGATCAGTGGAGGATTTAATCCTCCGTTCTGGAGGGAAGAAGCAGCAGAAATCTGCAGCTCCATAACAACTGCTCCAAATTATGACAGGATGTTTGATTAACCACCTGCTGGGTTATAGATTTTACAAATAATTGACAGACGTGATGTTGCTTAGCTCTTCGGGTTTAGTCTGCACCTGTTGTGAGAAGCTTGAAGGGCCAACAGCGCGCAGACATCTTGTTTTCTCTTAAGGATAATAAATCCCCATTATTGAAAGTTGCTGGGTGAATGGAGGAAAACACAAAGTCGCACCCATTCAGCATGATAGGCGGCGACTTTCCTGCTGCTGCACCACAAATGAATCAAATATTTGTAATGAGACAGATGTTCATTCAAAAAGAGGTGGAAGGAAAAGGATGAGATTAAAATCAACTGAACACAAAAACATCCGATTTGATTTCTTACATTTACGTCTCATCTAAATTCCTTCAAAATGATCTTTTAAGTCTAATCAGGACAAACGTAATTTCATGTTTTTCAATCTCATTTTTAAAGGAGTTTCTTCCAATTTCTTCATATTTTTCTCAATCAGAAATTCCTGAAAAAACTGTGAAAATACAAAATCTTACCAAGTATTTTTGGCCCAGATTATAGTGCTGAAGAAGATACATTTGTAAGTAATTTTTTTTGAAAATACAGGTGCATTTTTTAAGTTCATAATTCATTCATGTTGATTAAAAAGTTATTTCTTCTTTGGCAGATTATTTCACTTATAATCTGGAAAAATGGTCTTGTTATAAGTGAAATAATCTACCAATGCAACAAGCATTTTTTCATCATCATTATTAAGGAATTATTGACTTAAAAAAGCTCCTGTCTTCCAAAAAAGTTATTTATAAGTCAGTTTTGTCTTATTTCAAGAAACCAGACCAAAATTGATGTATTAATCTCTTGAAGCTGCAATATGTAACTTTTATACGTATATTTTTAAGTTTATATTTTTACATATTTGCTAAAACTATCTGTATGTCATGACACTATAATACAGGAAAGATAATCTGTAAAAAAAATAAAATTCCTTTGCCTTCTCCTGATGGTCCTGCTGTCATTTGAACAAATACACTGTCATGCATTCCTTTAGATATAACTCTAAAACATAAAACTTTTTAAGTGTACATTTTCAAGGATTGGTCATATAATACTCATATTTTATCCATTTGTTTGTTTTATTAACATCAAAAGTACCAACTGAGAATAAGCCATCTAAAAACACACACAAACTAACAATAAAACACTTCAATCTGTTTGTAATTATTTCATTTAAAATATTCAATCTGCACTTCATTACAATGCTAAAGCTAGTTAGCATGCCAATGGGTGACATAAGCAGTTTTCCTGCAGTGCATGTGGCTTCTTCTCACAGAACCAAAACATAACTGTTAGGGTAATTGGCCTCTATAAATGGGTTTTAGGTGTGTTCGAGTGTGTGCGTGGTTGTTTATCCAGTGTGTGTTTGTGCTGTCATGGCGACCTGTACAGTTTGTACCCAGCCTCTCGCCCAGTGGCTGCAGAAAACAGCCACCACAAAACCCTCTAGGATGATGGGTAGATGATCCATCATCTTACATGATGGATGGATGTAACGGCCCATCATTATGGCCCCTGTACTGAAGTGACAACAGTAAGTATGACATTACACAGCTAAATAAATACATCGTTTGACTTTCATATTGTTTTATTGTTCTTTAAAGGGGACGTATTCGTTTTTGTACTTCCATTTGGGCCTCAACTGCTTCTCAAAACAATCCAAATGCTTAAAAAAAACCAACCAGACGTTTTTAGGCAATAAAAATAACAGTGTCAGGAAAATTACCAGTTTCAAAAACCTTCTGAATGTAAGGCCTCAAATCAACAAGCACTGCCCCTCACCTAGCAACCACAGAGAAGCCCAGGCCGTCACCTAGCAACCACAGAGAAGCCCAGGCCGTCACCTAGCAACCACAGAGAAGCCCAGGCCGTCACCAGCAATCACAGAGAAGCCCAGTCCGTCACCTAGCAACCACAGAGAAGCCCAGTCCGTCACCTAGCAACCACAGTAGAATTCTAGGGAATTTGGTCAGATGGTTTTGCGTTCAGAACCGACCAGAATTAAACTGATTTTGTTCGTAAGATGTGATGAACTTGTTTTTTTTAGATCAACTAAGAGATCCCTTCCTCGTTTTCTACCAGAAGCAAAGTTTTTAACATTAAAAGCAGAATAAGACGCGTTAAAAAGGACTTAAATTACAAAACAGAAAGCAACATGGAGTCAAAAGCCACTGAAAACAAGTTTAAGAGACACAAACAGCAACATCTGACTCTCACGGAGTCAGATGACTTGTTGTCAAAGGCAGCAGGCGATAGAAGAAAAAGTTTTTCTCTCTTTTTGTGAAACTCATCTTGTTACGGCTTCAACAACTCAAAAGTCTTGGGTCATGGCAGCTTCACATCTGAGGTCGCACAAACAGAGAAACTTGTTTGGCTGCGAGTTTAATGCAAGAAAATAATAAGCTGGGAAACTCGTGTTGTTTTGTTTCAGGCTGTGACTCAACAGCGAAGTTTGAACAAAACTCAAACATTAAAGCAGAACTATAACGTTTGATGGCACTAGAACACAGATTATAGTAATTTTGCATGTATTTTGCTTTGTAGAGCCAGTATTTATTTAACACAAGTGACACTACAATCTGTACTTACCAGGTTTATTCAGTGCTTTATAATTATAGAAAACATAATGTCAGTGCCACATTCTGTCTTCATTTCAGCTGATATTTTAAACACAAGAAAATAACATTTTTACACGCACCGTCCAACAAATGTCACATGATCTGCAGCTGAATTCATTCATTCAGTCTGTGCTGCAAACAAAACTGCTACAATTTTCTTTAATTTCCACAACCCAAATTTTATTTTATCAAATTATTTTCATTTTCAAAACACACAAATCTGCACATAACTTTGTATTTTTGTCCATCTGGTGACATTTTAAAATACAACAGTTACTCTGTATTCAAGTAACCTTTTAACCAAATATTTTTTTACTCTTGAATATTTTTTTGACTGCCTCTCTTTTACTTGACTAAAAATATGTTAAAGCTGTAAAATGTTTGGTTCATCAGCGGTTCTGACCTTTGACCCCTTCCATAGAGGTCATATAGTCTGACACTCTCTATTTAAATGATTTTCTTTTTAAATACTAGGTAGTAATCAAGTGTGAAATAAAATAAACACAGTCAAGCGAAGAAGATTTACCAAGGTTTTTATTATTTCCATAAATAAAAAGTTTACTCAAGTTACTTCTGTCTGATATTAAAGTTTGTTTAATGATCTAAAAATACTTTTCCACGTTACGTAAACAGTAAAATGTGCACAAACAGCGATGAAGAACAAGAATGCAAGATAAGGAAACTCACAGCAAAAAGCAGCAAAACCAAACTGTTCAGCATTTACATAATTCCTAAAATAGCTGTTATCACAATGATAAAATTATTTTACTACTGATTTATTTGTTCAAAGAGCAATGTGAGAATCTTAATGCTTTGTATTTAAGGTGTGCTTTAGATTCACTTGTTTCTCCCTCCATCTCAGCTGCGTTTAAAGATGTTTGTAGAGATGATGGGAAAATCTTTGTTACACATTTTGAGACAAAAACATTGCGGCTCACATGTAGTTTTCTTTTGGAACGAGGTCATTCAGGACAACGGCAGGTAAATCCGCCACGGTGGTGAAGGTGTTGAGACGCGGCATTCTGTGAGACGTCGTCAGCACGCTCGACCCCTGACCTCCGTGCTTCTCTGTTCCTCTCCTGCGAGTCAGGGGGTTGAGACAGAGGTAGGACAGGAATTTATTGTGCAACGAAGCGTAAATGAAGGGGTTGTAGCACGCCGAGCTCATGGCAAGCAGGTGAGCAGACACCTGGATGACGTTAATGTAATTCTTCCCCAGTATGGAGAAGTCTGTGTCCAGGTCGCGAATCAGGTTCACCACCTGGAAAATAAGGCGTGTTATTGAGAGGCAAGAAACTTTAATATTTCAGAAATATGCAGTCCAATATAGAAAACAAATCAACCTCTTGTAGCACGACCCAATCTGTGTTTGACCTCCAAGATCTGCATGCAAAGTTTCTTTTATTGTGTGAATTAAAAGCACTGAAAGATATCAAATGTGCAGAACAGCAGCTAGGGACATGCTAGAGTTTGTTTTTAGGGTGATTTCACACCAATATTGTTTAGTTTGCTTCAGGCTCATTTACCAAAAGTCGCGTTTGTTTGGGGAAGTGTGAATATGCTGTCAAACTCTGATGCCCAAACCTCAGATTTGGTTTGGTTGAAGTGAAACCTGCTGTGGTTTGAATGCATGTTAGAGCCAAGCGACCAAAGACTGCTCCAAAATCAGGAGGTGGGCTGGAGTGCAAGGCATTCTGGGTAAATGCAATTAAAACAAGTTTAGAACCTGTGGGGGAAATGGGTTGATGACGTCTTTTACCAAAGACAAAAGAGAAATTACCATATTCTGCTCATTCAGGACATTTCGTATTGACATCATCTACAGTTTATGAAATGATCAGCTTTTTGCAATCATCCTGAGCCCCATTGAAATTAATGAAAAATCCTATATTTCTAAACAATTATGCTGAAAACGTTACAATTTTCACAGCTAACTAATTCAGTGTACTTCTGGATTTTAACACCATTAAAACTATAAACTGTGGTCAAATCCTCCAAATACTTCTGTTTTTTTAAGGTTTTCCAGTACGAACAGTTTTCAGAAAAACAAAACAAACCACCGGCCTGTAAGAGCTAAATCTAACACTAGCTCCAACCCCTCCTTCAAACCCTGATGTCATCATTTCCAGCTGCAGCCCAGAGTCAAATCTGCCCTTTCGCCGCCTTTGCTGCTCCTGATGCAGCTTCATTGGTCAGAATGACGGCCAGTCCTGGAGTGGAAACAATGGCCTGCTCCAGCTTTCCCAGTCAGGTGACAGGGAGAGCTAACTGCTCCAGGTTTGTGCTTTAAAACAACTAATTCATTGCTTTGTTTGTTGTGCACTTTTAAAATATTATTTAGATCTGAACAACCAGTGAGCTTCAAGTTTGTTTTGAACTGCAAATGGAATCAGTGAGTAGTGAACAAAATGTTTGTTGTTTAGCATCATGGTTTTTATAGCCACTGCTAATTGCTGGCTGGCATCTGCAGCCAATTATTACTTTTTAACTTGTTAAACTCAATATGAGTTTAATATAATGGGTTAAATGAGATATCTCTATATTTGTCTTAAAGACATACAGATTTGTTGACATAATTGCATTTGATTTTTGTACACGACCATTGAAGAGTCTAGTTAACTATCAGTCTGGTAATTTACTGGTCCTGTTTACTTTAATGCAGGCCAGGTGACCCTTTTAGGACTCAAAGGTGGCGAGTTTCTGACATCTGACTGGGAGCCAGCGGACCTGAAGGTTCCTCTACTGGTCTGGTAGGAGGCTGTGATGGTCTGAACGTGTTTCTCCCTCCAGCCATACAGACACACAAACCACTATTCATCTCTTCTCTGTTGACAACAAACTGCACTTGGACATTTTCCCCTCAAATATCTGGACTTACAAACCCATGGACCTTTCAAATGTGTGCCAGCTGGACGCTGTGCTGACCAGTGATGATTAATGGGGAAATTTAGGACTGTTGGGACTGTTTGTGCCCCTTCATTTAGGAGATTTACTGCAGTATTTTGTAAATGATTGTATTTATTTTTTGGGTTCTCTTTGTGTTTTTTTTTTTTTTTTAGTGACTTCAGGTTCAGGCGTCATTCTGCAATTGACTTCAAATTCTTCTGCAATTTTCACTAAAACATTCAGCTTACAGCATTCACCATGCAGAATTTCTAGTTCTTGTTTACATTTCCTGAAGAAGGAAGTTGCTCTCAATATCTTCTTTAGAGATTTTTGTGTCGCTTCCTGTTGTGGTTCTTGGTGCAGCGCCCCCACAGGCGAGGAGGGGAACAGGTTTTGGTTCGTTCGACTGCAGAGTGAAAGTGAAGGGCAGCAGCTGAAAATGTAACAAATGTTGTGATTTTGATTCCCAGTCGAATCAAGTCCAGACTATCAGGTGAAATCACAGAGGTCTCTGATTGGCTGCTTCCCAAAGGAGATAAAATTTGAATTAATGGTATTGATAATCTATGAAACTTTTGCGTTATCGCTTTTAAACCCACTTAAAGGGTTTTGACCCTCTTAAAGTGGGTTCAAAGTGGATTTTAAAGTGGGTTTATTTTTACCTAATTTGTTGATCACTTTGATTTCCGTCTCTGGCTTTTGCCTTACAGACCATCCATTACATGATTGGCTTCTCGTCGGACCGTTGTGTTAGTTCTCCACTTTGCAGCAAGATTTGTTGAAGCCTCTGGCACCAAACTGTCGTCATTAAATTCATTAAAGCTGTAAAGTGGAAAGTAGGCTCATGTCCTTGTTGGCCAACACAACCCACAGGTCTTTGACTTGATTAATATGCAATAAATTTGGATGACAAGACCAAACTTCACACAGGAAATCAATAAACTTCCCCATCGCCACATAATTGGATTGAATCTGAGTCAATATATTTAGATTGTATTGAATAATATGATTCCATATTACCAGTTAAAAATTTGTAAATGGGTTTCTTACCATTGCATATCGACTTTGCATCAATAAAAGTGACTGAATGTGGTAAAGTTTAACAGTTTCTACGGTTTTGTAGCTGCAATTCGTCATCGTTTAAGCTGCGTCAAAGAAACAGCAGAGTGCAGCTCAACGTGTTATATAACTGCTGACTTGCTATTTTTTCCCCATGTTTTCCCATTATAAGATCTGTATGTGCAGACAATGCAATAAAAGCCATGACTAATCCATCTAGGATGGATTAGCTAGGGTCCATTTTCAGAGCTTTCAGGCCTGTTGACGGTGCTTCTGATTTGCGTTGCTTCGTGGTTTTTGGATGTACATATGACCAATGTTTTATGATTCATGGCCTCCACAAATAACCTAAACATTTTGAGCAGCAGCTGTTCTTCTTATAGATCAGAAAATAATAATTTGTAATAAATAACTTTTTGGCAATCCACGCTGTTTTTAGTCTAGTTTGTAAAGCACTTGAAATAAGAAAAAACTAACTTATAAGTAATTTTCCAGCAAGATATGAGAGCTTATTTTAAGTAAATAATTCCTTAATATTGACGAAAAATTACTAGTTCCATTGGTGGAAAAATGTTTTGTTTAAGTAAAATAATCTCCCAGTGGAACTAGTTATTTTTCATCTTGCTGAAAAGTTACTTGTAAACTAGTTTTTGTCAAATTTTGAGTTTACAAAGCTATTTTTCCACAGATTAAACCAAACATGCTTATTAAAATTTTGTGTTTTTGCAATGCATGATGATCCACTTACCTTCTTTCAAATTCTTTATTTACTTTTGATAAATAACTGAGCTAATAATGGAGCTAAATAAATAATTCTCTTAACTTAAATATATGTAAGGAGAGCTGTCATCCTCAAATTCTCCTTTAGCTGCTTTTCTTTAGGTCACGTCAAAATATCCTTGTAGAATGGCAGGTCTAGTCAAAGCAACAACTTATTCCTGAAGAAGGTAGTCAAAAGAAATCCAGGTTTTCTATAATCAAGTTGTCAGTCATAAATGGCACTGAAACCAGAACTTTTAAATGACATTCAAAAAAATTCCATAAATATTAATATTGATGATCAATGCATTAAAACATTTAATTTTATTCTGTGAAATGATCACATGATTAAAGTGGTTGAAATATGAAACAGCCTTCGCCTAAAGGCAATTTTATATTTTAGATAAAGTTGCTCTGACATATGTAGATCTGAACAATAAATCAATAACGATATGAATTGCAATTTACATGTTATCAATATCAGTAGATGATACAAATGATAGAATATTCAAAATACACTGAACTAGAATCCAGAACTGCACTGCATTCTGGGAGATGTAGGCAGAGCATCAACTAACACTCTCACTCTGTGGTTACCTAGCAACTCTCTCACTCTGTGGTTACCTAGCAACTCTCTCAGTCTGAGGTTGCCTAGCAACAACTTGTAGAGTAACTTGTGCAGAAGCAGTTTAAGGTTTTGCCACGCTGCTTAAAAATAAAACAAAAAAAATGTGGATTGAAAACTGTGAATAAAGCAGTCAGACCACCAGTTTGGCAATATCTCACATATTTAAAATAAAAACTAATCTATCAATATCAATATTGACAATTGAAACACTGATATATTGAACATTTATCTTGTTACTCCAGATCTGCTTCAGATTTGTTGGGTTTGTTTTCCTAAATGTGTTTTTGAATCATCTGTGGCATTACGTTCACTTATTTTTGTATAACATTGTCTAAGATTGTTCCTCAAATCTTAATCATAAGCCCAAAGTTACCCATTTTCTTTAGACATGTTTCTTCTTCATGTTCAAATTGCTTCCACCAGTGATTTAAGCCTTATTGGTCTCCCTGAATTACCCTTAGAGTGTGTGTGTGTGTGTGTGTGTGTGTGTGTGTGTGTGTGTGTGTGTGTGTGTGTGTGTGTGTGTGTGTGTGTGTGTGTGTGTGAGTGTGTGCATGGTTATTTTTGGTGTGGAATACCAATCTGTCCTGCATTTACTCTTCCTCTGTTCATTTATTGCTGGAAATAGGCCCCAGCTCCCCTTGTGACCCTTTAACAATAAGTAGCAAAGAAGATAAATGGATGGAATCTGGTTTTATTGGCTCTGGGACTGCAGGTTCAGACATAAAATGGGCTTTAATCTGATTCCCTAACTCTCGAGAGATTCCCCTTTTCTACTCAGAACGTCGATCACCATGATGCTTTAGTCCAGGGTATCTGCAGGTTTCAGCCACTCAAATTTAAAACTTTTAAAGACCACTATGAAACTTAAGACCAGTATTACAACAGAAACCTACAGAAGAAAATAGCATATTAATAGTATTTAAGCACTATAATACTGAGCTTATTTGAACATTGGTTGACAACAGAAGTGAAGAAAAAACAAACAAACTGATGATAAATTTGCTGACTTTCCCATGACCGATGCAAAAACTTAGCTAGCTAGCAATGGCATATTAGCAGCTAGCTAGCTGTAGCCCCAGGCACCTAAAGTGGCAGAATGCAAACAAGGTTTTTTGTGCACAACTCAAGCTTTTGCCTGACAGAAAAGTCATTCAAAGAAAATATGTAAGGCCTCTGTAAGGTATTTAAGAGCAACTTACATTATTAAAATGAATTTAAGAAATTTTTAAGGCCGTAATTTAAGAAGCATTCATTTGAAGGGACATTCATTTTGCACTGTTTTGTACTTCCATTTGGGTCTAAGCAGCTTTTAAAAACAGCCCAGTTGCTTGAAAACACACACACTCACAGCTGTGAGTGACCCTAAAAACATTTACGTTTTCTGGTGCCTGGAAAATGTGCAATTTCAAAAGCCTCCCGAATGTTGAGTCACGTCATCACCTAGCAACCCTGGCCGAGCCCAGCCCGTCACCTAGCAACCCAAGCGGAGCTCCACGGAATTTGGTCAGCTGGTTTTATCACTGTATCCGCTGTACAATGGCTGCTGGAAAAGATAACTGTTTTGTTGTTGACTTACCATCCAGAAACAACTCGCGTTGTTGTTGGTTGTGCAGGAGGCTTCACTTTTCAAAGATGTACTGCTGTATAGTTGCATCCATTTTCAGGAGCGAGTGTAAATGTTGAGTTTGGGGTCAGAAGAAGTTAATTTGGATGTAAAGTGACAGAGGCCCTAAAATATCTCATTCTGAACTCACCAGACTAAATTTCATTACCCAAGAACAATTATGTGCAAAAAATGTAATCGTGTTTTCTATACACCTAACGCAACCTATTCAAGGAATCATGGTAGGTCACCTCCTCTAAGGCTTTTTAAATCTTTTTAAGGATATGCATGTTTACCTGCAAGGGGAGCCAGGAGAAGGCAAAGCAGAGAACAGAAACCAGCAGCAGACAGAAGGTCTTCCTCCGCCGTCTACTCCAGGCGGCCCGTGCGCACCTCAGCTCGGGACATGCTGTCAGACTGGACGTGGTCCTCCGCTTCAGGTGGCAGGAAATGGCACAGTAGGAAATGGACACAGCAGCCAGCGGTACAAAATAGGAAAAGAAGAGGATGAAACAGGAGTAAATGAGTCTGCCTTGTTCCTGTCCATCCCAAAACTCCTCGCAGACCGCCATGTCCAGGCCCGCAGCGTGCAGGTCCAGGTAGACCGTGTGAAGCGCAGTCGGGGTGGACAGCGCCAAAGAGGACAACCAGATCAGCATCACCAGGCAGCAGCAGAACTGGCATCCCACTCTCTTGCGAATGGGATACGCTACAACGATATAACGATCCACTGCGATGGCCATGAGGGACAGAACCGCTGCGTAAACGGCAGTGGACTGCATCACAGTCACAAAGTGACACATGTGGTACCCAAACACCCAACCGCGCCTGTCAAAGGCGTAGGAGGCCGTCAAAGGGACGCAGAAGACGCACATCACCAGGTCGACGAGCGCCAAGTTACTGATGAGGAAGTTCGTGGTGTTGTGTCTCTTTTTGTTGTACCAGATGAGGAAGAGGAGGAGGAGGTTCCCAGAGCAGGCGATCAGAACCACGACAGAGTAGAGCGGGATGAAGAGGAGCTTCAGGCTGAACAGCAGGTCGAAGCCGGAAAACGTGGGGACCGGAAACAGAGAGGGGTGGAAGAGGAGGTGGGAGGAGTTACAGCAGGAGGTTGAAGAGAAGGAGGATGAAGAGTCAGAGGCTGGAGTCGAGGAGTTTACTCTGGAGAAATTCATCGCCTTCTCCCAGTCCATGTCTGCAGAAACGAAGATGGAGATGATCAGATTGACATTCGAAAAGAAACAGCTTCACTCCGCCGATCCGATACTCGTGTCTGTATCGTCCCGATACTGAAAAATATTCTGGATTGGATATCAGTGACAATGTTTCCAGTCCATATGCTTTTATGCTGACCCACATTATGTTTTATTATTTATTTTACATTATATTTACAATTCTTAAACTGACTGAGCAAATTAAAATTGTTTTGTTGCATATCTTACCAAGATTGTGAAGCTATTGGTGTAATTAAGTGTGCTGTACTGTTTTTAATTCAGTAATCTCTTATTCCTTTTTTTTTTTTTTAAAGAAAAGTTTTCAGTCAATTTAGAACTGTTTTCTTGTATTGGATAGACACCAGCTCATACTAAACCTTAGATATCGGTATCAGTATTGGTATCGGTATCAGAAGTAAAAAAAATCGTAAAATGTGCAACCGCTAGATTCAAAATCAGAAAAAGTATTTTTGGTGTACTTTTAAATGAAAGTGTCTGAATACACTTGAAATAAGACAAAAAAACCTTACAAGTAACTTTTTTTTTTAGCAAGATATAGGAGCTTGCCAATAATTTCTTAATATTGATGAAAATGTTCTTGTTCCACAATCAGGTTATATCACATTTTTCCAATTTTATAAGTGAAATAATTTGAAAGTGAAACGCTCCTATATCTGGCTGAAAAGCTACTTGTAATTCATTGTATTTCGAGTGTTTTAAGATACTAGCCCAAAAATACTGAAGCTTTTGTGTTTTTCCAGAGTCATTAAAATATTTCATACAAACTTTGTGATTGAACATTTCTATAAAACTTTCTGATTTCAGTTAATCAAAAAAAGATTTATTTTTTGGCCTACAAAGTTTGGACACCCCTGGCTTAATGAGATGACTCACATTGGAGCAGAATAATCAGCGGCCACTTCAGAGCTCTCCATCAGGCTCAGTAAAGAGGCTTTTTGTCCCCATCAACAAACCCAACACTTCTTAGTTTCCAGCTTTTATTCTCCGAGCCTCTAAATCTAATGCATCGGGTATTCATGAGAAGGCCAGATGATGTGTTCAGCACACATGAACATATGCTCAAACATCTTTACATGATATGAAATGAAATGCTCATCAGTCGGATGTATTGATGCTTTGCACGTGACGTCACTCTCTTCGAAACTCGGCCCGCGCCGCCATGACGGAGGTCAAAACGGCCTGTCGAAAAAACGTGTGGTGGCCTGGTGTCGCTTTTATTGATTTCACAGTAAAACGTGGTCACAGGGTGCTGCGCAAAACCAAACTTGTCATTTTATTGTATAGCTTTAGCAGCCGTCAACCATAATTAGTGGCCACTCGGTGTAACCAGCGAACACTTTTTACGAGGTAAGATTAACATTCATGTATTTTACAAGTATGATTAGAAAGATATGAAATATTGCGAAGGTATGGGTCAGTAACCATGGAAACTGTGCCGCACCATCACGTATCCTAGCATGTACAGAAATAATCTGGTTAGCATCTCGTCTTCTGTGCGTTTTTAAAGCTGCTCCGGTGAAAGGAGAACCACCGTTTATGACGTAGTGGCATAAATAATGTGCTGTGAATTCAGGAAAAGTCGGCAATTTGATCAACACGTCAGGAGGGAGGAAGTATGGGTCGGTTTTTAAGCTAGCTGTTTCCAATATTCGTAAATACCGCCGTCTATGAGCCCCAGCCAGGTTTGTTACGTTCACAGATACATTTGTTTGACTCAAACAAGTAAAAGTCATTAATAAACAGGCAAAAACAACTTGGGAAAACAACTTAAGTCCTTCAGGTCAATACTCCCGATCTTCATTTGCGATGTCCATCATGGCGGCTAGAATGACTGAGTGACGTAGTTGCAAGCGATGAATATCATCAGATATTAAGCAAAAAAAGTCAAAAAGGAGGACTTGATTTGCAGCTTCTAAAAAAAAAGAGATTAAAAACACTAAATTATTGAACATAAGTCAATCTTTCAGATCAGAAACAGCATCAGGATTCACAGTTCTACACTGGAAGTGGATACAGAACAATTTGTCTCTCTTTGTGTCAGTTTTGTAGTTGAAAAGGGAACAAGTAGCAGGAATCAAGCACACAATCAGAAGAAATCCCATCTGAGATGCTGAATCCCAGGTAGCAGCGCTGCAAAAAGAGGCAACGCCTCATTATGTGCTCAATGCACTGTAGCGCAGGAATAAGTGCATCATAATGAGCCTGGATACTGCTTGTCTTTATTCTGTCTCAAACTACCAAATTATTCCCAAAATAATTCTAATCAAGACCTAAAATTTATATTTATACCATCTTTGTTTAAAGCTGCAACATAAATTAATGCAATTCTGACTTTAAATGTGTTTCAAGTCAACTATTATTCTGATTAATGCAACAAACTGCAGGTATTTTGCTACGTTTTGTTGGTGAAGTTCATAGTAGAGCAAAAAGTACCTGTTAGTCCGGAGGCTCAGCACCTGTTAGCGTCTTCTTTCTTTCAGGGAGTCCTGCCGTTGTGCAGAATTTCCTCTACTGTGCTTTGAAATAAAGACGGGAGCTCACTCTCTCTCTTAGTCAGTGGGCTTCACACACACACACACACACACACACACACACACACACACACACACACACACACACACACACACACACACACACACACACACACACCACTCAGTATGTGATTGTGCGTGAGTCACCTCCACTATGATGGGGAAGAAAACAGAGTCTGTTGTAAATGTTCTTCAGGAAGTCTGATATCCTGGATAAAAATCTCTTAATTTAGAAAGGACGGGCGTAATTACCTCCAGATGATCCAGTCGGTGTATCAGAGATTAGCTGTGGCCACTTTGAATTTGCTTTAATTCCTCCATATTACCCAGTCCTGTTAGACATGCCTTATACAACGTTGTTAAAATTACATCACAAATTTTCTTCCAGCAGTTGCTTTTTTAAATACTTGTGTCAAATAATTAAACATTAAAATCTAAATAAAGTTTAAACACTAAGAATACATACATGTACTTTTTATTTAGGTATGATGAAATTATTTTTAAAGATGTACGGGGTACTAGCTGCGTGGTGATGACCTAATTATTTAATTTAAAGGGGACAAATTATGCTAAATTCTCCTTTTGCTCTTTTTTGTTTCCCTTTATGGTCTCTACTGTGTCTAAAAATAGTCGAAGGGCTTGGCAATAAGTTGATGGGTTTTTTTTGGTGTCTGGAAAACGAGTCGTTTTAAAAACCTCCCAATTGTTAAGTCACATTCAACTGGCACTGTGCCGTTACCTAGCAACCCCAGAAGCCTAGCCTGTTACCTAGCAACCCGAGCTGAGCTCCAGTACGTTTGGTCAGCTGGTTTTATTGGTGCATGCGCTGTACAATGGCTGCTGGAAAAGACAAATGTTTTTGTTGTTGACTTGCCAACCAGAAAACACTTGCTGCATTCTTTCCCACCCTTCAAATATCTCCACCAGCCACCACAAAGTCTTCTCAAAATTTTTTCTAAATCATCGCGTTAAAGTGATGCCAACTCCCACCTGTAGGTGGCGGTATTTGTCCTTTCTATACCACAAGCAACAAATGTCACATTTAATGTCATAAGCGCAAATATTGGAAAATTCCTTAAAAATATTCTTAAATTAGCAACACTAAATCATCCATTTTGATTGTAAAAAATTCCTAAAAACACTTGTGAATTTCTGAGAAAAGATGTTAGATATTATTTAATTATCTAATTAATTAAAAGTACAACTTTTTATTCATAATGGGTTTTATCTTTGCATTCTGGCACATTCCAGTCCTTTGACAACATTAATGTTTTTAATGTGGCCCAAAATGAAAAAGAGTTTGACATCCCTGATCTAAAACATTTAAATGTGAGGAAAATGAAGTAAAATTTTTCCACAGAAAAATGACTTTTTCACATCTCTATCACCAGATCTTGACTTCCTGGAATCATGAACGAATGGCGTCACATCTCCTGCAGTAGGAAATGACAACAACAAAAAAACAAAACACTTGTTTGCTGAAGAGAAGAGCTGATTAAACCAAGAGGAGACAAACTGGACGTCTCAGTAGCTGGTAACACATTAAACTTTCATAGTAATGACTTGGGAATCATGACCTTTATTGTTTGGGTCTTTAAAGTCAGCGTGACACTGACTGTCAAAAACAACCCAGAATTCATTACTGCTCAGCTCTGTTCATAGAGAGAAGGATTATTAGAGCCAGAATAATCTTATTTTTTATGCAATTTTCTCCCAGAATCTTCTATATGAGAAAATCTTTATGGTCTCGTCTAGATTGTGTTAAATACATACATGGACCAAGTTGTTAATGACTCAAAAACTCATACTGGCCACTGAAATAACTTCATTCATTTATTTTAAATTATTCTGTTGAAACATATCTTAAAGTCAATTTCACTGATTAATTTTCAGTACATTTCAGTACAAAACTTTGAGATTATTTAACTTATAGTGAGACATTTTTTCTAAATTATAAATTAAATAACCCACCAGTGAAACTAGCACTTCTTCATCTATATTTATGAATTATTTACTTTAGAATAGCTCATATAACTCACTGAAAGATTACTGGTAATTTACTCTTTTTTTATCTGACGTGTAATAAGATATTTGCACTAGAAACTAGAAGTAAAATATTTGTATTTTAGGTCTAATTTTTAAAATGTTGCTTGAAATGAGACAAAACTAACATAAATGTGCCTTTTAATCAAGACACGGCAGCTGGTTTTAAATAAATAATTCCCTATTTTAAAAAGTACTAGTTCCACTGTCAGATTATTTCACTTATAACAGAATATTTTTCCCATTTTATAAGTGAAATAATCCACTTATAAAAGTGGATTATAAGTGAAATATAATCCACTTTTATATGGATTATAAAAGTGGATTATAATCCACTTTTATAATCCATTTATAACCAGAACTTTTTCATCAATTTTGAGAACTCATTTACTTACAAAAAACTCCTGTAACACACAGAAAGTTAGTTTATTTGAAGTGTAATAATATATTTGAACTAGAAACTAAACAAACAAAAAAAAAAGGTTGTGATAAGCAGCATAAAATGTAAATATTTGTTAGTTTCTGTTTGATTTCTTTACGTCTCTAAAGGTCGGCTTCTTTTCGACGCTGCTGTTGGATTTACTGTTTCTGTCTGCAGGAGTTTTTCCACCTGATTCATCCGAGTTTACTGGAAGTCATTTCTGTGGAGTTATTAGGCTGCTGAGCAGACAAATCCTCCAAGAAAGCCAAGTGGCCGATTCCTTGTGCAGAATAAAACGATTTATTGCTGCAGCATCCTCAGTGTGACTGTCAGCAGCCGGCCTCCGGTCCAACATGTGACGGCCGCAGCAGTGGGTTCTGGGTTTTCACCTTTTCATTGTCCAACCGGAGCGTCGCCACATGCAGGGAAGGCAACCTCACGTGTGTTCACCTATTGTGTCCAGGTATAAGTGGACACAGTGGAGAAAATGTTGGTTCTCTCAAGCAGGAAATCAGGTGGGACTCATGAATCCTCCTGGGGGGCGACTCTTTTTCATAAATTTTGAATATGCAGCTATTAAATATTTATTTATTTATCAAGATCTGTTTGCATTTTGATTTCCAATCTGATTTATTATTTATGTCTGGCATAAGGTCAGTTTCCTTGTTTATGCCAAACATAAACATTGATGAAAAAACAAAACGAAGAGAAACAGAATATATTGTTTTAATGAATCAATATTATTAACTGTGTGTGTGTGTATGTGTGTGTTTTTAAAATCAATTGAAATTCAATTGGAAGTATAAAAATGGAAAAAAAGTTAATGAATTTCCAGAACTTAGTTTTCTCCTCTACGGTTCTGCGGGTGTAACAGTCCCGTTAAACAATGTGACCGGTGGACTTCTGCGTTTTGTGTGTGTGTTTGTGGTGATCGGACAAACCACAAAGCACCAAGTCTGGGTGTTTTACACCAGTTACACAGACACCTCCTCTATCTCACTGTTTTTACTTTAGGCATTCAAGTCTGCCAAGGTCTGAGTATCACAACGGGAAAGAAAAGGAAACCAAACTGTGCCAGGTAACGCATTTATTCACATCTGATCATCAGTTCCTGTTTGCTTTAGCGGTCACTCCTCACTTTGTTTCTTTTGGAGTCTGACCTGAATGTCACCCCATGAAGCTCATACACATGTCCAGATTTATTATCCATGAAAACCTTTTTACCTTTGTGGTTTTCATTTTGGCTGCAGAACGTTCTTACACTGATGCTGCTCCCTTTATTTATTAGCGCTGCTTTAAACAAGCAGTGCTTGTGAATGCCTGAAAATCCATATCAGCTGATCGACACCAACAGGATTTATTACCTTTTATCTTCATCACCTGCTGATAATTAACGACCAGAAATGGCATTTATGGATTCAGCTGAAATATATTGTCTGAGGTCCCGTTCAGGTCGTAGACCCACTTAAACTCTGTGACAGGTGACGCCAAATAAATCACCAGTAAAACTAGAGAACGTGAGCTCATGTTATTTTATGTTTAACTACAGTTTTTAGTCATTTTCTGGTGTTTTTTTTTTGTTTGGATTTTCATGCCATAATAATTTTATTTTGGCAACTACAAAATTTTGATTTTGTAGTTGCCAAAATCAAAATTTTGGCAACTACAAAATTTTGATTTCAGTCACACTGCAAAAACACAAAATCTTACCAAGAATTCTTGGTCTTAGTTTCTGGTGCAAACGTCATAAATCATTTAAAATAAGACAAAAATTAACTTGAACTTTTCAGCAAGATATCAGAGCTTGTTTCAAATTGATAATTAGTTAATGTAAATGAAAAAGTACTTGTTCCTCAGGGAGATTATTTCAGTTATGACACAACATTTTTATTTTATTAGTAAATTAATCTGGATTGGAACTAGAACTGGGTTGCTAGGTGACCACTGGGGTTGCTAGGTAACTGCACTGTTGTGCTTGTAAGTTAATTTAGTCTTATTTTAAGTGTACTAAGATATTTGCAAAAACTAAAGAGTTTATATTTTTGTAGTGTGACAAAATTAAAACAATTCATATAAATACCATAATTCAGAAATGAAATCAGAAAAAAGAAAAAAAAACTGAAATGACAGTTTGTCTTTAGAAAATGTATCAGTAATTAGAGAACTTAGACTTTTTATGCTACATAATAACATATAATATTGAAAAATAGAAATGTTAGTTTTCTAGAAAGAACATGAAAAATCTTACTGATGTCTATCAGTTTGCAATCTGAGTTTCTTGAGGTAAAGTCCTTTGAGGTCTTACAAATGTAATCTGAGTCTCTTCTGTAGTAATGTAGAAGCAAAACACTATATAACATTATGAAGAATACATAGAGGAGGACTTTATAAGCGCCTCACGGGTACGGATGGTACGTTTGATTAAAAAATGGATGCCAGCTAAATTCCAATTTCCAGGTCGTTATCGCCCATCCATCATGTTAGCGCTGCAAAACCTATTTTTGATTAATTTTTTTCTCAGAAGTAATGATTATAAGGAAGGGTTTACCATAATAGATGAAAAAAGAAGTGGGTTTTATTGGCATGAATCACTTCCTCTGAAGGATTAAATCAGATCATCCCTCTTAGGGAAACGGCTGCAGATCCTGATTCCTCCTTCACTGTGTCTCGGTGTTGAGATAATGAGGCGGCATTCTGGACAGGATTTCTTTTAATCCGCTGTGTGACAGCATTTATGATGCACAAGTGTCTGGAAAGTTTGGAGCTACAGGAAACTGCAAAGAAAGATGTGAAAATACAGACTGGAGGTTCCTGAATCTGAATTTGTCATAAATACAGGTTGGAGCCACATGCCCAGCCTCTGAAAAGCTTTGAGAAATATGTGTTGCTGGATGTTACGTCACGTTATCTGCACTATGATGCAGAAAAGGATGACAAATACAGAGGAAGTTCTTGGACTTTCTGGTCCATTTTCAAAGACAAATTGTCAGAACCAAACTTTCTGCTTTCTCTTTAATTTTATGGTATATATGACCACATTTATCCATTAATTTATACACTAAAAACACACCAAAATCTGTATTTATTTATATAATTTAAACCTGACTGAATACAAAAAGTGTTTTCAAATACAGAATGATCTACATTGTGTTTTTATTGATAAGAATATACTCAGTCTTTTCTGCCTTTCTTCAACAGATGCCCAAAAAATATTGAAGTAGCTGATAAATAAGGAAAACCATTCTGAAGTTTTTGATCTACAAACATTTTTTTCCAAAAAAACAAAACCCTGACAATTTTGTTTACACCTCAAAAACACAAAATCTTACAAGTATTTTTGTTTAGTTACTTCTGCAAATGTATTGGTACATTTTAAACAAGGAAAAAATAAATTAAAAGTAACTTTTTAGCAAGATATAGGCGCTTGTTGGGATATATCTATGGGTTACACATGTTGCTAGGTAACGAGCTGGGGTTGCTAGGTAACGGCGCTTTGCCTGCTGATTTGTTGTGTTAAATTCCGAGGGTTTTTGAAACAGCTCATTTTCCAGACACTTTTAAGCACCTGAGCTGTTTTTATCATCCAAATTGAAGTAAAAAGAAGGAAAAAAAAAAACAAACATTCAAAACATTGCATAAAATTGAAAAAACAAATCTTGGTTCCACTGTAGATTATTTAACTTGTAATATAGGAAAAATGTTTTGTTACAAGTGAAACAATCTGCCAGTGGAGCCAATAAAGTTGGTCATGTTTTAGTATAAATCTGCTGCCTTTTGTTTAGATTTATAGCTAATATTCAGGACCGAAGAGTCTCTGCAGATTGTTGCTCAAATATAAGTCGAGTCTTACTTTTAATTAAAATATCATTTATGAACCACTTGTGTCTATGATGGAAATTACAGGAAGAAATGGGATTTCTTGTCTCTTAATACTCAAGTGTACTTCTGTGCCACTTTCCAATAAATTATCCAGACTTATAATTTGATTTTAAATAAGCTAAAAGTGAGTGTAATCTAAGAGTCCAACAGATATTTAATGAAGCACATTGAATTCTAGTAGTTTATCCTCCACTAAATGTTTAAAACATAAATAACAGAGTCGAAGCAGAAAGATAGGAGAAACCTAACATGTTTGGGTACATAGATATTATTAACCTAGAAGATTCAAGCAACTTAATATTATAAGAAAATTAACATTGCCAAATTATGAAGAATTGTTGAAATGTGTCTTTTTTTTTTTTAACTGGAAGGAAATACAGAAATAACTTATGAAATATAGATTACAGAATGAATTTCTATCAATACATAGAAAAAATAAGGAAATGTTGATTTTTCTTGAAATTTTCTGATATTAATCTCAAAATTTCAGATTTTTTTCCTAACAAATTGTCAACTTTTCAAATTCAGAATTTTTTTATTTCTGATATTGATCTCAAAATGCTCAAATTGTTTTGAGAAAAAACTCAGAAATATTTGAGTTTTTTCTAGCATATTTTCAAACTCAAAAATGTGTTTTGTTTTTTTTGTTCTTTTTTATAAAATTCCTGACATTAATCTCAAAATGCATTTGTTTTTAGCCGAAATTTATTCCTTTTTTCCTCTACAATGACTCTAATACACAGTCATGTTGTACAATATTTCACATTTCAAATAAAGTTCAATATCAGTGAATCATTTCCAAATGTATTTTTGGTTAAAGTTAACAGAAACAGTTAGCAGAGAAGCTAATCCGGAGGCATCTGATCTGCTGTGGCGCCCCCTGCAGGGAACAGGCTTGATTTTTTCCTTTTAAATAATCAAACATTAAATCAAATTTCTCTCATTTTTAACTGGATGTAAGAAACAAAGTAAGAGTCACAACACTTTTTATTTAAACATGAGTGAAATTATGCTCAAAACGAAAGGAAACATAAAATGATGTATTAGTTTCTAAAAGTCATTGATTTGTGGAAGTGAGATTTAAAAAACAGAATGTGGTTTGTATTTTATCGCAATATTTACAGCTTTTTGTATTTCCAACTACTGTGATTTTTCTATTTATGCAAATTTCAGAAGCACATGAGAACAAGTACAGTTTTACACATCATTTTGTGGAAAAAGATGGACATTTAAGACAAAAACAGGAGAATCAGCAGATGAACCAGACATCCACTGGAAGGTGAACAGGAAATTATTTTTACAGAATACTTGGCAGATTAATACTTCCATACAGAATATTTACACATTCATTTCTCTGGGGAGCTGCTATCGTCCTCCTCTTCGTTCTGTTCTCCACTCGCCGTCTCCTCTTCATGTGTCGACGTGCGAACTGATCCGGTCGGTTCTGTGCTCTGGGTCGGCCTCAGGAGATATTCCAGCTCCTCTGCGCTGATGGCCACCTTCTCTGGGATCAACCACCTCTTGAAATGCTCCAGAGCACTGAGAGGAGCAGCGAAGGGCTTTGATTGAGTCACACACATGAATAAGTGAGGAAGTAAATAAAAACTAACCGATTTAGATGATCCTACCTCTCATCCATGTCGTCGCTCTGGAAGAGCTCAGAGGTCTGGGCGTCATGCAGAAATCGATCCCAGCATTCCTTCTTGGCCTGAGACAACGAGCGCAGGATGTCTCTGGAGGTCACGTCACTGGACTGACCCTTTATTTTTCTCAAACGGTTTTCTGGGATAAAATAGAAACAAAATATGCAAGTCTTATAATCATTATAATCATTGCATTTTGATCAGCATTAAACCATTTTCATTTGGTTTTTCATTTAAAACCAAATGAAAATATTATGGTCAATTTTTGGCAGTATCAGTTCTCCATACTCCATGATAGATTATTAATTTTCATTTAGTTTCTACCTCTTTAGTTACTTTAATCTACTTCATGCTGCCAGATAAGTTGTATTTAAGTAATTAAGTAAAAATCTTAGTTCATTTATAGCTTAATGAGGAGGACAATTATATTTTCACAAAGAATCATATATATAGGTTTGGATGTCTGATTTCCTCTTAAGACTCAAACTCATCAACAGTAAACTGCTTTTTGAATTTATTTTGGCTTTTTTGTCAAATATTAAACATGTCTTGATCTTCTGAAACAAAAACAACAGAAATCTTTGAAGTAAATACTTTATTTACTGTAAATACCAGTATGATGGTTCAGGAAGATTGTATTTTCATGTGTTCTCTGTTATGAATTATTATTGTATACAGTAATTAAGACTAAAAGAACATGAAAAAAACATTCACCAATAATATTTTGTTGAGCAATTCATGGGAACATCAACAAAATGTTTGTAGTTAGCAATTTTTTGGTGATTTTGTAACATAACTCAGCATTTAACTCATAATCTGCACCGTGTTTGTGTTTCTTTCAGATGAAGAGCAGAAGAGAAATACCTAAACTGGCTAAGTAAGACTCGGAGTCCTCCATGGGTTTCCACTGAGCACTGGGAGAACTGGTCCCATTCACTTGTGCTCCAGCCTGGGCTGCTGGATGGAAGGAGTCCGTGAACTCCGGGCTGGTCTCCGGAGCCGGGACCTCCGGGAGGCTGGAGCAGATCTGCGACCACAACTCCCCGCTGGTTTGAACCTCCTGACCGTCGAAGTTATCAACCATTCTTGTCCAGTCAGCGCTGAGCAGAGATCGGTTTTAAATCGTTATTTTTCCTTTGATAACGACATTCACCGTTTCCTGAGACAGTAAGAACCTCCATGGATGCGCATCTAAAATGCTCTCCTGACAAAAAACGACAACACAAATCAAATAACATCAACAAACGAGTCTTACCTGGTAGATAATATCACCTGGTCAATATGTATTTACGATGATTTATAAAGTTGAACTGAAGTTTAGCTTCCGCAGCTAACTGTCGTCCAAACACCGCTTTAAAGCGCAGGGAGAATTTGATTGGACGTCACTGCTGTTAATCAGATGTTCTTGAGATCTCATTGGATAATCACTCAAACACGTAAAAGAGGCGTACACGCGGCGTCAGAGTGCAGATCGTACGTCGACCTCTGCGCCATATTGTGAAGGTAATTTCAAGAGATTTTTGTCCAGTTATATGATTGTGATACATCAAAAGCTAAGAATATTGTCTATTTTGCTATTTATCATAACATAGAAATTAATAACCATAAACCATGATTATTGATACTAAGTAATACATTGTGATAAATTAAAAAGTAAAGATAATATAGCAATAATATATTAATTACTAATAACCATCATAAAAAGGAATATTTCATTATTTAACCTTGAACTACCTGACTTTTTTTTTTCCTATTTACAACTGGAACCAAACAAAAGGCAGGGCATACTGAGGGAAATTGGACTAAATTGCTACAAAGCAAAACATTAACAACACTAAACAAATTAAACCATTTAAACATAAAGCTAAGTAAAAATACATATCTTTCAACCTTTAAAGCTACAAACACAAAAAAAAACGAATTAAAATTGTCAATAGGATAAGACTAGCAAAGGGCAGATATATATGAAATTATTAAAAACTACAATATCAGCTAGAAATATCATATAAAAGAGAAGTCCTAACCAGTATAATCTTTCATTCTGCTATGTTCACTGACTTGTCCCTTTTTAGATTATAAAAAGCTGCTCTAAATATATTCATCCATTTAAACAAACAATTTTAAATAGTTTATGGCAAAACCAGATTTTTATTTGCAACCTGAGCCAAATTGAAATTAGCTTTGGTGAATTTTCTAGATGAAATTAAAGTATATACAGGTTCATTTTTAGTACAGAGCTGGTATGTGTTGTGCTGTTTATTGTATATTTTAATATATGTAGAAATATATTACTGAATGTGAAAAGCTATATCAAAATCAGTGAGATGTTTTTTAACCTCAGAAAACCAAATTTTCAAGTGGAAGTCAGAGGAAAAGTTGCCACTCACAATATAGCGGACGCTGTGACGTTCCGCTTCTCTATTGGGCACCTATGCCAATGAGGCGGGTGTTCTATGTGCTGCGGCGTGCAAAGTCAGGATTCTATTGGCTAACGGCTTCCATAGCTCCGATGACAGTCAGGAAGTGTTCATCGCTTTAAAGGGACGGTGACCAACTTCAAAGGTAAACAACTATTAATACTTCCTCTACTCACGACAGTAAACCTTACATGTGACGAGAAAATCAATGTTATTTACACTGTACTTTTATATTTCGATTACTTATTAGTGTGAACTTCAGCTATCCGCTCGCTAGCTAGCTGACTAGCTGGTGCATTTCTTAAAAATTGGTGCATTTTTTAAAAATTGCGCCGGTGTTCTGCATTTCAGCACACAGAACGTTTCTGCGCCTTCTTTGTAAATGCTGTTGGTGAGTAAAGCTGCGTGAATTTGTCCCCGGGATACCCGGGAAATGAACGCTGCCCTGCGCTTTGTAGCATTGGCAGTCCCGATGGGTCTCCTGATGTCCCGCACCATGGCGTGGAGGTCCAGCGGAAAAACGCACCCAGAGCTCATCAATAGACTCAGAGGTACTGGACTGAAGGGCAAAGCCGTTGCTCTGTCGTTTTTCTTTAAATATTGCATTCACATGTAGACATGCCTGCTTAAAGGGGGGCTATGATCTAAAATTGACTTTTTAAAGCTTTATGTCATGTATAATGTAAATTTCTCAACAAAAACACACATAGAGTTGCTTTGATTTGTTCATGCATGTTTGAGGTTCAATCTCAGATCAGACTAAAATTGATCACTTTTTAGTTCTCTTAACAAAACCAGAATTATTTTTACTTGCTAAATGCCAGAATTAGAAGACACAGAATGTTTTTATTGCTTTCTTCAAAGTCAGAAATCTAAATACGTCTGTGTTTGCCTGTTATTTATTATTATATCTTTTCCCCTTCAGATCATGGAGTGATCCAGAGCAACAGAGTATTTGACGCCATGTTGGCCACTGACAGAGGACTTTACTCCACAGACTATCCTTATGCAGACACTCCACAAGCAATAGGTACTCCATCTATAAACACACACCGGTGCATCTCAGTAAATCTGAAATGAATAGAAAAGTCATTTTATTCTTGTGTTTCAATTCGAATACTGAGTTACACACAAACAGTGATGTATTTCTAAGCATTTATTCCACCTGATTGCGGCTCAATATCTCAAGCAGTTAATATTAGAAATATTTATTCCAGCTCTGCCACATCTCAGTGTTTATCATTTATGCTGATGGTATTTTGCAAATGAATGCAGCCTTAAGAGTAAAATGCCTTTGATTTAGTTTTATATTTTAAGAAAAAAAATGCACAGAAAGAAAGGACGTGAGTTAAGCTGTAAAAACATATAAAAACTGAAAATACACAATAAAATTATGTTCAAAAACAATTAAATTACTGTAGCTCCTTTGTTTTGTCTTCAAATGGTGAAACAAGGCTGTTGTGTTGCTTTTTGTCTAAAAATTACACATTTTTGAGGATATTTTGCTGGACTACAAATTGTACCAGAAATTATCGTGATAAAAATCATATTGTTGTTTTGAGACAAATTTCAAGTAATATAACTCTAAAGGTATAATAATAATTCCAGAACACATTCATAAAGATGAATACATCTTAAATTTTAATGGACATTTTAAAGATACAAAATAAATAAACAACAAAAAATTAACTATGAAGTCTCTGTAAACAAAAAGCAAAGCTGAAGCACCAGACTGAAGACCTCTTTCTTTGGTAGAAAGAGAGAAAATTGATAAATCATGAAAATTATTATTTTATTGATTAATACTTTTATTCCGAGAGGCCTAATTGTGCTTTGTTGGCTCTCTTTCCGACTGCATTAAAACTACACCAGATTCTGTGAATGTTAGTGTTTCAGCGACATTACGAATCACAGAGATAAATTTGTGTTTGATAAATAAATCATTGTTAAAAACCCCAGGATTTAGTGTTTTGACTTACACTAACAGTGAACACCTTTTGCTGCAGATGTGCTGCAGATGTGCAATTGCTCCAGCTAATAATGTTTCCTTCTTCTAGGCTTCAGTGCGACCATCAGCGCTCCACACATGGTAAGGCCGACCGGAAAAACCTGAGACACAATGCACAGACAGCGAGAGAGTTTATCGTTTATTCTCCTAAAAAACAAAATGAAGCAGAAGTGTTTGTTGTTGGTTTAATTTCGCAGCATGCTCACGCTTTGGAGCTGCTGAGCGACAAGCTAGTCGAAGGAGCGTCGGCGCTGGATGTCGGCTCAGGAAGTGGATATTTAACCGCCTGTTTTGCAAGAATGGTACATCAAATCATAGACAGAATGAAAGACGATGTATAAGCATCTGATACGTATGTACGCAAGTCTGATCCGGAAGTGAACTTTGGCGCAACTGAAGTGCAAAGCATAGCGACAAAATGTGGAAAGGCTGGTTGACGTCTCATGACCTATGAAACATTTATTACAAAAATGTATGCTGTACAACCATCTGACACCAATTTTGTTAGATTTCCAGAAGGTGGAGAATGTAACGTCACTCAGATTTCTGCTGCACATCGGTAAAAAATGTCAATATAATTTATTTTTGTTGGACTGGAAGACATGGGGCATCTATTCTTTGCCTACCAAGATGGCGCGCATCACTTCCCGTTCAGACTTGTGGAAACTCTGCATAGTGGTTTTTATTTGTTCCTAATGATTACAGATTAAGTACTGATTTTTGCTTTTGTTTTTTGAGTAGACGGGACCCACTGGTAGAGTTGTTGGCATCGACCACATTGAAGAACTCGTTCAGAAGTCGATAGAAAATGTCCAAAAAGACGACCCAGAACTGCTGTCGTCTGGACGCATTAGACTCGTTGGTGAGTCGGGGAACTTGTCATACTTTAATATGATTATTTTAAAATATTCCTAATTAAAATGTGCTGCAGGAAGTGACTAGAGTAGCCGTTAAAACTCCATCTGATTATAGTTGGGGATGGAAGACTTGGATATCCAGATGGAGCTCCGTACGATGCCATCCATGTTGGTGCAGCTGCAGCGAAGGTTCCCAAAGCTGTAAGTTCATGTTAGCTTAACTCTCTGGGACATTTGGAAACGGAAACTCTTGATTCAGCAGAACTGAATGAGTAATTCATTTATTCCACCCGAAGTTAGATTTTGTCTGTATTTTAAAATCTAAAAATAGAAATAGTTTCTTGTTTGTCTGTGAAGGTCTAAAGAAACAAAAGCAGAAAATGGAAAAACATGTTTGCTTTCAAGTCAGATTCTCACATTATCAAGTTGTTTTACAGAAATATGTCCACCTATAATATGTCTGTCTGTTTCAGGATAATTAGAGTGAAATGTTTGTGAAAGTTCATATTTGAGCCGTTTTGTTTTTCTGTTAACTAAAGCTGTTGAAGCAGCTGAAGCCAGGCGGGCGTCTGGTTCTCCCAGTTGGACCCGAAGGTAGTGGTCAGGTACTGGAGCAGTACGACCGACAAAGCGACGGGACCTTCCTGAAGAAGGCTCTCATGGGCGTGGTTTACGTCCCGCTAACCGACAAGAAGCATCAGTGGCCAGGGTGAGAAAACGGCACAAACTTCTCCATAAACGTTTCCTCAACCCTCTGATTTTAGATGGCCATCAGTTATTGAACGATGATTCAGTTTTTCATCACAATTATTTTGTCTACAAAAAAATATGTAATATTTTATATTAATGATATCAAATTTTATTTTATTCCCTCAGTTTTTATGGTTTCTGGTTCCTTTTTTTGTGTATTTTTCTGTCTATCCATCTGACTTTAATATATCTAATTTAATTTATCTCACTTAATTTACCTATCTGTTTTAGGTAGATTAATAGATTATCTATTTTAATTTATCTAATTTAATATATCTAATCTATTTTATCTGATCTAATTGATCTATTTATCTGTACTGACTGACAGCCAATTAGAAAATGAGCATCACAAATAATATTTAAATCAATTATCTTCATTTATTTATTAATTATTGAATAACATCATACAAAAATTATGATGGAAAATTTATAAAAATTATGGCATTCCTGTCTGAGGCCGTGACAGGCGCCCCCTGGTGGCCCACCTCCTTCACTAACTTCAATCTGCTGTTTTCTTCTGCCTGCAGAGACTAACTCTGACTGCAGTGCTGCTGATCCTCCAGCAGGTGGCGGTGGGGAACCATAACAGCTGCTGTTATTTACCTCCTGCTCCACTCGCACCGCAGGGGGTCCGCTGAACAGATTGACTAACTTAATAAATGACTGAATAACAGACCCGAGGTTTACTGATTAACCTTTTTCCAGAGTTCTTGGACGAAGCAAAGCAGCGGCGAGGATGAGAAAGGAGAATTTTTTAGAGGGAAGAAAACCGTAATTTCTAAACTGCAAAAACAAAAAGCATTTATAGTCTAGTTTCTAGGGTCTATATATTAGTACACTTGAAATGAGACAAAACAATCTTTTAAGTAACATTTAGGAGGTTTCTTTACATAAATAATTCCTTAATATTCATTAAAAGTACTACTCATAAGTGAAACAATCTGCCAATTGAAATAGTACTTTTTTCCCTCAATATTAAGGAATTATTTAACTAAAACAAGCTGTTAAAGGTTGCTGAGAAGTTACTTTTAAGTTAGTTTTGTCATATGTATTTGCAGTAAAAACTAGACCAGAAATACTTGGTAAGATTTTGTGTTTTTGCAGTGCAGAGAAGCAACAATTACCGAGCATAAGCCATTATTTTGTAATTAAAACACTTTGCTTATTGAATTAATCTATATTTGGCAGACAGAAGGCTTCATCTTCTAAGAAGAGAACGATGCCAAAACTTGAGGAATATATTTAACAGAAATATTGTATTAAGTATGTGAATCCTGTTTCTTAATAAATAACATTAGAAAATTAGTTGTTGCACTTTGATTTATTTTAAGCTGAAACATTACCATTCATGTGTTTTTTATATATACAACATTCAAAGGAGTAGCATTTTCCTGGTTGAGTTTCTAATACAAAAGGAATTCAACATTTAAAAGATAATTAATGATAACCAAAAACCTTGACATATGTTTTCAGGAAATTGTTTTCCAGAAAATAACTTTTATTTATTTACACAGTGAAAAATAACTCCTGCAACAATTATTCCACACATGTATCAAACTGAAGCATATTATTTTAGCATTTATTTTAAAAAGAAATGTATCTTTTAATTCATATTTTTTCTTTAATTTCTAAACACATTTTTGCATACAATATAGAAAAAATGCACGTTGTCAGTGCAGTTCTGAGATCTATTAAATCATAAAATGTCAAGATATTTTTAAAATTGCTAATATTTCCAATGCATCACTCCCAAAAATCAGATTTCACACACTTTCTATTTCAATATTGTTTATCGTCACAATAACAACTTATTTTATAATCTTATTTATTAATAGTGCTTTATGTTAATTTAGCCTGAATTAGATTACATAACTAATTGGTAAAATGTAAAAATTAGTATTTATCATTATTGTTATTCATAATAAGTCCTTTAAACATTAAAATTATCTAACGTAACGTCCTTCAGTTGACAGAACTACAAATGGGTCACGTTGGCTAGCGTAATGACGTCATCTCTGCGCGCCCATACTCAAGCGATGCATGCGCGTGGATCAGCACGAAGTTTTGTGTTGTTCCTGGAACCCCAGAGTCTGTTTTGGAGGCATATTGTTCACTTATTTTCATCTGCCAACATCAGGAAACCTTTGACTCGCCGTTTTATTCATCTGCGGCCTCAACAGGAGAGTTTAACGATGGAGGAGCAGGACACAAACACCGGGAAACGCAAACACGACGACGCGCCGGAGCCCCCGGAGACAGGCGGCCGGGGTAAGAAGCGAAGAGGAGCCGGAGGGAAGAACCTCCGTCCTGGGGAGAGGTACGTCCCACCGCCCCAGAAACGGAATCCGGAGGTCAGCTTCGGCCAGGAACACTTCGACGAAACGTCCTACTTCTTCGAAGGCGGCCTGCGCAAAGTTTTCCCGTATTACTTTGACTTTAAAACCTACTGCAAAGGCCGGTGGGTTGGGAAAAGCCTGCTGGAGGTCTTCAAGAGCGAGTTCAGAGCGGAGTCCATCGAGTACTATGAGAAGGCTGCGAAAGAGGGCCGCATCCGGCTCAATGAGAGTCCAGTGGATGACCTGTCCTTAGTGCTCAGGGTCAGTGCTGTCAGAAAACATCTACATAAAGCACGTCCCAGTTCACTGGCATACAGTGTTACTCCATTAGTATCTGCTTATTTAAGTGCTCAAAAGTAGCTCCTAACAAAATAATCCAGAAATGATTTGCAGCAGTGGCGATCCCAAAGGGTGGGAAGGAGGTGACCACAGCCCCCACATGGATTAAGTCATATTCAGCCCATTTAAAACGTACATTATTGTCTCTTATCAAGACACACATGGAAAATCCAACAAATAAATGAACAAATTGTATATATTTGCACCATGAATGCTGCTATATCTTATGATTGTGCTGGTTAAGCAGTCAGCATCTTCAGCAGTTAGCTTTTTGGCTTACCCTCTGCGTGGGTTGTGTGATGTAATCTCATTTTCTAAGAAATAACACTTTTACTTGTAATTAGAAGTACTTAAGTAGTTATTTCTTGAACAGCTCTCTTAATTGCATCTAGCTATATGTTTTCTAATATAACCTCTACTATTACCTTAGGAGATTAGTTGTTTCCCCTCATAAAAGTAAGCTTGTTTCTTTGTTTCAAAACCTATAAAAAGAAATAAACCAAATAGCTCTAATTATTAAAATAAGTGATGCAGTGTTTGTTCTGTAGAATAACGACCACATGAGGAACACCGTGCATCGCCATGAGCCTCCCGTAATCGGCGCGCCGCTGAAGATCCTGGTGGACGACGGGGAAGTCCTCGTGGTCGATAAGCCGGCTTCCATCCCCGTCCATCCGTGCGGCCGTTTCCGCCACAACACGGTGATCTTCATCCTGGGTAAAGAGCACGGCGTCTCCAAGCTGCACACCGTCCACAGACTGGACAGACTCACGTCCGGGGTGTTACTGTTCGCCCGGACGCTGGAGAAGTCCAAGAAGCTGGACCAGCTGGTGAGGGACAGACAGGTACGTCTGGGACGGGATGAGGGCTGTAACTATTGATTACTTTAGTTTTTGGTTAATCTGTTGATTATTCAAGATTTTGACCGGTATTATAAGCCTGGCAGGTCACCAGGCTTTATTTGCCTCCCTGCCAGGCTAACATTGTTTATCTTAAATAAGGTTTTAAACACCAGAAATAGTAAAGATGAATTAATCTGGGTCTATACTTGAAGTGGTAGCGCTTGTGCCCATTTGCCTCACAAGCTATTATTTTAAAAATTCACCTCTTCGTTCCTCCGAATTTTTGTAAATTTAAAATATTTTAGCACAAAATTACGTGGGCTGCCGTAGAGCTCCTACTAACAGGATTAGCAGGTTTTCTGGGTGAAATCATCTTATTCTGATTATTAATCGGATAAAAAAATGCCTCCAAGTCTGTCACAATAAACAATAAGTCAATTAGTCCCATGATAAACTCAAACAATCTCAATCATTTCCATTTGTATGATTTATCATGTCTCTTTCTACCAAAGACTCGATGACAAAGTCTCAGTCTGGTTTCAACTAGTCCTTTTTTTTGAAGGATAAATTTGTCTAGAGAGACTTCATAATTAATAATTTCATAATTTCTTTTGTTTTGTTCACTTATTTTTGATATTAAAAATGTCTTCCAGTTCCAGTGTTAAATGTTAGGAATTGATCTTTGAAATGTGTCCTTGCATTGTTACGCCGTCGTTGTGTTAATTGAAAATGGTCTCAAAACAATAATATTATCGTTTATTGCAATAATCACTGGGACAATTTATCATCCAGCAAAATTTATTACCGTTACAGGCCTAATTTTCACATTTCAGGCCATTTTTAATCAATATCAGAAATGTATTAAAAGATGCAAATATAAAAAAACAGTTAATGGATAGTTATCAATACTTTTGTTTGTTTTAAATATCTGAATTACTACCAACTTTACTCTCACTCCATGTTGTATTATTTTATTTTTAAGCAGTTGTTATAAGTCTGTGGCAGAATTTAAACTGCTGCTGTGCAAGTTACTCAGCAGGCTGTTGCTAGGAAACCACCAGTTATTCAAGATTGTTGCTCGGCAACCAAGGAGCGAGTGAGTGAGTTAGTTGATTCCACCAACTTTGCTTAACTGGCTGTTTATTATATCGTCATACGTTCTCCAGCCATACAATTACTTTTTTATTAAGAAAAGCTTTTTTCTAATCGTTTACTTTTTTTGTTTTTTATTATTTTAGCTTGAGAAGGAATATGTGTGTCGAGTAGAGGGGGAATTTCCCGAGGGCGAGCTGATCTGCGAGGAGCCCATCCTGGTGGTCTCCTTTAAAATCGGGCTCTGCCGGGTCGACCCGAAGGGAAAAGAGAGCAGAACCGTCTTCCAGAGGCTCAGCTTCAACGGGAAAACCAGCGTAGTCCGCTGTTTACCGCTCACCGGCCGCACACACCAGATCCGAGTCCACCTGCAGTACCTGGGCTTTCCCATCCTCAACGACCCCATATATGGGTCCCTCGCCTGGGGCCCCCACAGGGCCAAAGGGGGCCTGGTGGGGAAGAGCGACGAAGAGCTGCTGCAGGCTTTAGTGGAAGAACATCGCTCTCAGGAAAGTTTACACCTGCTGGACTTTATGGACGACTGCGGCGCTGCGAAGGAAGCAGAGAAAACAAACGCTTTTCCGGCGCAAACAGAGAAAGAAAACTCCAGCCAGGTTCCACCAGAGGAGCATCAGAGTACTGGTTCAACTGGAGCTGAATCGGGTCAGAAAAGTCCCCCAGGAAGTCGGGACCACCTGTGCAGCGAATGCAAGCTGGTGCGACCGGACCCCACGGAGAAGGAGCTCGTCATGTATCTCCACGCTTTACGCTACAAAGGACCGGACTTTGAATATTCCACACAGTTACCCGTCTGGGCCGAAGCGGACTGGGAGGAGACCGATCTCAGCTGACCTCATTTAGTCACGTTTTTATTTATTTTGTCTTTAATTTCTGGGGTTTTATTTTGATACTTCTCAGGAGATTTTCCGAAGACGTTGCTGTAAAACGCCTCAGTGAGAGTTTTGTTTGTATTTCATTTCAAACATGTGAAATAAACCAACTTCTGCTGCTACTGAAAAATGTGCTTTATTTCAGGTTTGTTAAAAAACCCCGCATGGATCCTATCTGAAATTTTGCTTCAGTATTTTTCAGATCTAGAAAGATACGGGGAAAAAAATTGTGCACTGAATGCACAATGTCGATTTTGGACGATACCAATTTATCACTAAAATGATGCAGTTGTAACCCAAGTGTCATTTTAAACCTTCATTTCCTCTGATTTTCTACTTTTGCCTTTTAGCCTTAAATCTCGCGATGTTTTAATAACCTTAGGAGTGATTCTCGCGAGATTATTATTTAGCCAATCGTGGCTAAGTATTGGGGTCACGTGTACCGTCGCAGTTTATTGGCTAGGTATATTAGCTGGAGCGAAAAGCATGAAGGTTAGAACGCGTCGGAAGGAGCAGAGCTGGCAGGTCAGTGAAAGCGTAGTATTATTTAATGTCTGTAAATATGTACGATGCTCACTTAATGTACTGAACTGTAGGAGCCCATTATTGTGAGCCGGAAAGGGAGATGAAAAAAGATCCGGTAGTATGACACAAAAACTGCGGAACTGGTGAGTGTTTTTATGAATGGCTTAGCGTTGGCTTGTAATCACTGCTGTTGTGTAGCCACTAAAAACTGACTGAACATTGCTTTTGATAACCAAAACGGGTAATTGAAGTATTTATTGAGCACTGGTTTATATTAGTATTTTACATTTCATGTTAATTGATGATATGGTGTATATTTATTGAAAGATTTATTTATGTAATTTTTTTTTTGAAGTGTTATTTATTGAACTGTGTATACACTAAGAATGTTAGATAATATAATTATATTGAGGAAGTGGTCCTGTTTTGTTGTTCAGGCCAGATGGATGGTGAGCTAAGAGACCAGGCCTAGAGCCAAGAAAAGAATTCACCTGTTGGTGATCAAGGACTGTTTACTTCTCCTACCCAGCCAGTAGGAGAATCCTACGAAAGGACTCTGCTCCTTCTTTGATTGGACTTTAATTTACCCAAGACGTGAATCAAGCTCCGGATACTCGCCTCGTTGGTGAGCCTGATTGATCCCCATTTCGGGGTGGATGGACTAAGGGGGGGTGTGAAATGAACTTTAACTTTGGGAATGATTAATTAATTATTTTTTTTTGTCGTTTGTTATTTTCTTCCCTTGTATTTTTCTTTTTTTTATTTCATTGTTTTTCCCTTCCTTTCATTCATGCCTATGTTTCATATCCCAATGTGTGATTGTAAATATGTAAATATAATATTCACATTGCAAATACAAAATACTCGCAGCTGCAAAATTCTAGCCTACCTGCTCCTTATTTGAGTCGCACCTATTCTTCTGAAAAGGGAAAAAAAAAGACCTAGCCTGTCTTCTTGGTTAAAGCTATTTTATATTGAATAACAATTCAGTTATTTTCAAATATGCTACATACATTTGTGGTGAGCTAGCCAGGAGCAGTTGTACAGAAGCTGGATTGTTGCAGTTGCTAGTTGTTGCTAATATGGATGTTTTGGTGAAATGTGGCGTTAAAATACCTAACGCAGTGTTGATTAGACATGCAACAAACTCAGAGACTGATAATGAAGTGGCTGATTTTCTGACTGGATATGGGTCAATGGAAAAGTTCGAATTCATAACTGATACTGACTCAGATTTTTATAACTGCATAATTTTTGAGTTTTCATCAGGGAATGCTTTGGAGAGGCTGCGTAAAATCTTGCCTTACTCGTATGTTTGCCAAACTAAAAAAGTTACTTATGAAATTGAAGAGCTGTCAGTAGTTTGCTCCGAGTTAGAAACTAAAATAAAAAACTGAAATGTATCTGAGTGAAATGAAAAATGTGGCTAAGCTTACAGGTCAGGATTACACAGATGTCTTCAGGCATGTAATGTCTCTACTGGGCCAATCCATCACTGAACTTTGTCCAGTCCCATCTTCTTTGAAGACTTCCCCAGAAGAAGAGGATTTGGCCATGGCTGCTTCCCTTACATCAAAGATGGCAACCAAGGGTGGTATTCATCTTAAACCAGAAGATGTCGCTGCAGAGGATGGGGAATCGCCACACGTTCAACCTGATCCTACAGCACGTTATACGTCACGTCCTTCTGGACCTTTTCCAGCCATGTCTTTGTCAGATATCAACCCACCTGGAGTCCAGAGGTATGTGGTTGAGCACATCATGAAAAGTGATGACAATGCAATACACATGTCCTCATTGAAACTTAGATCATTTTCTGGTCGAACTCCAAGACCACAACATGAAACAGACTATGAAACTTGGCGATCTAGTGTTGACCTACTGTTAAAAGACCCTGTTGTATCAGAACTACAGCGTTCTAGAAGGATATTTGACAGCTTATTACCACCAGCTGCAGACATGGTTAAACATCTTCAACCGGATGCTCCTCCTTTAATTTACCTCAGAATCTTGGATTCTGCCTATGGAACAGTCCAAGATGGCGATGAACTGTATGCAAAATTTATGGAGCAGTTTCAAGATGCAGGTGAAAAGCCATCAGTTTATTTACAACGCTTGCAAGTGACTCTAAACCATGCCTTACGGAGGGGTGGAATATTGGCTGCTGATTTTGAAAAGCATCTGCTGAATCAATTCTGTCGTGGATGTTGGGATAACACCTTAATTTCTGAGCTCCAACTTAAGCAGCGCAAGTCAAAACCACCGTCTTTTGCAGAATTGTTGTTGTTGCTCAGAACAGAAGAAGACAGAGAAGCTGCCAAAGCTCAGCGTATGAAACATCACCTTGGCTCCAGTAAACCCAGGGCTAGTGTACATTTACATCATGCTTGTGCACCAGTTGAAGAACAGAGTGCTTATGATAATCTGACGACTATCACCAAAGAACTTGCCAAACAGTTGGCTGATATACAAAAACAGTTGGCTGCTTTTACAAGTGTTCAGTCTGGTCAGAACCCAGCTGTTTTGCCAAAATCTATGCATGTTGCTAAGTTCAATCAGATCCCACAAACTAGTAAAAGTACATCTCAACCCTCTCACAAAAAAGCAGCTTCATCACCCAAGCCAGGTTACTGCTACAACTGTGGGGAAGATGGACATATAAAACCCAAGTGTGACAACCCTCCTAATCCTTCATTGGTTGCTGCCAAAAAAGAAACAGTTGATGGAAAAGCAGAAGAAGTGGCAGAAAAATGAACTCGAATAGTGCCCTGTCGTTAAACTGAATCAGGTTCTCGTTGAGGGGCGAACGGGAACTGCAGAGGACCAGCAAAGTCCCACTAAGCAGACACCTATAAGATGCACCAATTTGTCTCATGTAACTCCTGAGGCTGCAGAATTGCCACAAGGGTTGATTGGTTCAAAATGTACTGGTCAAGTAATAATAGCTGGTCAGCAAGTTCAATGCCTGTTAGATACAGGATCCCAAGTTACCACAATACCAGTTTCATTTTATAATCAGTATTTTTCTCATCAACCTGTGAAACCATTAAGTGAGCTATTACAAGTAGAGGGAGCTGCAGGCCAAGCTGTCCCATACTTGGGGTATATAGAAATGACAGTCATTTTTCCCAAAGAGTTTATTGGTACTGATCTGGATGTTTGTACTCTGGCACTTGTGGTTCCAGATGTTAAAAGTGGAACTCAGTCCCAAGTTCTGATAGGAATGAACACGCTTGATTCATTGTATTACAAACATCTGAAAGATGAACATGTTAGCTTTAGCCCAGCCAAGTATTGCTATAAAGCTGTTCTCAAGCTGCTTCAGTTGCGTCATCAGCAGACCCAAGAACCCAGTGTATGTGACGTAGCATTAGATAGTGAGTCACCTGTATTTATTTCAGCAGGCCATACCAGGGTTCTAGAAGGCTACGCCTGTACCAGCTTGCTGCCGGTTAGCAGTTGGGCATTAGTTGAGCAGCCATCTACTCCTTTGCCGGGAGGATTGTGTGTGAAAAGTTGTCTGGTGTCATTGCCCAAACATACGCCTCATAAGATCCCAGTGGTTATCACAAATGAGTCAAAACAGAATATAACATTGTCACCGCCTGCTATTATTGCAGAAATTACAGTGTCACCCCAGCTTCTTTCTGAGGTTTCCTGCTGTAATGTGCAGCCCAGGAACACTGACAAAGTTGATCTCCAGTTTGAATTTGGAAATTCTCCGATTCCTCCTGATTGGAAAGAACGCGTTATTGCTAAACTCAAAGAAATGCCAGAAGTGTTTTCTCATCATGACCTTGACTTTGGATGTACTGATCGGGTGAAACATCACATCCATCTTCATGATGAGACCCCATTTAAACATCGTGCTCGCCCTATCCATCCAAATGATATTGAGGCTGTTCGAAATCATTTGCGAGATCTTTTGGAGACGGGGGTAATAAGAGAATCTGAGTCACCATTCTCTTCACCAATTGTAGTTGTTCGAAAGAAGAGTGGTGATGTTCGGCTTTGTATAGATTATAGAAAGTTGAACCTACAAACAGTGAAGGATGCTTATGCATTACCAAATTTGGAAGAGTCATTTTCAGCTCTTACTGGTTCACGCTGGTTCAGTGTTCTTGATCTGAAGTCAGGATATTATCAGATAGAAATGGAAGAAGGTGATAAGCCTAAAACTGCATTTGTGACTCCACTTGGGTTTTGGGAATTTAATAGAATGCCCCAAGGTGTGACTAATGCACCCAGTACTTTTCAACGCCTTATGGAGAGATGCATGGGTGATTTGCATTTAAAAGAAGTTTTAGTCTTCTTGGATGATTTGATTATATTCTCTGACACTTTAGAAGAGCATGAGAGTAGGTTGATAAGAGTGCTGCATCGACTTAGAGATTATGGCCTTAAACTATCACCACAGAAATGTAAGTTTTTCCAAACTTCTGTGCGTTATTTAGGCCATGTAGTTTCTGAACATGGGGTTGAAACAGATCCAGAAAAGATAAGTGCTTTAAAATCCTGGCCAGTTCCTCAAACTTTAAAAGAACTGCGATCATTTCTTGGATTTGCGGGTTATTATCGCAGGTTCATAAATGGCTACGCTGCTATTGCTAAGCCTCTAAATGACCTGACAAGGGGGATATTCTCCTGTGCGCAAACGTGTCAGTAAAACAACCATCACGATGAAAAACCATGATGCAAAACAACCTTTTAATGAAAGGTGGACTGAACAGTGTCAATCTGCTTTTGAAACATTGATTGACAGACTGACTACAGCCCCAGTACTTGGTTTTGCTAACCCAAGCCATCCTTACATTCTGCATACAGACGCCAGCACCACTGGGCTTGGAGCTGCTCTTTATCAAGAACAAGAGGGGAAGCTACGAGTTATAGCATATGCTAGCCGAGGGTTGTCTGCCAGTGAAGCTAGATATCCAGCCCATAAATTGGAATTTTTAGCTTTAAAATGGAGCGTAACTGAAAAATTTCATGATTATCTTTATGGCTCCAGTTTCACTGTTGTTACTGATAACAATCCGTTAACCTATGTCTTAACCTCTGCTAAACTTGATGCTGCTAGTCATCGATGGCTTGCTGCACTGTCTACATATGATTTTAAATTGCAGTACCGTGCAGGCAGTCAAAACAGAGATGCTGATGCCCTCTCCAGGAGACCACATCCCCAGACACCTGACCCACAAAGAGAATGGGCTATGGTGCAACAGTTCATCACGACCCATATGAATGAAATGGAGGATGCTACAGAACTTACCTCAGATGTGATCAGAGCCATTTGTCACAGTTGTCTACTGAGAGGCCAAAGTCCAGATGGTCCTTTGGAGAGAAACATTACTCTAGTGGAAACTGTGAGTATGACCCCTACAGTTCTCCCTGACTTGTACATGGATGAGAACCAAGGGTTGCCAGTGCTTCCATCACTGTCCTTTCATGACATCAGGGAGAAACAGAGAGCTGATCCTGTTTTGAGAGAAGTTATTCATCAGCTTGAAACAGGAGAGAAAATCCCTCCAACTGTCAGGGCTGAGCTTCCTGATCTTCCTTTGGTGATGAGAGAATGGAAACGCCTTGAACTAAAAGATGACATCTTATATAGAAGAAGGCAGGATGGTGAGGTCATATCATTTCAACTTGTGTTGCCAGAGGAATACTGTTCTATTGTGCTTTCAAGCCTTCATGATGATATGGGGCACATGGGAATTGAAAGAACACTTGACCTTGTAAGATCTAGGTTTTTCTGGCCACGCATGTCTGTAGATGTAGAAACCAAGATTAAAACCTGCAGTCGCTGCATTCGCCGGAAAGCGTTGCCAGAACGAGCTGCACCATTGGTGAATATCCAGACCAGCCGGCCCCTTGAACTCCTGTGTATGGATTATCTATCGATTGAACCTGATAAAAGCAACACTAAAAACATTCTTGTCCTCACAGACCATTTTACTAAGTATGCTATGGCTTTTCCAACAGCCAATCAAAAAGCAAAGACTGTTGCAAAATGTCTGTGGGAGAATTTTGTTGTGCATTATGGGTTTCCTGAGCGTTTGCACACGGACCAAGGGCCTGATTTCGAGTCTCACCTCATTAAAGAGCTCTGCAACATTGCTGGCATTAAAAAGTCACACACCACGCCATACCATCCTCGTGGAAATCCTGTTGAAAGGTTCAATAGAACTTTGCTCAGTATGTTGGGTACTTTGGAGCCAGAGCAGAAAACTAGATGGAAAGAGTATGTCAAGCCACTTGTTCATGCTTATAATTGCACCCGAAATGAGGTTACAGGTTTTACTCCATATGAGTTGATGTTTGGCCGCTGTCCAAGACTTCCTGTTGACATAGCTTTCAACTTGCCTGTCAGAGATTCGTCATCCCAATCGCATTCTCAATATGTGCAGAACCTCCGTTCTCGGCTGAAGGAAAGTTTTCAGCTAGCTTCTAAAAATGCAGAAAAGATGGCAAGAAGAAACAAGATTCGTTTTGATCAGAGAGTGAAACCAGCAAGTCTTGAAGAAGGTGATAGAGTATTAGTCCGAAATGTGAAGTTGAGAGGAAAGCATAAACTGGAGGATAAGTGGGAGACAAACATCTATGTGGTGGTTGGTCGTGTGGGTGAGCTTCCTGTGTATATTGTAAGACCAGAAACGGATCCCTCTGGAGGGACCAGGACTCTGCACCGCGACCTTCTTCTCCCTTGTGGATTTCTTCCTCAGGCTGAAGTTGACCCACCAGTTTCCACACCGGCTCACAGGCCGCAGACCCGCAGTCTACAAGAACCAGTGGAAGAATTGGAGGAAAGCCCAGATGAGGAGGATGAGGACTGGAGGGCATCTCGGTTTTCAGTTTTACCAACTGTGAAGGTCAGTGTCGAGGGGACATGCCCTACCCAGCCCATGAACAGAATTCCAGTTCCAGAGATGGAAAGAGAGAATTCTTCACCTGATGTGGACAAGTCATCTCTACTGTCTGATGCTATGGATTCACTTCCAGCCTTGGAAAAAGTTCCTTCACAAGATCAGATGGACCCAGGAAATTCACCTGAACTTGAACGTGTTCCGGAGCTAAGCCCATCTGAAGATCTGGAGAGCCATGGCCCAGTAGAGACATCACCAAATTCAGCCATACCAGCATCATATTCCACAGAATCACCTATAGATGCTCATCAGGCTAGTGACGGTTTAAAGGCTGAACAGTCAATTCGTCGGTCTAGTCGAGAGCCAAAACCAATTAAGCGCTTTCAGTATGCTACTTTAGGAAATCCTTTAATTTCTGTAGTGCAAAATCTTTTACACAGTCTAGCTACTGCTTATGGTGAAATGGTTGCTGAACCTGTTTCAGATACTCCTGTACGTCATAGTGTTCAGATAATTTAGCATGCACCGGTGTTGCATGGAATTAAGGGGGGAGGATGTAACCCAAGTGTCATTTTAAACCTTCATTTCCTCTGATTTTCTACTTTTGCCTTTTAGCCTTAAATCTCGCGATGTTTTAATAACCTTAGGAGTGATTCTCGCGAGATTATTATTTAGCCAATCGTGGCTAAGTATTGGGGTCACGTGTACCGTCGCAGTTTATTGGCTAGGTATATTAGCTGGAGCGAAAAGCATGAAGGTTAGAACGCGTCGGAAGGAGCAGAGCTGGCAGGTCAGTGAAAGCGTAGTATTATTTAATGTCTGTAAATATGTACGATGCTCACTTAATGTACTGAACTGTAGGAGCCCATTATTGTGAGCCGGAAAGGGAGATGAAAAAGATCCGGTAGTATGACACAAAACTGCGGAACTGGTGAGTGTTTTTTATGAATGGCTTAGCGTTGGCTTGTAATCACTGCTGTTGTGTAGCCACTAAAAACTGACTGAACATTGCTTTTGATAACCAAAACGGGTAATTGAAGTATTTATTGAGCACTGGTTTATATTAGTATTTTACATTTCATGTTAATTGATGATATGGTGTATATTTATTGAAAGTTTCATGAATGTAATTTATATTGAATTTTAGATTTATTGCAATTGATTGAATATGATAGAATTATTTATAATACAAGTGTTATTTATTGAACTGTGTATACACTAAGAATGTTAGATAATATAATTATATTGAGGAAGTGGTCCTGTTTTGTTGTTCAGGCCAGATGGATGGTGAGCTAAGAGACCAGGCCTAGAGCCAAGAAAAGAATTCACCTGTTGGTGATCAAGGACTGTTTACTTCTCCTACCCAGCCAGTAGGAGAATCCTACGAAGGACTCTGCTCCTTCTTTGATTGGACTTTAATTTACCCAAGACGTGAATCAAGCTCCGGATACTCGCCTCGTTGGTGAGCCTGATTGATCCCCATTTGGGGTGGATGGACTAAGGGGGGGTGTGAAATGAACTTTAACTTTGGGAATGATTAATTAATTATTTTTTTTTGTCGTTTGTTATTTTCTTCCCTTGTATTTTTCTTTTTTTTATTTCATTGTTTTTCCCTTCCTTTCATTCATGCCTATGTTTCATATCCCAATGTGTGATTGTAAATATGTAAATATAATATTCACATTGCAAATACAAAATACTCGCAGCTGCAAAATTCTAGCCTACCTGCTCCTTATTTGAGTCGCACCTATTCTTCTGAAAAGGGAAAAAAAGACCTAGCCTGTCTTCTTGGTTAAAGCTATTTTATATTGAATAACAATTCAGTTATTTTCAAATATGCTACACAGTGAAATCTTCTGCAATTATAACGGTTTCAGTTTCTGTTGAACAAAAACACCGACGTGTGTTTTAGCCTCTTTCCTTTTTTCCTCTCCCAGTTACTTTGAACAATGATGGATGAAATATTGAGTTTTATTCACTGAAATCAACAGAATGTCGTCGTGTTTGAATTCACCAGATAATTCAGAGGTATCGTGAGTTTCACAAGCCTGCTGAGCATCTTGGTGACTTGCTAACCTGCATGGGTGCCTCCATCTTCAACTACAGGCCACTACGTCACATAGTGGACTAATTGGTTGAGACTCTTCGTCCATTGGCAAAAGTTCAGCTTTTCCAACTCCAGCATTGGCCAAGTTGGACATGCTTGATGCGTGTCGACATGTAAAACAAAAGATTGGCTTCATATGCAATACTCTTCCGATCACTGATCTCCCATAATTAAGGAAATGTGTATCAATAAATAACCTGATCGAGAAATCGGTTTACCTCTAAACGTGAACTACGGATCACATTTCCATTCATCCTCTTGCACGTGTATTTATCATATTGTTCACCATTATTAGGATTGCTGGTATCAACAATATCAATATCACTGTTATGTTTCAGCACCTTTTGGAACAAACGACCAGAAACAGACGACAAAGAATTATACATGTCTGGGGGAAACGGCAAAAGTCTGAATCAAAAGTTTTATTTCAGGTTTGTGAAAAGGTGGGAACTCAGACAGCTGGATGTGATGATGGTGCAGCTGAGGTGTCTTTTCCACCACAAAATAAAAAGCCGGACTGTTCTTTCTGGAGTTTAAGGCAGGTTATTCTGCTGACTGCTAGAACAAAGACTTTCTAAGAACTTAATCACACTTATGGCGTCAAAAGCTTTAACAACTCAGAGGCACATTTTATGAAAGTCTTGCCAAGGTCTCATGCTGAACCACTCTAAAGCCTCTGTTTTTTCACTTCATATCATTTAGAGGAACACTAAGCACATTTTTTACCCAAACAAACAACAAGCAAAGACAAGTACTTGTCCGACACCAATAAAGTTTTGCTTTGATTAAAAATAGGTATTTTATATTGACAAAAAATGTCAGATTTGACAATTCCCTGGTATAAGTTTAAATTACAGCCTCATTCTGCTCAATACTTCAATTTTTAAAAAATGTAAATAACTTTGTTTCTTTGAAATCTGTTTGTGATTTAAAGTGACAGGCAATAATCACAAATTATTATATTTAAATCCTTCAGGACAACCAAATTTCCTTTTCTTTTCCAATTATTGATTGACCAGAAACCTCAGATGTTTGACCCGCCGAGCGTTTCTTTAACCGAATTTCCACATCTGGTTTTCTGATTCGATACCAGCCACCTGTCTGCATCGCCTTTATTTAAACTGAACAATACGAGGGAAAGAAATCACTTCCAAATGTTAAAGCACCAACTCAGTAACAAACATCAACTTTTGGACAAAGAGCACTTTTTATAGTAAATTGTTCCAGGAATGATTGCATTGGATTGGTTTAGACTTCTAATAACAATAATAAATGGCTTTAGGGATATCACCAGAATATCTTACATGCTACATATAATTAAGGCATAATTACACCATAATGTACAAAAAATACACTTTTAAAAGTTTTAGCTTATGGCCATAAGGGATACTCAATATCTGTTTGTCTTGAGTAAGAATTGCAATTTCACATAAAAATATGTCATAAATTAAATATATAATTTTAAAACATAAAATAATCTAAATGTTTTTATTTGGAACTGAAAATTGCACAGCTTTTGCAGCGTAATACTGGGAGTAAAGCTATCTGCTGTTGTAGCAGACGTCACGGTTCCAACTGTAAATTTGAGCTGCTATTATAAGAGTGACAAACTTCCAAAACATTTTTCTGAATTGTAAGTAAACGGAAACATATAGGAAATTCATTGGAGTCGGCGTGAGCAGCAATATGTGGGGAGGAGCAACGCTGCGCTGCTGTGCTCCATATTAACCTGTGCAGCTGCGTCACTAATCATTCGAGGCGCCACGTATTGAACAGAGCAACTGAAATTGTTTTCCTAAGTTGCTTTTGCCAGTTTCTTTGCGGCTTCTTCTTGATCGAGTCGAGATGATTTGTGTGTGAACGTAACACATCGGGTCGGGCCTCACAGACGGCAGCATTTACAAGCTTAAAAGCTTAGAAACCGATTCATACCTGCTTCCTTTTACGTGTTGATCATGTGTCGCCTGGCGTGATTTATATCATATGTCACAAAAAGCAGCATTAAAAACGACCAAGACGAGATGCTAACCAGTTTTTTCCTCTACATGCTAGGCTACATGATGGTGGGCATTGTTTCCATGGTTACTAATGGTTAGACGCGTACTTTCGCCATAGTGCAATATTGGATACTATTTTTCTAACGTTAATCTTCTTACCTTGTAAAAAGTGTTCACTGCAAATCCAGCTGATAGGCTTTGCTATTAGCAGCTGCTACCATCGCTTCCAATAGCCTCATTAAACGTTATGCAATAAAATGACAAGTTTGGTTTTCACCCTTATCTATACAGCCCACTGCGCAACGTCCTATCACCACTTTTAAAGTGAAATAAACTAAATAAAAGCGATAATAGGCTACCAAGATGTCCGCTTCTTGGCAGGCTTCACTTTGGTTGTTTGACCTCCATCATGGCGGAGTTCTGACGACTGCGACGTCACGTGCAAAGGCTCAATAACAAACCATTGGGTCGGTTATGAAACGCTTTTAAAACTTGATTATAGTGGGTGAGTAAAGATGTACAGTAAAATTTATCTTTGTCAGCAGTGAATGTACAGAAAGTAAACAGTATTTTTAGCACTTTTCTGCTGTTTTATACCAACCCACTCCTACTAAGAAGCTGAAATTTGTATTTCAGTAGCCAAACTTTGACATTTTAAAGGAAAAAAAAAATGGTTAGTATTAAATGCGTATTTGCGTAACAAGATTTTGCATGAATATAATAAGGAACAACAAAATTACACAAAGTGAACCAGTGAGTGTCAGATATTCAGTGTTCAGGTTCGGTGGTACAAAAGGCTTTTGTCAAGATTTCAGTGATAAACATGCAACAGTCTTGATTGCAACTGGTGCCTGAACAGTTTTTGTTATGCTCTGCTGGGGTTAAAGGTCATGACTTGATTTGACCCATTTCTGTGAATGACTTCATTGCAACTGACAGACAACCTTATAGCGACATTAAACACAGTGTCACTCGTTACATTTGCAGTTGGCCCACATTTTCTTACGTTTGGTAACTTTTTGCATGATTTCGTGGTTCTATAAATACAAGAGGTTTTATAAATTAAGAGCAGTAAATACACAGTGTTCGGAAAAGGTTGCTTAACGTGATCATAAGTGCTCCAGCAGAAGGCAGATGGACTTTTTCCTCCTGTTTACTGAAGGAATGCTCAGATTATGGGTGAGTGTTAGAGATTAAAAGCCATTTTCTCTCTTTATTGTTGATTGCTTTCTTCTTTTCTTTCTCCAAGCACAAATTTTTCTGCCCAAAAACGATGGAGATGAACCGTTGAGTCGTAACACGACCCAAACAACTCATACACTGTAAAACACATGACCTGCATTTAGTTGTGTCTACTGTCTTCTACTCTTTAAGTCAAATAAATGTATCCAATTTTAGATTTTGAGCCTAAATGCGAGTTTGTGAAACTTTTTTAAATGAATTTTGTCAAACATCCAAGAGTTGAGTAAACTAGAGTTTTTAGGTTAGCACTTTAAAAAATTAAAAGAAGAAAAAAACAGGAGTGGGAACTATTTCCCAGAATGCTTAGCGGCATGGTTTTGTTTCCTGAGATGGAAGTGCGTCACATTGATCCGACTCTTGTGTTTTATTAAGGCAAATGTTTATTTTAATGTCCTGTTCACACTAAATGTTTATGAGCAAAATTCATTGCGACGTTTAAGAAAATTCATTATCAGATCAGAAATTTTGTTCATGCAATTTGAAACAACAATTTAAATTATTCTAAAGTAAAATAAATCATTAACTTGATATTGTGAGTAAAAATAATAGAGAAATGTGGCTCCTTAACGAGGACAGGGCAGTTTTTTCTTGCATATTGTGAAACAATTATCTGGTTTAAATTGCAGCATTTAAAACTCACAATTCAAGATTAATAAACAATGCTTACACAACTTCTCTCTCTTTGTTAAATTAACTTAATGAATATTAATTTATGAGTTAAAACCAAATGATTTTCTTGTTGACATAAGTTGCATTTTCAAGGCAGCAGATGAAGTTTCATTTCGAAGTTAAACCAACTTCAAATGTTTTACAGTGTAGGAAATACAGGCGAATCAGGGATTCTAGACCTTCACGGTCCTGTTGCAAAACTCAATAATCTGCTAATGTCAAAACAGCAGAATTTTGCCATTTATTAATAAGTTTGTTCATGTGATAAGTTATAAAAAATCGCGATCCTTCAACTACTTCCTGCTGTCGTCTTTGTGGTTTACGCCAGTGGCAACATCCGGTTGTTGGTCATGTGACTCATGTGATGCAAAAAAAGTGTTTATATTGTGACTAATTTAGATATAGATGAAAAATCATCCTATTCTAGCGCTAAAACTTTTTAAAATACGCCAAGTATGCGCAATTATCTAGTCGATGGAAACGCAGCTGCTGAGCAGTAAAATGTCTTCAGGAAACAAGGAAGTAAGTCCTGATGCCTTCAATTCAAGCACTTAATGTCGAAATGTCCTGAATTACTGCGAATCCACAGCGTCGTGTTGCTCAACATGCATCCTCCCGCTGTCCGTCCCGCTTTATCCAGACGTCTGGTAGGTCTGGCCTGCTGTTGGGTAAGATGACCACTTCTTCACTCCGGCTGCTGCGGTCCTTCGTCTCGTAAACCGTTTCCTTCAGCGAGAGCCTCAGCATGTCTCTCTTGCCGTTGAGGTGTCCTGGCTGCAGCGGAGCCGCCGCCTCTCCATCGTCCTGCTGCGGGTTTGAAGACGCCGCCTCAATGTCACTCAGACATGTTTCGCAGGAATCCTCCAGGCCTTCGCAGGAGCTCTGAGACCGGAAGTGCTGACTGTGACCCTCCTTTGCGGTATTTTCATCCTTGCAGAAGGACTGCTGGTCTGTGGTCTCCATGGTGTGGCTGATGATGGTTTCCTCGATGCTCGATGATGAGGAGTAAGACGTATTGCTCCATTGCTTCCCCACAACCGATTGACCCCTGCAGGTTTTGCACAGCAGATTTCCAGGAGCTACATCTTCTGGCAGCTGGCCTGCTTGGCGGAGGGCGTTTCTGTAAGGGGACGAGGTTTGAAGGGCTGGATCCGAATCCTTCTTGCTCACCTCTACCCCACAAAACTCAATTTCATCTGAGAGCACCGAGGGCTGGTTGGACAGCTTGCTGGTGCAGGTGCTGTTTTCAAAGCTGTCGCTGAGGCGAAAGGCCAGAGGCTGCAGCTCGTATTGCTCTGCGCCGCCGTGCAAACCTCCTCCTCCGGTCTGTTTGTGTCTGTGCTGACGCTGGTGGTCGGGGTAGAGGTAACCACCTGCCTCTTTGTCATAACTCCGCCTCCCTCTGGATCTGCCAAAAGCCCCGTTGGCAGCAGGCGAAGGGCCCGGCTCGGAGCAGGAGGGCAGCACGCCGCCGTCTGTGTCCTCCAAGCAACACGGCAGCGTGATTCTTCCGCAGTTTCTCTGCGGCCCGCAAAAGCAGCACAGGGACTGAAAAAAGAAGGTTGCAAATCCACACGCCACACATTTCACCAGAAACAGGAAAATCCCTATTTTTCTAAAATGTAAGGCAGTGGCTGGTAGCATGACAATGCCCATGAAGAAAAATGCACCGGAAACTATTGCTACAGGGCAGCCCATTCTTTTGGTAGAGTGAGCCACTTTTCCTATCTTGTCTGAATGAGGAGCTAAGCTGTAGGAAATGGAAAAGTTGGCTACGAAGTCAACAGAAAGCCCTGCGGCGGAGGATATGAGCAGGGCCTCTACGCCACTCAGCTGCCACTCGAGCAGGACGAGGAGTCCAACAGTGACGAACACACTTCCTCCCACAGCAACAGTGGCATATAAACTCAGTGGGATATTCCAGGTGGTCAGCAGCAGCAGAATAAACGTGAGAGCGACAGAGAACCCAGCGACCACCAGAGTCTCCGAACGCAGAGACTGCTGCAGGTCGAACAGAGACAGCTGGCTGATGAACCAGCCGTTCTCCAGCCCTTGTGGGGCTCCTGACATTTCTTTGTTGAACCATGTCAGGATTTCCCTGTAAAAGCCCCTGGTTCTGCTAAAGTTGAAGCTGTAGAGGTGGGTGGTCTGGAACTCCAGAACGAGGGCAGCTGTCGTGCCGTTTGGCAGGAAGTACAGGCCTCCGCTACGACGAGGCGCATGGCTCTCAGCGTGTTTCTCTGCCAGCATCATATTCAGGCAGCTTTCAAAGACGCTGGGAGGGAAGGGGAAGGTGATGTTGCTGCAGCAGAGATGAAGGGCATCAGTGGTTCCTGAGCACCGCCTGACAGACACCCAGCGCACCAGCTGCTCCACAAGGCAGACGGTTTCCGGCACGACGTCTTTGTTTTCTGGTGTTGGAGCAGAGTAAAAGCTTTGGTTCTGAACCCTTCCACACAGATCTCTGAGCCAGACCTGAGCGTCCGGCCTGCTCATGTCAAAGTCTGGGTCAAAAACCAGGGAGCCGTTGCTCTGTGGGTTAAAGTGATCTCCATTATCAGTCGGCTTGATGCCCCAAACGAGCAGAACAGTGACGGGTTTGTCCTCTCCGTTCCTCTGCCTCTCAAACATAAACATGTGGCGATATTCTGCGTCGTATCTCTCAAAGGGGTGGCTGGAGCGGAACAGCTGGGCGACACAGCTGTCCAGAGTGGGTAACCTCATGCCCGGGTCGACGCAGGACATGTACATGCCCCCGGCAGCAAGAACCGCAAACCAGCACACCCAGATGTAGCGAAACTTCACGACCCCACAGGGCAGGATTTTCAGAAACAGCAGGTTTGAGGTGTCTGACAGGCCTCTTTTCAGCTCTCTCAGCTTCTGCACCAGGCTGAAGATGCACCTCTTACAGGAACTCGTTTCCCAGAAGCCACCCAGGTTTTTGGAGCAGTGAGGCTTCCACGTTTGCAGCACCACAGACGCAGCGGGCGCCTTCCTGGACCGCTCGAGCAAGATGAAAGAGCACGGCAGCCACACTAACGCCAGCAGACAGCTGATTAAGGAAGCAGTCCCCAGATAAACAGAGAAACATCTAATTGCTGTGATGCTGCTGAGATAACCGCAGAAAAAAGCTGCACTGGAGGTCAAGCCTGAAGCTAAGATAATGTAGCCTATTTCCTGTAAGGCTCTGTTCACTCTCTTCTCCAGGGAGGCTGAAGGGTTTTGCGTTAGCTGCAGATTCCAGAAATCTGTAAAGATAAAAACCTGATTGGAGCAACTTCCTAAGAGAATCAGAGCTGCTGCCAGGTTCACCATGGGGAAGAACGTCAGGTGAAAAGCTACTTTATAGAAGAAATACGAGGTCAGGAGAGAGGCTGTGATTGCCAGAACAGATAATGCTACAATGAAGAAGGACTGCAGATATAAAACCATGGTGAACAAGAGGGATAAAACAGCGAGGACGGGGAACACCGAATCCCTCACCAAGTAATATCTGAACAGCGTCTTCTTGATACCAAAGTCCATCCCGGTTATGGTCGTGTTATTGTACGTCAGATCTCTTCCTTCAAGGCTGTTCATGTAGATCTCCATCATTTGCTCTCCTTTCTGGACGGGCAAGAACAGAAGGCTGTACTTCAGCGTCGGTATTTGGTATTCGACGGTCGGAGGGCCGAGAAAGTCTTTGTCAACGAGGAAGTGCAGGATCTGGAACACAACGCGGGATTGTTTACAGCGGGAGGGAACGGCGATGCAGTCGCCATGCATGGGTCTCTCTGCACAGGCTGCGGTCAGATCTCCCCGGTGGTAGGATGGAGCACATTTCCGGAGAAGATTCAAAGACTCTGAGACCTGAAGGGGCAAAAGGACAGCAGAAAATGAGACCAAGGAACAGGAGCTCTAGGCGTTTATCCAGCTTTCACACTAAATATGGAAGCTGCACTGCAAAAACACTCAATTTTATCAAGTATTTTCATCCAGTTTCTAGTGCAAGTATCTCAAATCAGACAAAGCTAACTTATAAGAACTTTTCAGGAAAGAAATAGGAGATTGTTTCTATTTCTTAACATCGATCTTGTCCAATTGGCAAATTATTTCACTCGAAAGAAAGATGGGAAATTTATCTTGTAATAACTGAACTAAACGGCCAATGGAACCAGTACTTTTAGATCAATATTAAGGAATTATTTACATAAAACAATCTCCTTTATTGTGCTGAAAAGCTACTTGCAAGTTAGTTCTGTCTCATTTCAAGTCTAATAAGATTTTTGCACTAAAAACTAGGCAAAAATACTAGCTTCTTTCACTTAACTAAAGAGAAAAATCATCATTTCCAAACTAGATTTTGTATTAAATTAAATCAAGTTGTTTTTTTAATCAGAGATTACAATTTGAATGACGATCTGAGACGTTTAGGTGTCAGTTTACATCTGGAACAAGTCAAATTTAAGCTTCAGTTCCTTTTTTGGGCAACAACATAAAATAGCTCAGCTCCAACTCCTTGGTTAGAGTTATAAAAATAAAAGTCTAGCTCTGAAAAGAAAACTCCCTTGGCAATGATAAAAGTTGTTAAGTACAGCTTGACATAAACGATTCCTGATAAAATGGGAATCTGGCACAATTTAGCCGGAGCGAGACTCCAAACTCCATTACGAATTCAGACTTTCTGGAAAATCCATAACTGACCTTCTCAATTTGCCAATCCAAACAACTGCAGCCTGTTACATTATGGTGAGATCTAATTAGCTGGGAGCTGATAACGTAAAGCTACAGTGCCTGTTGGGAGGTAAGGCTGAGGCAGCAGGAGGCATTGGAGAGAACCGCCAAGTAATTCCCCAAAGACCAGCTTGGACAGCAGCCACTTGTCGGCGTTCCCTCCTCGCTCTCAGGCTGCTGGCACAGGTCCTGGAACTGAGCCTGGGACCGAATCTGAGTCAGGGAGAACAAACACAGCTTTCTGAGCTCAGGCCCGCTTCTGAAGCTAACTCACAGACAAGAAATTAACCTGCCATGAGATTCGCTCAGCGACGTGCGGTCATGGAAAAATAAGATAAAATGATGCTATTTTCGCCCTGTAGTACCTATTTTTCATTTAGCTTAACCAATTCTGATTATTTTTCCATTCAAATGCTCAGAAGAGCCTCAGCTGGGATTGATCAGCCTCTTGCTAACTGCTCTGCAACACACTTCCTGCAGCTCAAACTGCACTAACTGCACTTTGATTAGCATTTATAGCAAACTTAGTAAGACTTAGTATTTATAGGCTGCCATTCTGTGGGCGCATGTTCTGTACGTCGCCAATAAAATGGTGAAAAATCATTTAATATATGAACTGATTTTCCATAATTTAGCTCATGCATACAGTGTTTTTGGTCAAGACTGTCACACAGATAAGAAGTGGCATTGATAGAGGAGTGAGCTAACCCTGGATTGCTCCATCTCACACATGGCGTGGATGGCCTTCAGGCTCCAGAGACTGGCTGAGTTTTCGGATCGAAACACCAGCTGGGCGTAGCGCTCGCCTGCAGAGAGAAGCAGATGGCATCAGGCTACCAGAGCGAGATGACCGGCGGTGAATCATGTGATTCAAGGGATGGTTAGCAAACATCAAAGTGGGTTAAAAAAAGAAAAGCTTGTGAATTGCGCTGAGGTATGATACGATGGAGATGAAAGGCGGCAATCAACACATTTTGTGCCAAACAAAAATCAGGCTAATAAATCTACTGAGGGAGATTTCTGTGTTTCATTAAAAACATAAAAGTTAAACCTTAAACAGAATTTGGCTTTCCACTTAAAGCCACATATAAAACTGCTTCTTCTGAACGACCAAACCACATCACAAAACTTGGTATTTTCATGATCCATGATGTAGTCAAAGATCTTTTACGTATTTCTAGTCCAAAATATAGCAAGTTTTTGTCTGGTTTTATGATGTTTCCTTGAACAGGTTAGGATAGGTTATGCTCTGCACCAACATGGTTTTCTTACAGAGGAAAATGAAAAGTACAACTCAAAGTATTCATGTTTTAAAACCAAGTTTTAACAGAAGATCAAATTATGAGACTTTTACTGAAAGCCAACTTTGTTGAACCCAGTTCAGCTTTTATTCTTTATTTAACTTAGCTAAATATAGCAAACGTTTTGAAACCCAAGTCCTGTTTTTTATTACTGAAAATAAATGTATTCAGTCCAGCCTAGAAGAAACTGAAAACTCGATGTCTTTCTTTTAATACAGCAAACGTGCAAAATTAAAGTAGGAGTAATTTTCTGCCACCAAATAAAGAAATTTTGAGTGTAAATTATGAAGATCCAAAAAGTTTTGACACCCATGATCGATACAAAATACCACATTTTTTGCACAAAATTATTATTTTAGCCTGGTAATTTCTAAATTTTATGAGTTCCTCTCAGGGAGTCTTGTCACTTTAAATCCAAATAAGTTCTTCTGGCCACTCCACCACCTTAATGTTTACACTCGCATGTGAAAATGGCTGAAAACAGATGCACACTTATAAAACCGTATGTCTTTGAAAAGCAGAAATGGGGCCTCCTGCACAACCAACAATAGTAAGTCAACAACAAAACCTTTGTCTTTTCTAGCAGCCATTGTACAACAGTAAAACTAGCTGAGCAAATATACTGGAATTCTTATTGGGTTGCCACTGTAGTTGCTAGGTAACAGGGCAGCGTGGTTGTGCAATAAGGAGGTTTGTGAAGCGGCTCACTTTCTAGACACCGTAAAATATTAACTTATTGCCAAAGAACATCCAGGTGTTTTCTTTTGAGCGCTTTGGCTGGTTTTAGAAGCAGCAGAAACACAAATGGAAAGTATAACAACATGCAAAATGTGAATGTTGAATAATGTGTTCTTTAATTAAAGAACCGGGTGGTTCAGACTTCCTCACCTGGAGCATCACAGAGGAAAGTGTCCAGAGAAAAGTCAGCAGCTAGCATCCTCTTAACGCGACGACCTCTGGAGACGAGCTGACTGCCATTACTGTCTCTGCTGACAGCGCTAGCCTTGGCAAAGCTGGAATGTCAGAAAACATGTCTGCTCTTACAATTGTAAATACATTAGACTTTAATTTTATCAATAATCAATTCTGAGTAAATGTACAGCCATTATAGGAAAAAGCAACTCATTAGTTTGGCCCCGTTTCATTGTTTCATGGTGGAATGACCACTTAACAAACAATTGCAATTAACTTTATAAACAAGAATTGGTCAAAAAGTTGTAATTTATTGTGGATTTTAATTAAATCCTCACAGGGCCAAAATTATATCTATGTGCTCAACGTTAAAAGCTTCTGACTTCACTCCGGCTGAATATTTGACTTTCATTGGCAGAACTGCCAATTGGTTGAGTCCAAAAGAAAGTTTGGATGTGTTTCTTATATTTTTAAAGCCTCTAATGGTTTTATAATTTCAAATGAGTTCCAATTGAATGACTAATAACGTCAGCTTACGCCATCTTTTATTTAGTGTTGCAGTTTATCCGCCGTCCAGCAGAGGGCCCCGCTGGTCATCTTCAAGCGGAACCAGCGAAATAGAAGCAAAGATGGCGGCGGGCCAAAACAAACGGTCCAAACGGAGTCGGTAGCGGGATTAAAATGCACTTTATGCGGTTATGTGTTGAAATATAAACACTCGACAAGTTCCTAAAGTTTGACATGACGGAAAATCATGGCGCTAATAAGCTGATTGATGGCTGTGGTGAGTTAAAACACGTCATAGAGAAAAGTTTTAGCTTCCTTTCGAGAGCAAACACATCTTTACTTTTCTGTTCAGAAACTCAAGAAGTTCCTGTTTTTTGTTATATATAAACATTTCCAGACATGAAAGAAAATTAGAATTTTCTGTTTATTCAGGTAAATTTGTTATGCAAAGATGGTTGACCTTAAAATAAGAAAAAACTCAGGTTTTTCAGAAAATGGCCGCTTATTAATTAATCGTTAATCAATCAATTAATTCAAAAATACTTTATTAAATGTTGTTACTCATATTAATTCAAATTCTTCATAGCGTTGTTGTGTGTAGTGATAGCTGTTAGCAGAAAATATTTCCTGTAGCAGTCTGTATTACAGCAAATTTGAAGATCCCTCTGACTGAAGACAATATATGTGTTGTGCATAGTTAATCAACTTTAGATTAACTTATTAAACAATAGCTTACATGTAGGCCTGTTACAACAAATAAGTCAATTAATTGTATGATAAATTAAAGGGAGTAATTCTAATTTACATAATTTATCTTTTTTTTTTTTTTTTTTTTGTCTTTCTACCAAAAGCTGGATGATAAAAGTCTTCAGTCTGGTGCTTTGGTCAGAACTAACCCTTTTCTTTAAGGACAATTTTGTTTACAAAGAGAAAATAATTAATTTTATTTGTTGTTTTGTTTATTTGTTTATGTATTTTTTTATATATGTAAAATGTCTTCTAGTTCCATTGTTAATTGTTAATTGGAATTTGATTTTTATTTATCTTTAAGAATGTGTTCTTGTTTATTATTATGCCTTATTATGCCATTGCCATTAGATTATTTGAAAATGGAAATATTAATGTTTATTGCAACAAATTCTGGGAGAATTTATCATCCTGAAAAAAATTGTTATGGTGACAGGCCAAGATATTTACTTAATCCAAACCAATTTTCTTCCACCTGAGAGAAGTTTGGACTGGATAAAGCAGGGTAACATTTAGCATCTGCAATGGCCTCGACCTCAACCAAACAGTTAAAGAAACTCTGCCAGTTTGACCTAGAAAAGCATTAAAATATCCAACAGAATGGTTTGCAGAAATGTCTCATTGTACTCTGACTCTCGGCTGACCTTTTGCTGAGCTGCTGTGGCTCAGCAGAAAGAGTTTTTCCCGGGCCGGTTTCCTGCTGCAGCTTGAACAAGCTGGACAGACGAACTCCGATGTACGTTCCCCGCGGCTGGAAACCCTGAGAGCACAACACAGATAGTTATGAAGAAAGAACACAAAACTTTTACTCAAGTTAGAGTGGCGTATTTCATATTTTTCTTGGTTGGCTCAAATTTTACTTTCCATATCAATTAGTGTTTACTGCTAGGATAATTTAAATTAAACGTGAGACTGGACTGACTGAAACAGTCACCACAAGTTTCTGTTGTAGGTTTGACGTAAGGTGTGAAAGAGATGGTGAGATTTTCATAACAAATCCTGCTGACTCAGTGCGTCTCATTTACCCACCAGAAGCGGATCAGAGAAATCTGGCAGCGACCCAATGAAGAGTCCAGCCAGTGACAGTCCCAGCAGCAGGACGGCACAAACCAGCAGCACCAGTAACGGTCGGTCCACTAACAGCTGGGAATACCTGCAAAAACAGAAATAAAATAAGAAACTGAATTTATTGTTAAATTAAACATTTAACAATAACAGAAGAAAAATAAGAAATGATGAATCCGACACTGGGATTTAATACTCACTTTCTAATGACGACGTAAAATCCTCCAGTCCTGTAAACGAATAAAATGTCATACTGATAACAGAACATAATTATGACAGAAATGATCTACATGTTGTCTAACATTTGAATTATAATATTGATCTAAAAAATATTAATTCAATTGGAAGAGTTCTTCAGTAACTTTTTCCCATTATAAGTGATATAATCTGCCATTTTTTGTCAATATTAAGGACTTGACCTTTAGATCTTGCTGCAAAGTTACTTGTAAGTTAGCTTTATCTTATTTTAAGTGTACTTAGATATTTGCACTAGAAAGAAAACCAAAATACTTCTTATAGTCCGAAAAATATGGTTAAATAATCTAACAAAATATGTCCGCCAGTATTAAAACGTCAGGCATACATTCTCATATTTCATTGCTGGAAAACATGTCTTGGTGTTTTATTTTGTCCCACCTTACTGACGCCACATGGCGCTGCTTCGGTTTGGTTCTGGTCTCGTTCGACCCGTGCAGCCAGTGGCATCTGGCCGAGCCGGGGCAGGACGCCTGCTGGCCAGAACCACAGCTGTGTCCGGGTTTCACCGCCAGCCCTCCGTCCGCATGGCAGCTGTGGCAGCAGCGGGCTTTGACTGGTCCGTGACGGCTGCAGTGGGCGCATTTATGGTGACACGGCGAATGGCAGCCTCCAGTCTGAAGACGCTGCGGGACCTTAAGGAAGAGTAACACATTTTATGATCGGTCTAGTCAAAGTAAAAATAAAAAAAAATAGGCATGGTTAGACAAAGTGCACTACGTATTTAGTAGGGACTGATTTGCACATTGATTAAAAATGTTTTACATGCATTACAATTAGATAAAAAAAATATATTTTTATCTGTTTTTGGACAATGCATATAATAAAGGCTCAAGTGACTTAATCACACACATTATAAAACAGCAAATAGAAAACAAAGCCAAGTGCTACACAATTATATAAAACGGCTAAGAAAACTGTAAAAACGCAAAAATCTTACAAGTGTTTTTGGTCTAGTTTTTAGTGCAAATATCTTAGTTCACTTGAAATTAGACAAAATTAACTTGTAACATGTAAGCAAGAAATATGAGCTTATTTAAGTAAGTAATTCCTGAAAAAGTCTAACAAGACCATTTCCAATGTCAGAAGGAAAATCATTTGCTACAACAATTAATACTTTTTCATTAATATTAAGGAATTGTTGAACTCATATTTCTTGCAGAAAATTTACTTGTAAGTTAGTTTTGTCTTATTTCAAGTAAGATAAGATATTAGAACTAAAACATAGACCAAAAATACTCGGTAATATGTTGTGTTTTACAGTGCAGACTGTGTAATTTCACTTGTTACTTGAATTGTGTTTGTACCATGCATATAAATAACAGTATCATCTGCATATATTTGAATAAAGGCAGTTAAGAAGACGTTATTGCATACATTTGAATAAAACAATGGCCGTTTGGGAGTATTTTCTACATATAGCAGGTATTGCTGGACCCGGTGCTGCAGGTAGACACACACAGACGTACCTGATGGTAGAGCTGGAAGGAGGAGGAGGGTTTGCCCAGGCTGCTGCAGCTGTCACACAGCTCCTCTGCAGAGGGGATGACGGTCAGCTGGGCCTCCACGGAGCCGTCGGGGGGGCACAGAGAAACCACCGGGATGCAACTGAACAAAGACACAAATAAAGGCACGTAACCCCAACAACATGATGGAAGAAATACCTGGAAATGAAGGAATTATCGCAGAAGCAATAACCTTTTCCTCGTAGATTCAGAGTAAAAATGCACAAATCAGCATCAATAATGAGGCAAGAAATGGATTCAGAAACAAATTGTAGCTAAATAAAAAGGAGAAGAAGATGGTTGATGAGCAGGTCTGATCTTCAGGGCGAGGGGTTTGACATCATGGCCACTTGTTGTTAGAAGAGCCCAGGAGTTTCTCCACCCTCGTTTATTAAAGAAAAAAAAATTTGACACGTTGCAGTGTGAAAGAAAACCACAGAAGTTGAAAATGTAACATGTTGTAAAGGTCTATTGGACAATCAGGTGTGAAAACCCTGAAAGTGTTGGTAGCCCTGTACTTTTCCAACACCTATCAAGCTTAACTCCGTAGAAAACGCTCTTTCTACTCGATCCACAACAGTTCAAACCTACATGTGCAACAGAACAACGTATCTGACCTGCTTCTGCATCAGCCCCTGCACAGCTCGGCTCTAAACTGAAATGTTGCATAATTTACTCATAAACAGCCCAAGCTGCTGCCTAATGGCTGTTCTGCGTGAAGGGACTGCGTTGTTTGTTTTTCCAGCAGTCTGGATGCAGCCAGTCTTGTCGTCTCGTAACCATGGCAGTAGAGGCAGCCAGCGAAACCTGGCTGACCTCGCAGATACAGTTGCGTCGAGCAGCAAGGGGCTCAGATGAGGTTAAAAATACAGTAAACCTGAAGATTTCTGTGTGCTAAAGAATCTAAATGATTTATAAAGCAAAATATACACAGTAGCTCTTTGTCCTAAAGCATTTTATTACTATTTAGTGACTAGGGAGAATTTCTGAGAAATTACAAAAACTGGTCCACACAGGACGGTGTCTGAAACAGGACTTTGACGTCAGTGTGGCTCGTGTGAAGCTGCTGTGGGAATCCGCATCTGAAATTACTTCCCACTGCTGCTCCACTCCTAGTGCACCGAATATAAACAGACACAGTGGAAAACCTTTGTGGAGCTGAAAATCTGAGTTTAGCAGAATAACCACAAGCTAAACACGCGTTTCCTGCAGATCTCATTGCTGGCTTTGATTCTGGTTGTTTTTCCAACCTGTTAAAAGTCCCACGAGGAAACCAAAACCAGCAGCGATGGTTTAGTTTATAGGCAAACTAAACTAAATTATTTATAATAGAGCTCTTATGAGAAAATTATCCAGTTTCAATCAGCATGTCTGCGTAAAAGTTTCATCTGTTCATTGTCTTCAGATATTAAGAGAGAGGGAGAAAACACGGTCATCATTCATCAATAAAGTTACAAATTTGTCAGAATTCTGAGAGAAAAAAATCAAAATTTAAAAAATTGTCAATTCTAAGAAAAAGTCAGAATTCTGAAGGAAATCTCAGAATTGTGACAAAAAAGTTAAAATTCAAGAAAGTTGGAATTCTGAGAAAAATCAGAAGAAATTTTTAGGAAAAATTCAAAACATCCAAGTTCCACTGGCAGATTATTTCACTTCTAAGTAAACATTTTGCCATGTTGAAAGTGAAATAATCTGCCAATGGAATTAGTACAATTTCCTCAATATTAAGGAATTATTGACTTAAAACAAGCTCAAATATATTGCCGTAAAATTACTTATAAATGATTTTTTTTTCTTATTTTATATATACCAAGATATTTGCTCTAGAAACTAGACCAAAATACTTGGTAAGATTTTGTAGTTTTGCAGTATTCATCCAGTTTAAATACCTTGGTATTTCAAAATAAGAGTCCAGTTCATACAGTTAGAACGAAAAACATTAATTATCTCAAGAAATTCATGACACCGATACGATGTAGCTAATTACAAACAACGCTAACGATAGTAAGTATGTTGCACACATCTTGTGTTGAAATGTCGGTATGATGGGCCCCAAATGAAATCTGCCCTGGGTCCCAAAAAGCTTTGACCGGCCCTGCCTAATGTTCACGTTCTCCTAAAACAACATATTTCCTCAGTGAACTCTCAATCTGTCAATCCAAATACTGACTGCTGATTCCTACAGAAATCAGATCTGTTGGGACTCGACCTGAAGTAACGTGGAGATTCTGCGTTTTGCATGTCAAAGAAGAAGAACAGGCGTGTTCTCCTTGTAGCCACAGACGCTGCTGAGTTTAGCTCCATGTTTTCTCAGCCTCACTGTCTGATGTTTTCCTGCTAAGTAGAAAAGCTGCTGGGGATCAGAATGAGTGACTGGCTGACATCTGCAAGCCGAACAGCAGGGGAAAGAAACAGAACTGATTTTTGACAAGTCAACATTTTCATGTTTGCTTCCTGCTGGACTCGGTCCGTTAAATGCAAAAACAGGCCAGTGCAACGAGATCAGGTTCTGTCTGGGTGGCCATTTGTAAATCTACACAATAAAACATTTACATACATATTTTCAGAATGTTATTCATACATTTAGAAATGTCTGAGTTCCACACTATTTAGCTTTTAAATACTTAAAAGCTAAATATTTAAAAGCTAAATATTTAGCCTTCAAATTAAATACTTAGCTAGACAACTGAATTATTAGTTTTTAAACTAAGCATTTCCAAATATTTAGTTTAAAAACTAAGTAGGTTGTGAATTAAATATTTAGGAAGGAAGCTAAATAATTAGTTAGGAAAATAGAAATTTAGGTTGGACTTAAATATTTAGTCTGAACAATTTACTTGGCAGTAAATGGTTAGCGTACAAACTAAGTATTTAGTTTCCAACAAAATGTTTAGCTAAAAAGCTTAAATATTGATTTTTCAAACTAAAGTTTGAATAATATTTACATTGAACATATTCAGACTAAATACTTAGGAAACCAAATATTTAGCTTGGACTTAAAAATACTTGGTTCTAAATATTTAGCTTGCAAACTAAATATTTATTTTCTAATTAAATGTTTAAATCTAAATATTTAGTTTGTAAACTAAACAGCTAGCTCATGAGTTAAATATGTATATAGGAAGCTAAATATTTAGCTTTTCTGCTAAATATTTAGCTCACAAATCAAATGTTTGATCAGGAAGGTAAATATCTAGCTCTTAAATACCAACTAAATGTTTAAATTAAATTAAACTAAATTAAAATTTAGTTTGTTAGCAACACTATTTAGCCTGTGAATGACATATTTAGTTAGGAAGCTTTAGTTAGAAAACTAATATTTCAAAATACTTAGTTTGAAAATTAAACATTTAGTTCAGACTTAATCAACTAAATATTTAGCTCACAAACTAAACATTTAGTTCCTGACTTAACATTTAAATCAAAAGCTAAATATTTAGTTTGTAATGTTGACATTTATAAATTTAGGAACAACATAGTTAAATATTAGTTTTAAAAAAATAACACCAATCATTTTTGGTACAAATGGCAGCCCGTAGCTTTTCCTACTAAATCAATGCAGATCATTTGACCTGCAACAATGAAATCATGAAGATATTTTAAAAAATGCAGGTAATGACAGTGTTGATGCCATCAGACCTTCCAGCAGCTGACATCATCACTCATTGAGACTTTTTCAATAATTAAACCAAAATGCAGATTTATATGAATTTTCCATGCAGAAAAAAGAAACGCACCTCTGGGCAGTCTGCTGAATTTCCTTCTCTTCAGTCGGAGAATCATCCACCACTATCGCATCAGTACTTTCTCCAATAATGGATCGAGCCTCCATCCTCCTCCCGATTCAATCAGCGCCTACTAAAAGGTCACAATCACCGTGGGAACATTTCAAATCATCTTAATTAATCTGCTTTAATCCACGCGGATCAGAGCAGCAGCGCTTGTTTCTGGGGTTGCTACTACACAGCTGCAGCATCAGGGATGTTTGCGTTAACCTGCTGCGCTCTGATTGGCTGAGCCGCGCTGATGCTGCTGACGCGGCGCGGCGGCTGTCCAATCGGGTGCGAGGCTGGAGAGCCCGGAGACGGTTCATCTTGCAGGTGCAGCTTGGTTATCGACAGGAGCGTCGGCTCAGATGCTCAGCCTGAACAGAAATAAACAAACTCCCTTCAGACCGGAGGGAAACTAGAAACCCTCAGTTGGTTTTCAGTTAAATAAATTCAAGGATGTAATGGGAACAAAACTGCTTTAATAAAAACAAACAGGTCCAGAAGTTTCATATTTAAGGATCCAGTTTGGTCCAATTCAAACCTCCTTTACAAAAATTAAGCTACAAATCGATTTTTTGTTTTTTCCCAATGAATATAGCCATTGGAAAAAGTTGTTTTTTCATTATAACATCATAATTTTCACTCTAAGAAACAATAAGATTCTGAAAGTAAGTAAGAAAGAAAAAATGATAGAAAGACAAGAAAGAAACTCAAAAGAGAGAGAAAACAACAAAAGAGAGAAAACAAGGAAAAGCAAAGAACAGACATGTTTAGTATGTGTCTACATGTTGTTATTACTAAGATCCGGGTTACAACTAGATGGCTCCCAACAGGAAGTCGGCCATTTTGGATCCAAGCTGCCATTTCCTCTTTTTCTATAGATGATTTGATGGAACTCGTTCGACCAGTGACCACAGGATTCTGCTATCATGTTCAAATATTTTAATCTGCAACATTCATTAGAATATTGGGGCCGTTGGAGATACAAAATAAAAATTGCAGAGGTTTTCTACAAAAAATTGTAAGTGTCTGAGTTTGAAAAATGTATTTATATATATTTTTTAACTTCTGAGATTAATCTAGAACATTTCTTCAATGCAAAGTTTCAACTTTTCAGATTTAGAAGTTTCTGAGTTTTTCTAGAATTTGTTGGTCTTAAAATTTCAACTTTTGAAAATTTGAATTTTTTGAGAAAGTTTCTGAGATCAATTTTGAATTTTTTTAAATCAAATTTTCAAGTTTTCAGACTGAAATGTTCTTAATTTTTCTAGACATTATCAGTTATCAGTTTTTTGAAGAAAATTTTCTTCTTTTTGGTTTTCTATCTACAATAGCCCTATCTCTCCAAGAACATAAAAAAAAGTTCAACATTTTCTCAAACCATTTGTGACTCAGAGAAGTCAGCCAGCTTTGGTCTGTGACTTTCTGCTAATGAGGCGACTGCTGGTCTGGCTCTTGTCATAAATATGAATCATGACCCCCGGCTCTTTTTCCTTCTGCCTCCATGGGGGGAATTGGATCAGCGCAGCAGGAGGCTGAGAAACTTTTCACGATGCGATCAAAGTTGTGTTGAGCAGAGCGACTTTATTTCCATGTCTTTCTCTCTGAGGGCGTTTTCATTAACCATAACATTTTGCAAATTTGAATTACGAAAATAATTTTGCTTCTTGGAAACAATTTCGAGAAAACGCGATGAAACGTTTTAGCGCAGGGATGAACGTTGCGTTTTGTTCAACAAGCGGATGTTACTACTGGCGGAAGACAGTACATTGTTATTTTAAACAATGTATGTGTATTTTTTTAAATAAACCGAACAGAGCAGACAAAACTCCCCACAAATAATCCAAATGAATCTAAAACTTTCATAAAATATCATGGCGGAAACATTTTTTGCGCAGTAAAAACGCGTCTTTTGTTAGCGCTTCAAAGCTCACAGCTAAATTGAATTGTGTGATTTTATTCGGATTAATCAAACCTGATTCAGATGGAAAATCAATATAAAGTGCATTCGATTCAATTACAGGAAGTTTCTTGGCTAAAATGCGAGGAGGTGGAGACTCTTGTTGGTTTGTCGGAGGTTTCTGCACAGCTTGAGAGACAGCTGACGCAGCTGAAGCCCCGTTTACTTAATATGAAAATGATTAGTGCGCGCGCACGCACGCACGCACGCGCACACACACACACACACACACACACACACACACACACACACACACACACACACATCTGGGGAGGCTGACGGATACAAAACTGGAAGCCAGACACACAAAGAGCTGGGAAGAGGAAGGGAGGGCTGAGCTTGTGGCAGGCGCGCTGAGGTGACAGCCATGGTAATTTCCTGTGGCAGATTTCAGCCTGCATGGCGACGTGGGAGAAAACGCTTCATTAGAGCCGCAGAGCTGCTTCAGGAAGTGAGGCACAAACACAGCTGGATGCAAGAGGAAGACCGTGTGGAAATAGAGAGAAATAACATCATATGCGTTCATCTAATGTCTGATGTTCCACATAATTTTTTTTTTTTAACCCTGCTTTTTGCACGTTTTTGCAAAACGTAAATTAGAAAATAACACCCAGCTGTTTGTTTGGGAATAATTTCCTGTTTTGTTTTTAATGTTTTAAAGATTGCATCTTATCCAAAAAACCTCTTGTAATTTAATCAATGCTTTTTATATTGATTTTCCGTCTGAATCAGGTTTGGATTAAAATCTTGCAACTTATTGTAGCTGTGAATGAGGGAAGGTTAAGCAGTTACTGCGTTTCTATTGCAAATGTGCTGAAAACTTTGTCGACATTCCATTAATGTTGGAAAAAACGCAATTTTGCAGTAAGGAACGTATTGCAAAAATTGTGATACGTTTCATGAAATATATCACCAAAAACCCGAGGCAGAGACCTAGGTTTGGTTAGCTCCATTTTTCTTTTTCTTTTTTTTTTTTTTTTACCTCTGTACAATGGCTGTTGGACAAGTTAAAATGAAAAAATTTTGGCACGTTTTTGCGCTTACATTTTGATCTAAAAAACAAACAAGTGCCTAAAAGACACTCAGCTGTTTATTTGGTGATAAGTTAATGTTTTTTAGTATTTGGAAAATGAGTCAAAAACCTTCAAATGTAACATCACAAATCTGGCACTTCCCCTCACCAAGTAATCCCAAATACAGCCCGTCACCTAGCAACTGTTAGGGTGCGTAGCCAGCAGCAGCTCTTTTTGGATTCAAAGTGATGGAATAAACCGCTAAGCTGATTTTGTAAATCCTCACCACTAAGCTCCTCCTCCTGTCCTGACTTTGATTGGTTGGTTTTGGTCGGGAGCCGTGCATTTCTTCAGAGGACAATAGTAGCTCAGGGAAGAAATGGAGGAGCTCAATATCTTAACATAATCTGTCTCAACATGGTGATAGTTATAAAAAGTAAAAAAAAAACAAACAAAAAACCAGTTTTATTAAAGTTGCATACTGCAACTTTAAACACAATCAAAAGTATCCATCAATACAATCAACATGTCCCTTGTGCAATTTTTTTTCAATAAGTTATTTGATATTTATTTGTTTATTGGCTTCTGTTTTAGACTGTATTGACATTTTTATTAGTATTTATGTGAGTCTGTGCAACATCATGTGCTTCTGCATTGTATCTTTGAGCGAATGCTGACAATTAGTTTGTAATTGATTATTCTAAAAATTGACACATTCTACAGATTTTTTTATTTAACCACTTAAGCATTTTATGCAATATTAGAAATAAAAGATATAAATGAATCAACAACTCAATTCCTTTTTAAAATAAACTTTTTATTTTCTAAAATGCAACAATATAGCATCATTTTAGTCAATTTGAACCAGGTGAAGCTGAATCTGCTGCTTGAGGAGTTTGGGTAAAACATAAATACGTACAAAGAGAGGTGTGCTTTGCTGCCATCTTGTGGACAGATTATAGGAGTGCATTCTTTTTAAGACTACTTTTAGTTTAGTCTTAAAAACACTCCACTAACTATCAGGGCTGTATTTTACATTCAGCTTGTTAAAATGTTTGACGTAAAGAGTTTCAGTATATTTTATGTGGCTAAAAATTAAAGTGCTGCTTCCAGGTATTTTTTCTGAATTGGATTCTGTTCTGTAGAAAAACTGTTTTCCCTGAAATGCAACAATGGCTTCATAATGAAGGTGTAGATATGGCAAAATTTAGTAAAATTTCCAGCAAAAAACTGACATTTTCCAGAGAAAAAGAAAATTTTGTCTGAATTTTTCACAGAAAAAAACAAGATTTGTTTTTATTTCAAAGATCAAAAATTCAATCAAAAAATCTGAGATTAATTTCTGAAAATTTCAATAAAAAAACAAGAACATTTTTGAGCTTCAAAGCAAAATAAATTTCAGAAAAAAAGCTCCAAAAAGTTTGAGAAAAACCTCAGAAATGTTCTAGAAAAAAGTGGAAATCAAAAAATTATTAATCTCAAAATTTCAAAAATTGATTGAACTTTTTATTACTTTTGAAATGGCCTTTTTTCTGAGAATAATCTCAAATATTGGAGGGGTTTTTTCTCACACAAATTCCCAAATTTTGTAACTCAAGAGTTATTTTTCTACAAAATTTCTTACACTAATTTCAAAACTTCTAAATTCATTTTCTCAGAAATGTGAAACTTTTGACTGTCAGACATTTCTTTATTTTTTCCAGAAATATTCTGAGATTAATCTAAAGATTTCTGAGTTGTTTTTCTCGCACATTTTCGACCTTTGGAACTCAAAAATGACCTGGTGTTTTCTAGAAAATGTCTTACATTTTAAAAATTCAAAGATTTATTTTGGAAAATTTCGACTTTTGCTGCTTTTTTTTCCAGAAACGTGTTCACATTAATCTCAAAGTATCTCAGTGGTCGTGGCAGAAACTTTCTCTCTTTTTTTTTATCAACAATGACCCTAATACGCCGCCGTAGATCCTAATCAAAGCTAAAACGGGACTTTTACTCGAGCCAACATGAGGTCGAGTCTCCTGCCAAGCCGTCTGACCCGCGGGTGTAAAGTTACCAGCGCTCTCCGAGAGGACACACCTCCAGAGGGAGTTTCCTGGGAGCCGAGCAGGATCCTCCTGCAGCTGCAGAAAGCTCCCACTCGGAGAGGTCGCTCTGCAGGTCCGCAGTTCTTGCAGCTCCGGACGGGGAAAGCGCCCGGGATGGGCCACTCTTTACGCGCGGCTGCCCTGTTGGCCTTCGTGGTCCTGTCTGTCCTGGTGTCACTGCTCGTTACGAGCCTGAAGCAGTTTGGATCTCAATCAACGCGCTTTTCCAACCCCACCGGTCCGGAGGAGCTGCGCAGGGGGCTGGATGTCCAACTCATGGAGAGACGGAAAGAGATCCTCCCGCTGCTCCTACCTCACGATGGTGATGATGATGATGATGATGATGATGATGATGATGAGAAAAACGGAGTTTTTGAGGACGTTCAGCTCTCTTCCGACTCTGTTCTGGATCTCAGTTTGTGGAATGAGGTCACGCTTGGCACCGGGAAGGCGCACCGGGATCAGATGGGCTGCGAGTCCTTAGTGGACGTGCGGGCGGTGGAGGTGCTCGGGTCGGGATACACCAAGCTGGTGGTGAAGGCGAATGTGGCCGGAGGTCAGGCCGTGGCGCTGAAGATGGTCAACGAGCAAGGCGTGGACATGAGAAAGTGCTTGAAGGAGTTTAAGGACGCGCAGGGCTGCCGGGAGCTGGTCTCCTTCAAGCTGCAGAAAGAAATGCTGCTGCTGCAGAGACTGCGCCATCCCAACGTCATCAAGGTGAAAAAGTTTGATCCTAATCACCCAGAGTTGGGGAGTAACTAGTCACTTTCACTTAAGTTACATTATTATGAAGAATTGCTGCAAAAACGCAAACTTTTACCAAGTGATTTTGGTCTAGTTTCTCGTGAAGATATTACTTGTAATAAGAAAAAAGCTCTCGAGTAACTTTTCAGCAAAAAAATAGGAGCTTAGTTTAAGTCAATAATTCTTTAATATTGATGAAAAAGTTCTAGTTCCACTGGTGGATTATTTCACTTACAACTTGACATTTTCCCCTTGCTTTAAGTAAAATAATCTGTAGTGGAACTACAACTTTTTCATGAATATCAAGCGATAATTGACTTCAAACGACTTCTATTATCTTACTGAAATGTTATGCAAGTCAGTTTTGTCTTATTTCAAGTGTACATATTTACACTGTACGCAGTGTACTCAATAAAAAGTACACTGCAAAACCACAAACCTGCAGAGCGACCTCTAGAAAGTGGTTTCTTTCTGGCTCAAATATCTTAAATAAAACGAAACTAACTTACAACTAACTTATCAAGAAGCATGAGCTTGTTTTAAGTAAATAATTCCTCAATATTGCTTTTGGAAAAGAAATATTGAGGCACTTTTGTGAAAAATGTCTTGTTAAGTGAATCAATCTTCCAGTGGAACTAGAACTTTTTCTTCAATATTGAGGAATTATTGACTTAAAACAAACTCAGTTTTTGCTGAAAAGTTACATGTAAGTTGGTTTTGTCTTATTTCTTGTATGATAGGATATTTGCAAAAGAAAGCAGCTAAAAATAAATGTATGTTTCTGAGTAAAGTTACATAAGTACTCAGTGTGCTTATGTAAAGTTTATGGATACTTAAACATCTTGTTGAAGGAAACTGGTTTGGGGAAAAATTGAATTATTTCCTCGTAACTTTATATTTTGATCTGTCTGATTATGTACTATTAAAATATTAAATTATTGATCAGTTACTCAAGTACCTGAGTACTTATTTTTACTCTAGGGTAATTTCTTGGATGGCTACTTTTTAATTTCACTTGAAAACATTTGTTGAAGTATTGCTTGAGTACAAGTTTTGGGTACTTTACCCACCTCTGTAATCGTCATGTTTTACTACATATTTACAGAAAATCTAGTAGAGTACAAGTAAAAAAGTGTTTGGTTAAAGTCTGCTCAAATACGGAGCAACAGATCAAGACATTAATGGACTAAAATATAAAGTTATGTGCAAATTTTGGCATTTTAATGACCAAAATTACGTTTTCTATAAAAAACAAAATCAGGTAAAAGAAAAATTTCCCAAATCAGTTTCTTTCAATATTTAACTTATGAAACTTTAACGAAAACTGCAGGTGTGTGTCTATATCTGGTGAGATTTTGGTTAAAACATGGTAGAGAATACAGAAACTTTACTTAAAAGTAGCAATATTTCATAATACAATTACTCAAATAAAAGTAAATAGCACAGTGTAGTAAAAATACTCCTAATTTTCCCAAAACGTTACTCATGTAAATACAAGTTACTACTATCTCTGAGTAAATACAATTAAAAAACCCATCATGTTAATGCATTTAAAAGCTAAAAATGCTCTTCTAATCCAACATGTGACGGTGAAATCGCATTAAATTAAGAAAAATGGTCATTCGGTTAAAATGATTTGATTGAGCCGTCACACATGCCAGAGACAATCACTTGGGTTTGCTTCTATATTGAGCCACAGTGGAGTCAGATGGAGCCAGGACAGAGGAGCATTGTGCGCTCCTGCCAAAACTGGACGCAGAGGTCAGAGGAAGGTCAGCAAATTTAATTTAATTAGACAGCAGAGCCAGGCAGACTTTCCATCCAGCACTGAGACAAAGGAAAATCTGAGCAGTGGGACAGGAACCAGGGAAAGTCAGGATTGGATCCAGAGATATTCCCTTTCCACAGCTTCTCCACCATCATTTAATACGTAGAGCTGCTGGTAACTAGTTACATTTACCCAGTTACATCCTCAAAGTGACCCGATTCCGATTTTCTTGCCTTAATACGACCCGTATCTGACCTTTTTATGACGATCTGAACAAATCAGATCGGATTTTTTTCCAATGCGACTCGGGTCACTTGGATTTCCGATCGTTTCAAATGTGACCTGAATCCTAACGGTCGGGTCCTGAACGTCATCGACGCTCGACAAAAACGTCACTGTACTGCGTCCTGATGCGCACAAGCGGAAAGAAAAACAACAAACATGGCGGACGGTAATGAGGATTGAGTTGTTAATATGCTGGCTCCGGTCGGACATTAACTTCAAAATCGTAAGATATGCTACATCGTTAGCATTCAGTTTACGCCCACCGTCACGGAGCTTTTCTTCTTCTTCTTCTTCTGTTTTATGGCGGTTGAGAGCACGCTCTAACACCGAGCGCCCTCTACTGCGCATGCGGGACACTTGAGTAACGTTTTGGAAAAAAATACCTTTAGGAGTATTTTTACTTCGCTGTACTTTTTACTTTTAGTTGAGTAATATAACTGTGACCTATTGGTACTCTGACTTGAGTTTCTGTGTCAAACTGAAGGCTCGGGAGCCAAATCCGGCCCACCATGACGTTGTATGTGGCTCACAGGGAAACATAAATGCAACCCTGAAGATAACCGTTGCATGCTCTTAAATCATATTTTAACAATGACGTCAAAGCAGTTTTCATATGTATATTGCCAAATTACACCAAACATGTTTTAACCAAAAATTCACACAAAGTTTCTATTTAAGTCTTACATTGAAAGAAACTGGTTTGTTTGGAACATTTTTCTTTTGATTATTAAACTTTTTTGTTGCTTTTGTAAATTATTGTAATTTTTGTCCTTGTAATGCCAAAATATCCACTGAACTTTATACTTTGGTCCATCTGATGATGTAATTTTTAAATATTAAATGATGTTTTGATCAATTACTCAGTACTTGAATGGACTTTTAACCAATACTTTTATACTTTTACTTGAGTAATAACATTTTTAAGCAGTTCTACTCTACTTTAGTGCAGTCTTTGGGTTTTCTGCTACGTGTTTATTTACTGTGCTGTTATTTCTTCCTCTGTAGCTGAAGGGCCACTGTTCAGGAGTCCTTGGAGGAGAAGCAGCAGGAGGAGGAGGAGGAGCGGAAAGAGGAAGAGTCGCTGTCATTCTGGAGCAGGGGACTCCACTCCAGATGATCCAGCTGCTCCAGACTCCCTGGGAGGACAGATTCAGGGTAAACAGCAGCTTCTTCTCTTTTCTTTAGCTCTTCATTCATTTCTGTAATTAACAATTGTTTTAGGAATCAATTTTTTTTTTACAATTAATCGAATTTAAAAAATCGCCACATTGTACAGATTTTTAACTTAACCACATAATTAAATGTATTTTATAAGAAACTAAACATTTTAATGCTTAAAAAGTAATAGCATTCTTTTAGTGAACTCTTGATCATCTACAGCTAAAAAAATTACTTTTAACATCATCATGTGACAAAATTGACTATAAATTTAGATCAATTGATTATTAATTGGACAGCAGAAGATGCTAAGTGGGAGATTTTTACAAGTGAAATGTAAATTTGACAGTTTTGGGTGGAATGTGTTTACAGACAAAAATGTTTGTTTTCTTTACCTTAAAGGCAAAATGTAGATACATTTTATACAGTTTTATCTTAATTTCTGGCCTTGTTTTTGCGTTTGTATACTCCAGTTAAAGCTGTAAAAACGTTCTCATGATCTGTGAAAAAATCAAGCTCCTTTGTCTTTTTCTAACTAGAAACAACCAATGGAGCACAGGAGGCGGTTCTTAGCGCTGTCAATCACTCTTCACCGTCCCTCTGTGCTCTCTTCTACCTGCAGCTAGCATAGCCTGTCGTAAATGCAAACATTAATTAGCACAGCGGAGGATAAAGGATTTCCTGTAACTGTAGGTTGTTTTTCCGCCAGAAGCACATTTAGCAGCGAGTACATGAGGATGATTGACAGTGCTGAGACCCTCCTGCTGGCTCTGATTTGTTGTTTTCAGATGGAAATAGTAGCTCTGGATGGAAGTGGAGCAAACTGAAGACATAATGACAGTTTTAACAAATATGTAAAAAAACAACATATTTTTAAATAAAAGTTATATGCTGCACCTTTAAATGCAAAATGTATTCATTTTTACAGTTTTGGCAAAATTACTGCTCTGACTTGTTTTTTTTTCAGCGAATGGCCCTTTTTTTATGTCTGTAAATTCTAACTAATAATTAATGATTATTTAACTTACTGATTAATCACAATTAAACCAATTAATTGTTTCAGCTGTAGACTTCTTCCTCTCCATGGAACATAATGTGAATAAGTGGAACTGTTTGACAGACAGAATCGGTGGGTGGTGGGCTGAAAATACGAGCGATTATCTCAGCTGTGGCTCTTTTTCTGCTGCATCGTCTGAATTTTGGGTCATGATACCCCTGGCAGGCCAGCCGGGCCCCTGCAGGGTGCATCACTCTCAGGGTGTTCGGTTTCACCCTTTTTCTGCTCTGCCCTGATTCCACCGCGTGGCGTTCAGGAAACTCCCGACGTTGCACAACCCTGTTCACAGCCTGACAGAAGCTAGCCACAGTTTATTTAGTTTATTTAGTTGTTGAATTTGATTACATTTTATCCTTTCATAATTGATTCTCTTATTTCTGAAATTTGTCAGGTTTCTGTTTAAATACTAATATTTTAGGACAAAATGACCAAAATGAAAACAAATGAACTGCTCTGAGAAAGGATGACTATATTATAATGAACCTAATTATAAAAAAGAAATTATATTTTTCTTATTAAAATGTTTATTTTAATATATTTAGATGTTGTTTTTTACTTTGATAATTAGTTGTAGAAAAAAAACATGCCTATTGTATTCAGAACTGTTTTATAAATGAAAACAGAATCACAAGCTAAGGTATTTTTATCAAAAATACAAAATCTACATTTACATATTTTACAGTTTTGGCTCTGAATATGTATTTTTTTAAGCAAACAGTCTTTTTTGATTCTGTATTTTCATTGATATTAAGGAATAATTAACTTAAACCGCCTCCTATATGGCCGCAAAGTTACTTTTAAGTTAGTTTAGTTCAACTTCAAGTGCATTAAAATATTTGAGCTGGAAACTAAGCAAAAATTCTCTGTAAGATTTTTTTTTTGCAGTGTAAGAGCAGCAGTAATTCATAATAAAATTACTCAAGTAAATGTAACTAGTTTCTACAAAACTCTGTTATGATAACAAATTTTTCTGGACCATAAATTGTCCGAGAACTTATCATCGTGACAAACGATAGAATTGTGGTTTTGAGACCATTTTCACATAATATAATGGTAATAATGTAGGAATACATCCTTAAAAGATCAATAAACACTTAACACTTGAACTGTTTGACGTTTTAAATATCCAAAATAAATAAACAAAACAACAAAAACAACAAATAAAATGAATTACGAAGTCTCAAAAAAAGGTTGCGACCAAAACACCAAACTTAAGACTTTCATCATCCAGTTTTTGTGTGTAAAAAAAAAAAAAAGAGAGAAAAACAATAAATTATTAAAACTAAAATTGATTGTTTTAATCTATCATGTGATTATTGTGACAAGCCTTCCTAACTCAGCTTTTCACAGTGAGTCAGGTTAGTTTGGAGAAAGAAAAAAGAACATCAATTTATAGAGAGGAAAATGATTCTCACAGCTCCATACATGAGTTTTCCTGTAATGTGGTTTTCATGTCGTTATCCAGTAGCTGTAGGGAAATTATTCAGCGCCTGAACTGATCAGGTTTTGGCATGTCTGGATCTCAGGTGTGTCTGGATCTGGTCCGGCTGCTGCACTTTCTGTCCCGCTCTCCTCTGGGCTCCGTGGGGCTGCTGGACTTCCAGCCGCGGCAGTTCGTCACCGTCTCCGGCCAGCTGAAGCTCACCGACCTGGACGACGTCAGCGCCGGGGAGATCGCCTGCTGGACGGACGCCGACTGCACGCTCAAGTTCCCGCACAGGAACTTCACCGTGCCCTGCTCGGCGCGGGGCGTGTGCGACGGCCTGAACGAGAAGAGGAACGTTTACAACGCCTACAGGTATGAAAAGAAGAAGAAGAAGTGACAGCTTTACAGTGTGATGGATGTGCTTTGCATGGGTGGGACTAAAACACTGACAACTAAAATAATGCCAGAAAAGATAAAGACATACATCTGGAAATATGGCTGGAAAAAAAAACACGTGTTCTCCCTTTAAACAGGTTTGTGCAAAAACACTTACCAACTATCTTTAGTGCACAAATATTAGTACACTTAAAGTTAAAAGTAACTTTTCAGAAAGATATTTTTTAAAGTAAATTATTACTGATTTGTGATTGAAAAAGGTTTGCACTGCAAAAATATACAATTTTACTGAGTATTTTTCTTAGTGTAAATATCTTAGTACACTTGAAATAAGAAAAGTAACTTTTCAGAAAGAGATAAGAGATTGTTTTAAGTTAATAATTTCATAGTATTAGTAATACTAGCTACATTAGCAGGTTATTTCACCTCTAACATGAAAAAAATGTGTTATATTTAAATGATCTGCCAGTGAATCTAGTACTTTTTAAAGTACAATGAGATATTTGCACTAGAAACTAGACCAAAATACTTGATGAGATTTTCTGTTTTTGAAGTGTAGAAATTTTTTTTATCTATATTCAATAATTTTGTGTTTGTTTTTCTGCTCCGTACGGAAAAAACGGAAATGTTTCGTAAAATTGACTTTCAGTTTAAATAGCAAGAGCTGCAATTTGTCAGTACAGCAATAAACTGGTGGATAAATGTTAGTTTTGTCTTATTTCAAGTGTACTGAGAAATTAGACAAAAGTACTTCAGGTTTTGTGTTATTGCAGTGCAGCTTTACGCTTCATGAAAAGTCGTGTTCAGGGTGGTTTTCTGTCTCGTTTTGCTCCGCTGCAGGTTTTTTTTCACCTACCTGCTGCCTCACCAGGCCCCTCCCGGCCTCACACACCTGGTCGACCGCATCATGAACACCACAGGTGAAGACGGCACACACACCGACATGATTAACTATCAGAGATCAGAGAGCGAATCTTTCCATCACCGCCGTCGTGTGACGACATGCCCCCCAGGCAGAGCGGAGAAACGTTTTGTAACATCCTCAAACAAAGGAGAACCTAAAAATTATCACAAAGTTTAATTTAGAAAATAGTTTACGTGCTCAACGATGAACTTAAGTATTTTTTGTCAAGTTTCTAATGCAAATATTTTATCTTACAATTGAAATAAGAAATAACTTTTAAGTTAGTTTTTTTTTTCTTTTATTTCAGGTGGACTAAAATTAAAGTTGTAACATTTTGAGAATAAAGTTGCAATAATACCAAAATAAAGTTGCAATTTTATCAGAATAAAGTTGTAAATAGTTGCAAATATTATAACTTTATTCTCTTAATTTAATTTAAAAAAATTTTTTTGTGTATTATTTGGCATGTTGTGAAAAAAAGTCTCCATCTACATCAACCACTCGCTGTGGTGGGACTAATTCACATCATTCAGTGTCCACACAAATTCCATCAAGGGTCCACAAATGGCCCTCAACCCACACTTTGAACACCCTTTAAATTTTTCTGTATTTTTTTAACTGAGCTCAACAAGCGTGACGCTCGTCTGAAACAAATGTTAAAGTCGTGAACCTGTGAAGCCAAATCATATCAGTGCTGATGAGAAACGTGACGATGCAGATCAGACTGGATTCATCTTGTTTTTCCAGGGGAGCTGAAAGCCGACATCAATCAGACTCTGGCGGCCTTTGAACACATCCTCCTCCTGTACAAGTCGGGCCTCCACCTGGACAACCTGCACCCTGCAGCCCTGAGAGGTAAGAGCTGTGGGAATGAAGCCGACTCTCCACGCACACAATCTGCACTTCTGTTTTCATTTTATAAGCTGGAGAAAAATGAAAGCTGCTCGTTTCTGCCGCTCTGGCTTTTTCTGACCACTTTATTAGGCAGCTGGAGGGAGAGGATGAGAAAAACAAAGTGGAATTGATCCTGAACTCTGTATTCACCCCCACGACCACAAACTTTATATCAATAGGATTTATATGCTAGATTATAGTGCCTGGTGGTGAAGAGGGAGGGAAATTATAGCTTTCTTTACTAATAAAACCTGTAGTGTGTAATTGCCAGCTTTGCACAACAAGACACTAATTTTGCAACATTTTGGATCGAGAGACTTTAGCTGCGTTTCCAAACTAGAGCAGATGGAAAAAGCTAAATTAAATTTGCTTAATGGAAACAAAATCTGATTTTTCATCTAAATTGAAATGGAAGCACATTTTCTGCAACACAAGAGTCACATGATCAACAACCGGGTGTTACTACTGGCGGAAACGACAGAGAAGATGACAGGAAGTGGTGGGACACATGTCAAACTCAAGGCCCAGGGGCCAAATCTGGCTCGCCGTAGCTGTTTACGTGGCCCTCTAGACTCCATATTACATCAGTAAATCCCTTCAGTTTTTCACAAAATTCACATAAAATCAATGAATCCTCACATTTTGTCCTATTTTTTACTACAAAATTTTCTCAAAACTGGTTAAAATCATTGGATTTAAGTCACTGCTGCCTCAGCCTCACTTAATGTTACGTTATAGTTTATCATGGCGATTAATGAAAAGTCACATTTAAACATCATATTAATGCAAATACCGTGGAAATTCATTACAAATATTTCTGAATTAGCTCCACAAAATCTGCGATTTGCACAAAACCACAAAAACAATCATGAAACCGTGAAGGGGCTGATCAGCGTGAAAAGATTTTAGTAAATGAAATAATCTGCTGGAGGAATTTCACTTATTGATATCTTAACAGTTTAATGGGCTTTATAAATGCATTTTGGTGCAACTGGCCCTTTAAGAACATTGCGTGAACAAACGTATTCACGTGATTTAATTGTGAAATTGTGTTTTTCAACATTAGCAGAAGGTTTGCAAAGTTTTCCCCACATTTTAAAGGAAACGCAGCTTCTGTTTTATAATCTCAGTTGAATTTACACTGTAAAAACACCAAATACAACCAAGAATTTTAATCTGTTTTCTAGTGCAAATGTCTTATTTTATTGAAATAAGAGAAAAGTAACATATAAATAACTTCTCAGCAAGATATAGGAGGTAAATAATGTCTTAATACTGATTAGAAATGACTAATTCCACAGATTATTTCACTTATATTCTGGTAAAAATGTCTTATTAATAAGTTAAATGATCAGCCGATGGAACTAATACTTTATTATTATCAATGCTATTGGCTCTAAACAAACTCCTGCATCTTCCTGAAAAGTTTCTTGTTGGTTCATTTTGTTTTATTTCAAGTGTACTAAGATATTTGCACTAGAAACCAGACTAAAAATACTTGGTGAGATTTTGTGTTTTTGCAGTTTAGGCCTTTTTTAAAAATCTATTTTCAAGAATTATTTACTTTAAAAAGCCCCTATATGTTGCTGAAAAGTTCATTTTAAGTTGGTTTTGCCTTGTTTTTGCAGTGTAGGTCTGAACTTTGACCTTTTGATCCAAACATTTTGCCGTTTTTTTTCATTGTCCTGCTGAAAACGAGCCTCCATTCTTGTCTTTTGACGTATGAAATTTAGCAAAATTCATCTTCAGTTCAGCTCTAACCAGCTGAATACAAAATATTTTTTTATTGGTGCCGTTTGTTATTCTGTCACATGAAATCCCAGTAAAAAGGAGAGCGAATACTTCTGCAGAAACGTTTCATTTCTTCCATAAAAGCAATCCTACACAACCTAAACTTCTTCCATATAAGCTCAGAGCAGCCCTTCACTTTCCCTCTCCCCTCCCCGTCTCTCCTCTCAGCCGTATGAAATATTAATAACAGAATGGCTGGCTGCGTTCCTGTGGGGAGATTTTTTCCGTCCCCCAGATGCTGGGCTGTTTATATAGCAGCGCTTTGTGAATTTAATCACAGGTCCGGGGTAAAAGAGAGGCCTGGTTACGGCGAGAGGCTGCCAGCAAAGGGAGGGAACGTTTCGGCTTAGCGAGGAGGTGCCAGGAGTCGACTGCTGCTGCTGCCGCCGCCGCCGCCGAGCGATAAGACTCGAAAAATGTCTCTGTTTATTATAAACGCATTCTGCAGATTCTGCTGCAACCTTCCCTGGTTTTATTATAACCTGTGAGTGGAGGTCACAGACGCAGTTTTTGATTCAAAGTTCAGCCTGCAATAGCATGACTGCTTTGGTGTAAATGTCTTACTTCACCTAAACTAACATAAAAGTGAATTTTTAGCAAGATTTAAGAACTTGTTTTAAGTCAATAAATCCTTAATATTCATAACAAAGTACTTATTCAACTGGCAGATTATTTCATGAATAACACGAGGAAAATATCTTGTAATAAGTGAAATAATCTGCTGGAGGAATTAAAACTTTATGGCAGCTTCACTACATTTTACTCAGAGTTGAGCAGAAACCTAAGTAACATTTACTAGAGTAACTTTTTTGGGGAAAAACGCTCGTAATATCATGTTTACTTGAGTAATTTGATTATGAAGTATCGCTTCTTGTATTTGAGTGAAATTTCTGGATTTTCTGCTGACTGTGAAAAACTTCACTGCAAAAACACAAAAGTAATTTTGGTCTGTTTTCCACTGCAAACATCTGAGTTCTTGAAAAAAAGACAAAACTAACTTACAAATAACTTCAGTAAGATGTGAGTTGAAGTGAGTAATTCCTTTATACGTTTAAAAGTAAGTACTTCTTCCACTGGTAAATTATTTTATTTAAACAAGTTTTAAGTGAAATAATCTGCTAGAACTTTTACTAAAGTATTATTACCTCCTATATCTGGATAAAAAGCTACTAATACGTTAGTTTCTCTTACTTCAAGTGAAATGAACATTTCGCTAAAAAATAAACCAAAATTACTTGGTAAGATTTTGTTTCTGCAGAGAGAAATGAGCCTAACTTTCCAACATGTTTTTCTAGTTTTTTATTTATTCGATTAATCAAACGCATGAGGAAACCTGAAGTAGCTCAGCCTCATTTCTGGTTGGAATAAGCGTGTGAGTTATGGTTAGGTTAAGCTCCGGATAGTCTTGAATTTGTTTTGGTTATGCTTTGTGTCAGTGGAATGTCCCTGGAAGGGAAAAAATCCACAAGCTCGAATGTGTGAGAGGAAAAAAAGATACTCATCAGACCTCCAGTCTTAATTTAAAATTGCTGACAGATGGAGAGTCTTCAGTAATTTCTGCAGAGATCATCTGAGGAGCAAAGATGTAGAGTTGCAATTTTTGTAAGTGGAAGACGGGAAAATGGTATTTATTCAGGATTAAAGCCACAATTTGGAATACAAAGGATTTCATTTCTGAATCTAGATATGAACGTTCCTGTATTTTCTTCTTCTTTTGAAGTTTTTTACTCCTAACACAAACACCCACACACACACACACACACACACACACACACACACACACACTCACTGCCACTTACAAAAGGTTACCAGCTTGCGCCTCCTCCACACCGACTCACAGGCGAGGCTTTTGTCCACTTCTGGGCCGGGTGTGCGTGCAGACGTATGTGTGCATGCTTTTCTCTCATGGCTCCGGCTAATGTGTAGCAGATGATTTAAGGCCAGATCCACAAGACGTCTGACTGAAAGAGTTATGATGATGAATGTAACGCAAATGTTGAGAAGGAGGAGGGAGAAGAAACGGAGCGGGTCGGTCCGGAGGGGGGAGTTCTGCCTCTAATGCACAGCAGCAGTTTGTTGGAGAGACTTAAGGCTGCAGTGACACAATTACTGCTTCTTTTTCTTTCTTTCTTTTTTTGCCTTAATGTGATTTGCATTTTCACCCAGTTCAGCTTGATGACATAGGCGTCATAAAGACTCTGGTTACATTTACAATAAAGCATATAGAAGTGAGTAAAGGGGCCAAAGTTAGTCAGTTACTAGCAAAAAGGTTTTCCTGCTGATATTTGCTGTAAAATGAAACAGAAGCAGTATCTGTTTCATGGTTTATTGTGATGCTGAATGTCCTCAACTAAAAACTAAATGTGTCAAATTTAATTCCAACTCAATCTGTTGAGATTTTCTAAAGGCAAGACCGATGCTGTTTCTAGGAGGAGAAAGTAAAGTCATCTGCATAAATGATACATTTTCACTCTGAATACTTTGTCCAAGTTTTTGTATGTAAATGGTGAATAATAATGGGCTTCGCACAGGACCGAGCGGGACGCCGTTGTGTCACACTGACTTTCTTTACCCTCCCAACTGTTTGCTTTTTATTGAGATTTTTTGTTAAACTTCAGATCTGAATTTTGCTTTTTTTTATATTTTATGTGGTATTAGTCTAAGTTTCCTCACCAAGTTGCTGTACTGAAGAACCGCCTCTCTTTCTGTGGTTAGATTACACTGTGATGCGAGACATGAGCACCTCTGGGAACGGGGAGTACCGCTGCTGGCCGTCCTACAGCCAGCAGGGCTGCGTTTTGTCCGTCCACAGCGCCAGAGAGGCTGCGTACATCTGCAACTCCCACTCTCAGTGCAACAGCTTCACCCTGACCGGACAGAAGACGTGGACGGGTGAGAAACTGCTGAGTCCAACAAGATGCTCGGTTTCTAAAAGTGACCAATTATAATTCTCTTAGATTATAAGTTAGATTAAATCTATGAGCGACTCGAAGCATGTTCAATGCAATATCTGCACAAAATAATGAGATTTGAGTCAGAATGAACTGTTTTAGGGTGTCTTGTCACTTTAAATCCAAATAATCTGCTGCTGGCCCCCAACTCAACGTTTACATGAAATTGGCTGCAAACAGATTCACAATTAAACAACCGTACATCTTTGAAAAGCATTAGTAGGCCCTAATCGGCCCCTTCAAACATAACTCTGTCCAACCCCTCAAGGCTCTTAAGAAAATCTCATTAGACTGAAATCTGAGCAGCAAAATACCCGTCTTTTCCAGCAGCCATACTGCAGCAGTAAAACTTGCTGACCAAATGTGCTGGAGTTCCGTTGGGGTTGCTAGGTAATGGACTGGGCTTCGCTAGGGTTGCTAGGTGACGAGTTGCTAGGTGATGAGTTGGGCTTTGCTGGGGTTGCTAAGCAAAAGCAGCTGATTTGTGACGTCGCATCCGGAAGTTAAAACACATTAACTTATTACCAAAAAAACAGCTGGGTGTTTTTTTAAAGTGCTTCAGCCGTTTTCGAAAGCAGTGGGCACTCAAATGGAAGTACAAATATGTGCAAATTTTGCTTAATAGGCCCCTTCAAACACACCTCTCTGTCCAGCCCTTCAGGGCTCTTAGGAAAATCTCATTAAATTGGTATTTGAGCAGCAGGCCGGAACAATAACTGCCAAAAACATTTGTCTTTTCCAGTATCCATTGTACGGCACATACAGCAGTAAAACCGGCTGACCCATCGGTTATTACAAGCATTTCTGGGCTTTCCTGGGGTTGCCAGGTAACGGGTTGAGCTTTCCTGGGGTTGCTAGGTAACGGCTCAGTGCCTGTTGATTTGTGACGTTACATTCGGAGGTTTTTCAGACACCAAAAGACATTAACTTATTACCAAAAAACAGCCGGATGGGCTTTTAAAGAGCTTCAGCTGTTTTTAGAAGCAGTAGAAACCCAAATGGAAGTAAAGATGTGTGGAAATTTTGCTCAATAATTCTCTTTAAACATGCCAACCCCTCAAGGCTCTTAAGAAAATCTCATTAGTTTGGTATTTGAGCAGCAGTCCTGAACAAAAAGCCTGAATAATCACAGCTGCTGCTCGACTGCAACGTCTAAGTAAACACTTCTTTTTAAACGCAAGTTGAGGACGTCGTGTAGGAACACGTTACTCCAGCGATGCGTTTGACACGCATTTCTTTTGCAGGCCACCACCTCGCTTCGTTCAGGAGCAGCTTCAGCCACCTGGTGCCCGACTCCGCCTCGGAGGTCTACGTGAAGAAGAGCAAAGCTCCCCAGCCGCCGCCGCCGCCGCCATCGTCGTCTTGACCTGCTGCCGCAGCAATCAGAGCTAACGTGAAGTGAGAGCTGAAACACGGCTCGTTGATGGGAAGTGAAGCGGGAGCGCTGCGTTTACGCAGAGAACTGAAGTCTCTCTGTGAACACGCTGACCGCAGCTCGGCCCGGCTGCATGAGGAGCGGCCTGCGGAGGCTGTTTGAAGTCAGCAAGTGAATGTGTTGTATTTATAAGGCTTCTGCTCAGCGACTGTTTGATCTGCCTGCCAGCTCGCTGCCTCTGCCAGCTACTATTTAAAGGGATTTCCCTTTAGGTACAATTAAGGAGGGAGAGCCTTGTGCCCTCACTTATTTTGTTTTTTCCTTTATTTGCCATGTGTCTCGGCTCTCGCCAGAGCTTAAAAGCGGACCTCGGAGTTTGGCGTTTGACGAGAAACGAAAACAAGTTCAGAGAGAAGCGGACTTTGATGAAGGGCGCTGAGGTCGGGGTTGTGTTTTCATGGTTGTCTGGATTAAGCTGCAGCCATGTGAGCGTTTGAACATCAACACTGGGACACAGATAATTAAAACCATTCCACAGACGCCTGCTCTCACGTGCATCTTATACAAAACTTAGTCTTATTGTTCATAAATATTTATACAATCAAGTGAAATGTAATTTTATATAGTGCACCTTGTGGGTGAGACTTTTATTTTCAATGAAAAATGTATTTTTTTACCATGCTACAAAAACACAACGTCTTACTTTTGGTCTAGTTTTTAGTGCAAATATCTTGGGGCATTTGAAATGAAACAAAACTAACTTACTTGTTTTAAGTAAATCTTTCCTTAACATTGATGAGAAACGACTAATTTCAGTCGCTGCATTTTGAAAATAAATTATCTTAATGAAAACTCTGCAGTTTTGGGGGAAAAAACTCATTTTTGGGCTGAGATGAGGTTTTTTTTCTCCTTTTCGAAATTGGTTAATGTGGGAAAACTGTAGTGGAAACATGTTTTTTTGCATCATGAGTCACATGATCAACAACCGGATGTTACCACTGGCAGAAACCACGAAGAAGACAACGACAGGAAGTAGTTGGAGGATGATGGTTTTGCTTGAACAATCACTGCATATGTGAAATTGTGTTTGACTTTAAAGCACATTTATAATGAAGGTTTCACTTAGAACATGAAATAATCTTCCAGGAATTGTTTACTTAAGCTCTTATATCTCTCTAAAAGTTACTTGTAATTTAGTTTTGTCTTCTTTTCGGGCGTATAAATATATTTGCACTAGAAATAACCAGAAAACTTGGTATGATTTTGTGTTTTTGCAGTGCATTTGTAACTCTATGATTTGTCCCTATATAAATGTATTCCTTGTCCTTTTCACAGTTGTGCCTATTTGCATTTTTTATTGTGCGGCGTGTAACTGCAACTAACAGCGTGATTATTTCTCATTAGCACCTCTGTGTGTGTTTCAGTGGGAGCCTGCAGGCCGTCCGGTGGGTGTTTGTGTGCTTTAGCCCTTTATCTGCCTGCCCACCCCCACTTCTGCAATCTGCAGCCCATCTAAATGACTCAGGTTGCGAAACCTCCGCAGAGTTTGCACAATGCCAGAGGAATGCATTCAAATGCCTGATCATGCTGAGCTCATCATGAGGTTTAATTAATACACATAAAGTCGCTGATTTAGGCCGTTTTGCATGACGGGGCTGAGGGCTGTGGCTCACAGACAAAGGCAGGCGTCAGGACAATAACAGCTCAGTTTGCACACGAATGGGCGGCCATCTTTGTCTGCCAGGAGGAACCGTGTAACGACAGGTTAGCAAGGTGGAGAGTTCGTAAAGTCAAGTCTTCTACACTGCAAAAACACAAAATCATACCAAGAACTACTTTCTACTGCAAATATCTTAGTGGGCTTGAAATAAGACAAAACTAAATTAATAGTAACTTTTCAGCAAAATACAGGAGCTTGTTTAAAGTCAATAATTCTTTATCAATAATAAAAATAACTTGTTCCACTGGCAGATTTATTTAGTTTTACTTAAAGTGGAATAATCTGCCAGTAAAAGTATTTTTTTATGAAGGACTACAACAAGCTCCATTTTGTTGCTGAAAAGTTATTTGTAAGTAATTTTGTATTAAAAATACTTAGTGAAGTTTTGTGTTTTTGAAGTAAAAGTTGTGACTTTATCAAGTATTTTTGGTCTGGTGAAAATATAGTTAATCTATAAATTAATATTTTGTCCTGTTTTCAAAATAATAACTTTGTGTAAGTCAATCATTCTTAAGACTTGTTATTTGGTGAAATAACCTGCCAGTGGAACTACTACTTTTAACTAAAAAAAGCTCCTATTTGTTGCTAAAAAGTTACTCGTTTTGTCTTATTTCAAGTCATTTGTTCTAAAACTTGGTTAAGATTTTGTGTTTTTGCAGTGTAGCATAAATATTTAGCCACCATTTTATTGCTAGATTGACAAATTGCAGCTGTAGCCTTCCATGCAAAAATGTTGTAAAAACCGAAACCTCTTTTTTTTCCCAAACATTCTCCATTTTTCTGCACACAGGAGCAAAACAATGGATTAAATATCTAAGCAGCGATTCCTTTACCGTTCAGCCATACCTCCATCTGACTTGAAAGGACATGTCCGTGTCTACGAGTTAAAGTTTTATAGCAGAGGTAGCAGTGAGGCCTCGGGGCCCTCTTTGCCTCATGTTGGCCCCTTGTTGTCTGGACAAAGCCAACTGATTACCGTCTTGATCATGCAGATAAGACGTCTCTGCGAGCGATTAGATAAAACAAACTCAACGGACCAACACAGCCGGACTGGAAGAGAGGCTGCTGTTTTACCAGCATTATAGCCAACAAACCAAAAAAAAAACAAAACATAATAGAGCCATAATATAATGGCTATTGAAACCGAGGCTAACATGAGTAAGCTAGATCTTATTATTATAGTATCTTAGCTGGCAAAATACTCAGTAGGTTGTTGGGAAGGAGTTTATTTTGAAACCAAAATAAATGGTACCATTGAGATTACACTAATAGAAAACAACTGTTAGCACTGTTAGCTTAGCTCATTTCTCCACTGAAAATACAATAAATAAATAAAACCTGTAACCACAATTTAAAACTATAAATTTATACAAACTCCATGTTGGTTATTATTCTTTTTTGTTATTGCTAAGCTAACATGTTAATTTTTAAAACAAACTATAATCGACTGATTTTTTTAATTCACAGAAAATGTAAGCACATTAACAAACTGCAGATGCTGTTAATGATGTAACATAATTAAACTTGGAGCAGTTTCATCGGTTTGAAGTTTGTCTTGGCAGCCATTTCAACATAAATAATGAATCATGTTTTGGCTTTAAAAACAATTTATTTCATCCGTTTAATCAGTATTATAACACAAAGAAACTATAAAATACACAAGAACCATTTTATAAAATAACACCTGGAGAAACTAAATCAATTTAGCTTGATAGTAAGCTACATTGCTATCAGTAGCCTAGCATAACAGCCATTAGCCCTGTCTATGCTAACAACTGACACTGAAAAGTAAACCAGTTCAAACCATAAACTTGTTAAACCACCAAAACTGTAGTGTCTTCTACTTTACGCACTTTCTGTGTCGTACATTAGCTAGCTGTACGATACTGTGAGCATGTAGCAGGACTAAATTAAGCTAGGCTATGTCGTTTACTCAATGGTACCATTGGAGATCTAAAGTAGAAAATTGACACGGGGGATTTTTAAAAACACTAAAAGACAAAACAAGTTTTAAAGTTGCTGCAGGCGTGTTTTTAAATTAAATATTAAATATTGTACTTGATTAATTGACTAAATTAAGAGAAAGCAAGTTTTGGCCAAAATGGCACCACACGCCAACAGTTTTCATTTTCTATTTGCTGAATGGCAGACTGTATAAAATGTATTTTACTATTTTTGTAACAGAGTTCATGTTTTTCTGAGCCAGAATAACTTGATGGCGGCTCTAAAGGAGACCAATAATAGTGTAAAAACTAAAACTAGACACACCCTGTCATTTCTCAGACAACTTAAAGACACATAAATCCCAGATGCTTTTCTAAAGTAATAAATACTGAGTTAAATCTTTACATGCAGCTTCACAAACATTTCCCCCACTGATAAAGAGAAATTGTATTAAAATTTAGAGTATTTATTTCATCCTCTTCTATGTTTGGAGGAGAAATTGGTCGGCCTCAAACTGGTTTGTCTTGGCAGCCATTTTGACAGACTTAATGAATGTTTTGGCTTTGAAAGAAGCTTACTTGTGTTTTTTCTTTAAACCTCAAATGTTTTGAAATCATTTATAAATGCAGAGCAGCTGAAGGACTGTAACCAGGCTTTCAGAAAACGTTGGGACACTGTGTAATCTGTAAAAACAACAGAATTCAGCGTTCTGCAAATCATTTGAACCACATGTTTTTCTGAAAATTGTAGAAAATATCAAAGCTGGACCAGAGATGTTTTATTGCTCTTTGAAAAATAGCCTGCACACTCAATTTTGAAGCGCGTTTTAAATATGTTGGGGAGATGAGCATGCTTGCTCTGGGCTTAATTAAGCTTTGGTTTACCAACAGAGCTTTGACTGCGATGGAAATTGTCCCCGAAACAATGAAAAACTTTCCTTTCTTTGTTTAGATGCCGCTCTGGGTGTTGTTTTTGTCTGGATTTTTCTTCACATGATGCAGTTTTGACTTTCCGTTGGTAATAAAATTACAGTGCACAATGGCCAAAAAACAAGAGCCAACATCAAAAAAAAGCTAATAGCTAAAGCTAGTCGCTATTTATAGCCGTAGCCATGGTGACCAGTAGTTAATTTTTGGGGCTTTGAAGAGGAGCTGAGCTGTTGGATGTTATTTTAATAACACACATTTCATGGTTTCAACCAACTCCAGATGTTGCTTCAGCATCGGAGATGGGAACAATTGGCACAAACGGGCGTTATGTAATTAGTGTTGCACATAGTCTGTATGGATAACTCATAAAGTTAACCACCGATGGGATTAGAAAAATAAACATGAAAATAGATCTCGAAAAGACAGAGAACGAATCAAGGAGCCACGTGATCCGGGGAAGATGATGGCTGGACAAAGAACAACCATTTATTTTACCAAAACGACGAGACTAAAAGGTCAAATAAACTTAATAAGAGGAGAAAAACTGAAGTTTCTTTTATAAATTATGTATTATATTTGCATCGTCCAGGGCTTGTTCATCATTTTAAACAAAACTCAAATCCATAGCAACAGTAGGAGTGAGATAAAATAAATAAAATCACAAATAAAAAGTGGAGATAACAGTTTGATCTGACAAAAACATAAATCAGGGAGCAAAATGATCGTGACAAATAACAGAAAGTAGTACTTTTTTTAATTGTTCAACTGTTTATTTTACCAAAATAACAAGACTTAAGGACAAAAATAACTTAAGACAATAAAAGATGCAGTTTCTTTTTAAAAATTATGTTATTATAAGACAGTGAATATTTATTTTCAGGTTGTTGCATTGTCTAGGTTTTAAACAGATTTCAAATCCATAGGAAGAGTTGGAGTAAGACACAATAAATAAATTCACAAATGACAACAGTTTGATCTGACAAGAACTGAGTAAATCAGGGACGATCTGGGGAAGGTGATTTCTGGACAAATAACAGTCAAATAGTACATTTTCAACATCTAACTTTTATCAAAATGAGACGACTAAAGGGTAAAATAATCCTGTCTATAAAAAAACAATAACAGTTTTAAGTTTTTTTTTATTAAATCAGTTGACTTGTACACTAAAAAACTTTGTTTTCCATGTGGTTGATGTTTGTATGTAACATTTCATGATGGATTTGTTGCATTTTCCAGGGTTTGTTCATTCAAACCCAAAGCGACAGTAGGAGTGAGATGAAAGAAATAAAATCAGCAACAGACGGGCGTGTTAGCAGCCGGATCTGACAAAGACTGAGCGAATCAGGGAGCTGCATGAAAGCTGGGAAGGTGATCACTGGAACAAGTTCTGCCTTTTTAAAGACATCAGTAAAAGGATCAGAAAGTTCAGGTTCTTTAAATCTGTGCTGTAATAAACAGTTACTGTCTGTTTATGTGTACACTAAGCAATATGATTTTCAGTTAGATGAGGTTTGCATGTATCGTATGACAATGGATGTCTCTTTCTTCTTTGTTGCGTCGCCCGGGGTTTTGGATCAGCACCCTGACTGCGGTTGGTCCCTGCAGGTTTTCCAGAAGTATCTCTTTCTTTGCCCGACTTCTTTTTAAACCTGAGCTACGTGTGAGGGTCTAACAGGCGAGTTTGTTATGAAAGCTCTTTTTTGTTTAGATATTTTGCCACATTTCCTGTGTTGAAAGATGTAAAACCCAGCAGCCGTATGATTATGTTCATGTGTGGTACTCTGACTTGCTCTGTTTTTTTGAGCGTGTAATTGACAAGCTGGTCCGTTTTTCCTTTCTACTCTGGAGAGGCTCGGGAACGAGCGGGGGAGGAGAACGATTGTTGTTTTAACTCAGCTCCATACCCCTCCATTTCTGTTTTTTTAAGTTTCTAGTTTCACCCGACTTGTTTCCGTCAGGTTTTATTCATGACCTCCATCTGGAAATAATATCAGTTCATGAAAACAAGCCATCAGCAATTTTAGGGAAGAGTTGTGTGTGTGCACGTGCACCGAGGGGGACATTAAGGCTTCCTCTGTGGGGTTTGGGCCTCGCACACCAAAACACTGCAAAAACACAAAATATAGGTGTAGCTTCTAGTGCAAATATCTTGGGACACTTAAAAGAAAAGAAAACAAACTCACAAGTAATTTTTCAGCAAACGACAGAAACTTGTTTCTTAGAAATTGACTCAACCTGAAATAAACTTTTGCTTCTTCACTGCAAAAAACACAAAATGTTACCAAGTGTTTTTGTTTAGTTTCTAGTCCAAACATCTTAGTTCACTTTAAATAAATAATAAGTAGCTTTTTAGCAAGATGACTAGAACTTTTTCACAAATATTAAGGAAATATTGCCTTACAAAAAGCTAAATTATTTTGCTAAAAAGTCACTTGTAAGTTAGTTTTGTCTCATTTATATGTACTTATATATTTGGACTTGAAACTAGACCAAAAACTTGATATTTTGTGTTTTTTGCAGTGCAGAAAAGGATCATTTGGGTCCTGCATTGCAAAAGTTTACCAAGTATTTTGGTTTTGTTTCACTTAAACTTACAAATAACTTTTCAGCAAGATAAAGTAGTTTGTTTATTCCTCAGTAATAAATCTAATGGGAAAATGTTTTGCTACAAGTGAAATAATCTGCAAGTATAACTAGTACTTTGAATCAATATTAATGCATTATTTACGTAAAACAAGCTCTTTTATCTTGCTGAAAAGTTACTTTCAAGTTGGTTTTGTCTTATTTCAAGTGTACTGAGACGTTTGCACTGGGAACTAGACCAAAAATACTTGGTAAGATTCTGTTTCTGCAGTGAGTCCTGCTGCAATGCAGTTATGCTCTATAAACTCTTTGATTCAAATGCAAAGTTAGTCATCAAATGCTGGAACGTTCAGCTGCTGGGAGGAATTACGTGTCAGGCAGTTTCTTTGGCAAAACGTTTGACCTTGGCTCAGACTGAAAATATGCATTAACTCAGTGAAAGCCTGCATAGTTCCACAGGAAAGAAGATCTGGCTTGTGTTAGCGCTGCTCACAGGAGCGTACGCAGCTTGTGACGTGGGAGATAAAGCAGATATTCACTCCGCTCCAGCCTCACTGAAACACCTCTGTTATGGAAACCTTTCTGGCTTTCCAGAGCCTGCCTGTCTGCCGTCTTGGCCGGCTCACACAGGAGACATGCCGGTCACACCTGAGAGCCTCTGAAGAGCAGCCAGACATTTTGGCTGCGTTCACACCGCAGCCCAAAGTGACCCAGATCCGATTTGTTTGTCTTAATGCCACCTGTATCACATCTTTTCCTTACACAAATCCGATATTTTTCAAATGCGACTTCGATATCCCATACGTATCCGATCTTTTCTAATGGAACCTGAATCCTATGGTCAGGTCCTGAACGTCATGACGTCACTATTCTGCGTCCTGACAAGCAGGAAGAAAAACAACAACAATGGCGGTAAAAAGGGTTAAGTTGTTTCTATGGAGGAAACTTTAAAATCGTAAACTATGCTACACCGTTAGCATCCACGTTTACTTCCGCAAACACTGAGCGTGTCTTCTTCTTCTTCTTCTTTATAACTGTTGGCAAGCAACGTGTAGATATGTGCACTACCGCCATCTACTGGAATGGACTGGAATGCTAAATATGTAGTGTTACAAAGATTGATAAAACTTTCTTGAGGTATGTTAGTAAAAAACAAATAGATTCAAAGTATCTTGTATGTTTAACTGTAATTTATTGTTTTGTAGTCTGCGCACTAATTCCCTTCTCTCAATGGAAATATTTGGAAAGGAACAAAATTTGTCTCTCCTTAAAAACAAAAACCACATCTTCCTGTTTCCATTTAAAATAAAATACTATTTAACCCAATATGACCAAAATGTAATCTGGATATACTGGTTTCTCCCTTCCAAATAGTACCAATATATCAGTATTTTTAGTATCCTAATTTAGTACACCAAAATTTTAGTTCGTTACTGGTTTTCTTCTTCTTCTTCTTCTTTATGGTAGTTGGCAAACACTGACCACGCTCTCTGTGTGTCGTTTTTGTGCCCTCTACTGCGCATGCGGGACAGTTTCAGGTCGCTTGCGGTTCACATACAAGTCGCATATATTTGGAAGTGTGAACGGCCACGTCCAAAAAGTGAATAAAATAAAATAAAACCTTTGGGATTTGGGTGACTGGGGGCTGCAGGACGAGCGCAGCCTTGGTCGGCCCGTCCCTGGCACTGAGGCGTCTCCGGGTCCGTCCAGCTGTCGGCCTGGAGCCGATATGATCTCTTTCAGAGCCGTAATGGCTTTAGCAGCCCCTGAAGGAGAAAGAGCGAAGGAGGTGTGCGAGAGGAGAGCTTTCATTTCTGCATCGGGAGGTGTGGCTGGATCATGTTTTAAAAGCCTTGAAGTTAACCCCAGTCAAAAGGTTTATGCATACCACGAAAGCCGCAGAGGAATCATGTACAGTGTCTCTCCTAGGTGTACACACCCTTGTTAAAATGTCAGGTTTTTATGATAGAGGGAAAATGAGACTTTGATAAATTGGCTAAAACATTTTTCACATACGTTGCAGAAGCATCTTTATCGCATTGCAACAGATAACATGCAAATTCGATTAATTTTCTCAGCACTTACTCTTGTTTAGTTTCCATCCAGCAACTAAATTAAATCATCCTGAGATAAACTTCTGCTTCTTCACTGTAAAAATACAAACTTACAAAGGATTTTGGTCTAGTTTTTATTGAAAACATCTTGAAATAAGACAAAACTAACATATGGGTAACTTTTTACCATGGTACAGAAGCTTGTTTTAAGTGAATTATTCCTTTATGTTGATGAAAAAGTACTAATTCAACTGGCATATTATTTCACTAATAACAAGATATTTTCCCCATGTGGAACTACAACTTTCTAAAAATCAATATTAAGAAATTATTTACATAAAACAAGCTTTGAAATCTTGCTAAAAGGTTTCTGTAAGTTAATTTTGTCTTATTTTGTACTGAGATATTTGTACAACACACTCGACCAAACTGCTTGGAAATCTGTGTTTTTACAGCATTTGAGTTCTCTGACATTTTGCATCCTTTAGATGAAAGGATGAAAGATCAGGGATTTATCATCGAAGAGCATAAACATCTCCTGACTGCATTGTTTACATACCTTTACGGTAATTGGACATTTCTCCAACATTATTGAAACAACAAGATGGAAACTCATCAGGGTGGCAGACAAGAAGCTGATTCAGGAATTTCCAACAAGGTCTGGGTCTGTTGTATATCTGACAACAGTCCCCTGTATTCTCCTAGCAAGGTCAGAGGTCAGGAGTCTTTTCAATTCAAAGAGCCAATTTTGCCCTCATTCCTACTAGGGATGCAAACCTTTAATTGACTTTAGATTAATTCTTGATTAATATTTTATTAGATTAAAATTAGTTCAAATTGATTAACTGGACCGTGTTTTAGTGTTGCAGTTTGGCCGCCAACCAGCAGAGGGCGCCGCTGGTCATCCTCAAGCGGAGCCGTTGATACACAAACAAAGATGGCGGCCTATGAATTTGAGTTTTGTTTAAAATGTTGAACAAGCCCTGGACGATGCAAGAAAACAAAATGCCCTTTATGAGCTTCTTTTTGTGAAAAAACACGAGTCTAGAATTAAATGTAACAGAAAATCTGCGGGTTTAGAGGACAAAAGATGAAAAGATGCAGGGAAAAAAGCAAAACAATGAAAATCAAACATAAAAGTTTATGTTTAAGAATTTGCACAAGAGTTGGGTAGTAGAGCAACTTTTTTAAAATATAGAATAACACTTTTATAATTATTTTTACCTTTACTTGAGTAACTTTAATTGGAAGTTATTTGTACTGAATGAAGAACCAACATGTTTTAACTAAAAATTGATCAGACACAGACCTTCAGATTATTAAAGTTTCACATTTTAAAAAGTTATTTATATGATTTATAATTTTCAAAACACCAAACTTTATATTTGATTGTGTCTGATGTAATTTTTAAATATTAAACGATTGCTGTTTTGATTAGTTTATTCTTATTTGAGTAACTTCTTCTTGGATGGCTACTTTTTACTTTTTACATTTTTTTAGGCATCTACATCATTTTGTGACTTTTCTCTCCGGGTTTCTGAGTTATTAATGTTAAAAATGGGTCAGTCTCTGTTTCCTGCTGTGGAATCCATTGGCTGAGACATTTTGAGGTATTTTGCTTTTTGGTTATGAGATCCCCACATGTTGCTTTGCCCCCACACTCACTGCATCACAGCAGCAGGCTGGGTCATTTTTCTTTTGAAGGCTCCTTCTTCCCCCCTCTGTTCTTCCTCAGCAGTCCATCCATCATACAGAACCTCCTCTCAGCCCCCGCAGCGCTCCCTCGCTGTTTGGACCAAAACTGGCTTCATAACTGGGTATTAATTCAAACTTGCTTCGTTGTTTTGCTTCTTCTTCTTCGTCTTTGCATCTGGAGTTTCCCCCAAACTTTCGGCTGGTTGAGACCTGAGGGCAGGGCTGCAGAGGATCAGGAACCGGGGTTTCTCAGTGTGTGTGTGTGTGTGTGTGTGTGTGTGTGTGTGTGTGTGTGTGTGTGTGTGTGTGTGTGTGTGTGTGTGTGTGTTTCTGACTAACGCCACTGTTCAAATCAAAGCGTCTGCCTTTTGTCTCCGCGCTCTGGAATCCCCTCCGTCACACCTCGGCTGCTGCCTGAGGAAAACTTCCTCCTCCTACAGTTAATCCTCCTGCAGAACGGCCTCCCCACAGCGGGAAAGAATTCAATTAATTAAAGGATTTCAGGAGTTTTAATCTGGTGGATTCAAAGTTTGTAAAGCCACATGAGTAATCAGTTCTCTTTATGTAAGTCTTGCACCAAAAGCTGGAATACTTTAGCCATTATGGAGGAAATTAATACAAATATACTTTTTTTTTGTTAAAAAATATAGACATTTTAATCAAAGTTGAATCATGTCTATGCTTTCAATGTAATCTGTTTACATTTTCTATATTTTATCATTGTAATTTAATGTGAAAGACACATTAAATTACACAATTGTGAAGTAGTAATAAATTACATATCATTCAAAACATTTTTTACAAATAAAGAACTGAATAGTGCGGAGCGCAAAAGTTTTCAGCCTCCTTTTTGCCTTCAGAGGTTTCCTGATTGATGAAATGTGACAAAATATGGAAAAGTTTCAGGGTATGAATACTTCTGCAAGCCAATATTTATAAGGCAAAAAGAAAACTTGTAAATGCAAACAAATTTAGATTCAAATGTCCAATTGTTTTTTTAGCTAAAAATGTGTATATTTGTATTAATTTCCACCAAAATGAAGAAGGAATCACAGCTTTGCCTGTACAGTTGAAACTAGAAATTTGCATTGACTATATAAAAAGGCACATGTGCATTTTATTTTTCTCACCATCTGATGTAAAATCAGAATAAATTAGGATCACCAAAAATGTTTCTATTTGCTAAAACCCAAAATAATGAGAAAGATAATTTTTAAATGCAGTTTTTATCGTCAAAGTCATCAGATTATTATGTTTTTAAGCAATTTCAGACAATACCAACAAAATGAATTAAAATGTCTATTTTATTTAGCATAAAAAAATCCTCATAAATTCACAATTAAACATGTTTTGGCTAAAATAATTAAAGAATATTGTAGCTAAAGACATTATTAGTGAAGTGTAAATGTCTGTAATGTGGATTCCTGCTCTGTGTTGCAGTGATTTAGCTTCCGCAGGTTGTTAAACCCGTAGAAAGCTGTGAACTGCAGCTCTTTTCCACAAGTCCTCAATTAGGGCTTTGCCCACAGAGCCATAAAACTGTTAGTGGAATCATTCAGAGGTCGTTAGATTCAACACGATTAAGAGTTCATTAGTACCTGCAGACGCAGCTACTGTAGCAACTGGAGGATCGCTACCGTTAAAGCCGCCAGCCACAGGCCGCTTTTCATCCACATGCTGCTTTTCATCCACATGCCGCTTTTCATCCACATGCTGCTTTTCATCCACATGCTGCTTTTCATCCACCCCACTTGGCTTCTCCACAAACAATGCAATAAAAATTTAAAGGAGATTGTCTTCCTTCAGCCTCCCAGACTCTCCAAAGCAAGTTAGAAAACACTGCAGGTGCCTAATTGGTAGATAAGGCTCAACAAACAAGTATTTAATTACATTTATTAGTTTTAAGGGAGATAAGTGTTAGTAATTAATCCAACTGACACATTTCAAAATTTAATTTACATTCAAAATGCTTTTAAATAGTTAGAAATCTGCCTATTTAGTTTTTTTTCTTAATTTGTAAAGATTCAAAAATAACAAATCTGAATGTAATTTCAGACCAATCTTCAGTATTACAACTATGACAACAGACAATATTCACAAAAATACAGTTTTTAGAAATTAAAAGCAGAAAACTAAGTGTGTTAAATGAACAAAAAGTCATAAAAATAATTTTATATAGACATTACTGAATAATTATTTTCTTTAAAAACTGAAACAACCTGGTACAAGGAGGTGACTGCATCATGCTGTGGGATGTTTTTCTTCATCACAGACAGATTATTTCCTCATACTTAGCATTTTTTCATCAATGTTAAGGAGCTAGATTGACTTAAAACAAGCTGCTAAATGTTGGTGAAAAGTCACTTCTAACTTAGTTTTGTCTTATTTCAAAGGTAGAAAGATATTTGACCTAGAAACTAGACAAAAATAGATTTTGTGTTTTTGCAGTGTACTCAGATGGTCAAAAATATGTTCACAGCAACTCAGCATTCAGTCTGAGTGTTGATTAGCATTAGCATTAGCATTAGCATCAGGAGAAAATGTAACTTTAAGTAGCTAAAGGCGGTTCTTCAAAATCGTACCAGGTATTTTTGTCTAGTTTCTATTGTAAATGTCTTAGTACACAGAAAATAAGACAAAACTAAATCTTAAGTACAAGATAAATTAGCTTAAGTCAATAATTCATTAGTAATGATGACAAGTTTCATTGGCTTATTATATAAGTGAAATAATCTGCCATTGAAACTAATTATGTTCCATCAATATAAAGGATTAATTGACTTATAAAATCTCTCATATCTTCCTGAAAAGTTATTTGTAAGTTATTTCATGTGTGCTAAGGTTTTTGTAGTAGAAACTAGACCAAAAACACTTGGTAAGATTTTGTGTTTTTGCAGTGTATTAACAGAAAGTGGAAAATACATTTAAGTTTCTTGACCGTAAATGAAAGAATAGAAACACAGTAACTAACAGAACCCGGATCTGGGATCAGGACCAAGTCGTCCAAACTTATTGCACGTGATCAAATTCGAAGCAGCGCTTTCTAATTCTTTCTGTTTGCAGGAGCTCATGGGGTCAAGAGGTCAGGCCGGGGTGAAGGTTTAGGCGTGTTTGGGAAAGCGCCTCTCCGGCTCTTGTTTGCCAAACATCAAAGTCGGTGTGAAGACTGCGAGGGTGGAGGGGTTCTGGCAGGTCCGCAGGAAAGATAACAGACCCGACACGTAACCCCCCGTGTTCCTCCAAAATCCCCTGATAACCCGTCTTCTCCCCGGCGCTAAGTCCCAACCTCCGTGACTCCGGGTTCTGCCGGACAAGCCCAGCGTCTGACCCCACTTAATCACATGCTGAACCTTCCCCTCGTGATAATCCTCGCTGCCAACTGACAGGAAGGGTCAGCTGAGCAAAGCCGGCGAGTAATTCAGGACAAAAAGTCCAACTGAAGCTCTCAGTTTTTCCCTTTGTTCACACAAGTGGGACGGTAATCTGTGACCACTTTCCTTTGTGTCAAACTAGGGAAAGAAACTTTAACCAGACTGATTTCTGTTTGCCTGCTTCCTGTCGCTCATAAACATGCGCTCTGATCTGTTTATTTGTCTGAAATTATCTCTCTGGACAGCGGAGTCACTTGACCCTGGAATCTGATCTCTGTCTAGGAGCAACAACAGATTTCATGGGAAGTGATGGAGCAAGAGCTCAGCGAGACACTGCTGCCCTCTAGGGGGAAACCAAGGTACTACAACCCAAACTAAACCTGTTTGCAGAAACTCTCCCAGTAAACTAATGGATCTGATTTTATATGAAGAAACTAATGGCTGCCCTTTGTAAAGTTATACAGTAAAAAATTAACAAAAAATAAAAAAAACTATGCATTAAAAACTGGGTATTAATCAGTGAGTTCTAAACTAGATATTCACAGCCTAAATATTTAGCTTTCAAATTAAATATTTAATAAGGAACATTTAATTTTAAACTAAATATTTAATTTGTAAACTAAATTGTGAAGTCAGAGCTAAATATTTAGCTTATTTACTTTCCAAATTAATTACTTTGCAAGGAAGATACATATTCAGCTCCAAATTAAAATTGTATTATGTTCCAGACTGAATATATATTTTTCCAAACTAACTATTTAATTTTAAAACTAAACATTGATTTTCCAAACTATTTACCAAGCAAACTAAATATTTAGCTCCAAATTAGGTGTTTATTTTGCGAGCTAAATATTTAGTTCTGAACTAAATGTTTAGTTATTCTCCAAACTGAACATCCAATTTTCAAACTAAATATTTCATTTTCAAACTAGATTTTTAATTTTCAAACTAGATATTTAATTTTCAAACTAGATATTTATTTCCCAAATTAATTATTTAGCAAGCAAGCTGAATATTTATATTTCTAACATTTAAGTTGCTAATTACATATTTAATTTGAAAGTTAAACATTTTTTGTAAATTAGATATTTAGTTTGGAACTCAGATATTTATTAATGTATGAATATGCTAAAAATATGACTTTGAAAAATTAATTCCTGCATTTTTTTTTTTTTTTTTTACCAATGACAGGTTAAACAAACATAAATACAGCTGTTGATTTTTTACTGTGTAGCTGTAAACTGCTCATAAAGATGACTAATTTCTATCAGGTTTAATTAGTAATATCAATCTGCAGGCAAAACAAAATCATATTGCAGTAAAACATCGGAATTCCACTGTGAACGTATCCTAATAGATTAAATAAGCTGTTAGCGAATCAAACAATTCAGAATTTTCAACAAAGCCTCATGCTTTTCTGCAGTTTGTGTGTTTTTGTGTTGAATTTTGACTAAGACAGTCTGTGAAATCTTATCCTCAGGGGTCGGTCACATCTCAGGGAAACAGAACCCCAAGGGAGGGCTGCTGGTTACAAATTTAGTGTCCAATGGAGCAGAGTGCAGCGGCTGACTGACGTACGTTCTGGCCACTGCTCAGATTGTTCGTAGAGGGTCAGAGTGGAGGAGGATAATCTGGCAGAAAGTGCGCAGAGACAGAGTCTGACAACCAAGACTAAACAGAAGTTTCTTTGAGTCTTAAAGGAAGAAAAAAAAGAAGCAGAAGACAAGAGACAATCCCTTCATCCTTCGTCTGCAAGCATGTCGGACTGTGAGGGACCACCCATGGGTAAGAGGAGCTGAAATGATTATTCTCCGGTGGTGAACCCATATTTAAGAGAGACGTCTGAAGCAAACACTGGGCATGCATGTGTGTAAATTGTTTGGATTTGTGTTCCTGCTTTGTGTGTGTGTGTGTGTATTTTTAGTGGAGGAGGGGACTTTGTTGGTCCATCCTGTTTTAGTCTCCACTGGGGACGCCTCACCCAACAAGGAGTCTGTTCAGTCAAAGGCCTTATATGGAAACCTGAGGCAGTTTTTTTGGAATGATGCACGATGACCTGGGCTGATAAAAACTTATTAAAAATCTTTTAGGGATGTTTTTCCCTGGTGAAACATGCAGAGGAACTAAGGGTGAATGTCCAGGTGTCTCATTTTGAGGGCTTTAATGGGTTTGTGTGTGGTAAAACATTAAAAGTGCAGTTTGTAATGTTAATGTTTTTTTTTTTTTACGTATTTGCTGAAACTGTCACGACATGAAAAAAATCTAACTCTTTTTGTGTTTTGTGTTTATCTATTTTTGGTAGATTCATGTGGTTAAAGTTTATTTATTTGGTTAAAAACACATTAAAATTTGAGGAGGAACTTAGATTTTGTTCCACATGTTGCACTGTTGCCATGGGGAAACATTAGTTGGCGCACTTAGAGAGTCACACTGAAGACACTGGTCAGAAGAAGATGGAGATGATACAGCTAAAAAAGTCTAACTTTATTATTTTAGTTCTTAATGTATTTTTGTAGGGATTGTTAAGGCATGTAAAGACATGTTGTCTGCATTAAATATCTGTTGAAACCCAAAAACAACAGTAACAGAGCTAGCATAGCCAGCCGTAGATGCTAATGCTAGTTAGCATAGCCAACAACGACTGCTGACAAACGGTTTTTCTATAATGGTAAGTTGTTTCTCCCCCATTACCACGTTTAACAGCAGTACATGAGAGTGATTGACAGCGCTAATACCCGCCTCCTGGCTCTGATTGGTTGTTTTGATGTTGAGTGGTGCATTTTTTCACATGGCAGGTGGACTAGATTAATCTTCACAGATTATCTGTCTCACGACATGGTGTTTTAACAAATACTTAAAAAACATTTTTTATGTATAAAAGTTACATCATCTGCATCTTTAAGTGAGAGATTGGGAGATAAAAATAAGCCTTTCTAATGTCTGGAAGTCTCACCAACAGCAACAGTCACTTATAAGGTTCTACTTCTCTCTCTCTCCATTACTCACTGATGCCTCAGCCTTTTTCCCCATCATCTTCTACCTCTATAGATGATTTCCTCGCCAGTAAATATGATCCTTTGATGTAGTCGGCCACACACGCATTCCTGTAATTGAGTCAGCTGCATGACTTGTTATCGTCTGACCGTCCTGCTTTATCGGATACTACGATTTCCTGACGCATTTGCCAGGAAATTACATCAAGGCTGATAAAATCTAAACTGCTGAAACGGCCAGACGTCTGTCCTGCTTATTGCATTCATCCGTTTGGAAGCCCTTCAAGTTTATGAAATGACTGAACGATATTAGCTTCACTTCAGAAACACAAAATCTTACAAAATATTGTTGGTCTAGTTTCTAATGCAAATATCTTAAGACACTTGAAATAAGACAAAACTAAGTTTTAAGCAACTTTTCAGCAAGATATGAGCTTGTTTTAAATCAATGATTCCTTGATATTGATGAAAAAGTCATACTAGTTCAATTGCCAGATTATTTATCTTACAACATGGGAAAATGTCTTGTTAGAAATTAAGTAATCTGAAGGAGTAACTAGTGTTAATTAAGAAATTATTGACAACACAAGCTCATGCATCTTGTTTAAAGGTTATCTGTAAGTTAGTTTTTGTCTTATTTCAAGTCTTTTGAGATATTTGCTGTAGAAATTAGACAAAAATTACTCAAGAAGATTTTGTGTTTTTGCAGTGTTGAAAACCGCAAGCTCGTTTTTACATCTCAGTGTTTTATGCCATTGTCAACTGGAGGAATTTGAGGTTAGATGGCATCTGTCTTGCCAGTAGTTCAAACAGCATATATATACCATTACCATGTTTACAGTTTTTATTCTCAGTTTTGTTTGACTTCGTAGCTTTGATGTATGTCATGGAGAAATATGTTTAAGAAAGCACGAAAGGAGGAAAACTGCCAGGGAGTGATGAATGTTACACACAGGATACCAAACTTGGGCATTATTGTCTAACACAATGACCACCCAAAAATAAAGCTCAGTGGATTCTCATATTTGTTGGGGTTAGCAACTAAAACCACCTACAAATAACTTAAATCTGGTTTTAATGCCCTATTTTACAGTTCAAACATCAAATATGCCCTAAAGCTTCAGGGTGTAACTTCTGTTAAAAATACTTATTTGTCACTACATCATGCCAGTGTACAGTAGTATTCTTTCTCCAAATGCAAACTATAAACTAGTAATCATAGGCAGGAGGCGGGTTTTAGAACCATCAGTCATAATCTCTCTGGTAAATTGCAGTTAGCCTAGCATGCTATCAATACTAGCACCAGTTAGCATAGCCGCCGATGACGGCGGTTAAATTGTTTTCCTGTAACGTAATAACTCATAGCGAACTGTCACAAGATGGTGACAGTTTTAACAAATGTGTAAGACAAACATATTCTTTATCAAAGCTACATGTTTCAGCTTTGCTATGAATTAATACACAAAGTGAAAACCGTTTTAGCACAACCCGGTTAGAGAAGCTAACAGCTACAGTCCGTGTCAGTTAGCCGATAGCATGTTTAGTAGCATCGGGTTTTAGTGTTTCAGCTTTAATAACTCGCTTTATTTTTAAGATTTTGGATATACTTTACTAGAATAGTAATGAAACGAGCCCATTCCATTCTAATTTTAAGAATAGAATGCTACAAATTCAAGAAGACCAGCAAATAAAGCTGTTTAAAATAAGATTTTCAGTGATAAATGTACAAATTTTGTCAAATTGAAAATATTTATTTTTCTTTTATTAGCTGTGTTTTTTAATCTCATACCAAGAAGGGCAACAAATACAGCAACTTTTAATTCCAGATATTTTATTAAACCTGGCTAAATACAACAATATTTTTACAGGTAGCAAAATTTCAATATTTTGACCCAAAAAGCTTTCTTATTAAAGCATACCAATTTCTGCACCCACTGTGATTTGTTATTTTGATCTATGTTTCATCATATTATAAAAAAATCTGCATATATAAATAGTGCAGTAAAATTCACATTAAAATTGTTTTTCATTTTTACAAGACAAAAGTACATTTATGGTCCCTTTGTACTTTCAACTGGTCGACTGGTCGAAAAAAGGGTTCCTGCAGCACAGATAATTTCCCACAGGGGGCAGTATTGTCATGTATTCCATCTCCAGGCCAAAATGATTGAAACACACAGAAACTGAAAGGTGTGACTTAATGTAAGGGCAAAGGCTAGAGGGTCACAACTACAGGATAAAGAGTGAAAGCAGCGTGAAACGAAGGGGAAGGAGGGTGAAGAAGTGAGAAAAGTCAGCAGCTCTGCTTTGTCTTGATTTTGATTTAAAGGGGAAATATTATGCAAAATTCTCATACTGCATGTTTTTGAACTTCCATTTGGTTCTTACTTGCTTCTAAAAACCAAACTGAGCGATAAAAAAAACAAACTGTTTCATGGCTAAAAGTGAATGTTTTTGAGCTGTTTCAAAAACCTTCTCAATGTAACATTACAAGGCACTTCCCTGTTACCAAGCAACCCAAATGGAGCTCCAGCACATTTGGTCAGCTGGTTTTACTACTGCATGCGCTGTACAATGGCTGCTGGAAAGGGGAAAAAATGTTTTGTTGTTAACTTACCATCCAGAAACCACTTGTTGCATTCCTATTATTTGTGAAGGAGGCTCCACGTTTGCTTTTCAAAGATGTACAGTTGTATTGCAGTGCGTCTGTTTGAAGTTATTTTTATATGCAAGGGTAAATGTTGAGTTTGGGGGCGTGGCCAGCTGCAGCTTCTTTGGATTTAAAGTGACATTATGCCCTGAAACAGCTCAAAACGGTCAGAATGGTGGAGTCTAAAACCTCCTTATCTAAGAATGATTTTATGCAAAAATATATTAAAATGTGTTGTATAGATTTATCCTAACCTGTTCAAGGAAGCTTAATAGGTTACCTTTTAAGATAAATCAGTGGAAGCATTTTTCAGACTCTTTGAAATCTTTTCTGTGTGAAAACAAGCGTTTGTTTAGAAACGGAGGTGATGATGTCATCCCTAAATATGCTAACCATGTTCTTCTGGATCAGAACAGGCCCATTGTCTTGCAGTGGGACTGAATGGGTTTATATTTCATCCACAGGTTTGTAGATAATCATATTTGCAACGTGTGTTGGATGTTGCAGGAGTCTGGGGGAAGGGCGGCCAAACATGGCGCCACATCAGATGTGATTAGACCTGAGAGAAGCAGCAGCAACACAGAGTCCATTTCCCACTTCAGCGTTTTATAGCAGATCTGACATTATACATTAATTCATAACAGTCTACCTCAACATGCTGTTTTCTGGTGTTTTCTATAAAACACAGCAGTAGTTTTATTGAGTTTCATGAGCTGCTGAATTATTGCCATCCTGGTCCACTTGTGCATCATTAACATATAGATTAGAAGAGGAGGAATCGCTGGTTTACAGCCACTCGCCTCCACTTCATCAGCATGAAGTTTGAAACTGAGGCGGAAAGCGCTACCAAAGGTTGAGACGAAGCATTAAAGTCCAAAAAATATCTTCTGATATGGAGTAACGGCGTTATGAACCGGATGAAGCAACAGATTCTCACTCCGTCTGCTTCTCTTTTTTCCACTGTTTTATACATGCATGCACTGCAAAAACACAACATTTTACCAAGTATTTTTGGTTTTATTTTAGTGCAAATATCTCTGTCCACTTGCTATAAGATAAAACTAACTTCTCATCAATAAATAGGAGGTTTTTTAAGTCAACAATTTCTTTAATAATGATTGAAATGTTATAAATGAAAGTGGAATTTTGTACTTAAGGAATTATTGACTAAATAATGCTACAATTTATTGCTGGAAAGTTTCTTGTAAGTTAGTTTTATCTTATTTCATTTGTGCAGAAACATTTACACTAAAATTAGACCAAAAATATTTGGTTTATATATATATGTAGTTTCAAATTTATTTGACAACTTTAAACATTTTTAATTCAAAAACATCGCAGGCTGCTAGCAGGCTAAGGTAGTGAATTTAAAACCGGGATTAGCGAGTTTTCTAAGCTTAGAAAGCACAACACAGTTTAAAAAATAAATATTTTAATAACATAATATAGTAGAAACAGATGGTAAGAAAATGGGTCAAAGTAACTGTTTGTTCTCGTCTTTATTACAACTTTAGAGGAAATAGAAACGTTTCATTCTCAGACATTAAGATGTTTCCGCCTCGTTTTCAGCAGAACTTCAGGATCCAAATCTTTTTGGATTGCTCTAAATGGCCATCAGAGGAACTGCTTTCCTAAAGAGTAAAGCAGGGTTACTGAGCCAGAGCTCGGTGGGGATAAATGAGGAGCATCCACAGATATTAGCTGCATCATTTTAAGAGCAGGAGTGGTGACCCAGTTTCCTCTGACTCATAACATCATCACTTGGCAGAGCTGCAGCGTGTGTGGCCCGCAGTCTGCAGCTGCTGCAGCTGCTGCTTTTTCCTCTGCAGCACCACAAAAAACCGCTACGTTTACAGCTTCATGAAGGGATTAAAGCAGGTCAGAAAAGAATAAAACGTCCCGGGTTTGAATTCAGGATCTTTATGGTTGAGTTTCAGCTTTTCTCTGATTCAGAGGCAGATTTTCTCTCTGTGCCTGAAACTGGGTCACATTTCCCCCATAAAATCCAGCAACGGTTTGCAGTAAAACACTTTGCTGATCTGTAGCAGGACGGCAGCCATCGCTGACGCTTTCTGTTGGTAATAATGCATAAATCACAGGGTTTGGGTTTTTATTCTGTCGTAAAATATAATCTGATCTGGTTCATTTTTATTCTGATTTACTCAGATTAGGAGTTTTAAAAACCTCCAGATCTGGTTTTAATCTGTTTTCTTGCTTTCTTCACAATATCTTTTTAAAAAAATGGCAGAAAATGTTTTCAAAAGTGACTTTTATTTTGTTCTTAAATGAGATGAACGACAGTTTTAGTGCCAAGTTAAGAGAATTTATTTGGTAACTTCAAGTAAATGTTTGTAATATTAGCAGAATAAAGACGCAGCATATTAAAATTACAAGAAAAATGTAATTTATCTTGTAAAAAGAACTAACTTTTATGCAAAATTCATATTTCGCAGTTTTTTATGCTTTCATTTTTAAGACTTTCCTGATGCTAATAACAGCCGAAGGGCTTGAAAAAGAAACCCACCCAGCTGTTTTATGTCAACGAATTTTTGGTGTCTGGAAAATCATCAATAGTGACTGCCTTGTTACCTAGCAACGGCAGCAGAGCTCCAGCATGTTGGTCTGCTGGTTCTACCGCTGGAAAATAACAAATGTTTTGTTGTTGACTTGCCATTCAGAAGGCATTTGCTGCATTCTTCTTGGTTGTGCAGGAGGCTCCACTTCTGCTTTTCAAAGATGTGTGGTTGTATAAATTCGCATCTTTTTTGCAGCCATTTACACTCGTAAACGTTGAGTTAGGGGCATGGCCAGCTGCAGCTTATTTGTATTTAAAGTGACAGAGACCCTAAATGTCAGAACTGAGCAGAATAAAATTGTATTATTTATGAGCCCGTAAATCTATCTGAACCTGTTCAATTGTCTTTTTGTAATTTCTCAGTTTGACCTTTCAGAAACAAAAGAGAAATTACATTTGACTTAAGTTTTTGGCAATAATCTTATTTTCTGTCCCAGAAGGATCAGCAGCAGCAATTCCTCTTTTAGGAGTACTAACCATTTAAATAACGTCTTACTTCAAAATATCCATGTCAGGTTAAAGTCCTATTTAACTCCTTTCTTCTCTCTGAGGTTTTATTTACTTTTATTTTACTATTTTTGGCTCTGTCACAAGCAGCTGTATAAATGGCAACATTTAACTCGTTAAAATGTTTATAAAAAAGTGTCTATCCAACTTGTTTATGCAAAAGATTCAAAAGACTGTTTTGGAGCCCAGGTGTAAAAGAACAAAGCAGATAAATAAGCAGGACAGGAACACAGATGGTGGCTGGATCACACCGAGGATTGACCCTTTCCCCCCCTCTGCTCTGGATTTGATTGTTCATAATCCTAACCCACCAACAGCCCGACTGATCATCTTCTGACCAAACGAATGTCAGCAGTTTCTTCTTCTCTCATTTTAAAAAGAGAAATGTCTGGTATGGCTGAATGTGACCTTCAGGAGCCGCGGCTATAAACCAACAGGGAGTTTTAGCAACACAAAGCAAGGTCAGGCTGGAGTGTTTCCATTGCAGTTTTGCAAAATAAATCTATTTCAACACGGCTGAAAAACCACCTCACCCTAAAGCTACAACAGTTTTATCAAGATTTTATGTTTGTAATTTCAATTTGTGCAATTTTTCGGTTAAGAGAAACTCAGTTATTGATGCCAATCCCATTCATGTGTCGTCCTGTTAGTCCAACCTCAAACCTTTTCCGGCATGATTTTATTTAGGAGTATCAGAGTCAGAGGGGTTTAATACAAAGAGATGCCACATTTGTAAGATATTCTTTTTAAAATGTTTTCTTCTTATTATTGCTTTCTTATATTTTGTCTGGAATGGTTAAAAATGATAGAAAACAACATGCAGAGAACCTCATGATGAGCTTTTAATGACCAGAGGGAAACGTGGTGCAGAGGGCCCGGTTCTCCGCCTGCCCCCCGCTGAGACGCAGGCGGGGCTCTGGGCCCCATGTGGGGGTCTGGTTTAAGGGATTGTGCTCCTCTCATGTGAGCAGTGGGGAGACACAAACAAAAGCCAGACCTGTCCCTAATCTGGATACCAAATCAGCTCCTCAATGAGATTTACAAAAATCTGAACCCCCTTCAGACAAAACAGCACAAGAAATCCAGGATGAAGGACAAAGGATGCACAGAGCTCAAAATTCCTACTTTATCTGCAGAAAACCTCAGATTTTGATGCTTTAGCACATCTTAGAGCTCAAAGATGAAATAAAGCACTGAGGATTTTTGCATAAATTATAGATAAAAACTGTCTGTGAACAAGCAGCACTGCAAAAACACAAAATCTCACCAAGTATTTTTGGTTTGGTTTGCTGGAGAAATATCTTATTATGCTTGAAATAAGACAGAAGTAACTTTTCAGCAACAAATATGATCAGGCTGTAAGTAAATAATTCTTGAATCTTGATGAAAAATACACTTATTTAACTTATAACAACATATTTTCTATGTTATGGAAAAATATAAACAAGTTATTTCTTGTTTATCAATATTAAGGAAAAAAGTACTTTAAACAAGCTCATATATTTCAGAAAAGCTACTTATTGGTTAGTTTTGTTTTATTTCAAGTGTAATAAGATATTTGCACCAGAAGCGAGACCATAAATATTTTGTGTTTTTGCAAAGAAAAATAAATTTTGCAATAATAGGTTCCTTTTAGCAACAAATAAGTAAAATAATCTGCAGGTTGAACTGATACTTTCTGATCAATATTAAGGAACTATTGACTCTAAATGATTAATACAAGTTTATTTGACAGGGAGAGAAACACATCGACATGGACAAACTGAACAAAACAGCAATCCCACGTTATATAATAATCTCATATTTGTTGTGTATGACGTGTCTTTGTTCTTTTTATGACTCTGTTGAATAAATAAATCCTTTATCTGAATCTGAAGTTACATTTAAGTTGGTTTATTTTTAGATATTTGCAGACTAAAAATCATTGATGTTTTTGCAGTGTAAAGTGCTCAGGCAGAAAATTCAACATATATTAAGATTCTTATGATCAGACGAACCGTTTGCTCCACAAAGGCCAAATTGTTTCCTGGCGTAATCCCGGCTGCGACCCAGCTTAGCGCGCCGCCTGATGCTTGATGCTGTTGTGTAATGAGCGAGTTCTCCTGCGGGACACGGAGGCGGTCAGTGACTCAGATGAGGATCTGGCAGTGACCCGTTCATCTCTTTAAGGGTCAAAGCGACCAGCTACCTGCCCAGGAGGAATCAACGCGCTGCTGTTTTTAGAGCGTCTCTGCCTCTGTGTGGCTCCGTCGTGTGATCTGAGGAGAAAAGGGGGGAAGTGTTTCAGCATGAATGTAGGCAACAGATTCTATTTTCCTCAGGCTTCTTATTCTTTTCCCCTTCAAGCCTATAAATAATGCAAAGCGTTTCCCCCTCTTGAGCACATACAAAAACTCTAACCCCCGGTTTGCAGGAGAGCACAAATTACCCCCTTTTTTCCTGCAGGGTTTCCCTCCTGAAACTCCCACCTCACTTTTTAATTTGGGTTTTCCTCCTCCTCATTTGTTCCTCCAGTTGCCCCCTCTTGTCCTTGTTTTCGGGCCGGTCTGCAGCGGGGCAGATAACGCAGTCAGAGCGATAATCGTGTTGAGCCACAGCAGAAACACTTGGCTGCTGTCGCTCCAGGAGATTGGTGATGTCGGTCTGTTTCTTCCATGTGACTTTATGGCGTAAAGAAAGAGGAAAGGCTTTGATTCCTCCTCAGCTTTTAGATTTCAGCCATTACTGGAGGTCAATCAATCAATCAATCAATCAATCAATCAATCAATCAATCAATCAATCAATCAATCAATCAATCAATCAATCAATCAATCAATCAAGTTTATTAGTAAAGCACATTTCAGCAACAAAAACATTAGTGAAACCAGTGATAAACATTTTCACACCAAAACTGCAAAATATCTGTTTGTTATAAATTTACAGATTCTGCATTTAAAGGAATTTGGTGTTTCTGCTTATTTGTAGTTTTATTCCAGATTTATACTGCATAGAAGCTGAATGCAGCTTGTTCTGGTTCTGGTTCTGGAGCGTGTATCAAGTTCAAGCAGGGACTCGTCTGGTTTCATACGTCACTGGTGAAAACAATTAGACATGTTTGCATTGAAAGTTGCTCTAATATTAAAATTTTTCACATTAGTTTTACTTTTCAGTTTTTCTTTCTTTCCTTTTAGCTTTCTGTGTTGAGTCAAAATGTTGACTTTTTATCTATAAATGTTTAGATCATTTTTTAATCTCATAGTTATGACTTAGAAAGTCAAAAATTAAACTCTCTCAAAACTGTGTTTATATTTGATAATTATGACTTTCAACATTCACATTAGGGTTTTTTATTTCTTAGTTTATCTCTTAGTTATCTCAAAATTATCCACAATTGTCCTTATTATTATAATGACATAACAATATGTCATTATTAGTTATTACTTCCATCACATAATTATGAAAATATGTGGTTAGATTCTGATTTTTTAATCTCTTAATTATGACTGAAAGTAGAAATTATGATGTAGAAAATCATAATTGTGAATGTATCTCAAAATTATAGCTTTTTATGTCTTTTTTTACTTTAAAAGTCTAATTATAACTTCCTTTTGGGCTTTTATTTTTCTTTCAAGGCGGAAATGGTCCTCTCCTTGGCAACACTTTCAGTGTTTTTAAAACTGTTTCATCCTTTTCCTGCTTTCATCCGAGGGGGCGGGGCTTACCTCCCAGGCCACGCCCCTTTGTCCTGACTCGTCCTCTCCGTGTGACAGTGGGGGTTGTCCCGAGCATTATCTAAACACCCACAGAGCTCCTGACACACACACACACTCTCACACACACACACCAACAGAGCTCCTCTTTTTAAGCTGTTTCATGTTTCATGTCGGAAGGACCGGAGGAAGCTGCAGACATCCATCCATCCATCCCTCTGGCTTCTTCCTCCCGCTGCAACTCCGGAGTTTTACTGGGAGGAAAAACAAGTTAACATGACGGAATGGGAGTGAATGGGTTGCCGGGGAGCCTGATCCGAGCGGAGTGAATGGAGGCAGCAGCAGCAAACTAAACTGAGAATGGAGGACGGCTTTTCCAGCTACAGCAGCCTGTATGACACCTCATCCCTGCTGCAGTTCTGCAACGGTAAAATGAAACTAACTCCTCACCCCGCTTGCCGTGTTCCCCACCAGCTGACCGGGTCTGTAATGCTGAGCTGCACCAGAGTTTAGCAGCAGCTCCAGTTTTACACTTTAGGGGATTTGGAGCTGAAAGTCATGCTGCAGGAGGAATTAAAGCCAGAAAAATGTCAACATTGTGTCAGAGTGAGTCAGCTGCAGCCGGGAGAGGCGATAAACAGAGACAGGCAGGCGGAGCTTCGGATGAAGACGTTTTGGATGAGGTTTTCCCCTTTATTTCAGAAAACATCTGCAGCAGGACTGTTGTCCGAGCTGTGGGAAGGAGAAATGATGTGTTTCAGGAGGGGCGAGTCAGGAGGACAGGATGACACATCAGTTTAGAGATTTATTTCTACTAAGCTCTCCTCTGTTTATCTTCCAAGTGTTTACACCAAACTGCGTCCAGATTGGTAACATTTTGCCTTTCTGCCACCCTGCATGGCTCTCCATCCAGGGCGGCAAGAACTGGGGAGGAGGGAATTATATCAGATTTTTGTTTTTGCCAATTTAATGTTTTGTACGCAAGTTAAAAATCCACATTAAATGTTTTTTATTTTCATACCCGATAGTCTTGGACTCGATCTGGAGGAAACGAGACACAAACTTCTGAAGAAGACATGAACGCAACTTTCAGTTTGATAAAATAGAAACAAAAGTGGAGCGGCATCAGATTTTAGCGGTGCTAGGTTTTCTCTTTGGTCTGATAAAAGACTGTGAACCATTTTCCCGCTCGCGCTAGATAAGCATGTTTGTTTTGGTTGTGATTACCCAGAATGCCCTGCATAAAAGTCCACTTCCTGCTTTTGGAGTGGACTTCAGTCTGGTTGGATTCACATTTGTAATCAAATCACACCACAGTTCACTTCAACCGAACTGAGAAGTGGACCGGAGACCGCTTCAAAGGCAGGAAATGGACCACAGTGCAGGGCATTCTGGGTAAAAACAACCAAAACAAACGCGCGAGTCTATCGCCAGCCGAAGAAATGGTTCATAGTTTCTTTTTACCAAAGACAAAAGAGAAATCCTGGAACTGCTCAAATCTGACATTACTCCATTTTTTCTTGCATTTTGTGAAACAAGAAGTTGCGCTCATGTCTTCTTCAGAGATTTTTGTGTCGTTTCCTTCAGCGGTTCTTGATGCAGCGCCCCTACAGGTGAGGAGGGGAACAGGTTTCTCAAATAGTTTGGTTCTTTAGACACTGCAACAGCTAAAAATATATCATATGTTGCAACTTTGGTTCCCAATCAAACCGAATCTACCGGACTATCAGGTGTGACAACAACAGAAGTGTGTTCAGTTATTGGTAAGAACAGGCGACATTTGTTCAAGATCCTGCAAACAAGAGCCAAACAAAGGGGATGAGACCGAACACAATGACCAAGCTAACGTGCTTGGGTTGTAACAGAATATTAATTAAACATTTCTCCACTTTTTCAAAAAGTTCCTCCTATTCCTCTAAAGTTTCTCCTCGTCTTTATTTAACGGTAAACGTAAGAATGCTCTGAATGCGATCGCAGCCGCAGCTTGTCATCGTGAGTCGCCTCGGCTGTCGTTTACTGTTAATGACAAAATCAATGGCGTTTTCAGAGCTGTGTAAGCACTTTTGCAGCTGATGAGGAGGAAGGGGAGAGCAGCGCTTCGTAGGTCCACTTCAGGCCTCAGTGTTCCCATGAATAACTGATGAAATGAAGCTGGTTAAAATGGCTTTGGAAACAAAGAAAGAAGCTGCACTGAAATAGACTGACAAACATTCAATCCATTTGGATTTATTCATCCTGAAAACTTTAATTCCACTCAGAGCAAACTGAAAAAGTAAAGTGGATCTGTTTTCTTTCCTTGTGATGAGTCAAACGTCAGTGACAGCAGAGGTGTGCGTTAGTTCGACTGACCTGAAAAACAGGTGTGGCGGCGTGCTCCACGTTATCTTCACCAGATTCCCCGAGGATACAAGGGTCACTTCAAACTCTTAAAAAAAAAATGCAGCAGCTGGAGGGCCTCTGGTTGACGCGTTATGATATTGAAGCATTTGAAAAACTTTGTCTTGCTGCATTTATCTCAGTGTGATTTCACACTTTGAAACTTTGTTTGTGTCTTACCACAAGGAAGTTTGTGGTAAGAAACAAACTTCCTTGTTTGTGTTTTACCACAAACGATAAGACACAATCACTGAGTGACTCAGTTGTCAGTAACTGAGAGCAATCAGTTAACATACAAATGATTTTCAGTTACTGATAATATTTTGAGAAAGAAATAGCAATTCAATCTAAAAATTAAAATATTTTTGCTTGCTTCTACATGACATTAAAGTTAAACAAACATTCACATCAGCACAATCACAAAACAAAGAAAAACAAAAGATTAGTGCTAAGACCACTAGCTTGATGCTAACGTCTATAGAAATTCCCATTCATTGCTAATAATTAGCATCTGCAGCACTGTAATAAACTTATTTGCCCGTCACAGTTTTGTACCTTTATTTTTGTTTCATTGGCGTCCAAACACAAGATGCCAAAGAAAATAACAGAAGTAGCATTACTTCAACATATTTTTACTCAAGTAAAAGTAAAAAGTAGCCATCCAAGAAATCACTCAAGTAAAAAGTCTAGTAATTGATCAAATTATCAATCATTTAATATTTAAATCACCAGATAGTCCAAACTATGTAGTTGAGAGGAAATGTTGGTATTTTAAGAATCAAAACGACAATAATTTATACAAATAATAAAATGGAGTAAAAGAAATTTTTTCCAAATTTGTTTCTGTCAGTAAAAAACTTATGAAACTTTAACAAAAACTGCAGGTGTGTGTGTCTGGTGAATTTTGGTTAAAACAAGTTTGTTTTTCATTCAGTGGGTAGAAAATTCAGAAATATTACTCAAGTGAAAGTAAAAATACTCTAAAAAGTACACTTCTTTCAAAAAGTTTCTCGAGTACATATAATAGAGCAAATATAAGTAGTTACTACCTAACTCTGATAATATGGGACACTTAAATACGTACCTTAAAATCCAAATAATTTTTTAGCTTGTTACTCTTGTGAGATGAAAATCAATAGCCATCATAACACTGTAAGCTCATTACATGATGCCAATAACAGTAGGTTTGTTTCTCACATCGAGTTGCTTAGTAATAATAAAGCATCTTGTGTTGACATGTTGTCAAGGGGGAGGCCCCAAATTAAAATCCAGTAAGGCCCAAAAAGGCTTGTGCCGGCCCTGCCTCTACATTCCTGCTCCCGAATGAAAACGCTCATCTCCACAGAGGAACTTGTGTTTTGCTCCAACAGACTGCCTTACCAGGGGCGCACATATCTACTGTGTTTATCCTGAAGGCCAAACTGACATCATCGTTCTCTGCTCCAGCCGTCCAAATCCTCTCAGAGCAGAGGCGAATGATGTCATTCACTCCTCTTTCGCTGCCCCTCTTGTGCCTCGTGAGTTGTGGAGCATCCAACCAGACTAATGTTCTGAGAGCGGGTCAGCGAAACTAAAGAAAACATGAGCAGGCTGCACGCTTTGTCCTCTGGTGGTCAGAATAAATGAAAATTAGCCCCGTTACAACCTCAGACACATTTGTCTGAGGTTGTAACGGGGCTAATTTTACTCTGGCTGACTGGAGCTGATGGAGGAAGTAAACCCTTTAAATAGGCCTTTCTCTGGGAAATCAGATTTAGAACAAGCTGCAACTGGAGAAGAGCAGAAACTTAATTGTGTTAGTTTAGGGTATGGAGCTGCTAATGATGATGGAGTTTATTTGTAATTGCTTTCACAGATGATTTGATGTACGTTGGTTCAATTTAATAGAATAGAATAGATAGCATTTATTGTCATTGAACAGGATTCAACGAAATTTCTATTGCAACTCCCGTGCAAAAAGTCAAAAGTTTAAGGGAAAGAAAGTGACCGCTTGTAGCTCCCATTGAATAATCTGACGGTTGTTTCCTGTTTTGTCTGAAAGCTCACTACGGCCTGCTATTTCCCTCAGCCCAAAATAGCTGAGTTACATCATTCCCTGTTATGAGGAACAAAGATGAGGGTAAAAATATAAACCCTGTAGTCGAGCCAGAAGAGAGCAATCAGCCCCAATCATAGGAAATTCTCATTCAGTGGATTTTTAAATGGCTTTAATCAACATAAAATTTCAATTTGACCTTTTTTATGGAGGATTTTTAGTTATGCCAGCTGTATTTTATTTTTACTATCAAAATTATTAACCAGTTGGATTTTTGTCGCATCTTAATTTGCGTTCTTTCTTGAAATAAAATTATTTTAAATCTAAGTCTTAACAGAAGTATGAATAATTCTGAGCATAAACATACAAAACCTCTGCTTCAGATTCATCGGATCACATGCTTAGAAGCAGCCGATGTGTTAATTTACAGGGGAGCCATTAAACAACACGGCCTGTTACGGAAAACTCATATTTTGCACATTGTTGTACTTACATTTGAGTGTCTACTTCTAAAAACAGCCAAAGCTTTTAAAAACAAAACTCCCAGTTGTTTTTTTTTTCTTTTGACAATGTTTTTTAGTGTGTAGAAAATCAACCGTTTCAAAACTTCTCAAAAGTTAAGTCACAAGCCACTGCTGCACCGTTGCCTAGCAACCCAAGGGGAATTCCGAACGTCACTTAGCAACCGAAGCAGCGCTCCACCATGTTCGGTCAGCTAGTTTTCCCGCCTTGTGTGGGCATGATTTATTGTTTCACTCCTTTCTCTCTCTTTCTACCAAAAGTTGGATGACAAAAATCTTTTCTCTGGTACGTTGGAATCAACTAAGCCTTTTTCTGAAGGGAAATAATTCATTTTAATTGTTGTTTCTGTTGTTTTACATATTTATTTTGGATATTTAAAATGTATTCCAGTCTCAGTGTTAAATGTTCATTAGAATTTAAAATGTATTGCTCTTTGAGTCTTGGAACATGGTCTGAAAACAACAATATTATCGTTTATCACAGTAACCTCTGGGACAATTTATTGTCCAGCAAAATTTGATGCCATGACAGGCAATGACTGCTGGAAAAGACAAACGTTTTGTAGTTGACTTGCCATCCAGAAACCTTTGAAAAGCAGAAACCTCCTGCTTTTCAAAGACGTAGGGTTGTATAATTCTGAACCTATTTGCAGCCATTTTCACAAGTGCAAACGTTGAGTAGGGGTCGTGGCCAGCAGCAGTTTATTTGGACTTAAAGTGATAACATACCCTAAAACAAGAATAATTTAGTGCAAAAAAATGTCATGAATATACCACAGACCTAACCTGTTTAAGGAAGCATAACAGGTCACCTTTAAGGATGATTTCTGTTTGTTTTTACCAGATCTTTCTGCTCCATATTCAAACACAGGTCAGGATTCAGGAATCATGGATAAAAAGCTGCGATGTGAGATCATGAATGAAGAAGGTAGGGATTAATTAGTGAAAGTACAGCTGGACTGGACAGATGTGAAGGGTGCAGTGGGAGTTTAGTCAAGACTGAAGCTGCTTTGATGCTTGTTGGAGGTACTTTTGAAGCACATCAGAGGTGACAGGACTTTATCGAGCCTCCGTCTCTTCTTCTCCGTGGATCTGCGTCTAGAGAAATTTTTGTCTGAACTCTGACTGATGACGGCACGTGGGGAAGAATTAGCATCAAAGCCCCGCTCACATTACCTGCCAAGGATGAGTTGTAGGAAACGGAAATTGTAAGTGTTTGGTGTTACAGTAACACTGGACGATATGACTGAATAACTTATCACGATATAAGTGACAAATTATCACTTATATTGTGATATATCACTTATCGTCACTGATATAAAACAGTTGACATCGATAATCGTTAATTAGTTTTTTGGCTTTAAATATGAGAATCGTTTCCTCTTTGGTCCAGTTTCCACTGTGCGCCGTTTTTTTTTTTTTTAAGCAGTTATGAGGAAAAGTGGTGGAACTTTAAACTGCTACTGTGTCAGTTGCTCAGCGGAACTCGTTGCTAGGTAACCAAAGTTAGAGCAGGTTGTTGCTAGGAAACCAAAGAATGAGTTTTTTTTGTTTTTATTTTTACTTTATTTCAACCAAATAACATGAACATACATACAGATGTTAATTCAAACATTATAATAAAATCAAATAAAGAATAATTACAGATATTGAAGGTGTTGAATTTAAACTCTAGAAAGACAAAAGTTAAATAAATATGTACACATTGGTAAAATAAAATATGTACTTTTTGCTATATTATGCCAAAAGTTAAAGTTTTTACCAATTTCTTATTGTTAAAGTTAAAGTTTTTCAACAGAGGCAATATACAAATGGATTGTTCATACAAGGCTGGAGCCCAGTTTAAAAAGCCATCTTACCGGCTCCTCGCCTGGGTTTTTCTTTCACTGTTTTCTCTATTTTTCAGTCTTAACTCTTGGTTTTTTACTTTTCTCCGTCTTGTCCGGCTGTATTTCCTGCAATGAATTACTGTGTTTCTTTTTATTCTTGCTTTGTCTGGGTAACCGCTCTCAACCGTCCTCACTTTGACACCCTCTTTAACGTTCGGTTCGTTCCAGAATCGCATCAGCTAGCCGAGCTGCAGTCAGTCGTAAAGTTTGTTTTTCTTCAAACTTCAGCAGTTTTCTAATTGTCCTTCTGAGGTAATGACATCAATTTGTGACATCACACAATTTGATGTCACAAAGAGTGATGCACTCTATGTGAAGCTATAATGCATCACTTCTGAATCTACAGTCATAGCTATCGCAGCAGTTGGAGAGAAAGCACAAGTATTGTACTAATCGCACTAACAAGCAAATAGTCAATTTTCTGATCGATTTTCAGATTTGTCCAGAGAGTAGGAATTAAAAATGAGTAAGGGCAGTAAGACAACTAAGGCTTCTGATTTCAAAGACATGGAAATGCAACAGATCATAGCGAGACAGACGCAGCAGCTCAATGACATTGTGAAAAGAGTCAGCATGATGTCCATCGAGCGAACGTCTCTGCTGAAAGCGAATGAGGAGCTGAACATCCAAGTTCTAAATGTGAAAAAAGCTGCGATTGAAGTAGACAATCTGCTTCGGGAGAAAGATAACGAATTAAACAAACAGTTGGACGCAAACAAAACTTTGAAGAAAAATATCACCGCTCTGGAGAAGAAAAAGGCCGTCTTGGAGGAGAAAAACACTGTGCTGGAGAACGAAAAGAGGCCATAGAGGAGAAATACATTGCCTTGGATACACAAAACACCACCTTGGAGAAGAAGAAGACCGCTCTAGAGAAGAAAAAGTCCACTCTGGAGAAAAAAACAATCACATTGGGTCAGAAAAACACAGCTTTAGAGGCTGAAAAGACCACCTTGGAGAACGAAAAGATCGCCTTGGAGAACGAAAAGATCGCCTTGGAGAACGAAAAGATCGCCTTGGAGAACGAAAAGATCGCCTTGGAGAACGAAAAGACCGCCTTGGAGGAGAAAAATACTCGTTTGGAGAAGGAGAAGGCCACTGTGGAGGAGAGAAACACAGCCTTAGAGATAGAAAAGACCGCCTTGGAGAAGAAGACCTTCACGCAGCAGAAAGAAGGTATTGCACTGCGACAGAAAAACACAATCTTACAGGAGAAATACACTACGCTGGAAACACAAAACACTGACTTGGAGAAAAAGAACACTGCTCTGGAGAAGAAAAAGACCACTCTGGAGAAAATAAATATTGCACTGGGTCAGAAAAACGCAGCCTTAGAAATTGAAAAGGCTGCCTTAGAGAAGGAAAAGACTGACTTGGAGGACAAAAACACAGCCCTGGAAACACAAAACACAAAAAAAAAAGCTGAGGAAAGGCAGAAAAACGCAGGCTTGGAGATTGAAAAGACCGCCTTGGAAGAGAGAAACATCAACTTGGAGCATGAAAAAACTGCCTTGGAGGAAAAGATCACCGTCTTTGACCACATAAATACCGTCTTGAAAGAGGAAAACACTGCCCTCAAGCAGGAAAACACCGCCCTCAAGCAGGAAAAGACTGCCTTGGATGAGGAAAACACCACTCTGAAGGTGAGAAGCGCAGTCTTGGAGCAGAAAAGTGCAGTCTTGGAGCAGACAAACACCGCTTTGGCGCATATAAACTCCACCCTCCAGCAGGAAAACAACGCCCTGAGGAAGAAAAACACCGCCTTGGAGGAGGGAAAGACCGCCTTGGAAGAAAAAAGTTCTGGTTTGGAGACGAAAGTCACAAACCTTGAGCAGAAAATCACAACCTTGGCGGAAATAAACACCACCCTCGAGCAGGAAAAGACTGCCTTGAATGAGGAAAACACCACTCTGAAGGTGAGAAGCGCAGCTCTGGAGCAGAAAGGTGCCGCCTTGGAGCAGGCAAACACCACCTTGGCGCATATAAATATCACCCTTAAGGACGAAAACATCGCCCTGAATGAGGGAAAGATCGCCTTGGAGGAGGAAAACACCATCCTGATGATGAAAAGCACCTCTCTGGAGCAGAAAAAAACTGCCTTGGAGGAGACAAACAATGCCTTGGAGCATAAAAAACGTGCCCAGGAGCAGAAAACCACTGCCTTGGCGCAAATAAACAACATCCTCAGAAAGGAAAACACTACCCTGGGGCAGAATAAAACCGTCTTGGAGGAGGAAAACGCCGCCCTGAAGCTGAGAAGCGCCACACTGGAGAAGAAAAGAACCATCTTGGAGAGGAAAACCACTGCCTTGGAGCAAATTAACACCAACCTCAAGCAGGAAAACACCGCCCGGGGGCAGAAAATCACTGCTTTGGAGGAGGGAAAAAAGCTCGCTGGACAAGGAAAACGCCAGCCTGAGGCAGAAAATCGCTGCCTTGATGAAAATAAGCACCGAACTGAAGCTGAAAAGCGATACCCTGGAGGAGATATCCACTGCCTTAGAGGATAGAAACACCGTCGTTGAACAGGAAAACACCGCCCTGAAACTGAAAAGTATCGGAAGTGACTTGGAAGGGGAAAAGCTGAACAACAAGATGAGGGACAGAGTGGAACAGCAGAACCAGCAGCCGCCTAATGAGGAAACCCACGAAGACGGCCAGTCGGATTCAGACCAGCCGTCAGTAATCGCACGTGTGGCCAGAGGTATCCTCAGTACATATCAGAAAATGTCCGAAAATGGTACTCTGAGATACTGGATTGAATTGTGATTTAAAAATTATCATGATAACTGAAAACTTCAGACTTGATTATTAGGGGCAGAAAAGTTTTACAACAAAAGCCACTGCGGTGTCAAGGGAGCTTGACACCTGGGGGCTGATGGCGGAAGATGTTGGGAGGGAGAGCTTGCGGCCCGCAGGACTGCGGTGCCATGGGAACTTGAGGCCTCGAGTTCCCAGACCATCAGACTCTAATCCCATATGTCGCCAAGTCATCAGACTCTCTCCGGACTGACCTCCGGGGCTTCGTATGGAGACCCATTGGTGTCCGGTTGACCTCCGGGGCTTCGTATGGAGACCCATTGGTCTCCGGCTGACCTCCGGGTCTTTGTGCCGAGTCTTTTTGCACGAATATTGCATGTTCTCCTCATGCTTGTGTGGGTTCTCTCCGGGTACTCCGGCTTCCTCCCAAAGTCCAAAAGCATGACTGTTAAGTTAATTGATTTCTCTAAACCCATCCTTAGGTGTGAATCTGTGCATGCACGGTTGTTTTTCACCTGTCTGTCTCTGTGTTGCTGAGTTGGTCTCCGGTTGACCTCCGGGGCTTCGTATGGAGACCCGTTGGTCTCCGGCTGACCTCCGGGGCTTCATGGGAGACCCGTTGGTGTCCGGCTGACCTCCGGGGCTTCGTATGGAGACCCGTTGGTCTCCGGTTGACCTCCGGGTCTTCGTGCCGAGTCTTTTTGCACGAATATTGCATGTTCTCCTCATGCTTGTGTGGGTTCTCTCCGGGTACTCCGGCTTCCTCCCAAAGTCCAAAAGCATGACTATTAAGTTAATTGATTTCTCTAAACCCATCCTTAGGTGTGAATCTGTGCATGCACGGTTGTTTTTCACCTGTCTGTCTCTGTGTTGCTGGCGATCTGTCCAGGGTGAACTCCGCCTCTGGCTGGAGCAAGATACCTCCCAGATCTTCCATTTTTGGTTTGAAGGTTTCCCAAATAAATCTGTTAGCATTCGTAGTGGGAGCTGAACTCCAGTATTACACCAAGCCCTATATATAATGCAAAATATTAACAACATCATCCTAGTACTGAAAAGTTATGTCCCGATCCCTCACGTGAATAGTCCGTCATTTTGAACAAAAATATTCAGCAGTCCTGCGGCATCATCTGCTGTTCTGGTTTAGCCAAGTAGGATTGACGACCTCTCCAAGATGGCCACCGTGTTTCCTGCCTCCAAGCAGTCAATGCGAAGCCTATTCTTCTATTATGTCTGTGGGTTGAGAGGTTAAAGCCGCTTCTCAGCCTACATTTCCCAGAATGCAGTGTGGTTCTGGATCAGAGTTCAGTAAATATTCCTTAATTCAGGGGACCAACCCTGGTCCTCAGGAACCGCTGTCCTGCATGTTTTTGATGAGTCTGGACTCCAACACAACTGATTCATATGATTGCATTTCCTTCTTTGCATTCCTGAAATTGTTGCAGTAGCTGATTAATCACCTGTTCCTTTAACCCAGGTGTGCAGCAGCAGGGAAACGCCTAAAATATGCAGGACGGTGGGACCTGAGGACCAGGGTGGGGGACTACTGCTTTAATATGTTGAATATTCAAATTCTTTAAAGAGTTATTGTAGATGGCGATGGCTGTTGTTTACATGTTGTCCATGTAAACCTATTTACACCAGTGGACTTTAAAAAAGCAGCTTCAAAACATTAGGAAATGACCTAAAACACCACTAATGTGTATCTACATGTTTCAGTGAATCGGTGTAATAAATATCGACCTGAACAGGATAACTTATCTGCTCCTGCTGATTCATTTAAAGGCTCACATTGATTTCCAATATCAGTCAGTGAGGCGGCGCACCTCGTTCTTTTGGTCTCAAACCGGATCCGGCTGCGTCTCTTCCATGTTTAAATTCTGCTCTGCTTCATCCTGCTGCCTTTTCTCAAGCAGTGCACCCCTGACTCCTCACATCTGACTCTCTCACGGTGGATTTCAGAGCTCTTCTGTTTTTCTTTTTAATTTTTAATCTGCAGGCAGTCAGATATTGAGCTGGGTGATTTGGGCCGCCCTGCCCCCAACCGTCCGGCGCCTTATCTCCCTCCGTTTTCTCTCACTTTCCCCCTGATAAGGTTTGCTCAGCACTTTCACTTCAGTGCCGCTAAATAGTGAACCATTTATAGTGAAACGATACACAGACCGGCAGCTTGTGCTCATTAAATGTGTGCAGTGATACGCTCCTATTTCATAAGATCTTGTTCTGTTTAGATTTTTTGCATTTTAATTTATGCAAATAAGTGTTTCTTTCCCCAATCAATGAATGTTTTTTCTCAAAAATAGTCACAAAGATGAGATGCAGAAGAAACGAATCGTAGCATTAGGAGGAAAAAAAGCATAATTAAGAACATGAATGAGAAGAATTACTTTTGGTAATAAAACTACTAAACTGTAGTTAAAAAAACCCATATAACTCAATATCATCAACATAGAAATGGTAATAATGAGCATATATATTCGTATTAGTTCGATTTGTTTTGTAAAGCATCTTTAAATAAATAAACAGAACTGAATTACATTAAATGGTCATAAAAAAACTGAAGAATAAATGCTAATTAAAGTATAGGAAGGGAAGAAAAAACAATGACGCGAGTAAAGAGCCTTGAGGAACCCCACAAAGGAGAGTTAAAAGGGACAAAACTAAAATCAATAAAATACATCATTAAAGCATGAATTAAATATGCCAATTTATTAAATGTGCAAGAGCAGTAACCATGAAATTATTAAAATCTAAAATCTCTTTAAGCTTTGCTTAAAATCTGCAGGAAATATATATAAAACGTACTAATAAAAATAACAGTTCTGTCAGCTTCTGCTGAAATATTTAATTTTAGTCAAAATGCATTAAAATGCTCTCATTTTATCCTGTTAAAAGCAGGCCAGAATCAAACATTCATTTGAAGAAACTATTCTAAAAATACTTTGTAGTGCTTCTCAAAGCATTTCTGTCTCTTCTGCTATGCAGCTGTAATCGTGTTTGGTTTGGTTGTCTTAAATAAATTAAAAATAGATTTTCTCTGCACATTAAAGGCTGTGAAGAACACACTCTTCCTGCACACTCTTCCTCTCTGGTCTTTATCTGCACTGACACACATTCAGGCAGCCTCATCTTGTGACCCACTAAAACAATCAGGCATGTAAAGCAGCACTGTTTCAAGTCCTGGGCTATAAATATATACATACATGTACATCTCTGGAAAAAACGAAGAGCCCGCTGCACTGAAGCCCACTGAAAACCTCCTGGTTATTCCAGTATTGTTGTTTCTTTGTCTTATTTCAGGTCTGAAAGCCCTGCATCTTTTTATTTTTGCAATTTCTCATTTTCTGCTAATACATGTTAAATTTTTGCTTGGAATTTCAGAGACATGTTGTCTGTACTTCATAGAATAAAAGAATAATGTTAATATTACTCAGACATAAACCTAAACAGAGTAAAATCAGAGAAACTGATAATTTTTAGTGGTCTCTTCATTTTTTTTCCAGACCTGACACTTGTCCTTTATTAAATATATTGCATATATTGTCTGCTAAATAACTTATTAAAGCATGTATTTATTTCATGTTATCTTTAAGTAATGGTTTAATAGTGCATTTATTTATCCAATTGTTTCACTTCTAATCCTCCATGGAGTTCCTCAAGGTTCTGTACTCGGGTCCTGTGTTTTTTCCCTTAATATATTTTGATTAGCAGGTTTTATTTAGTCTTTTATGACGTGATCTAATTACATCATAAAACGGATCTCAAAACAGGTCTCCCTATATTTATATGGTAAAATTGTGGCAACTATGTTTTACCGTAATTTATAGAGATTTCTTTTTCTTTTTTACAGTGTATGAAAGTAGAGCTTCTGGAGCTGAACACTAAGAACGTCATGCACCTTATTTGTGCTGGAGAATTTGCATAAATGTGCGTCTGCATTCTGAGGATCATCATGTGTGCGTGCGTGTGTGTGTAGGTGTGTGTGTGTGTGTGTTTACCTATCATCACAAGGTCAGGAGATGAGACGCGCAGGCTTCACAGGACCTTGGACAGTTTGTCACAGATGTTTAAAAATACCTGAGCAGAGCAGAAACAGATCTGAAAGTGGCTCTGCTCCGTTTTGAGCAGAGTGTGGATGTTACCTGCTGGGGGAGGCCACTGGTAATAAATCAAACCAGTCAGCACAACCCGCTGGAGGAGACGCCGTTATTTTTAGCTGCTGCAACATCAAAGAAATGAGAGGCAAGAAATAACGAACAGTTAAACCAAAAAAACAAAACAAAAACAGTAACTTATTGCCAAAATAATGATCGGGTGTTTCTTAGTAGTTTTGGGTTTTTCGATATAATTTAGTTATATTTCATTGCAGTTATTTGTCTAATTCGGTTAGAGTGTGTTTGCTAGTTATTACTTTTAAATATTTAGTTTTAGTTTTGCATACAGGTGCAGGATTAATAAATGTCAAAGTATCCTGTTCTGGTTATGAGTACGTATATTAGGTAATGAGTTCTCAACAGAAGATGCCATTTTCAAAAAATGTATTCAATTGTTATTGAATAAAAAACTGACTTGTGTTCAATCACAACTTTTGCTGTCGCCAATTTGCAAACTAGCAGAGCAGGAACCGTAAACTGCTGATGTTGCAAACACGAAATAGGTTTGTTCATGCAATATGTTAATAAAACAATGGCACAGTGGTCATCCTCTCGCCACTTCCTGTTGTCTTGTTTGTGGTTTTCGCCAGCAGTAACATCCTGTTGTTGATCACATGATTTGTGTGATATTTCCTTTTGTTTTGTGAAAGACATTTATTTTGATGCAGCCAAAAAAAAATTCATCTCATCCTACAAAGGCAAAACGTTTTATCAAAAAATCTGAGGTTTTTTAGAATTGCTGTGTTTCCGTTTACACAATTTATTTTTATTATTTCAATGGCACAATTTTATGTTTAGTCCAAACACAGAAAGAGGCTTTCATTCTATTATCACATTTATTTTGATGAGGAAATGATTTATTTCTTAGATCGCTTCATGTTGTCAAACAGCAAATAATTTCTCAATTTTAAGGTTTTTGGAAAATTAGAACTTTGTGATGCTGAACAATTATTTCAGTTCACTCACAGCAGATTTAACAAAGCAGCAGTTTGGATATTAGCATTTGAAAACTTCAGCATGAATTTACTCAGGTTATTATTTGGACAATCTAAACGTCTTGGTGTTTCCAAAAAGCAAAAACAGAAGAAATCTGTTTTTTCCAAAGCTCTGGATGTCTGTCAATTAATCAACCAAACCTTTTATAATCAGCTCAGGATTAATTTGTTAGCTGAATGTGTCAGCATGTTGGTTTCTACGTCTGCATCTCATTTCTGGTTGCGATGTTAACAAATATAATTTACCTCTTGGTGCCTGCTGTGCAGCCTGCACAGATCACGCTGCAGCCTAATTGATGTCCTACATTTGCTTTTAATGGGGGAAGTGCGGGGAAAACCCGGCTTTCTGTGATTGAAGTGTGCATCCCCCCTCTGCATGCACCCAGCCGGAGCGGAGAACCCCATTAGAAATCCCATCAAAAATTGATTCGTCAGACCACAGGTGCAGACATGAGAGGAAGAAAGATATTTATTTATTTATTTATTCCTTTTGGCTTGGTTTAAACTGACACGGCAGTTTTTTTGTTGCTGAATATCTTTTTTTTTTTCTTGTTTTGTTGAATTCAGTTTCAGCTAAAAAAATAAGCAGCAAAAACAGACAAAGCAGAGATTTAAAACAGGATTATGAGGTCAATCATTTTGAGGTAATTCATATTTTATATCTCAATCCTGAGACATGAGACATGTCCACTGCAGAGTAGTTGTATCTGGTCGTGTTGGTGTTCACTGTTTCTATTTTTGCTGTTTGGAAATCATGTTTTCTGCGACGGCAGTGCTTCAGGCTGGAGCATCAGCATGTCCACGCTCTCTCTCGCTCTGCATGGACCTCCTGTTCCTTCCTGGCTGTTTGTTGCTGAGGACAAAGGCCTGTTTTATGTGAGGAAAGGTTGAGACTGAGCGAGGCTTGTGTCAGAGCCTGGAGCTGCTGCCAGCCATGACTCAGTACATCTGTGGTCCGTTTGGGTCCTGAAAGTCTCACTAATGAAGAGGATTTCTGGTTCCAGCTGTTTAGATGGTGACAGGGGATTTATGTGAAAATGAGAGTTATTGTTGTTTTTGCAGATCTGCTATGTCACTCAGAAAACTGATGGGAGGGAAATTAGAGGAGTTGAAGTGTTTTTATATCCGATTGTCCGTTTCGAATGGGGAGCAAAATTGCAACATTTGTTACATTTTCAGCTGGTGCGGTTCTGTTTCACACTGCACTTGGTCAAACAATCCAAACTAGTGAGAAACCTGTTCCCCTCCTCGCCTGTGGGGGCGCTGCACCAAGAACCACTGAAGGAAACAACATGAAAACCTCCAAAGAAGACAATGAGCACAACTTCTTTCTAGACAAAACCTGAACAAATATGGGCCGGCATCAGATTTTAGCGGTGGTAGGATTTCTCTTTTGTTGCTCATAAATCACAACAAGCAATTTCTGCCACTAGCAAGTTTGTTTTGTTGTTTTTACCCATAATGCCTGGCTCTGTAGTTCACTTCCTGCTTTTAGAACGCTTAGTGTTCACATATGCATTCGAACAGCACCAGTGTTCACTTGAACTGAACTGAGACTGAGGTTTGTAGGCGGACCAGAGTTTGCTTTTTTGGGGCTGAATCAGATTTGATTCATTCATGAAATACAGTTTGATTGAAACATAATGATCAGGGCTGGTGGGAATCCACCTCAAACTTAGCATTTCCAGCTTCTGGAACATCCATCCCTCTGCTGGGTAGAGAGTGGACCGGTGCCAGGATCCAGCCGTCATTCGATGAGAGTATACACCCTTAATAAGCTGCCTGTCCTCCACACAGAGACAAACAGGACAAACACACTGTTTCTCACACACACTCTCACTCCTAAGTGCAATTTAGAGAGAGCAGTTAGCTTAGCATGCTTTGGACTGTGGCCAGGATTCCAGCCCAGGAACTTAGCAACAACGCTAACAACTGCTGCCGAGCAGAACAGCCTCATGGCGGTATTTGGTGAGCAAATAGAGAAGCTTTTAACACATTTACTTGTATCTTTTCCCTGTATGAACACTCTTGGATGCCCTTTTTCCTTTAAAATGGTTCCTTATGGATCTGCAGCAATGGGGAGAGAAAGCAAAAATTGTACTAAAGTAAGCGTAACATACTTCAACATATTTTTACTCAAATAAAAGTAAAAGGTAGCCATCTAAGTAAAAGTAAAACAGTATTTGTCTAATCTAATTCTGAGTAGCTGATCAAATTATGAGGCATTTCATATTCAAAAATTACATCAGCAGATGGAGCAAAATATAAAGTTAAGTGGAAATGTTTATATTTTAAGGACCAAAAAGACAATAATTCTTATCAGTAACAAAACTGCAGGTGTGTCTGGTGAGTTTTTAGTAAAATGTGTTTTTCATTCCGTGGGTAGAAAATCCAGAAATTTTCCTCAGATAAGAGTAGAAATACTTCATAATAAAATTACTCAAGTAAAAGTAAAAAGTACAGCATAGTAAAAGTATTTTTATACTCAAGTAAATGTAACTGAGTAAACGTAACTCCTGTGATATTTTGATACGTATCGACGTCATTAAATGTCCCACAAATGTAAGAAATTTCTTCTTCTTGTTTGAACCGTTTGGGACGTTTTCTGAGGGAATAATGGTGAGCAGATAGTTAAAAAAGGATTTTCACAGGCAGAGAGAAAGCAGATCTATGAAGCTAAGCTCTGACTTTAGGGATCGCTGACATTCAGTAAGATCTGCTCCACATATCCTCCGTAATCCCTCTGCACTTCCTCTTTGGCAGGACAGCGTGTGTTTTGTTAAACAGCGTGTTGGGATAATGGTGAATATCTGACGTGTTCCTGGGTTAATAGAAGCCACGTCTTTGTCTGTTTTTCCTCCTTTTTTTGCCAATTATTTCTGGTTTTGTGGCTGGTCTGCGCTCCGTTTCTCAGCTTTTGAATCATTTATCTGTGGAGGCTGCTTAAACATTACAGTTCTGAACATTTTTAAACGCTTATCTTTCAATTTTAAACCTCATCACAGACATGCATCAGATCTTCTGAGCTTAACTTCTTTCAATATGTTTTAAATTGGATTTAATTATTTAGCTAATGCTAAATAATTAGCATTCGAGATCAATATCAAGCTGAAAGATCCTACTTCATTTAATTTTCTGATTCTTATCAAGGATGTTCCCATAACTTTTTCCATTGCTGTTCATTGGGTTATATAAATGACCAAATTTTACTTGTTAAATGATGTTTTGCAGTGTAATTTCTCCTCTGAGCATGAGATGAGCAACAACACCAAGAGTTTAACGTTGGTCTCATCTGACTAGATTATAATCTCTCAGTTTTATGTGTTTTGGTGACTGGAAAATGAGCCTTTTCAAAAACAACCCAATTGTTAAGTCATCTAGCAACTGTATGCGCTGTACAATGGCTGCTGGAAAAGACAACTGTTGATTTACAATCCAGAAAACACCTGTTGCATTCGTGTGTGTGCAGGAGGGCCCACTTCTGCTTATCAAAGATGTACGGTTGGAGATATTTTCATGTCAGAATGTAAACGTAGTTAGGGGGCGTGGCCAGCAGCAGATTATTTGGATTTAAAGTGACAGTGGGCTATAAAAAGAATCATTCTGTCTAAAATCTCATTATCTAAGAATGATTCTGTGTAAAAAATATAACCAAATTGCATATCCCATGTTCAAGGAAGAATAACAGGTCACCTTTAAGAAATGAATGCACTATATATATGAATGTAAAATAAACATCCATAATTAGGAATCTAGTCTTTCTTAAAGGCACAAACCCTTGATGTTTTACCTTCTCCTCCTTGATGATGCATCTTATTTTTTGAGATCGCCATTCCTGTCGGGGTGAGAGGATGACGGTGGGACCGCCGCCTGACCTGAGTTTGACTTCAGGAATAATGTGGCTGATAGGAAGACGGCGCTTTAACCCCTCGTGGGGGTTGTTTCGCCTCTTGTGATCTTCTCTTTGACCCCTTGCTGACCTTTGTACATGCAGAGTTTCCTGCTTTCAGTGATGCTGTGTTGCCATTTAAAGCCACCCAGTCTGCTTCGCTTTGTTTTTTTGCTCTCCCCTCCCTCTGTGCTGTTTGTTTTCTGCTCTTTAATCCCCCCTTCAGGCCTTGTATGTGAGGATTTCCAAAGAGCCTTTAGCGGCGCGTTGTAATCAGGCACCTGTTTCCCTCAGCTGACCCGTTAATTCGCTACGACGACATCACCTCTGCTGACCGCAGCCGACACGTGGGATGCATCATTGGCTGCATTTCCACTACTAATCCACACAAATCTTGTTTTCTGGTAATGCTGGGGGGGGGGAAGCAATTTCGCTATTACGGTGTTTTTCCATTAAGTAAGAAATTGAAATAAAATTACATGAGAATATGTTTAGTCACGCAGTAAGTCGTTAAAAACATGTCAGCAATGGATGTAAACAGTTAATTAGATTTTATTCATAATTAATCCATGTCACTGCATCTGTTAATCATTAGAGGAGACGTTAGCATCTTATTCAGGCGTTGGAACGACAAGCCGCTTATATTTGGGAGCGGGTACGTATGCGGCGTTCTGGGGAAAATAATTTTCCTACCATGTCTTCAATTCTATGGTTTATGGGATGGAAATATAAATAATAATATAAAGTTTTTATCCCTGAATCTGCTTCAACAAGCCTGAATCAGACAATTCCTAAAAAACCATTAGATGTTTGACAAACACTAGTTGAGTCTCCTGCACAATCAACAAGAATGTGACAAGTGGTTTCTGGATGGTAAGTCAACAACAAAACACTTGTAATTTCCAGCAGCCATTGTACAGCGCATACAGTGGCAAAACCAGCTGACCAGAAGTGCTGGATCTCAGCTCGGGTTGCTAGGTGATGGGCCTGGAGTTGCTAGGTAACAGGCAGTGCCTGCTGAATGTAACTCAACAATAGGGAGGTTTTGAAACAGCTCATTTTCCAGACACCCAAAAACACAAACTTATTGACAAAAAAACACGGCTGGGTGTTTTTTTAAGATCTTATTTTAGAAGCAGTTGAGACTCAAATGGAAGAATAAAACAAGCGAAATATAAATTTTGAATAATAATTGAAGTGATTACTTTTTACTAACTCCAGGATGGAGCCCACCTCATATTTAGGGGAATCAGCACAACTTTTCTCATTTCGCTTGGTTAAATGTTTCAGTTTTCTGTTCTGGGTCAGGACTAATGACATCCAGCTGTTTAACTCAAAAATGATTGGATTTGATTGATGAAATTATAATGATTTACTAAACCAATAATCATGAGAAACCAGTGACAGAATGTTAATACTTATTTCTTTAAGCCAGTTGGGTAACGTTCGATACCTCCATTAGTAAAGCCAGCAGCAAAGTGAGTTCAGATGTTTCTTTTAACAAATGAGACTCAGTGGGAAAAATTGTTGTCCTGCAGGAACAATTTTCACCAGCTGAAGTTGCAGTGGCAAAGCACCATCTGGACAAACATGAATATTCTGGAATTGGAACCAGCTGTCGGTGGGTTTGTCCAGCAGATAAGCCAGAAGTAGTGATTTACATGCGCTTTGCAAAAGTCAAAGTGATTTAACTGTTACTCCTTTGTTTTATTTGTATTACATGTCCTCCCACTAGGGGCACTGTTATGCCAAGAGCATATGTTATTGGCTTGTGTTCTTCTTCGGTGCTCTCTGTCTGTCTGTTCGTGATGATGCACATGGCGGAATAAAGTCGAGTAAAGAAACGAGTTATTTTTACTGACTAACATTGGTAGCAGAGGATGGTTAGTAACTACAGAGTTCCGCCAACGTTTGAGGAAGGAAAGCCTTACGAAAGCTGGAAGAATGAAGTCAACATTTGGACGAGAGTTACAGATTTGGAGTCGAAAAAGCAAGCGCTGGCTGTCGCCCTGGCCCTGTCTGGAAGAGCGCGGGACACGGCGATGGAAATTCCGGTAGACGATCTAAATAAAGACACTGGAATGACCACGTTGTTCGCTAAACTAGATGACTTGTTCTTAAAAGAGGAAAAGGACAGGATCTATGAAGCATACTCGGATTTTGACCGGATCATAAAAGAAGCTAACATGTCGATGGCGGACTATATTATTGATTTCGAGCAGCGTTACTCGCGGATGAAGAAATACAACATGGAGCTGCCTGACGCAGTTTTTGGCTTTTAAGCTTTTGGACACCGAGTGTTTGGATATAACGGACAGACAGTTGGCTTTAACGGCATGCTCAGATGTAACATTTGCTTCAATGAAGTCCGCTTTGAAGAGAATATTTGGCAAAAAAGAGGTGCGGCAGCAGAAGGCATTAGCCAGGAGTCCGTGTTTGCAACGGAGCAACGGCGGCAAAAAGGCAAGTTCTGGCGGCAGAGTCCCCATCAGAAAACTCCACAGCCCGGTACAAACCCGCTGGATAAGTACGGACGACGGTCAAAATGTGCAGTGTGCCAAAGTACTTTTCACTGGGTTAAAAACTGTCCGCACAAAGCTGATAGTGTTAAAATTGCTGATGATACAAAAGACGTGGAAGAGTGCAATTTGACTCTGTACACCAAAGAATCACCAACAGATGCAGAAATATTCATGACAGAATGTTTTGGCTCAGCAATAATAGACACTGCTTGCACTAGGACAGTTTGTGGACAGGAGTGGCTGGACAACTACAGTACTGTGTTACAAAAAGAAAAGTATGAAAACTATGAAAGAGACAGAAACACAAAGTCACAGGCCCTTCAAGTTTGGAGATGGAAAAATCGTCTACTCCATAAAAAAGGTAAAGATACCTGCTAAAATTGGCAACACAAAGTGTAATATAGAAACTGAAGTAGTACCTGCTAACATCCCACTGCTGCTGAGTAAGACCTCATTGAAAAGGGCAGGGACCGTTTTGGACATGGAAAGGGACAGTGCAGTGATGTTCAACCAGCCTGTCAAACTGGACTTTACTAGTTCAGGTCATTACTGTGTAAACATTGTGGACAGTGAAAATAGAAGTTTCATTCACTCTGATAAGCTATTGCAAGCTAATGAGGAAGAAATACTGACTACAACAGACAAGATGAACACAAGTGAAAAGATGAAAGTTCTGGAGAAACTTCATAAACAGTTTGGACATGCCTCTGCTGACAAAATACAGAGACTTTTGACTAATTCTGGCAACAAGGACACAGAATGTGACAACCTACTGAAAAACATCGTGAACCAGTGTGAAGTGTGTCAAAAATATTGTAAGACCAAACCAAAACCTGCTGTCGGCTTACCATTAGCATCTACATACAATGAAACTGTTGCTGTAGATCTGCACGAACTTGAACCTGGGGTTTGGTACCTACACATTATTGACCAGTTTACCCGTTTCAGTGCTGGTAGTGTCTTAACCACCAAGAGGTCTTCTGAAATAGTCAGACGTTTTATCCATGATTGGATCAGTGTGCATGGCCCACCACAAAAGTTGTTCAGTGACAATGGTGGTGAGTTCAATAACGAGGAAGTGAGAGACATGGCCGAGAACTTTAATATTGAAGTCAAGACAACACCTGCTTACAGTCCATGGAGCAATGGACTGTTAGAGCGCCACAATCAAACTCTGACGGAGATCCTGCTGAAAGTTAAAGCAAGTACTGGATGTGACTGGAGCACTGCCATGGACTGGGCCCTGATGGCAAAGAACTCTATGCAAAGTGTACATGGATACAGCCCACATCAGCTGGTGTTTGGGCAGAATCCTAACCTGCCTTCTGTATTAATAGACAAAGCTCCAGCTCTAGAGGGCACCACCAAGAGTGAATGGGTTGCCAAGCACATTTCAGCCTTGCATGCTGCAAGAAAAGCTTTTACAGAAGCAGAATGTTCAGAAAGGATACGCAGAGCACTAAAGAAACAGATGCGGCCCATAGACGAGCGATATGAAACTGGAGACAAAGTCTTTTACAAAAGAGTGGATTGCCCAGAATGGAAAGGACCAGGAGTGGTGATTGGTCAAGATGGTGCAGTCGTTTTTGTTAGACACGGAGGCACCTGTATCAGAGTCCATCAACTCAGATTGAGGAAAGTTACTCACGATAATGAAGAACCTCAGATTACCTGCGATGAGAAGAACAATCGAGGACAACACACAGTGGACATCATTGAAGAGAATGTAGAAGGAGACACTATTGCAGTAAATCCTGAGAATCATCCTTTGCCTGCTCCTGAAAAATGCAGAGGCTGAGAGACCGCACTCTGGGAACACCATCATAAAGACAGGTCAAATTGTGACATTCAGAAATACAGAGGGTGTCTCACAGAAAGCCAAAGTGTTGGGACGTGCCGGCAAAGCAACTGGGAAATACAAGAACTGGTTTAACTTGGAGCTGCTTGAGCCAGCAGAAGTGGCTGGCAACAGTGAGTCAGCTGACCTGTCACAGTTGGAGGATCTTCACATCCAGGCAGATGCTGAGGATACAGATATGCACGAGGATGTTCTTGTGAGTAAGGACATATCGTTTGATGAAGCAAAGGAAAATGAAATAAAAAGCTGGAAACAGAACCAAGTGTTTGAGGAAATTGAGGACAAAGGACAAAAGTGTGTCTCCACTCGTTGGGTGTGCACTCTGAAAGAGACTGAAAATGGAATAATACCAAAAGCAAGACTTGTTGCACGAGGATTTGAGGAGCTACAAGTTTCTGACCTACAAAAGGACTCTCCAACCTGTGCCTCAGAGTCACTGAGACTCTTGGTGGCAGTTGTATGTCAAAAACAATGGGAACTTCACTCTATGGACATTAAATCTGCCTTTTTACAAGGAATGCAACTGTCCAGAGACATTTTCATCAAACCTCCTCGAGAGGCCAATAGCACAGGTGTGCTTTGGAAACTGAGAAAATGTGTGTATGGTTTAGCTGATGCTTCACTGTATTGGTATAACAGGGTAAAAAGCATAATGATTGAAGCAGGAGGCATAATGTCTAAGGTTGACCCTGCAGTTTTCTATTGGCTAGATGAGCGCAAAAATGTAACTGGTGTACTTGCTTGTCATGTTGATGATTTTATATGGGGTGGATCACACATGTTTTCAGAGTCAGTCATACCTCACCTGAGGTCAAAGTTTAATGTCGGTCGTGAAACACACAATAGCTTTTCTTATGTGGGTGTAGATCTTGTTACTGAAGGTGAGAAGGTACAAATACACCAAGAAACATACATTCAGCACCTGCAGACCATACACCTCTCACCCTCACGAGCAGCAGAGTCAGCTTCACCTCTCACTGAGAAGGAGACAGAGCAGCTCAGATCTAAGATAGGCCAACTTCTGTGGGTGGCAAGACAGAGCAGGCCTGATGTCATGTTTGATGCTAGTAATTTAGCATCCCATCTGAAACATGCTACAGTACAGACCATTAATGAAGCAAACAGAGTTGTGTGTAAGCTCAAGGCCAAGTCAGTTGAATTGAATTTTCAACACCTTGGGGACGACAGTAACTTAAAGATAGTTACATTCACTGATGCATCTTTTGGAAATCTTTCAGATGGAGGTACTCAAGGTGGGCACTTCATTGTTTTGATGGGTGACAACGGGAGGTTCTCTCCCATTGCATGGCAGTCAAAGAGAATTAAGAGAATTGTCAGAAGCACACTGGCAGGTGAAACACTCGCCATGTCTGAGGGGAATTGATAATGCCATTTTTCTTTCCACACTCTTTTCTGAACTCAGTGCTGGTAATACTGCTTGTCCTCCACCTATAATCTGTGTGACTGATAATTTCTCTCTTGTTGATGCACTTAAGTCAACTAAGTTTGTTGCAGAAAAAAGGTTACGCCTGGAAATCAGTTCAATTAAAGAACTGATGCAAACTAAGAAAGTTCATCAAGTGTTGTGGTCTCAAACAAAAGACCAACTTGCAGACTGTTTAACAAAAAAGGGAGCATCCGCAACCTCACTCCTTAGGGCTCTTTATGAAGGACTTTGGATTCTTCAATAAATTCAGTCATAAGATGTTTCACATTCTATCACGTTGAAACTGTTCTAATATAATCCTTAATGGCTGTGCTTTCTCATAAGCCCTGTTTTTTTTGTTTGTTTGTTTTTTTTTTTTTTTTTTTAAAGAAAAGTGGGAGATTGTTACTCCTTTGTTTTATTTGTATTACATGTCCTCCCACTAGGGGCACTGTTATGCCAAGAGCATATGTTATTGGCTTGTGTTCTTCTTCGGTGCTCTCTGTCTGTCTGTTCGTGATGATGCACATGGCGGAATAAAGTCGAGTAAAGAAACGAGTTATTTTTACTGACTAACATTAACATTTTGACCTCTATCATCTTTTTGGTTTTACAAACACTTGTGGATTTTTAGATCCTGCAACAGATTTTTCCTGAACTTTCCGTCAGGTTTCATGAAGCTTAGTGAAACATTTCTGCTCTGCTGGGGCACAGAAACATTAACCAGCCTGTTCGTCGGTGGATTGTTGGCATGTTCAGCATTAACCATCTGTTCAAGAGAAGGTCCAACACGTTGAATACAGCTGGACTCTCCGCATTCTTGGAATGAGCTTCACATGTGTTTTTTAAATTCTTGTTTTGCATATAATCGTAAAAACGATTTAATCTGGGGGTTTTTTGGGTGGGGGGTTGCCACACTTATGAGCTTTCAATTCAAACAAAGATAACTTGAGTAAACCCAAAATGCAGTTTTAAAAATGTTTTAATTTAAAAAAAGATGGACTTAACTGGTTCAGCCATTCTTTCTTGCTGGTATTTAAAATAACTCAATGAGATGTGGCTCAACTTTTGTGGTTTTATCAGCTTTAGCAGATGATTTAAGAAGAAGACAGTGGGTTTGGATATCTTTCATCCTTAAAGGAAACCTTTAACGCAAAATTTTTACTTTTTACATGTTTTTATATTTCCATTTGCGTCTCAACTGCTTATAAAAACAACCCTAGCTTTTAAAAAATACCCAGCTGTTTTTTTGGCAACAAGTTGATAGTTTTTGTTGAAAATTAGCCGTTTCAAAAACTTCCGGAATGTCGAGTCACAATTCACGGGCGCCGCCCCGTTGCTTAGCAACGCCAGCTGAGCCCAGCCCGTCACATAGCAACATGAGCTGAGTACCAGGACTTTAAGTCAGCTGATTTTATCGCTGTAAAATGGCTGCTGGGAAAGACGACTGCTTTGTTGTTTACTTTCTGTTCAAAAACCACTTGCTGTGTTTTTGTTGGCTGCGCAGGAGGCTGTACTAATGCTTTTCAACACTGCAAAAATGCAAAATCTCACCAAGTATTTTTGTTCTACTTTTTGGTGCTGACATCTTAGCACATTTAAAATAAAACAAAACTAGCTTAGAAGCAACTTTTCATCAGGATACCAAAGGAAATAAAAAAAATCTAATGAAATTTTATTTGTGTTTACGTCAATAATTTCTTAATATTCATAAAAAGTACTAGTTCTACTGTAAGATTATTTTACTTGTAACTGTAGGTTTTCATCAGTATTAAGGATTTATTGACCGTAAACAAGCTCCTTTTTTGACTGAAAAGTTACTTCTCAGTTAGTTTCATCTTATTTCAAAATATTTGCACAAGAAACTAGACCAAAATGTCTGGTAATATTTTGTGTTTTTGCTGTGTGACTTTTATTTGTGTTTATTATTATATACTAAAAGCCTTTATTACAAAAATCATGAGCAGGTTTCGCGTTGTGTTCGCCCTTCCTGTTGCCCCCTGTGGCTGCAGTGATGGACACGCAGTCGCTGCAGTGACGCAGTCAAGCTTGCGGCTGCCTGCCTGAATCTCCTCGTTTTCCAGGGGGAGGTTATGTGGGACACCAACCCCGGATCCATTAGGGTGAGCACAGAACACGGTCTCAGATTTGTGACCCCGCCACATATTGGTCCAGTAATGAAACCAGGACAGACAGGAGAAAAGTTGGAGGGAAGCTAAGGAAGACGGACAGAGATGATGTGATTAAGGATGATGGCTGACAGGTGTGAAGACCCCACTGGAGATTGTTATTGGGCAGTAATCCTCTCTCCCACAGACGGAACAATGTTCAAGTCTCCACACTGTGATGGACGTGTTGCTAAATAAAGATTGACACCTCAGTGATGTGACGGTGTCATTAGGAAGCATTTCTTTGTTTTTCTGGAGGAACTTCTCTGACTGGCTGGAGCCGGGTGACAGACGGAGGATGTTGGCTCAGAGCTGTAACAGCCAGTCATTGTACGGCGGCTACGCCATCGCTGTCTGTGTACAGAACAGACTCACAGCAGATTCTCAGCAGACACGAGAAGCTTTATCTGAGGAAATTCACATCCTGACAGACATTCACATTTAAACATGTACATGGACTGCCTCGGTGAAATATTTGCAGGTGAGAGAAAAGCAGAAAAGAAAATTAATAATTCCTCTTTGCTCTTGTAAGCTTGGTTTGTTGTTTTGTTATAGAAGTTTTAAAGGGCAAATAACATGATAACATGTATTTTGTAACCATTTTATAACACAATCAAGGAAGTATGATAACGTCAGTTGTCAAAGAAAGCTGTATATATCAAATATGGCTTAAAATGCATGTTTTAATGCCTTGAAATTGGACTTGTGTCTCTTTAAGAACTCTTGCTCTTTCTGAAACTCCGCCTTCAGGAAATCATCAGAACATGGTGATTTCCTGTAACAATGTTTTTACTAGCATTGCACTGAGAAGTAGCTCCTGTAATGAGCTAAGCCGATGCACTGGTTTTTGTTAATTGCTGCTGGCTAGTCTGAAGGAGCCGTGTGGAGAATTTGCTGGGAACGGCTGATCGGTGAGGCAGAAGTTTGGAAACTACAGCTTGGAGGAGGAACAAAGCCTCAAAGGCAGCACTGGGTTGAACATTTTCGACTTTTGAAACTCAGACAATACCTTGTTTTTTACTCAAAATTTCTGAGTTGCAGCTAAAAGGAGGAGTTTTGTCCTCGAAAGCAGTGCTAATTAAACATCTACATACAATATATAACAGGTATTCTTGTTTTTATTTTTATAAAAGAACACAGCGTCTTGTTTTGTTAGGCTACATACGAATAAAATCTACTTGACTTTTACGAGAATTAAGGACGCACTAAATGTCTTCCCACTTATTGACCAAAACATTTAAAATGGTTGCTGGGTTGTAATACTCGTTTGGGAAGATTTGTTTTCTTTATTTCACATCTGATCGCGTCTCTTTCGGGGATGTAACCTTTTAAAAAGCTTTTATGAACCCTCAGGAGCTCATCCTGCCACTTTACTTTCAGCATCTGAAATCAAGCAGCTGATTGTTTGAAGATGTTATTTACGGAGGTCAAGAGGCTTCTCCGTATTGCTGTAGGGGGCATGGGGGCCGAACTCAGACTCTGAGTGGATCTGCTCCATCATGAATAATTCATCAGGCTGTTATTATCAATCTGTGGGGAAAACACAGCATTGATTTACATGAATATTTCAACAACCCACCCTGACATCAAAGTGTTAATGGAGGACACCCTGGGTAAGTGGGTGTGCATGTGTTACCATTAATGAAGCGGACCCTGGTGGACGGTGCTTGGCTGGAGACAAAATAATAATCTGTTCGGATTGATGAGAGGCCAGGAAGACGTTGGAAACAAATCTGTGATTAACCTCGCATCCAATTTGTTTTAAGCCTCACAAGAGGCCCTAAAACACCTCAAACTGAAAAGTCATTTTCCAAGAATGAGGTCATGGACCTATCGTAACCGGTTCAAGGAAGCATAATAGGTCACCTTAACAACCAGGGGGATTTTCCAGACATCAAAAGACATTAACTTATTACCAAAAAAAACAACTTGGTGTTATTTAGAAGCAGTAGAAACCCAAATGGAAGTATAAAAATGTACTAAATGTGAATGTTTCCTGACAGGTTCTCTTTAAATGGGTCCTTCCTGTAATAAGTTGACATATCTGACCTCTTGCCTCCTCAGATGACAGCGCGTCGGCAGCCAGCAGCATGGAGGTGACGGACCGGATCGCCTCCCTGGAGCAGCGGGTCCAGATGCAGGAGGACGAGATCCAGCTGCTCAAGTCCGCTCTGGCCGACGTGGTTCGGAGGCTGAACCACTCAGAGGAGCAGCAGGCCTTGGGGTCGCGCAGAGGACCCACCAAAGGTAACACAGAACCAGAACCTTCACTTTTACCTCTGCTTTGTTTCTCCCTACATGATTTTATCTGGAGCTTTTTCTTTACGTTTCTTCTTCCTGCCAAAGTTTACTTCAGATTCTGCTCGATGCCTCTGACCAGCTGTCACTCTCTTCTCCTCCATGACTGTGTTGTTTTGTTAATTGCGTTGTGCGATAGAGCCCACTAAGATGAGAAAATCTCCATCAGCAGACAGCAGTTTTGGCAAGTCAGGTAGGCCGGCTGTAGCTTGTCTGCACTCATCGGGCCTGTTGTGCACTTTTCAGTCGTTGCCTGCAACATTTCACCTCAATATGCTGCACAGTGTTCAGATTAGAAGACAGATTTAATAAAAGAAAACTTTTGTTTACTATAACTTTTAGTTTATATATTCTTTTTAACACTTTCAGAGCATTTTACATCTAATTATGCTGTTAAACCTGAAATTCCTCTATAAGGGACAATAAAAGTTGTTTCTGTTCTTACTTACATCTACATAAGTTAATAAGAATAAATAATTTATTCTCTTAACCTTTCTAAAATATTTTATTTGTAAATGTAACATTTATTTAATTAATTATAAAATTATGTGTATCTGGAAAGATTAATTTCTCTTCAACAGCAAGAATGAAAAACAAAACTGTTTTTACTTGAGGAAAAAGTTTGGACCCACTAAAGTAAAGTTTGTTTTTTGCTAAGAAAATGCAGCTTGGGAATCAAAAATACTTAAACTCAATGCTACTTGATACACAATTAGCTGGCATTTTCAAAGCAGCCAATCCAGGAGCGCTGTTCGTTTTCCTTTGTTCTGATTGGCTGAATGTGAACGAGAGCGAAGGAAGAGTGCAGTAATGCTAAAACCGTTTCCACTGTTCATATTTATTCATAAAAAGGGATATTTCTTGTTTGAAATCTCTAGATTTAAATGTTTATTACAGGGTATTTTGTCCAGTTTCTGGTGCAAATATCTTTGTACACTTGAAATACAACCGAATTAACTAAACATAATACTGGAGCTTGTTTTCAGTCAGTTATTATTGAATATTCACCAAAAAGTAAAAGTAACACTGAATTTTTTTCAGTAGTACGAAGACATTCTTCCCATGTTGCAAGTGAAGAAGTTGTAACTTGGGACTTTTTCATGAATATGAAGGAATTATTTACTTGAAACAAGCTCCTACATCGAGGGGAAAAGTTACCTAAAAGTTAACAGTTTCTTATTTCAAGTGAACTCAGATGTTTGTACTGGAAAGTACACTGTAAAACAAAATTTTCTAATTTATAGTAAAGTACCGGCCACTGGGGAAACATATTTTACCGTATTTTTTAGCATATTTATACCATATTTGTATGTTAAAATCTGTATTTAGACAGTAAAATTCTGGTAGGTATTTTAGAGTAAATATAATTTTTTTGCAGTGAAGACATAGAAATCCTTGGTAAGATTTTGTGATTTTGCAGTATAGTCTTGCTTTTGGGTTTTTCTTAAAGAGCAAAGTTTGGCACTGACTGTGGAAGTTCTTTCTGATTGTATTTATGTCACCCGATGATATTTTTGAGTTTTTGGAGACTTCTAGCATCTTGATGCAAACCTGTTTGAAGAGTCAGATCTGAACTCAATGTAAACCACGTCAGCAAAATGGCAGATTTCTAATTCCTCTTTAAATCCAACTGTATCTCACCTTCACACCTGTGAGTTAAACTTATTCCACTCCACAGGACATGTTGCCTCTGTCCAGGCTGCACTTGTTGCTTTGTTTTGCATGCTGCCACTGCTGCTGTCTGTCTGTCTGTCTGTCTGTCTGTCTGTCCGCCTGCATGCTGTCGGCTTCTGTTCAGCCGTTCCAGAACCAACGTTTGGGCTCCAATGTCAGGAAGTGATGAGATCTGAGTCAATAGACGATGAGCTCTTGCAACTTTCTTTGTTGAAAATGCAATTTTAAACATTTATGCTTCATTTACACCAATTATAAGAATGTAGGACACTGAAAAATGGTGTAATTATATATCATTATATATCTCTTATTGTGTCCTGAAACGACTGATTGTTTCCTACGAGTTAGATTCTGCTTTTTTATTTTCTCCACCAGATTATCCTGCTGCTCAGTGTTTCTTGTTTGACAGTTTCTGTAAAACATGATAGGTCTCATTTTTGGATCTCTGTTTAATAAAACTCCACTATGCTTCCTTGAACAGGTTAGGATTGGTTTGTGGACTTCACAAAACATGTTTATTACATTTTTCACACAAAATCATCCTTAGATAATTATATTTTAGTCTGCTCAGTTCAGAATGAACTGCTGCTGTCCACGCCTCCAACTCAACGTTTACACTCGCGCATGAAAATGGCAGCAAACAGATGCGTGATATCCAACCGTACAGTTTTGAAAAGCAGAAGTGGAGTCTTCTGCACAAACAACATGCGAAAAGTGGTTTCTGGGTGGTAACTGAGCAACAAAACAGAGTATAAAACAATAAACCAGCTGACCAGACATGCTGGAACTCTGCTGGGGTTGCTATGTGACGGGCTGTTATTTACAGCCCATCTATTGAAGTGTTACCCAGTTTCTTCTCCACTCAGGAACTGAGTTTTGCTCTCCACACCTGATGGTTTCAGGTGTTTTTGAAAGAGGGAGCCGAATCGGGTCAGAGGTCAGCTGCTGCTGCCAGTTCAGTTCTCATGGTTGCTCTGAGCTTCACTCAGATGATTCCTGAACAGTTTGTGCCTCTGCTGAAGAACAAAAAGCCAAACCCGGATGCGAGTCAAATAGCGAACGCTCAGCTTGTTCCTGCAGCACAATGTCTACTCTAGACATAAAGCAGATAGAACTGGGTGTGCATGCATGTGTCTCTGCTGCATCTATTAAACATTTATCACTGCAGATAAAGCAAAAATATTCAAACCCCTTGAACTTCCATTCATTTTGTCACATTGACGTATTGGAACAGTAATTAGTGCATCATTATAAAGGGGAAAGATGGGAATACATAGACCTTCTCAAAATTGGTGTGAATACTTTTGCTTTTGATTTGTGACGTCATGTTAGAAAATTATCATGAAACTAGTACAAACTAGTTTATGCTGTAGTTCTAAGGAAAAATGTTTCTAAAAAATGTAATTTTGCTTAATGAGTTATGACAACATTTGGATGAATAAATTATTTTTAAATCTGTGTCTGTCCTCACATTAAAGGATGTGATACTTAAGGGCCAGAGATAAATATTAGGGGCAAAACCATTAACTGAATTAACTGTGACTAATTATTATTATTATTATTATTATTAAATTATCAATTATTATTTAAGAGAATTGCCAACTAATTCAGTGATTGATTAATTGTTAACTGGAGTATACTGACTCAAAAAAGGCAATTCTGCTGAAAAAATAACTTATTCAACGCAGTAATTAAGTCAAAATTGAACAAAAAATATATACATTTTGTACTTAAGATTAAAAAATTAAAATGTAAATTTGGTTCAAAGAAATTTTCACCGTTTTCAATCAAAGTATTAATCGGTAATCTAAAAAGAAAAAAACAATCGACTGATTAATAAATGAAGCAGAAAGAGCAGATCTTTTCACATGTTGATGTTAGAAATGTATATGTTTTTTCATCTTTTGCTATAAATAATCTAGTGTTTTCTAAAGGAATGCTGTGTCACTATATTTTAGGAAATAACATATTTTTCTTATTTAAAAAGCTAAATTATTTAATTTATTTCCATATTTTAGTGTATTTCTAATATTGTAAAAAGAAAATCATAAGAAAAGATTAAATTTTTTAGCTGAAAAATCTGCAAAATGTGCCAATTTTTTAACCAATTAGTCAATTAATCATTAGAATAATCAACTAAGAATAATCGTCAGTTGCAAGGCCAATGAATATGAACATTTTTGGTCTTCCCTAACTTCAAATTCAACATTTTTATAATTGCAAAAAATTTATCAGAATGGCGAATTCTTCTGGAAATAATGTGTCCAAATCAAGTAAGTGGGCCTGACAGATCCTCCAGAATAATGTCAAAACATCCAAACAGTAGCTTAATGTTACGAGAATGTAAAACCTGATGTAACATAATTAGTTTAGTTTTTTATATTTTGTGACTCTCTGACAGAAACGTTTCACCGCTGCAGCTGACGCTCCTCTCCGTCCTGCTTGTGGTTGTTTGTCTTCCAGCGCGGCCGATGATCGCCACTCTGCCGCTGCGGCCCACGGTCAACAACGGGACCGTCCTGCCGAAGAAAGGCAGCAGCACACTGCCCTCCCCGTCTGGACCCGGGACCAGGAAGGACGCCGGCCCGGCAGCCCACAAGAGGTCAGGAACCAAAACTAAGGATTCCTAAAGTACCGTCCAACGACGGAGCACCAGGAGTAAAACACTGATAAAAAAAAATCACAAAAAATAATCAGAATGAAGTCAGAAATTACCAGAATTAAATCCTATGAAAATAAAGGTGAAATTATATGATAATAAGGTCATGAGGAAAAATTTTAAATAATATGGGAAGACATTTATATTTCAAGAAGAAAATTGTATAGGAATAAAGTCAAAATAATATTAGAGCAAAAAGTTATGATTATATGACAATAAAATTATATTTTAAGAATAAAGTCAGGAAATTAAGAGATTAAAAGAAAAAAAATATGAGATTAATGTCACATAAAAATCTTATTATTCTATTATTTTGACTTTATCCTCACATGACTTTAAAGTTGTAAAGTGAATTTATTCTTATTTTACAATTCATAAATACTTTATTGATTGCAAAGGGAAATTAAATTAATCTGTGACTTTATTCTCATGTTATTTTAAATTATTTTTTGTAATATTACAATTTTATTCTTATAATTTTATCATTTTTTATTTTCTTAGCATCACCCTAATACTCTGTCATACTATTCAGCAGATTGATAGATTTGTTTTTTGTTTTTGATTTATATTTTGTGCTATTTTGAAAGATTCACAAGATGTTTTTAAATGCTGAAACGATTAAACAAATTAATTGGGATTAATCGATTATTAAGATAATCGTCAGCTAATTTAGTTTTTACAGTATTTTTCAGAATATAGAGCACACCTTATTATAAGCTGCAATCACAAAAATGTTTTTAAAAATGGAAACGTACATATATAAGCCGCTGGTCTCTCTGTCGCTCTCGGTTCTCCATAAGGAAGCAACAGAAATTTCACTGTAAGAGTTTTTTCTTACTGGAAAAGTGAAATAAACATTTTTATTGACCAGTTGAGATTTTTCCCCTCTTGCATCGTGTCGTGTTTTCCCAGGCACATCCTCTCATGTTGCCTGTTTTTGAAACTATGTCCTGTTTTGTCTCTTTTCTCTTCCCACCAGAGTTTTGTCCCTCAGGTGAGAGTCACCCAGCGAACATCACCGCCATTTAAAACCCAGACTAAAACTTGCTAAAATGATACTTTTATTCTAATTTTGATTTATTTCAAGTGTACTAAGATAGTTTCATTTTCCAAAAAATACTTGGTAAGATTTTGTGTTTTTGCAGTGTGTAAACATAGAAAGTTGGATTTTAGTTGAACTTTCTCCCTGGCTCTCTCATTGATGTTTGCATTAATTTAAGCTTCGTTGCAATCGCTTCCCGACTCGCTGCAGCCTTTAAAGCCCTGCGGTCCAATTAGGGCGCCGGGTTTCCTCACAGGAAAAACAGCAAACAGTTGTTCCCCTCTGCTGCTTTGAATAAAAACACACACACAGTTTGTGCAGAAGGGATAAAAGCCAGCGGCGAGTTTCAGGTTCTGGACAGAGTGGATTAGATGACCTGTCTGCCTGCTCGCTGCTGATTTGGCTCTTTTTTTGTTGTGGAAAAAGGACCGGCTGCCCTCATGCAGATCTGCGCAGCGCTGCTTTTATTCTGACATGTTGTTGTTTTAAATGAACTGTATCCCGGTGGAGAAATACAATCTTATCATTTTGCACTTCAACAAATTCCAATGTTTTATGTATTTCAGCCGGTTTGATGCAGACAAAAACACTGACTGAGCAAACACCTTTTTATTTGCTCTCTAATTTGTCGCTTTTTGCTTTGGAAGGCAGTGAAGCAAACTTAATTTATTGTGACTGTTTTATGTGTTTTTAGGACAGGATCAGCAGTTCTTGAAACAGGAAAATAGAATATAGTATGTTTTCTCTGCCAAAGTTGGAGATGGTAATTTTTCTAATCTGAATATAAGTTGTTGTTCTACTAATAGACTGATAAGAATTTAACTAGTTTTATTTATTTATTTTTATTTTATTTTATTTCATTTTTTTACCTTTGTTAGAGGACATATAACAATACTGTATTTAAGCTAGGGATTCATTGATTTATTACTAATTTTCGATTAGTGGTTTATTGGATTAAAATTCAAATTGGTTAACTAGTTAGAACTTCCTATAGTGTTGTAGTCTGGCCGCCATCCAGCAGGTGGCGCCCCTGGTCATCATCAAGCGGAGCCGACCGTTTGTTGATGTGAAACAAAGATGGCGGCGGCGCTATGGCGGAACGGGAAAGAGAAACGGTCCAGAGTCCGGTTTGGGAAGCTAAAGAACACTTTATTCGGTTCTGTTTTGAGAGATAAACACTGAAAAAGCCCTTAACTTAAGCAAGTTTTACTTTAATAGCAGTCATTTAGCCTAGCTACATGTTCATTTCTTACTCTACGATGACGAATTTACTGCGAAGGCGATGATAGTGTGGCAGAAAAGTGGAGGAAATATTTTATTCTCATGTAAAAGGTTGACTTACAGCTGTGGTGATTTAAAGACTTAATGGAGCAAAGTTTTAACATTCCTTCAAGAGCAACAACAGACATTCTGTAAGAATGTTTCTCTATTCATGGGGTTTCACATATTTTATTCTTTTCATCTTTTATTTTTATTCAGTAACCTAAGAGGTTGTTTTGCTACATTTTATACGTCCAAGTATATTAATGTAAGAAAACCATTAATACACATTTTTATTAATTTTCTATTTGATCACTTAGTTAATAGAGCTGACAGAAAATAATGTTACATTTTAATAGCTGTTTTAAAAAATTCAGCACACTATGAAACATTCAACCCACCTTATGAAAAGCTGAGCACTCTTGAAACAAGAGAAAACTCAGATTCTTAAGAAAATCAATTAATCATTAATTGATAAGATAAATCAACGTTTGGTCAACTTATTAATCAATAACTTGCATCCTGAATTTCAGCAACAAGATGAAAGGTTGTGCTTTATGTCTCAAACGCCTTCTTGTTGCTGATAAAGCATAAAAACAAATCCTTATCAACGAAATATTTGCAAGAAAACTCGCAGATGCAACCATTATTCTGTCTGCTTCCACTCACTGGTTTTGTTTCTTGCGTTTGTCCCTGCAGCACTGTGAGGAGAACCAACTCAAACGAACACGTGGGGACTCTAACTCGCAAGGATTCGGGCGACTCGAAGGGGAACCGAACCCGGGCCGGCTCAACGGGCAGCAACTCCAGCGGCAAGAGAAGCGACAGGTAAACCCAAACGCAGTTAGTTTCCATCCCAAATGTGCGCAAATCTTTTTCAACATTCTCCTAATGTAAAAAGAAAAAAACCCAATTATTCACCCTAATGCGTGAATAAGCTTCTTCACCCGATAAGTCAGTAAAAATCCTGGCAGTGATGGATGTAAGTGGTAAGATGTATCTATAATTCAGCCGCAATTATAGTCATAATGACACACAACTTTTTATGAACTGTGCGGCACTGTGAGAGCCAGAGTTCGGTAGCAACTAGTTACATTTACTCGATTACATTTACTTCAGTATTTAAAAAAAAAACAAAAAAAAACAACTGTCTACTCTGTACTTTTTACTCTTAATTTAATTTTATTGAGCTCTTCTTACTTACTTGAGTAAAATTTCTGGATGTTCTACCTGCTGAATGAAAAACAAATAAGTTCTGGACAGAGTGGATTAGATGACCTGTTCAATGGTGAGAGCTCTTCCTCCTACCACTTCCTGTCATCATCTTCTCCGATGTTTTCTCCAGTAGTAACTTCCGGCTGTTGATCATGTGATTTTTATGATGCTAAAAGTGTTTGGAAAAACCGACTCATCCGAGCACAAAACGGTTTTTTTTATCATAAAACTGGAGTTTTTTTTATTGCTTTTTCTCCATTAAGCAAATTTATTTTAAAAAATGTCAATTTGTGGCTAAAGGAAACGCAGCTACTGATTTTTTAGGTTCTTAGTTTTCTAAACTGAAGTGTGTGAGCTTGGATGACTGACAGTTGTGTGTTTATTCATTTACTTTGCAGCAAACAGAGGGATCCAGTGTTCAATGCAGGTATGAGTCCAGATTTTTCTTTTTCAAAGAGTTGAGAGCTGATGTTATTTTTTTTCCCAAAAAACAAATTTAATATCAGCTATGATTTCTGTGTCATGAGTGTTTTGCACACAGAAGTTTACTTCAGCTTCTTTCCATGATGTGCTGGTTTAAATGTCACTGTTAAACATTCATTTTTCTCATTGCTCATTCTTTACATTTAACACATTCACCTCATGTCGTTTTATCCTTGCTTCAAAATTCATTTCAAAATCTTTTCTTATTAAAACACTTTTTTATAGATTTCAGTTCAGAACCAGCTTCAGGTGTTTGTTACAATAAATTAAATTCACCACAGCAGTAGGAGTCGTTATTATTGTTATGTTTTATACTTAGACTTGTTACATAATACCCTCTACAGAAGTATTCATACTCAGGCCAAATTTAGATTTACATTCATTGTCATTTAACTAAGAAGATCTTACCGATGCTCAACAGACATGCAAAATTTCCCACTTAATATTTGAACAAACATGCAACTTTCTTTTTAACATGATTTAAAAAAAATAGATGAAAAACATGAAAAAACATTATGAAGATGGAGAGAAACTCTTGGAAAGCGATTGCGGTGGTTTATTGAATGCATCATGGACAGAAGCTGCTGTTCACCAGGAAACAGGAAGTGAGGTCACTGTAGAGGTGAGGAGGCGATGCCAGCCTTCATCTGGTGCTTGTGTGTCTCTCTGTGACCTTTACAAGGGATGCGACGTGTGACCCACTGCAAAGGTAGGCCAGGGCCCCTCCGCTCCCCCCCTGCCTCCGCCCTGTCTGCACAGCCCTCTGCTCATCAGTTTGGACGCATTCAGACGTGAAGCCGCTGCTCTCAGGCCGAGTCTTGAAGAGAAAGCAATAAAAACCTGTTCATGGAGTGAGCAGAAAGCTGTCCAGACTGGAGCAGGAGCAGACTGCTGAGCTGCGTTTGAAACTTTCCCTTCGGAAAAATTAACTCACAAACATCCCACCTAACCTCCATCCAAACTGCAAAAACACAGAAAACTTACCAAGTATTTTTTACTTTCTATTACAAAAAACTTAGTCAGCTTGAAGTAAGACAAAACTAACTTGGAAGTGACATTTCAGCTTGTTTTATGTCAATAATTTCTTCATATTTATTAGAAAAGTAAAATGGTATTTTACTTAATACATAGAAAAAATGTCTTATTATAAGTGAAATAATCTGACAATGGAAATAGTAGTTTTCTTATAAGTATTAAGAAATTATTGACTGTAGTAAAGCTAAACAATTTATCATCTTGAAGAACTTGTTGCCATGACAAGCACAGCTGTAAGTTAATTTTGTCTTATTTGAAGTAAGGTAAGATAAAAAAAGAAAATACTCAGTAAGACTTTGTGTTTTTGCAGGGGTTGCTGTCTGTTTGCTCACAGCCTCACTTCAGTCAGTTTTGGTCACCATAGTAACGACACAAAGATGTCTGCCACTCAATGCCTTGCAGTTGCTTCCAGGTTGTTGTTTATTTAACTCCTGCTCCTGCAGCCTCCCTGCACTTGGAATGAGTATTTGCACACTGACGGTTTCTATTGACTCTTGTCTGAGTTTTCAGCTTTTTGTTTTGTATCTGTGCCAAAAAAAAAGAAAAAACATGAAGCTTCAAGCCAAAAGCGGGTCGAGTAGAAAAGATAGTTGCACTGGAAAAACATATTTTTACTCAAGTAAAAGTCAAAATTAGCCATCTAGGAAATTTATAATTGTAGTCACTTTCCTTTCTTTCCTTCTTTTAGTATCTTAGTTTGTTCTTTGCTTTTCTCTCCCTCACTATGACATAAAAAGGAATTTCAATCATCTAACATCCAACTTTCTCCACCTTCTTTTCACACATATTACTCCTTCATCTCTGACTCCTCTGCTTTGGAGTTCCCAGCCAATACTTTCAGATTTGTTACCATCGCAAAACATCAACACTCATCGTTTGAAATATAATTGTTTTAGGTCAAACAGGCCAATTTATGGTTTAATTTAGATAAAGTTGTCTATTAGAAACACGGTTGTTTTTGCCATCGATTTATTCTGACGATTAATCGAATGTTCCAACAACTAATCATCAGAATATTTCATTATTCTGACAATTAATCAAATATTCTGACAATTAATCGATCAATAGTCAGGATATTTAATTATTCTGACAATTAACCGCCTGGATAGTTGATTATTTTGATGATTAATTAGTTGTATTTTTAAAAAATGGTCACATTCTTGATTTTTCACTTAACTTCATTTATGCAATATTAAAAATGCATTAAAATATGCAAAAAAAAACAACCCATAATCAATTCCTTTTTTAACAAGATTGCCTGAAAGCAACAATACAGCTTTCTGTATTATTGAACCAAAATCTACGCCACTTGAAGAGTTTTGCATATTTACAGACAAATTAGTTTTTTTCTTAAATGCTCTGAATCTGTTGTTTGTTTTAGAATCTGAACACTTCAGTTAACGATTAAACTAGTTGACTACTATTTAAACTAATTTGTGCTTCTTTTGTTCACGATTAATCGGATTAACAGTTTCAGACCTAAAAAAAAATTTAAGTTAGGCTAATATTATCCCCTCTTCTGAACTTTTTGTTATAAAATGTTCAGATTTGTTTCTGTTTTTGTCCTCTGCATGCATTATTTTATAGGTTAACATTTTATACTGATGACAACGTGTCTTTTGCTTGTCTTTGCATTTTGTGTTGAATCTGCTGTGTGTCTGCTGTTCATTTTATGCCCTTTGTTTTCACACAGATGTGTTTGAGATGAGCAATAAAAGCCAGTTTAAGTCATTTGTTTGTGTTTTTGTAATTTTTCTGCTTTTAATTATCTGTTTGCTACAGAAACATAAATAAACTCCACCTTCACACCCAGTTGCATCGCTGTTTAACGGATCTCACTCATAACTCACCAGCGCTTCTTTTGTTCACTAATTTTTCCCAAATTAATTATTCTGATGTGTTTGTGTGTAAACCCACAGTTTGATGAGGCTTTTTCTGTTGCCTTTCCTAGAGGAAGGTTATGTGAAGATGTTCTTGAAGGGTCGCCCCGTCACCATGTTCATGCCGAAGGACCAAGTGGACAACTACAGCCTGGAGGCCCGAGGCGAGCTGCCCAGCAACAAGCTCAAACTGGACTGGGTGTATCCTGCCTGGGAGCTTTCTGCAGAAATAAACCCTGAAATGAAACATTCACTGCAAAAACACGAAATATTACTGCTAATTGGGGATGCACCCATCTACTTTTGTCTTCTTCTGATGCCAAAATATGAGGTTTAGTATAGTTGGCCAATACCGATCTGACTCAGAAAACTGCTAAATTTGCTGAAAATGTTTCCTTTTTTAAACAAATACAGACATGGCTGAATTACAAGTTTATTTGATAACCAATACACCACATACTGCAAAAACACCAATTCTTACCAAGTACTTTTGGTCTAGTTTCTGGTAGAAAAATCTTAATTTTGTCTTTTTCAAAGTGCGCTAACTTACAAGTAACTTCAGCATAAAGTAAGTAGTTGTAGAAGTAAATCAATAATTTCTTAAAATTTAATATTGGAAAAAATGTATTGTTATAAGTTAAATAATCTTCCAGATTCATTAAGATTAAGGAATTATATACTTAAAACAATTAAAACAAGCTGAAAGGTTGTTTTGTCTTATTTCAAGTGTACTAAGATATTTACGCTAGAAACTAGACAAAAAGTATTTTAAGTTTTTGTGTTTTTTCAGTGTTCAGCTGAGTAATTGTGTGTGCATAATAAGTTTAGCCTGTTATTCTGGAGAAAGAAGAGTCTGTAAATGTTTCCCCTGCTTGTCAGAGTCGATCTGTTTTCGTCGCCCTGCAGCCTGGAGTCAGGAATAACCGGCACACAGCTGACAAGCCGACGGCGCAAGCAGTCAGCAGCTCCTCTTGTGCTATTTTCTTCTGTGTTTTCTCGTCATCTGTGGCTGTCTTGGCTTATTTTTTCTTGTCAGGAGTGAATGTGGCGTGCTGTTCAGCCTCACAGGAACAGAAAAAAAAGGCAAAAAAATGAGGAGGAAAGCAAAAACAACCATGTTTTTTAAGGGTATATTTACAAATTTCAGTGTATATTATTGAGATTTTATGTGATCAATTAGACTAGAAGTTGTTTTTTTTTTTTTCCAATATTTTCTTCACCTAAAACACTTTAAACTTTTTTTGACAAATTGTTCTTGTGCCAAATCCATTCCCATCCATTTGGATTCCTTGACCCTTGACCCAGCTACGGTTACCGCGGCAGAGACTGTCGCTCCAACCTGTACCTGCTTCCCACTGGAGAGACGGTGTATTTCATCGCCTCTGTGGTCGTCCTGTTCAACGTGGACGAACAGCTGCAGAGACACTACACAGGACACACGGACGACATCAAGTGGTGAGAGACACTCTGGACTTTCTGCTTCTCATCCATCATTAAAACCAGGATTTATTTAAAACGTTAGTAAAGCATTTATGGTGATAAACGTCTTTTCATGGCAAGATTTTCAATTTATTATTGTCATAATAGAATCCAATTAATGTTTTACTGTTTTTTTCACTGTTGGCTCAATGAATAACTTTGAAAGTCTGATTAAATACACCCAAAATTTAGAGCTTAATAATATACTTATTTTGTGATTTATGTCTGAAGAAGCTTATTATGAATAGAAACTGTTTGTTTCAGGATCAGTATTTGTGTTGTTTGTGTGGCGTTGATTTGTCAATAACCTGCATAACAAATTAAAAAGAGCTCAAACATTTCCAGTTGGACCACAATCGTTTGTAATGGTTTTTAAACAGTCCTGCCAATTTGGCCTGTTTTCTAAGCTGAATGATGAATATTTGTTTGAAATACAATTTTCAAACAAATATTACAAAAACTTTTTTAAAAAATAGTAATTTTTAAAATATATTGTAAAAATTATTTTTAAATATATATTTAAAATATTCTCAGAAATGTTATTTAATTATTAGCTAACGGGTTTGTTTTTATCTCTGGATGGATAAATTGCTTGCATTAATGTCCCGTTATTATGTTAGTTGAAAACTGTTTCAAAGTGGCGATATTATCGTTTATTGGGACGATTTATCTTTCTTTATCGTGACTCTCAGCAACAAATTTACACTGACCTTAAAAAAAAAGCAGTAAATAGTTCTTATTGTCATTTTTATTATCACAATAGTGCCGCGAGATATTGTAGTAAAACTTTATATCCATGAATTGAAACGTATTTTCATTAATCTGATTTCCTCCACTCTCATCAGAAATGTCAGTTTTCCCAACCAGGCTGATTATTTTCATTTAAACATTGGATGTTTTTCCTGTGTTCTTCAGTTTGGCTGTTCACCCTGATAAAATTACGATTGCGACTGGGCAGGTGGCAGGAACCTCCTCAGACGGAAAAGTAAGGGAACTTTTACTGTTTCTTCACTCTTTACTGAAACAATTTTAAGGTACGTTAAATTAAAATAACAGTCATCGAGCCTCATCTTCCACACCCGATGCAGTTAATCACACAATAAATTGATGGAAGCTCCATAATTTCCATTCTGATTAATATTTATGGTTTTGGTTGTGTTTTTTTATTTCCGTTTTATTTATTGTTTTTGGTTGTTGTGTTTTGTTTTGGATATTTAAATGTTAAGTGGAGTGTTAACTGAAAATTAAATATTTTTGTCTTTGAGAAGATGAAATTGCGTTAATCAGCCAATTATCAGTACATCAGTTGGCAAAAGTCTCAAAACAAAAATATTATTTATTATTGTTAATCTCAATAATTATTTTCATAATTTATTGTAAAATTGATTCCCTGGGGGCTGGAGTCAGTTTTGTCTAAATCTAAAGTCAAATGAAATCATTTGTAGTGATTTGTAAAAATTGAGAACTTTTGTAGGTCAAAGGTCAAATTTGAGGCGTGTGTGTGTGAACTTGTCCAGCTTCTTATAGTCTATTGCAAAAAGAAAATGTGTTTCTTTTACTAATCTTTTTTGAATATTCCAAGACTTTTGACGTTTATGATTGGATATTTGTCTAAAATAATTAATATTCACCAAGCTAAATAACCGGATTATTGTATCGTAACCTGGTATTTGTTTTCTGGCAGCAGCTGGCTCCTCATGTCCGCGTGTGGGACTCTGTCAGCCTCAACACGCTCCACGTTCTGGGCACAGGCTTCTTCGACCGAGCGCTCGTCTGCCTGGCTTTCTCCAAGTCGGTAAGAGACGCTAGCTAGCACCCGTTAGCACCACTCACGCTCTGCTAACAGTTAGCTTTTAGATCTTTACCCAATAAACACATAATATGGTCTATGTTGGTTTTTTTTTTTGCAAATCAGAATGGAGGAAACACCCTTTGTGTTGTGGATGACTCCAACGATCACGTCCTGTCTGTGTGGGACTGGCAGAGAGAGGAGAGGCTCGCTGAAGCAAAGGTAGGAGCGTCTTCTGGTACAGTGAGTTCTGGTGTTCGTCCTTCTGAACTGGACTTGTTTCTTTCTCTTTTTGGGTCTGCTCAGGGCTCCAATGAGTCGGTTTGCTGCAGACTTTCACCCGACTGACAGCAACATTGTTGTGACTTGTGGCAAGTCTCATCTCTATTTCTGGACACTGGAGAAAGGCGTGCTGGTCAAAAAGCAGGGGCTGTTTGAGGTAAGAGAAATGTCTAACATTAGGCAAAAAATGGATCAGTTTCACTTAGATCTTACCAAAGAAATATGGACTTATTTTCACATCCAACCCTCTAACATCTATAGCATCATCTAATAAATTATTATTCACTTTAACTTGGTTTTAACGTCCTTTCTTAGTTAGTACTTTCTATATCCATATCTATAGCTACTACAGTGCATGTCATTGACTTATCAATTTAAAAAAACTTTTTCAGACTTTCAAAATCTTCAAAATTAGAGATCACTCGAGCATAAGAGGTCTAGTGGCCAATAATAAGAGGTTCAGTCAAGTATGTTTTGGAGAAAACTAATAAAAATGTGTTGAAATTCAGACTTTGTATTTGCAATTTAATGAAAGAAAGTCTGTGTTATCATGTCAGTTCTTATTTAGCGGAAGAAATAAGTGAATTCTTGTGTTGTGCTACAGAAACAGGAGAAGCCGAAGTTCGTTCTGTGTGTGACCTTTGCTGAAAACGGCGACGCTATCACAGGAGACTCCAGTGGAAACATCCTGGTGTGGGGAAAAGGTACAAAGAGCCGCAGGGAATTAAAAAACATGCATGAATACTGCAAAAACACAAAATCTTACCAATTATCTTAGTCTAGTTTGTAGTGCAAATATCTTCATTCACCTAAAATAAGATATAACTAACTTACAAGCTTCTTAGCTCTGTGTGAGCCAGAGCTAAGAAGGGAATGAAACAATTCAAATGTTTCCAGTCACAAGCTCCTGTGAAGCAGGCAGGAGGTTGAAGTCAGGTCACTTTGAGAACAGATCAAAGCTTGATCTTGTGAGCAGAGATTTAATGGGAAAAGCGATTCACCATCTCAGTTTAATCTATTGATCTCCGTTCCTGTCTGTCTCCTTGGCCTGAGATCCTGCTCATCTGTCTCTTTCCGTCTCTGTTGTGCAGGCACTAATCGCATCAGCCGCGTCATCCAGGGAGCTCACGAGGGCAGCATCTTCACAGTGTGCATGCTGAGAAACGGCGCCCTCGTGTCCGGAGGGAAGGACCGCAGGCTCATTTCGTGGGACAGCAGCTACCAGCAGATCCAAACAGTGGAGGTAAGGAAACAAAACCCGACATCCTCTTTGAATAATGCAAATAATTTGTCATTTTAATTATTAGTAATTAGTAATTTAGTATTTTTTAGCATGAGTCCTGATGATGGAGCTCTGTAGCATTCCAAGGAAGTGCTGCAAGTGCATAGCATCAATATTTAAAGCTCATCTTGCTTGTTTTTGTACCCAGCCTATTGCCTTGTGACCCCAGCAGAGTTTCGCCCATTACCTAGCAACCATAGCGAAGCCTGGTTCGTTACCTAGCAACCCCAGCAGAGTTCCGCTAACTTGTTTACATTGTGATAGGATCCCTGTGGAAGACTTTACACATGTACAGAGAGATTAAAGCCATCTCCAAAACAGTGCAGACAGAGTAAGAGGTATAAACAACATATATACAGTTATATATTAGGCAAAATTCACATTTTGCAGATTTTTGTTCTTCCTCTTCAGACTCTCCTGGTTGTAAAAACTACTTTTGATATGTATTCAAGGTATCTTGAAAACCTTCTTTATGAAGAAAGATCCTGGTAAACAACGGCTTTATTTTCATTCTGCAGGTTCTTGAGTTTTTCGGTCCAATCAGAACCATAGCAGAAGGCAGAGGGGAGACCGTCCTCATCGGCACCACCAAGAACTTTGTTCTGCAGGGCAGCTTGGATGGAGAATTTATACCCATCACTCAGGTAAATGTGCTCAGATATCCACCCTCCACTGAAGGACTTATTTTGTTTTTTATATTCACTCGTTATGACTGGGTGAATAATTAATAAAATCTCCTCTGCAGGGTCACACTGACGAGCTGTGGGGTCTGGCTGTTCATCCCTGCAAGCCCCAGTTCCTGACCTGCGGCTATGACAGGCAGGTCTGTCTGTGGGACTCCAGCACTCATCAGCTCATCTGGACCAAAACCTTGGAGGTGAGATTAGTAAACACTGCCCCCTGCGGTCCTTTTGGGGAATTGCACAGCATAAACTCAGTTCATTAACTACCAACTTAACATTGTAATATGGGATGAGGATGAAAAACAGTAACACATAATACTGAAAGCGCTTTAGAAATGTTTTTTTTTTTTACAAAAAATAAGTCACAAATAGGCCTATTAATCTTTTTTTTCTGTCTCGGTTACTTTTCATTTTTGTTTTATTTTAACTTTTGGCTGGAGGTTATTTCCTTTTTTTTATCCCAAGAATTCAGGGTCACCATGAGCCGATTTTTATTTACATAAAGTGGTGAATGTGATAAAAACTGTACACTGCAAAAACACACAACTTTATCAAATATTTTGGTCTAGTTTCCACTGCTAATACCTTAATACATCAGATATACTAACTAGTTTAAAAGAAAATTATGAATTTAAAAGTACTAATTCCACTGGCAAATCATTTCACTTAAAAAATAGAAAAATGTATTGTTATGACAAAAATAATCTGCCAATGTAACTAGTACTTTTTAACAATATTCAAAAATTGTTGATTAAAAAAAGCTAGTATATCCTGCTGAAAAATTATCTGTAAGTTAGTTCTCGTATTTCAGGTACAGTTTCAAAGTTTGTTTCATCTCATCACCGATGGAAATATTAGATGGAGAGGAAATCCTAGTTTTCCTTTTTCATTGTTGTTTCACAGGATACAGCTCAGTCAGCAGGTTTCCACCCATCAGGAGCCGTGGTTGCCGTGGGAACCCAGACTGGCAGGTACAAATGCAAACTGGTTTCTTAATGAGACAAACTGTGCAAATAAAGGTCAAATAACAATAATACAAGAACAAATCTTGCTTGAGAATGAATTGTCCCAGAAATTATTGAGATAAACTATAATATTGTTGTTTTGAGACCATTTCAATGTAATATAATGTTAATTGAACACTCATTTTAATTTCTGACAAACACTTAACACTAGAAGTGGAAGACATTTTAAATGTCCAGAATAAGTAAATAAAACACCCAAAACAACAAATAAAATGGATACTGAAAACAAATTCATCATTCATCTGGTCTCTGGTTGAAAGACAAACTATGAGCCTGTTTTAATTCATGATAAGATTAATAGTTTTATAACAGAGACAGATTTATGTGACGCTGACAGGAAGTTCAGTGTGTCTCTGGTCCTGCAGGTGGCTGGTTCTGGACACGGATTCGAAGGATTTAGTTACGGTTCACACAGACGGGAACGAGCAGCTGTCGGTGATGCGCTACGGCCCAGGTGTGCTGGCTTCTCTGTTTTACCTCCAGTAACATGTTTAACTTGCCCCTTTTAGACAAGTGAAAGGAAAATACAGTTTTTAAATTATTTGGTTTATGTTTATTCCCATAATTTCACATCCTAAACGATGTAACTTTGTTCCGTTTTTCTAGACGGTAACTTCCTGGCTATCGGTTCCCATGACAACTACATTTATATCTACGCAGTGGCAGAAAATGGCAGGAAGTACAGTCGGGTTGGAAAGTGTTCGGTCAGCTCAGTCTCCTTCACACCTCCCTCCTCGCCTTCTCCTCTCTGTTTCTCTAACTTTAATTCCTTTAATCCCTCTCCAGGGCCACTCCAGTTTCATCACCCATTTGGACTGGTCTGTGGACTCCCAGTATCTGGTCTCAAATTCAGGCGACTATGAGATTCTCTACTGTAAGTACGGCCGGTTAAATAAAGCACACTGTAGTGGAGCCAGACTCCTCAGCTGTGACCTTTGAGCTCATTTTTTAAATAACATCACTGACATTCCAGTTGCCAAACATGTTTCATTGTACCAGCATTCCTCAGAGATTTTGGTCCAAACTGTTACGTGTTGTTCAAGTTAAAACAACACAGAATGTAACTGCCGTTCTTAAAGGTGACCTATTATTCTTCATTAAACAGGTTAGGATAAGGCTACGAGTTATAAAAACCATTTTCATCACATTTTTTCACAATATTGTCCTTACAATGAAGTTTTTCTAGCTGTTTTAGCGTCTCTGTCACTTTAAAGCCAAATAAGCTGCTGCTGGTCCACAACTCCGCATTTTACACTCGGAGGTAAAATGGCTGCAAACATATTAAGTATTTTTGGTCTAATTTGTAATTTGAATAACTTAATAACTTGAAATGAGACAAAACTGTATTACAAATAACTTTTCAGCAAGAAATAGGAAGTTAGTTCTGTCTTAGATATTTGCACTGCAACAATTTTTGGTAAGATTTTCCACACAGCCAACAAGAATTAATCAAGTGTTTTGTCGTTGATTGAATCATAAGTTTACAGCAAAACACTTGCCTTTTCCAGTGAAATGTGTAGTAAAACCAGCTGACCAAATAGTGTGGAACTCTTTGAGTTGCTAGGTAACGGGACTGGGCTTCTGGGGTTGCTAGGTAACGGGACTGGGCTTCTGGGGTTGCTGGGTAACGCTGCAGTGCCTTGGCATGTGACTCAATCTTGAGGTTTTTGAAACAGCTTATTTCCAAACATGCCAAAGCAACAGCTGGGTCATTTTTTTAAGCGCTTTGGGGTTTTTTTAGGCCCAGTTGAGACTCGATTGGAAGTACAAAAACTTACAAAATATGAATTTTGCTGATACAGGACGTCTTTTGTCCCCACAGGGATCCCGTCGGTGTGTAAGCAGGTCGTCAGCGTGGAGACCACCAGAGACATCCAGTGGTTCACTCACACCTGCACTCTGGGCTTTCAGGTGTTTGGTAAGACGCTGCCGCCTCCTGCTCTCTCACTCGACCCATGTGCGTTCACTTGCCACTTTATTAGGTACACATCTCCAGTAGTGGGTTTGACTCTATTCTGCTTTCTAAAGCACTTTAATTCTTTATTTTATCAATTCAGCAAAGTGTCTGAAAAATTTCTGAGAGATTTTGGTCAATCTTGACACTATTATAACTCCACCACAAGGATGAATTATCGATATAAGTCAGGATGGATGACTGCATTTGTGTTTTGGGTTTTTTTTACACCAAATTCTGACTAAAAGGATTTTCTAATCCGTTTTTGTTCATTTAACCTTTGTGAATTAAAGTTTACTAGTTATTTTGTTATTTTAATTAAAATACAGATGGAAAATATTAAGAAAAAACATAATTATAGTGCAGGAAGAGGCAAACATTATATTTACTCTCCACCAAAATAGTATAAAAAGAAATAATTAACACAATCCGTCATTCGTTACAATAGTCACATTAAAATACGTAGCAAAAATATTGACAATCACAACTCGCTAATTAAATATAAAAAATAAATTTTAAGCTCTTTTACCAAGCACATCAATATCCCTTAAATTTAACTTTTTCCTCATTTTCATTCCCACTTTGAACTTCAGCAAATCATCGTCATCATCTTCATCATCTAGATGGCGGGTCTTAGGGTGTCTACGCCTCCTTAAAAAGTCTTAAATCCATTTATCTAAAATTAAGGTCATAAAATGTCTTAAATTCATTTGAAAAAAAATTTACTTAGCTTTAAATACATTCATTTAGTTCTTAAATTGTAATCTTGTTTATTATTTTTCTGCTGCTCTTTTCTCCTCAGGGTTGTGGCCCGACGGCTCAGACGGCACCGACATCAACGCAGCGTGTGCGTCCAACGACAAGAGCCTCCTGGTCACTGGAGATGATTTCGGGAAGGTCCATCTTTTCTCATACCCATGTTCACAGTTCAGGGTATGAAGCTACACAGGCTACAAACGGTGGCGGTTTGTGATGTGGCTCTCTGCCAAGGGCGGCATAGTATGAGGGGCAACATTAGCACTTTTTTTTTTTGAGTGAGTTAGAATAGCACTGGCTCTGAAGTTGGTTTCTAATATTTATCTTCCAAGTCAGACTGATTTAAATTATTTCATGCTTTTTTTTTTTTTTGAAGAATCCACCCTTTGTAACATTAAAAAGCAGAGTACCAAACAAATCACTAGAAATAGGATCAAAGTTTTTTAAAGTGACATATTATACTTCCTTGAACAAGTCCTGATAGGACTGCAGGTGATACTAACCCGTGTATTATATTTTTTTCACAAAAGCATTCTTAAATATTTAGATTTTTGGAGTTCCTTTCAGATTGAGATGTTTTAGTGTGTCCTGTCACTTTAAATCCAAATAATCTGCTGCTGGCGTGGCCAGCAGCAGATTATACAACCGTATATCTTTGAAAAGCGGAAGTGGCGCCTCCTGCACAACCAACAAGAATGCAAGTGGTTTCCGGATGGTAAGTCAACAACAGAACACTTATCTTTTCCAGCAGCCATTATACACCGCAGACAGCAGTAAAGCCAGCTGACCAAATGTGCTGCAGCTTAACTTGGGTTGTAAGGGAACGGATGGAATTCCACTGGAGTTGCTAGGTAACGGGGCACCGCCCCTTGACTATGACTGAACGGCTCATTTTACAGACACTAACAAACGATAACAGCTGAGGTTTTTTGTTTGGTAGAAGCTGAATTTATGGAGGCAGGAGAGCATTACAGAACCGCCACTGGCCACCAGTGTGACCATTTCCTTTTGTTTTATTCAGGATTGTTTGAAGAAATGTTTGTTTTTTTATCCCTCCCAGGCTCCAAGCCATGTTTACCGGGGCCACAGCAGCCACGTGACAAATGTGAGCTTCCTTCATGACGACAGCTACCTGGTGTCGACCGGCGGGAAGGATATGAGCGTCCTGCAGTGGAGGATAGTCTGAACAGCCGACCCGAACAGAACTGCACTAAAATGAACCAAACTTAAAAAAAAAAAGACTCCAAATAAGAAGTGGATGTGAGTGATCGGAAGTGGTTGAAATGCAGAACTTTTCCTTTTTTCTGTTTTTTTTAGTCACACTACATGAACAAAACAAACGGGCCAACAGAACCAAAGGCTCCGACTTTCTGACTGCACTTCCTCAGAGTGGACGCCCCGGTTCTGCTCTCAGGCGGTTTGTTCGCTGCCAGACAGAACCGCATGGAGCCGGAGAGCCAAAAAACCCCTGAAATGTTGGGATTGTTTTTGTAACTCTTTAAACTTTTATTTTGTATTTAACAACTCAGGAAAGCACTAATGAAGCGAGACTCTTTCCCACTGAACATATCAGGAAGAACTTCTGGCAGCGGCTTGCAAAACTATTGAACTTTTCCACACCACAACCACAAACTTTGATGGTTTTTATTTTTATGAGACAGACTAACACAAAGTCGTGCATAATTATGAAATCGCTGAAACAATTAATTAATTTATTATTAATTTAGTACTCAGTTAATCATTAATTGCTGTTGAGAAAATTGCGTATTCAAAGCTGTAATTAAGACAAAGTTGCACAAAAGATAGATTTTGCATACAAGATGAAAAAGCCTTATATTTTTTAAAAGCACCTTTTGGGATCTAATTATAATTTACATAATCTAAAAATAATCCACGCTAGAATTTTATTTAATATTTTTATCTACAGATGCATCCTTTGCTACTAATATCATGTTATTGCAATTAGCCAATAAAATGTTCATTTTCTTACTTAAAAAATCAACTTAAATTATTTATGCATTTCTAATATTGCATAAAAAGGCCTACCTGTAAAATATACAGAATTTGCTAGTGTTTTTATCCAATTAATCAATTCATCTTCAGAATAATTGATAAATTAATCGATAACTAAAATAATCACCTAATAATTTTTTACAGAAAAACGATCTGAATGTCTTTGCTTTTATTTCAAGATAGTTACAGTAAATGTAAAACAACAAATGTCCAGGTATTGCCACAATTTTTCATTTAGATTAAAGTCTGCACTTTGACTAGGCCATTCTGACACATGAGTATGATGTAAACGACTGTATTGGTTTTGCAGGTTTTCCCCCATTATTGCCCTTTTATATTTCCATCCATCCTTCCATGGCATTATGCTGCCACCGCCATGTTTCACCACAGGAAGGATGTGCGAGTTCGTTTCTACATTTAAATTTATTCATGCTAATTAGAAACATTCTGGTTAGATTTTTATTTGTAAAATAATACAAATAAAATTTTTTAAATACCTCTGTCTTTCCATTTAGGCACTTTTTGTTGGTCTATCACATAAAATTCCTGGAAAAACATAAAAGTTTGTTGATGTAAAGTGATTCAATGTGAAAAACTTTAAGATATATCAGTGACATCATCACAATATAACAAATCAGCTTTCAGCCAATTGGGAACTGAATAAAGGATTTTTCACATCACAGTCTAAACATATTTGACCAACGCTGCAAAAAACTAAATCTTAAGAAACATTTTTGGTCCAGTTTCTTGTCCAAATATCTGAGGACACGTGAAATGAGGAAAATCTAAATCATCAGTAGCTTTTCAGCAAGGAGCGTGTTTCAGGTTCCTTAATATTGATGAAGAAGAATTGATTCCACTGGCAGATTATTTCACTTTTAACTTGGGGAAAATGTCTCGTTATAAGTGAAATAATTTTTCATCAATATTAAAGGATTATTTACCGAAAACAGTTACTTGCAAGTTAATTTGTTTTATTTCAAGTGTGTTGAGATATTTGCTCTAGAAATCGAATTGTCAAATTTTGCAGTGTTCAAGCTGAAAATGAAACATTTTTCTTTTTATTTATGGATTTTAAGCCAAATCTCCCTCTGCCAGTCGTTTCTCCTCGAGTTTTTCTCCTTTTGTCGTCCTGAGTGGGTGAATCAAGAGACATGGCACAGCTCTGTGGAAAACCTGAGTGGATATTTGAAACAGTTTTAGATCTTTTTTGTTTTTATTTTGATGAAATATTGTATGCATCTCTTTCAAACAAAAAAAGGAGCATCAAAAACAAGCAAATATAGTTTTTTTGTTGTTGTTTTTTGGCTTCTAAAGTTTGCTCCTGCAGAGGAAGGAAGAGACTGTAGCACTGTAATCGCCTGACTTTTTGCACCGACACTGAACTGAACCCGTTTCCTCGTTAAAGCACTTCTTCCGCCTGGCAAACACACTGCAGGTTTCTTACTGCTCAGCGTCACATGACACAATCTCTGCTCCTTCAGTCAGGTTCCTGCTTCACATCAGAACTTTATCGGGACGGAGTTGAGTGGGTTTTAGTGTGAGCCTCTGCTGGTGTGTGTGACTGATGGTTGGAGCTTCGTTCTCAGTAAAATCTTTTAACTTCCTCCAGATGGATGTAACAGAACCTGAAAATGCAGATTTATTCCCATTAAATACCTAACATCTGACTGAAAACAAATGAAACTTGAAAATGTCTTCATGTTGTCTTTTTATTTCCATATGATGAAAATAACAGAAAAATAAAATAAATAAAAAAAAATCTATCATAAAAATGGAGATAAAAAATTATTTTGGGTTTCCCCCAACTGGGGAGAATGTCTTATTTATCAAACCTTTTATTAGTTTTTTTTTTTGTTTGTTTTGAAATTTTTTGGAGTCGTCATGTTTTCCCTTTTGTCCAGTTTAGTTGATCTTGAGCCAAGAAACAGAATAAGTTGACTGCAAAAACACAAAATCTTGTCAAGTACTTCGTTTATTTCTACTGCAAATATCTTACTACACTGGAAATAAGACAAAACTAACTAACTTGTCAGCGAGATATAGGAGCTTGTTTAAGTCAATAATTTTTAAATATTTATGTCAAAAGTCATCAGCAGATTATTTAACTTATAACAATAACTTTTCCCCATAATATAAGAAAAAAAATCTGCATATTTTTCACCAGTATTAAATAAAATAATTCAGATTTGTCTTAAAACTTGCTTGTAAATAATTAGTATAGTACCGTAATTATAAACTAGACCAAATTACTTGATCATATTTATTGTATTTGTATAATTTAGTCAAACCCACAGCAATAATGTGTGTAAATGTTTTAATTTAAATGTTTAAGGGTTTTCAATAATACAATGCAAAAAATCAAAATATTACCATTTATTTTTGGCAAATATCCTAGTACAGTTGAAATAAGACACAAGTAGCAAATCGCTTTGCATCAAGAAATAGGAGCTTAATTTAAATAATTCCTTAATATTGATGCAAAATACTAGTTCCACTGGCAAAATATCTTGTTCTATTTAACTTATAAAAATACATTTTTCCCATGTTATAAGTGAAACAATATTGAGGAATTATTTAAATTAAGCTCTCATATCTTGATTGTAATTTAGTTTTGTAATATAGTTGCACTAGAAACTACTTGATAAGAGTTTTTGTTTCTACAGTCTGATGTTGATTTGTGTTCTTTTATTTTATATTTTACAATCATTGTTGCTTTTGAAGACAAAGACCAGACGCCTGTTAATTGGCGACACCCAGTGGAGTCCCGCTCCCACCTTTTGGGAACCACTGGGAGGAGAGGGGGCTTGGTTCAATGCTCGCTTTGGCCGCTGGGTGGCAGTCTTGAGTCGCTCCTGTTCCTTCTTCTTCGCCCACAGTGTTAGCAATCCACGAAATCTGCTTCCCTGGCGCACCACAACCAGAAACAAAACACTCCGGATGGGGAGGAAATGCTCCACGAAGGAGCCCGAGCCGCAGCGGCGCTGTTGACCCAGCCGAACTGAGCCGAACATGGGCCTGAGGAGCCGCCATCGAACCGCCGGAGCTCCGCTGAGACAGCGCAACACAAAGCGCATGGAGGCGCGCGCGCTGGTTTAGCGTCTGCGGATCATCTCAACGGCTGTTTTTTTTTCTTCTTCTTTTTTCTCTTCTCTCCATTACTGACGCTGCTTGGACGCTGGAGGGCTGTTTTTATTTTATTTCTCTTCACATTTACCAGGACGGATCTGACGCTCATCAGTGCACCACCAACGGCTGGATAAAGGAGGAGGAGGAAAATGAGGTAAGCTGCTCCCGCTGCTGCGGCTCCATGCGCTCCGTTTGACGCGTCATGACAGATGCTCTGCCCTCCTCCTTCCCTCTCGTATGCCTGAAAATCACTGCAGCGGCTTGGGCTCGTTCAGGGGCTCGGTTCGGCCACCTCCCCCCTCCGATTTTATGTTATTTATATATATATATATTTTTTACCCACTTCTCCTCTCCATTGTCACCTACACCGGACCCGCCCTTGTGGGCTAAAAAGCCGGACTCAGGCCCCGGTTCGTGAATCGTGTTGTCATGGAAACGACAGCATCGCGTATCTCTCCTAATCGGTGATGTATGGGGAAAGAAAAGGCCCCGTTTGGGTGTATGTGACCGCCATATGTGAGCCGCTGCAGGGGATAAGTGGGGGTGCTTATGGCAGCAGCAGGAGGAGGGGGGTGTTTATTCTAGTGGTTGCCAGGCAGGTTAATAGCCCACCCCCACCCACTACAAACACACACACACACACACACACACACACACACACGCTATTCCAGCATGGATACACCCATATTTGCTCATTTAAAAATATATTCTATATTCGGTTTCTACTCAAATTGTCCGATACTCACTGGCGCTGGAAAAGAAGAACATGGGTATGTAATGATGCATAGGGGGCGCCGCGATAGCAGGGCGCCAAAACAGTGACGTACAAATTTTATTTTTTCAATTTAATTCTTTATACTAACTAGAAATAAAACAAAACTAACTTACAAGTAACTTTTCAGACAGGTGGAGCTTATCTTAACTCTTAGTTATATAAAAAAGAGTTAGTTCCATTGAGAATGTTCTACTTATCACATGGGAAAAATGTCTTGTAATAAGTTAAAATTTTGCCCGTTTTTAAAAAATCAACGTTAAGGGATGAAGCACTTAAAATAATCTTCTATGTTCTAACTACCAGGCCTGCCACTATAACAAATTTTACTGTGCTATGAATCATCCCAGAAATTATTGCAATGACAAAAGTATTGTTGTTTTGAGATCATTTTCAAGTAATATAATGGTAATGATTCTCAGAACATATTCTTTAAGATGAATATTTAACATGGGAACTGGAAGACATTGTAAATATCCAAAATAAATAAAACAACAGAAACAACAAATACAATAATTTATAAATACATTTGTCCTTCAAAATTTAGGCTAGTTCAGACAAAAAGATTTTTATATCATCAAATAATTTTTAGTAGCAAGAAAGAGAAACAATAAATCATGCAAATAGAAATTATTCAGTTTGTTTTAATTGATCATGCGATTAATTGATTTATTGTGACAACCCTAAACAGCATTATGTAAAATTTACATCACATTATGATATTTCCTCATTAAAAACATACCTGGAGTGTTGCCTTGATTCTTTCATGCATGTCTGAGAAATCTTTATATCTCCATGGCAACCATTGAGCAGTGAAAAACACCTGTTTGGACGTAGCCCCGCCTCCAAGGGCAAAGCTCCTCCTCACAACTGCAGTTTCCAAGTTTCTGCAATACAGAGCAACTCCTGAGCCCCTTCAGACTAGCCAGCAATAATTAGCAAACACTTGGTGCATCTGCGGATCATTATACAAGCCACTTTTCAGGGCATAGATGGTAAAAACGTTGTTAAAGGATTAATAGAAGAACCTGAAGATGTAGTTTCAGGAAGTGCTTTTTTTTTTTTTTTTAAGAGACAGGCCCAATTTTAAGGTTTTAAATTACAAAGTATCATATATTAGAAGTAATATTTGTTATCAATTGCATTTTTAAACACCTGAAGTTACATAGTTACTTGATTTTATTTTAAAATGGCTGAAAAACACCCAATAATGCCCCTTTAACGGCTGACATACACCTCAGACAGGACCATGCTGCGTCTCTGCCAGTGTTCTGGTGATCTGCTTGGCTGCTGCCAGGCAGCTCCAGCTCCATCTCGTTGCTTTGCCGGGTCAGAACCAGCAGCTGAACTGCTTTCCTCTCAGACAGCAAACATGTCGGAATCATGTGTCTCCTTCCAGCTGGACGAACGCACTGTTTCCTCCCTTTCTGTGAAGCTCAGCTCCTTGCGTCCTGTGTGTTTATTTTTGCCAGAGGCAGGTCTGCTCTTTGACTTAAGCCCAGAAGGGAAGTCTTAAATCTCCACAGAGAAACCACTTGCTTCTTTTGCAGTGTATGGAAGGGATTCAAGTTATTGACTAATGAGCTCATCTAGTAAGCAGGTATTTTCTTTAAAACCTGAGTATCCTCTTGTAAAATGTCATTCCATCACATAAATCGGTTGTTTTTGATCTTGAAAGAATCTTAAGAATCTTAATCATGAAGTGAATTAATTCATTTCAGTCCTCAAAATCAACCATAATTATCAGCATTATGTTTTTTTTTCCATCATGTTATAATTTTTCTCTGTTATGCCCTTTGCTTTTCTTGCATATTATTCTCATTTTGTGGCACAACAGTAGTTTTTGGATGAGAAATTGACCCTTCTCCCGCTAAATGAACGTTATTAAGGTAAAACGTGACTAAAGGAGCTTTATATTTAAAAACAGAAACGCATAAAAGGCAGACTGGACTCTTGGACTGTTTCTCTTTCCTGTTCTCGCCGCCATCTTTGTTTCTGTATCAGCTGCTCCGCTTAATGATGACCAGCGGCGCCCTCTGCTGGATGGCGGCAAAGCTAGAACACAGAAAGAAGGTCTAAGGAAGCCATGAGTAGAATTTAGGAGTTAATCGATTGGGATTAATTTTAATCTGATAAACCATTAATCAACAATTAACTGTAAGTCGGTTGCTTGCATCACTGTGGAGGAAGAGTTTTATAAAAATGTAGCCTCATTCTGGGCTTTGTTGTATAATGTTGATGCATTGAAGCCTATTCATGAGTGCATTTTTAGTCCTTTGGCTGTGCATTGCGTTATGCTGTCAGGTCTGATGAAGTTCTTGCTGCTGGACGAGGAGGAAGCTTTAAAGCAGTTGGGCTTTTGTCCTACACCGTCATTGCAGGATGATTTCTGAAGCGCTTGTGCTGGTGACTCATTGTTGGAGAGGTAAAATGATGGAGGACGCACTGGGAGATAAAATGCTGAGCTGTACTGCAGGCTGCTGCTGCTAGCGTCCACGTGAGCCAAAGTCATCCGTCTCCAAGCTTTAAACTGGCAGAGAGAGACTCGCAATAAACCCTGGAATGTAGGGGAGAAAATTCAACCTTCAAGGGAAGAAAAAATATGTCTTTTAACTGTTAATGATTGAGTATTTTTCATCCGAGGGGTCAGAAGAGGTCGGAAAAGCTGTTAGACTTATTTATTTTCATTTTAGGCAAACATGCTTTCTGCAATTCATTTTATTTTCCAACCCATTTTGGCTGGTGTTTATAGCTCAGATTTTTGTTTTAAAATATAAATTTTTCCTTAAATTATCCCCCAAACAACACATTTGTTCATAAACAGAATGAAGATTCTATTGGAAACCTGTCATAGTCCTTAAATGTGTCCTAAAGTAAACTAAAAGTTTTTTGTTTGTCCAGCAGATGGCAACACTCTCTCTGTTTAAAACGTGCAGCCAAGTTTCTCCAAGAAATAAGTTTTGTACAGCTATTATTGTTGTATAACTGTGTCTCTCCGTCTCTGATGACAATATCAACAATTAATTTGAGTTATTTATCTTTAAAAAATGGTCCAATGTTAGTATCTTGGCTTTAAAATCATTATAAAAGACAATCAAATTAAAAAAATAAGATTTTAGGGAGTTTACATTTTCTGTCCCTAGAACCTTTTAACCTGACAATATAAAAATCATAATTACATCCTCAAAATCACTGTTAGAGAGAATAATGGCTTTATATCACACCTTAAAGAGAAATCCTACAAACAGTGAAACCTGTAAAATGACGCCTCTCCATTTCTGTGAAGGAGGAAGTTGTTCTCAGCATTTCCTTTAGAGGTTTTGTAGTTTCCTTCAGTGGTTCTTGGTGTAGCGCCACCACAGGTGAGGAGGGGAACTTCTTTTTTTTCCGTTTGGTTTGGATCGACCCGCCTTTCGCCCAGAACGTTCGCTGGAGATCGGCACCAGAACCGCTCCCGACCCACTTGGGACAAGGGTGTTAGAAAATGGATGAATGGATCGTTTGACACAATGTAGTGTGAAACCTGAAAATTCACCAAATAACGCAACTTTGGTTCTCAATCAAACTGTGTCTGCAGGACCTTCAGGTGTGAAAACGCCCAAAACAGTTAAATCACAAACAAGGAATACTTTTTTTTTTTTTTTTTACATAATTTCCTAGTAAATATAAAACTTCTTGATACTGTTGATGAAAACTTGGGGAACTTTAGTGGTGAAGAAAACACTTGTGGATTTTAAAAAATTCCTGTTGTATATCTGTGACCTTATCAGCTCCTGGCTGCATATTTCCTGCCATTTTAAGGCGCACAAAGCCCTCTAATCTTTAAGATTGCTCTTTGTTTGCTTCCTGCACCTCGGCTTGCCGTAAAGAAGCTTAATGTCTGCGTTGCTTCGGCCAGATGGACCCTGCGTGCGGACAAACTAAACCCACATATGAACAACAGAGAATTATATTACACATAATTGTTGCTCAGTTTGTCTGAACTGAAGTAATTTAGTGGAATAAAGGTAAACAAGTAGAATCCCTTGTGTTTCCTACAAGGGTTACACTGCAAAAGCAAAAGTAATTTTGGTGAAAACTTAAAAGTAACTTTTCGGCAAGATGTAGAGCAGATGTGTCAAACTCGAGGTCCGAGGTCCAAATCTGTCCCGCCAGGAGATTTTATGTGGCTCTGCACTGTAGAAAAAGAATCTTTAAAATAATGGTTGTGTTTTTTACATATTACTTTATGAATGAGTGGTTTTATTTAGATAAAGGTGAAAACATGTTTAATGTGATTTAATTTCAAGGTTTCATCAACTCGTTTTGCCACAAACATTGTTGATTGTGATGTGGAACAAAATAAAAATGAGTTTGACACGGCTGATTTAGAAGCTTGTTTTAACTAAATAATTCCTTAATATTGCAGAAAAGTTCTTGTTCCACTGGCAGATTATTTTATTGATAATAGGACATTTTTCCCATGTTATGAGTGGAATAATCAGCCAGTGGAACAAGAACCTTTTCATCAATATTAAGGAATTATTTACCTAAAATAAGCAACTATATCTTGCTGAAAAGTTACTCATAATTTAGCTTTCTCTTATTTTAAGTGCAGCCAGATGATGACCAGGAATACTTGGTAAGAGTTTGTGTTTTTGCAGTGTAACATGTAATTTCCACCCTGTGGAAGTCGTTCCTCGGGGGCCGGTCTGCAGCGATCACATGCTCTCTCTCTCTCTCTCTCCTTCATTCCCTTTCCTCTTCATCTCCCTCCTACTCTCTCTTTCTCTCTTTCCGTCTCTCTCTCTGTGCCTCTTGCTTTGCTGGCGTGGTGGTTTCTTAAAAAACAGCTTTTGAGGATGTGAAGAGGGGAAAGACTGAGTGTGCTGCAGCATGTGTGGCTCTCCGTCCTCTCAGACCAACACTTCCCCCTCTCCTCCGTAATCGTCACCCTTTTTGTATCTCCTCTCATCCTCGAGGATTGCGTCCTCTCCGACATGTACTCCCTGGATGACTTCGGGTAAGGCAGCGAGACTCTTCCTCTGCGCCTCTCGTTCTGTGTCTGTGGAGTTGTGCGAGTCGCCGTCGGATTGCTTCTGGAATGTGTGGGAATGATTCTTTGCTCCTGAGTGTTTCTTTTTAAAGCTTGGCTCGGCTTTCAGGCCACATAATCTGCTCCCTTCTCGAAGAAAACACTCACAGGATTGCTCTTCTGAAAGAAAACAGGGAATTTTTCTGCTTTTTTGCTTCTGCGTTTAAGCTGCTCTTCGTGCTGTGAACTCCTCTGGTGTGGCAGAGAAAATGAGAAAAATGCGAGGAAAAATGCCAGTTTCTCTTACACCCTCCCGTCTGTGTTTTCTTTGCTTGGAGAGAATTAATTTTGATTAGCTTCGTTCCCATTTTTTCCAGGCAGAAGGAATGAGTTTCTGCCTCAATGCTGCCAATTCGCAGCAGTGATTTGACTCAAAGCATCACCTAAAGTAGGAGAGACAGGAAGAAAAGGATATAGAACGCTAATCTAAGATTGCTGGATGAGCTGGAGTAGCAAGAGCCAGATGACATTCAGACAAGGAGCTTTGTGCATAAGATGACAGATTACAGCTGCTTCATGCTGATTTGTTGCAGCTATGCCACAGATGTGGGGCAGGAGGGATAATATCAATGCTTTAGATCTGACCGCGTGAACTCCAGCGATCTATTGCAACCGGATCACATGGGAAACTTGTCTGCATGTCAGAGCAGTTAGCATGGAGGGAAAGTGGCTCAGACTGTCATTTCATCTAACAGACACACGGGACGAAATGATTAATTGGATTAACCATGATTAATCAATTAGCCATTAATAATCGATTAATCATTAACTGGATTATGCAGACTTGAAAATATGCAATTGGCTGTAAGAAAAACATATTCACAGCTGTATTTAAGCCAAAACTGTGCAAAAAATTCATCTCAAAAAGATCAATCTTACACTAAATGTTTAGTTATGCACTTTATGCACTTAAATGTTTATTTTATTTTTAAAAAGTAACTTGGTAGAAGTGCATTTTTTAAATGTATTTCTATTGTATAAAATGAGCGTTTGTGGTTTGATGAAAAAATCTGGTGAATTTTTATCCAAATAATGAACTGATCATGTGAATAATCAATTGAATACTCAGTTAGCAAAATAAACATTCATTTCTTATCAATACGACTGTCAGGTTCATGTTTGCCTGCAAACAAAAGTGCCCTGCAAAAACACCAAATCTTACAAGTATTTTTGGCCTCCATCATAGTGCAAATATTTCAGTACACTTTAAATAAGACAAAACTAACAGTTCACAGTCCAAGAAGACATTGGATCTTTTAAGTAAATTATTCTTAATATTGATTAAAATACTAATTTAACAAAACATTTTTCCCATTAAGTGAAATAACCTGCCAGTGGAACTAGTACTTTTTCATCAACATTAAGGAATTATTTACCTTTAATAAGCTCTTATATCTTTCTGAAAAGTTACTTTTAAATGAGTTTCATCTTATTTAAGGTGTAGTAAAATATTTGCACTAGAAACTAGACAAAAACAATACAAAACAGAAAAGAGTGTGTGTTTTTGCAGAGTGCTAATTCCCTTTAGAGGGCGAGTGACACTGTCAGTAGGTTGGGGGTTTTGTTTTTTGTTTGTGTTGTGCAGTATGTACCGTGTCGATTAGCCTGAGGCCTGATAGGACATTTGGAATAAGTAATTGATGTAATCTGGGGCGATCAGTGTGCTGGTTTTATGCTTTTCACTACAAATGATATTCAAGTTTATCTTAATGCATTTAAATATGACCAAATAGTGAATTTAATTCAGTTATCCACTTCAAGAAGTGAAACTTATAGATGTAGTTTGCATTTATATTAGCTAGTCAGACTGTGGGGACGTTTAAACTGAGGTTAGGTTGTAACACTCAGACATGTCTGCCCACCTAAACCAGGGATCTGCAACCTTTACAACCTAAAAATTTTGTTTTCACACCTGATAATCCAGTAGATTTGTTTCAACTGGGGGCCAAAAATGCAACATTTGTTATATTTTCAGCTGCTGCATTTTTCTTTCAAACTTATCGATAAATCTGTTCCCCTCCTGGGCTGTGGAGGCGCTGCACCAAAAACCACTGAATCAAACAACATAAAAACCTCTGAAGAGCGCAACTTCCTTCTTCACAAAATGTAAAGAAAAAAGGCGTAGCGTCAGATTTTAACATATTGATGAAAAAGTACTTGATCTACTGGCATGTAAATTAAATTATAACACTCATAACATGTCTTCTTATGAGTGAAATAATCTACCAATGAAACTATCACTTTTTTTTTTATCAATAAACAATAAAATAAACTCCTTCATCTTGCTGAAAAGTTACTAATAAGTTAGTTTTATCATATTTGAAGTGTGCTAAGATATTTGCCCTAGAAAGTGAACCAAAAGTACTCGGTAAGATTTTGTGTTTTTGCAGTGTAGAGGTTTACATGCAGCTGTGTGTGCCGTTTTTTTCTTCAGCAGAGGCTGAGAAAACAGGGTTGGTCTCTTTGTGGGTGTTGATGGTCATTTAACCCCTCTGCAGCTAATGAGTGTTGTATTCATGTATTCACGCGCCGCATCCGTCCGCTGAGACCGAGGCCACCCCAATCAATATTAGTCACCGCAGTATAATGTAGGTTCTGCTCATCACTGGCTGGTGGAGAGGTGGGGTGAGCGGTAGCAGCAGCAGGAACCCAACAGCTGACTGAAAAAGCTGTGTATGATGGAAGGGGGCGGGGCTTAGGACATGAGGTAATCTCCCCTGGGTTAGCAATATGACAATAGCACAGAGACTCAAACACACAGCTGGCAGGTCAATGACTTCATCTCTGCCCGTCTGTCAGTCATCTCTTTGTTGCTGGAAGGATGGATTATTGGTCCAACTGTGGATGCAGCAGTTCATGAATTCAGAACCACTGGATCTCTTCTCTTTTACCAAAAGGATGTTTTCTTTCCCATCACTTCTTTTTAATTCTGGTCGAACGTGACGGTTAAAGCTGCTCTCCTGGGGTTGTAGTTCTGTTTCCCTTTTGACCAAAATGGACATTCATCGGGTCCAAGCGGTGCGTTACTGCCTCCCTCAGAGCGTCAGTGACTCGGCGTTGTTTTACAGCCACATCGCTGCCAGGTTTGTGCTGACACTTTCCTTGTCTGTGAAATGATTAATCAGATTACTCAGGAAGAATTGATTGTTCAAATAATCATCTAGTAATTTAGTAATCGATTAATCATTAACCAGAGTATAAGTAATCCAAAAAAAAAAATCTAGTTTCTGAAAAACAACATATTTAGAGCAGTAATTAAGCTAAAAATATACAAATTAGTATTTGCATTTAAGATAAAAAAAAATCTTATTTTTCTGTCAATATGTTTACAGAAACTCAAGTTCCATAGTTTTACTTTCACCTGGTTTAAATTCACCAAGTTAATGCTATGTTGTTGCTTTTTAGGTAATAACGTGTTATTTTCTTGTTTAAAAAAGAACCTGAATTATTAGTTTTTGTTTATTGTATAAAAAAGTCTAAGAAGTTAAATGAAAATCTGCAGAGTATGGCAGGTTTTAAAGAAGATTAATCACTTAATCATCATAATAATCAATTAATTGTTAACTGGAGTAGACATACTTAAAAAAAGAGGCAATTTGCATAAAATACTCAGAGATGTAGTTCAGGTAAAACTGTACAAACTGCTTAAACATTTTGCATTTACACAGAGCACATTTGCCTGTAAATATGTTTCCATAGTTTTAACTTGACCCGGTTCAAATTGTTGCTGCATTTTAGGCAATAGAATATTTATTTTTCATTTAAAAAAATAAATGTAATTGTTTTTTTTATTGTATAAAAAAGAATTGAGAAGTTAAATGAAAAACATGTAAAATGTGCCATTTTTAAAAATCAGATTAACCGATTAATCATCAGAATAATCGATTAATCAGTTTGTAAAATAATTGTTAGTTGCAGCTGTATTCTGTGGATGAGCATGTCCTCTGATTATAAATATCAGAGAAGAGTGAAATGTTATGACTGAAATTAATAAAACACTTTATGAGGAATTTTAAATGAGTTGGACGGAGTGAGTGTGAAAAAGGAAGAAAGCTTCTCAACATTTGTGCATCACAGATGGACAAATCTTTCCTTTTTGTATTTTAATCAGAGCTAAAATACTAATCTGTACTCTTAATCTGCTATATGGAAACAGAATTGAGGTTATTTGGGATTAGTTGCTGTATACATGACTGGTTTGAGCTAACTGTCATGTTTTCCCCCGAAACAGTGAAGCTGATCTACGTTTTGTAGATCCTGTCTGGTTGCATCTTCTCAGTGAAAGTCAGAGATGCAACGAGCCTCGTCGTTATTCTGAACACTCTGCAGCTTCGCACAGAGCATCTCTGAACAGGAGAGCCCTTTAAGACCTCCATGCATTTTTAATTCACACATGTATTAAACACGGTTCGGCTTCTGGCTGAGTCAGCAGTCTTTCAGGCCAGTGGTCTTCGGGGTTGATGCTAACAGGATCTCTGCGGTTGTCCCCACTGCTCTGTCGGCAGCCTTTTTCACCTTTAAAAGGAAAATTATGAACAGTTAGACCTTTTTGTGTTCCTTATGCTTAAAATTGTCTTGACCTTTGGGGTAAAATGTCCTGTTTTGGTGTTTTAAGCTATAAAAATCCAGTTAGCTTTTGACAGTTGTATTTTGTCGGTTTTATACATATAATGCAGATTTATACATATAATGCAGATAATTGAAGAATCAGAAGCAGGGGAATGTAAACTCTAGATTACATGTTATTTTCTGTTGATTTTATATTTGTGCAAAATGTACATTGTGCATGTTTTCCATCTGGGTTTCTACTGCTTCTAAAAACAACCCAAGCTCTTAGGGAAATCTTTGTGACTATTTTGGGTAAATTAAAAAACCTTTTGAATGTAATGTTACAAATCAGCAGGTACTGTCCGTTACCTAGGAACCCCATCGAAGCCCAGTCTGTTACCTAGCAACCCCAGCAGACTTCCAGAATGATTGGTCAGCTCGTTGTAATGCTCCTTGCGTTGTACAATGGCTGCTGGAAAAGACAACTGTTTTGTTGTTGACTCACCTTCCATAAACCACTTGCTGAATTCTTGTTGGGTGTGCAGGAGGCTCCACTTCTACTTTTCAAAGTTGTCTGTTTGTGTAATTGCGCGGCCTCTTTGCAGCCATTTTCATGTGTGAGTGTAAACATTGAGCTGGGGGTGTGGACAGCAACAGCTCAATTGTATTTGAAGTGACAAGATGCCCTAAAGCATGAACATGTTATGAATGTTATGAACATGTTGTGAATAGACCACAGACCAATCCTAACCTGTTCAAAGAAGCATATTAGGTCTCCTTTAAGGTTTTTACCCCACCAACTAAATTATTATGACATTAAGTTATGTTTTTTTCCACAGTGACTGTGGCATAGAGAGCTGAACCCACAACAATATTGATGTGGGTTGCATTAATGCCTTTCGGATTTCGAGTTTTGTTCATTTGGAGCTTAACCATCCTCGATTGTGCAGTTTTAGTGTTTACTTGTGAGGACCAGATGGGGCAGGGGTGGAGATTAGATACATACACAAACTGTGGAAGTGGGTGCACTCAGGACAACATCTGGGATTGGCATGTTTAGGCTTTGGAATATGGATTATAAACCCAGCACAAAAAGTTAAACCGTTTGTATTTGGCTTAAGGTTTTCTTTCCTGTAGCAACGTTTCTTGGCAATAAGTCTCAAACCGTTGGAAAGCCTGTTTACTCCTTCTTAAATGGTGCCACATTTGTTCGAGGCTTGTCATAGTTCAAATTGAAGGCAGATTTATTGGTGCTCCCCTATTCAAAATCATTCAAAATGACAGTAAAGCAAAAGCATCTATTGTCCTGGGAAAGTTTCTGCTTGGTCGTCTGGCTGCTGACTGTCATCTGCGTTTTGTCGATTTGATGGGATTCCTTAGCCAAGTTTCTCTGAGACATTTTATTATCCTTGAATTGATACAATCACTTTTACTCATCTCTCCAGCATAGAAGATCTTTGGTTAAAGTAGGAATTACTAGCGCTTAAAAGATTAATTGCGACTAATTGATTACGGAAATAATCATTAAATAATTTAATGATTGCTTAATTGTTAAATGGAAGATGCAGACCCAAAAAAGGTCCTTTGCTGAAAGAACAACACACTCAGAGCAGTAATTATACCAAAACTGTACAAAACATATATATTTTGCATTTAAGACGAAATAAGAAAAAAAATTACCAAAAATTCAAGTGGTATAGTTTTAGATTCAGATTCTGTGAAAAAACTTCTCTTTGTCATCTAATTATTGATTGGCTACTCGACATAAATGTCAGTAGATTATCCCTATACTATGTTAATTTTTAATCAAACAGAAGGGCTGAGTGTTTCACATTTCATCCTTTGCTACAAATGATCAGGCGATCACTACAGGAATGCTGTCATTGCATTTTAGGCAATTAAATGTTTATTGATTTGTTTATTTGCATATTTAATGAATAAAAAGGCTTAAGTAAAAAATTAGCAGATTTTCCCTCTGATTAATTGCTAAAATAATCGATTAACTCAAATAATCGTTAGTTGCAGCCCCACTTTTAGAAGTTGTGTCTGTGATGAAGTTGGTTTTCTCTTGACAGTGTGCAGGATTTCTAAGTATTTATGTTGTCTAAATTTAAAATGAAATGCTCTGAACTGCATCGATGTGACTCTTACTGACTTTAGAGCCAGCAGTGATACTAAAACCCAGCTCACATTGACTCATCTCCATCAGTTTGTTTTTAACAAGCGAACAGAATCTGACCCCGCTTCTCGCTGCCTGTTCTGTTTTTAGTTCCCGGTGCCCGTTTCTCTGCCCGTGAGCAGTACTTTCCCCCGTGGAACAGATTAGAGGTCTTGCGCTGGAGTTAAGTCGTGGTTAATTTAGATTTAAAACTGCTGTGAGGTAACGATCCGCCCGACTTGGCTCGGTCTCTAATCCAACCTGTCAGTCAGCTGAACCCCACACCCACCCAGACGCTGGCGCTGTAAATAAACTTGCACACTTCCACCCAAAGCGCCAGCGTCGCCCCGAAGATCCCGGTCAACTCTGAAGACTACCGTAATTACATACATCAAATAAAATCTACGCACTGGAAACAAACTGAGAGTATGAAATAGTTTTTTCCTGCTTTGTCTTGTTCTAAGCCGTGCCTGAGCTAAAAATATCCTTCTGCTTTATTTTGGGTTTACGTACAGCATGGGTACCATGATGTATGGCATGCTGGTGGATAATTATGTGTTTCTATTCCTGTTTGGGGAAGAAGGCAGAGCAGCATATCATGAACGCAGGGCGGGTTGATTCAGTCTGAGCAGCAATTTGTATTTCTGAGTCATTTCTATCTGCTTCTCTTGGCCTCAACTAACAATTAATCGATTAATCTTTTGATTATTCTTATAATTAATTGCGTACTTGAAAAAGAAATTGGCACATTTTGCATTTTTCATTTAACAACTAAACCCAATTTATACAGTATTGTAAATACATTAAAAGGTACAAAAAATAATTCAGTTCTTTTGTTAAATAATAAAATAAACATTTTATTGCATAAAAACAATAAAATGTTTTTATGGTGAGGCATTCCTTTTGGTTTTAGATGACCATTTGTAACTAAAAAATACTTCTAACATCAACATGTGAAAATGATTTGATAACACAAAATTTAAAAATAATTGTTTTGTCTAGCATAACTTGAAGCAGGTGAAGCTAAATTTGAGGCGTTTTGGATAGAACATCTTTACAGACAAAGGGTTTTTTATGATCTTTAAAGCAAAATGCTTGTATTTTTGTACAGTTTTTCCTTAAACACTGCTCTGAATAAGTTCCTCTTTTAACAAATTGCCTTTGATGGCAAATAAACTCCAGGTAACAATTAACCGATTAATATTTTAGTAGTCAGTTAATCTGATTAATCGTTAGGTTCAATATTTCATTCTTCCTCATTCTGCTGTGTATTTACTCCTCTGATGCCGACTTCATGTCTCCATAAGCAGCAGCTCCAACCAGCGACGCATTAGACCGTGTAATTATTCCTGTTGCTGCTGCTGCTGCTGCTGCTGCTGCACATGGCAGCCTCTCCTTGTGCTTTTGTCATTCAGGAGCTTTGAGCTGGTTAATGAGCATGAACCAAAACGGATTATTTGAAGGAATAAAGTTGTCACTTTGCAGGACACCTCCTGGTTGGCCCAGTTATATTCAGAGGAATCTGGCGCAGAGGAGGTGTTTAAGATGTGATTATGTGATGAGCATCTTTTATTCCTGTCATACTTGACAGAAAATCATCTCAGTATATTTAAATTTGATGAAAAAATAGAAAATATCTGGATATAGTTTCATTCAAAGTGATATATTTCAAGTGTCTAGCACTGATGCAAACTGGAATAGAACCATATTTTCCTGCAGTAATTTAAACATTTTCAAAAAGCTCCTTAGGAAATAAGTGTTAAAGTGTTTTGGTTAGTGCAGGGATCATAAAGCCATATTTAATAAGTGTCAGCAGGTCTAAACAGTGATCAGAGCCATAGATAATGTAATAGGGTTAAATATAAAGTCTTCAGAAAATAACATCCATTTAGATTGAATTATAACTGAGGCTTGACTATTTTTAGCTCAAAGAAAGTCGCAGTGTGCAGAAAGAAAACCAAACTCATACTTTAAGAAGGAGTCTGCTCAGTCAATCAGAGATGGACCTTAAAGAATGATGCTAAAATGTAGCAGAGTGTACAATATAAAACAAAACAACAACAAAAAAACATTTATCTAATCTGAATCTGATCGGTCCTGAAGTTTCTTGATGGGTTATCTTGTTCTGTGTTGAAATGCAGCTGCATTGGGAGCCGGAGACTTCCTGTGAAGGAGCCGTCACAACTCCCTGCTCAGCCAATCAGAGAAGGACTTTGGATAACCTGTGGACTTTGTCGTGTTACGTACATCCAAAAGGCGTATATCGCAAACAAATGTTTTGTAAAACCAGCTGACCAAACTTACTGGAGTTCTAATTGGGTTGTTAGGCAATGGGCTGGGCTCAGGGGGGGTTGCTAGGTAACGGCATACTACCTGTTGATTGTGACTTAACATTTGGGAGGTTTTGAAACGGCTCATTTTCCAGACACCAAAAAGCATTAATATTTTTTTTTATTTATTGTCAAAAAATAGTTAAGTGCTTGGACTACTTAGAAGTTTTTAGAAACCCAAATGAAAATTTAAAGAGATACGCAATGTGAATAGGTTTCCTTTAAAGGTAAAGGTATAAAATAATTTGACAAAGTTAAAAGTGAAAACTCCCATTTGAGTAGAAAGCAAAAAAAAAAGGCTCATTCTGCAGACTAGAATATTCTTGTCATCTCTTTTCATTTATTATTCATCCTAAAGATTTATTTGCTGATGACCTACTTCCACAATGCTTCTGTTTGCTCTTGTGCGAGGTTTAGTTTGCTTCGCAGGGACAAAGGTCCAATAATAAATCCGTTCAGACGCTTGCTGCGCGCGCCAGCCTCCAGTGACTCATCGTTTGTTCGGGTTTGTTCGGGCGCCTTCCGCTGCGAACCGGCGGGATGAAACAATTAACCCTGGCATTAAAAGCTTACTGTCGCGATAACAGAAGCCCTGTCCTTGGGCAGTATCCAGAGAGGATTCCTCATGCCAGTGCCCTCCTTCCTAAGGGAACACTTCCTCAGCCTAGATATAGTTCACTCAGCAAAAGCACAAAACTGAGCGTAACATTTCTATTAAATCCACTTCATGTTTTCTGGGGACGCTCAGCTTCGGGCGTTTTTCCCCGGCGCTGAGGTTCCTGCTAATGGACCGATCTGTTCTGGGGGAGAGGAAGCACGGAGTATATGGGAAAGGATTTGGGTGGAGGAGGTTGGGATGAAGAAGGCACATATGTCCAACCATGTGTGCAGGGAAGTGCTTTACTTAATTCAAAAGGCTGGGAATGTGGCCTCCTTTTCCCACTCGCTTGTTTGACATGAGGAAGTGCTCAGAGCGGCAGAAGTCCTGTTCATATTCTCTCTCCTTTAATAATATTTTAGCTTCCATTGAGAAATCTCCTTATCCCAGCAAAAACTCTGTGCGCTGAAATGATTTTCACATTAACTTGTGACGCCTTTACCACATGAAACCTACACTAAACCATAGATTTTAATATTAAGAAACAATTTAAATAACTGCTGTAGAAATGAAACATGATCATGATTTTCTTTTGCTTTCTCTTTAGACACTACCCTCTGTTCTGTTTGTGACATGGTAAAGGTGAGCGATCATGGTTCCTATAACAGGTTTGGATAGGTGCTAATTACAGTTTTTCACAAAATCATTCTTAACCTATTCTGAGACTGTTTTAGGATCTCTGTCACTGTAAATCCAGATAAGCTGCTGCTGGCCACGAACCTCCAACTCAACGTTTACACACGCACATGCAAATGGCTGCAAACAGATGCACAATTACATTACCGTACGTCTTTGAAAAACATTAGTGCAGCCTCCTGCACAACCAACACCAATCCAGAAAGTGGTTCCAAACAGTTATTTTTTTCCAGCAGCCGTTGTACAGCAGTAAAACTAGCTAACCAAAAGTGCTGGAGTTCCGCTTGGGTTGCTAGGTGACTGATTGAGCTCTAAGGTTGCTAGGTAACGAGGTGGACTCCGCTGCCAGATGAGGGGCAGTGCCTGCCGATTTGTGATGTTACATTCTGGAGGTTTTTCAAGCAGCTTATTATGGACTAGAGGCTGAGCACAGAGAGCTGGTGGGGCGCTTTGTGTCATGGTGTGGGAACTAGACTGTAAACAAAACTACAGAGTTGATTTTAGGAGGGGCAGGGTTAGATCAAACCCTTTTTCCATCATGGAAGAAGAACTGGAGGTGGTTGAGGAATATAAATACCTCGATATTCATCTGGACAACAGACTGGACTGGAGACAGCAGAGAAGCGTCCATAAGAAGAGACTGGACTTCTGGAGGAAGTTAAGATCCTGTAAGGCTGCTGGCTGCAGATTGATTTGCAAATTTTATTGGCTTTTTTCTGGCTTTAAGAGACTCCCATGTTGCTTTATTAGTGTGTTTTGCATCATATTCTCGCTGCAGGAAGGAGTTTTTCCTTTAACGTGAACATATCTACTGAGGAGCTGTGTTGTAGCCTCTCTAGTGCCCAGTCATTCCCACACCATAATACCCTCACCACCATGTTTAACAGATGAACTGCAGGCTTTGGATTTAATCCAATTCCTTTCCTTTTTATTCTCATGTTATCTAGAAATGGGCAACTGTACTTAGCCTCCGTTCTCATTACATTTCCATTATTTACTGCCTTGTTTGGAGTGCGGAAAATATTAAGAGCCCACTTAAAATGATCATTTCTCTGATTTTACTCTATAGGTTTATGTTTGAATTAAGTGAACATTGTTCTTTTATTCTATGAACTGCTGACAACATGAATCTGAAATTCAAGGCAGAAATTTTATATTTATTTGCAAAAAATGAGAAATGGTCAAAATAACAAAAAAGATGCAGTACTTTATGACCGCAAATAATGCAAACAAGATAAGTTCATATTCATTTAGAGACAACAATATTAATGTTTTAAGTTGGAAATGGTTTTAAATCTTGTTTTATTGTAATCTGAAAAAAGGTCCTCTTGTACAACAAAAGAAAACACTTTACATGTAAAAATCTTACTATCTATAGACGTGGTTTTCTAATTTAAACCTTTAAGAACAGCTGGTTGACCTTTGACCTTCAGTTTTCAGTGTTACTCTCTCTGCAGCTCAGTAAACCAGTTTGATTCATCAAGTTAGTTTAATGTCACTGGTCAGAATTGACCTTTCCTGGTCAGAATTGACCTTTCCTGGTCAGAATTGACCTTTTCTGGCCAGTTTGTGTGTTGGTCCAACATGTTCATTAAATTAAATTATATATTAAGAAATTCCTGGGATGTTTTGCTCCTCCATTTTTTCTATTCTTAGCTCATTTTGGTTTTGATTAATGGATGTAGAAAAATTTTGATCTCATAAATTCTCTTAAATTGATTTTAAAATGACTAAATATATATATGAAAAAACACTCAAAATACCACTTTTATCTTAGACTAGGATCAGTTTTTAATTTTTCTGTTCAGTTTTTTGCATGAAGAGTGAAGATTTTTTTTATCAGCCAATAGTAATAATGAACCATAAAATGAATGACCCTCTTCATGACCTCATAAATGTTTTAAAGGATTATAGTAAAATGTAAATATATTTTCTGAAACTTATTTCAGTGTTATTTTATTTTTAAAAATCTGTAGAGTTTTGTAAACATTATGAGCTTCAAGGTGTTAAAAATGAAAAACTATGATTCATATTTGATAGAAAAATGTATTTCACCTCAATTCTTAGGGAAATATTTAATATTTTTGCAGTTTTTAGGAAATTTTTCCTGTATTAAGGACAAATACGCTGGGTTTTTATAGCTCTTTCACGTTAAAGTTTTTTTAAATAAACTTTTGTTGCAACTTGTCTTTGCCATGTTGCCTAAAGTTGACTGAGAATTAGCCTCTAGATCTCTGATTCAAGATTAGATTATATTTTTATTTTGATCAAATCTGATCCAATCTAATGTCGGTACCAAGGTCACACGCAGAAGGATTTATAAGACTTTGTGAAATCTATCTTTTTCTTTTTAAATCTGCGCTTACACGTATCTGTTCCTCTTTTTCTGTTTTCCTAATCATGATGGAGCAATGCACAAAGCAGAACAAGACAAAAACATTCAGCTTTCGTTTCTACATCATCTTCCAGCTCGGCGGTTTAAACTGCTCCAGAAATAGGAGCTGTTTTTGTAAGGAGAGTCGACGCCTCCCTGCGCTCCTCCCTTCGCGCTCGCAGATTGACTCTGGTGGTCTGCGGAGTCTCTGAAGTGGAGAGACGTGTTTGTTACACGATTAGAGGCTCTGCTACTCACATTTGTGCAGGAAGCACAAAATCTGCAGAAATCCCACGTTGTTTAACATTTACAAAAATTTAATTCAAGAACTTGCCACTGATTGCTCATTATTTTCCACTTAAAATTAGTTTTGGAGTAAATTTCCTCATAAAAGCTGATAAATAAGAATGAATACTTACTGGTGCACTTAAATAAATAAGAGTATTATAACAAAGTTAGTTTATTTCAGCTGTTCAATTAAAAAACAAATATATTTATCACAGATAAATATGATAAATTACAAGTATTTATGCCCTTAAGTGTTTATAATTTCGACTTAAACTGATAAAAGGTTGCATATATATATATATATATATATATATATATATATGTATATATATATATATATATATATATATATATAAAACCTTCAATACTCTCATTTATTAAATAATCTCGGCTAGTTTTAATTATCTTTCAGCTGGTCTGTATTGTTTGTCCCAAACGAGTTTCACAATAACCTTAAAGCTGTTTTATTTCTGTTTTGTCCCACGCCTTTTCCTTCCACTGAACTTTCCACATCAACCATTTTATTTAGCTGTGAGTTTTTGTGACAGACCCACAAAAAGTTTGCTGGACGACATTCAAGTCAGCAGCTAAAACTTAAGATTTTTGTGTTATGTAAATGTATTGGTTCTCATGAATTATTGCTCAGGATAATCAAAGTAGGTCAAACTTCATTCTTGAAATGTATCCACTAATCTTTTAAAGAAAGAACTGAAATAAATTAACTTCTTGGAAACATCTTGGACAATTGGAATAAGTTGGTTTATGCGTCTGATGTTCATTGGTGAGCTTCTTAATGTCAGAAGTTGTTCAGTTTATGCACCGGCGTTCTGAACATTTACTAGTAGAAGTAATTATCCGTTTACAGCCGGTGTGAGTCGAACTGGTTCTCTTGCGTTGGGATTTCGTCTTGAGTCGATTCATCCAGTTGTTTTGAGAGTAGATAAAGGCAGAAGAAGAACTTTATCATCACTGTTGAATTGTTTGAAGCTGAGAGACGACGTGGCAGCTGAAAAAAGGGAAAAAGATTAGAGATGGAGCTTTTGCTGCAGAGTAGCGTCTCTTTGATACGCTTTGATATTTCAGTTACGACGTCTTCAAAGTTTTTCACCTCAAACTACTGCAGCGCACTTTGGACAGAAACTCAAACTCTTTCAACATTCTATGTTTTATCAAACTGAAACTACAAACTTCTACTTATTTCACTGAGTTTTCAGTTTCATTCACTAATGCAAATCTGAAAAGTGTGGTGTGCACATTTGCAACTGCGTATTAGAGTAAAAAGGAGTCATCTCCGCCAAAGGAAATTTCCTTTCTAGTAAATTCCTGAGATTAATCTTAAATGTCTGCATTATTTCTAGCAAACTTTCAAATTTTCAACCTCAGAAATGTCCTTATTTTAATCGTTAGTTGATGGACAATATCTATCAGCTTTGATCAATAACTTGCATCCCTAGTTGAATTATATCTGTTGATTTTAACCAATCATACATTTCTATTTAATGTGGCTTAATGTCTGGATCAAAACCTTCAGTTTTTAAGACCCTCTATCATTATCCAGATCACACACACACATGCGCACACACACTTTTTTGTTCAAACTTCTTAACACCACAACCAAACAACGCCACTACAGAAGCAGAAATCCTCCGGGTTCAGTTTTAGGTCTGCATTGCTGTTTTTGTGAGCGTCCCCAGCCTATTCCCTATAATCACAGATTCCTGCTGAGCCTGGATATTTTTCCTGAAGTGGTTAAAAACAAGAAGGTTGTGCGACCCACGGGAAACCTTGGATTGGCATGAAATTTTTAAATAATTAACTTTTATTGCTGCCAGAAATGAGAAAAATCCCCCAACGAGTCAGTGTAATGTCTCAGCTCTTTACCGGGACAAATAAACTAAATATTCTGTATTCCAGACATTAACATGGGCCTTCCTCTCCTCCTCCTCTTCCTCCAGTGAGCAGAGCATCTGCCAGGCCAGGGCCTCTGTGATGGTCTACGATGACGCCAGTAAGAAGTGGGTGCCCATCAAGCCGGGGCAGCAGGGCTTCAGCCGCATCAACATCTACCACAACACTGCCAACAACACCTTCAGAGTGGTGGGGGTCAAACTGCAGGACCAGCAGGTGAGGGGACACCTGGACATCACATCCAACCGGCTTTACTGACCGCAAAACACAGCAGCCAGTTACAAAAGTAAAGTGTTTGTTTAAAAACAAACAGCTGGCTGAATTGTAAATGATTATTTGGATTATGTGTACCACACAGTTCAGTCCCATTCAGATAAGGTTATTTTTTTACATGTTTTCACACCTGATAGTCCAATTTGGGACCAAAGTTGAAACATTTGTTACATTTTCATCTGCTGTGGTTTGCTTTCACGCTGCACTGTGTCAAACTACCCAAGTTAACTGATAAACCTGTTCACTCCCTCGCCTGTGGGGGCGCTGCACCAAAAACCACTGACAGAAATTACATGAAAACCTCTGAAGAGGTTTTCATGTAACCTTCTTCTTCTTCTTCTTCTTCTTCTCAAATTCCGGTCAGATTAACTCACAAGTAGTTTCATAACATAAGATTATTTTAGGCCAGTAATTCCTTAACGTTTACTAGAAGTACCAGTTCTGTTGGCAGATCATTTCAGTTTCCCATGTTTTAAGTGACATTATCTACCAGTGGAACTACAACTTTTTCATCAATATTCAGGAATTATTAACTTAAAACAACCTCCTGTATCTTGATGAAACATTACTTATACATTTTGCGTCTATTAAGATATTAAATATTTGAACTAATTAGACAAAGCTACTTGTCAGGACTTTGTGTTTTTGTGGTTGTCAGAGTTCTTTATTGTCTGTGGTCAAAGACCAGCAGACATTTCTCCCTATAGCGGTAGACTCTTGCGTTTGTTTTGGTTGGATTTTCCCAGAATGCCCTGCGCTGCAGTCTGCTTCCTGCTTTTGGAGCGTTATCCGGTCACATAGATGCGATCCAAAAAGTTCACTTCAACCGAACCGAGGTTTTGTCAGCTTTTTTGGTCTATGTCAGAGTTCAATTACGCACTCACACCTCACTGTACGAACCAAACGGACTTGAGTTGGATTAATGCGGACTGAACAGAGCTGATGTGAATCCACCATAAAATCTCCATACATCTTTCTCTTTCTTTCAGGTGGTTATCAACTACTCCATAGTGAAGGGTCTGAAGTACAACCAGGCCACCCCGACCTTCCATCAGTGGCGGGACGCTCGGCAGGTCTACGGGCTGAACTTCGCCAGTAAGGAGGAGGCCACCACCTTCTCCAACGCCATGCTGTTCGCCCTCAATGTCCTCAGCTCCCCCGACAGCGGAGGTGAGGCAAAGTCGCCTTTAATGAGAATTATACTCATAAATAATGCTGTAATCAGCACATTTTAAGTTGAAAATAAAAAGAGAGAAATCTTAAATAGTTGTTATCTATTAATGTAATTCACCTGCTTTGTAGTTTTAATTTAACATAGTTTGAACCATCTGCAGTAAGTTGGCCCAGAAGTTGCAGATTTGGGATTTTTGTGTAACATTAAGGAATCCTGGGAATCACTGATGCTGCTGTGTTAGAAAGTATAATTTGTTGAATTAGTTACACCTGCATTAGTTGCTCAATAGTAAATCACTATGACGCAGAACAATGCTGTTTATCAGAATTACATTGTTTTTACTTTCTTATATAGTTTCATTCTTATTCTCTGCACAAGATTTTGACAAAAATGGCTTATACCCTGATATTTCCTGATTCTGATCACTTTCTTTTATCTTTGATGAGGTCTTGAAGGCCTTTTTCCTAATAATGCTACTCAGGTGGATTATATAATTATTAGTCGGATTTTTTACATTCAGTAAATTCAGTGAAGTGTAAAAGAAATGACCTGCTAGGCTGATCTTTACTGCTCCCTGCTGGTTGATGTCAGGTACTGCAGCTGTAATCCCGGCACCAACAAACAATGTGAGCAGGAGAGTTGTTGCCTTTTATTAGTGTTTTTGTGAGTGTTTTCTAACTTGTGGGTATTTTTTAAACTTTAGAGTTGTTTAAATATTGTTTTATATGTATTGTAACTGGTGAAAAGCTATTTTTCCCACCTGCTGTGGGATTCACAGATTTAGAGTTATTACATGTGTGCAGTGAACAAAAAAATAAATTTAAACCCTGAAGTGTATTTTCAGCTAAACTTACTCATACTCTTAGTTTACCAGATAGCTTCAGAGCATCTCTGGTTACAGGCCACTTATATACTCAGAGTGTGTGTGTGTGTGTGTGTGTGTGTGTGTGTGTGTGTGTGTGTGTGTGTGTGTGTGTGTGTGTGTGTGTGTGTGTTTTACTGCACTGTCATTCCATCCCATCCTTGTGACCCTCCCGACGGTTGCTAAAATATCTCTCGTGGAGCCTAAATGTCGTACCTTTTTTTTTTTTTGTCGTCGTCGTTGCGTCTCGCTGCATGTGTCCATCCATGGGAAACGCTGTCATGCGTCTCCAGCTGTTTGCTGTTGAAAGCTGCTGCAGTGGCAGCAGCGGCTGGCTGTTAGCAGCTTGTGGAGTTAGGGACGTTTGGCCGGCATGCTGACTCCTGAGATTTCAACCAGTGACCTCAGGCGGGTTTCTTCAGCCGTCATCATCCTCAGTAAGTGTCATGTTGGGTTGAGGAAGAACCTGCATGACAATCCGGCATGTTTTCCATGCTACTGGAGCAGCTTCCAATAGATACATACTTATTATTTAACATTGTTTTCTACTCTTCTTCTGCAAGAAGAAAGTAACTTTTTTAAATTAAACAGATTGCAGAAAATCGTTGGTGTGACCGCACATTTATTTCTTCACCCTTTGGACCAGGTGCTACAGTAAAAAGCCGCATTCTCTTAAACAGAGGAGTTTTACAAGTAAAGCAAAATTTTCCACACATGTTTATGGATTTATTTGCAACTGAGCTGCCAGGAAAAACATTGAACTTGTTTCCAGGTAGCGATCTGCTAAAGAGAAAACATTAAAACACTCAATATGTTCCTTTTCCATGTTCTGGATGAGAGCGTTTCACATGGACCATGCAAGTTTTTTATTCTCCTCGCTGTTTGACTTTAAATCATACTAGTTTTTGCTTAGAGTCTGAGCATTACCTACATTATTTCTGCTTGCAAAATAACCAGAATTTTTATGTTTGTTTTTTTTAGAACCTTCATAAAATTCTGCAGTTTTAATCAACTAGATTAAACAATTTGGGAAATCCGTCCACTGCACAAATACAAACTATTACCAAGTATTTATTAGCCTTGTTCCTAGTGAAAATATCTCAGTTTTTCCTGACTTCAAGTTTACTTTGTACAAGTAATTTTCTAGTAGCTTGTTTTAAGTAAATAAAATTATTTATTTTAAAACATGGGAAAATGTTTTGTTAAATAGAAGTGAAATAATCTGCCAATGGAAATAGTACTTCTCATCAATATTAAGGAATTACTGACTTTAAACAAGCTCCTCAATCTTGTTGAAATGTTAGTTTTGTCTTTTTTCGAGTGTACTACAGTATTTACACATGAAACTATGCAAAATACTTGGTAGGATTTTGTGTTTATTTTGCGGTGTCACAGATTTGCAAATGTCAGGTTGATGTGGAAGTTTTATATGTGGACCAACTCAAACATGCTGCTTCCTCCTATACCTGTAAAAAAAAAAAAAGAAAGAAAGAAAATCTAAAGTCAACATATTAGGAGAAAGTTGTAGTCCGCCTCACGTTTGATTCACCCCTGGGTACAATTTCCAGGAACTGGAACGTTCCCCATTCACCTGCTTAAATAATCATGTGGAAATATAAACATTATGGGAATGTCCAGCCATTATAAAGCTCAGAAAGGAAGTTAAGCTCAACCTCAATGACCTCAATCTTAGCATCAAATCGAATCGTTGCGAAGTGACAAAAAAAAAATCACAATATGCATGTTTTTGTGCTTCATTTGATTCTCCACAGCTTTTAAAAACGGCCCAAACGCTTGAAGAAAAAAACCTGCACTGCTGCTTCTTACCAAGAAGTTAAATGTTGGTGTTTGCAATATGAGCTGTTTGAAAAACCTCCGGAATGTTGAGTCATGGTAACCTAGCAACCCCAGCCTAGCCCAGCCCCGTTACCTAGCAACCCAAGCGGAACTTGGTCAGTTGGTTTTACATTTGTGCCATACATTAAGTAGGTTGGAGAGTGACAATCACAAATCTTTTATTCCAGACCTAAAGGGAATCTTTGGACAGAGGTAAAAAGGAGAATATTTTCAGGGTGACCTTCAAACCCGATCCAGTTCTGTCAGGAGGAATGGGTCAAAATGACAGCTGACTGTTTTGAGAAGCTTGAATAAAGACACAATTTAAAAGTCGCTACTAAATATATTCATCCACTTTAATAAATTTAAAAGATAACGTATCAGAAAAGAATTTCAAAAATAACTTAAAACCAATTATATCTGATGTAAAGCAGGGAAAATTCAAAACAAGGTTGTCAGTGTGTGAAAGTCTCTGGTTTGATCTGTAGATAAAAAACATATATGTTCACTATCTTCTCACCTTTTAGTTGTTCTTCAGAAACTTAGACAACGCCACAGTGGATAAGTAGAGGGTACAGCAGATTTTGGGGTTTATTCTTCTGAGTCACCAGAAATTGTCTTTAATTTTATTTTTGAAATTAAAGACTTGAACTTTTTTTTTATTTTTACCATACATTGTGATACATTTTGCAGCCATATCGTCCAGCACTACTGGAAACCAAAACTAAAACCCTTGGTTAGATTTTGTGGTTTTGCAATGTGAAAACACCATTCCCAAAGCGAAGCATGGTAGAGGCAGCATCATGTCATCGCCACCCGTCTTTTTATTTCTTGGCTAAATGAGGAGAATATTAACTGCCTGACCAGAAACTGCCATCTTTCTTTTTCTTGGACATCCAGTATTTGAAGATGAAATTGCAGAAGGTGTTAATTGAAACTACTGAGACACACTGAGTTGAAAACATGCAGCTAAATACAGACGATCTCAGTATCTGCCAACTCTGCAGACGCTCTGAACGGAAATGTCACCCTGCAGGGATCCTGATGGCACACTGGGCGCTGGAGTCTAATGACTGGTATTCTGGTGATCTGTGACAAGCGGCCTCCTGTTGGTCGCCACTTCAGAATCAGCGTGTGCTGAACTGAGTGACTAAAACATTCAACACCAGCTGTTTTTTTATTTATTTTAATTTGGATACATTTTCCTTTATTATTGCCAGGGTCCCGGTTTGTGCCAGTGTTTTTGGTTTATTCTCTGCTGTGGTTTGAGGCTGAAATTCCTGCGGTAGAGAAACTGCTTGGATAAAATCCCATGGTGCCAGCTGCTGTCTGCCTGTTTTGCGCCTGATTGTAGTTCTTGAAATCCTTAAAAATACTTGAACTTAAACAAGGCCTGGAAAGGGCTTGATTCATGTATAAAGTCCTTGAAAGTGCTTTATATTCACACTAAACATTTTTGTAATAAAGTGCAACCAACATTTGATTAAAAGCCTACATTTGGAAAGCATTATTTACATTTGAAACCAGATATTTTCATACAAATAAAAAAATATTCCTCATTGTCTAAAGTTAAATTAGACCAAACTTTTCTTGTTTTAGGTCAGTTAGAATTACCAAAATTATTTCTATTGTCTAAATGTGAAAACAGATTTAAATTTTTAATTTTTTCTTTCTTGATCGATTGTGTTTAATCCTTTTATTTGAGCAGGAATTTAATTTATCTTGACTCGATATTTTTGGATTGTGTCAAAGTAATGAATGTTTAATATTCTTAATTTCTCAATGACGTATTGATTATTTTATATTTTATACGGTAAACAAAGTTATGGATTCTTTTGTTCAATTAGTGCTTTGTTCTCAGGCCAGTTTCAAAACATACAATTTTGTAATAATTTAGTTTATTTATTTCATGCTGTAGAACACAGAATATTACTAAGATACATTATATATAACACTGGTCATATAATTATGAATGAAAACTGTTTTTTAGTATAATTTGTATCTTTTTAACTCCAAAGTATGTTGCTGGAAAAGTTTACAGATTGGATTGGATATTTTATGACAAGGTTTTTCATCTGGGAAAAATATTTCCTGGCAGTCTAAGCCAACTGTATGTTATTTGTTGACATGACTGTTGCTGTTAATCAGCTTGTTTTTAGTTTAAACATGTTTTTCTGTCTTTCAGGTCCTGTAGTTCAGCGCCAAAATGGTCCGTCCTCGGAAGAAAGTGAAGCTCAGAGGAGGTACGATTCAAATTAGGCCATGTAAATAAAGAGAATAATGTATCATTTTGATACATGTTTCCTGGCTTATTACATGTGTTTCCTTTCAAAATTCAAACTCAAGCATTGATTTTTTTTCAAGAACAGGCGAGTTGCTTGTTCCGTGTTGCTTTTTGAGAATTTTTAACTTCATGTTTTTCACTCAGGATCTGACAAAAGGCTTTGATTTAATATAAGTCACCAGTTTACTAGTAACATACTGTGGTCACACTGCAAAAACACAAAATCTTACAAAGTATTTTTGTCTATTTTCTGGTGTAGATAATTTAATTCACTTAAATTTAAAAATACTAACTTACATGTACATTCAGCAAGACATAGGAGTTTGTTTTAAGGAAATAAATTGATTCTACTGGCCGATTATCAGTAAATATAAGACATTTTTTCAGGTTACAAGTGAAATAATCTGCCAGTGGAACTAGAACTACATACATTTTAAGGAAGTATTGACTGTAAAGAAGCTCCTGTAACTTGCTGAAAAGCTGCAGGTTTCAAGTGTACGAAGACATTTGCACAACAAACTACACAAAATTACTTGGTAAGACTTTGTGTTTTTGAAGTGCATCTTCAGCTGCGCTTCCATTGACCGTAAAATTGAGCAAATTCGAATTATGGAAATAAATTTGCTTAATTTTAGACATGCTAACTTTGAAAATACTCATGTTTTTCAATAAAAAGTTATTAAACTGGGATGAAGTGGCTCTTCAGCCTTTTCAAAATGAGTTTATTGTAATGCAAACCGATAGCAGAGGTAATAGCTGAAGGGAACAAAATGATGAGAAAAAGGATTTGGGGTTTATTATAGGAAAAAGGTGATTAAATTGAAATAAAATGCATCAAACTTATCTTTTTCAGGTTTTGTAATCAGTTTGTGAGTCATTGTTTAAGCTCTGGTCATCTGACAGCAGGCGGTCAAATGAATCATTAAACTTAATTTACTGAAAGCAAACGCAGCTCTTCAGAGCAGTGACATCCTTGCACTTGATAGGATGATGGAGCAACATCAAATGCAGGCGCACAAAGAGAGGGAGCGGCGGACATCAGGATCAGGTGAGGCTCCGACAAACACGCCTACACCCCCCTGTAAAAACAAACACACACACCGAGATCGAACAGAGCGTGTCATGTGATCCCCGCTGCTCAAACATCCAAACAAAACACTCTCCTAGCGCCCTCCATCTGCCAATAAACAGTCCGAACAAGAGCTAATTAATATTTACCCACCCATGTTTGGTTTTCCCTTTAGTAGGTCAGGCTCTCTTTGTGTTTCCAAAGCAAACAGATGACTTCACCTGTAGGAAATACCTGAAATTCCTGGATAAAACAGGTTCCTAGACTTCCGATGTGCTCTGTTGTAGTTTTCCCTGAGTCTTTCTGCTTTTTATTTCAATCCATGCACACATAAATGTTCATGTCTGCTTCTTAGCCACACCAACAGACTTAGGGTGTTTTCACACCTGAGAGTCCGATAGACTCGGTTCGATTGGGGACCAAAATTGCAACATTTGTTACATTTTCCCATCAGTCAAATAAACAAAACGCTCTGAAAAACCTGTTCCCCTCCTTGCCTGTGGTGGCGCTGCACCAAGAAGCACTACAGGAAATGACACAAAAATACATGAGCGCAGTTTCCTTATTCACAAAATGTAAATAAAAATGAAGTGGTATCAGATTTTAGATTTTCTAGGATTTCTCTTTTGTCTTTGGAAAACGATTATGAGTCAATTCTCCTGTTAGCACTAGACTGACACGTTTGTTTTGGTTGTATTTACCCAGAATGCCATGTGCTGCAGTCCACTTCCTGCTTTCGGAGCGTTCTCCGGGCCGCTTGGCATTCAAACCGCACTAGAGTTCACTTTAATCGAACCGAAACCAAGTTTTTTTAGGCCCGGCAGTTTGCTTGAATGGTCCACTTCAGGGTTCGATTACACATTCACACCTCCCCAAACGAACCGGACTTTCTATTCTAACTGGAGTTCGATTAAAGCGGACTAAACATGGCTGGTGTGAATGCACCCTTAAACATCCTCCTGTGTCCCTGATGTGGATGGTAAAACCAGTGCTCCCCCCTCCCCCTGCAACATGCTCTACCGCCATCTTTCTTCCAGCTGCCGTTGGGGGGAAATGCCACATGCTCTCCGATCATGGCTCAGTCATGTTGCATTCTGCTGCTTGTTCTTTTTTACAATATTTTGCTTCTTTCTTATTTGCTGTTTGCTTCTGTTTTTTGACTGCTCCTGATTTTTTCTCTCTTTTTTCCATTATTCTCACGTTTTTCTCTTTTCTGTTCTCCTTTGTTTGTTGCCCTCCTTCGTCTGCATCTCTCTCTCTCTCTCTCTCTCTCTCTGTCTCTCTGTCTCTCTGTCTCTCCCACCTTTTGCCCGCCGCAGTCGTTTCCACCCTCCAGTATAAAGTGTCCACCCCTCCCACCCACCCAGACACTCCTCCTGAGTACAGACAGTTCAGAGCTAGCACACTGCCGCCCTCCTATGTCCGTGTGGCGTCCTCCTCCTCTCCTCCGTCTCAGGAGAAGGAGTTGGGGGCCATTAGGGACAAGGCCCAGCTGTCGTCCCAGCTCTCCACCTCGCTCGCCTCTGCCTTTTCCCCAGTCCAGACAGGAGTGAACACCCAGGGCCGTCAGGTCCGTCAGATCCCCTTATCCCCTCCCACGGCGGCCCGCCACCTTCAGCAACAACAACAACAGCAGGACATCCTCCTCCCCCCCAAACATGGCACCTGGTCTGCCTCCCACTTGCAGCAGATGTACCCCCAACCCTCCTCGTCCCCTCCGGTAATGATGCCAGTGAAGCAGGGGTTACCCCCCACCAGCCCCCTCCACCAGTCACACTTAGGATGAAGCCCCCTCCCCTTGAACCTCCCGCCGTTGGGGGCCTCAGTCAGCCGCCACACCCTCACTCCAACGGCCAGCCAGACGATTCCTACTCTCCTCTTTCCCAGCATCTCCCCCTCACACCGCAGTACTGCGAGGCGATCCCCCTCCCTCCTCTGATTGGTCAGTCAGGCCCCAACCATCACCCCCAGAACCAGTTAACCTTCCACTCTCAGCAGCATCTGCACCAACAACACCAGCAGCAGCACCACCAGCAGGCCCAGACCCCCACCACCATCACCTCATCTTCCTCATCCTCCTCGCCCCCCTCTTACACTGCCATGTCAGACGGGGGCTCTCCCAAGAAGACCCCCTCCCCTGTCCCCCAGCCGGCCCCCGCGGCCAGCAGCAGTAAGTATGGAGGAGAGGAGCAGGAAGTGGCTCAGCAGGGAAGTGACAGGAGTTTTCACTCTGTGTGTGTGTGTGTGTGTGTTGGAACAGGAGTGTGTGTGGATTAGGAATGGAAACAGTTAATCGGGTGATAAATTGTCGATTAACAGTTTATTAGAATAAAATTAGTCCCAATCGATTAACTAATGACGTCCTCTTAGACCTTCTTTCAGTGTTGTGGTTTGGCCGTCAACCAGCAGAGGGAGCCATTGGTCATTCTTAAAACAAAGCCAGTTGATGCAGAAACAAAGATGGAGGATTCATACACAGAGTTCGGTTTGGGATGTAAAACGCTCTTTATGCGGTTCTGTTTTAAAACATAAATAAACTGCTTAAGTTTCACCTTAAAAACGCTTCATCCAGCCCAGCGACAACGAAATCACAGACTGGCTACGAAGCCGGCGATGTGACGACTGCGTCAGAGTAGGTATTAGTAAAATAAAATGAAATAAAATTACAAGCATAAAGTCACAGCATCACAAACAGAAAATAATATGACGATCAACCAAAACTAGGACTTTATTTTCGTAATATTCCAACTTTATTCTAACAACTTTGAGTTATGACTTTATACTATTATGATTTTATTTTAAAAATATTATTACTTTTTTCTCATTATAGTCAAAAATAATATTTTCATATTATGAGATAATTGATTATATTCTTGTAGTTAATTTTTTTTAAAGTGGAAGCATCATTTATTGTTTAGGATCTCCATCAAACACACATCAACCAGAAGAAATCATTCAAATATACGACAGATTTAAATATCAATAAAAATTAAATATAGTTCATACAAAATGTTAATTATAGTACATTTCATAAATTAATCATTTCCTCAAAACCTTTTCAGCTTCTTTTTAAAAACTGACTTCTGTTCAGCTTTATAAGAGTTTAATGGTTTAATGGTTCCACACAGAAAAACTGTAACATTACGGGAAACCAAAGCTGATTTTAAGGGCTGCAGAGAGTTAATGCGCATCAGGTGGAACATTTTCACGTTCCTTACAGAGAAAAAACTGATAAAACTGATAAAAGCGCTTTCCTTGTCAAAGCTGTGGAAGAAGATTTATCTGCTGCTGAAGTATCTGCAGCTACATTCACAATTAGTGACAATAAAAGTCTGTAGAGATTAACAGAAATCCAATATTCTAAACTCTGAGTTGTTTTAAAATGTCTGTTTTTGTTCTTTTTGCAAAAAATAAAATATTTTATTGGGAAAGACAATTTTTCTTAACTATTAAGGTAAAATTATAACTGATAAGATTCATAAAGATTTATCAAAGAAAACCTCCTGTGCTGTTTGCAACTATAAGCTACAAACAGATTAAAGGACAGAATGAACTGATATTGATGCATTACGTGTGATTAGATATATTTTTATTAGCATATAATGTGTAAAAGTTATTATAAAATGTTCAATAACATTTATGTAAAATTGTCCCTTTCTATGGGGAATCTCAAAATGTTGAATGAGGAGGAAAAAAATGATCAAAATCTATGATTGTTATCAAAATAATTTATTGAAATGTCATTTACAACACTTCCCTTTCTGACAGTCAAGCTGTTTTTCTCCTTAAGCTAATATAGTTAGCATAACTAACAAGCAGAAAATGGAGAAGTTTCTGACTGAATATAGACGGAACGAACCAACATGGTTGTTTTGTGTTTAATTTTTATTAGTTATTTTTGCAGGAACGGTGTGTAAAGGAAGAGACGCTTTGCTGCCTTCCATCTGTAGTTCCTGGACACATTGTTAAAGTACACTTTGAAACTTTCACAATATTTTAAATGTATCTTATTACATTTCTTGAGATAACAGTTGGGACCTTTTTTCACAAACATAAAACCAAAAAAGACCCAAATTAAGAGATATTCCCATCAATTTTTTAATATTTTGAGTCATCAGTTTGCAAACAAAATCCTGCTGTTACTTTGTTTTGTCCAATAGCCTCCCAGTTTTCATATTGATTGTATATTTGACATTAGAGCTCTTCTCAGAGCCGTCTTCCCTCCCGCAGTCAATCGTTACTGAAGCCTAACTTTACCCCGTCCAGGTGGCCCCGTCTCTGCAGGTCACCCAGCGATGCTTTCTGTGGCCCCGCCTCCAGCCCCGGCCCCCATGGCCGGTCCGCCGGCCCCGCCGCCGCCGCCGCCGGGCCCGCCACCCCCCATGGCGGTGCCTCCACCCATGCCCCCTCCTCTGCCCACCGGTGGGGGCCCCCCTGGGGGCCCGCCTGGGGTCCAGCCTTCAGGACTGGCTGCAGCTCTGGCTGGAGCCAAACTACGCAAAGTGCAAAGGGTGAGCGCTGCTGTTTCACAAACACACGTGATTTTACAGTCGACTTATAATCCAGATTTCACTTTTTTACATGTTTTTGTTTCTACTGCTTATAAAAACAACCAACCATTTTTAGTTAAAGTTTTTTTGGTGATTTAAAAAATGAGACTTTTCAAAAACCTCCAGATTGTTACACCACATTTGAGTGGTACTGCGCCGTTGCCTAGCAACCCCAGAAGCCCGGCCGGTCACCTAGCAACCAACCTGTGAATCCATACTAACTTGTTCAAAGAACCATATTAAGTCACATTTAATATCAAGGATTTTTCAATACAAGAGCATTTTAAAAAAAAATCCAGATTAAGATGTGGGATGATGACCTTCAACAGGCCATTCAGGCTCTAAAACCCTTTAATCTGAGTTTAAGATGTTCCCCACTGAGAAGACTGGGCTGACATTCCTCCACAGAAAGCAAAACATTCATTTCTAGTTGCTACAACGGCTTAATTAGGCCACAGGAGCCACAATTTCCCTCCACTAAGTGGCTCTGGTGACCTCTGGTGACCTCTGTGTTGTTTCAACATCTCCTCCAGGATGAGAGCAGCCCACCCGGCTCTGGGGGTAAATGTGACTCCAACCGGTCGAGTGGTGGCAGCGGCGGCGGCGGAGAGGGGCTTATGCAGGAGATGAATGCCTTACTAGCTCGCAGGTAAAGCATCAAAGTTCGATGAAGCAGGAAGTGCAGCCTGCATCTAGCAAACGGTGTTTATATTTATTCCTGGAGTTCAAACCGTTCTTCCCTCCTTCTCTCTTAGACGAAAAGCTTCAGAGAAACCTGACGAAGTAAGTTGCACATTTTAACAAAAATGTATAAAGTTTCTTCATAGTCAAGAGTTCAGATGATACATTTTAGCAAGCTCACTCCTCAGGTCGTACGTTTGTCATATTTAGCCTTTCGAGTTCCAAAATGACGGCCATTTTACAAAATGGTTGCTGTTTTTCAGCCTTTTAAACCAGTTAATGCCGTAAAATGTTTCATAACTTTCATTCACTTTATTTTACATTACATGTTTACTACGTTGGTCATCCTATCCATACAGTAACCAGTTATAGTCATATAGTCATGACTTTTACGAGTTTCGCACAACTGGAAGTAGCTGGAGACATCAGTCTTCATGGTTAGCATTAGCTTCCTCTCATATTTTTATGGGTGTGGTGATGTAGCGTTAGCTTCTGGTATTTTTTATGTGTTTACCAGTTTATATTAGCTTCTGCTAATACTTTAGTGTATTTAGCGGTTTAGCGTTAGCTTCTGTGTATTTTACATAATGTGTATATTATGTGTGTAACAGTGTAGCATTAGTTTCTGGTGTTTTTTAAATATTTTTAGCTGTTTAGTGTCAAACTGTGATATTTTTTAATGTGTTTAGCGACTTAGCATTAGCAGAACTAAGATGGTTAGCCACGGCTAGCCAAATTTTCTGGTTAGCTTTCTAATAACTACCATTTTAATACACTATTTTAGTGCAAACATATTATTCATTACAACCATATCAGCCATCTTAAAATATGCAGGTTATGATTTGACACCAAACACATTCAGCTAATTGCCAATTTTACTTCAAGGAATAATTTTCAGTGAAAACCATGGTGGCCATTTTGAAAAATTAAAAAATATCAGTAAGAATGGCTGCTACGGGGGCCAGTTATGTATGATTTGACAACAAAAGTATTAATCTGTAATAAGTATTGTCAAAATCAGTATGACGGTGGCCATCTTGAAAAACAGCCGCCATCTTTAATTTTTTCGTGGCTAGAAGTTGTTTCTATGCCATGTTATATTTTCCGCATGTGAAAGATTTGGATGAAATATTGAATTATTTGGTGAAATAAGAGATCAAAATATCAGAACCGCTGTCATCTTCTTCTTAGAAAAACAATATTTTATTATAAATCACATATTTATTTTTTACAGGATGATTCAGGTGGTCGAGGGCCGGGTCAGCAGAACTCAACAGGTACGGGATAACGCTCAGCGTCCAGCCTGACTGGGTCATGAATCTCCAACACATCACTCTTATTTTCATATTTTAAGGTCAAGGATACAAAGAAAACATTTTCCAGATGTTGGATTAATTCCTCACATGATTTAATCTTAATTTGATGAGAAACATGATTAGAAAGATGCAGATTACATCAAATTTGTCATAAAATAGAAAGTAAGCATACCTCCCGTTAGCTTAGCCAGGCTTCATTAGTGTTTCTTATGAAGCCTGAAGTGGACAGTTTGATATAAAAAAATAAAAAAAAACCTTTCTGGAACCAGTTTAATGGACTGGAACCAGATTAAATGGACTGGTACGACGGTTTGTTCTGTTCTTTCCCAGCATGCACTGGTTTCCTCTGCTTTCATGGCACAGCCAACAAAACCAGGGCAGAGTCGCCCTCGGCGGGGAATGCCTTCATTATTTACATGCTTTCACCAACTGTGCACTTCTGAGATTTTTATGCGCGCACTGCAAAAACACAAAGTTTTACCAAGGATTTATGATTTATATAGTGCAAATAACTCAAATAACTTACAAATAGTTTTTCCAACTTGTTCTGAGTCAATAATCCCTTAATGTTGATGAAAAAGAACCAGTTCCTTTGGCAGATTGTTTCACTCACACTGTGGGGAAATGCCTTGCTACAAGTGAACATAATCTGGTTATTTTTTTTATCAATATTAAGGAATTATTCATTTAAAACTTGCTGAAAAGTTACTTGGAAGCTAATTTTACCATATTTAAAGTGAAGTAAAATACTTAAATTAAAATTAACCAAAACTACTTGGTAAAATTTTCTGTTTTTGCAGTGCACACACCTGCAGTTTTTCCCCTTAAACTGTAATATATGTGCTGATAATAATTTCTTGAATGTTTTGAACTAACAATAAAGAAAAGATAATATTAGCTTTAAAATAAAGTTGTTACAGTTCTCAGTAGTTTTGGACCTTTTAAAATAAAGTATATTTATTTTACAGTCGGTAATTGTTCCGATGCTAATTGAGTTAGCGCGTATTTCTGCAGATGCTCTGAAGAAGCCGTGGGAGCGATCCAACTCTGCAGACAAATCCTCGCTGGTGTCCAGGTGAGCGGCTGACAATGAACCGTTATGAGTTAACGAGCGGCGGAGAGTAAATCCGCTTTGTGTTTCAGAGTGAGACCCATCGGCAGCACCAGCGAAGCCGACACAGAATTCGACAGGATGAAACAGGTGATCCGATCGGAATCAACTGGGATTCTGATCAACTGGATTTACTGGGAAATTCGCTCATGTAGATTTGATTTGTTTGTTTGTAGGAAATTTTGGATGAAGTTGTGCGCGAGCTGCACAAGGTGAAAGATGAAATCATTAATGGTAAGCGACGCAAAAATGCCTTGCTGCAAATAATCCAGTTATTTTTTATCAATATTAAGGAATTATTTTCTTCTCCGCAAAAATCTTTACACTGCAAAAACACAAACTCTTACCAAATGTTTCTGGTTTACTTTTTTAGTCCAATTATCGTCGTGCACTAGAAATAAGACAAAACTAACTTAGAAGTAACGTCTCATCAAGACGGAGGAGCTTGTGTCTTTAAAAAAAATAAAAAAATTATATTGGTAAAAATAATTTTAAAAAGTACAAGTTCCACTGCAGATTATTTCACGTTTTAAATTTTTTTTGGCAAAAGTAAAATAGTCAGTTTGACCTGCTATGTTTTTATCAATATTAAGAATTAAAAGAAGCTTCTGTATCTTCCTGAAAAGTTACATTTAACTTAGTTTTTTAACACGTTAGGCTTGTTATTAGAAAAAATGTGTAAATTTTCACCAAGAAATTTTGATTTTTAGGAAAATTTTGACGTTTCCGAGTTTGAAAAATGAAAAGTTTGCTAGAAAAAACTCAGAACTCTTCAAAAGAGAAATCTTCAAAATTTTCTATTCAAAAAATTTTAAATTTATGAGTAAAAAAGTTGAAACATTTGAAACTCAGAAAACAATTTTAGATTAACCTCAAACTTTTTGTTTCCTCTATAAAATTTTCCGCTTTTCAAATTTAGAAATGTATTTATTTATTTTCTTTTTCTTTGTAGACAATTTCCGAGATAAAAATCAAAAGTTGAGGGAGTTTTTTTCTAGAAAATTTTCTACTCATCGAACTTATATTTCTGAGTTTCTTTAGTGAAATTTTTTGGTATTAATTTATTTCTGTTTTTTTAATCAAATTTTCATGGTTTGTTTATAGACAGTTTCTGATGTTAATCTCACATTTGGGGAACTTTTTTATTTCAAAAAATAATTTCAAAATTTGAGGGATTTTCTCTAGCAAATTTTAAACTTTTCAACTTTTTTTGCTATAAAATTTTTAAAATTTCAGCATTTTTGGGCGAACATTTATTCCTTTCTTTTGCCTTTCTACAATGTTTCCATAGTTTTGTCTTATTTCAAGTACACCAGGCGAGTTGCTTTAGAAATTAGAATAAAATTACCTGGTCAGACTTTCTGTTTTTGCAGTGCACCGTCTCCATCGCTGCAGTTCGATTCCTATCAAAAGAAAAGCTGCTTCAGTTTGTCTCCGTTTCGTCTCTTGCAGCCATCAGACATGAAATCGGCAGAATCAGCACATCCTAATCCCGTCCCGCCAGGCGGACGACGACGCGGCAGACGGAGGACGGACGCGCAGATGCACAGACACGAGGACCGGGGAATGTTCTCTCAATGTTTCTGTTGCAGAGACGTTGCGGCAACATTTAAGTCTGCTGGACAGCAAAAAGGAAGCGGGGAAGACTGAGATGTTGTGATTAATTGAAGGAAAGGAGGAAACTCGGACTGGAAGTGAAGAGACGTTTGTACTGAGTTCGGTGTTGTGGTCCTCTCTGTGCACCTAGACTCAGTCAGCCCAGTGTTGCAGCTTTTTTTGTCTCTGTTGAGTCTTATGAAGAAAATATTTTTGTTTTCTAAGTTTTTACTGTTTTATTATTTAAAACTGTGGTGATAATGATGATGCTGTCGATGACAATGAGTATTACTTGGTATTAGAGAAGGACAAAGGAATCTTGCACACCATTTCTGTCTGCTTTTATATTTTCTAAGGTCGCTTTCGGTTCGTTTTTCTCCCTGAACATTTCATGAGAACAAGCACAAAACGGGCGAAGCTGCAGACGCAGACACACTCGCTCTTTAACGGCATATTTAAAAACATTTTATAACTTTACTCATACTGGTCATACTGGTGTTGTACGTCTAATCTTTTCTCTCCATAGATGAAAATTACCTCTAATCTCAGAACATTTAGAAGTGCAGCCTGTTTACACTGCAAAAACACAAAACCTTACCAAGTATTTTTGTCTAGTTTCTAAATAAGCTTAAATTATAATTAAACTAAATTTTCAGTAAGATATAGCAGCTTGTTTTAAATAATCAAGTCCTTAATATTGATGAAAAAGTTTAACTTATAAAAAGGCTTTTTTTTTCTTCAGATAATTTACCAGTTGAGCCAAAAACTTTTCCTCAATATTAAGGAATTAATTATTAAAACAAGCTCATATACTTGGACATTTCTGAGTCTGAAAATAAGATATTATTGAGTTTCTGCTTTTTAAAAGTTATTAATTCCTTAATATTGAAACATTTTCCCAAAAACTCACTGGAAAAAACTTTAAATTTTGAGTTTATCTTTGAAATATTCTTGGAAAAAAAGAACATTTTTTTAAGTAAATACTGAAAAAGTTTCCTGAAACTTTATGGGATTAAAACAGAAACTTTGAGGTTAATCTCAGAAATGTTCTCGAAAAAATCTTGAGCTCCAAACATTAAAAAAAATTGCAGGAAAATTTTGATTTTTCTGAGTTTCAAACTTTTGACACTCAAACACAATTCAACACAAATATTGTATTTTTCAACAATAAGGAACTGATTAAAAGTCTCATCTTTCTGCAAAGCCACTTCTCTTATTCCAAGTTCTTTGCAGTATAAAACCCTTGGTAAGGTTGATGTTTTGCAGTGCGGCTGAGGAAACGTTGGGAATCGCTCACTGAAGCAGCCTGATGGGTGTAAATGTGTTTTTCCTCTCCGTGTGGAACGATCTTTACTGGTCATCCTTCGCTTTGTGAACCTCCCAGTATGCATGAACCTCCCTCCGTCTGTTTTCTATTTGGTTCCAAACGTAATTAAAAATCTATATAAATGGTGATACGTTTGTTTCTACGAAGGTTCCCCGTTTTGCTGTAGATCAGATGTTGACTGTGATGATGTGGGTGAAAACGAATCGCTGCGTTTTTATCTGCAGCCGAGTGAAACGAAGGTTTGACGTTTCTGTCTGCGCTCGAATCGTTCTTCTGGAAGTAAATTTATTCCAATTCAAACTAAATCTCAGTCAATTTGTGTAATTCAGTCACTTTCACACGTATTACACACCAAGTACACTGAAAAACAATCTTTCTAAATTTCTCAGTTCACTTTAAATAAGACAAATTTACACTTAAATTTTCAGCAAGAAATTTGTTCCAGTGCTTTTTTAAGAACCACTTTCACTTTCAAAATGTTTTATATTTAATTTAGACTTTTTTTCCCATATTGTAAGTGAAATAATCTGGAACTAGAACTTTTTTAAATCATTAATTGACTGTAAAAAAGCGATACATCTTGCTGAAAAGTTACTTATAAATGAGTTTCGTCTTGTTTTCAGCGTAATATGTTAGAAACTAGACCACACAGGCCTGGTTATTACTATATTAGTGTATATTTTGTTTTATTTAGCCGCAATGAGTTGATTTCAATAATGCACTGCAAAAACTAAATCATTGTCATTTCCAGTGCAAATATCTCATTAAATCTGACATAAAACAAAAGTAACTTAAAATGATCTCAAGTAAATAATATTGATGGAAAAGTTCTTAAAATGTTTTCAGTGAATTAAGCTGCTGTATTTTTCTGAAAAGTTACTTCAAAGTTCGTTTTGTCTTATTTCAAGTGAACTGGGATATTTTCACTGAAAACAAGACAAAAATACTTTGTAAGGTTTTGTGTTTTTGCAGTGCAGAACTGCAAAAACTGCAAATTCGCTGTAGGAATAAAAATAAAATAAAAAATGATCAGAAATGTGAAAACTGGCTCAGTATCTGTTAAAGAAACTCAATCCAAAAAAATAATAATAAACCATGAATTAGAAAATAAAAACGAAGCTTAAAAACAGAAACTTTAAAATGAGGAATAAAACTTTAATTCCAAAATATCAACCTGTTTCCTGATCTGCCTGCATTTTTACATGTTGAGATTTTAAACGACAGAAAAACTTTTACAAGATTCATCTTTTCACAAATCAAGCAATAAAATAGCTTCATAAATGCATTTATTAATATTAACAAGACAAAATCTCTTTATGAATAATAAAAATACAACCAGGAAACTGGAATCCTGATGGATTCATGGTTTTTCATGTTTGGTTTTGCGGCTCCAGTCAGATTTTTATGATTTATAGCAAAACGAAGCGTCACTGAAGAAAAGCTCCTCTCACTCAAAGTATCAACGCTGCGTTCCACTTCAGCTTCGTTCTGCCTGGCAACCATAATCTGCTCCGGTGTTGTGGGATTAATAATCTCGTCTTTCAGGATAAACCGTGACAATGTGTGGGACGCAGCGACTATAACAGATCAGCTTTTACAAAGCATAGTTTCTGCATCGACAAATTCAGATACACTGCAAAAACACAAAATCCTACCAAGTATTTTTGGTCTTGATTCAACTGAAAATATTTTAGTTCACTTTAAATAAGACAAAACTGAATTATTAGTAACTTTTCAGCAAGAACTAGTTTTCCTCAACCTTGATGGAAAAGTTCCAGTTTTTGCTAATAATGTCTTAACATTTTCATTAATATTAATTAATTTTGTATTTTAAAAATATGTTTTATTTTTAAATGTTTCTGACTTTTGAGACTCATAAATTTTCATGTTTTTTCTAAAAAATTTAAGTTTTTTCTTCTTTACAAAACTTTTGACTTTTTAATTATATTTGGATTTTTTTTTTCTGACATTTTTTTGATTTTTCAAACTCAGAAGTTCCTGAGATTTTTCTAGAAAATTTCTGAGTTTTGGGGCAGAAATTTAATCTTTTTTCTTTTTTTTTTTTGACTACAACGACCTCAACGCGCCATCATACAAAACTAATATACAAGTAGCTTTTTAGCAAAATGTCAATAATTCCTTAACTTATAAGACATTTTCTCTTTTTATAAATAAAATAATCTGCCAGTGAAACTAGCATTTATTCATCAACATTAAGGGATAATTAACTTTAAAAAAGCTCCTATATCTTGTTGAAAAGTTAGTTGTAAGTTAGTTTTATCTTTCTTCAAGTGTCCTGAGACATTTGCACTGGAAACTAGACTAAAATACTCTGTAAGATTTTGTGTTTTTGCAGTGTAAGTAGCAGAATAACAGCTTTATTTAACTTTTCTAAATAAATATCTATAAATCTACTCCATCTTGCTGAGCTTGTACTCCCGTTTGACTCTGGCGTAAGGGCCGATGTTTTCGTCGAACACAAAGTCCCACAGCACCTGGAACCAGGAAGTGTGCTGCGGCAGCGAGTCGTAATACTCTGCTGCGATCTTTTTCACCTGAAGAAAAAACAACAAGACGCTTAGAAAAACCTCTAAAGTCCAACAGTTTAGCTGCAGATGTTAGTCACTGAACATTAGGTTGAATTTAGAGAAACTGAGCAAATAAAGGATTATTTACTTCTTAAAAGGGAGAAAAATTCACATTCAAATTCAGAGTTTAACTTTTCCCGCTTTAAAATTCAAACATTTTCTAACATTTTGGAGATTAAAAAATAAATAAACTAAAGAGACAGTCTCAATTCAAGACTTTTTACTGTTAATAATAATAATAATAATGCTAAGAATCTTGGCATTTAGCAAATATATGACCTAAAAAGCAAAATTTTAATCTGATTTAACTTCAAAATGTGACAGAAATTATTTTATTTTTCAATATGTAAAACCGTAAATTTAATTTTCCAAATTTAAGCTTTTAATCAAACGTTAAATTTATTTTTATTACAAAAAAAAATTCTAATACTTTCAAGGACATTGTGCAGAAATCAGGACCATTAAACCCTGAAGCTGAATCTCCAAACAATAAGGTTTCAGAATGTCCTAATCAAAGTATCTGAAAGAAGTTATTCTGATAAATAATAATATAGTTGTTTAACATTTTCAAATAATGTGAAAATTATTATTGCAAAGGAATAATGATGCAGGTCAATCCTCTCAAAGACAAACTATAATTTCTGTGCAACATTTTGAATAAAGTACTAGCAAGTACTTTTAATCTACTTTTTAGTGCAAATATCTCAGTACAGTGGAAATCAGACAAACAAAACTTAAAAGTAACAACACAGAGCAGCTTTTTTTAAGTAAATTATTCCTTAATATTGAAGGAAAAGCCAATATTCAGTGGCTCCTGGTTCCACTGGTTCAATATCACTTGTTTCAAAATGAAGAGCGCTCTGCCGTTACCTAGCAACCACAGCCACGCCAAGCCCGTCGCCTAGCAACCCAGTGGCTGATTATTCCACTTAGGGAAAAGTCTTGTTATAAGTGGATTTAGTATTTATTCCTATTGAGGGATTAACAAGTTAAAACAAGTTAAAACAAGCTCCTGTATCTTACTGAAAAGTTACTGTAGATCAGTTTTAATTATTTAAAGTGTACTGAGATATTTGCACCAGAATCTAGAATAAAAATACTTGGTGAGACTTCGTGTTTTTGCAGTGTAGAAGTTGCAGAGAAACGTTAAGACAGTATTTGCGACTCATAAAACCAGCCGGTTAATGTCTACATTGGAAATATTGAGTGAAGTCCAAAGTTCACCTGCTGCAGTTTTACGGATGATTAGCCAGAGACTCACCTGAGGTAGTTTACTGCCAGGTATGCTGGGGAAGTCATGGTGCTCCATGTGGTATCCAACATTGAAGGTGAGGAAGTTCAGCGGCCCGTAGTACGAATACGTCTCGTGTCCCTTCAGAAACATGTAGTGCTCCGCAATGAAGTGTCCAGAGAACGGATGGATCCCAAGGCACAAAATGGACCCAGCAATGAGGTAAACAATCGGCTTTATTCCCCAGAGGTAGAAGATGACTGCGTCTGCCAGGAGCTGAACCACCGTGTTCTGGATCTCCATCGGACCCACCGGTTTGGGGTTGACCACCAACGGCCTCAAGGCGTAGAAAAACGGCTGCAGAAAGAGCCAGAGGACCTTCCTGGCCGGCGTGCAGAAGAACCATCCCTCCCACTCTGTCGGGATGTCCACATCCAGCTGGTCGCCGCCCAGGTACCGGTGGTGGTCGATGTGGTACTTCTTGAAGGAGGCGGAGTAGGGAAGCCCGATCGGCAGGTTGGCCCACATGGCGAACCAGCGGTTCCACTTCGCAAGCTTGTTCCCGAAGGCCACGTTGTGAGAAATGTCATGAATGGCCAGAGTCAGCGAGTGGTTGATGCATCCGCCGAAGCCGTAGGCCCAGAAGAAGATCCACTTCCAGGAGAGGTCGTGCACCAGGTAGCAGGCGACGAGTTGGGTCAGGACCAAGCCGGACACAACCCACTTCAGCTGGGGGTCCGGACCCATCAGGGTCTTGATTTCTGGATATTTGGCTGAGAATACAAACACAGAAAGGAAGAATAAGGACTTAATCAAATTAATCACGATCAATCAATTGTTCAAATAAGCCTTAACCGATTATAATCGTTGAAAACTCCAAAAAAAAAGCAATTTGCTTGAAAGAGCAACATCCTGAGATCAGTAATTACGTTAAAACTCAAGTGGCACAGTGTTAGCTTCACATTATGTGAAAAATCTCGCTGAAACAATGATGTGAAAAAGCATTTACAGAAATCAGAAGAAACTCAGATATATAACAGGTAAAATTCCTGATGCAAAGAAAATAATTAGCTGGTCATCGCTGCAGCTCTGGGATTAATTAAGTCCATTTCGGAAGGAGCCCATATTGCCAGGTTCCCGCCTTTCTCCTGGGAAAATCCTGCTGGCAAAAGTCGCCTTTAATTGGCTGAGGTGTTGCTTTGCCGAAGGACATAACAGCGTTAAACTGTAGCTGATGGAAAATCCACTGACAAAAGGCATAACTGGGATTGCTTCATGGAATATAATCCGCTGGTTGGGCAAACAGGTTTGGATCTGTTGCACTGACTGACCGCACCCTACAGGAACGACGAGAAGAGTCAGTGGAGTCGGGGAAGCCCTCACATGGCGGCCATGACGGAGGGCAGGATGCAAATTAAGGCTCCTGATTTGTTTATCGTTTCCCAGTTTCACCATTTTATGCAAATTCAGGTTAAACTGGCAAAAAGGGTTTATTCTGAATTATTTCTCTACATTGTCCTGCTGTTGTGGATCAAACCCTCTGATTTCTGTTAATACACAAGAGGCAGAGCTGAAACGATTAATCTGATCAGTCATGGTTAATCATGATCAATCATGGTTAATCATGACCAATCATGGTTAATCATGATCAATCATGGTTAATCATGATCAATCAGATTGATTGATTGAATATAATGACTCAAAAACGGCCATTTGCTGAAAGAACAACACATTCAGAGCAATAATTATGCAAAAAACATGCAGAAAATATTTAGAGTTAAGATGAATTTAAGAAAAAGTTTGTAAATATGTTTGATCCAAAACTCAAGTGGGAAAGTTTTATCTTCACTTTGTTCAAATTATGTAGAAAAAAAATCTTTTGTTGTGTCATTATTAGTCAGTCCTTGATTTTAAGTCAAGCAGAAAGGATGGAGCTTTTCCTATTTTATGGTTTTGCATCATTTGCTATAAATGATCATTAAATTTTCAGCTGAAAAATATTAAAAACTAAATAAATCTGTTTTAATGTCGTTCTGAAGTTGTGCAAAAAGGTTTACATGAAAAACCTGCAGAATGAGCCATTTTTAATAATCTGATTGATCGTCAAAAAGATTCACAGAAACCAATAAATGATCACAATCTGATGTTTTCAATCAGACATTTGTGACATTTAGATTCAGTTTAGAGACATTTTTAAAAGTGTTGACACAAGTGAGGAATAAAGATAAATGAATAACCAGCTTCCATAAAAGGCTGTTTAAACGGCCTAATGGCTCTGGACACACACACACACACACACACACACACACACACACACACACACACACACACACACACACACACACACACACACACACACACACACAGTGAGGTTATTATCTTGTTTCTACTGCACCATGTGGAGAAAAAACATTTTCTTTAACATCTCAGGTGATTCTTTTTCTTTCTCAAACCAGAGAACGTTCATTTGTCTGTGACGTCATTAGCGGCTCATAAACGTCCTGTGAGCATGAAGATAAAACAAGGTTCAGATGAATGGCAGCTCTGTTCATGGGCGACACATTATCTTCCACGCCAGAGGAAAATGAGAAACTCCACGCCACGCGCGCGTGGGCATCAGATGTCATAATTACAGCTGAACATCTTTAATAATTTATGTCTTGGAGGCGTCAAAAAGAGACAAATAAAGACCCGGAGGCGCTAATTTCACAGCAGAGCGACCAAGCAGCGGCCGAACCGAACCGAACCAGGATCAAATGAACGTCACTGTTGGAGCTATTTATTCTTTATTTCTTTATCTATTTGAATTTTGTTAGTTTATTCTTAAACTTCTATTTTTTGCATTATTTGCAGAGTTTATTTATAGGTTAATTTATTTGTTTTGTTTTCTTATTTTTTTATTATGTGTGAGCTAGACAGGAAGTGGGTGGGTCAGTCCACATTCTATAAATGTAGGGGCGTGGTAAAGGACCAGCAAGGCATTTGGGTTTGGGGCCTATGGTTTTTACCAGCACGAGAGAGAGCAGTGCAAGAGGTCAGTAGAACAAAGAAAGGTTGTATGATTGTAATTGCTTGCATAAAAGACAAAATAAAAGCAGCCAAGACAATTAACAAGTTTGGACCTTAAACTTCTTTCGCCTGTGTCAAGAATCTGGACCCCAGTGCCTCATAGTGGCTTTATGGAACTTTTATTGGATGTTTGTGATTGACAAACAATCGCCACTACAGTCACCAGGTCGCCGCCTTGTTCACCTGAGCTTCTCATTAAAGCGGCGCTAAAAATCACATTTCAGACGCTTTGAAAGAAAGTTTGCTAAATAAATTAATGGCTTCTGAATCTCGTGTGAAAAGACACATGTTAGGATTTACGCAGCCTCCCTCCACTCCCACTGAAAGACTCAGGGTGCGTCATCATGATGCGCAAAGACGCCCGGGGCGCAACGGCGGCGACTCGGGGGCGCAGCGGCAGCGGCTGGTGGCGCAGCGGCTGGTGGCGCAGCGGCTGGTGGCGCAGCGGCTGGTGGCGCAGCGGCTGGTGGCGCAGCGGCCAGAAAATGTATAACCCAGAATAAAATGGGAAAGAAAAGCCTGCATCTCTCCATTCCTTTCATGAGGATCAACTCTTCCAGCTCAGTTGAGAGGAATGTGAGCAGAGAGAATTTAAAACATGAAAAGTTGGAAATGCTGCAGCGAGAGGAGACAGTTGAACTTAAACCTGATCATTTCAGAGACTTTAGTTCTGTCTGCAGCACAAGCAGCTGCTAAATATCACAAAATATCAACTAAAACAAATTGTTCCAACATTTGCAGCTTCTTGTGAAATTATGACAGAAAGTTCTGGATCAGTGAAGCTGGAGCTAAAACTGGTTTCTGCTGCAGGGACACATTTCATGAGTTCTTGTTCTGATGGTTCTGATCTCACTGCAGATTTAAAGCTTTTCTTTGTGTTTGTTTCAATTTGTATCTAACCACAAATAAACCTTCAGTGCATGAACTGGGGAGTCTTTTCTTTTTGTTTATCGCTGTTTTTCTTCCTCAATTAAATATTTAAAAGGAGGAAAGTTATTATTGTTTTTTTTTTTTTTTTTAACAAAGAACACAAAATAATTTAACATATTATCAGCTCTCCACCAGGACGTTCAACACACAAAAAGCTATTAAACACAGAAAATGCCAACTAGAAATAATTATTCCTACATATCGTGGCGCCCGCTCTCAAGGCGCCCCCTGTATGCAAACTATAAATGTGTTTTCTGCGCCGGATTAAAAATGTGGAGCAGCATCTCTTGGGAAATTGTTGCGTAAAAACCTTTAAAAGATGAAGCTGCAGAGAATAAACTGTGATTATTATCATTAATGCGTTTCATGAGTTCCTGAATTTCTATTTCACTGCTAGTTGTAAACTTTGTGTGTTTATTTGCACAACAAGCCCAGAAATAATCCTTGAGCCATGAAGGCCTTCAGGAGTTTTTACCCTCAGTTTTATTTTTGTCCCAAATTGAATATTTAGAGGCAGGAAAGTTACTTTTATCAAGAAAGCAAAATGATTTTACACAATTTCGTAAATAAGTAGCTAAAGCACCAGACACAAGATAAAACCCATCAGTAATTCAAATGCATTTAAATCATTTATTTTTCACTCAAAAGTTTTAATCTGTGTGGTTACATCACGTTTACGGTTGTGGTCCGTTAAGCAACAGCAAGTAAACAGGTTTAACCGGATGTGTTTCTATAAGGAGGGTAAAGTGGAGAACAATATGAAGCCAAGAGTCAAGAGTCAGCAGGAGGGAGAACTTTGCGGTCTTACCCAGGATCTCCTTCCTGCGGGCGGTGTGCGGCTGGTCGGTGTAAACCCACTCAAAGTCTGCTCTCCCACCTGTCTTCCCCATGGCTGCGGTCCGCTCGCTCTCCGCTCCCGGTGACAGGAATCTGGCGTTGCTGAGTTCAGTGTGTCATCAAAACTCTGGCAGTATCGGGGCACACCCACCAGCGCAGGTTGCGGAGGCTCCGCCTCATTAGGACGCCGGCGCGACGGGAGGAGGACGCGCAAGTACGAGCTTATTTCTGATGTTTGTTGTTATCGATACATTTTACTGCCAGTTAAAAAGATTTGTGTTTATCAAAATCTATAGAAATATGCCTTTGACTCATTTATGGATTGAGAAGTTATCATCAATTTGTCTTCGTTTTAATCTTTCATTCATTTAATGAATGGAGGAAAGTTCACATTTATGAATTAAAAGAAGAAAAAACTAATTAGTTTCATAGATAAATGGAAAAACTCAACATTTTACAGTGTAAAATGCCATCTCTGAGGAAAAACACACAATTTTAACAAGTATTTTGTGCAAATATCTTATCAATAGCATAAAACTAACTTATCAGAAAGCTAAATTATCTCACTTTAAGTAATTTATTCCTGGATATTGATCAGAAAGTAATAGTTTCACTGGCAAAAGGACATTTCCCTTGTTATAAACTAAATAATCTGCCGGTGGATTTAGAATTATTATTAAGAAATTATTGACTTCAAAAGAAGCTCCTGTATCTTGCTGAAAAGTAACTTGTATGTTAGTTAGTGTAATAGAATATTTGCACTTGAAACCAGACACAAATACTTGGTAAGATTGTGTTTTTGCAGTTTGCACTCATTCTAAATCTCATCAGTTTCAAGGTCATTTCAAATTATTCCAGTTCGTTTTTTGTAGTAACTCAAATTATTTATTCTTTGGTCAAATCCCAAAGATCCACTGAGAGTCCGTTAAGAAACAGCTACTAATCCTTTGTTTCCATTCAGACACATTCTCCACCGCCTCCACTTCTCATCCTGGAGCCGCTTGGCGATCCGGCGGTAGAAAAAGGAGCGGACCCGCTCTGAAGTTTAGGTGTGATCTCAAGCGCCTCCCTTTCGCACTCCGGCAGAGGGCGGGGGGAGAAACACACTTACCTGTGCACCTGCTCACATGAGCGCAGCCTTCCTGTGGATCTTTTCCATTCGGTAACGAACGGTAGAGCTGACTGTCTCCTCCCAACCGGCGGCGGGAGGAGACAGTCAGCTCCAAGAGATAAAATGAAAAGTAAAGGCCTGAGAACAAGAGAACATTGATTTGATATATCAGAAATGTTTGTTTATGTGTGTGTGTATATATGTGTGTGTGTGTGTGTGTGTTTATTTGAAAAAGTTTATATTTTAAGGAATACGGTGAGTGTACAGTGGTCATTTAATAAATTTTAATATTTTTAATTCATTAATAATAATAATGATGAATTATAATAATATAACAATAACATGACTTTATAAATTAGCAAACAAATTAATTAATTTGTTCAAGCTTACAGAGATGGGTACCTTTTGAGAAAAAATCCCAACATTTTTTGTACATAACTTTATCTTTTGGCTGTTAAAAGACATCATTTTACATCTTCAATCAGGCATTACCGTCAGTAACTTGTTATTTGAATAAATATTAACTAAATATGAATGTCTGAATGTCACGATTCAGGTGTACAGGAGAAACAGCGCCCCCTACAGTCAGAAGATAATAAGGTCTCAAAATGTAAAGGTCCCTGTTTGAGTCAGTTTTACCAGAAGTTGGTAGAGTAGCAGAAAAAATTTTACTTTATGACCAAACATTAATAATGTTTGATAAATAAATAATGTTTAGTTATTTAAATAAATAACTAAAAATAACAATAAAGAAGCCAATTACTTACTTATTTTGGCTGAAGTGGCTCTCCATATTACCATAAAAATGGATTTGGTAAAATTACTCATCAAGTACTAAGTAACTGAAATATTTTGTAAAAGAAAACAAAAAATTAAATCAAACAAAAATTAAGTAAATAATATTCCAGTATAAATCTGAGTAAATTCTGGTATTGTAATGCATGAAATACAGAATTTGTCAAAATAAACTACAATTCTATCATAGAAATACAGATTTAAAATTTTACCTTTGTTCAAAACAAAGTTTTTGAAAGAACAAAAACTAAACTTATATTAGGTCATTCATATTGAGACAGTGCAGCATAATTCAGGTGATAAAATATACTTTTGATGTATCTCTAGAAGGCTAGAAATGTTTGTGTCTGGTACATCTTTAGTTAAAACGTCCTTGTTTTTTATTCAGTGAAATAAGTTGAGGTGAAAATTGTACTCAAGTAAGAATAGCTGTATTTAAAAAAAATAGATAAAATTTAATTTTCTTATATTTGTTTTAATTTAGCCTTTAAAAGACCAAAATTTGAACATGCAATATTTTTGTCAATCTGATTACATGACTTTAAAGTATTACATTCAAGTTTTTAACTACAGTTACTAAATAACCTTTTAGTCAAATATTTTTTTTACTTGAGGAACTTTTTGCATAGTTACTATTTCCTTTTATATCAGTAAAAACATGTTGAAGTAGTTCTACTCTTACTTGAGTGTAATTTTTGGCTACTCTACCACCTCTGGAAAACAGTATTTAATTTATATTTTAATATGCAAAATATATTTTGCACATTTAAACGAAAATTAAGTTTCAGTTTTATCCAATCACCAATAGATGCACAGAATGGCCTAATCAAAGCCTTAAATGTCATTAAAATAAATTCTGATATGCATTCTACAGAGAATTCGCCATTGATCCAAATCACGCGAGACTTCAAAACTAGAGCACTGTGGCGACGAGATTACAGTAGTGGAGAGAGTTGTTGTCGGAGTGGGAGGAAGAGAGCTGCCAGAACAGGGGGGGAGGCGATAGAAATATTATTATTTACAGATAAACACGCAAAGGAATCAGGATTATCATGGCGTCAGGGGACACCCTGTACATCGAAACGGACGGGTCGGAGATGCCAGCAGAAATAGTCGAACTGCATGAAATCGAGGTGGAAACCATCGAGACTACAGTTGTCGGGGAGGACGGCGAACAGCAGCCGATGATCGCCTTACAGCCGCTGGATGATCCGCACCACCTCCACTCGCACCAGGAGGTGATCCTGGTGCAGACCCGAGAGGAGGTGGTCGGAGAGGAGGACTCGGAACTGCACACGGAGGACGGGTACGAAGATCAGATCCTGATCCCCGTGCCCGCCGTTGAGGAGGACTACATCGAGCACACTCTGGTTACTGTAGCCGGGAGAAGCACGTCCGCAGGCCGGGTTAAGAAGAGTGGAAGCGGGAAGAAAGCGGGCAAAAGGAGCTACATGAGCGGTGGAGAGATGGGCCGAAAGTGGGAGCAGAAACAGGTCCAGATAAAGACTTTGGAGGGGGAGTTTTCTGTTACTATGTGGGCTTCAGGTGAGTTCCTGCAAGCTGCTGATGTCGCTTTGTTCTCGGTGTGAGTGGGCCCAGCTGCGGCCTTGTGCTCCGCTAAAGTCTTAGTCTTTTCCACGGTTCAAAGAGACTTAAAATTCCCCTGAAAAGTGTTTGTTTTTATGGGAAGCCATGTTTTATGTGTCAATGGGCGCCGCCATATTTCCCCGGTCCAGAAAGTATGGCGGCCCGAAAAAATGGCGTTTATTTGGCCGACGAAGATGGCGGCGACAGGGGGAGCGGTAGCTGCTAGCTCCGCTGGGCCGCTGTGGCGCAGTTCAGTTAGCGGCAGCCAGAGATGCCTTCAGGGACGCCTCGGAATTTACAGTTCTGAGGCTTTGATCTCAAATTTATGGTTTAAAATCAAACCATAAATACATTTAAACAAAAACGGATACATTTTGCATCTCATAATAACCAAAAAAACATTAAAATGCGTTTAAAATGGATCAAACAACGCGATTAGCGTAATCTTTGACCTTTGTGTGAAAGCTTCTGTAATCTCATGTTTTTAGGGTCGACTTTTCTGTAAAGCTAATAAATTTAAATAATATAACGACAAACAAGATAGTGCAGATATAAAAACAAACTAAGTAATGCATATAAATCTCACGGAATATTTTTAAAAAAATCGATCATTTATTTTAAAATATTAAAGTCCATATTTGACAAATACTCCAAGTTACAGCTAAAACTGTTGAGATATTCCTTGTTGCTAAAGAAATTGTGCAATGGAGTTTTACTCAACTTCCACATTGCAAAGTTTTCTAATAATCATCCTTTGCAGGATTTAAAATGTATTTGTGCATCGATTAGACTTGCATCTGGCCTTTTAATCATGCATAGAAGTGGAGACCAGTCTATTATTCCCTTACAAAAAGTCTGGATGGAGATCTGGATGTTGTATTTAAAGAACTTTGCAGTTTGAATACAAGTGACTAAAGTTGAATTTGACTTTCTTAACCTCTGCAGTATTTACTCGGTGCCTATTTAAGAAGCAACAGATAATTGATCTTCAGTTTCTTTCTGTTCTTGCTCAGATGACAAGAAGGACATTGTTCACGAGGATCAGATAGCAGGAGAGAACTCTCCACCAGATTATTCTGAATATATGACGGGAAAGAAGCTCCCGCCAGGAGGCATCCCGGGCATTGACCTGTCCGACCCCAAGCAGCTGGCAGAGTTTGCACGGTAAGAACCCGTCCAAAAAAATAAAAATGGTGGTGCAAAACTCAAAAAGGTGATGTGAGGCAAACATGGTGAAGGCAGCAGTGAGCCCTCTGTGGTTTTGCTTTTTATTTCCATGTGCATTATTATTTACTTTAAGATTTAGTTATACTTAAATTACTTAAAATATCACACTTATGTGTATATTCTTTTTAGGGTTTACATTGCTTATGATTATGTTTGTATTTAAAACCCTTCAGTAAATTTCCCTTTGGGTTCTGGTCTAATTGTGACCTATTTCATGTTGCAGAATGAAGCCAAGAAAAGTAAAAGAAGATGATGCACCCAGGACAATAGCCTGTCCACATAAAGTGAGTCAGATTTTAAATTCAGTAAACTGCAAAAAAGATTTTTTTTTAAGTGTCTGGCGCAAATATTTTGTTAACACTTGAAATACGACAGAAGATTTTAAGTGATTAATTCCTTAATATTAATGAAAACAAAAGATTATTTCAAGATATTTTTTCCCCATTTTAAAAGTGAAACAGTCTGCCAGTGGAACTGGTATTTTTATATCAATATTAAGGAGTTATTGACTTAAAACGAACTCTGATCTTTTCAAAAAGTGACTTGTAAGTAAAGAAAACTAAGGTATTTGCAGTAGAAATTAGTCTAAATACCTTTGGGTTTTGCAGCCGTCCCAGGAGTTCTCTGTCTTGTTTTTTTGTGAATTATCTTCCTTGTTTTCGTTTTAGGGATGCACCAAGATGTTCAGGGACAACTCGGCGATGAGGAAACACTTGCACACCCACGGGCCTCGCGTGCACGTCTGCGCAGAATGCGGCAAGGCGTTTGTGGAGAGTTCGAAACTGAAGAGACATCAGTTGGTCCACACAGGAGAGAAACCTTTCCAAGTGAGTTCCTTTACTTTCTCAACTTCAAATAAAAGATGTTTTGGGAAAACGCGAGTGGAACCGTTTACGCTCTCCTCCTTACAGTGCACGTTTGAGGGATGCGGCAAGCGCTTCTCTCTGGACTTTAACCTGCGCACTCATGTGCGGATTCACACTGGAGACCGCCCGTACGTCTGCCCCTTCGACGGCTGCAACAAAAAATTTGCACAGTCGACCAACCTGAAGTCTCACATCCTCACACACGCCAAAGCCAAAAACAACCAGTAAGACCCCGAACGACCAGAACCGGCAGGAAAACCGGAGGACCTCCCTCTGCTTCTGGGTGAACTGACCTAATGTTGCTTGGACTGCTTTTTCTGTGAGACGACTCTCTTTGTACTGCAGATTAAAAACAAAACAAAACAGAAACAATTCCCTTTTTTCTGAAACTTTTGATAATAAACGGAGGTCCAACAAAGCTGGCCTCGACCCGGATGGAATATTTTAGAGTTCCTTCTCATGAAGATGTTAATTCATGGATCTGCACCTGGAAAACTGTTATTTATACCTTTACACAAATAGTTGTGAAATTTGCATTAATCTTCACCAGCTTCTCAGTTTTGTACCTCCTCCCTAAGTGTGCATATTGTACACTGTTTGATGTAAGCTTTGTGGTCTGTATGTATTTAAGTCGGTCCTGTAGGCCTTCCTGCAAGGTTTCACAGCTCGTTTCCCTTTGTTCTCCGTCACGGCTCCGTTTCTCAGGAGGAGATTTGTGCGGAAATAGCTTTTCGTTTTCTACAACACATGCAGATAACCATGTGATTTTATTTCTGTTTTTTCCGTAGATATCATTGATTAAATAGTTTCTCCCAATTGCATCACCAATACAGAGCGTGTGATTTGTGCTGTCAGAGGTCAAACGATCACTGAGCTGGTGAATAATTAAACCAGCGGGGTCAATATCGCTTCATATCCATGCATGACATTAATGAGCAACGTTAAAAATCAATCACTGGCTGAATGGTTCTTTAACAGGCAGGTTAGAGTTTAAACAGGGAAAGATGGATATTTAACTACAGGTACAAAATGACATCATAGCGCTGCAGCTGCTGCTGCGAATAATAATAGTGGTTTGGTTTTTTTTTTTTTGGAGTAACACGAGACGCTGAGAGCAACTTGATACCGAACGGGTCGAGAATTTGCACAGGAAATCAAGTTTTATCACAGTTTCAAATCTACACATTAAAATATGCAAAAAAACAACAAAGATTTAAAGTTTTATTCAAAAGATTGATTCAAAGCGGATTTCCTCAGAAAATGAGAATTTTAACATTTACTGGATGATTAATTGTCCAATAATATTTTAAGAATTTTCAAGTTTTATATTGATAATGGTAGAATAATGCAAGTTTGCTCTGAAAGACAAAACCTTTATTTTTGTAAAACCCACTTAACACTGGAAGATATTTTAAAAATCCAAAATAAGAAGAAATCAATAAATAAACCCCATGAAACTAAAACTATGACAGAAACAAAATCTGCACAAAACTATAAATGAAATGGATTATAAAATCTCTAAACAAAACAATCTGAATGCAAATTGAGCTCATTTTTTCTTTTCTGCATTATGATTCATTATAATTTGCAAGATTAACTTTTTGAATTGAATTACCGAAATTCAGTTCATATTTATTTCACAAAAATGTTTTCTCATTTTTATGCTCATAATCTTCATTTGTTTGTCTTTTTGGACAATTAAACATCAAAACTCCAACATAAATTAAAAAAAAAAACCCCAAACATTTCTTCTTAAAGTATCAAAAAATGTTTAATTTTTTTCTTCTGGATGTTTTTCCAACACAATACAATTAAAAAATCCCTCACATTTTTATTTTAATTTATAGGAAATAAAACTCCACACGTTTGATTTGTGATTTTGCAAAGAGTGTGTTGTGGGTAAAACTGCTGAGTCACTGTCAAACCCACACATGACTGTGCATTTTTATTATCACATAGCCGGCAGAATTAAATTGAAGAACCTGTTAAGCCACAAATAGTGTTCCTGTTTTATCTCGGTGATATGAAGGACAAACTGCATGCATTTGAATTAAAGAAAGATAAAATAAGAACTTTGATCTGATATAATATTTGTGTCCAGTGCATTTTATCTAGTAATAAACTACATTTTCTGACCATTTCTGCATAAAATTTAAAGGATCCCTGAAAATAGAAGCTGCATGTTTTCCCCAAATTTGAGAAAATACTGTTTAGTAAAAATGCATGAATTGCAAATAAAGAGCAACAGCAGTAAAGCTTTAAAAACGATTCCCTGGCGGATCCAACACTAAATGGAAGAACCTGATTTTAACCCAGATTAATAGGAAACTTGAATGATGATTCATTAAAAATGGAGAAATCAGCAGCAATAATCCAAAGTATGGCCTCTCCACTGTCCCGCCTTTGGCACCAAAAACCTGACCGGGTTGATCCGGGCGCGGCAGCTCCTCTCCCGGCTCTGGCGGCTCGGTTCTGTTCACTGGGACAGCAGGGCAGCCAGCAGCGCGGGGTAGTTGGGCGTCCCCCAGCCGGTGACGGGGTCCCAAGACGGGGCGGCGCAGAAGCCGTTGCCCTGAACCTTCTCATCCAGGCAGCCCAGGTGACACCCTTCAGTCACCTGCAGAGAAACGTCACAGTCAGATCAAAGTTACTGACTAGAATAAAGTTAATAAATAAAAGGACAATTTCTTAAAACTTGACTTTTCTCTTGCATCAAGCTGCTACATTTTTCATAATATGCTAAATTTAAAAGGAAAAACATTAAATTTTAAAATTATTTTGTGTCAGCTGTATTAAATATTGACTAAATAAACAGAAAAATGTAGTTTTCTCCCAAGACTAAAGCCAGACATTTATAAAATAAAACCACAGGAACCTGTATATTACTGAGCAGGAAAATAAAAGATTAAAACATCTTTAATTTAATAACAATTTAATATAAAATATAACCTGTGTAAATACTAAAAACTGTTTTAAAGTTGTAATTTCTATCATTAAGGAGGGAAAACTAATAAAAAAAGAGTAATTGGCTCCTAACCTAATAGCTGGTTGTTTCACACTTGGACAGTTAAGACCTTTAAAAAAGTAACTAATAGTGACGTAAACCAGTAAAACCATTATGGAGCTACAATAATCTTTCCAACAACAACAAAAAAATCATATAATAAAAGAATTGCAACTTAGTTTAAGCAGTTTTTCTGGTGAGGTTTTTGCCAGGCCCGTGTGTCAAAATGTTTATAAAACATTTGGACTCCCCCTGATTAATTATATTGCATCTATCCTTCCAAAAATGTAGTTAATTATGACTAATATGTGATTTACAAACACAATAATCTGATATTATGATGATCTGGACACTGAAAGCAAAGAATAAATGGACAAAGTTGGAATGTTGGGGCTGGATTTGTTTGAATAAAAGCTCCAGACTCACGTCAAACAGGCCGCGTCCTTTCAGCTTGTAGAGGCGCGGGTTGAGGAAGCCGAGCGCAGGCAGGCCCTGGGACAGCCGCTGGCCGTTGACGAGGGACAGCATCCCTCCAACCACAGGAGTCGACGCCTGGCAGGAGCAGCAGCGAAAGCTCAGAATGACCGAGAGACGAGAGAAGCTGCAAACACTTCAGAAACGTTGGTGAAAGCAAACGGCTCGTTCACAAGACAGGAGAAAACCTCCTTGATTTAGCAGAAACTTTGATCATGTTTAGATTAATGAATGACTCTAAAGTTGATTGATCTCATTGATCGACAAACAATTGACAAGCGGCCATTTTCTCTTATCTTTTCATATAAAGGGCAATTTTCACTATAAACTGAATTTATAAAAAAGAAGCATCATTCGTTCCTATAAAATATATCTTATTATAAAACAGAATATATTTTATAACATAAATTATAAAATATATTTCCCATAATACATTTTATATATTAAATATAAAATATATTTTAAGATTAAATATTGTATTAATTTAAAATATAGGGAAAATTTAAAAATATTTTTAAATTGTATGAAATTATGAGGCATAATTTTATACTTTTTTATACTTATAATTTTGTGATCTGTATTAAATAATCAGAAGATTTTGTTTTTCACAGATTAAACTTAAATCTTAATCAAACAGTGGTGCTAAAACATCTTTTTCTATCATGTTAGGATTTTTCTGTTATTTTCTCGTCTCTTCTGTCCGTCCTTAACGGATCAGGAGTCATTTTAATGCGATACTTTATGAATCGACGGGGTTTTGGGTTACCGAGGTTCCGGACACCCAGGGGATGGGCACTCTGTTGCTGACCACCCAGTAGTTATCAGACAGGGCAGCCATGTCCGGGTAGGCCCTGCCGCTCGTATTGAAGTACGACTGAGGAGGAAGAGTCGCCTTCACGCTCTTCAGGTAACCCTCCACCGCGCTGACCTGGAAACAGAAGATATTAGTTTCACAATAAGTCAGGAAGCACAAAGTGTTTGTGGGGTTTCTGGACCTGGTAGTCGGGCATCTTGAAGACGTTGCTGAATCCTCCTCCACTGATGTAATCTGTGACTTCATAAGTTACTTTAAACGGGTTTTTAAAGGAAGTTCCTCCAACTGTGGTCACATAGGGGCTGAAAAATAAAGAACCACTTAGAAACCGTCTCATTAACACAGCAATTAATTAACATTTAATCACCCTTTTTAATGTTTTCATACTTTTATTGAGAATTCATGAAAGAAAAATTATAAATGGTTTAATCTTTTGTAGAAACAGAAATCTAGATGAGTTTTATTTTATGTTTTCTTGAAGAGCTTTAATTAGATTGGAGTCGACTTTGACTGGGACATTTGAACCATGGACTCTAATTTGTTTGAAACCACTCCAACGTAGCTCTGACTATATATTTAGTTTAATCTGACTTATCGTGATGATTCGATTATTCAAAAGAAATCATCAATTAATTTAGAAATCAATTCATTGTCAACTGGAGAAAATGGACTCAAAAAAGGATAATTTCTGGCAGAACAAAATATCCAGAACTTTAACTAAAACTGTACAAAAACATATACATTTAGTATCAAATAAAGCCTTTTTATGCATTTTCTCCCCAAGTCATACGTATTTTTTTAAGCTCCAAATGCATCCTTTACAACAAATGATCAAGTGTGCACAAATGAAATGGTATGTTATGATATTTTAGGGAAAATTGTTTATTTTCTTACTTATTTAAAGTGCCCAATCTTTTTTTATCCAATTAATTACAGAACATATTAAAGAAAAATATTTTTCTTTTGAATCAAATGCAAAAATATAGATGAAACGTCTATTCTTTTATTTAAAAGGAATTGCATTTGGACATATTAGTTTATTTTTATTTCATAAATAAACCCTAATTTTATGTTAGTTCATGAGATAATGAAACATTTCTGGTTGTGGTGTGAATGAACAAACGAACAGATATTTGAATGCTTTAGCGTAAAGGTTTGATGGAGGACTGGGAGGCCGACCTGGAGGCAGGAAAACTGGGCCTGAAGGTGTTTTCTTTCCCCAGATGTCTGCATCCAGCGCCGCTGTCGCCTGAACACAACACCAGCTTCAGATAAGGTCACAAAACCAACTCATCCCAAGTTTTTGTTCCTCACTGAGGTTTTCTGAATCATTTTTAAAACAGGAAGTTGCGGTAATTTCACAATAAAAGTCACACATATCAGTCATCACATGACTGTCGATCTTATTACACCGAAAGCTGACTAAAGGTCATGGTTTGCTGATGGTGGAGGTCAGCTGTTTTCACTGTAAAACCACAAAATATTACCAGATATTTTTGGTTTAGTTTCTAGAGCAAATATCTTAAATTGATATTTTTAATTGATTGATAATCGCCAATTATCAATCTTTAAAAAGCCTGACCTGCTGATTCCAATGTTGACTTGTAGCATTTTTTTTGTCTGAAATTATAGCAAGAAAGTGTCTGAGTTGGTAACATTGAGGTGATTATTGGTAACTGGAGATGATCTGGTGGGCCGGTCCAGTGGAACTAGAACTTTTTCATCAATATTAAGAAGTTATTGACTTAAAAAAAAAGCCATTGTATTTTGCTGAAAAGTTACTTGGAAGTTAGTTTTATCTAATTCAAGTGTACCAAGTTATTTGTATTAGAAATATCTTGGTAATATTTTGTGTTTTTGCACTTTTGCGAGCGTTGCTGAACATCTGTAAGCGTCGACTGACCCGAGGCGAAGAGCAGAGAAAGACCTCTGACCCCGGCCTTCATGAACTCCGTGTTGATGCGCGTCATGTAGGCGGTGGACAGGCTGTCCTCGTCGTCGCCGTAGCTGATGGTGTGAACCCAGGGCAGGTCAGACATGTTGCTGAGCAGGACCATCCACTGGAGGAAAGGTTCCTGGGTCTCATGTCGACCTGGACAGGAAGCGGGAGAGGATGTAATTACACAGCAAATAAACAAACCCAGAGTTCCGATGCAAAACATTTCCGTTTGTTTCTCGATTGGTTTTACTTGTAAAGCGGAATTTGCCTTTAATTGCATTCATGTTTTCAGTTTTTAAAAATGTTTCATTTAGGATACACATGTCTGGATTTCCTTAAGGGTTATAATACTTTAGTTTTATTTTGTTGCTTTTTGTCTAATTTAATTTTAGAGTTATTATTAGTTAAATATTGTTTTGCTTAATTTTTATTAGATATAGAGTTAGTTTTAGTTGTTTCATATTTTGGTTAATTTTTATATGCGAAAAGAAGCTTAAAGGTTAATTTCCCAATTTAGAGCAACATAGGTTAGATAAGGGGAATGGTTGAAATTAACAGGGTAAGGGTTAAAAAAAACAAACCTTAAGCTACTAATTAAAAAAAGAGGGAAAAAATGTCAACATTTCTACTGGAATGGTTGCAAAGTTGATAATGCAATATTGCAACTTCAAAATATATAAATGACCAAAATCAGGAACTTTCGATCAAAACCGACTGAATGTTTGAAGCAAATTTCAGAAAATGTTAAAGTTAATAATGGTATTCATGAAAAAGGTGAACACAGAATATTTGTGTCTAAATAAAGATAAAATAAAGAGACTCTGTGAGGTTGAATATTACAGCTCTGTAAAACAAAATGGCGGCGTTTTTAATGTGAGCAGACTTAGCAGACCTGGGTTGGTGAAGACCCAGGTGGATATGTTTGCTCCGGTGCTCATGATGTACTCCACGTCCAGGCTGGCCTCCAGGCCCGCTTTCCCGCCTCCCTGGGTCCCGACGACCCGGTCGACCTCGGAGCGGTGCTGGAAGGTCCCGCCGAACATCAGCATGAACTCGGCCAGGTCGGCTGGGTGGTAGTACTGCTCCAGAAACTGAAGAGGAGAGCACAAAAAATAGTTTTTTCTTTTGAGAGACCCGGTTTTTGTATCGTTATATTTTTGGTAAGCTAGCTGTCGCGTCGCACTTTGGGATGACGTCATGGCAAATAAACGGTCGTTTACATGCAGTACCTTGCTGACCACCAGGGGGCGCCGGCGGATCACAGTTTGAGGAAGACTGCTTTAATGTCTAATGGCTTCATAAACAGAAATTAACTACGTCACCCTATTTTTACTCAAGTAAAAGGAAAAAGTAGCCAAGAAATTATTCAAAGTAAAAAAGTAGTAGGTAAAAAGTCTACTCCGGTAACCGATCAATTTTATCATTCATTCAATATTTAAAAATTACATAATCTCCCCTTAACAAATTATAAAGTTAAGTGGAGATTGTGGTATTTTAAGGACCAAAATGACAATAATTCATATAAGTAACAAAAAAAAAAAATAAATAAAAATAAACAGGCAAAAGAACATTTTTCCAAATTAGTTTCTTTCAATAAAAACTATGAAACTTTGAAACAGACACTGCAGAAAGTTTTTGGTTTAAACATGTTTGTTTTTCATTCAGTGGGTAGAAAATCCAGAAATTTTACTCAATTAGCGATATTTCATAATAAAATTACTCAAGTTAAAGTAAAAAGTACAGCATAGTAAAAATAGTACATAGTTTCAAAAAAGGTTAAGTACATGTAATTTACTTTATTTTTGGCCATCCCCTTGCTATGTTAAACATGTTATTTCTGATTATTTTATATTAGAAAATTATGTACCGTAAAAAAATAGAAAAACATAAGATGAGACAACATGAAACATTTGTTCTTTTGTAGATTGATTTTTTTGCTGCTAAAGGGTTTTGATTGTATTTTGGTTTCCACCAATGAGGAAAAGAATAAAAAATAAAGTACAAATAGAAAGAAAGTGAGAAAGGCTTAATAACCTGAGCGACGGCCTGGCTGTTGTTCTCAGCTGATCCCACGTCAGTCGCTGTCAGATTGTAGCGAGCTCTCAGGACGGCTGGCGTCACGCCGAGGTGAACCCTCGCCGTGGAGCGCGGCCGCTTCCCGTTAGCGTCCTGCCCTCGAGGCGGGACACGATGAAGGCCTCCGACTACGGAAGAGCGAAACGAACTATCAGAACCGAACCGGACCTGAAAACATGGCAGCAGATCAGCTTAGAGACGAGCAAAATCTCACCAAAATCCAGATGTTGGTGAACCTCATCGTGGACTGAATACGGACTGGAAGATCTCACGATGGAGAGATCGTTTCTGACGTAACGGTGAAATTTACTTCCTGGAAGAAGAGCCTCTGCAACCCTTTTCAACAAAATAAATTTAAAAATCTTGTTAAACTACCTACCATAATCAAAATGAACAGCAGAGCAGCACCTTTGACATGCTCTAGTTTCAGCCTAAGAAACAAGATTTAACATAACCTGAATAAATAAAGAGTAGCTTTAAATAATTGAATCAAACAAACTACAGTCGATTAATAATGATTAATCGAATATTGAAATAATCAACTAATTTAGAAACTGATTAATCGTTAAGTGACGTAAAGAGACTCGACATAAAGGCCATTTGCTGAAAGAACAACACATTCAGAGCAGTAATTAAGTCAAAACTGTACATTTTTCTTGCTAAGTTAGTTTTGTCTGGAATCTAAACCAAAAACACTAAACGACTGTGTTTTACAGTGTTTTGTGAAAAGCTGCCATTTCATTAGATTCAATCGGCTCTAATCTCTGCAGATTGCAGCTCGCAGTTTCAACATCTTCATTGCAAAAACAGGCACTTCCTCACATGATAAAAGCAGAACCTTTTCACAGAAGTTGCAAAACCGCAGAAGTACGAGTATCTGTGTCGCCTCCCAAGCGAGGGAATAAAGTAAAGTACAGTGAAGCAGCTGAGAGCAGATGTGCTTACTCTGCAGTCATGCTGCACTGTAAAAAGTCCTGAGTGTGAACCGTCCGGCAGTTTGAAATCCCGTGAGACTGCAGCCAGCGATGCACCACCTTCTGGGTCAGCGCAGACGGACGAACCAGAGAGGAAACTTCCTGCAGACTCAGGTGTTTTCCTGCAGAGCACAGAGCATTTCTCTCTCACTTAGAGACAGAATCAGATCCCATTTTTGTTCAAAAGCCTCACTGCCTACCGTAGTGAGGCGAGTCGGGGTCCGACACCCGTCTGAGCGTTTTCTCCAGAAGGTCGACGTTCTGCTGCTTCAGGGCAAAGGTCAACTCCAGCTGCTCTGAAGGATCCACCCGACCTGCTTCGGTCCAGTCCTGAGGGAGTCTAAAGAAATAAATATTTGGGATTTACTATCCGACATCAATAAATACATTGATATCTTCGTTTAGGCCATTTATGGCAGGCCATTTTAACATATAATCAGCGTTTCCTGACTATTCCAGGTATAGAAATGCATCTTCACAAGACAGAACCACATTTTGACTATTCTAAATAGTAATTTAATCAATTAAGTTTATTTTTGCAGCACATTTCAGCAACAAGTCAGTTCAAAGTGTTTAACATCATAAAAACACAAATAAACAGTCACAGAAGACATGACACTGAAAAAACACAAAATCTTACCAAGCAATTATGGTCCAGTTTCTAGCACAAATATTTTAGCACACTTGAAAAAAGGGAGGAAAAAAAACAACTAACTTACAAGCAACTTTTCAGCAAGATATAAGTGCCTGTTTTAAGTCAATAATTTGTTGTTCCAGATTATTTCACTTAAACCATGGGAAAAATGTCTTGTTATAAGTGAAAAAACCCACCAGCAGAATAAAAACCTTATCAATATATGTTGTGCTTAGCTGAAAGAAAGTAACTGTAATATTTTACTGAAATATAGTTTCAGTAAAATCAGATTTTATTCATTGGATATTTTGTTTTATTTACAGTTTTTTTCCGCATCAGAAACAAACATAAAAAAACCATCTGATGGATTTTAGAAACCTGCTTGTCACGTGATCAAAGGACCGGGATTTGATTGGCGCCACTCGATCTAGTATCGATTACTCTGGCCTGGGCAAAGCAATCGACCAGTAAAGTAAAACATTTAAAAATAAAAAAATACAATAATAAAGTTGTAAAACTGCAAAATATAAATATTCAATATTGCAAATTTAACACATAGAATATAATAATAATAAAGAGTCTGGTTCTCAGACTATATTTCTTCAAATACAAATAAATCCTAACTGACCTAAAGTCATTATTATGACAGTTTAAGTTAATAAAACCAGAAAGTGATGGGATAAAAGTTTCCTTACATGACATTTTGGTCATATTCGAGGAACCCGCCGGAGACCAACGAGCCGAGCAGCAGAGGCACCAAGACGGAGAGTCTGCTGGAGAAAAACTAAATTAAAAGGAGCTTTTCATTCTAATCACACCCGGAAGTTTGAAGTAAACACGCTGAAAGCAGCCTGTGCGTTAACATTCTTTAATACCCGTTTCTAACAGGATTCGCTCATTTATAGAAACTGTTTATAAACATTTATTCTTCTACTACAGACACAGTTCAGCTCCAGCTTGAGGCGGCAGCCTTCAATCTGGGTCACATTACAAAAACAAAAACAAACAATTGTCTCAGTTTCAAAGAGTCCCTCCGACTGTAGTGAGATTATGAAATGTGTTTTTAAACAGTCAGAAGTTACGAGCACTTACATTGTGTTCATGGTGTCCTTGGCTGCTGCTGTTAAAGTCAGCTTGTGTCCTCTTTAACAAGCGGCTGCACAGAGGAGAGTCACGTGACGCGGTCAGGCAGAGGAGAGTCACGTGACTGCTGACGTTTATTCCCCCGACAACGATTTCTTTTCTTATCGTTTGCCTTTCCGATGACAGACACCACAAACCGATACTTTTAAAAATATATAATAATAATAATTACATTTGAGCGTTGTAAAGTAAAATATAAATAATTAGCAATTAATTATATTTTTAAGGGATTTTTTTCATGAAATAGCGTTTGCTTTTTTTGGAGGTTGGTATCCACACGATTTTTTTCTTTTGTACAAAATTTTCCATAAATAACATAATTTTATCTTGAAGCTTAAAATGAGAAATTGTTTTTTAAGATACATTTTTTAAACATAAATATTTATAAATGAGTGTTTTATGTTGTTTTTTAAAGTTGAGTTAGGCTATTAAGGTTACAGACCCCTGACCTAATTCACTGGATGTAAGTTAGATCATCCAGTCTTCATCAATATAACAATTTTTTTTACAAAATAAAGGCAAAAAAGTGTTTTATAATAGATAAAAATAAGAAAACAAGAAACATAACAGGATCAAATCAAGGCAAGGACTTCAGTTGAATACACTTTAACAGAAATTATTACTGAAAACGACAGTTTCTTTCTTTATAAAATAAAAATATGATAAATTTGCTAAATACTAAATTTAAATACTAAATTTGATTTACTTTGCTTAAAGTTTTTAAAACTGGATTTCAAGCATTATTGGAAATAGGGTCTATATTTTAGAAACCGATGGTCAATTTAGATTAATTTCAGATTAAATGCAAGTAAAAATAATCAACAACATTGTTCATACTGACAGATGCAACTTCACAAAAATACCTAAACAGATAAATATGTGTCTTCTGATCATTTGAGTTTTTCACCAGCAATATATCGTTTATTTAAAACATTTTGTCCAAAATACACAATTTAACACATCTGATGTATTCTGCCTTTAAGTTTATCTAATTACAAATAAAACAACAATGAAAGAATATAAAAACGTTTATTCAAAAAGGTAATTACAACTGGTTCTTTGAAGGATATTAAAGAAATAGTATATTTACAGAAGTCCACAGGAGCATCACTTCTTAGATCATAACCAGCAACAGAAGTGTGTTTAAACGTCCAACTCGCTGCATTTCGTAAGAAAAACCTCAGGAGGCTGAACGTGACTCCTTCACTGTGATTTTTATAAGTTTCCTGAAAAGAATTTCAACTAAAAATCTTGAGAAATTTGTACATTTATTGCATGAGTCCAAATCAGTTGTCTGAGAAGTAAAAGTCTTCCTCCTCATCGCTTTCGGACATTTCGCCGTTGTCTCCGGGGAACATCTCGAACACAAAGAACGTGTCATTTCCTGGACAGAGGCATCATAGAGTTAAGACGAATAAAGTGGAGTTTGTTTAGTGTAAAATAAAAATAAAGCCAGATGTTTGAGGTTTAAAAAAAATGAACTGATTATAAATAATTTTCAAACCCTTTTCCACCTTTAATGTGATGTTTAGAAACGTCTGTGTACCAAATAAATTTAAATCAGACAAAACTTTTCTTGTTTCAGGTTAGTTAGAATTAGTAAAATAATTTCTATTTGCTAAATGCCACAAAAAAAATACATTTCCTCAGTATTTTTTTTGTAGTCTTGCCTATAAACTGTATGACTTGGGTGAAATGTTTCTAGTTTATTGCTGCTTTGCTTTGGGCACACAAGGCAGTAAAGGTGAAAAAAGAATGAAAAAGACTTATGACGGCATTATTTTTCATAAATAATGAGTTTCTACAGGTTTAAGCCTACCTGTCTTAGCGCACCGTCGTACAGTTCGCTTGGCGGAAGGTGTAGGTGAAAACCTCTGAGAGATAAAAATAGGAGATAAATGTGTGACTTTATAGCCTGTAAATCTCAGAAAGAAAACCTTTGATTCACTAGGAGTCGGTACCGTTTTAGAAGATGAGGTTTTGCGGACATTAAACTGATTCTTCTTCATCCTCTTCTGTAGCTGGAAGATGTACTTGTCTTCATTTTTCCTTTAGAAGCGAAAAATGAAACGTGAGACGCTTGTTTGTGTGTGTACTTTCCATGTGTTAGAAAGCCTTACGTGTTTGGAGAGCCGAGCATGCCGGGAGTTATGTGCAAACACTGAGGCGTCTTCGCCTCAGGGAAACACGACGACGTCGGCGTCTGAGGCTCCGGGTCTGACATCGCAAAATCGAGATCTTCACTCGAACACAAGGAGGGGATCTGAGCATCGACACAGAGGAAATCCCTCATGCAGGGTTTCTGCAAGTTTCACCAACTCAACTTTAAGAATTTGAAAAAACTATTTGAATGAAGTTTAAGACCTTTATCACCACAGCAATGCAAAAGAGAAAATCACATATATTATATATATATTTAATTATACTTCAAAATATATAATTCAACCAAAATGTACATGTTCATTTTACTAGGAATGCTATGGAAAAGAGATGTACTTTACCAAAAAGTTACAACTAATGCACAGAAAATCGCTGTGTTGCTCCTTGGTATGCAATTGTGGAATTTAATGCCAACTGATGTTATATTTAGTGTTAGTAAAATAAAATGTGAAGGACAGATAAAACAATGTTTTAGCAAACTCTAAACAATTTAAGTGCCTGGTTGTGATCTGATATTTATAACACTTCAGTTTATTATGTGTTTAACCCAAAGTTGCATTTTGTCATGTTGCCCTCCATGTCTTGTTTGTTTGTTTTTATTTCTATAAACTGATTTAGTGATTTAAGAATAGCTGTAGATCCTGAATAAACTAAACAGGAACAACTTTGTTGAAGTGAAAATAGGTAAAATCCACTAAACCTCCGACACACCGTTTTCTGTGAAGAGCTTATTTCTGCACAGAAAAAATAAGCCCTAAACCTAACCCCTAACCCCTAACCCCTAACTCCTAGCCCTGACCCGATACAAAGCAAACCGTAGCTTTGTATCGGTTAGCAACAGAAATGAGGCAATAGCGAAGACAAACGTCTTCAAGCTAGCTAGCAAGGGATAAGGATGGGAATAAAACCGTCGGAATCAGCCGATGAAGTGATGAAAACGCACCTCCATGCGTTTGTTCTGCATGTAGGTCGAGCTGAAAGCATCATCCACGTCGTCTCTGGGCAGATTCCCCAGGAACTGCCGCACCTGCTTAATCCTCTTAAGCGTCCCGACTCTGGCGGATATCACAGGAATCTCTGGAAGAGGACCAATATGACACAAATATTATAAATTCATTAAAAAACTTAAATGATTATTTTTTAAAAAGAGAAAATAAATTTTTTTTTTGCCTAAAGTGGAAAAATACAACATTCCTCTAGGTAAGTTCAACTGGGTGAAGCTACAACTGTCCCACCTGATTAGTTCTTTCTGGGTGGAACATATTTACAGACAGTGGCGTTTTTATCTTAAATACAACATGTGTTTAAATATTTAGTATAGTTTTGGCTTAATTGCTGCTCCGAATAAGTTTATTTTTCTTCAGAAAATGTTTTTATTTGACCCTGCACTCCATCTAACAATCAATCAATTACTAAATTAGTTGAGAATTATTCAAATAGTTGATTAATTGTGATTAATTATTGGTATATATGTATAAAAACATGATCCCCTGGGCAGTCCTGAATCATTGTAATATTGTACAAAATTATATATTGTGCAGATCTAGTTATTAGTTATTCCAGATTGTTCATAGCGGTCTTTCCTGCTGCAAAGTGTCCATATTTACCTGCAGGTTTTGCTGCCACTTCCTTCACCTTTTTGCATCTCTTGGTGCTTTTCTTGGGACTCTGGGTGTTTCCCTGGCAGGTGTGCTGCTTGTAGCACTCTTCAGCTGAACGTGTTCCCACCAACTTCGCTACCTTCACCCAGTAATTCACTACGTGTTTGGGATAGCAGCTCACTGCCCTGCAAAAAAACAAAAGCAACATCGATTATCACACAGACCTACGAGCAGAACCTGAACGCAATAGCCAGTTAAAAAAATCTTAAGAGATTGCTGCTAATTATTTAGTTTCTTTGATTTTAAACATGTATCCCTAACTTTTTACAATTTCCACACACTAAAATGTGAACATGACATGCACAAGGGGAAATAGAAATGTAGATTGTGAATGCTTGGTACGTGAATTATGATCAGCAAACAAATACTGCATCAGAACAGGACTTTTCTTCCAAATTCTGGGTAAAAATATTGCAATTCCAATGTTTTGAAGTTAATATATTAAAAAAAGAGAAAAAAAATGTTTAATGAAGAGTACACTAATGGTTTGATTTAGGAAAAATCAATCCAGAGAAGGGCTGGAACTACTAGTCATGATTAATTATCAAAATAATTGTCAAGTAATTTAGTAACCGATTAATCGTTAACGGAGTGACAGACTCTGTTTGCTGAAAAAACTTTATATTCTGAGAAGTAATTAAGCCCAAACTAACCAAAGAATATCTATAAACTTTATATTTAAGATGAAAAATCTTTTTTTTGTAAATATGTTTTTTAGTTGCAGATGTGTCCTTTGCTACAAACGATTAAGCATACACTAAAGGAATGCTATATTATTGAATTTTAGGCAGTCTATGTTCTTCTTCAAAAAATGTATTGAATTATTTGTTTACTTTCATCTTTTAATTAGTTTCTGATACTATATAAGTGGTTATTAAAAATTCCTCAGAATGCGCCTTTTGGTCCTATTAACTAATCGTCAAAATAATCAATAGATTAATCAATAACTACAATATTTGTTAGTTTCAGCCGTATTTCAGAGATCAATATTTGGTGAAGTAACATTTTCAGATGAGGTGATTTCTTTTTTCTCTCGTTTCATCTCATTCGTTGCGTGTTTCAGGAATATTCTAGGATTGTTTACGTACTCCTGCAGTTTCAGGATCTCGTCCTCCGTCCACTCGTCTCCGTCTTTCTCGTGTGGAACAACAGTTTTGTTTTGTTGCCGTTTCCTGCCGGGCTTTGTCGCCGTCGCTGGTGGCGACGCCTTGCTACTCCTGCTCTCTTTCTTCTTCTTCTTCTTCTCCTGCATCTCGTTTCTCTTTCTCGTTGCTCTGCTTTTCTTTTTCTCCTTTGGAGATTCTGAGGCCTGGCTGGATGAAACCTCATCATCCAGCTCTGATGAACTCATCAAACCTTTCGTAAAGCGCCGTGCATTCGCTCGTCTCCTTCTCGGCAGCTCGTAGTCGCACGACAGTCGGATTGATGTGTTATTGCGAACTGGAAGAGACTCATGAGGGTTTGTGACGGTTTCTGATGTTCTCGTTGGCGGCCTGGCAGCATTTTGTGTCTGTTTCTTTGATGACCTCTCAGGTTCATGTCTTTTCTGTGGACCGGTGTCAGAACACGGCCTTTTCTCTGCACCTGGACGCTGCCGGTTGCTCCTCGTTCTGCCAGAAACAGCTTTTTGAGTGCTAATCATCTCGTTAGTTGAATCAGTGGTGTTCTGGTATCGGTTAGTCTCATTTCTGTGCAACTTCCTGTCCGCCTTTACCCGTCTCCCTGGTACCGAGCATCCCACATCTGGACTCGATTCGTACCGCTTCAAACCTAGAAGCAGAGGAAACATTTGTGATGAATCTTTGCACAATTCAGCGCCAAATGTTTTCCTCCGCTGACCGATTTACCGTCACTGGAGGAGAAGAGGACTTGTACCGGCTTCTTGGACGTGTTCAATAAAATATCCTGGGAGAACAAGAATATTAACAACTTAAAAACTGGACAGGAATGCAACTAGCAATTATTTTACTTTTTCATTAATCAGATTAAAAAGAAAAAGGCATATAATGGAGCTTTACCAGATCCCATCAATCATTCCTAATAACTGTGAATTATTATGGAAGGAAATTATGGCCAACCTTTCTTTCCAAAATTGTTTTTAATTCGGAGTTAAAATTTTTTAGGGCTGCAACTAACAATTAGTAATATATTATTCTGGCAATCAGTTCAATAAAAAATTGGCACATTCTGAAGATTTTTTGTTTAACTGCTTTTTATACCTTAAAAATACATTAAAAGAAAATTAACATTTTATTGTTTAAAATAATAATTTATCATTCCTTTAGTGTTCACTTGATACTTTATAGCAAAAAAATCTGCAGCTTGTGAAAAATCCATCCCTTTCTGCTCTGCTTAACATCAATACGGTGTATGGCTGATCTGTCAATTATTTTTTGGATTAACCGATTAATAATTGATCAAATGGTGCCAAATATAAGTAGTTTTTAACAGAATTTGAATTGGGTGAAGCTAAAACTGCAACTTGAGGAGTTTTGGGTAGAACATAATTTTTTTATTCTTTTAAATGCAAAATGTTTATATTTTTGGTAAAGTTTTGGTAAAGTTTTGGTTTAATTCCTGCTCTGAGTGTTATTTTTTTAAGCAAATTACCTTTTTTCAGTTTGTATACGCTTGATAAAAGATTAATCAATTATTAAATAAGTTGACGATAATTGATTAATCCGATAAATCGTTCAGTCCCTGGATATCAGCATTGGTTCATTGGTTAATAAAGGGTTATTTTAACCCTTTATTGGGCCGTTCGCATCTCTCAGGTCATAGAAATAACAAAAAATAGACTGATTGATTGATTATCAGTGATTGGTCATTGTCGTGTGTGCTTACAGGGCTGGGCACCTCGTAACCCTCGTGGATGGTAACGTTCATCTGAGCGTCTATGAGGACTCTCCCTCCTTTCCAGTACTCCAGAGGAGGCTTGATGACGCGGCCGCTTCGAGACACGCTGTGGGAGGAGGGAGAAGGAAGCGACTCGGCTGGAATTAGAAAATGAAAACTCAGAAACAGATCAATATTAACGCCCAGCAGCCCATCTGTTCATCTGCTCATCTTGTTCTTACGTGTTTTAACGGATTTTAGTTTCTTCTGCCTCACAGGCTGATGCCTGGAAGAAAGCTGGGCTTCGTTCTTAGACAAAATGGTGGCATCCTTGTTCTTCTCTGTCTGCCTGCAGAAACGAGACAATATTTACTCATAAAAATAAAGAAATTGATCATATCAAAGTGCTGCATGGGTATAGATGTCAGGCATTAGGAGATGAAAAGGTCAGGACTGAGCAGCATGGCTTCAAAATAAAATCTCAGATTTTTTCACATCAGATCCAAATTTAATCAATTGTGTTTTTGCGCAGTTTCTTTTCTAAAAAAATAGTTATTTTTTATGCTGATGGTGACAAAAAAAAAAGCTTTATCGCTACACTGAATGTGTTATAGTTGGAGGTAAGACTTCAACAAAGGGCTGGACAATAAATCAATAACAATATACATGGTGATAGATAAGTGATCAATATCAATAGGATAATAAATTATTTCACTGAACCTGATTCTGAACCACACAACTTTAGCCCCTCAAACTTTCAGGAAAAGTGAGTGGCTTAGCTCACCCTGGTTACCTAGCAACGGCCTGCTGGGTGATTTCAGGTTCCCCCCCCCCTCCCCCCCTTGCCTTCGGTCACCTAGCAACGACCTTGAGAGTAACTGCCAACCTAGTAGTTTCAACAATCTTTTGAGTAACTGCCAAAGTAGCGGTTTAAGGTTTCGCCACCTAACTGCTTAAAAATGGAGAAACTGGAAAGATCACGCCACCAGTTTGGCCATATTTCAGATATCTAAAACAAAAAACTAATCAATAACTACAAATATCAACTGATATGAAACTTTTATGTTGCGATACGTTCTTTAGCCATATTGTCGAGCCTCTTACTCTTTCGACTCCGACAGAAACGCCTCGTAAATCGCCTTCCAGTTTGAAGGGAAGCCATTCAGAAACTTCTTCAGGAACTTCTGTGGAAAATCTGAGGGAACACAGAGAGAATCAGGAAAAACACATGCTCACTTTCTTTTCTAAGAAACAATTAAAGCAGCCATTACGATTTGGTGGTCACTCTTACCAGAGGCGAGTTTGATGTTCATCGGTCCCGTCAGGACGTACACCCGGCCGGAGATGGTCTTCAGTACCGATCTGGAGATCCGCTCCGTGATGACGTTGCTGTTCCACCTAATGTTCTCCTCTCTGGGAGAACAAGAGAAACAAAATGGAAGCGTTCACTCTAAAATCTCACTGTCAAGGTACAAAACAAGGCTGGGTGATGAAACTATTTATCAAATTTTTGGGTTTGAAGGTTAAGCTTCGAGAAAATCCAATTTTTTTTTCCACTAATGCCACCAATTCCATGGGTTTCCAAAGTTCAGCATGATGTCAGCACGCACGAGGCGGCCATCTTGTGCTGCCTTGTGCACAAGTACTACTGTACTTTACTGTAATTGCTTCTGTTTATTTTGACTTTGAATTCAGGTCAATGCTACAACAAAATACAAGGGTCAGGCTACAATTTAATTTTTTTATTCTGAGATTGAAATCATAATTTTACCAGAATAAAGTCATAATTTTAAGTACTTTAAAATGAGGAATGCTGAGGATCTTGTGAGTTATAACAAGTTTTACAGATAGGAAAATATTAAATCTTTGAACATATAAGCAGCAAATATTACAAGTAGCCGGATCTTAAACTGATGGTGCAAATAAATGCATCTATTATGAAGAATAAGAACAAATTGAGCTGCTCACTCTGTCCAAGCTTTGACCTTCTGGTAAAATTGCATCTTTATTTTGCCAATATTATGAAGTTAATCTCATAATTAAACAAAAATCCTCATAATACATCATTGTACACCCCACAGAAGTGTTCACTGAAATAAAATGTACTTTTTCAAAATATTTTCTGTCACTTGTAATTTCTTATTTTCCATAAAAAGCAAAAAAAAATATTAAAATCAGAAAAAAATCTAAGATTTTATTTTTAAGCCGTATCGCCCGGCCGTATTATGAGCAGCGGTCACTTACACGTGAATCCCGTCCACATATAAACCCTGATGATTCCTCTTCAGTAACCACTTCCTGAGATGAACCACACTCTCCTGTAAAGAAAAATAAAATACACAGCTGATGGTGACAGGAGCTACATGATGAATCAAATTGCAACAAACACACAGAACAGATTTGATATAATATTTGGAAGAATAGAGCATTTAACGTGTGTATCTGAAGCAACTGTGATGCTGTTTGTCAGGTTTTTCTTAAACCCAAAAAATGACAACGTTTTGAGGTGTGAATAAAAATGAAATAAAGTAACAAATCATTAGGTTTTCATTTCTACATTCAGTTTTCCTTTTAATTTCTTCTGTTTTTCTACTTTCAATTCATGTTTCGTTTTTTTCCAAGTTACTTGTTCTTCTTTTTATTTCCTTCGTGTTTTTCTTTGCCTGTTTTCTTTTCTACTGTACTTTACTGTAATTGCTATTATTTCTGTTTTGTTTTACTAGTGTCTCTTCTTTTTATTTCCTTGATGTTGTCAAATTATTTTGTCTAATTTTTTTTCTTTCATTAATTTTTTTTTCTAGGCTCTTTTTATGAGTCTGAGTTTTTGCCACTTTTAGTTGCCATTTTATTAAATTTTAATTAAACAGTGTGTCATTGATACCAAAGGGAAACCAAATGTTGTAAGCAGGCCTGTCATGATAACATATTTTGCTGGACGATAAATTGTCACCAAACGTATTGGAATAAATGATAATATTGTTGTTTTGCGAACATTTTCAAATGATATGACAGTAATAATGGCATAGTAATAGAAGAACACATTCTCAAAGATCAATAGACCTTTCTATTCTAATGAATTCTAATGAACATTTAACACTGAAACTGAAGGCCATTTGAAATGTTCAAAATAAATAAAGAAAACAGAAACAACAAATAAAATAAATGATTAAGTCTTTGTTAACATACTTGTGTTTTTTTTTTTAAAAAAAAGAGATGGTTGAGACCAAAGCACCAAACTGAAGATCAGTTTTTGTAGAATGAGAGAGAAAAGAAAAAGTCGATAAACCAAGAAATTAAAATGACTGAGTTTCTCTTAACTTATCATGCGATTAATGGATTTATTGTTTATTTTGACAGGGCTAATAACTCATTAATTCAAGCTTCTTCAAAGACTTGTTGAAGATGCTTATGGCAAGAAGGAACTCCTGTAGCAGTCAGTATTACAACGCTTTTAAAGAAGCCTCTGACGGAAGACTGTTGTTCTATGACTTCCTCTCCTTCAGTTATTAAACCTGAGTTTGTCTTATGCTTCTACTTACAAGTGGGAATTTCTTCTGCTTGAGCCAAACGTTGCGTCTGAAGACCGCCTTGTCTTTCTTCGGTATGGAGATTTGTGGAGTGTTGAGCACCAGCGGGTCCTCCAGTAAACCAGAAGGGGAGGGCGAAGCAGGGACCGGAGTATCCTGCGAGGTTTCTGACTGACTCTGTGGTGTCTCCACTTGGTTCTGGTTCACAGTAGTAATCATTGAGGGAACGGGCTGCATGTGCTCCATGTGATGATTTGAGGAGACATCGGTGTCACTAGACTCCTGCAAGTTCCCTAACAGAAGAAAAGGTCATAAGAAAAAACATAATCTTTTGTTTCTTTTCAATAACTCAATTTAAAAAGTGAATTTTACATACTGTATGGATTCATTCTACACAGACTGCTGAATTTTTTAGGTGTAATTTTGATGATTATTGGTTTATGCTGTCTGTTAAAGAGAATGTTAAACAAAACCAGATCGGATCAATCGTGATCAGTCGATTATCGAAATGATCGTTAACTCATTCTGTAATAGCTTAATCATTAACTGGAGCATAGGACTTAAAAATAATTAAACACACTCAAAGCAGCAATTAAGCACAATCTGTACAAAAGCTATAAGCATCTAAGAGCTTTGTAAATATGTTTTACCAAAAACTCTTCAAGTGATAGTTTTAGCTTCACCTGGTTCAGATTTCCAGGAATGCTATTTTTATTGCATTTTAGGCAATACAATGTTTATTTCTTCTTTAGAAAGGGAATTGAATTACTTGTTTATTTACATATTTTAATGTATTTCCATTATTGTATAAAATAGACTGAAGTGGTTAATGAAAAATCTGTAAAATGTGCCAATTTTCTATCCAATTAGCCATCAGAATAATCAATTTCAAAAACAATAGTTAGTTGCACCTATATATGGTGCAACTTATATTGATAATTTTATTTTTAAAATTAAATTATTGATATAAGGTTTTATTGATACGTTATGGCTGTGGCTAAGGACCCGTACGTACTCTTATTCCCTGCGAACAGCTCCCTTCTGCTGCAGGTTTCAATCTGCTGATGTTCCCTTTTACTTTCCCTTTCCTTCATCAGAGCAAATAACTTGGCGGGAGACATTGTGGGGCCAGTATCCAGAATAACACCTGGACCTGTTCAGAACAAAGAAAAACAACATTATTTGTTTTCATCTGATTCATAATAAAAAGCAGAAATTATGGTATTATTAAGCAATAAATCAATTAGTCTTCATAATTCATTTCATTTGCTGTTTTCTTAATTTTTTGGGGGATATTTAAAAACATTTAATATATCAGTAATAACAGCATAGGTATTCAAGTTCACTCTGCAATTACCAAAAAGCTGTAGTTTTGTGAATAAAAACCGGAACAGGAAGATATTTTAAATAAAACCCAACAAACAAAAACAATAAAATGGATTATGAACGGCGTATTCATATTAAAAAATATGAATAATTACAATGGAAATCAGTGAGCTTATTTTCATTTATGATGTGATTAATAGTTCAGTCCCAATAACCAATAAATCAATTAATCTTTCTATCAAAAACTAGACAATATAAATCTTCAGTGTTTTGGTCTCAATTAACTCCTTTTTTTGAAAGATCATTTTGTTTACAGAGACTTCATAATTAATTGTATTTGTTGTTTTGTTCATTTATTTTGGATTTTTCAAATGCCTTACAGTTCCAGGGTTAAATGTTAGTTAGGATTGAACATTTACTGATCTGTGAGAATGTGTTTTTATGACATAACCACCATTAAGTTATATGAAAATAGTACCAAAACAACAATATTACCGTTTATTCCAATAATTCTGGGACAATTTATCATCTCGCGAAATGTGATATTGTAACAGCCATGGGGAATCACTCACGTTTGAGTCCATAGGTTCCTGGTTCTTTTGGTTCTGGGAATCTTTTATGGTTACTCCAAACCAGTCTGCAGGTGTTGCTCTCAACGCTGTCCCCACAGGCAGCAGGTCTTCTCCTGGCTTGAGGTGGACCAGAGTCCTCGGTGGTTCTGGAGGGCTTCAGGGTGTCGTTCAGATCCAGTTTCCTCTTCCTCAGCCTGTTCTTTATGGGGGAAAAGGCGCAGCATGGCGATATGGGATTGAGAGAAAGAGCTTCCTTACTGAACGCACTCCTCCCGCAAATCTCTGCGGGTTGGATCCGACTGAAGCCATCCGGGCTCTGATCTCTGAAGACCCCGGACGGGTGTTGGGACACAGATGTGGACTCCATCAGGACTCTGGTTCTCCGCGTGAACCCACGAAATCTGTCTTTAAGTGGGGATACTCGGTGAAGAGGGTCGCGACTAATCGGATAATCGGTTTCCTCCGGGCTGGAGATCGGCGACAGAGTTACCGCCTGCGCTGGAGTCTGACAGGAAGCAAACTTGTTGTTCTCCTTCGTCTTTTCGGACCAGCAGAACCCCGCGGGGTCCCGGTTAAACTCGGGTCCATCGGCCCTGTTGACAGCCGCTGCTTTGACTCCATGTCCATGTTGCTCTCCAACCTTCCGCAACAGCTCCTGGCCCCCCTGCGCCTCTTTCTGAACTTTACACTTCAGCTTCGCAAAAATCTTCGCTGGAGACTGAAGGCAGGTATCTTTGCGTTGCAATAAATGACAAGACGCCATAATCCCGCGGAATTAATCTAATAGATTATTGAACAAACACAGATACATTAGCTTACAGTTAGCCCGCTAAACCGCAATTTTCAAAATATTCTAGCTCCACCTCCTTAGACAAAACTTCCGGTGACGCATTGCAATGCTGCGTTCTAGTTCTACTCGGAATTGGGAAATTCCTTTTTTTCCGATTAGAAAAATCAACTATGACGCCATCTAGGAAACTGGGAGCGAATCGTGAAACCAGTTACGAGTTATAAGATGGTTTTCGTGCTTCTATAGTATAGCATCAACGTGGTGTTAACCTGTCTATTTTATAAGGAATACATGTAAAAGTCCGTGTAAAGTCACGGGAAGCGCCTCCCACTCTAAACTGAGCAAACTAAAATCTGTGTTTACCCATAGAAAGTAACGCGTAAGAGGTATAAGAGGTGCTGCAAACAATGCGTAGCCGTCTCAAAATTCCGACTTCTTCACAAATTCCGACGTAACTTGAACGAAGCATCACAACAAAACCTCTCTACGTCATAGTCATCTTTTTCTCTTAAATCAAAGACAGTATAATTTAATTCAGAAAATATGTTTACAAAAAATTGGTTTTTAGTATCTTTTGTTCAAGCATAATTATTCCGAATAAAGTTTGTAACAAAATGCAGTTGCTTGTTTATTCCTGTAGAGGGCAGTAGAAGGCGCAGCCGCGTTCATTAGACAACACGAAGAAAAGCTTTTAACATCCGGGGTAAGGTTCCTGTTATTGTAGTAGTGAGTCGCTGAGAGTCATTCAGGGTTGCGGCGGATTTAAAGGAAAAGTAATTTTTCAAAGTTGTTCCTGTCATCACGCGTGACGCGGATCTTTTTATTTGTCCTGAATAACTTTTTGTTTCAGGATAGAAAGTGTGTTTATTTGTGGAAAGTGCTGAGCTGTGACTGAGTGATGCAACATGGCAGCAACTGGCAGGTTTCTGTCAGCTGTTATTAGGATCCACGGCCGTGGAGTGGACACTGTGGGACAGAGGACACTCTCTTGTCTTCCCTCTGTCCTGATCGGAAAAGAACCGCGGTTTAAAAGCCGAGGATCGGATGGACGCGGCAGCCTGGACCGCAGAGATCCAGCCTGGAAGGAAGGAGGCGGTCGGTCAGGCAGCTCTGCCCGGCTCGGGTCTCTCTGCGTGGGGCTGGGTCTCTGCGGAGCGGCGCTCCTGGACCGCTTAAGGGAGGATCAAGTGGATTCAGAGGGATCTCCAGGATCCAGCAGCTTTTTAAAACTCTTTGTGCGCTCTGCTCAGTGCGCCTCCCCGTTCAGACCCGACAGCCCCCGCTTCAGATACAACTTCATAGCTGATGTGGTGGAAAAATCCACGCCAGCTGTGGTTTACATCGAGATCGTGGGCAGGTGAGTCGGCCTGAACTATCCGATTCGATTCAGAATCGATTTTCGATTCAGAAACCATTTTTTTTCCGATTCTACTGCCCAGAGATTCTAATTAAATTATGTGACTGACAAATGGAAAACACACAAATATATTCAAACATATGTATTTACAGAGTTGGGTTCAAGTAAGAGTCGCTCTTCATATACTTCAACATATTTTTACTCAATTACAAGTAAAAAGTAGCAATCCTAGAAATTACTCGAGTAAGAGTAAAAAACAAGTATTTGGTAAAAAGTACTGAGTAACTGACAAAATTATCAATCATCTAATATTTAAAAATTACATAATCAATTGGACCAAAATGTGAATTTAAGTCAAAATTTTGGTATTTAGAGGATCAGATTGACAATAATTCATACAAGTGGCAACAATTAATGAAATCAGGCAAAACAAAATGTTTCTAAATCATTTTCTTTCCCTGTGGGCTGAAAGCAGATTCTGTTTTGTTTTTTTTTATTTATTTATTTATTTTTCCAGAAATCCGTTTTCAGGAAGAGAAATCCCGGTGTCCAACGGCTCGGGTTTCATCATCAGCAGCGACGGCCTGATCATCACCAACGCTCACGTCGTGGCCAACAAGAGAGGCGTCAGAGTGAAGCTGACCAACGGCGACACGTACAACGCCACGGTGCAGGACATCGACCCTGTTGCCGACATCGCCACCATTAAAATCACTTCCACTGTGAGGACAGAAAATATGTGCAGTAGCAACAAAGTCATCTAGCTTTGATTTTTCTGTCATAAACTGCCATTAACGATTATTTTAGTAATGATTAATCAGATTATTATTATTTTTTTTATATATATACACAGTATTTAAGAACTACATTAAAAGATGCTAATAATTAAATTTAATTTCCCTTTGAAATCAATAAAGTATTTTTTAATTACTTTTTCAAAATCAGAAAATATAAATGAATTAAATAGCATTTTATTGGTGAACGCTTCATCATATGTAACAAATAGATTTATTTTTTTTATTTTTTAACGAATTTGAACCTGATGAAGCAAAAAACGCCACTTATAGTTCTGGGTTGAACAAATTTTCCATCTTCAATGCAAAATGTATTTATTTTTTGCACAGTTTTGTCTTTATTACAGCTCTGACTGTGTTGTTGTTTCTGCATATAGCTACTTTTACAGTCTGTTAACTTAAGTTAATAATTGCTTATTAAATTATTTGATAATTATTTACATAATCAATTAGTCACAATTAATTTCAGCTCTAAGGAAAACAATATTGAACACTTAAATTTAACTAGTATTTTTTATATTTTAAAAGGTTTTAAGCACAGGAGTGAGTCAGGATGAGATTATTACCAGATTAGTCTGGCAATAATCAGATTATCAGTTAATTTATGATAATCTGGATTAGAAATGAACATTCTTATTACATTTTTACTTTTTTACAGCAATAAACAGAACAATAATCACTAATTCTGAATAAGAATCCTGGTCATGTAACGACCAGATAATTAAACTGTAATGTTTATCTAATCAAAGATTATCAACAAAATATTGGAGTTTTTTTAACTTTCTAAAGAGAAACAATCAAACTCAATGGTAGAAATGTTATTAAAGCTTTTCTCCGCCTCTTTTCACTCCCGTGAGCAGAAACCTTTCCCCACGCTCAAACTGGGCCAGTCGTCGGAGGTTCGCCAAGGAGAGTTCGTGGTCGCTATGGGGAGTCCGTTTGCGCTCCGCAACACCATCACCTCTGGGATCGTCAGCTCGCCGCAGAGAGGAAGCAAAGAGCTGGGCCTGTCCAACTCCAACATGGATTACATACAGACAGACGCGACCATCGATGTGAGCGGCTGCAGTGTTTATGCTCCTCATTTAGACGCTTTGATTGGCCAAGAGAAAAGGAACCAAAAGACTTTTGACATTTTGGAGGAAAAACTCAGAACTCTTGAGATTAATCTTAGAAATTATTTAGAAGAAACAAGTTTTCTGAGCTTGAAAAACTCTAGAAAAAAGTCTGCGATTCATCTTAGAAATTTTATAAATAAACAAACAAGGACATTTCTGATCTTTCTGAGACATTTCTGAGCTAGAAAAGATGAAAATCTTCCAAGAAAAAAATTCTGAAATTCTGAGATTAATCTTACAAATTTTCTAGAAAAACAAGAAAAATTTTGACCTAAAAAAGTTGAAAATCCACTAGAAAAAAATACATTTTGAAATTAATCTCAGTTTAAAAAATAAATAAATGTCTGGATTCCCTCCCAGCTTTCTGAGTTTTATTTCTAGCAAAAGGTTTGACTTTCCAAACTCAGACATGTCCTTCTTTTATGTGGAAATGTTTTAGATTAATCTAAAAAATTCTAGCAAATTTTAACTTTAGTTTATTTCCATTTACTAAGCCGTAATACACGACTATATTTTGCAGCTTCATCAATCATTTTGTTCCTTTGTTGTTGTTGTTGAACGCCGTTTTATAAATTCACAACTTCTATTATTCATCTTCCACAGGTTAATAGTTTCTGATTTGACTTGGGTTTTTCCGTACTTCACGTCACATTTGACCCATTTCTTTTGTTTGTTTGTGTTTCAGTTTGGAAATTCTGGCGGTCCTCTGATTAATCTGGTGAGTCACAGTTTCTGTTATTTGTCACGTTCGGCTGGTTTCTCCGTCATGTGGAAACCAGATCTGATCTCCATTAAGATCCACCATCTGTGCAACAGATAAGAACTAAAAAAGGATTTGATAAAAAAATATTTTTTACTGAATTTTTCTTCAGGATGGGGAAGTGATCGGCATAAACACCATGAAGGTCACTGCAGGAATCTCATTCGCTATTCCGTCTGATCGGGTGAAACTTTTTCTGAATCAAGCAGCTAAAAGAAAATGTAAGAATATTTTACTAAAACAAAGTTTCTGTAAAAACAGCACAACAGCCTCCAGTTGTTTATTGATCCCCTTTCTGGTATTTCAGCCTCCACGGCTGGTGACTTGAGTGTGAAGCCTCGCTACATTGGTGTCATGATGCTCACGCTAACACCAAGGTAAGTCATTAGCATTAGCATCCTGCAGCGATGGAGACCTAAACTTGTTTGAACTCGGCTTATTTTCCGTTTCCAGCATCATTGCGGAGCTGAAGATGAAAGACTCGTCTTTTCCTAACGTCAACCATGGCATTCTGATCCACAGAGTCATCCCCAGCTCCCCGGCCAGCAGGTGCACTTCCTCTCTGATTGGGGTTGAATATCATCTGTATGTTTGTTGCATTAAGGCTGCATATTTCACAGCAGGATGGCCTTAAAGTCTGAAATGCATCTAAAATCCTTGAGTTGACCTTAAGTACGTTAATCGTGACTCTTAAATGTTGTTGTGGCGGGACTAAACTGTCAGGTTTAAAGTCTGAGTAGCACACATATCTTCATAACTTTCTGTGGCTCAAGGTCGGTGATGCTATGCTAACTAGCTGCTAATATGCCCCTGCTAGCCAGCCAGCTAGCTTCTTTGCTATGCTTGATTGTAATGTAGCAAGTTCCCCCAATCGTCCCTCATATTTATAGTATTTTCGGTTTTAAATTTGACTTTCTAAAACACGGCGATCCTCGTAACAGTTCTTATTTAAAACCAATCAGCCTTTAGGATGGATGGGGAGCCGTTCAGTTCATGGTTCAGTTCTGTGAGCTACCAAAAGACCCACAGTGCTCGCTAAATTGAAACTGACAAAAGCAACAATAACTAAAAACGTACAGAAAATCAAACCTTACTTTTGAAATTTGAACATCATTTCAAAGAATAAACAATTTTATTAAAGTTGAGCCACTTAGAAAGCTTAAATATTTAACATTTTCCCCTTACGACATGAGGACTTTGTTTTACTGAGACTTTAGAGCTCAACAAGTCAGTTTCTGTAATTCTGTTTTTGTTTTTCATGCTGAAATCGAATACAGACAGACAGACGGACAGACGGACAGTAGAACGTCTGGAAAACCAGAAACGTAAAATCAAATAAATTTCTGTGATTCAGAGCGATGAGACCATAAAGTGTCTTAATGCAGTGGAAAGACATATTAATAACATCTTTTTAAATAAGCTCTTATTTAGCAAGCTGAGGGTTACCCGACCTTTAACCTGTTTAATGAAACCAAGTTAAAGTTGTGAGTGTAATAAATGAAGGTGTTTCTGCTGCATTCAGAGCTGGGATGCTGCCAGGAGACATCGTGTTGGAGATCAACGGGGTCATGGTGAACACCTCCGAGGAAATCTACAAGGCCGTGAGGAGCAGCGACACCATCAACATGGTGGTTCGGCGAGGAAACGAGCTCTATAAGCTCCAAGTCACACCTGAACACATCGAGTGACCGACGCGCCGGCGGCCCGACGTTCGCCAGGGACAAAACTGTGAAACTCGATGCATTAATGTGAATATTTTGATTCATGTAGGGTGAAAGTGGAAGTGTGGACATATTTTAGCAGCTTTACTGTTAATTTCCCAAAAATATGTCCAAACATTTCTGGGTTTTCCTGCCGATTTCAATATTTGTGCAGCAATCAGGAAATCACGGACAGCTTTGTAAAATAAAAAACTGAAAACTGTTTTTTTTTAATTATTAAAGCCATTTATTGTTAAACAGCAAAAACGAAGCATGAGAGACTCAACACTATGGCAAAGAAGAACGGTATTTAAACTACCGTTCAACAGAGCAAATAAGCCTGTCTGGTCACAACTGTTGCTATGACGACAACGATTACACAAGGAAAGAAAAATAGGAGAAATCGCATCTATTCGAACTGCTGAGTTCCTCAGACTCGGCATGAAACAGGAAGTCTGTTCAAAATAATCCCAATCCTGCATGAGGGAAATAAGTGAAAAAAGTGAGTAAAATGTAAATTTCCCCGTCATATGTACAGCAACACACAAACACACTTACAGTAAAGTAATAAAGTGACATGTACTGCTACACAGTTAAATGCAATTAGCTCACAGACGCTATTAAAATGGAGAACATTCAAACCAGTTCAGGTTCAGAAAGACACGATCACTGCAAAAACTACTGAAGTATTTTTCAGCAAATATCTTAGTTCGCTTAAATTAAGAAAATTAACTTACAAATAACTTTTCACCACCAAGATGAAAGAGCTTGTTTTAATTCTACTACATAATATTGATGCAAAGCAGATTGTCTCTTGTAATAAGTGACATAATCAGCCAATGAAACTTGTAATTTTTATCAATATTAAGGGATTAAATTAAAACGATTTCCTGTATCTTGCTGAACATTTACTTGCAAGTTAGTAAACTTGAAATAAGGCAAAACTAAGATGTTTACACTAAAAATGAGACCAAAAATACTTTGATTTTGTGTTTTTGCAGCGCAGACTGAAGGACTAAAGACGTCAGTTTTGATAGAACAACATAAAAGTCTGGGAAGAAATAAAAATAACATTTTCATTAGAACTACGTCTACTTTAAAAAGGCTTAATATATATTGCTGGTAATATTTTTTCTTTTTAAGAAAATATAAGTTGTGCGACTGAAGCTTACAATACACTGCTGGCAGTAACGCCAGGCTCTGTGGTGACCCGCTGGAGAGGGGTCATCGGTGAAGGCGCCATGTGTGGAGAGACTCTCCGGAGGAAGAGGAAGAAATGAGAGCGAGTTGACGTCTGACAATCCCTCGAACTGAAACCAAGATGCTGCTGTCGCCGTGGAATGCTGCAAAAATCACGTAAGGTGCACAAACAGCAGCCGGACTAAAGTCAAACTCCAACAAATACATAAATAAATGGCAGTGGGGGTCAAAGGGCAAAAAGAAGAGTCACAATGTGAGGGCATAATTGTAGTGTCCAGTCTAGTCCAGAAGTGAAGTCCTGACTCAGATGACGTGGTCCAGAGCGCGCAGAAGCTCCTCCCCCTGCAGCAGGTACTGGCGGCCCTGCAAGGGGGCGTTGACCTCGCAGTCGTAGCTGGTGAGCTGCGGCAGCGAGAAGAGGGAGCCGCCGCCGTCCGAGGTGGTGCCCAGGAGTCGGCTGGCCAGATCTGGACCGACCGGAGAGAGTCCCGTTAACAACGACTGATGATTAATCGACTATTTGATGATTAGTCGACGATTCTGACAATTCATTTGATGATTAATCGACTGTTCTCACCATTAATAAACTGTTCTGACGATTAATTGACTAAATCGACAATCTACACTTCTGACAATCTAAATCTGACCATTTAAGGCACATTCCATTTGTGGAATGTGCCTTAAAAAAAGGCACATTCCACAAATTTTTCTTTAACCTCAAGTCTTTTTACAAAATATTTTAAACTCTTTAAAATACAGTTTTTCCACTTCCGTTACCGAGATCTGAGGTTTGGTATCGGCCACGACCTAAAAACATCGCAGAACTGACTTAAAACATAGTTTTATTTTTTGTCAGACATAAATGAACTGAATTACAAATTTATTTGACAACTTTGCACCAATAGCTTCTAAAGTTTGGTCAAACGCGTGAAAACAGCTTTAATTTGTTCAGCTGTTGCATTTAGGAGCATAACAGCCAAAGGAAAATAAATATTAAAGAAACAGACGAAAACAATCGGGTCGTCTAACTTGGTCAAATGTAAAAGTGCAACAAATTTTCTTCCAAATGGATCAGAAAGCAGTTAGGAATCCTAAATATAATTTGAAATAAGTAATATATGAAATTGTTTAGAGCGCTGCATAGAAATAGTCTTTATACTCCAGTTAATGATTAATTGATCAATTATTTGAATAATCGATTCATTGCGATTAATCGTTTCAGCCTTCAGGGTTTGCATGTTGCTCACCTGAAGGCAGAAGCAGAATGGTCCTGGTTGCTCCCAGCTCTGTCGCCTTCAGCTTTTTGCCCTTCTCAGGCTCTGGGGTCAAAGATCCCTGAAGACGACAAACATTTAAAGTTTAAACAGCGTCCTGTAAAAACGAAGCTCGTTAAATCAACTCCCAGACCAACCTGTTCAATGATCTCCTTCAGTTCGCTCAGCTTTCTTTTCCGCCGGATGTTCTGAGCAGCCAGATTCCCGAGAGGAACCTCCTTCTCCGGCTGTGCGACCCTGAAGTACAACATCATCAGCTGTTACCATGGTTACTGTCTGCTGCCTCAGAGCTCTGACTTTAAGGCCACGTTTCCCAGAATTCCCAGTAGTACTAATATTTTCCACAAAGCTGGGATTTAAATATGGATTTAATGAAAACTGACAGGAAGGAAGGAGGAAAAGAACGAGAGAAAGACAGAAAGACAGAAAGAGAAGGAAAGAAGGAAAAAAGAGACGATTCTCGTATTAGCATGTCTGTAATATTATGACTTTATTTTTTACCATTGCCATTAGTCGTAAAGTTGACCTGAATTCAAAGTTCAAACAAGATGGCCGCTTTGGGCCACATCTCTGAACTACGGAGACGTAATAATTTAAACCTTCAAAAACCCCAACTTTGATTAATCTTTAGACAATCAATTAATCGACATTAAAATAGATTAATCAATAGACAACTGAATTCATGGATGTCTATTTCTGAGTAGACTTTCATAAATGAAACTGGGAATGAAATCAAGAGCCACCAGAAAAAGCCGAACTGGACCGACTGGATGGGAATCGTGCATCAGCCGCCCTGGAAGTTCATCAGTCACCTGTTTGCCGCCGCGGCGGCAGGAGGAGGCGAGCCGACGGGTTCTGGTGGCGCCGGAGAAGCCGTGCGACTCTCTGCTGCGCTGAACGGAGAGCTGGGATGGCTGTGGACGTCCGGCGTGACGAGGACCGGGCAGCTCTCCAGGGCTTTGACTGGTCCACAGGGCAGCGGCTGGTCAGGGCCGAGGCAGGGCAGCTGGAAGTCGTCATCCATGGAGATGTACGGCGCGAACATCTCCAGCTCAGAGTCCTAATGCAACCATCATGCAGGTTATTTTCACGGTCCATTAATCCAGTAACGTTTTGCCTCCGAGGCCAAAACCGGCAAATTAAAACTACAAAATCCACTAACTTAAAAATGCAACAGTGAGCTTAAATATTCCACATTTTTTAGCTTTACATGCCCAATAATAACATTTTCATTTTGGAGGCTGATCAAAATAATTTCAATGACCACAAATGACCCACTTGCCACACTTTCAGGATTAATCTATCGATAATTCTATCGATTAATCGGATAAATAAATTACATTCTGCAAATTTTTTCATTTAAACAGCATACATAAAGTTACACAAATATATTCCTTTTAAATAAGGAAATGAGCATTTATTGGCTAAAATGCAGCAGCATGGCATTACTTGATCATTGTTTTTTAATCTTAAATCAAAATTTTATTTCTTGTAGTTTTGGCCTAGTTACTTTTAGATATTTTTTAGTCTGTATACTACAGTTGATACTAAATGAGTTGACAATCATTTCAGTAATCGATTAATCACGATTAATCGTTTCAGCCTTACACATTTTGTTCATAATTTCTCATTTCTACCAGCGATAAGGAGCTGAAAACCCCAGAATCTCCTGGTCTTTACCTCTACGTTGAAGGGAGTTTTGGGCTCTGGGTCGATGGCAAACAGCTTCTCCACCAGGTCCAGTTTAAAATCAGAGTTCATTTCTGCGTCCACGGGGAAAGAGAAGCCCAGAGGATTGCCGACCTAAACAGAAACGCCTGCAGGTCAGTTCCTGTTCAACATGAGGCTGAGGAACAACGTTAGGAAGTCGCAGTCGTACTTCTGCGGGTTTGTTGGGGGGTTCAGAGGACAGAGGCGGAGCAAAGCCGTCAGGTTTTGCCTCCTCGGCGGGGCTGCAGGCGGGCTCCAGCGGCTCGGTGGGCGCCAGAGGAGACAGCGGCAGCTTGTCGCCTGTAGAGGGCAGCATCACGTCGTTGTAGAGAGGGACGTCCTTCAGCAGGTGAGTCTCTGACTCTGTGCCTGAAACGATCAGATTGTTTTAACTAACCGACAAACTGATACTTTAGTAATTGATCATTAAGACGGTTAGTTGGATAAATTCTGCAGATTTTCATGCGATACATTAATAGATGCATTCAAATAATTTCAGAAAATTAGATTTTTGAGTTTGTATTCTCCAGTTGACGATTAATCGATAAATTAGTTGATAATAATTGATTCATTACGATTAATCGCTTCAGCCGTAAATGCAATACTGCAAAAACTGATGATGTGTTTTCAACTACATTTATAAAACTAATGATTAATTGATTGTTCTGATTGATTAATCAAATCAAAATGCAAGAATCCTGCTGACCTTTTAATTTAATCACGTAAACTTATTTTATGCATTAAAATAAACAATTCTATTACTTTTTAAATATGATAAACGTTTAAACACATAAAATAATAATAATATAGCATTACTTAGTGAACGTTTGATTGCTTGTACCGAAGGAAACATCTTTTGATTAATTGTTTGATAACTGGATGCAAAAGACGATTAACAGAAGTTTTTTCTGATTATTTTTACTGGAACAGATCCAAAATATTGATGCCAAGTCAGTATTGGTATCGGATCAATACGAACGTGCATTAGTTTCAGATTCCCTCATGAAATTTTATTTTATTTTTCAAATAATTTTTCTGCTTGAAAACATGATTTTTAATTTCCTTACAAACTGTATTTTTAAAAGTTTTTAAGTTAGTATTTTAACTTAATTAGCTCTTTAAGTGTGTTGTTTTTTCAGCAGATAACCTGTTTTATTTAGTCTGTATACTCCCGTTTACAATTAATTGATTGCTTTAGTTGAATTTCCCCCCAATAAACGATTAATCGCGATTAATCGTTTCAGCAGGAGATGTGAGTACGAACCGGGGCGGCTGAAGTCCAGGGAGATGATGGTGTCTCCGGCTGCCGGCGCCAGCAGCATCAGGGCGTCTGGATGCCCCTTCAGCAGGTTGTAAAGACAATCCTGCTCTTGCTGCTTGGTCACCAGATCCTGGAAGTTCAGGTGCAGCTTCTGCTCCGGGGTCTCCTCCTCTTCCTCGGCGTCCGCCTGGACGGCCTCGCTCTTCTTCACTTCAGCCTCGACTTCATCCTGCTGCTCCTCCTCCTCCTCTTCCTCCTCCTCTTTCTTCACCGGCTTCATCTCCTGCGTCTGCTCCAAAGAAAGGATCAGTTTCTCCTCCTGGATCCCGCTGTAGGACAGAAGGATCAAACCAAACTGAGCTTCATCTCTAGTTGCTTTTTTCCAAATTTTAATCTGCCAGTTTTGAAGTCTTTCAGGTACCTGAGCACAAAGTTGACGCAGACGACGCACTGAGGCTGCGAGTTCTTGTTGTTGTAGATGACGGTGGCCTGAGTTTCGACCCACACAAAGCCGCCTCTTTTCGCCAGCATCCGGTACTGACCTGTGGTGACCTGGCCCTTCGCAAACACTGACAGAAAACAACATTTACATCATAAATGATCAAAAACATCAAGTCCTAGAACAAAAACAAGGCCATAAATGGACATTGGGCTGAAATTTGTTACTTCTCTCCGGGTTTGGCTCTAATCGTTGGTAGTAAAAATCAAACAAACAACAATAACAGATCAAAAAGCTGATGAGCAGAGGGTGTTTTTGTTGAGCTTACAGTGATGGTGAGTCTTTGTGAGATAGTCCGAGTCCAGAGCGTGGTAATACTCGTACACAGACCGGTTCAGCAGGTCCTCTGGATCGTAACCCATGAGCTCAGTGATCCTGCAAACAAACCATTCGTTGCAGTACCGCCGCCGGGCTCCAGATGTCGCTACTGCACCATGCTAGAAACAGTCCTGACCTCTCGTCGCAGTACGTGAACTTCATGTCCATCGTGTGGCGGCTCAGGAAGGTCTTGGTGTCCAGAGGAACCTCGATGTTGGAGGGGTGAGGGATCGGGTCGCAAATCAGAACCAGGTATGGGACCGGCGGCTCCTTGTGGCCGTCGGCGCTCTGCTCGCTGCTGTGAACGCGCACGTGACCCGAACAATGCAGCACCTGCAGAAAACCAGTCGGGACAGGAAGATCAAAGATTCCTCCTGACAAACAGTTTCAAAACAAACATGGCGGATAAAAGAGCTTCGATTAGGACTGAAACGATTAATGACTAACTAGTTTAGTAATCAATTAATTGCTAAACCGGCATGCAGATTAATCATCTTTGGCTTTCCAATCAAAAAAAACCCTCAACATGTTGAGCAGAAACATCTGAACTTTTCACATGATGATGTTAAAAGTTTCATTTTGCAACAAATCATCAGGATTTCACTTATGTTCTTATTTAAAAAGAATTAAGTTTAACATGTTTAGATTCAGGTTTTCAAAAAGTGCCAATAAGTAATGATAGTAAAGATATGTTGCAGTATTTTCTGTTTCTTGGGTAATTTTGGGACTCTGCCCACCTCTGCTTGTTTTGCAGCTGCAGCTTTGCAGCTGCAGTGAAACAGAAAAGCTTCAACGCACTTTCTGAAGGCTTGATGTGATTACTGAGAGGATAACCGAGTTACCACTTTAACCTGAAGCTTTATTAAAATCCTCCCTTTTGAAATCCAATCAACCTGCAGCAGGATTGTTTCATACTTGATGCTTTTCTGCACACATTTCTCTGCGCTTTACCTTCCAGGTGGCGGACTTGACGTTGACGGTGCGCCCCCGGCTCGTCAGCGTGCATTTCATCCGCAGAAAGAAGCTGCGCTCTGTACTCGGCTCCTTGACTTTCTTGGAGCCTGATGGAGGAAAAAAAGAAAATAGATGGAGTAGGTTAAGAGTCGTAAAAGAGCAGCGAGGGTTTTTATCTCCAACTACCAACGGTTTTATGGGTTTTCTTTACAACTGCAACCTGCTGATCTCATTTGCATAAAGAGAAGCCATAAAAGTGGAAAGGTTTTGCTCTGTGGCGAGTTAAAAAACAGAAAAAGGAAGAAGAGTTGCAGCTGCAGCTCAGACTGAGGCGGATTTAAACTAAACTAGAGGCGCACAGATCCAATATTAACATCTGTAAGTTTGATCCCTAAGACTAGATCTATTCACTCTAGTTCTATGTTTCATTCTCTGATTCATTATTTCTAATTCTACTTTTTGAACCTTTTTTTACATGTTTTGTTTTTGTCAGTTTATTTACTTTTAAATTGTTTTTCATGCAACCAATTCCACCAACTGAACAAATTAAAGTTACACGTTTCACCAAAATCATTGGTGCATTTAACTGAGTTACAAATAAATTCATTACATTTAAAAATAAAACAATGTTTTGAGTCAATCAGCTCTGTTTTCCTGCATCGTACTGGACGATACTAAATGCCAGATATCTGCATCGGTATCGGAGGTGGAGACGAGAATCGCTGCGTCCTGAAGTGGAACCTGCTCACCGTTTCTGTAGACCAGCATCTCTCTCAGCTCCTCCTGGTCGCAGGGATGCGTGAAGTCAAACACGCTGTGTCCAATCAGGTCAAACTGAAACGATTCAGGCAGACATGAACCACTTATTACACCTGCACTGCAAAAACACAAAACCTCACCAAACATTTCGGTCTGCTCTCTACTGCACCTCAAATAAGACAAAACTGACCTACAAGCAACTTTTCAGACAGACATTAGAGCTTGTTTTAAGAATATGCACCAATATTTGATGTATTAAGTCACATTATTATTATTATTATCAGGATTGTATTAATTGATAAGTTAAACTAAATAACGATGGGATTATTTTAGGTCTCGCTGCGAAAACATACAATCTTACCAGGTAACTTTGATCCAGTTTCTAGTGCAAATATTTCAGTTCACTTGAAATAAGAAATACTTGTTTTAAGTAAATAATTCCTTAATATTAAAGAAAAACTGCTCGTTCCATTGGCAGATTATTTAACTTATTACAAAACATTTTTCCCAAGTTAAGCAAGAAATTATCTGCAAGTGGAACTTTATCAAGATTAAAGGAATTATTTCATTCAGATCAAGCTACAATATCTTGCTGAAAAGTCATTTATAAACAAGTTCATTAATATCTGCACTAGAAACTGGACCAGAAATACTTGGTAAGGGTTTGTGTTTTGCAGTTGGGCGACATTGAAGTGTTCAGTTGGGAAACACAAACCATTTGGTCTCCATTCAGCTGGAAATTCCCAGATTTCAACATAAAATCCGGTCAGACGGACCAACCTGCGCCAGGCCGAGGCACTTGTTGACGTTTTCTGAGATGTAGATCATGTCGCCATCTTCAGACAGAACCACCAGGAAGCCGTCTAAAGCCTTCAGGTAGGAGCCGGTTAGCTGGATATCCAGTTCTGTTCTCTCCTCTGCCACTGGCTCATCTGGGAGAGATAAGGAGGGAAAATAAAGAAATTAGATTTTGCAACTGTAATCAGAAACTGTAATCTGAGACATTTACTGATTTATCTGCAGAATAAAGACATTTGAGTTGATTTACATTTAAACGTGTAATTAGTGCGTCAATGTTGGCCAAATTGAGCTACTTGAATTAGTTCACTCTGATTTTTCTTTTTTTAGTTTTAGCTTCTCGATTATAAACATTTTGATTAAATCTATAAATCCTTAAAGATTAAAAACTGACTGTTGTCTCATTAAAAGAAAAAAGTTTCTAATTTTATGATCGTGAGTTGTTGGATAAACTTTTACTTTGTGGTCGGAGGGCCGATCAGAATCATTTCAACGGCCACAAAAGGCCCACGCGCCACACTCTGGACACCCTGCTCTACGTAATCAGGGCTTGTATCAAAATGATTTTGCAGTTAACTGAATTTATTTGTTTATTCTTGTTCAATTTTGAGAAAAGAAACTTTGTAATCTGAGGAAACTATAAAAAATATCCACTCTCTGTTTCTGCGGCCGGTTAGCGATCGTCACAGCTGGACACATTTTATTAGAATATTAAGAAAAATTAATAAATAAAAAAAATATATAGTTTTAAAAATTTTTAATGGTATTATCGAGCATGTATCATAATTTGATTTCTTTCTCATTTAATTTTCTAAGCTAAAAATTATTTTTTTAGAAAATATTTTCTCCACAGAAACTATAAATAAATGTAAAAAATATGATGAAGTTGATTTATTGTGTCCAGTTTAGTCATAATAATCACATTTCTTCCTGCTTTTGGTGTCAGGAAAAAGAGACCTTTGACAGCAGCAACATTCAGTCAAAGAAAATTATTTTCATCATCTAAAAAATACATTCAAGTCCATCATAACTTGGCGAGTTTGACCTCATGACCTACTGACCGATGCAGAGCAGCTTCCGCAGGCGCAGGTGGCTGATGGTCAGCCTCATGACGGAGGCCTTGTCCAGGTTGGAGCTGGTGCTGTGGGGGATGGGCAGCTGCTTGGCCAACTCGTAGAAAACCTCCGACTCCTTCCCGCGGCGGCATCGCGCCGCGTCCCTCGATTTCTCCTTCCTGCGCTCCGAACTCACCCTGCGTGGAGAACGGCGGCGGATTAGTCACAAAAACGCGCTCTGGGTTTCTCAACGGGAAAATAATCGATTCTAGAGAATCGCATTTGCTACTCGATTCAAAATGCTCAAAGAACAATTTCAGAATATGTTTAGTATTTTGCATTATGCATCCGCTGACCCACTGTTCGCATGCCAGATAATTATTGTATATTTTGTAATTTAAGAAAAAGCCAGGCAGCTGAGCTAAGCTAATACACAAACCTATTTTTGTTTAAATATAAACTGACAGAATTAGACTCAGAATGGAAAATAAATTGATTAAAATGAGCTCAATAGTTTCCATTTGCATAATTTATTGTTTTTCTGATAAACTTTTATGATAAAAGTCTTCAGTAAATGAAAACGGTTTCTTTCCTTCGTTCTTTATGGTACGTATGGAAACTTGTAGAATTGTCTTAAATGTATTTTCCTCGTTAGTCTCATAATTTAAACAATCTTTAGACCGACTGAGTTGAAAAATTGGTTTCTGGATTTGCATCTCTAGCAAGCAGCTACAACAAAACATTTCTGGTACGTTGTACCCAGAAATATGTTGTTCTGGGTACAACGTATTTCCAGGAAGCATTTTCAGAAACATCATCAACCCACAGATCTGATTCACCAAAAGGAAGAGCAAAGCGGCGCCAATCATTGACACATTTACAGGAGAAAAACAGAGAAACCTGCAAAGTTCTGACAGATTAATCACATTCTGCAGCATCAGTGACGCCAATAAACGAGATCTTCAGATCAAAGCTTTGATTCTTTCCTTTCGACTGAAACTTTACGGCACTTCAGAGACCCGATTTAGACGACGCCAGAGCTGCACAGTTTAAAAAACTCTCTGCATCCAAACGAACTAAAGTCGATCCGGTGAGACCAACAGACCAAGGGCGTTATTGTTATTCTGAAACTAGAGCAGCTGATTAAAATTAGCAGAGCAACAGGAGACTTCAGGTTTGGAAATGACACGCATGTGATGTTCGAACTGCTTTGCAGCAAAGATCATTTTCTGCTGAGATTAAAAGATTTTCAGGTCTTCTTGTGATTAAATAGAAATTCAGTTTGGCTCTTTAGACTTTTATACAATAGAAATACAGTAAAATATGCAAGTAAACAAATGATTCCATTCATTTTTCTTCAATAAAATAAACATTTTACTGAAGAAAATTCAATACGCTGAAACATTTGCACCATCTGCAGCTAATAAATACTCGTTACATTTGACTGAACATCAATACAGCATATTGCTAATCTGGTGATTGTTAATAATTGGAAAGCAAAAGGTACTTTTAAAAAACGTAAATCAAGCTAAAACTAGTTGAAAAAAATAAATCTGCAATAGGTCTGAAACAATTAATCAAATTAATTGTGTTTAATCAATTATTAAAATAATTGTCAACTAATTTAGTAATCGATTAATTGTTAACTGGAGTAATAGACTCTAAAAAAGGTAAATTGCTGCAAGAACACAAAGCAATAATTAAGCCAAAACTGTATAAATATCTATTTTGCACTGAAGATGCTAAAATATATTTACTGACCAAAACCTGCATCTCACATGGAAAATGTGGATATTTTTATGTTTATCTTTTAGCAAACCGTCTCTTTTTAAGTTAACTGCTAACTGCTACAGTTAGCAGTTAATCGATTACAAAATTTAGTTGACAATTGCTTCAATAATCAATTAATTGTGTTTCAGAGCTACAATAATTTGCAGCTTCTTGACCTACAGAAGGGAAAGAAAGACAGAAACATTGTTTTGTTTATAGCTGTCCAGGTAATATATGATCAATAATCAACTCATCGCGATTAACCGGGTTAATCGTTCCAACCTGCGCTCACATAAAAACATCCACACTCCACTGAAACCTCGGATTACATTGTGAGCTGGTGGAAAACCTGGAGGCCATTTTGTGAAGCCGCCTAATAGACGACCTCTAATCGTCCTCAAGAACTTTGACCTCACAATAACAACCAATACCTGCTGGCAGGGGGTCAAATCAACACATTTCAGAGTTTCTAAATACCCTGAAACATCCCACTGACCTATTTATCCACTTATAAAAACACGCAGCGACTTGATTCCAATGAGGTCAAAGCACCAGATCAGGTTTTTCCACCTTGCAGATTTTCAAACTTAACGCTTTTAGTAAGATAGCAATCGAACGCAGTAAAGACAAGGAGCTATTTCTGAAAGCCAGCAGAGGCTTGCTGTTGCATAACAGTAATAATCCAGTCGACCGCAGCCAGCGGCTCTGCACTTCACATTTTTTGGTTGGCAATCCAGCCTGCGTCAGCAAATACTTGATTTATCACGGAGGGTTGAAATGTAAACAAAGTTTGAACTCGCAGATGTGACCAAGTGGACCAAAAGCTGCAGGAGGGTGAAAATAAATAAAAAATACAGACACCCCCCCTGAGAATCACCTTGACTGTCGTTTCCAGTGTTGTTTGTGTATCGAGTTACTCTGAGCTGACCCGCTTTAGAGGAGAGCTGCTCTCCCTATCGCTCCGTCCTGCTAACAGGGACGATGATAAGAGTCGTCCCATTATATAACCCACAGGGTAGAAACACTGTTGCACCAACCAGAGAGCAGACAAGGACACACACAATGGGTTTTTCTGTGGGGTAACTATCAGGTAGGTCAGATTAGCTTTTCCAAGAAATATGGTTGCCATTCACACCAAACAAGCTTTTCAAAATGATAAGAATCTGGTTGAGGTTTAAGTCAAAGCTTGAAAAATACCAACAGAGCACAACTGCAGGGTTTCCCCAGCCTGGCGGGCCACCAGGCTTTTCTTGTGCCCCCACCAGGCTCATCATTGCTTCTTTATTTAAGCTTTTTTAAAAATGTTTGCAGTTTTTAGACGCTATAGTTGGTGTTCAGGTATTAATCTTCCAATAACACGTAGTCATCAAGTGATATTTTCAAATTTCCTGTCAACTTTAAACATTTTTGCAACTCAAAAACACGGTGGGCCGTTGGATGAATGACTGCCCGAGCGTCAAACCACAAGTTGATAACTGACTGAGGGAACAACACTCTTCAGTGTGGATGGCTTTGCTGAGGGAAGAACAGTCAAAGTTCTCTACTTTCTGAAATTTCACTCAGTAGCTGCCTTTGCATTAGCCTTAAAATTTCACAGTCTGATGTATCAAACATAAATTGGCCTTATTGAAACAAGGGAATTTCATAAAAACTCTTTTTTTAAACATATTTTAAAAAAATACAGATATACTGGATTAACAAATGTGAATTTTATCAGTTTTTCAAGTCAAAAACCTTAAAGGAATGTTATAATTGTGGATTTTCATCAAAAATTATTAGTTTATGACTATTAGGAGGAACATGTAACATTTGCATCTAAATGAGTTTTATTAAACGGCTTACAAAATGTGTTTTTACCACAAAACATTTAGACGTGTCAAGCTAGGAGAGAGAGCAGGACTTTCACAAGATAACAGGAAGGCTGCAGTTTCTCTAGTTTTATTTTTTAAGCCAAAGGTTTTCTAAATGCTGGCAGATTTCTGAAGATCTTAAAGGTGAGGTCCATATTTAACTTTGCTAAAGATTCACAGTGGCTAAGGTTGTTTACAATTAAAATATTTACTTAACAGTGAAAGCTTCATGCCGACTGCCTTCTTACACACACTGTGTGACATCACTCCTCTTCCTAATGTAAATAAGTAACGATCGTCTCCAAAAGAGAAGCTAAAAAAAGAACAAAAAACAAAAACAAGTTGATCTCTTGTTGATCAAAACTTTGCAAAAACAAGAGATCAAATCTGCCACAAACCTCAACACTGCAATTTGCAAAATGAGCAAAAGTTGCATTTAAAGACGGTAATACATTTTTTTTTGTGTTCAAAAATGTGAAATATTGATCGGAGTCAACACTTGACTTCAATTTCAAACTAGTTTTTAGTTCTGCTTTTTTGAAAATACCAGCTTCTCTATTCCTTACATCAAGTTGCCCATTAATTTCCCATTAATGATCATTTCTGACACATATTGGTGTAAAATATCTGCGTGTTAAGGAGTCGAATCTGTCCTGATGCAAAACCTCCAGATTTAAAATTAAGCATCCGTTTATCCTTCTGCTGCTACATCCAAAAAACACACAAGCTGGGATTTAAGGAAAGCTTAATCCAACTGACAAACGGCAACAATAATCTGAATTATGAATCACTCAAGTCGAGATCACAAGCTTTTAGTTAAACCGTCGTCATGTACAAACCGAAATACTTTCAGTTTCCAAAGTGTCACAGTCCAAAAACAGAGAAAACTTTCATTTTTAACCAAATGAAAACGCTGCTGAAGAAACTAACAAAGTTTCACTATAAGCTGTAAAGAAGCATTAATCTACTAATTGCATGATAACTTAAAATAAGCTCAATAATTTCCATTTGCTTGATTTATTCTCTCTCTTTATACCAAAAACTAGAAAACAAAAGTCTCCAGTCTGGTCTCGACTAGCTTTTCTTTTGAAGGATGATTTGTTTACAGATACCTGATAATTAATTTTATTTGTGGTTTTGGTTATTTATTTTGAATATATAAAATATCTTCCAGCTCCTGTGTTAAATACCCATTAGAATTGAACCATCATATTATTTGAAAATGGTCTCAAAACAACAATATAATTTACAGCAACAACGTCTGGGACAATTTATCGTCCAGTGAAATTTAAACTTTTAGTCAACTCTGCTGTTCATTAATAAATAGTGGATAAATCTACAAGGTTCGGCACAGATAAGAGATGCAACGCATGTTAAAAGTGACGATGGAAAAACAGATTAATGTGCTTAGATTTTGTTCAACAGACTCTGAAGTCATCAGTGTGAGGAAGGAAAGACGGAGTTGAGGCAACATCATCCCTACTGGACGTCAAGCATCACTTCACATGCATCCTTCCTAGCATTGTTTGAGGCATTCTGAGCTAAATTTATCACAGATCAACAAGGAAAAAGGTGCAAAACTAGAAGCTTTCTACCTCAAAGTCTCTGAATGGGAACTGAAGAAGCCTAAACTGGTTATTTTTTGTCAAAATGTACGTTTATATTCTCTAAAATATCGTAAACTTAACTCTAATGTGTTGAACACATTTATCAAATCAACCACAAACCAAAACACATCTGTGCTCTGCGCCCCCAAGAACCGGGTTTCTTGACCGTGTTGTAACCCGCCTGCTGCCTGAAAGCCTCTGAGCAAGCTGCTAACTGCCAGCCATTGAGCCGACACACGCTTGGCCACTCCTATTGACGTCAAGCCCCTATGATTAAAGGATGAGATGAGTCTTACCAAGACACTCTGAGAAACCAGCTGAACTGCAGCGAACCAGCAACGGGCCAAAACCCAACACCTGTTTATTGTAATCAAACGGATGTTGACCCAAACAGCCAGTCGGGTTTCAGGTTCAGAGCAAGTTGACAAAATAAAAATCCAACAGGCAACAGCTTCGGATGGAAAGTAGAGGATCTGCAGGGCAATGTGTAGCTTTTTCTCTAAGTGGGAATCTTTTTTTGAACGACTGGTTTCCTCTCCATCTGTTCTGATCGTTTAGTTATCAGACTTTCTTCTTTTACTGCTCTCCAATTTGAGATATTTGCTTTCATTACTTTGTTTCCTCTCAGTTCTCTAATGGTCTATTATTAATAATGCTTAATCCTGTTGCAATAAGCAATTAATTGCATTATAAATTAAAATTAGCTTAATAATTACCACAGAAACATAGAAAGGACCAGACCGCCTGGTTCTGGTTCTGCTGGAGGTTTCTTCCTGTTAAATGGGAGCTAAATGTTAAATCAGCAGCTGCTTTTCGTTTATAAATGTGGACAAAACTTTGTCATGATTTCACTAATGATGAAAAAAATTGTATTTTACAATGGAGGCATTTCCATTAATTAAGAAACACAATTAGAAAACAAACTATTTTAAATGTCTGTGTGATTAAATTTAATTGACTTTCTCTCAAGATGTTGTTTTTAATTGGAATGAATTGAATTATGGTGCATATTGTTTTCAGCTTAACTGGTTACAACTAAAGGTGCAAATATATTATTTTGGCCCTGGCTTTGCGTCTTTTGCTGATGGCTCTCTGAAAATCCCATTAAACGAAGTTTCTTTTGTTTTGGTCCACAGGTTTAACCCAAACATCCTCCCATAATTACTGTGCAAACAAGCTAGAACTGAGAATAGGTAGCAGGATACAGATTTGAAAACAGTATTTTAAACTTCACACTTCTCCCATGATTGTTTGTATAGTTTAAGCATGAATAAACATACTGCTTTCCCCGTCCTACAGTCTGCATTCAATGAAGGAACTGTTTAAAACCAGCACAGCTCAGCTCAAGTTACATCTCCAAACCAGGCCTGACCAATATTTTGAGGAAACAACTACCCGTCTCTAGAGTTGGGATTGCACAATTTATGATTCCGGCATTGTATTAAAAATCTTTATTACAAGTGAGACGAATCAGTTTAAACAAAACTGTCAAAGAAGGATTCAGAGTTGACATTTTTCTGATTTACAAACTTTGTATTTCAGTGTTGCCTTGGAATCATGACCATATAGTTTGAATATTAAAATCAACGACAAAAGCTCCAAGTCAAACAAATGCAAAGCCAAAGGATTTTGTTAGTCAGAGTCCACCTCAAACTAGAATTAATGCAACGACCACCAGAATCTAAAGGTCAAGAAAGTTCGGTTTATGGTCAGTAAATACAAGATTTTCTTTTCACCTCATTTGTTTGTTTTAAAATGATTATTGTAACTTCTGAAATTCATATCAACAAATGCATCTTTCAGGTTTTCCCCCAGTGTAACATAAGGCTCTACTTGTGCCCCCACCAGGCTTAGCATACTTTTCTTTTATGTTTGCATTTTAAGACTTTATAGTTGGTGTTATTAATCTTCAAATAACACGTAGTTATCAAGTGATATTTTCAGATTTCCTGTCAACTTTAAACATTTTTTAACTCAAAAACACGGTGGGTCGCGGGATGAATGACTGCAGAGCACAACCACTGGACTCAGCAGGTTTTCTGGGGGAAACTTTGATCTTTTCTCCTTTTTCATAATATCTACACTTTTTTTTTTTTTTAAATCAGAAATGCAACAATCAGGATTTTCATGGCTAATGTTGATTTAAAATTGCATAAGTAAGTGTTCCTTAATAGATAATAAGGATTATCCTCCATTTATGAATAAAATAATAACAAACACTAACCTTTTATCTGAACTAAATTGTATGTTGGAGATTGGTGCATTAAAATTGATTACTTTGGATGCATTTAATTAATATGTACAGAAAAAAAATCAATGCTTTTGTGTTGAATCTTAAGTTTACACCTTAAAGAAATATCTCAATACATAAATTACATAGATAAATGCATTAAGTTCTGTCTAAAACTCATTTATAAGCAGTGGGGGATTTGAATCTGGCCTTAAACCGCTGCATTAATCTGAAACTCATTCACCTATTTCGGGAATCTTCATCCGCTAAGCACCTGTGGCCAACATCTTGGCCTTTGGCACAGCGTCAGCAGCCGTAAATAAGTTGTTTCCACCTTTTACTGGTGGGAAGATGTAATCCCACCAACAGAAATAACTTCTGGCTATTTTCGGTGGCTAAAACAAACAAAACCCCGCTTTTAAATGGCTTATTTGACCACACCTGAACTGAGAGCTGTTAATATTTCATCTGAAACTAAACACAGCTGTTTACTGGACGCTGTCAAAGCTGCCACATCAAACCAAACACCTGCACAGGTGAGTTACTGTCAATCAAATGTAAATAAAGCTCTTGTAGCATCAAGGCTAGCGCAATAAAACGCAGAAAGCAGAAAAGGGTGACGGAAGCCTCAAATCAGACACACAGGTAAGCGGGACCAACTGAATAAACAATTAAGAATCTTAAATTATTATTTGTTCATGGTAACACGCTGAAAATGTAGATTTTAATGGTGAAAAGCCGCTGTTAGCCGCATGCTAAAATGCTAGTCGCGCTGGCTAGCAGAGCACCGAGACGAATGAAGAGGAAACTAGCTTTTAACCTTGAAATTAAGGCCGTAATGTCACGGCTGGCAGCAAAAACAAATCAAAACCAAACCCCAAAGCTCTTAAAGTGCCCTGAAAACCAGACTAACCCCACAGGGCAGCATCAGCTGGCCGCGACGTTACCTTTTCTTTTCAGGTATGATCGCTGTGTCCATGTCAGGACGGTTGGGCTGGAGTCGAGCCTCTCTTATCAGCGCCGAGCTGGATCCGGTCGCGTCGAGAAATCCACCAAAATGTCACTTTTCTACTGAAGCTATCCCGCTAATCCTCGGGTGGATCACATAAGAGTTCCTCCAGTTGTTGCTTAGTCCAAAAAGATCAGAGTCTTCTCTGCTGAAAACGGGGTTTTTTGGTTAGTTTTTGCGTGAAGGAAAAAAATAGTGCCACGCTGGATAAGAGCTTTTTACCGAGACAATGTTGCCTCATGAAGGCGGCGCGCGCAGACTCCGCCCGCCTCTGCCGCGGGGGCGCGCACTCACGTGACTGTTCCACAGCGGGAACGCGCGTGGTCCATTCAAAACAAATACCTTCACTATTATAAAGCCGCTTATAAGCAGAAAACTACACTATAAGTCAGAGAAGCACTACTTCAACATATTTTTACTCAGGTAGAAGTAAAAAGTAGAAGTTCAAGAAGCTGAAAAAATAAAACTTTAGTGAGGAAAATAAAGACTGATGGCCATTTTATTAGGTACAGCTTGCTGTTGTTGGGTTTGACCCAGGTTTAGTCAGCTGCACATCCAAGAAGATTTTCCACATCCGGATGATTTACTGGACTGGGATCTGGAGACCTCAGAGCCCACTGAAGGGCAGTGACTTCATTACCGCCTCCAATAAACCTTTGAGAGGTCAGCTGGGTGCATTATCCACCTGAAAGAAGCCGTGACACTAAAAAACATAAAATATTACCTGAAATAAGACAAAACTAACTTTGCAAGGAATAAATATCTTGTTTTAAGTCAATAATTTCTTAATATTGATGAAAAATTACTAGTCATAAATGATAGACAGGTTGTCATTTAGTGAAAATATCTGCATATTATTTACACTTCAAAACACAAACTATTACCAGTTTCTAGTGCAAAATGTTCACTTAAAATAAGACAAAACTAAAAAGTAACTTCTCAGCAAGAATGTGTTTTATTTCTAAAAACTATAAGTCACATTGCAGACTATTTCACTATAAAATATTTAATCCAATGAATCAAGAACTTTCTATCAATATCAATGAGTTATTGATTTAATATAAACTAATTTATCTTGCAGAAAAGTTACTTTTAAGTTAGTTTTGTCTTATTTCAAGTGTGCTCAGATATTTGCACAGGAGACAAAATTACTTTGTGAGATTTTATGTTTTTGCAGTGCAGTTGCACTAAGATCCCAAAACACTTGTTTTTTTCAGCAGCCATTGTACGGCACTTAAACCAGCTGACCAAGCGTGCTGGAGTTCAGCTGGAGTTGCTAGGTAACGGGCTGGGCTTGACTACGGTTGCTAGGTAACAGTGCCTGTATGTGACTGAACATTTGGGAGGTTTTTGAAATTGTTAATTTTCCAAACACCAAAAATCTTTAACTTATTGCCAAAACAACAGCTGGGTGTTTTTTTATGTGCTTGGGTTGTTTTTAGAAGCATTTTAGACCCAAATGGAAACATAACATGAAAACGTCAATTTTGCGTAAAAGCAATTGCTACTGACTCTTCAGAGGTACAACTGCAATATTTGATGATTGAAAACCAAACATCTTTGTGGGTCTTTTTGTGGCCTTCAAATGTATTATCTAGCTAAAGCGCTGCTGGTTTATGCAAAATAGAGAGAATAAAATAACGGCTCAAAAGAATCAGGATGTCAAAGTCAGTCATGTTGTCTTTCTATGGTTGAAAGTGATTTAATGTGGGTCAATTAAAATTACTCTGCAAAGAAGATGAACATGCAGACAGAAGCACCAGCTACATTTATCTGAGTAACTTACATGTTTTATGGCATTGTACTTGTTATTTTTCTACTTTTACTTGAGTAAAACGTCTAAGTACTCTATCCGATACAAGTAACTTCAATGAGAAAAGAAAAGATGTGCAGTCAAATTTAATAAATTAATATACTAGCAGATTAATTCCACTACTGCATGTTTTCAAGCCTTTTTCCCCTGATGGCAATTTGTCACTTACATGAAATAAAAGTCTGCCTAAACTCCCCCTAATGCAGGACAGAAAGATCTATAAAGTTATCTCGTCGCGCTCCTCTTCCTGTCTCGATTAAAGGCGACAGCAGTGACGCCGCATGTGGTTTCCTGTCTATCGTCCACGATTTAGCAACGAAAACTGGAGCTCAGCTGCAGGCCCGACCCGTCCGCTGCAGGATCAGAAAATGTGGGTGAAAGTTTCAAGCTCTCCCTGTTTGCCTGCTTTTTGCTCCTCTTTTATCAGGGCCTGAACATTTTTTCATGAATTTCTTGGATTTAAACCAACAGGCCAGAGAGCAGGAAGCCTTCACACACACTGCAAAAACACAAAATATTACCAAGTAGTTTTGATCTAGTTTCCTTACAAATACCTCAGTACACTTGAAATAAGATAAACCTAACATACAAGTAGCTTTTCAGCAAAAATATAGGAGCTTATTTTAAGGAAATAATTCCTTGATATTGATTGAAAAGGGTTTTTTTTCCTCAGCAGATTATTTCACTTATAAAAGGACGTTTTCCTACCTTTTAAGTGAAGTAGTATGATAGGAAAACTAGCAGTTTTAATCAGAATTAAGAAATTACTTCCTTAAAATTAACTTTTATATCTTGTTAAAAAGTTACTTATTAATGAGTTTTATCTCATTTCAAGTGTACAAAGACATTTTCACTAGAAACTAGATCAAAAACACTTGATAAGATTTTGCGTTTTTGCAGTGTAACACAAGTCCATAGCTTGTTGAAAAGTTACTTAAACCAAAAAAACACAAAATGTTACCAAGTGTTAAGTGTTTTTGTCTATTTTCTTGTGCAAATATCTCAGAACAAAAACTAACTAACAAGTAACTTTTTAGCAAGATATAAGCTTATTTTGAGTCAATATTTCCATAATATTGCTATAAAAGTTCTAGATTATTTCACTTAAAACATGGGAAAAATGTCATGTTACAAGTGAAATAATTTGCCATTGTACTAGTATTTTTTCATCAATATCAAGGACTTAAAACAATTCCTGAAAAACTACTTGCAAGTTAGTTTTGTCTTATTTCAAATGTACAACGATATTTGCAGCAGAAACTAGACAAAGCCACTTGGTAAGAGTTTGTTTTTGCAGTGCAGCCTCTGTGTTTGCAGAGTGAATGCTGTTTTCATTCTGCCAACATGAAACCGTTTGCAATCACTCTCTCTTTGTTACGCTGCTGTGGCGAAATCTCGTTTTTTTTTCTATTTCCCCATCAGGATGAGTCAGTGAAACGTTGCGTCTTGTTTAACTTGCCCATCTGATCAGATTACAAAGAGCAGCAGAGTCCAAATAATGCGCCGCCTGTTATCTGCAGGCTGTTGATCAGGTTCTGCCATCTTTGATCGGTGAAAAACTTCTGCTGCGTTTCTGACTTCTTCAGTCTGTGTGCATTTATGTTTTCCAGAGAAAGACTAGGTCACTGAAAAACTATTTCATCTGCTCCAGTCACAGGCTTTCCAGGACTTAACTGGCATTTGGACCTTTTCTGGGAATCTGGCAGATTCATGTGAAACTGGTGTGTGTTTCTGAACACAGAACAATTTTATTTTTTTAAAAAAGTATTTTTCATTTGAAGAAATAGGAAGAAAATCCATTACAACAGATCGGCTGGATGTGCCAGTGAATCCATCTGACAGTGAAAATAACAATAGAAATCAGATGAAAAATGTAACATCCGGGGTTAAACGGGTGCAGAGGAGTTCAGCGATCGCCCGGCGTCTCCAACGTCCTTTTGAGACATTTCCTCACAACGAAGTTCAAGTGGTTTCAGTAGAAACTGGGAGGAAAACTGGGACATAAATGTCAGGAGTGGAGCCTCTCAGATGTTCAGAAGGTCAGGCGACGTGAAGGAAAAGTTTCTAAACTCGTCCTGGTTGATGGAAGGGATTACGGGGTCGTCGATGGGGGTCAGCGTCGGCTCCTCCTGGGTGAAGTCCGGGTCAAAGTTGTTCACATCCTCAGGCGTTTTCTGGAAAATAATAAAGAAACGAGAGGAAAAAGTCAGAATAAAACACCAACAACCATAAATATAAGAGAAGAAACAAAAGATATTGACATTTTGAGCTGAAACGATTAATCTGATTAGTCGTGAAGAAGCAATTAATCCAAAAAATAATCACCAGATTATCTCAACACTGTATTGATAAATCAAACATGTAAATTTTTTTAGCCTAAGATGCATAATTTGCTACAAATAATCAATCGTTCATTGAAGTTAGGCACTAAAATGTTCATTTCATTAGTTAAAAAAGGAAATGACATATTTACTTGCATATTTTATTGAATTTAAAGACAAGTTAAAAATCTGATTAATCGATAGCTAAAAATTTATTAACTGCATTAACTCCTTATTATATTTTTTATTGGTTACATAATATTAGACCAAACTATTCACGTTTTAAATCATTGTTTATTTTCAAAATACCAAATATTTACATGTTTATTTTTTTTTTACTTTTTCTAAATTCAGAAATTTACAAGCAATTTGTTCATATTTTATAGAAATTCCTTTAAAACTCGAACAACAAGACATTTTTTATAAGTTAAAATGTCGTGCTAAACTGGCAGATTATATGACTTATAGCTACTATCTTTATTACATACATAATTCCTTAATTTGACTTAACTCATCAAGGCATTAATGAGTTAAAACAAGTTCCTATATCTTACCAAAAAGTAAATTTTGTCTTATTTTAAGTGTACTAAGATATTTGTCAGTTTGTGTTTTTACAGTGTAGTTTGCTTGTACTCCAGCAGAAAAGCATCCTGCTGCCTCCGCCGTACTTCCTCTTTTTCTTCTGGTCATTGTGACAAAATAATTCAATTTAGTCTCTAAAAAATGTAAAATGAAAAATGAATATGACAACTTCCAGAATCTGCAAATTTGACCTTTGCTTGATTTTTTTCCCATGACTCCACACCAGGAAGCAGTTTGTTTTTGCAGTGTATGTGTCTATCTGGTTTTATGTGCCACCAGTGGAGTTTTCCTTTTTAAATGACTTACAATCCTTGGCTTGAACGGCGGCTCTATTTCTCTGCGGTTTAATTTTTCCCAGTCGATGCCGGTGAAGAAGGCGTGGCTGATGACGGCGTCCTCGCCTCCTTCTGACGGGATGCAGCCGAGACGCCGCGCCGGGTTTTTGGTCAGGAACTGCAGAACCCAAAAACACCAGGATTCATCAACAACAATAACAACAATAATAGTGGCATTTTTCTGCAGATAAGTGAATGCTGAAAGCAGAATCGGTGAAGTAAAAAAAAAGCTGAACATGCATGAAACAAAAATAATAATGATGTTAATACTTTTGCTACTACAACTACTAATAGTAGTACTAATACTACTACATGAAAAGTGGATTTCTTTGAAATAAATGGAAATGATCTGCGCGTTTTTGGCATCTAATCTGCTGGAAAAGCTGAACTGAAAACATGTGACTTAAATACCAACACTACTAAAAAAATCAATCAATCAATCAATCAAATTTTATTTGTATAGCACATTTCAGCAACAAGGCATTTCAAAGTGCTTTACATCATAAACACAAAACACAAAGTCATGCAACATAGAATAAAAAAAGTACATTGTTAAAAAAAGTACATTTTTAAAAAATACTACTACTACAAATACAACAAATAGTACCACCACTACAACTGGTACTACTAGTACTAGTACTTCTACTGCTACAAACATTCCTAATCATAGTAAACTGGACTCGACTGGTTTGAGTGTTTATGGGAAACTGTATCAACTTTCCTTTAGCTGGATCAAGCAGGATCAACGGGATGAAACCCATCCAGTCAGTCTCCACCTCCCTTCACACACACACACACACACACACACACACACACACACACACACACACACACACACACACACACACACACACACACACACACACACACACACACCCCTGTCTGGCACCTCCCCTGTTGTTCTCCTTCGCTTGGCCAAAGTTCAGCTTCGTACTGTAAATGTCTGACGTGCCTCGACTTCCCCGTATTGCTCAAACTCAGACACAGACAATAAGTGAACCCCCCGCTGAGCGCTAACGGTCTGGCGGAAGTGACCTCTGACCCCGAGGAAACAGGGCGACGCCTGCTTGACCGACCTGGCCTCTGGCAGGAACCTGCGCATTCTTGGCTGTTTGTGTTCGCTGGGGAGCGTTGGAAGTAACGCTCAGACAAGCACAACACACCCAACAGGCTCCGTCTCCATGGCAACCATCACTAAAATAACCTGGAAGACGCTTCACTGCAAAAACACAAAATCCTACCAAGTATCTTTGGTCTTGATTCTAGTGCAAGTAATCTTACTACACTTAAATTAAGACAAAACTAAGTTGTAAGTAGCTTTTTGGCAAGATGTTTGTTGTAAGTCACTAACTTCTTAAAGTGGCAGATTATTTCACTTATAAAATGGGAAAATGTTTCGTTAAAGTGGAAATAATCTGCCAGTGGAAGAAGTTATTTTATAATTATTTCCTTAAAACAAAATCTTGCTGAAAAGTTCATTATAAATCAGTGTTGTCTTATTTAAATGTAAGATATTTGCCGTACTTAAGTTACGTTTAGGTTAGTTTTGTGTTATTTTAAGTATTCTAAGATATTTAAACTATCCTGCAAAAACAGAAAATTTTACACATGAAAGAAGATAAAACTTACAAATATGTTTTCATCAAGATATACCATCTTGTTTTGTATTGGTTCCACTGGTAGAATGTTCCACTGAGTTCAAAATGAAGGTCACTGTGCCGTTACCTAGCAACCCCAGCAAAGCCCAGCCCGTCTCCTAGCAACCCAGTTCTAGTTCCACTGGCAGATTATTTCATTCATAAATGTTATAAGAGAAATAATCTGTCAGCGGAACCAGTACTTTTTATCAATATTAAGGAATTATTTTCTTAAAACAAGCTCCTATTTCTTAATGAAAAGTCACTTTTAAGTTGTATCTTATTCCAAGAGTACTAAGATATTTGCACTAGAAACACACGAGGTAAGACTTTGGTGTTTGCAGTGAAGCTCAGACTTTAGGATTTTTACCAAATAACTCAACTAATTTCTGAACAGCAGAACAACTCCGTGAACTAGCTTACAAAGCCTGGTGCACCTCACCGTGAATTAACCTTTGGTAAAAATAGAAACGCAGCTTCCAAATCCCTCCACACCGACCCGCCGCCGGGGACGAATCAACACGGGAGACCAGTGTGACGTTTCCTGTAGCGTGGCGGAATCACTTGCAGAAAGGAGGGGGAGGCGTCATATTTATAGCTGAAGCACCGGCTGGCAACTGAACCATGCCGTAATGTAGTTATGTAAGAAACCAAACAGCTGGCTGGAAAATTTCCAAGTGTAGCCAGTCAAACTGCAATAACACCACTCCATCTGTTCGACAACAAAAACACAAACCCAGACCACAAAATCCTGAGAAACGGATGCAAAACTATCCGCAAAGCAGGTCAGAGGTCATCTGAGTGACTGATTTCCTTCATGAATGTGTCATTAGAGGGCGAATAAATGAAATATCACGCGGAGTTCAACCAACCAACCAACTTCAGTTGTTTTTCTTCTTATTAAAGGTGATCTATTATGCCTACCTGAATAGGCTAGGATCAGCTTATGGTCTATAGATAATGAGAGTCCAGCCTCTTCAGATCAGTCTACTTCCAGCTCTTTTTAGAATTAGCTGTTTTATGGCTTCTTGACACTTTAGATCCAAATAAGTGAAAAAGGTTGTGCAATGATACAACCTTTTCTATCATTGCACATCTTTGAAAGCAGAAGTGGAGCCTCATGCATAATCAACAAGAATCCGGCAAGTATGGCGCAAAAATACAAACTCTTACCAGGTATTTTTGGTCTAGTTTCTAGTACAAATTTCTTTGTGCACTTGAAATCAGACAAACTTAACTTACAAGTAACTTTCCAGAAACATGCAGGAACTTGTTTTAACCAATTAATTCCTTAAAAAGTAACAGTTTGACTGGCAGATTTCTGAATAGTAAGTGAACAAAAAACTCTTGTCTTTTCCAGCAATAAAGTGGTAAAACCAGGCGGCCAAAACTTGCTGGAGTTCCCCTGGGGTTGCTAGGTAACAGTGCCATGCTTGTGAAATGTCAATCAGGAAGTTTTTTATTTTCAGACAACAAAAAGAATTAAGTTATTGCCAAAAATAACAGCTGAATAGTTTTTCAACTGCTTGTCTTGTTTTTAGAAGTAAGTTGAGACCCAAATGGAAATACAAACCATGCAAATATTGTGGAATTTGTTTAGCAAGTGCCTTTAAAAAAAAAACTGATTGGGAAATTCATGGTGAATGATTGAACTCACAGCTTTGAGGATGTTGACCGCCTCTTTGCTGAGCCAGGACGCGTAAACGATGTCCTCGTTGAGGATGGACTCAAAGAGGTCGTCTTCGTTTTCAGCCTCGAAGGGGGCGTGGCCTGACAGCATCTCGTACAGCAGCACGCCGAGCGCCCACCAGTCCACCGACGGGCCGTACATCATCTCCTGCAGGATCTGTGGAGACATCAGTGGAGCTTTTATCTTCCCGACTGGGAAACAAATCCTACTCATTCAAAAAGGAACAGATTAAAAAACACTAAGATATTATAAAATACAGGCAAAACTTAAACCAGGCTAAGATGCCTGAATTCACTGGTCAAAAAAACATTTTATGACCAGTAAAAACAGTGGAATATTAGTACTTCACTGATTCGAGTTTATGGGAGATTGCTACAGTTGAAATTAAGCATAACTTGGTTTTTAAACATATTATTTTTTTGTATTTTCTGCCAATTTCATAATTGTCTTACTATTTTTACCTGACTTAACTTCATTCTTTGTTTTATCATTTAAATAACTGTGACGTTGTGATTGATGTGAAGCACTTTGGTCAGCTGGGGTTGTTGTAAATGTGCTACATAAATAACCTTTTACTTGACATTTTCACACAAAGCATTAAAACAGATTTGATAAAACTTTTATTAATAAAAATACATTTATCCAAACCCACTTGGCCTTATTTTGGAAAGTATTTACAGTTGTGCCATCATTTACAATATGGACATTTTTTCTTTGTTGAGGAATTTGAAAAAGTTGACCAAACAAGATGGAACTCAGAATGGGTTGCTAGGTAACGAGGCAGGCCTGGGTTGGTGTTGCTAGGTAACGGCACAGTGCCCGTGGAATGTGACTTCTCAGGAGGTTTTTGAAACAACTCATTTTCTAGACACCCAAAAACATGAACTTATTGCCAAAAACATTTTCAAACAGATGTGCTGTTTTGTTAAGTACATCTGCTGTTTGTAGAAGCAGTAGAGACGAAAATGGAAGTAGAAAAATTACAAAAAGTGAAGTTTACATGATAAAAAAAATGATTTCCTGATTCCACAGTTCAGTCAGTAAGCAGACGTAACAAAACTGTGCAAAAAAAACAAACAAAACTGTTCAATAAAAGTAAATCCTTGATTTAACAAGGATGCAAATGGGTTTTCAAAGCTCTGTAAAGTTTCCTGTTAAAACAGCAGGAAAGTCTCAGCAGTTAATTTAGATCCACAACCTGAGCTTTAGTCATGTTGGACTCGGATCAAGCACTTTAAAACGGCCCTTTCATGAGTCCAGACTGCTGGACTGCTTGGAAAAAACAAAGACAATCTGGGATTCTGAAAAGCAGACATGTGGTTGAATGTCCATCCTGAAGCGCGAACAGGGAAGCTTACAAACTGACCTCTTGCAGTTTGTAAGCTGCATGCAAATATTCCCTCCATGCGCTGCCTTCCAGCTAGTCAGAAAGGAATCTTAAGTGACGAGCAACAAGAGCCATGTTTGTTCATACGGAGGTGGTCTGATGGAAAAACTGCATCACGCGAGCTCAGAGCCTGCAGGAGGCTGACTGGAGCTCATGCAGTTTAAAAACAAATCATCTATAATTAAATACATTTATGAAAAAATGAGCTCAGAGTATTTAAACTTTTTAAACTTTTTTACTGATCCTAAACTGAAATAATTCCTTTTCCCCCTAAATTATAGCGCTGTTGTTTATAAAAAGGAATGTTTGGTGAACTTAAACATCCATTTTACATCCGTTCAGTGAAGCACCCTGATGAGGTTGCAAATAACAAACAACAAACAAAACAACCTTAAGAATATAAGTTAAACATGGATGGATGGATGGATGGATGGATGGATGGATGGATGGATGGATGGATGGATGGATGGATGGATGGATGGATGGATGGATGGATGGATGGATGGATGGATGGATGGATGGACGAACGGACGGACGGACGGATAATTAACACTTTAAACAAATAGAATAACATTGTAAATGAATGCAAATTATGTTTATCCCTCTGTAGTTTGGAGAATTTTGTCAAACAACAAAATAAACAAATAAATAAAACTAACTATTAATTCTGAAAATTGATAATCTGAGGGCTTTAACCGACCTCTGGGGCGATATAATCCGGAGTGCCGCAGAACGTCCCGGTGGCCACGCCCTCAAATATTCCCTCCTTGCACATGCCGAAGTCCGCCAGCTTGCAGTGACCGTCTTTGTCCAGCAGGACGTTGTCCAGTTTTAGATCCCTGCAAAGCAGAACGAACAGAAAAACACAGAAATAAAAACATTTCCTCAATCAGAACATGATCTGTCTAACACAGTCAAATGTGTTTATTATGTCAATATTTATCCAGATTCTCCTGTAAATTTCACTTTAGTCTTTGTTTAAGGAGAAAATCCTCTTCAAAGCATCAAACCAACTAACTAATTAATTAACAAAAACTGAAAATGTTCAGACTGGAAAAAATGTATATTCACAACCTTCCTTGCAGATTAGAGCTGCAACTAATGATTAGTTTAGTTATTAATTGATCTATCAATTATTCTGACAATTAATTGGATAAAAAAAATTACAGATTTATCATTTTAGCTATTTCATACAATATTAAAAATACATCTAAAGATGGAAATGAGTAATTAATTACTCTTTTTATAAAGGAAAACAACAAATTTATGGCCTAAAATGCAACAACACAGCATGCATCTGCAGTAAAAAATGCTGGAAACGTTAAAGTTTGAAAAGCTAAAATAAACTAAACTAAAACAAAGCCACTGGAAGAGCTATGGGTAGAAAATGTTTACTGGTCAAATATTTCTTATACTTTAAATTTAAAATGTACTTACTTTTGTACAGTTTTGGCTTAATTTGCTGAGATTGTGTTGTGTCAGAAAATTGCCTTCTTTTAACGATTAATCGGTTACCAAATTAGTTGACAATTGTTTACATAATCGATTAATCACGAATAATTTAATTAATCCTTGCAGATCTATAATTCCACAGAAATGAGCCTTTTTCTACTATGTAAAAATATTGTGTTTTGTATGTTGTTGCCAGGCAAAAATAGTTTGTGGCTATCAAATACGTTCAATTTTACAGTTTTGACTCGCATGGTGAGAAATATGGACGCCGCTGTCAGAGAGCATCATCCTTGTACTTTATTTGACAACATTTATGTAACCACCAAGAAATAAACCTTAAAGTAAAATGCACAGATGCAGCAAAGATGTAATCTATAAATGTGGTAACTGATGCCTGAGCCGATTCAGTCAGGTGAGCACGGCCGTCTCCGCTGAGGTTTCGTCTCTGAAGGCAAAGCCTGCCAGAAATAATCTCCATCTCCATGTTCGTTTCAGCTGCTGCTTTGTCATCTGAGATTAAAGCTGCTGACTGTGGGATCCTGGGTTAAGCTCTAATCTGTGATCAGATGGTCCAGCACTCATGCAAAGGTCACTGTGCAGATGAGGCCTGAAGCTGCGCAGATGAGATTTAATATAATGAAAGGAAACTTAATTTCTTAGTTTCCAAAGAGGGAAAGACTGAATCATTTCCATGGAAGGAGGAGATGATAAATGCAGCAACCAGCTGCTGAAAGCCTGACTGCTGATTAAGCACTCATTGGGTTGGATTAATCTGGTTTGCTTTTTTCTGCTTGAAGACGGTTGTGTAACATTGACTTAACCTCCTGCGGTGCACTTCTCTCTTTGTTTAACCAAGTAGTGAGAAAGCAGAGCCGCACACTGCAAAAATACAAAATCTTACCAAAACTCTTGGTCTAGTTTCCAGTACAACGTCTTAGTTCATGTGAAATAAGATAAAACAAAATTAGAAGTGATTTTTCAGCAAGATATAGGAGCTTGTTTAAAAAAAATAATTATTTAATATTGATGAAAAAGTTCTACTGTCAGATTATTTCACTTATGAAGAGAAAAAAAGTCTCATCTGTGAAATAAGAAGATGTTAAAAACTTACTTGTAAGTTAATTTTGTTTTATTTCAAGTGAACCGAGATATTTGCACACGAGATCAAAAACATTTTGTGTTTTTTGCTGGATATTAACCCTGTTCTGGTTGAATGCTAGTTGAAATGAATAAAAATACTACTGAATATGTCGTTATTGTTATAATTTTATTAATAAGTACACTGCAATTTTGCCAACTAATTTTGGTTTAGTTTCTTGTGTAAATATCTTCAGACACTTAAGATAAAATGAACTTATAAGAACATTTTCAGCAAGATATCAGACCTTGTTCTAATAAATAATTCCTTAACGTTGATGAAAATCCACAATAATTTGACCAATAAAATAAAAAAGCCTTATTGGTGAAATTATCTGCCAGTGAAACTAGAACTTCCTTTATCAGTGTTAAGGAATTATTTATTAAAAGAAGATCCTTTATCTTGCTGAACATTTTCATGTCGGTAAGTTTTGTCTTTTTTGAAGTGTACTGAGATATTTGCACTAGAAACTAAACCAAAGGAACTTGGAAAGATTTTGTTTTTGCAGTGTCGTGCCCCACAAGTCCGAGATATCCACATGCATCTTTAATGTTGTGTGTTCATCACAGAGATGAAATACCAACAAAAATATAACCAGCAACAGTTATCTAATTAACCTCGAGTCCAGCTTAGTTTCCTGCGTTTACTGGGTAAACTGGAAGCTCTGGTTTCAACACTGATGAGAAAGAATCTCAGATAATCGTTTATAAATGTGAAAATTTCCAGAGAGGAGCAGAGGAAGTGCTGACAAACGCTGTGACGCACAAACTGAACTTTTTTTTGCTGTGTTGTAAAATCCTATTCTCCTTCTTAGCACCATGTTATTGTTGAAATGTGATGTTTGATTGGGAAACAGATGAAAGTAAAGCTGGCTCAGGGTTTGGTAACCTGCAACTCCAGAGTCAAAATGGCTCTTAATGACTTTAGCTAAAGGTTACAATTAAATAGTACAGAGTTTTGTACTATTTTAACCTGGAGGTTTGTGGCTTATAACAACATGAAAACAAAAGCAAAAAAAAGCCTAATAAAGACAAAAATTCTTCATGTTGTACTAAACCGGTTTAGTCCGGAGGCCAAATGATTAATCATATGAAAATATTGAAACAATATCTGCAGATAAGTTAAAGCTTGGACACAAAATAATGAGATAAAATAATTCAGACTGACATTAAGGAGCCAGGTTTAGTTTTATTTTGTAGGTAGTAATTTTATCCCGTCATTCTGCAGAAGCTGTGGGATGTGCCGGACCCAGACTGCAGGACACATGGTCACCTAAATATAACTCTGGAGTTACTGTTTGCTCACATGACTCCCATCATGCACCGGGAGGACGGCCGCCGCTCTGCCATCCGACCTCCTTCGGGCAGAACAAAAAGGTCTCACATCTTATTATTATCTCAGAGTGCAAAACACAATCGATTTTCTGTTATCAATATTATTGATGGCAAATTAAAAGTGACTGAACTTAAAACTGTGTTACTTGAATCTTTTTCCAGCTTTGCAGATTTAGGAAATCATGCGATTGCGATATTTATTGTACAATATTGGAGTAATGAGACCTTCTGCAATAAAACCACATTTTCATCAGTCACTATGGATCATCAAACTCTCTGCGACCTTTGACCTCCTGGTTCATCTCATCTGAGACTCCAGGAGGCTCCATGCATGATCAGTGCAGAAAGTGGGAATGAATTAGACTTCAGCTGCGTCCAACACAGTCTTTGCACCGATTCTGACAATAGAAGCTTAAATAGTTCATTCAGAGTTAAAGGTCATTTTCAGGACAGTGTCAAAATATTGACATGTTTGGCGATATTATTCTGAAAATTATACCCCATAAAATTATGACTAGTGTGCAAATCATAATAATATATATATATATGACATCATAAGTTCAAATTCTGGAAAAAAAAGTCTAAATTCTGAATTTCAAATCAGAATAAAAAAAAAACTGAATTCTGTGAAAAAAATATGAATTGTTAAAAAACAAAATAGAAACATTTAATTCTGTAAAAAAGTCAGAATTTTGTACAAAAAAGAAAAACAAATCATATTTATTAAAAAAATTAAAAATGAATTTTGTAAAAAATAAAATAAAATAAATTTAATATTCTAAAAAAAAGGTAAAAATCCTGAGATTAGAGGCATAATCCTCTAGAGTCAGAATTTTGTAAAAAGTAAGAATTTTCTAAAAAAAAACAAACAAAAAAAAACCAGTCTGAATTGTGTGAAGACTCCATTTTTTCTGTAATTTATAGAACCTACTTGATTAAAGCTCAACTTAATTCTTCCAAGTACATAAAAATGAAAACATGGATTTACAATTTCTTGGTAGCTTTTGAAATGAAAATTTTGCTTAGAAGTATTGCAGAGAAAGATGAATAGTGAATTATTATTCCTTTTTATGGCTTCAAAGATTATATTTATTTTAATATGACATTTCTGAGCACATATTCTGCAGCTCTGTAGCTGCTGTGTGACCTCATGTTTTCTGAGTTTTTGTCTCAAACCTGTAGATGATGCCTTTGCTGTGCAGGAACATCAGGGCGGACGTGATCTCCGCCGTGTAGAAACGCGCTCTGCCCTCTTCAAACTTCCTGGACTTCTGGATGTGGAACATGAGATCGCCTCCGTTCACAAACTCCATCACAAAGAAAAGACGATCCTGCAATTTAAAACAAATAAAACAATCTAAACGAGGAGACGACATTTACAGCCTCCCTCAGGCTGCGGTGTTATTGCAGAAACCAGTGACTGCGAGCGCAGAATGAGATCAAATATGGCTGCACATAAATTTTACATGTTTGTTTTATGAATTTCTGTGCAACAAACTGCAAATAAATCCAGATATGAGCCATAAATCTTTGTCGAGTGATTAGTCTGTTAATCAGCCTGGGGAAAAGAAAACCACTTTAAGAGAAAGAACATGGAAAAGTTTTTCCAACCTTTAAACTTTTCCACATTTTATTGTAGCAACCAACTTCAGTGGGTTTTACTGGGATTTTATGTCTCACACCAACAAAAGGTAAAGCATAATTATGAAGCGTTTTTTTAAGGTGACCTATTATTCTTCCTGGAACGGGTCAGGATAGAAAAAAACATGTTTTAGTAACACATTTTTTTTTGCACAAAATCATTGATAAAGATATTTTATATTCAACTTTAACTAAAATCTATTGATTTAATTAAGTAAATTTAAATATAAATTAATTAAATTGTTGGTTAAAATATTTGTTTCATTACAAATGTTGAGTAAATCCGAATTATTTTATAGCAAATCCTGACAAATATTATGTATTTTAAAATAATTAATTTGTGTCAAACATCTGCAGGGGTAAGATCAGCTGACCAAACGTGCTGGAGTTCAGCTAGGGTTGCTAGGTAACAGGCTGGGCTTCAGTACGGTTGCTAGGTAACCGTGGAATCTGGTTTCACAAGCTGGAGGTTTTAGAAACTTCTCATTTTCCAGACACCAAAAAACATTAAATTATTACAACAAAAAGGGCTGGGTGAGTTTTTTAAGTACTTGGCTTTGTTTTTGAAAGCAGTTGTGACCAAAATGGAAGCATAAAATGTAATAATAATAATAATAAATTTGTTTGGAGGCATAAATTTGAAAAGTGTGGCAGAGATTTTTGCATTCAATACCCCTTTCTCTGACATCCCAAAATAAAATCAAGTGTGTCGGACTTCCTACAGGAGAAGGAGAAAAAAAAAAAGCTCTAAAATGTTTTGTTTTCTACAAACTATGTAGGAGATGCAGGTATTATGATCAGACAAAATTAAACCTTTATGGAGAGAAAACCCCTCTGAAAGCATTATCCCTATGGAGAAACACGGTGGTGGCACTGTCATACTGAGGGAATGAGAACCAGAGAGCAGTGGGAGTGAATACAAATGCATGTAAATTGATATTTATAAAAAAAAATACAATCGAGACTAATTGTTGTTAAACGTCACAATCTTGCACTTCTTTGGTTCGGTTGTAGCAAATGCAATAAATGTTTTGAGTTAAAAGTATTTTGTGCCACTAACAAGCAGCTTTTCATTACAAAATAAAATACAACTTTCATTGGAAGTTACATACAATGATGCAACTTCCAATGAAATGTTGCATCATTTATTCTAATAAATTTTAAACTGCTTGGTTGGAGACAAACTGCAGAATTAAAAATACACCTGTGTCCACCTCTGCAGACGTAACCACAGGCTTTACTCATTTCCTCTGCTTCTCTTTCCACATCAGCATTTACGTAGCCGCCAGACTAAAATCAACAGCTGCGATAATTTAACACCTTTTGCATGAGGCGATTTCACAGCAATGTTTGACAACGTCTGCGGTGATCACCAGGAAAGAGCTGATAGCGATGAAATGCAGAATAAACTGAGAATTGGTCGCACCATCAGATCAATTCTTTCCAGTAAGAAGTAGGTCAGGAATGATTTGAACATCTAAAGCAGATTATGAGCATCCTGTGTCTGAACCCGGCTTCTTCTGAGTCAATCTGTCAGATTAAAATCTGGAAATCTGCTGCCATCTGCTGACCAAATGAGGAAATGACACCTAAAAACTAAAAACATTCTGATTTCACTGACTTAAAGTGACGTGTCGGCCTACATCCATGACATCTCTAAGATAATAATGTAGACGTCATTTGGATTTCTGTATTTCTTTGTGTTTTATCTAATCTGTAATCACAATGGCGTCAACAAACAGCTGCTGACGGGAATGAGACGAGACACGCCTGAGCTGGAAATCCCGCATCAAGGAACCAGTTCAGATCTTTTAGCTGCTTTGTACTTTTAAGAGTTTTAAAAGATGAGAAGTTTTCTTTTGAGGCGCTGAAGCACTGGAATTTGTGCAAAATCTATTATCTATTGATTTATTTGATTAATAATATTATTAACATCACAAAAAATCCATGATTTGCTTTATTTTCTCTCTTTCAGCATATATTTTCAAAACAAAAGTCTCTCCACCTAACATGGAGCAAATTTAAATTATTTTGGTGATTCTAACTGACCTAAAACAGGAAAAGTTTAGTTGAATTTAACATGAAACAGAAAGAAAAAGGGTTATTGGGTGTCTTTTTTTTGAGCGAATTAAAATACAGTGTTCACAGCTCAGGTGAAAATGTTTGAATCACCACAGAGAGCATTTAAATTACTGAGTATGGTGCTGGTTTGGTAGGTCTTCAAGCTCCTAGTGATTCAGCAGAAATTCTCTGGCTCCTTTGTTCTTTCCGTCTTTCCTTCCTTCCTCATTCTCTCTCCTTTTCTCTTTCTTTCAACATTCCTTCTTTCATTCTCTCTTTTTTTTCTTTCTTTGAATCTTGGTTCCCTCTTTCCTTCCTCTCTTTCTCTTCCTTCCCATTTCCTTCCTTTCTCCCACAACCAGTAACTGGGAGCTACCAGCTTAAACTGACTCTGATCAGGAAACATCGTTCCTGTATTCATCTGCCAAGACAGAATAATTAATCCCTGGCAGGAGCGACAGTTCCATAATTAAACGCACAAAATGACCTGAAAATTCAAATTTTCTGAAAACAAGGAAGCGTTCTGGTGCATGAGCTGCAACAGCGGCGTTGTTGTTCCCACCCACAGGTGATTATTAGTAGCCTGACAACCTCGGATGAGCAAACAAAAAATGTGTTTACATGAACGACGCAGCATTGACTTCCAGGAAGCTCGATGACTCCGGATTACAGCAGGAGGAGCATTCCTTCTCAGACTGTTGGTTCATGATTCACTGGCTGGTAATTTAGGATTTAGCGATTATTCTAACAATTAATTGATTAATTGGATAAAAAAAAAAATGGAACTTTCAACTGATTTTTAATTTAACCACTTTAGTTTTTTTATGAAATTAAAAATACGTTTAAAGATGCATATATGCAGACTAAAATTGTTTTTTCATCTTAAAAGCAAAATATATATATAATTTTGTACGGTTTTGACTTGATTGTTGCTCTGAATATGTTGTTCTGTCTTTTTCAGAGTCTGACACTCCCATCAATTGATTAATAAATTAGTTGATGATTATTTCAACAATCGATTAATCACGATTAACCAATTAATCGCTCCAGCCCTGAAAAAGAACATCTGCAAATGAAGCATAAACAAGAAGAGCACAGGCACGTTTACTTTCTCATAGTATTAAACTATCACATTTAATAAGCCTTTAGTGCAAACTTTATTGCAGCTGCAGAGTTGTGTAAATAATAATTTGTGAAGCCTTGACATTTGCATACAAGCGGCAACCGAAAAAAGACAATTAAATGTTGCCATAGGTAATAAAAAAACGTTGGTGTTTTTGGAAGAACGATGTTCCATTTATAGTGTCTTTGTGAAACTAAGTATCACAGATTTGAACAGCGATTCCTACACAGACTGATTGTGTTCCTGCGGCACTGACCGGTGTTTGGAAACAGCAGAAAAGCTGCGTGAGGTACGGGTGACAGCGGGCCAGCGACAAAACCCGCTTCTCCGTCATGGTGCACTCGACGTCGTCGTCCTGCAGGATGATGTCCTTCTTCAGCACCTTGATGGCGAAGACGTGATCTTTGCTGTTCAGTTTTGCCAGCATCACCTGCAGAAACCACATAGTTGCAGTTCAAACAAGAAACAGGAAATTTCACAACTGCTGGCTACCGAAAGCAGCTTTGAGGAATTACTATTAAACTTTAGATTTAAGAAGACGATTTTGTTGGGGCAAAATGAATAAATATTATTTTTCATTGATACTATGCTTCATTAGGAATTAAACGATTTAATAGATGATAGGAATAAATGTCCACTATTTTTGTAACTGATTAATCATTGAGTAACAGTTAGCGATTAATCATTGACGTGTTTATAGTATTTACATGAAGCAAACCAATTCAAAGTCTTATCTGGTCAATCATTTAATTTTATTGGATTGATTGTTTTTATAGGTAACTTTGAGTAATTATAATTAATCTTTGGATTTAAAAAAACAACTGTTGGGGTAAAATACTTGTGTATTTTTTGTTATTGGTATTACACGTCATTAGGGCTGAAACTAATTAATCATGATGAATCAATTATTGAAACAATCGTCAACTAATTTAGTAATCAATTAACCGTTTGCTTCAATAACAGGTTTTTATTTTAATATTACACTTGATTGGGACTAAAACATGATTCTGATCAGACTATTAGTGATTCATTATGATTAATTAGTAAAATAATCGTTGGCTAATTTAGTAATCAAATAATAATAACAGACTCTAGAAAAGGTCCTTTGCTGACAGAGTAACATAATTAAGGAAAAACTACCATGAAAATATACATTTTGCAGTTAAGATGCTAAAACATATTTCTAAACTGAGAATTTATTTTATTTAAAATGAGAAATGTACATTTATTTTGTACAGTTTTGGTTTTATTAATACTCTGAATATGTTGCTCTTTTAGCGAACAGCCTTTTTAAGAGTCTGTTGCTCCGGTTAATGATTATCTCAATAACCAATCAATCTGATAAGTTCTTTCAACCCTATGACACATCTGCAAATAAAGCATGAAGAAGAAAAGTACAACCTTAGCATGTTTGCTTTCTTATAGTATGAAGCAATCACGTTTAATAAGACTTCAGTTCAAACTTTATTGCAGCTGCAGAGCGAACGCTGGCGTGAAATATCCACTCAGAATGAAAACTGGCTGAAAATCCACATGCAGAACCCATAAAAAATATGTTGTTGTGGGCAATAAAATAAGAACAATATTCCATTTATATGTGAAAAGAAACTTGTTCCATCATAAAAGCTATGATATTTTTTCCCATAATCCCATTTATTCCAGGATAATCCCCATTATCGCCCGAAGTCGTTCCCACCTTGCCGAAGCTGCCTTTGCCAAGAACCTGAAGGAAAGTAAAATCTGAGATGCCCAGGCGCGGGGTCTGCGGCTGATCCTCCGTGGTCGCTGTGCTCTCCGTTCTCTCGGATGGCTGCCTCCTCGGCTCTTTAACCTGCTGGAAAACATCGACACGTTCACAGAGATCCAGAGGTTATTTAGAGGGATGTGAAAAAGGTCTTTGTACCATTGTGCTCCTCTTGGAGAGTCCTCCGGCCTGCAGACCCATCTCTGCTAGCTTGTTGGCCAGCTCCACGCTGTTGACGCCGCAGCTTGGGGCGACGTTGCCTTTGCAGCGGATGTGAACATTCATTTTACAAACTGAAAACAGGAGAATAAATGCATCAATTAGTCAAACCAAAAGATAAATGAGATCCCAGCTTTCAAATATCTCGTACTTTTGCAGTGCAGGCCCTGCCGAACTATTCCCCACAGCAGCGAACCACAGTGGTCACAGAAGGTTGGAGACTTGTAGGTGTGAGTGCTGAACTTGTGAGGGACGTTGATGCTGAAACCTTGAGTTGCATCCTGCAAGAAAACAACAGGGACCGTAAATTAATCAGTACAGCTCAGATTAGTTCAATGAAACTAAAACCACTTTGCAGCTAATTTAGAGCCATGGTCTTGAAAAGAGAAAATCCAACAACGCTGCAGCTTTCTAACTGATGTCTTGAGGTTTTCATTCGAAACTACAACATGTTCTCGGCTTAATCTATCTTACAGGTTGCAGCGGCAAAAACAACATCTGCCTAACATGATACTCCCAGTTGAGATTTGCCAAGAACCTGAAGGAAAGTAAAATCCTTTCCTCCACCTTTCCAATTTTTGGGGGCAAAACACTAAATCTTTTGTTTGACGTTTTCCAGGCCGTGTTCCTTGCAGATACAGATAACGGCTCTTCCCAGCTTTCATCAGCAGCTTCACAAAGTTTTGCTTTTGTTCTGGGTCAGATTTGTACATTTTGCAACAACAAGCATCAAATTTTACCCAGGGATGAACCAGAGTTATGAAAGTCTGCATCTGTTTTCTCATATTGTCACACAAGGAAATTTGAGGCTTTAAAGGTTAATGAACCCAAATGATGTGAATAACAGCTTTGGTTTTGTAAAGGTTTATAAAGGCATAACACTTTTATTGTACTGCAGTATTTTGACTTTGAAGAAAGTCATAGAAAAATCTCTCCTAATTATATAATTTATCAAACAGAAAGAAGTTTAGCAATCCTCCCTGACTTAAAACAGACAAAATTAGTTTGATTTAACGTGAAAGAACAAGCAGTGTAAGTAAATAACGAGTTTTAAGTGAGTTGGGACGACTGATCTAAATGTGCAAAATGCCTTATGCGTTTAGATTCGTGGGGATGGTACCAGTTTGATAGGTCTTCAAGTTGCTGCTCTCAGACAACATTTCTCTGAAGTTCCTCCTAATCTGAAACATTAAAACTCCACTTCTGACAGTCTGCAGACTTTGCTATCACGACTTTTTGTCTTATGCAAAGTTTGGTGTTTCATCAGCATGCTTCAACATGTTTTCTTTCTTTCTACTTCTGTTTCCTTCTTCCTTTCTCTGATAAATGCCTTTTATAGTGCTACTAATTTTAATTTTTATACATGCAGCGTAATAGAAATGTCATTGACAGCAGATTAGACTTTTATCTTGTGTAAGGTTTATTTTTGTTTGGTATTTTAGCCACATAGATTTGTGAGTTGTTTTAATATTTGAGCTTTTCTCTGACATGTGAGTAATTGTGCTTTTTGTGATGTGAATAAATATTTGTTAAATGTCTTTCTTTCCATCTGAGAGGAAGATTGTTACAAGTATTGATCTCTGATGAGGTTAAGGTCTTTTGCTTAAGCTGGATGTTTTTTGTCTTTACGTCATTTGCTCAGAATTAACCAAAAACAGGAGAAACTTTTGCACAATATTTAGATCACTAGTGAGTGCATCTGTAGAGATGTAGATACATGAGAAGCTCATGTGGGAAAGTTTAGCGAAGTGCGTTGTTCTGGCTCAGTGGTCGACTCAGACAGAAACAGGAAGCTGTGAAGGCTGCTGATCGCTGCAGGTGCTGAGTGGGTGAACTTGCATGTGTGGGAGGGGGCTGCTATTTTAGGGCTTTCTGAATTAATGCAAAAAGTTACTTAAAGATGTGTGAAAATGAAGAGAAAAGGGGCATAAACCAGCCGCCGTTACCTTCTCTTTGGTTGATCTCTTCATGCGTGGACACACAGTGACAACCAGCTGGTGGCACCGCTTATGAACTACACACGTACACACTGAAAACACACACAGGGTTACAGTCGTTTCTGGATGACCAACAGTCGAACAAAGAGGACGGCTGGCCTGCACACCTTGACACTGGTAGCCTTGTTTTCCGAACACACCCCTGTAACAGAGGAGAGGAAACGGTCAGGTCTCCTCCAGACAGTTCTGGCTTGGTTCTGACTCGGTTCCGGCGGGTCGGACTCACCAGATGAACTCCTTGCAGTGGAAGCAGAAGGTGGGCTGACGGAGGAAAGTGGACATGAACTTGTGGCCGTTGACCTGGTGGATCCGTCGCCTCACGGCGCCCTGCCGCTCCCTCGTAAACTGCTTGTGGGTGTTTTCTTTTGTTACAGCGACATCTGCAACGAGACCAGAGGATCATTTGGGCTCAAACAATGGAAAACCCAATGAAACGCCATCCTTACAGGGGGAAAAGAAAAATCACACTTAGTGTTCTTGTATTTCCATTTTGATCTCTACTGCTTCTAAAAACAGCTCTTTTTTAAAAAATCACCCCCTGTTTTTTTTTTACTAATTATTTAATGTTTTATGTTGTCTCTAAAAACCTTTGGAATGCATTGCAACGCTGTGCGTTACCTAGTAACCCCTGTCTGTAACCTAGTAACCCCTGTCCGTAACCTAGTAACCCCTGGCCGTAACCTAGTAACCCCTGCCCGTAACCTAGTAACCCCTGCCTGTTACCCGCAGGTGCGTAGAATCACGAAAAGATTTTGTGAAGTAAAAGCAAAAACGTACTTAGTAAAATGTCTACCAAAGAATTGATTAACTGATCAAATTATCATTTAATATTTAAAAATTACATCATCAGATGGACCAAAATATGAAGTCAATTGGAAATTTTGGTATTTTAAGGACTGAAATGACAATAATTTGTTACTGTACAATGGCTGCTGGAAAGGACAAGTGCTCTTTTGTCCTTTCCAGTAAAAGAAACACTTGTCCTGAAACTTCTGCATTCTTGTTAGTTGTGCAGGAGGCTCTACTAATGATTTTCAAAGATGAACGGTTGTATATTAGCTCATCTGTTTGCAGTCATTTTAAGTATGAGTGTAAACGTTGAGTTTTTTGGATCTAAAGAGAGAAAATGCACTAATGAAGCTCATTCGGATCTGACCAGACTAAAATCTCATTACATAATTTTGTGAAAAAAATGTATCTTGTACATTTTTTGCACAATATAATTGTCCACAGACGGATCATTACCTGTTGAAGGAAGTTTAATAGGTCACCTTAGTAACTCACAGCCATAGAAACAGGTTCAGTTGTAGTTCAGTCAGTTAGTTCTGCTTTGTCTTACTGCTTGTTTAGATTTAGGATTTTTCAGTAAAGCCCTAATTGTGCACCACTTCCTAAAACGTAAAAAAATGAACAATAAGCAGAGATGAACAATAAGCAGAGATGAACAATAAGCAGAGAGCCGTCAGACGTTATATGGGAATTTGGTTTCCTACCTCCAGCCATCAACGCACCATAAACTCCCATTTAGAATGTCGTGTTTTATTTTTGTAATATCTATTTTATTATTTTTGGAGCCTACACTTAAAACCGCTTGTTTAACAGTAACTGGTACGTCAGTGTAAATGACTGTATTGTTGTTTTAATACCATTTTCCAATGATATATTTATAATGGCAAAATCCTGCAGGTTCGTCCTGTGAGACACCAATAAACTGGACACCAGAACAGGAAGATATTTTAAATATCCAAAGTAAAACAAAATCCAATGACAATAAATAAAACAGAAATAAAACCAGGCACGACAGAAACTGTAAATGAAATGGATTCTGAAGTCTTTAAATAAGAATGTCCATCAAAAAGTGTTAATAATCAGAATGGAAATGATCAATTTCTTTTCAATGTATCATTAACTAATTGATTAGCAACAACATGCTCAGAGAAGAAACACAGACTGTGTGCAAAATTCAAAATTTTTCCATTTATGAAACATTTTGAACATTTCAGTGCGAAATGTTTATATAAAGTTTTGTTCTGCGTGTCTGATGACCAGGTGCCAGGTCACTTTTTCATCTCATTTATGCACATTTTTAATATTAACAAAAAACTGATTGAATGGAAATGAAATGTGTACTTTTTCTGTCACTTACGGTATAGTTAATCTGTGATCAGGGAGTCGAACTCATTTTCATTTTCTGAAAATGAAGCGGTTCTTAAAGAGCCGGTTGTGCCAGAATGTATTGATAAAACCTATTCATTGCTAAAATATCTATAAATAATTGTTTCAGCATTTTTAAGTAAATTATACTGAACATCTTTTCACACTGATCAGTCTCTCCAAGATTTCATGATTGTCTCATGTTGATTTTGTAGCCAAAATCACAGATTTAGAAAACATTTGTAGAGCGTTTTACAATATTTGCGCTAATATATGATGCTAAATGTGGCTTTTTATTAATCGCTATATTTTTCACAGATATAACGTGACATCAAAGCTGAGGCAGTCGTCACTTAAACCCAATGTTTTTGGCCAATTTTGACAAAAAATTTCAGAAAAATTTTAAATCTGTAGATTTTGTGTGAATTTTGTGTGAATTTTGTGTGAATTTGTGAAAAACTATGGGGAATTATGGATGTAATTTGTAGTTTAGAGGGTCACACAAACAGATAAGGTGGGCAAAATTTGGAACCCGGGCCTTCAGTTTGACACAAGTGCCCTAAAATTACGGCCTCGATTCATTTTGAGTGTTTTAAACATTAATTAGTGTTTTTTTTAATACGTCCCACTCACATTTGGGACTGGATAAACCAACAAACAGGGTTTAAGAACTGAGTCGCAAATGTTGTTTATAGATTCATAATGTTCGTGGTGTACTGACCTATTTAAGCTCAAAATAAGAGACAACCATTTATTGTTATTGTAAAGCTAATCCAAGTTTGTGTTAATGCTGCAGAACAGCAATTTTACCGTTTTAACTCCATTTTAAAGAGTTTAAATTAATAAAATGAAACATTTTTGATTGTTGAATAACTTCAGCAGCAATTTACAATCAACTTGTGGACGAGTTGATTGTAAATTGCAAACGTTTTGCTTTTATGACATGTCAGATCCCACCTGGTCAGAACATCTTCATCTGGTTCCAAATAGTAAAGGGATTCAGGAAAAACAAAAATAAAATCCATCATTTGGTGAAATGAACTTTAAATACGTGTGAATTTTGTTTGACTTGCACAGTTTCTTTTAATATGTTCACTTCTTCCACTATGCAATGAGTTGTGTAAGTAAAGCAGAGAGAAGAAAACCACATGAGCTACGGAAACTTGCGCGCTGAGCCCACACTCTGGCCTGCGAATAAAAGCTGTGATAATTTCAGCATAAGTAAAAACTTCCTTAAACTTGTAAGAAACATTTTTATCTCTGCGAAAGACTCAGCAAAATTGTTTGCATGTTATTTGAGAAAGATTTATTTTACTTAAATAGTATCATTTATTCCACAACATGTTCATTACATATTTTACACAAAATCATATTAAATAATGAGATTTAAATCGGCTCAGTTCTGTATTTTTTATCCATTTTAAGGATAAAAATACTCTTTAAATCCAAATAAGCTGCTGCTGGCCTTGCCCCTAACTCAACGTTTACACTTGCACATAAAAATGGCTGCTATTAGATGCACAATTATACAACCGTACATCTTTGAAGAGCAGAAGTGGAGCCTCCTGTGCAACCAACACAGATACAGCAAGTGGTTTCTGGATGGTAAGTCAAGAACAACAAAAAGGTCTTTTTCAGCAGCCATTGTGCATAAAGCAATAAAGCCAGCTGACCAAACATGCTGCAGCTCAGTTTGGGTTGCTGGGCAACAGGACTGAGCTGCTAGGTAACACCGCAGTGTTGCATTACTTTCCATTGCTTCATTTTTAGGAAGTTTAAACCTAAATTGATAAAAATGTGCAAAATGTTAACTTGCACAAGGTTTATTGCATCAGACATGGTCTCTGCGTTGGTAAACTTACATAAATAGATTGTGCTCATTTACGGTAAGAGGCTTTTTTTTGTTGTTTTTTAAGCCAGACGCTACGTTTTTTTGTTGTTGTTTTTGCCTAGTTCGTTTTTCTAATTTTGAAAGTGCAGACTTCACAATATATGTAAGAAAATACATAAAAAATATTCAAAAATAAAACAACAAAAGACCTTCAAAAATGGTTGAAAAAGTGAGAAACAAAGTCTGGCTCATTGGGCTAAAATTATTTTTAAACCTGCAACATGTCTATTAGATATTTTTAGGACACTTTAAATTTAGATGATGTTTGGAACCAAACCAAGCAAGGCATCATCAAAAAACTGAGGAAGAAGTTCTGTTTAGGAAGTATGAAATAGTAGCCAAGAGACATGGTGCAACAGATCAGCATTCATCCTCAACTTCTCCTTTATCATGGCAGCAAGCCACTTCCACCCCAGATACAAACCGATGTTTCATGATGACCAAGTCAGTTCAGTTTGTGTGCAAAAGCTGCAAAATGTTGTGGCAATTTAGCTGACAGAGTCACGCATCGGCACATGCATTCAGGAGATGTCTGCTGGGGCGTCCAAACTAAGAAGTAACGTCATCGGCCTACCGTCGGTGAACGATCCGGTGAGCGTAATCAGGACGTAAACCTTGCCCTCTGGTTCCAAGTCCATCTGCAGACACATAAACACACAGCGTTGTTATTTATGATCGCTCCAGCAGGAAGCGGAGAAACAAAATTAACATTTGGTCCCGACTACAGAAGAGTTTATTACCAGAAAGTATTTCATTTACAACAAAGATTTCACGTTCTCTAGAAAAACGAGTCAATAAGTTACAGTAGCAGAGACAGAATGCTAATGCTAATGCTAATGCTTCAGGATGCAGCGCTGCCATTGCGTCTCTCTGGAGGATTTTGGGTGGCCCAAAGGGAACAAATCTGACCTTCAAGCATTAGTGGTTGATACAGATGATGAACACTTTCACATTTTTAAAAAAATAAATAAATAACATCATCGTTAAAAAATAGACTACCATTTGTCAACAAGGTTTTTGCATTCACCTTAATTTTGGAGTAACTAGAAATACAAACATTAAAGTTTATATAAAAGAAAATAATAATTTCTATCTACGATGATTTACACATCAACTTTAATAAAATTGTTCAGTTTATTATTGAGCAGCTAAAATTAAAGAAGGCACCAAAAGCTTGTTTTAAAAATTTTAGATTGAAAAAAATGTAGAATTGTTGTGTTTTTAACTTAATAATTTTAGCCCTCATGTTGAAAAGTTCGAACCAAACCAGAAACGCTTGGTAAGATTTTGTTTTTTAGTGTACTGTTACTTGAGTACAATATTTGGTGACTCTACCCAGAGCATAGCTTTCATTCCTTTCAGTCTACATAACACTGAAAGAATCTGACGGCGTTTACAGGAAGGCGGTCCGACGGGTCCGGCTGGTCAAGTCGCAACTTATTTCCCTGGTGCAACATCACCAAACATCACAGGAAATGCAAACATCACAGACACTTTTAAAGATGGACACCGACTGCCTGTGAAGCCGGCAGGCGGGGGAACAGATACTTCCTGCTGAAACCACCGAGTGGAAACTTGGGTCACTGAAGTAAGATTTATTTATGTTTGATACACCCTTCCTGGAAAAACCTGACAGGGCACAAACAGAGCCATGTGGAGCGTGAAAGCAACCAGCAGCCTGCAGACTCACTTTAAGATCCCTGCTCCTGTTTTCAGTCTCAGAGTTCAGACTTCCACCCTGAACGGCTTTTTACCCATGTGGGTGGATTTCTGGGCCCGGCCTCGTCTGGTAGGCGGGTTGGTTTCGTTTACCGCTCCCTGGCCTGAGTAATGAGCAAGGCAGCTTATATTTTTATCTCCCTCTGAATCAGGAGCAAAACCTTCAGACTAAACAAACAAATTAATCTGCTACGGTGTGAAAACCAATTAGCCAATCAGAGGCAGGTAGAGCAGCCACAAATTGTACTCAAGTATGTTTTTCTAGCAATTAGTTAATGTCTTATGTTGTCACAAAGACCTCCAGAATGTAACATTGCCCTGTTACCGAGCAACCTAGCCCGTTACCTAGCAACCCCAGCCCATTACTCAGGTACTCAGAGTAACCAAGTAAAAGTATCTGTACTTCAACATATTTTTACTCAAGTAAGGGTAAAAAAGTATTTGGTAAACAGTTTACTGTAACTGATCGAATTATCAATCATTTCATGTTTAAAAATTACGCCGTCAGACGGAATAAGTTATAAAATTAAGTGGAAATTTTGGTAATTTAAGAACAAAAATGACAATAACTCATATAAGTAGGAAAAAATAAAACCAGGCTAAATACATTATATCCAAATTAGTTTCTTTCAATATAAAACTCATAAAACTTCAACAAAAACTGCAGGTGTGAGTCTGTGTCTGGTGAATTTCTGATTAAAACTGGTTTAATTTTCATTCAGTGGCTCGAAAATCCAGACATTTTATAGGAGTAGAAATACTTCATAATAAAACTACTCAAGTAAACGTAAAAAGTACAGTATAGTAACAGTTATTTTTTTCAAAAAAGAAACTGAAGTGCAATAACAAAGCATTTCTTTAGTGAATGACTGATCATTTGCAGAATAGGATGCATATTTTTAACATTAACATCTTCTTTAGAGTCATTCTGATTAATGATTAATCGATCACAAAATTAGTTGACGATTATTTCAAGAATCGATTAATCATGATTAATCGCTTCATCCCTATATGATACATCTTTGAACAAAAAACAATGTATATGAAAAAAATTTAAAATAAAGAAATTACATTTTCAGGTTCTCTTTGTAATGATACAACATTACACTGAGTCAATAACAATCAGTTAGTAGCGGATTATTAGCATCGCTAGGTTATTCACGTGAGATTTGTGAGATTTTTCTATTTAATAAATAAACTGACACAATTACTGTAGCTGCTGAGGTCCAAACTGAAGTTTGTGTGCCTGCAGCGCAGTTATTATAGTAAAACTGAACCTCAGAGGAGGAAACCTTTAAATAACTTTAAAACAGAGGCAGGTGGGTGGAAAATGTTGAGGGTCGTTTTTAACCTACTTTCAGTTTGTCTGCTTCTTCTGATCTCACGCCTGCAAATACTTTAATGGGGAATCAATAGAGGGGGGCAACACAATGTGAAGTGCGGAGGTGTTGAGCAGCTAAGGAAGTCAGAGATGTCAGAGCGGTGGAGTCATCTGCAGGCGCGAAGCGAAGGAAGCTGGCCTTTTGGTCTAAATGTCAGAGAAATTGTGATACAGCCGGGAACCGTGAGGCTACACTGCAAAAACACAAAATATTACCAACTATTTTTGGTCTAGCTTTTAAAGCAAATATCTTAGTATAGTTGAAATAAGACAAAACTAACTTACAAGTAACATTTCAGCTTTTATAAGTAAATAATTCCTTACTACAGATGAAAAAGTATTAATTCAGTTAACAGATTATTTCACTGGTTATAAGTGAAAAATTCTGCCGCTAGTAGAGCTAAACATTTTAAAAGCAATATTCGAGGGGATGTATTATTCGAAATTCACATTTTGCAATTAAAAAAAACAAAACAAAACAAAACTGCGCGAACGCTTAAAAAAACCCCATCCAGACAGTTTTTGACAATAAGTTAACGTTTTTTGGTGTCTGGAAAATGAGCCATTTCAAAATTTCCCTGAACGTAACATTACAGATCAGCAGCCACTGGCGGTTACCTAGCAACCCCTGTGGAGCTCACTCGTTACCTAGCAACCCAAGCAAAAGCTCCAGCACAGTTGGTCAGCCGGTTTTCCCTCTACTGGAGTCTCTACTATTGCTTTTTGAAGAAGTACGCCTCTACAATTGTGCATCTGTTTGCAGCCATTTTCACATGTGACTGTAAATGTTGAGTTGGGGGCGTGGCCAGCAGCAATATATTTAGATTTAAAGTGACAAGACGCCCTAAAACTCCTCAGAACAGTCAGAACTAAAAGCTCATTATCCAAGAATGATTTTGTGCAAAAACTGATTTACATTTTTTGTATAGACAAATTCTAACCGGCTCAAGGAAGCTTAATAGGTCATCTTTCAGGAATCGTTTACTTCAAACAAGCTTGCTATCTTGCTGAAAAGTTACTTATGAGTTAGTTTTATATGATTTCAAGTGTGCTAAGATACTTGCATTAGAAATTAGGTACAGCAAACTGGAAAAGAGCCAACAGAGAAGACAAGCGCTTGGCTGTGAGGCTCTGAGAAAATGATCAACAAGTGGGAAAAAGTGCGATAAACAGCAGAGTGGGCGTGTAAAGGCTTGCACCTCCAAGTGAACCAGCCCCAGCGCTTCGTCTGCACAACAAAGCACCAAAAAAAAAAAAAAGACGCAGCCCATCGTAGTTCAGATCGAGCAGATAGCAACCTCAAGCCGGGGCCTTTAAGTGAGAAAGACATTTGCAGACCAAGTTCCAGTTTCACACCACTTCCTTACAACCAGCAGGGTCTCAAGGCGCATGCTAGGTGTTGTTTTCTGCAGAAAGCTGGGGCAAAAAGCGCCATGCATTTCTGATTTCTACATTAAATTTATCCCAACACTTAACAAAAACAACAGCAAAAAAAACCCCACAAGATCTTACCAAGAACTTTTGGTCTAGTTTCTACTTTAAATACCTCAGTACATCTGAAATAAGAAAACTAACTTACAAGCAACTTTTCAGCTGGTTTTAAGTAACCAATTCCTTGAAATGAATGAAAAAGTACAAATTCCACTGGCAGATTATTTTCATTATTACATGGAAAAAGTATCTTGTTATAAGTGAAATAATCTGGCTGTAAAACAAGTACTTTGCCAATAATTAGGAATTATTTACTCAAAACAAGCTCATATCTTGTTGCAAAATAGTTTTGTTTTATTTCAAGAGCACCAAGACATGAACTAAAAACTAGATTGTTTTTGCAAAGCATGTACTTATAATAAAGGATAGCTTTTATCTTTTCAGCAATTTAAGAAGCAAAAACATTTGGTTAAGTTTTAAAAATGAATCTTTGGTTTGAGGTTTTACAGTGAAACCTTCCTACCCAAAGCAAAAAGCTCTTTTCTGGACGCGCTTCATTGATGTCTAAATGTTGTACATGTGAGACAATCCTGAGTTTTGCTGTTGCATAGAGAGAAACGTGCAGCTGCCCCAGGCCTGAACAGGTTCAGCTTACACTCCTGCAGTGGATTCAGGTCCTGCAGGGACGAAAGTACTTAAAAAAAAGAGAAAATGCAATGGGAAAACCCCAGTCTGAAGAGTTACGCTGGTTTTGGTCAGATCTATGTCAATAATCTTCAGAAATACTTTGTTCTAAGCCACATGGGTCAAACTCAAGGTCTGTGGGCCAAATCCGGCCCGCCATAGCTTTTTATGAGGCCCTCTAGATACTAAACACTAAGTGTGCTTAAATATCATGCTATCAATCATATGAAAGCAGTTTTTATCTGTTTACTACAGAACTATATCAATGAATCCCTCCAGTTTCTTGACAATTATTGAGGAAATTCATGCATAATCACCAAATCGCTGCATTTTTTACCCCTAATTGGGAGTTTATTGCAGATTTTTCTCAAAAATTGCTAAAACTTTATCACTAAGAAGCTGCCTCGGCCATAATTGATGTCAAATTATAGTCCATAATCCATAAAGCGAGTAATAAAAAGTCACATTCAGCATCATAAATAAGCGCAAATATTTCCAAATTACTACCACAAACACTTTGATTTTTATTGCAAAAAATAAATTAAAAAATTACAAAAAGTATAACGAAATCCTGGAGGGACTGAAATGAATTCAATAATAATATTTCATTTTAATAATTCATTGATATTTTAACAGTTTGTGAACAGGTTTTCTGGCGCAACCGGCCCTTTAAGAGCATTCAAAACACTGCTTGGGCCCAGAACAAAGATGAGTTTGACACCGATGTTTTATAGCCAAACTGGTTTATCTGAGCAGCAAGGATTTGTGTGCAGCAGCCTCAGGGTGAGGAGGGCTGCTGCAGCCCTGGACCGCGTGCACGCTGATGCACTTTGCCACGCTTAAGTAGACCTAACGTTTCGCCACATGGGCCACCATGTGCGGTTTCCCACTGCGTTCGCTGTCGATAGTAGTCAAAGCCTGTAAGCCAATAAATGGAAACACGAGGCGCCCGAGCGATGGCCTGAGACGAAGAGGAGATGCGTCCTGTAAGGAGTTTAAGTGTTAGTTAATGAGTCCTTATCTCAGAGACGCCGGGACAGCGTGGACCTGCTGTGTTTCTCAGTGGGACGTGGAATAAAGATCATCCCTTAAGCTCTCAGATCTGCTCTGCTGGGGAACATACAAACCCTGTCTGATTAAATAATTACACACGACTTAAAGCATTATCTTAGCAGGAAATGTTTGTATTTCTGCAGCTTCAGTTTTTTGGGGGGTTTTTTGCACAATGTATAGGAGAAATAACTTCATTCTAATATCAGTGTCCAACCTCAACATCAAGATCCAGGCCCCAGTTTTCTGATGGAGGGTGAAAAGCTGCTCGCCTACAATGGCCACCGCTGGTTGTAGCTGTTATCAACATGGCATGCCAAGTCTTAAATGTTTGTGTGAAACATAAAATGGGTCTGTGTGTAGCAAGAAAAAACTTGAATTTTGTTCTTCAGCGGTTTTTTCCACGCTGTTTCTCCCTTTTCTCTGGCGCTCTGCACCACATTGATAAGACCTAATCTCCAGGTTTCATTTTGCTAGCGGTATCGTGCTAGCGCAGCTACGGACAGCATGTAAAATAGAAGTTTCTTCTGCCCTCCAGTGTGGTGCACATGCAATGTGTCTACAGCAAAACACGCAGAGTTTGTTAGCTGTTGCATGTGAAGAGTCAGGAAATCACTAAAGGTCACAGAGAGTGTTGGAGAAACTCTGAATGATGACAAACTCTGAATGACAGCCGATGTTGTCACTGCAATATTCCACAATATTAGCGCCGATGCAATACTCGCTGACTGATCTGACTGAGATTTGTTTAATTCTTCCTAAAAACGCCAAGTAAAACAAAAATAAAAACATGCCTTTTTTATGTCCAGTTTAAGCACCACTACAAGTTTGTACACTTAGCTGAACATGTTGCTCTGTTTGTTACTCCTTTAGTGTAAAATCTATGTGGAAAACACTGAAAGCAGGAAATTGATGCATTTTACTTAAACGTTAACTTTTAGCAGAAGTTAGTTTGCATTTCTCAGGCGAAAGATCGCTAAACATACAACGGAGGAAAAAGAAAGCTAATCTTTGCTGCACAAGCGATGTTGCTAATTATAGGAGCTAGCAGCTGATTATTAACAACCAAATTTAGTCTGTGAACTTCTCTGTCTTGGTCTGATTAGTAGACGAGCATCTGATGTCAGAGACTCTTTAAACGCTCCAATCAGGAGTTTATCTGAAATTTCCACTGCAAAAACACAAATTTCATCCAATATTTTGGTCTAGTTTCTAGTGCAAATATCTCAGTTGAAATAAGACAAAATTACTTTACTATCATTTTTGAACTTTTTGAAAGATAAAGAAACTTATTTAATATAATAATAATAATAATAATAATAGCTTAATATTGATTCAGATGTACTAATTTCAGTGGCAGACTATTTCACTGAAAATATGGGGAAAATGTCTGTTTATAATTGAAATAATTTGTCACTGAAACTAGTACTTGTTAATCAATTATTATTAAGGAATTATTTACTAAAAACAATCTCCTACTTCTTCCTGAAAAGTTTCTTATAATTTAGTACTTTCAAAATAAAGCAAAACTAAAATATTTGCACTAGAAACTAGACCGAAAATACTTGGTAGGATTTTGTTTTTGCAGTGTTCTGAGTCTGGATAGTTTTAGGTGTTTTACATTACAAGTCTTTAAAAGTTTGTCAGTATTTAAGTTTGTGGGGACAAACATGTTACAGGTCGAAGAAAGTCAAAAAAGTTTCCATGAAGTAAATCAGACTGGAAGACAAAACCAGAAAAACCCCGAAAGTGATGAAAAATTAGTTTAATCAGACTTCATTTGGTTTTGAGGGTTTTTTTTTAATGAATGAATAAATCAATTAATCAAATGAGAAATTAAAATGAGTTCAATAATTTCCATCTGTATGATTATCTCTCTGATTTTCTACCAAATGTCTTTAATCAGGTTTTGGTCTCAACAAGTCCATTTTCTGACAGACAATTTGTGTTTACAGACTTCAGTATCTATTTTATTTATCATTTTGGTTGTTTGGTTTATTTATTTTGGGTATTTAAAATGTCTTCCAGTTCTAATGTGATATATTAGAAATAGATGTTTATTGATCTCTAGGCCAGCGAAGCAGGGTTGTGATATCAACCCACTCTCTCACTTTTTGGTAACCTAGCAACTCTCTCACTTGTTGGTTACCTAGCAACAACCTGTTGGGTAACTGGCGAAGCAGCAGTTTAAAGTTCTGCGTCAGAATTAAAAAAAACTACGGAAATTGTGGATAAAATAGCAAAAGTTACGCCAATAATTTGGAAATATTTCAGATATTTAAAACAAAAACACTAATCTATATTTATCGATATCGACTAATAGGAAACGCTTATATTGTAATATGTTTTTCAGCCATATTGTCTGGCTCTACCATTACTGTTACATTAAAATGGCCTCAAATGAACATTATGATTGTTTATTTCCTGCCAATAATTTCATTTTCTCTCAGTTTTTCTATAATTACACAAATATGTCAATAAACATGTTAAGATATGTTTTCTCAGACTGGAAGTGATATTTATGTTTTGCAGCATCACAGTCCTGGATTGAATCTTGATAGGAGAATCACTGGATGGAGCTGGAGATTAGGGTGATGGCAATGAGGAATCCCAGTTAAAAGAGTTTCCACTGGTTCCACAAACCAGTGGAAACATGCAAAAACAATCTGCTCAGTGGTGTAAAGACAGAGTTGACTGCTGTACTACCAAGGTTTTTTAATAAACTGATACTCCTTTAAAATTGTTCAGTTATCTTCTTATTTCACTGCATCAACAAATGCAAACCTAATGGTTGAGCTAAAGTTTCTCTCAGTAGTGGAGTGTTGCTGCTGTTATTTCTTCTTTTTAGCAGAAAGTGTCTCTGAACCAGGGTTTCAGGTTTTTCTGTCTTCACTACTAAACACACAGAATCTTACCAAGTATTTTGGTCACATTTCTAGTGCAAAAATCTTAATACACTTGAAATAAAATAAAACTAACCTGCAGGTAACTTTTCAGCAATATATATATATATAAGAAAAGTATTAACGCTTTCATATTATTTCAATTATAACATGAAAAATGTCTTGTTATAAGTGGAACTAGAACTTTTCCATCAATACAAATGAATTATTTTCTTTATTAACTACAGCTTATGTCTTGCTGAAGTTATTTGTAAGTTAGTTTTGTCCTATTTCACGTGTTGTAAGATATTTTAATTAGAAATTAAACCAAAAATACTGCAAACAACACTTTTCTGAACTTTCTTTCCTGGATCATTCCTGATTTAAACTGTTATATAACCAGACTGGACTGTATCATCCTCTCCACTCTGATTGATTTATGTTTCGGTATAATAAAGATTAATTGAACCCATTATTTTCCTCCTTAAATTACATTTATTGCGAACTTAATTGCAGTTTATGACCTCACGGGAAGCCTTTGAGCCTGCCAGTGGTTTGCACTCACCCATCCCTCGAAGGTCTCTCCTGTGTTGGATGTTTTGATCATGTCCTCGAACTGGATGGTGCAGTTGGCCACAAAGTCATCATATCCGATCGGGGTGTCGTGGAAGACCGCCAGCTCGATCTGCTTGCCGTTGTTGACGTTGAGGGAGAACTCCTCGTTGTACGTGGGCATGTTGGTCTTCTGCTTGGTGTGCGTCTGCCCCACCTTGTAGTCGTCCACCTTCACCACTATGTAGGGGTCCAGCGTCTGGGGGGCCTTGTTGAAGATGACGGTGTGGCGCGTTGAGAAGGTGGTAGGTTTGAGGTCCAGCGCCTCGCCGATCCGCAGCTTCAGGTATCCGTTAAACTTCATTTTAAAACCGCTCGAAAGTTTTAAAAACGCATTTAAAGCAAAAATAAACTTTTATAGGGGTGTCAAGGAATGAAAAAAAGAAAGCCGCTTCATGGTGAAAGCCGGTGACTGTAGGGAGTCATCCTGTGCAGGCTGTCTGTCTGTCTGTCAGCCTTTCAGTAAATAGGAAGCTGCAGCGCTGACGGGACCTGCGAGTTCCGCATAATTTCTGACAGACACGCAAACGTACGCAAGACAAAACACACTGGCTTTACTTTGTCACATGGTCAGGCTTGTAGTTTTTAGTCGCTCAGAGGCGTGTGGGACTACAACAACCACGATGCGTCACTGCTCTCCGAAAGGTGGGGAAATTCACCTGCGGCTTGGTGTACGGGGAAAGCCTGACCTCTGCTGGACATCAGCTGGAACTACGAGGTAATTTACTACATTTTAACTTTTTTTCTAACTTTTTATTTTTTATTTTTTTAAATATTACGGATTATTTTTTGCCTAGAAATAAAGCCATTTATTTTTAAATTTTATGCTTTTTAGCGTTTGTTCTTTTTTTCTTGCATTCTTTTTTCTTAATTTTTTAAACTTATTTTCCTATATCGTAATTTTTCTCTTTTTAAAGCAACTTTTCTGATAGATGTACAACAAATGATTTGATAATTTGTTTCATTTTTAAATTATATGGACTACATTTTGTCTTGAAATAAATACATATTTCTCTCTTACTATTTTCTTTTCTTTTTATCTTTTCATCTATTATTTTTTCTTTTACTTTTTTTACTTTCTAATTTATTTATTAATTCTGAACAGGCTGCACAACAAAGAAGCTGCAGACTGAGTAGAAATTATTTATTTTAATAAAATAAACCATTTTAATTTATAATAGTGTTGTGCAGAAACACCACATCATCTATAATGTTTGTTCATTCAGAAGAAATGTGCTTTATTTTATTGAGACATTTTCTTGTGATGAAACCTGCTGACAATATAACAACGTTTTTGTCCAGTAGGTGGCAGTAAAGGTCCATTAAATGCTGCTTCAGAAAAATTTTGACATTTATTGTATGCAGAAAAACAATTTAAAAAGCTAAATGTTTCTAACCTATTTGAAACAAGATAATTAATTAAAAAAATAATGACATTTTATGTTTTATAATAAGAAGATAATAGGTATGATAATCTCTAAATGATAACCTCATTATTGAGTGTTGAAAAAGGAATCCTAAGATGAATAATGTCTAAATGTTGAAGCTCTGATGATTTGAATAAATCTATGTTTTACTTCATGAAGCAGAAATGTGTTACCGCTCTATTCAGATCAGTTTATTAATCTGATACGTTGGTATTTCAGATTTCTGCACATCTTTTCTTCTAGACATATAAATCTTAAAATACTGAATTCTTATATTTTCCATTCTTTTTTCCCTTCAAATCACTCCCTCCTCCCTGAAGGCGCCGTGCCTCCTCCATCCATATACCCCACGATCAAAGTCTCCACTTTATTGGTGTTAGACTTGACCTTTCACCCCTCTCTGCCAAATGCCAGCACCTCCCCTCCCTCTGCTCCAGCTGTTGTGAATAAAGCGTGGGGCTCCCACTTTGTGCACATCCCTTGGATCCAGACTGCCTTGTAAACAACCTCTCAGACGTGACCTTTTAGAGGGGCGAAGGTCGCCGTGACAAAGATGGCGCATCGCAGCTCGCTTGTGAATAAACTCACCACGATCAGACATTATTATAAAAGACTCTTAAAGTTTACGCTATGGTAAAACCAAACATGTTTTTGTTTACAGTCTCTGCGTGTATTATCTGGTCTCCAAAGGAAAGGTCGTAAAAGTTTGCGTCTTTGATTGAAAATGTCCAGCAGAGGGCAGAAAAAGACCGCCTCATTCATCCACTTTCTCCTCACCTTTCACCCTTCCCCTCCTGTTGTTTACGGCACATTCACAATAAAACTACCTGGGAAAAAAACGACATGCTTTACATCCTCTCTGTCATGTTGTTTTTCTTCTGTCAGAAGCTTTAGTGGCTTCTTGGCCTTTTTCACCCGGTCCTGATTCACAGCCAACTCTTCTCAGACTAACGCGTTCACATTTCTCTCTACCAGCGGTAGAAACGGAAAGTTTTGCTTATTCTCATTTACAAAACAGCTGAAGCTCCGTCAGACTGGGTGGAGAGCATCTCTGCCCATCTATCCATCATTCTGACGATTAATCTCCACATTCTACAGACCTCTTTAGTTGAGCATTTAGGCCTTTTTTTTTAAACAAGCAATAATATAAATGCAATAAATTTATAATTTAATCTGTTTTTAAAATGAGAAATAAATGTATTGCCGAAAATGCAGTAAGATAGCGTTCATTTAGTGAATCCGAACTAGAAGAAGCTAAAATGTGAGGAGTTTTAGGCAAAACCTATTTACTGACAAAGTTTTGATTTTGTTTTTAATTTAAAAGAAATATATAAATATATGTTTCACAGTTTTGGCTAAATCTGTCTTTTTTGAGTCAGTATTCTCCAGTTAGCGATTAATCTATTACTAACTTAGTTGATGTTATACGATCAGTTAACCTAATGCAGACATTTTACTCAAGAGTAACAATACTTCATATTAAAGTAACTCAAGTAAAAGCAGTAGTAATTAATTACATTTACTTGCGTAACTTTTTAAAGTACTTGTAGGAGTATTTCTACTATGCTATACTTAACATTTTTACTTGACTAATTTTATTATGAAGTGTTTCTGCTCTTACTTGAGTAAAATGTTTGGATTTTCTACCCACTGAATGAAAAATAAACAAGTTTTAACCAAAAATTTAACACACACACACCTGCAAGTTTCATAAGTTTTCTATTGAAAGAAACTGATTTGTAAAAATATATATTGTTATTTTTTTGCTACTTATAGGAATTATTGTAATTTTTGTCCTTAAAATGCCAATTTTTCCACCTAACTTTACATTTTGGTCCATCTGATGATGTAATTTTTAAACATTAAATGCTTGGTAACTTGATCAGTTAGTCAGTACTTGAGTTGACTTTTTACCAAATACTTTTTAACTCTTACTTGAGTAATTTCTTAGCTACTTTTTACTTTTACTTGAGTAAAAATATGTGGAAGTAGTGCTACTTTTACTTCAGTAAATCTTTCAGCGACTGTATCCACCTGTCAGGAAAAGTAAAACATGCAGTGTTGTAGAAATACTCCTAAAAGTAAATTTTTTCCAAAGATTTACTCAAGTAAATGTAATTAGTTACTACCCAACGAACACACAGATGTGAAAACAACGATTTCATGTCACATCCACACCACTCACCACCACAAGCTGCCCACAGTTTGGCTCTCTTTATACAGCTTAATTTCAGCCACCTGCAGAGTTTCCACATTTGGTTCTGGTCCTGTTTATGTCGGTCTAACCCAGAACAGCTCGCATCTCTGGCTGCCGGCCCAGCTGCACCCTGTAGCTGCAGCTAATGAAGCATAGCATTGGTGCCAAGCCAGGGAGTGGACCACAACCCAGATTCGGTGAGGCCCGTTCCCATCTCCTTTGACCCCGGTGAGAGAAATCCTGCGGGGCCAGTATACACCCCCAACCTCTGCGCCTGCACCGCCACAAACTCAATTACTCCCATCAGTCACTGGGGCTGAGCTGCAGGGCTTCCCCCACCAACCCACAGTCCAGTTACAAGACCCCAAACTCCCCTCAGGTGAGGCTGTGGAGGCCTAAACCGAACACACACACACACACACACACACACACACACACACACACACACACACACACACACACACACACACACACACACACACACACACACACACACACGTCTGGGCTCTACAGACGTGTGTGAAAATGGAGGGACTCCATAAATCACAGCTCAACCTGAATGTACTTTATTCACCAAAGGTGTTTAGTGCCAATTCTGGACCGCAGAAAAACAGGAGTTAAGGTGGGAAACCATTTGAACGAAACAAACAGATCACAACAGATTGGTAAAATATTTTTATAACATACTGGTTGATGGGCTGAAAAGTGAGTGATAGGCCTATCGCAATAAACAATACATCGATTTGTCCCATAATATATTTAAAAATGTGTTCAGTTTTGAGTAATTTATTGTATTACTTTTACTGGATGACAAAAGTATTCAGTCTTGTGATTTGGTCTCACAAGACTGGTCCATTTTTTACAAATAATGTTAATTACAGAGACTTAATTCATTTTATTTGTCATTTCTGTTTTATTTGTTTTGGATATTTAAAATGTCTTCCAGTTAAAAGTGTTAAATATTCAGAATTTAAAGTTTATGGATCCCTGAGAATGTGTTTTTGCATTATTATGCCATTACCAATCTACTTAAAAATTGTCTCAAAATAGCAATATTATTTATTGCGATACTTCTGGGGCAATTTATCGTCCAGCTAAATCTGTTATAGTGACAGACCTTGTGGTACTGAGATAAATTAACTTAAATACAATATTTTTATAGGCAGCCTAAGACTACTTTGTTTCATTTGGAAAATATTTATATAAGAGAACAAAAATACTTAGTGGAGTTCCTGAAGGCATCATCCTTGGGTCACTTTTATTCTACAAGGAAAGTTGCATTTCCTATAATATAATCCTATTCAATATCTTTAGTGATCTAAAAACTTGTTTATTGTAGTAACTCATTAAAATAATCAGTGTTTACAAATAACTAAGTAAACACTTTTTACACTGCAAAAACACAAAATCTTACTAATTATTTTTGCCTAGTTTCTAGCACTTGAAATAAGACAAAACTAACTCAGAAGTAACCTTTCTGCAAGATACAGAAGCTTGCATTAAGTCAATATTTCCTTAATATTGGTAAAAAGTACTAGTTCCACTGGCAGAGTATTTAGATTATTAAGTATCCGATCGTTTCATATGTGACCTGAATCCTAACAATCAGGTCCTGAAAGTCATCGATACTCGATAAACGTCACTATCCTGCGTCCGGATACGCACAAGCGGGAAGAAAAACAACCATGTACTTGAGATTAAGTACCAAACACTGAGGACTTCTTCTTCTTCTTCTTCTTCTTTATGGCAGTTGGCCAAACACTCACCACGCTCTTTATGTGTGACATTATTGCGCCCTCTACTGCGCAGGTGGGACACTTCCTGGCCGTCTCCAGTTTGCACTGGAGATCCCACAAGTCGCATATATTTGGACGTGTTAACGACCACGCCAAAAAATAAATAAATGAATTGTACCAATTCATTCTGCAGTGTGAATGAAGCTGAGTGGATCGGTCAGAATTTCTTCCAGCTTGACACAGAAAGAGACAAATAAACACATCTTGTCTCAGTTTAGAGGAAAACTTGGCCAGTGTGGAGGATGTTCAGGGCAGAGAAGAAGAAACACCAACAAGAATACGGCGCAGTGTGGAGGAATGTGCCTGTCAAAGTGGTCAGAGCTGGTTTGGACGAAGGAGCAGCGGGTAGTGGGTGTTTGGTGGGGCAACGGGGGGACTCTGACACAGCCTCATGGGGTAATTGGCTCCAGATGTGAGGCAGCGTGGCCCCTGCGCCAGAAAGGCGTCAGGGCTGCATTAAGGGCTCAGCCCAGGGCTGATGGGTTTCCACAGACACAAGCTGATCCCCACCCCCACCAATGCAAATCACAAGCATAAAACAAAAACTGTACACCACACGTCTCAGTCTCGACTAATACAACTTTATTTACTCAAAAAATACTGTGAATGTTTTAATAATAAGAGCTGAATAATGGAGAAATCTTGAAGATTTACTGTGAAACCTCCCACCCTGAAAACTTTACCAGGTTGTTTTTTAAAACAAACTCAAACACACAAAACCTTACCAAGTATTTTTGGTCCAGTTATAGTGCAAACAGGAAGAAAACTAACTTATAAGTAACTATTCAGCAAAATATAGGAGCTTGTTTTTAAAAAGCAATCCTTGATATCAATGAAAACTTTCTAGTTCCATTGGCAGATTATTTCACTGATAACATGGGAAAAAAGTCTTATTTGTGAAATCATCTGCCAATAGTACTTTTATTAATACTAAGGAATTATTGAGTTAAAATAAGCTCATATCTTAAGTTGCTTATAAGTTAGTTTTGTCTTATTTCAAGTTTAAGAATATATTTTCTCTGGAAACTAGACAACTTGCTAAGATGTTGTCGTCTTGATAATGCACGTGGGGACAGTGGAAAGGAAGATCTCACTTTCAGCTTCCAAACTTCCCTCTAGAACCAGGCTCACACTGCAAAAACACAAAATCTTACCAAATAGATTTTGTTTAGCTTCTAATGTAAATATCTCAGTACACTTAAAATAAGTCTAGGCTTATACATAATTCTTCAAGTTAGCAATTATTGAATATTGATTTTTTTAAAAATACTTGTTTCCCTGTCAGATTGTACCACTTACAACCTTAGAAATATGTTGTGTTGTTATATTTTATTAATATTAAAGAATTATTGACTTCCAACAATCTCCTATATTTTGCTGAAAAGTTACTTGTAATATTGTCTTATTTCAAGTGTACTAAAATATTTGCACAACAAACTAGTCCTAAAATACTTGATAAGATATAGTATTTTTGTGAAGAAATGTGTAAGGTGGAAATACTTTTTCACAATGCTATGGTGCATTTTGTGGTTTAGAACCACATGTTTTACACACTTTAAGACAGTTTGCAGAGAAAAACATGAAGATACGCAATAACATGGCTTACATTTCCTCTGAAGACGAGTGAATCTGTTTTACATTTCCTTCATGCTTTATTTACTTACAATAACTCTGAAATCTCCTAATTTATGGGCTTTTCCCAGCATTATTTCATGCAAAGGATTAGGAAATCTGAGTGGAAATAAGGTACATTGTTGAACAACAAAAGCATCTGGAGTTTCATAAAGAGTCCTCAGAGCGAGGAATGCCGTTACTGTGACACAGCGAGCATGTTTACTGATGGAGCGTGGAAATGGATTCACAGCAGAACAGCAGCGTGGAGCGAAGGTGAACAGAGACAACAGACGGAAAAACTGAAAATGAAACGCAGAGCACTTCATCAGCGATGACACTCGCGTATGTGGACGGCGTTTGTCGAGTTGTGGTCCAAACTGTGACTAACGGGGAGAACCACTCATCATGCCAGTCGCCATTAAAAAGCTGACGTGAAAAGACCCCTGAAGCACCTCTAAGGCAGGAACGCCTGTTGGAGAGGATTAAACTGAAAGCAGATGTGTGAGATTTTCTCTCTGCTGCTGCAGTTTCTGACATAAAGAACCGAGATGCTGATGCTAGCATCTCAGCTAACTCAGTCAGTTTGACATCACTCAGACCCGAGGAAACCACGTTCTAGAATATATAGTGAAGTCGTCAGAATTTCAACATTGTTTGCAGCTCTTATGAACATACTTTTAAGCTTCCCTTTCTATAAAACACCAGTTTGAGTTTGTTCAGTTTAGAGTTGCAGGCGCTTCATGTAACATTGATTGTGTCTTGTAAAATCAGCATGTTTCTTACTACTGTTGACATGAAACATGAAGTTCACCTAACAAGTCGTAACCAAGGGGTAGTCACAGTTGCTCCCAGTTTTCCAATCGGAAAAATCAACTAGAATGTCCTCCGAAGACAGATTTCCCACTGGGAAACTGGGAGCAACTCCGACTACCCCAGTCATGACTTTTTAAGGTGGACTTTGTGTTTCAATATGGGATCTCCTATCATCAACAGCAGCAAGATGTAGTAGAAACATGTTGATTTTACAAGACATGCATGCAAAAGTCTAATATCAATGTCACATGTGACTCCTGCAACTCTAAATCGAACAAATTAAAAGTGGATTTTATTGACAATTTGTTAATTATTATTAATAATAACTAACAAATTAATTGGAATTTATTGTGAAAATGATAAATCAAAATTTACCGTGATAAACGATACAATAAATTCCCCTCATCTGACCTCAAATCCAGCTCAGAGTTCCCACTTCCCAGGTAACTGGCAGAATTAAACCCAAACAGGAAGCAGTAATGCTTTTTACCGCCTTTTCTTTTCTTCACAAATGAAAGGCCAGCAAACTGTATGACAAAAGGTCAACAATCGGACAACATATCATAAGTGATCACTGTTCTGACTTCAATCAACAAAAAACATTTTTGAAAGCACGCAGCCAACACCTCTTAAACCAACAGAAGAAGCCAAGGCTGCCAGCAGGGTCTTAATTTCAGCCCACCATCGTTCCCTGCTTCATTCCTTCCTTTAACCCTGGGAGACGGTGTTGTCATACTGCTGGACGAGGGCCCAGCCCAGCCTTGTGAGCCGGTTTAACTAAACAAAAACACTCCCACCCTGAGTGGAGGACTCTGACCACTCCAGGCCCCCATAAAAACAGCTCAGAACCGGGTCAACATGCAGCCTTCCAACACAAAAAGCACTGGTTTTCAGAGCTTCGACGTCTATTTGGTTCAAACTTGTTCTGAGTTTTATACCCAAAGAAAAAAAATGACAAAGACGAGGAGTGCTGTCACTGTTAGACACTAGGTGGTAATCTTGTGCTAAAAATGATTTTACAATGTACAGTCTATGTTAAAGAAAAAAAAGGTCTAAATACTCTTTTTAAAATGCCTCGTATATCTGAAGAAAAACAATCAAGGTAAATAACTTCACAACCATTTCAAGATTTTTATTTGTTTTCCAATAAAGTTGTATAAGTCAGACAGGGTTTCTGCAGGTTTCACCAATGCAAATTTAATTCAAATTTAGTTCAAATTCAAAAATATTTAATTTTTGTTGTAAACACCAAAGGGAAATTTACAACTAATAATAATTTAAGACCTTTTAAAGACCATTATGAATAAAATTTAAGACCTGTATCACAACATAAATGTACAAAAGAAAATGTTATATTTTATGTAATAGTAGCGCTGCCTTCTTTTTCCGCACAGAATGAATGTAGCATTGGATATTTTGGCAACAGAAGAGAGCCAGTGGCATAGATGAACATTGCCCAACCAACTGGCAATACATAAAAAAGGTGGCTAGCAAGGGTAGTTAGCAGCTAGTAAGTGGTAGCTTCAACCGCCTCAAGTCACAGAACGCAATGATGTCATCTGCCTGCGACTCAAATTTCCTTACAAAATTGTCCCATGAGAAAAATAAGCTATATGAAATAAAATGTTTGTGCCATCACAAAATTTGAGATCTGCGATTAAAGTATCTAAGACCAACTTTCATTTACCTTTCAAATTTAAGAAATTGTAAGCTCTTAATTTTAAATACCCTAACTTATTTAGTTGGTATTTAGACACTAAAGATGTCTAAGGTATCTTTACTGTCTAAAGATGCTCAGACACTTTGTCAAAGGCCACATTGTAAGTGGAAAAAGATTCAGAAACCATTTATTATGGTTCAATTTTGTTTACAGATGTGAAGTTTGTCAAAAAAATGTTTATTTATTCTTCAAATCCATTTTGTTTAGTAAAAAAACATTTTTTTTCCCCAGACATTTATTAGCCTTTGCAATAACGTGACGTAGAGACGTAATTGCAATGGAACGACTGAGTGACGTAGCCTTTGCAACGGCGTCACTCAGTCATCCTAACCGCCATGATGGACGTCGGAATTGAACAGAGCAACTGAAGTCGTTTTTGTCTGTTTATTCGTGGCTTCTACTCCAAATTTCTCGATTAGTTGGGCTCACAGACGGCGGTATTTACAGAAGCTTGAAACAGCTAGCATAGAAACTGACCCATAACTCCTCCGTCCTGACGTGTTGATCATATTACCAACTTTGTCTGAATTCACACCTCTTCATTTATATCACTGCGTCATAAACTGCGGGTCCCATTACACTGGAGCAGCCTTAAAAACGTACAGAAGACGAGATGCTAACCAGTGTTTTTCCATACATGACGGTGGGGCACTGTTTCCATGGTTACTAATGGTTAGGCGCGTACTTCCTCCATAATGCGATATTTCATATCTTACTAGTCACACTTGCTTATAAAAATGTATTCTGAACGTTAATCGTTTGACCTTGTAAATGGTGTTCGCTGCAAATCCGCGGTTACACCGAGGGCTGCCAGTCATTATGATTAACGGCTGGAATCCATGGCCGCCGCATCATAAAGTCATAAAATAAAATTACAAGTTTGGTTTTCATCCTCATCTTTCTCCGCAGCCGACAGCGCAGCATCCTGTGTCCGTTCTTGCTGCGAAATCAACTTTATAAAAGCTACACTAGGCCACAGGAGCGCATAGGTTGGTTTTATATCCGCCATCGCGGAGCCGGCAGAGGTTCAGAGAGAGTGACGTCACGCGCGTTGGTCTTGTCAGTTACCGTAGCAACCAGTAACTGACAACTCCTCCCCCTTTTTCTGTCACTTTCCTTTACAAGTTTTATATTCTAACATTCATTTTAGACAGGCTTAATTATGTACAGGGTTTCACATGTGATTTTGTCATGTTTTGTGTACGTCTTTAAAACTGCTGTCATGATTAATGTTGTGGATTTTAGCTGTGGCAACTGTAAACTGTTGTCATCCGCAGTTTGTTTAGGGTTATTTATTGCATTTTATTTAATGAGGAGACTGATTGAAGTGGTTCTTCTTTCAAGCAGAAAGCCGGCTAGTTGTCTGAGTGCTTGAGAGGCGACTTAAAGACGAACTACCAAACAGTGTGACGGCAAATGGAAACGTGCGGAGCGTGTGGGTTTCATTAGCTGCAAGCCAAACCACAGAAAAGCGTGGCTCTCAGCATCATAACCGCTGCTGCCAATCAAACACATGTTTACACAGATGAGTCTTACACGTTCTGATGAAGACATTTTAGTGGTTAAACAAGCCAACTCGGGTTTCATTATGTAAACAATTTTCCCTTCATTTAGTGCTCAAAACATGGCAGAAATACATCAAGTTAGGACAAGAATCATTAAGGGTTTCAGGAAAGTTGAAAGGAATAACAAAGTGCAAAATCAAAATAGTAAAATCATCCCTGTTCATCTTTAAATCCAGAAAAATAAAGAAAAATTAAAGTCAATATGTAGAAAAAGTTTGTCATACTTTGAAAGCTCCATAAATACTTTAGTATTCATCCCTGAGGTGATGCTGGTCCCTTTCATGATTCAGTTTCTTTGGTTCACATTTCCCTTTTTGGTTTGGATTTGGATCAGGAGTTTAACACCCATGAGAGAATGATAACAATAAGACTGGTAACGCCCATTATCAACCCAAAAACCACCAGAAATATGGCCTGCAGAGACAAAAATAAACACCAGGTCAGGAAAAAAACACCAGGACGAAAACTGTGACAAGTGAAATTTTGCTGATTTACCCCAATGGAGTTGACGGATTTGATCGGCTGGCTGCTGATTTTAAGGTAGAAGATTCCTGGAAAAATAAACAGCAGGCAGCTGGACATTGTTGAGCCTAAAATAATAATAATAAAAAAAGATTATTAAAAACTGATTAAAATCAACATGGAGAATACATAACAGCAGCAGATTCATAAACTTAAACCAGGAATGCATTAATTATGCATAAATGATGCAGCTTGAATATTTAGCTGCTTTTAAAGTCTGCTGGAAATAGATTCAGCATCAAAACATAAATGCAGTTTCTGTTATTACATTTCTAGTTATACATTAAATTCTAATTGTTAAATAAATGGTCTCTTTCATGCACACCAACATTTCCTTTAATTTCAAGCTTCAAGATTTCAAATCAAGCAGAAAATAACATTTAAAATAAAGGCTAAACTTTTATTGTTTTAGGTAAATTAGGTAAAATTATTTCCATTTAGCTTGATGCAATATGAGATATTCTATTTTTGGGTTTGTTTTTTTTTTAGAGAGAATCTTTTATGACTTCAGATCTGAAGATCTTCTTTTAATTACTCCAGGAAAGCCCACATGATGATGTCAAGGCTTTGCAAGCTTCTGATTGGCTAAACTTCAATATTTGAGTTCAACATCATTTGAAAATCAATTATGATTATGTTACTACAAAATTGTCTCAAAATAATATCGTTTATCGCAATAACGTATGGGAGAATTTAACATCCAGCAGAATTTGTTAGTGTGCCAGGCCTGGGTACAGCTTAAAAGGTGTCATCAATTCTGCCTGTGAGACAAAACAAATATAGTAAAATCAACTAATTTCTTCCATACCAACGACTCCAAACACATTCCTGATATCAGGCACGAAGATGGCCAGCATCAGCACCACACCCAGGATGATCAGAGTTGAGACGATGTGGGTCAGCCAGGAGAAGTGGCTTCCTCCGTACAGCATCATGATCACAGCCTTACGGGCCTAATTCATGAAAATTAAACATTTTAGCTTGAAAAGTGATTCCTCTGACATCTAATATGACGTGGCGCACTCACAGGGAAGTGTATGAGCGGCACCGTCAGCAGCACAGAGAGAAGGATGGCCAGCCGAACCGTCATCACCAGGACGTCGCGCGGCAGGCACACGTCGTAGCCGAGCAACAGCTCAGACGCTACATGACCTGAAAGGAGAAGGAGAAGAATAATAATAATAAATAAAGGAGCAGAAGCAGAGCAGGACTTTAAACTGATGAGGTCTGCAAGTAATGGTTATTTTAGTTATTGATTAATTTGTACACTTGATCATTTGTAACAAAGGATCCATCTGCAACATCAATTCAGTGCAGAGCAGACCTGTTGACCTGTTGATTATTTTTGGATTAAGAATTGATTAGCATAAGGAGTTAACATATTTTTTTCAGAAGTTGAACCAGGTGAAGCTTTAGAAGTACCTCTATAGTAGTTCTGGATAGAACATATAAACAGAAAAATAAGCATTTTTTTTTTTTATCTTTAATGCAAATGCATATATTTTTGTACAGTTTTGGTTTAATTACTGCTCTGATTGTGTTGTTCGGTTTCAGGAAATAGCATTTTTTTTGAGTCTGTGTATTCCAGTTTACAATTTTTTTGATTGCAGAATTAGTTGATTATTTCCACAATCGATTAATCATGATTCATAATCGAATAATAATATCAATTTGATTAATCGTTTCAGCCCTACTTACTATAGAAGGTGAGGTACCCAAACAGAGCAGAAATGAAGTAGAGCAGGAAGCTGAGACCAATGCTGATGTTTGCAACGTTCTGCATTCGGGTTTTGGTTGGTCTGAAAGACAGCGCAGTCATACAGTTAGCTTCGCAGCTACATACCAGGGTCCAGAGCCGTGCTAAACCCAGAGGCTGTTAAACCCAGAGGCTGACCGCTTCAGTTCACAGTAGATGGGCAGGATGGCTGTGTGGCACAGAAAGGAGAAGGCCATGGTAGGGATGGCGTAGGCACTCTGCAACAAACAGAAAAGGCGCTAATTAGAGTTGATGAGAAGAAGGATGAACCTAAATACAGGAAAATCCATGAGAAAACCAGTTGGAAGCTGCAAAAAAAAAAAACACTGGTTAAATATTTTTGTCGAGTTTCCGGTGCAAATATATAAATTCAATGTAAAAAAAGATAAATGAGTGTGAAAACTATTGAAGGGCACGAGTTGCATGTTTTCTCTTGGAATGTAATATAGAGTGAGGGGCAGCTGGAAGGAGCGCTGCTCGCCTTCCTCATAAAAACACTCATCATAGGTGAGAGTGTGACCTGTCAGCGGAGAGGAACGAATGGCATTCAACAACTTCTCACCAACAACTCAAACCGTCTGCATATGACCAGAGGAGGGAAAAGGTTTCCAAAATCTTATCAAGTATTTTAGTTCAGTTTCCAGATCAAATATGCTAAATGAGGTAAAACTTACAAGTAACTTTTCAGCTAGATGTAAAAAGTACTAGTTTTAATGACAATCTACCAGCAGAGCTAGTAAATTTTCATAAATATCAAGGAATAATTGACAAAACAAGCTCCTATTTCTTGCTGAAAAGTTAGTTTTGACTTATTTAAAATGTACTATAGTATGATATTTACACTACTGATGTCAATATTTTATTTTTACATGCTGTATTTTCATTACATGGAGGCTTTAAAACATTAGTCTGTGTGGAATTAATCTACTCTGCAAAAACACAAACACTTAGCAAGTATATTTGGTCTAATTTCTCACACAAACATCTTATTACATTTGAAATAATGCAAAACTAATTCACAAGTAAGTAAGATATAAGTCAGTAATACCTTAATATTGATGAAAAACTACTGGTTCCACTGGGAGATAATTTCACTTATAACAAGGGAAATTATCTTATAAGTTAAAATGATCTGCCAATGGAACTAGTACTCTAATTTAAAACAAGCTCATTCCATGGTGAAATGTTAATCATATGTTATTAACATTTTAGATAACTGCAATAAAAACTAGACCAAAATTACTGGGAAGATTTTTGAAGTTTTAATCTATACTCACCTTTATGGAGATGATGAAGAGTTTAGGTGTACATTCTGAGTCAGATTGGTTTGATACCTGAAAGAAACAACAAAAAAATACCTTTTTTAATTTAAAACATGCATGTCTGAAAATAGAAATATATTCTCACTGTTTGCCCTCACATCTCCAGGAAAAAACAACTTTGGTAAAAGTAAGTTAGCTGGCGCTCAGTTTGGGGTTGTAGCTCGGGGTTGAATTTCTAAAAGTCAGAGTTCATTTCCAGGATCAGGAAAGGTCACCTGGACTTCCTTCCCTTAAGGACTGGCTTTATTCACCATGCAGAGCTCCTAGCGGCCCGTTCTGGTCCTCATCAGCCAAATCTGACACAATCAGTAAACTCAACATCCCAGCTTACCCTCATAATCCCGTTGGCCATGAACGTCTGGGCAAAATCTACCTCCCTCCCAAAACTCCACACACGCCCACTCACTCAAAAGTAAAGCAGAGATCCAGCCAAAATAATAGTGGAAAAAACTCAGCAATTACTTCCTTACTGCAGAGTGTTAGGGTCATGCTCAGAAAGTAAAAGAATAAAAAAATTAGAAGAGTATTTAATATTTTTCTTGGTGAATGAGTATACAGTCTAAATAATTTAACAATAAAGTCATAATATTAAGACTCATCTGATAATATGACTTTGTTCTACAAATATTATGACTTTATTCTCAGATACCAAGAAAAATATGAAAAGTATTAATAAAAATCTAAATGTAAACTTCATATCTGGCTAGTGAAATAATCCCCCAGTGGAAGTGGTACTTTTTAATCAGTATTAAAGAATTATTAACGTAAAAAAAGCTCCTATATCTTGTTGAAAAGTTACTTTTTAGTTTGTTTGCTGGAGCTCCAGTTGGGTTGCTAGGCAATGAGCTGGGCAGGGCTGGGGTTGCTAGGCAACTGCTCAAGGCCAGAATTGTGATTCAACAATCTGGATTTAAATTGTTCTAAGACGCACGACAAAGTTTTTAACCATGACCAAGTATTTTTAGATTTATTTCGAGAGTAAATATCTTAATATATTTGAAACAGGAGAAAAATTAATTATAAATAACTTAGTTTTGTCTGATTTCAAGTGTGATAAGATAATTGCAGTAAAAACAAAAACACTTGGTAAGATTTTGTGTTTTTGCAGTGTAATGAGTGAATATTTTTCACAATAAAATGGATGTGATCAATTATGAGAATCAATGAAACTTATATTTAACATATCCATCCTCTACATTCACATACAGAGTAGTGGAACTATTTTACTGCTTTGGGCTGAGCTGAACCGTGTTTTTATTCTGAATAAATTGTTTATGTTCACCTTCTTAAAGTCTGAGAACGTTGTGATGTTATGAGGTAACGGACATGGAATAGACCATTTCTTCACCACAACCTAGAAACAAGACAACAATGGAGAAAGTCAACATTGGAAAAAATGTAGTCAACAGATTTTTCAAGGTTTGGGTCAGAGCTCACCACAACTGTAAAATACAGCATGAAGATGAAGGCAAGGCTGCTGGTGTACCCCAGGAATCCTTTGTTGGGAGAGAGAGAGACATCCAGGAAGACGGAGTGATTCAAACCAGTCAGAGATGGAAAAAAAAAAACACTTTTTTTTGTTGGAAACTCACCAATTCTTGGCAACATTGCTAAAGGCATAACAATACAAAATGTGATGATGATGAGAAGTAGCCTGCCATCTTCATACCAGGCATTTCTGTAAAACACCAGAGGTAAGGCATTAAAAGTCAAGGCTGAATCGCAGCAGACTTTCTGAAATGTCTTAAAGTGGCATGCTTTAAGATGAACCAGCTCTGGAAATTTGTCTCCATTTTGGACTCAAATACAGAGTGACAGATCCGTCATGTGGAACGAATTAAAGGCTTTAGCTCTTTCAAATCACAACAATCATGTAGTTCACATGCTAAGGCTGTGTCGCTCCATTCGATGGGACCACATTTTTCTTGCAGGGTTTTCAGAGAGGGGAATAATATTTTCTTTTGCTGAAGGAGAGCCTTGGTGGTTTATTGGGAGTCGTGGAGGAGGAGGAAGAGGAAGAGGCAGCGGTATAGTGACACATATGGAAGCCATGTTGGCTCCGCTGGGGCCGGGGTCGTCTGGGATGGGTCCTGGTCGTCGCTGCTATCTGTTGGGCCACGGCACCGGGTCATGAGGGACTGGCTCCATGGCCGACCCGCCGTTAACAGCACCTGCGCCGACCACATCAACACCCACTGACCCGTGACTGGCATCCGTCCCTGTGTCTGGATGTCAAGTGGGACGTCTGCCCTCACTCCAACAATCTCTAAAGGTGACCTACTGAGCTTCCTTTAACAGGTTAGAGTAGGTCTATGATGAAACAAACCGTGTTCATTACATTTTCATTATTAGGTAATGAGATTTTAGTCTGCTAAGTTCTGCCTATTTTGACTTGTTAAATTCAAAAAAGCTGCTGTTGGCCACGCCCCTCAACTCAACGTTTAAGCTCACACGTGAAAATGGCTGCAAACAGATGCGCAATTATATAACTGTACATCTTTGAAAAGCAGCAGTGGAGCCTCCTGCACAACCAACAAGTATGCAGAAAGTGGTTTCTAAATAGAAAGGTAACAACAAAACTTGTCTTTTCCAGCAGGAATTGTGCAGTGGTAAAACCAGCTGACCAAACATGCTGGTGTTCAGCTTGGTTGCTAGGTAACTGAGCAGGTCTAGTATGAGGTTAATAGGGAACAACAAATTATTTTGTTAACCAGTTAAATGTGACTTGACTTAAGATTTTTGAAATGACTCATTTTCCAGACTAACTTATTGCCAAAACTTGTCTGAGTTTTATTTTTAGTGCCTGAGTTGTTATAAAAATCAGTCAAGAGCCAAACTGAAATACAAAAACGTACAAATTGTACATTTTTGCATGATAAATGAGTGTAATTTCTGAGATTGAAAAGCAAAAAAATTGCTTGAAATTTTTTTTGATATCTAAAAATATTTGAGAATTTTTTTTTTTTACTTGGAAATTTCAAGTAGAAATTTTGTTACTTTTTCCTAGATTTCTGAGATGAATCAGAAATTGTCTGATTCATGTCAGAATTGGATTCTGAGTATTAATCTGATTAATAATTTTAATATGACTTTTGGGGAAGGATTTTACTCCTCAAGTTTTTCCATCTATAATGGCACAGCTGCTTGGCATGAAACACAAAACGTGAAAATAAAAACCTCTCCAGCAGACAAACAAAAACAAGTGGAACTGCTTTCATTCCTCTGCGTTATGACAAACGACTCGACATGTTCACTCATTTATTCCCGCTTTGAAGGAAGCGAACAGGCTCCTGTTAACGTCCCTGAAGCCGCTCATTAACAGGAACGTTTTGCTCCCCTCCACAGCGAGCCGTAATTAGACTGGCAAAACTGATATCCCCTTGTATCAGTCTGATTCTGGGGAACATGTGTGAGAGATTTGGGGTGGCGGGGTGAACGCAGCGTGCTAATACGGAGCAGCTGTGCGTGGAAGAGTCAGATGTTGACGGATGGGGGCTGAGAGTCGCTACAAGTCCTGCTTAAACCGGTGTGGCCAATATTAAAGGGATATACGTTACATTCCTGGTCAGAGGACGACGCACTGCAGGACGGGGAGCTGCAGGACGGGGAGCTGCAGGACGGGGAGCTGCAGGACGGACCAGAAAGGTCACTGAAGGACGCAGGCTGCTGATGGGTGATGGATGTTTGGATTGCAAAGTTTTCAAATAATCTGAGCTTTTCAAAATTACAACTGCAAGTACTGGGATTTTATGCAAAAAACAAAAAGCAACTTTTTACACCTAATATCAGATATTCTCTTTGATGAACAAATGAAAGTTTTTCTGAATGTCAAATTTTAAGATTTGCCACAAATTTTAAAATTTAATTTTATCCCACATTATAATGCTGCCAGGTGTTGTATAATAAATTAAAATTAGCTTAATAATTTCCTTTCAACCATTTACTTTTAGAATATTTTAAAAACATTCTCATTTTGAGCAGGCTGCATGAACCCACCCGGTGTTTCCTGCATTCACGAAGCTGCTGATGGCTGCAGGAAACTCCGACTTCAGGATGAACAAGTAGGACGACATGGCTGAGGAGAAACAAGGAAAACAAAACAACGTCACAAACAAACAAACAAAAAAAGATTACATTTTAACCAAGATCACATAAAGCAGCTGAATGCCACCATGAGCAGTTCTGAGCTCATATTTGAGTGTTTTATTGCACCTGCCCTCAGCTGAATATATTTGGTATCCATGGAAACATCATACTCTAAACGTCGAGAAGCGAACAAAAAAGTATTTGAGCTGAGCAGGAAGCACAAGGGCTGCAGGACAGACATCAGTGACCAGAAACTTTCATGAAAAAAAAAAAAAAAAATTGTATGGAGCTCTGGTAGTGCCAAAAATATATTTATTGGTGATTTGAATTTTTCTCTCAGAAAAATGTGCCGAAATGTGTGGTAATTTCTCTTTTATTTTACTGTAAATTTCTAAAAATAATAATAATAACAAAAACTTCAATTAAAAAACATTTATGATAAAGAAATAAATAAATGCAGGTATTTAAAAATATACCGGCAAAATTAGTTTAGTAAATAAAATCATAGAAAATCCCCAGTTTTGTAGATGATGTCAACCTGTGCCAAGTTCAAATTGCCTAGGTATTTTTAACTAAAACCTCTAAATTTGCTTTAGTTTACCTCAGCTGCATTCATATTTGTACAAGTGAAGGTGGATCTATGGTTTCCAAAAGTTTTGTAGCCTTATTTATGATCATTCTAAAAGTGTTTTAACCTGTGGAATATTAAAAGAAAATCCTGGCAAGGGACAAAAAAAATCCAAATTATTTTATGTTCAATCCTCATTTTCTCTTAAACGCATGCAGGTGCTGTGATACTTGCACTTCTGATGGACTCTCCCAAGTGTTAGCTTTATTTTGACACCAGGATTATTAAAATAGAGTCTGAAATTGCTGAGAGAAACTAAGTTAGCCTTGGGTGTGTTAACACATACTTCAGAAAACACACAGTTGGGAAACACACAGGACAGGGAGCAGGCTAACACAACATGGGTGGCTAGCCTTGGGAGATCCCCAGTAAAGCCCCCAGTTGGAAGTGGCAGACAAAACACAGGGCTTCAAATTGCTGCAGAGCAGCCAGGATGAGGTTAATCGGGTGAGGAGGGAGCAGGAATGCTAACAGTAATGATCTCTGACGCTAATCCAGGTACTTCCCAACCTTTCTCCGCCTCACCAGGAAACAAGACGCTTCCACTTCCCACAGACAGTCAAACGGACAGAGGATCGATTCACTTCCTGTTAGCTCAGAAAAACTCTATCCAGCGTGAGGAGCGCTATGAAAACAGCAAACTCACTGCAAAAACCCAACATCTTAACGCGTTTTGTTCTAGTCTCTAGTGTCAGTATCTTGACCATCTTGAGACTCAGACTGTTCAGTCAGAATTCTGGGCACTGCGCAGTTGCCTAGCAACCCCACTCCATCACCTAGCAACCCAAGTGGAACTCCAGCACTTTTAGTCACTTTTGGTTTTTACTGCTGAACTAGATAAATGTTTTGCTATTGAATTGCTATTCAGAAAGAGAACAGCAAAACCACAAAATCTTACCAAGTATTTTTAGTAACATGTATTTTAGTATCCTACATTGTTAGTAACTGTGTACTAACACAACATGGGTGGCTCGCCTTGGGAGCCACCCATGTACCAGTACTATTTCCACTGGTACATTTTATCACTTCCAACATGAAAAATGTCTTGTAAGAAAAAAAAAATCTGCTTGTAAAAGCAGAACTTCTTGTTTTTATTAATCTTAAGGAATTACTGACTTAAAACCAGCTCTTATGTCTTAAGGAAAAGTTACTTGCAACTTAGTTTTGTCTTATTTCAAATGTATCGAGATATTTGCACTAGCAATTAGATCAAAATTATTTGGTTATGTTTTGTTTTTACAGTGTTTCAGTGTGTGTTCATTGCTGAATTTAAGGGATTCATAATTGGGGAAGCCAGGCACATGCAGGGCTAGCTGGGACCCTGCAGCCCTGAGGCGGGTCTTTGGCTCTCCTTTAAATAATCCCAGCCATAATCCCTTAGATCCTGTATTTGTTTAGAAAAGAAAATTCCTCCAATAACGCTCTCGCCCACACAGACACAAGCACTTTCTCTCTATGAGCAACAGCTGCCATGTCTGAATGCTACAACTTGGCAGGCAGGGATCCTTCACTCCTCCATTACCGTTTCAGGGTTTTATTTGTGGCCATAAAAACACTGATATGGCAGCTTGATCTGTTCAATGTTGTCTATATTAGAGGTTTTTGATCCACAAGTGACTTTATGGATGTGATTATTGATCCAGCATTCCTGCTCTCCATGTTTCAGACTGTTTAGTCCATTTTTCTAGTCATTATATTAATGAACAATGAATGTAGAATTACTTTATTACAGTGGCAAACATTGGAATAATGAAGCTACAATGATGGATGGATGGATGGATGGATGGATGGATGGATGGATGGATGGATGGATGGATGGATGGATGGATGGATGGATGGATGGATGGATGGATGGATGGATGGATGGATGGATGGATGGATGGATGGATGGATGGATGGATGGATGGATTTAGTCAGTGAGGACTGAAGTCTGGAAACATTTTGTTCTGAAATCAGACCTCAGAGGTTCCAGTGAAGCAAATCTGCACATCAGAGCTGCTTTGGTTAGTCAACCATGAAAAATATTAAAGCAACAGCATGCAAATCAGAGCCAGGAGCAAGGTCTTAGCGCTGTCAATCATCCTCATGTACATGCTGCTCAGTGTTCTAATGGCGCAGAAACATTTTACCACTGTTTATCTGCTGTCTAACAAGCTGAACATTCCTTCCAAAGGGGGAGGTGTGGACAGCATGTACACAAGCTTGATTGACAGTGCTAAGACCCTCCTTCTGGCTCTGATTGGTTGTTTCTGACCAAGCTGTGTAGTTCTATATTTAGAAATGGGAGCACTGCGAGAAGGCAAAGAAGCTCCATCTTTTCACAGATTATTTATCTCATATTATACTGTCACAACATAATGACAGTTTTAACAGATATATAAATAATAGATTTTTATTTTTACTATAAAAGTTACATACAGCAGCTTTAAGAAACAAAATACATTTTAAGCCACATTGACAGAAACACAGGATGCAGCGGTTTAGCTTCATGCAGCTGGTCAAACTGAGCACACACTGCAAAAATTACCAAATCTTACAAGTATTTTTTAATCTAGTTTCTAGAGCAAATATTTTTTGTCTTATCTTAAGATATTTAGACTAGAAACTACATAAATACTTGCTAACAGTTTGTTTTTCTGCAGTGCACCAAGCACTTCTATAGGAACCAGAGGTGAGATAATACTTACACGACTACTCAAAATGGCCCTTGAGTGAACAAAGAGGATAGTTATCAGCCAAGTGGTAAGAAAACAGACACTGATAATCAGCATGCATGTAATGCTAAAGGAGAATAGAGGTGGGCTTTCTGTGTGTGGTCAGCAAATCGCTCCAGAGTGAATACAACATGAGAAAGAACCGCTTTCATTTCATTAGGAGCCAGGAGAGGCCTGCCGCCGGCCGGCCGGCTGCAGAGCCATGGGGTGGTCAGTAATTAAGGTCAATTGGCTGCTCAGCCTTTGGCAGCGCAGATGAATGTTTACCCAGAGTGAGGCTAATTGCACTCTTATAAAAGGAGCAGATGCACACTGGAGTGCTGGCTCTCTCACTCCTGCATGCTGGGGAAACACCAACACATCAGAGGACAGGCGGGGATCTACCAACCGAGCTGCTAACGACGGAGCAGCAACTACAGCTGAGCGAAACGGATTTAACATAAGATCTGATTTTTTTTAATACTCATACGATTTAATAAATTTTTTGTTTTCTTGCTTCTTTTTTTTTTTTAAACAATAGAAAATATTTTCAAAAAGTGTTTTTTATTTCAATCATTCCCTCTGTGAGCTGTGTGACTTAGTAACAGGACTGGGCTACGAGAGATTTTGTTTAATTGGACGAACACAGTCAGAATATCAGCAGAAGAAAGACGCAATTTTACCAGAAAAAAAAACGCCTTAGAATTACAAGACAAGCTCAGTTTGTATAGATCTTTCTGAAATAGATGCACAATCTTTTCAAAGTCCTGAAACTGATAATCATTTTACAATAAAATGTTAAAATATTAAGTATTATTTGTTGGTTTTTTTTTTTTTTACATATCTGTAATATTGAAAAATCTGCAGAATTTGGCAAATATTTTCCAATTTACCGATCAATCATCATAATAATCAATTATTAAAGCAACCATATTACTTTATTTTCCTTATATTGCAACTTTATTCATGTAATTTAAAAACATTTCCACCCTAGCGCTTATATTCCATCGTAGAGTTGATCTGCAGTCAAAGTCCAAATAAATGGAAGCTTTAAAAACACACTAGTGAAGCAAGATGGCTGCCGTAGGAAATATCACCCTGAACAAAGTCAGATTATCCAAAAATAACATTTTCAAAAACCAAAAGTTTGATTCATCAATATAATCCTCTGTCTGTGGTGGAGTGGATCCCAAAATGCTATTCCTCCTCACAGCAGAGAGGGAGTGAGTTTTACCATCAGCGATCAATTAGGGGAGAAGTCATGTTTCAGGCCCAGGGGAGGGGGCGGAGAGGACGGCGGTTCGAGGTCAGAGGTTATCAGGGAATCTAGATAATGGCCTCACACGGGGGAGTGATGAGAAATGAGCAGAGGACGCCAGCACAGGGTGTTTTGTTCACCAGCAGGAGGCGATGTCTGCCTCCAAAATAAACAAACCGTCCCTGCAGCATTCCTCGGCCCGTCGCAGCTCTGCTTCTCATAAAACCCACATAATCGCTTCATGTCCAGCATGTCAGAAATAATGTCTGTTACTTCGTGTTGAAAAGAAGGCCAACTCACCACCGATATTTTGGATGAGAATCGCTAAACCGACCAAAACCTGGAGAGAAGAAAACAGAAAGCAATTAGAGCAAACAAACCATTCAAACTGACAACATTAGGAACAATCCTGAAAAAACAAACAAACAAAAAGAAACTTACTTTTCCTGGTTTTTTCAAGGCTTTTTCTCCAAGTTCCTCATATGTTTTGATACCTACAGCAAAATATAGTCGAAAGATTAAAATAAACAAATACTGTAACATGTTCCACAGCAAAAACAAAATCTCACCAAGTACTTTCATCCAGTTTCTAGTGCAAATGTCTTAGAAGACTTGAAATAAAACAAAACTAACTTACAAGTAACTTTTCAGCAAGATATTGTAGCTTCTTTTAAGTCAATAATTCCTAAATATTGATGGAAAAATACTAGTTATCAGTACTGGTATTTAAAAGTAGGTTTTCATCACTATTAAGGAAGATTATGTATTTTCTTTATGCGTTTGTGAATCTATGTAATTAATTTTTTAAAATGTTACACAGTTTCACTGTAGCTGATCTGAAGAAGCCTCTGACTGAAGACACTTTGTGTCTCATAAGAAGCATTTTGAGGGTTTGTTGTAATTTTTCCTAATTTTATGGCGACTAAGTCAATAGAAATCATTGGATGTTGTTGCTCCTGATATTCCATCATGCAAGAGCGGTTCAGTGGGAATGAGACGTAACTTTTACATATCGATTGGCCACAGATTTGACAAAATGTCATAAAAAGATACCTCCGTAAAATATATCCATATATGCCACCAATTCATTCAAATTAACAAATCAGAAGCTTAAAAAGTTGTGACATCATCAGGGCTTTCCCAAATCGTTTCAAAGCATAATGATATTAGTAATGAAAAAAGTAATTCTCATTCTGGGATCTATCAAAGAGAGATAGTTTTTCTGATCCTAATGGACCCAAACAGAATAGGTTGAGTTGGATTTAATGTTAGACAGTAAAATAAATTGTAATAATGTGTTTTTTACACTGTACAAATATATTCTGTTCAACGGTTTGAAAAAATTTAAATCTTAAAGGAAGTTGGGGAGAAATAGGCAAATATTTCTGTGTGTTTACCAGAAAATAAACACTGGTAAGCAGCATGCCCCACTATTGTTTTTCCTTGTTGTCTTCTCTTTGACCCTTTTTTTTTCCTAATTAATGAAACATCGATTGATTAGGTCACAATCAGGACTCGAGTCAGACTGCGATTGGAAAGTTTACAGCAAACTGATTAAATCTTGAGGAGAGGAAGAGCGATTCAGGGAGTGAAGTCGACACCAAACAGCGAGGAGGATTTACAGGGAACTAGTTAAAGGGGACGTATTATGGAAAATTCACATTTTGCACAATTTTGTACTTCAATTTAGGTTTCTACTGCTTCTAAAAAAAATAACCCAACAGATTGTTTTTAATGTTTGAAAAATGAGCCGTTTAAAAACCTCCGGAATGTGACGTTACAAATCAGCAGCCACTGGTGGTTACCTAGCAACCCAAGCTCAGTTCCAGCACGTTTGGTCAGCCTGTTTTAATCCAAAAATACTTTATTAATGCCAAATTAAATATCAACTATATATATATATATATATATATATATATATATATATATATATGGTTGGAACCACTTCTTCCTGGTTGTGCGGGAAGCTCTACTAATACTTTTCAAAGACTGTGCTGTTATATAATTGCACATGTTCTGGATATAATGATGCATAAAAGAATTATTCATAAAAATCAAGATAAATATGGACAACCCTGACTATCCTCTTCATGAGATTGACTTGGAAAAACAAAATGTCTTCAATCAGAGGCTTCTTCAAATTAGCTGTACTACAGACCACTACAGGAGCTCTATCCTGCCCACAGCAATCACCATCTACACTGTTTAAAGAAAGTTGAATTAGTGTGAGTTGGAACAGCATTTTGAGTTGGGGGGTGGGTGGCCAGGAGCAGCTCATTTGAATTTAAAAATGCCCCTAAAACAGACTAAAATCAAATTTTCTATGAATGTTTTTTTTTGTGTATGTGCAGAGAATGTGATAAATATGTTTTCTATCATCCTTAAAGCTATCTCAACCTGTTTGAGAATAGGTCACCTTTAAACTCAGATGGTTTTATTCTCACCTGTTTGGTCACAAAGCGTCAGAAGCAGATGGATGGAATATGCTGCAAGGCTGGACACCAGTACTAGCAGGATGCTGGGAACAAAGGGAAAGAACTAAGTACTAAGAATTTAAAAAAAGAAAGGAGTGGTGAAAGGAGCCTCTTACCAAAACCCTACTATCCCTGTGCTGGCCATGGCATAAGCCAGACCCAGAATCCCACTGCCCATGATGGCGTTCATCAAGTTGAACACAGAGGAGGCGAAGGAGGATCCAGTGGCTCTGGTCTGCGCCGATTCCTGCACAGAAAAAACCCCAAGTAAAACCACAGGAATAAAGACACACAGCTGAGAAAGAAACCTGCTGATTCCTCCTGACATTACGAGGAACAACTGGCCGGGCCTGATGATGGATGTCATAAAACAACACCGCAGTGGCCTGCAGGATCAGGGGATGGAAACGGGAATGAACGGGTGGGATTTGAGCTGCTGGCTGCAGGACAGCTGCCTGAGCTCAGGATAAGGGGAGCTGCCCAAACTGCTTGACCTCTCTAATGGGGGATATCCTGGACAGAACAAGTGGCAACTCTGGTGTCGGTGTCACAACAAGCTCAGATTGACCTGCAGCCGAGCGGTCGGACTCACCCCTTACAGTACTGGAAGACAGGAAGCACCAGGTATTTTTAGTCTAGTTTCTAGTGTAAATATCTCACTACACTGGAAATAAGACAAAACTAGATTACAAATAACTTTTCAGCAAGACAGGGCGTTATTTTACGACAGCATTTTCTCAAAGCTGAAGTTTGTAACTTCATTAAAATATATCTTTTACGCACTTGTTTAAATTGCTGTGACAGTATAGTATAAAACTGATAATCTGAAAATAAATAAGTAAAAATGAAACTCCTCTGTCTTTTTCCAGTGCTATCAGAGTCTTAGCGCTGTCAATCAGTACATGTGCAGGCTGCTTACCCCTTTGCTCTCTGTTATGGTACAGTTTCTCCCCGAATGCTAATACTAGTTAGAACTAAAACAATCTGTCAGTGGAAAAAGTTATTTTTATTATCAAGATTAAGGAATTATTAACTTAAAACAAGCTTTGATATCGTACTTAAAAGTTACTTATAAGTTAGTTTTGTCTTACTTCAAATATACTAAGATATTTACACTAAAAACACTTGATAAGATTTTGTGTTTTTGCAGTGCAGAAACCAGATGAAGGTGAATACAGACCAGCTGCAGAGTGAAAAGTCCTGCAGATTTCAATCAAGCAAATACTGAAAATGAATGTGCAGAATGGTATGTTTGGAACAAGTTTCACCAGATACAGAGGTGAAACACAGCAAAACACTTAAGACTGCGGTCACTGGAAAAAATCTGGCCAGTCTGGTGAACTTTTCCAACCCTTATCCTCCATCCCCCGCACCTGATAAGAGATTTTATTGACCCAGATGCTGAAGTGAACAGAGGAATGGTGTAATTGCAGTGATTTAAAGAGAAGAGGAGAGGTACTGTGGCTCAGCTGTAACAAATATTATCATCAAAGGATTTGACACTAAAATATGGCAGCTATTCATAATGAGCCTGGAGAGAATACGACTGATGAGCCAATAATCTCTGAAACAGTTATTGTTAAACATAATCTTGAGTCGTTTTTCCTAATGCAAGTTTAAGCCGGAATTCGCTGTGGTGCAACAGAAGGTTTTAAGACAATCAATACAAATATTCCTATGAGAATTTACAAAAAGAGCTGCTGAAGAGAGTGTTTGCATTATATTGCATTATTTCCCATTTAATAAAAAAGTTTAATGTAACGGCTTTGATTTCAATCAGTTTTTCACTCACAACCTAAAAGCCACATAATAAATGGATTAAATAAGTTTATTTAAATAAACGCTGATTGAGACTTGTATTAAAATACAGTCCCTGAATGTTTGATTGGTTCTTCATTCTGTTTCTGGCTTTAAGAAAAAACTACAATATTTATATTTTGTAAATAACAGAACAATTTGCAGTAATTAATTAAAATAAATATATGTATAGCTGATTCAGATTCATTATTTTAATTTGAAGTGTATTGGCTAGCATCCATTTCCAAAACAATTTGTATTTTAACATTTTTATCAAAGAATTTTTTAAATTTCAGCAGCAACAACCCTGACTGAGCCACTTACATTTACTTCAGCAACATTTTGGAAAACATTACTTTTAGGTGTATTTTCACTACTTTTACTTTGGTAAATTTTTTGGATTATCTACCCACTAAGAGTAAATTTACTGAATGAAAAATAAACTTGTTTTAACCAAATATTCACCAGACACAAAGCCATATTTTATATTAAAGGGGGACTTTTTGTTTGTACAAAACCTCTGTCATTTTTTATTTTCTAACAAGAAGATACAGTAAATATTACTCTCATCAAAAGTACTTGTTCATATGTTCTAACATATAAACACTACCTAATGTGTATCAGTGTAATATGTTTATATTTAGGCAAATTGCTCTGAAAAAAAAGTTTCTTCTGCCTGTGATTGTGTTACTAAATTCTATTATTTTTTTTGTCAGTGTTTAAAAGATCAGGTTTAACCATAACTTGCATATTTCTCTTTCAGATTACACTATTGTTAAATTTAAATCAGATATTATGATCAGTGACTTAGAACTTGAGCAGCTATTTTTTTTTATGTTTTTTTTTTTTTTTAATCAAATATGGTTTGTATTTACTTCAGTAATTTCTTGGGTGGCAATTCTTAACTTTTTCTCCAGTAAAACTGTTCAATTTGAGCTACTTGACTTTAATTTTGGGGGACTCATTTAATTTTGACATCTTTTACATAAAAAGACAAATAGTGAAGTGGAAAAAAACATTAAGACAGTCAGATCAAACTATGTAAAACATAAGTGTGCCTATTCAAGTAAAAATTAGTGTAAAATGAGACTTTTGCAAACAACAATAAAAGCAGAAGTTGGTCTGAACATTTGCTCTCTGAGTGGACTGAATGCTGACAAAAGCAGAAAACTTCATTGAAACTGAAAAAATGAAGACCAGCTCATGTGATTTTGACCATAAACACGGAGTCAAAGCAGTTTCTGACTGATAAATTCAGTTTTCACCTGTAACAATGTAACAAGTCTGACTAATTAAATACTCACATTTTCCAACAGAGGGGTGTTCTCGCTCAGACCGGAGTCTCTTTCGGATTGGCTGGCATAAACTTCCGCCTGTTCGCTGCTGTTGATGCTCATTCTGAACTTTTGGTCCGATTTTACCAGCTCATCGTGTCCAGAAGTTTTATCAGCTTGTCAGCTGATCAGTGTCTTCAGAGCCATTTCATTCTTCTTCTTCAGTTTTTAACGGAAGCTTGAATCCAAAGTGTTGCACTACTGCTGCCTCCTCTATCATGCCTCGGTTTCGTTTTTAAAAACTATTTCAAAAGTGTCCTATATTTTCTTTATTTGACCAAACTTCCTCAGTTTGAGATAGCTTTCCCTAAATCTTCTTACTTCCTGTTCCGTCGCAAGTATGATGATGTCACAACTGACCAATCACACGACGAGTTGTAGAGTTCTTGACCAATCCCCTGGCGGCTCTCGTTGAGTGGGGATGACGTAATTAAAGCGTGCCTTTGAACGGAGGATGTTGAGGTGAGGATTTTATTTCTGCTGACTTTTAACTTTAAACGATAAATATCCGACTTTTTTAAATTAAAATCATGTCATTATAAGAGCCGCCATTAAGACATGTCGCTTAGAGGTTGTGTTGTATAAGAAACAGCGTTACAGAGCGGTTTAAATGCCATTTACTCCCAGGTTTGTGTCGAGATAAACAGCTAAACGTGTCTCCTATCATCAGTTTTACAGCAGAATAAAATTATGTTCTATAGTGAAAGATATCCATTAAACCATGAATAACATTTATGCGAGCTTTCACTTTGACTAGAGCTTCATGCAAAGCTTTTCTATAACCCACATATGTATTATTAAATGCATAATTTTATATTTTTACAGTATCACAGAGTTTGTGAGATGAAATTAAACATTAAGAAGTTGTAAGATGTTTCTAAAACACTTACAAATAAAACCTACACTGTAGAAAACACATCAAAAACATGTTTTAATAATAAAAGAAAATAGCAATATATATACAATAGCAATATCAGCTTGTGTGTGATTTTATTTTGACAGGCATTTTTGTCTGAGCAAATATGAGAAGAATCATCTTGTTTGCTTTTGTGTGGTTGTATTTTTAAAGTTTCATACATTTCATCAGATTTCTGTCTCCATTTTTGCTTTGCATCTCAACAGATTCCTCTCCAGAACTTTTGAATCGGTTCAAACTCAAACAAAACTCGGTTCTGCCGCTGTACTCCAGAGTTTCCTCTTTTCAGACTCGGTCAGTTCTGGATCCGTCGGGCGGACCGTGATGGAGCCCAAACTGTACCGACTCCCTCCTGAGGTCAGGGGCATGACCTCTTTGGACAAAGACGCCTTCACACAAACCATCACAGTTCCCGCTCTGCAGGTCCCAACCGGGGTCCTACACAAAGTCGTGAAGAGCCTGAAGAAGTCCACTCTCCAGCGCCCAGGTGTGCATCGGGTGGTTCCAGGCAGCGAGGAGAGCAGCAGTGTCCGGTTGGTCCTTCTGGACCCACACAGGGTGTCATCAGCGAGTTCGTTCAGTGAGGCTGAAGCGGAGGCGCTCAGGTCGTTCGGCGTCTCCGATGAGCTGCGACAATACGACCTGACGCTGACCTACGACAACCTGAAGACGGAGGAGGTGCTGGAGGCGGTGCTGCCTCAGGGACAGGATGTGACATCATCGTTCAGCCGAGTGGGACACATCGCCCACATGAACCTGAGAGACCACCAACTGCCGTACAAGAACCTCATCGGTAGGACTGGACGATGTGACTGGAAAAATGATCACGATGACGAAAAGGGAGACTTGCATTTAATTTAGAACATATTAACATATTAATTAACTGAGGCAGAGAAATAATCAGTGCTTAAAAGAACTAGAACTGTTTGATTTTTCTAAGTGAATTAACAGAATTTCTAAGTATTTCTGTGAAATTAACCTGCTGTGATAAAAAATTTTAAAACCCTTTTTGTAGCTAATTGATATGGACATCTGCTGTATTTGATTGGCAAAGTTCAGATTTTCTGCTCTTCCTTCTGTAGGTCAAGTCATTATGGACAAAAACCCGGGAGTCACATGTGTGGTCAACAAGACGAACATCATCGACTCAACTTACCGCAACTTCAACATGGAGGTTCTGGCTGGAGAGGAAAACATGGTCGCCAAAGTATGTGCTATTATTTTATGGATCACTCCCACATAGATCAATCAGCCTGCCAGGTTTATTTATGTTCAGTCCATTTATTGATCACCAATAACATCCCTTTACAGGACAAACTGATTTAATTCAAAATAGAAACAACCAATCGGAACCAGGAGGCGGGTCCTAGCGCTTTCAATCACAATCTTGTGTGGCGCTGCTCATCCCTCCTCCTCCTTCTCCTTTTGTTCTCTGCTACACTACGGCGATTTAGCAAATGCTAACTAGTGCTAAGGCTAGTTAGCAAATGCTAACTAGTGCTAAGGCTAGTTAGCAAATGCTAACTAGTTCTAAGGCTAGTTCGCATGGTTACCGATGATAACGGATAAACGGTTTTCCTGTAACACTCAGTTGTTTAGCACATTTAGCAGCGAGTCCTTGTGCATGTTTGACAGCGCTAAGACCCGCCTCCTGGCTCTGATTGGTTGATTTGGTGGTGCGTTTCTCAGGACGGCACCAGTAGCTCATGTAGAAAGTGGAGATTGATTCTTTCAGGTTATCTTTAAACTGTCACATGTTGAGAGTTTCAACAAATATGTGAAAAATATTTTATAAAAGCTACAACTGCAACTTTGATAAATGAAATAATTGGCTGAAAAGTAATGTCTACGATGTAAACAATTCGAAAATAACTGCCTTCTGTCTTTACCGCTACAACTACCAACAGTAACTCTCTGAATAATCTGAATTAATGTTTCATTTCTCTATTTTTGAAGTTATGCATCTTTCTCTCACTCCTCGTCTTCTGACCTCGCAGGTGAAGGAAAACGGCGTGACGTACGAGTTTGACTTTTCCCGCGTTTACTGGAACCCCCGGCTGAGCACAGAGCACCAAAGAGTGGTGCAGCTGGTTAAACGTGGCGACGTCGTGTTCGACGTCTTCGCCGGGGTCGGACCCTTCGCCATTCCGGCCGCCCGCCTCGGCGCCAAAGTTCTGGCCAATGATCTCAACCCAGAGTCGTACAGATGGCTGCAACACAACTGCAAACTCAACAAGGTGGAGAGCAAAGTCCAAACCTTCAATCTGGACGGCAGAGACTTCATCCGCGGGCCTCTGAGGCGGGAGCTGCCCGCTCTGCTGAAGGGGGAATCTGCGGTCCATGTGGTCATGAACCTGCCTGCGCTGGCGCTGGAGTTCCTGGACGCTTTCCGGGGCCTCCTGCAGCCAGAGCCGACCTGCGACCGGAACCTTCCCACAGTGCATTGCTACGGTTTCTCCAAGCACGACGACCCGGAGGCGGACGTGGTGCAGAGGGCGTCCCGCAGCCTCGGGTTCCCTCTGGAGAACCAGTGCTCCGTGCATTTTGTGCGTAACGTGGCACCAAACAAGGACATGATGTGTGTGACGTTCACTGTCCCTAAAGACGTTCTTTACTGCTGCAGCGAAACCAAAACAGGTGAGAAACAAACCTGAACACAGAACAAACTGACTGCTTATTAACAGTATTCACTTCTTTGGATGTTTTACTCTTTGAATAAATTTATGCGCTACATGATTCCTGTAGCCAGGAATAATTTTCCTGCTTGCAGGAAAAGTCTGATTTTCCTGCAGCCATTTAAAATGAATGGCATGTTCTGTTGTCTTTCCCATTTTATAGATAGTTGGATCGTATTTAAACCAGTATAAAAATTGTGCAGCTCTTTATTTTCAGCTGTGCTTTACATTTTGCATCATTTTAGTGAAAAACTGTTTTTTCTTCTACTCTTTTGTGCTTGGATGACAAAGGAAGCTGCTCTTTTAAGCTTCCAGTTATAAAGAAATTTTTAAAAAGTATTCACTCTTCATAGATTAAAATGTAGATTTTTGTATTTTCTTTTTTCACAGAACCATCTGAGGAACCGGCCCCAAAGAAACCAAAGTGTGAAGACGCTCCAGATTTAACATGATTAAGTTTATATTGTCAAACAATATTTTAGTTTTATGCCCTTAAATTGATTTTTTCTTCTTATGCGGCTGTTCATGGATACATGTGAGTTTTAAATAAACCCACAAAATGAAATTTTCTTTTTGTTCTTATTTTATTTAAAAATAACATTATTGCAAAACAAAAACATCTGTACAAATCTTCATGAAAAGCAGGTCACAGCGAAGGGTAAAGTTGTATTTGTCCATTCATCCATTGACAGAAAACAGGCCGCTGAAAGCGTCCTGCATGGCGCGGTAACACGCCAGAGCCGAGGTGTATCCTCCCGCCGTGTCCTGCGGCATGGCGGCCCGGACGTGGTTCAGGTACCTGACAAGAAGGGAAAGGCGTATTCAACACTTTTGGACCCATTACAGCCACTAAAACCAGTAACAGTTGAGGAATTTGCACCTAAACGGTAAAAATAAAACCTGATTTCTTCCATAGTAGATCAAAATGACCAACTTTAATCACATTTTTTTTCTAAAAACAAGAAAAGCAAATTCAAAAGGTGGCTTATTTTGGTTACATAAACTGCAGCTACATTAGTGCAACAGAGAAACAATCTTACCAGAACGTCTTCAGATTAAGAAAAAAAATAATTATAATGAAAAAAAAGCTTCTAGATGGAGATTTTTTGTTATCAGCTCAGTCATTTCAAAGTCCTGCTACTGATAATAATATGATCAATATAAATAAGTATTCAAATATAAATCAGGAGTTAGAGGCATGGATCCAGAACGGATAAACTAAAAAGAAAAGGAGAAATAAATTTAAAAACGAAGGAGGGGAAAAGGGAAAAAACAGCATTGCTGCGTTCAGATAGGAAACTGTTTAACATAAATCATTAAGATGAAGAGTTTGACTCGCATCCAAGGAGGGATAAATATCCGGCGCACAGATAGATTCATCAATAAATTATGAGATTGATTACTTAGAGATCTGTAGTCTATCATCCGCTACGTCTTTCGTTTTCTCAGTGCTGACAGACACAACCAGCTTTCTTCAAACAGCCGAGAAACAGATGAGCTGCTGATAATCTCCACGTCATGTTCCTGGGTTACAGCTGCCTGGGCTGCCTCTAATCCTCTGTCTGCACAATCTTTTTACAACAAAGCTGGAAAAGTAACATCCTAAAGCAACTCAGACAACATGTCGGCTTTCTCCCTAATGCCGCCCCATCTGATCCCCCTGTCTGGCGTTTCTCTGGCAGACGGCTCTGAAGCCCGCACACCAGGCCGACTTCGCGGCCTCTGGTTCCTGTGAGCTGAGGAAACTTCAAAGTGATGCGAGGATGAGGAGCGCAGACGGCACTCAAGCTGCTTTACAGAGAAACCCGACGCCTGGAGGATAGCAGAGAGCGACAGAGTGGAGGTGTATGTGGGGCAGGAGAGGCATTATGTAAATTAATTGGCTGTCAGGCCCCCCACGCCACCAGGGGGCCCCCAAGAGCAGATATAGATCCCTTGCAACAAGATCCCGCCCCCATCTCCATGCTGGAGGGCATAAAGCTGCTCTGGACGACCACAAGTGGCTTTAGCTGTTATCAAAATAACATCTTGCCCTACGCACAACAACTAGATAACAAGGTTAGTAAAAAGTTTTTAATTCACAGAAAAATAAAACGAGGGAGAGGGATGTAGTTCTGTTATTCTATTATTCAGGAAAACTCAGCCCCTTCTGCTTGACTGAACATCAATACTGTACAGAGTTGATCTGCTGGATTAACAGATTAATAACTGGATTACAAAAGCTGCTTAATTGGGAGATTTTTCACAGAATACGAACCAGGTGAAGTTCTGGGTAGTTATTTTACTTAAATGAAAATATATCTTTTTTTGTACAGTTTTGGCTTAATTACTGCTTTGAGAAACTGCGCAAAAAGATTATGAACTACATGCCATGCATATGCGTGCTGTGCCACTAGGGGCGCCAAAGTAATGGTGTAAAATCATTTGTATGTGATTGAAACCATATTCACCTATATTGCATCTATATGCACCTCAGGATGTGCAGAATTTGCTTGGTGCAGCTGGCGATTAATCAATTAGCTGCAGATTATTTCAATAATCAGATCAATCGTTTCTAGGCTGATGTGACATAAATCCGAAAACCAAAGCACATCCAGAAAGAGAAAGTCACAGAATACCAATCAGATCAGCGCTTTCATCACCCACTAGAGAAACAACACAGCAGCCCCAGTGATTAATAATAACTTCATTAGGCCCACACTGCTGCAGCCTGTCCTTCAGAGCACTTGAGGGAGGTCTTCTCATATGGCTTCCTGCATCAGATGAGTGCTATCTATTGATTATATTGTACCGGGCCTTTTTAATGGTGAAAAAAGTGGGCTATTTACGGCCCGCCTAAGTCTGCTCTTCCTGCTAATCTAATCCCCAAGCTACTCATGTGGTCATTCCTTCCAAGAAAGCTGAGAGCTCTGTGTAACTTTATACCTGCAGGCCCCTGAGGAGAGGCAGAGCCAGAGGAGAGCGTGAAGGAGAGGAAGAGTACGAGGTGAAATCATCTTTATAAACCGAGCCTGTCCCACTCGCTCTCACCCAGAACGGCAGAGTTTAGCTTCGGTTCTGCTCCGCTAACTCGGCGCCTCCGTCCGCATCTTCCTGTAAACGGAGTCCTACAGCTGCGTTTCCATTACAACGTCTTCAATATGTTGAACAAACATCATTTACACGTGAATATGGTTTAATAACAGGGTGGGTTATTTCAAAGAGACAAGTCGCGCCGCCATTATCCCACCACTTGCGGTCGTCTTCTTTGTCTTTAAGTAGTAACTTCCGGTACACAGTTGAAGAGTTTTTGCGCTGGATTTGGGGGTTTGGGGTTTCCAGACATATCAAAATTAGCATTTTAATAAGGACTTTTTTGGAAACACTGTTTTTTTTTTTGCATTACAAAAATTATAAGATCAACAAACAAATCTTTCTATTGGTGGAAAAGACGAAGAAGACGACAGGAAGTAGTTGGAGGACGATGGCGCAGCCTGATTTTTAATGACCAATTCATGTGTGATATTATTTATTTAGTGGAGACAACGCAAATGAGAAATTGTGTTTTTACGACATGAGTGGAATATGACAAAGTTCCTGTCATTAAACATCAATCATCCTCCTTCCACTTCCTGTCGTCTTCTTTGTCGTTTCTGCCAGTAGTAACATCCGCTAGTTGATCACATGAATCGTGATGTGAAAAAAAATTTCTATTGCAGTTTTGTGAAATACGCAAATTTGATATGGCTGAAAAATCCTAGTGCAAAATGTTTCATTGAAAAACATTTTTTTGTTGGTTATGGTTCCTGTAAGCTTATATATTTTCTTAACTCCAATTTGAATTGTGAATGGAAACGTAGCTATAAACTCGCTCTGTATGTAAGTGAAGCCAAACAATAAATCAAACTGTTGTTGCTCGGCTGCAGTGAGAAACGGTGATAAAACGCACTCAGGAAACAGAAAATAAGACGCAACACATTCATTCAAATGCTACAACCTGTGAAACCCTGTAAACCTTCCCTACCAGTCCGGCCTCCACCTCTCCCTCTGCTTCTCACTTTCCTCACAAAGACTGGACTGCCTTTTGTTCACGAGGCACTGAAATCCAAGACGTTTGGGCCGGTAACATCTTTCACTCTCCAGGCCCCACTGGAGCATTAGCTGCAACCCGATATGCGTATTTTCAAAGCTTTGTATTATTGGGTAAATATGGGTCACTTTGCAGCGGCCCATCATGTCTCTTCGGGGGAGCTGGAAAAGACGAGCACAGGTGACGAAGACAACTGAAGAACTCCGAGAGTGTGTGTGTGTGTGTGTGTGTGTGTGTGTGTGTGTGTGTGTGTGTGTGTGTGTGTGTGTGTGTGTGTGTGTGTGTGTGTGTCAGACTCCAACTGGGATAAGGGAGCATGAGGGATAGGTTGCTTTTTTCCCCCAAACATTTCTTCCTGCTTCTGGAAATCAGCAACAGCTTGAATTAATTAAATTTAATACTTTAAATGGAAAACACAAGTTTAGATACATTGTTAAAAAAATAATAATCTCACTTTCCAACATTAATTCTAAATGAGTAAAAGTTTTCTTTTTTACACTGTAAAAACGAAATGCAGATTATTTCAGTAATAACTAGCAGTTTTTCATCGATACTGAGGAATTGTTGACTTAAAATAAACCCCTATATCTTATTGAAAACTCACTTCTGAGTTTCTGTTGGTTTATTGCAAGTAAAATAAGATATTTTCACAAGAAAAAAGACCAAAAATACTTTGGAACATTTTGTGTTTTTGTAGTGTAGTTCAGTTAGTTGGGCTTTAGAACAGAAACCAATTTTTTCTGGTTTCTGTCTTCAAATTTAGAAGTTAAAATTCACTAAAATTAATATTAAGGAAAGGTAATTTTATTAGTATAGCTCATTTCCAGCAGTAATTTGGAAAGGCTCAGCTCATGTGGACATTTCTTCTTCTTTTTTTTTTTAAGTTAACATCTCAAACGCGCATCTTCCTGGTATGACATCATAGTTTTTGGTATGACATCATAGGTTTTGTGAGAAACAGGCAAATCAACCACAGAATAAATTGTTGACACTATTTATTGTGGGTCATCACTGTTAAAAGTAGATATTTTATGGTAATTACAACATTATAATGTCAATTTATTGAGTCATAAATAGAAAGAGTAAAAAGTACAGAATAGTAAGTACACCGTTTCCAAACGGTACTCGAGTAAAAGTAAAGAGTTACCAGAGTTGGCTTGTAACTAGTTACATTTACTCAATTACATTTACTTGAGTTCCTTTTTTTAAAAGAGAAAAAAAACCTTTAGGAGTATTTTTACTATGAAAGTAGTAAAAAGTACTTTTTACTTTTACTTGAGTAATTTTATTATGAAGTATTTCTACTCTTCCTGGATTTTCTACCCACTAAATAAAAAAACAGACAAGTTTCAATCAAAAATTCCCCAGACAGACACAGACCTGCAGTTCCTGTTAAAATATTATAATTTTTTTATTGAAAGAAACTGATTTGGAAACATTTATCTTGTTATTTTTTGTCACTTATATAAATTATTGTCATTTTGATCCTTAGAACACAAAAAATCCACTTAACTTTATATTTTGGTTCATATTTTGGTCATGTAATTTTTAAATATGAAATAATCTGATTAGTTACTTTTTGCCAAAATCTGGGACGGCTACTTTTTACTTTTACTTGAGTAAAAATATGTTGAAGTAGCGCTGCTCCTACCTGAGTACCGCTCTACAGGCGTCTGTTAATAACGACAGCAGATTTTCCTGATTGGACTCTGAAAGTCTCCCCTTGCTGGGAAACGCAGCGCTGCTCCGTCTCTAATTCAGAGTGAAAGGATAAGTGGCAAAACGTTCGGCATGGCTTCCAGATGAGAACGTGTGGCTTCTCTTAGCTTTTGTGCTGAGTGATGCTGCAGCGGGATGGAAATGTTTGAGTTTTCTGATGACGAAGAGTACGGAAGCTCCAGAAACGGAAACGCAGACGGCTGGATCTAGATTAAAAATGGCTGTGGAAGTCAAACTGGGATGGAAAGAAAATAAGCGTGTAATGCCACAGCAAGCAGACGCTTAATCGACATGCGGACCACAGGAAAGGCGTTTAAACAAAACTCACTGAAGAATCAGCGCTTGTGGTTTTGTCTCGTTCTACGCTTAAAGTTTTTGCAATGAAGCAAACGTGAAGAAGCTAAGCTAACTTTTTGTTATGGAAAGAATAATACAAACCCAGTTCTTTAAAAGAATCAAAATATTAATAATATTCACACAAAACCACTCTAACATGTTTTTACTTTAGTTTGGTTTCATGAGATAGACACAAAGTAGTTTAAACTAAAGAGACAGGAAACTCTGGAGGAGCCACAGAGATCCGTAACTCAGGTGGGAGAATCTGTTAAAGCTACAATATGCAAATTTTATAGAAAAATATATTAGTTTGCATATCTGTTGAAACTGAAATTATGTTGTGACCGTTTGATATGAGACAGATAATCAGAAAAAAGTTGCTCTGCCTGTTCCCAGTGCTGATAGAGACGATTTTTATTCATAATTTCAAAAAGGTGAAGCTAAAACTCCTGAGGAGTTTCGGGTAGAACATTTTACAGACAAAAGTGTTTTTATGTTAAATGCTAAATGTTTTGGTTTTATTACTGCTCTGATTATGTAGTTCTTTCAGCAAGTTGCCTTCTTTTAAATCTGTAATTGACTGGCAGATTAGTTGGGGATTGTTTCAATAAACAATTGAAATGATCAACAGATGATTAGGGACACTGAAAACAAAAAATAAATGCAACTTTTTTTCCTCAAAATTCAGTTTTTTTCTCAAAATTTGAACTTTTTTCTGAACCTTCAGACTTTTTCTGAAAATTCAAATTTTTTTCTGAAAATTCAGAATTTTCCTCAAAATTCTGACTTTTTTCTCAAAGTTCATCAATATTTTCTGAGAATTCTGATTTTTCCCTCAAAATTCTGACTTATTACTCAAAATTTAATTTTTTTCTCGGATTTCTAACTTTTTTCTCCAAATTCTGACTATAATTTCAAAGAAAAAAAAAGAGAAAAAAACAAACTGCAGAATTCTCAGATTTTTCTTCTCATCGGCCCTAATCCTCTCCCAATAGCATTAATCATGATTAATCACTTCAGCCTTAACACAGAATGTAAACTCCTTGTTTTAACTGTTTGTGTCTTAAAGCAGCTGAATGGTGAGTGAAGGTGAGTGACAGGCACAGAGAACCGCATCTATATGATAAATGTTGAATCCGTTTAAAAGCCAAGTCATAACCCTGCAGGATGACTCTACAAATGCCCGGAAATCTTCCTTTAGCGCAGAACGTTCCAGCACCAAGCGAGGGATTCCTGGCCTGGGAATGATAGGAGCTGCAGGGAGGAGGGAGCCACACACCTGCCAGATGATTTGTCATTATAGAGGGGTCAGCACTCAGCTGTCACCCCCTAATCACCCATCCTACCCCTTTAGTCACCCCCTCCTGCACCCACTAAACTCCTCTCCAGTCACAAACACCCCCTGCATTCCTGAGGCGGCTCCGGTTTCACTCCATCTGCCCCTCCTTCCTAAGCCAGAGAAAATGTAGCCCTGTGAGAGAGAGACGGCAAACCGAGTTCACTGTTTGGATGAGCAATGCGGGCTTAGGCTCCCTGTGTGCAAATCTCCTCCTCTGGGTTGTTTATCCAAAGGCAGAGCTGTTCATATCGATACCCGGAGTGAGCCAGAGAAGCAGAATCTTACCAGGAGAGAAAATGTAGCTGCAATCCACACATACTCCCCCCCATCCACCGTTTCTGTGGACAAGCCAAACACATAACTCTCACAGGTATACTATATCCTTCAACAGCAGTCTTTCAGCGCGGCGGGTCACGGGTCACGCTCTTTTCCGCTGAACGCTGCTTCCTCTGGGACATGAAGTGTGTGAGACGGATCCTCGTCCCGCTGTCCGGCAGATTATCTCAAGTTGTTCTCTGCGAGTGTGCTTGAGAGCGCACTTACATCACATCTCCTCCTCCATTATCGTGTTTCTCCTCATCACCGCTAACAATCTGGGCCGGGGAGGCAGGCCAGCATGGCTGACCGAAGGCGAGAACACGGCCGCCGTGTCAACAGGAGAGCGAGGCGAGACTCGACATTAACGCTCCTGGAAATGCTCTCATCGGGAGCGACAGAGAATCTATAAGGGAGGCAGCTTGTTGATACTGTGGATAAATAAGAGGTGCATGAATGCAGATAAGGGATCCAGTTCCCTTCCTGGCCGCTGCACTTCCCTTGAGTCGCCTGGTGGGGGCAGTAGAGGCTGGCTGTAACGCAGCAGAGGCGTCAAACAAGCCTGTGACCTCCTGAAAGGCAGAGCTGCCACTCAATAATGCAGGAGGGAAGATAACAGGACATCAACACACAACCGGAGGATAAACGTCAACCAGCGCTGAAACGATTAATCCGATTAATACCGATTAATCGATTAGCCAACTGATTACTGACTATTACTTTGATAAACTATGTAAGGTGACCACGAGTGTCAAGAAAGACACAAATAAACTATATTGTTATAATTAATTAATTAATTAATTAATTAGTTTGCTGAAATAACAACACACCCACACTGTAAAAACACAAACTGGTTTCCAGTTCAGATATCTTAAATAAAACACAACGAACCTGGAGGTAATTTTTCAGCTTGTTTTAAGTAAATTATTCCTTAATATTCCACTGGCATTATTTCACTTAAAGCAATAAATTTTTCCATGTTGTAAGTTAAATAATCTGCCAAATGAACAAGAAACTTTTCATCAATATTAAGGAATAATTGACTTAAAACAATTATAGTTTCTTGTCAGTCAATTCACTTGAAATAAAACAAAACAAAAATATTTGAAGATATCTGCAATCAAATGTTTCTTTTCTTAATTAAAAAAATAAAGTGACACTAAAAATATAGAAAAAGCTAAAGTGGTTAAATTAAAAAAAAGAAATCGGTAAAATGTGCTACATTTTTTATCTGATTAATCGATCAAATAATCAATAACTAAGATAATCATTGCAATAAAAGGTTTATTTTCTTATTTATAATACTAATAATATTGTTCAAATGTATTTCTAATATTACTATAGAAGAAGCTTAAGAGGCTAAATAAAAATCTGTAGAATATTCCTGATATTTACCCGATTAATTGATTGAATAATCGATATCTAAGGTGCTCGTTGGTTGCAGCCCTGTTGGCTGTGCAGACACACCCCTGCAGACACCTGCATGGCGGCTCGACAGGTTGGTGACATCCAGGGAACAAAGCGACGCTCCCACAGGAGAATTCATCCCCGCAGGTATCAGTTACTGCAGCATCTCTGGGAAAACCAGCGAGCTTTTCAATCAGGGAGGGAAACAGGAAAGGAGGAAAGGACACAAAGTACCCAAAGTTAAAGCAAAGTTCCTGCATTAAACAATTTAAGCGCTCCCCTCGGCTGGGCCGCTCATGACAGCCGTTTGTTTTGTTTCTGCAGCTCTTAAGAGGGAAAATGAGCCAGTTAGTCCCCCTGAACATAACCAGGCCGGAGATGCATGGCGTTCCAGGCTGTTTACGTTTGTGGCGATGACGCGCAGCGAGTATAAGGTGCGCTCTGCCTCTGTGTGCAGGCATAGTTCTGCACACCCACAAGCTTACAATCAAAGCCTGGATAGTATTCCAGTGCAAACATCTCGACATATCTGAGAGCTAAAATAGTCTGGAGGCAGCAGCTCATGCATGCAGGATGGCGATGCAAATAAATCAGGAGGCAGGGCGGAAAGTTCTCCTCGGTCTTCCCTGACACCTGCTGTCCCTGTCACCGGGTTTGTTCTGGGCGGCATCGATTAATCGCATGATGAATGAAAACAACATCAATCATTTCCATTTGCAGGATTTATCTTTTTTTTCTCCTTTCCTCTCTTTCTACCAAGAAATGGATGAAAAACGTTTCCAGTCTGGCGACAATTTTGTTCAGAAAGACGTCAAAATCAATTTTTATCGTTGTTTTGTTTGTTTATTTTTGGATATTTAAAATGTCTTCCAGTTCAAATGTTAAATGTTCATTAAAATTTAAAGTTTATTCATCTTTGAGATTCTGTTCTTTGCATTACTATGAAATTACTATTATATTACTTTAAAATGGTCTAAAAAATAAAATTATTGTTCGTCGAAATAACTTCTGGGACAATTTATCGTCCAGCAAAATTTGTTCTACCAATTACTTCCATAGGAAAATAATCAAATTACTTATTTTCAAAAGTAATTTCTTGAGCCTTTCTGCATTTTCCATCATATGAAACTCTCTGAAAGCTGGATTTGTTTCGCTCCTTTAAGAATGGTTAAATATTGGTAGCTATTCTCTGCATATTGTAAGGAAATAAACTCTTCTGTTAAACTTCTGACTAAACTTTATTTAATTATTTTAATTAAATGAAACATTGACCTACATTTTGATGACACTTTACTGGTTTACCGTCTTTTTTCACTTTGTATTTTTGTGTTTTTATGATGTAAAGCCCTTTGAACTGCCTTGCTGCTGAAATTTTAATTACAAATAAACTTGATTGATTGATTTAAAATACTATTATTTTTGCGTTTGCTCTCCATCCGAATAATAATTTCAGTTAAAGTTTCTGCTAAATGTACTCCAAATGATTAACATTTACATATTTTAACATGTTTGTAGCGCAGTAACGCAGTAATCTAATAATTGTTTCTGCATTTGTAATCCCTTACGATTACTTGAAAAACAGTAATCGGATTACAGTGGGTACTGGTTTGGAGGATCCAGATGTCCTTCAGTGAGTCTCCTTCTGCTCGCCACTCGCTCTTTAGGTCAAAAACGACTCGCCCACAAGTAAAAAGCTTCCAGTCGACTACAGAGAGAGCTTATTTTGACTCATGCTTCAAGAGAAAATCAATATTTGCACAGATCTATGGGAGGGAAAACAATAGTGATGTGGCCTCCACCAGGCTGGTCTGTTAATGGTCTGTTTACTGGGACAGACGGGATAATGGGTTGGGTGTTGGCTGGTGGAGAGTCAGCCGACGGCCGCGCGCTTCTGATGCAGTTTCTGCAGAAGAAACTGACAGAAACTGGGTGCAAGGCGGTGGCTTGCGCCGCGGACGCAGGCGGCTCGCCCTGTTGACACAGACGGGTTTGCAAGTCAAATAGCCGCCCTCGTGCCTCCACACTTTTATAGCGCCTGCTCTCTCTTTTGGCTATGCAAATGATAAATCTGTGCGCCTCAGGACTGCAGACAGACCTTCAGACGGACGCAGTGGAAACACTTAAATGGTCGATGATTCTCAGCGACTGCAGACTGAACCCAGTACCAGCAGACTGGACACGGGTCGCTTACTGGTACCAATGGATACTAAGGCTTTAAAATCTCTCAAAATGTTGCCCCTCCCCCACCTGTTGGTGCACACTGACAATCATATATCCTGCTCTGGAATAAATGAAGAGCCACTGCAGTTTGAAAACCTCCTGGTTATTCCACCAAAGATTGATTCCTGAACCCTTCCTGAGTTAAAACATTAAAATTGTTGTTTCTAAATGAACATGAACTTGTTTTCTTTGCATTATTTTAGGTCTGAAAGCATCACGTTTTGTTATTTTGACCATTTCTAATTTTCTGCTTTGAATTTCAAAGAAATGTTGTCAGTAGTTCATAGAATAAGAAAAACAATGTTCATTTTACATATATTTATAAAAAGTAAAATCATAGAAACTGATCATTTTAAGTTACTTGTTTTATGGAAATAATTCCTTAATATTGATGAAAATACACAATTATTTTAGTTACAAGACATTTTCCTGTAAGTGACATAATCTGGTAGTGGAAAAACTACTTTTTCATCAATATCAAGGAATGATTGACTTAAAACAAGCTCCTATATCTTGCTGAAAAGTTACTTATAAGTTGGTTTTGTCCTTTTTCAAGTGAACTAAAATATTTGGACTAGAATCTAGACCAAAAATAATTGGTAAGATTTTGTGTTTTGCAGTGTAGAAGGAATGGAAGTAGATGGAAAGACCACGACTGACTTGTTTTCTATTTTCCACATAAGTTTTGTATCCAAAAGAAAAATATATGCACCTTCAGACGTCTCATTAATGAGACAACATCCACATAAAAGCCGTACAAAAACCTGATATTATAGCAGAAACAGTTTCCAAGATGGCGCATGAAATGACTAGATTTTCCGTTTCCATCTTGGAAACCAAAAGTATTGTAGGAAAACGCAAAATTAATACAAAAGAAAACATTTCCACCACGTCCCCTAGGGGGCTCCATATGAACCTGCAGACGTTATTTGGTGTTTTTTTTAAGTGCAGATGAAAGACCTCGGCTCCTGCAGAGGTTCAGGTGAGGTCTTGCTAAGGGCCTCATTCAGCAGCTCTTAACTTCAGCATCAAAGCCGTGTTTATACGGTAAGGAGCGTGAAACGCTACGAAACGAGAGCCGTCTCTCCGAGGTGCCATCAGTCTGCCTCTGTCAGCCCCAGCACTCTGACTTCCTGCTCCCTCTCGGTCGGTGACCTCTGACCCGGCCCCGGCCCCCTCACACCCGTCATAGCAGATGGATGTGAGCCTCGCAGGGATCGGAGAATGTGGAAAACCCATTCGAGGCGATTCCTAGAGATTCCTGCTGCTGGCTGTTCTCTGACTATTAATCAGAGAGAAAAGGAAGAAAAATGATTTGACTACGTCTGAATCGATTAATCACGATTAATCGATTATTGAACAATTGTCAACTAATTTAGTTATTGGTTAATCGGTAACTGAAAGATCAACAGACTCAGAGTACTAATTAAGCCAAAACTGTATATATATATATATATATATATATATATATATATATATATATATATATATATATATATATATAGACATTTTGTATCTGAAATAGAAAAAAATCTTTGTTTAGTTTCAGCTGGTTCCAACTCCGTGAAGCGCTTGCCTGCTTTACGCTCCGTGACAAGTTTACGTGAATAATCTGTATAATGTGCTTATTGTTTTTATTTGATTAATCATCAGAATAATCTATAAGTAAAATAATTGTTAGTTGCTATCCTACTCTGAAATGATTAATCGGATTAGTCATGATTAATCGATTTTAATTGCAAACTTATTTAGAAATCAAATAATTATTGACTAGAGAATTTTTCACATGTTGATGGTTTTTTAGCTGCAGATAAACCTGAAAAATGGTCATTCAAAGGATTGATAAACTATTGCATTTTGTAAGTAATATTTTTAAATGTATTTCTAATATAAACTTAAGTGGTTAATTGAAAAATCTGAAGATAATCGGTGGAATAATTGATAATATAATTGTTAGTCGCAGCACTATTCATAATCGCGATTGTAATTAATCGATTATTGACGTAATCTTGAACTAATTTAGTAATTGATTAATCGTTAATTGGAGTACATGGACTAAAAAAAGGCTCAGAGCAGTAATTTAGTCAAAACCGTACAAATTTTGCCTTGAAGATAAAAGAAGAGAACTATGTAAACATATACATAGTTTTAGATTAAACTTAGGTTGTTAAATGAAAAATCTGAAGAGTGTGTTCCAGTATAATCAATAGAATAATTGATAACTGACATAATCGTTAGTTGCAGGCCGACTTCTCTGCACAGCATGACGTAAGGCAGGAAGAACTGACTTGGATGCTATTTAATCCTCTGAAACGCTACAACTAATCAGCAGTTCTGCGGATCCAGAATCCCTGAGGCCAAGTGATTCCAAAGAAGAGCAGCTCAGACTGGGAGAAAAGCCCACCAGGCAGGAAGAGGTTAGCAAAGCGCGCTGCCAGGAACTCCTGGCAGTGATGGCATCGCTGCCTATCCTGGATAAACTCCCTCCCACCAAAGCACTTAACGCAATATGAACCAGCGCACAAACAAAGACATGCATGCCGAGTTCAAATAAACACACCGGCTCTGAGATGCACTGGAAGCTGAAGAAGAGTCGGGAGGAGAGCATCACTCACAGACCCATTAACCCCTGGCTGCCAACCAGAACAGCGAACAGGCGTCGTTTTAAGTACATGTTAAAAATAGCTGGTGTGTTCATGAGGGATTTATGAACAGGAATATCCATTGAGTTCAAATACAGACTGGGAGAGAGTTTTAAAGTTGACCTATTATCTGCTAGGCCTCTGATCAGGTTAGGATAGGATGGGCGACACAAAACGTTTTAATTAAATAATTTTAAGATAATTATTCTGGTCAGTTCTGCATATTTTGAGCTCCTTCCTGAATGACGGCAGGATCCCAAAATGTAGGACTGCTTTTAATAAAAATTCCTTCTCCTTTGTCGTGACGAGTCATTGGAAATATTTTGAGTCATTTTGGAAATATTTGTACATTTGGCAATAAATATGGCTGATTTGTACTCATTATTGAAGAAGGCAGAGAAACAGTTTTATGAATCATCTGTTGGTTTGCAGTTTGGTTTGCTTGGTTTTAGTGGGATCTGAATAATCACTTCTCAGAAACTGGTTTATCACCAATTCATAACCGGTTAAGTCAGACCTGATTACATCAATCTGTTCAGGGACTGTGGGTGAAAATGAACATTTCTTGCTACAACCTGGAACCATTCGTCTCCCCTTCAGCTAATGACGATTAGTAAATGTTTAGATTGTCTTTGTGAATAAATAAATAGTCTAATTGGGTGTCTTGTCACTTTAAATCCAAATAAGCTGCTGCTGGCCCTGCACCAACTCACCGTTTACACTCAGACAGGAAAATGGCTGCAAACAGATCCACAATTATACAACTGCACATCTTTGAAAAGCAGAAATAGAGCCTCCTGAGCAACCAACAAGAATGCAGCAAGTGGTTTCTTGTCAACAACAAACTGGAACTTGTCTTTTCCAGCAGCGCATGCAGCGACAAAATTGCGATTAATCAACAACTGAAGAAATTGTCAAATCAGTTATTGATTCATTATTAATTTGAGTTCACAAACTCAAAAAAGGTCAATTTGCAGAAAGAACAACAAAATCAGAACAATAATTAAGCCAAAACTGTACAAAAAATACACACATTTTGCATTTAAGGTAATAAAAAGCTTTATCTGTAAATATATACATTGTTTTGGCTTCATCTGGTAAAAATTTAGTTTAAAAAAATGCAATTATTTATCAATTTATGGGTCAACAGATATAAATTAAAGCAAGTACAGCGACGAACCAGCTGACCAAACACGCTGGAGCTCTGCTTGGGTTGCTAGGTAACAGGCCGGGCTTGGCTGAGGTTGCTAGGTAACGGTGCCTGCTGATTCTGAAGGTTTTTGAAACGGCTCATTTTCCAAACACCCAAAAACATTAACTTATTGCCCAAAAAACGGCAAAGTTGTTTTTTTAAGTGCATGAACTGTTTTTGACCAGCAGCGGAAACCAAAACGGAAATACAAAAACGTGAATTTTGCTTAACAGATCCCCCACTTTTTTTTTTTTTGAAGAAACTGATCACTAATGATCGTTGTTTATGAATGTAGGTCACGGCAAACTGCTTGTGGCCATTTAACCCCTCAGACAGAGAAAGTGCTCTGAGGGCTACTTCCTGGAGCGTCGAGGCGCATCCCCAGGAGAAAATATCTCCAGACTAAACACCCATTCATTCAGCTGCTCCCCTTCGCTCCGCCGACAAGAGACGGACCCCTGACAAGAACAAAAAAAAAAAAAGAAAGGAAAAAAAAGAGAAAAACATCACTTTTTCCACCAATTATAGATGCAGAGTGGGGGAGGAGGAGACGGCAAGACTTCAAAATATTATACACACTGGCATTTGGCGAAGCACATTGAGCAACTTCTGTCAGAGCGAGAGAGAGATGGGCTAATTTCAGGGCAACTCACGCCAACACAAACAACTGTTCTGGCTAGCTGTCATTGAGGTTTGAGTCAAATTTTTCAACGCTCTGCAAGCCAGTTTCTCTTTCCCCTACTTTTTTCCCCCCGCTATATGATTTGTCTTTTTCCAAAGATCCCAGTCAGTCTTTCATCGCCTACGCAGTCAGAGCCTCTGAAAGTATTCTGCTAGGAACTCAGATCCAGATGCTGATCCACACTGCATAAACAAAAATAGATCTTTTTTTATTCTTTCACAGGAATCGTCCACGTTAACAGATCTACTGTCCTAGTTTGAAGAAGAAGAAGAAGAAGAAGAAGAAGAAGACGAAGAAGAAGAAGAAGAAGACGAAGAAGAAGAAGATGATGAAGAGCAAAATATGTCAAATCTTCATTATCAAGGCGATCGAAAACAAACTGGTTCTAATCAAGAGTTCAAATCTTAGAAAATGTGTTTCAAAGGCCCACTTCTCTTTGCCAAATTGTTTAATTAACCCACAGTAAATTGTCTGAGAATAGATTACCTCATTTTACATTTGAACTTTGACTAGGCCACTCCAAAAGCTTCATGTCCTGCTGCTTAACACAAGAGCTCTCCGTCTTGTACAGTTAATTTTACTATATTTCCTAGTGTGTGTTCAGTGACAGTATCACTAAATACCAATACATTTGAAAATACTGTTTAATGCAATTACTTAATATGACTAAAGAAACAAATAACAAATGGTTGTTTCTCATGAGTCAGTTTGTCGCAGTAAGAAATAAATGAATAAATCAATTAAACAGATAATAAATGAAAATAAACTTTATTGTTGTTTTTTTCTCCTCTCTTTCTTCCAAAAACGGGACGAGAAAATGTTTTGGTCTGGTGCTTTGGTCTCAACTAGCCTCTGTAAATTTTGTTTACAGAGATAATCCATTTTATTTGTTGTTTTTGGTGTTTTGTTTATTTTGGAAATTTAAAGCGTCTTTTAGTTGTGATATTAAGTTTATTAGCTTTTCAGTGAGTGAACTTGCATTGCTCTGCCATAATATTACTTGAAATGGTCTCAAAACAACAATATTATTATTGCGTTTATTGTCATCACAAAATATTGTGTTAAAACTTTAAGTCCACATCGGCCCCCCTTATTCTACAGGTCAGGAAGTAATTAGGAAATCAGTGAAATGTAATTACAGTTCATTCATAATTTAACAAGAGGAGGTGGTTTGGTTTTCCTTGTAAGAAAACTGATTTTGTATTTATTCAAGTTACTTTTGTCCAACGAATTTTGTAAGTGTGATAATAAAAGTAAAATGCTGAATACATTTAGCAAAGTATTTCATTGCAGAAACCATTTTACTTGGACATTGAGGAGTTGGAATGAGCTCAGCGATAAAAACAAAGACGATTTGAGTCGTTTGAACAACATGGCCATCCATGTTTTTCTGCTCTGAATTGCTGAGTGTTTTTGATGCATGCAGGTTATGAGCCTCTTGCGGTGGCGGGTCAGGAGAGGCGCCAGCGGTTTCACAGCTACCGCTGCAGTCCTGTAGGTGCAGTGTGCTGCTATCCACACAACAGCCATGTGAACGTAAACATCATATGTTTCTGTTTGGGTCTTCGAAGAACTATTTACTTCTGCTTTGATTTTGTTTATTAAAGGCTTTTTACTGTTCGACATGAAAGCACAGAGCCATGGAGGGACATTTGGAGAGCAGGCTGCAGCACTGCAGTCTGCTCATAATTCTCACGGCTCACGCATACTTCTGGGTACCTGCCAGTCAACGAGAAGGGCAGCAATGGAAAGCCATTATGGAAACCTCAAACAGTTGGGGTCAAACCCTCTGTAACAAGTCATACACACCTTCACACATCAGGACAGTCTGTGCAAGGGCTGTTGGTGCTCACTGCAAAAACACAAAATATTATTTTTGTCTAGTTTCTAGTAAAAATTTCTTACTGAACTCGATTTAAGACTAGATTAACTTTGTTTCAAGTCACTCCTTAAAACTGATAAAGTCCCAGTTACATTTATAACACGATATTTTTCCCATGTTATAGGTGAAACAGGCAGATGGTGGAATTAGAACTTGGTTGCTAGGTGATGGGCTGGGCTTGGCTGTGGTTGCTAGGTAACGGCGCAGTGGAATATTCTACCTGTGGAACTAGTGCTTCTTTTATCAACATTATTACAGAAATAAAAAAAACATCTGCAGCCAACAATTATTTTAGTAATTGATTATTCTATTGATTGTTTTGGCAATTAATCGATTAATGGGATAAAAAAAACTGTCACATTTTGTGTTTAGCCACTTTTATACAATACTGGAAATACATTAATAGAAGCGAATAAACTAATAACTCATAACAAATGAAGCATCTGCAGCTAAAACATGCATCTAACATCAACATGTTGGTACCACTAGAACGTTTTCATCAGTATTATGGAATACTTGACTTAAAAACTCCTGTATTATGCTGAAAAAGTACTTGTAAGTTAGTTTTGTCTCATTTAAAGTGTAGTAAGATATTTGCAGTAGAAACTAGAATAACATATTTGGTAATAGTTTGTGTTTTTGCAGTGTTTGGTACATTTGGAGGCCCCCAAAGCCCGAACATGGCGCCTTTGCTCCAGCGCTCCAATTCGGAGGCAGCTGTCTTTAATATACGAGGTCGGCTCAGCCCATATTTATTCAGGTACAGACAGCAAAAGAGGTGTGGCCTTTCTTTTTTCTGGCAGCCAAGTAGAGCTCCTGCGGTTTTTTGTGGGGGTAAAGGGACAAAAAAGACACAAGGGGAAAGATGCAGAAAAAACTGGCTCCAGTCAGTCCTGTGTTGACTGGACGTCCTGTGCAACCGACAGGCCCCAAAGGGCCGCGGGGCCACCAAGGAGGGGGAGCATGAGCTCCACGCTCCGGTCTCCCTTGACGTCTGCGTCCAAGACAAATCACCAGTGGAGCTGCTGTCACAGTGGGGCTTGACCAAGACAAATAGCCATGTTTTAAAATAAGTACTTGCCCCCTAACAGCCCCTTCCACCTCATCTACATCCATATCTCCACCCAATGCGAGCATTTTCCCTTCACAGGTCGCCGTCGTGCCGTTTGCATCGTCTGACTAATATTTACAGCGTTGCATTTGTTCCATTGCCTCTGAAATGCTGGAGCTGCAGGAGGAACATTTTTTAGCATGACTGCATTTGACACAATAACACACCAGACTGGAAAAAAAAACACCATGTGCAGGTCTACATGCTCACTTATCTGTGTATCTAACAAAAGGTCAAACCAAGCTGAATCAGAATCTGCAGTGTGAGCAGAAATGTCAGCAGTATTTCTTGCTCTTACTTAACAGAACAATGCATCTTGGGACTTGTGGTTTGTCTGAACTAGCCTGTCCGTGTCCCTGCCTGTTTCCTTCACCAAAGGGATTGGTGTTCCTCATTTATCTCTGTAGCCTGTAGTGCTTCCTCTCCAGCAGTGGTCCTTCTGGACCCCCGAACTGCTGACAAGGGGCCCCTCTCCTCTTCCTCCCTACTTTGAGCTTTGGCACGCAGCAAAATTGCAAGATGTGTTTCATCTGCATATTGATTAGCCTGACCAAAAGAAGCAGTACCTCAGCACTTCTCTGAATACATCATGTAAATAAGGGTGAATTCACACCAGCCAGGTTCAGTCCGCTTTAACTAAACTCCAGACCGTTTGTTTAGAGAGTTTGGTTCATTTGGGGAGGTGTGAATACGTAATCCAACTTTGATGCGAATCAAAAACGTGAACTCAGGTCTACCCAAAAACCGAGATCTCAGTTTGGCTGAAGTGAATATTTGTTTCAAAACCAGGAAGAGGAATTCTGCGTAAAAACAACCAATACAAACAGACGAGGCTAGTCTCCCACTAGCTAGTTTTACCAAAGAAAGGTCCAACAACCTTTTTTGAATTGAGCTCAAGCTTTCTCTGGAGGTTTTTGTGCAATTTCCTGCAATGTTTTTTGGTTCAAACTTCAAAAACACAAAACCTGACCAAGTATTTTTGGTCTGGTTTATACTGCTAATATCTCAGGACTCTTGAAATAAGACGAAAGTACCTTACAAGTCCCTATTCAGCAAATTGTAGGACACTGTCAATAAGACATGTCAATAGTGTCAGGATGTTGATGAAATAATACTAGCTCCATATCTTATTATAAGTTAAATAATCTGTAAGTAGAATTAGTACTATTTTTAATGAATATCAAGGAATTATTTACTTAAAATAAGCCCATGAATCTTGCTGAAAAGTCACTTAAGTTAGTTATGTCTTATTTCAAGTGTGCTGAGATATTTCCACTAGAACTAGACGCAACTATTTGGTAAGATTTTGTGTTTTTGCAGAGCTGCATCACCACAGCGGAGGAGGGGAACAAGTTTTTCAATTAGTTTGAACTGTTTGACTCAATGCAGCCTGAAAACTAAACAAATGTTGCAGTTTTAGTTCTCAATCAAACCAAATCCATCAAAAATATTAGGCGAAAACAGCTTAAGACACACAAATTGAAATGTTTCACCAGACATTCATCCTTTTTGAGGTAAACCTAAAGCGATAAAGTCATTAAAACCTTTATCTCAGTAACCAATGCAGACATCTTGCTCAAATATTCACATCTGAAGTGAATCCTTTCAGAACGAAGAAGCGATCTGAAACAACAAACCCCCATTTTGTCTGTGTCACCCAATAAAAGCTGTTCCCTCTCAGTGTGTGGGCAAACTGTAGTGCCAAGCAGTTGGACTGCAGACGACCGGGCGCTGGTTTGTCTGATGGATAGCGTACACTCAGAGAGACTGGACCAATGGCGTCCTGGATTGATTGGCCCAAAGGGGCTGTCGGGGAAAGCACTTCCTGTGTGTGTTAATGGACCCTGCTACAGATGCACCGTGGCGGCTTGTGGCGGGGGTGATAGTTCTTTCTCCCTTCCTCGCTACCGCTGCCACATGTTTCTCTTCATTTCTCTGTTAATCAGAGGAGAGTCATGTGAATGAAATGGACCCGACCTGATGAGCTGCACAGATCCCAGAAGATCTCCAAGATCAACAGATTCTATAATTTCAGTGTTCATAAATAGCATGCACTGCAAAAACACAAAATCTTACCAAGTAGTTTTGGTCTTTGTAACAGTGAAAATATCTTAGTACCAACGTTGTAGTCAAGACCACCTAAGACCACCGAGACCGAGCCAAGACCACGACCAGCGCCCCGCGATACATGATACAATAAAATTTGCTAATCAAATTGATCTGAAAGATTCACATTCCCATAAAACACTGATATTAAATACTTAGAGCTGAAATAAATTTAACCAATATTAAAACCAAAACAAACTCTTTGTTCTGCTTATCTAAAACGTTTACCCATATAATTCATGTCACAACATCGTTCAACCGCGAACACTGACCAAAGAGCAACAAGCAAGAAATAACCAAGCACAAGTACCATCATGACAGACATTACAGCTGCCACTTTGAACAAAAACAATCAAAGAGCAATGCGCATAGTCTGCATGCTCTTTCATCCTTGTGTTTTATTTATTTGCTAATTAAATATATATATCAATGTATATAATTCAATAAAATAATGATAGCTACTGCAGTGTATGCAGAGCAATACAAGAACAAAGAAAGGCTCTCAGTGAGGCTCCAGTTGTATCTCAGTAAAGAGAAGTTTTATAATTGCTGAAAGTAACACAGTGAGAGTTATAAAATGGAAGCAAAAGCCTGGAAAACACATAATAGTGTCCTTTTAATATTTACATTTTAGCTCTGAACGTTGCATACTTCTTCCTTATTAGACCTTAAAGTGCAAATAACTGAAGTGTGTGTTTAAAAGGTGTGGTGCAATGCTCTTCTTCAGCAGAATTTCCTTAGCAACACGCCTGAAGATGAGCATGCTCTGTGCTTTTAAAGCTAAAAACAAATATTGTGGTTTGCTCATGTAAAACTGTATGTTGCTGTATTTCCTTGTTGAAATTAGAGCAAAGGAAATGAGTTTACTGCCAAGAATTGTCTGGCTCTGGGACAATTTTCATTGGGTTAAAAGCTTTGTTTTTAACCCAATTGTTTTATTTATTTAATCAATGTTTTATACCATGTTAACTTTAAAACGTATTATCTTCCCACTTCATGTTCTGACAGAAACAATGATCTGACATTGTTTCTGTCAGATCAGGTAGAAATATGGTAATTTTACCGTCTTTATTCGATTTGTTCATTGAGTTCTTGCAACGTATTAATGAGCAAAATTGTAAATACATTTTCATGAACAGATTGTTTGTTCTGGCTGGAGAGACGCAACATTACTAACATACAGTATAACATGAATTTATGACCCAGATATGACTTAAGGAAGGAATACACCGCAATACCATAACATCAACAATAACATATATAAACTGTGTTTACATTTTAATGATTTCATGACATCATATCTGCTTTCAGGTCGTTCTGCCTACCTAAAGAGAAACCTTTCAGCATACTGAAATTATTTTCTATGCAAAGCAGGGACCCTGCAGAGGAGTAGATTCCCATATCACTGCATTACCATAATGACAACAAGCTAATTTAGATCCTGAAAAGATAAAAATGAGAAACTTTCAAGAAGTTTGCAAAGAGAAAACTGTGGTAAATTAAAAATGTCAAAACACAATTTCTGGTAATTATTGAGTTGGTAAGTAATATATTTCATTCAATGGAGATAAGAGGTAGGATTAAATAAATGCTCACTTCTTCCAACTAATTTTCAAACAGAAAAGTAGTGGTGAGTTATTTATTTTTTCCTGGTGACATTTTATCTCGTCTTACTGATTAGTTGTTTTCTTATTTTTAAAAACCTGTTTGTCATAAATAATAATACAATTTTAATCTATCTTGGTATTATTACCAAATTGTATTAAATACATGCTCTGAACATGTTCAAAAGTTATCAGATAGAATTAAGTAACTCCAAACATAACTTATAATGTTAATACCTAAACTAAACAGAACGCAGGTAAAATAAAATTTTTCTACTTCAAGTACGGATTATGAAGCTGAAGAAATTGAAGGATAATAACATTAAAAACTTTGTAAATAAATAAAATCTGATTTAATGGCCATCTGAAGATCTCTGATTTTGGGAGATCATCAACATGTTCTTCTATAACCTTCAACATCCAAAATCACATTTTTGTCCTCAATGTAGCTCAATTAAATTTGTTTCTAGAAGAAAATTTAACAGTTTTAGAAAAATTATAACTTTCAATTTTTGATGGATAGAAAATCTATTGCCATTTTTAAAGAACCACAAATTTATTATGTTTTTCAGATTCTACAATAAGAAAAACAAAACAAAAACAAAAAAAATTATAAATTTTCTTCAGTGAGCTTAATTGTGGAAATTATGTATGGATCCAGCGATATGCTTTGATGATAGCAATATTTGACATCAATATTGCTGTTATGTTCCAAAGTTTCGACACCATCGGAGAAAAACGACCAAAAATAAACGGCAACAAGATGGAAAGAAATATGGGTTGTTAATACTGGCAAATCTTTATTCCGAGGGCCAAAACTGGCATGCTAAAAATGACTAAAATCGGCTGATACCGATGTTAGTGCTGATATATCATTCATATATCATATATCATTCATACATATATATAAAACATTTTTAAAAAAGAACACTTTCAATAATAATAGAAGAAAAAAACATCAAAAAACATATTACTGGTACTTTCATTCAGTCGTTGCAATTCAATGCAATAATTTAATAAAAACCTGAAAAACTGCTAAACCTGCATTTGTCATTACATCTATGTTTATAAATATTCATTGGCTCTTTTTCATTATTAGAAAGAGTGATTAAGAGATGTTGTGAAAGGTACAAAAACTGCAGGTTGCAAACCCTTGATCCAAAATTATCTTCTTTAACTAAATCGGGTTTGGTCCCTGGATGTGCAGCAAAACTGAGAAAAAAAAAAGAGAAATTCATACCCAAATCTGCTGAGTTGCTCTAGGTCAGGTGCTGGAGGTCCGTAGGTTTCAACCTGCAAGGGTTTGTACTGGTACAGAACCTCCTGTAATCTGGGCAAAGGCTGGAGAGAAACAGTTTGACCCTGAAAGGGGAAAAAAAAAAAGATTCAGGAGAAGTTTCTGATACTTACACTGGAATATTTACTTCTTTCCAACGGAACAATGCTTCGGTGGATTAGCAGTAGTTAACTGAGTGTTAGCATCTGAGCGACATTAGCAGGAGCAACATGATCCAGTCTCCTGAAGATGGATCAATCTGAATGCCTCCACCATTAGGAAAATGCTCAGCTCTTTTCATAAATGCTATCCAGATAAACAAAACCAGCAACCCAGAAGCCCAATGCTGTGATTTGACTAGGACTGCAACTAACAATTATGTGAGTCACTGATAATTTTTGTCATTAGTTGGTTAATCTGCTAAAAAGAATTGGCACATTCTCATTTAACCACTAAAGACAATACAATATTAGAAATAGATAAAAAGATTAAAATAAATACATCTGCACGGATTGACAGACCTATAAATTAATTTCCAATTTTTTTTTCAACAGATTCATCATAATTAATCTGATTATTCGTTTCAGCCCTAGATGTGAGTGAGGCTGCAATTATTCCTAATAATGTTGATCAGATATAAATTGGGAGAAATCTGTTCGATTTGGGGATGTGACATAAAAGTTGGGAACTTCCACAGAATAATCAGAAAAGTAATTAATCACATAATAAATTAAAAGAAAATTTCTATTGGCATGATTTATTGTTTATCTTTTTTTTTCTCTCTTTCTACCAAAAACTGGATGATAAGTCTTAAGTTTGGTGTTTAGGTCTCAACTAGCCATTTTATGAAGGACAATTTTGTTTACAGAGACTTAATTAGCTTTATTTGTTGTTTTGGATAATTAAAATTGTCATCTAGTATCAGGGTTAAATGCTCATTAGAATTTAAAGTTTACTGATCTTTCAGAACGTGTTCTTTTCTTATTACCATAAAATTACTTAAGAATCGTCTCAAAACAACAATATAATCAATTGTTGCAATAACTTCTGGATCAATTTATCGTGACGGTCCTACTTCCACACAGCGTCAGAGCGCTGTGGTCGCTCAGCTTTACTGGGATTAAAAGAGATGCTGTTTAAACACGCAGAAAGTACTTCAGAGTTCAGCAAAGGAACTGAGAGACAAAGAAGAGATAAAAAGATAAGAGAGAGCAAAGAAAAAAGAAGTGGGGGAGAATAAACAACAGAACACAGAGGGGAGCTGATGAAAACCAAACTAAACAAGTAACATGTGCCCCGCGGCCGCAGACTGCCCTGCCCGCCCATCACACATGCTTTGGCTTATGAGAACACACACACACACAATCGTGTTTTCGTATCTTGTGGGGACTTTACATTGACTTCAGTTCATTTTCTACCCTAACCCTAACCATCACATACCTAACTCTAACCATCACATACCTAACTCTAACCAGATCTCAATTCACACCTAAAGTTCTAAACCAAACCCGTCACCCAAAAACATTTCCCGTTTATGGGGACCAAGAAAATGTCCCCACAAGACGCAGTGGTCCCAACAACCTCATGATGTAGGGTCCCCACAAGGACATAAAAACCCGCTTCAAACCCACACACACACACACACACACACACACACACACACACACACACACAGTAAAATAAAGCTAGCAAAGCTGAGCTGGAGTTTCAAAGCGATGCACAATGATGAAGAAGAAGTAAAGTTAAGAACAGGACAACAAATAAGGGCAGAACAATGAGCTGCATTGTCCTGATAAGCACAATTCACTGACAACATCTATTTATTCTCTTTAATTTACACCTGAATACACTTATTCATCTACTATCTAGTATTTTTAGCTCTTGATTATGTCTTCTGAATAATTTAAAAGAGCTTGTGTTCAGAGTTCATAGCTGCCATCCATGTGATATGTAAAAGTTTATCCATTTCCCCAGAGTGGTGTCCATCATCATCCTCACTTGAAGGAAATGTGTCTTTGCTAATGAGACGTTTTACAGGTAATTCATTCATACACCACCTTTGTTTTTTTTTCTTGGAATGACTTTCAGCTATTTTAACAGGACAAGTCTGCGCCTGTAGCTGTGAGCGGCAGCTTTTAGTTTGTGCAGGTGAGCCGGGGGTTGGGGGGCGGGGGGGCCCAGGTAGTGACAGTGGCAACATGTCAGCAGAAAATGTGTGGGTTTTTTCCACTGAAAGAGTAACGAAAGCTGATTTTTTTTACCTGCATACCAGAGCTTCATTATTCTGTTTCAGTTTGATTCTGTCACATAAATCAAATAAATGCGGTTAAGTAACACATATAAAGATGGAGGTCTTCATTCAGAAAAAAATAAAAAAAGAATTTATTCAGCACGGACTGATGCACTGAAGCATTTATTTCTGTTTGTTTTGATCATCAGAGATTACAGTTAATGAACACCTGACATTTATTTTTTAGGAAAATTTGAATATTACATAAGATGTTTCTTTTTAATCCAGAGGTACTATGTTATTATGACCTCAAAAAACTACATACGCTTTGGAATGGAAAGTTGAGTGGAAGGAAAAATGTGTAAACATCTTCAAATTTAGAAACCCTGACCAAGTACAGAGTTACTATACAGGTTAGAGGATGATCTCACTTTTCAGAAAGCCATAATTTCTACAATAATTAACAAAATTATTATTTTTTTCTTTCGCTGTGAGCCATTATCTTCAAAACTGACAGAAATAAAACATTTTAAATAAATCATAAATGTGTGTATGATATTGATTTTTTGGACTACAGCAATGAATTTCCTTTTAAATTATATTCAAATGAAATGCAATGTAAATTAATTCATAATTTAATGACTAATAATAGAACAGAGATGGGCAGAGTACCCAAAAAATTGACTTAAGTAAAAGTAAAAAGCAGCCGCTCAAGAAATTACTCAAGTAAGAGTAAAAAGTATTTGGTAAAAAGTCTGCTCAAGTACTCAATAATTTGATCAGTCATTTAATATTTAAAAAATACATAATCAGATGGACCAAAATATGAAGTGAAAATTTTGGTATTTTAAGGAAGAAAATGGCAATAATTCAAATAACTAAAAAAAATAGCGAAATCAGGCAAAATAATTTTTTCCAAATCAGATCCTTTCAATAAAAAACTTAAGAAACTATAACAAAAAGTGGAGTTGTGTGTCTGTGTCTGGTACATTTTTGTTTAAAACATGTGTGTTTTTCATTCAGTGGGTAGAAAATCCAGAAATTTTACTCAAATAAGAGAAGACATACTTCATAAAAAATTACTCAAGAAAAAGTAAAAAGTACAAAATAGTAAAAAATACTCCTAAAAGTTTTTATTTTTCAAAAAAACTTTCTCAAGTAAATGTAATTGAGTGAATGTAACTCTATAATAGTTGGTGCATATATGTATACTTTAGCTTAGGAACAATGAAGTATCTGGTGTTGCCATGTTGGTATGAGGGGCCCCCGAATTAAAATCCAAAAAAGGTTTGTGCCGGCCCTGTTCGGTAACTCTGATTTTCTAGAGACAGGGTCGAAAGTTTCCTCATGCATTCCTCTCCTAGGTCACCTTGAAAACTGCCGCACATGGGTACCGGGACGTGACTCTTGTCTTTAAACATAGCAACACATAAAACAGACACAATTACTTGCGGTGAAGTTTTGATTGAAGACCCCAACCCTCTCATACAGCCCAAAAACCCAGACATGAGCTCTCAGAGGGCTCCGCTCTAAATCATAAACTCATCACCTCCTATTAAAAGCCGGCATGAAAGTTGTTTTCAAAATGCATTTGAGCAGGAAGGGGGGACGGACCCCCCCGGCTCAACGGGACGGGGGGTTTTTCAGATCAACAGGACTGACAGCCAAACACGAACATCTGCTTTTATCGTCACAGGGGCCCGTCCGACTACATATACAGCTTTGTGTGCATTGTAAGTTTACGTATGTAACTGGTTTTTACACTGTTATGACACCCGTGTGGCACTAAAGTGGGCCTCTGGGGGCCATCAATCCTAATAAAACCACAGGGAAGGATGATTTGAAGAAATCACTGCCGAGCCGGTGGGAGCGATTCTGCAGCCTCAGCATTTGTACCACTAACTTAAAAATAAAGTTTCTGTGCTGAGATGATGCCTGAAATGGACTATTAAAGGTTCAAATGAAGAAGTCTCTTCCGGTCTTCAGCTGATTTGACACACTTTCAGTTTTCTTGTATTTGTAATGTAGGTAAATATATAAGGCAGCTTTTAAACTGTAATTAATTTACTAATTATCAAAACCAAAACTATGTGAAAAACTAAACTACCACACCTACAGAATCAAATGTAAATTTTAAAGCACTTTTCATGCATGTTCATGGTTTTCAGATGTTTCCAACAATAAAAACAGTTTTGATTCTCTATTATATATTTTTTATTACTGTTATTGATGATGTTTACAAAAGGGACAAGATAAACTAAATATTTTTTAAAAATTATAAAATTTTCAGGCATTTAGCAAATAGAAATAGTTTTTTTAATTCAAATTAAATTTGAAATTCAAATAGAATTTGGTCTAATTTAATTTCAGGCAGTGGGAAAACAATGTGTATATGTGTTTTTATTATCTTTAAATATCTGGATTCAACTGTAAGTCATGGTTTTTCCAATTAAGTGATAGACTGCACTTTCAAGGACTTCATACTTTATAATATAGGAGTTAAAAAAAAACATTTCACGATCTAGAGAAAGTCAGGAATAAATTAGAAAAAAAAAATCATTATCTTCAATTCTTCATGATTAACAGCTGCCAGATCTGTAGAATCAAGAAATAATTTAAATAGAACCTAGCTGACAAGATGAAATAGGATAAAATATATCGAAAAGCATCACATCATCTCCTGATCAGAATAAACTGAAGACCAGATCAGGCTTTTACACTCCAGAACCACAGTGAGAAACCATTTTTCACAAATGGAGAAAACATGGAACACTGGTGAACGTTCATGGGTTTGTTAGTCTACCGTTTACAACTCAAACAAGAGGTTAAAAAGAGAATCCAGAGCAACATCTATGCCATTCTCTCAGTTAAGGTCAGAGTTCACGACTCAAAAATAAGTCATAGATATTAGAGGAAATTCAACGTTTACACTCTGACATGAAAATGCCTGCAAACAGATGCTCAATTATTCAACTATATCTTCGAAAAGCAGATGTGGATCCTCCCGCACAACCAACAAGGATGCAGGAAGTATTTTCTGGAAGGAAAGTCAACAACAAAACACTTGTCGTTTCTTGCCACCATTGTACATACGATGACAAAACCTGCTGACCAAACATGCTGTAGCAGTGCTTGCGTTGCTAGGTGACAGGCTGGGGTTGCTAGGTAACAGTGGAGTGCGACTTAAGACTCGGGAGGTTTTTGAAATGGCTCTTTGTCCAGACACTAAAAAATGTTAACTTATTAACAAAAAAATGGCAGGGTGTCTTTTTTAAGTGTTTTTAGAAGCAGTTGAGACTCAAATGTAAATATAAAAATGTGCTAAATGTGAATTTTGTTTAATAGGTCCCTGTTAATGTGCTCAACAAAAAAAGCAGAAAACAAACAAATGTCAGGGGGGGATTTTTTTCACAACACGACAGCCTCAGTATTTGCTCCCGGTTCAACTGTTTGGAAATATTTAACAGAAGAACCAGTGAAGACAGTCCAAGTACCACCAGCAGTGGTTATGACCTCTTACTCTTGCGTTTTTACAATGTAAAGCCTTGTTGTTGAAATATGCTACAATAAACTTGATTGACTGATTGATTAAAACCAATTAAAAACTTTTCTAATCACTACAAGACATACTGATTAAGACCTTAACTTTAGAAACTTGAATTTTAAAACATTTTAGGGATGAGCGAACACCCGGAACGGAAAGGAAGCATTGCAGAGGGATTGAAAATGATGCGCCCTGTTAGAAGCTATGCTAACACTTTCCCAGCCTTCACTTCCTTGTTCTGCCCTGGAGCTGCCGGTGCTTCTGTGTGGATAAAGGGATTTGGGTTGCTCACTGGCACGCCGAGCAGCAGCAAGTAGCAAGTGTAAAAACTGCTGGCTCCCTGTGTCTTACCAGTTTAAATATATCTCCCTGACCAGTGGCAGCTGCTCCGGCGCAAAGCCCCTAAAGCTGACAACTCCTTTTTCCGCCAAGTGGAGGCTGGCCGGCCGGCCGGCTTGCAGGCTGGGTTCGAAGAGCCCCACCGAAGCTGGGCCGGGCCTTCACAGGGGGGTCGAGGTGTGAAAGGACATGTGCTGATGCCAATCAGGGCTCCTACACTGCAAAAACACAACTATCTTATCAACTATTATTTTCTAGTTTAAAGTTCAAAGTGCTTAACACACTTGAAATAAGACTAATCGAACTTTTCTCATGTTATAAGTACAATAATTTGCCAGTGGAAATTGTACTTTTTTATGAATATTATGGAACTACTGATCTTGAACTTGTGCTGGAACCAATTATTTTGGTAATCGATTATTCTAACTATAAATTGGACATTCTGCAAATCTGTCATTTAAACACAATTTTTTTTAATGCAATATTAGAAATCCATTAATACAAACAAATAAACATAATTTATGACATTTTACAATGTAAAATGCAACATCAGCATTCCTTTAATGAACGGTTGATCATTTGTAGGATGAATCTGCAGCTAAAAATACTTTTAACATCAACATGTGAAAAGCTAAATTCTTTCTGCTGATTATCTTTTTAATTAATTTATTAATAATTGGATCAAAAAAAATGCTTAACAGGACATTAATTTTTACAGAACTTGAATCAGGTGAAGCTGAATTTATGCCACTTGAATTCTGGTTAGACGCATTTAAAGACAAATGTTAAATGTAATATTTTTTTGGGCTTAATTGCTGATCTGTTTGTTATTCTTTCAACAAATGGCCTTTTTGAGTCTTTATACTTCAGTTAATGATGAATCATTTACTCAATTAGTTGATGTTTATTTCAATAATTGATTAATCACAATTATTCCGATTAATTGTTTCAGCCTTTTATAATTTGCTAAAAAGTTACTTGTAGGTTAAATTGACCTAATTTCAAATATACAAAGATATTTGCACAACAATCTAGACCAAAAACCTTTGGTAAGATTTTGTGTTTTTGCAATCTCCCTTCTTAAAACCTCTTTGTTTTAATGAAAACAATGGAATAAAGATCTCTGTGTTTTTTTCCTGCGGAGTGTAAACAGGGAAGGGAAAATAAAGTGCAAGCGTCAGTGGGGGTTGCGGAGAGTATACAGCAACAACTCAGAACAGGTTGGGCCAGTCGGCAGAGCGCGGCCTGCGTCGACAAGTGCATCTGCCGAGCAGAGGTCACGGTACAGGACTCAACCAGGAGAGCACACACACTCTCACCGTCTGTGTGTGTGGGACTGTGTTTTCAATGGCAGGCAAATTCCACTGTCCAAGTGTCCAATGAGCGGCCAGAAGAGCTGGGTTATTTCAGCCAGCCACACGGTTTTTAGGGATAAACTTTCCACCCACATTAGCTCCTCCGTGTGTGTGTTGCTATTTGTTTATGTGCCTCCTGTTTCATTAGGTGCCCACGCCGGCCTCATCAGGTATGTCAGCTGCTGTGCTGCCTGTGGGCAGAGGGCCCGCGGGCCCCCGGCGGAGCTGGAACCGGGGACCTTTCATCTAAGGTGGCGCTGAAAGCCGCTCCAAGGTGGAAAGATTCCCCATCGGTCAGCTGCTTTCCGGAATGGGACACTGCAGCAGCTGAGAACAATCCCCCATCAGCACAAACACACGCTCCCAGATGATGAAGCGTTTACCTTCACTGCCACGGAAACAGACGTCTCAGACGCAATTTGCATGTTTTTGACCTGTTATGCTTCCTTGAACAGGTTAGGACAGGCCTGTGTTCATTACATTTTCTGCAAAACATTGTTTTTCATTAATGAGATTTTAGCCTGCTCAGTTCTGCACTGCAAAACACAAGTATTTTTGGTGCAGTTTCTAGTGGAAAAAACTCAGAACACTGAAAATAAGACAAAATTAACTCATAAGTAACTTTTCAGCAAGATATAGGAGCTTGAATTAAGTCAGTAATTCCTTAATAATGATGAAAAAGAACTAGTTCCACTGGCTGATTATGGCACTTATGGGAGAAATTTATTGATGCAAGGGAAATAATCTGCCAGTGGAACTGGCACTAATACAAAGCTCCTATATCTCACTGAAAAGTTACATGTGAGATAGTTTTGCCTTATTTCAAGTGTAATAAGGTAGTTTTAGGACGTCTTGTCACTTTAAATCCAAATAAGCTGAGGCCACATCCCCCAACTCAATGTTTAAATTACATGGAAAATGGCTGCAAACAAATGTACAATTATGCAACTGTAGATCTTTGAAAAACAGAAGTGGAGCTTCCTGCACAACCAACAAGAATGCAGCAAGTGAACTAACAAAGTACAAAAACTTATCAAGTGTTTTTGGTCGACCAATTATCTCAGAACACTTGGAATCAAACAAAACTAACTTACAAATAAATCTGAAGCAAGATCTAGGAGCTTGTTTGAGAAAAAAAAAATACTTTTTCTACAATCAACAAGCCTGTTTCACTTATAGTAATAACAATAATCAATAATCTGCCAGTGGAACAAGCACATTTTCATCAATATTAAGTACTTATTGATGCAAAACAAGCTCCTATATCTTGCTAAATACTTACTTCTAAGTGATTTTTTTCTTATTTCTGGGGTACTAAGATATTTACACCATCAACTAGACCAAATATACTTGGCAAGATTTTGTATTTTTGCAGTGTAGCTTCAGGAAGGTGAGTCAACAAGCAACCATGTCTTTTGTACACAGTGGTAGAAACGGCTGAAACTCTGCTTAGGTTGCTAGGTAACGGTGCAGTGCCCAGGATTGTGACTTAACGATTGGAAGATTTGGAAACGGCTCATTTTCCTAACACCAAAAAAACACGAACCTATTATTAAAAGGCATCTTGGTGGGGGTTTTAATCACTTTGGCTGTTTTTAGAAGCAGTTGAGACCCAAATGGAAGAATAAAAACATGCAAAATGTGAAATTTGCATCATAAGTCCCCTTTAAAATCTGTGCCTCTCTCAACGCAGGTGCTAAGTGAGCTCTTTGGTGGCATGAAGAGTCTTGGCACCGTGCTCGATGCCGTGTTAGACAACAACGAGCCTGTTTAAACAGCAAATCCTCCCACGCAGAGCGAGTCTTTTGATTTCAGAGGACTTCTATTTTAGAAAGACACTTTATTCTTCAAACGCTGTGTGCTCAGACTTCGGGGGAGGGGCACGGAGTGTATTTATCTGCATGCACCCGCATATGGACGTTTGTCTCCTGGCTCAATAGAGCAATCTACAAAGTGAGGGATTAGAGAAGGTTTCCAGGCCATTCCTGAGGCAAGACCAGGCCCATCCCACCGCACATCACACCTGGACTAATACGACTTTCCCCCCTGGGTTGGCCAACTTCCTCTTCAGACCATTCAACTGTGACGTTAGCACTTAGCCAGGAGTCCCCCTCACCAGTAAGGAAACCAGCACAAATTGGGACTGGATTCAACAGAAGGTCCTGTTTTAGATGACGTAAAGATGCTGGGGAAAAACCTGCATCTTTACGTTCCCCTTTAATGGCCCAAGTTCAGGTAGATTGGATGAAAAGTGACTATGAACATCAACACTGCAAAAACACAAAGTCTTACTAAGTTTGGTCTAGTTTCTAGAGCAAATATCTTAGTTTAGTTGAAATAAGACAAAACTAACTTTCAAGTAAGATAATAGGTTGTTTTAACTAAATAATCCCTTAATACTGATTAAAAGTACTAGTTTCATTAGTGGACTATTTCATTTGAAAATATGAAAAATGCATTGTAAGTGAAATAATCTGCTAATGGAACCTGTACTATTTTAAAACAATATTAGGAAATTATTTACAAAAACATAATTGTTCCTATATTTTACTGAAAAGTTATTTGTAATTAAGTTTTGTCTCATTTCAAATATCATAAGATATTTGCACATGAAAATAGACCAGAAATACTTGTAAAGATGTTGTATTTTTACAGTGTACTCCCAAGTATAGCCACATATTCTCAATTGGAATTATGTCAGTACTTTGACTAGGTCATTTTGACATGTGGATATGCTTGTGTTAAACCTGTTGTGTCCAATCAGGGCTTCCATACTGCAAAAACACAAAATCTTACCAAGTATTTTTGGTCTAATTTGTAGTTGAAATATCTTAGTATGAAATAAGACTAAACTAACTCAGAAGTAACTTTTCTGCAAGACGCAGGAGCTTTTTCAACCCAATGATTCCTTAATATTACTGGAAAATGAAATGGTTTTTATAAGTGAAATAATCAGCCAGTGACATAAGACTTTTCAACTTATAATATGGGGAAATATTATGTTACACTGACAGGTTATTTTAAGTATAAACAATACTTTTTCATCATTATTAAGGAATTATTGACTTAAAACTAGTTATATTTAAAAGAAATGTAATTGAAGCTTTGTTGGGTGTTTTTGTGTATTATAAATTTGTCACTAATAGTCTTCTAAGTTAATAACCAAGTTCTTCATTTGTAAAAGAGGAAGATATTAAAAGTAGATTTTTTCCTTTCATTCATAATTCCTTCCAGTTGCCACATGAACTCTTCATATTTATTGAGTGAATATGAAATAAATCAAATTAAACTGGAGAATACAGCAGAGACTTTGCTCAAATCTCTTTAAGCGATGAAATATCCACATATTTCAGATTTGCTTCTCCCAAATTTCTTCCCAAAAACTCACAGATACATGCATTCCAGCAATCTGCACAAACCCACAGATCTTTGCTGAAAGCCTACCAAGTCAAACAAAAGTCATTCCTCTGGACTCTGAGGTGAAGGGAAATCCAAACCAACTCTTTCCCCTCACTCACGTCTCTCGGTTCGACCGAGCAGATGCGTGGTGAGAGCTCTGTTCCACTAACAGCAGCTCAAACGACAAGATGAAGAGAAATTAAAGCAAGAAGCCAGGAAAACAGCCAAAAGCAACACAATCGTGGCCCGTTTCTCTCACTAAGTCTGAGTTTAAATTCCTACTTTATATTAAAAATTGTGACATTCAGAGAACCACACTGAAACAAACACAAGAAACTGAGCATGAAGCAGTCGTCTTTAGAGAAAAGTGAAAGTTTACGTATAACAGAGCGTGTCAGGAAGCATTTTGGAGCCTTAGGTGAGAATGAAGCAGATATCTTTGCCATGCATCACTAAACTGTGAGAAGACAACCGTGTCTCATGAGGGCTGCAGTGGAGGGAGTGAGGATGATGACACAGCCTATCTCAGCCCGTGAAAATGAAAATAAATGACCGAAAACGTGAACGACAGCCAAGTATGAAGGTCTCTCCAGGCACCAAGTGCACAAACTGCGGCGCAGCTAAAGCCCGGAGCCCACATGCCCGGTCCTCGTGGGACCCACCGCTGCTACAGCAGGAATGTGATGATCCCAGCGAAGAGGCCCAAGTGCCCATTCCCACACTGAGGGGAAGCAGCAGGCAACGACTAAAGTCCTCCGTTTCAGGCCCTACACTGCAAAAACACAAAATCCCACCAACTATTTTGGTCTAGAACTAGTGAAAATGTTTTACCGCACTTCAAATATGGCAAAACTAATTTAAAAATAACTTTTCATCAAGATACAGAAGCTTGTTTTAAGTCAATAACTCCTCAATATTGATGAAAAATACTAGATTCTTTGGAAGATAATCTGCCAATAGAAGTTATTGACTTAAACAAGTTTTTATATCTTCCTGAAAAGTTGCTTGTGAGTTAGTTTTGTCTAATTTGAAGTGGAATAAAATATTTGGACAAAAAGTTAGACCAGAAATACTTGGAAAAATTATTTCTTTTGCAAAGAAAAACTTGCAACAATTTACAGATACAGGATCAATATCAATCGATAATATTCAACGTATAGTAGACTCACTGAACTGTGGTTCATTATCACACAGCATGAAAGCCTTTAGTAGCGCAACCTTTAAAGGTCAGCTAAGCAAAGTCGGTGGAATCAACCAACTCACTCACTCTATGGTTACCTAGCAACCAACTCGCTCACTCCATGGTTACCTAGCAACGACTTGTCAAGTAACTGACGCAGCAGCTCTTTAAAGTTTAGCCACTGTGCCTCATAACTGCTTATAAATGACCAAACTATAGAAACGGTGGATAAAATAGAAATGGTGGCGTCATCAATATTTTTGATTTAAAACTAATTAGTTTTTGGTTTATGAAACCAAACCAGGTATTGTGTGATTTTGTGATATGTTTTTCAGCCAAAAAAAGAAGGAAGGAAATAAAGAAAGAGATGTGATGAAAGGAAGGAAGGAAAGAAGGAAGGAAGAAATGATGAGTTTCCCAGCCTTTTCCAGGCTCATTTAATACCAAAAAGATCCAAAGTGTTCCACTTACGATCTGGATCCCAGTGGAGAACAAGCTGGTCGGCTTCACATTCTGTTTCTGCTGCTCTATCTGCGTCTCCAGCTGGGCGGCGCGAACCTTGTGTTGAGCTAGCAAGATGGTGGCAGGAAGCTTGGACTGCTCCTGGAGGAACACAAGAGGTTTCAGTGGCTGTCATTAAAGTGTTTCATTAGGAGGCCGACACCGGCGGCAGCCCCTTCCCATCATTCATCGCTGCAGCGAGATAACCATCAGCAAGTGGTGCTTTCAGCCAGGCTGTCGCTGGGCTGAAGGCGCAGATATTAAAAACCGAGCAGGAGAACAAAACCTCCAATTAAATCCAAGGTCAGAGGACATATGTCTAAGTACAGCAACGACTAAAGCAGAGATCATGCAGCAGACAGGAACACTGGAGAAACACAAGCTCATACACGTATTTTTGGTTTCTAGTGCAAATATTTTAGCTCACTTGAAATAAGACAAAAACTACCTGATTCGTAACTTTTCAGCCACATACAGGAGCTACATCTACACTGCCTTAAAATAACTTTAAAAAGTTCTTTAAAAGTAGATTATTTCACTTGGAACAAGCCATTTTTCCTGTGTTACAATTAAACTGCCAATGAAACTAGAACTGGGTTGCTAGGTGACGGGCTGGGCTTGGCTGGGGTTGCTAGGTAACGGGACAGAGCCCTTCATTTTGAAATAAGTGAAATGATCTGCCAATTGAACTTTTTCATCAAAATGAAGGACCTATTGTCTTAAAACTGCGACAGACTGGCGACCTGTCCAGGGTGTACCCCGCCTCTCGCCCGGAACGCAGCTGGAGATAGGCACCAGCACCTCCCGACCCCATTAGGGAGAAGGGTGACGGAAAATGGATGGATGGATGGATATTGTCTTAAAACAAGTTGCTATATCAAGCTGAAAAGTTACTCTTAAGTTGTCTTAGTTCAGTATTTCAAGTGTATTATGATGTTCGCACTGGAAACTCGACCAAAATACTTGGTAAGTTTACTGTATTATCATAAACCTGATTTACACTAATGCTGCAAAAAACATGTTGATTGGTACAGATGAAATAATGATTAGGTCTGCAACTAACAAGTATTTTAGTTATCTATTAATTGGATTTTTAAAAATGTTACATTCTGCAGATTTCTCATTCAACTTTTTTATGCAAAAATAAAAAATGCATTAAAAGATGCAAATAAACAAATAACGCAATGACATTGATTTGTAGCAAAGGATGCATCTGCAGATAAAAATACTTCTAACATCAACATGTGAAACATTAATACAGTGTGGGGCTGATCTGTTCGTTATTTTTAGAATAACTGATTCATAATTGGGTAGCAAAAGCAGCTTAGTGAGATTTTTTTATTATTTTTTACAGAATCCGGGTGAATCTTAAACTAAACCACTGGAGCAGTTTCTGGGTAGAAGATATTTACAGAGAAAGTCTTTTTTAATCTTAAATGGAAAATGTATATATTTTTTGTACAGTTTTGGTTTAATTACTAATGGTTGATTACCAGTTAATGAACCATTGATTATTAAATTAGTTGATGATTAGTTCAATAACCAATTATTAAATAAATCGTTTCAGCCCTACTGATATTAGCTGGTTAATTAATCGGCGATAAAAGAAGAGGGAACAGTCTATTAGCCTTATTGCAGCAAGCTGACAGGCAGAGTGCAGCAACACTCTGGGTCTTTCATTGACTGCTATTTAAAATTAATTTGAACTGCTGAAATTGTGTGATAATTTATTTTTAAGGCTTTTGTATTTGTATTTATTAGGAAACTTTTGGGCACTTTGGTACCGGTAACCGGACCGGTCCGTGCAAAAACTTCAGCATCAACTATTTCAACTACATTTGTTGAATTTAAATATTGAAGAAAAGTTTAATCAAATCCAAGGTATACTATAAAAATAGTCTTTAAAATGACAAGGAATTTCAGAAATATGTAAATTAGCTGATAAGAACGAAGCAGATACAGGAGATAAACGGATAAATGGCCACAAAGAGGCGGAGAGGTCAGAGTTTAGAAGAGTTTCCCTCAGATGGGGTCTGAGCTGATCTCATCTGCCGACGGTCAACAGACCCTGTGCCTTAAACAAGCAAGCACACAGCTTAACCTGTTATCTGTGGAGGTCCTTCTGCTGGCAGCGCTGCAGGAACAATAACTTCCAAAGCCCTCAACTCAAAACAATGGAGCCGAAGAGCTTTGGGATCACAGAATGAGAACAATGCAAGCCGCAGCGCAATGACTTGTAATAAGCTCTTAATGGTGTCACAGGGTGACGCTGTGTGTCTGTGGGTGTTTTCACACCTGATGGTCCAACAGACTCGGTTCGAAAAGTTATAACATTGTAACATGAAAACCATTATCTGGTTTTCATGCTCAGATACTTTTTTTTTTTTATATATATATATATATATATATATTTATTGAGTTTTTCAAAATACAACATACAGAAATCATGCACAAGAGTATGAAGCATACACATATTTAACAAATTACTGTATGAGAATGCTCAGATACTTTTGAGGAACTTTTTTCTGATGTGATGAAAAAGTGTGTGCATTTGTATAATTCTTCACAACATAACTTTTACAAAAAAGTGTGTGAAATTTGAATAAAACTTACCAAAACCACGTGACTCTGCATCAATGAAGCATATGGGAACCTTCTGACTCTCTCATTTGTTTTGGTTGTATTTACCCAGAATGCCTTGTGCTGTTGGCATTCAAACCATAACAGAGTTCACTTCAACTGAACCGAGCTCTCGGTTTCTAGCCAGACAAGAGTTCACTATTTCGGTCTGGATCAGATTATATATTCATAAATCCCCAAACGAACCAGAGTTCAGTAGAAGCGGACTAACAGTGCTGGTGTGAAAGCATGTGCATCAGCCTTTCTTTTCTTGTCACTTTTGGTAAATAGACATGCAGTCTGTGTGTTTCTCACCAGTTCATCCAGCAGAGCCTGTTTGCTCTTCCTCTTGGCCTGCAGCTGCCTCTGCTCCTCCTGCAACACTTCCAGCCTCCGCTGCTCGTTGCTCTGCTGCTCCAGAAGCAGCAGCTCCTCCAGCTCTTCCTGCTCCCGCGTCTGAGGGAGGAGAACGAAACATTATCCTCAAAACAATCTGCAACATCACCGACCACACAACTGAGGTCATGCAAGTGTTTGTTTAAGAGAGGGGAGACGGCGCTTACAAGCTTCGCCTTATTTCTCTGGATGATGTCTTTGTTTTCCCTCTGGTACTGCTCCATCCTGGCCTTGGTGTTCTCCACATCAATGTTGTTTGTAAGATTGTAAACTGCATTTAAAAATAAAAATAAAAACATAATTGTTTTTAACTGTGAGAATGTAATGTGGTGCATCTGTTAATAATATTCATCAGATGAGAGAACCAAAATCAACACATTTACCGCTACAGTAACAATCAGGAGCTTCCATTTTACACATCAAGATTCAAGAAATTTGAAGTCATCCATGACTGAACATCACCTAGAATAATGAAAAGCCTCACAGAGGAAAGTAGTGGGCCAATAATAGAGCCTTGTGGTACACCTTATAGAAAATATTCAGGATGCTTTTTTTGTTTGTTGTAAAAGTATTAATGGTGACATTCAGTCCATCCAGGCTGAAGGTCCTCAGAGGGAACCAAACATTGGACTTCCTGTTCCTACCTATGTCCTCCACCTGCTCCAGATAGTCATTATAGTCTCTCAGGCTGGGGAAGTCAAACTCTCTTTTGTTGTAGCTGCAGAGAAACAAGAGGAGCAATCACCGACAGTAACAGCATCCATTAAATCAACCATTTTATAAACCATCTCTGCATTCTGCCCAATACACACATACATTAGATCTCAATTAAGGGGCTATTAAAACACTGATAAGATGGAGTGAAAGAGGACAGGGAGGGGCTGCGGAGTAAAAATCTGGCAGAGAAAGAGCCTCCGCCCCCACCCCCAGGGAGGAGACTCATTGTCTACAAAACAAACAGTGTAATGAGGAAGACAAAGGCAGCTTAAGAAGTGGGAGGAGGCCTGGAGCAACATATAAACACAGAGAACCACACCCCTAATGCCCACCCCTCTACCCAAACTCACTCACATTTTCATCACCTTCTTGCGGATCTCGACCTCCTTGTCCACAGTTGCGTCTTCGAAGAGCTGCACGCGAAAGTTGCTCTTCCTCAGAGGCGTGTCGCATTGCACGCAGTTCCCCGAGCCGCGCACGAACAGCATCTCCACGCAGTTCTCGCATCTGAGGCCACAAGCAGAACATCGGCAACACAGCTTCATGTGCAAATACAGTTTTCTACTCATTTCTCCATGAAATGAGGCAATAATGCAGCAGTGGGCGATAATGGGGATCAGAATATTTCTCCTAAGTGCTCAAAGATGGCGGGGATTACGGTTGGAATGTCGATTAGGCCGCCTAGCACTCTCAGACAAGAGGAAATTAGTCCCACCACCCCATCAGCGGAGTGTCTGTCTGCGCTGGAAAAACGTTTGCTTTATTGTTGTTTCAGCAGACCTCAACCATTCTGCCAGGTTGCGTAACATGAGAAAAATCCAGCTTAGTAATTTGTGCAGATCTCATCCCAGAACAGATTTTATGTTCAGTAACTTTGGAATATTTCAGATGTTTGAGTTTTTCTTCATCACCTGATTAAAGGAAATATTACAGGATGAAATACTTGTGATTTTAACAATATTCTATCATATTATCAAATTTCTAAGACAATTGCAAAACATCTATTGGGAAGACAGAGGTAGTGATTTCTTTTTTATTTTCTACTTTAGGAAAGTTATAATATACACCTGCCATTTATTTATTTTTATTATTATTATTATCCATAAAGTTTGAGACCTTCAATTTTGAAACTGAGTATAAAATTTATTAAGAGAAATTTAACTTTTCAAACCAACTTGTCTTAAGTGGAAAAGTAATTATCCTCTTTGTTAAATAACAAATTAAATGTTTTTATTCAGATTTTCCAAAACGTTGCAATCTAGTGGAGTGTGTTAACAGATTTTTAAAAACTGTTCTAAAGAATCTTAAGAACAGATGAGAAACACACTTTCCTCCAGTTCGTCAGCCTGGAAATACTTACAAAGATATTTCTAAGGCTTTAGGACTCCAGCAAACATTAGCTGGAAATGGGGTGGTAAATCTTTCCAGGAATGGTCGTCCTACCAAAATTACTCCAAGAGCCTCATCAACTCATCCAGGCCGTCACAGAAATACCCCATAATATCTAAAGCTCCAAGTTTCACCGGGTTTCCTAAAGGTCAGCGTTTTTGGGTTCATCAATGATAAACAATGACAAACAAAAATGGCCTCCAAATCAAAATGATGCAAAGATTTGCCTTAAGCATACCAAGAAAATATCTCTTTAGTGTTCAGTGGACTGGTATAAAATGACCAGCACTTCAGAAGTACAAGAGTCAAACATGGTGGTGGTAGTGTGATGATCTGGGGATGCTTTGCTGCTTCAGAGCCTGGACATTTTACTATAATTGATGCAAACATGAATTCAAGTTCAAAAGCAACTGGGTAACGCTGGAGGACAATAATCCAAGGAACCAGTAAAAACAAAACTGGTCCACTTAAAAACCAAAGTCTGAATTCGGTTGAAGTGAACTCTAGTGCTGATTGAATGCGTATGTGAACAACAGGTGGACCAGCAAACGCTCTAAAAGCAGGAAGTGGACTATAGTGCAGGGAATTCTGGGTAAATGGAACCAAAGCAAATGCATGAGTCTAGAGGTAGTGGGAGAAATGGCTCTTGATCTTTTACCTAAGAAAAATCCTATAATTTTCCTATAACCACTAAAATCTCACAGCACTCCATTTTTGTTTACATCTTGCTCATGTCTTCTTTGTAGGTGTTTGTGTCACTTCCTGCAGTGGTTCTTGATGCAACGCCCCCACAGGTGAGGAGGAGAACAGGTTTTTCAAAGGTTTTGGATCAGTTTGAAAATAAACTGTAACAAATGTCACAATTTTAGTCCCCAATCGACTCAAATCTACGGGACTGTCAGGTGTGAAAATACCCTCAAGTATCAAGCATGAAGGTTTTGAAGTGGCCTAGTTAAAGTCTAAACCTAAATATGATTAATATGCAGTAGTATGACATAAAACAGATTCTGTATGCATGAAAAATCTGAACATAATCAGGTTTTAGGTTTAGAGGTGATTACGACCTTGGCATGCTTTTTGGATAATTGTATTTTTTTAATAAATGACATGATTTGAAAACTGCTCCTTGTATTTTCTCACGTTATTTTTGCCTGGTATTAAAAATTTATTTTATGCACTTAGGCATTTTAAGTGTGGAAAAATGTGCTTTATAGATTTTCAAGACCACATATGGGACAAAAGTCATGATGAGTTTTTCAGCTGGACTTCACCTTCTCACATAACGCTCAACTCTTAATCAGTGATTCGGTTTAATTTGGACAGTTTTCTGCATCATCTGATCATCAGGCTCACCGGAGGGCACAGACCTGAGTTTAACCATCAATCACACCTTTATGCAGGTAGGCATTCACCCATCAGTCACACTCCAGTGGAGAGTGGACACTGCAGACAATGGGAATGTCCCTTTGTGTCTCCCTGACGGGCTCAAGAGGCTGGATAAACGTTTACACAGTCGCTTTTTTAATTAAGTCTCCGTGGAGCTTTATTGCCACAGAAATCCAACTTCCAGCTCATGACCACCCTCACAAAAATGGACATCTGGTTTCCAAGCACCAGCATTATTCAGAATTACGAGAGGAAAGACAAATTTCTCTTTACACCTCACTGACGGTGTGCCTGAGTCACTTCATTGCCGCCAAATAAAAAGTTGGAGAAAGACACAAACATTCGGGACAGTCATGCAAGACCTTTCACCTCATCAGCAAGACGCAAAACAGAAAACACAGCTAGAGAGGAAAGTGCAGACACGTGGAATTTCTCTGTTTACACCTAACGCTTCCAATGAGGGTCAAACAAGCCGAACCTGCCGCAACTTAAAGCGCTAATGCTCTCATGTGTCAGTTTGGCTTGGCCGTAGCCAAGCTGAGATGTTGAAAATGAAAGCAAACCGAGAGCCAGAAGCATGTGCGGTGTCCAGTTGGTGTCTCGGAGTTGGGAGCGAGCCTTGGAAGAGGCAGATGTTCGCTGCGGCCTCAGGCTACAGCAGATCTATAGGCCTTGCCATATGGAGGTGGATGGAGGGATTCTGCTTGTTTCCACAGGCCCACAAAGAGCCCATTCATCAACACGGGGCAAGGAGCGGGGCGTAGCTTGCCCCCTGCCCCATAAATGGACCACACAACAGAACCCTCTAAGGGGCAAATCCTGTGTAACTCTAGAGCTGAGAGGTGACCCCTTAAAATAAAGGGAGGAGACTTTTCCATCTTCTGCTCTGCGCCAGCTTTCATGTTCAGAGACATAACCCCACTCAGACAGAAAGACGTTTCAGAAGCAACAGCTTGTCATCTCTGTGTCCACGGGCTGTTGTTGCTGACGGAGTGCTTTGGACACCTCCCTCTCTCACCTGTCCTGCTCAGAGCTCCAGGCTGCTATCTCTTCATCTGCAGCTGTCAGCAGGTCACAGAGGGGGTGGAGGGGTAATAGGAAGGTAAACAAGGCGATACTGGCTCAGCAAAGAGACTAACACCACTACATCCCAACTCTACCAACCCGCAAGAAAGAGGCAAAGCAAAACGGACCTGCGGGTTGCTCTGATGGAGCTCTTGGCCTTCCCAAACCAAAGATGGAGTCCATGTAGACTTCAGTAGGTCCAAAGTTACCAGAATCTACAAACGGTCTTTTTTGCATCTCTTATGGATCACGGTAACCCTTTAATTGAAGGGCTATGCATAAGACTAACATGAAGGAGTCCTTATGAATGTTTTTGACTGTTGTCATCAAGTGTCATTCGGTAAATAAAGGCACTTAATTCAAAATTGCACTAAATGTTGAATTAAAAGACCACTGAAAATGTCAACATTGTGTTATTTACCGAATGACACTTCATCACAACAGTCGTAACGTTCACAAAGACTCCTTCACGTTTACAACAGTGTCATGTTAGACTTATGGACACCCTTCAAATAAAGCGTTCCCTAAATCGCTTTTCAAGCTTAGGACAGGAAATGACGTCGCTCCCTCTCTGTTCATTTCCTGTACAACTTGAGCGATGAGGCAACAATCATTGCCCTCCACCTGCAAGCGAATGTTGTGTGTGAAAGTTTGATCTTGTACATGTAGAAGTGTGCATGCAGGCTAGTGATGCGATACAAGGAATTTGAAAAATGTTAAACCTTTCTCGCTTCGCTGCTGTTGCTATCTTGTTGAGTTCACGGCTTTTTGCTGTTGTTCGTCACTGCTGGTGTGTCGAGCCCAGTAGGAGGTTTTCACACCTGATAAACTGGTAGTCGTGTTTCATTAGGGACCAAGATGTCAACATTTGTCACATTTTCAGCTGCTGCAGTTCTTTTTCACACTGTACTGTGTCAAACGAACCAAACTCTTTGAAAAAACCTATTCACTTCCTCTCCTGTGGGGGGCGCTGCACCAAGAACTACTGTAGGAAACGACAGAAAAACCTCTGAAGAAGACATACGCGCTTCTTCTTTTTTTCATGAAACGTAAACAAAAATGGAGAAGGAACAGATTTTAAAAGGATTTCCCTTTGGTAAAAGACCATGAGCCATTTCTGCAGCAAATTTGCTTTAGGGTGTATTTACCTGGGCTTTGGACCGCTTCCGTTGGCGTTCACATACACGTTCAAACAGCACCAGAGTTCATTTCAACCAAACCAAGATTTTCAGGCAGCCCAGAGTTCATTTTTTAGATTCACATCAGAGTTCAGTTATGCATTCACACCTCCCCGAACGAACCGGACTTTCTAGAACTAGAGTTCTAGCATATTCCAAAGCTAATAAAGTCAAAGCACAGAATCAGTGCGATGTGATTTCTGACCCCGGCTTTCATTCAGCTGAATGTTGTAGCATCCGCAGTGAAGTTAAGCTCTTCTTGGGAGGCCCAGAAAGCAGTGCATTACAGTAATCAATTCTGCATGTTGTAAAAGCTTGTATTAGTATCTCTGCATTGGACCGAGAGACAAACTCAGATGAAACTGGTGACATAATATTCTGAGCTTCTTCTATTACCGTCTTAAACTGTCCTAAATAAAGAATATCCTAAATAAAGAATATTCTCAAGCATCTAAACTTCTAAAATATAGTAAAATAAAAAGAATAAATGAATCTCAGGTCATCAACAACATTTATGTCTTTGTCACAAACACAGCTCTACGAGTGAATGTGATGTTTTCTTATGACGCCATAAAAATATGGGACCTAAAACTGAACCTTGTGGAACTCCATACTGCACAGCGAAGCTCATTTGCAGGGTAAAGCCACACACTGTCAAAGAATTGTGTTGGTTCTTACAAATAACCCTGATTACCTAATCTGGAAGGCTTAGACTTCACAGCTTCACAGCACAAATAGTTTGATAATAAATTTAAAAATGTTCCTTTTTTTCTCTTTATTGTTCTCTGAAATATTGCCAAAAACTTTGTATGTAAACTTTTGAGCACAAAATTTTTAATTTTACTGTCTACAAAGTTTTTCTCGAATTTGAGATTTGAGCTGAACTAAATAAAATAATCAACCGTATTAAATGCTGCAGCTACATTAGAGCATTTAAAACTAGCACTGATTGTTTTGAGACTATTTTCAAGTAACGTATTGATAATGGCATAATAATGAAAGTTTGCTCTCTCAAAAAACAGCAAAATTTAATTTTGTGAAAACTAAAATTGGAACTGGAAGATATTTTAAATATCCAAAATTAAAAAAAAGGCAGTAAATAAAACTGAAATAAGAAATATACAACAAAAACATCAAAAAATATTAATCATCAGAGTGGAAATTAAGCCTGTCGCAGTAAGAAATTAATTGATTAATTGCTTACTGCGACAGGCTTACATGAAGTTTATTCATCTTAAATGCAAAATTTGTATATTTTTGTACAGTTTTGGCTCTGAATATTTAGCTCTTTAAGTAAATTTTCTTTTTTAAGTCTGTAACTTCCAGTCAGCAACTAATCGATTACTAAATTAGTTGACGATTATTTCAATTATTAGTTAATCACATTTAATCTGTCTAATCATTTCAATCCTAATCTGCACCATGTCAAATGCCAAAGAACAAGAGTTTGATGTCATTCATAGTAAGTAACACACTTTGATCTTAATCTGTGTCCAAAACGAGGTTAAATTTAGATTCATGGAGGAGAAACTAAAACCTCCAGGGTTTGTTTAGCTCAATCAAACAGTTTTAAAGCAAAACACAAGCATTTAAATTGAATATTTCTCAAAAATTTCAATTTAATTCAGTTTATTAAATGCAAAAATTCAATGTTATATGAAAGAGACATTAAAAAATTAAATTTAGATCAAATCAATTGATACAACCTTACAAAACAAGTTTCAAAACGTCCACCGAATGATATTAGAGATGACAGAAATAAAAATAAAAAAACAAGTAAATAGTCTGCGCTCAGCAGGAGCAAAGCCAAGGTGACCTGATCCGGGGCGCTGCTTAAAATTGCTTCATTTGCAGAATCGTTTAATTTTCTGCATGTAGCTCTCCATCCAGACTGAGGCAGGAGGAGTTATGAGCCCTCGCTGACCTGATGACGAAGCACGACCACTTCCAAATGGTACTACGCTCAATAAGCAGAAGGTGGGGTCGGAAAAGTCACGCCGATCAGCCCACCGCGGCACGACATCCACTCAGAGAGCTGCTTCTATGTCTGCCCTCCTGTAAACTACAGCTAACAATGATAAACTACATAAATCTCACATACATGAGAAGAAAATACAGCTGGGGGCAGTTCATGGTGTTGAGGTAAAAAACGGAACTCCATGAAGATGTTCAAGCTCACCATAAACGGGAAATTGTTGGAGTGAAATCTGCAAAAACACAAAATCTTTCCAAGTATTTTTGGTCTAGTTTCTACTGCAAATATGTTACACATGAAACAAGACAAAAGTAACTGACAAACAAGTTTTCAGCAAGATATGGGAGCTGGTTTAAAGTCGATAAAACCCTAATATTGATGAAAAACGGCAAGTTCCAGATTATTTTACTTATGACACATTTTCCCACATTATAAGTGAAATAATCCAGGACTTTTTCATCAATATTAAGGAATTATTTACGTAATACAAGTTCTTACATCTTTTTTGTAAATTAGTTTTATTTTATTTCACGCGTTTTAAGATATTTGCCCAAATTTTGTGTTTTTTCAGTCCAAATGTCTTCTGGAGAAAAGATTGAGCTGCTTGGCAACAACTTAAAGGATTTTGAATTAGAGAAGTCAAAATGAGGCTTTCAAATGTACAAACTGTCATGCAAGCCGGTGGCAGCATCATGCTGAGGGAATGAGCAGCAGTAACGGATACATTTGCATTGCACAAGCACCATTTTTTATTTATTCATCCTCATTATTTCCTCTTATGACATTATTTATATGAATGTTTCTTCTTCCATTTAGTTCTGCAGCATTCATAATCAGCTTCTTATATTTCAAATTTTTTATCACATCATGCTATTAAATTATGATAAAGATCTGTTTCAAACTCTTAAATGTTCCCTGAAGATATAAAAATATGGTAAAACAAACTTTTTCTCTTTTATTTGCACCACATCTTTGCAATAACTTAGAAAATAACATAGTTGATACAATTACTCAGGTCTGAATTGTGTTTGGTTTTAGAGCAACACAACATGTCAAATGGTAATTGCCATCAATATAGTATCAATAACATTGTAGCATCGCAATCACAAATCATATTTCGGGTGGCGTCCATCAAAACTTTGCAATCAATAATATATTTAGTCAGTTAGATGTTGTTTCCTGGTCGTTTATGCCAAAACCTATAAGGATTTTAATAGGCGGATATTTATGAGGGTTCTGTAAAGTAGTGGGATGATCACAGAAAAGAAAATATGGGCTCACCATTAAAATATTTAACACTAATATTGAAGTAAAGCGATGCAATTTGGTTTATTCTTATTTTTTAATTTTTCTTTTTGCATCAACATATTTTCTGATTATGCCTTTTAATTGGGTTGTTTCATATTTTATCCACTGACTGAATATAAAACTGAAACATTAGATCAACAACTGTGTTTCAGGCCTGCCAACAAGATTTAATATTAGGACATATTGTATCTCAATGTATCAGTATCTATTATTATTGAATACACACAGAAAATTAATGCTGCACACATTTACAATTATTCGACTTCTAAATCATCTGAATAAACATGAAAACATGCCCTAAAACCAGAGCTGGGTACATTTACTAAAGCAACGTTTTGAAAATAATTACTTTTAAGAGTATTTTTACTACGCCTAACTTTTTACTTTTGCTTGAGTAATTATATTATGAAGGATCATTACTCTTACTTTAGTAAAATTTCTGGATTCTCTACTTCACTGAATGAAGAACAAGCATGTTTTAATCAAAAATTCACCAGAAACACAAACTTGCAGTTTTTGTTAAAGTTTTAAAAGTTTTTTCTATTGAAAGAAACTGATTTGAAAATAATTTATTTTACCTGTTTTTGTTATTTTATTGTCATTCTGATTCTTAAAATACCATCATTTCCACTTAACGTCTGGTGATGTAATTTTTAAATATTAAATGATCGATAATTTGATCAGTACTTGAGTAGACTTTTTACCAAATTTACTCGAGTAATTATTTGGATGGGTACTTTTTTCATTTACTCCAGTAGAAATATGTAGAAGTAATGCGACTCTTACTTCAGAACATTTTTGCATGTTTGGGGTTCTATACTGCTTCATACTTTGACCACAATATTCCTCCATAGAGAAAAAAGGAACATTTTTGTCGTCTTGCCTTGAAATGAAATGAGCGAGAACTCCAACCTAAACCGTTCACACTCAGATTTAACGGTAAAACACGATAAAATAAAAAGATCTACTGACATTCAACCAACCCTCGGCTTCCCTGAGGGTTGGTTCTGTAAATTCTGCCCTGTTTTACAGAAATTGCCCCCTGCTGCTGCTTTCCGGGGCCGTTGAGGACTTACAGCGTGTGGCCGCAGACGTTCACCATCAGCTTCAGCGACGGGTTCCTGTACTTGGTGGTCTTACATCTCGGACAGCCCTGGTCGTCCATCTTTTATTAGTATTTATATTATTTCTGTCAGAAACAGGCTTCGTAAAAATGTCAACATCCGCGAGCGTCCACTGAGGCGGACCGAAGCGTCACGCTGAGAACGCTCCCCCTGGAAACGCTTCTAATAAAAAAAGGTTCCTAGCCCTTTGACAGGCGTAGATATAAAACCCATAACTTAATTTTTTCTGTTTTCAATCCTCTTCCCTAGCATCCCACATCTTCATCTAGGTTTATTGAGAATGATAATATAATTCAGATCATTATATTTGACTTGATTTAAGCATAAACTAAATTATTTTAATAGTTTAAAATTTCGGATTTAAAGCTGCAGTAGGTGACTTTTATAAGATATATATTTTTTAAACATATTTGTTGAAACTGTTCCTATGTCGTGACAGTATAGTACGAAACAGGTAGTAGGTGAAAAAAAAATCTAAATATTGAACCTTCTACCAGAGCTAACTAGGATTAGCCTGTCATGAAGGCTAAGGCTAGTTAGTATGACCACCGATGATGGTGGATAAACAGTTTCCCTGTAATGATGAGTTGAAAACATTTAGCAACATGTTTAAGAGATTGATTGACAGCAAGAAAGTCCTCATGGCTCTGATTGGTTGTTTTGGACTGGGACTGGTGCATTTCTTCACACAGAAATTTGCATAAGGATGAGGTGGAGGGCTCCATCGTTTCACAGATTATCTGTCTCACAACAAACTGTTATCACATGGTGATACTTTTAACATCCATCCATCCATCCATCCATTTTCCGTCACCCTTCTCCCTTACGGGGTCGGGAGTTGCTGGTGCCTATCTCCAGCTGCGTTCCGGGCGAGAGGCGGGGTACACCCTGGACAGGTCGCCAGTCTGTCGCAGGGCAACACAGAGAGACAAACAGGACAAACAACCACACACACACACACTCACACCTAGGGAGAATTTGGGAAGGCCAATTAACCTGACAGTCATGTTTTTGGACTGTGGGAGGAAGCCGGAGAACCCGGAGAGAACCCACGCATGCACAGGGAGAACATGCAAACTCCGTGCAGAAAGATCCCAGGCCGGGATTCGAACCCAGGACCTTCTTGCTGCAAGGCAACAGCGCTACCCACTGCGCCACTGTGCAGCCCATACTTTTAACAAATAGGTTTAAAAAAATCATAATTTTTAAAATAAATATTGAAGACTGCAGCTTTAAATTAAATTTCCTGACTAAAGGTACAAACACAATCTTTTTTGCGTGATTGTTCTGGTTGCATAGCTACAATCTGATGCTATGAGTTTAACATCTTCTTAATCAAAACCCATCCAACTTTTCTTATCCAGTACTTTAAAACAATCACAGTGGACCAAAGTGCAGTCCAGAAAAATGAAATAACTTTCTTCCGTTGATATCGTTTCTTTGTGTTTTTGGACTTTTTACTAATAATCTCATAATATTGCTGTCAATTTTAAATAGGCCAATAAAAAATGTTGCACCTGTAGATATTTGATGTTTGCTCCATTTATGCATAAAATGCATTTTTGGAATTTATTTTCATCTTTTATGCAGACATTTTGCAGACAATTGGTGCTCAACGAAAACCTTAACTCCATTCTGAAAAAAAAGTCACCCCACAGCATGATACTACCACCACCATACTTTACTATGCATGTGGTGTTCTTCTTTTGATGTACATAAATCTTTCTCCCATCAGGTTTGCAGATGTTTTCAATGTGCTTTTTATACTCTTCTTCTCCTGACTGATACATTTGTCCAGTAAGATCCTTTGAGACATTTCTGCAAAATATAACTTTATAAATGTAGAAAAGCTGCTAAGATAGTCAGGGTATTGCATTTTTTACATACATCTATTTTTTCTTCATTAAATTTGTCCATTTTCCATTTAACCACACAGACCAAATGTTGCATTAAATGTAGGAAAAGCTGATTGATAATTTTTTGCTAAGCTTTTACGTAAAAAAATAAATCAGATTATCCTAAGCATTTCAGAATAAGAAATAAAACCAGAAATATTTAATGTTTTAAGCATTGCAGAAACAAATTAATATAAGATTCAAAAGATTGGAAACAAAAGTGTAAATTTAATTTATCCTCTTTTCTATTTTTTTAATGAAGGAATGAAAATCACAAAATCTGATTAGCCACAAAGAATCATTAAATTACTCATATTTTCTCTTCTTCAAACTCTCTGAGGTCAAACTGTACTGAGTTTAGTCTATTTGATTTATTAACTCCTTCACAAAATCATATTTATATCAATATAAGTGCAATATGTTGGGTTGTGAAAATTGCAAATGAGCAAAAATAATGTAAATAATTAAATTTGTTTCTATTTTAAAGGATTATTTTTTCTAATATACAAGGGAAATATCCATATGACAACTAAACTGTAAAAATAGGCTTTTAATTTTTACAGTTCAAAATGATTTTAGTGACATTTATTCCAAGTGTCTTGTTATAGACTAAGCATTTAGGAAAATATATCTAATTATAATTATAAGAAAACTCCACAGTCTCATTCTATTAAGTTATTATTTACTAATGATCTCAAAATATTGCTGTCAATTTTAAATAGGCCAATAAAAATGTTGCACCTGTAGATATTTGATATTTGCTCCATTTATGCATAAAGTGCATTTAATTGAATAGATGCACTGTAAAAATTTGGGGTATTTTTATAAAGCCTAACCAGGAAAGTTCAAATCAGATTATTAATGGGATTTTTTGTTGTTGTCGTTTTGTTTTTTCTTTTAGCAAGAACTTTTTTTTTATAAGCTGAATGAATGTGGTGTTATTTGTTTAGGTTAGCAAGAAGAATTACGTTTTTTTTTTATATTTAAAATTTGTTTTTTGTTGACTCCAGCAGCAGAAGAATATTCAAAATAACAATGAGCAGGACCATTCCCTTTGTTTGCATTGTCTTTGGAGAAACTTAATGAGAGCACTCCCTTATTTCCCCTCGGATTTCCCTGCCTTGATGTGGGAATAAAAACACTTTTGTGCATACCTTCATGCAATGCAGCTACAGAGAACAGAAGCAACAAGAACTTCCCGTTCCCACGATCCCAGACGCACTCACCTTGCACAGGTGAACACCGGGAATAAAGCCCTGCTGGAAGCTCCATGACTGACAGCTGAAAGCCAAACATTCGCGCATGAATCGCGCTCGCTCCTCCCTCATGGGGCCCTCAGCGGCCAATGGCGTGGCTCTCCTTCAGATAGACCCCAGCGTATCTCCCTCCAGCCCCAGTCCCCGCAGAGTAAAAGTCACGTTGGAAGGAAGAGGGGAGAGAGATATCTGCTTACAGCTGCTGTCAGATATCCGATCGGGTTCGCATGGCGAGGAGGTAACCTGATCGAGCGGGGAGGAGTGACTCTGCCAGGGAAGGCTCGAACAAAAAAAATGTCTTCTTCTTCTGCCGGAGAGGTCACGGCAGTGAATGACATTAAGAGGGAAAATGTGAAGGAGGTGGATAAGCGTGAGAGCATCAAGCTGGTGGCGCTGGACGCGGCGGAGTTGTCCATGGAGCGCACGGCTCCCAACGCCGACGCGGTGCGCACGGAGCTGCTGGTGAGCGCCGCTTCCTCCCTGGCTTTCTCCCCGGAGCAAGTGGCGTGCGTGTGCGAGGCGCTGCAGCAGGGGGGCAACGTGGACCGGCTGGCGAGGTTCTTGTGGTCCTTACCCCAAAGCGACCTGCTCCGCGGCAACGAAAGCATCCTGAAAGCCCAAGCCCTCGTTGCCTTCCATCAGGCGCGCTATCAGGAGCTCTATAGTATTTTGGAGAACCATAGTTTCAACCCGTCCAACCACACCTTTCTGCAGGAACTGTGGTACAAGGCCCGGTACACGGAGGCGGAGAAGGCGCGCGGGAGACCCCTGGGCGCCGTGGATAAATACCGGATCCGGAGGAAATACCCTCTCCCCAGGACTATCTGGGACGGCGAGGAGACGGTTTATTGTTTCAAGGAAAGGTCGCGGAACGCGCTGAAGGATCTCTACAACCAGAACAGGTACCCGTCTCCAGCCGAGAAGCGGAATCTGGCCAAGATAACCGGACTCTCCTTGACCCAAGTCAGCAACTGGTTCAAAAACAGGCGGCAGAGGGACAGAAACCCATCGGAAGCGCAGTCCAAAAGGTAAGGAAACAAAGAGAACAACACGGTGCACACGTTTCTGTCTTCATCTCCGACTTTTCACCGGTCAAAAAGATCTGTGCGCAAAAGGCGCATCTGAACAATCTCTCAGTTTTAAATCTCTCATCGTAAAATAACTCAACATAACTTTATGATATGCGCACATTTCGATATCCCTGTCCAGGATTAATGCACAAAACTTCTTAATAATGACGTTTTTTAATCACTTAATAACTGCGAATGTCGCGTCAGGCACAGTTCAGCAGCGAACGTGTGAATTATTAACTGGAAATAGTTAGGGAACAGAAAAAGCTTTAGCAGCACGCTTTTAATGTTTTGAAATATGAAGCTGTTGCCGTTCAGATCCGGTTTCAAGCGAAGCGGAGAGTCATGGAAACCAGAGGCAACCAAATAGCTTGAAGCCTCAGAGATCCGGCTGACAGGCGGGCGGGCGGGCGGGCCGGCGGGAGGAGGATGTAACTTTGAAGAAAGAGTTCAAAAGGCGACTCTGGATGAGCCTGTGCGTGAACACGTAAAGATCAGTACATAAATTATTTTCAGGATGACTTTCTTCTCTTGGACTAAAAGGATCTCCATCAGCTCTGCTTCATCTCATAATCCGGCAGACGCACACAGAGATGTGAGGGCTGGTCTTTCATGTTTTTTCCCTGTGAACAAAGATGACGCACACCTGGTAGAGGTGACCCCTTCTGCCTCCTTCCTCACACACACACAAACACAAACAAGCGTCTTTATTAATCTCCAAATGGTTATTAACCTGTGGATTTCTTTGTAGGGCCACATGGTTGGGGGTTGGTAATGCGTGTGTGCGCCCTGCCTTGGAGGGAAGGAGGAGGAGGGGGGGGGGAGCAGCTGTTTTAATCACTCTTTATGAAATGAGACCATAATAACAAGGAAGAACGTTTCAGTCCTTGTGGTTTTAAGGAGGATTTCTGTTGAAAACTGAAAAATGTGGATTTTAGTTTGACTTCCAAGCCATTTGTTGTTGCAGAATTTATTGCCCCAAATGGTCACAGGGTTGCTGCTGCTGTCAGAGCAGCTCTCCTAAAGAGGGCTGCACAGTCACAGTCACAACTTTAATAACCAGAGGTACAAAAAATACCAACTAGTCTTACTCAAGTAAAATCAAAAATTATTTGGTAAAAAGGCTACTCAAATATTCATTTACTGTTGGTATTTTAAAGACAAGAATGAAAAAAATTCATATAAATAACATTATTACAAAATAACAGACATAAGGAGAAAATCTCCAAGTCTCTTTCTTTCCATTTAAAGATTAAGTTTGTCTGTGTTTGATGAATTTCTGGCTAAAATTACTTTGTTCTTCATCCAGTAATTTAAGGCTTCAAATAATAATTCTTTTTAGGAATCGATTAATCTGTGACTTACTCTGATGATTAATTGATTAATTGCCAGTTTAATCGATTAATTATTCAGTTAATTTGATTTTTTTAAAATTGGCGCATTCTAGATTTTCCATTTAATCAAATAAACCCTTAGAAATGTCATGAAAGGTGCAAATAATTCAATTCCATTTTCAATAAGAAAACAAACACTTTATTATCTAAAATGCATAAAAAGTGGATATTAAAAATATATCACTTAAGGAGTTTTGAGTAAAACATATTAACACACAATAAAGGTGTTTTTAATCTTAAATATTTATATATTTTGTACAGTTTTGGCTTAATTGCTGCTCTGAATATGTTGTGTTTTCAGAAAATGGTCTTTATTGAGTCTTTGTATTCCAGGTAACAATTAATTGATTATTAAATTAGTTGACAACTATTTCAGTAATCAATTAATCACGATTAATCTGATTAATCATTTGGGCCCTATAGGGAAGTTACTCACAGTGGGTAGAGGACCCAGAAATTTTACTCCAGTAAGAGAAGCAGTACTTCATAATAAAGTTACTCAAGTAAATGTAACTAGTTACCACCCACTGTCTTCATAATGCAGAGCTATAATGTTTTGTTTTCCTTCCCAGAAAACAGTCGGTTATAGGAAATGTAGTTTCTTCTTCTCTGTTCTGTGACTCATCTGCTTTTCTGCTGCCAGTGAGTCTGATGGGAACCACAGCACAGAGGACGAGTCCAGTAAGGGCCAGGAGGAGCTGTCCCCTCGTCCCCTGTCCAACTCTTCAGACGGAGTGATAACCCACGGCAGCCTACCGGCTCAGGCTGGACCTCTGGACGGGGGCGTCGTCATCCAGCAGATCGGCGACATCAAGATGTCAGGATCCAGCGGCGGTGGCGTCTACAACGGCGGCCTGGCAGCCACTAATACTTCCTCCACCGTGTTTCACAATGGCGGCTCATCCTACCTCCACTCGCCTGGAAACATCCTGTTCAACGGGTTCAATCTGGGCATCCAGCCGCTGGCGTTCAACCCCCTGAGGCCGCCCGGCGGGGTGCTGCTGGGTGGCTCCGCGGGGGACATGCACATGCAGACGGGCCAGGAGAAGGGACTGGGCGGCACCGAGGAGTCTGTCCTGCAGTACTCCTCCTACTCGGGCTGTGTGAACGGGTCGGAGGTGAAGCTGGAGGGCGTCCACACAATGGCGGCCCAGAACGGAGGCTCCTCTGTGCTCACCTTCAGCTCGCCGTCCGCAGCTCTGCAGCTGGGCGGCTACAGTCTGGTACCGGTACCGAGCGGAGTCCCTGACAACGACGGCAGCGCGCTGCTCAACAGTGATGTAGGTCTTCCTCCTCTCCAGCTGCCATCTGCGTCATCTTCCTCAACAATTACTCAACAAGGTGAGACGCAGCAAATAATAAGCCTTTTTAAAAGGTTACTTTGAAGGCTGCAACCGACAATTATTTGATTGATTATTCTGACGATTAATCGATTAATTGGATAATAAATTTGACACATTCTGCAGATTTTTCATTGAACACTGAATAAGGACAATGGAGCTCCAACTCTGTCGAACTTACTTTCTTTCAGCTAATTTATCATAACAACTTAATAAACTTCATTTAATTTAATAAGTTAACTTATTTTTAAAGTTTAGTCTTCTGTTTTCAAACTTATTCTGTACTAATATTAGAAATACATTGAAATAGGATTACTTTTATTTTTTAACTAAGAAAATAAACATTTTATTGGCTAAAATGCAATGACATAACATTCTTTTACTGAATGATTGATCATTTGTAGCAAAGGATGAAGCTAAAGAAACTCCTAAAATTCAACGCTTCCTGCTTGACTCAACACCAATACAGTGTTGTACTAAACTATTGAGTGTTTTCTGACTGACTGATTAATAATTGGATAGCAAAAGCTGCTTAAAAGAAAGTTTTCTCTACAAAACCAAAACTATGCCACGTGAGGAGTTTTAGGTAGAACATACTCTTTAGCTTTAATGCTAAATGTAAATATTTTTTGTATAATTTTGGCTTAATTAGCCACTTTGACTGTTATTCTTTCACCAAATGGCCTAATCGATTACTCAATTAGTTGACGATTGCTTCAATAATCGATTAATGACGATTATTCACAATTAATTGCGATTAATCGCGATTAATCATTTCAGCCCCAGGTATTTTTAAATTATAAACAAGACGAAGAGTTGAAATGGGTGCAGTAGCACTGATAAATGTATTTTTGTCAATATTCTAATGAAGTTGGGTAAATTTCATTGAAAAATCTTAAATAAATAGATAATTTCAGCTTCCAATAGAAATTCAATTTCCTCTGAACAAAATACTTTGCCACTTTTATTTTACATTAAAACAACAAAGTATTAAAAATATTACATCCTTAGAACAAGCTCCTATATATATCTACCGAAAAGTTATTTTTGTACTTTTGTAAGTTAGTTTTGTTTTATTTCCAGTGAACTAAGAAATTTGCACTGGAAACCAGACAAAACACTTGGTGAGACTTTGTGTTTTTGCAGTGTAGTGTTGGTTTCACTGGTTATCAAAATCAACTACATTTTATTTCTCGAATGAATTCATTGAATTTCATCTGAAGCAAGAATTAAACAACTTAAATAGATTTAGCTGCAGTTATAACTCTGAACAAATTGGTAACAGCTTTTCATCCATCTTAAATTTTTGTCTGGGTTTTGTTTTTGTCGTTCGCCGGCCTCGGTTTGGGCCACAGGAAAACACACTCGCATGCATATTTCTAAAAGCGGTGATCTGTTTAGATGAATAAAAACAAGCTATGAAGTCACCATCACTAATCTTCACTGCATTGTTGATCTCCAGAGCAGGCAGTGAAGGTGCATTTCAGGCCATCAGCTGCAATGAAACGCATGAGCAGAGGAGGAGGACGAAGAAATTACAGCACTTATTGTGACATAAAGCAGAGAATGGAGAGCAGAAACCCCCCAAAACGCAGAAAATTACAGCTTCCCTTTGAGTGCTGGCAGACTGGAGCGTTTGTTCTGCTGGTCGGGCTGAAAAAGCACAAAGTGTGTGAGACATGCAACAGTATTTCTGAGAAAAATGTCTGCAGACTGCTGTGCTGGAATATTTTCATTCACTAATCAATAACTTGGCTACTACCACTCCAAGTCGAGTAAATCTTTCTCACAGACTTCCAGTACTTTTATTTTTCCTTCATCCAGTCATCATGAAAAAATTATTCTTCTACCTAAAGCTGTGCAGATTAATTTAACTATTTGGTTTTAGAGCAATTGAGAAAACATCAGTGAATGTTTATTTCCCATTTTTTCAGTGTTTGGTTGCTGGAGTCTCTTGCTTTGGTTTTATGAATTGCACTGGTTTTTTCCTGCTTTAACAATTAGCTTAATTGGTCTCCAAAAGACTTACCTGTCAAATTAAAGGTAGAATAAAAAGTCAAATGTGTAGAAAATGAAAAACATTGAGAATTAAACAACAGATCTACAGAAGTAATGATGTCTAACATATCTATAAATACTGTTTGAATCACAATACTTAACTAAATTTGCTAAAAATAAGAGATGTTAAGATTACTAAACTATTTGGGTAAAGCTCAGATGATGATGTCATTAATTCAATGACAGGGGTCAAGGGGCATGATAAAAAAATTAATTAGAGAGCAGTAACAATAACTTTTGACAATTAAATTAATAAATAGGCCAAATAGACTTGCCTTGGAGGAAACTGACAATAGAAAGTTTTAAATCTTTGGACATATTTCAATCAACACCTGCTTCCTTGTGTGACATTATCTATAGAAAAACTAAAGAAATCAGCTGAGAGAAACCGTTGCCCTGTAAGAGTCCCGTTCTTCCCTGGATATAATTTCCAGATACCTGTGAAGGTGACCTTCATGCAGGAGCTGCGTGACGATGTGGAGGAAACTAATTGCTGAACCACAGCGGTGGCAGCATCATGGTTTGTCTGTGTTTTGCTGCAGGAGGGACTGGTGCACTGCAAGAGGAAAGAACATAATAGGGAAATATTGAAATAAGTGTTTTTTAATCCTAACTGAAATAAAACAGCAAGATTTTAAAATAATTTGATGATGTAGATAAAAAATTAAGTGACGTTTACTGCAAAAACATGAAATCTTTTCCTGTCTTGAGATATCACAAGTAACAGATATTTTAGTAAATTATTTATTTTGAAATATTCAGTAATATCTCGGCTGCTGTTTTCTGTCTTGAACAACATAATCAAAGAATGTAAACATGTTTTAGGGCTGCAGCTAACGATCTTCTTAGTGAATGATTGTTCTATTGATTATTCTGATATAAAAAAGCATTTTATTGAACCTCTTCTGCTCTTTTATACATTAGAGATACATTAAAAGATGAAAAATAAACAGATAATTAAATTCCTTTAAAAAAACGGGTTTTGCATAAAACTTATTTACAGATGATTTTTAAAATATACATTTATCTAAAATGCTAAATGTTTATTTATTTGGCACAGTTTTGGTTCAATTGTTCTGAATATTTTTTAAATTCCGGTAAACGATTAATCAATTATTATTTGACGATCATTTTATTAATTGACTAATCACAATTAATCAGCCGCAGTCTAGTGCTAACTTTATTCCTGTTTTTACAGGCAACATGTCTCTGAACAACGCGGTGGTGAGCTCGTCCAGTGGAGACTCCTTCCAGCCGCAGGACAAGCTGACCATGACGTCTCTGCACCACAACAGCGTCCTCTACAGCCTGAGCAACCAGACCGCCATCAAGAAGGAGCCTCTGGACGGCGGGATTTACTCCTCGTACCACACCGGGCTGCACCTGGACCCCAGCGGTCAGATCAGCTACACCAGCCCCAACTCGGCCTCCAGCCACGCCGCCGCCAACACCGACGCCACCGTCAGCTCGTCCAGCTCCGAGCCGGAGGTCTACACCACGCTCACCAACAGCACGCCTCTGATGGCTCCGACGGACCAGGACGCCCATCACCACCTGCAGCCGGCGGAGTACCTGGGCTCCCACGAGGTGCACCGAGGGGCCGCGCCCTCACACCTGATGGGCCCCGGGATGAACAGTGACTACATGAACCTGGCGGAGAGCAAGGCGGACGGCTCGGAGCCCAGGGGGATGAACGCCATGGTGCGGGCGATGTGCGGGGAGCTGGAAGAGGGGAAGGAGCTAGCCAAACTACAGACTGTGCAGATGGACGAGGGCATGTCCGACCTTTAACCTCAGACTTTGAAGCACTCACATCCACCTGGGCAGTCATGATGAATCTTTTTACTCTTCTGTGTGCGTGTGAGTGTGAGTTTTTAAGCATTGATTTCCTTTAAATTATTTGCTTTTATTTTCACTTTTGAAATGCACTCTAGTCAGAAAGGATCCGTGTGGGTGAGCTGCTTCGGCTTTTTTACAAAAACGTGAAAATAAGAGGCTGTGACGTGTTAAAAAAAACGTTCATGTGAAGAACAAGTGAAGCCGAGTCCACATGTAGCCGCATATCTGAGAAAACAAACACATTTTTACCAGTTATGCTCCTTCGTCCACACGAAAACTGTTTAATATCACTATCCGTTCGCACAGTGAACCTCAGGCGCCATGTTTGACTCCTAACAGGAAGTAGTTACTGTTTGAAGCGATCTGATTGGCCGACCTAGGTTTTAGTTTTGCGCTACACTGCCCCCTATGGGTTTGGCATGTTTGAAACAACATTCAGGGACAAAACCGATCCCTTGTTTTCGATATTAGTTTTTAAACAATATGGCAGAGATATTTACTACGGCAAAGGAGGGTCATTCTATATAGGTAAAAAAAAAAGGGTAAGTAAATTTCAGCAGAAAAAACAAGAAAATTTATTGGCTCTAGAAGTTGCAAATTTGCAAGTGAAAAAACTCTTTTTTTTTTGATTAATCTTATAAATTTGCCACAAAATACAAGGAAATTTCTGAGCTCTAAAAGTTTAAAATTTGCAACAAAAAAATAAAATTTAGCTCAATCTCAGAAATGTTGTAGAAAAAATAAGGAAATATCTGGAATCCAAATGTTGTAAGTTTGAAAGAAAAACTCAGAAATTTTTACATTAATCTAAAAAATTTACCATAAAAAAACAAGACAATTTCGGGCTCCAAAGTTGAACATTTGCAAGAAAAACCTCTGAAACTTTGAGATTAATCTCAGAAATCTAGAAAAATCTTGGAAATCTCTGTTTCAAAAATAAAAAATTTTCAGCTTTTCAACCAAAAATGTATAATTTAGAAAATGTCTGAGAACAGACACAAAATTTCTGAGTTATGTGTCTGAAATGTACTCTTTCCTTTCCAAAACAGCCCTGACAGAACAGTAGATGTTTGTGTGTAACAGGCCCGGCTACGTGTGGACCGGGCTTCAGAGTGAAGTAGCCGCTGCTTTGAGTCTGAGCTTCTTTAAATGAGCATCTTTATAGACAGCACCTGCTACTTCCTGTTGAGTGGATGTGATCTGCAGAAGCAGGTGCTGGAATGCCTCGGGTCACGTGACCGGGATGTTCCTCCAAACCAAATGCATCATATGGGTCGAACCACAAAGGTCACTGTGGAGGGTGGAGAGGGAGAAAGCTACTAGCTGAGCAGCTTCACTGAAGGACTGGAGGGAAATGGTGAACAAACACAGAAAAGTTGCTGATTTAGGAAGAAAAGTGTCCTTGAGGACACATTTTAATGTCTCTAAAAGCTTCTCAAGTCCATACAAAATGCTGCTTTTGCATTTCATAACCTATTAGAAACCTTGACTGTGGAAGAGTGACGACAAATGTGCCTTTCGGCGGCTAAAAATACCCAACAGCTTGTTTCTTGTTTGGCCTTTGCGCTACCACTGTGGCATTACAATGTTTGAAACAACCACTGTGCTGGACGGGTTGCCATGCGCGGCTCATCCAGAAGAAATGAACGGGTTGCCATGCGCGGCTCGTCCAGAAGAAATGAACGGGTTGCCATGCGCGGCTCGTCCAGAAGAAATGAACGGGTTGCCATGCGCGGCTCGTCAAGAAGCTGCTGCAGCCCTGGCTCCTGTTTCCAGTCCCATCAGAAGTGATGACGTCTTTCATCCTGAGCTGTTCATAACCCTGCAGCTTCGGTTCCTGCAGAGACGTTTGAGTTCAGGCTTTTTAACCCAAGTGTGCATAAGTTTGATAAGCAAAAAGAAATTAGCTTTCCCCTTTCCTTCCTACTTTTCCTTACCTCCTACCTAGCTTCCTTCACTGTGTCCTTTCTTTCTTCCCTGCATCCTTCATTGGTGTTTTTCATGTTTTCTTTCATCTTCGTGTCCTACGTTTTTCTTTCCTTCCTTATCTTCTACCTAACATCTTCTTTTGTGTCCTTCCATACTTCCTTGCATTGTTTCTTGGTCATCCTTCCTTCCTCCTGTCCTTCTCCGATTCCTAGCTAGCATCCTCGATTGTGTCCTTTCTTTATTTCGTTGTGTCTTTGTGTCGATCATGTTGGGTTTTTAATTCCTCCTTCCTTGTCTCCTTTCTAGTTTATTTAATTGTCTTTCTCTTCTTTCCTTCCTGCTTTGCTTCCTTGTTTCCTAAGTTGCTCTTCCTTTGTGCCCGTTTGTTATTTCCTTCATTGTTTTCCTTCCTTCCTTCTGTCCTAAGTACCTCCTTGTGTTCTTTATTTCCTTCACTGGTCTCTTTTGTGTTTTCCATCCATACAATCTTCCTTCCTTCTTTCCTTTCTCCTTCCTTTCATTTGTGTCATTTTTACTTCCTTGCACCTTTTATTGGTTCCTTTACTGTTTTCTTTCCGATTCTTCCACCTTTGTATCCTTAATTCTTCCTTCATTCTCTCCTTTCTTTCATTGTGTCCTTGTTTCCGTATTCAAAGCTTATCCACTGTAGAAAGGAAATCCAAAGTGACTCTTTTGTGTTTTATATTTTGAAATGAACATAAAAGGCTGAGTTTGGAAAACTCCTGAATTTCTACATGAAATATGTAGGAACCCGAGGGGTTAATTTAAAATAAATCCAGGCTGAAACGACTTCAGGATAAAAAAATGATTGAAATCATTTAACTTTGCACAGCATCAAACTATTTCATTAATACCAGTGCCTTTCAACATTTGCTGTGAGGGATTCAGTCAAAGTGGAACAGAAATGAGCTTCAGAGGTCTGCAGCCTGTGCCTGAAGGTTTCCTTAAAGGGGACCTTGTTATGCAAAATTCACGTTTTGGTTGTTTTTAATGCTTCCCTTTGGGTCTCCACTGCTTCTAAAAACAGCCCAAACATTAAAAAAAAAACAATTCTGACTAGAAGTTAATGTTTTTTGGTGTCTGGAAAGTGAGCCAATTCTCAAAGTCACATTTTACAGGCATTGCACTGTTACCTAGCAACCCATGTGGAGCTCCAGCATGTTTGGTCAGCTGGTTTTACCGCTGCATCCACTGCACAATGGCTGCTAGAAAAAAAACAAGTGCTTTGTTGTTGATTTACCGTCTAGAAACCATTTGCTGCTTTCTTGCTGACCTTGCAGAAGGCTCCACTTCTGCTTTTCAAAGATGTACGGTTGTATAATTGTGCATCTGTTGGCAGCCATTTTTGAGTGTAAAGTTAGGGGGCGTGGCCAGCAGCAGCTTATCTGGGTTTAAAGTGACAGAAACGCTAAAACAGCTCAAAACTGACTGAAATCTCATCATGTAAGGATGATTTTGTGCAGAAAATGTGACGTTTTGGTTCAGCCCATCCTAACCTGTTCCTGGAAGCATAACAGGTGACCTTTAACTGAAGACGCGCCGAGGCCATTTGTCCAGCAGTTTTCCCAACAGATTCTTACATTAACACATTTCAGCCTTACAGCCAATCATCACATGTTTTCATGCCTTCCCGTCTTCAGGATGTCTGAGCAGACCTTTCAGTGAAAGTATCCTCAGTGCTTTAATGGTATAAACCAAAAATTATGAGCAAAACGTCTTTTTTTGTTGTTTTTGTTTGTTTTTTTATCTTAGCTTGAATTGTATGCTTGTTATCTGAAATTATGTGAATGTATTTTTCTAAATCTACGTACTGCAATAAAAGTTTATATTTATAAAAATGTAAAAAGAAGAAGAAGAAGGCAGTTTTATTCCTGATCTGTATCTGATTTTACGATGACTGATAACAATATGGGATAATGGAGATTTAGCGACACAGTAAGCCTGAAAGGAATGTGAGTTTACAACAGAAAGCACATGTCCTCCCGATATTTAAAAGTCCAGCGGTGCCAGATTGAAAGGACGGCGAGGGGGAAGCGTGCAGTAATCCAGCAAGCCTTCTGCAGCTTTCTGCAGACCTGTGGTGATGGTTTGCACATGCTCGACAACCTGGACTTCATTAGGCCTCCTTTTCTCATCTCAGCCTCTGTAATTCAAATAAACAGCAATGAGATTTCCAGAAGTAAAGCTCCATTTGGGTGGGAGGTCCAAAAACTTCCCTCAGCTCAGGCCAAACCAAAAGCTTGAAACGAAGGCCAAACCCCACCGCCTCCACATGTGAGCTGCTGTCACTCACTCAGCTCTTCCTGCAAATTTGGGGGAATTTACTGTAAATTTCCCGTTTCAATGCGTGTCCACACTGCAAAAAACCTGACCAAGTAGTTTCAGTCTAGCTTCTAGTGCAAATATCTTAACTTAAAAAAACTCTCCAGCAGGAAATAGAAACTTGTTTTAAGTCAACATTTTCTTAAGATGGATGAAAAATTATTTCACTTTTAGCAAGACATTTTTTCCATGTTATAAAATAAATAATCTGCCATTGAAACTGGAAACTTTTCACCAATATTAAGAAATTACTTAAAACGAGCTCCTTCATCTTGCTACAAAGTTTTCTTTAAGTTAGTTTTGTCTCATTTCAACTGCATTGAAATATTTGCACTAGAGAGCAGAATAAAAATAATTGGTAATGTTTTGTGTTTTTGCAGTGAATTTGTGAAGGAGAAGACAAAAAAACAAATGTAAAAGTAACATTTCAGCAAGATATAATAATGATAAAAAGTACAATTTCCACTGGTTGATTATTTTATTTATAACATGGGAAAAATTTCTTTTTATAAGTTAAACAATAATTTTAAAGGAAAGACCTCAGCGTGAAAAAGATAAAGTGAAGAAGAAATGGCCCAAGTACACAGCCCTGCGGTACACCGCGTGGTGAAACTTTCTGGACATTAATCCATTGCAGTGGAACTTGGACCTTCTTTTATCAATTTTAAATAATTACTTACTTCAAACTAGCTCCTGTTTCTCACTGAAAAGTTACTCTTAATGCGGTTTTGTCTCATTTCATAATTTATTTGCAGTGTGACCTGGGCGGAGAGACGAGGCGGAGGCAGAAATTACATTTTTTAATGTTCAGAAGTGTTTTTCTCTGTGGATTCGTGGGATAAGACCCAACGGCTGACCTAAATAAACAGAGGCTGCTTGTCTGTGCTCAGTGTTGAGGTGCGGCGAAGGAGGGAGGGGGAAATGGCAGCGACTATAGCGGGAAACAGGGAGGGAGAGGCAGGCACCCAGGATAAAGTTACCTGTGCACAGGTGACCTCGTCGCCATGGGCAGTGGATTAGCTGATTGTTGGGTATCGGGTGACTCCTCCTGTAATATTGAAGAGGGTGAAAACAGCTTTGTTGGAGCCCAGAACAATATCCCATTTGCAGCAGAGGCTCCACAGTCTGCGGCTCTCACGGGGAGGAGGCCGGAGGAAAAACTCCAAATTCAACCTTTTGTGTTCAGCAGAACAAAGATGGAAACCAGAAAAACCGGGATAATCCTATATCTTTGAATCAGTGGGTAATTTTGTCCACAATTTAAATCGAAAAGCATAAAACCTGAGCTGTAAAAGAGAGGGAGCTCCTCCCAGAACTTTGGCCTTATTAAAAACACTGACCCCTGATCTTTCAGATGGTTTCAAAGCTGACATTTAATGCGGCGCAGCAGACTGCAAGCCACATGTAACATGACCTGGGGAGCAAGGTACTCCACCACTCTACGTCCCACTAATGAGAGGGCAAGGGGTCAGTGGGTACCAGCCGGCTGCAGACCCACCACTTTTAACCAACCTGGTTCTGCCAGAAACGTCGTCAGTTTGCGTCGATACTCAGCGGCGGAATCAAATATGTCATTTTGGAGGGAAAGTATTACACAAAATACACATTTTGTATGTTTTTATACTTCCATTTTGATTTCTACTGCTTATAAAAAACAATCCAAGAGTTAACAAAAAAAACATCCAGCTGTTTCTTGTCAGTAAGTAATTTTTTATCTTTTTTGGTGTCTGAAAAACGAGCCCTTTCAAAAAAAAAAAAAAAAAAAGATTGTTGATTGGTCAATGCACAGTTACCTAGCAACCCCAGAACTCTAGGAGTTGCATGGTAATCCAAAGAGTTACCTAGCAACCCAAGCTGGGCACCTTCAGCTTGGGTTGCTGAACACTTAGGTTTTAGTTCTGTTACACTGGTAGCCAAGTAACGACATTTCGTTGTCAAGATTCACCTTGTGTTTTCTTTGTACAATGACAATAAAGGAAGTCTAAGTCTAAGTTCAGTTAGCCGTCACATGTGCTGTACAATGGCTGCTGGAAAAGACAACATTTTTTGTTCATTTACCATCCAACGTAACCACTTGTGACATTGTTGTTGGCTGTGCAGGAGGCTCTATGTCTGCTTTTCTAAGATCCACAGTTGTATAATTGTGCATCTGTCAGCAGCCATTTTGTGACAGTGTAAACATGGAGTGAGGGGCGTAGCCAGAAGGAGCTTATTGAGATTCAAAGTTACAAGACATAAAAAAACAGCTGCATAAACACAAAATCTGGCCTATTTTTGGATTAATTTCTACCACAAATAACTAAGTACACTTAAAATATGACTAAATTAACTAACAAGTGACCCTTTAACAATACATTTGAGCTTGTTTTAAATTAATAATTCCTTAATATTGATCAAACAAATGTGTAGTTCCTCTGTTAGATGTAAAAATGTATTTTATAAGTGAAATAATCTACCAGAGGAAGTAATGAGAAAGCTTCTACATTTTGTTAAAAAGTTACTTTTGTCTCATTTTAATGTACAAAGATATTTTCACTAAAAATTCAACCAAAGACATTTTGTGTTTTTGCAGTGAAAAAATGATTTTGCGTGAAATAAAAAACGTAGCGGACATGTTTTGCGTGGATCTGGTCTCAGTAGGTCACCTCTAACTATCGGACAACAGTTGGGAGGTTTCCTGACTCAAGCAACTATCTGCTGTCGCCCGTCACTCAGCTGCAGGCATGCAACCAGCGCATGATTCACCGATTTGTCCTGGATGGCATGGGGCAGAAAGCATAACTCATGCGGACAGTTTTAAGCGTGCATGTGTGGAGGAGGAGGAGGCAGCAGCTGTGAGGCAGCATCAGGGCCGTCAGAGGTGTTTCCCAAAGAGAAACCAGCAGGCTGTAACAGGAGCAGGAGCCCGGATGACCAGAGAGGATCACAGCTGCTGCACGACTCCTGAAAACCCCGGAGGACGCCTGTGTGACTGCACAGCGCCCCCTCCCTGCAGGCACCCACATCTCACTTCAGCCGCCTTTAAATCCTTCATTTTGTTTGTTTGTGTTTGTCCGCCTGCCTCGTTTGTTTATTTATCAGCCCTGCAGCCAGAAAACGGAGCCTCTTTAAAACAAATGTCCTCATCTGCACACCCGGGGTGTGTTTACTGAGGCAGAGCTCTGTAAAAGCCGCCTCTTAATTGCATATTTGTGGAGGTGGGCCCTCTGAGGAAATGCGTAATGATTTTGATGGTGCAGGAAGGGGGGCTCTAACCCCAGCGCACTTGTACCAGGTCTAATTTTCCAACATGACAGGAAACTCTGTTAAGCTGATAATTGCAGCTCCAATTTCATTTAACTCACTCATGTCAACAGTTGTGTTTTGTTTTGATGGAAGGAGCTGCACCTTTTTCCTCTTCTCTGCATGTCTCCACTTCAACATTTCTAATCATTTTTCTTAGAAATTGCAAAAATAATGCGCTGTTTGGGGAAATGGAAATGCGCTGTTTCATTTGAGGAAATGGATGAGAGAAAACGTTTAATGTTAAAAAAAAAAAAAAAAACATGAGGACGGATGTTTGCTTTGAGTCTAAAGCTATCTGCTATCACATATAATTCATTAAAGCTGGGCTCCATTCATAAAAAGAAGAACATGAAAGGGTTTTTTTCAGGGTGACATTTTTAAGAGCTGATTTCCTTTTTTAAATTCATATTTGATCGTTTCCTTCTTTTTTTTCCTTTTATTGCAAAAAAAAAAAAAAAGCAACTTAACTACCGCTATAATTTCTGTAAAGTCTTAAATTCCTGCCCAGCTTAAATCTGTGAAAACCACTTTAGGATAAATGGTTGATTTGCTCTTTTTTCATGATGAAAATGTTCTGACTCCCTAAAACCTGAACAGCTAAGATTTCAGCTGCACAAAAGCTGCCATTGTGTCCGTTTTTTAAAAGTTAATAAAGAGTCCAGAGAGAGAAGCGAGGGGGAGAAATGAATCCTTTCTGCATGCAAGCCTCTTTCTGAGAGCAGTTCCGAGTGATCGGCTGCCCCGGGATTGCTTTACGTGTCCGGGTTGTGAGCAGGCAGCGCCGGCCGCCGCGGCGCAGGAGGCGGAGGGCCCACATCTTGAAATAATCTGGCCCCCCGGGCTGCGGGGGTTAAAGGAGGAGGCGCGGCGCAATGTGGTAGAGATATTAGAGAAACCCGAGAGGCGCTCATCAGACAGCTCATTTACTGAAGCACTGAGGTTTTACACAGCCGAGACGCAGCCGGAGCCCACTGCAGTCCACGCAGCGTGTCCTGCGCAAACGTTTCAAACCTGGTTTTATGCACGAAACACAGTAAAATAAAGTAAATCCTCTATATATGTTTATATATACTTATATAGAATACATTTCTTTAAAGAAATAAAATGAAACAGATATTCATTTATTTTGTATTATTTCAAGAATTTTACAAAATATGTTTATATGTAAATTGTGTATCACTTTACAGTAAGATGGCTAATAAATATTTGTATTGAATCACATCTGATCTCTTTATAAATCATTAATAACCGTTTATTATGCATTAATAAAGGCCGCATTGACCAATACATTGAACGTGTATTGATGATTTTGATGCATTTGGTTAAAATGCAAAGTTTCTCAATTGTTCACTGTGTGCTGCTTTAATTCATTTTTATTTTGTGTTTTTATGACGTAAAGCCCATTGAAATGCTGAAATGTGCAGCACAAATGCGCATTTCAGCATTGATTGATTAATCGACTTAATTGATTAATTAATGGTTAGGAGTAAACAAAACCTGCGGTTTCTCTGTAGGGTCATACTAAACATTTCAGACAAACATTTCAGCACAAAAGGCATTTGTAAATGTAAATTGTAGGATATAATTTCCTTCTCATCCTTATACTTTTATTTAATGCATAATAAACACTTACTAATGATTTATAAAGTGTTTATATAGATTCATTTCTAACATCTATTATCACCCATCTATAAATGGAGCCAATAATTCATTCTGGTTAAATTTGTCAGCTCTCATTCAGATTATATATATATATATATATATAACCAATTATATATATATAATTTCTCTATAAATTGTTACAATAATTAACAGGCACAAAATTATGCGTCTTTTAGCTCGTTTATACCTGAAAACTGCTTTAACTTCCTCCAGAAAACGAGTTTTAAAATATTTTGGAGAAGGATAAATGTTAAAAAACCCTCAATAAGGCGCACAGTTATGCGGGATGAATGCTGAAGGGGAGTTCTGTTTCAGACTTTTGGTGCAGATAAAGAAACGTGATCCGTGAGGCTCAAACCAACAACTGCACCACCAAGAACCAGTGTGGCTCAGAACTCATTTACTAATGGATTGGTTTAGTGTTTCAGCCCACAGAAAACACTGGAGCCAGTGTGGTGCCCGTCTAATCTCTGAAATATAAATGCGCACAGCAGGCGAAGGAGGAAAAGTCATGCGGTGACGCAGAAATGCATTTATTTTTCCTGTTCTTCAGTTTTAGGCGCATTAGATAAATTACATCAGCGCTTCAAATCTCACTCTTTGTTGAAGTTCTTTGAATTTTCCCCAATGAAGATATTCACCCAATTCTTCTGTCAAATCTTGCTGTTTTTAAACATGTGGTGTTTTATACCAGCCTCTCAAACTCACACATGCGCACACTCTCACTTTAAGTGGCTGATTTCCTTCTGGTGGTCTATGGCCCATAACTCCTTTGGCAGGTTGTATAGGTTGCTCATAAATAAGCGCGTAATGGACCCACCTATCATAGGAACTTATTAAGTTATACCACCTCATAAAATAAACAGCTCCTGCGATTAATCGAATAGGGAGGAAACAACAAAATGCTCAATTTGCTTGCGTTTGGTTTGGGCCACATTAAACAGTAAACGGGTCAAGGCCATAAGTTCTGGAAGAAGTCAGTTCTCTTAAGTTGTTCATCTCCATCACATCATGTATTCCACATTAATATTATCGATTATTTCTTCGTTTGTATCCCTATTTATAACTGTAGACGTCACAGATCCTTTCATGGTCTGAGTTGAGGGGAGGTTTTTTCTCACCTCCCTGGCATGCATCATTATTTTTCAGAAGTTATAATCTAGAGTGTGTTTTTAAGAGCTGTGTAATAATTGATTTGTGTTTAGGTGCCGCTCTGCTCCCTCAGCTGCAGCGGCAGAGGGACTGTGGGGGCGGGAGGTGGGCTGCGCTCCTATTTCAGCCCCTGACGCACTGCCTCTGGGGAGGAAACGGAGCTGCAAACTCAGTCCTGCTCTGCTGTACAGGGTGCAGGGCAGAGGGAGAGCCAATCATCAAGACGCACAGGCTCCCTTTAAGTCTGACATATCTCCAACAGGAACAAATTGTCCCAACAATCAACATCCCAATCTGCTGCGCGCATCAGGGGTTGCGGAGGAGCGGATTGCCCGCACAGATCTGCGCAGCGTGGACGGGACTGCGGTGGATTTCAGAAGCTTCGGGACGATCTGAAATCGCTTTGGATTCCAGGGATTTTCGGTGGAGGAGCTTATCATGTCGATATTACCGTCCTTCGGGTTTACGCAGGAGCAAGTGGCGTGCGTCTGCGAGGTGCTGCAGCAAGGAGGAAACCTGGAGAGGCTCGGCCGCTTCCTGTGGTCTCTGCCCGCCTGCGATCACCTCCACAAGAACGAGAGCGTCCTGAAAGCCAAGGCGGTGGTTGCGTTTCACCGCGGGAACTTTAGAGAGCTTTACAAAATCCTGGAGAGCCACCAGTTCTCTCCGCACAACCACCCGAAGCTGCAGCAGCTCTGGCTCAAGGCGCACTACGTGGAGGCGGAAAAGCTGCGTGGCCGGCCGCTCGGAGCCGTGGGGAAGTACCGGGTCCGGAGGAAATTCCCGCTGCCGCGCACGATCTGGGACGGCGAGGAGACCAGCTACTGCTTCAAGGAGAAGTCCAGGGGAGTCCTGCGGGAGTGGTACACGCACAACCCGTACCCGTCCCCGCGGGAAAAGAGGGAGCTGGCAGAGGCCACGGGACTGACCACCACGCAGGTCAGCAACTGGTTCAAAAACAGACGGCAGAGGGACAGAGCCGCCGAGGCCAAGGAGAGGTGCGTTCAGCTGCCACGGAGCACAAAACTGCTCTCACATCTCAAAAGCATAGAAAACAAATTCATGCTGCAGTTAAAAGCCCGTAAACACGGAAGATTAAATCTAACGCGGTTTTCTTCTGGTAGCATTTTGAAGACAGCACCTCTTATTACCGGAATGATACAACAAACACCTCAGATTTCAGAGAAATGGTTCCAATTTTTTTCAAAAGTAACTTCAGCTTTCAGTGAAGCTATTCTGACTTAGCATCAACATAAAGGACAAAACACGATAGAAAGAGGTAAAATGGTGCTTATTACATGGAGTTAGTGAAGTACTGGTCATCATTTTATCTTTATTTTTGTACATTTTTATTTCAGATTAATTAAAAACAGGGCAGGTCATGTGATTGTGGGAATGAAGCTGAGTAAATATTATTTTTATGTCAGCTGAGCCCCTTCAGATATTTGTTTAGGTCTAAAGTGACTTTAGAAATATGACTTTTTTAATGTGGAAAAAGGTTTATTTTATTTATTGAATACCACTTCATAAATTGAACAGCTGATGCGATTAATCGAATAGGGAGGAAACAACACAATGATCAATTTGCCAAATTAAATAATAAATAATGATAATAATGAATCAGAGTGTAAATAAAAAAAAGAAGAAGAAAGGTTTGTTGAACATTAAATAGTAAAAGAAAAAATGTCTTTCTTTTCACATAATTGAACATTTTTCTGCCTTTTTTCCAGAGAGAACAGCGAGAACAGCAACGCAGGCGGTAACAAACAGAACCAGCTGTCGCCTCTGGACGGAGGAAAGTCTCTCATGTCCAGCTCGGAGGACGAGTTTTCTCCGCCCCAGAGCCCCGACCAGAACTCTGCGCTTTTGCTCCAGGGCAACATGAGCCACCCCGGGGCCTCCGCTTACCCCATGTCCGGGCTGGGGGCCCCACAGCCGGTGCACGGCATGCACGGACACCCGCACCAGCTGCAGGACTCCTTGTTGGGACCTCTAACCTCCAGTCTTGTGGATTTGGGCTCTTAAAGAGCCCGCCATGATCAAACCAGGAAAACCAAAACAACCGAAGAGAAAGAACTGACGCCTGGATCAGATTGAAGACGTGTATGAAAAAAATAACACTATAGTAGCCTACCTTATAATATAGACTGACTGTCTGTCGTTAAATTTTGGTTAGAGCAAAACTCCTTAATGCGCTTATTCTTCATCCGCTGAATGGATGTTTTATTTTTTTGTTTTTCCTGAAAACTCCCTCTTAACTCATGAAACACTTAACAGGATCAACCACCTGCTTAATTTATGATATTTTGTTAAAACAACAAAAACAATTATAGCAACCTCTTGCGATGGAAACTAAGAGGAAACGTTTTCATTAGAGCCATGGTAATTAGTTTCCAATAAAACCAAATTAATGCATCTGTCTCCGTGTTATTTGTGCATTTAGATTAAGAAAGCTAAAAACTGTATTTTTGTTAAAAAGAATTGAGGAAAAAATTAGAATAATTTTTCTGGACAGAGTTTATTTGCTATTTAATTAACAAACTATGAAGGACGTGGATTCAGATTCACACAAAAGGGAGTCAACATCAGCAGCTGCCTCGCTGTGTACACAGGAACCAGCTCGTTTCTTTTTTAATACCCAGCCTGCTGCATAACGCCTGTTTGGCTACAGGACTGATTTTTTTTTTTTGTCCGTCTCTCGTCATTTTCCGCTGCGGATCGTTGGTTTTTTGTTGCCATGTTTTCCTTTCCTCTCTCACAGAGTTTATTCTGTCGGTTCCGGGGCCATGGGAAAGAGCCACTGCGCCCCTCAGACACTTAGGAACAAAATAAAACCTCATAATAATAATAATAATAATAATAATAATAATAATAATAATAATAATAATAATAATAATAATAATAATAATAATAATAATAATAATAATAATAATAACACGTCCAGCTCTGCAGCCCCCAGCCTGCTCTCCTCCCTGCTCATGTCAGGGTAAATTGTTTTGAGCAGAGAGCACCGAGGATTTCCTGAGTATAATCTGAAACAGTCGCTGCCTGCCTCACTGCCTGATTGCAAAGATTGCATGCAGAGGGGCTGCAGCACCCACCGCTGCAGCGGAGGGGGCCTCGGGCTGTTTTCTGCATCCCAGAGGCCTCGCTCTCTTCCAGGCTTTTCCTCTGCTGCTGTCGCTGCTCCTGCAGAATCAACGCAGCTCTTTGCTTCGTGCGTCATTTATATCGTTCTGTGAGTGTAAACGTGATCTGCTGTGATGTTTAAATGCTGCAGATGCAGCAACGCAAACTCAGATTAGATGGATTTAAACTCAGACTTGTGATTCTTGCAACTAAACAAACATTTTAGTCACAAGGAGGACCGTGAAGGAAAATAAATACTTAATATTTGACATGTATGTGTTTTTATTTTGTATAACTTAGTCAATTTTCTGGTTAAACCCACATTTAGCGTTCTCTCCAGCATAATTTACACTACAAATGTCAATTTAAAGAGCAAAATTAGTTGATTTTTACATAAATTATAAATAATCTTGACACTAAGCCAAAACTAAAATGCAAGTAGAATAAAAATATCCTTTACTGAAGGATCAAAGTGACATTCAAAGCAAAACATAAACTCACAAAAACAGTAAGAAAAAATAAGTAAACACAGAATAAACAATAGAAAAACAGTAAGGAAAAAACTTCAACATAAATACATTGTAGTTATAAAAACAGTCCAGAGGAATCTGCAACTGAGTTGGTTAATTTAAAAAATGTAAAAAAAAGTTTATGTCTATTTGGGCTTTAAATGACAGAATATTTATAATTAGTGACAATAAAAACGGTGTAACTGTGAAGTCGTATATGGATGTAAAATATTTACGCCGTTTGTTGGGAGAAGGGATTGTTTTGCAGTTTTAACTCTGCTGGGGGGAGGATGTGCGTTTACACGCTTTAGTGCGTTTAGGATGAATATATTACCAAAGAAAACCTGAAATATAAAATTAAAAGCATTAAATGAGGTTCATTTTTCTTCTACTGGATTCAACATAAGGAAACAGGGTCAAATGTCAGTGAATTTTATAACATTCACTCCAACAAAAATAAGCAAGATTATACATATATATATTTTAAAAATCACTTTTTAGAATGCATTTTTATTTTAAATGTCAGGATTTTTTGCTTTTGATTTAATTTTTAAGCTTTTCTGACTAACAACTGCATGACACTGATTTTTATTCTTAATCTGGGACTTTTTTCTTGCAAATATTCTCAGCAATAACAACTGAATCATTTATTTCTCAGCTGTATTCTGAGTAAATGTAGTAAATACATAAAACTCAGGTTGTTTTTGTAAGAAATGCATTGAATTGATCTGAAATGTTTTGTGATATTGTACGATTGATATTAGTAACTTTCATTTCACCAGGAAAATCCCACTGAGATTATAAATCTCTTACTAATTAATCCTGGTTAAACTATCTGAGATTCTATGTATAAATTATTCCTTCTGATGCAGAAGTGCTGCATGTTTCTCCTCATTTGGATCCATTAAAATCCAGGTGATCATGAAAACTCATGACTCCTTAATGTAATGAAAACATGGCCTGCAGATTCCAGACGCTGTGCGGATTAAACTCTGGTCCTGGATGACAGGCAGCGTCTCCTGCAGGAAGTCCAGGAGACGGAAATCAATCTCTCATGGAAACTCTTTTAATCAAGCTCAGATCCTCTGCTTCCGCATCAGCATCTCTCTGCCATCTCCGCTCCACTTTGCTGTTTTTGTCTCTTCAGACGAGCAACAAGTGCAAGTGGAAGAAGACCAAAGCCGGAGCTTCGCGTCGCCCTGCAGCCGGCCGGCCGGAGCCGGCAACAACAGCTGCTGATGGCAAACAGACGGCGAGTCATCAACAGGGTATTTCGGCGTAAGTGGCAGTGGCTCTAAATCAGCAGCAGGAAGGGCCCTGACGTGTGCAAATAAACATGGAGAGTGGCCTGCGCCGTCCAGCTCCGCTCCGCTCAGGTCAGTGTTTCCTCTGGAGCATCCAGAAAACTGCAAAGCTGAAGAGATTTTTATTTTCCTTCAGGTTGAGCTGCTTGCCTGCATGGAAATTTACATTTTGAATGTTTTTGTGCTTCCATTTAGTTTTCTACTGGTTCTGAAAACAACCCAAGAGCTTAAAAAAACCCCTAAAACATCCAGACATCTTTTGACAATAAGTTCTTTTGTTTGTTTGTTTGTTTTTTTGGTGTCTGGAAAATGAGCCGTATCAAAAACCTCCCGATTGTTAAGTCAGATTCTGTTGCACTGTTGCCTAGCAACCCAAACAGAGCGCCAGCACATTGAGTCAGGAGGTTTTACCGCTTTACAATGGCTGCTGGAAAAGACAAGCGCTTTTATTGTTGGTTCCCCTGAAAAACACAAAATCTTAGAAAGTATTTTTGGTCCAGTTTCCAGTGCAAATATCTGAGTACGTTTGAAATAAAACAAAACTAATGTAAGAGTAACTTTTGAGCAAGACAAAGGAGCGTGTTTAAAGTCAATAATTCCTCTTAAGGTTATTTGTTTTGTAATATCTTCTGGATAGGTTGCTATTTTTTAACTTTCTGAATAATACAAAAACTATTCCCACACTGCAAAAAACACCAAATCGTAAGAAGGCATTTTTAGTTGAGCTCCTAGTGAAAATATCTTAACTTCCAAGAACTTATGCTGCTGTTTTTGTCTTTTTGAGCTGTACAAACAAAACTCCTCCCATCCATATCATGTATTTTCAGTCACGTTTCTAGTGAAAATGTTTTTGTATCAAGGGAAAAATGTCTTGTTATATGTGAAATAATCTGCCAGAGGAGATAAATTTACGTTTTCATAGGTGTTAAAGAATTACTGACTGAAAACAACATCTCATGTCTTGCTGAAAGTCAGTATTTTAATGCACTAAGATATTTGAACAGGACCAAAAAGAAAAACTCAGCGTGTTTTTTGTAGTGAGCGTTTTGTTGTTGACTTGCCACAGTCTTCTTGGTGGTGCAGGAGGCTCTACTACTGCTTTTCAAAGACACACAGTTGTACAATTTTGAATCTGTTTGCAGCCGTTTTTCACGTGGGGGGTGTGGCAAGCAGCAGATTATTTGGATTTAAAGTGACAGGAGGCTCTAAAACAGATAATTCTGAATAAATATTATTATCTAAGCCTCATCTAATGTAAATAAAAAAAATAATAAAGTAATGAAAATGTTTTGTATCGCTCATAGACTTCAAGGAAGTTTAATAGGTCACCTTTAAAAAAAACACACAGGGAAGAGAGTCCCAGGTATCTATAACCAGAAACTGCATGAGGGTTGTGTGTGTGTGTGTGTGTGTGTGTGTGTGTGTGTGTGTGTGTGTGTGTGTGTGTGTGTGTGTGTGTGTGTGTGTGTGTGGGTAAGAGAGAGAGGAGGTGGGTGAGGGTTTGGGTGGGTGATGAGGGACAAAAGGATCTTTTCAGGTCTGCCTCAGAGGGGTGGAGGTGGTGGTGGTGTGGAAGGTAGGGGGGCAGAGAGATTTTCTTACCAATGATGCATGGATCTGACAATGCTCCTGGCTGTGTGTGTGTGTGTGTGTGTGTGTGTGTGTGTGTGTGTGTGTGTGTGTGTGTGTGTGTGTGTGTGTGTGTGTGTGTGTGTGTGTGTGTGTGTGTGACTGCATGTTCCTGAATGTTTCTTAAGAAAACAGAGCTGATCAAAGTAAATCCCACACAGTAACTAAACAGTTAAATTTCTATACCATAAATCTTTGACGTTTTGCTGGAAAATGTTAATTGCGCCGATACGAAGGGCTGCAAGCCAAAGACAGCAGGAAGCCATTCAGGAAGCCTCCATGTGACACGGCTGAAAGAAATATTTATCTCCTTCTTCCACTCCTCTGAGTGATGGCTGACCTGGAGTTCAGAAACCGAGAGGAAGAGGAGGAGGAGGAGGAGGAAGGACGCCACAGAGAAAAAACCCAAATATGAGGGTGTGAAATAGCATGTTCCGCGTCAAATAAAGACCAGTTATATATGTCCTCCAAATGATGGAGGGAAAAGTTAAAAAACGTGTTAGAGAGAGGATGGGAACTCATAAAACAAGATGAGACGCGCTTTAGCTGTCAATAACGGACGTGCAGAAATGAAAAGTGTCCAGGAGGCTGGAGGATCACATGACTCACCGGCACAAAGCTCATCTCTGGTTCCCGAGAATCAGATATCTATATTTTTGGATCCCTCAACAGTAAAACGATATTCGTCAGCGTCATTAGTCTCTCAGAGTCAGACAAAACAGTGACTTCAGCCCCGGGATGCGATTAGAAAAGCTTTACGAGAAAAACAAATGTCACTTCCAGAGGTGATAGATGAAAAAGGAAAGAGACAAAAAGGATGGAGGAAGAGAAAAACACAAAAAAGGACAATTATTAGTCACTGACACTTGATTACCTACTTAAATTATGTGTAGAAACTCAAATTACTGTAAAGAAAAATATGTTCAGTTGGGAAATGATCACACTGGAAAAACACAAAACCTACTGAGTCGTTCAAATAAGACAAAATAAACTTGCAACTAACTTTTCAGCAAGATAATAGGAAATTATTTTAAGTAATTAGTTCCTTAATATTGATGAATAATCTGCTAGTTCCACTATCTTATTATTTCTTTTATAAACATGGAAAACAATTCTTATTATAAATAAAATATCCTGTATTTTTTCATCAATATTAAGGAATTAATTAGTTAAAACTCCTATTATTGACTAAAAAGTTACTTCTAAGTTAGTTTAGTCTCTTTTGAAGTGTAATAAGACATTTGCATCAGAAAAATACTTGGTAAAATCTTGTATTTTTGCAGCACCGCATGTTGTTGCTAACATTGACTCACCTGAAATGAAATTACAAAATTAAACCAACAATCCTGCAGTTTCTGTAGGATAATCGGTGAAACGCAGCAGCTGTTGCTGCAATTCATCGTTAGTTTGAGCAACTATTAAAGGACCAACCAGTTTTTTCTTGCTGTGAAGCACAAACACTGCAAAAAATAAAAAAAAAAAACAACTCCACCCAAATATTTTTGGTTTAGTTTCTAGTGCAAAAAAACTTATTACATATGAAATAAGACAAAACTAAATGACAAGTAACCATTCAGTCAGTAATTGTTTTAAATTAATAATTCCTCATATCTTGTTGAAGAAGTTCTAGTTGCCGTTACCTAGCAACGCTGGCCAAGCGCAGCCCGTCACCTAGCAACCAGATCATTTCACTTATAACAAGACATTTTCCCCGTGTTGTGAGTGAAAAAACTTTTTCGTCAATATTAAGAAGTGACTGGCTTAAACAAATCATTGTTGGTTTCATCTTATTTCAAATTTCCAAAAATACTTGGAAAGATCTGATGTTGTTTTTTCAGTGTACAGTAGTATGTCAGTAATATCTTGAACATAAGCTGCTGCTGCTGCTGTTTTTTTTGTTGTTTTTTTGTCTTTTTGGACAATAACGTGAACATGCAACGAGAGGAGCCAGACGTGTCTTTGTGCAGACACAACAAAAGGAAGCGGTGTGGTGGATGGGATTATGAAATCTATCCCACACTCCTGAGGGGCATCGCATCATCCATCCTTCAGGCCAGCAAACAGCTCGGGTATCAGCCCTGCCCCCCGCCGCCCTGCGCTCCAGCACGGTGGTGACCAAACCGCAGCTACCCTTCACAAGGACCCTGCAGCCACTCAAAGTTTGGACTTTGTTTGACGATGCAGGAGTGACATCAGCCTGAATCCGAGCTGCCATCTTCCCCCTCCCTTGTCATTCATCCTAATACTGCAGGGTGGGATAAAATACCCCTGGTTGGTTTCCCTACAAAGAAAAGAAAGAAAGAAAGAAAAACATTCAGGAAATGAAAGTTGTAACTCGATCCTCTGTGTGCCAAACGTCTCCCTGAGCTGGGACAAAAGGTCCGGCAGAGAAAAGCTGCTGGGCCAATTTTAGCCTGTAGATGACGGAAGATGAGAGCGGGTGAAAACACAACGGACCGGGACAGAAAGACGGAGCAGGGAGAAGCAGGAAGGATTTGGTGAGCCCCTCATCCAGCTCAATCCATGAAACAAGCCAAATAAACCCGGGACGATGTTTTTTCCAGGGTTCATCCAGAGAAACTCGTTTTGTCTCCTCATTCAGAGCTGCACTGCAAAAACACAACATCTAACCCAGTAGAATCTACTGCAAATATCTCACAAATAAAACAAAACCAACCTAAAAGTAACTTTATTCAAGTGCATTTTAGGTAAATAATTCCTAAATATGGATGAAAAAGCATTTTTGTCTTATAACATCAGAAAAATGTCAAAAGTTAAATAATCTACCAGTGGAGATTATGTCAATTTTTCATCAATATTAAAGGATTATTGACTTAAAACATGTTGAGGAAAGTTAATTTTAGGTTAGTTTTGTTTTATTTCAAGACATTTGCGCCTAAAACTAGACTGAAATACTTGGTGAGATTTTGAGTTTTGCAGTGGCAAAATGGCAGTTCCAGCTTCACCTGGTTCACGTTTGGTAAATTATGCACCTTTTTTAATCCAATCATTAATCTGTTAATCCAAAAAAAAACAACCAGCAGATCAGATATTCCCTTTATTCATGTTAAGTCAGAAATATTTCTTTAGCTGCAGCTACAAATAATCAATAATAATCAATGTTATTGGATGTTTATTTTCTTATATTAAAAAAAGGGGATTGAAGGAATTTATTTGCATCTTTTAATCAATTTCTAACATTGTAGTGATAATCCATAGATTAATCAATAACTGAAACAGTCGTTAGATGCAGCCGAATGCATACAAATGATCCAATAATCCTCTTTCTAATGACGGCACAGGATTTTCTGTCATAGTTTTACACAATATTATTATTATTATTGTTGTTGTTATTATTAATAATATAATAGTAATAATTGGAAAAACACTCTGGGAGATAATTAAACTTTAAATTCTGGTGAACATTTAAACACAGGAACTGGAAGACATTGGAAATTTCCAAAATAAACAAAGAAAACAACAAATGAAATGGATAGTTGAGACCAAACTGAAGATTTTGGTCTGAAAAGCAGTTCAGTAGATGAATCAGCTCCAGTCGGAACTCAAGATGTCAGAATTGATTTCACTGGATTTATTTTGAGCAGTTCTGCTTTTAAATTGTTTTCTGTTGTCTTACACTTGTGCAAATGCATTAATTGGTTTTATTTTGTGACCAGGTTGCTGCGTTTGACCCTCTTGAAAATAAGATCCAGATCTCAACAGCGTTAAATAAAGGAAATTAATTCATTAATTTACCTTCCAGTGTTTGATAAAAACAGAGCGAACTCAAGCAAATGGAAATGATTGAGTTTGATTAATAACTGATCACAGGTCTGCTTGATGTTGCTGTGAATTTCCCCGTTTCCTGTTGCAGTAGAAAACATGCAGCAATGAGGACGAACGTCTCGTTTTGCTGTCAGGACAGAAACGAGGCCCGATGCTGTGCTGGTGCTGCCACAGCTGAGCGGGGCATGTGCAGCATGGTGTCAGCGGGTAATTACCGGGCTCTACACCGACCTGCCATGCGCTCTGGTATGCCAGCTAAGCTCTGTTATTAGGAGCGGAGCTGCCACCGGGCACACAAGCCCTTCTCCAGCAGACCCAAAACGAGTTGCTCACAAATTACAGGCTGAGATGGTCACTTGGTTGGACTTCATAATATTTAGATTAAATGTTTATGATATGGGTAAGTTTTCACTTCTCGAGAGCTGGATGTGGGTCAGTTTGGAAGATTTTAGTAACAGTTTCATTTGCCTGGAAAAGGAAACTATAATTTTCAGACAGAAACTGTTGGTTTTTGCAGATTTAAGACAATTTGCATAAAAAACAGACTGCAAAAACAAAATATTACCAAGTAGTTTTGCTCTAGTTTCTCGTGCAAATATCTTGAAATCAAAAAACTTTTCTGCAAGAATTAAAATCTTATTGAAGTCAATATTACTTTAAAATCAATGGAAAATTGGAAGATTATTTAACTTAAAACATGAGAAAAATGTTGGAATAAGTGAAATAATCAGTGGAACTAGCACTTTTCAGGAATTTTAATATATTATTCATATATCTTCATGAAAAGTTACTTTTAAGTTAGTTTTGTCTGATTTAAAATGTACCAAGATGTTTGGTACAAATAATTTTGGTCTAGTTAAAGTAACCAAAAGTGTTGGTCGCTATAACCTCCAGGTTGCTTCTTCAGTCTGGAGGTGAGACAAATCAAGAAAATGATCATTTTCAGACAGAAACTGTTTTATTTTCAGAAAAACGCTGCATGAAAACAAGATGACTCATGAGTCAACGAATCTCTGCCACCAAGAAACATTGTTTGAAATACCAGCTTTCAGTAAACTGGAAACATGATCCAGGCAACGACTGAGAAAATATGCGAGTTAATTAACAAAAAACTAAATAAGAGGATATTTTTCAGCATTTTGCAGTTCTCTTTGTTTTTCTGCGACATCCTGAAATGTTTTCGTTTATATTTCTGGGTCGATTTTTAGTTTCAGTAAATGCCTGCAAACTGGAAGATTTGAAACTACATGGTGTAAATGTTCAACTTTACAAGTGTATGACACCGCAGCAGTTTGATGCTTTGTGAGTAAAGGAACACAGGAGGCTGCCCTACAGTCCCTCGCTCTGCACCTTGGAGTTTGGCAGGTTTATGTGAACTATCTGAACCAGGAACATCACTGAACTTAAACTTGGCAACAGCTGCAGAAACCGGAGACCAGATCGTTTAAATATAGACCTTTAAAATCCCAACTGGTGCCGTTACTCCGCCTCCACACTTCTTTACACATGTACTTTCACACCAGCCTCCCAGTCATGTTGTACTCTCATTTACACTTGGAGGGAAACTCTTGAAGCTGCAGCTGCTTTGTTTGGACGCAGAAAACAGGAGGAAAGGCAGAAAATAAATCATGTTTTAGAAGTTTTCTTTATTTTTGTTCTTGAGATTAAATTAAAATTCGTGACTAAAAGTAAGTAAATGTTTAAATAAAATAAAAAAACCATTCTCTATTACATTATTTCTTTCCTTTCTACAGACTTTTCTATTGCGGCCCTCGGGTGACATCTTGTGGTCATGCTGTGTTACTACAAGTACAGGCATCCCTGAAATTCCCTTATTTTCGATCAAATATTAATACTAAAGTCATTACATCATCATCAATAACAATCACTTTATATATAAAACGCTTTAACAGCAGCCACAGCTGAAACAAAGTGATAAACATCAATAATACTAAATTCAAAACACAATAAAACAACACAGCAGGTAAACAGATACAATCAATACCAATCAATAAATTAGAAAATTGTTGCACTATTAATTAGTTTCAGTAATTCAGATCTAAAACTTATAAAATTATATATTACAGAGATTCTCTGCATCCAGAGTTACATATTTATTTATTTATTCTCTTTATTTTATGTTATTGGCTTAAAGTTGAGAAGAATCAGAAATTTAGTTTCTAGCAAAAGCATATTATGACATCAGAACAATAAAACATGATATTTATGGAACTCCTGAAAAGTTTGGACTGCATCTCTACACTGCAAAAACACAAAATGTTACCAATGCATTGTAATTTCTGGTGCAAATATCTTAGCACATTTCAAAATAAGAAAAACTAACTTACAATGACTTTCCAGCGAGATAGAAGAGCTTGTTTAAGTCAATATTTAAAATTGAGAAAATAGTACAAGTTCTACTGGCCGATTATTTAATTTTTAACATGGAAAAAATATCTTGTTATAAGATTAAATGTCCGCCATTGAACCTAGAACTTTTTAATGAACATTAAAAAACTATTTACTTAGAACAAGCTCCTATTTCTTTCTGAAAAGTTACTTGTAAGGTAGGTTTGTCTTACTTCACGTGTGCTGAGAAACTAGACAAAAATACTCAGCTTTGAGCTTTTGCAGTGGATAAAAAAGCTTGTCAGCATAATGAAGCCAGTAAACAGCTGGTCAGCGTTTGGACACGGTGGACCAACACCAACAGCGGACATATGAGCCCAACTTATCACTGACTGCAGCAGCTTCACACTGAACCTCCAGCAGCTTGGATTCTGCTTTACCCAAGAGATTTGGTGAGTCATTCTTGGCTTATAAGCCAAACTGAGGCAAAGAACATTATCCAACGAGTCCTGCATCAGGACTGCAAGGTGAATTGCCAGAAATCAGCGATAATGAAAATGATGAGGGCCACAAACTGCCAGTGGATGTTAATCTCAACTACAATGATAGGATGAGAACTGCAAAGCCTACAAAGCGGGTGCATAATGACTTGATGAGCATAAAAAGTTGCTTAAATGTAAAAACTGCTGTTACTGCATCACATAGTTTACATGATGCCATATTGCAAACGCTGGGACATAAAATCAAGCATTACTACCTTCACTTATTGATCTTTTATTTGACTGTCGTTATGACAAAAATTGGGACGTTTAACACCAGTTAATGACATGAGGTCAGCTGCAGGCCTCCTTTCACCTGCTGCATTATTCCAGACTCTGTTTGGGTTTTGGAAACCTCATAAATTGTATCCCGCCTTGAAACGCTTCAGGTAACAGCTGCATGTTTCCCACTGGAAATGTTTGACACGTTAGCAATGATGCTAACATGTCCAATAAGACCTCCGATTGGTCGGTTGTTGACAAATAGTTTCGTTTTTGATAAAAGGTTTTGGTGCTAGCATGAGATACTTTGTTGGTTTATTTTGTAAAACTGAAATGGAAACTTTTTTTTTCTTTTTTTTGCAACAACCGGATGTTATCACTGGTGCAAAACATGAAGAAGACAACAGGAAGTAGTTGGAGGATGATGGCGCTGTGTGTTTTAAATGACGTAAACAAACACTCAAGTGTGTTTTTAACTGCGTTTCTTATTTAATGAAATACCGGAATCGCACAATAGTATTTTTTTTTTCGACATTTAAGGAATATTTTCAAAATTTGTGCACATTTGTAAAGGAAATGTAGCGAGTAGTGCAAGCTGCTCACAGCAAATAGAGAATCCAGAACTTTTACTCAAGTTAAAAGTTATATTTCATACTAAAATTACTCAAGTAAAATTCTTTTAAAAGTATTTTTTTCCTAAAAAGTTACTCCAGTAAATGTAACTGAGTAAATATAACTAGTTACAATCCAACTCTGTCCTAAACTGAGTTTAAAAAAATCTTTCAAATAGATAATAAATAAATAGATAATAGGACAGCGAGAGACATTATTAACAAAAACAAAGTTAAAACAGGAGAAACTGAGCTGGTGAAATGACTCCAAGAAGAAAAAATTACAAAAACAACATCTAGATAAGGTCAGAGTTCATGATTCAACAATAAGACAGACTGGGAAAAAATGGCCTCCATGTTAGATTTTGAAGGTGAATAAAAAAAACACACAATAAATAAATAAATAAATAAATAAATAAATAAATAAATAAATAAAGGCCACTCACATTTTACAGAAACATAATTTTTACTGATGACACAAATGTTTTTGAAATAGTGAAAAAATATACAGATGCTGGAGTTATGAATTCTGCTCTGTAGCAAAACCACCTAAAGGAGAACGTCCTAGTTATGTAGTGGCCTAGTCAAAGTAGAAACCTAAATCAGATTGAGATGTTGTGGCAGGCCTGTTGTTCTCAAAAAGCCTCCAGTTTGGTTAAATTAAATTAAATTAAATTAAATTAAATTAAATTAAATTAAATTAAATTAAATTAAATTAAAACAATTCTGAAAAGTAGAGTAAGTTAAATTTGATCCACAGGGACGTGAGACGCGCATTACCAGTCATGACCACTTGGTGGCAGTCTTTCCTGCGAAGTGTTAGTAACCAGTTTGGAGGCTATTGGCTCCCCTATTGGCTGATAGTAACATTTTCTTTATCAACTAAATAAATAAAATGCAAAATACAGAATAAATCTGTATATTTTTCACTTCCTCAACAGAAAATCCTTCCTTGTTTATTTTCATTTTTATTACTATACAAATAATTCATAATCAACAAAATCAGGCCTTTTTTGACGAATAAATGTAATTTTTTAAAACAAAAAACTGATTCACATATTTTATTTAAATATTAGTATTCCATCGTCATTCTTCTGACGTTAAGAATCTTTTTATAAAAACAAATTTTGTTGATCGTGTTTGATTTGTAAAAGCAAAAAAGGTGAATACTTTTATAGGCAGCGTATATAACAAAGTGAAATAAACTTCTTCCTTCCTGTAAATAAAACAAACAATCTATAGATATTGAAATAACAAGTCAGCAGAGGATTATGTTATTACCTCAGAATAATGTTCATGTGAGCCTGTAGTTTGAATGAATAGCATGACATCCAACACTGTGTTTATGAACTTACATTGAAACAGAAAATAACAGTGAAAAGAAAACAATTTCAACTTAAAAAGGAAAACAAAGGAGCATTTCATGCCCCCACATGACCTCCAGCAGCGGCAGCTTCCTGCTCCATTGTGTCAATACGAGCAATCCCACAATGCACCACGATTTTTCTTTCTAATCCGAGGCTTGTGGCGGCGTCTTTCAAAACAAAAGCCCCCAGAGATAATGACCGGCTCTCGCATTGTGCTGCAGCGATATGCGCACAATCAGAGATCCATATTTCTGCAGGCAAGTCACGGAACGGATTCATTTAAAGAAAAAGAAAAAATAACAATAAAAGGAACTAATCAATGTCAGCTGAGCTCCTTAAAGCTGGAAACACAATGTGGTCAATAAAGCCTCATCTAAGTTCAAGTTACGTCACAAGTATTTAGACTGTTGACAGTAAAGTTGTTCAAACTTCTGCATAACCAATTAAATTTAAAGTTTGTGTGAAAGTTTCTTTCTTTATTCTTCTTTAAGTGGATAAAACATAAACCAGCAGCTCGCAGAAACATTTATATGATTGTGATTATGAGCAGGAGGGGATTCAGCTGCTGGACTCTGTCCATGGTACTGAAATCCTGCTGACGTCACGTCCGGGTTGTTGGGCCATAACTCCTCATTCCTGCATATTCTTTCTCAAAATGGCCAACTTGAAGATTTGTAATCACTGCAGGATATTAAAAAATATTTAAAATATCCCCATTTTACACTGGAGATTCTAACTGTGTTTTAAAACCATTTATGTTCAGCTTAGGATAAACAAGTTTATGTTTTTTTTCCCTTATTTGTGAGAAGAATATAAAAAATAAAAAATAAACCCAAGTCAAATCCCAGTTTTAGTCAATTTCAATGTACAGAAAATGCTTCTACATTTTATGTTGTTTTAATGTAAAACTTGTTTTTACAGTTTACCTGTTTCATTGCTGGTGGCACCAAATGCAGATCTATGGAGCTAAATTGGAGCCACAAAGTTTGTCAAAAAAAATTAAAAATTAAAAATTGTTTATAAATTCAAAAATTCTATTGAAATTGAAAGTATAGGTTGAATTTTAAAAGTGATTTTAAATTAAATTTCACATTTTTATTTTCTGATATATATTTTTGTAATTTCAAAATATTTTTTTCAGTTTTAATTAAATATGTTTTTTTTTTTTTTTTTTCAATTTAATATTTTTCTTTTGAGAAAATTTATGGCCCCAATTTGTCTCCATGCAGTGCCAAACTGGGCAGAAGCAAATTTACTGGATGTACTTTAAAAAATGTTTTTCCTTGGCCTGAACTGACTTCATTTTCTTACATTTGGAGCAAAATCTGGTTTCTGCAGCACATAATGAGTTGAACTTCTGTCATAAGATCAATAAAACTTCCTCTAGGCTGATTTATTGATACATGGTTTCTTACCCAAAACTCAGAAAAGTGTTTTAACTGGAGGTCAGAACCATTCCTGCCAACAATCTACAGCAACTAGGAGCCAAAATAACCAGGTGATTATAATTACTGGTTGCTAATAATTAACCTGGCTCAGTGTGAATCATGTGAGTTTTTGTTTTTGTTATTTATTGGAGTTTTTTTTAAATATATTTTAGTTTTGCAAAGTGGAAAATAAAAACCATATGAGGAAAATATCTCCATCATTTTACAGTTTAATGAGAAATATATTGTTTAATTACTGGTTTCCTACATTTATCAGCTGAACAGAAAGTTGAACCAACATTTAAAGAACTTTGTTTTTTTTTCCCAAATCAACGTCTTTGTCACTTTGATGGAGATTTTTAAACGTGGAATATTATTTTGGTTTGAATTGCAGATACAACTGGAAAGAAATACATGTAAATAATTTCTTTGCATGAATTCCTGAATTTGAAGAGGATTTATTTGCTGTGCATCTTTTGAAATTAATTAAAATTTTCAGGCAGGTTTACATCAAAAAAGATAGATTACTCTCTGACTACTGAGGTAATTCAGTAGTCAGAACCTGCTTTCTGACTACTGAATCATTTCCATCTGTTTTTACATCTCAGCATGTTTTTTTGTTTAAATAATAAGAGCCTCTTGCTCTGTTTCAACGAGGCGCGCAGTGGCTGCGTTGTGCTTTTTCAAAATCTCTGCACAGCAATGGAGGAATTGTTGGATGTAATATAAAATGCAGAATTCAGTCCCAGTTTCTGCATTTCTGACGGAATCGCTTCTAAAACCTGCTGCAAAAAAACACATCTGACTCTTTCTAAATCTGTCCCTGCAGAGCATTCACTGTAAAACCACAAAATCTTACCAAGTATTTTTGGTCTGGTTAGAACAAATATCTCAGTACACTTCAGAAAAAGATAAACTAACTTAAGAGTAACTTTTTAGCAAGATAAGGGAGCTTGTTTTAAGAAAATAATTCATTTCAAGATCATTTCTTCTGTAATATCTTGAACTTATGCTGCAGTTTTGTTTCATCTTTTTGAGCAACACAAACTCTAGTTTTTGTCTAGTTTCAAGTGCAAATATCTTAGTTCACTAGAAATAAGAAAAAAAAATTAACTTACAATTAACATTTTAGTAAGATAGAAGAGTATTTAGTCAATAATTCATTAATAGTGGTGATAACTCACAATCTGGAACTGGTACTTATTTATAAAAGGGTTTTTTAAACAAACTCTGATATTTTGTGAAAAATTTACTTGTAAGTTAGTATGTCATATTTAAAGTGTAGAAAGATATTTGCAGTAGAAATTAGACTAAAATAGTTGGTAATATTTTGTGTTTTTGCAGTGTTTGATCAACCAGTTCTCTGAAATCGCTCACTATTGACTCTCATGAACATCAACTGGCCGGTAAATGCACTGCAAAAACAGAAAATCTTACCAAGTATTTTTCTACTGCAAATATTTTACTTGAAATGAAACAAATCTGTCTTACAAGTAACTTTTCAGAAAGATATAGGAGCAATTATTTCTTGATGAAAATACCAGTTCAATTGCAGATTATTTCACTTATAACAAGACATTTCATTTTGCAGTGTGATAACAGAAATAATCTGCCAATGGAACTTGAATTGTCATCGATATTAAGGAATTGTTGCTCCTATTTCTTGCTGAAAAGTTACTTTTAAGTGAAACAAGATATTTCTACTAAAACCTAAACCAAACACTTGGTGAGATTTTGTGTTTTACAGTGTATCTCCTTATGAAAGATTTAAAGAAAGAAACTTTCCCTTTTCCCCCCTTTTTTCCTTTTTACTGTTTCAGAAATCCACTTACTATTTTTGGCAAAAATCGAGAAATTCACCATAAAGCTGGAAACCACGATCACTCCGCGGAGTGCGGGCGGATCCCGCCGCCACTAGGGGGCGCCACTGACATTTCCGTGCCCGGCTGTTGATGAAGTCCATTGTTCTGTTCTGCAGAGCCTTCAGAACCTGAGCACATGCCATTGCCTCCCATTGTCTGCGGATAAAGCCGCTGGGAGGAGGATCATCCGCAGGTTGGAGGGTTTTGATTCGTGACGACAGAAAAACCGCTTCTGTCATCCGGCTGAGATATTTTGATCAGATTTATTTATTTTGAATATCTCAATTTGCAACCTTGGAAAACCACAACAAAACAACAACAAGCGATCTGGGTTGTAGAAACAGTTATTAGTGGAGACAGGATGGACATGAAGGACGCAAAATGTCTCCAGATTTACGCAAAAAAACACAATAATGGCGCTTTTCCTCCTTATTTTATTCCCACGCAGCGTTAATGTAATAAAAGGAAAACTCAAGCGACTCTCAGGCGCAAAGCTTTCATTATCCTATGGGCTATAATATTCTTTACACTTTCAAAGCAGTGAACCGCAGCTGCGAGACAATGTCGCCTCCAGTTACTATATTTTACACTCTGATCACCGATCGTTAGGTGTTTGTTCCCTCTGTGGCTCTCAGATAAAAACTCTTGTCCTTAAATCATCCATGTGGTTCAGCTCTGCGTCAGTCTGTTCAGAAAACACGCATTTCTGCGATTTAAATCCATTAAAGGCTCTCAAATTGCTCATTAAAGCAGAAACTTTTAGGGATTTGGAGTCAGGTGTATTTGAAACAAAGCAGCTCTGATGATTAAATGTTCCTATTAGTTCAATGATTCAGGGAATAAAAAGCTGCAGGAAGCAGCAGAGCATCACAGACTTCAGCTATTTTAGCATCTTCCTCAAATGCGGAACAGACCCGGAAATTAAAGGCAGTTATCATCTTAATAATAATAACAGAACCAACTTGGCGAAAATTAAATCAAATTTATGAAAAAAAATGTTACAATTTTCTGTTTGAAATGAAATAAAAATAAAAATAAAAGCATTGAGAATCAAATAATCAACATTTCCTTGTTTTTGTTGCTGCGTTTTAACTCCTCCACACAGATCAGATCTGGAAAAAGATATTAGATTAATAATGAATTTTCTTATTTTACTTTAGTTTCGTTAAATAAAAATAAGTGTTAAAATTCAGCGGACGGGACGAAATGTAAATAAGTCAGTATCCCTGTAACAGATAAAAAGCTGCAGCAGATTAACTGAAGTGTTCAAAATTACCATTATTATTATTATTATTATTATTATTATTATTATTATTATTATTATTATTATTATTATTATTATTATTATTATTAGTTTTCATCTGCACCGTGGATCCAGTTTGAGCCTAAAGTGTTTGCAAACATCCATTCTGTTCTGATCACATATTGATAAAAACACATAAATACAGTTTTTCTTGAATTATCAGAATCTAAAATGCGAAGAATTTAAATTTAATTTCCTGTTTTTGGCCACTGCAAGCAGAAAGGTTGGTGGTTTATAGTCAGCATCCTGCTACAAGTAAGAAGATGACAATTAAATCCTTCAACGTGACAAATGAGTGCGCGCGCACACACACACACACACACACACACACACACACACACACACACACACACACACACACACACACACACACACACACGCCGGTGAAGTTGTGCTCCAGACTGTCCTCTGCAGCCTTTTCTTTGGAGCCTTTTGCGCACAAAGCAGCGGCGGGGCCCCTTTTGTCCGGACTGGGACCCCGGACCCCATCATTAGCGCTGATTACCGCTGACCAGTTTGACAACCTTATTGACTGCTGGAAAGACTTTTTCATCTACTCTCCCTGTCGCCTTTGCGCTCAATAGAAACGGAAACATTTTGCTTTTTTGTCCCAGTGAGTTTGAAAGAGAAGCAGCGGGAAAAAAAGAAGAAGAATCTTTTTTTTTTTTTTTTCCACCAATGTTGGAAAGGAAGGGGGGAAATGTGGCTGCGAGATAAACAGATTCTCACTTTAAAACAGGCGCAAATGTGCGCATCAGTTGTGCGCACTTTAGCGGTGTGTTGCGGAAATAACGATTGGAGGCGCCGCAGCGCCAATTAAAAGATTCATTGCGCTCTGATTACGCTCACGTCTTGGGAAAATAGACACTTGCAGGTTTTAAGGAGGCGCATTATTTGTGTTGTTTTGGTGCATGCGCAGAGCGGCGGCCCAGGTTCCGCAATCTGCTGCGCTGTTTGATCTCTGTGATCTCTCCCGCGGATCATCCGGGTTAGTGAGCCGGCCTCTCGGTGACCTCTCCCTGTCACCCTGCATTACGGGACGCAGAGCATGTTGGCCAATTATTCCTCGCTCTGAAACGTGTCAGTGAACGCAGCACCGTGGCGTTAAAACCCCTCCAAAAAAATAAAAAAAATAACATCTCCCAAACCAAACAGCCCAAAGGTTCCTGATCTAAAATCCAAAATTGACTAATTCTGCTCAAAAAAAGAGGCTAAACTTACATCTTCCTTGGTCAACAGTTATTTTATTAAGTTATCTTTACCTTTTTTTTTTGCTTTTTTTTTACTGAAACACAACGTCACTAAAGCGCGCATGCTCAACAGGTTCACCTGTGTACAAGGTATGTATTAAAAACACCAAGCAAATGAATATGAAACTCGAAGAGACAATAGAGCAGATCGTTATAAATAAGCAAATAAACATTATTTATAAAACTTTAAAGTAAAAATATCACAGTTCTTCTTTTCAACATGAAATACCCACAGAGAACAGCAGGTCAGATGGACACTCATCCCTCCTTTCATTCCTTCTTTCTTTCTTTTTTTTAATATATTTCTGTCCCTTTTTTTAAAAATTTCATCTTCAGGCGCCATTAGTCCGTGAAATGTCCGGTTTCAGTTTCCACGCAGACAAACGCACAGGCCTGAAATGGCACCCACGAATGGCGGGTCCCCTCATGTTTTGGCAGCCGTCAAATGTCAGTGTGTGTGTGTGTGTGTGTGTGTGTTTATATATATATATGTGTGTGTGTGTGTGTGTGTTTTAACTCGACGCAGGCACTGTTACTTGTTTTATTAGATTGTCTTTCCCCCTTTGCTCGGTCAGTTCGCGCTGCTCAGATGTCACATTCACTGTCGCTGGAGGTGATGGAGATGGCCGAGGCGGCCGCCTTGCTGGACAGGCTGGCCTCCGGGCTGGACGAGTTCCCTAAGCGGTCCACCGTGCCGTCCTCATCCGCCAGGGAGCGAACCGAGCCGCCGGACAGAACCTGCTGCTGTAGCCTGACGGAGGGCAAGCAGAGAGAGACAGACGGAGATGCGTAAAACAGGCCGCCATGATGGAAGTCCATCCGAGAATCCATGGAAAATTCAAATAAAAATGTTTTAGGATATTTACAAAATCAGTCCATGAGATTTTTCTTAGCTATTTTAATAACAAATCGATTGTAATTGATATATTTTAGCATGATTATCAAAAAAAATATTATTAATCAGGTTTTAAACTGTTTATCCTTTGAAAATTAAAATTAAAATATTTTAGAATATTTAAGAAAATATTCTAAATTATTATTTTCATTATATTTAATTTATTTTACACATATTTTTAACATTAAATCAGCTCAAATTTGGCTTTTTTAAAGGATGATTATCACAACAACTCTCATAAAATATAAATTTTTATCCTAATATTATATTTTATGAAGCAGGATTTACATACAATAAAAATAAATCAGTGCAGCTATTTTTGCATTAATAATAAATGAAACATCCCAATAATTTTCGGATGTTTCTTGTCACCAATCAGCCTTTAGTAGTAAATAATAAGGTTGATCTGGATGCTGCAGTGGGTTCATGCTGGGCTCATGCTGGGTGGTTCGGCCTGGTTTGCTGGCTGTAAATTTGCCTCCAGACGCTTCAATCTGTATTTTTTCTCTCTTTACCGGGTCAGTGATGCTCCAGCTCACCTGTTCTTCGCAGCCGCCGCTCTGTCTCTTTGTCTCCGGTTCTTAAACCAGTTCCCCACCTGTGTGGGTGTGAGTCCAGTAGCCTGAGCTAGCTCCCTCTTTTTACTAGGGTTCGGGTACGGATCCTGCAGGTACCACTCTCTCAACAAGTGCCGGGTTCTCTCCTTGAAGCAGTGGGTCTTCTGCTCTCCGTCCCAGATGGTTCTGGGCAGCGGGAACTTCTTCCGGACCCGGTATTTGTCCACGGGCCCCAGCGGGCGGCCCCGCAGCTTCTCAGCCTCCTGGTAGTGCGCCTCCAGCCACAGCGCCTGCAGCTTCGTGTGCGACTCTTTGGTGAACTTGTGGTTCTCCAGGATGTGGTAGAGTTCGCGGAAATTGCCGGTGTGGAAGGCGACCACGGCCCGGGCCCTCAGCACCGACTCGTTCTTGTTGAGGACCTCGCAGGCCGCCGGCGCGACGGGCAGCGACCAGAGGAAGCGGCCGAGGCGCTCGACGTCGCCGCTCTCCTCCAGAGTCTCGCAGACCCCGGCGACCTGCTGGGGGCTGAAATTCAGGATGGGCAGCTGAAACATGGAGGCTTCTCCTGGGTTTCCACTCTCCCCCTCCTCTCTCTCTCTCTCTCTCGCTCTCTTCTCCTCTCTCTCTCTTTCCTCCGCGTCTTCTGTCCGTGCGCCGAGGCAATCCAAGGCACCCAAAAAAAAGAAAGAAAAAGACGAAGAAAAAAAAAAAAAAAAAACCACCAAGGCAAATCCCAAAGTTCGCGGACCGACCAACCCGTCTGAGCAGCCGAGGGAAGCGCCGCTGAGGAGGGACGATGCTGTGCGGGGCCTCGGCTACCGCATCCTCAGTCCGCCGCGGTGAACTTGACCGGAGATGCTGGAGCCTTTAAAGCCCGAGCGGCGGTATATTTTTCAAGGTAGCCTGGGACTGAATGCAGGGAAGAATTAAAGCCGGAGCTGAGATGTATTTTTAAGGGAGGGGTGAGGAGGGGGGAGAGAAAAAGCTAGTCAAGCCCCCTCCGATGATTTTCTATTGGACTTGGCAGATTGGCTGCGCGGTTGCCATGGATGCACGTCAATCACTGTCAAGTCCGGCCAATCGGGCGGAAAGGAGAGCTCAGCGCCTCCCTTTTCAAACACAATATCAACATTTTGACCCTTTTTTATTTTGCTGCGCGTCCTGAAACGTTTCGACGCTCCCTTCCTTCCTTCCTTCCTTTATTCCTTCCTTCTGTCCTTCCTTCTTCCCTTTATGCGCCTTCTTTATGTCGCACAAAGTGCGCGCAGCGGATATGCGGACAGACGCACAGCCCGGTTTAACGTTAGAGCGCGTTGAGGCGGCTTTACGCAGCGAAATGACACAACTGCGCAGAAAACAAACGGCCCTGCTGCCCCAAGGTAAAAAACAAACAAACAAAAAACACACAGATAATGTCAGACTGCAGAATGAAACAGACAATATCACATTTAGCCGGAGCCTGTGGCTCTGAGGCTGATCCATAACGCAGCCTTACGCATCATTACGCTCGGTGTTTAATTCTTTACGCTTTGGTCAGATTCCCCAATAATCCCATCAATTTTCTTTCTTTTGCTTTTTTTCAATCTACATTTCTCCAATATTTACATTTCCAGCTACAGTTTTGTGTTTGTTAAACAGATAAGAAAACAGACTTCCTGTATATAATTAATGTTTTCTTTATTTTCCCCATCGGCGTCGACAGCGCGCAGTTTGTGATGCGCAAAAAAAAAAAAAAAACACACAACAGAGGAGGAATGTGTGTGTGTGTCGGTGTGTGTGTGGGATTATGACGGCCCGGCAGGCTCCTCGGGTTTTTTAGTGGGCTATCACACACACTCCGTTTTGTGCGCAGGCTGATTTAGTAAATAAGAGGGCGGATAGATAGCGCAGATGGTTTGAAGTGTCGGGTCAGATTATTTCATGGCTGGATACAGTAGTAAAGTTCATTCTGACGGAAAAGCCTGATATTATTTTCACAGATACCCCCTCCACTCTCTCTCTCTCTCTCTCTCTCTCTCTCTCTCGCTCTCTCTCTCCCTCTCTCTTCCTCTCCAGAGAGAGAGAGAGAGGACGCGCACTCCCTCTAATTTCACCCTTTCGGGATTTTCTCATATATTTATTTATTTATTCATGACTCAGTCGCAATGAATGCAGCTCATCCCGGTTCATTCAACACCAAACATTAAAATCCCCCCAAAATAACAACAAAAATCAACTGAGCTGCCTCACTTTCCTGCTTTGAAAAGAGCTTATAACTAAGAACATTAACTTTTCAGCTGTTTTCCCCACATTTAATCAACCGGGTGTAAATAAAGGAGCCTCCATCTATCAGACGAAGGGGGATAAATTGTGAGGGCGACTGACAAGGAGCCGTCCTGAAATATTTAGCTGTCAGTAAATCTTTAATGTCTGCAGGCATCCGGCCCCAAACTGGATGCACAAGGACTGCAATGCTATAGAAGAAGCATCTATTAAATATAAGCTTGGCTCTCTTAAACGCAGGGTCGCGAATAACAGTAGTACACCAGGTTTTATATACAGTGCCAATTTAAAACATTTATAAAAGAACAAAAGATGATCTGCATGCTTTTCTTTTCACCTCAAAGTGATTTCCTGCCTTTATAATCCAGCAAGTTTACGCGCTGAAAACCTTGCAAACCAGCCGTTTGTATTCATTTACTGCCAACATTCACGGTAACCTTTCGCTTGCATTTACTATGTTTCACGCAACCTTCTATTTGTGTACATATTAATTTGCGGCTGTGTGCGCGCGTCCAGGCCTGTGTCACCGTGTCAGCGGGAGATCGGCCTCCTGACACCAATATCTCCGCACATTCACTGCAGCGACACAGTGCAGCTCATTCAGTGCAGCGACTATTTTCCCCTTTCTTGGCCGTTTCCTCCATGAATCATAGAGCCACTGCTGCAGCCTTCAAACAACAGCGCGACTTGTTTCTTGGTTTGGTTTTTATTATATCTCTTTTATTTGGCGCGTTGAGCTGCTGATTATAGAAAGAAACACCAGAAAAACCAATCAAATCTGTGATAGAAGTTGTTTCACTTCTGCTCAGCAGCAGCAGCTTTCATCATTTGCAGAAAGATAAAATATAAAACTTGACTGGAAGTGAAATAAGCGGTTAAGGCGACAACATGTTGTTTACAAACACTGAAATTCAGAGGTACTCCAAAACTTTTTAAGTGTTTAAAATAGTTGCTTTTCATCTGTTTTTGCAATAAAATCGTCTGTAAAGGTTAAGAAGAGCTACTCGCCTTCATTTAAGAATAAGTAGAGAAAAGGAGTCAATGCTCTCTAATGCAGATGTTTACCAAACAATTATCAATAAATAAAACCAGAGTAAAAATGTGGTTGTAATTGTCATTTCTTACATAAATCTAATTTTGCAGAAGAACTAAGAGGAGCTTTTAACCAGACAGTTATCAGCTGAAACAATAAAAATGGTTTTAAAACTCGTTTAAATCAAAAGCTGCTGGTTCAGGCTTAATATTCAGATGGTAAAACGAAAGAAGTGGAAGCAGTGGGACAGACAATTCAAGCAAAAACCATAGAAAACTTAAAAATGAGCAAATCAAAGTAAAAAGTGGATGAGATGGGAGTAAATAAAACATTATTGGGAAATAAACAGAAAGAAAAAACAAAGATCAGATGAAAACAGAGAAGCATTGGAAGTAGCAGCAAAAAGTGTGTGTGTGTGTGTGTGTGTGTGTGTGTGTGTGTGTGTGTGTGTGTGTGTGTGTGTGTGTGTGTGTGTGTGTGTGTGTGTGTGTGTGTGTGTGTGGACTATATGCGACAAAAGGGCGCTGCGCTGGAGGGGGCGCCAAAAATGGTGTACAACATATTTCCAGTCAGCATTTTCTGCACGTGTAAATGATTTTCTCTCTAATGTTTCCGCAAACACCTCAGAAAATACAAAGCGGGATTCAGTGATTAATCCTGGATCTTTTGTGGAGCTGAGTGCAAGAAGAACTGCAGCACATTTCTGCTGCACAGCACATTTATGGAGCTTAATCTGTGCAGGAAACACTCAGGTAGCTTCATCCTAAAACAGGGTTTGCTGAAGATGGAAGCGTTTGTCTGTATTTGGCAACCGAGTCAAGAGTTTTTCCTCAGGAAATGAAGATCCAGGCAGATCAGTCCAACTGGGGATTCGTGGAAATGATGGCGCACAGCGGATCAGTTTGCTGCTGCAGCAGCCATGATGTCGGAACTAATTGATGGAGGATATTGCTTTTATCAGAGGAGTAAAATGCTTGGGAGTGAATCGTCTGAGGGATGATAAAATATTATTCAAAGCTAAGCAGAAAAAAAAAACAAGGATCCAGAGGAAAACTAAGAAGTACTGGAAGTGATAGCAGAGAAGAAATGGGCGTGGCCTACAGGGGGCGCCAAAAATGGTGTGAAATTGATTTCAAACTGCAGCAAAGAATATTTGCTTCTTGGTTCCTTCATTCTGTATGATAAAAGTTGAAAACAGTAAAAATTTAAAGTTAATGTGCAGCTTTAGCTTATTTAAGCTAAAGATAAGAGAGGAGGTTTTTAATGCACAGCAGAGCTGCTAGTAAGTCAAGAAAGAGAAACAAAGTATTTGGTAAAATGTATCAAATTATCAATCATTCAATATTTAAAAATTATATAATCACATGCACCAAAATATAAATTAAGTGGAAATTGTGGTATTTTAAGGACAAAAATGACAACAATTCGTATGAGTCACAAAATCAGGCAAAGTAAAAAATTCAATAAAAAAAGTTATGAAACTTTAACAAAAACTGCAGGTGTGTTTCAGAGTCTGGAGGATTTCTGGTTAAAACATGTTTGTTTTTCATTCAGTGGGTAAAAAATCCAGAAATTTTAGAAATACTTCATAATAAAATTACTCTAGCAAAGCTAAAATGTAACTATACACATAAAAGTAAATTTAAAAGAAAAGTTACTCCAGTGAATGTAAGTGGTAATTTCCTGGCTTCTCTTACTTGAGTCCAGCCTTTGGCTCCTCTGCCCACCTCTGCCTCTCGGTTTCTTTTTGCTTTAGCAGCACATTTACTTCCTGTCATCATTAGCATGTAGCTGGGTCGCAGCTCGCCCAGGGCGGAGGGGGGGAAGGGAGGGAAAGGAGCGGGAACCGTTACGAACAGGCTGGAAATGACCCAGATTCCCTGGGATCACTGGAGCAGATGAGACGCTACAAGAGCCTGTCACCAACGGCCCTCCTGCTACTGTCCTACCGCACCTTTCCCTAAACCCATCTGCTGCTGCTTTTCCTTCTGCTCCTCCTCACTTTATCTCATCTTAACACTGCGGCGCTAACACTCTGAGTTTACTCTTTCTGCAGAATAAAAGCAGGCAGGCAGGCAGGCGATGTATTCAGACTCATGATGCTGCTGCACGTTTCCTGAGGCAAGCAGAAGATGCTGATGTTGCAGCATGATTTCTCTCTGTATCGTTCAGACATACTGTCAGCTGCCTCAGCTCAGGATTAACTTTCCAATTAAGATGTCACATCAGCAATGGTACCAATAACCCCAGAATGACCCGTTTAGGACACGTTTAAAAAACTCTGACATGTTGCCACGTGGCTCCACAGAGGAGTAAAGCCAAATCTCTCCCAGAGTTGTGTTTCAGAAACCATTTACCCCCGGGGCAGCACTCGCTCTCGACGCTACGTTTAATCTGTGGATTTGTGGTAACAGAGAAGACTTCTTATCCGCTGACCCATTGGCCCCTAGTGTACGTAATCCGGTGCCTTTCAGTCACACGGCACAGCTGACATGGAGAGAGGAGAGCCAAAACAGGCAGCAGTGATCTGGGGGAAGAGATCACACACACACACACACACACACACACACACACACACACACACACACACCCCCACACACACACACACACACACACACACACACACACACACAACACACACACACACACACACACACACACACACACATGGATCTCACTGCAAATGTCTTAGTGCATTCAAAATAACAAAACTAACTTACAAGCAGAGTTGGTTGGTAACTAATTACATTTACTTTTTTACAAAACTGTGCAGCTTTTTTTAGTTTTATTATAAAATATTTCTTCTTTTACTTGAGTGAAATTTCTGGATTTTCTACCCACTGAATGAAAAACAAACGTTTTAACCAACATTTCACCAGACGCAGAAACAAACCTGCAGTTTTTGTTAAAGTTTCATAAGTTTTTTAGTGAAATAAACCGATTTGGGGAAAAAACAATTCTTTGCCTGACTTAGTTAATTATGAATTATTGTCATTTTGGTTCTTAAAATACCAAAATTTCAACACAACTTTATATTTTGGTACGTCTGGTTATATAATTTTTAAATATTAAATGATTGATAATTTGATCAGTTACTCAATACGTGAGTCGAGTTTTAACTAAATACTTTTTTTACTCTTACTTAAGTAATTTCTTGGACGGCTACGTTTTATAATTATTGGAGTAAAAATAGATTGAAGTAGCGCTACTTTTACTTGAGTACAATTTTTTTGTACTTTTTCCAAAAGCTACTGGCTATCAGTAACATTTTGATCAGTAACTTTGAATTTTAAGTCAATAATTCCCTAATTTTGAGTGAAAAAGTACAGAAAATGTCTGCTTATAAGGAACTGAAACTATTTCTAAGGAATTATTGACTTAAAAAAAGCTCCAATATCTTTAAAGTCACTTTTGTCTAATGTTTGCACTATAACTAGACCCAAATTGTTGGTTAGATTTTGTGTTTTTGAAGTGCAGTCCTGCATAGACACAATTTGGGCGGATGCCCAGGTCGGCATTGGTGTGGGGGCGACATGTACAAACATCTGGATCTAAAAAAGACCCTGTTTTTACAGACTGACGGAGATTGAGGTTAAATATGTAGGAGTTTTTAAGTTAGTTTTGTCTTGGTGAGATTTGGTGTTTTTGCAGCTCAGCTACTTTTATAACAATCAAAGCAAAAGAAACCCGATTTCTGCTAAACTGATGCGCTGCTGCTGCTTGGTTTAAATGGTTTAAATGGTTTAAATGGTTTAAACCATGCAGTGATGCTCGGAACAGCGGCTTATTCATGCTGGAGTGTTTGCAAAGCTCCTGTAAAAATAGGTATATTTTGGTTAGATCACACAAACACACTGGACCTGGGTCAAAGAGATTTTCTCTTGTGTAAATCTCTGCAGGGCTCCTGCATATTACAAAAGGTCTTACCAACCATCTGTTGCCTGTAAACGTAACTTCACTGAAATTCTCCTTTTGTCATACTGCTCAGAATTGAAACGCCGAATTGAGTGTTTTTTTTTCTTTTCCAGAATCTCAAAGCTCCATCTTCGCCGCCGGTTGCAAACCCGACGGAGGGAGGCTCCGTTTGACTGCTGCAAACAAACAATACAGTAAAAAAGGGCCTTGAATCCTTGGCAGAAAGCCATTAGTAATACCTTGAAACCTACCTTTTTTCCCCTTCAAAAAACACATTTGTAGAGCATGTTACAGAGCGCATGCAATTATTACATCCATTCCACTCTTGAATGCAGTCAATTTCTGGCCAGATAAAGGGCTAAATGAAACTAGGGGGAGTGCATGGTGCACAGTGCAGCACTTTATCCAGCCTGCATTTGTGAGTGTTTGTGTAAGAGCAACAGAAAGAGCAGAAATCACAAATGAACAGACGTATAACATCACCTACATAGAACTCGGACAACAAAGTACTTGTGGGTATGAAGCAACATTGTGTTTGTCAAAGCCAACATGGCAGGATGGTAATCAGGAACGGTTGAGCACATGGTTTATATATGTAGAAAATGAAGAGCCTGTTGAAAACCTCCTGGTTTCTCCACCAAATTCTGATTTCTGAGTTAAAGCATTTTGTGTTTCTAAATGAATATTAACTTGTGTTCTTTGCACTGAGGTCAGAAAGTGCTGCATCTTTTTTTTTTTTTTTTTACCATTTCTTATTTTCTGCAAATAAATACATTTTTGCTTGGAATTTCAAAGACGTGTTGTCAGTAGGTCATAAAATAAAATAAAATAATGTTCATTTTACTCAAACATTCACCTATTTAAAGCGAAATCAGAGAAACTGATCAGTTTTAGTGGTTTCTGTATCTTTTCTTTTTGCAATTTAATGTCATTTGAGGGAATATTTCAATCTTAAGCATCGGTAAATCATTCAAATTGCTGTATATAAAAGCTTACAAACAATAATCTGTGTGCAATTAATCTAAAATAATTGTAAAATAAAGATTAAAAGAGATCAGTTAATGAAAGTTCACAGCTGTGTTGTGCATGTTTGCTTCCAGATTCTGGAAAATAAAGTCATGAGATACAATCATATTCAATAAATGTGAATATTATGAAAAAGTTGATTCATTGCAGTGATTCAATTTACTGCACAAAAATTATTGCACAGATTTTTAGACATACATTCCTGCAAATTAAGATGAAAACATGACATTAAAGATCTAGTATGAAATCATACCAATGAAAATAATGTAAACTTAATCAAATGTATCAATAATGTAATTAACTGTAAGCAGGAAATCATCATAAATAACTAAATAAAGTACATTGATGCTTGCAGACATCAGTCTGAGTGTAATTAAGGCACATGATGTGAACTGGTTCACTGGAATAATTGAACTTTTCAGTGATATTCTAACTTATTGAACACGACTGTAAATATATAGACGTGAGTAACGTGTGTGGATGGATTGCAGATTCTACGTGACAAGACAGTGGGATGAATAAATGCATGCAGCCGCCCACACACCACTCTAAACACTGACACAATTTAGAACCGATCAGGACGCCGCCGCGAAAATAAAATAATAATAAACTGAACATCACATCACAGCCACGAGAAATTTAGTCATTTATTCAACTCTATTCTGACACCTGTAAATAGTGGAAGTGTTTTTACTGCAGCACCAGCAAGAGAGGAGGCTCAGAGACCAGGCAGCCTTTTGTGCACAAACACTGAGCAGCAGAGCTTTTTGCTTCTTTTGTGGTGCCTCAATTCAGGCTCTTTTTTCCCCGCTTTGCATCCTGGTGGAGGTAAAATAAAAATAATCAAATAAATAAGCAGCGGTCCTTGTGATCAGATGTTCTTGAGGACTCTGAAAGGTGACAGAAGTCAAAACCCATCATGGTCAGAGCTCTTTTGCTGCCAGGCGGCCACAGGATATGTGAGCAGGTCGCGACGCCGCAACCACAACCGCCTGAGCCTCACCTCCACTTCACATTGTCTAAGAGCCTCTCTGCCTCAAAGTCAACACACACACACACACACACGCACGCACACACACACACACACACACACACACACACACACACACACACACACACACACACACACACACACACACACTCACACTCAGCTTTCAATAAATGTCTTCTAGCAACACACTTTGCTCTTTTGTGTGCACTATCACAGCTTCTTCCAACAGTGACATTTACACATTTTCCTTAGGATGTGTGCGACTCAACGCGCCGTGTGAGGAAGAGGTCTTTTCTCCTTCCCACACGGCGCCTCGGATTTATTCATTTATTTTTATGTATCGTGTTATTTATGTCTGCATCAGCAATATACATGCAGGAAGTGGGACAGATTTTTTTTTTTTTAATCTATAAAAACATCTCAAGTGCCCATTATCTGAGCGAGAGACTCAGTCTCAGAGGGCGCTGACTTCACCTTGAAGAAAGAATCGGTTTATAGTAAATGCTTCACTCCTGCATGTATGCCACAGTGATCCAAAGGATCTGAGTAAGCTGATCAGTTTCTATTAAATGCTATAATTTAGAGTTGCAGTGAGGCTCATTTCAGAGACTCGCTCAGCTCTGCACAAAGACACTCAGCGCCTTTTGAAAACTGATATCCTTTTCTGAATAAAGTTTCAGGATGGAGCCTGTCTGAATGAAGCTGGTTAAGATCAGAGCTGCAACTAACTATTATTTGATGATTAATCGACTATTGGAAGAAAAATATTTCACAATCTGGAGATTTTGTCTTTAACCACTTTAGCCTTTTTATACTATATTAGGAAATCATTTAATAATACCAATAAATAAATGATTAAATTCCTTTTCAAATAGGGAAACAGACATTTTATTGCATAAATGCAACAACATATAGCTTTAGTAAATTCAAACCACACAATATGAGGAGTTTTAGCTACTTTTTAATCTTATATACAAAATGTATATTCATTTCTGCTCTAAATATGATTTTTTTCCAGAAAAAATAACATAAATCCAGTTAACGATTAATCGGTTACTAAATTAGTTGATCACGATTAATCGTTCCAGGCCTGCATGCAGCTCAATTGCAAAATCTGCAAAGAAAACAAGCCTACTGACGTAGAAAACATGTAAAATATCCTTTATGATGAGGAAAATTACTGACAACTCATATCCCCCAAACTGCAAAACGTTGCTAGGCAACAACTTGGCATTTGTTTTGTAAATTTTAACCAGGTGAAGCTAAAATTAATCCACTTGAGAAGTTTTGGCTAAAACATTTTTTGATCCTAAAGGTAAAATGAATATTAATTTCTGCTCTCAATGTGTCATTTTCCAGAAAAATGTCTCTCTCTGCGCATACTCCAGGTGACAGTTAATCGATCACTAAATTAGTCGACTGCGATTAATCGTTTCAGCCACAAGCCGGAATCTGCCCAAAACAAGCGAGCTGAAGTAAAAGCAGGTGAAATGTCCCTCATGATGAGGACATCTGTTTAAAAGGAGCAGCAACACCAACGTGGGAGTTGCCTTCGCTGTGAAGGGCAGGATCTGGGCGCACAGCCTGTATTTTCTGGACTCCTAATATCTGTCATCTGTGCTTTATTGATGGCTTATGTCAAATGCCATGCTGACAGAGCTCATTAGGATGAAGGGAATCGTCTAGGTGGAGGCAGGAGAAGGCAGAGCTGATCTCTGTGTGCATAATCCTCACCACTGTACCTAGAGGGTGATGCCTCTGACAGCAGGGAGCTGAGAGGGCTTTGTGTGAGCCGGAGTGAGCGAGAAATGTGCGTGTGCGTTGATGTCATTGCTCGAGTTAACGGGTGTCACCGAGCAGGTCCCCGCTTGATGTCGGGACTGCAAACGCAACTGACAGACTGACAGTCGTATCTCTTTCGCCACTCGCATGTGCTCAAATATTCATCCGCACACGGCCCGTCTGGGCGGCTTCAGCGGGCTTGTGCTGCAAGGACAAGGCCCCGCGGAGCCTTCAGAGGCCTTGAGAAGATTGAGTCAAATGGTTTCCCGTTCTTCTGCATAATCAATGATGCTTTTCCACTCGATTCTCATCTCTCTTCCCTGCTTCAACTGGGCTTTCTCCCATTTAATTTTTTTAAAATAAGCTTTTTTTCCCTGTTTTTCTTTAGGTCTGTATCTGCTTTCTCTTTCTCTTCTTTCTCTCTGACTGAGATCAAGGAGAGGAGGTGCACACAGGCATGATTGACAGCAGTAAGACCCTCCTCCTGTCTCTGATTGGTTGTTTAAGCACTGAGCATTCAAGTAAGGCAGAGGAGCTCGACTCTCAGATTTCCACTCTCAATTCAAATTTGAATTGAAATATACTTTATTAATCCCAAGTGGAAAAATAGATAATATACTCGCATTATGCTGACATGGCAGCTTTAATAAATATGCACAAAATATAAAAGTTACATACAGTTTAACATGCATTAACATTTCATGCAGGTCTTGTTGTGTATTTATATTTGCATATTTTTTGAACGATAGCGGCTGCGTGCGCAGAGCTACGGCGAACAAAATATGATCTCCAAACACACAAATAAGTCATTCTGAATGCAGCAGAGACGCTCCTTTCGCTCTGTATATGTTAGGAAAACATTTTACACATCATCATTCAGTGATTATCCTCTGAACGCTGGCAGGCTGGGCTCTGATACTGCTCTAAACAGCTGAATCCATATTCGCTCTGGCCAACGGCATCGCTGATGAGCTCAGACTGTTATGTGACATCTTAATATACTGATTAAAAATGCATGTTTGGAGGGTGAGCAGAGGGGTGCTCCCGGTGCTCCTGCCAGGGAAGATTAAATCAGTCCACTTAACAGGCATGCTGGGGATTGGGGTCAGTGTAAATGAGAAAGCTGGAAGAAAACAAAGAACACGGCGAAATTATGATATCTGAGTAAAGAATGCATGATCAAAAACAAATCTGTGCTGAATTAGAGAGGCAGTTTCAGCTGAGTAACACGAAAAACAACAAATCAGTCTGATCCAGAGGTTGGAGTCGGTCATGAATGGGAGATAAGTGCATCGAAAACCCAGGAAGAATTGGATTCAAGGCCGTCAGCATCCAGTTTGATCAACATGCTGCCAAATAGTTTGGCAGAGCAGAATCCATCAGCAGCAGGGAGGCTGATTAGGTGAAAGTCATAAAAACCGGTGGGTGAATTGAGATCTGGGAGGCAGCATGGTGGCGCTCCAAACAGACGCAGCTGTTAATCCAATCATCCCAGAACCAAAGTCCATACAGGAACCAAACTGAGCTAATTAATGGTGCTGCTTCGTTTGTGCCAGACACACACTCTCACACACACCTTCAGATCCACAGGTGGAGGAAAACAAGCAGAGCAGGAAAAACAGCCCAAAATGTCTTCCTTTCAACCTCAAACCCAAACAAAACTAATGAGATATTTTACTGTTTCAGTGAAATAATCTCTCATTAATCTTAAAATATGACATATTTTGGCTCCATAGCTTATAAATTTTATTTATTTATAATTTAGATGCTTGAAACTGTAAGAGCAATATTTGTTTATTATTGTCTCAATTGCAGAGCATCGACAGATTAAACTTTCAAAGTATAAACACTTTGGCAGGGTTTCCCTCAGTGTATCATAAGCCTGGCGGGTCACCAGGCTCCTCCAGGCCCCGCCAGGCCCCCACCAGGCCCCGCCAGGCCCCTCCATCCCCCCTCCAGGCTTAGCATTGTTAATTCATTAGTTTTTTTTTTATGATTGCCTTTTTTATAGTTGGTGTTTAGGTATTAATCTTTCAGTCATCCAAAAATGCATAACTTTTGAGTGATATTTTTAAATTTCCTGTCAATTTTAAACATTTATAAACTCAAAAATGCGGCAGGTGGCTCGATGACTGCTGTAGCGCCCAGAGAACCGGGCGAAGCAAGTTTTCCGGGGGAAACTTTGACTTTACAACTAGAACTACAAAAATTTACAAAGCCTCCTTTAATGTTTCAGGTATGGAAGAGAAAAAAAACTCCTTTATTTAGACACAAATTTCATGCAATTCAACAGAAAAACAAATTGATTTATTCAGGGGAAACATGAAACATAAAATCTGCAATAAGTGTGCAAGACCTTGAACTACTACTTTGTTTGATTCATTTGATTTCACTCATTTTCTGTCACATTTATCTCCAAACTCTTGGTCCTAAACTTTAATTTCTCATGAAGAAACAATTGTTTTAATTATTGCTGACAAAACAAACCATCTTCTTTGTAGAAAGCTGAAGGTTTTTGGTCGACATACTTGATCTTCTGGCCTGATTGTGATGCTACCATAACTATCGTCTTTGTTGTTGATTTTCTATTTTTTATTGAAGTTACAGCAAAGAAATTACATTTTGGTTTCATCAGATCATCACTCATTGTCCCACAAAATGAGAACAAAATGTGCAAAAGGAAATGAATCATTTGAAATCTGACAGTATTTAGAAGCGAGTGGCTCGTTATCAGGTGGTTTACTATTAGTTGGCCAACAAACATGTTTCTCGCTGCTAAAGTCGTGAAGAAAGAAAAGATTGATAAAAGACCTTCACAGAAAAAAAAAACTGTTTTCTGAACCTCTGAATGTTTCAGTGAAACGAAAGTGGAAATAACATAATTTCACCTGAAACCAGATTTCTGACAAAGTAGTCAAAACAATAATCAGAAAAAACATATATATATATATATATATATATATATATATATATATATATATATATATATATATATATATATATATATATATATTTACAGATTTGCAGAATCTGTCACCAAGTTGTGTCAGATCATCTGAAATGTTTCGCTCCTTTGCTTCTCCCAGTGCTAACAAGAAACAACCAATCAGAGCCAAGAGGCGGGTCTTAGTGCTGTCAATCAAGTATTGTGTGCGCTGCAGCTAGCAGAGCCTGTCATGAATGCTAGTTAGCATAGCCACCAATAACGACGGATAAACTGTTTTCCTGTAACAATAAGCTGTTTCTCCACTATAAGCACGTTGAGCAGTGAGTACATGAGGGTGATTGACAGCGCTAAGACCCTCCTCTTGGCTCTGTCTGGTTGTTTCTGATCGAGCGAGGCGCATTTCTTCTGACATTAAAGTTTAGGAGATTCCTCTTTTTACGACATAATCTTAGCAAAGATTTAAAAAAACATTTTTTAAATAAAAATTTCTGCTCTTTTAAAGGGTTTTATCAAATAAAACGGTATTTTTGCATAAAGCTCCAGGTAATCAGATAATATTAAGATTTCTGACTCACTTTTGGATGCACAGTCCTGAAATGATGAGAATTTCTTGCATCCTAAGCTAAAAAGGAACATCCCAGCAGCTTTTGCAGCAGTGTTTTTCTTCTTTTTCTACGTTGGTGGGTTGCTGACAGTTTGTAGCGTCGTTCCAATTGCTTTCAGAAACACTGACTGTCACGACCTTGTGCTAAATAATACAGCTTTACAGAGAGCAGGGGAATTTTCCTGCGAGCACAGGTGTGCTCCGATAGTCTCATAAGCCCGCGGGCGGCACAAAGAAAGAAAGATGCTTCCTTGGTGAAAAGGAACGGGGGAGGCACAAAAGTGTAGACGAGGATCAACAATGGCTCCTTCCTCGGGGAGGATTCGGTTTTGACCTTCAGGCGCAGCTTCAAATGAACGCGACTCCCGAGGAGGAAATCAAAAATCCCGATGACCCTGAATCCCTCCACCCTTCTGCAGGCTTTGAATGGAAAATGTGATGTTTGAAAAACACGAAACACGTTTTCAGACGAGCAGAGACAAAAAGTGAGCCGGTGAGGCCTACAAACAGCACCAGCAGCGACACTCACTTCTCTTTATGCACAAAACGCCGTAAACACATGAAATAACAATAGTGATGTGGCTGGGACTCGCTATCTGCGCTTAAATTGACCATTTCATTGCACAATTTGAGATTTAAACAATAAATTTGCTCAGTGGAAACAACAGTTTCAGAAAAAATCTTGTTTTTTATTGGAAGGTTTTGGCACCAGATTATTTCATTGTATTCAAAACTGGTTTATTTCCTAAAACTGCAATGGAAACACTTTTTCTGCAACCAGAAGTTGCCACTTGTGAAAACAGCAAAGAAGAAGAAGACAGGAAGCTGCATGTTTTAATGACTTATTGCAGAAATAAACTTATTCACCTGTGATTTTAATTACTTTTCTTATTTAATGAAAACATAGCAACTGCAAAAATGTGTTTTTTTCTACAAATCAGAGACATTGACAAAGTTTTAGCTGTTAAATTAAATGAGAAGCTTCTGCTTTCAGTTGTTCTTGTATCTGTACCCTCTACTAAAGAATCAATCAATCAATCAATCAATCAATCAATCAATCAATCAATCAATCAATCAATCAATCAATCAATCAATCAATCAAATATCTTTGCCCTAGAAACTGAACCACAAATACTTGGTAAGATTTTACATTTTTGCAGTGTAGTTCTCAAACATTATATGCTTTTATATAGTTTTTGTTTTATGTATTTCAAATGAGATTTCCAATTAAGTTTATGATCCAAAACAAAATCCTAAAAATGTAACTTCCAACCTCAATAAAATTAGAAAAAAACAAAATCAGTTTTTTAAATCTGGTCGCTGTGCCTGTCACCCCTTGACCCGATGCCGACCTGGGCATCTGCCCAAGTGGTGTAAAATCGTCTGATGGCGTGTAATCCGTGCAGCTACTTAATCCGGTTCACTGCAGGGGTCATCTTGACATGCAGTGATGGGTTGACAAGGTAAGTGGCCAAACTGCTGAGTCAGTCAGTCAGCAGTTAGACGGGGCACTTACACTGCAAAAAATACCCCTAAATATTACCAAGTATTTCTGAACTGGTACTGCAGACATGTTACTACACTTGAAATAAGACAAAACTAACTTACAAGTAACTTTTCACCAAGAACTATGAATTTATTTTAAGTCAATAATCCTTTAAATATTGATGAAAAAGTTTTAGTTCCACTGATAAATTATTTCACTGCCAACATGAGAAAAATGTCTTGTCATAAGTGAAATAATCTGCTGGTGTAACTACCACTTTTCCATCAATATTAAGGAATTACTTACTTAAAATAAGCGTCGATATGTTGCCCAAAACGTACTTTTAAGTTTTGGGCAAGAAAATAATTGGTAAGATTTTGCGTTTTTGCAGTGTACGTCAAATATTCTTTAATATTAAAAAACTTTTTTAATATAAAAAAAGATTTTTCACTTATTACTGAAAAGTTACTTGTAAGTTAATACTGTCTTATTTCAAGTGTAGTAACATATTTACACAAGAAGACCTGTGTCAAACTCGAGGCCCGTGGGCCAAATGTGGCCCGCCGCAGCTTTTTATGTGGCCCTCTGCAAAAAATCTGCAAAACTCACATCAAGTTCACACAAAATTCACACAAAATCAACAGATTCCCACATTTTTTTCAGATTTTTACTGAACGTTTTTCTAAAATTTGGCCAAAAGCTTTGGGTTTAAATGATTTCTGCCTCGTGATTCTTAATGAAACTATAACTTGATGCCCAAAAAAGTCACGTTTAACATCATATGTTAGCACAAATATCACAAAAATTCCTTACAAATATTTAAACTAGAGCCACAAAATCTGAATGTGAAAAGATGTTCAATATGATTTGATGTTAATGTTTAACAGTTGAATTGTTTGTATCAACATTCTGGCACAATTCAAGAACATTTAGGTTTGTGATTTGGCCTAAAATGAAAATAAATCCAGAGAGTCTAAACCCAAACGGTTGGTGTAATTTTGTGTTTTTGCAGTGAACTGGCCGAGGAGCGAAGCCGCAGGAAGCGTTTTCTCAGGAAACTTCAATGAATCCACCAGGAATAAAACAACAAAGCTTCACATCGAGATAATGAAGATTTTCACTTTCAAACATCTAAGGCTGAAAATCATGGAGTCTCAAAGGGCAGCGATGCAACGCGACCCGCTGCAGGCTCAGAAAAATCCTGCTGTCCTTGTGTGTCACTTACCAGCCACGGGAAAAGATTTTTTCCATAATTTTGCTGATAGTGCAAAGTGTCTCCATGAGGCTAATGCTTTATGTCAGATTCTATACAAACTGGCATATTAGAACAAGTGGATCCACCTTTACTTCCCCCTTGAAAAGGCTTCTCCTCCTGCCTGCAACACTTAGCAGCAGTGAGGTTTTTAAAGCATCAGCGCAGTTGAAAAGCTGATGACTGAGCTCTGAGTAGAAACGCTCCAGCGTTTCTCACTGTTTTTGTCTATTTCCCCCCTCGTTTTATTATCAACACTTCAACAACGAGGAGGTGAATTGATGAGAAGAGCGACGGAGGGAGGGTTACACGCAAAATAAAATAAAATAAAAAAAACAGACAAGGAGTGCCAGGCTGGAAAACTGGCATGCTGCAGTTGTATGTCAGTCACCTAGCAACAAGTTCTCCCTCCCTCCACCAAATCACTTAACCCCCGCTTTCCCCGGCTCCCGCTGAGCTCTCTAATTCAACAAATCTGCTCCAAATGTATGGCTGCGCCTCCAACAAAACGCATTCTGGGCTGTGGGCCTCCGCTGAACGCGGCACTCAGCTGCCCATTGACCAGAGGGGCCTTTCTCTGCACACCCTAAAGAGCGGCGGACAAAGACCCTGAAAGCAGGGGCAGCTCCACAGAGAAAACATTTGCTTGTAATTGTGTTTGACTGCATAATGAAAATGATGTTCTTTTTTAATTTGGGCTTGTTAAGGCCACACTATTTTCCTCTGGTCACCTGACTATTGTAAAGAAGCAGCCCCTCACTTGGCCTGCAGGCCGACCAGGGGGAAAATATTGAAAATGCTCCAAAGACCCGGCCTCTCTTTACTTTAACCCCTCTTGTGTTTGAAGTGTTCTCTGGTAAAAAACATAAATATGTGGACTCTGTTCATTACAGGATGGGATAGAGGATAGAGTCCCCCTCCTTTTTTTTTATTTTGCAGAGAAAGATAATGACGACACACACACGCACACACACACACACACACATGCACACACACACACACACACGCTCAGCCGGAGCTGTGAGAAGGTTAGCATTCCTGCTCCTTCTTCAGTGAAGCAGACCATTAGTGGACCCAAAACAGAGCTTCAATGGCCACATTCACATCCAGCAATTATTTTGCACTTTTTAGCCCCCAATTTCCTGTTTCATCAGCGTGTTTATCCACATTCACGTCTCACTCGGCAAAGGTCGCAGCCTTCAGGTGAATGTTTAATCCTGCAAGGCTGCACTGTGACACATTTTAAGAAAAAAACTGGGTTATATTTGGTTTTCCTTCACGCCGCTCTCCTTTAATATTCCAATCCTGTAACATCCGATTCATGTCAGAAACTGATGCACCTCTGAACCGCCACTGGTTTCCATTAATCCGCCTATGGACGCCTATTCAGCGATTTAATTGGTTTAAGTTGGGCTCTCGTTTTAAGAGCCGTCCCCTGGAAACGCTCCGACAAAGCTCAAGTCGTCTGAGAGGTCGCAGGTAAAAAGTAAAAGCTCCGACCGACTTGGACTGACGTTTAAGTTTTTGTGTCCAGGAGGCCTGAATGCCAGCGTTAACCCCGACGGTTAACCGGAGCCTTTGAAACAAACCAGAAGCACCTTTTCTCTTCTCCTCTTTTCTTTCAGATGAAAAGATCCGTTTAAGTTGTTTAACTTCACAGCAGTCAGAAAGCAGAGAGGAGCCAGGCATGAACAGCCAAATATGACTCACATAGGACTTTTAACCAGATTACATTCAATATTTTGGGGTTTTTTCTTCAGTTGTTCATTTTAAAATGGGAATCAGGTGTTCAGTATTTACCAAGTCAGTAATATCTCATCTTACTGAGAAACAGAATTAATTAACGTTTGTATCAAGTCTTCATAAATGCGTTTATTTTTAAACAGAAATAATATTTTCTTGTTCATCCTGCAGTAATTCAGATTTATTTCAAATCTCATATTAATATCTATTTAGGATGAGTGAACAAACTTAATTGTGGAGTTCCTCAGGGCTCCAGTCTCGGGTCACTTTTATTCAACTTATGAAGAATCCCAAAGTCTTCTTGTATACAGTTGATTATAAAATGCTGAACTTAAAAATCAAGTGTTAAATATTTACCAGGTCAGTAAAATTTGATCTTTATCAGCTGAGCTCAAACAGAATTCATTAACTTTTGCATCAAGTGCCCATAAATGTGTCTTTTTTCAAACCGGAATCCAGTTTTCTTTGTACATCCTGCAGGAATTCATACATACTTCAGATCTCACGTTAATCTGAGTTAATCTGAATGCAAATATTTTGAAACTTACGCAGCTATTAAGCGATATTTTTCAGTCAGTTCAGTATGAATCTGAGCGAGTGAACTTAATTTGTGGGGTTCCTCAGGGCTCCATTCTCGGGTCCCTTTTATTCAGTTTAGAAGGATTGTAAAATCTTTTTGTATACAATCACATTCAATAAAAAGGAATATTACTGAATCAATCACCAGGTGAAATACATTAAACTCATGTTTTAAAGTCTTTATTTATGATTGCAGCTAATAAAAAAATCACATCTGAGATTAAAATCTTAAATCAGAACAACAAAAATCAGTTTTAATAATAAAAATTATGTTAAATACCTGTTTAAATGTTATTTACATTGATTTATAATTCCTATTACTCTACAATTTAATAACAACACATTTTCTTTAATCTTGTCTTTCCCATTTTGAAGAGCAGCCAAATTGTATATACTGTAAACATTCATTAAAATAAAAATAATGTGTAATTCTTCACTGTCCCTTTATGAAATTGTTCCCCAGTAGGAAGATGCTGCTGCAAAAAGATTAATTTAATTTAAGGTTTTTTACACATCTTCACTGAAGACAAACATGCATTTTATTTCACAAACTCCTGATGAGAAAACATGAAAACATTTACAAAATGCTAAAATCTTAAGCCAGTTTTGCAGTTCAGGATTTTAAAATATTCCATGTGGTTTTGGTTTTATTAGCAATTAATCACATAAACAAGCTGCCTGCAGCAGAAGATCCAGTCGTAACCATATAATGGTGAGAAGACAAATGTTTATTTCAATTCATATATTCACTTCTATTTAGTTTATAAAGCCCTGATTCACAATGAAACCCAAGTCAAGGTAATTTTCCAAGAAAAACAAAACAAAAAACCTTCAGTTTCTACACAAACGTGAAGTAAATTTAGTCATTCAGAAACAGATTAACGGTTATAAAAACACAGTTTAGGTTTTAAAATCATTTTAACCATAATTCTGGATTAATTTGCACTTAATCTGCACCAAGTATTTTATACGATTTAGCAGGAGATGCAAAATGGATAATGTTGAAATCAATAAATAAAGTTATTCACTGAAACTGTACTTTTTTTTTTTTTTTAACAATCAATATTAAGGAATTTTTCTTACCCAAGTGCTAAGAAAAGTTTTTTGTAAGTTAGTTTTATCTTATTTTAAGTGTAATATTTGAACAAGAAACTAGAGTTTGTGTTTTTACAGTGCAGGAAATGATCAATTTGGGTCCTGCACTGCAAAAACACAAAGTCTTGTATCTTAGTACACTTAAAACTAACTTACTAAAGAAACTTTTCAGCAAGATAAAAGAGTTTTAAGTCATTCATTCCTTAATTTAGATTTTTTTTAAAATACCACCTCCACTTGCGGATTATTTTTTTTATAATATTAAAATTTTCCTATTTAATGAGTGAAATAATAGTAATTAGTAATTTTTTTTAATCAATATTAATAAATTATTGACTTACAACAAGATCCTATGTTTCGCTGAAAAGTTACTTGTAAAATTAGTTTTGTCTTATTTAAAGTGTACTGAGATATTTCCACTAGAAGCTACAGATTTTGTTTTTGCAGTGTATTGTCCCAGTTTGTGCTGCGGTGGTGTAAAAATGGTGTCAGACTGGAGGGTCTGGGCGTCGCCCTTCCCTCCGATGATTAACAACGTCCAGCTCCAAATCTGCCAACAAGTGAAGGCGACTGCAAGTCCGACCACTTTATTAATTTATTCTGAGGAACGGAGCGGAAACTTTCATCACAAGACCAGGGTGTCCAATCTGCGGCTCGGGGGCCTTTCGTGGCACCTGCACTGATTTTGTGCGGCCCCCATCTGAAATTAAAAAATTATCCAAAGGCAGCCCGAAGATGCAAATGGAGACTTTTAATTTGTTATCACTTTTAACAAACAGTAAAATGAAGAGACGTCTACTGAAATCCAACTTCGCTGCTCCCAATTCTGCTTTTATTCTTTATTCAACTTGGCTAAATACAGCAAACTTTTTGGAAAACAGTGACCCAAATCCTGTTGTTGAGCCCAAAAGAAACTGAAAAAGTAAAAATTAAATGTTTTTGTTTCAAAACAGCAAACATGCAAAGTTAAAGAAAATTTCTGCTAAGAAGTTTTTTAGAAAATCTTGGAAATGACTGAATTTCAAACATACAGCAGAGGATTAGGACCAATGGGGAAACAACAAAATCAATGCATTCTGACTTTAATCTCAGAATTATAAATGAAATTCTGAGAAAATCTTTCACAAGTTTTTCAAAATTTCTGGAAAATTTCTCAGAATATTTTTACTATTTTTTCCGTGAAAACTTTTGAGTTTTTGCCAGAAATTTACTCCTTTTTTAATCAGCAGTGGCTCGTTTTGATCAAAAACATGGCTGTAAAAATTGCTGCTTAATTTGCTTGATTTTAGTTTATTTTTTTCTCGGCCCACTTCAAGTTTTGAGTCCACATTTTTTGTCCATGCGGCAGAAAAACAAGGATTATTTCTGCGGCGGCTGTTGATGAGACACAGACGCGGTCCGAGCTTCGAGGCGCCAACATCCAGCTCAGTTTCACGATACAATAAACTCTTTGATGTGGAAATTAGTTGAAGGTTACAAACGACTTTCACTTCACCAAATTTTTCCCTTTAACGCGGCAAAGATTTATTCTGAGACAAAACCTGCTTCAAAAATAAATTCATACCAGTAAAAACCATCTCAAAGGAGGATTCATGTCTGAAGTATAAACTTTTATGACATTTTAAATGAATCATTATATTAATTTACAGAAGAAGAATATGGGTTTAGCTGATATTACACTGCAAAAACTCAAATCTTACCAAGTATTACTGTTTTATTTTGTAGTGCAAATGTCTTAGTTTACTTGAAATAAGACAAAACTATCTTACAAGTAACTTTTTCTTAATATTGATATAAAAGTTCTAGTTTCATTGACAGATTATTTCACTTTATAACATGGAAAAAAAATCTTATTAAAAAGGAAATAATTTACCAATGAAACTCAAACTTTTTAATCTATTAAATTATTATTTACTTAAAAAAAAAGCTTCTGTCTTGCTGAGAAATTACTTGTAAATTAGAAACTAGACAAAAATATTTGGTAGAAGTTTGTGTTTTTGCAGTGTAAATGGCCTCACATAAATTCAGGTCACCGTTATGGGAACCAAAAATGTTAAAAGTAAATATATTTTTACTCAAAAGTAAAAAGTATCCAGCCAAAAACTTACTGAAGTAAGAGCAAAAATAGAGTTTATTAAAAACTTTACTCAAGTACTGAGTAACTGATCAAATTTAACAATAAAAACAAATAGACTAATCAAAAATATAAAGCAAAGTGGAAATTTGGGAATTTTGACAACAAAAGTGACAATAATTCATATAATTAACAAAAAATAACTAAATCAGACCAAAGAAATCTTTTCCAAATCAGTTTCTCACAATGAAAAATGTGAAACAAAATCTGTCTGGTGAATTTCTGCTCTTCATTCAGTGGGTAGAAAATCCAGAAATTTTACTCAAGTAAGAGTAAAAAAGTTCAGTGTAGTAAAAAATACTCCTAAAAGTAAATGTAATTGAGTAAATGTAACTAGTTACTCCCCACAGAGTGTTTAGTCACTTGTTGGTGTTTAAATCTCCTAATAAAGAAAATTATCATCCAGCTTTACTTTATTAGTTAGCTAGCTTCCAGGCTAACAGGTCAAAGGTCGCAGGAAGGCTTTTGACTCACGTCAGGCCCATAATCGTGGAGTTTGTTCAGGTTCTGATGTCCGACCTTCAGCTTCATCCAGCTTCTCCTCCCCCTCAGTGTTTCCCCTCCTTCCTCCTCCTTGTTGTGTGTTTTCATGATAATTGGCAGCAGTTGAACTGCGAGCCATAAATCAAGAAGTGCAGAGGGTATTAATGAGTCGGACCACCCAGGGGAACTATTTTCCCCGCACTTTCCTCGCAGACAATGCGGGGCTACTTGAGTGCGCCGCGGCCTGAAAACCGTGAATGAACATTCACAAGAGCAGCGCTCCCCTGCTGCCGCGTTTCCACCCGGCTAATGGTCGCAATAAGGACCGATTAAGTATTTACTCTGGAGGAAGCTGAAACGCTCTGGACAAAAACAGATCATTCTGTTCAAACATGTTTGGGTCACAAGAATGAAGCTGCTGCAGAAAAAGTTAAAAGCTTCATCCGGTGTTGGAGACGGACATGTTCATACAGGAAAAGATGCTTAATCTGTTTTTCCCTGATTCATTGGCCTGACAGTAAATCAGATTAAAACTTTTCTCTTTAAATCGGCTCAGATTAACGACACAAAACATCTCTGAGTATTTTTGTCTCGTTTCTGGATAAAATATCTTAGTATACCTGAAGTACAACCAGAGGCCAGAAATGATACTCGAGTAAAAGTAGTAGTACTTCAACATATTTGTACTCGAGTAAAAGTAAAAAGTGGCCAAGAAGTCAAGCAAAAAGTCCAATTTTTTTCTTTTAAGAGCAAAAATGACAATAATTTATAAAAGTAGATAAAAAAACAACAAAATCAGGCCAAAGAAAGTTTTTGAATTTTTGGTTAAAACATGTTTGTTTTCATTCAGAGGGTAGAAAATCCAGAAAACTTGTAAAATGTGAATAATGTCTTTTCATTAGAGAAATAATCTGCTTTAGGAATTATTTACATTTTACATCTTTATGAAAAGTTACTCATAAGTTAGTCTGATTTCATGTTTGCTATTTCAAAATACTTGGTAATATTTTGTGTTTTCTGTTCTTTACCAAATTTTAATATCAAGATAATTTCCTAGATAAATTATCACCAAAAACAGCAAATGTTTGAGTTAATGTCAGACATTAATGAAGAAATAAATTAGTTTTCTTTTAATACATTTGTACTTCTACATTTATAACTATAACTATGTGTGTGTACATGTCTATACACTGCAAAAACTCAAACTCTGGAATGGGAAAAATGTCAGAATATAATTTCGGAAGAAAGTCCAGATTGTGGCTCTTATATATTTTTTGCTATTAATAAGTTAGTTTTATCTTCTTTTAAGTGATTTACACCAGAAATTAAACAAAAATACTTGGTAAAATTTTGGGTTTTTGCAGTGCAGAACGTTTTTAATCCATCATTTACGTAAAACAAGTTTCCATGTCTTGCTGAAAAGTTACTTGAAATAAGATAAAAGTAACGTACAAGTAACTTTCAGCCAGAAATAGGAGCTTTTTTAAAGTAAATAATTCCTTAAAAATGAGGAAAAATTACAAATTCCTCTGGCAGATTATTTCATTTATAATAATAAATGTTCCCGATGTTATAAGAGAAATAATTTAACTTTTCCATCAATATTAAGCATTTATTTACTGAAAATAAGTAACTTTTTGTTGAAAAGTTACTTGAAATGAGACAAAAGTTATTTGTTCTATAAATTAGACCAAAATATTTGGTAAGCTTTTGTGTTTTTGCAGTGTAAACATCTATATCCATCTATCTCTACATGCCTATAGATCTACATCTATCTATAGCTAAATATCTACATGTTTATACATAGATAAAATGTCAGATAACCCTGATGTTTTATTGAATCTTTATTCTTGGAGGTGATGTTTTGTTAACTTAAAAACCCAATTTTTTTCCTAAAATCCTTTTAAACATTCCATCCCAAAATGTCTCTATAAATAAATGTTTTCTCTCCATTAAAGCCGACCCTCTGCAGCGAAAGTAGGCCTATAATTGTCTTCCATTATGAAACCTCACAAAGCTAGACCATTGGCTACTAAAATACCAAGGTTAATCTTGATTAAATGTCTTCCCAGGGCACAAAAAGCATGTTTTACATAAAACATCCTTCAGGGGGGATTGATGCGCGATGTTAAAAAGATATATAAAATATTGCTGATGGCAAGGCCAAGCATCCCAACTCTGAAATGAAAGGTATCAAAGAGATTAGAGGAAAACCATTACAAATCAACGCGCCGCTAATATGCCGGCGCCTGCCCTATTATCTCCCCATAATTCCAGTCACACCAGCAAGACAAAGCTGCAACTTTAATCTTTCCTCAAAGTACATTTTAAGATTCCACATGAATACTTATCGGCGCAGAGGCAGTACTTTAGCGTTTTCCCCTTTGTGCTCATTGTAAAAGGCAAGTTGAGCCGTCTTTAAGCAGCAGCTCACAATGGGCAAAGTGCTGTTTTCAGAAGTCAAAATGGACTTCCTACATAAAAACAGGCTGCAAAGGTGAATGTCAAGCAGAAGTGAATTCACACTGGTCCTTTTCTAACAGCTGACTTTAAGCTTTACTAATCATTTCTCTGTGGTTAAATAGGCTTTTGAAGGGCAGGAGAAGTCCAATTAATTCAGCTGTGGAAATGCTTTTGCACAACCAGCTGTGCCTCTGTCCCCCCGAAGGAAATCCTCCTGCAGGCTGAATGACTTTTGTTCCCTTACACTCCAAACGCAGCATCCTTCTGCAGGAGAGAAAAAATATTTCCTCCCACACCTGTTGCTGAATTGTGTTTGTGTGCAGGCTGGGAGATAACGCCGCGCTTTATTCCCCTGAATGGGGAACTCCGCTCCACAAAAAAACACGACAAATTACCGTAATCATCACTTCTTCCAAACAAAATGATTCCTGTTTTAGCTTTTTTTTTTTTTTTTTTGAGGAAGGAAAGGATGTTTTAATGGCTGCTGCACACTGCAAAAACTCAAAACATTTCACATTACTTTTAGTCTAGATCCGCTGCAAATATCTCAGTTCACTTGAAATAAAACTGACAAGTAACTTTTTAGCAACAAAATGGTTAAAGTCAGTAAATCCTTGAAATTGATGAAAAAACTTTGACTAGGCCACTCCAGAGACACAATCACTGCATTTATGTAATCCTCCTCCGAGTCTTTGTGTAACTACAAGCACCAATTTCCTGGACCTCTGTTAAATTAGGTCAATCATTTAAAAATCGGTTAATTTTTATCACTTATTTTGTGTTAAATATTTGTATTTAATTGTCATTATGTTATAGAAATCGTGGTTTTTGTTCTGGGTGTTTCCACATTTTGATGATTATAATTAAAATGTGAAGCCAATAAAACATTTAAGCCCAGAAATTGACAGATTTTTAGGTATTTTCTATCATCATTTTGTTGATGTTTTTAAGTGCATGCCTGTTTCTAATATGTTTCAGCATATTTATTTATTTATTTGTTCTTTTCAAGGGGTTTCTACAAAACATAAACATCAATAAAAAGGGAAAACAAAATATAAGATTATCGTGGATTACAGATTATAAAAGCCTCTTTCTGTGTTTTTTTGCTCATCTCTTTCTTTAACTTCCTGTTTAATCCAGACGCTCTTTTAGAAATCTATTAAGTTTGTTTTCCAGTTGAATTGATCAGGATAAACGTCACATTAAAGGTGATGAAAGGTCAACGTGTCATAATGGGGTGCCTGTCCCTTTAAGAGCTGAGCAGAACTCACTTTATACTGACAGACTTTATTTTTTATGCTATAAAACACCTTATTATTTTTCAAAACTGCTTTTTACATAAAATAAATCATAGATTAAATGTTTTTAACTCAAAAAACAGTCAAATTACAAATTATTTTCATCTGCAGGTTGAAAATAAATCCACATATAATCCATTTCTATACATTTTAGGAAAAGTCACCATTTGTTTTGGTTTCTGCACAGACCATCCAACAAATAATGTCAAAACGTTCAGAAAGTTTTATTTTTTCCAGCTTAAATGTAAAATAATTATGTTGTTATTTTACCTGCTCAGAAATTAATTTAACATCCAATATTGTAATGAATGAAGGTAAAACAAATTCAAAAAGCCTTTTGGATGTGTAAAAATGGTCCTTTTTGGTTTGAGCATTTAATCCATTTCCAGCACCAACAAAAACTATTTTTTCTGCATTTAGCCAACTTTAATCTGCCAACAGAAGCTTTTCAGTAAAAACCTGCCAGATGTGTCTGACCTTAACTGCAAAACAGAAACTTTTCGAAGACCGTAGATTCATTTATTGGTTCAAATCTTGTGCTAAAAGCATCATCGTGTCACAGATTTGTGATCGGCGGCCACGCAGAGTTATTCCAAGGACTGCAAAAAGCCCCGGAGCCACACTTTGGACACCCCTGATGTTGGACGTTTCAGAACGTTTTGAAACATTTTCACTGGCTGCAAACGAATATTCAGTTCAGCTGAACAGAAACAGAAACGCTGCTCAGCTCCGGAGCCTCCAGTTCTGCTTTTTGCAGTGAACAGCGACGCTCTGAACGAGGACGATGGCTGCTGCGTGAAGTCAGAGAGCAAACTCAGGATTTAACCACTTATTGCCACATGTGGTTCAGAGCTTGGAGCTTTTATTCTTGGAAACAGATTTCAACACAGAAAAAGGTCAGTTGTTTCGACAAGAGTTGATCCTGTTGGTTCCTCTGGGATTTACAGAACTGGGTCACAACATAAAAACAGCAAAAACACAATATTAACAAGTATTTTGATCTAATTTTCACTGCAAAACACCAAATTTAACAGAGTATTTTTAGTATAGCTTCTTGAACACTTAGAAGCTTATTTTAAGTAAATAATTCCTTGATTTTGATGAAAAAATGTATCAATAAACTTGATAAAATATCTTGTTACAAATAATAAAGTGAATCTAGCACTTTTACATCAACATAAAGGAATTATTTACTTAGAACAAGCGACTTTATTTTCCTGAAAAGTTAATTTTTTAAGTGCACTAATATTCTTCCAATCGAAACAAGACTAAAGATACTTTTTACATTTTGTGTTTTTGCAGTGTTAGTACACTTAAAATATGACAAAACTAACTTACACGTAACTTTTCATCAAGAAACAGCATTTTGTTTATATATAATAGTCTAAATAATTCTTTAATAATGACTGAACAATATTCCACTGGCAGATTATTTCACGATATTTTCCTGTTTAAGTGACGTAATCTGCCAGTATAACTGGAACTTTTTCCATCAATAGTAAATAATTAATTACTTAAAACAAGCTCCTTTATCTTGCTGAAAAGTTACTTTGTTTTAGTTGTTTTGTCTTATTTCAAGAGCACCAGAAACTGGACAGAAATGCCGGGTAAGATTTTGTGTTTTTGCAGCGCAGAGCAAACAAACGTGGTCAGAAAAACAAATAAACTGGAAAATCAAGCACCAGAAAACTCTCACCAGTTTGTGAAGCACCAAAGAATCGAAGGATGGACCAAGAAAACGTAAACCTGACTCTTCTTCCATCAAACTTCCTGGCATAGAGACACATTTAAAGGCTGAACTAAAGTTCATGTGAAACTCTTGTAATTTATCATCACAAACACAGGATGGAAATACTGTGACAGGCAACAGCAAAGTTCTTAAAGTGGTCCAGTGGAAAATGGCAGGAAGAAATAAAAGTGCTGTTGTTATCAGTCCTTCATAATTTACATACAGTGTCTGAGTTAAATATTTACAGTTGAAACCAGATGTTATATAAAGATACTTATGATGGAAATGTAACAATGGTCATTGCAGCCAAACATTTTGTCATTTCACATCTGAGTCCATTAAACTCGGTTTGATTGGGATCCAAAGTTTCAACATTTGTTTGGTTTTCAGCCGATTCGGTTTGCTTTCAAACTGCAAACGACTCCAGCTAAATAGAAAATCAGTTCCCCTCCTCGCCTGTGGTGGCGCTGCACCAAGAACCATTGAGGGAAAACAACTCCGAAGAAGACATGAGCGCAACTTCCTTCTTCGCAAAATGTAAGCAAAACGGAGAGGCGTCAGATTTCTCTTCTGTTTTTGGTCAAAGGTCTGATAAAGCCTGGCTTTGTTTTGCTTGTATTTACCCAGAATGCCCTGCGCTGCAGTCCACTTCCTGGTTTCAGAGCGGTCTCTGTTCCGCTTGGCGTCCAGATCTGAATTCAAACCGCGCCAGAGTTCACTTCAACCGACCCGAACCGGGTTCTGGGCAGATCAGGACCAGGATGAACAGAGGAACACGGCGCTTTAGCCAAAACTTAGTCACAACACCTTCCAAAAGAAAGTCATTTTAAAAAACGCATGTACAATTTTTTTATTTGTTTAGCAATTATTTACTTAACATTTAATAAATTAACTGACGCAGAAACATCTGGTTTCAACTGTAGTTTTGGTTTAAAGCTGACAAGAACAACAAAAACAGCAAAAACATCAAAACAACATTTCAAAAATAAAATTTACATTTTTGAGTATTTCATGTGCAACTGGGGAAACAGTGAGTTAAAATATTTCTTTAGGGCCTTCAGCAGTTTGAGGCTGGAAATAGAAGCGATGTTTTTAATCTGCCTCTCGTCGTCCTTCTCTTTCTACGGACGACGTAAAGTTTAAACTCTGCTTTGCAGAAAATGCTCCTGTTTGTGGACCAGAGCTGGTCAGGAATAATAAACTGAGTTTCTTCATGTTTTGTGGCCTGAAACTTCATATTTCTTCAGTATTTCTCAGGCTTTGCTAAAGTGAAACGGCTTCGTCCTTCAGGAATCTTGGCTCAGCTGATTCAACCAAAATCAACTCGACTCTTTCTGAGCTTTTGCTTAATAACATTAAGGTTTTAAAAACGCCATTTTGAAATTAAGCTAAATGTGTAGCAGCTAATTTATCCCATCAAAGCTGCATGTTGTTGCAAGCAACACACAGTAGAGGATTGTTGGAGCCAGGGGCTTCACACACACTCCTCATGGGAATTTATGTCATTAATTTGAGGATTTTAAGCGTCTATTAAAACCCCTCTGAATGTAACTGTTGTGTTTCTGTGCAAAGTTTAAATTTATTGTGGATTTCTTCCAACCCATTGACTCAATTAATCAAAAAATCTCTATTTTATCAACTAGTTTTGGTTTAATTGTTAGTACAAATATCTTATTGCACTTCAATAAGACAAAACTAACTTAGAAATAACTTTTCGTCAACATATAGCAGCTTGTTTAAGTCTATTACTCCTTGGTATTGATGAAAAAGTCCTAGTTCAACAGGCAGATTATATAATAAATAAGATATTTTCCTCTGGGTTTGTTTTTATCAAATATTAGAACGTTTTTGATAAGCTCAAACATCATGTTTGTTTTGACCTTGTGTGGATTAAAGAAAATTCACAATAAATTCAACTTGCACCAGTAACTTGACTAAAGAACTGCTGATTAAAAGACCAAAATGAACAAAAGATCGATATGAATGAGGAGTGCATGGAAAGTTCTGACCAGAATTGTGTCTAACTTTGTGAAAGAAGCAAATGTTTGCTTCATCTTTTTGAAATGATCCCGTTTTAGCTGAAACCACGGAAGAAGAGGATGGCGGGGTCCTGAGGGGAGAAGAGCAGGGTGGAGATGAGGTGAAGTGTGTCGACAGAGATGGAGGAAGGGAAGGCGCCATGCAGGAGGAACGACTCCATCACAAAGCGGCGGCGCTCAGGCTGCATGCGGCGGCGGCCAGGCTGCGCGGCGGCGGCGCCCAGGCTGCAGCCGGCGGCGCCCAGGCTGCATGCGGCGGCGGCCAGGCTGCATGCGGCGGCGGCCAGGCTGCGGCGGCGGCGCCCAGGCTGCATGCGGCGGCGCCCAGGCTGCATGCGGCGGCGGCCAGGCTGCATGCAGAGGAAATGAGTAGGATCTGTACACTGCAAAAACACAAAATCTTAAGACACTGCAACTAACTTACAAGTAAATTTTCAATAAGATGTATGATCTTCTTTTGAGTCAATAATTCCTCAATATTGATGATTGCTAGTTCCGTTGGCAGGTTATTTCACTTATAACACCGGAAAAAGTTATTCAATAGTTGAATTTGTTTTTGCAGTGTAGAAAATTAGTATTTGGGTCCTGAACTGCAAAAGCAAAATTTTACCAAAGCTTTTTGGTCTAGTTTCAAGTAAAAATATCTTAGCATACATAAACTAACTTACAAATAACAAGATATGCAGGTCTGGAAAAAGTTAAGAGACCAATTAAAATGATCAGTTTCTCTGATTTTACTTTTTAAAGGTTTATGTTTGAGTGAAATGAACATTGTTCTTTTATTCTATGAGCTTCAGTGTGGCCTGGAATACTAGATTACAGGCCAAAATTTAGTATTTATTTGCAGAAAATGAGAAATGGTCGAAATAAAAGATGCAGGGCTGAAATAATGCAGAGAAAACAAATTGATATTCATTTAGAAACAACAAAACTAATGTTGTAACTCAGGAAGAGATCAGGAATCAATATTTGGTTTTCAATGGATCTCAGTGCTGTGCAGTTTTCAATCAATAATTCCTTATTAAAAGGTTCTTGTTCCTCTGGTGAATTATTTAACTTAAACCAAGACATGAAATAATTTTCCAGTGAAACAAGCTCTTACTAATCAATATTGAAGCATAATTTGCATTAAACAGCTCTGATAACTTGCTTGTAAGTCAGTTTTGTCTCATTTCAAGCCTATTAAGATATTTGTGCTAGAAACTAGACCAAACACACTTGGTAAGATTGTGTGTTGTTGCCGGTTATAAACTCAGGCGTCGCATCCTGAGAGTCTGTGGGGTTTAATTAAAAGTATTAATGGTTTAAGGATCCACAGAGTCCATGTCACTGCAAACGCACGAGAAATAAGCATGTTAGAAAACGAAGGAAAGAATCTAAAGAATATGTCAAGATTTTAAGACCAAATGAAAACAATTATGGATTGACAGAAGACAACAGGGAAAAGAAACGCACACAGATTCATTCAGAGGCGTCTAAACTTCAAAATGAGTCAAACATTCAGGATTTATCTCTCCTGATACTGCAGCTTCCTCCCACAAAAACAAAAACTGATACGTTAAATCATCTCCTAAACCGGTTTGGATGTTTGCATTCATACCAGAATGCTTCATTTTATTGACACAACAGCGTAAAACATCGGCAACTTCAGTTAACACTGCAAAACCACAAAATCTTACCAAGTATTTTTTGGTTTGATTCAGTGCAAAAATCTTTGTACACTTGAAATAAAAAAACTAACTTACAAGTAACTTTTCAGCAAGATCTAGGTTGTTGACATTTTTAGATACTGAATCAAATTTTACGATGATAATCTCAGTATTCTCTGAATTCTGAGATTAAAATCAGAATCCTTTTTTTCAGTGACCCTCGTCCTTTTCCGTATACTTGAGTGCATTTTTTACTCATGTCTGTATGTAACTTTCATTAAAGCAACAACAATAGTGAAGTTAGTGAACTTGTGACATTCTAGGAACGCAGACAGAAGCAACATTTGGCGTTTTAACGTCTGGTTTTAATGTTTTTGCTCCCTGGAAGTGCGGACAACCAGTCAGTTATTCTGAGCTCGTTTCTTCTCTCCTTTCCACACAATGAAATATGAAGGGAGGAAAAGAGGCGGATATAGTGGGCAGCTGTCAACAACTTCCACAGCTTCCCGCCACGGCTGATCAATCAGCCCCATATCTGAACCTCAGCAGCGCCGAGCCGCTGGCTACAGCTGACATTAATCCTAAATCTTTGAGTCAGTGCAGAGGAATGACGCGGTTGGTGTGACTGAATGCTGATGCAGGCTCTAACAAGCGAAGGTGCTGATGCTAATGAGCGAATCTGTGGCCCTTTAACGAGCTTGCATCATTTGATGTCCTAATTTACAAAGAGCTTTGTGTCTCAGGGCTGCAGGATAATGAGCTGGACAGGGATTCCCAGGGCAGCAGCTTGTGTAACCCATCTCATGCTGGGGAGGGGCTGGAGAGCAGCAGGGACAAATATTTCATTTTCATAGGGAAGGGAGGGAGCATGTCAGGCCGGCTTGATATGATTGTTTGTACACACCAATCCCAGAATCGCTGCGTTCAAGTGAGAAAAGCTCGTGTTCTCTGTGACAAACTGACCTCCGGCAACAAGAGCACTCAGAGAAAGAGGAAACGGAGAAGGGAAGCATGGCGAGTGCGCTTTAAATGAGAGACACGACAACTTGACCTGGATTTGGGGAAGTACAAAAAGCACAGCTGGAAAGCAGATTATCCATCTTTTTCAACTCAAACCCGAACTAGAGATGCTTCGATACCTAGTGGATGAGATTAAAGTTAGTTCTGTTTGAAGTTTAGTGTCGTAGTTTGGCCAAAGTTCATCAGAGGTCGCCGCTGGGCATCCTGAAGCGGAGCCGACCATCGACACAAAAACAAAGATGGCGGCGCAAAAGCAGAACCGGAAAGAGAAAAGGATGCAAAATTTACTTTGTGCAACATAATATAAAGTTTGCTTGAGTGTTTATATTATTAGCACCTCAAGCTAATAATATCTGAATAGCTTTTCACTCTTAAAGAGTGAAAATGCTGTTACCAGCTATTAAAAGCATGATGGAGCAGCAGCGTTGACTTGCCATTCAACAATTACAGATGTGCTTTGAAGGGATGTTGTGACAAAAAAGTGGAGCAGAAAACACAGAAAGTTGTAACATGATAGAGAAAAACATGGCACCAATAAACAAGGTTGATTTTGGGAGTTAAAGCACTTCATTAAAGCTAATTTTAACATTCATGCAAGAGCAAACAGACGGTACTTTATGGATGTCTGTTTATTCTTTCCATGTTTTATTTTTCTATTCAGCAACAAGAGGTTTCTGTTCTTTTATATCTCCTAAGTAAGTTTAAACATGTGAGAAAAACACAAATTTCTGCTTATTGAGTGTATTTAACTCAGCTTATACAAAATAATGTTTTATTTCAGCACAAAATGAAAAAATAGCCCTTTATGAAGTGGGAAAGACAAGAAAACTCAGGTTTTTAAGAAAATGGCCACTTAGACAATTAACAAAATCAACTTCAGATTAAATCACAGACAGATGTGGGTGAGCACCAAAAATTGTACTCAAAAAAGAGTAACACTACGTCGACATATTTTTAATATTAGTAAAAGTAAAAAGTAGCCATCCAAGAAATTATTCATATAAAAGAGTATTTGGTAAAACGTCTACTGAAGTACTGAGTAACTGGTAAATTATCCATCATTTAATATTTTGAAATGATGTCATCAGATGATCCAAGATATAAAATTAGGTAAAAGTTTTAGTATTTTAAGGATAAAAATGACAATAATTCATATAACAAAGAATAAACAATATCAGGCAAAAGGACATTTTTCCAAATCAGATTTTTTCAATATAAAATGTTTAAAATTTTAATGAATTTTGGTCAAAATATGATTTTTCATTCAGTGGGTCGAAAATCCAGAAATTTGAGTAGCAATATTTCATAATAAAAAATCACCCAAGTAAAAGTACAAATACACCAAAAAGTACATTTTTGAAAGTTAGTAACTTTCAACCTTTATCCAAATGAAACGAATCCATGATCTTCACCGAGGAACCAGGATCTGTCTCCTGAAGCTCTCTGAGGCAAAATGTGGAGTTCAGTGACCTCAGTGTCAAGACCTCAGTGCACCCGGAGTGCACCGGCGCCCCCCACCTCCTACCGCCGCCCCCCACCTCCCACCGCCTCCCCCACCTCCTACCGCCGCCCCCCACCTCCCACCTCCCACCGCCGCGTCTGCACGGCTGCATTAGTCAGGCTCAGATGGCTTTTTTTCCGCCATGAGTATCAGAGCATGACATGCGCTCAACAAAGGCAGGCAGATGACGAACCGGCTCGCATTCGACGCCGGTCTCCCCGTTTGATGTGCGGGAAACATGAGGGCAGCGTGAGTCATTATGGATGCACAGGTGGCCCCGGATCTAATGAGTCACATTCAGTTCTGACATGCAGATGCTTCACAGGAACACAAATGGCTTTGCATGGCTTATTTTAGGTGAAAACTGTAATTCTGTCACATTTAAATTAGCTTTAAATCCTGGACTCAAGAAGTAAATGGATCAAACTGGGAAAATACAAAATCTTACCAAGTATTTTTGTTTGGTTTCTAGTCCAAACATGTTTGCACTGTTGAAACGAGACAAAAATAAATATATATAGAAGCTTCCTTTACGTCAGTAATTCTTTATTTTTAGGTGCAGTAAAATGAACAGGAACATGAAACAAAACATGTTTTATTTAATTACAGTTGGAAGGTAATATATGTTAAATTAAGATAAGGGGTCTGATCAAATAAACGCTCACCTCTTCCAAAAAAAGAGTTTTTGCTTGAAAAACCCTTTTTACCAAAAGTATTAGTAGCACACATTTCCTTTGTCTCTAAAAATAAACAGTTAAAAATTAATACTAGTTTCATTGGTGGATTTATTCACTTATGACCTGGAAAAACTAGCACTATTTCAACAATATTATTGACATAAAACATTTATTGCTAAAACGTTACTTGTTAAATTTGTCTTATTTCAAGTATACTAGGATATTTGCATTAAAAATGAGACCAAAACTACTTGATAAGGTTTTGTGTTTTTGCAGTGCAGCGCTATCAGAGCACCAACTTTTAGATGATTAATATGTCAAAAGTTTGAATCCACTCCACTCTCAGATATGCATTAGTCACACTGAGTGATTCAGCTGCTTCAAATCACTCTCAGCTATTAACTATTAACACTGCCCCCCTCTGGCGCACACAGCTGCATCGATGCTGCATCGCCGTAAATTAAAATACCATCAAAATTTTATTTATGTCTGTAATTTACTACAGTGAAACCCATATGTGGATTCGTTACAGGATCTATTTCTGTTCATATTTATTATAGCTAGTGGAAAATTTTAACAATTGGCTGTATCTAAATATATTATTTGGAAAGTTCAGTGGAAGGAAAACAGTAGTCAAGAAAAAAATCCACAAGAAACAGGGTCAAATCTAGAGTCGGGAAATTTTTAGTTTTTTGTCTGTTTAGTTGCTTTAATTAAACTCTTAACTCGTTTACCCAGAAAGTCCAGTTTGGTTTGAAGAGATGTTATAGGAAAAATAACTGCAGCGATCAAACTTTGATGTGGACCAAAAACGGAAACTCTGGTCTTTGGTTTGGTTTCTGGTGCAAATATCTCACTACACTTGAATTAAGACAAAACTAATTTACAAGTAAGTTTTTAGAACGATATAGGAGCTTGTTTTAAGTCAATTATACTTTGATATTGTTGAAAAAGTATTAATTCCACTGGTAGATTATTTATCTTTAAAAACATTTTAAAAATCTACGACAAAGTACTAGGGCCACATTAAGAAAAAAAACAAAACAATAAAAACATAATAATACAAGAATAAAGTCAGAGTATCACAACTTTATCCTGGAAATATGACTATTGTCGCAATCTTACGACTTTATTCTCAAAATATTGTGAATTTATTCTCCAGTACCTTTTTTTTCTTAATCAATGTGAAGGAATAAAATAAAAAGGTATTTGTAAGTTATTTTTTATCTTATTTCAACTGTATTGAGATATTAGTACTGGAAACGAGACCAAAATTATTGCTAAGGTTTTATATTTTTGCAGTGTCTGAATATTTCTTTCAACTGATGCATCTGAATTTCACTGAAAGCAAAAAATTCAAGATGTTTTTTACATTTTTTTAACCCTTCATACGACAACTTTCAAGTTGTGTCTCGCCGCTGCGCTTTTATTCACCAGATCAGGGTCTAAATATAACCCACGTCGATCAATTTATCACAGGGACAATTCAAATTACACATGATCTATTAAGTGCCTGCCACTGAGCGCCATTTGAACATTTGACCTTCTGGCACGGCTCATGACATTATGTTGACATTTAAAGTAATCCCTCCCCCGGTTCCTGATCCCGGTGGCCGCAGACCGCCCTGACCCTCCCTGGGTTCGCGCCACTTCCACGCTCCCACCAGCAGGGAGGTCAAGGAGCCTGGCTGTGAAAAATGTTCACCCTCTCACTCATTTCATCCGATATTTCATTTTAAGGAAGAAAAAAACAATAACTTCCTAGACTTACTGCAAAAAGACAAAACCTTACCAAGTATTTTTAGTCGAGCTTGTAATGCAAATGTCTTAGTTCACTGGAAAAAAGACAAAACTAACTTACAAGTAACTTTTCATCCAGCTTGGCTTTAGTCAGTGATTACTTAATATATATGAAAAACACAAGTTCCACTGGTAGATATTTTCTTTAACGAGACGTTTTCCCATGTTTAAGTGACAGAGAATCTGGTGTTTGGTTCTAGTTCCACTGCAGATTATTTCACTCATCAAGTCTTTGCAACTCGTCAATCATTCGAGGCGCCATGTTGGACTTTGAAGAGAGGAACTGGAGAACTGAACAGAGCAACTGAAACTGTTTCCCTAAGTCGTTTTTACCAGTTTATTCTGCTTCTGCTTGATCGAGTCCAGATAATAACACACCTGGTTGGGTCTCAGAAACATTTGCAAAAGTTGGAAATAGCTAGCTTAAAAACCGACCCACACCTCCTCCGTCTTTATGTGTTGATCAAATCGCCTCTTTCGCTGAATCACACGATTTGCCTCACTATGTCACAAACAGCGTTTCTCTTTACACCGTCCGGAGCAACGTGAAAAGGTACAGAAGACCAGATGCTAACCAGTTTTTCCCATATATGCTAGGCTACATGACGCTGGGCATTGGTGCTAACAGTTACCTTCTCCATAATGCGATATTTGATACATTTCTAATCATACCGACTTATAAAGGATATGAATGTTAATCTTCTTACCTTATAAAAAGTGCTGAAAATCCACGATTAGCATTAAAAGCTGAACAATAAAATGTTTGGTTTTCACCCTCGACTGTGCAGCTGAGTGCGACCATTTCTACAGTGAAATAAACGAAATAAAAGCGACATTGGGTTCTACCAAGATGTCCGCTTTTTGGCGGGCCTTATTGGAGCGCATTGGTTGCTTGGCGTCCATCTTGGCCGAGTTCTGAAACCGTGACGTCACGTGCAAAAGGTCAATAGCAAAACTTTTCCCAGTGTAATTAGTGAAATAATATGCCAATCGAACTAGAACTTTTTCATCAATATTAAGGAATTACTGACTTAAAACAAGTTCTTATATCTTGATGAAAAGCTACTTGTAAGCATCAGGGAGATATTTTTCTACATGAATGGAATATTGATAAAGTTTTGCACATATTTGTAAAGGAATCACAGTTTTTGTGGTTAACAATGGCTTTGTAAACATTTCCAAACAGATTTCAGGGACTTTTGCTTTTCATTGTCCCTGAATTTCTTTATATCAGGATATATATGTTGCTTTGTAGAGAATTTTGAGTCTACTTCCTGTTGAATACAAATGACTGATTCTGACGTCTTTCAAAATCAAATTGAACCCAGTAGAACTGATTGTGCACAAACAAGGAGTTTTACTTTGGTTTCAAGCTCACAGTTCGAAAAATAGGCAGATAATTCAAAACATTTTCACCTTGGAGTTTGTTTCAAGTTTTGTTTTACATCAGATGCGAAAATTTTTTTTATATTAAAATGTAATTATTTGAAACATTTAATTTATTGCCGTTTGTAGCCTTTTTTTTTAATGACTTCAGGAATAGCAAAGACTTATAAAACACAGATATTTACTGATTCAAAAACATAAAAATGCAGACAAATCAGCCTTAAGAGGAAAAACTTAAGCAACAACATAAATTATTAATGTCTTATTAACTACATTTCTTGCATTCATTTGAATTTGATGATATAAAGCATCACAAACGGCTAAAACTGAGGGTTTAAATTAAAAAAGGAAAACTTGGATCACATTCTTTTAGCCCAGAATACATCAGGAGTAATTTACAGATTATTGTACGTTTTATTTAAATATTGTGTAGTTCATTTTGACCCCAGATTTAAGGGCAACAAAAATAGCAAAAAATGGAAGAAATACAAAATGAGGGAAATATTTTTCTCAGCACAAAGCCACAAAGATGTTTTATCATTCATAAACGACAGTTATGAGAAAGACAATTCAACATGGAATCATAACTAGGCATTTAAATTTCTTGGAGAAAATCCCCCAAACATGCCAGACGTTGTGTAAATGATCCAATAACTGCATTAAACGCAACATGGAAGAACTGCTGCAATCCTTTAACGTCTGAGCGAGAAAATAATCAGTTTGGTTATCTGAATAATGCTTCACTTTCTGATGCAGAGAAAGTTCAGACTGTCGTTCTGATCCCCCATTCATCCTTTTGCAGCTGCAGCAATATAAAGCAGCTTTGTCTGCACAACTCATTTACCTGTCGCACTCCGAGAAAGTCTCGCTTTAACAAAGGGAAGATAAAGAGTGATGAAATATGAGAGGTACAAGATGACAACCCATTTATTTAGTAATACATTCTGCAAACTAGAAATTTTATTCAAACTTCAATGGCTAAAAAAAAAATGAAAGAAAGGAAGGAAAAGAAGGAGAAAATTTAAGGAGCAGGGAGAAAAATGCATCTATTCACAAGCAAGGAATGCAATTTGTTCAATCGACAACACAAATAATACAATTTAGTTCAGGGAACAAAGCTTTTTTTTTAAACATTTTTTTCTGTCATTCCTTTGGAGCTAGAACATAATACAAAATATACAGTTATTGAACTTTGTAAAATCACTCACAGAGGCCTCTGAGAAGCATTTGAATCAACACTGACAATATTTAACTACAGCACTCTAAAGCTATTCTTCTATGTGATCATAAATAGAGCAGGTACATTAATGTATGTATGCACACCTTGAATGCTTTACGAGGTTACCATGTTCAAAACACTTGCATTCATTAAATGTATGACATCATTTGCATTGGAAATAAAAACAAGCCTCTGTCTGGGACCAGATGTGGCGACGTGGGCAGAAAGTTGTACCTTGTGACAGCCAGGACAGATTCAGTACCTTAAAAATAAAACGTTTCCAATCTGTAAGCTGTAATGTCAGCAGCAGTATTCATCCTCGTAGTGTTTTTTTTTTTTTTTTTTATTTAGTGGAGGTGGAAGGGCAACAACTTTACACTGCAAAAACACAAAATGTCAGAATATTTCTGCAAATATGAAACTAACTTAAATGTAACTTTTAAGCAAGATATGAGAGCTTGTTTTAAGTTAAGAGTTATTTAATAGTCATGAAAAAGAACTACACTGCAAAAACACAAAATCTGTTCAAGTATTTTTGTTCGGTTTCTTCTGTCTTTGTACACTTTAAATAAGACAAATCTGACTTTACAAGTGACTTTTCAGCAAGATGGAAGATTCTTTCAACATTTAATTTCTTAATCAGGACTTTTATATTTATAAATAAAAAAAGTAATACTTCCATTGACAGATTATTTCACTTAAAATGAGAAAAATGAAACTATAAGAGAAAAAGTGGAACTAGTACATTGTTTTTTTTTAAATCAACATTAGGGAATTAAACGTTCAGACCAGCTCCTATATCTGTTTGAAAATTTAACTGCAAGTTAGTTTTGTCTTATTTTAAGATATTTGCACTAAAAACCAGACAGAAATACTTGGTAAGATTTTGTGTTTTTGCAGTGCAATACCTAATTCACTTATAATACTGGAAAAATGTCGGGTTATAAGTGAAATAAGTACTTTTTTCTCATCAATATTAAGGATTTATTGACAGAAAACAACATATTGCTAAAATGTAAATTAGTTTTCAAGCGAATTAAATTACTTGACCTGGAACCTAGATCAAAAATACTTGTGAGATTTTGTGTTTTTGCAGTGCAGGAGGTGAAAGGGGGCAACATGAGATTTGGGTAAGGCAAATCGGTGAGCTTATTCATGAGCTGAAAAAAGATCAGCGAAGTGAGGCTCGGGTCACCCAGCAAGGGGACGAAAAACCACCACTAAGGGTCACACAGTAAACGCCACGACACAGGTACATCGATATGTACATGAGGGGCGCGAGCATTTAAAATCTCTCTAGTCTGCTAGGTAGTCCTCCATACAAGAATATACAGGATGCATTCCAGGCAACCAAAGGTAACTCTGTAAATAGCTTTATAATTCATTTTATACAATAACAAAATTAGATGATTAGACAGATGATCAGTGCATATGACTACTGTTATTTACTTAGTCGCACAACAATCAGCAACTACGTTTCTGTGGATGTTGCTTTGGCACGCTGCAGCAGGCAGCCATCCCTGCTGCAGAAAAGCGGCCCACTCAGCGGGGGGTCGGAGAAGGTTTGACGACACGAAAAGAAGCCAAGAGGCATTAAAATAATTCGCACACTGCAAAAACACAAAATCTTAGCAAAGTGTTTTTGTAGCTTCTAGTGGAAGGATCTTAACACACTAGAAATCAGACAAATACTAACTTAAAAGCAGCTTTTCAGCAACATATAGGAGCTTGTTTTAAGTAAATAATTCCTTATTACTGGTGGAAAAAATTCTAGTTCCACTGGAAGATTATAACGTGATAAAAATGTCTTGTTTTAAGTTAAATAATCAGCCAGTGGAACTAGAACTTTTTCCACCTAAAAGGAATTATTTACCTAAATGAAGCTCCTAAATGTTGCTGAAAAGTTATTTGTAAGTTGGTTTAAGTGTACTAAGATATTTACACTAGAAAGTAGAGCAAAAAATTATTGCTTCGTTTTTGTGTTTTTGCAGTGTAGGACCGAAATTTTTCTTTTCTGCACTGCAAAAACACAAAGTCCATTTCTACTGCAAATATTCTAATACACTTAAACTCACTTGAAAGTAACTTTTTAGCTAAATTTATGAGCTTGTTTTAAGTCAATAGTTCCTTAATATTGATGAAAATTTACCAGTTCTACTGGCAAATTATTTCACTTTTAACATGATAAAAATATCTTTTTATAAGTAAAATAATCTGTCAGTAGAGCTGGAGCTTTTTCCATCAGTATTAAGGAATTAAATCTTGCTAAACAAGTTAGTTTTGTCTTATTAAAAGCGTGCTAAGATCAGAAAATACCTAAGGTTTTGTGTTTTTGCAGTGTAGTTAGCAGAAGCTTCCTCATCCACTTTATTTCATTAATTCAAACCCTGAATTATGGCATTTCCCACTTTTAATTGGGTAATCGGGTTTTAAAACAACAACAAAAATGAACTAAAATGAGCTAAAAGTCGACCAAAACTACCAGAAAGATAATGAGGTATTCCAGTTCATCAGAAACTGTTTGGGATCATTCGTAGTTCATTTAAAAGAACGGCAAAAGGATGAATGGGCAAACACAAATCTTTGCTAACAACAAAAAACATAAAGTTTGCATTAGTAACTTATTAAACTGTTAAAAAGCAGGGAACTCCCTAAGTTTATTTCTGTAAATCACACAAGCAAACATTTGTTCCTAATGATAAAATAAGTGATGCAGAAGTTGATACCTACCAGGTGTGAGTGCTGGCAGGTGTTAGGAGACATCGACTGCGCTTAAATACAAGCAATGCGGAGCAAATCAAAAGAGCTGCTTGACCAAAAAACAAACAAAAACAAAACAAAATACGCTTTTATATACAATAGAAATCATCTTTGCTCAAACACGGTGAATAAATCAAACTATTTTACAGAATGTAGGTACAGTTCTTTACATTTTTGAAGGAGTTAAACACACTGCAGTTCAGCTGTTTTTATCTTTATGTCGCTTTGATTAAATAATTCACTAAATTTTATTAGTAGTTTATAAACCGACTGGTTCTGTGGAGCTTATGTTCAGTATTTCTGAACTAATTGAACTCTCAGTCTTAAAGTTTAATCTACTTCCGACACATTAAACTGGTTTTTCTTATCCACACTAGCGCCCCCTGCAGCCGCCTAAAGGAAATGTTTTTTGTTTTTTTGTTTTTTTACCAAAAACACCAGCGAGTTCCTTTAAAAACCAAAGAAAATAAAATTAGAAATTAGAGTTTTTGTTGACACTGCAGGAGTTTGGTTGCGTTTTTCTTTTTGTCGAATCAGAAAGGTCTTTGGTGGGGATTTTATTTTTATTTTTTTGCCACAAAAGCACAATAGGAAAGCAGCTTGAAGTCTGATTTTTACGATTTAACAACTCGCCACAAAGGAAATGTGGTGAAGTAGTTAGGATTGTCTTTTTATTTTTTCTTTTAAAGATAAATTAAAGATTATAAATTTAGCAAATTATTACTCTGTTCTACATTAATGAAACATTTACAAAATGATTAGAAGAAAAGTTGATTTCACATTTAGGCTAAATGGCATTTAAAAAAAAAAATACTCAAGCGAAATGATTTATTCCTCAAAAAAATTAGGCCAGAAATATTATATACATACAAAAAAATCATAACAATGCAAGACAAAAAAGAAAATGGCAGAAATCTGAAATAAAAGCATTTCTCTTTCAGAAATACATCTACTGTGTTGTTAAATACATGTTTAGTCAGTGATTTATTTAGTTATTTTCTGGGGGAAATTAGAAATATATATCTATATATATTTAAAAAAAAATTTAACCCACATAACAGACAAACAGCAGCAAACTCTCTGCTGTGGTTTATGGTGAAGCAGGACAGATTTAAGTGATGCATTTGTTCTTGGTTCACATAAAGACCAGGAGAAATAAATAGTCCTATTAAAATAAGAGCCAATAGTTTCTCTTTTTAAAACATTAATCTTAGAAAATCAGTGCTTAAAACAGTTCAAATCAAATTATCTGACGAGGAAACCACAGAAATTAATTGGCATAGGCTGCAATAAAGATTAAAAATAACAATATATGGCACCTATAGTGGTCTACTTGGATGTTTAGGTATTAGTTTTTCTAAATATGACACAATAAATTTATAAATTCAGGCCAAATCGGGTTAACTTAGTTCGTTACAGAATAACAGCATCTATATATTTTATTATCCAAAGCTGTTCTGAGTTAAAGCATGGCGGATTTTGGGGCGGTGGGGGGGGGACTCTTCCCTTAAACTCCAGCTCCATACAACAACAACAACCTACACACACACACACACACACACCCCCACACACACACACACACACACACACACACACACACACACACACACACACACACGCCTGCAAACATCTATCCACAAACAGTCAACACCAGTAAGTCAATGCCGCTTAAAAATGGACAAAAAGAACGATTTTTCCACTTCGTTCTGTCAAACTGCCATTATTATTATTATTATTAGAGTGTGTACAGAAAACCTGTTATGAAAGTAAAATCAAAACAAAACTGATCAGGATTTCAACTGTTTGATATAGAGAGCTTACTGTGCTGTCAATTATACAATTTACCCGTTTCTTAAAGGAGCATAGACTAACTGAAGGGGGGAAAAAAGGAAAGTGTTGCAGAAGAAAGTAAAATGCAGAGACATTGTGCCTTGCGGACGCTGCGGTAATATTCACTGAATAAACATTTGAATTTCAGAAGAGCAGAAAAAGGCAGATAGTGCATAAAAAGTTCTCTTTTTTCCATTTCTTTCATTTTTTTCCCCTCTCTCTCTCTCTCTCTCTCTCTCTCTCGTTCTTAAACTTAAAATCAAGCTGCATTAAATACAGGCTGTTTGTACAGGACAATTGCACTTCACAAAAACAGAAATATACAAACACACAAGGAAATGTGAATCAAATTAATTACAGCAAAAGAAAATCTTTACTATTCAGGCGGATTATTTAACAAAAGAAAAAACTCGTGGACTCACTTGTTGTGGGTTACTTTTAGAGAAGAATAATAAGGAGGGTGAACATAAAAAGGGAGACAAGATGGTGGGGATCCTGAACTCCAGAGTGGACTGGTGCTGCACTATTCCAGGTTTGTGTGCATGCAACTCTTCCTCCTCCTCTTCCTCCTCCTCCTCCTCCTCCCATGTATTCCCTTCTTAGAAACCAAAAGCTCAGAGTGACGGAGAGACAGACTGCTGAGCTGAGCTGCTGTGGGTCTTGAGAAGATGGTGGTTTGTAAACTCTATGTTGTGTTAGTGGTAGGAGGGTGTGTTACCACATGTCGTCTGTAGATGCCGAGTCCTTGACAAGAGAGGAGAGGAAGGAAAAACCCTTCAGACTTTGGCTGAAAACCCGCCGGATCCCCACCGAGAGCCGCACAGCGTCCAGCATCAACGGTGCAAACTGAACATAAAATAACACGTTTCCCCCCTTTCTAACACAGATTAACGCTCATCACTCATCAGGATTCATTTCTGCTCAAGAAAATTTTGATTTATTGTTCTCACAATAAATTCCAGTTAATAATATCTGGACTTTTCTTCCACTGTTTGTTGACAGAGAGTATGTGAAAATATGATTTTACACAGTTTTCTGTCATGATAACTAATTTTGCTGGACAATAAATTGTAGAAGTTATTGCGATAAACGATAATATTGGTGTTTTGAACCATTTTAAAGTAATGTAATGGAAATAATGGCATAATAATGCAAGAATACATTCTTAAAGATTAATAAACTTTAAACTCCAACAAACATTTTACACTGGAACTGGAAGACGTTTTAAATATCCAAAATAAACAAAAATACTAATAAACTGAATTATGTGAAAGGTCTAGTTGAGACCAAAACACCAGATTGAAGAATTTTGTCAACCAGTTTTTAGTGGAAAGAGAAAAACGATAAATCAGGCAAAAAGAAATTATTGGGCTTGATTTAATTTATAATGTAATTAACCGATTTATTGTTTATTGTGACGGTTCTACTCACAACATATCTCCTTTATTCAGCAGCATTTTTACCAGCGTTTAACCGATTAGTAGCTGCTATAATGAGCTCTGCAGTTCCATGAGGTGTTTGCTAATTGCTGCTGGCTAGTCTGAAGGGGCCGCGTGTATTTAAACCCTGAATTTTGGTGAGGGGTGAAAAAAAATGTAATTGGAAAAAAAGATATAAAGAAAAAATACTTCAAGAAAATAAAGAAAGTTGTTGACAGTAGCTGCCCTTTTAAGAGCAACAACAAAAAAGAGGTTAATTCTTAAGAAATATTCAGACTCAAAGCTTTAATAATCAGTTTTATAAGAAGTTAATCTGACTAATCTGAGGAACTTTTTTCATTGTTGCAGATTAAGATAAACCTGCTGAAAAATCCTGCACCTTTTCAAAAGAACCACATTTATAATATTTATAAGCTGAAATTTTGCTAACATTTACTTTTATTTCTTCCTGTTAAATTGACTTGTTTAGAAAACAATGTCATATAAACCAGTAAAATGTTTATTTGTTCACTGTGTTATCATCTCTTTGCGATTGTTGACTAGGAGAATAAACTGTTAGGTTAAATTTTAAAAGACTTAAGCAGCAGTTTTGTTCTTATAACACTAATATATTTATCTAACAGCAGGTGCACAAGTAAACTGCAGCAAAGTAAAGAAACTAGAAATATAAAGTTTTAAAGAATTACAAAAAAAATAATTTGATGAAGAAGACAAGGATGGGACTGAAAGTTAAACGCAGATCAGGACTGCCAACAAAGATTTCACCACAAGGAGCGCAGAAAGAAGGTTTTCTATTCAACGAAGGAACCAGACAAGATTAACAGGTTGGACCAAAGCATCAGGATTCGGAGGAAAAACAACAAACTGATGGAAAAGTCAACAGAAATACCTTGATAACACAGCCAGCATTATTCTTACACAATTCTGTTTCTTTTGCTTAAGAAAACATTATCTTTTTGCGAAATCATCTTAGCAGCAGATTAGTTTTTGAGAAAGAGGGAATAAATATCAAAATAGCCTTGAAAATACATACAAGTTTTTCAACATGAATAAAATATTTGGGTTTTTTTTAAAAAGCTTGTGAAGAAGAATCGCCGCTCTTTTTACAGAGACTGAGCTGTTAAATTAACATTAACTTGACAGATTGAACATAATTTTATTTGTCTCAGCTGTTATTGGTGATCAGAGGGTCAAACACTGAAAAATATAATTTATTTTCTGAAAACATTGATTGGTTTCAGGTTGTTTTGTTTTTTTACCAGATTGAACACAGATTCTGTTGAACAATTTAAATGTATATCAAGATTTTAGATTAATATTTTAGAAATGAATCCTCAGACGTTCTTAGGAAATGTAGATAAAAAAAATAAACACACATATAAAGCATAAAATTTAATGTCTCCTCATGATAAGCAACAAAAACATTTATTCAGGGTTTAATCCAACCATGTAATAAACTCCACCACCAACAGTGTTTACTGATCTGCCTGCGTTACTTTTTTAAGTGTGATTCATTCAAAGTTTTAGGGTCACTATTTAATTCAGAAACTATTTTTAATTTAGAAACATTTTTTTCTATTCAGTCGGTCTAGAGATTCTGTCTGAATTATGTGACTGACGAAAAAAGACGGTAAACAAATATTGCATTCATACGGCTCCAAACTGCATTAAATTGCATCAGTTTATAGTTAAATAAAATTAGGTTTGTGCGTAAAATTATGCAACTTAATTTCCAAGTATTAGGCTAGCTTAGCTGCATGGCTTCTCCTTAATTAGAAAAAAAAAATCTAATAATTATTTAAAATATAGTTAAGCAGAGTAAAATCAATTCAAAACTCCCAGGACTAGGAATTGCAATTCCTTACATAATTTTTTTCTGCATGTCTAATTGGTTGCGTTTCCAAATTCTTGTATTTAAATGCAAAAAGTCTGATGTTTGATATTACAGACGTCACAAAGTTGTTTTCTCATTATTGTAAGAGTCACAGAAAAACAAGAACTCCTTGTTTTGGATCTGAACAACCAAAAGACTGAAATAATTTCTTTTCTGAGTGTAATAAACAGAGGAAGGTTATTTTAATTTGTAAATGAGAAAAATCTTGTATTTCCTTCATTTCTGTTGGATTCAAACCTAAAATCTAAAAGAAATTGCTAATTTTTTAACTATCATTTTATACCTTAACAATAAAAGATGGAATAGGCTAAAATCGGACAAAAACAAAAACAAAAACAGGCTAAACATGCAGAAAAAGTGGAAATATGTATTGACAGCAAATATATTTAATTTTTTATTGACCTGTTTTCAATTTGTTCACCTAAACAACAAATCTTCCACATGCTCCACGGAGTACCACACAGTTGTGTGCTCGAGCCTCTGCTTGTTACCGTTCATATATGGGAGGATTTTATTTCAACAATATTGTAAATGTGAAGTTTGTCAAAAATTGTTTATTCTTTCTTTCCCTTTGGTTTGTTTAGTCAACAAGTTGTTTCACCGGACATTTATTGGGGGTTTTTTCTTGGCAGTTGGCGGTTACCATGGTAACCTGTAACCGACAGCTCCTCCCGCTTTTTCTGTCGCCGTTAGTAACTGTGGTATGTATTAGGATCCGCTGTGTATGCTCTTGACAAGTATTGCATCTTAAAATATATTTTTGGACAACTTTTAGTGTTTCAGGAGTGAAATGTTTTTAAATGTTATCGTTGTTACTGTCGCCCATTTCAGCTACTTTTAATTGTACGAATGTTCACTGCTTCCAACTGCAGCTGCCAACTGGCAAAACTCGCAGTTTTAGATGCGCATCTTTCGTCAAAATACCGGAAAATAAATTTCTTATCATCCCAGTCGCGACAAGTGGGTGGCGAAGCGCATCGTGACGATACATACCTGGTTGATGTGTTTCTGTGTGTGACGAATGCAGGTGTCAAATCCCGTCGCTAACATGAACACAAACGCTACAAATGGCTGGCGAGACAAGAGTTCATCTACTAAACTGACTGAAGATGGAAACATAAACGAAAAGCTGGAGTATAGGCATTATTTTAGAATAGCCTGCTCACAAATAGGCAGGCTATTTATTATTGCACCGAATATAGCTGCAGATTTTTGTATAACTTTTCTTCAGGTTAACTTAGAAAGTGAGCTATCATTGTTACGAATTAACTTTCTAAACGACAGAAAAGTAACTGTTAAGGAAGCTCAAATGTGGAAAAATTGGACTGATATTGATGTGTGATAGTAATACTGCTGTTATGTTAGATTTACAGATGTTTTATTTTATCCGATTAATCGTAAGGATTATCAATAGATTACTCGATTACTAAAACATTCGTTTACAACAGCCCTAAACACAACACATCTGGTTTGACAAGTATTTAAACAATAATTACCACATTTAAAAACATGATCCACTCTCGTGGTGTAACTGGAACCTTAAATACAAATATAATTAATGCTTTAGTTTAATGCTGATTTACAGTGGCGTGAAAAAGTATTGAACTTTTACGCATTTAGCTACATTTAAACTGCAAACGTTAGTGTACTTTATTGGGATATGAAAGCAGAAGTGGAAGAAAAACGATGAATAATGATCAATGTTTTGTTTAACCAATTATTGCTGCAGGATTTCTATCCGCTTTTAAATCTAGAGACAATAATTTTCTCATTTTGCCACAGATTCTAAGGTCTAGACTTTGACTGAGCCATTTAAACTAGGAATGTACCAATCTATTTTTATACTTTTGATACCAATAAAGATATCTGAGATTTAGTATCTCAGATCGATATTTGTATCGATCTGAGATATTTCTGCATCAAATTATATGCAGAAAAACAGTGCCGAATGGACTTAAAACGTTTTTTTTTTTAAACGTATTGAATTACAAATTTATTTGATAGATAACAGCACCGGTACAGAACACTTAAATAGAAAATAGCTTCACAAGCTTGGTCAAACATACAAAAACAACACAACTCGACATGTACAGTCAATGTAAAATAAATGAAAAAGAAACTGAAAAAATAGGCTGACTATCCTGGTCAAACATGTAAACAAAGAAAACTGTCAGAAATATGATGTAAAATAAGTAATAAAGCATGACGTCACTCAGAAAAAGCATAGAGTTAGAGAGAATAGATCTAATTCAGACTTACTGTCACAATAGCTGAATATTTTTAGATACAGATCACTAATTTTAACACATTTACTCAGTTCCCACCTGCGTGCTTCGAGACGCTTTTAAATCTTGGAAAGTTTACAACCTAATTGTCTTTGGTCTCCATGATGTCATTTGTTCTCTGACAAGCCTCTGAAATGAACAAAATATTCTGAAAGTTGTGAGTTGCACAATATTTTATTTAACGATATGCGAGTAAAGAGGACTGAATACAATTTTTTTTTTCTTCACATCCATGCACTACTTTGTGCTTTCCAACGCATAAAATCCCAATAAAATTCACCAAAGTTTGTGGTTCAGTGGTTAGGAATATTTTAAGACACTGTAGATCATCTTGTTGCAGCGTCAATCCATAATCACCCAGCCCATGACTCAGTGTGTTTAAAAGAAAAACGTGGATCTTCCTAGATATAAAAGCATGCAACAGATAGACTTTGAGCTTTGCTGGTCACACAATCACAGCCATGCAGAGAGCAAAGAGAACTGGATACTTACAGTGTCATCGCTTCGGTACGGGTTAAGTTTGTTGTACACTGCTTCAATAACACTTCGTCTGCAGAAACAAGGATACAACAAATCGTTTTAAAACAAAAAAAAATCCTGTTTTTAAGATAATTTATTGGATATCATAACAAAAAGCCCAGTTTATCATAGCAGAAGGTCTGGCTTACTTGCTGGCCAGCTCTCCACCAGGAGGGAGGTTCGGGATGCTCTCAGACGCTAACGTTCGCATAACGTGGACCAAATCTGGGACGCCTTCATCTCCCTGCTTTTTGATTATCTCTGTAAGAAAAACACAGGAATGTGCGATATGGCATAAGATTAATACCACAATATATACTGTGATGGGCGGCATGCAGTAATGATACATATTATGATACAAGTTGTATAAAACTTAGAAACAGAAAAAAACCCAACATATATTTGTATTTATGTTACAAATACAAAAAATATTTAACATTTGTTTTTGTGGATGTCATTTGTATTTAATGTTTATAACTGCTTTGTTTTATGCTGCTGCCTATCATTGCCAGATCTTCCTTAAAAAAAAATAAAAAATCAGTTTTTAAAGGAGACCTGGCAATGACAGGCAGCAGCATTACCTCAATGGTGACTACCTGGTTAAATGAAAGTTAAATAAATGAGTGAAAAATATATATATATATAGAAACATAGTAACTTTATTGTAATGGATGTCTGTGTCAAATCCTGCTTCTTCTTTCCAGTGTTGACTGGAACTTGTAGTTAGCTGCATTGCTGGTATTCGTTTTAAGGAGGTAAGGCAAACATGTCTTCTCTTCCACATACTTTACAGATTTCATTTTCTGTTCCTGGTCTGATTGTTTTACCCTTCAGCGGTGTTAAGAAGAGACAGGGTCATTTAAACTGCGTACATTTTTTTTCATCTGCGTGCAATTCAGTGGAGTCGCACTGTGCACTTTTACAAGGTTTTCTTTTTGTGGTTTCAGAAAGACACCCTGACCTTCCCCCACGGCGCTTCCCCGAAGTCCGACCGTGACATCTGCCGTGCTCCTCTTGAGTATAAACTGATTTTGCACTTGATAAATAATTTGGCATATCTAATTATTACAATCAACGAAAATAGAATCTACTTTTTCTTTTTTTTAATATAGAAAAATCCCCTTATTAAGATTGTTTTAATGCTCTACATAGCAGCTAAATGTGACGTAAATCAGATTTTTTTCATGGCTTAATTCAGATCTTTCCACCAAAAGGAATTTAAAAAATCTTATTTATTCTAAATCAGATACGTTTCCGATTTCATCCACAGCATCGTGTTGCATGCTGCCACTGATCTGCCTTTTCTGCCACTGGTGTTGGATAAGTGTCGAGATTATGCACTAGAAGAATTATAAATAATGCGCTGCAGTGTGACGTCAACATTTGGGGTTATATATCCTCCACACAGAAGTCTGATTGTGTTTGGGTTTATTTTTTGCGGTTCCTTGGAAAAAAAAAAAAAATCGTATTTCAAGAAGAAAAAAAAGTGTTAATTGAGAATAAATATCTCCTGTGAATATACTCCAAGTTGCTGAAAATTACCTGTATCTCAATTAAACGTAAGGGTGTCTGTGCTCATTTTGCCCTTTCACCATTTTGTTTCTGCCTATACCACCCAGGAAACGTCGACAATTGTTGATATAAATCATTTTGTTTCATTTGTTTTTTTTGTTTAACATCTGAAATTCGTGACCATTCCTGTATAATCTACAATTTTCATTCCATGCCGGGTTTTATTAAGCAGTGATGAGGAACTGTAGGAAAACCTCAAACTGCTGCAGCGCAAGTTACTCCACAGGTCGTTGCTAGGCAACCAAAGAATGAGAATTGCTAGGTAACCAAAGAGAAAGAGAGAGTTAAACTTGCTCAGCTGCTTAATGGCATCAGGTTTGACCTCTGCATCAGGCTAAAACTTTTTCTCCAACGACATTTCCCAGAATGCTTTTCGGTTCAGTGTATATTTTACATATTGAATATTCTACTGGATCCATTTTGTATTGATATTGATCACTTGTCTAGTGCCACATATATTGTTATTGATTTATTTCTTGACATAAAAAGGGATAAAATGGTAGGAAACTAGGGATTGAAGCAGAAAACTGACCTGCAGCTCATTAAAAGTTTGTTTTCACATACAGACTGAACGAGGTGCGGCTGCGTCTGACGCTACAGATAAGAGAAGCGGCTTGCTCTGCCCCCTTGGCTCTGGTATTTGTGTTATCTATTTGAGTGATCAGTTGGTTACGATCCTTAGCTTTAGAGAAACGGTGTGACGCATTTTCAGTGAAGCCAAAGCAAGGGCTTAAATATTTATAAAAACATTTGTTTTAAACACGTACATGTTTAAAAGTTCCCCAGAAGTCACATTATTAGTAGTGTTAGTAGTATTTAAATGATTCATGCAGGCAATAAGTTAAGATTTCATAAACATTTTTAAGAGATTTTAAGAGGTGGTTATGCTAATCCTTAACTGACAATTTTAGGCATGTACATTTCGAAATTTCCTCCTCAACATATAACCATAAATCAAAATGCATAAATTGAACATAGCTTGATGAGAAAAACAAATACACTGACCTACTGTTAAATCTCAAAAAACATTAAGAAATGATAGATTTTAATTCCCATAGAAATAGAACTTTGCTGAAATCTTTTAACAGCAAAGATAATCGAAAAGCTGAACCAATTTTTACTCAATGAAGCAGTTTACGTTTATATGAATTTACCAAAAACGTTCCTGATTGAATAGAAAAACTGCAACCCTGGTTTAACTCAGTATGTCTCAAACAAATACAGTAAAATATGTGTGGATCAAAATGTTTTCTATATCTGCTAATTCAGCTTTTTACTCCTGAAATTACAGTTTTAGTGTCAGATTTTACTCCAATTATTCTCAGACAGTTAAAACTAAATGTTATTAATATCACAGTTGGGTAGTAACTAGTTACTAGCTAGTTTACTTTTGGGAAAAATAAGTGTTTTTACTTTGCTGCACTTTTTACTCTTACTTAAGTAAAATTTCCGGATACTCTAAAAACTGAACAATTTCACTGAATGAAGAACAAACAAGTTTTAACAAAAAGTTTACATGAATTAGAATTTGTTTAATTTTGGCTGATTTTGTTATTCATAGGCATTACTTTCAGTTTAGCCTTTAAAATAGTCACATTTCCACATAACTTTATATTTTGGTTCTTCTGAGATTTTATTCAAGTTTTAGTCAGTTACTCAGTACTTTTTTACTCTTATTTGAGTAATTTCTCGCTTGTCTACTTTTTATTTTTACTCGAGTACGATGAAGTGGTGCGACTAGCTTGAGTTTTGTTGCTCTCCCTCCCTCTGGTTTTATTGAATCAATGTTTCGTACCTTCTACTCTGGCTTCAAGATATTTGTCCAGCTCCCCCTCACGTTTCACAGCTTCTGGAGAAACCTTCGGGGCCCCAGGAAAGCAGATTAACACAACACTCATATTGTCCCGGCTCCCCTGCGGAAAAATAAATAAATAGTAAAGCAGCAACGTAAATCAAGGATAAACCAGGCAGCGCGGTAACATGTCGGTGCAGGTTTGGCGGACGTGTCATACCTTGTACAAGCAAGTGTCAACAATCTCATTGCTGACTTTTTCAAGATCCTCTGTAACTTCCAGCCTTGACCTCACAAAGTCACAGAGTTCCTCGTTGGCCATGACATCCCAGATGCCATCGCATGCAAGTATAATAAATTCATCTTCCCCCTCGCTTCTTTCTATCGCGTACACCTCAGGCTCTGGGGAAACGAGCTGCTCCGTTGGGCCTTTTCCATGGACACACTTGTAGTCGAAGTCACCCAGGGCTCTAGAGACAGCGAGGGAGCCGTTAACTCGCTGGATCATGACCGAGCCGCCGGCGTTCTGGATCCTCTCCTTCTCCAACGGGTTGCTGGGTTTGTGATCCTGTGTGAAGAAGTGCACGGCTCCCCCCCTGCTGAGGAGACCCCGCGAGTCTCCACAGTTGATAAAGTAGATATGGCTTGGCGAGATCATCACACCAACTGCGGTGGAGCCGCTGCGGTCCACGCCGTGCTTCTTCTCCGAGATGGTTCGCATGTGTTCGTCGATCTGTAGGAATCCTGTGCGGATGCCGTTTTTCACGCTCTCCACGCTGGTGTCCTCCTGTATGGCGCTTTGGAAGTCTGAGTTGCTAGTGATGTGCTCCAGCAGGTGCTCGCAGCAGTACTTAGCCACCTGAGAGCCAGCGTGCCCGTCGTACACGGCGAAAAACGACCAGGGATCGAGGCCGTGGGGCAGACCGATCACAGCAGTGTGTGCGTCTTCCATCTCAACCCGCCAGCCCTGCATGCTGCTCAGCCCATACCTCAGGCTGTTACCCTCGCCATGGGAATTGTACTTTTCCATCTTTGGTTTGTCCAGAAATGCCCCCATTGTGTCCCTCAAACAACCTGAAAAACAGATTCAGTAAAACGTTGCAAAAGATTAGTGGTTTTATCATCAAAATGTGTTCAAAGCACTTTGAAATGCCTTGTAGCTGAAATGTGCTATACAAATAAAATTTGATTGATTGATTGATTCAAAATGTGCAATTAATCGAGTATTCTGACGATTAATCGCATTAAAAAATGGGTAAATTCTCCAGATTTTTCATTTGACCGCTTAAACATTGTTAAAATGATATTGGAAATACATTAACAAAATTATAATTAATAATAAAATAAAGCACACTGCAACAACATGACATTCCTTCAGTGAATTATCATTTAAAAGAAAAATAATGCATCTGCAGCAAAAAAAACACTTTTAACATAAACATATGAAAAGTTCAATAAACACAGTTTCATTTAGCATCAACAGAGTGCAGGGCTGAAAAAATATTGACTATTTCTTTATAATAGTTGAATAGCAAAAGGTGTTTGATAAAATATTTGAATCAGATGAAGCTAAAACATCTGAGAGTACTGAGCAGAACATATTTACAGAAAAAGATGCAAAATGTAAATTTTTTGCACAGTTTTGGTTTAATTACTGCTCTGAACAAGTTGTTCTTTTAAAAGAAAGGTATTATTCTCCAGTTACTGATTAATTGATTGCTAAATCAGGTGACGGCTACTTCAACAACTGATTAATCACGATTAATCGTTTCAACCCCAACTAAAAAGCATCAAAACTGCTGTCTAAAGAAAACAAAAAACATCTCATATGTTTATGTGTGCACACATTTAACAACATAACCATAGAGAAACGACTCTGCAGTGCAGAACATCCAGACTGTTTTGTAAAATGACAGAAAGCTTGCTTTTTGTTTTAATCCTGTGGGTAATCCATACACCACCAAAGACAACATCCAAGGAGCCCGAGAGGACAGATTTTCCAAAAGGCCGGCTTTGCCTAGGTAGCATGGCATTCTCGCAAACAATGTGCCATATGTATGCATAGCTTAGCCGTCACGCTGCAGCTAAGCTATGCATTCCCTTTCTGCAGCTGGCATAAGGCCAGGATAACGCAACATGATTGGCAGATGCAAAACTCCCAGACAAGAGATTCAACTCTAATCAGCTTGTTTGGACATAATGTTGCTTTCAGCATAAAATGCTTTTTATCACACAGAAAACCAGAGGGTGAAATGTGATTCTTAAATCTCATGTGTGAAAATGTCTCTTTAACGACATGAAAAATGTTGCTGTTTTTATTTAGGAGTAAAACTTTTTAACTTTTGGTTTTTTTAAAGGCTACAGTCTATTAAACACAACTGATGGTTCACATTTTCAATTAAAAAAAAGAGAGAATTCAGGAGTGAATTTCCAGTTGTCATTTGTACACCAATTATTTTATTAACTACCACCACCGGCTGTGCTATCACCTGAAAAACAGAGCTTTTCATTTTAATTAAAGTATTTAAAATTTCCAAAGATAACAGAAAATAAACTTACTCTGAAATACCTGTGGTAATCCTATTTTCACTCCTGTTAATTTCATAGTTTGGTGTTAACCATCTTTGATTTACCTGAAGTAGATTTTATCTTTTTAAACCAACCAAGTAGTCCGTTAGCTTGAGTTTTCAAACACTCATATTCTAAAAAAATACACGTATTTTATATGTAAACACATGCTTACCGTCTTAGTTTCGAGGTAGAATATTCCTTGGTGCCGTTTTTAAACGATGCATCTATATTATAGGGTTCAACCTTTTTAATGAGTAAAGGAACTCATATTTTTACCACTAAAAATGCAGAATATTCATTAAAGATTATTTGTGGATGGTTTCATGGCAATGTGTCTCATATTTTTGAAAAATATAAATTGTTACTGATTGTGCAACTCTGTTCTTATCAGGTTTTAATGTAAATTGAAGGATATAAATGGCCAAAGAAACTAAAATATGTTAAACACTGCAATGATTTTGATATTTTTGACTGCACTCATGAGCTCACCATCATTTAAGTTATTTCAGTGCTTTTTAAAATTCTAAGTAATTAATTTTCAGTTAAAATTGTTCTTAGCAATCCACCAATTCAAAAAAGATGTCATCTGAAATTACTTTATGAATCAGATCCAATTTATTTCCCCCCAAAAATACAAAGAATGATTCCAATAGAGCAGAGAAAATCAAATTAAATTACATAAATTCAAAAAGTGTCATTATATTTAGCTCATTAAGCCAGTTGGTAAAAGGTGATTAATCTAAAGAAGCTCATTGACTTTGCAGCTACCGCTCCTTATGACCAAGCATGTTATGGCAGCAGACGGCTGATTGTTTTGACACACAACTCCTGAAAGATAACACCTATAATTAGTTATCATTCTTGGAAAGAAACTCGATCAGCTGTTCAAACATGAAGTGAAGAGAAATAAAATAGGTGCTATGTGAAGAGTCTAGTTAATGTATGAAGTGAGTTAAAGCAAATAACACGTCTCCAGTCCCTCTGTGGCAGCAGATTAGCATCTTGAATGTTGAATTCAAAGCTCTGTTCTGTCTAAAAATAGTAGATCTGTTCACATTTTGACTACTTATTGGGAACGCTGAAAACATTCAAAGTCTTACAGAGAAACTCAAGTATTCAAGTTGAATATTGAGGAAATGACAAGCCCCTCTCCACCGGTGATCCACTTCATTTTTACAGACATGGTCCAACCCTGAGGCTAGAGTTAGCTACCTGACTGACCAGTTTGTTGGTAACAACCTGCTCAAATACCACAGTTCCGCTTGTGAGGGCATGAACTGGTTCCCATACTGGCCCAGTTCAGTCAGGATCAGTTAGGCCCGCTGGATGAAGGGCCAGTCCAGGATCAGATAAACAAACAGCCCTGCCAGTGTGCGGCCCTTGACCCTTGTCCCTCTCCACTAACTCTGACAGGCCTTCTCACCCTGTTGTGCTAACGTAACGTTAAAGCAGGCAGAGCCGCCAAAGCTGGCCTAATCTAACGTCGATACGCTAATTTAGCATCGAGTGCTAACTGCCCGGGTATCCCCCAGCAGCTGTCGGCCAAAGAGTAAAAAAATTACTTACCAAGCAGAGAAATTATCAGATGACAGCAACGCAATGTGCAATAGGGACCGAGTGTCCGCAGTTACCACCAGAAGGTGTTCAACGACGAAATGTAAGGGTTAGCGGTGGCTAAGCTAGCTAGCCTACAGCTAGCAGTGAACTGTCGTCACTCAACACTCAGTGCATATAAACTCTGGAACTGTGCTCCCTCTTTACGCGCTCCCGTTTTGCATTACATTATCTCAGCTGTTGAGCAAAAGAATAAGCTCGGCTCTTGTGTTTCTGAGGGGGAGAATCAGTGTACGGCCAAGCCAGGGAGGGAAGCTGAACCGTCTGCTCCAGCCTCTCCACTTGACAGCTTGACAGCTCGCTAGCTGGCGTTAGCTTGTGAGACGCCACGGGGACAGGACCCGGATGTTCCAGACTGCGTCTATTCGAAAACATGACATCATCATTGCTGCTCTGCTGCAACCCATGTGCACGGAGACCGTTACACAACGTTACATCTAAACCACAATGTCACACTTTTATATGTATGTGGTGAAAATAGTGGTGTAAATATCAAACCGTATGTAAAGCGATGCTTGATTGGTATTACATAGCCTACTCGTGTAGGGAGATTTAACCCTGAGTGACGTAAGGTTACTGTTTTTTAACTGCTGAAGTGGATTTCTCTGAACAAAAAGGTTGTCATTTGTGCACATCATGGTAGTTTCTAATTGCTAATTATTTTGGACATGCAAGTTTGTCTTAAACCAAATCAGGAGGTGCTGCTGCTGACCCTCCCTCTTGTCTGTCTCTAAAAGTCAGGGGCTGAACCAGAACCAGGCTGCTGGTCTAAGTATTTCTGATAACATTACTAAAACTGCAAAATAAGATGGCTGTTCAAAGAGCTCTGTATCCAAACAAACTAACGGAAAGCTTAGTGGAAGGAAAAAATGTAGCATGATAAACTTAGCTTTTTATTAGCTTACTCAAAACCAAACAATTGAATTAATTTAACTAAAAAAGTGGACAGTATCAATATATATATATATATATATATATATATATATATATATATATATATATATATATATATATATATATATATATATATATATATATATATATATATATATCTCCCTTTTTTCACCCTAATTAAGGCGACTACATAATGCCACTGATTGTGAGATTATGGAACAGTTTTTTTGACATTATATAATCTAAATATCTGAAAATTAAAGCTTAATTTAAACTTATATCGTTAAATAATGCAGCAGCTTTCAAGATCAATAAGATCACACACACACACACACACACACACACACACACACACACACGTTTAAATATTTTAAGATTTTAGAGATTTTTCAGGCATTTATTGCTGATTTTGCATCATTAGTTTCATTATTATTGGTCAAATTCAACGTAATAATTTCAGACAGACTAAACATTTTTAACAATGTAACTAATACGTTTTTTTATGTTCTTGGTGTTAGAAGAAAAACATGTAAATGTAGATTTACAATATATTCTGTCCTGCTACGAGAGTCAGTTTGCAATTGTTTTGTTTTGTGTAATCTAATTGATTTATTGGTTCTTTAACGCTGGTTTTTATTTACACATTTCTGATAATTATTGAGTCGGTAAGCGATATATTTCAGTAAATTGAGATACCAATTTATTTATCAGATTAAATAAGTGTTCACTAATTATTTAGTTCTTGCTTATGTGCTTATGTACGCACATGTTTTCTCTTGTATTACTGGTAACTTGATTTCTTTATTTTTAAAAACCTGCTTGAAATGCATAAATAAGTAAATTAATTAATTAATTAAAACCTGAAGACAATCATCCTTTTTCAAACAAAGCCAATATTTATACGTCCAAGTCAGGGTGGAAAGCCCAGATTATGCAAATCTATAACTGAATTATTTAGTATAATGAGAGAAAAAATTAATTGTAAAACAAATAAATAAATATTAGCATCGAGGCAACATCTCTGCCCACCTTTAGATTAAAATGTTTGGAGTCTGTTTCACTCAGTAAAAGCCCGTTTTCCTTCCCATGTGCTGATCTGTCAGAAAGCAACTCGGCGTTGGTCACTTACGTAACCTCTGCTCTGTGGGTGCAGAGGAGATTCGCCCTCTTGGAGCTCCTGTCAAACTGAAACCCCGCAGTTCAGCTGAACTTATCTGAACCATAATCTGATCCAAAACAAAAACAAGGACACTCTCTCTCAGAGGTCACACAAAGCTCAGAGTGTCCATGAAAACATAAAGTCACGGTCTCAATTTAAATTTCATCACAGAAAGAGAACTGCAGCGTTTTCACAACTACCAGTGAAATCTTAATGTGAATTATTTCTGAGTTAGTAAAAATGGAATCTCTTTATGATGTGTGAAGTCATGAGAAAGTCAGGAAACTAACAGAGATGTCAGACTTGCACAGAAATATTTCCTATTAAAGATAAGCTATTATGCAAAATTCACATTTCCCATGTTTTTATGGCCCATTTGGGTCTAAATTGCTCCTAATAACAGTCCAAAAGTTTGTTTGGGCTGTTTTTAAAACATAATTTCTCTGGAAACAGTAATAAAATAAACCACTTCATTTTATTGCTTTGGGCCAATAAAATTGGTTAATAAGAAGTTCAAGTTTTTTGGTGTCTGGAAAATCAGCAGTTTCAAAAACCTCCCAATTGTTGAGTCTCACTAAGATGTTACCTAGCAACCTCAGCAAAGTTTTGCCCGTCACCTAGCAACCCAAGCCAAGCTCCAGCATGTTTGGTCAGCAGCTTTTATTGCTGTATGTCCTGTACAATGGCTCTTGGAAATACAACAGGTGTTTTGCTGTTGGCTTACCATCCAGAAACCACTCGCAGCGTTCCTGTTGGTTGTGCAGAAGGCTCCACTTCTGCTTTTCAAAGATGTAAGGCTGTTAGCAGCCATTGTCACATGTGAGTGTAAATGTTGAGTTCCATGTAAATGTTGGATTTAAAGTGACAAGATGTCCTAAAACAGCTGATTCTGTTTTGTTGTGAATGTTCTAAACTCTGTGTGCTGATGAATGAAGATCTCTGCATAAAGGAAATAAATCAATTTTTTCACAAGTGAATATGCACAAAATCTATGTAATTATTAAGTGAAAAGGAAAAAAGCTTCCACTGCCCCTCTAAACTCAGTGCAGCGTAGAACATCCTGAACATCTCATGTCTTCATAGGACCAAATAACTTTGTTTTATTTCTTTTTTTTTCAAGAAAACTGAGAGCTCAAGGATGAAGACATTTATTTACTTCTGGGTGATTTTCTGAAGAGGACACAGCGTTAAAAGTGTAAATCAGTTCAGAGAGGCTGTAAGTTCATTTCAGACATATAGCAGCATGAACATCCTGACTGCCAGGGGACTGTTTGTCCTGAGTGGGACACCACCAGTAACAGGATACGTCCCAGTACATACACTTCAAATAGCCCTGATGCACATCATGTGTCTAAAATTAACTTGATTTTTTTTAAGGAAACTTCTAACTGAACTGTATTCACACAGTTAGTGTTTAAAATAGCAGCAGCAGGCCGACATCACCAACCAGACTGGTGACTGTTTTTGGAAGAATCATGATTCAACATGGTGTTTTATTTACTACTAAGAGCAGAAGAAACGCCAGACTCAGCAGTTATGACATGTATTTAGCTGAAACCGTGTAACTTCATTTATAGTAAGTAAGTAAAGTTTTTTTTATATAATTAAGTAAAGTTTATGTATTTATATAAGTAAGTAATTAAGTCAAGTATATTAATATTTTTCACAGAGATAAAATCACAAAGCACTGAACAATATGAATTAACCTTAAAATCATACAAAACATAAAACCAACATAAAAAATACAATAAAATCAAAGCCTGGTAAAACAAAAATGTTTTTAGCTGCTTTTTAAAAATCTCCACAAAGTCAGCAAAACGGAGCTGCAAGGGCAAACTGTTCAACCACGTCGGACTGAAAGGCCCGGTCCACTTTGGCTTTCAACCGTGTTCATGGAATAACCAAAGATTTTAGAACGAAGGCCATGAGCAGCAGAATATTTAGTTTGAAGCTGACAAAGATCATCAGGAGCCTGGCCATGAAATGTCAGCACAAGAACTTTAAAATGAATTATAAAATCAGCTGGGAGCCAATAGAGAATATAGGACAGAAGAGATATGACAGAATTTACTGGATTTGGTGAGAAGTCTGCGTTCTGTCTCGATTGCAAACGTTAAATTGAGGCTTTATCCAGGCTTTACAGTAAAAAGGGCATTACAGTAGCCGAGACCAGATGATACAAAAGCACAAATAATTTTCTCAAGGTCAACGCTGGAGACCAACTGTCTGATTTTAGAAATGTTTTTTAAATGAAATAAACATTTAAAAGTCACATTTATTAATATGTGACCTAATGAATGAAATGTGACTTATAGATTTTTTACCTTTGATTTTACTAACCGGCAGAAGGATGAAACTGTTTGGCTGATATTGTTGTGTAAGTGACTGGGAGCAATAATCATCGTTTCTGTCAGAAAGTTACTGGAGAACCAATGACTGACACAAACATGGTCATAATCGCTGTTAAAACCGATAACGATGCTGTTTGTCCTGAAAAAACAGGAGTTAGAAATAAACATTTATGCTACATTTACTGATTTTAGTGAATTCTTCTTTCAAAATATGGTAATTCCAGACGTTCAGAAAATCAACATACATTGACTTAAAAAATGCTTTGATTGGTGAAAATATATTTAAAAAGTACAGAGCTGTTTGACAGATAATATATTTCTCTCCATGCAGAGAAGGAAAACGTTTTAATATATGTATTTATAATTTATGAATTTGACTATATATATCTCCAGAGGACAAATCACTCAAGCACACAGCAATGAAACCTAAACCTGATTTAATTATTTGAATTATTAGAAATATGTGCTTAAGGTTTAATAAGGTTATCAAATTTGCACTTATTTTATGAAACTTTATGTAATAATGTTTGAAAAAGAGTAAAAAAAGTTTGGACTCATCTGCTTTGAAAGGTCAAAGTTCTCCTTTCATTTCAATATTTTTTTTTATTCATTTATGAAGATGTAAACACCAGATAAATAACAGAAATGACACAACTCATCATGAATGATGTCAAATGCCGAATGAAATGAAATAATTTCAACTTTTTTTATTCTGTTAGTGACATGTAAAATCTGTTAAGAAGAAATTTTAATCTTTAAAATATTTCAAATATGTAGAAATGTTTTATAAGAGCAATAGAACAACCACAAACATGCAGTCTTTCCTAATAATACACTCATATAATACAGTCATGTGATAAATAACCTACTATAGTTTTTGTATTGTAAAGGGACATTGATGCTTTAGATTGTTTCTTTTTTTAAGAAAATTGTTTTACTGAATAGCTGAGAACCATGTCCAGTTTGAATGGTGTTGCAGAGTGTGGTATGCTGTTGCCATGGACGCATGTTTGTGTACATCAACAGTAAGACGTAAAATATCTCCAAATTCAATGCCCCAAAATTAAAACTTTAGGGATTTATAACATTTTTAATATCACGTTAGATGTTTTTAATTAACTTTTAATTTGTCTGATTGCATGTAGGAAGAAAAGAAATGAGAATAATTCACATCAACCTTAATATGCCATCCTTAAATCAAAACATGGTGGTGGCAGGATCATGCTGTGGGCATACTTCTCTTCAGAAGAGACAGGAGAGTTGGTTAATAATAATAGCAAGGAGCTAAATGAATAAAAGCATTACCTCCTCAGCATGATATGAAGTGTTAATCAGCCCTTCATTAAGGTCAGGTGTGTGGCAGAACATGCAAAACCATGGTCTAGTCAAAGTCCTGACCTAAATCCAACAGAGAATATGTGGAAAGACCTGGAAATGGATGTTGACAGATGCTCTCCACCCATCCAGGTGAATATTTCTGTCTCTAGATGTGCGAAGGAAGAAATCTAACCCCCAAATTTTTATTTATGTAACAAGGAATAGTGCATGCTAATTACCATGGTATATTAAAGCAACCATGTGTGCCAGATTTAGCTACAAGGACTAATTTTCATCTGTTGATTATTGAAAATTAAAGAACAATAATTGAGATGCACATAGAAGGACATACGTAACAAATTGCAAGAAATGGTTTACAGTGGTACAAATTAGCAATTATAAAAATAGCTAGTTAGCTCTAGTTCATTTGTAGTTGGTTCATAGGGGCTTCATAAAAATGTATGCCACACTTTTCAGATTTATAAAGCACTTTGTGTTTATATATAAAATCCCATTAAAACACAAATGTTTGTGCCAAGATGTGAAAAAATGTAATAACTAACTAGCTAAATGTATCTGCTCGCGTCAGCACTTTGATGGCTGTTTTAAGGAAGCTTATGTATAAATTTATTTGTCGTTTAAATGAGTCTAATAGAATTATTCTATTGTTGACAAATGTTAAATTTAGTGCTGTAAAATACTCATCTTCACTCTGGAGACATTGGTATTGTCGCCTCCTGATGGGTTAGTTGCCATCTTATAACGCACTTCTTATTCTTTTATGGTTTTTCTTCTTTGTTTTGTTTTTCCTTTTGTGTATATTTGGACTTTGAGTCTGTGTAATAAATCATTCATTCATTCAGGCCGATCTTAATTTTGAAAATATTACAGTTCAGGAAGTGACGTCAGCACAGACTATCTTCCTCTCTGCAGTTGTTTTTTTTAATTCTCCGTATTACAACTCCTTTTCTGACAAATGGATTGGTGCTTTTGCTCCCTCCTGTGGAGTTTTATTCTTCTGTGTTTGCTCCTCCTCGTCGTGTGTTTTGCTTTCGCGGACGCAGACTTCACTCTCCGGCTAGCTAGCTTAGCAGGACACAAACCAGGTGAGATCCCGACGCTGGGAACGCTGGGAGCTGTGGGAGGCTTGCGCCTGTTTTGGCTCGACGCAACAAATGTTGAAGATAAAAACTGTTTCGCAAAATCAGGATAGCCATTAAAATCGGTATTTTTCAGAGTAACAAATGCACAGTTGTCACGTCTGTTACAACTTCTCTTCTGTCTCTGTTACGCTAAACAGGAAGTGGTCCCTTCAAAATAAAGTCACGGCGACTCAGAAAATAGGAAATTAACCATGGTTAGAACCAATTAAGAGTCTTAATTTATTGTTGTAATCAACCAGATTCTGCAAAATGTTTTTATATTTAATATTTAACTGTTGTCAGGTTCTGTATAAACATTGGTAAGATGTGAAAACTGTTATTTTTTTCTTAGTGTTATTGTTTATGTTTTTAATTTTAATGCTCACTATTTCCATAAAAACCTTTAAAAAAATTATTTCAAAGAGATAAAGTTAAAACACAAAATGAAATATTGTTTCCTAAAGATGAAAAAAAATGGACCCAAACACTGAACCCTGAGGAACTCCACTGGTTAAACCAGTTGAGTATATTAATTTATTTACTAGAGCTGTTGATTTTTGGTTATGAACTCTGAAATAAAACTTAAATATTGAAAAATGTGAACATAATTACAGATCCACCTTTCTCTTTGGGATTTCTTACATAAATAATAGAGTGAGATATAGCAAATAGTTTAAATTGAATTCTTTCTGAATTAAAATGTTATATTTTCCAGGCAAATGTTGTTTTGTTGTTGTTTTTCTCAGAAACCAGGCTGAGAGGGCTGGTGGTCTGGGTGACCGGAGCCTCCAGTGGGATTGGAGAAGAGCTGGCCTATCAGCTGGCGAAGTGCAGGTCTCGACTCGTCCTGTCCGCTCGCCGTGAAGACCAACTGAACCGAGTTAAACAAAAATGTCTGGGTGAGTCATCTGGTTTTCAAATAACTTTCCTAAACATCCAAGAATTTACATTTAAACTCAAATAAGACAAGTTCTTTTTTTATTTCTTCTTCAAGAGATCTCCAGCCTCAAAGACGAAGACATTCTTGTTCTTCCTCTTGATTTGTTGGACAGGAAGTCGCATGAGGAAAAAACAAAAACTGTGATTGAATACTTTGGATATGTAAGATCATCACATTTTTTGCATCTAAAGGAGAAAAGTGTAATTATCTTCTTTCCCAACCAAGAAACTAGTTGAGAATACAAATATTTTACAAGAGGGGTAAGACATTTAAAACTATTTAAAACAAAAAAGCATGTAGTAAATCTAAGGAACGGTTATAACAGCATCTATAACAAGATGTACTTACAGTTTTGCAAAATAAATCTATGTTGATACGACAGAAAAACTTCATCATAGTGCAAAACGTTGTGGTCCAAGGACTGACACCTGAGGAACACCCTATTGGAATACTTAAATGTAAAGCAGTTTATATGAAGGTTTTAATGTCATTTAACCAAATAGAGATATAATGACAAACGCAGCATTCAGCTTCTATGCACCACAAATCTGGAACAAACATGCAGGAAACTGCAAACCAGCCGAAACACTGAGTTATTTGTTATACAAATAAACTTGATTGGTTGATTGAGAGAGGACAGGGTCAGCTCCACTGTGTGTGTTTCTGAAAATTAGATTTTAAAGTCTCGACATTTCCCAAACCTCCTCCTCAGATTGACGTCCTGATCAACAACGGCGGCCGGAGCCAGCGCTCCCTGTTCCTGGAGACCAGCATCGAGGTTTACGGGGCCTTGATGGAGCTGAACTTCATCGGCACGGTGTCTCTGACCAAGCAGGTGCTGCCTCACATGACCCAGAGAGGCAGAGGGAGCGTGGCGACCGTCAGCAGCGTGGTCGGCCTGGCCGGGGCTCCCCTATCCACCGGATACTCTGCCAGCAAGCACGCGCTGCAGGTGACGGGATTTCAATCTGTCAAACTTTGCTGGTCGATAAATTGTCCCAGACGTTATCGCGATAATCAATAATATTGTTGGTTAGAGACCTATTTCAAGTAATACAATAGTAACAGCAGCGTAATAATGAAAGTTCTCACACTTCTGAGAACTTTGTAGCTGACAGCCATCTTGGTGGGCAGTTGCTATGACAACAATAAGCAAGTCACAAGCTGAGAATCTCGTCCTGTTCCTGTCGAACCTCACATCTCTTACTCAGTTTCACCTTTTGAGTTCTCTACTCGCCTCTGAGTAATACTAAATATCGGTGATATTTCCTGCAGTACTAGTAATAATAACACCAAACTAGCAAAATTAGCTGAGTCAATGTAGCTTTTTTTCCACAAGACATTTTAAATATTCAAAATAAATAAACCAAACAGCGGAAATAACAATTAAAATAAACAAATAAGTCTCTGAAACAAAATCGTCCTTAAAAAAAAGGATATTTCAGACAAAACCACCAGACTGAAAACTTTCATCACCCAGTTTCTGGTAGAAAAGAGAAAACGCTACATCAAGTGAAAATTATTGAACTAATTTCAATTTATCGTGCTTTTAACTGATTACTGGCTTGTCATAAATCTAAATTATAACTACCAGCGTAACTAGAACCTGTTTTGCGGCTTATCGTCCGCAGGGTTTCTTTAATTCTCTTCGAACTGAGCTGACAGACTTCCCAGATATCCTCATCAGCATGGTGTGTCCGGGTCCGGTTCAGTCCGGCATCGTCAACAACGCCTTCACCGAAGACCTAAACAAGGTAACGCATTTTATTTCCTCTCTGTGCCTCTAATTACGTGGCTGTTTCTGCTTTCTCTAACCGTTTTCCTCCCAAGCCTGTGGCCGTGGTCGGCAGCCAGGAGTACAAGATGTCGACGAGTCGCTGTGTGCGCTTGATGCTGGTGGGAATTGCAAACGGTGTGAAGGAAATGTGGATCGCCCAGCAGCCCTTCCTGATGTTTTACTACGCCTGGCAGTACGCACCTACAGTGGCCTGGGCCATGACCAACCGGCTGGGCAGGAAAAGGGTGCAGAACTTCAAAGCTGGTGTGGTACGTTTGTTTTCAACACTGCAAAAACACAAAATCTAATTTTAGTCCAGTTTCTAGTGCAAATATTTTAGCATAAGTGCAATGAGACAAAACTAACTTAAGGTTGAGGGATTTAATAAACAAATAAATTGAAAAAAGAAATAATTTTTCCATGTGTTTACATTGTACCAATGTTTTTATGGCTGTTGATTTTAACCTTACAAAAATTGACTTTAAAGTTTTAACCTTAACTCTTTGTATGTATGTACACATGAAATATGTTTGCGTCTAAAAAATAAATGTGCAATTTGAGATTTAAAAAATAAATCTGCTCAATGGAAAAAACAAACAAAAATAAAGATTTTTTCATTGCATTTCTCAAAACTCAATGGAAAGACATTTTTACGTCACGCGAGTCACATGACCAACAACCAGATGTTGCAATTGGCGAAAACCACGAAGAAGAAAACAGGAAGTGGAAGGAGCATTATGATGTGGCTTTTTTAAAAATTATTTATAATGTGAACAAACTTTTTCACGAGTGATTTTGATTCCTTGTCTTACTTAAGTAAACAACAGAATTGCATAATTGTGTTTTTCGACATTAGGGGAATATTGAGATTGTTTTGCACAGATTTGTGGTGGAGGCGCAGCGACAGTGACGCACCTCCGCCGGACACCTGCAGCTCAGGAGAGTTTGAGGCGTAACGGGAGGAAAATGGAAGAAATCTACCAATCGAGGAATATTTTTCAACGCTGAAGTCTGTGTATTTAAAGAAATGTCAGGGTCAAGCTTGTGGCCACGGAACAATTACTGGAAATTTAAAAATCTCTCATTCAGTTTTCATCCTTGAATGAGAACCATTCTGATTTTGTTTACCACTGTGCCAAATTGGAGCTGACAGGCGGCCCTTTCTGTTGCAGGACGCGGACTCCGCATACTTCACTAAACCAAAAACCTCCTGAAAGACGACGCATCCTGAAGGGGAAGGACTCCGCCGCATTCCTGACGCTACCAGAAAGATTTAAGGGTGAAGGATAGCTCTTTTGAAAGCTCTGCGCTCCTTCCATCCCAGATGTAATTTCTCTTCTAGATGAAAATGTTTAACCTTGCCTGAAGACCATATAAGTAAGAATGATGTTGCACTTGTGCTGACCTTTTCCGATGCACAATAAAATCAATTTTTGTAACCTGATAATGTTAAAAAAACATTTTTGCACCAACATTTTATTTCAAGTATGTACATTTACACATATATAAAAATCAGTATGTACAGAAATCTGTGGACACATTCCTTTGAACGCCTGTAAACAGCTGATTGTAAACAAAAACAATAGCACTGACATAAAGAGAGCAAGATATTCCCAAGGCACATCCTTGATATCCTGAACAGAACATTCAAATTATCGTCCCTTTTTTTGGTGACTTGGAGATGAAATCAGAAAAACGTGGAAAAAGTTCAATAAAACCAGATGTTTTCCTAAAAAGGAAGTGGATTCTCTTTTCAGTTCTAATAGACTGAAATGTGCTGAAATGTTTCTGTAATGCAGCATTATGGAATAATAAATGCAAAATCTAATAAAATTCACATTTTGTGCTGATTATTTAGAAAAAATTGTTTTAGAAATAATGTAGCGTAATGAACGATTAATCTATTTTTTGTTCATACTAATAATTGTACTTCATAAAATGATCATGTTGTAAATTCAATAACCATTTAAGTTGAAACTTTGGTCATTTAGTTGCGTTTTATCCAGAACTCGCCGTATTAACCTGCATGTAAAAACGATCCAATATGCGTTTATTACATTTTGCGTTATTATATAATGCTGTTGTAAAGCTGCGGTATGTCCCTTTCACATTTGTTGTAACTGTCACCATATCATGAGAGATAATCTGAAAAGATCGACCTCCTCCACCTCATATCTGAGCTGCTACTGAAGAAATGCTCCGCCTCCAACCTAAAACGACCAATCAGAGCCAGGAGGTGGAGCTTAGCACCGTCAGGCCACTTCCTATTGGCTGCTTAATGTGTTAACTGTGGAGAAATAATTTACCATTACAGAGAAATCGTTTACCGCCTCGCATACACATACTCTTCTAGCTGCAGAGAGCAAGGAAGGGATTGTGATTGACAGCATTAGGACCCGCCCCCTGGCTCTGATTGGTTGCCATTGGGAAAAGGTGGAGGAGCTTTTTAGATGATGTTTCATGAGACAGCTTCAACAAGTATGTCTATTTTTTTATATAAAAGTTACGTACTGCAACTTTAAAGATGTTTTATTATATGTTAAATCCCAATTTTATTACATTATTATATAAAGTGTTGCTACAGTTCCTGTTAAAAATGATTAAAAACTCCCACTAAAAGCTGCAGTGTGTAACTTCTTAAAAATATATATATATTTTACATATTTGTTAAAATTGTAACAATGTCATGACTTTATGAAACAGATACAACAAAAAGAAAGAAAAATCAAGCTCTTATGCTAGAAACAACCAATCAGAGCCAGGAGGCGGGTCTTAGCGTTGTCAATCAACTCTGCTACAACTTTGTTCCATTAGCGTAGCATGTCGTGAATGCTACATCAGTTAGCAGGTTGGAAAAATGGTCTTCCTTTATGGTAAAATGCTTCTGAATACATGAGGATGATTGACAGCGCTATGACCCGCCTCCTGGCTCTGATTGGTTGTTTTCGGTCACCCAATCAGAGCTGCAATAGTAGCTCAGGGAGGAAGTGAAGGCGATTAATGTTTTCACCTCTTTTCTGTCTCATAACAACATCGTGACAGTTTCAACAAAAATGTAAAAAAACATTATTTATAAAAGTTACAACCTGCAGCTTTAATTAGAAAGATAATGGGTGTCCAATCAGAAAACAATGCACAACAACAGCTGAGAAACAAACTGAGGTGTTTTCTTTTGAAACAAAGGCGCCCTGAGGGACTCCGGGTCAGAGGCAGGGGAAGTGGAGCGGGGCGGAGGAGTAGATGGGGTAACCCAGCGGCGGGTCGGCGGCCTGAACTGTCAAGTTTCGGAGCATGAACGGGTGAGCCTGGATGCTGTACCGCTCCTCATCGTCGTTGGTGGCGTACAGGAGTTCCCAGGAAAGGTTTGCCCACTGACCTCTGACCCCCTCTCCGTTCAGACGGCCGACCTGCACCAGCTGCTCCTGCAGGGACAGGACCCGACCCGTGTAGGTTCCCTGAGGACGGAAGACAGACGGCGCCTCTGAAAACTAAACCCACAATCACAATGTGTGCCAGAGCTGGGCGGTTACTAAAAACATTTACTCAGTTACATTTACTTCACTAACCTGGTTTTGAAGAAAGGACTATTACTTTTACTTCAATAATTTTATTATAAAGTATTTCTTCTGCTATTTGAGTAAAATTTCTGGATTTTTTTCCCCACTGAATGAAAAATCAACAAGTTTTAACCAAAATTTCACCAGACCCAGACAAACTCCTGCAGTTTTTGTTCCAAAGAAACTGATTTGGAACATTTTCTTTTGCCTGATTTTTAAAATTTTGCGTTACTGATACGAATTATTGTTTTTAACTTGATGTAGCAGAGATTGGTTACCATGGTGAGGTCGTGACCCAGGGAGAACAGGAAGGGCTTCTCCTGAAGGACGCTGTCGTGCCAGCCTCTTTCCGTCGCCAGGCCGATGTACCAGTCCCGTTCATATTCCTCTAAAGTGCTGAACAGTTCCTCTGGGGACTCCATCGGCCCCAGGCTGGCCTGGTCAAAGAGCAGCTTGAAGCTAAACCTGTTGGAAGAGAAAAACAGACACACGTCTCTGACACAAGCTGTCGAATCAAAACTTTGGGTTTTGAGGGTATAATATTTGGAAAAATCCTTATTTTTTCACCACTTTGGTTTTAATAGTTCAAGGCGGCCATCTTGTTCTGGCTTCTATTTATTTGAACTTTGAATTCCAGGTACAATTTTTATTTTTTAATAATGAGACTGAAGTCATAATATTACAAGAATATAGTTGCAATATTAGGTGAATTCTGGAAAATGAGCTGTTTCAAAAACTTCCCAAATGCACCAAATTAGCAGGACTGCCCTGTTACCTAGCAACCCCAGCTCAACTCTGCCCGCTGCCTAGCAACCCCAGTTGAGTTATTTTTCGAAAATATTTTTTATAATCTGTTGTCTCTTTTTTCGGAAGAGAAAAAAAACGAGAAAGAAAAATTAAATCACATATTGAATCTGGTCGGTGGATAAAATGGTACATTTTATTTTGAAGCCAGATCTCCCAGCCCTATTCTGGTCCCATTAAAACCAGTTGAAATCAGGAGCTTCTACCTGAAGGCCTGCAGTGTGAGCTGGTAAAGTTCTTTGCTTGAAGACAGCCAGTCCAGGCCCTCCGTCCACGGCACGTCTCCGCAGTACAGCCTGTAGATGTAACTGGGGCTGGTGAACGCCGACTCCGCCCCCACAGAGATGAGGCAGGACAGCGCCACCTTCACATGCAGCTCCTTCAAAACCTCGTCCTCCTTCAGGGCTTTGGTCATGTCCTCCAGGGGTTCCCCCTGCGCCGCCAGCCCGAAGCGCCCCAGGCTGAAGCGAAACCATTCCTCCGGGAACAACGGCCTGAGCGACAGCAGGCGGGACGGGAGCAGCGGCGCCGTCCTCCAAACCGGAGGCAGGTTGAACGCCTCCGACTGCGGGCAGCTGAAGTTCAGGTGAGGGCTTTCCCTGAGCACCTCCGAGTTTCGGCCTCTGTCCACCGCCGGCATGCCGATGCTGAGCCCCAGAGGCTGCAGCGGCTGCAGCGCGGACAGCGCCATGTTCTCAAACAGGCTGTCCATCTCCACGGAGCCGGGCAGCGAGGCGCCGGTCTGCAGCGCCGCGTGTCCCCGCTGCGCCTCCGCCGTCACCAACGCCACGGTCCGCCGGGCCGGCTGAGGCCCGAACAGGTCGTCCTCGTCCGACCAGTCCCCGAACGACGTCAAACTGGAGCTGTCCTGTCTGAACCTGAGAGAGGACATGTTGGACTCCACCACGACGGCCTCGGACGGCGGGTTACATGTGGTCTGGGCCAACTGGGAGGACTGGGACTTCATGCCTCCCACGGTCGACCCGACCTCGCTGCTCCACAGCAGACCTTTCTGCCGCTGCACACAGTGCCGCAGCAGCAGCCAGGTCAGCGCCTTCATGAAGTCCTCCTGCAGTTTCCTCAGGTTGTCGTGGGAGTCGATGATGCCGGAGAGGACGTTCCTGGCGTCAGAGTAGACCCGGACCGCCAGCGCGGCGCTGGGCGTCAGCGCGTTGCCCCAGTGCAGGTTGAAGCCCTGGGTGAAGCCGAGCCGCTCCGGGCGCTCGAAGGCGGCCTCGAACACCTCGTCCACCCGGCGGGCCTCCACCGTGTGGCAGGACGTCTCCTGCAGCTCCAAACCCTGCAGCCAAGAAAAACTCACCTGACCTTCAATTTCACTTCAATGCATGAAAAAACATGAAATCTTACCAAGTATTTTGAGTAATTTAAGTGCAAATATCTTAGTACACTTGAAATAAGACAAAATGTTGCTTTCAGAAAGATAAATAATCTGGTTTTAAGTTAATTATTCCTGAATATTGATGACAAAGTACAAATTCCACTGGCAGAATATTTAACTTTTGACATTTTCCCATTTTATAGATCAAATAATCTGCTAGTCGAACTGGTACAGGATCAATACTGACTTAAAACAACCTCATTATCTAACTGAAAAGAAACTTTTTAGTTAGTTTTGTCTTATTTCAAGTGTACAGAAACATATGCACTGTATGAACTCACATTAAAGTACAATGGAAAGATAAAATCTTACCAAGTACTTTTGCACAATATTTGTGCAAATATTGTAGATAAGAGAAAACAAACTTTCAAATAATTTTTCAGCAAGATGTGGGAGTTTAAGTCAATATTTCTCTTCAATATAGATGGAAAATTATTAAACAGAAAATTTGTTTCATGAAATAAGTGAAAATGCCATTGGAACTGGTACTTTTTCATAATTATTAAGGACTTATTGACTTAAAACAAGGTTATATATCTTGCTGAAAACTTGTTTTTGTCTTATTTCAAGTGAACTAAGATATTCTAACAAAAAAAAAAAGACTATAATTAAATACTTGGTGAGACTTTGAGTTTTTGCAGTGCGGTACTAATTGTCAGCCAGATTTAAGGCGTTTAATGAATTACAATAATGTGAAGAAGCTTTTACAGTCAGTGTTTTATCACAGACATATTTGGACATGTGGATTCTGAAGGGAGATTTCCAATCAGAAAGTTTATGACTTGGTTCCATAACCATAAATCCCATTAAGCACCTTCTGCTACGCAATTATTAACTGTTTAATGTGCAACATGGTCACCAGATCAGCCTTACACTGTATCAAATCAAGCATATTATTGCATTCTTGGCAATAATTCTGTCATTTTCCAATTAAAAATGTATCTATTTATTCATTTGCACCTATTAATGTATTTTTAATAATGTTTATAACAATTTAAGTGGTTAAATGAAAAATGTGCCAAATTTTATGTGCCCGATTAATGGATTAATTGTCAAAATAATTGATTGATAAAATAACAGCTCTAATAAAATAAGAGTCAAATTGAGCTCATAATGCAAATTAACAAGAAGTTTTCAATCTAAGGAAGCCCAGGTGAGTCTCGTCTTGCCCACACCGATCACTTGGCCACAGCGAAAAGGAATCATTCACTAAACACCTGCAGTGACCATAAGAGTCAGAAAAACCTCTGGAGTACCTTAATATTAACTGTACAGTAGCCGTATCCTCTCTCCAGGATCATTATCCAAACCATGCGGTCCTGGAAACGTCCCAGGAAATGCGAGCCTGGAGCGACAGAGCCTACAAACAGAGCACAGCATGAGTTGTCTGAATTGTACGTCTGAGGACGTGTGGCGTCTAATCCAAGGTCAAGAAAGGGGGAACACACAACATGCACTAAAAAACAAACAAACCGTTTCATTTTTTTATCAGCTGCTGCTCTGTGGTCACATTACAGAGCAAACAATCGCATCAACAAACAGGAATCGACACAGGGTTGAAACAATTAATCAGATTAATCATGATTAATCGATTATTGAAATTAATTGACCCAAAAAGCCAACATAGTCAGAGCTTAATTAAGCCAAAACGGCATAAAATATGTATATATTTTACATTTAAATGAAATACACCTTTGTCTGGAAATATTATCATTTTTTACCTAAATCTCCTCAACTGACAGTTTTAGCTTCACCCAATTTATTCAATTTTAGGCAATAAAATGTTCATTTCCTGTTTAACCAAACAATTTAATTGTTTATTTGCACCTTTTAATGTATTCCTAATATTATAACAAGTTTTTAAATGAAAAATATGTAAAACGTGGCAATATTTTAATCGATTAATCGTCAGAATGATCAATTACTGAGATAGTCGTTAGTTGCAGCCCTGGATCTAAACATTGAGACTAATCTAACTGTCCATCAGTCTCTCTTTTAGACGGTGCAGGACTTTGATTTCTGCAGACAGAAGACAGACATTTATTTCACCACAGCAGAGCAGCGAGGTTAAGGGAGCTTTTGTTTTACTATGACTAGTGCCTGCGTGGCTCAGGGATAATGTTGCGTCCCATAATGACATCTCAGAATAGCTCCAGCCGCTACATCATGATGGAAAGCGACAGACTGAGCAGATTCCTCTTCCTGCTCACTGCTCCATAGCCTCCAGTGTGAGCACAGCTAAAGGAGCAGCACAAACCGCCGTCATTTAACAACTCGCCATTCTGAATAATACATCACCGCCACAGATTTAAAGCTCATGCGAAACAATAAAGTGAAATTTTTTGATCACTTTTGAATGGGCACTCCAGAAATATCCTGTTTGTGTTTTTTCCCCATTTGGGCCGTTCTGATCGGGCGCAGAGTGTATCGCCGCAGCAGTGTAGCTCAGCCTCGGAGTATTATGCGGTTAATGTTGCGGAAACATTCAGATGTAATGAATACAGATCCGAGCGTTTTTTTTGGGTCACTTCACAGGAAACTCAGCGCGATGATGTAAGCCCGCATTACCGCCTGTACTTGAAAAAGGCTCCACACAACCGAGTTTCGTTTTGGTATTTTACCATGTGAGGGTCGCATACAATCCCTGCTTAACCCAGAGGGGGGTTAGGTCACTGAAATATCTAAGAAATTATTTTCTGAACTCTCTTTGAACAATGTTTTGTGCTACAGTGGAAGGTATTCACTAGGACTGAAACAATTAATCGAATTATTCGTGATTAATCGATTATTGAAATCATCATTAGCTAATTTTGTAATCAATGAATTGTTGATTGGAGAATACAGATTCAAAACAGGCCTGTTGCTGAATGATTCAGAGCAATAATGAAGCCAAAACTGTACAAAAATATACACATTTTGGATTTAAGATGAACAAAAATGTATATGTTCTCCTCAAGTGCAACAGTTTTGGCCTCACATGGTTCAAATTCTGTAAAAAAAAAAAAAAAAAGAAAGTATTAATCAGTTAATCCAAATAAATTAAGTCAAGCAGAAAGGGGAAAGCTTTCACATGTTGATGTTTGAAGTATTTTTTTTTCGTCTTTGGATTGTAACTATGGCTGCAACTAGTAATTATTACAGTAATGGATTATTATATCAATGTTTCTGATTATTTTTATTATTATTTAACCATATAAGCCTTTAATACAATATTAGAAATACATTGAAAAGATGCAAATTCTGTTCCTTTTAAAAATAATAAAACAAAATGCATTATCAAATATTCCTTTAGTGTTTTTATCTTAAATGCAAAATATATATGTTTTGGGTAGTTTTGACCTAATTATCGCGCCGCTGAATATATTTTTTTTCAGTAAACTATCTGTTTACTCCACTTAATGATTGACTACTAAATTAATTGACAATTATCTTAATAATCAATTCATCATGATTAATCGCTTCATAACAATAAAACGATTAATCGACTCGTTAAACTGGGTCGAACTGTTACACTTTTAACTATTAGCAGTTGTATTCTGATAGAAACTGCAAATAAACAAGTTTATTTTATAATAAAATAAACATTTTATGATTTAAAATGCAATAACATTATATTCCTTTATTGTTATTGTCTTAAATGCAACATATATTTGTATTTTGTACAGTTTTGTCCTAATTACCGCTCTGAATATGTTCGTTATTTCAGCAAATGCCTTGTTTTTGAGTCTGTACTAAATTATTTTACAATTATTTCAATAATCGATTCATCATGATTAATCGTTTCATTAAAAAAAAACATCAAATGATTAATCGGATTGTTTAACTGGGTTTTGTTGTTACATTTTCAGCTATGTAATTATTATTTGTATTCTGATGCAAATTACATTCTATGAATTAAATTTTTAATATGAAATAATTTTATAGGAAGAACAGAGAAAGGATGCACGACCCACTAACCGAGTGAACCTCTAGCAAAGGCCGTCCTCAGAGCAGAGGCCAAGCTTCCACTCATCTGCTGGTAGAAGACGGAGTCCGGACAGGGACAGGCCGTCCCCACCGGGCCTGGCCAACTGCGCTGCGGCCTGGGAAATCCCACCAGGAAGATGGGCAGGGTGAAAAGGGGCAGCAGGGGGGCAGAGAGCAGGGCAGAGAGGGTCACCACAGCCAGCACCAGCGGCCACAGCGAGGCGTTGAGAGCCAGGAGAGTCCCGGCCGACTGACGCCGCTGCTTCTTCTCTGTCCAGGACGTCACCAGGACAGTGAGGGTGAACTTCAGCTTGGCCAGGAACTGACCCAGTCTGTCCATCAGCAGTCCCACCTGGGTTACAAATTTAACACCATCAGGTCTGTAACACTGCAGCAGCATAATCTCGCACTGAGACATCGAGAGGAAACGTTAATTTGTTGATTTATGTTGCGCTCACCAGAAGAAGCTGAACTCCAGTTCCTAAGGTGTCCCATCCAGGCAGGGTTTTACCTCCAGCTGCAAGCTGCACTAAGATCACCACCACCATCTGCAAAAGGGCGTCCTCTGAGCTCTGCCACACCTGAAAGGCAAGAACCACCTGTATTCAATATCCTCATGATTATTAAAGTGGAGGGAGTGGAAATAGAAGAGAGCATCTTCTTTTTTCTTTGGCCTCTGAGAATCTGGAAACAGTTGTAAAATAAATAATTCGAATGAGCTGCTGCTGGCCACGCCTCCAACTCAACGTTTACACTCGACAGGAAAACGGCTCCAAACAGATGCACAATTATACAGCAGCACATCTTTGAAAAGCAGAAGTGGAGCCTCATGCACAACCAACAACAGTGCAAAAACATGAAATCTTACCAAGTATTTTTGGTCTGGTTTCTATTGTAAATATTTTTGCCACACTTAAAATAAGACAAAACTAACTGTTTCCTACAATGTTATGGAATTATTGAGCAAAACTCCAATATCATGGTGAAGAGATATTTGCAAGTTTTATATAATTTCAAGTGTGCCAAGATATTTTCACTAGAAACTAGTCAAAAATTACTTGGTCAGATTTTGCATTTTTGCAGTAAAGAAAGCAGTAAGCAGTTTCTGAACAACTTCAAAACACTTGTCTTTTCCAGCAGCCATTGTACAGCAGTAAAACCAGCTGACCAAACGTTCTGGAACTCCGCTGTGGTTGCTAGGTAACAGGGCAGTGCCTGCGTGTTTGTGACGTTACATTCGGAAAGTTTTGAAACAACAAATTTTCCAGGTGCAAAAAAAACAATTTATTGCCAGAAAAATACTTTTATTAATCACTTTGGTTGTTTTTAGAAGCAGCAATGATGTGTAAATCAGGCGAAATCTTCCTTTTCAGGTGCGAACGTACCGATCTAAAGGCTCGCGTCAATCCTACGCTGACGGTGACACTGTGGAGCGACCGCAGGGATTCGTCCACAGACAGAAAAGCAACCATTGCGAACGGAGACACTGAAGTGGGACACAGAGCAGGTTCTGGTCAGTCGCATCTCCATGTAAATGTTAAGCATAACAAAATGAAAATCATGCAGCCAGACGCTCACCAAGATAAAGTAGGACTCTTCGGATTGCAGCTGCTATGTGCAACCCTTTGCTCTTCTGCTTGAAGCTCTGAACGTTGGACATTCCTTTGGGGTACAGGGGATTCAGGAACATCCCTGCAACTACATAAGCTCCCTGGATCTCTCTTAGAGCCCAGCAGAGAGAGAAAAGTATGATGAGGAGGTAGCTAACTGGACCCCGAGGTCCTGTAACCAAGACCTGGGACTGAGCTGAGCCAATGAAGTGATGCAACAGTCCAGCCTCCGCCGTGGCCGCCGCCAGCAGGCTGGAAAACAGGAGCAGCTCCCGGCAGCCGAGGCCCCAACCGAAGGAAGTGAGAGGGAAAGATGGCGACCCCCCGCTGTGAACTCTGTGGTCCCTAAAGGAGGTTCTCTGGCGCCTGCAGAGCGCGGCGACCTGGCTCAGGTCCAGGCTCAGCAGAAACCCGGCAGAGGTGGAGAAGAGGACAACGCCCAGCGATGACGGGATGAAGTAATTACAAACAGCGACGCCAAAGGACACGGCGCACATGAGGAGCAGCCTGAGGGACACGAGACAGACAGAGACAGAGCGGCTCTCACATCAGTTCACTGGGACAAATAAACTAAACTGACAAAATGAGTTCAGTAAAAATCAAACTAAACTGTTGCCTTCCATTAATTTGGACTTTAAATTCTCTTTGACGGAAGTGTAACGATTTTATTAGCTTTTTAATTACCAGAATAAAGTCATAACATTATAAAGTCGCAACATTCTGATAATGAAGCAGTAATTTTATAACAAAACATTAAAAGGAGGAATGTTATACTTTGATACAAGTTTTTACAGATAATACTTAGTACAGATAAATCCATCAGGTGTGAAAAGTAGAAGTGGAGCCTCCTGCACAACCAACATCAATTGCAGTCTAATTAAATAACAAACTGATTGGTTTTATAGAAGTTAACGACAATGTGATAATAAATTAGCTGACATAATAAATTATAGCAAAGAATAACCACACATGTCTTCTCTATGTGACAAACGGTTGTTGGTCATCGTGGAGGAATATTGATCAGGATTTACCTGATGTTGCTGGACATGGGCGAGCCTCCCAGGCCAAACACCAGAACCTGCTCCATTCCCCAGAGGAGCAAGGCGTCGAGCGGCGGCAGAACCCCCAGCGCCCAGAGCAGCGGCAGGAAGACGAAAACCACGTGTAGCGTCTGGCTGGCCAGCTGGAGCTCAGGAACAGCGTGAGAAAACCTGCACAAAATGTTAACGTCACTGTGACTGAAGCGATTAATCAGATTGATCCATTATTGAAGTAACTTAAATGATCAGTCGTTAACATTTATTTTGTACAAAAACTGTACAAAATAAATATAAATTTTGCATTTAAGACAAAGAAAACATACATCTTTAACTTTTATATAAAAAAGTTTTTTACATTTTGTTAAAACTGTCATCATGTTTTAACAGTATAATGAGACAGAACCACCTCCTCCCTGAGCTACTATTGCTGTTTGAAGAAAAGTGACGTTCCTGGTTAAAAACAACCAATCAGAGCCAGGAGGAGGGTCATAGCGCTGTCAATCAACCTCGTGAAAGTGCTGCTACATGTCCTAATGGCACAGAAACAACTTAAAGTTCCAGAAAAAACATTTTTCCACCATTATCAGTGGCTATGCTAAATAGCATTAGCATTCATGATGGTCTCTGCTATCAAGAAGACGTTGCAGCGTAGCGAAGATAAACTGTGTGGGGGTTGAGCAACACATACACAAGGATGATTCATGATTGACAGCACTCAGACTCTACTCCAAATTCATATATGCCAATTTTTTTATTAATTTAATTGATCAATCATCAGAATAATTGATAAGTCAATTTCTTTGATTGCTTGATTGATCTGATCATTTGTCCCAATTAATTGCCAGAATAATCAATTAAGCTGATCATTTCTTCATCTGATAAATTGTTGGAATACTTGATTAACTGGATAAAAAATATATTTTATCCGATTAACCTATTATTCATCAGAATAATAATTTAGTTGATTATTCTGATGAATTGATGTTAATTTATCAGAATAATTAAATTAATCTGATAATTTTCCCCCCCATCTAATTTTCAGAATAATCAAGTAATCTGACGATTTATCTTATAAATCATCAGAATAATTTATCAATCTGAATTAAAATATATATATTTATTCAATTAATCGTTGGAATAATTGATTAATAGAATAAAAATCAGAGTTGAAGGTTTGGCGTTTCCTGAAAACGGAAGCCGGTGCGTTGTTGCTCACCTGTCAGCCAAATCCACGGCGATGAAGATAAAAACGTAGAGCGGCCGGGTGAGCGGCGTGATCTCGTACGTGTCCTGTGCTTGGAAAGTCGCCGTCTCTGCGGCCGTATTTACGATGAGGGAGTACTCGGCTACGCACAGAGTCACCCAGCTGAGGACAAACACGACCAGGGAGGCGCCGGTGCTGCCGTACAGAGCCGTCAGTCGGCCCAGGAACACGTACCACGTCCCGAAGCCGCACAGAACTCCAGCTAGGACCGTGTGCAGAACCACATTCAGGCCGAACCGCTTCCCCGGAGCGATGAATCGGACCGTCTCCGGGCTGATGCACTGGGTGAACTCCACCTCCTCCTCATCAACCAGGTTGTTGGGTGCGCCTAGTCTCTCCACTACTGTGCCGCTCCTCCGTGCAGCGTGCAGCGCCAGAGCCTGAACACCTGCTGCAGCTGCAAACATGAGAATGCCAGAGAGAACGGCGGCATAAAGCTCCTGGAGCAGCTGCAGCTGGCAGAGCAGCGTGCCGACGCCGCCGAACAGCCATGGCGTCAGGAACAAAACCGCTTGGTTGACGTATACGTAAGGCGGGGCACAGTAGCCGAGCTTGAAGCGGGGACCCCCCAACACGGTTTGGGGGAAGCGCTTCCAGAAGAACTCTTGCTTGTACTCGTTAAGAAGGGGCACATCTGGCCCCATTCTGACCATTCCAGAAAGGGTGGCAGGTCATCTCCACGGAAACGGAGGAGGCGTCGCTGTCATCATCTCGGCCGTGTGGGACGACTCACCTGGAAAACAAGAAACACTTCAGTCACATTACAGACAAGACAACAGGAGAGAATCCAAAAATGTGCTAGAGTAGCACAACTTCAACATATTTTTACTCAAGTAAAAAGTAGCAGAAATTACTGAAGTACAAGGAAAAAGTATAGCCTAGTAAAAATACTCCTACAAGCAAATTTTTTCAAAAGTGCAATTGAGTAATTACTTAATTACAATTACCAATTGACTAATTAGTTAAAGAGAACTAAAGCTGACTGTTTAAGCTTCATTAAACAGGTTAAGACAGATCTATGGCCTATGTAAATCATGTTCATTATGTTTTTTGCCTCATTATCTAAAATATTCTTATATAATGAGATTTCAGAGCTATTTTAAGGAGTCTTGTCACTTTAAATGCAAATAAGCTAATGCTGGCCACTCCCCCAAATCAACATTTCTACATGGAAATTGCTGCAAACAGATGCACAATTATGCAACTGTGCATCTTTGAAAAGCAAAAGTGGAGCCTCCATCACAACCAACAAGAATACAGCACACAGACCAATCCAGGACATGAGCTACAACTGCACTAGCCGCTCAACCTGGGTTAAGGAGAAAAAAAATTGGATGGTCCAAAGGCCTCAACATTTTTAATTTCATTTGGAAATTAAGGCAGCAGAACTTCAAGCTCAAAGTTAGAGCAGGAGTCTAACAAGAAACAGTAGCGCACTTTTGAGTTTCAATCTGCTGGCAAGCTTCATGGTTTTATTCTCAAATAGGTTTTGGTGCTTGCCCATACTGCTAAAGATCGTCCATGCCACGCCGCATCGATGCAGTAACAGCATAAATGACTTCTTAAGTATTAATTGATTAAAAATGTTGTTTTATTTGTTTAATATAATGTTGTAATTCTATTTAAACTGTAATGGGCAAAATAACAAAATACAGCGTGAAAATAAATATATTACTTTAATAAAATAGCTTTTCACTGATAACATTGAAATACACCTGTACAGGTAATATAAACTAATAGGGGATGTTTTTTATTACCATGCTGCAAGTGTTTAGAGGATTTGGATCAGAACCGAAAGCTAAATCACAAACGTTTCTCATATGCTAAATATTTAAAATCAATCTAGAAAGATGAATCTAAAAGGTGAGTGAACCTGGTTTGTATCTAACGTTTCTGAGCAAAAACAGCAACAGCTGCTGAGAGACCAGAGCAAAACAGAGCAACAGAATGCCCTGATGGGAGTCCGCCTGCTTTAACGCATTATTACAAATGAAACAACCCGGTGACACCAAGCCAGGTTGGTTATTACAGATGAAGGGTCTCAAAAGACTGAACCTTTGCTAGCTCTGTGGCTGAAATAACGGAGGCAGGCAGCGCCTCAATCCGCTAACTTCTCACACTAATAGCTAAAACACAGAAGGTTTTGAGCAATGAGAGATCAACTTACTATCAGGGGGATAAGGACCAACGGCAAAAACCATGTAGTGATATTTTCCACAAGATAATTAAGAGGTTTGAGACGAAAAACAGCCTGCAGTTCCCAGTATTAACATTAGCTGCTGGCTAGCCAAAGCACAGCTAACCGACAGCGGCATGATGCGCTGTCAGACTTTGACCAATCACAGAGCGGCTTACAGGAAGGAGAGAACTCTGATTGGTGTAGGAGTTTTAATCCCGCCCACAGAGCTCTGCCCGTTTATCAACCAAAGACAATAAAGAATCACAAATCAGTTTGATTTCAGCTATGAAATACATTAAAAACACTTCATACAACTAGAAATATATATATGTCCTAAAAATATATATGTTCTAAAATAAAATAAATTTGCAAAGGACCATAAATTTTACATTTCATTTATTTTCCATTCACATTTAAAGTAATAAAAACATAAAACAGAGATTGTCAACTTTTATTTTTTAATTATCAATTGAAATAGAACAAAAGTGCTGACATACAACAAATTTACAAATACAGTATTAAAAAGGTGTAAAGTCTTCATATAGGAGGGTATAAGGAAGTTTTTTTTCTAAGTTTGATTTAAAAGGTGCATTTACATGCTGGATCTAGTCAAAAATGTATGTAAACATTTTAAAGTGTTTAAAGTGTTTATTAAATGAAAAAATCTATATATTTTCAGCTTTTTTTTTTTTTTAGCCCTTCATAAGTTTCTTGACATTGCAGTTGTGATGGTGATGCTGTATGAAGGATCTCCAGTAGCAGTCAGTTCTGCAGCGAAACTGAAGAAGCTTCGAAGAAACACACTTTTAGTGATACGTAATCAATGAGAACCAGTGACATGATGCTCCCTGATTCAGTCTGAATATTCATGTTTGTGTGAAGGAATATCACCAATCAAGAAAAAGGTTATCCCTATTTACAATTATATCAAATGTTGTTACTTGTACCATTGTATTTAAATCCTGATTCTAATACTCTTGGCTCCGTGGTCATTTGTTTGCATTTGTAACGTATTTAATTTCAAAAAGAGGTGCAAAGAACAAAATATCACCATAAAATGAAATGAAAAAGAGAAAAATTTAGATTTAGTAGCAGATGTTGGTTACTGTAAGTCTGAATATCAGAGGTCAGGAGGGTTTTTTTCCCGTAAAAAGCAAATCTTTCTGCTTTGTTTGTAAGACAATCCATCAGAAGAAAGGTGATTGTCAGTCCTGACAGCCCTCGTTTAAATCTGTAATCCTCCCAACACTTTAAGAAATATGTTTTCAACTCTTAAATCAAGGAGAAATAATGCAAATGTCATGATTTATAAAAGGCTGGCAGAAAATTGCACAAAAAGCTTATCTGACAAACCAGTGAAGAATGATTTCTGGTAAATTTACAGGAAAATTGGATATTTCTCAATTGTTTTCTTTTCCCATAAACTTTTTTCTCCTTTTTAAAGAAGCAATATGCTTTGTGGGATTGAAATAATGTGATGAACGGCACACAAGTTCAATACTACAATAAATGACACGCAAGGTCAGAAATGAAAAGCGGTTAAGATTTTATGCTTCTGTGAGATTTGCTCTCATCCAAAATGTCTACACAAAATAGAAGCATTTTCCCTTTTCATCCTAATTGTCCGTCTCCAGTCGCTCTTTATTCCACAGGAAACGAATTACAGGAAAATGACAAGCGACAGCAATAATTCAATGACACACTTCAAAAGAAGCAATATGGCAAGGCAGGATGTATTTGTGAGAATAAAGGAAAATGAACTTGGGATATAATATGCACCTTTTGAGGACAAAATAATCTAGATTTTGTTGATGACTTGCAGAGGGGCGTTTGGAGCAACTAAACGGCTCCACTTCACAAACGCTCAAGCAAAACACTTCAGGACTTTCCGCAAAATGGAGAGCCAAGCTGCTTTTATGCATTTATATTACACAAATTACATAGTTACATAAACACCAACTTAAAGGTTTTAGGTGTTGATATGAAAACAGAGTCGACGCAAAAACAATCTGTTCAAAACTCTGTTATAAAAACAAAATAATTTCTTCTATTTTAGTTTGATCAATAGATATAATCTCTCATATTTAATAAGATTCTATTGTCACCGATATCGGACCCAAAATAAATCTGGTAATAAAGAGTAGCACAAAGTTTTCACTCTATAATATACAATCAAAATAAATTAGATGTGAGCTTTTAATATTTTATGACAATTTATCCCTATTATGTGTGAAAATGCTCAACTGCAAAGAAAAGTAAACAGTTAAACAATTCCGATTTAAATAAATGGCAATGGAGCTATAGGGAAAGGTGTTCAACGTACACATGTAAAATCTTACCAAGTACTTTTGGTTTAGTTTCTACTGAAAATATCTTTTTACAGTTTAACTTTTCAGCACGATGTAGGAGCTTCTTTTGAGTCAATAAATACTTTCTGAACTCCAAGTCAGCAACAAAACTCTTGTCTTTTTCAGCCATTCTACAAAACCAGCTGACCAAACGTGCTTTAGTTCCACCGGGGTTGGTGGAACTAAACGGGGCTGGGCTCCACTGGGGTTGCTAGGTAACGGGGCTGGGCTCCACCGGGGTTGCTAGGTAACGGGGCTGAGCTCCACTGGGGTTGCTATGTAACGGGGCTGGGCTCCACTGGGGTGGCTAAATAACGGCAATGCCTGTGGAATGTCATGAAACTACTGGGAGGTTTGTGAAACGACTCGTTTTTCAGACACCAGTAAACATTACTTTACTACCAAAAAACCGTCTGGATGACTTTTTTAAGTGCTTGGGCTATTTTTTAGAAACAGTACAGTCCCAAATGGCAGTTTAAAAATATAAAAAAGGTCCAGTTTACAAAGCGTCTGCTTTTTGTGACACTTTTTGTAGCAGGATGAGGAGGTGGTCACATGATCAACAACTGGATGCTATTACTGGTGGAAAACATGACCGGAAGTAGTTGGAAGATTACGACACGGAAAGTTTCTTATTTAGTGGAAACAATGACAAAATTGTTTGTTTTTTTAACATCAGCAGGAGATGCAGCTCCATTACAAATGTGAGCAAAACTTTGTCGATATTCTGGTAATGTCGGAAAAACGCAATTAAATTAGAAACACAGTTAAAATAAGCTTGTTTATGTGGTAAGTTGTCCTCCTCCTACCACTTCCTGACGTTTTCTTCCTCATTTCTGCCAGTAGAAATGTCTGGTTGTTGATCACATGACCCGTATGATGTTTCTAATTGTGCGAAATTCACTCATTTCACTACAGCTGGAAAACCACCTCATCCAAGCACAAACATATGATAGCAAAAAACATGTTTTTTTCTAAATTGACCTGTTTCTATGAAGCGAATTTATCTTCGTAATTCCAGCTTGTAAATGGAAACAAAAAAATTCTCTTGAAACTGTGCAAAACCTTGTAATTGTGATTACATTGACCATAACTGCACAATTTGATATTCTAAAAATAAATCCACTTACTGATAACATGGCAAGTTTGAAAAAACTTGTTTTTGCCAAAAAACAAGTTTGAAAATGAGGTGTCTTTTTTTGTTCCATATTTAAATTGGTTTATTTCACAAAACTCCAATTGAAACATTTTCACAGCTTCACACAATTAACAACCAGATGTTTCCACTGGATCAAACCACAAAGAAGACGACAGGAAGTGGTGGTAGGATGAAAGCATAGCATGTTTTTGAGTGACTGCATAAACATTATTTAGTAGAAACATCACAATTATGAAATTGCGTTTTTTCGACATTTGTGGTGTAATAAGAAAGTTTTGTCTGCAATTATAATGTAAACGGAGCAAGTGATGCCACACCTCGAATTCACTCCTGAACCTGAGTGGAAATACGCCCCACTCAGCAATTATTCAGTCTTACACTAATGGTGGCTCCGAATCTACAGACACAGCAAATGCTCGGTGCTACTGGACCAGCAGTAATGGGCGCCATACACACCGTGCGTGTGTGTGTGTGTGTGTGTGCGTGGTGAAGACTTTACCAGGGAAAAGAGGGGGTGGCATCATCTATAACTGATTTGTAACATGCAAACATCTCTAATTATGAATTTACATCACAAGTGCGGCGGATAACCCAGTGCCTCCTCTCCGCCTCCCGAGCCACGCTCCATATCCACGAAAACAGAACCTGTCACATTCCATTTGACAGGTTATGCTACCAGCCATGTGGTCCGCTCACGTGGCCCAGCGAGGGGAAGACACAGAGCGGTGCATCTGGGTTCACTCAAAGGTGATGAATTATTCACATTTTTATGCTAATGTCATTTTAATGTAAGAAACACTGACAGATATGCAGATCTGCGGCATACTTTGGAAAGTGTTATGTCCACTATAGGCCCCCGCTACCCACAGCAGAATTAGAAACAGTTATATTTATGACATCCATGGTGCACATACTGTACACAAATAAAGCATAATTATCCCCTGCAATACCTAATGCATTAGAGCACTCACACTGAGCCCCCAAATCTGTGCTCTGAGTCCATCAGCTGCCATTTGATGTCAGGCACAGCAAGGTAATGGCAGTGCACTCACTTGCGAAGTCATTAGCCCCGCTTAATGCTGGGAATTAAAACAAATTAAGTGAAGTTAAGTACATGCATTAGAGAAGCTTGTTTGGGGGAGAGCTTTTCATTTTTCTCCTCTGCAGAACCGTCTCTAGCAAAGCCAAGAGGAACAAAATGGAAGAGCAAGATCTGCTGCTCCAACTGATGAGTTACCGCTTCAGAGCTGGAGGAGGGAAAAATCACCAAGGGCTGATTAGCGGCGTTACTGGAGCTACAAGGACACCTAGCGGTCATGTTAACAGCACTAATCATGTTAATCCTGCTGAGGCGTCAGCTGGCAGCACTTTTGGACCAAACAATGAAAAAATATGGAAACAACTAGAGAGGGAATTGTACTCTACACTGCAAAAACACAAAGTCTTGTAGAGGATTTTCGTCTAGTTTCTAGTGAAAATGTCATTTCAGTGGTATATAGGTGTGCGTTTGAAGTCAATAATTTCTTAAGATTGATAAAAAGTGATATTAGTTTTCTAATAAAATGGAAAAACTGTCCATTTTTTCCATAAATGGACAGTGAAATAATCTAATACTTAACTGGAACTAATACTTAAAAAAAAAATCAGTATTGAGAAATTATTGACTTAAAACGAGCTTGCATATTTTGCTGAAAAGTTACTTCTAATTTAGTTTTATTTCAAGTATCTTAATCATGTTTGGACTTTTGAATACTGCAAAAACACAAAATATTACCAAGTAATTTTAGTCTAATTTTTAGTGGAAACATCTTATGGTGCGCTCCCACCAAACGTGTTACATCAAAAATACGTCTCGACGTTTCAAGTCGGACGTTTCAAGTCAGACGCTTAACATTTTGTTCTGCGCTTCGTGTGTCTGGTTTACATTCAAAGTCTGTAAACCAGACTTTGGTTGAGGGCGTGTCAGCTCTAGCTGACGGATCAAACGCTCCAAACGGATCAAATGTTTGCAGTGTAACGTCCTGCTTTATCAGAAAAGAGTGAAAAATGTCAGAGTAACTAAAACTGAAATGATTAATCCGATTAATTGATTATTTTTGATTAATTGTGATCAATCAATTATTTCGATTTTGATTAATTGAAATTGTCAACTAATTCAGTAAATGATTAATCGTTAACTGGAGCATGGAGACAAAAAAAGGTATTTTTGTAATTAAATTGCTGTAATTAAGTTAGTTGTAAGACGTGAACTAAAATATTTGCACTACAAATAAGACCAGAGTAGTTCATAAGACATGAATTGGATCGGTTTTTATTGTGCTTATAAGACATTTATTGTGAAATGGTGCTTTATAGATAAACTATATTGAACTGAATTCCTTTGCTTGATCAATAACTGTATTTCCTATTAGATTTATCAATGATGAACAAACAGAAACATCTTTTATAAATGATTAAATACGCCCATCGGCGACATGACTGGGGCTGGCTTTCCGAAAAGAGGCTAACAACATGAAACCGACAATCTCTGAAATCCATTTGGACCTTATTCAAGATTACATCTTCATCTGAGTGACTGCAGATTATTGTCCACAGAGAGGTGTCCTAAAGCTGGATTATCCACTTGTTGGGGATGCGTTTGACCCGATGGATGAAGCCTGCCAGACTCACGCGCTCCTCCATCTGTGAGCGTTTTTTTTTTTTTTCTTTTTCTGCAGCTTGTTTGGAGCTGAAATGACACCAATACCTCTCATCCTCAGATTACATGGTTAGTGATCCGCATATGTGGGAAAAAAAATTAAGTCAGAGATTTTGAAGGGAAAGTACTGCATGTCAGAGTCCAGTAACCTATTATACCCCCAACTGAAAGCAAGTTACTCATTTCTAATTTGAGCTGGGCGATACGGCTTAAAATAAAATATTTGTTCATACCAGATCTGATTTTAATACTTTTCTTTTTGCTCACTTTTTTTCTAGAAAAAGAAATGAGAGAAAATATTATCTAAATGTGTTTTTATTTAATCTGTTAATTGTATGACAGATAATTTCTGTTCATTTATGAGAATGTAGTTATAATATTAGAGATGCAATTTTTGCAGAAAAAATGCCTTATAACGTGTTTTTAAAGAGATTAAAGTTTTTAGAGTTATCAGGATCGGATGTGACCAAATCGGTTCGCCTCATTCTTTCTTCAAAATACACTCAGTCGTTTGAAAGATTATTCCAAAATCCTGAAAAAAAAATATTACCAAATATATAGCTTCTTTTGAAAATAACTTATTAAACATGAAATATTACAAAACCAACTTAAAAGCAACTTTTCAGCAAGATATAGGAGCTAATTTTAACTAAATATTTGCCTAATATTGATGAAAAGGTTCTAGTTCCACTGACAGATTATTTCACTAATAACATGGGGAAAATATATTGTTATACTTTAAGAAATCTGCCAATGGAAGTAGTACTTCTGGTACTTTTTCATCAATACTACGTAGTTATTAACTTAAAACGACTGCAAAGTTACTTGCAAGTTATTTTTATCTTGTTTCAAGAGTACTCAGATATTTGCACTCAAAACAATTCCTTGTAATACATGCTGATGTGTTCAAAAAATAAACATTCTTAACTATTATCTGTAAAACCGATACTGAAGTATAACTTCAAAGAGGCTCAATTTTAATGATGCTAATATGGCGTCATAGAGTTGACCTGGAATTAAAGTCTAAATAAATAGAAACTGGAAAAGACGCCTGTCAAACAAGATGGCCGCCTTGCAGATGGTGACATCACTGTGAACCATGGAAACCCAAGAAGTGCAAAAAATAAATAAAATAAAATAAAAATCAAGATATTTCTAAATGAAATCTTCAAATAGTTGATAAATCATTAATTTGATTGATCACCCTGTTGCTTTACAACGTTCACATGAAGATAAAACCAAAATGCAATCACTAAAACTAAAACCAAACGAGCCTGGTTGTTTTTATTGATTCAGTCAGTGGACCTGTGGTTCTGGTCCTGTTTGCGACTGGAGCAGCTGCCGTCAGAATGGGCTTCCGCGGTCGGAGCGTTGCTCTTCGTTCTCCTGCTCTGTTTCGGGTTGGAGTCGGCTTGGCTGCGCCGACCCACATTTGGCGTTTTTTGCCTTTGACCTGAATCAGAGATCAAAAGATGGTGAGCGTTAGTTAGAGAGTCAAAGGAAACCGTGTCGGCTTACTAAGCTGTGAAAAATATTTGCTCCCTCATGGATTTCTTTTTTCTTTTTTTTCGGTTTGTGCTATTTTTAGTCAAACAAATTTGAATTTCCCATAAAAAAGAGAGTAAATGCAATTCAAAAAACAAAATCGGACCCAGTAGTTTTGGTTTAGTTTCTTATGCAAATATCTCAGTTTACTTAAAGTCAAAACTAACTAATATAGAAGCTTGTTTCTATAATAGAGTTCACAATTCTTTAATACTAATTTAAAAAACTACTTGTTTCATCAGCGGATTATTTCACTTATAGCATGGGGAAAAATTCTTATAAGTGAAATAATTTGCCAGTGGATCCAGCAATGTTAAGGAATAATTTACTAAAACAAGCTAAGTAGAAATCAGACCAAAATTATTTGGCAAGATTTTGTGTTTTTTTGCAGTGTGCATAAATTTTAAATCATATGTTCATCACTGGAAAAACACAAAAAATTACCAACTATCTTAGAAATAAGACAAAAGTAACTTAGAAGTTATCTTTTTTAGTATTTTAGGAAGATATGGGAGATTATTTTAAGGAAGTAATTTCTTAATATTAAAAAAATGAACCTTTTCCACTGGCAGATTATTTCACTTTAACATGGGAAAAAAGTGAAATAATCTGCCAGAGAAAATAGCTTATTTTTTATCAATATTAAGGGATTACTGACTTTAAACAAGTTCCTATGTCTTTCTGACGAGTTACTTGTACTTATTGACAAGATATTTTCACTAGAAACTTGACCAAAAACATTTCATTTTGTGTTTTAGTAGTTGCACAGCCTAATTTGGATAATTTTTTAAAATGAAACTTGTAATTTTCTTGCACACTCACTCTTCACGCGGTCGTCTGCGCTGCTTGGCGGGGTGTAGCGTCCGAGCGTGATGGTGTGTGATCCGCTGTTTATACTCGTCCCCCTCAGAGTGGTGCTGTGTGGCAGAACAGCCGCCAGTCCAGATGGAGAAATGTCAGTGGAGGGCAGATGTCCTCCAGAGTGCTGAGCGTTTTGCTTTAACACAAAATATTTAAAAAACATGTAGCTTTAAATAGAGCTGGACAATAAATCAATTATATATATTATGATAGACATGTGATCAACATCAATAGATAATACATCTGATCAAATATTCAATGAATCCTGATCCAGAACCGCACAGCATTCTGGGAGATGTAGGCAGAGGAAAGCCTACAGCTGAGGGGGTTGAAACTTTCTCATACGGCACAAAATTGTTGTCAAAATTATTTGATACCACAAAATCAAGCAAATAAAGTAGCTAAATTTTTTTCAGAATGTATATTTTTGCAGATATCAAACAGATTAGATATTTTTATAATAGATTTAAAAAAAAGAAACATAAAAATGAGACTTTCCAAAAATATAATATTTATCTCACTGAGATTTAACTCGGTGAGATAAATCTCAAAGATTTTCTAAAAAAAAAATAAATAAAATGAAAACGTCCAACTTCTGGAATGTAAAAAGTCAGACATTTTTAACATTTGAAACTCACATATTTCCACTTTTTTTCTAGAAAATTTCAGTTATTTTTTTAAACTCCTCTAATAAATTAATAGAAAATAATCTACTTTTCAGTAACTTTTTGGCTGGACTGGACAAATTTATTTTCGGTAATAAGAAAAAGGTTTGGGGAAAATTTCTCAAAATATTTAATACATTTAATGAAGTTTAATAAAAAAAGTTTCCTTTTGTTTCACCTTCACAAAAGGTAAAATTGTTTTACCTTTTGTTAAAGCTTTAGCTGCTTGACCTCTCTAGGCCAGCTGAGCAAAGTTGGTGGAATCACCTCTCTCACTCTTCAGTTACCTAGCAACTCTCTCACTCTTTGGTTGCCTAGCAACAACCTGTTGAGTAACTGGCACAGAAGCAGTTTAAGGTTCCGTCGCTGTGTGCCTCATAAGTAATTCAAAATAAAACAAACTATTTCCCTGCTTTTTCCTGTGGATAAAACAGGGAAGTTCTGGACTCAGATTTATAACAAAAATTTATTAATAAATATTGATATTGACTAATATGAAATGCTTATATGATGATACGCAGAGGTGGGTAGAGAACAGTCGTCAAATAAAACTAGTGGTACTTCAATACATTTTTACTCAAATAAGAGTAAAACGTAGCTGAGAGAAAAAAGTAATTTGGTGAGAAGTCTACTCAAGTAAAGATCAAATTATCAATCATTTAATATTTAAAAAATAAGTCAGATGGACCAAAATATACAGTTAAGTGGACATTTTGGTATTTCAAAGTCAAAAATTACAATAATTCAGATAAGTAAGAAAAAATAACAAAATCAGGCAAGTGAACATTTTTCCATATCAGTTTCTTTTGATAAAATACTTTATTTTTTGGCTAAAACGTGTTTGCCTTTCATTCTGGATTCTCTCTCACAATGGAGAGAGTATCCAGAAATTGATACTTCATAATGAAATTACTCAAGTAAAAAATACCCATAGAAGTAAATAATTAAAAAAAAGAAGTTACTCAAGTAAATGTAACTGGTGATTTGTTTGTCGGCCATATTGTCCAGCCCTGGCTATGGGTTTAGAATGCGGATCTGATTTAAAGTATGAGTGAAATTGTATGAAATGATCCTTTAAGTGCCAACAGGGTCAGATTAATGCCTTTAGCTTCATCCATATGCTTTATTTTCTCCTCCACCCCCCATCCGGGAGAGCTTGGTGATTAGATTGCTTGTTGTTCCACATATATAAGCATCTTACAGGGAAATAGTAATTACTGCTCATCAGTAACAACGTTCAGATTCAGCAGCAGCAGCTATAGACTGAACAGGGAAACTCATTGATGAGCGCCACTAAAAGGATGTGTGGGTATTTTAATGAGGAAACACGGGATCGGCGATCTGTTATTTCCATACCAACGATTAACGAGCAGACAGAGTCGCTGTGACCCAGCTAATACGGGCTAAATCCACTGGTGCATTATGGGCCGGGCACATTTCATCTAATCAGCAGGATGATGCTAGCAGGCTGAGGATGCTTTTAATTCAGAGCTGCATTATGGTCCCTCACTCCTCATTACAATCTCAGCAGATCAGCCAAACTCACACAGTACCATCTGGGTTTCCCCCAACATTCGATCTGGACCTTTGTTGATGTTTTGTTTACGTAGACTGCAGTATACTAAATGTAAACTTTAGTCTAAGTATACTAAATGTTCATTTTTACAGCTATGTTGTTGATATCTATTTGTGTCTATCGATGAGCCAGGAGCAACTAATCAGCAACTGTGTATTCTAAGCCTGGCGGGCCACCAGGCTTTACTTGAGCCCCCACCAGGCTAAGCATTGGTTATTTATTTAGGTCTTTTTAAAATGTTTGCATTTTTTAAGACGTATTCAGGTGTTAATCTTCCAATCTTTCAATAACACATAATTATCGAGGAATATTTTAAAAGTTTCCTGTCAACTTTAAAAAAATTTTTCACTTAAAAACGCAACGGGTCGCTGGATGAATGCCTGCCCCAGCACCCAACCACCAGGCTTAAGTTTTCTGGGGAAAACTTTCAGCAACAAACAAAAGTTTTAATTAATTATAAAAAATAATCGTCAGCTAATTTAGTAATCAATTAATCATAACAGACTATATATACATTCCATACTTTTTGTCATATGGCTTAGAGATAAGGAAAACACCACATTTAAACGTTTCAGAAAATTACAATAATGTGAAAAAATTCTTGCACATTCACAGAAAGTCCAGCAGAATGAAAAAGTGTGTATCAGCCACACTTAAGGTTGTGGTTAAATAAACACTAGACTTCGTCTCTCACATATTGCTCTTCATGCAGGACTTGGGCTTTCATCAGTTCCTCCGCAGTGATGGCGACTCCATCCAGCACCTCCAGCTGGGTCACATGCAGAATAACCTCTAATCTATACTGAGAGTTTCTGGCAATCTGAGGACAGACAGAAGACGAACACAGACCAGTTTAACCAGTAATAACACACTGAGAACAAACCACCGTGTTATTAACTCAAATTAAAAAAACAAAACAACAATATGTAACTGAAACATGACAGATTGTAGCTGCAGAGAAAGACATGTGGTGCATACCATTTATTATTTTGTGTCTAGTTTCTAGTGTAAATGTCTTACTATGCTTGAAATAAAGCTAAATGAACTTACAAGTCTTATATGTTGCTGAAAGTAACTTTTCAGCAACATATAAGAGCTAATTTTAAGTGAACAATTATTTAATATTGACATATTAAAAAGTACTAGTTCCAATGGCAGATTATTTCACTCTTAAGACATTTTCCCATGTTATTAGTGAAATAATCTGCCAGTGAAACTAGAACTTTTTTATAGGTCAATATTAAGGAATTATTAACGTAAAACAAGCTCCTATTGTGTACTGAACTGCTACTTCTAAGTTAGTTTTGCTTCATTTCATGTGTAATAAGAAATTTGCACTAGAAACTAGACAAGAAATACTTTCCAAGTTTCTGAGCTTCTGCCTCACAGAAGGCTGCTCCCTCACTCAGCTCCTTCAGACTAGCCAGCAGCAATTAGCAAACATCTGGGGGAAATGTGCATCAGCTGAGCTCATTATAGGAGCTACTTCTCGGTGAAACGGTGGTAAAAACATCATTAAAGGGTTAATAAGAGCCAGGTTATAATGACTTCCTGAAGGCAGAGCTTCAGAAAGAGACAAGGCACAAGTTATTTTAAGTCATATTTGACACCAGCAGTGTCAAATATGACAGTTACTTGATTGTGATATAAAATGACACAATGTGCCTTGAAACACATAAAACTGCCCTTTTAAGGAATTATTGATCTAAAACAAGCTCCTAAATCTTGCTAAAAAGTTACTTGTAAGTTCATTTTACCTCATTGCAAGTGTATTTGCACTGGAAAATACAAGAGACACTTGGTAGGACTTTGTGTTTTTGCGGAGTGGGTGCCAGCAGCACCCAGCTGACAGCTGCCGCTCAGGGCGCCTTCTGGTCACAGAGCAGACCCGCCTGAACTTCCTGTTCCTGCAGGACGCCGCCGCCGCTGCTGCTGCATGCTACCAGACATGCATGGAAAGGAGCAGGAATCAGCGTCTCCTGGGCTGATTCTGGCAGCAGCAACGCCCCGTGAGGAGAGAAAGGGAACGGGGTCAAAGCTGCCACAGCTGAGTTTGACCCCGTGGAGAGCAGCGGACCGGAGCTGCAGACTCCAGATGGGTGATGGTGCCGAAGCATTTGGTCTCTGATGCCAGGCGGTTTGAGGAGCAGCAGACGGCCCATCCTGTAATCACTTAATTTGGAGTGTGGGATTTTGCTCGTGAGAAACTGAGCTTGTAAACCATTCGTTAGATGATTTGTTTGTGAGTCAAAGAGTTCAAAGTAAGGCTTGAATATACAACTTTAAAAACAGAATAACATTTTTTTTCTAGCTCTCTTAAAAATAAATCTCAAAAAGTGGCTTTTATTTCAGCGAGTTGTATGACGGAGTATAATAATTGTAGCAGTACGATTAATATTGTTTAATTAAGAGAAAATAGTCCGAATTGGCAGAATAAAGATACAATTTTACCAGAAGAGTCTTAAATTATGGGAAAAATTAATTTCACTTTGAACTGTGGGAACCCAAAGAGTGAATTCATAAAAATGTAAATCTAAAACCAACAATTTGATTAATTGAATTCATCACCCAGTCCTACCTCAAAGTGTTCTGTGACCGGCAGATTGTAGATTCATGTCACTAAAAGCTCATCCCAGTGGAGGAAAAAAACTCTCTAGTTTTTCATAAAACCTAATTTGGTTTAATGCACAAACTAAAACTCAGTAAAACTTACAGGATTTCCGGTTACAGAGAGTTCGGTCAGGGCGGGAAGAACCTCTAATTTTTGGAGTTCTGCGATGTCCTGCGAAAACGTAAAGAAACAACAACTGAGTTTCTCCTTCACTGCAAAAACACAAAATATTACCAAGTATTTCCATTCTAGTTCCTAGTGAAAATATCTTAGTGCAAAATGTAAGCTAGCTAGAGTAGCTTACATTTTGCATGCAGACAGTCCAGTGGTTTGGCGAAACTAAAATTATTATTTGACTGGAACCACCATCGTTACATTCAGAGGTGAAAAACAGGGAAACGTGCACCGAAACTGTAAAGTAAGGGAGTGGTAGCATCATGATGTGTAGGAGGAACTGGTGTACTTCACAAAATCAATTAAATCAGGGGTAACACTGCAAAAACACAAAATCTTACCAAGTATTTTTGCTTAGTTTCTTGTGCAAATATCTTAGTTCACTTGAAATGAACTATATGTTGCTGAAAGTTATTCTGCAACATATAGGATCTAACTCTAAGTCAATAATTTCTTAATATTGAATCTAAAAAACTACTACCAGTAGTTTGTCTTGTTGATTATTTCATGAATAAGTCGCTTTACTTATGTTACAAATGAAATAATCTGCCAGAGAAACTATTACTTTTTCATCAACGTTAATGAACTGACTTAAAGTTACTCATTTGTTAGTTTTGTCTTATTTTAGGTGTTCTGAGATATTTGTATTAGAAACACCAGCAAAAGTACTTGGTACGATTTAATGTTTTTGCAGTGAACTATTATTCTAAGTTTCTCCTTCACTGCAAAAAATGCAAAATCTTACTAAGTACTTTTACTGCAGTTTCTTGTATAAACGTCTTAGAATACTTGAAATAAGACAAAAATTATAACTAACTTAAGTTAATAATTCCTGAATATTTATTAGATTATTTCACTTGTAACAAGATAATTTTCTCATGTCAGAAGTGAAATAATCTGAAAGTGTAATTAGTATTTTTTCATCAATATTAATGATTTGTTGACTTAAAACAAGCTTCTAGATCTTGTTAAAAAGTTAGTTGTAAGTTAGTTTTGTTTTATTTCAAGTGCACTAGGATTTATGCAGTAGAATCTAGGCAGAGATAGTTGGTAAGATTTTTGCAGTGTTTGCTCTGGTTCAACCTTCTCTCCTCTTTGGCTGCAGCCTGCGGTGCCGATAATGGAGTTGTATGTATGCATGCATGAGGGCAGAACCTTTCAGAATTTAGGAGGATAGAGGATGGAAGAGATTACACGTGTGAGCCCGCGTTAATCTCATGGGAATTTGGGCACGCGGTGCGCCGCGGAGGGGCGGGGGGCCGTCTTTGATTCCCGGCTTTTCGCTGCGACTCGACACCCCCCACGGCGAGCGCCGATGCTCCGGGATGATTGCTGTGTTTTATGTCTTAATTGAATGCAGGAAAACATTAAGGAAGTGAGGGGAGAAAGGAAGAGGCAACAAAAGTGCAAATCACTCCCCCTGGGTGAGGAGCTGCAGGCTGAGCAGCTGATTACACGTTGTCCTGATTGTTCCTCTCTGCCTTCATACGCACCGCCATGACCTTCAATCAAACTTGATTCTCCTTAATACTACCCCTTGCATACCACAGTGGGTGGTAATGGCTCATGATTACTATACTTTATGCCTACTTTGCAAATGCAGAAAAAAGTAATATTGAATAAAATGCATTCTGAAACATCTGACACATGTAAAGCAATCAGAAAAAAGTTGGTAAATCAAAAGGTGACTGTGACCTTCCTTTGGAAACTCAAGCAATCTCTTTTTAGATTGGATCTGCGGTTTCATTTGAATTCTCCTAAACGACAGAATACCTGCAGCTTGTTCACGTTGAGGAAGAGTTTGTGCAGCTTCGTCAGCGTATCGAAGTGGCTCAGCTCCCGGATGCGGTTCTCGGAGAGGCGTAGCTCCTGCAGGGAGTTGAGGCTCATGAACGAGTCCTTGGAAAGCGATTTAATCCGGTTTCTGTCCAACACGAGTTCCTTGAGCCTGAAGAGTCCCTCCAAACCCTCCACCTGCCTGATTTCATTGTCTGAATAAAATACATAAATGAAGGAAGTAAGGAAGTATTGTGATTACATTATCTACTAGTGTCACTGAACAAAAGAGAAAATAATTTCTCCTTTTTTTCTCAGAATTCTGACTTTTATCTCGTGATTCTGAATTTAACCTCAAAATTTTCAATTCAACCTCAAAATTTCAACTTTTTTCTTCAGAATTCCATTTCAGTTTTGTGAAACACATCTGTTTCGATACAGCTGAAAAACAACTTCAACAATTTTGTATCAAAAAACATGAGATTTTCTTTCAAAATTGGAGCGTTTCTCTTCAGCGAAATGATCTTCCTAATTTCAATTTGTGCAGTTCTACGGTAAATAGGAACCCAGCTGAGTTACCAACTGAGCAACCAGAACATAATCTAAAGCATGGACACAATCCAACAACAAAACAGTGACTGTGCAGTTACAAGGCAAAAACCATCCATTTCCTTACACCCTAATCCCATTGGTCTGCTGACCAAAAATAAAACATTTCACAACTTCTACAAACGAGTGAAAAGTTTGGGAAGCTATCCAGCAGACTGATAAGACAAAAGTAGGACTTTTTAAAAGGTGTGTATCATGTTACATGGCTGTAAAACGACCAGAGCACTTCAGAAAAACATCAACTTTCAAACACGGTGGGAGTAGTGTGATGCTCTGGGATGATTTCCTGTGAATTGTGTTCTCCAGTGGAAAAAACTGATGCAGAATAAGCGTAACCTCAAGAGTACTTGTTTCAGGCAGCAGGACAATGTTCAGTTCATCCCTGAAATGCTTAAAATCAAGATTCTGAACCAGCCGAGTTAAAGTCTGTTGCTCCAACGGTGCCTCAACCAGTTATTAGGTTCTGGTTTGGATATATATTTTCATTAATAAATAAAATCAGGTAGCTTTTTCTCAAGCTACACTGCAAAAACACAGTCTTACCAAGTATTTCTGGTCTAACTAGTAGCAATATCTTAGTACACTTGAAATAAGACAAAACTAAATTACAAGTAAATTTCTGCAAGGAGCTTGTTTTGAGTAATTCCTTAATATTGATGAAAAAGTACTAGTTACAATCTAGAATAGTCTCTAATTGAAAACATTTTTGCAGTGCATATGGGAGCTTAGTTCACTTTTAACATTGGAAAAATGTCTTGTTATAAATTAAATAATCTACCAGTAGAATCAGCACGTTTTCATCAAGGTTAAGGAATTATTTACTTAAAACAAGTCACTATTTCTTGCTGAACAATGACTTGTAAGTTAGTTTTGTCTTCTTTTAAGTGTAATAAGATTTCGTGTTTTTGCAGTGTATCTTTGTCTGAAACATTTAAGAAAGGAGAAAAATTTTAGAGGAGACAAATAGTACGAAGAGTTTTGTTAACTGCAGTTTTTTTTGTTGCAAAACAACAACAAAAAAAACAACAATTGAAATCACAGAAAAGCTTAAAAAAATAAAAGATAAAAAAAAAAACCCATTCCAGAAAATAAGAACACAAAAGTGTGCAAAGAAAACACATCGGCAATCAAAAGCTTTTGAAAAGAAAGTAAGTCTCTCTTTTCTTCGTGACCCGTCATCCAGCTGCCCTGCGGTCCATGGGAGGGATTGCTCTTTTACAGCTCACCCCGTCCTGACCGCTGTGAGCGGGAAGGGGGCAACCTGAGCCATACGTACCTTGGAGGAAGAGCGCTTTAAGATTGGTGAGCCTGCTGAGCTCCAGATTGGCCATATTGGAGATGCCATTGTGACTCAAATGGAGCACCTCCAGGCTCCCCATCAGCGGCTCCAGGCCTCTGCCGAGCCCAGAAAGCCTTAAAGACAGTCACAGGAAACCAGTTAGCAGCTCTGGCCTCATTCCGCCTCCTGCTGCTGCATTCAGCTGCACAGGGCTTACAGGTGCATGAAACTCTCAGCAATCAGGACAAGCAAACAAAGCAGCAACTCTCACACATCTCCTTGTATATTGATAAACAATATATATATTTAAAGTTTTCAGATTTTATCTAGAATAAAATTGAAAATATTCCTTTAAATGTTTGATATTTGTTTTAAAATGTATGAAAACCTGCCAGTACTGTGACACACAGCGGCTGCATTGTTTGGTCAGGGCTGCCCTCTAATGGTGTGCAAAAGACCAATAGTTTGTTTCTCACCGTCTGAACTGCAGAAACACAAAATCCTGCTCAGTATGTTTGTCTATTTCCTGGTGAAAATATTTTATGTAATTCTACTGGCAGATTATTTCACTTGCAGCTAGAATTTTTATTTTCTCTGTCACTGTGTCCTTCAATAACACCCATTTGTATTAAAATTATGTGCTTGATCAGAAACAAAGGTAAAGTTTGTATAACGTATAAGTGAGTTCATACAAGATGCTGCCTCGACTTTTCATGTGTTCTTAGCTGATTTGTGATTGCTGACTTTTTTTCAGCAAACCTAAAAGAAAAAGTTGTAAAACTGGTCACATAGTTATTTTAATTTTGCGTTTTTATTGTATTACCTGTTAGGCCTGGATGGGCTCTGCTGGCCGTATCCACTGGAGTTGACTTTGCTGTGCAGAATCTGTTTGTTTGACCGAAGAATTAAAGTCTTCTGCCTCGGCAGAATGGACTTGATGTGGTTGTGGTTTAGATTCAGAACCTGTTATAAAAGAGTTAGTAAAAGTTTCTGTATTAAATTGTGAAGAGTGTGCATTAGGGATTCAAGCAATTAGATTAATGGTTTGTCAGATTAAAATGAGTTCCAATCGATTAACTAATAACGTCCTCTTAGACCTTCTTTTATTGTTGTAGTTTGGCTGCCATACAGCAGGGGGCGCTGCTGGTCATCCTTAAGTGGACCCATTAACAAAGACAGCGGCCAAACCAGAACGAGAAACAGTCCAAACAGAGTTCAATCTGGGATACAAGATGCATTTATGCCGCTCTCTTTTGACATATAAAACACTCGACCAACTCCTTAAGTCACATTCTCATTCAAAAATTACTGATCTGCTACAAATGAGAGGATGTGATGACGCAGAAAAATAGTAAGATGATGACAAAAAGCAAGGTTGGTTTTTAGACTATTGTGAGTTAATAATGAACTTCATGCAGCAAAGTTTTAACTTTCCTTCAAGAGCAACAACAGACGGTGCGTCGGTATGAACATCTCTATTTATGGGGAATTGATACGTCACATTTTACTCTATTTATCTTTTATTTTTCTGCACAGCAACTTCAGATGTTCCAATTTTGTTATACTTGATAAATACTTATAAGAAATCATAACTTCCTGTTTATCCAGTCGGTTTTTACACAAAAAATGTCAATATAACAATGTGCGTTCTTAAAATTAAATTTATCATGAAAAATTTTGCCCTTTGTATAATGGAGAAAGATAACCTGCCCCTTAGAATCTGGAGAAAACTCAGGTATTTAAGAAAATGGACATCTATCAACTGTTTGCTTGTCAAACAATAAGATCAATAAACTTCAGACCAACTCACTAATCAATAACTTGCATGCCTGGTCGGCATGCTTTCTTACTTTGATGTTGGGCAGGTGGATGAGGCCTGAAAAGGATGTGAGGTTGTTGTGCTCCAAGTTGATTTTGCACAGGTTAGTAAATAAGTCTGGACACAGATCAACCATCCTGTGGGGGAAACGGGGGAAGGCGGTTTGAAAGCTTTATTCATTGTGGGAGTGAATAAGACGTCAAACCCGACTGTTTCAGATTCGTACCTGATGGAGCAGGACTGCAGGCCCAGCTGGGTGATTTCTTTGTAGTTTGAGTGGCCGAGCTTCTCCACTACAGAGTCAGCAGTCAGCCTTCCTTTGAACATCATATTTGCACTGTCACACTCACCTAAATCCTGCAGAAAACGCAAACAAAACATTGTATAAAACTTCATGCAAGTGTTGTAAGGTGTGAGATGATGCGTTTTTGGAGTATACCACTGCGGTTCCATCCAGAGCTTTAAGGAACGGTAAATGGAAAACAACGTATATTCGATAGTTTTCCAGTATCTCCACTATGGGATTCCCATAAAGATCCAGGATGATTAGATTTTCCAATGCCTAAAGGAAAAAAGTGAGTTTAGACATCTCAATAATAATTTTATTATTTTAATAGGGATGCAGGTTATAGATTGATGTATCAGTCGACTAACGATTCATTGAGAGGCAATTTTCTTAAAAACCTGGGTTTTCTCTTGCATCAAGAAGACCAACTGCATAACGGTGCATTAAGGACATTGTAGACAGAAAAAAGAAGTAAATATCCACCTAAAAACCTCAGAAGTCTAGAGAATGATCTCAGAAATGTTCTAGGAAAAACAATTAAATTTCTGAGCTGCAACAGTCGATGATTGCAATATATATATAAACCATCTAAAAATCAATTTTCTTGTTTTTTGTGTATCTACACTGGCCCTTAATTCGCCTTCTTCCCATAACATCGGATTACATTTTTCATAATCTGCAGACGCTGCTCCGTCATGCAGCGCCTCTGCTGAATCGGCACTTTTGCGGTGAAACTTGTTCGTGTTTATTTTAATAAAAAAGGTCGGCATAAAGTGCATTTTTAATCCCAACCGGAATGTCTGGACTGTTTTCCATTTTTTATTTATTTTTTGGTATAATGGCACCGCCATCTTTAATTCCATGTTGACTCTGACTCCGTTAAAAGATGACCAGCGGCGCCCTCTGCTGGATGGCAGGTGAAATACAACATTAAAAGGAGGCTGATGTTAGCTCACCAATTGAAAGTCATTTTAATCTAACAAATTATTAATCAGCAGTTAATTGTAGGGCAGTTAATTGTCCACATCCCTGTATTTGAAACTATTTTGTCTCACTTTTAGAAAGTAGATGTCTCTCGATGTGGAAATCTGGTTGCCTCCTGCATAAAGCTCCAGGAGAGAGCGAATGTTCCTGATGCCACTCGTTGAAGTGATGCAGTTATTTTCAACGGAGAGATGAGTCAGAGCCGTCAGCTGGTTCAGAACCGGGCAGTCCAGACTGGAAAGATGGTTCCTATCTAAGCTCAGCTTTTTCAGGCATGGAAGTTTTGCTAAACCTAAACAAGCAGGAGGGAAAATAAAAACATGTAAGTCCAGAGTCTGAGCAGATCAGAGGAAGTGATGTTGAGAGCGGGACGAACCGTTGAGTGAGCTGATGCAGTTGTTGTTCATGGAGAGCTCCTGTAACTTGGTGCAGGCGTCTAAGCCGTTGAGTTTGGAGATGTTGTTGTCGTTGAAAGAGGCCCAGCGAAGGTTCACCAGCTTACTCAGATTGAACAGTTTGAAAAGTCTCTGGTTGTCAAAGTTCAAGGATGTGATCTGTTGAAAGATTGACGCCCACAGGCAAACAGAAGGACATATCAAATATTTTCATTTATAAAACTAGAAATTTACATGAAGAAACACATTTATCTTATTTCTCGATGAAGTTAAAACTAACTAAACATTTCTTTTTTTTTAGCTTAGCTAGAATTATCAAAACTATTTCTACTTCCTAAATGACAGAAAACTTTAGTTTACTTGAATTCAAAAGTTTCTGACTCAAATTAACTCAAATGTGTTGGTTAACCTTTTAGACGTTTGTGGAAAGAAACCCAAAACATTTGACTCAAGTCATATAGTTTAATAATCGATTAACCACGATTAACCAATTATTGAAATGACCAAATGTATCTAAACTTTGAATTCAAATAATTCAAAAAGATTTCTAAAAAATATTTATGCCAAGCTTTCTGGCATTTCGCAAAAATAAATAATTTTGGTGATTTTAACTAAACTTGTTCAACTTCTACAGATGCATATTTGGAATAACTGTCTGAAAATGAAGTCTTCTTGCTGCATCTCACCTTTGCCATCCAGTCGGACTCCAGTTCTCTGCCGGGACCCCAGGGAGCCGGACCCAAACTGGAAAGGAGCTGAGCAGTCGACAGCAGGCTGAGGCATCGAGGACGTTCGGGGTCGTTACGGGACTGGGCCAGAAAGGCAGCCTGGAAGCACAGCCAGCAAATCTAAAACAGTTCCGCTCCTTCAAGTTTGTTCTCATCATACAGAAACCTTACAGCGACGCGACGAGAGCAACGACAGACCTGCAGAATAATAACATCTAAAAACACTACACAACTACAAACTAGAGCTGAAACGATCAATCGGATTAATCATGATAAATCTATCACTGAAATAATAATCAACTGATTCAGCTAATTAACTGGAATATACAGATTCAACAAAGGTCAAATGCTGAAATAACATGTGTATGGTGAGTAATTAAGTCAAAACTGTACAAAATAATTTGCATTTTCGCAAATAAATCTTTATCTGTAGATATGTTTTACCCAGAATTCTTCAAATGGCAGTTTTAGCTCCACGGTGTATTTTAAAACATTAAGGTTTTTGAAATGGTTAATTTTCCAGACACCAAAAAATATTATATATTGCCAAAAAACCTCAAGTTTTTAAGTGCTTGAGCTGTTTTTAGTAGTACAGACACAAATGGAAGTATAAAACATGCAAAATGTTCCCCTTTAAACATCATCCTCAGATTCTATAACCAGGTTGCTTAAGATGAGATTATGTTGTTTTAAAGTGTTGCAACAAACTAAAGACGTAGCGAAACCTAAACTTGTTTTATCTTGATAAACATTTTTGCTGCCCTCACACACAAAAAAAGGGCCATAAAACTTTTACCTGGCTAATTTTGACTTCAGCAGCCATGTTTCGAGCTTCCTCTGCCTCTTCTTCTGTCACCATCTCTCCATCAAGGTGTGTGAGGGTTGCAATACGGAGCAGTAAGGTCATTTTGACCGCCTCTGGCTGGAGATTAAAAAAATATTTCAACTTTAAAACTTGGAGTGCTTCACTTCTCACATGCTGCGTGTGACATTAAGCTTTTCACCCCACTCTGCACCTTGGTCCATGGATTATATCTGGTGTCCAGTTTCTGTAAAGCAGGAGTGTGTTTCCGCAACACAGCCGTGTCCGCTCGGACTTTGGTCAACTTATTCCAGCTGACGTCGAGCTCTCGGAGCTGCTCTAAACTCTGCAGCCCCTCCAGAGTCACCAGCTCGTTAAAGCTAGCGTCCAAAACCTCCAGGTTGGGCTGAGGAAACAGGCGACAAGTTTTTATTCGTTCAGCCTTCAGAGTGTCTGAGGTGTTTTCACACATGATGATCCAGTAGAATCAGTTTGAATGGGAACCAAAGTTGCAACATTTCTTACATTTCCAGCTGGTGCGGTTCACTAGTTGGACCAAAAAAGTGAACTCTGGTCCAACTACAAACCTTTGTCTCGGTTCGGTTCCAATGCATGTGCATTCGAACTACGCCGAATGCAGGATAAATACATCTGAAAATGCTGAAAATGCGTGAGGATAATACCAAGTGGTCTTTTGACAAAGACAAAAGAGAAATCCTCCAAATGATAAAATGTTTTTTGTTTACGCATCATGAAAAATAAAGTTATGCTCATGTCTTCCTCAGAGGTTTCTGTCTCATTTCCTTTTGTGGTTCTTGCCACAGCGCCACCGCAGGTGAGGAGGTGAACAGGTTTTTGAATAAGTTCAACAGTGTGGTGTGAAAGCGAACCACACCAGCTGAAAATCTAAGACATGTTGCAATTTTGGTCTCCAATCGAACCGAGTCTACCGAACTGACAACCTTCTAACAGTTTCTCATAAAACTGCTGCAATTTGGACCCTTTGGGTGGCCCTAAACACACCATTACTATGACTTTATATGACTAGGTTTACCATGCGAGAGATGTCGTCCAGGCGCGTGAACTTATTGAAGCTGATGGTGAGATGTCTCAGAGCTGAGAGGCTGGAAATCTCTCTGATTTTACTCAGACTGTTACCATGAAGGTTGAGGACCTGCAGATTCAACACAGCAGTGACGGATCACTGAGAGGGATGTGAACAGAGCCAAACTCCTTCAAACACAGGGTCATTACGGTGATCTGACTGAGGATGTTCGCTCTGGCCACACTCAGCAGGGTTCTCTCATCAAGGCTCAACAGTTTTGGCTGCGGCTTCAGAGTGGGATCCATGCTGAGGGCGGCGACGTCCGCGGTGGCGTCTTCAGAAAGAGAAACATCCCTCTGTCCACAGCGGCTCAAGTCTTCTCTGTTCTAATAACATGTTCAGGTACAGAATTGTTTGTTTTCAATGCTGATTTTAACAGTAAAACAAAAAGCATACATTTAATTTTATGTATTGCTGAGCTTTAATGACATTTGAGCCGAATTTAGCAGTCATGCAGCTGATTTGGGCCAAATATCTTTCAGACATTTTGGATTTTACAACTTGAAACAGCAGATATGTTCAAAAACAAAAATTGTGTTCTCACATTTGTATTATTGATCCAGTAAAAAAAAAGAAATACACATCTTGACACCCCTACTATTAATTGATGAAAGGATGTTGGCTAATTGCATCTCGACTGCTTTTATAGCTCCAATGGCAGATAAATTCACTTATAACGAGATATTTTCCTCATAAGTGAGATAATCTGCCAATGGAGCCAGAACTTTTTCATCAATATCAAGGAGTTACTGACTTTGCCTTATTTCAAGTGAGCAAAGATACTTGCACTAGAAACTAGACAAGAATACTTGGTAAGATGTTTTGGTTTTTGCAGAGTATAGAGCTTAAATATCCAACCAGAGTGATGCCAGAAGCTTTTCAGTTCTACAAAGATAAGTCAGGAAACAAAGTCAAATTACCATAGTGATATATTCAAAGTGTACGATGTACTCTGGCAGGATGAGTTCGTGGTCAAATACAAACCACTGCCTTCGGTGGTGGGGCCCACCCTCATCTCTCTGAGGCATTCTCGCTGACTTTGGTCTCTCTAAAGATCAAACACTGTGAGATCCACAGAAACCGGCCGGCTGAAAACGTAGACTCTGAGTTGGGTTCGGGGAATACCATCGCCTCCTGCAGAGCTGCCCACAGGGTCCAAGTATTGGTACACAGAGTAGACGTTGGGACAGCTGTGACCCGGTTCCCCAGTAATAGGCAGGCTGTTACCCACAAACACCTTACAGACAATAACATGGCCTGCAGGGGAACCATAAAACGTCAGCATTTAAAGCATGGAGAGAGAAGGAACCAGGCAATTTAAATAAAACTGTCTCACCGTGCCTGAAAGGGATTTTATCTGACATTTGCTTGGAGTCACATTGGTTGGCTTGCTGCAGCAAATACTGGATTCTGGATTGTTCAGAAACAGCTAAACTGTTGGATAAAGGGACAGCAGCCTTTCTTTCTAAACCCTAAAAATACAGAAATACACAAATTAATTGACGTTAGACTGAAAAGTAATAATCAAGAAACTGACACTTTGCATCTTTGCACAAGAATGTTAAGAAAAGCTTTTATCTACTCTAAGAGGTAATTGACTTGAGCTCTGTTTGAATATATGATCTTTTAATGTATTTCTATTTTTAAAATAGTGACTCAACTGAAGAAAATTAAATGAATTTACAGTCCTCTATGAAAATATTTACTCCTTAAAATTCTTCACTTTTATTAGGGTTGAAACAATTAATCTGATTAATTGTGATGAATTGATTAATCATGAACTCCAAAAAAGGCCATTTGCTGAAAGAACAACAGTAATTAAATCAAAACTACATACATTTAGTATTAAATGTGTACATTTAAAGATAAAAAAAACATATTTTTCTAAAAATATGTCCAACCAAGAACTCCACCAGTGGCATAGTTTTAGCTGCTTCAAAATCTGTAAAAAGAAAAATAAAATCTACCATTAAGCACTTTTTGCTACACATTTATTAATCAGTTAATCCAAAATCTAATCACTATATCAATCCTGTACTGTACCGAGTATAGGACTCAGCAGAAAGGACTGAGTCTCTCACATGTTGATATTTAGAAGTATTTTATTTTTTAGCAGCAGATGCAGCCGTTGCTACAAATCAAGCATTCAACCATTATTGCACTTTAGGCAACAAAATATTTATGATTTAAAAGATAAATTAAATTTTTTGTTAATTTGTATATTTTAATGTATTTTTAATATTATAGAATGTACTTTTAATCCAATTAATTGATTAAGTGTCAATCAATTAATTTGTTAATTAATTGATAAATTAATTACTAAAATAATTAATCAATTTTTTCTACAATAATTGATTATTTTAATCAATTACTTATTGATTAAGATAATTTATATACAAGTAACTTTTCAGTAAGATGCTGGTTCTTGTTTTAAGTCAATAATTTCTTAATAAAATTGCATGTCATGATAATTTGTTTTAACTTTTTTTTCTTTTTCTTCTTTCTTTATTTTACTTTCGTCTCTTTGAAATAAGTAAATAAATAAAACACTAGATCCACTGGCAGATTATTGGACTCGTAAAATTGAAAAAATGCCTTAAACGTGAAACAAATCTGTCATGTTTTGTCAACATTGAGGAATCATTTACTTAAGATAAACTCCTATAATTTTCTGAAAAATTACAGATAAGTTAGTTCTGAATCATTTCACTCTATTAAGATATTTGCACAAGAAATATCTTGACAAAAATACTTGATAAAACTTTGTTTTTTTTGCTCTGAATACATACATTTTGTGGTAGTGACATGGTGAGACAAAAATCAATGGTAAAGAACATTTTGACAAAACACTGCATGCTTAATTTTGATAGTAAAAAAAGAGTCAGGTGTTTCTAGCAGCTTGCTCACCTTCATTTGGTTTGTGGTTTTGAAACCCTCCTCTAATATACACAAAGTTTCCTCGATCTCACTTGTTTGAGGGTCAGTCACGTAGAATAAATATTCCAGTCGACGTCTGCAGTTCCTGTTTAAAAAAAACATGCATTTATTCCACAGCATGAAGTGAAGCCATGCAGAGGCTTTGAAAGGCATTACGATGCCATTTTCTTTACTCACTGTAAGACAACACCAGATTCTTCTGTGGAAAGAAGGCTGTGAAGTTTGTCTTCAAAGCGAAGCCTCAAAGCGCTATTGTGGATGCGGAAAACCCTGTTAATCTTTATGTCTGCGATCTTAAAGCTCATGTAATCGGATGGAGAGAAGCGGGAGAGCAGTAGATTGTGACAGGAAGAGTACCTGTTGGTTCGAAAACATAAGACAAGCTTTTATCTGCAGTGTGCAGCTTTGACCTACTGCAAAAACAGCATCATATTCCAGTCTGTCTTGCGCTATATTACTACACTTGAAAAAGGACAACAATTTAATAGTAACTTTTCAGCAAGATATACAGCCTTATTTGTAGTAAATAATTTCTTAATGTTGATGAAAAAGTACTAGTTTCACTGGCAGATTATTTCATTTATAATCAGACCTTTTCCCCATGTAATAAGGTTAATTAATCTTCCATCAATATTCAGGAATTGCACATTTAAAACAAGTCTCTAAACCCGTACCATGAGTCTATGGGGCAGCCCTCCTCCAAACGAATATTTCCAACACTTTCCAGCTCCACCAACAAGAACTGAACCAAATATTCTGTCTGCTTTGTGGCTTGGACCACTTCCTGCTCATACCAGGCCTGCACCCTAAACACACACACACACACACAAACAGCCATTGTCGGAAAACTGCGGTTTTTCCATTAAATAAGAAATTAAATAAAATCACAAGTGACTGAAAATCATGGCATCTACGGACGTAAATATTTACATGAGATTATATCCATAATTCAGCCATGGCGGTAGCGCTCATCATCTGTCGGCCATCTTCTTCTTCTTCTTCTTCTGTCAAGCAACGTTCGAATGAGCCTTACGCCATTAGCCATCAGAGGAAACGTTAGCATCTTATTCAGCCGTTGGCGTGAAAAGCCCCTTATATTTGGGAGCAGCTACGTCTGCGGCGTTTCGGAGAAACGCAATTTTAACGTCCACCCGATTCAGTCTCCATTTTGGCCACTTTTGAGCTATTTTTAGTATGATAAACAACTTTTTATTAACGGCGCGACGCCGTGAGAGCTCTCCCGGAGCTAGCTAGAGATTGTCTGGGGGGAAAAAATGATCTTCCTCCTACTACTTCCTGTCGTCTTCTTCGTGGTTTTCGCCAATAGTTACATCCTACCTTAAGAAGACGAAATTGATGGAGAATATAGTTTATTATTATTATTTTTACTTTTAATTTTAAAATGTGTGTGATATGTATAGCAACACGGCCCACCCTCCATTCAGTAGATGGCGGTAATGCACGTCTGAAAGTTGCTTGCCAATGGCCAAGACAGAGAAGAAGAAGAAGTAGCGCCATCTGGTTGTTGAGTGATAACTTGTGTGATAAGAAAAATTATTTCAACACGGCTGAAAAACCACCTCATCCCAGGGCGAAAACTTTCCACCGAAAAACGTGAGTTTTTTTGTTTTTTTAAAGAAATTGTCGTGTTTCCATTAAGCTGATTAATTTTGGTGTTTTGGTTGATGGAAACGCAGCCATTTACTCATCCATCCTCCTGGTCCATCGTTGCAGTCTTTCCCTCAGTGCTTCTATCTTCAGCAGGATTTTGCGCTCCAATCTGTTTGTGCGTTCAGAGATTGCGTCTTCTTTTCGTCCTTCCAATTCAGTCTCCATCTTGCTGTTGGGACTCTTGGGACTTTGTGTCAACATGGAGAGTTCATGTTCAAGCTAAAAATGACACACAGTGGCGTGAAGATAATTTATTCCTATAGTGCTTAAAATAAAATCTATTTCCCCCAATTTACAGTTTTAATCTTTTCTCTCCCTTTCTTTTTTTTAAAAAAAAAGAAATTACAAATGACAGCTTTTATTTCATTCATCCCTTATAACGAGTTGGAATTAGGGCCATGCTACCAGAATTTTTGTTAAATTATGAGAAAATAGTCATTATATTAACAGAGTAAAGAACCAATTTTATCAGAAGAACAAGAGAAAGTCATATTAAAGAAAAAGCTTTCATAAAATTATAACTGTAACATATTCAGATCATTTCGTGTGGTTCTGTCTTCAAAATATACATTTGTTTCCTCAGTTGTTTCAAAATCCTGCTACTGAAAATACTTATGTGTTAAAAGATTTAATATTCCCTTTTTAGTGTAAAATACAAAATGCTCAGCATTCCTAATTTTATTCATTTTTTTATTAATGTAGGAATTCTCATAAAAATATGACTTAATTCTCCTAGGGTTATTTTATTCTGGTAATATTTTGACTCTATTGTCGTACAAATTTACTCTTGAAACATTAAGGCACTATTATCATGATTTAAAATGACCTGGATTCAAAGTCCAAATCAATGGAAACTGTTAAACAAGATGGCCGACCCGGGCCCTCTGACTTCTGAACTACGGAAAACCAAGGAGTGGATCGGTGAAAAAAAAAAAATCGAGATTTTCCAAAAATTAAGTCTTCAAAAACCCCAACATGTGGCAAATTGATCAAATTAATTTATCGCCCAGGTCTACTCATATAAAGATTTTGCATTTTTGTGACATATTCTTGTTTCAAATCATCATATAATGTGAGACAAATATAACTTGAATAAGAAAGATTTCAGAAATACAAGTGTAAACAGCTCAGATCATTGGAACCAGATGATTAATTTCACCTGTAGGTCAAATTAAGTTGCTGCAATAATTATTTAACATTATTTAGCAAACAGTGCTTACACTTTTGAGGGTGTGACTGAGAGTCCGGATGCATTCCTCAGGCAGCTTCATCAAACATTTCTTCCTTTCCTGCAGAGCAACCTGGGTCTCTCCCAGGTTCCTTTGAGCAAGGCGAACACGCATGTTGTAGTACATCAGTTTCTTCATAACTGCAGACTTCAGAGGAAAGAGGCCAAAATAACAATAAAAATGTGTATCAATTAAATAAATTTGCCTCTCATTAGTTGAAAATTATAGCAATAAATGCTACATTATATCCCCACAATGCTGAGTCTAATGGTTATTTTGGCAATCGATTAATCTGATAAAAGAATTTGGCATGTTCATCAAAATTTTTTATTTAACCACCTAGAACTATTTTTACATTAGAAATACAAAAGAAATAATTTAATTTATTTTTCAAACTAGAAAATAAACATTTCATTGCCTAAAATGCAATAATAAAAAAGTATTTTCAACATCAACATTTGAACAGAAAGCTCAGCCTTTTCTGTTTGACCTAACATCAACACAATGTAGGGCTGATCTGTTAACAACTGATTAATAATTTGATGCTAAAAGGTTATTAATATAATATTTTTTTGTCCTAAATTTGACCTAAAAATGCCACTTTTGGAGTTCTGGGTAGAACAAATTCAAATACAAAGGTTATTTCATCTTAAAAGCTAAATGTATCGTTTTTTATTTTTTTAATTTTTGGATTAAATAATTACTTCTAATACTGTTGTTCTTTCAGCAAATTGTCTTAAGTTTGAGTATCTCAGTTAACAATTAGTCAATAAAAAAAATTAGTTGATTATTTCAAAAATCGATTAATCACGATTAATCCAATTAATTGTTTCAGATGGGAAACAATCAGTGAATTGTGTAAAATCAACAATGCTCCATCATTCAACGAGTCTTACACTTTATATATATATTTGATATGTTAATCTTTAAATTGCCGATGTTTGTTTTCCAGTTTACGGTTTCATCAAGCGTGTTCATATGCTTAACCGCAACCCCATCAATCCACCAACCGATTGGTTGGAGTCTCTCCGTCTTATTACCTCAGCAGCATCCTTGATTTGTTTGCAGGAGACATCCCAGTTGTCTAGTCTCTCCAGGCCCGGCATGTGATAAAGGATGTGTATACTGTAGTTGCACAGCTGACACACGGGGTTCGAAGCCGAAGTGGGGTCGTTCAGAGCCAGCTGTTTCAGATGGGGCAAACGGGTCAAGGAGATCAGTTCCTGTTGGAGCAAAACACAAAGACCAGATAGAAGACGAGACTTCTGTTGGTTTGTTCTTAAAGGTGACCTACATAAAACATCTTCCTTATGGTTTTTGCACAAAATAATTTTTAGATAATGAGATATTAATCTGTCTAGTTTGTGCTGTTTTAGGGCCTCTTCTAAACCAGCTGACCGAACATGCTGGAGTTCTGCTTCGGTTGCTAGGTAACAGGCTGGACTTGGCTGGGGTTGCTAGGTAACAGGCTGGACTTGGCTGGGGTTGCTAGGTAACGGGCCAGTGCCCATGGTTTGTAACTCAACAAAACAATAAATCAGAATCAAAATTCCTTTTAATGTCATTGAGCACAAATAAACCAGAACGAAATTTAAAACATAGCTACTCTCGAAGCAACACAGAACAACTGGGATGTTAAGAATAAATTTATAAGTAAATAAATAAGTACAGATCAGGTTTTAGATGGATTTGCTGTGTTCAGTAAAACAACAGCTCTCAGTAGAAACTGTTTGTTATTCCGTTTCTCCTTGATTTCATCCATAGTTCCCATCTGAGCAGGCAAGCGCAGTGGATGGCGGACCCACGGCTTCCAAACCAACTAAAAGAAAATATGTGGACACTCTTGACCAATGCACGAGAAAATGATACATTAAAATGGCCGCTGTTAGGATTGACCCGTATGATACGGAGAAGAAAAATATGTGGACCAGCTGCCTCAGATCTCATACTACTATATAGTTAACTAGTTAGTGAACACAAAGAGGCCGTGCACCACGGAGGAGTTTTACGGCCTGAATCTATAGACCCATACAATCAATGCTTAAACAGATTTTAAGTTTTCACATAAAAAACAAGGTTCTGGTGCCCGGCAGAGTAAGTACATACGTAGGCTACATGTCCGTCTTAGCTAGCAGATAAAAGCTATCAATCTGAGAACCAGTATGTACCCTGGTTCTCACTGGAAACTCAGTGTAAATATCAGAGAGTTGCTGTTAGATGTTAGATGGAAAAAGACATTCTTGGAGTCTGCGGTGAAAAAAGATGCCACACAGAGCTGACAAAAGATGTTTTTCTTTGACCCTGCAGTTATTAAACTTGTCTCTGCACAGTCATAGACAATAATTACATTCCTGCAAGCGAAGCTGCAGCAGGAGAAAAGGTGAGCTTTGAGAAAAGAGTTGTGACGTGAAGCCGATCGAATCAAGATCAACAGAAATTTGTGTTCTGTCTAAATGACCTTGTTATGTTAGAAACAACAACTGTGTGCTTTAAAAGACGAGGGTCTATGCAGCTGAATACAGATAAAAAAATGCCAAGATCATGGAAACCTTTAGGAAAATTTAGCTATTTAAATATAAGTTCTTTATTTGTGATTCTGTGATTTAAAACCTCACTATTCTGCTCAGCACAATCGGTGCAAAATACCTGAAATATCTGAAAATCTCATCTAACAAAGACCGAAACAGCTCTGGAGGAAAGTCTAATTCTGGTTTCTAATGAAACAGAGACATGTAATATAAGCCGCTATATAAAAAGAACAGCCTTTTATTCTTCTGTTTTACACCAGAGAGGTTATTTCACTTCATAACAACTGAAAAACTAGAGAGTGGCACACCTGCTGGTGGGGTCAAATCCCTGGTCCATATTGACATGATAGCTTTGCGAAGTTGCTGCAGTTTTGTCGGCTGCACATCCATGACATGAATCTACCGTTCCACCACAAAGCTGTTCTATTGGATTGAGATCTGGTGACTGGAGGCCATTCGAGTTCAGTGAACCTATTGTTCAGGAAACCAGTCTGAGATGATTGGCGCTTTGTGACATGGCGCGTTATCATCGAGGCTCATAAGACCAGGCAAAGTTTTTTCAATCTTCCATCGACCAATTAATGAGCAAATTATAGCCTCACTTTCCTGTACGTAGTTGATGGGAGCAGCACCTGTTGTGGTCTTCTGCTGCTGTAGCCCATCCGCCTCAAGGTTCGACGTGTTGTGTGTTCAGACATGCTCTTCTGCTTAACTCGATTGTAACAACTGATTATTTGAGTTACTCAAACCAGTCTGGCCATTCTCCTTTGACCTCTGGCATCAACAAGGCATTTGCACCCGCAGAGCTGCTGCTGACTGGATATTTTCTCTTTTTCAGCCCATTCTCTGTAAACCCTAGCGATGGTTGTGAGTGAAAATCCCAGTAGATCAGCAGTTTCTGAAATACTCAGACCAGCCCGTCAGAACCTGGCCTGGTTGTTGGTGTCAAAGTCACTTAAATCACCTTTTGTCCCAGTTCTGATGCTTGATTTGAACTGCAGCAAATCGACTTGGCCATGTCTACCTGCCTAAATGCATTGAGCTGCCGCCATGTGATTGGCTGATTCCATATTTGCATTCATAAGCAGGTGGAAAGGTGTACCTAATAAAGTGACCGGTGAAAGACATCCAGACGTTTGCGTGGCTGTCTTTGTGGGGACTTTCCATTGTCTTCCATTGATATTTATTTCTACAGCCTAAACCTTATCCTAACACTTAACAACAACTGAATTCACACCTCAGTCCTAAATCTGACCCATGATTTTCCCCTTATGGGGGCCAGGCTTCGGCCCCCATAAGGAGCAGTGGGTCCCCACAATGTAGTGTCAGGAAAACGGTCCCCACAAGGTATTACACACACACACACACACACACACACACACACACACACACACACACACACACACACACACACACACACACACACACACACACACAAAGCCTTGCATCTTTACAAATTACTGGGATGCTGAAATTATAAACCACACTCCTCTGCTCTTCCTGCTCAAGAAATTATCTGAAAAATCTAAACTGGCCGAGACCCCTGACAAATATTTTGAGATGCCCTTTTGTGAAACCAAGGATTTTAATAAGATTTGAAAAAACTAAGTAAGCATACTTTTAGGAGAAGGAATTTGAAGGATGTTTTGGTTTTCAGTCTCACCTTAAAGGAGCTTATCTTGTTCCCGGACAGATTGAGAATCTCAAGGTTGACGTTGGGATCAAGGTCGTGGCCTAGAAGAGAGAGAAATGAAACAAATATTCAATTATTTTATTTCTCTAAAAGCGCCATCAAAGGTTACAAAGAGGGAGGATTCAGCAGGCCCACCAATCTTTTCAATGGAGTTATCAGAAAGGTTTAGTTCCTTCAAATTCTTCAACGTCTTCAGGCCCTTTGGGGATAAATTACAAAGCAGTCAAACAAAACGGTAAATAAAATAAATAAAATTCAGACAGACAGTAAACATAATTCATCGTTCCAACCTGAATCTTCGTGATGCAGTTATTATTGAGCCACAGAATTGTCACGTTGACTTGCAGTTCTAAATTCTTTATTTCTTGGATCTGATTGTCATACAGGTAGAGTTTTTCCAGCTGGTTACACTTCTGCAGGCCGGATATCTCCTGCAGTAAAGACAAGTTATTGTCACTCCATGCTGGTGAAATGGGCTGATCTTAAATTAGCTTAAATTGAGTAAGCTATAAAAAAACAAGCAATTTATCACAATATACATATTAATTAGCTCTGCAACAGATTGTTAGAGCTATAAGAGTTGTGGCTGTCCAGATACTGTGTCAAAATAATACGAGAATAAAGTTGTAAAAATATTACAATAAGTCACTGTATTACGAGAATATAGTTGAAATAACACATGAAAGAAGTCATAACATTATGCGAATAAAGGAGTTCTATGAAAATAAAGACAAAATAATAGGAGAATAAATTCCAATATTTCAAGATAAAGTTTGTAATATGACTTTATTCTCAAATTAATTTGACTTAATCTCATAATTTTATGACTTTATTCTAGTAATAAATATTTTAATTAATAATAACATTAATACGATATCTTAATATGGCGTATTAATTATGAAATTAGGTCTCATGATCCAAATTGATGAGACTTTATTTGGGTTTAGCTGCATTTTTATATTTGTCCACCAGATGGCGTCACTTCCTTCAAACGAAACATGCAGCTAAATGTCACACTGCTTCTTGTTACAGAAATACAACTGTGTTTTGTTATTGATGTTGGATAATGGTGGTTTGTCCGTGCGTGCATGTGTGTGTGTGTGTGCGCCTGTGCGTGTGTGTGTGTGTGCGTGTGCGTGTGTGTGTGTGTGTGTACAGCTTACAGTGAGACAGCACTGAACAATCCAGAGCTCCTGGAGCACCGGACACAACTCCAGTCCTTCTATTTGTTTTATGCACTGGCCCACGATGGTGAGCCGGCAGAGATTCGGAAAGCTGGAAAGCCCGATGATCCGGGGGAAACCAGAGAAGAAGATCTCCAGAGACCTGATGCTGCTCCCTTCAGTTGCTATTTTTTCATAGGACAGCCCATTCATCAGGCACTGCCCAGAGAAAACAAACAGATTTACCTCAGCTTTCTTCTTTCACAGTGGAACGGCTGTACAGAAACATACAACTGCAATTTAGAGCTGAAACAATTAATCAGATTAATCGATTGCTGAAAACACTGACAACTAATTTAGGAATCGATTAATCGTTAACTGGATGACAAAATTTCTAAAACATCCCAGCAGTAATTAAGCCAAAACTGTACAAAATAATATACATTTTTCCAAAATAAAATAAAAAAACACTGTTATCTGCAAATATGTTCTACCTACTGCTGTCCAATTATTAATAAGATAATTAAAAAGTATCAACAGATTAGCCCGACATTGTACTTTTTCACATGTTAAAGCTGTAGATGCATCCTTTGCTACAAATAATCAAGCGTTCACCAAAGGAATAATATGTTGTTGCAGCTTAGGCAATAAAATGTTTATTAAATTAAATTCAGAATTTTTTGAGAAAAAATTTTTTTTCAGGCGAATCTGAGAAATCCTGCAGAATTTCTTTTTAACTTTTAAATTTGAAAATCAAAATTTGCTAAAAAAAAACAAAACAAAAACTCATACTTTCAGACTGATTTCAGGTATTTTGGGGGGGAAATTGGGAAATTTTTCAGTTTCAAAAGAAATCTTGTGGAAAAAAAACCCTGGAAATTTCTGGATATGAAAAGTAAAAAAAATCCCAGAAATTTTTAGATTAATTTCAGGTATTTTTAAGAAATTGATTTTTGTTGCGTAGTCATTCAGTTCAGGCTCGTTTTGATGTTTTCTTACTCACCAGTTTCCTAAGCGCCGCCTCCTTCTCAGAGCATTGCTTCTGTTTATCCTTGAGCAACATAACTCTACAAAAGCACAGAACACATCTTATCATGAAGTAATGAAAGTCCCACAGAGGAAAACAAAGGATGAACCAACAAGTTGATGTTAACTCCACAGGCTAAACCTCCAACAAACACCAATTTTCTCAGCCCTAATTTATGCGCCTCATTTAAGCGAGAGAAGCGCTGGTATAAATAATACACACATGTAAGTCTTTGCGGAATAAAATCCGCCCCGTTGTCTATTGAGGGGACACTCCGCAGCGCGTATCCAGGCACAGCGCGTCTGGTTGCTATGGCAGACGGCTGAACCTCCTCTGAGCCGCCAGGTGAGGGCGCCAGACTGCAAGATATTTCTCATGTAAAAAGCGAACTTTGAATTATGGAAAGTCATTAGAGTATTTAATCGAATCAAACTAAAATACTTTTGAATTCTTTGTTAAAATGTGACTCGTACAATTTAAAATGCGTATTTCAGATTTACTACAGCTGATATTTTTCCAAGAAATGTTAATGTTAAGTTGATGATATTTCTAAATTTCTGAAATAGTAGTTGTATTAACACAATTTAGTTTTAAACAAAAAGAACGCTAAAATACAACAAATTATCAATTATTATTCACACATAATGAAATGTCATTTGGGATGTGAAACCGAGAGACTAAATAAAGTACTTCAACTATAAAACTAAATAGTGTAGATAAAACATTAAAATTCTGTTAGGGTCTGGCAATAATTAAAATAGTAAAGACAACATATTAACGTTAAACTAATATTAAAGGCATTTGGATACAATTAAAACTGCAGAAGAACAAAAAAAAATGGACCAAAATATAAAGTTAATTGGAAATTTTGTTATTTAATGGAACAAAATAATTTATGAAAAAATAACAAGACCAGGTAAAATATTTTTTACAAATATGTTTCTTTCAATAAAAAACTTATGTACCTAAAAAAAGGTGTATAACTTAAAAACTGCAGGTCTGTCTGGTGAATCTTTGGTTTTTCATTCAGCAGGTAGAAAATCCAGAAATTTTACTCAAGTAAGAGTAGAAATACTTCCATCTTAAAATGACTGAAGTAAAAGTAAAATACTTCTAAAAGTACATTTTTAAAAAAATGACTCAAGTAAATGTAAATAGTGACTACTCAACTTTACACTCATTATGTGATAAATCAACTTGACATACAGATGCTTAAAATGCCGAGCACAGTGCTCTCCCGTCTTTCAGTGTATTTAGGTTATTATTAACTAATTATTATTATTTATCATGATTCCAACTGGCTTTCATAATTCCGGATTAAGTGCAGATTATATCTGCAGCCGGTGTGTTCACTGACACTCTGTTTACTGTGAAACGTCTTTGGTGTGTTTATCCCACATGGAGCCAAAGCCTGAGTCTCCGGCATGACGTCAGCGACGGATCAGTGAACTAAAACAATCAGCCTCACTGCCCTGCTCCTGTTCCCAAACCGACCGCTCCAGAGACCCGGACTCAGCGGACCCGAGTCCAGCAGCTGCGTTGTTGTCATCGACCCCCGCTCTATCCATCCCTCCATCCCCCCTTCCTCCTCTTCCTCCTCCTCCGCAGCTCGGATTGTCGGCGCGACCATCCGGCACCGACACATCCAGCACCGACAGGAGCGGGAACGGCACCGTCTGTCCGACCAGAGGAACCAGCATGTCAGCTGCTGAGCCCGGCGAGGAGCTCGGCTCGGACGGGAGGTGGTTCGGGGACGACCGCGAGCCGAGCGGCCTGTTCGGAAACGCGGCGGCCAGGTTCGGGGAGCCGAGAGGCGGCGTCGACGCGACGGCCGACCTGGATCACCAACAATTTCATCTCTTCCAGGAGGACGAGAAAAGGCCTCCCGTTGCTATGGAAACTGCATCTACAGGTAAAACTTGTTGTGATGGCATTGGATATAAATATTCAGGGGTTTTGATTTTGGGGGCCAAAAATAAAAACAAAACGCGTCCCTCTTCCTGTAAACAGACTGTTGGTCGGATCACCAACAGGCGGCCTGTAATTTAACTCTGAAGGTTAAAGGGAACTTAAACTTTAAACCTTAAAACAAACTAAATTAAAACACTTTTAAGACAAGAAAACAATGGCAACCAAATCCAGACAAACCCACTAACAATATGGTCCCAATTATTGCTCCAATATAAACAAAACATTAACATATCTCCAATAATAATATTGCATGCTGTCTCAAACTGTATAAAACTTTCATTAGTATGAGTAATATAAGCAAAGTTGTGTTTACTGCAGATTTGTTTTTGTTTGGGAGCCTGAGCTCAGTTTGAAGTCTCTCATCCTCTGCTCTGCTCGGGTTGCTATTTTTAATCCTCTGGTAGCTTTTTATTCGCTTGGTGAGCAGAAGTGGAGCCCTGCACTTTTATTCATGAACCCACTGAAAAATGTATGATTATGCTTTTTAAAATGAAGAGGTTGGGGGTTGGGGGCGTCATCTTGTCCCCTCTCAGGCCCTTTCTGTTGCTGGCCAAAAATAACGAGTATTAGATTTTCTCAAAAAAACATTACAAAAACTTTAATTTTATTTTTAAAGGGTTAGTATTTATTGACTATGTTACATTCTAATTTTTTAAATATATATATGTTATATGTTAAGCATATCTTAAAAGAAAATTGTCTTCGCAATTTAAGGCTTTGAAATTGGGTCTCTGTCTCTTTAAATAATCTTTTTCTCATTTATCAAGAGTTTTAACCGCCTTCCCGTTTGGCTAAATTTGTCAGAATATGTTGACGATCGGCCCTGGGATGAAATAGCGCGATTACACCGACACTTAAGGAGCTTGTCGAGTGTTTACATTTCCAAACAGAACAGCGTACAGCGCATTTTCCACCCCAAAACCACAACGGACCGTTTCTCTTTCCCGTTCTGGCCGCCATCTTTGTTTCTACATCAACGGCTCCGTTTCAGTGTCGCCCCCTGATGGATGGCGGCCAAACTACAACAATACAATATAACGATAAAATAATTCTAATCAATTAGAAAAATATATATATATATTTTTAAATACATAATTTTTTGATCCAATATACCATTAATCAAACAATTACAAGTTGATTAATTGTCTCCATCCTTATAAATCTTTTTTATGAGCTCAGACTTGTCAGGGAAATTTAACTTTACATACTATATTTTTTTATTTGTATTTTTGTTTAAAAAATGTTTTTTTAAAAAAATGAGTCCATGGTGAAGTATCTACTGAGCTTTAATCTTCTGAAAAGTCAACAGAGTGGGTGCTCTGCTCTCCCAGACAGGCTGTGTAGGTGAGCGCAGACAGACACGGTTTATTTTGGCTCCTAAAAGGAAAAGAATAGTCTGAGGTTGTTGTTTCTTTTCTCTGAACGGTCAGAGGGGAATAATCTGCTCCGTCTTTGTTCTCAGTGAGACAGTTGCATCAGATCCTGCAGGGCGAAGGGGACATGTTCCTCCTAACCAGCTGTAGTTTCCTCTGATCTTTAGAAACACCATATAGTTCCAACAGCCTCCCCACACAGAGCATCATTAAAGTATTATTTCAAAGCCTGGGTATTTCATTATTTATTTTGATGCTAGAAAAGACACTCAGCCTTATCTGTCTGATGCTGCATCTCTGGATAATCGATCAATGCCTGTCCTAAATCCTCTTCGCAGCAGTGATCTACCTTAGATAGTGCTGACTTCATGTGCACTAAATCACGTCAGGGCTGGACCTTTTCCTCAGATCTTTATAGTGCAGAATACCACTGTAAAAAATATTTCAGGAGTAGACACAAACTTAATTTCTATGCTCATCTCTCAAATTTTTCACATTTTCAATTAGACACTTTTTTAACAGTTTTATTATAACTTTTTGTCCACTTATTACTCTTTCTTCCTCTTCTTTTCATTACTTAAGTATTAATAATCATCACTTTTCCTCTCTGTATTGCTTATATACAGATTGCTCCTAAATAACCCTGACATAAACTCCTTCAAGGATACCGAGACGCACTGAAATAATCTAAGCCCAGCATTAAATCCCTATATAAAGTTTTACCACTCTATTAAATTGAATACTTGCTCATGATTTATTCATGCTTGATGTCAAAAGCTTACAGAGTTCCAGTTTGGCGGAAAAGGATAATTCACTTCCAGGAGGATTATTTGACACATATTGACTTACATCTGTTTGAAACTATCTTTAGAGTTGTAAACGTTGCATTTGCACGTTTAAAGGACCGTCTGTGATCATTTCAGCAGTAATAATTCTGCATGAGTGAAAGGTTAACAAAAGCACAAGATGTCACGATGTTGAGCCAAAGCGCGACGCTCTGGTCGGACCAACACCATCAGTCAAGAGAAATCTCCTGTAATCCAGCGCCTGATCGGTGGATTAAGCCCGAGCCTTTGACAAGGACAGAGCGGCAGCCTGCTGCATGTCTGAGTCCGTTTTCACATCTTTGGGACGGAGGAAGCACTCAGAGAACTGAAACAGAAACGTGCATCTGTTGAGAGCTGCTGCTCTGCCCCTCGGGGGGAAAACCGGCCGGCGGGATCTTTTCAGACCCAGACGGAAAGTAAAAGCTCAGGCTCCGTTCACACTGCAGCCTCAAGCGGCTCAAATCCGATGTTTTCTTTTCACCTGAGCGGCTTGTGTCTGATTTTCCACGACAGTCCGAACAACACGACCCAGACCACTTGGATTTCCGATCGTTTTAAATGCGACCTGAATCCTAACGGTCGGGTCCTCAACGTCACCGATGCTCGACAAACGTCACTGTCCTGCGTCCTGATGCGCGCAAGCGGGGGAAATAAAAAAACAACAAACATGGCGGACGGTAACGAGCATCAAGTTGTTAATGTTCTGGTTCCGATCGGACTCCAAAATCAGAAGACATGCTACACCGTTAGCATCCAAGTTTACTGTAGTAACACTGAGATCGCTCTCTGTGTGACGTAACTGCGCCCTCTACTGCGCATGCGGGGAAACTGTGACGCCCTTTGCGGTTCAAGACGTATATATAAAACGCCAAAAAAGTCCGATTTGACAAAAAAAATCAGAATTGAGAATTAAGGCCTGCAGTGTTAATGTAGACCAAGTGACACTGCAACTGGCGATTATTTTGGTAATCGATTATTTTGATCATTAATCAATTGATCAGATAAAAATTGGTGCATTCTGCAACTACACTTAATATTACTCAAAAATATATTGCAGTAAAACCATTTTTGTTTTTCAAAAATGCAAATGAAGCTAATTACTGCCCTTAGCTGCACTTCCATTAACTGTAAATTTGCGCAATGACAACTCGCTTATAAAATTTGGGGAAAAATAAAAAGTAAATCCTGTTTTTTAATAAAAACTTTTTACACTGTGATGATTTGTGGTTTTTTGGCTGTATCAAAATTAGTGTATTTCATAAAACTGCAATGGAAACAGATTTTTGTCATCACAGGTCATGAGATCAACAACAGGATGTTACTACATCAGGAAACGATAAAGACGACAACAGGAAGTAGCATGAGAAGCATTTTTTAAAAAAACTTATCACATTAATAAGGTTATTCATGACTAACTGTATTTCTCTTGATTGTGGTATTTCCATTATGTGACGTGATTTCTTTTTTAAAAAAATAATGAATTAGCTGAATAACCACCAAGGTTTCTTTTGCACATTTGCAGTGGAGTTTAAAATGCTCTGAGGCGCCGTATCATCCGGAAATTGATCAATTTTTTAAAATATATTTGATCTCATGCATTTATCCCACATAACCTGCTTAAAAGCCATTATCTGAAACTTGATGCCATGTTTACGTCCATCTCTTCAGAGCTCTGAGGTCTCTGTAATCCCTGAGCAGACTACTGCCAAACTCCTCCTGGGATTACAGAACAGCAGTAGAAATATCAGACCGTTTCAGCGCAACAGCAAACTCCACCAGCCTCCATCTATCCTACCTAATCTCTGCTGAAATGTAGGTTTAAAGTCGCATTTAATATGCGATTCTGACCCAGAAAACACATCAGCAGACAGTCTTGATCCTCCCCCAATTCTCTGTTCATTCATAAAGCCTCTCCGAGAGAAAAACACAATCAATACAGAGTAAAGCACATAAATTCAGCTTTAGATTAGCTTTGATTTATTTATTTTTCTCCGTCTGATTCATCTTTACAAAAGGTGGTGGAGAAAAACGTTTGTCCTGCATGGCTTTCAGTGGGAACGGTGAATACGGCATCGTAATTGCGTGTCCCTGTTTTGTTGAATCGATGCAGCAGAGCACTCGAATCTCTCAGCTGCGTTATCGACGTCTGCTTGAAGTTTTGCTCCTGCGTAAAAAGTCGCCCTTTTGTGCTCCTCGCGTCTTCAGGAGCTCACCGGCTGCAAAGTGGAGCAATCAATGCATTAATAACGAGTACAGAACAGAGAAGAGTTTAAGTGGTTTTACTGGGTCTTTTTTAAAGTAAAAATAAAGTCACATCAATTATTGATGTTTGACTGAAAAAAAAAACAAAACATAATTTAGAGGCTTCAGGATGTTCCTGCTGATTCTTACGCATTCATCTTCTGGAGAAAACCCCCATTTCTCCTGATTTTGTCTGCGTCAGGTCCCTGCGTTCATCAACTCTGGTATTCCAGAACCAAATCAAGTTTTTAAGGTTCATTTTTCATATCAAAACTAGAGTTTGGCATCAGCAAAACTTCCTGGGACTCGAGTGAAGTCGGCCTTTCCCTTCTTAGAATCAAACAAAGTTGTTCTCAAATGTTAGTGCAACAGAAACATCGTCCATCTGTCCATCTGTCCATCTGTCCTTCCACCCTTGTTCCCATGTTTGACAAAAAGAGCCTAGTATTTGTCCCTGATGTTATAATTAGATGCAAAGTAGCCGTAAATATCTCTGTTTGTACAAAGTTAAACCAGGATAGAAAAGATTAATCATGATTAATCGATTATTGAAATAATCAACTAATTTAATAACTAAATAATAAAACCTCTGTCTTTAAATATGTTGCTCCCAAAACTCCTTAAGTGGCAAATTTTTAGCTTCACCCAGTTCGAATTTACTAAAGGAATGATATGAAAAAGCTTTTAAAGCAATAAAATGTTTTTATCAAAGGGAGAAATTTAAATTTGCATTTGGATAATGTTGTGTAAAAAAGATTTAAGTGGTTAAATAAGAAATCTGGAACATTTTTATCCGATTAATCAATTGTTAGAATAATCAAACAATTAATCGATAACTAGAATAATCGTTCATTGCGTCCCTAAATTAAAATAACAGTATAAATACTTTACAGTAGCTCTGCTGCCTGCTACACCGTCCATTCAGAATGTAGAAATATTTGCTTTTTCAACACATTCAACTCTTCTAGAACAACATTATGATTTACCATCAAACGGCACAGATGGCAGTGAAAGAAAAGCCAGCGAGTGTCTGGACGGATTGTTTTCCACAAGGTCAAACTGTGAAAGAAGACTCCTGAAAGATAACACCACAGCTGATAGGGTCCCGGACGCAGTGATGCGTTCGCTACCGAGACGCAGAGTCACATATGCTTCTGGGAAAACATGGCTGATAAGAGAAGAAAATGTCTCAAATCTGTTGTTGAACCTGCTCATATCCAACAGTTTGTACTTCAGGCTCTTCATTAAGAATGAAACGATTAATCGCGATTAATCGGTTATTGAGATAATCGTCAGCTAGTAATATTACAACAATAGTCTTTATATTTCGAGAATTAAGTGGAGATATAACAATAAAGTCGTAACATTATCATATAAAGTTGAGATAATGAGAATAAAGTCAATATTTTTGAGAAGTCAGAATATTACAAGAATAGCATTTTACTATTTTAGTAATCCTACGACTTGATTCTCATCATTTCAACTTTATTCTGGTCATTTTATTTTTCCAGTGTCGCTTCGTTCCGAATTGTAACAGAAATCTTAAAAAATCTATAGAATGTGTTTTTAAATCCGATTCATTGGTTAATCATGAGGATAATCGATTAGTAAGCTAACAGCTAGCTGCAGCCCAATTCTTCCTGGTACGTCGTTCCTGTTTTGGAGCTGCAGCTCTTCATGCATCGTCTGGGCCGCCTTGTTTTTAGTCAGTTGGCTGATAATTGGGAGCCTTTGCTTTGGCCTTGCACAGCCTGTCGCTCTGCATTACCCTCAGAGCTGCACTGCATGCAGAGGACAACAAAAGGACTTCCCCTCCACCAGGACATATTTATCTGGCCGCCCCGTCCCTTCAGCAGCCGCAGCATCACAACACAATTCCCCCGTTGTCAAGCCCGATTCCATCCGACTGCACTGAAGCGTTCATCTCAGCCTTTTGGGAACCTAAATGCCCCCGATATGCAACAAGTTTGTCCAACTGAAGCGTTCATTAGTGACATATCTGCAGGCTTTAAGCTGCTGGAGCGACCTTATGCAACTGCTGGGATGTTTATCTCGCTGCAGCGTGGAAAGGTTTGACGAGAAGTGGGTGGAGGGGCGTTCGCCTGTGGTCAATCGGATTACGAGCCGTTCCCAGAGGTCACTCGTCTTTGAGCGTGTAGCGGCTCTGAGTGCTTCCTGCTGCATGGCACTTAAATATACAGACAATCAATGATGATGGTGGTGATGCTGCTGCCGGGGCGGTGACTGATGAGAATAAGAGGATCAGAGGCGCGCACGGACATTTTGGGGGGCAAGAGCAAAAAATGGGCACCTTGTGACGAAGTATTGTAAAAATTTATAGCGGCGCAAAAAAATCCTCCAGAATTCTGCATGAATATGATATGAATGTGAAATAAGACAGAAATGATTCTTTTAGAGTTAAAATTAATCAGAATAACTACAATTCCAGAAAACTGACAACTAAATTACTAGGACTGAAATGATTAATCGTGATTAATTGATTATTTAAATAATTGTCAATTTAGTAATCAATCGTTAACAGCAGTATAGAGTTAAATACATGTTATTTGCTTTAAGCATATACATATATATATATATATATATATATATATATATATATATATATATATATATATATATATAATTCCAGAAGTCTGTGCAGCTCTCCACCATGCTAAATACTTAAACCCGGATAAGTGAGAGAAAATGGATGGATGGAAAAACAAAGATTTCAAGATGGCAGTTTTTTTTTAGGCCAAGGGAAAATGGGTCGGGCTCTAGCGCCTCCTAGTGGCTGTGACTTTAACCAGACATTCAGGACAAGCAGCTCACAGGTTGTGCAGATGGAGATGCTGCAGACATTCTCCCATCACAGTGTTCCAGTCCCGACCCGGGCGTGGCGTGTTTACGCCTCGGTTCTGATGTATTGTTAATGACGGAGGAAGCAGCAGAAGGGAAGCGAAAGGCTCTTTAGAAAGGAAGCTAACCCAGGGACGGGACATCCTGACTCGTTTGGTCTCCTGTCCATCAGTCTGCGTCCTCCACAGCCGGCCCTGTTCCACTCTCAGCCCCACCAGAACCCCACGTCCAGCCCAGCAGGAGAACCGGCCTATTTATAGCAGCAGCTCTGGCCTGAGGAAGCAGGGAGCTCACTGTGTGTTCGACTCGTAAACAGCAAACTGGAATCCAGTCGCTCAGAGTTTCAACTCATTTCAATATTTATGCTGACTGGATTTATTTTTCCACCAAGATCTGAGCTTCACTTTCTGTCTGCAGTTTAACTGAACACTGAAAAACAAAACGTCTTACCAGGCATCTGGTCTAGTTTCTAGTGCAAATATCTTAGTACCCTTGAAATTAGATGAACTAACTCTAAAGTAGCTTTAGATGTTTTGAGTAAATAAATCTTTAATGCTAATTAGAAAGTTTAATTGGCAGATTATTCCATTTATGGGAAAATGTCTTATTAGTGAAGACATTTTTGCAAACTGAGCCAGTATTTTTAAACTTATTTCTTGCTGAAAACTTACTTGAAGTTAGCTGGGAGTCATTTCAAGTGTACTGAGATATTTGCACTAGAAACCAAAGATACTTGGTAACATTTTGAGTTTTTGCAGTGTAAGAATGTGTGTGGTGGAAACACGCAGGTGATGCAACACAAAACTGCTTCCTGTTCCCTTCAGGGGAAGCGGTCTGAAACGAAGCAGCGCTCCGGGTCCTTCACTGGCTGTTTTTGTGTTCAGATGTGGCTTTTCGGGGTCCAAACAATCCTCATTTGTCTATTATTGGGCACAAGCGGCCGCTGTGTGAGCAAGGCCACAACCAGACACGCAGTGTGACTGAGTCCCAGCCTGCCAGGCTGCAGCAGCAGCTGAAGCACATCTTTGTTTCACTGAACGCTTTTTTCAATCCCTGTCTGCTCTGACCTAGAGAACACTGCAAAAACACTAAATCTCACCAAGTTGGTCTAGTTTCTAGTTCAAATGTCTCAGAAGGCAAAACTAACTTAAAAGTAACTTTTCAGCAGCTTGTTTTACGTCAACAATTGCTTTATGTTGGCTGATTATTTAAATTATAAGTAGGGGAAATGTCTTGTTATAAGTGAAATAATCAGCATGTGGAACTAGAACCTATTTATCAATATTTATTAATGTTTATTATGTAAAATTCACACTTTACATGTTTTTGTTTCCATTTGTTTCTCTACAACTTTTACAAACAGTTCAAGCACTTAAGAAAAACTATTGGCTGTTTTTGGCAACAGGTTCACGTTTTTCTGGAAAATTAGCCGTTTCAAAATCCTCTGGAATGCAACGTCACAAATCAGCAGGCAATGCCCGTTACCTAGCAACCTTAGCAGAATCCGTTACCTAGCAACCTTAGCAGAGTCCGTTACCTAGCAACCCAAGCTGAGCTCCAGCGCAGTTACCTCTGTAGGCGCTGCTGGAGAAGACAAAGCGTTTTGTTGTTGACTTGTCATCCAGGGACCACCTGCTGCATTCTTGTTGGCGTGCAGAAGGCTCCGCTTTTGCTTTTCAAAGATGTACGGCTGTATAATTGCGAATCTGCTTGCAGCCATTTATAGGTGCGAGTGCAAGCGTTGAGTTAGCAGCAGCTTACTTTGATTTAAAGTGACAGGAGGCCCTAAAGCTGCTCAGAATGGGCAGAACTGAGCAGACTGAAATCTTAGAATGATTTTATGCAAAAAGTTTAGCGAACATGTTGTCCATGGCAATAGACCGATCCCAAGATGTTCAAGGAAGCCCAATACGTCTCGTCACATTCAAGGAGTAATTGTCTTAAAACAGCTCATATTACTTCCTGAAAAGTTACAGATAAGTCAGTTTTGCCTCAGATATTTTCACTAGAGGCTGGACCAAAGATACTTGGTGAGGTTTTGTGGTTTTAAGTGTTTGGATTCTTCTCCTGACTCCCTCTGTCTGTTTCTGCAGGTGATCCCATGTCCGGACTGTTTAGGAAACCCATGAATGACGACGGCGACGTTTACACCTCGCTGATGTCCAATCAGGCCTCCTACCTGCCGGATGACCTGAAGTCGTCCAACGCCCTGGGCGACTTCACCGGCGACGCCTACAGCTTCACCTCCAAAACCAAAACCGCTTCCAATTTACCAGACGACGCCCCGAAGTCCCTGCTGGGCTCTGACAAGACAGAATCCTACAACTACATGGATATCAGCCACGGGGAGGAGCGCCAAGGCAGCCGGGCCTCCGCTGACCTCGACCCGGTGGGGAGGTACATCGATAACAACCCCGGAGGAGACGAGGAAGACGAGGAGGAGGAGAATCTGGGTCCGGCGCTCGGCTCCCACTCCTTCCCCTACGTGGAGGATCCGTCTGATGAGGAGCTGAACGACTACCGGTCCTACCGGAACCTGGGCGGCACCCCGCAGACGGCCAGCCCGGTGAAGATCACCCTGACCGGGTCCAAAGCCGAGCCGCAGCAGCTGCCCCCGTCGGTCGGTGTGTCGGAGCGCGAAAACGTCCTGAGCGTGGGTCAGCAGGGCGTTCCCACGGTAACCCTGTCTGAGCCAGAGGACGACAGCCCCGCCTCCACGCCCAACGCTTCACCAACAAGTAGGTGCAGAGCAGAACCCGCCTTAGCACTGACAAACCTCACTGGACGATATAATATCACGATAATTTATCGTCCGTTTTCTAACAATGTAATGATAACAAGCCTTCTCAAATAAACTGAACCGGGGAGACATCTGAATATCCAAAATAAACAATATGGATTATGAACAAACAAAATTACCCTTCAAAACCATATTACAGGGATGAAAATTCACTTTTTTACACATTTTATATCACAACCAAACTGTTTTCTGGCAATAAGTCAATGTTTTTCGGTGCCTGGAAAAGGAGCTGATACTTATGTCATTGTTGATGGGCGCTCTCCCATTACCTACCAACCCAAGTGGATCTCCAGCACGTTTGGTCAGCTGGTTTTACCACTGTATGTGCTGTACAATGGCTGCTGGAAAAGAAGAGTTTTCTTGTTACCATCCAGAAACAACTTTCTGCTTTCAGAAACATTTTAGACAAATCCATCGGAATCGGCTTTTTAATCATCTGCAATCGGTGCACTGATAGTTTTCTGCTTCTAATCTGGGCTCAACTATCTATTTTCTGTTTTCTCTGTGAACAGGGAAACAGTTTTCGTCTGAGGACATGTTCAAGGTTGAATCCGGAAAGCCTGCAGCTTCCAGAAACAACGCGGGCCCAAAACCTGGGAGTCGGGATCACGAGGGCAGCAGCGCCGAGTCCGGAGACTCGGAGATCGAGCTGGTCTCCGAAGAGCCTGCGAAGCCGCGCAGCAACCCCTTTACTGAGCCTCCGAAGAACAAAGCGACCAGCAACCCCTTCGACAGCAACGCCCCGGTGGCCAAGGCCGGGCCGGGCCTCGCTGCCGGGCCCGCAGCCTACAGCATCCTGAGGGAGGAGCGGGAAGCAGAGCTCGACAGCGACCTCGTCATCGAGTCCGCCTCCGAGGAAAGCCCCAAGAGAGAGCAGGGCGTCGGCGGCCCCAAGCAGGGAGCCTCCTCTCCGTCCCCTCTGGTCTCCGCCGCCAGCCCTCCCCGCAGTCACCCTGAGGCGGCGCCGGTCCAGCCGCCGGCCGCCGAGAAGGCCAAGAGCCCCGTCAGAGCAGAGGAGGATCCTCCCAGCAAGCCGAAGCCTCCGACCGCCGCGGTGCCTCCGGAGGTGAGATCAGAAAAGCCCCAGCAGGGCGACAAGCCGCCCCAGCAGGGCAAAGGAGAGCTGGGAAAAGCTGCTGCTGTCGTCGCGATGCTGGAGGGATTCAGCAGGCAGAAAGGTTGGTGCTCAAATCTGCAGCTCAATTTAAACACTGCAAAAACACAAAATGTTACCGAGTACATCTGCTCTGGTTTCTACCACGACAAAACCAACTTACAAGTTACTTTTCAGCAAGACACAGGAGCTTCTTTCAGGTCAATAACGCCTTCATACTGATAAACACGTATAAAAGGCTGTTCTTTCACTTATAACAGCATTTCACAGTGAAACTAAAACGTTTCCTTCAATTTTAAGGAAATACTGACTTAAAAAAACTCCTGTATCTTGCTGCAAAAATATCTAGAAATTAATTTTGTCTTGTTCAGGTATGTTCACTAGAAACTGGAGTAAAATACTTTGTATTTTTGCAGAGCATGAACTGTGACGTCTGAAAAATAAACATATTTCCTCTGATGAGGGGGAGGAAACGCTGCTGCTGCCCCCTGGTGGAACATAAGGGGAACAATAAAACCCTTCTCACTTTTCATTTATTGTAAGAATTTCTATTTAAATTGCAACTAATAACATTTAAAACACGTCAAAATTGTCCTTATTGGTAAGTTCATACTATTTTTGTTAGATTAAAACACCAATAAAAACAAGTGAGCTTGAAAATACAGTTATAGATCATGTAATTAGTGACCTAAAGAAGCATTATTTGTGTTTGCGGGGTTATAATCGATGTGACAGTCTTACATTTACCTTAAAAACTAAGAATAAGTGGTTCTTATGGTCACTTATGGTTATAATAAAAACTCAAAATATTGTGATAACACTTGAAGTCCACTCCGTCTGGGATAATGCTTTTATCTGCATGTTTGACCTTATTATTATTGAAAAGATGAGCAGAAAATGGTGTTTTAATATTAATGTTCTGACTCCGTAATTATTTGATGTTAAAACTGGGTCAGTTTCCTGCCTCTAATCAAACATGTCGTAGGTTTGCATGTAAACATTTATGAATCTGCATGAATGGACGGCCGTGCAGGCCTGTTTTGTTTCGATCAAACTGAAAGAAGGTTCTGGAATCACACACACAAAAACAGGTCATGTCGATTAATCTCTGCACCACTAGAGGGAGCAGCGCCGCTTTGTTGAAGATCATCAGATATTTATGCCGTTGGTCAGAGCACGTCCCCACCAGCTGCTATAGCAACAGAGAGAGGTTGGAGCATGCTCAGTGTGAGCCGCTGCTCCTGGTTGGTGTTGGCATGGAGGCAAATGAGGCTGCAGAAAGCAGAAGGTGTGAGGTGTGGCAGGCTGCAGGGGAGGACCGGACCTCGACAACGGCATCGATTCACTGAAACGGGTGTTTAAAGCAAACCGGGGCGATGCTAATGCCTCAGCTACATCCCGTCTGTTGCTTTTCCTTTTCTTTTTTAGCGCTCCAGTTGCAGAAATGTTCCGTCTTTACCATGAATTATTAAGAGCGGCGCCTCCATTACAACCAAGACATGATGAAAAAAGAAGGAGGGATTTATAGCAACTGTAATCTTCACATAAATAAGAGCTGGATGTTTGCCCTGTTGCTGCTCTCTTTATGAAACACGTTTCCCTCCCGTCTGCTGAGCCATGTGACAGCAGACTGTCAGGAGGCTTCGTCAGCTTTCAGAGCATGTGGGAAATGTTGATCCGCCAATAAAGACACGGCGAATTAGGGCTGGTTAATCAGATTAATTGACTATTGACATAATCATGAACTTATGTAGTAATTGACTAATCGTTAACTGAAGTGTACAGACTTAAAAAAGGCCATTTGATGAACGAACATAATAATAATTCAGACAAAACTGTACAAAATATATAAACATTTAGCATTAAAAAAACAACAACACCTTTGTCTGTATATATGTTCAACCCAAAACTCCTTAAGTGGAAGTTTTATTCAATAATTAATCGATTAATCCAAATAATAAACATATTAGCCTGTAACTATTGAAGTAAACTCGAGCAGAAAGGGCCGAACGTTTCACGGCAGAAGTTTTAGCTTTAGATGGATCCTTTGTTACAAATAATCAAACGTACAACAATAGGAATGCTGTTACTGCAATGAAATATTTATATTCTTATTTAAAAAGGATTTTAATCATTTGTTTATTGGCATTTTTAATGTGTTTCCAATTGTGTATATACATATAAAAGGTGTGTAGAATGTGCCTATTTTTTTTTTTTTATCCGATAAATCGATTAATTTCCAACTATAATAATTTTAGTTTCAACCCTAAATGCTGGATGGCTTTACAATGTGAGGCACTGGTAAAACAGGCTTTTAATGGGGAAAAAAAGAAATTTGCTGATGAGAAAATTATTTCTGGTATTGTGTCAACAAGGCTTTAGAGGTTAAATGAAAAACCTGCAGAATGGGCCTTTTTATTCTTATCCGATTAATTACCAACTCAAATAATCGTTAAATTCCTAAAAAAAACTTGGAGCACTGGCAATACTGGCTTTTTATCTTTAAAAAGGAATTTTGTTTATTAGAATATTTATAATATAATTTTAGTGGTTTGATTAAAAATCTGCAAATGTGGCAATTTTATAACCAATTAATCGATTAATCGCCAATTAAAATCATCGTTACAGTCCTGAAAATATGTGGGGAATTTTTAATATGGGCTTTAAAATTTTTTTTAAAACAAATTTTTTTTATTAGAATGTTTTTGAAGTTAAATCATTTTGGAAAAGCGGTTTAATGAAAATTCAGCAAAATGTACCAGTTTTTTTTTTTTTATCCGATTAATCGATTAATTGCCAACTAAAATCATTGGGGTTTAACTATTACCTATATTGCTAATATAGGCTTTTATAAATCTTTAAAAACTGAAATTTATTTGAAATAGTTATTTCTAATAAATAAAAAAGGCAAGTGACTAAATGAAAAATCTACAAAATATCCTCGTTTTTTATCCAATTAATTCATAATCGTTTGTTGTATCCCTAAAACTTAATTGTGCTACTGGTAACGCAGGCATTTAAATCTTTAAAAAAATAGTTTATTTGAAAATCTTAAGTTATTTCTAATACGGTAAAAACTAAAAGACAAGTGGTTAAATGAAAAATCTCCAAAATGTGCCAGTTTATTTTTATTTTTTGAATCGATGAATCGTCAGAGCAACTGATTCCTAAAACAATGTGTAGTTTCCGCCTCAACATGGAGGCAGGTTTCGGTGTCAGTGTTAGAAACTGAGGATGACACGGTGTTTTTTTTAACTGAAACATTTCTTTACGAGACAAAAGAGCGTCCACCGCAGCCGCCCTCTTCCCCCCCGGGCTTTAAATCATTGCATGGACGGTTTGCTGCAGCAGATTCGATGCTGTGCTGTTTACGACGTGACCCCCCTCCTCTCCATCGCCTGCTGCTCCTCCCTCCCTCTCCGCCACAAACACACCGACACACACGTACGCGGCGCTCCACAGCATCAGTCTTTGTGCTCCGAGAGTCGGCGGCACCTTGGAAACCTCTCCTCCTCCCTCCCTCCCGTCCTCAGCCTCTCTCTCTCTCACCGCATCCTTCCCACCATTCATGCCTCTCCGTGGGATGACCGACTGAGCCGCTCCTGCCGAAGAGGAAAGCGCGAAGAGACAAAGCGACGGAGGGACCAGCAGCATGCAGGCGACTGCAGACATGACGAAGAAGGAGTGCTCGTGGAGCAGCTGGAAGGGCCGGGGTACTGACGCGTTTCTGTGTTTTTACAGCCGGTTTGCATGTCGCCTCCAGGCGGACAGACGCTCCGCTTCATGCATGCACGCGCTCGGCTTCTAATACTGAAGTTCTGCTCCTCTATTTTTGCATGGGACACACCCTTAGTTTGTATCTGCACCCAGAGGAAACAAAGGCGGCGGTGGAAAATTGCTCCATCTGGTTTGGGTGCATGCTGGTACCGATTGTTGACACCCTCCCCGCTGCGCCGCGCGCCCGTTTTCATATGCTCCCATTTTTCTCCCTTTGCTTTGGGGGGGGGGCGAAATGAGTGCCAGACCGTCGGATGGTGCTGATAGACTGTCTCCATGGTAACCAGGCCACACCCATCCTGATTACATCAACCCCATATCCTAGGCCACCACGGCGGCCCGCAGAGCGTCCGGCGGGGGAACGTTTCCGCCGAACGCAGAGAAAATGGCGGCGCTTTCAGCACAGCGTTGAGCATTGATTGTGCCACATTCTGGCTTCACGCCGTCGAGTCGTTGCAAGAGTTAACGACCCCTATAGACCAAACCTCCGCACGTCAAGACGCACCAAATAAATGCTGACGGGAGCAAAGAAGAATCGATTTATGTTCTCCCTCTGAATCACAGAGTCACTTTTAAAGCTGCAGGGTTTTTGTTTAGTCATCCTTCCTGCTGAGCACATGACTGATTCAGCAACAACACAAACGGGCCGAGTCACACGAATACGGCCAATAACCACAAACCTCATCTATTATACACAAAAACACTGTTTAAATCTGACTGCAGAAAACATTATAACCAATTTCTAACATATTGAATCACCCAAAAGACAGAAAATAACATTTAAATCCCAATTATGTCAATAAAGTGAGCAGCTTTACAGTATTTATTCAAGACACAATCCAACACATGCAACTAATATTCAATCATATGTAACATTTAATTATTTATTTTACTGGCATTTCCATTTTCTAACTAAGAAAAAATTATGTAGTTTTCTAAATATTGCATAAAATATGTTTCTCTAAACACTAATTGGCTTCTATGGCAATAATTCACAACATTCAGTAATTTAATATAAAACACAAACTAGATGCTTTTACTGTGAACCAATAGAAATGTCTCTGCTGCTACTAAAAATAAATTAAATGAGTGACATTCAATAATTTTTAAATAGTATTTCACTTTCATAACGAAGCCAAAGGAAAACTAAAGGTGTTAATAATAGTAGTAATCAAGGTTTACTACTTTTTAATGTATTTATTTATTATTTATGTCTTTTTCTTTTAAATAAATTAAAGAAGAAAACCCTGGAGATTTTCCTGAAATATTCAGCTGAAAGCTTTCAGCTGATTATTTCCTTTGCAGCATCAAAAACATAATCCTAAAGCAGAACCTATTATGGAAAATCTACATTTTGCACGTTTTTACACTTTCACTTGAATCTCTGCTGCTTCTAAAAACCCAAGCGCTTAAAAAAACCATGTTTTATGGATGAAACTTCATGTTTTTGTTGCCGTTCCTAGTCACATTCTGTTACCTAGCAACCCCAGCTGAACCCAGTCCTGTTACCTAGCAACCCAAGCAGAGCTCCAGCACGTTTGGTCAGATGGTTTTACTGCTGTATGTACAATGGCTACTGGAAGAGACAAGTGATTTGTTGTTGACTTATTATTCATAAGCCTCTTGCTGCATTCTTGCTGGTTGTGCAGGAGGTTCTACTAATGCTTTTCAAAGTGTAAAAGTTGACTTGGGGGTGGAGGACCGTCGCCAGCAGTTACTTATTTGGATTTAAAGTGACAAGACGCTTTTAAACAGCTAAATCTGAAAGTAATAAAGACTAAAATCTGATTATCCATGAATGACTTTGAGCAATAAATGTAAGGAGCATGATTTGTTTAGGCCACAGACTCATCCCAACCTGTTGAAGGAAGCACAACGGGTCACCTTTAAAGCAAAAAGCCTCTGACTGACGATAAATTCAGTAACATCTCTGCTGAGATGAGGCGGTCCCAGTGTTTTTTCATGTCTTCTCTCCGTCTGGCTCGTTTCAGGCCACAGGAAAGTCGTTGGTGGTTTAATTAGGTCAGGCTAAACTAGTTTCACTACAGAACCGGGGAAGGTGGGGCGGGAGACGATGTCATTGTCAGCTGCGTTAACGGTTTGATCTGGTTTTGGCTCGGAGTGAGAGCTGAGCTCACCGGGCCGCTCCGGTTCCTACGTCAGACTTTAACGGCTCATTTTTCTGATGAGGTCGACTTTCAGTGAGTTTCTGCAGATTAAATAATGTTCAGAATAATTCAGTCATTTACACACTGGAGGGATTTTATCTCGTATTTCCCTCCGATTTTGTGAGTTAAAGAGAAACTTTCAGATCAGTATAAATATCTTGGTTTGAATAGTTTATTTTATCAGAAAATCTTTAAGTTTTGCCCATTTTTAGATGAAATCAGACTTTTTGTCATTTTAAACAAACAGTAAAACATACAAGATTAGACAGAAATATAATCTGGGAAAAAATAACTTAATATTTATCTTTGAATGATTACAATAAAAGTGTTCAACTAGCGTTGAATGGATTTATTTGAATATAGGGTTCTAGCTCACAATTATTTTAGTACATTGGTTATTTTATCCAATTAATTGTATTAAAAATTGGTACATTTTGCTGATATATTATTTAACCACTTAAGCCATTTCTATATAATAGAAAAATACATTAAGATGCAAAGAAGCCATTCAATTTCTTTTTTTTAAATAAGAAAATAAACATTTTATTACCTAAAATGTTTGTGTAAGTTCATCTGCAGCTAAAACTATAACTCAGGCTTTTTTGTTTGACTTAATACAGTTTTGTTTTACTTACTGCTCTGAGTTTGTTCTTCCTTCAGGAATTGTCCTTTTCTACATCAGGATTAATCTTTTACCAAATTCATTGATTAATCGATACATAACGATTAATCGTTTCAGCTCTGTTACCAACAAGGTGATTAAAATACGAGGTTTTGATCTGAACGATGTAGAGTTGGGTTATTTCTCAGAAAACCATCTTTAGGACACTGTGTTGAGCTTTAATGCATGATAGTAGTTTGGTCGTTTTATTGGACTGTATTTTGTCCTGCCTGATAAAAACGAAGCGTCTTCGTTTCTGTGCTGTTTGGGTTTGGAGCCGAGCGGCCGGTTCAGAGCGACATGAATCCCAGAGGAACGCTCTCTCTCTCTCTCTCTCTCTCTCTTCATCTCTCGGTGGGGAGAAAAATGGAGCACGGTTACTATGGTAACTGCATCAGGCGGATCCCCTGCTAGTTTGAAAGGAGCTGTGCGGTTGTTGGTTTCAATCGGCGACTCGAGTTTTGGTGGAAGACCTCAGAGTCGGGATCTGTTAGTGGACCGGCCGCGCCCCGTCCACCTCCTCCTCCCCTCTGCTCAGCCGGATTCTGATTGGCTGGCGGCGCCGGCGCTCCTCCCCTGCCGTGTACAGGGGGGGCCGCCTCCCCCCCTCCACTGCTCTCCTTTTGTCCGTGAATAAAGCAGCTGCCTCTTTCCTTGTTCAGCCATGGGAGCCGCAGGTCAGTACTCACTTCTGATACAGAAAAAGCTTTTCAGTCACCGAGTTTCTCCCTGCAGCGTCGGTAATGTTCATGTCGGCGTGTGTGATTATTTACTCTGTGTGTGGCTGTGACAGAGCATCTCCATTCAGATCTCTGCCCAGTTGGTCAGAGGTGCATGTGCAGCAGCAGTTGTCGCTGAATGGCTCATCTGTCCGACGAATCGCTTCACGTGCCGCAGCAGCAGCAGATTATTTAAAACCCGGAGAGAACCGTGTTACCGTGCAGCTCCAGCCAGCCTTTCTGGCTTCCACAGACGCCTTTCAGCGGAGAGTAAAGATGGCCGTCATCACTATGCTGCTCACAGCTCCTCAGCTAAAATTAGAGAGGCATGAAGGCAAGCCCAGCAGGCAGAAGCAGCAAACCTTCGTTCATCTCTGATATTAAACTTCAGAAGAAGTTGGCGCCTCTCCCTGGCTTGCCAAAGGACGCATTGTGAACCCTGGTTGAACTGAAACAGGCCTGGATTCACAGCGGCTGTAACGCTACACTGAGCTAATCCTCAGTCATCACATCTTCTTCTTCATCTTTGGCAGTAGCTTTAAATTTCAGGCTCCAGCACCCAAAGATGGCACTGCAGGAAGAACTGCGGACGCCACAATGTGTCCGTTTTCCTTTAAAAAGCGAAGCGGCGGCGTTGATGCCTCGTCATCCTTCACTGCGGACCGCTGTGGCTCCGGGTCGCGGCAAGCCGTTATCAACGATCTGCTGATTGTGCTGCTATTTCTGCTGCAGCTTCCCAGACCTGCAGGTTAATCATTAACCGTCCTGGGAGCAGCAAAGCCATCGTTGCATGTATGCGAATGTGTGCATGAGAACAGACCAGGTGATCCAGAATCCAACCAACACGAATTCATCTCAGCAGGTTACAGCCAGTAATCATCTCCTGCAGAGGCTGATTAACACTTAGCCAAGGTTTCCCCAACTCAAACTTGAGACATTTCAAGACCATTACGATGGATTTTAAGGTCTATATTTACAAATTAATGTATGAACTTTGTTCATCCAACTGGTGATAAATCTGCATTAGACGATAGATGGAAAAGAAGCTGCATCTCGTTACGTTAGCAGTTATGATGCTAACGTACCATAACTGCTAACGTACCATAACTGCTAACGTACCATAACTGCTAACGTACCATAACTGCCATGATACGTTAGCTGTTAATCACAGAACCCTTATTTGCCACAACAGGATTTCTGTTTGGTCCATTAATCCGTGTTTAAGACTTTTTCGGATCGCTACCAGTGGAATTTAAGATCTGCATATCCACAGAACTGGTGATAAATTAGCATTTATCCATGATAGATCCTGAGGAACTAGCAGCTAGTTAGCGGTTAGCGACACAAAACACAATGAAGATGTCCAAAGGTGGCTCGATCTTTTGCCTGACAGAAAAGTCCCAGGAGAAAAATAAACTTCATAGAATATATGATTAAATACTAATTCCACAACATTCAAGACCTGTGATTAACATATTTAAGGTCAACTTATACATATATATATATATGTATTTGTTTTATAAATTTAAAGGGGTCTATTACACAAAATATACATTTTGCACATTTGTACTTCAATTCATGTTTCAACTGCTTCTAAAAACATTTATCTATTGTTTTGGTAATGAGTTATTGTTTTCGGGTGTCTGAAAAATGGGCCGTATTAGAACCTTCCCAATTGTTGGGTCGCAATCAATGTGCATTGCTTTGTTACATAGCAACCCAACATGAACTACAGCATGTTTGGTCAGCTGGTTTTACCGCTTTATGGGCTGCACAATGGCTGCTGGAAGAGAGAACTGTCCTGTTGTTGACTTACCATCCAATGTCAATGTAACACTTCAAAAACCGGTTCAAAACTGCACCAAAGTGCTGCACAAGAAAGATAATAAAATAAGTTGATGAAAAGAAAAAGAAATATTACAAGAGACAAAAAACACTTACCGCATTCTTTGTGATTGTGCAGGAGGCGCCACTTCTGCTTTTCAAATATGTATGGTTGTGTAACTGCACCTTTGTTGCAGCCATTGTGAGTGTGTGTGAGTGCAAGCGTTGAGTTGGTGGGCGTGGCCAGCAGCTTATTTAGATTTAAAGAGACAAGATGCCCTAAAACAGCTCAGAATAGGCAGAACTCACCGGATTAAAATGATCAAAAAAATGTATTGAACGTGTTTTTTTTCACCCATAGACCTACCAGGACCTGTACAAGGAAGCATAATAGGTCGCATACTTTTGAAAACATGAATCTGAGACTTTTTAAGGCGGTGCGGACACCCTGCTGGGTGTAGAAATGAATGAAGCTTTGCGCCATCTTGTTGGAGCTGGGTTTAGCTGCAGCTCCCTGAGGATGCTGGGTTTTCAACGGCTTCCAGTGGTTTGACCCAAATATGATCTGCTCACAGCGGAGCCCGCCCGTTTAAAAGCCTCATTCCCGCTAATTTGTGGTTGTGGCTCCTGACTGACCTCCTTAATGTGTGCTTCCTCCTCAGCAATCGACCTCCTCTACTGGAGGAACGTGAAGCAGTCCGGCGCCGTGTTCAGCAGCGTCCTGCTGCTCCTGTTCTCCCTGACCCAGTTCAGCGTGGTCAGTGTCGGAGCCTACCTGGCTCTGGCGGCGCTCTCCGCCACCATCAGCTTCAGGATCTACAAGTCTGTGCTGCAGGCTGTGCAGAAGACCGATGAGGGGCATCCTTTCAAGTGAGGGGACCGATCGCCGGCCTGGGAGTCGCTTTGACTCCAGAGGCTAAAAAGATATTTTCTGATTTTGTTCCCAGGGCTTATCTGGAGATGGAGATCGCTCTGTCTCAGGACCAGATCAGTAAATACGCCGATAAGATCCTGCTGTACAGCAACACCTGCATGAAGGAGCTCCGCAGGCTGTTCCTCGTTCAGGATCTGGTGGATTCCTTGAAGGTTGGAACGGCGCCATCGCTTCTCATTTTATTGCTGCTGAGATTAAATGTTTGCTTAACGACGGATGTGTTCAGTTCGCAGTTCTGATGTGGCTGCTGACCTATGTGGGTGCACTCTTCAATGGCCTGACGCTGCTCATCCTAGGTGAAACCATCTCTCTGATGCACTAAAGACGTCTTTCACTGTCATTTGTTTTGTTTAAGCCACTTAGTCAGACGTCTCTACAAAATTACACTTAATCTGGATTAATCAGGATAACATCCAATCTAAAAACCAGCTTTCTCTCTCATGGCTCTATTGACAGAGAAACCGATGATATTTCTGTTTACCTGCAACATTTAAGCTGATCCACTGAGCAGTTTGGGAAATTATGGGATTAGTTTGAGGAATTTCCAGGTTTGGATAAGTCTGGAAAAATAAAGCAGATTGGGAAATATTTGGATTTCCAGACTTTATTCTTTTTCTCACTGTCTAAATGTTTGTGTCTGTAGTTCTGTGCAGGGCGACAACTAACAATTATTTAAGTAATCGATTATTTTAACAATTAATTGATTGAGCTATTGGCTATTCTGATGATTAATTGAAAACTCGAGAATCTTTGTGATTAATCGGATAAAGAATTATCACCTTTCATTGTTTCCTTTATTCACTTTTCTCTCAGTTTCATTTTATTTCCACCCTTCCTTCCCCTCTTCCAGCACTCCTTCCTTTAATGATCTTTGTCCTTCCTTCCTTCCTTCCTTCCTTCCTTCCTTCCTTCCTTCCTTCCTTCCTTCCTTCCTTCCTTCCTTTTAATGATCTTTGTCCTTCCTTCCTTCCTTCCTTCCTTCTGTGCTTCCTTACTTGTGTCCTTTTATTTCCTGACATCATTCCTTTGTCCTTCTATCCTTCTTCCTTTAGCCATGACCTTCAATCCTTCCTTTTTTCTCAAGTCCTTCCTTCCTACCCTCATCATTTGCTATTCCTTCTTCCTACTTTCCTCTCTTCTGTTCCTCATTGTGTTTTTCTTCCTTCCACTCAATCTTTCCTTCCCTGTTTCTTATTTGCCATAAAGTTCCTGCAGGTTTCACCAACTCAAATGTAAAACTTTTCAAGACCATTATGAGTAAAACTTATTCATAATATCGTCAGTATTATGAGTATTATGTATTAGCAGCTGGTTAGCGGTAGCATCCAGTCACAGAATGCAATGAAGATGGACATTTTAAAGGACATTTAAGTGTTTTAAAGGATGCACCTTTAAGTTTCAGTCTTAAATTAAAACTATTTGTATATTTTTCTTGAAACATGAAAAGCTGAGGACACCAGAAAGTTGAGTTTTGGATAAGTCGTGAACAGTTTTTTTAATCCAGTCTGTTTTTGCTGTCAGTTTACATCCATAAAAAAAAAAAAAAGTATCAGTTTTTTCTAACTTTTCAATCTGAATAAAATCTGATGGGCTTTATTAACTATTCGTCCTTGTATTCCTCTACAGCTGTGGTGTCCATGTTCACTTTGCCTGTGGTTTATGAAAAACATCAGGTAAGAGCAGAAACATCTGGGTTCTCTGGGAAAACTTGTGCGGTATTATAACAGGTCTGTTTGCCTACAGGCGCAGATCGATCAATACGTGGGACTAATACGGACACAGGTCAACTCTGTGGTGGGGAAGTGAGTAAATGCAATGCCGATTTTTATTTATTTATGACTATATTGCTTTGTTAGGTTTAAATTGGACTGAAATAAGATTAGAAAAGAACTAAAATAAAAGGTTTTCTCCTTTGCAACAAGAATCTCATGAAAATCTTTGTTTTAATATTTAAGATGCTAAATTGTTTACATGCTTCATGGAATTAAGAGTCCAGGAGATTCATTTTGATTTGTAACCAAAGTCGAAACATTTGTTACGTTTTAAGCTGGTGCATTTCGCTTTCACACTGAACTGTGTCAAAAAACCCAAACCTTTAGAAAACCTGTTCCCCTCCTGGCCTGTGGAGGCGCTGCAACAAGAATCACTGCAGGAAACAACAAAAACCTCGAGTTCAACTTCCTTCTTCACAACATGTAAACAACACGGAGTGGCATCAGGATTTTGCGGTTGTAGCATTTCTCTTTGCCGTTGGTGAAAGAAAACGAGCCGTTTCTCCCGCTAACGTCGGACCGGCCTGTTTGCTGTGGACGCATTTCCCAGAATTCCCTGGGCTATAGTGTACTTCCTGCTTTTGAAGCACCAGAAATCCTTCCACTGCTAAAACTCTGACACCACACCACTTTTGTTTATATTTTGTGAAGAAAGAAGTTGTGCTCAGTGTCTTCAGAGATTGTCATGTCGTTTCCTTCAGTGGTTCTTAGTGCAGCGCCCCCACAGGCAAGGAGGGGAACACGTCTTTCAAAAGGTTTGGCTCGTTTGTGTGAAAGCAGTGAAAATGGAACAAATGTTTCAACTTTAGTTTCCAACTGAACCAAGACTACGGAACCATCAAAAGCAAATCAAATTCGGTACTTTTTAGAATCCCCAAACTGAAATTCAGACAAAAATTGGCAGCAGTTCAACTTTATTCATCGTCTTAACCAAACGTTAAGACGATGTATGAGATTTTACCCGTTAAAATAAAATCTTACCTCAAGCCTTTTCCTGAAAACGACGCACTAAATCTCTCTTCCTGTCCAGGATCCAGGCGAAGATCCCCGGGGCCAAGAGGAAGGAGGAGTAATCCTGTCCGCGTCACCTTGAAGCTGACGGTCCGGTCCAGCTCCGAGTCGGGCTCCCGGCTGAAGGGCCCGATCATCATCTGTGGGGCGTAGTGCTTTGTCATCTTGGTGTTCTCTAAAGCATCCACTGGAGAAGCCTTCACCCTGTCTATAGCAGTCCAACACTAACACACAGTCACAGTACGTGTATAATCCTGCTTCTAGGTAGACAACTACACAACTCAAAGACAAAAAAACAACCTGTTTGTGTTGCTTATTATGAAGTGCATGAAGTCGAGCCTTGGGTAAATAATATTTGATATCTTTTGTGCAGTTTTGAAATCACGCTACATTTTTGCTTTGCAGTGTTTAACCACGACTTGTAATGGTTTGGCCCCAAGAGGCTGAAAGCCCACAGACTTCCTCCGCTGCCAGTGTTAAATACTGCTTCATGTCTCTGAGTTAGCAGTCGGGGCTTTTCTCACTATGTCAATAGAATATATAAATAATAATAATAATTTCCTTTCGGTGTTTCCAAGCACAAGATAATTTACGATATGCGTGTTAGATGTGGTAATCGTAGGGGTTTTGCTCTTTGTAATAATCATAAGGAACAACACACATGCTCACATTAGGTACTGTTGTACAAGTATGAAGACAAGGTGATACTAAGCTTGTTTGAATAACTGTCCAACTTTGTATTTTGTTCAGCTATACTCTGTAGTTCTTTAGACCCTGGACTCTAACTATTTGCACTTACAGTATGTATTTAATTACGGGAATAATGAGAAAATAAATGTACCTTGATGTAACGCCTCCTCACGCACCTCACTGGTTCTTCCTGCCAGCCTGATGGAGTCTCAGGTGAAGCTGTCATGTCGAGTCTTGGTTTGGTGAGCTATAAATACGAAGCTGTGGATTCTGGCACTGACACAGCAGAGTGCTGCACAGACACGTTTAACTCGAGTCAGGGGTCACAATGAGCCTGTCTGAAATAAAGACCGACGGGACTCGTCTGCTGCAAACAACTATTTTTACTGCAACAAAATCGGCATCAACTTAAAACAGCTCTTTGAACTCAGGAAGTAAAATACAGAGCCACTCAGAGTTTCCTTCTCTTTCAACATAAATAAAAATGATTAAGTTTACATCTGAAACTGACGCTCATTATTATCTGCATCGGTTTGTTTAACGATTGAGCAAAATGGGTGAATGGAGCTGGAAGAGAACACCTTGGGCTTCTCCACTTCCTCGTTCTGCAATGTCCATTCTGAGAGACGGGTCGACCTGTAGGTCAAGGACAAGCTTTAAGACAACGGATCAGAACCGCAGCATGCAGCAGCAGCAGCAGCAGCAGCAGCAGCAGCTGCAGCAGCAGCCGCCGCCGCAGCATTAATCAGAATCAATCAATTGTTAAAGTGCATCTTTTGATGTATTTTTATGAATGAGAAATCAGTAGAATACCATTTTATTTTATCTGATTAATCGATTAATTGTCAGAACAATTGGTTTAGTGTCAGAATAATCAATCAGCAGAATAATTGATTATACGTCAAAATGATCAATTAATGAGGAAAACAATCGACTTTCTGAAAAATTCATTAAGTATCAGAACAAGCAATTATATGTCAAACTAATTGATTAATCATCAGAGTAATCAATTAAGTTTTGGAATAATTGATTAATCATCAGAATTATCGATCAAACGGCAGAATAATTGAATAATCGTCAGAATGATTGGTTAATTGTGAGAATTATCGTTCAGAAGACTTATTGATTATGAGAATAATTGATTAATTGTCAAAATGACAAATGAATCATCAGAAAAATCGATTGTCAGATTAATCTATTAATTGTCAGATGAAGCAATTAAGTGTCAAAATATCTGATTAGTCGTCAGAAACACTCATCTGTCCTGTACCTGGTCCCACTTTCCGTAGTTCTCGTAGTTTGTTGGAGCGACTGCTTCTCTCGGAGGAGACCTGATGAACAGTCTGCAGAACAAACAGAACCGGGTTACTGGTTCTGCTGAAGCGGCAGCGTTTTCTGTGCCGGCGTGCGTCTGACCTGGTCAGGCCGTCCCGGCAGTCGTCCTGCAGCTGGCAGATCCGCTCTGGGGTCAGGTGCAGCGTGCTTCTGGGCCCGTTGCACAGCAGGCTGTTGACGGCCATCCGCAGAGCGTTGATCTGAAACAATCAGGCGGGAAAAGGATGAAAAACGGCAACGGCTGCATTTACATGGACCACAAAACTGCACAGATTACAACCATGAAAATAAATTCACTAAATTCACAAACGTCAAGCTAAGAGCTGAATGTGCTGTAAACATTAAAATATATTTAAATTGTTCATTACTTAAAATGGGGTTGTGAAATTTAAATGTGAAAAACTTTAAACTGACAAACTAAAGGAAACAATTAAATTAGTTTTAAGTTTAAATTAAACATTTAAACTTATTTACTAAAACATACACAGAATTTAGAACAAGTCATTGGGCTGAAATTAACAATTATTTTTATAATCAATAATTCTGGCGATTAATCGGATAAACAAATTGGCATATTCTGCAGATTTTTTATTTAAGCTTTTATCTACTGTATTACAAATACATTAAATATGCAATTAAATAATCAAATTTATAAATTAGATGAGAAAATACATATTTTCTTGCGTGAAAGGCAACAAATTAGCATTAGCATTCTTTTAGTGAATTTTAAACAGGTGCAGATAAAACTGCACCACTAAACTAAAACATAATTAAAACCAAATGGTTTTTAATATATTAATCGCAAACGGTGTATTTATTGGCTCAATTATTGTTGTATTTTTTTTTTAGCAAAAACCCTTTTTTGAGTCCTTATACTCCAGTTAATCCATTAATTGACAATTATTTGAATAATCAATTAATCACGATGAATCATTTCTGCACTAACAAATTTTTACTGATTGAGTCTGAAATACGTTTTTATGAGCATTTTTCCTGCTTTACTGATGACAGTCGTCACCTCAATGATGTCCATGACGTCAAACTTGACGTCGAAGGCCAGTTCGATGTCGTTCTCGGGCAGGATGGGCTCCTTGGTCAGGCTGTTGAAGCCCAGGCCGCAGAGGGCCCCGGTGTAGTAGCTCCGCTCTTCGTTTGTGCTGCGTAAAGGTCAGAACAGCTGGGCGGTCATCCTCTCTGAGGCCTGTTGCACATGTAGCTGCAGCAGCATGTTGGGGGGAACAAACCGTAACTCCATGACGGGAGTGAAGAGCATCATCACCAGACCAGGCAGTCCAGGGATGTTGGGCAGGATGGATGTATCGTTCAGCATGATGTGCGAACCTGATAGCAAAACACAGATTTAACGTCTTCATCCACAGAGCTGATGTACTCTGAGTTTACCTTTTCCACAACAGATAGATGATTCGTACAGTTTTCCCACGGTAAAATCCACACACTATTACATTTTTAAACTTTTCCAGCACCAAGCTAAACTATAAGCCACTACTTTTCTCCCACGCTTTGAACCATGCGGCTTGTAGCATTTACACAAAACACAAAGTTTAAAAAATAAACCTAAAAAATGTTTTCGCCAAGTCTTCTGGCATTTAGCAAATATAAATGATTTAGGTTATTCTAACTAACCTAAAACCAGAAAAGTTTAGTCTAAATGTGTCTTAATTTATATGGAAATGTCCGGTTTCAACAATAAATGATGTTTTAACAAAACGTCATATTGCATTTTCTCATCAAGTACTTTCATGGATTTTATACATAAAACAATCACTTTCCAAACCTTGAAAACACCTAACACAAATCAAGAACCCTGTGCATAAAAACATGGTGACACAGTTTAAGATTCAACATGAAGTTATATTTTTATTCCAAACCTGAAGCGTTGATGGCCACCAACCCGGCCACCATCATCCTCTGATGTTTGAAATGCGGGTTTTCATTCAGAGTCACGCTGTTGATGCTCCTTTTCTCCATGGAAACGGTCCTGCAGAACGACATGCCGCTCATCAGCAAACGTCAGGAAATGTAACTTTACTTCCAGCACTAGATTCTTACCTGTAGTGGGATTTCCTGCTCAAACTGTAGAAGTTTGTCTGGTAGGAACTTGAAGGTCCAGCCAGATTTACCTGAATAATCAGAAGAAAAGAGATTTATCAGACAAACATTCATGCAGAAAGGTCGGTGAAATGCTGCCACCTAGTGGACAACATTGGAATTGAAGCAACAACTAAAGTTACTGCATTACTTAGTTTATGGTTTTTGACAAACCATAAACTAACATAAGTATGAAGTTTACACAAATGCAGTGTGTAGAGCTGGAAATAACAATTATTTTACGTACTCATAACTCTGTTAATTTATTAGACAATTTTAATTCAAGTTTTTTTACACCATATTAGAAAAAGATGCAAATAAGTAAAAAATTAAATTCTTTCTTTAAAGTAATAAAATAAACATTTTATTGCACAGCATTCCTTTGGCGACCCTTGATTGTTAGTAACAAAGAATAAATATGCAGCTAAATAAATGAAAAGCTGCCATTTCTACGCTACTCATCAATAAAATGTAAAGCTAATTTTTGGATTAATTGATGAAAATTTTATTTTATTTTTTTACATTTGAACTAAGTGAAGCTAAAACTATTCCACTTGAAGAGTTGTGGAAAAAAAAACAACAACAAAAAAAAAACACACACACACAGACATTGTATATATAGAGCCCGTCTCTAGGCAACCGTGACGTTCAGCGTCAGTCCGTGACGTTCAGCGGTCCTTTAGCTCCTGCCACGACAGTATAACTGACCTATTTTGGCCGTTATTGTTAAATTTAATGTTGATGTGTTTATTATAGGCGTGTCTATCGGACAGTTAGGCATCGCTTCAACACGGGACGCATATTTAACGGCCAAATATGGGACGAATCCATATTCTACGGGATGGGTGGCGATCCAATTCAGGGGTGCTGAGATACAGTTTGATACAGTGGAAAGTTCAATCACATAGAAATCTACTGTTAATCTCTTCATGTTAAATAAATAAAAAGTATTACTTATTATTTAAGTATTTAGTCATTATTTCAGCTTGACTCATGCTTGCATGTCTTGCGCACCAACATTGAGCCCATAAAGTTCTGATCGAGACTCGAATCAACAGCAACAAACTTGACGAAGTGTTCCTAGAAAATTCATTTTCCGTGCCTTGAGCCGCAAAACTCATTGGACTCCAGCGATGATGAATTGACAAAAGTAGGCTTTTGGAACAGAGACCAAGAAGAGATGAACGAATCTGATTCAGAAGAGGAGAAGGAAGCCCAGATTGTTCCTGGACCATCAGCGGCGGGTCTCCAACAAGACATGGATTTTCAAGAGATGAAAAGACTTCTGCAAGCCTCCTTGCAAGAACGAGAGTTCCTAAAGAAGAAGCTCGAAAACGATGAGATGTACATCAAATTACTGAAACGGGAACTGAAGAAAGAACGACACAGACATTACAAAGAAGTTGAGGAAGGTGACTGATGTTGGCCCCATTCTTGAGTCGGGATCCGTAGCCAGTCTTGTTGATAATTTGGCTGAGGGGGTTCAGGCCTATGCAGAACAGCAGCGGGGACAGACCGTACAGTTTTGGCTATTTTACTGCTCTCAGTATGTTTCAGCAATTTGTCATTTTTGAGTTTGTATACTCCAGTTAATCACTGAAATAATTGTGAAATAATTTAGTAATCAATTAATTGTTTCATCACAATTAATCGTTTGCCAAAGTTCTGTAATCGTAGTCCAGTTTCTCACTGCATCTTCCTTTCACTGGGGACTGAAAGTGTTTTCAGTGATTTCACATTCACTGAGCTCGTTAAAAGTTTCCTTTAACGAGCAGTAAACCATTCTTACGTTTGTTTTGGAGCAGGACTTCGGGGTACTGGAGAGCTGAGCGAGCAGAATGTTGACGGTCTCCTCGTCCTCCTTCTTGCGGGCCTTCCAGGACCGGTTGACAGAACTGGGGCCGTACGTTCCTTTCTCCAGGTCGTCGTACATCGACAGCAGGTCTTCATGGCTTTGCTGGATCAGACAGGAAACATCGTTTTTTCATTCTATCCACATAAATGTGAAAAACCCGCTATGTCTCCCAATATATAGGAGTATATCTGCAACTAAGATATAGGAGTATATCTTAGATGCATCCTTTGCTACAAATAATCAAGCGTTTACTGTAATACTGTTGGACATTGTATGAAAAATTAAGAGTGAACCGATTTATTCCTTTAATTTTGGGAGATCAGCGATCGGTCGACACGAGAAGCCGATCTTATCTCCCTCAGCAAAGGTCCAAAAATCATTTTCTGTTGTGCAGTGAGAGCGTGTGACTGATGGACCGGCCCACCGGGTCACATCTGCATGTTTGTAGTGAACAATAATCCCACCAATGTTGCCAACTTGGCAATTTCTTGCTACCTTCAACATTTCAGGCAGAAAAAAAAAAAACCGTCAGTATTTGCCAAAATCTGAATTAACAGGTTCAGAACCTCGCCGATAATTTAGGAAATAAATAATCGTCCAGAAAACTGCCATCAGTGCAGTAAAAAATACTGGAGTGGTTGAATTTAAAATCTGTTGAATCAAATCAATCAATTAATCATTTGCAGCACATTTCGGCATCAAAGCATTTTTAAGAGCTTTACATAATTTAAACACAAAAATACAAAGACGTAGAACTTGGCTAATAATTGAAACATTACATTTTGTCAAGTTCCATCATTACATATCAGAATGTTGATTGATTGTTCATTGATTATGTTTCAAAAGAAACTGTAACCAGGTGGGGTTTAAGTCTAGATTTAAAGGAACTCAGAGTTTCAGCTGCTTCTCCGTGTCTGGTTCTGGTTCTGGGGATGCAGAGCAGACCAGGAGCAGAACAGCTGCTTTATATCTGATAACTGATCAGGATAATTGATTGAAGCAACCGTAGCTTAATGGCACCTGAGAATCGACGCTCTCCTGCGCCTTCACGGCGTGGCCCTCCTCCACCAGTATGTCCACCATGCTGGTGCTCTTCGACTCCTTGTTGAGCAGCAGCTCCACCCGCATGACGTCGTACAGGATGGAGTAGAGCGACACGATGACCGTCTGATGCTTCACCATGGTGACGAAGCAGTCGCGGGCGCGGCTGCTCCACTTGTTTCCCAGTATGATGGACTGGGCCGACGGGCGCATCCCAGCAACCTGGAACTCATGGGCCTGAAAGAGGAGCAGAGATGTGGGGATACAATCGTTTTAAGCTTCTTCCTGGAGGTTTAAGTGTCCAGGATGGGAAGTGAACCTGGAAGGGCTGGACCAGCAGGTCGGATGGAAGCTCTCTGAGGCTGCTGCTGGGAACGACGGCCGTGTTGCCAAAGTCCAGAAAGAAAACCTGAAAAATGAAGGAAAAACGTTTCTAACTAAACTCAGCTTCTGTGTCACTGAACACAGCTTCAAAATATCAGTTTAATATAGAGCTGCAACTATCAGTGTTATCATTTCAACTGATTGCCGTATTTTCTGGTCTATAGACGCCGCACTAACGTACAGATATAAGCTGCACTGGGCTAAAAGCCGCTCTTGGTTTTTAACAAGGATGCACCAGAGTCTCCAACGGCTCCATTTCCCTCCTGTGCTGCGAGATCAATACTCCTCAACTTAAACGCTGCATCATATAAACTTCTTCGTAAGTCTGCGGAAGAAAAAACTCTAAAATTGATCCTGATTGGTGCTCACCTCCACTGTGTTACCGCGCATGTGCAGGATCTTGGCCCGGTAGTACAGACTCTCCTCGTTGGTCTCAGAGTACGGCGCCAGACACAGCAGGTTGGGGTAAAGCGACACCGTCACAGGAGACAAAGTGCATTTGTTGATCTCCGCCGTCAGACGCCGCTGCTTTCCCAAGCTGGCTTCATCCGCTGGGAAGCCCCAGAAATGTCCCACATCTATCACCTGCAGTGAAATTACCACCGAAAAAACAGACTTCTGCTTCACTTTAGGAGAAAAGCATAGAGATTTCTGCTAGCATCTCTAATTGTTTTGGTGTGTGAAACTGTGAGGAGAGGACCGACCTCGGTGATGTTCACCACAAACAGGCGGTTGGGCGGCAGCCGGTCGGGGTCAGGCTTGGTGCAGACCGAGTCCATCAGGGAGAGAGACTGGCTCTGGATGTCAGCCGTCAACCTGTCCATGAAACACAAACAACAGTAACAAACGGAGCACAATCTGCACAAACATCCCAGATTAACTATAATCTGATGTTTGGAATCCAAACTCCCACAATGGACCCAGAATAACTGACATGACGCCGCATGTAGGCCCGTCACACTAACAAATGACCATGGAGTTATTAAGATAAATGATGAACACACTCGCTAAGATCATCAAACTCTAAGTTCGAATGAACAGACGGATCCGTCACGCAGCTCAGCTGAACGGAGGTGATGACGAGTGTTTACATTTTAAAACCACATAAAGTGCATTTTCATCCCACACTGGACTCTGAACCATTTCTCCTTCCTGTTCTGATACGGCCGCCATCTTTGTTTACGTATCAACGGCTCCACTTAAGGATGACCAGCTGTGCCCTCTGCTGGCCGGCGGCCAAACTACAACAATGAAAGGAAGTTATTAGTGAATCAATTCAAACTAATTTTAATCCAAGGCTGCAGTCACACTGCGACGAGTGTCTGACAGTCCGAACAATAGATCGGATTTTATGTCGGCCACTTTGATGTCCGATCGTTTAAATGGGACCTGAATCCTATCGGATCTTGAACGTCATCAACACTCGACCAACGTCACTATCCTGCATCCTGATACGCACAACCAAGAATAAAATAACCACCACGGTAAAGAGGATTAAATTATTACTGTAGCGGCTCAGTAAGCTATGCTCCACCGTTAGCAACCAGGTTTACCTCAGAGCTCGCGAGAAAACAAAATCGGATTTGACACAAAAAGAAATCAGCATTGGGTCACTTCAGGCTGCAGTGCGAACGCAGCCTAATAGACATTTAACTACTGTTTGCATCGCTACTTTCAGGAGGTTAAACAGCACACCTTTGGGTCAAAACCTGACAGTTTGACAACTGAGCTGTACCGTGAAAATTTCAGGTGAGCTAATGATCTCCTCCCTGCGCAGAACTCGATCTGTTCAGACGGATAGGTCTGCAGCTCCATTTTAAAGCTCTTATGGGCCATCTGGAGGGCGAGGGTCACCTCAGGCAGCACACCCGAGTCGTTGGAGGTCCGGTGGAACTCCACATAAGCTCTGATGACACACAAACAGGACACGGATTATTATGACAGTAAAATAAAAACCTTCACAAAAAAGAAAAACCCAAGTGATGTTTGTACCTGGAGCAGTCGAAGGAGACCGTTTTCACCTGTCCACACAGCCGGAACAAAGACTGCAGCTGCTTATAGTAGAGGAAACTGTATGGCGGGAGGTTCCTCACCTGCAGAACAACAACCAACCAAAACTCAACCAATGAAGCCAAAGTAACAGTTATTCTCAAAATTGTTAAAGCAACAGTATTATGTGTCTTGTGTAACATAATCAAGTGACTGTTACCTCGAGTTGTTGTAATAAAAATGCACATATCAAATATGAATGAGAAGAAATTGGGCCTTTGTCTCTTTAAGAAACTCCTCCTCATCACAACATGGCTCCTCTATTAACCCTTCAGCAACGTTTTTCCCAGCGGTTTAGTGAAACGTAGCTCAGCAGTTCCACCAGGTGTTTGCTAATTGCTGCTGGCTAGTCTGAAGGAGTTGAGTGGGGGAGGGCTGCTCTGTGAGGTGGAAGCTCGGAAACTGCAGCTCTGAGGAGGAGCTGAGGCTCAAAGGCGGGGCTAGGTCCACCCAGGCGTTTTTCCCAGCTGAATGGTTGCCATGGAGATTAAACAATTTCTCAAACATGCATTCAAGAATCAAGGGAACACTCCAGGTACGTTTTTTGATGAAGGAATAACATTATAACATGATTTAAAACTCAAAAAAGTTGATTTTACATAATACTGCCCCTTTAAGAAACAGAATACACCTGTTGAATCACATTTACTCAGTAAATACAGACATTGTTTTAGAATCAATCAGCAAAACCAAATCCGATTCCCAGGCATCGTAAACATCGATACCATGACTGTTGTTCGAGGGTTGAAGCCGTTCAGCTCCTTGCAGGCCTGCCTTTCATCGATCTCCCGCTGGAAAAAGTAGTTTGGGTAGAAGGCGCCGGCAATGACGATCTAAAGCACAACATTAAAGATAAAGCTCCAGCAAGACGACAACAACTCATCTGTTGTGCACAGAAATCCTGACCTGCAGGATGAACTTCTGCCTGTTTATGCTTGTGTTGTCTGGGGTCGGAGAGTCTTCTGGGACGTGCATGTTGAACTGGGTCATGCGTTTCTTCAGATCCTCGTATAACTCTGCAACCTGGAGAACACAGTAGATACACTTCCTGTCCAAAAGACATGCATTTAAAGGTACGAGCTTCCCATTTCCTGACCATGTTGTAAAACTTGGAAAATATGGTAATGTGTAAGAATAATCCTGAAACTACCTAAGTATGTTTGAGAACTATCCAAGGGATTATTAGAAATTGAAAAAAGAGAACCGTTTAAACATAACGAAAGTAGAAGTCACCTCTATGTTCAGGAGTGAAAGATAGCAAGTTTCTATTTGCACCAAGTGCAGAAAACTAAAGAGATTGTGGCTGAACAGCTGGGCAGCTTTTAGAAAACTAATCAACAATGATGCAAAATTGGGGGAAAAGATAAAACTTGCAAAGAAGCATCAAACTTTGACTCTGGGGAAATTTGAGAAGGTCGCGTGATCAGATGAGGCCAGATTGACCTTCTTCCAGAGCGATGGGCGCATCAAGGTAGGAAGAGAAGCATCTAACAAGCAGAACTGATAGAAAATTCACAATCTACCTTGTGACTCAGCTGGAGTCCCACAAGGCTCAATACTTGGACCAGTCTTATTTAGCCTGTATGTTAATGATTAACTGCAAAAATACAGTTACATGCAGATGATATCAGCGTCTCATCAGCTGCGTTTGCATTAACCGTAGAATTGTGCAAATTGAGATTACGCAGGGTTTCTCCCAGAGCATTATAAGCCTGGCGGGCCACCAGGCTTGACTTGTGCCCCCACCAGGCCAAGCATTGATTATTTATTTAAGTTTTTTAAAAATGTTTGCATTTTTTTCAGTCTGACAATTTTTGCACAAATGTTTGATTGAATTGATAACGTCTGAAACTGATTTTCCCAATAATGTGAATTTCAATTGCATTTTATCTTGAAATGCAAATAGAAACTAAATGATAAAACTTTGCATAATGTCTGCACCTCTCTGATCCTCTTGATCTGAATGAAGTTCTCTTTGCCCCAGCTCAGCTCATCCTGCCAAAACAAACAACATCCGTTCTGGTTTTACTGGTGTAGATAAAGAAACACGAGCTGAACTGGAATTAGCATCTCTATTCACAAATTTCAAAGCTTCTTGAATTTTCTGATCATCATACATGTATGCAGTTACCTTTGGGTGTCTCAGTTGTCCTTTCTTTTTGGCAGAGTGCCACGCCTACACAAAATAAGAACAGCTTTAAAACAGTCCCACAAACAGAAACATCAGATTTCACAAGAAACACGCGACATAAAATCACCCTGAAGGCATTGACGACAGCCATCGAGTCACTGGGTGTGCCACGGGCGAAAGCCAGCTTGCTCCTGAAATCACAGGAAGAGTAAAACATTTTGTTCCATAAAACCATTGATCGGGCAGGCAGTTTGAAGAAAGGCTGAAATGATTCCTCGAATGGTTCAAATACCTCGATTATTAAAATTCCTTGAGGAAAATTTACTTGCTTTGAAGTTTTGTTAATTTATGTTTTATTATTTAGTGCACCGTGTTTTGGCCGGGACATCTTTTGTGTTGCGTGTAGCTCTGACTTCTGCCTCATAGAGTTGTTTATGAAAGCTAAGAGTTGGCAGCATAACGTCCAATTTTCAAGTTCAGCCCGTCGAGATTTTATTGGTTGATGATAACGCCCCGGTTTTCATCAATGAGCATCCTTAAAATGACTGGCACGATGCCTGGAGTACAGCAGCTTTTCTCCTCTGGGAGCTGCTGGTTCAGAGCGAACGGCGGGAAGAGCTGCAGGAGTTTACATACAGGTGAGCTGATAGACTGAGCACGGCGGGCGGCTAAGTAGTTGGTAGTTACAGTGTAAGTGTAGGTTTATCATCCTGGTCTCAACAAACGGGTGGCGGAAATCATCGTGGCTGGTGGAAGTTTCTGAGTGTGACGAACGAAGGTGCTGTAAATATCTCGTATTGCTTCCCCTGATGATGAAAACTGTTTGAATAAGTTATTCAGCGTTCCTTTTTTATGTTTATGATGCGACTCACCTGTGGCCTGCGAGCTGCTGCATGGCTGGAATGGCAAAGAAGCTCTTCAGAGAATGAGATGCAGCTGAAAATAAAGAAACCATTGCTTAAACACTAAAAACAAACACATAAATAATGAGTAAACTGCAGACTTAAAGCCAGGCTGCATTTCATGTTGCACCAAGTTGATCAGAAAAATACAATGAGGAAACCTAAACTCTGGCTGCACTGATGCACCAAAACTAAGACGAAACATGGAGGGAAATGTGGAGTGAACGTTTCTCTGTGGAGATCGTCAAACTGACCTATGATGAGACATTCATCCAAACAGCCGAAGACGTGGCCCAGAACAATCATCTTCCCCAGATTAAGGTCCACGGGCAGGTGGGCCAGAACGCGGCCGAGGAAGGTCAGCTCACCGTCCTCGCTTTGGTTTTTGCTGTCAGACTTGGCGGACAGAGCGCCCATCTGCAGAATTAAACATCCAAGCAGCAAAGAAAAGACAAATACAAAATAATCTTGATTCTTTAGAAAACATTACAGCACCTTCCTAACGTACCTGATTATGAATAAAACTATTACTACTTAAATGTAAGACCTGCATAAACTTTTAATGAGGTCTGCTATCATGAAGGTCATGCACTACGGAGTTTTAACCTGATTAAATCAATAAAAAGAGCAATTAATCATCAAACAACTGATAAATCAATTCAAATACATAAATTGGTCAAATTAATTGACAATTAAATTGATTAATTGTCAAACAATTGACGATTAATGGATTTTTTTTAATCAATAGATAAAAATAATTTTTTTTTATCAATTATTCAGATTTTTGGAATTTGAATTTTGGAAAATCTAGAAAATCTACGCCGAGGTGGAATCACGTTTGACGCCTGCTTCACTTGCCTCTATGAGCTGGAGAACGGTCCTGATGATGTCGGCGAGGTTGGGAGGAGAGAGCGCCGTGGACAGGAGGGCGCGAGGGTCTCCCATGTCCAGCAGCTTGACCTTTAACAGGATGGTTGACAGAGGAGCAAGCTGAGGGGAGGGACAACATGGCGGTTAACGTTGGGTTCAGAAAGCACTTATGCCAAAAAAAAGAAAAGGCTCTCCCCTCACCTGCATCTCAGGAATCATATATTCAGGGATTTCGTTTGTCCAGAAAGCTTTGGTCACGAGGCGGTAGCAGTAGCCCTTTGACACTCGGCCTGCCCTCCCTGTCAGGAACATTTAAAAAACAAACATATTCCCATAAAATCACTAATTACACTAAAGAAAGGCGTCATATATTTTGCATCTTGGATAATCAGATTTTATTCTGCTCTGTTCAAAATGAGATGTTTTAAGGCCTCTTGTGACTTTATATCCAAATAAGCCGCTGTCAAGGCTCCAAACTCAACAATTACGCTCACATGTGAAAATGGCTGCTAACCCATATGTAATTAAACAACCGTAGAACTTTGAAAAGCAGAAGTAGAGCCTCCTGTACATTGAGCAAGAATTGAAGCAAGTGGTTTCTTTTCCAGCAGCCATTGTGCTGTGCATACAGCGGTAAAACCTGCTGACCAAACGTGCAGGGAGATCCACTGGGGTTGCTAGGTAACGGGCTCAGCTCAGCTGGGGTTGCTAGGTAACAGTGCAGTGTTCAATATGATGTAACAATTGGGAACTTTCGAAAAAAAAACAACTCACTTTTCAGACACCAAAAGACATTAACTTATTGTCAAAAAGCAGCTCAGGCTGTTTTTATAACCAGTAGAGACCAAAATGGAAGTGTAAAAATTTGCAAAATATGAATTTTGCATAATGGGTTTCCTCTAACAAGTCAATCCCAAACTAAAAGAAAAGTTTCAGTTTGTGAATCCATGATCCATAAAATTTTCTCTCTTATTGATCCAACATTGCGAATCGTTTCGTTTGAGCGGCCCCGGCTCTCAGCCCGAGTTGCTTCACCTTTGCGCTGGTTGCAGTTGGTTTTGGACGCCCAGGTCAGACGCAGAGACTGATAATTAGTATCTTTGTCACACACCAACTGACGGGCCAGGCAGAAGTCAATAACTGTAAAAGGGAGAAAAAAGCCAAAAGTCTGTTATATTTAGTCCAATACAGGCTACAGAAAGCTATGATTAATGATAAATAATGACCGTATTTAACATCTGGCACAGTCACCGAACTCTCAGCGATGTTGGTAGAGAGGATCACCTGAGAAGGTAAAAAGATTATTAAACACAGGGATTACAATAAACTTCCTCCCTTCTATCAACAATGAGCTGAGAATAAAAAACCAATTCTCTGCTTTAAATACAAAATAATTTGTCCATTTTACATGCGTTTACTGCAGAATGCATGTAAAAAGCCAAAGACCCCAAACAGAAATTTCACAGATGGCTTATGGAGTGAAATGAGCAGCTTTTACCTTCCTGTACCAAGGGACCGGGGACAGGAAGACACCATTCTGCTCCTCCAGAGTCACGGATGAATGGAGAGGATAAACCTGCAATCTGAGCAGAGAAACACATTTAAGCCCATTTCCTTTCTCCAGACAGGATCTGCTCATCTTTTTGTTTTTATATCACCTAAACAAGGTAAAAATGATAAAAACAACTAACATTCACTCACCTTTGGTTGGCGAGCTTGGCCAAGCTCTCTTGCATGCAGCGGATCTCATGTATGCCGGGAAGGAAAACCAGAACGCTTCCTCTCTCTGACAACGGCGACCCACCCTCCTCAACTTTGCTACTCGGCACATTTATGATAATTATACTTTCCGATTATCAATTAAAAGTTGACTAAAGCCTTAATATAATCCAGCCTCACCTGAAATCTTTTCCCTCCATCTCATTAAAGCTCTGGATTAAACTGATGGCAAGGTCGTACATCTTCGGCGAGATCAGCAGGTCATCCGGATGCGGCGGGTCGATCTGATTTGGACCCACAAACTTTACTTATTAACAGCTTGGATTAAAACCACGAGAACAGAAGTGTTGAAGACAAATATTTAGATCTATTCACCCGGTAAGGATACAGTTTCTGAAGGTCATCGAGGTAAAACTCTTCGATGGTGAAAGGAACGCCCTCCACTTCATACACGTAAGCAGGGCTCATCTTCCCCCAAATGGGCGTGGCAAAGTACTCGGCAAACTCTCTGCAGTTGATGGTGGCTGACATGAGGATTATCTGCCCAAAATACATAGTTTTACAAACACAAGTTGAAGTTATGTTTCTAGGATGCACTAATCATTGATATACATCACTGGAGTGGACTTCATGTGGCACACATGCACTACTGCTATGCATAAATAAACTCAAACTCAAGACTTTTTGAGGTTGTTTTGGAGGAAATTTAAGACCAATATATCCACAGAAATGTATGAACGTTGTCCAGCCAACTGGTGATGAATTTGCACCTATCCATGAGACGCAAAACAGCGAGCGAGCTAGCAAGGGTTCATTAGCACCTAGCTTGGTCATCAGTCGAGCAAGCTCGACTGATGAGCTTGCAGCCTGTACTTGCAGCCTGTACTGTTTAAATTTAAACCACTGTTTTCTTCATGCGACCACTTATTGATAAAAATTTTTTTTTTTGGTGTTGATTCCTTATACACTTGAATGTAATCTCTCCTCTGAAGACTAGTGGAGCTGTTGTCAGTCGGTTCCCATAGCAACAGGTCTGCATGTCGATTATAGCTGCCACAGAGAGCATGGAAAAAATTAAAGAAGTGATTTCGAGCCGTTCGCATCACTTTCTCTTTGTTGTGACGCGGAGTAGCCGCTGTTCCTTCTGATAAACAAAAAGAAACTGGACGAATTTCCTAATTTGTTTGATGAACGTGGCGATATTGATATTCATCAAATGGGATGTTTCATAAATGTTTTGTTAAATTTTATGGCAGGAATTACAGTGACAATTATGAAAAAATATACATCATATATAAACATTAGATCACTTGTATCGTCCAGCCTCTCTTGCATTTTTGATAGGACAGAAACCAAAGTCTCATAGAAATATCTAAGGAGAATCCATTTTACGTTTTAAATAATCACTTTTCTCAGCTTTAATTCAAACCACATTTTATAAAACTAGGATAAGAAATAAGGGCAGAACAACCATTTTTGTGGCAGATTCCTGCTCATCCCCTTCAGAACAGTGTGGTTTTGTTTGTATGACCCAAAGGATAGTAGTGCAGCCGCGCGTCATTAGCTATAGCAGCTAACAAGTAACATATTGATGGCACTAGTTACCTTGACATGACGAGAGTTGGAATGAAGGAGTTTTCTCAACACCAACAATAGAAAGTCCATCTCTTCGCTGCGCTCATGAACCTTCAAGTCAGAGACAGAAAAAGACTTCAGCACATATTCTGTACATTCCTATATATCACATCTTTTAAATATTATGAGAATGAGGCAGTTTTCTGTCAGCACAAAACTGTTTTCCCCCCAAAAAAGAAACAAATCTCTGGAAACATGCCCTCAGGTTTCAGTCAACATTTACTGAGGCAGCAGGTGTCCAGTGAAAACAAAGGGCAGTATGATAACATGTGATTAAACCGATATAACATGAATAATATTTCTCAAAACAAAACAAAAAACACGACAAGACAAAAAAACACTGGAGCTATAATCTCTGGAGGACAGGATGATGCAGGACAAAATGCATAAAAGCAAATCTTCTGTCCACATACCTCATCTACAAAAATGTGAGAGTACTCTGTGAGAGATTTGGCCAACACCAGCTTTTGCAGCAGAACCCCTGTGGTCATGTAAATTAGTCGAGTGTGCTCTGTGGCCATTTTCTCCAGTGCAACCTAAAAAAAAACAGAAAATAGAAACATACACAGTTATAGCTGTAAACACAATAACAGGCCAGTCAGTTGTTTTTGCTGAATGATAAATTGTCCCAGAAATTATTGAGATAAATGATTAATATTGTTGTTTTGAGACCATTTTCTAGAAATGTAATGGTGGACACTCTAACTTCCAGATGCGTCCCTGTTCCAACACACCAAATGAACGGCTCGTTACCAGGCCTGATCCACGTCTGTTTCATGTAATTAGCAAATGTATTGCTTTGACAATATACAACTCGTCTCATTTGTGAAAACCATTGTGGTTCTAAATTCCCATGCTGGCCATAATTGCATTTAATTGTTTGAAAAGATTGAATCAGACTTCTGAAAGTCTACATTCCTTTTCCTGATGTATGCAAACGTCCGATTGGAACAAATACTCTGGCTTTAACTAATATGAGCACCACTGGTAATTCAAACTAACCTGACACAGGAGGTTTCGTTTCATTTAATGTCAAAGACTGAAAACAAAATGTGTCTTTAGAGAGTGTATGCAAAAATCTGGACAAACAACAAATATTACCAGAGTGGAAGTCATAAAAAAGAAAACATCTCATTTGAGTGGTGAGTCTTTCTCCCACTGACAGCAACATCAGAGGTCTGAGCCAAGCAGAGAATAGTTATTTTAAGACTCACCATTTCAGAGCTGTGCACAACACAGCCAGATATTCCAGCAACAAAACACTCAAAACGGTGGAAAAATGTGAAAACTATTGGTGATAAAACAGATGCAGTGAAGGCTTTTGTTAAAAAGACTCCAGATCTAAAATTATGGTCATCATAATGTTTGCAATCACTGTTAAACGTTCTGTCTTCAAGCAGGGTTTCTGCAGGTTTCACCAACTAAAATTTAAGACTTTTAAAGATAATTATGAATGACATTTAATACTTGTAGCAAAGCATAAATGGATGACAACATTTATTGTAAATAAGTCGCATGGATTGGCAACAGTAGTGAGCCAAAAAACAGTTTGGTGATTCTTTTGTTTTGTTTTTTTTTACTTTGGTCACTTTGGTTGTTTTTTTTAAACACTTGGGCTGCTTTTATAAGCAATAAATGGAAGAATAAAAACAAGCAAAATGTGAATTTTGAGTTATAGGTCCCCTTCAACACACATTTTTGCTTCATCCATCCATCCATTCTAACACCCTTGTCCCTAGTGGGGTCTGGAGAGAGGCAGGGTCACCCTGTTCAGGTCATCAGTCTGTCACAGGTCAACAAAGACACAAACAGGACAAACAACCATGCACACACTCACTCACACCGAGGGAGAATTTAGAGAGACCAATTAACCTGACAGTCATGTTTTTGGACTGTGGAAGGAAGCCGGAGTACCCGGAGAAAACCCACGCACGCACAGGGAGAACATGCAAACTTCATGCAGAAAGACCCTGGGGCCAGGAATCGAACGCAGCACCTTCTTGCTGCAAGGCTTCAGTGCTACCAACTGCGCCACTGTGCAGCCCACACACATTTTTAATTTAAGACTTCTAAATAAAGCCAGAATTTACAAACAATTGCTTACTAATTTGCAGCTGTACCAACCTGATATCCCACCAGACTTCCCAGGATGCACTTCCTCTGAGCAGCAACCCAGCGAGCGATACTGGTGGCTCCAATCTTGCGTGGCTGTGTGACCACGATGTTGCAGGAGGCGGTTTTCTCATTGTAGTGGTCCAAAATGAACTGCGGCAGCTGAGTGGTCTTGCCGCTGCCTGTGGCTCCGCGAACGATCACAACCGAGTTGCTTTCTATGAAGGAGATCAGCTGCAAGCAGATGAGGACAGTTAAAGTGAAACTTCTGGAATAAAGACTCATGTCACTGCAAATAACAGTTACACTGAAACAGACAATATAGTGCATTGGTGATCGTTTTTAAACATATTGTGTTTGTCCAGAAACTGAAACTAGGCCGATATTAACAGCCAATGTTTATTTTGATTTTCTAGATATTTGTGAGTGTTTCATAAGGGCTGCCCATGTGCTATTTGTTATACAATATTAGAAAAACATTCCATAAATTACTTTTTACAACAAATTAAACATTTTTATTGCCTAAAATGCAACAACATAGAATTAATTTAGAGTAAAGCTTCATCACTTATAGAAAATTATGCATCTGCAGCTAAAAACATATTTCTGATGTGAAACGCTCAGATTTTTCTGCTTGACAGAAAAGTGCAGGGCTGATCCATTTATTATTGATTTTTAGGCCGACAAAGCTTAATATGATTTTTGTTCTTTTTACAGAATTTGAACAAGGTGAACCTAAAACTATTACACTTTTGAATAAAACATATTTACAAACAAAGGTGGTTTTTTTCCATCTTAAATCCAATACATGCATATATTTGATCCATTTTGTGTATATTCTAGTTAATTACTAAACTCGTTGACAGTAATTAAAATGATCGATTCATCCCAATGAATCCAATAAATTCTTTTAGTCTTATAAAATATATAATACTGGTAAATATTGGTGATCAACCATAACAGCAATATTATCTAACATTGGCTAAAATCCTCATATTGACGCTTCTTTAATGATGTTCTAAGCTGATTTATGACAATATGAAATTATATTTTAATGACATTAGAAGGCGAAAAGAGCCAACGCTTGAATAACTCCATTGATATTAAATGTGGGCTCCTGCTGCACAAGCACATATAAGAATAACTTCACTTCTTTGAAGCAAACATTAAGACTTAGTGCGCTTCTGTCCTGAGGACATAATGTCAATTTAAGTAAAACTCTGCAATGACCCAAAAACTAAAGCGCAGGAGGAAAATGCATTAGTTACCTGCTCCTTGTCTTTGGTTATGGGTAAGCTTGGGCATTCAAAGCTGGAGCCGGGAGAAACAGGAGGAGGTCCTAAACATTCAAAACAGTGACAGAAGAGGTAAATTTACAACAATCTGGGACTGTATGTGGGTGGAATCTACTGTTTAAAAGGCCATCAGGTAATCTATTACTCACTGATTGAAGGTTCTGGGTTTTGGGTCGTTCCGACTTCGGCTTTCTGGCTGGAATCGTCGGGTTTATCCGAACTGAGAACACCAACATAAGCAGTCACACGTTCCTATCCTAAACTTCTACCTTTATGTCCTGGTAAGGCAGTGGAGTTCCTTTTGAGTTGCTAGGTAACGGGCCGGGCTTGGCTGGGGTTGCTAGGCAACGGCTCAGTGCCCTTCCATTGTGACTTAATCTGGAGGCTTTTGAAACATTTCCATTTTCAGACACCAAAAAACAATAAATTGTTGCCCAAAAACAGCTCCGTGTTTTTTTAACGCAAAGCTGTTGATTACTTTGGTTTGTAATTTTGAGACTTTATTCTGGTAAAATTGCATTGTTGTTCTGCTAATATGTTAATTAAATTTTAAAAATTAATTAATTAGTTTCTTTAAGTTTCTTGCCTTAAAGAAACTCTCAGGAGGATTAAAATATATAAAAACCACTTTTTGAAAATATTTCGTCATTTGTATTTTAAGAAAAATAGATTAAAATTCAAAAATAACAAATTGATCCCAAAGAGAAACTAAATGTTGTAACTCATCAATTCAGATTCTTCAAAGTGTTATAGTTGGCAGGAAAGTTTTCCCATGAAGCAGATGGCCATACTTATCCATAATATTCTTGATTTTATTGCTATTATTGTCATTATTGAATTTAGTACAGGCCTGTCACAATAACAATTGTTTTCTGGACAGTAAATAATCCCAGAAGGAATTGCAATAAATGATGATATTGTTATTTTGAGATTACTTAAAATACAATGGTAACAACATAACATTCTCAAAGATCAATAAACTTTAATTTCTAATGAATATTTAACACAGCAATATTTTAAATATCAAAACTGAACAAAACAATGAATTATGAAGTTTCTGTCCTTCAATTAAAGGTCTAACTGGGACTAGAGGCCCAGACTGGAGACTTTTAATATCCAGTCTTTGGTAGAAAATTATAAATAATGCAAATGGAAATTACTGAGCTCATTTTAATTCATCATTGATTAATTGAGACATGCCTAATTTATCACACTAGCTACTTCACTCAAACTCTCTCCTCCTCTTGCTAGCCTTTTGAATTTCCCTCTGGCTCAGCCAGGCCGTTCGCGCTGTGGCCTGAGGAACAACGCGCCTCGCAGTGTGAGCAAGCCGAGCGTTTCAATGCAAACACAGACAGCAAGAAGAGGGCTTGAACAAAATACACCCACGGCTTGTGAGCACACATGCACTCTCACCCTTTCTCTCCACTGCACGCATATCGTGGAAGCTACAAAGCAGCTGACCTTACAACAAAGCTGCACACTGCACAGAGGAGAGAGAGGTGAAAGGATAGGAGAGGTGACAGCTCTTAGTCAGTTAGCAGCGTGCGACTAACTCTCCCCGACAAAGTCTGTGTGACGGGAGCAGTGGGAGGACAAGACGATCACCGCAGAACGGAAAAAGAATAAAAGAAGAAGAAGGAGAAAACAGTCCAGGACTGCAGCCGAAACTAAGCGTTTACCACCAAAAGTAGATTTATAGAAGCGCAACGCTGGAGGTGCACCATGTGAACAGCTCATCTTTGCCAAGTCTCTCAAAAGCTTACAGGAGAGTCAGCAGTGCAGTGTTGTTTCACCAGTGAGTACAGATTCATTTTCTTTGAAATTTCAGTCTTCTGTGCATGTGCAAACCCCTTCTGACGCCCTAAAGGCTCTGTTGTGTGTTATTCAAACACCACTATGCAGTTTTGATGAGTCTGACCTTGGACCCCGCAGGCGGTAACAGAAAGAGTCACACTGACAAATCTGGGACAAATCAGAGCGCCGCTTGACTTGAAGTGAAAACCGTCATCGAACCGATCAGAACAGAGGTCACATTGCTCATCTGTGTCAATATTACAAAAGATTCACTCAAAATACTGAAATATAGCCACAGAATCATTATCTGTATTTACTGTCAACTAATTGAGCAATTAACAGACACAGAAATGGCCAACTGCTGAACTAACATATATAGAGCACTAATTAGGTCAAAACTAATGTGACTTTTTAGCTGCAGATGAATAATCATCGTACACTAATTACATTCTAGGCAATAAAATATGTTTCATTTAAAACAGGAGTTGAATTAATTGTTCAGTGCATTTCTAACTGAGCTCTAATCTTGCATGAAATAAGTTTAAGTGGTAAAATTAACAATCTGCAGAATGTGCTAGAATTTTTAAATCCGATTAATAGTCAAACATAATCGATTACTAAAGTAATTTAGTTGAAGCTCTGCATTTAAAAAAATTCAAATCAATTCAAAAATACTTGATCCCAAAGAAAAATTAAATAATGAAAATAATAAAAGCTTCAATAAAATAAAAGCATGACCCAATTTTAGATGTTTTTTATAAAGCACTTTATATGCAACAAAATTTCACTGTAAAAAGTTATAACTTCATATTGAAGGCAGATTAATTCTCCTTTCCTCAGTTTTCAGGGCCTGTTTGCAGAAAGAGCAATGCCTCTGTTCGGCTGGATGAAGTGGTCGACTCAAACGAGAGCGCAGCCTCGATCTCCAGGCAGAGCGGAGCCTGTGCCGGGCCGCATGTTGCTCACAGAGCTGCTGTGGCACCTGGAGGAACGAGAACGTCTGGCGAGACAACTGGAGCGGGAGAACCGGCTGGCCCACGGCGCCCTGGGTCTCCGCTGGTTCCAGAAATACCCCAAACTACGAACCCTCGTCTCATCGACTGAGCTACACCAGCTGGAGTTCCTCTGCTCGCAGGTTCCACCTGTCGACACAGCCACCATCGTCTCCAGGTTGTTTTCTTGTTTCTATGTCAACAATATCAACACAACTTAGAGCCAAGCTCGGCCCTCGGATCGCAGATTTCCCCTGAGCCACCTGAATTTCAGAAAGGTCGCCGTTTTTCAAGATGGCCACCTTTTTAAACCACATATTACCATAAATTACCTACATTCATGTCATGGACTAACTTTATGTACATCGTGTGTTTTTCATTTCCTGTAAAGTAACACGTAGCAAAATTGGACGCCAAAAATGTGAGGCTTTGCCGTTTGTAAATCTCACTCTGGTCGTTTACTGGAAGGAGATGAAGATGTGAGACACAAACCAAAAGGCAGCTGTCTTAATGGTTAGCTTTTGCAAATTTTTTGCTGTTTAGTGTAAACTTCTGCTATTTTTTTATGATTTAGCAAAAGGTTTACAAATTTTTTTGTCTAGTCGTTCAGCAAAATTTCTGCTAATTGTTTTGCATAAACATCCATATTTTTTGTACTTAGTGGTTTACCGTAAACTTATGCTAATGGTATTTTTGTATGTTTAGCACTTTAGTACAAGCATCTGCTAATTGTTGTGTGTTTCGTAGTGCAGCATAAACTTAAGCAAATTTGTTTGTGCTTTTAGGGGTTTAGCACAAGCTGCTGCTAATTCTTTTGTTTGTTTAGTGATTTAGCATTTTATTCAACAATTTTTTGTGTGCTTAACGGTTTGTTAGCATAGCCAAGACTCTTGTTCGGTGAATCAGTGGTTTGTGTACCCAAACGTTTTGGTTAGCTGTGCCCATCAGCCCATCATAACAACAATGGCGACCACTTTGAAAAATTATTCACCAGAAAAAGGAAAAGCTCAAGAAAATATCTGAATTTTTTCAGTTCAAAATATTTAGACACCAAGTGCAACAATTATTTTTCCATGGCAACTATCTTGATAAAAAATATACGTATCAGTAAATATTATTTCTATGACTAATTAAGTATGATTTTTCTCAAAAAGTATTTATCTGCGATAAATATTTGCAAATTTAATAGAAAATAAATTTTCCAGTAACATATTTTTCATAAAAGCATGCAAGTTATGTTCTTGTGTCCACATGTAAAAGATTTTATTGAAATACTCAATTGTCTGCTGCACTGGAGGGTTAATAAGCGTTTAATGTGTGAACATGAAAGGTCTGAAAGGCTTCAGTGGCGTGACTAGAAGGGTTTCCCCTCAGTTTTTAGCTAGAAAGGGAAAAAAGGATGAAGAGCACATGGCTGAGCAGCGCTTTGACCCATTTATTACACAAAAACAACTCACAGCCGGGTCATTAATGTGAGCTTATATAACCAAAACATAAAAAAAGAAGAAATGGCACAACTGAGATGTTTCTGTCGCCTTTTTATGAATCTGTCCCATCTTAAAAATGCCATTCTTCATACAAATTTGTAAGGCTGGGAGATAAAAAAAAATCTCCCAGATCCAATTTTGCTGTGATGCTGTAATTTATTTTCTTGCTTTCTTTACTAGAAAAGAAAATTACAAATGACAGAAAATATTTTCAAAAAGCGGTTTTGATTTTTATCATCCCTGTTGTGAGTTTTAAGTTTAGGACCAGGCTACACTTTTTTTTTTGTTTGTTTAAATATAAGAATATAGCCGTAATAAAGAAGAACGTCATAAAATTACAAAAAGTTGTTTTGATGAGAAAAAAGCTTGAGCAGAATTATCTCGATCTGCCGCGAGTCAGTCAGTCCATGTGGTTCTTTCTTTGAAATAGACGATAATTTGCTCAAATGTTTCAAAATCCTGCTACTTATAATAATTAGATGCTGATATGTTAAAAGACAGAGTTAAAAGATAAAGTGTTTCCATATTTATAAAACTTACACCAAAGTATAACTTCAAAAAGATCTTCTATATTCCAAATTTTTTTATTTTACGCCAAGTTTTTTTAAGACTTCTACTTCATTCTCCCAACATAATATTACTAGCATAAAGTCATAATCAGTTTATTTTCATATTATTTTGATTTTATTCTCATGAGACTCTTTTTGCAATATAAGACAAATATTAAATCGTAACCCGGTCAAGCAAGATGGCGGCCCTGCGGGTGCAGACATCACTAAGGAGTGAATTGGTACAAAAAATAATCCAGATTTTCCAAAATTTAATCAATACTGATTTATGAAAAAAAAAAAGGTAAAATCCATAAAAACTAGAGGTATTAACTACATTCTGATTGAAATAAATGGTAAAATAAAATGTCATTGTTACTAAATTTTAACAGGTTTCGCGAAGTGATCGCCACCAGCGACGTACGACCCTGGGAGCTGGCGACCGTCTTCAAGCACATCCTGATCGACTTCCTCAACCAAAGACAAAATATTGAAGAAGAAGGCCTATCAACAGAGGTCTGGGGCAGCCAGTACAAGAAGCAGGGCTCGGTCACTCCCATAATGCCCCAGGGCGGAAGTCATGAAAGGGAAGAGATCCCAACGGTCTCTGGGTACGTGGATCGGGCCATGCGCCACTCAAGTTCGTTCACACCCAGCAGGGTCTGGGATCTTCCGTACTACTACCCCGGGCCTCTGAGACCCAAAGGAGAGAGTACAACACTGTGAGAAGATACATCTCAGTATGGAGAAATGTGAAAATGTCCTGTGATATGCCAAGGATCAATTCTGTGAAAGATATTTCTCCCCCAACAAGTAGTTTACATACTACTGAAAACCCCTCGTTTGAGTTTGCATTGTACCAGAGGGCTGTAGCAATCCTGTAGTAACGGAGGATAGGTTTGTAAAATATGAAGAAAATGCTTTCATTATTAACATTTGAGATTTGTTTCTGTCTCTGTAGTTTTTATGACGCAAGAAAAACAAAACAAAAAAACAAAAAACAAAAAAAAAAGAAGTCACACCATTTTCCTCTAAACATTTTTAAAATCTCCAGCGTCTGGCTTTTGTTATCCAACATAACGCAATAAAGTAGTATTGGACAACAAATCAATAACATATATCAGGATAGACAAATGATCAATATCAACAGAACTGCACAGCATTCTGGGAGATGAAGGCAGAGGACAACCTTCAGCCTCTCAACCTCTCACAGGTCGGTGGAATCAACTAACCCACTCGCTCTTTGGTTACCTAGCAACTCTCATTCTTTGGTTACCTAGCAACAACCTCTGGAGTAACTTGCACAGCAGCAGTTTCAGGTTTCGCCACCGTGCCTCAAAACTGCTTAAAAGTGTCAAGTGAAAACTGTGTGTAATAAAGAAAAGGTCATCGGTTTGATAGTATTTCACATTATTTACAACAAAAAAAACTATCAATAATTTTCAACAATTATTGATACAGACTGATGTGAAAGTCTAATATTATGATAGGATTTTCCAGCCATAGAGTCCAGCCCTGCAATAAATAATTTTAAAAAAAATCTAGTTTAGGCTGTCATGTCAGTGTAGCTGCTTTGCACAACCATTTTAAATTTAAATTTTATGTCCAATTCTGTTACAATAATCATTAAATCAAACACTCTCATGATAAATTAAAATGAGCTCAATAATTTCCATCCTGATTGATATTTTTCGAATGGTAATTTTGTTTAGCGACATCAGAATCCATTTCATTTATGGTTTTGGTTGTGTATAATTTTTATTTTCTATCTATTTATTGTTTTGTGTTGTGGAAATTTTCTTTTTTGGCTTTTTAAAATGTCTTCCAGTTGCAGAGTGGAGAGTTATAAGGGAAAACTTCCACTTTTATTAGTTGAAAATGGTCTTAAAACAATATTAGTTTATTTTTAATAGTAATTTATTGGACAGTTTATCATTCAGCAAAATTTGTTATTGTGTCAAGTTGCAAAAAGCTTGATTTCCTTTGACATCAAAGACTATAATATGTTTATTTACTGTTAATACAAGACAGAAACAGCTGGGATTAAAATGCAATTTTTTAAAATTTATGCTCTGCATGACAAAACTCTGCTTTGGACCTTTGGTTTATTTCCAATTAAATGTAATACTTCCGCGTGAAAGCTCATGTTAACTTATGCTGAAATATAAGGAAATGTGTTGATGTGGCAATAATAATTATTAGCACCAGATTTTAGTAGAAGCATGTATATATTCATTATTAAAGTAAAAGATTTTTCCAACAAGCATAGTTTAATGAAATGATGTGAACTCTGTTGCACATTTTATAATTTTTACAAAGTAGTAATTATTTGCAGGAACTTTTGTTTTATGATTATGCTAATGTAAAACAGTTAAAATGGTTCAGGTTAAATCCTGCTAAAATGTGTTTCACAGTTGTCCTGTAATGAGGTTTACAATTTATTGCATATTTCAAGGTGAGCTGAGGGGAACAAATTAATCCAGAATTTTGGATGTTAATTACATATTTCTGGTTTCACTAGAAATATTTTATTGGTTTCACAAATCAAGTTATATAGCTTTTAACACTTTTTTACTAACTTTGCTAATCCAGGTCTGTTAGTTTAAACGTGAAATCACACATTTTATGTTACAAGCTGTGAATTTAGAGGAAAAAATATATATATAATTTATTGCCAGATATTGAACCATGAGAGGATTTGCACATTTACGTTTTACAAATTTTAAATAGCCGTCAAGTCAACTGGAAGCGCAGTAGTTTCTGAAACCGCCGAACCGGACCATGTGCTGCTAGCTAGCTAGTTAGCCAGCTAAGGCTAACTAATGCTAACACCGAGACAGCATAAAAAGTTCGTTGCGCAGTTTTATAATTTTTCTTACCTGGTCTCTGCCGGAGTAGAGCTTTCGGTTTTGGTCTGTTTGAGGTTCAGTGTAGCGAGTGTGGTCCCTGACGTGAACCATTTGGAAATCTGTTCTCCTGTAAAGGTTGGCTTCATGATGGTCGTGACCGTCGCTCGCCAGGCTCAGCGCCAGAGAAGAGTCGGATCAAAGACGACTGACGTCATCGCGCAAGCTCAGGTTCGAGTTGCTAAGCAACCAATAATGGACGCTATTTTATAACGAGTCCCTTTTTCAGACGCAAGAAGAACCACTTAATCTTCTACAGAACCCACCCAGCAAAGGCTTTTCTTTCAGATATAAACATTTTTTTATATTCAATTTCTCCTCCTTTTTTCAACTAAATCAAAAAAGATTGCAAGAAGTTGTACACAAAATTTAATGATTACAAAATAGTTCAGAGGTGAACATTCATACATACATCGTAATATGATAGAACAATAAAATGTTCATCAATAAAGTGATTTCTTGACCATTACAGCCCCAGATAACAGTATTTAAAAATTCATCCATATGTGGCCTGAGAAAAAAAGTGACCAAAATAAACCCAACATGTTTCTATGACAAGGATATTGGGAATATAAATTTATTTCTACCAGATTTTAGTACGAAAACAGCTACCACAACTGGAATCACAAAGTTGGATAAAAAAATACAATTTGATCTGAAAACTTTAAGTCGAGATTTCACATCATGTCCGGCGGCAGGATCGCAGAGTCGTCTCGCATCAGGCTGATCTCCGTTCTGAGTTTTTCATTTTCCTTCAAAACAAAAGCAGTAATTTGATGCCTTCATATTTTATGCCACCAAAACTTTCATAACAAGAGAGTTTACCTCTTGTAGTCTGGTATTGTCCTTCTTCAGTTTGACCAGGTATTCAATCCTCTGCTTGTGGTTCTTATGTCCGACGAGTTTTCCGTTCTCCTCGGAGAGTTTTTCATTCTGCCTGCGCAGAACCTCGTTCTCCTGTCAGAAACAGATTTTACTAAATCAGTGGTGTTTCTGCTGGTCTTTATGAAGAAGATATGAGAAGACTAATACTTTAAATATTCCCTTCTTCCTCAACATCATCAGTAAAAATCAGATAAAAGCATTTTGATGTGGTTGGTTCATTTATGTTTTTGTCTTTTATGATTGTCAGATAGAGAAACCTACGGAAGACGATTAAGGTCACCGGGAGAAAAAATTTTAACTTTTTTTCTCAGAATTTTGACTTTAATCTTCTAACAAAAATCAGAATTCTGAGGGAAAAAAAGTCAAAATTCTGACAAAAAAAAAACATTCTGAGGAAAATATTGTGAGGGGGACAAAAAATAATTCTGGGGTAAATAGTCAGAATTCCAAGAACAAATTTCTTAAGGAATTCTAAAGGTGGAAAATAAAAAATCAAAATTAAAATTCTGAAAAAAAAAAATCTGGGGAAACAGAATTCTGAGAAAAACAAAAGAAATGAGGAGAAAAATTCTGAAGAAAAAAAGAATTCTGGGGAATTTTTTTTCAGTTTTCCCATAATTACTCCTTGTTGTTCCCAAATAATTGCTGATTATTTGAATAACCGATTCATTGTGATTAATAATTTCAGTCCTATTTCGAAGTAGTACCAGCAGGGTGCCAGTCATTGTGCATGGCCTTGTGAATTTCCACTTCTTTATTTTCAAACTGGTCTCCGGTTCTTACCTGGAGGAGTTTCTCCTCATCGTGAACCCTCAGGTTTAGTTCTCTCAGCTCCAAGCAGCGGTTCCTCAGCTCACTTGTTAACTCTTGAATGCAAGTCTGAGACTGAGCAAAGGAAGATTCCTGGTCCTGCAATCTAAGTAATAGAAACGAAGAACAAACCTGCTCAAACATCGTCAAAATATTAAAGTAAAGTCAGGATTCCTTTCACAAATTACTCAGCGCTTACTTTCTTTGAGCAGCAGACAGCCTCTGCAATATTTGGTTCTGAACAAAAAAAATTAAATAAGTCACATTAAGGTATAAATCAATTAATATCATCATCAATTAAAATCAGCTCAATAGTTTTATCAAATAAAAAGGCAGTTTTGTCTGTTTTCCTTGTCTGAAAACAATCAATCATTTTTGAAGGCTGATTTTGTGTACAGAGATTTCATAATCCATTTTATTTATTCAATAAAATTCCCAAAGTGAAATTCAGGAACTTTTCAACTATTTCCAAGGTAAGTTTTCAAACTTTTCCAGTTTGAAAAAACAATCCAAACAAACTAAAGACAATTTTACTTCACTTTTATACGTGATATGATTTATTAGTGCTATAAATATTTTTTGTGGTCGTAGCCATCAGGATAATATTTTGAAATGTGGTCAGAGAACAAAAAATTCCCCCAAATTTACAGTAAATCATTCAGGCATTCGGACTAATAAATATTCACCACACTGAAACAATCAAAACAAATTGTGTTGAGGAAAAGGCAAATTTCCGCAATATAAAAACAAAATTTAAAAAATATATAATTTTTTAAAAAAGTTTTCTTTCAGTTTTCTGGGACAATTTATCTTGAAGCAAAAAGTGTAATTTTGAGTGAATAAAGATCCAGACCTTTTCTGCTCTCTCCTCCTCCAGCTGCTTCAGCACAGCCTGCCGAAGGTCTTCACCCAAATCCTCACTGAAACAACAGGAAGATGTTTAGTTTCTCTGATAAAAGGTGAAAAATGGTGAATGTATTCAGTGAACAAAGCAAACCTGTTATTATTTCCAGTCGGAGTTAGCTGGTGCTCCTTGGTGTAAAATTTTTCAAGCAAGCCCTGAATCTCCATTCGAACTATTTCTTTCTCTCTCAGCTCCTCCTGGAGAAATATTGATAGCATTAAATACTTGTTCTGAAGCTGGGAAAACTATAAGTCATTTTTTTAAAAGTAGGAACAGAAATAATTTTGTTTGCACCTTGAGTCTTTGGATCTCCTCGTTTTTGGCGCTTCTCTCACCGTTCAGCTCGGCTAGAAGAAACTCCATGGTCATCATGGAGGAGCGCCGGTTCTCCAGCTCACGCTCCTGGCTCTCCAACACTTCAGTCAGATCTCTGTTAAAGCTCCCAAAACCACAGGGAGTCTGAAGCAGGGAAAGCAAAACAGATAAATATACACATGAATGCGTGGTCAGGGTTTCTGCAGCTTTCGGGAACTCAAACGTAAGAATTTAAGACTACGAATGGAGTTTAAGACCATTATCATAGAATTTAAGACATTATCATTGAATATAAGACCATCGTTATATAATTTAAGACCACTATGATGGAATTTAAGACATTATCATTGAATATAAGACCATTGTTATAGAATTTAATACCACTATCATGGAATTTAAGACCATTATTATGACTAAAATGTCCAAACTTCATCCATCCAACCAGCCATAAATTTGTGCTTAGCAAAAAAAGCTAGCTAACAATAGCTTATTAGCATCTAGTTAGCAGTAGCCTCAACCACCACAAAATGTAATGAATATGTCTGACAAAAAAAATTACAAAGGATATACAATTAAATAGTACTGCCACAATAAAATTAAAGACCTGTTATTAACATATCAAAAGCCAACTTACATTTTTTCTAATAAATTTAACACATTTAATTTTAGATTAGGGCTGAAATGATCAATAGGATTGATCATGATTAATCAGATTAATCTAAATATTTGAAAATAATCAATTATCAAAAGAACTGTCAACTATTTCAGTAATTAATTGCTAACTGTAATATATACAGTTGCATTCCTATTTTGGACACATGAATATAATATTTTTAAGGATGCACAGACAACCTGATCATGCTTGCGCTTCGTATCTGTTGGGATGTGATTGATAAAACCAAAAACAGAATTTTACCCTATTGACTGATTTCGGTGTGACAGTCGGCTCAGTGGGTTTGAATCCTCCGTTTCTGACTGTTTTCTCGACAGCCTCTTGCTGCTGTTGCACCTGGTGAGAAAAACATTGTGGAGTTTTGAGTCAATCATGACCTTTTTTGTTTGTCCTGTAACAAAAAGGTTAACAAAAACAGTTTACCTTCTGCTCTAGGCTCTTTATGATGAGCTCTTTTTGCGCCGCTTGCTCCTGTGTTGCATTCAGGAGGCTTTGCTGCTCATCGCAGACCTTCGTGAGTCTCTCAACCTCCTCATGGGCATAAGTTATTTCTTCCTGCAACACCTCAACCTGCAAAAAAATACAAACAACTGAACTAAACAGCAAATAATTATTAAATAAGAGCAAAATAGTGCTGCTTCTTAAACTTTCACCAGTTTAAAAGTAAGGCTGGGCGATAAATCGATTTTATCGATTGATGAAATTTTTGATTATTATTTTGAAAATTAGTCTTTTGTAGGTTTAGTGACTCCTTTGGTCTCCAGGTCCAAGGCGGCCATCTTGTTTTTTACAGCTTTTATTTATTTGGACTTTGAATTGAAATCATCTCTACGACAAAATATAAAGATACGTGTTTTATAGCAAGAATAAAGTCTCATAATTATAAAAATACAACCATAGATATACCAGAATAACTTCATATGATGATAAAGTCAAAATAACAAGAAATTAATATTACCGGAATAAACTAAAAATAAAAAAGTTGTAATGTTCTGAGAACTTCAAAACAAAAAAATTGTAAAAAGTTAATAATCCAAGAGTTTTTATTATTCAAACATTTTTTTTCACATAATTTAAACTTTCTTCTGGTAAAATTGCATCTTTATTGTGACTTTATTCTCATAATTAAACAAAAATTCTCACATCCTGGCTTTAATACACTCACAGAAAGGATGACTGAAGTAAAACTTACTTTTAAAAATATTTTCAGTCATCTGTAATTTATTTATTAGGAACAAAAACAATCAACTAAAATCAGAAATTGTTTCTGGTTTGAAAGAAATCTAAGATTTTTTTTTTTAAGCCGTATCTCCCAGCCCTACTTCGCCTCATCAGAGGAGTAAAATGTGTGCATAAGGCAGATTTACGAGCGTAAACCTTTCTTCACGCACATTCACAGAATTATAATCCCAGTAGATTACCTCTATCTTGTTGGACGCCATTTTTCTCGCCATAGTTTCTTTCAGTTCACTGATTTCGACCTGCATTTTCTGGTTCTGCTCTCTCATGTTGTCTCTTTCACGGCAGGCAGAATTATACTTAGCCTGGAATAGATTTAATCATCACATTAATAAAAACTGCCAATGAAAAGCAGTGGAACGACGGAAACTGATTATCTAAAAAGAGGAAGAGCACCGTCAGGTCTTCAACGTCTCCAGTCAGATGGACGACGTTTTCCTCCTTATGGCTCAGCTCAGCACGAAGGTCTCTGGTTTGGTTCATGAGGTCTAACAGGACATCCTGATGAAGAGCACAGAGACGTATTCGGACGCGCAGCAGAAAAACCCATATCGCATTTAACAGGCGAAGAACTCGGTTTACTTTGTCGTGTTTAATCTCCTGCTCCAAGCTGGTAATCTTCCCGTTTGCAGAGGTCAGATTCTGCTCCAGATCAGCGACTTTGGATGACTTAAAAACAAAAATAAAACAAGAAAGATTCATTAAAACGGCGATTTATCCTTAAGCCAAATATGTGTTTGCAGACTCTTATTTTGACCAACCAGGTTTTGATTTTGTAGCGTTAAATCTGAGCCTTGTTCTCTGAGCTGTGTGTTCTGCTGCATGGTTTCAACCAGCTCCCTGAAGAAAAAGAAACATCCCTCATGTTGCTATTTGAGTCACGCTAATAAAAATAAACACTGAAATTTAAATACTGAAGAGTCAGAAGCTCACTTTGACGTATTTTCTTTGTTTTCCTTCAGTTGCGACGTCAGACTGCTGGTGCGCTGCCGCTCAGCTGCCAGCGAATTATTCAAATCCTTCAGCAAAACAAGGAAAAAACATCAAAAACAGAACAAGAGCTGTGACTAACAATTATATTCGTATTCTTTTCATCAATCGTTCAATTAATTAGAGACATTTTCACCGAAGTAATAAAATAAAAGGATAATATTGTCTCTTTTGAAAATCAGAAGATAGACATTTTATTCCAAAAACATGATTCCTTTAGTGAACATTTGATCAACTGTAGCTCTGATTGTGTCGTTCTTTCAGCAAATGGCTGAAATTTTTAAGTCTTTATACTCAAGTTGACAATTAATCAATTGCTAAATTAGTTTGTTTATTTCAATAATCAATAAATCACGAGTAATTTGATTAATTGTTCCAGCCCTGAACAAAACATGGCTGGATTTGAGAAAGGTTGTTGTAAAGCTGAGAGTTTCCATTACCAGGACCTCCGCTTTGAGCTGGTCGGCCTCCTTCTGCCTGTCGAGCAGCTTCTGTCGCGCCTCATCAGCGTTAAACTTGGTCTCAGCCTCCAGCTGGTCGAAGGAATCCTGCAGAGTTTGGTGCTGTTCCAGAAGCTGCTCCCACTTCTGTCTGGAAAAAGCATGCAGAAGATTTTAGCACATAAACACGTGAGAGCAGAGAAGCACATCGAGCTTCGGCTTACTGGACTTCGTCGAGTTGGAGCTGGGTGCTGATCAGGTTGCTGGACAGCCGACTCATCTCTTGCAGATGCTCACTCTGAGTTTCTCTGAGCCCGTTCTTCACCGAGGTCAGCTCCTTGTCGGACGACTGCAGGACCAAACGCAGATCTCGGATCTCGCTCCTCAGAACTGAAAGTCAGAGATGAAGCCATCCTGAGCTGCTGCTGCTTTTAGAAGCAGTTGAGAGCCAAACTGGAGTGTAAATATATCCCCTTTAATTTATTTTTGAGGAGATATTTTACAGCTTTAGTTTTAGACGTTTTAAGCCTCACCTTCTCCAGCTTGTTGTTCAGACTGAAGGCTCTGCCGCAGGGCGTTAACCGTTTCCTGAAAGCTGAGCTCTTCTTTGCTCCTACTGGCTCGTTCTGCAAGAAGCTCCTGCAGAAGATGCATGTCAGACACGATTTAGAGACACAAAACAAAATTTGACTAACTTCAGGTGTGGCTCTTACCTCTCCTTTCTGGTGCGACTCCTGAGAAATCCCAGCGATCTGCTCCTCCAGCTTTGCAATTTGCTTCAACAGCTTGCTGTTCTTCATCTCCTCCTCATTTAACTGTGTTTGGACACGACTCACTTGATCCTGGATGACAAACATTTAAAGGTTAAAGGAGGAGCTCTGACTGCTGCCTGTAGCAGACAGCCTGCATCAGCGCACCTGAACGTGACGCAGCTCTTCTGTCAGGGCCATCTCCGTCATGTCTGGCGGCGGCCGCTCAGACCAGATTTCTTCTCCGTCGTTTTCAGTCCCGTTCAAATGTTCCGGACTGGAGAGCGGAATGAGCCGCGACCGCAGGTTGTACGCTTTAGTGGGCGTGGTGAGAATCTGGTTTAAAAAGATGTTTTAATGACAACACACAAATCTGGCTACAATATTTTCCAATATTTAATGTCTAATGAGAAGAATCATTAAGTCAAAAATAGATTTTTACATTAATTAAAATATCTTGTCTGACATTAATAAGATGAAACTTTTTTTTTTCCATATTTGCTAAATGCAAAGCAGTTAGATTTCTTAGTTATATATCTTTAGTTTTTTTTTTTATCTGCACATTCAACAAATTTTTTGTTAAAGTACTAAAGCCTTTTTATGTAATATTAGAAATACAAGATGAAAACAAACAAATAACTAAGAAATTAACTGGCAAAAATGCAATAAAATACTCCTTTAGTCTTTGTTTGATTATTTGCAGCAAAAAATATCCTAACATGTAAAAAGCTCAACTTATCAATACAGTTTAATGATCATTTTTTGGTGATTATTTTTTTGATTAATTATTGGATTGCAAGAGGTGATAAATACAAGATTGTTTTTACAGAGGTTAAACTGGGTTTATATTTGCAGATAAAGATATTTTTTATTAATGGTTTTTTAATCTAATCTGATTTTTATCTTTTTTTTGTTTAGCAACTGCTCTTGGTGTGATTATATTTATATATCTATATATAAATAAGCCAGTTATTGATAAATTGGTATTACATTAGTTGATTATATTAATAATAAATTGTTTCAATCCTTTTCAGCCCTTATCTTGGACTGATTCACACACAATTTTAGTCTGATTTAATGCCAGACAACAGGCAACACAGCTTTGTTTCACCTGACAGAGTGAATGTAAACGTTTGGTTTCGGCCGTGTCGCTACATACTCACCTTTATCGTTTCTACATGAATCCTGTTGAGCTCAGAAACTTCGTGTTTTTTGCTTGCATGAGTGGCTTCCAGAATGTTTTCCAGGTGCCTGTTGGATTTCTCCAGGTACCGTTTGTCAGACTGCAGCTGAGAAAGCTGCTTCCTAAAAACACAAACCTCTGAGTCAAACGATGAACAACTCACAGGATTCATAGGTGAAATAAATCACTTTCAAGGCAGAACGTCTGCAAACAGAGTCAAAAGATGCTGACTTCTGCATTTAATTACAATATAAAGGTGAAATATGTATTTCTCAGTTTGTTTTGTAGTTGAGAGCAAAAAACTGAGTGTAAAAAAAAGATTTTGTTTGTGAAAGACATAAAACAGGAAGAAACCCAGAAAAAAAATCTATTCTCAGACTTTATTCTGCTGCAGATATTAATGATGAGGATTCAACATTAAGCTCATGTAAAGTTTATTTTTAAAATCAAACTGAGATTTAAATACCAGACAATAGAAACAGATTAATTTATATCATTTGTGAGTTAAATATATTTTTATCAATTTTATTAATATTATCATCACTCCTAAAAACAATTTCCGATTTAACTCGTTTTTGAAATATTTAAAAATACATGCGTCTACTTTGTTATTGAAGCTACAATTAATATCAAAATGTTCGCTGCAAAGTTAAGAAGCTTGCTAATATTTCAGAACAGAATCGCATGAAGTGCAGTTTTCAGTTTTCATCCGCCATCTTTGTTTCTCCACTGAAGAATCATCAGAGCGCCCTCTGTTGGACAGAAGCCAAACTACAATAATAAATGTCTAAGCGGCCGGTTTTATTTAATCGACTGGAATTAATTTTAATATATATATATAAAAAAAAATAACACAATCGACAATTAGTTGTGAATTGATTAATTTCATTCTTAAAACACTTTTTCAGATTTTGTTTGTCAGTAAAGATTAGCGGGAACACTGTAATCTTTCTATGCATTTCTAATTGACTAGTTTTATAAATTGTCTTTGTGCTTTTATTTTCTATTAATTTAATTTATTACTCACTTTGTGATGTCTTTGTACTCCTCAAAAGCCTGCAGGACGGCTGTGAGGTCCGACTGTTTCTGCAGCAGTTTAGCGTTCAGCTTTTCGATCGTGGCTGCAGACGCAGAATCTGTCGCAGACGAAGTCGAAGCGGCCGAAGAAGCTGTGGAGGAGCAGAAGGTGGTTATTAAAACTGAATGTAAACAATATTCTCTACGATATCTGATGCCGGCAATTTTACCTTCTGTGAGTTTTTCTGTCTCCAGCGCCTTTCGAAAGGCTTCCTCCATTTCAGCTGTGACTTGGGTGGAAACTTCTTCACATTTAATCACAGATTCAAGAGATCGCAGCAGACGGTTCTCTTCTCGGAGGCTGTAATTCTCTGCTGCATATCGAGTCATCTTTGGATGATGCTCAACCTTAAAAGCAACAATCTTTTAGATAATGAAATTATCACATTAATCCATATGGGAGAATGTTAAAATCAGATTTTTACCTGATCACTTAAGATCTTAATCTCTTTTTTCTGCTGGTCAATCAAAACCTGAAACTCTGCGTCCGTCGTCGAGCTTTCTCCGGCCTTCAGCTTCTTCTCCAGACGGGAGATGTGGTCTTCTCTGAACCGGATGATCATCCTGCTGGAGTGGATGAACTTGTCTTTCTGGGTCCAGGCCTCCTCCAGCTGAGCCACCTTCTTGAGCAGGACCTGATAAACGGTAAATGAAGCCGTCAGAACTCGCAGTCCGACAGCTTCCCGAAGTGAATTAAAATCCCTTCACCTTCTTCTCCTCGTTTTGCTTCTTCCACAGACGCACAGCAGCCATGTACTTCCCTTTATACAAAACATCCTGCTGATTTTCAACTGATGGACCTGGAAGGAGTTTAAGAACCAGAACCCAGTAAGGCTTGAGAGGCATTAATTTGTAGGAACATTTGATTATTAAAATGTTAAAACGATTAATCTAGTTAATCAATTATCTAAATAATCATCAACTAAATTAGTAATCAATTAATTGTCACCTATAGTGTACAGATTCAGGTTATCTGCTGAAAAAAAACAACATATTCAGAGCAGTAATTAAACCAAAACTGTACAAAAGCCCTACATTTTGTATTTAAAATAAAAATAAAAAAACATTTCTGTAAACATGTTACAACAATAATTCTTCAAGGTTTAGCTGAAGGAATGTATGTTATTGCATTTTAAGCCAAATTTATTTCTTCTTCTCATTTTAAAATTAGATTGACCTATTTTTATTATTAATGTATTTTTTGTACAAAAATCCGCAGAAAGTTCCAGTTTTCTTAACTAATTTATCAATTAATAATAATCAATTACTAAAATAATTATTATTGCAGCTCTAATGCATTTTAAGAAACAAAAAATTAAAACCTTTCAAAACTCAAATTATTTTTTAAACTAGCGATAACTAAAAATAAAAACCAACAAACTACTTTAAGTCTTTTTTAGGAGTTTTTTTGTGTCATAAACTAATTAATTTTATTTAAGAAAGGGCTACTTGTCCCTGTAAAGTCAGATATTATAAGCAATGGGATTAATGTAAGAAAACTATGGACACCTCATTAAATATTCAAATGTTGACCAAGTAATGTTGATGTATTATTGCGTTTTTTAATTTTTAATCTCTGAAAGACAAAATGCCTTACTTGCACTCACACAAAAAGATCTGACCTAATAGTTAATCAGGCTCTAATTTCATACTTTTGAGTGTTGACTTTGAAATTGTTGCTTGTGATGTTCCTACTTGGAAAGACGCGATTTATTTGCATGTTTTTACCCATGAGAGGCTGAGGTCCTCCTGGTGCAGCGTCTCCTGCTGAAGAGGTCAGAGCCTGAGCAAGCTGCTCCTTCAGCTTCTTCACTTCAGCCTGTAGCTGCTTCACATTCCCCTGTGTGTCCTCATTAATAACAGCCTGCAGGAAACAAGCAAGAATCCCAAAAAGCGCTGTAACAAAACCACCGAAAGCTCTGTAGAGTTACGAGAGAAGGAATGATGAAACACCTTGTTCTTGATCAGCTTTGCTCTCTGGGCAAACTGCAACGTGGACAATGTTTCTCCAAAACACTTTGAACCAGGATGAACATTAGCTATGATGTAGGTCTTTGCATTTCCGCCTAGAGAATCCTGAAATAATAAAAAGAAATGTAAACAGACGCCATTGAGAACAGGGGATGCAAACAATTAATTGACAACTAATGCTTTTTTTTTTTTTTTTTTTAAGATTTAAATGAGTTCCAATCGTATTGTAGTTTGGCCGCCATACAGCAGAGGGCGCCGCTGGTCATCCTTAACCTGAGCCGTTTACATAGAAACAAAGATGGCCGCCGCCAGAAAATGTTTACAGAAAAATTGTAACATCAAGAAAAAAACATGATGCTGATAAACGCAGTTGATTTAATGAAGCAAAGTTTTTTCATTTCTTCAAGTTCAACTACATGCTGTGGTTCTGTTAATGTGGGATTAACTGCTTCACACATTTTATTATTTTATTTTCCACTCAGCAACTTAAAAGGTTTTCTTTTTGTTATATTTTATGACAAAAAGTTAGTCCAGTAATGTGAGAAAAACTATTTTGGTTTAGTCAGTATTTAATACAGCTGACATGAAATGATATCAACATTTATTTATTTTAATTCAGCTTATTGTGAAATTTTTTTTCCTTCATGTTATGGAAATACAGAAGTTTTCTGGAACAGAAGAAAACTTAGGTTTTTAAGAAATGTCCACTTTTCAATGAATCATTAGTTGATTGATAACTTTGAATCAACTCATTAATCAATAATTTGCTTCCCCATAGAGAACGCAACACTACAGACGCTTACTTTGAGGAGGAAGGTGAGTTTAGACTCCCTGTAGCAGATGTGTCTGCTCTTTCCGTTGGACACATCCACCAGGGCCATGATGACCTGACCCAAGCACATGAGGGAGCGATTGATGCTGCTGGCCTCCTGCAGAAGAGGACAAGATGCCATTACAAATGGATTTTAAAAAATAATGACCCGGGCTATCCGACAGAAAGCTGCACCTTGAGTCTGGACCCCTCAGTGTGGGTGTCTTTCTGCCTCTCGGATCCGGCCAGATCCACTAGGTTGAGCTGAGAACTCCGGATGTTCACCACCTCGTTGCGGGACTCCTTGGACTCCAGCGTCATGGTGAACACGGCGTGAGATCTGGAGGATTCGCGGTTCATGGAGGTGGAGGCCACACGCCGGTTTCTCCAGCCCATAGAAAGAACCTGCAGGATTTCAGAAGCAAAGAAGGATTTTTTTCCCTCCCCAAATTACTATGTTTACTATAGTAAACATATGTTTACTATGTTTTTCCCATTTATTCCAGAATTTGAAAAATACTTTCATCTCTAAATTGACTGTGAATTTAGTTATTTTTTCCATTTTGTAAACATCTGATACTATCTGAGCGCATTCTTTTAGCAGTTGGTTCTTTTTCTACAATCTGGCTTTTTTGTAATTTCCTTTTTTACAACCGCGACTCGTATATCATAAAGGGATCCGCCCATTTATTGCATTTCATGAGTTTTGCTGCCCAGAAAAATTGTTTTGAAATGATTAACTGCATTGTTTACAATATTTTTGGAGAATGAAATTCCCTAAAATATAAAAAGTGATGAGCAACTTTTAGTTGTAACGGTTTAATCTTCCTTCTTGTTCATAAACTAAGACTTTATTGACGCCTTACTGTAATCTGATTACTGTCAGTGTTGTAATCTGTCCTACCTGATAAGCTTCAGCTGCTGAGTTCACAAACTTCTCCACGGCTCCTTCAACGAACACGCCTTTCTTAATGTTTTCTCTGAGGAAAAGGCTGGCAGACGCTGAATCCAGCAGGTCGTAGATCTGTTCGTTGTAGATCTCAATAAACGAACATTTGCAAAGGAAACTCTTGGATTTTCCAGACTGTTTTAGAGGAGAATGAAGAGCAGCGATGAGTAGAAACAACCAGATAAATAGACAGTCCTAAGAAAGCTGCCTTGATTTGGATTTTTTATTCCTTTAATAAATTAAATACATTTTTGCAAACTGCTTTATGTATTCACTTGTGTTACCTTTGAGATTAAAAACGGTTTAATATAATCTGGAACATTTAACTGCGAGAAAAAAATATAGTTCAGATTTCTTCTCGTTAATACTCACCCTTTCCACTTCTCTGCCAATAAGAAAAAACAAATACTCGAAACTTCGCGGTATGACCCCCCTCAGCTCGTCTGTGAAGTTGTCCAGCTCAGACGGACCTGCAGCCAGAGGGAGACAGGTGTGACTTTGGTTCTGTCTGATGTTTCAGTGCAAACAGCGACGGCAGCAAATACCCACCGAGCATAGTGAATGTTTTTCCTGAGCCTGTTTGTCCACTGCAGAATCAAAACAGGAATCTCATCAACATCTGAATTGTGGCATTACATGCAGAACGACATGCTTTTTTTATTTCATAAAGTAAAACATGAAATACTTACTAAGCAAATATAGTCCCGTTATATCCATTCATGCAAGACTCAACAATATTTTTGCCCACACTGGTGAAAACAGAATCCTATTGCAGAATAAAAACAAACATTAAAGATGGAGATTTATCCTTTATGTTTATGATAAACTGACTAGACATCCGAGACCTGAGATGTGTCCATGTCGGCCACATGGTCGTAGGTGAAGGTCCGTGGTTCTGGCTTTGAGAGCAGACGGATGGTGTTGGGTGAGCTGACGTTCAGACACAGACTCTGATCCCCGTCTGTGGTCAGCCCAGTACCCTGGGTCAGAGGTCGCACTCGTACAAAGACTTTGATGCAGTCGCTGTCCCCACTGCAATGCAACAAAATGACAGAATAATCCAACGGGCTGGACGAGCTGCAGAGTACGGTTATTTAGTTAACATTTGATGTTGAGTTGCTTGAATTATAATCTCTCAGCTGCACTATTTCTTTTTTTTTTTTTTAAGTGATCAAAGAATGCTGAATTTCTGTAGTTTTTCTCCACAGAAATAAAATTATACACTCAGGCTCAATAGGGGTGACAACTATTAGAAGACGATTTATTCTGCATATCCTACAAATGCTTATTTGGCCTGAGTCAAATATCTTATTTCAAACTCAGCCTGTGCAATATGGCTTAAAAATAATAAGTAATAATCTCTTCTTTAAAAGAAATTACAAATAAAAGAAAATATGTTCAACAACATAACAAAATATGTTATTTCAGTCATTCGTTCTGGGAATCTAGTATGAACACAAATAGAAATAATCAAACCAAAAGGGAGTAGATAGAAAACTTATTCTCACTACCCAATATTTAATATTAAATTAAAACTTCCCAGACATGTTCTCATTATAACTAACTTTTTATTGTATCTTTTGTGAATGTTTGTTAATTTCTTGATTGTATGTTTATAATGTCTCTTTGTTGTTTGGGTCTTCCTGTCTTGGGACTACAGATGGAAATTAGCCACTATGCTATAATCTGGCTCTTTTACAGTCTGTACAGAAGTATTGATTGTTCATTAATGTGCACTGTCCCTAATAAATTTAAATAAATAAATAAAGATGGATTTTCTTTTACATATTTCATACTATTCAGTTCAAATAAATAAATAATAAAACACCTAAAAACTCAGCTCCACACGTTCATTCCATATTGATATATTCCTTTTTTAAGATCATAGATCATAGGTAGATTGTGTTCTTTCTCTGAGCATTTATTACCTGGCAGCAAGAAGAGTTGAATCTCCAGATCCTGAAATGACAAAAGAAAAAAATGAAGGCAATCAGATTAAATATTTCCCAAGTCAACCCATTCAGGAGTTACAACAGATATGAGCTAACAGACAGAATTATTAGAAAGCTCGTTTAAAACACACTATGTTTTAAGCTAGCAGTGGATTTAAAGTAGATGCTAACAGAATGCTAACAGAGAGGCAAACATAACTGTCCAGTGGAGATAACCGAAAAGAAAGTTTCGGACTCTAATCTTACCTTTTCCACCCGAACTCATTGTAGCAAACGTTAATGAACCCACACAGAGTGAACCGTATATTTTAGCTAATATTGTTTACATCCTTTAAAATTGGCGGGCGGACTTGCTCATCTTTCTCTTCCGTCGTCGCTTTGTACAATCCAGCTGATTGGTGCGCCACTGCCCCCTACTGGCCAACTGGCTTTACTGTTCTTTTTTTTTTTTTTTTAGAAAGTAAACAGGAAACGCTGCACAACCGAATTTTATATAGCTGAGCAGATTAAAGGAGATGTTTAATTAAAAGAGAGCTTTAAATTAATTGTATTTTGGTATAACACTTCCTTACAAAGTTGTTTTAATTTAAACATTTTGAAAATAGGGGTGGTCTTTATAAGTCTGTGAAAAACAATGCAGCCACAGGGAAATAATTATTACCGTATATTTAACCCAAATGCATTATGATCCAGTTCTGAAACTACTTTCAAAAAATATTCAGAACGTTTCAATGGGAACAAAATATGTGTTTCCTCACAAATCACAAGAATTAGAATTTGTTTCACAAAAGGTCGTTACAACAGTAAACTTCATATCATTTTGTTTACTTTTTTGAGAGTGGCAAAGAAACATTTTTGGTCTTGGTTTATTTTTAAAGTTATCGTATCATATTTTTTTTTTTAAAATAGAGCTTCTTAACTAAGCCGTAATAGACAGTGATAAGTTCAAACAACGTCCCGTGATGAAAATTTTATATTTATAATGGTAACCGCAACCCCACTGGACCAAACACTATCTTGAAACGTCTGTCATCTTTGGATGAGCTCTTTGATATGATTGGCTGCCTAACCCGGAAGCGCATCTTGTTTGAATGTCTGGATCGATTTGATTGGTCCGTTTCATGACTTTTAAATTCCAAACGGTTGGGTGTGCTCAGACACTGGAGAGGGATTTTCAAATCAGTATTTACTGGCGATACTACCGTTCATATATCCACCAAAGGTCTTATCGTTTCAACCTGAGTGACCAGTATTGTTCAGGTAGGTAGTGATTTTTTACCTTATCGTAATTGATTGTGCAACGGCTTTGATTTTTTTTTCTCAGTTTTAAACTAGCTGTAGTTTTTCCGTTAACAGTTAGCCTGATGCTAACTGTTCTTGACGGTGTCTTTGTTGATGTAAGAACTTACTTTACAACGTGTTGAAGCTTAACTTGAATGGGTGTTAGTGGTCAAATGTACATGCGTTTATAATTAAATAGAGAGGAAAACATGAGATCGTTCAGATGACGTGATTTACTTTCTAGTAACATGCTAACAGCTACATGGCTTCACGAGCTACTTTCAGGGTTTCAGTCTGCAGTCATAATATCAGTGCGTCTCTTTATATAAAATATAATAAAAACTGTTCAGTAAATCTATGGAAAGTGATTTTGTTGTGTAGTTTTATGGGTTTTTTCTGAAATTGAAAAAAAAAAGTTGTCCGTTGAGTTTAAGTAATAACGGTGCTCCCTGGTGGTCATATGGTGGCAACGCAGTTTTATTATTTTTAACGTCAACAATTAGTTAAAATTTCAATTTGTGAAATTTTAGTCAACTTCTGTTTTGCAAACGGCTACACTAACACAGCTTTGGTCTTCCAGTGTCTCTCTTGTTTTGTTTTCTTTATTGCCCTTATCACATAAAGTGCGCACCCAAACCCCAGGCTATTTTGTGAGGCAGTTTATGTGCTTCTTTCCTTATAAACAAAAAACTACAAGCATTTCCATTTATCAGCTCTATATTCTAACTAAATGGCTTCATATTTACCTTTAATAAATGGGTGATACCAAAATATTCAGACCTATTGCACAATTTAAGCATCAACTTGACTCCATTTTCTTTCTTCTGAGAACATCCAAGTCATAGATCGTGTTTTCTTTCGTTTCCTTAAAAATAAAAATGGTCTTCAAATCAAACACAACAGTGCAGTCTGAGTTTCTTGACTCTGTTGTCACGTGCCTCAACAGGAATAGCCTTATCATCTGCATGCAGCTTTCAGTGACGCCTCTCGTAGTGTGACGTTAACGTCATTTTCCTTCTTCTTGTCTAACAGGATGAATTCTGTGGATGCCAAAGAGAACTCTGCAGTCATCCCAGCAGGAAAGCACAGCAACTTGTCTCAGGACATATTTTCCCTGGATCAGCCCACAGGGAGGCTGTCCATCCTGCGTCAGACGGATAACCTGCCCAGTAAGACCATGCCGAGGGACTCCAAGGTACAGAACTGTTAGATAATTCATCTACCACAACATGCAACTGCTGTTAACACAGTCAGGTTTAAAATTATGTTTTCTAATAGATTTTGCAAAAGGTGATCATACTTCCCTACTAAATGTCTTTGTTCAGGTTTCTTTTCAGACCCCCAGAAGAGATCCAGTGACTCGGAGGATTCTTTCCCCCAGCAACTCCGTCGTTATGCCCAGTGTGGACGAGAACATGAAAGTGATCGGCTCTTTCAATTTGGAGAAATCGGAGTAAGAAACAGATTTTATGCTTCCGATTTGTCTTTACATGAAAAAAAGTAACACTAAGTCTGTCATAATAACAAACTTTACTGGCTGATGATTTGTCCCAGAAATTATTAGGATAATATTGTAAACTTAGACGCTATTTTCAAGTAATATAATGGCATAATAATAATGCCAATTCACCCTTTTTGAGACGAATAAATTGAAAACTTTTCACATAAAGTCTCTGCAGTGGAAATGGAAGATACTTTCAATATCCAAAATAAAACAACAAAACCAAAGCAATAAATTAAACAGAAATATAAAACATATAAACACCATCTGTTCATGCGCTGCCTTATGCAAGACTACTTTGATTAAAAATAAAGCTAAAAAAAAAACAACTAAAATGTAAATAAAACAATGTGTGTATATAAAGTTCTCCTTCAAAAATATTTATAATTGAAACTTTCAAGTTCATTTTAGCTGATTAATTATGACAGGTTTTAATAACAGCGTTGTTTTTTTCAGCGCCTCTCCACAGAAACCAGCTGAGCCTCCAAAACAAGGTCATTTATCTGAAAACAAACTATTTATCTAATTTTGTCCTGTGTATAAATCAACCGATAATAAATCGACTCTCCCATCAGCTCCGTCTTCGTTCCCCGACGACGAGATGCCGATCCGGAGCAGAGGCGGCTACCAGCTGGACTTTGATAACCTAGACGCCATCAACCCCTTCCAGGGCTCCAGTCGGATGATGCTGTCTCCCGCCAGGCCCGCCGACGATCCCAGTGAGGCCCGGCGGACCCCCACGGAGGAACCGGGAGCCGAGGCCCCGCTGGACGACACGCTGCCCTTCACGCCGTCCGTGGAAAACTCGCTGGCGGACGTCTCCACAGAGAGCAGCGTGGTCATCGTGAACGTGGCGAAGGAAGAGCAGGACGTCATCTCAGCTACGCCTGATGAAAAGCAGCCTGGTGAAATGTCTGCAAGCACAGGACAACAGGAAGCATCGGGCGGTTCCACCGAGGGCGGCTCTCTTCCAGCAAAGGGATCCTACAACCTGGATTTTGACAACCTTGAGTCCATCAACCCTTTCCAGACCGGAGGCTCTAAAATCCAGAACTCGCCTGTTGGAGCTGGAAGAAAGGTGGCAGAGGACGATCCACCTGCAGAGGAAATCAAACCCGCTGAAGCTCCTGAGGAGGAGAAAATCCTTCCTCCAGGGGGGCCGATCAAACTCGAGTTCAACTTCAGCGACGGCGCAGAAGTCAAGCGGAAGCCGCTACCTAAAAAGCTCGGCAAGAGATGCACCGACGGAAAACGTGAAGAATTAAAGCCGCCGTCTGATGGTAAAGCCTCCGAAGAGTCCGCTGGGAAAGCCGGACCCAGAGACGCTGCTGCGCCCAAAGCGTCCTACTCCTTCGACTTTGAGAAGTTCGATGATCCGAACTTCAATCCCTTCGGCACCAAAACGAGCATCGCCGACTCTCCGAAGAGCAGCGGCGTTCCCGGTCCGGTCCAACCGGACGCCGCACAACAAACCAACGACCCGGAGAAAGAGATGGCCGCTTCATCCGAGAAGTGAGTAAATCTGTCTGGGTTCGTATAGGTCCTGGAAATCCTGGAAAATCCTTGAATTTCAATAAAGTGTTTAATTTTACAATTGCACAATTTTATAACAAAATGCAATTTATTGTTTGATTAAGAGTCTAAATTTATTAGTTTTTTACAGTTTAAACCAAATATTTTCAAAAAAAAATTCACCAACATTTTTTTTCTTACTGTCCGAAGTTAAATTAGATAAATTTTGTAACTCTAATTGTTTCCCTGCAGGGCTGCAGAGACGTTGCCTCCTGCTGAGCCGCATGAAGCCTCGGTGAGCAGCGATTCCGTTTGTTGCAGCCCTCAAACTTCCTTCTCTCTTTGCTCAATTACACAAACTGTGATTCTCCTGAAATGTCAGATGGGGGATCGCGTGGTTCTGCCAGAGAAAGACCTGGAAGGTGAAAGCAGGAGCGGGAAACCCCAGAGCCCTCTGGACTCCAAAGAAGAGTTTGTTCCTGGAAGCATGTGTGAGTGAACGCTGCTGCAAAGTCATCAGATGCGTATTTGTTTTTAATTTACTGCTGTTCTGTTCCAGTCATGGCCAACGACTTCGATGGGCAGATTGATTACCTCGAACAGTTTGGCTCCAGCAGTGTAAGTGCGGCACACGAGCAAAATCATCTGCATTTCTGCTGTGATGATATTTAAAAGTTATTTTTGTCCCTGGGCAGTTTAAGGAGTCCGCGCTGAGGAAGCAGTCGTTGTACCTGAAGTTTGATCCACTGCTGAGAGAAAGCCCGAAGAAACCTGCAGGTCCTGCTGCTCAGCTGCTCTCTGCTGCCCCTGCTGGCCTTTCTGAACGGTACGCTTGTACTGCTACCTTCATTTACGCTGATTTGTTGCCAATGGATACATACACCACCCATAAACATCTAAAAATAAGTTATTTATCAAGGATAAACTCTTGACAATACTTGTAGCCTTTGTTTAATTTAAAAATATAGCCGATCAAATTAAGCTAAAGATGAAAAGCCCTTTTTAGTTTGTCTGTAAAGTTCAGTTTGTTTTGGAAAGGTGAACATGAAATCAAACTGATGCGACCCCTGAAAACCTCGATCTCGGTTCGATGCGTGTGTGAACGCCAGGCGGACTGGAGACTGACTCTCATGTTTGTTTTGGTTGTTTCTACCCACAATGCCCTGCACTGCAGTTTGCTTCCTGCTTTTGGAGCAAACGTTGATGGGAGAAGCTGAAAATGTAACAAAAGTTTCAATTTTGACCCCAATCAAATTTTTTCTCCTAGAGTCAAAAAAAATAAATAAATACATCTATGGATTCTCTATGGTTTCTCTAAATTGCCATCCAGTGTCTTTTTTCACACCAACTGGAGTTGGAGTGAAAACACTCCAACTCGGCTGTCAAACGTAATTCTGTGTGATGCAAATTGTCTTCAGCAAAGGGTGAAGAAAACCCGTTTCAAAAACCAGAGCGGATACATTTTCTCTGTCAACATTTCTTCTGAGGCTTCGCAGCGTTTGTTTGACAATCTACTTGGTTACAAAACGGATTGCAAGCAAAACACTTTCTTTCATACGGGAAATTAAATATTCAAGGACGTTCATGGACAGCAGAGAAACGATTAGATAACTTTCCCATGAGAACCATAACACTGTTGCTGCGCGTTGATTCACTCATAAACTGCAACTTTTAGGACAAGCCTCGGCTACTTTATGTGAAAGTCAGTTGCGGCCTTAAAGGTAAGAGCTTCAGCATGTAGGTGTGGTTTGAGTTACAGAAGGTCTGGAATGTCGTAATGGAAGATTTACAGGAACCCTGTGAGTTTTCTCTGCTATTTAAAGGGATCCATGTGCAGCAGGAACGACCCTGACCTTCACAGAGTTACGTGTTGCTAAAATAAAAGCAGAAATGTTGTCTTTAAATGACATGAGTGAAGATTTTGTCAGCTTGTTGAAGCAAAATCAGGATTTTAATGAGCTGGAGCGCCAACATGGTTGGGTTTTAAATATAGCAACTTTTTCCCTAAAGGCTAAGATGTATATGTGGGAAGGAGCCGTTTTATTAAAGGTTTGGTCAAATTAAACTGGTTTATGTGTGAAAAAGGAGTAAAATGTTGCATGATGAAATTAATATCAGCCTGTGGGGAAGAAAATGAACATCAGCAGTTTGTGGTTGGAGTCATTTTAGTTCAGAAACGTTATGATGATGTGCTAAAATGTGAAAGAGTAGGAGCTTCTTAAAGAGACGGAGGCCAAATTTAAAAATATTTTAAGTTATGTTTGATATCTGCATTTTTAACAGCTGAACATAATATAATGCACTTTTATAGCACTACATGTCTGGATACCCTCTTACTTCACATTCAGTTTCTCTCAGACATGAACATAATTACCTTACAGGTTCGGTGAAGCAGAGAAGGAGTCAGCCGAACGCTCACAGAAAGACGTTTTCAAACTGGACGCAGCGGCTGCAGTGAGTCTCAATCCGAGTCAAACGGTTTGGAGTCGGAGCGCCTGGCTGGTTCTCATCTTTCTCTTCTTCCGTCTCTCAGCCTCCAATCCTGCAGAGTCTCGTCCCTCCGTTCCCCAAACCGGCAGAGGAAGCCATTATTGAGGTTCTGACCTACAGCCAGAAGGACATGGACGCCGCCATGGCGAGGGTTCAGGCAGAGGTCTGTCTTTTCATGCCACTCTGGTTCTGTTTTCACTCGTTAATCAGATTTAATGTAAAGATGATAAAAGTTACTTTGTTGTGTTAAACGTTTTCAAACAGGCCAAGGAGAAAGAGGAGCAGTGGAACGCCAAGGTCAAAAGGCTGCAGGACGACGGTCAAGAAATGAGGTGAGCTTGAATGATAACTTTACGTCTTTTGCTTTTACAAATTCCTGCTTGGAATTAGATTTTAATGATATTTAGGTCTAGAGAAATAAAAAAAATGTTAAGTTTTGCTACTGTAGTCTCTTTATCTGCTTTAAAATACAGTAAATACATTGACAGTACAGTAACCACATCAAGCTGTCTGTAATTGGAAGATGAACATGAAACTGAACTGTAATCTCAAATTGAATGTAAAATATTCTTCTTCAATAGAAAAGTGATGGCAGAGTTCGAGCTGCTGATTGCAAACATGAATGGTGAGTTTATAAAACATCTGATTTCTTTTGTTTTTCTTAAAAACCCTAAAAGCGTTTTATTTGTCCTCCTGATTAAATTAGACAGTCATGAGAAGGAGAGGCAGGAGGCGCAGAGGAAGCTCAGCCAGGCTCTGACGGAGAAGGACCAGGTGTCCAGCGACCTGAACGCCATGGAGCGGTCGCTGGGCGAAATGCTGAAGAGGCTGGAGAAGTACAAGGAGGTGGTGGAAGGATACAAAAAGGTCCGATTCTCAGAGGAAGAACGCCGCCGTTTTGGTTCTTCATGGCAGCAAACAGCAAATCCTTTTTCTTCCTGTGCCAGAATGAAGAGACGCTGAAGTCCTGCGCGCAGGATTACTTGGAAAGGATAAAAAAGGGCGACCAGCGGTACCAGACGCTGAAGGCTCACGCCGAGGAGAAGATCAACCTGTAAGACGACAAAACTCACATCTGGTTTTAGCTGCTAACACGTCGTTTAGTTATTGATTAATCGATTCAAACAGTTCTTCAGATTTCTTCATTTGTTTTTTTTTGTCAAATATTACAAATACTTTTAAAGGTGCAAATAAACCAATATCAATTCCCTTTTTAAATAAGAAATTACCATCTTGTCTAAAATGTGGGAATGTCCCTTTAGCGTACACGTGTAGAGTTTCAGCTGCAGATGCATCATTTGCTTCAAATTTGGGCCATCATAGAAATAAAAAAGAACAAATTTCTGAAAATTTCTTTAAAACAAAATCTGAAATTTGACTTTTAAAAGTCACTTTTTTGGGGTGGGGTTTATTTTGTAGCAAATTTTTGATTTTCCAAACTGAATTTTTAAGTTTTGTTGAAAATTTCTGAGGTTAATCTCTAAATTTGAGTTTTTATTCATTTATTTTTAATCCACAATAACCCTAATATGTCATTTTATTTGTGTTTTGTAGTTCAGTGTTAATTTCAGCCGTTTTTTCTTTTTTAAACCTAATGGCCTATTTTCAGTTTATATGGTTCAGTTAACGATGATTACCAAATCGGTTGGCTATTATTTCAATAGTGCATTCATCCTGTTAGTCAGATAAATAGTTTTGGCTGAAGAGACTAAAATCTACTTTATTTTTTTAGCGCAAATGAGGAAATTGCTGAGGTCCGATCGAAATACAAGGCGGAGCTGTCGGCTCTTCAGGCCCAGCTGCGGCGGGAGCAGCTGAAGACTCAGTCTCTGGAGAAAAGCCTTGATCAGAAAGTGAGTGATCATCAGTTTATATGGTTTAAGAGAAAGTAAAAATATATTTAAGAGAAAGTAAAAAAAATCTCCATGTGAATTTGTTTCAGGAGAAAGAAGCGGAGGAGCTCACCAAGCTCTGCGACGAGCTAATATCCAAAGTGCAGAAAGGCTGAGCTCAACTGTACATATTTTGTTTCTGCTTCACTTTTGTTTGTTCTATTTTTGTGTTTTAATAGACTGTATAATAAAGAGAATTTACAAATTTGAATATCTTCACTAAAGTCTCGTTTTATGCCAGCTGGTACCACTAGAGGGCGGTGTTCGGCTCCATTTGTATGCGTCCATTAGTTAAGGACGCAGATGTAACATTAGAGCATCGTTATAGTTTCTGTTTTGTCCCATCATCTGTCTGGAGCCAACGCTGGTTCCTGCAACTAAACAACACAAAGCTCCCCTTCTTCCTGGAGCAATCACAGGCTCCCGTCACGTCACTCCCACGGCGGGACAAAGCGCTTCCTGAATGGTGAAAGGAAACCCTACCTAGATTGGACCTGAATGAGGCTGCAGGGGGAGAAGATGCTGCCGGCTCGGTCGGTCGATACGTCAGTCATCTACAGAGCCACCGTGAGACTGGAACCAGTCTGGACACGACCGACCCGGCACTCTGTCACCCACAGACACTTTAACCCACTCAGAGGGAGACGAGTCACCGGGTCAAACCCCCACATGGTCTCACTCTGCAGCCTGAACCAACAGCAACAGATACACAAACGCTTCCTCGTTCTTCAAAAAAAGCTTCTTTCAGTAATTACATTTAAAAACTGAAAGTTTGACATTAATTTGCGACCACTTAATTTATCCTTTCATTTCAAGGATTAAGCAGATGATGGTAATTCTGTGTCTCTTGCAATTAGAATAAAGCACAAGACCAAACTAAAATACTTAAAGCTACAGCTAACTTACTAACTTAAAACTGCTACTATGGCTGCGTTTCCATTAAACGTGTGCAAAACTTGATACTCCACTAAAGTTGGAAAAATATAATCCTGCAATTGCAGTGTTTCCATTAAACCAGAAATGTAATTAGAATAAATTTAACCATTTGCTGTCGTTACATTAAGCAAATTTCCTTTTGAAATGTCAAATTCCTCTATTTTAAGGCTAATGGAAAAGCAGCTCATGTCACAGTTTCCATTTGCATATTTTGACTTAGGGCTGTTGTAAAGAGATATGTCAGAGTAATATATTAAAATAAAATATCGGTAAAGTTATAACAGCAGTATTACTATCCAATGTCGAAATGTTCATATCTGAGCATCCCTAACAATACTGTAGTTTAGAAAATTACATTTCACCAATAGAGGTACTCTAATTGTTTCAGCCCCATTTTCAATCTTTCTCATATCTAAAATGTGTTTGGCTTGATGCATTTAACTGACAAAACCCATAAAATGAAATAAATCATTTTCCAGTGAATGAACTTTTAGTTAACTTGGTGTAAAATATTTGCAGCTTGTGGCTACAAAACATGTTACATTTTTTTCTGTTTGAGCTGCTTTCAGTTGACCAAAAGTGCTGGAGCTCCCTACTTGGGTTGCTAGGTAACGAGGCTGGGCTTGGGGTTGCTAGGTAACGAGGCTGGGCTTTTGGGGTTGCTAGGTAACGGTGCGCCCTGAACGGAACTTAACAAGCCGCAGGTTTTTAAACGGTTAATTTTTCAAACACCAACAAATTGCTTTAAACGCAAAGACTGAGACCCAAATGAAGGTTCAAAATGTCCAAGAAAATTATCAAAAATGACAAATTACATACAGACAATGCCTACATTCTGGCATAAACTGGTTTAAAATGAAGAATTCAAAGGGTACAATACACAAACAGTATACTTTATTAATATTACATAGATATGAAAAATGACTTGCTCTGAAAAATAAACCTTTGATACATTTTTAAGAAAATAAATTAAATATTCTGACTACAGCTTAATAAACTGTTGTTGGATAAGGAGGTGGTCTCTGCCGGTTCGTCCCAACATGCTAACGTCTAATAATGGGAACCTACAGAAAGAAAGTTAAATAATAAAGATTACAGAGGACCAGAACAGTTTACATGGAGGGTGGGAACACAATCCCTCCACCCTTTGCAGTCTTTGGCAACGTCTGCATGCCATAAACAGCTACCAGTGGGAGTGGGCTGGAGAACGGTAGTGGTCAGCATTCCTAACAAATGCATCTTTAACAAACACAACCTGAGTCGGAGCTTTAAACCAGCCCTTCTGTGAACCTTTAGTACCCTTTTCGTTTGCATCCTCCGTGCTCGTCGGACCCAAATATCTGTTTAGGAAAACCCAAAGTGGTGTGAGGTTCTAACAGGTAGAAAAAGCACCAGAATGTGAAGTTTTGTTGGGTAGTAACACACTTTTCTGGGTTTTCCAAGCAAGCGTTCTGGATGAAGGATGGCAGTTCAGGCTAACACTGAAAATGGATGTGCTGGTGCTGGTGCACCTTCCCGTCCACGTGGGAGTGGGTGTGCGTGTGGATGTCCGTGTAGATTTTGGGGTAGATTTTGGGCGGGACGCTGGGTCCGGCCTGGCTGAGGAGCAGCTGCTGCTGGGCCAGGTAGTCCTCGTAGTTCAGGCAGTCTTTGTCCGGGCTGGAGGAGCTGGAGGACGGCGGCGGGCAGCCCCGGTCCCGCTCTCGGTACGGCGCAGAGCGGTGGGAGCTCTGCGGCGGCGCGGCGCTGGGAGGCGGGCAGTGCTTCCTGCTCTGGCAGAACCACAGCAGGACCGTGGCGAAGATGAAGACTATTCCAGCCGGGATGCCGATGATGACGGGCCAGGGGAGGGAGCTGGTGTTGGACGGGAGCAGGGAGACGGGCGGCTTCGTGTCTGCAGAGAGGAAACATAAATATGGACGATCTCAACCTGGTTCATGAATGAAGGGCTGCTTAAAGATTGCAGGTGTTGGTTTAAAACATTTACATATGACATTATAATGCGTCAATATTACGTTAGAACTACCTTAATATTTAATTCCCTCCACAGATTCAGAAAAGCAAAGATCACAGTGAACCAAAATCTGCCTGTGTTTTGCTTACGCTGCAAAAACACAGAATCTTACAAGGTATTTTAATCTAGTTTCAGGTGCAAATACTTGATTACAGATAAAACTAAATTATAACTAACTTTTCAGTAAGAAATACAAGTTTCTTATCAGTAAAAAATTCCTTAATATTGTTGAAACATTTCTACTTCCACTGGCAGATTATTTTACTTCTAACACTCATCAGTGAACTTATTTGCTTTGGAACTAGAAAATGTTAAACTTTTCATTTCTTTACTTTTCAATCTGAAAATTAATTGCTTTTTTAGTTATTTTCTCACAAGTTGTAAATTTTTTAGTTCAGAAATTTCAACGTTTTTTTCCTAGACAATATAAGAATCTCAAAATCGCTGAAATTTTTTTTGACAAATTCAAATTCTGATATTAATATCAGATTCTGTTTGGAATAAGTAAAGACATTTCAGAGTATTTCTATCTAATTTTAGAGCTCAGTAACTGTCAAGGTCTTTTTCTCGATATTTATAATTTTTTTATTTTTTGCTTAATCTCAAAATTTCTCTTTTTTTCACAAATGTTTGACTTTTGGAAATCAGACAATCTTTCTAGAAAATTTATGTGACTAATCTGATTATTGATTATTGCAACAGGCCTGTCCACCAAATCAATCAAACAGCTGCAGCTGATCCAGAAGCTGCTGCTGGCGTTCTCACTAAAACCAGAAATCACTGAACGGTTTAGCACCACAATACATTAAAGATCTGCTGTTGTTGTATGAACCTTCCAGACCTCTCAGGTCTTCTGGTTCTGGTTCTGCTCTGCATCCCCAGAACCAGAACCAGACGTGGAGAAGCAGCTTTCACCATCTATGGACCAAAAATTTGGAAAAAACTTCCAGAAAACTGTAAAACAGCGGAAACCCTGACTTCCTTTAAATCTCGACTAAAAACCCACCTGTTTTAGTTTTATTTGAAACGTAATCAATTATAAATTTAATGATGGAACTTGACATAATGTCATGTTTTCATTGTTAATTCTAAGTTGCACAATGATGTTTTTGTTATGATTAAAGCACTTGCTGCTGAAATGTGCTATACAAATAAAATTTTATTTAATCTAAAAATTTTGGAGCATTTCTCACAAATTTTAAGCTTTTCATGCTGAATTTTTTCTTCAAAAAACAAACAAAAAACAATTCATGCTCAGAAATTTACAAGTAGTTTTCTAGAAAATGTTGTAAGATGAAGACAGTTCGTTTTGTTAGTTTTGTGGTGTGAATTTCCCGCCGGCATCTCACCGGGCAGCACCGTCAGGAAGGCGCTGCGGAAGCTGTAGCCCATCGTGTTGGCGCCTAAGCAGATGTACATGCCGGCGTCGTCCTCCTTGGCGCGGGTAATGAGCAGCTTGTTGAGGTAGGAGCCGTCGGGGCGGGACCAAACCTCCCCGGTGGGCAGCACCACGAACCTGTGGTCCCCCACCTCGATGGTGGAGTTGTAGCGGCTCTCTTCGTGGGACTCCACGCGCTTCAGCCACTGGATGACCGGCTTGACGTCGCTGCGCACTTTGCACTGGAGGGACGTGGTGCCGCCGTAGTCCACCGTGGTGTTCACCGGGTGCGTTCCGGTCAGAACCGGTTTGGAGCTCGTCCTTTCTGCAACGGAAAGAACCGTCACAAACATTGTTTTAGTCCAAAGTAGGGACGCAAATAATTCATCATCGATTAACGTTTTACTAGTTTAAATTTCATTCCGATCGATTAGCTAATAACGTCGTTTAGAAGAGACTTTATTTTAGTGTTGTAGTTTGGCCTCCTTCCTACAGAGGGCGCCGCTACTCGTCTTTAAGTGGAGCCGTTGATACGTTAGAAAAGATGGCGGACAAACTAGAACGGATAAAAGACAAACGGAGTCAGGTTTGGGATATAAAACGCGCTTTAAGCGGCTCCGTTTTAAAATATAAACACGCGAGAAGCTTATCAGGTTATCACATTAATAGCGTTTTTATTAAATAATTACCGAAGGGGAGGATGCGGCGATAGAAAAGCAGATTTTGAGAGCTGTTGCAAGCTAAAATCCTTCATTGTCCGACAATGGGAACACTTCTGTGCAACAGCAGCAAAGTGACAGGCAATAAGAGTAAAAACACTCACAAAGATAGAATATAAAATGTATAAAAAGACACCGATAAAGAATAAAAAAGTGTACAGTAAGGGCAAAATTTAGATATATTTACCATGTAGTTATAAAATAAAAAATCCTTTATCTTATGGAAAGACGGCCTGCCCTCTTATCAATTAATCGCTAGTTGATCAATTAGAGATAAGTTTGAGTTTATTTATTTTTTTGGTCATTTTTCAACTCTTCCAGACACAAAATAAAGAAAAATTTAAAAATAAAGAAAACATACAAAACGAAACTAATATAGAAAAATAATTATTTAAACTCCTGTCAATGTCAACCAGAAGCAGTGTAGGCACAAGCACAAGCACTGCATCATCAAAATCAAATCCGCAGAATCTTTCCGGTATATTTTTCCTAAGACATATAATGGGATTCCTGCCAAGTCAGTAGACAAACTCATAAAACAATCAAACCTATTGTCTATTTGTTTAGCTAATGATTTTCATACTTTTTATTATTTCAATAGTGAAAAACACAGTTTTAACTCCTCTCAACGATCAACTCATGAATCGATAACTTGCATTCCTCGTCCAAAGTAGCCTAAAGGTAAGAGCTTGTAATTGAGAGAGAGGCAGGAACACCACATGTAACACAAGAAGTATGTGTGATTAGCTTCCTCTCCGTGCTCCTGGTTGTACAGCGCCGCGCTCTCGGGGTTGGAGGGGGTTCTGGCAGACAGCTGGGCTTTAATCAGCTCCAGATTGGCTGGATGGTCCCCTCCCTGAACAAACAGTGGGGCACCAGCCCTCAGTCTCAGACTGCTTCCTCAATGTGCTTCTCGTTGCTGAGAGAACATTCACCCAGACCTGCTGATCACAATCTGACTGCAGTGAAGGAGAGAAGATTTGTCTGTAGATGCAGACCTGCAATGGTGCCGATTTGAGTCTATTTCCTGCAGCTACAAGCGCTTTGTGAAAGTGTTTACACTTGGGCTGAAACGATTAATCAGACGAATCGATTATTGAAATAATCACCAACTAATTCAGTAATCAATTAATCGCTAACGAGTGTACAGACTCAAAAAAGGCAATTTGCTGAAAAAACAACATGATCACAGCAGTAATCAAGCCAAGAATGTGCAAAAATATTTTTATAATTTTGCATTTGAGATGGAAAAACATACTTTGTAAATATGTTTTAACCAAAACTCCTCCGGTAGGATAGTTTTAGCTTCACTCAGTTCAAATTACACTTAAAAAATCTTCTGTGAAGCCGCTATTGTTGTCTAATTATTGACCAGAAAGTGGATGATAAATCTCTTCAGGCTGGTGCTTTGGTCTCAAATGGCCCTTGTTTTGAAGGATAATTTAGATTACAGAGACTTAATAACTCATTTTATTTGTTGTTTTGTTAATTCATTTTGATATTTAAAATGTCTTCCAGTTCCAGGTTTAAATGTTTATTAAAAATGAAAGCTTATTGATCTTTGAGAACATGTTGTTGCATTATTATTCCGTTATCATTAGATTACCTGAAAGTCTCAAAGAAACATTATTATTGTTGCTCGCCATAAGTTCTAGGTCAATTCATCGTCCAGTGAAATTTGTTATTGTGCAGGCCTAAACACTGAACATCACCCATTCCTCACCTGTCCACTGAAACATGGTGGTGGCGGTATCATGACACTGGAGCTGCTGTTCTATGAGCGACTACAGCTGGTTTGGTTGATACTCACGGATGACTTCGACCTTGTACGTGGCGTTGATCTCCCCGGCCCGGTTGGAGACCCTACAGGTGTATTTGCCACTGTGCTCCGGCACCACATTCTTCAGACTCAGAGTCCACTTCCTCTGGCGGCCCTCGCCGACTTCCTGCTCCGTCAGGGGCCGGTCGTCCTTCAGCCACACGATGTCCGGCCGAGGGTTTCCGCTGGCTGAACACTTGAGGCGCACCGTGCTGCCCACGGGACACGCTATCACCCTGCGCCTCATCTTCTCCGGCTGCGTGAAGCGAGGACGAGCTGCCAGGGGGAAATATTCAGTTTGAAAAAGATTGGGAGGAAATAATTGGGCGGGCATTTATTGTATAGTTTATGATTTATCATAAAAATTTTTTTAGTTATTTTTGTCATGATAAATTTAAGTTAAAAAAAAAAAGCTGATGATATATAGGTTGGAAACGAGATGAACTTTACTAATTTAGCTTAATTCTGAAGGCAGTTGATTTTCTTTGGGAGAATCTGAGTAAAATACATTCCACAATGTTCAGATTTCAATTAGTAAAGCAAATGAAAACGGCTGTGTATAGAATGATTTTCCTTAAACTTCACACATACAAAGCCCCTTTGTGTCGGTCCATCGCACGAAATCCAGATAAAACACATTAAAGTTTGTGGTTGGAAAGTGACAAAATGTGAAAAGTTTGCAAGGCAGTGCGGTTTGTTAAAAGCAGGACATTAGACGTGGAGTTCTTACCCAATTTGTCACCACCTGGTTCTGGTTCTGCTCCGTTGGCTGGACCTGAATTATCAGAGCGAGGGTCATCTGCAGACACAAAAGGAATAGAAATACATCAGCGCATGACGACATGACAGGAAAAGGCCTTTATTTCTACAAAACTGAATAGTTTTTATCACTTAAAAGTGAGAAATATTATGCAAAATTCACTTTTTTCTTTGTGTTTTTATGCTTTTAAAAACAGTCCAAGAGCTTAACAAAAACCACTCAGCTGTTTGTGGCAGTAATTTAGTGTTTTTAGTGAATGGAAAAGGAGCCGATTTAAAAACATTCTGAATGTTGAGTCACATTCTACGTTACCTAGCAACCGTGGAAGAGCCCAGCCCTGTTGCCTAGCAACCCCAGCCGCATTCCAGCATGTGGCAAGTATTTTGTTTTTGACTTGCTATTTAGAAACAACTTCATGCATTGTTGTTATGTACAGTTGTATAATTTGTTTCCGGCCATTTTGAGTATAAACGTGGAGTTGGGGGCGTGGCCAGCAGCAGCTTATTTGGATTTAAAGTGACAAGACGCCCTAAAACAGCTCATTCTCAGAGGAGCTGAAATAATTTACCAGACTAAAATGTCATCATCTAAGAATGATTTTGTGCCATAAATGTAATGAACATTTTTTTCTGCAGCCCACAGGCTTATCTTAACGTGTTTAAGGAAGCATAATAAGTCACAGTTAAAGCAAGCAGCACTTTAACATCTGACCCTGTTACTGTTACAGCGTCAAACTGGCCTAGAAATGAGTTTTAAGTCTCTCTGCGCCGGCTGCATGCTGGGGTCACACTCTGCTGCATTTGGAAGTAATATGATCGTTTTTTATTAAGCCCTGTTAGAGCGGACAGCTGTGGAGTTTAGTCACTGGCTGACATCATGCAGCCCAGCTAAGACTGGGCTTACAGACGTTATAATGACTGAAACTTCATCCACATTTGATGCTCTGCAGATAGAGACATTTAGAGGAAGGTGCATCCACAGTCACAGCTTTTCTAACCAATGCATCCTTAAAATAAAATTAAAAATAAAATTAAAAAAATAAGCAAATGCACTCATTGCGACTCAACGTAACCATTTCTACCTTTTGTGACTGATTTTAATTTCTGGCTCTGCAGGATTCTTCCGCATCGGGTTTGACTCACTTGATTCCCTCCTCTTGGTTTGATTGGGCCAGGTAAAGAGGCCAGATGTGACTTCTAACCCCCGCCGCTCTGCCTCCCTCTGAGAACCCTGAAACCGTCGGAGCTCTCCTGGGTTCTCTAGGTACAGGCCCTCCTTTGTTTGTCCCCTGCAGCACCGATCCCAGCCATGATGTCATGGCTATTTGAAGGGGCTTTAACTGGCCAACGATAATAACCCGAGAAATATTTCCCTCTTGCTCACTTGGGCTCTCCACATTCCTGCCGGTTCCTGAACCTCCCAATCCAAACAGATCCTGGTCCCGCACTGCCGGGGTTTTCTTTCTGACTTCAGTTTTTTTTTCTTTGAATTTGTTTCCTCTCTGCTTTTTGGTGATTTTAGGGAACAATGACGCTCTTTATGCATGTGAGCTGTTAAAGCTATCCCCTGCCACTATTGTTTTGGCACAATGCAGGCTCAGAAAGCTGCAGAGGTGGGACGTTTTCAGGCCAAACACGTACATTTAGCTGTTTCAGAGATTAATCTGGTGTGATAGAAAGTAACCAAAAGCTGATTTTTATCACAAATAAAAGAAGTAAGGAGTTTTCTGATCATTTCTCACTTTAAGTCTGAATGACATCAGCAGAAAACTGACTGATTAAGACTAATCAAAAACTTTATGTAGGGCTGCAAGCAACAATTATTTTAATAATCAATTATTCATCCGACTAATCCGATGAATACTCAACAGAATTTATTAATGATCAATAGTTGGGATTAGAACTGAAATGATTAATCGGATAAACTGTGTTGAATCGATTACGGAACTAATCATCAACTATATCGATTAATCAATATAATTATTGATTCATCTGATGATTGACCGATTACTCAGATTTTAAAACTTGGCAATTTGTCATATTTTTCATTTAGTCACTTTTTTTTATACAATATTAAAAATACATTGAGAGATGCAAGTTTCCTTTATTAAATAAGAAAATAAACATTTTATTGGCTATAATGGATTTAGTGAACGCTTGATCATTTGTTGCAAAAGATGCATCTGCAGCTGAAATACAGTTCTAACATGTAAAAAGTTCAATCTTTCTGCCTGACTTAACGATAAAGTGCACTAATTTTTAACAATATTTTCTATTAAACAATTGATGAATGGGGAACAAAAGGTACATAAGACTTTTTTTCTGTACAAAATTTGAATTGGGTGAAGCGAAAACCACTTGTGAAGTTCTGGGGAAAACATGTTTAAGTTGTTTTTATCTTAAATGGAAAATATACGCATGTATTTGTACAGTTTTGGCTGAATTACATCTCTGGCTGTGTTGTTCTTTCAGCAGTTGGGCTTTTCTGAGGCTGTGCACCCCAATTTAACAATTAATCGGTTACTAAATTAGTTCACAATTGTTTAAATAATTGATTAATTCACCATTAAAGCAAGTTAGTAAGCCATTATAAAATAAATATATCCATTGATTATGTGCAATTCATTTGAGTCAAGGTAGATAACTGCCTGCAACATTTACAGAATCTTATTGCCCTTCTAAACGGCTGCAAATAATCACTTGCAAAGTGGAAAAGAAGAATTATAATGCAGATAATTTCTATACATTTTGTAGTTTAAATTGGCTTTCTTGACAGGCAGATGGTCCTGCCTCCATCCGGTAGTTGTTAAAGTCCTGCAATCATCTGGTGACGTGAAGCAGAGCAGTGAAAGTAGAAGGAAGGTCAGCGCTGAGGTGTTGCTGCTCACCACATACGCCAGTAAACATTACAAGGATCTGGATCCAAATGCAACCTATTCTGAGGCTGAAAACTTCAAGTTTATTAAATTGCAATTTTGATCCAACTCGAATCCATTCATGATGTCCCTGCAGTGTTTGTGGTCTGACGCCATCCTTTCTCACTTCATTCACAAAACCAGCCACAGGAAACGGTTCCACCACACAGGCTTTCTGCTGGCCGAGTCACAAGAACCGGCCTGAGGAGACATTTTTATATCAGAGTGGGCTCCGGGGATCATGACTGAAACGATTAATTGATTCATTGCGATGAATCAATTACTGATATAATCATCATCATATTTAGTAATCGATTAACTGGAGACTCAAAAAAAGGCTATTTGTTGAAAGAAGAACACACTCAGAGAAGTAATTAGGCCAAAACTAATAAAAATTCACATATGATTTGTGTTTACGATAGAAAAACAACATTGTATGTAACAATTAATCGTCAGAAGAATCAATTAATTGATAACTAGTCGCTGGCTGCAGCCCTATCAGGTTTCTGTGACGTCCAGAGAAAGTTCAGCACTGCGGCCTTGCATCACCTCCAAATAGCTAACACATGCAAACATCTGGGTGTTTTACTCCAGATGGGAGCAAAATAAAAAAAAAAAACGCCAGCAGGAGAACTAGATTTTTATCCCCCACATAGGCAGTTTACGTCAGCTGTCCACAAATTACGGTACTCCGTATTCCTACTGCTGGCATTTATGCTAATCCGCAAAACGGCGACAGCAAACGTTGGGAGAAAACAGGTGAATACATTTTCTGAAAATGGTATCTTCTGTTGAGTGTTTATTGACCAATCGATGTACACTAATCACTGTACAACATCACCTAGAAATTAACCAAAGTATGAAAAAAACAAAATTACTACTATAACCAATAAAAACTAAACAGTATTTGACTAGTAATAACTGATGTAAAAGCTAGAAAAACTCTAAAACTCACTAAATTAGACAAACAAAATGTCACTACAAAATAAAACTAAACTAAAGTCTTTGTTCTTGTGATATTATGACTTTTTCTGCTAATTAACTAAAAACTTACAGCCTGGACCTAATATTCAAACGACAAATAGAACTTGCAATTGTCAAACAAGAAATATAGAAATACAAGAAGTGAATGAGTAAATTTCCCTCCAAAAATCAATCAGTAAAATTTGATTGATCATTAACATTTGATTAATCAGTCAAATTTGATTAATTGGTAAAAACTGAATTTATCTCCCAGCCTCAGATTTCTGTTTCTGCTCTCAGGTCCGTCATCCTGCTTCAGCTGCCGGCTTATCGTCTCTCATTTGTTTTTGCAGCGGTGTGTTTTAATCAGATTACTGGGCCTCATTGTCAGAATCCTGCCAGTGCACAATTATCATGAGCAAAACTTTCCATTAACTCAGCTAATTAATTTAGCTGCCTGCCAGTATGTTTCTCCAGAAGATCTGAGAGGAGTTTATTTATTTGCAGTTGTGTAAATGAGGGGTAGCCGACTCCCTGCGCAGCATCCATCAACCATCATCCATCACGCCGCTTTGTTGTTTCTTTTGACTCGCAAGGAGAAGAGCTGCAGTCGGTCAGGACGACTGGAACCTGGCAGCGCTTCAAGAGCATTCCTTTGCAAACAGAACCAGCAGAGAAGTGAAAGAGGACGGTGAGGAGACGGGGCAAGGAGCATGTTCTGTTCTGGAGAGATTTCTTTATTCCCATCTGTCCTCCCAAGAGCTATCTGAGGAATCTGGTCCATCAGCGCAACACGGCGCCTCCTTAATCCCTCCAGCTGGCTGTTTGGGCCCTGTTTGGATGGAGAGTCCTGACAACTGGCCCCATCAGCCCCCAAGGACCCGGTCCAGAGCATGCAGCGACTCCTGCGTCCTCTGCAGATTAAGTCCCAGCAGGTTTTATCTCAGCTTTAGCATGGGATTGTCATATTAACGTTTACAAGACTGGAGGTAATGTTTATGTCTGCAGGGATGATGTACTGCAGAACGGGGTTCTAATAGTTTTGGGTTTTTCATTAGAGTCTAGTTTAATTCTGTTGTGCCGTTTTGTTTGTCTAATTTAGTCAGATTTAGTTTTTAGAGAGAGTTTGCTAGTTTTATTAGTTATTATTAAATATCGCTTACATTTAGTTTAGTAGTTTTAGTTTTTTTCACACTTTGGTTCATTTTAGGTGCAGGATCAGAAAAGGTCAAAGTTTTGTATTGTGATTATTTATTGAACAATTGGGTAGTAAATACGCAACAGAAGAAACCATTGTCATAAAAATGTGTTCGATTATTGTTGAACTACAAATGACTCTGGTGTTTTCTGGCGTTTTCTCCCAAAAAAATATTCTGCCAGGAGGAAGATTGAGTACCGTAATTTCAGTTCAAAAGGCTAACAAACAGATTCATAAACACAAAAACAAACAATATTATATCTATGATTTCAGAGTGTTTGTTTCATAAACACAAGATCTTGTTTTGTAATAGATTTTCCACATTAATTGTATGAATGTTTTCTCAGTTTCAGTTTTTGTTATTTAGAACAATAACTTTTGTAATCTTAGGGAAATGAAGTTGCAGTTTTATGAGAACGACTGAAGCATCTTGAGCATCTTATTAAGTCCTGCTTTGGTTTCAGGTTTACAGCCACAGAAACGCTTAAATCTTTTAACATATCAATCTAATTATTATCAGTGTCAGGACTTTGAAACAACTGAGTTACCAGCTGAATCCATTTCAAAGAACAAAAAATGTCACATTTTGATAATTAAAAGCTTTTTTTACCCAAATTAGGAGTGGAAATTTATCGCATCGTTTATCCTTTACTGTGAAACATTTATCGTTATGACAGATATTTTGTTTAAAAAAAACAAAACTCAGAGAGTATGATCTGAAATGTTATTTTCTCTACTGTTTAATCCACTACAGTGTATATAAATGTCATCAAATTTGAAAATATGATTAAATGTAGTTAATGTGTGAAGTTTAAATCACTTTGTTAAGTAAATGACATCTTGAAGAAACTTATTTAAACTGGGAATGTTTTTGTGGCTCTATGAAAACTGTTCAATTTTAGTTTCCTAAAAAATACAAATAGATTTTTAATCTTAACGTTATCACAATAGTACCCCAAAAGATTGCAATAAAACTCATATCACCCAACTCAAAACTACTTATTCGCACAATTTTAATGTTTTTCTATTAAAATTGCATCTTTATTCTGCAAATATTTTGAATATATTCTTGTGATAAAACAAATATTTTGAGACTGAAGGATTTAAATAAAAGGCACTTTTCAAAAATGTTTTCTCTCATTTGTAATTTCATTTTCAGAAATGAAAATGAGAGAAATAAGTCATATCTGGCATTAAAACCAGCAGTGTGTCTCTTTTCACTCTTCGCCGCGTGAGGAAGAGGAGGAACTACAGCGGAGAAGATCCGGCCTGAGAGGGAAGCCAAAAAGCTGCGAAGCAACTCCATAAAGGGCAAAAACTGAGTTTCTCAGCAGGTCTTCAGATTAAATATGTGACGCAGCTCATTCCAAGGAAAACCGTAGAGTGAGAAGAGCTACAAACGCAGCCGGGTCGGACCGACTGCGCACCTCCAGGTTCAGATTTGGGATGGTTTTATTTGGAGTTGGGAAAGTTTTACATTGTGTTTGGGCTGAAAACTGTCAATCAGATCTACCGAACGTCGGCATGTCGGTTATTTGTGAGAGAGGGATCGGACTTTGATGTTGACGTTTAACAAAGACGCGACTCGCCACGAAAACCTGCTTCCTGAAACTTATCCACTTTGGAACCAGGTCTTCAAAATGATCATTTTTGGTCTACAGGACACTAAATCCACGTGGATGCAAAGCCTAAACCAGATCTGCAATTAGTGATTATTTGAGTTATCGATTAATCGATTCTGGTGATTAATCGATAAACTGATTCTGACAATTAACCAATTAATCAAATAAAAAACTGGCATATTTTGCAGATTTTTCATTTGAGTTTTTAAAATATGCAAATAAACAATTGAATTCCTTTTAAATAAAAAAATAAATGTTTTATTTATTGCAACAACATGTTGCTCCCATGTGGAAGGGGATCCATCTGTAGCTAAAAAATACTCCTATCAACGTATGAAAAGCTCAACCCTTTCTCTGCAAATTATCATCAATGCAGGGCTGATCTATTGATTATTTTGATCACTGATTAGATAGCAAAGGGTTCTTAATAGATTTTTTAACTGAATTTGAACCGGGTGAAGCTAAAGCTGCCATTTGAGAAGATTTAGTAAGAAGATTTATATAGAAAATATGTTATTTTTAGGCTAAATGTGTAAAAGTCTTTGTTGTGTTAACTTTTCTGAGTGTTGTTCTTTTAGCACACAGAGTTTTTTGACAATTAATTGATTACTACATTAGTTGACGATTATTCAATAATCAATTATCAGGGTTTCCCGCAGTGTATTTTAAGCCTGACGGGCCACCAGGCTTTACTTGTTCCCCCACCAGGCTAACCATTGTTTATTTCTTTAAGACTTTTTAAAATGCATTTTTAAGACTTTATACTTGTTGTTAATGTATTAATCTTCCAGTCTTCCAATAACACATGATTATCAAGTGATATAATCAAATTTCTTGTCAATTTTAAACATTTTTTGACTCACAAACAGAGCAGGCTGCTGGATGAATGAATGAATGACTGTTCTCGCGCCCCAACTACCAGATTTAAGTTTTCTGGGGAAACTTTGCAATTAATCATGATTAATCATTTCAACCCGACAGAAACAACCATATTTCTGTTCTCTCATCATCAAAGATTTCAGCAACGCCTCTCCACTCAGGGTTCATTTAAAACAAGAACTGTTCTGGGACTGACTGGAGGGGTATCTGTAACGTAAAAACCCAAAGGGCGATGTCTGATACTGTTTAGCAGAGCTCTGTTGGCAACCCTGGCATTAAAGATGGCTGTGCGCCAACATCTCCAGCCTCTAATTTAAACACAATCAGCTGACACCCAGGCTTTGAACTTGCTTAAACCTTGCTCTCGTGCGCGCTGCGCTGCATCAACCGCTGTTTTCTGCGTTTCCTCTGATGCACAGCCGTCACGAGGTCGGGGTGAAACTCCTCCTGTGAGATACAGCAGACTCTGGGGCTAATTAGGCATCTTAGAGTAATTAGACTAAACACAGCCTTCACGCTCCACTCCACTCATTCATCATGCTGCGCCCCGGTGAAGAGGAAATGCACTGTACCCAGACTGGGTCAGAGCGTCTCTAATCCTGGAAGCCCTGCGCAGAGCTCTGAGGCAAACCGGCACTTTAACACTGAATGTGGTTCTTATTGTGGACCTCCTGCCTGCACAGAGCGTAGCCTGGGGAAAAGGAAGAGCTCAAGATCCAACTGAGTCACAGAGGATGAAGCAGCATGAAACAATATCCCAGGCTGCTGTTGACTTTGGACAGAGAGCGGTAAAGAGCTGCAGCGCCGGCAGAGGCGAGGGGATCAGGCGGGAAAGCGCCAGAAATCTGGATGACCATGTCTTTAACCAGCGGCACGCTCTGCAGGGAAACGTCAGAACCAGAACTCTTCCTTTTAGGTAGACTCGGGTCGATTGGGGACAAAATTGCAACATTTGTAGGATGATGAACTTTGCTAGACAATAAATTGTCCCTGTAGTTATTGTGAGAAACAATAATGCAAGAATGGATTCATATATTTCAATAAACTTTAAATTCTGGACAGCATTTAATACTGGATCTAGAAGACATTCCAATTTAATTCAATTCAGAAATATTTTATTGATCCCAAAGGGAAATTAAATAAAATTTTATTAAATTTAAAATGACATTAAATATCTAAAATAAACAAAGCAACAAATAAATTGAATTATGAACTCCCTGTAATACAAATTGTCATTCAAAAATGGCTGGTTGAGACCAAAACACCAGTTTGAAGACTTTTGTCATCCAGTTTGTGAAGGAAAGAAAAAAAACAATAAATTATGGAAACTAAAACTCCTGAACTTGTTTTAACTGATCAGGCGATTAATTGATTTATTGTTTAAACATTTGTTACATTTTAAACAATCCAAACCAATAAAAAAAAAAAAAACTGTTTACCTCCTTATCGCTACAGCTGGGCAATACATCAGTTTCATAATAATATATATAATAACATAATTGAATTTTTGGTTTTTTCCACCAATGGGACTCCATACTTCAGAGTGACGTCAGCGCGTCACGTTTTACAGCTTCTATTTATTTGAACTTTGAATTCAGGCTAACTCTACGACAAACTATAAGGGTCAGACTAAGATATTTTTCTTCTTTTTAAGACTAACGCCATAATGTCATAAGTCGTAGTGATACGAGAGTAAAGTGTCAACGTTAGGAGAATTACGCTGTAATTTTATCAGAACTTAAACATAAAAAACAACCAACAACTTATTTATTCGAGCTTTTTTCTAATAATTTTAAGACATTCTTAGTGTTGTACATTTGCAGATATTGGTAATATTCCTAGGGCGCGTACCCACCGATAATGATCAGGGTGTAGTTGACGTTGACGCTGCCGAAGCCGTTAGTTGCCTGGCAGTTGAAGGTCCCGGCGTCGTCGGCCTCCACCTCCTTGATCTTCAGGCCCATCCGAAGCACGCGGAAGCGAATCCAGCCGCTGTGGATGATGCGTCCGTCTTTGGTCCACCGGATGAAGGGCGGCGGGTCTGCTTCCACGGGACACGGCAGCTTGATGGCGCTTCCCAAACGGGCCGTTTGTCTGTGGGTGACCCGGTCCGAAACCCGAGGAGGTCCTGAGGAGAAAGAAGAATAGAAATATAACAAGATGAAGAAGATAGAAATGGAAAATCTTTGGGGATTTGCTTTAATTGAACCACATTACAGTGTTTTCCATCATGAAGAGCCACAACATCTCAATCAAATTAAAGTCTAGACTTTGACTAGGTCACTGCAGAAGTTTGTTTTGCTGTTATGAAGCTTTCAGAGGTGAAGTTTCTGTCCTGCCTTGGATCATTGACATGCTAAATATTGTAGAGGTGAACCAATAAACCAATAAACTTTATTAAAACTGGTATGTACACGTAAAACTGATCTTATCCACAAACATCTGGTAATCAGCCTCTGTCTCCTTCTGCTTTGCCGTAAAGTATTTCTGAATTGAGCTGAATTAACAATAGTCACCACATCGTTGCCAACTCAGGCTGCGTTCACACTGCAGCCTGGAGATTTTCTTTTGTCTTAATTCAACCTGTATCTGATCTTTTCACGACAATCTGAACTACACAGGTCGGCTTCTCTTTAAATGCAAACCAGGCTGCTTGTCTATCCGATTCAAATGCAACCCAACGTCCGGGTCGCATTCATCTGACCTGAACGTCACTGATACTCGCAAATGTCACTATTCTGCATCCTGATATGCACAAGCGGGAAGAAAAACAACAACCATGATGGCCCAAAATGAGGATTAAGTTGTTAATGTGCTGCTCCGGTCGGACAACAACTTCAAAATCGTAAGATATGCTCCACCGTTAGCATCCATGTTTACTTCCGCAAATACTGAGCACTTCTTCTTTATTGCAGTTGGCAAAAACACTGAGCATGCTGACGTTATTGCGCCCTCTACTGTGCATGCGGGTGAAAAAAATCCTAAAAGATACTGAAGATAATAATGGGGCGAGTATTAAGCCTTGGGGAACTCCGCTTTTGATCAACAGAATGGCCACTGATCAAGAGAGAAAAATCTTACCTTCGGTACAGAGAAGAACCAGAACAGAACATTTCTGTTTCTTTCTCTGAAACGGTAGGCAAATAGAAAGAGTAAAGTTTGTCTATTTTCTCCAGATTAGCCAGAAACCTTTAAGTCAGATTGTAATAATTGGGCGAGCCGTGTGGCCGCTCCGTGAGCAGAGAGGGCAAACTGTTCTGGCTCTCGTTCTCCGTTTGGCGTGCAGAGATCAAAGCCATGAGGCGGTTCGGCGGCGGCGGGGGGGTGAGATGGACAGCAGCCATTTCTCCAGCTTTTAATTGGCTCAGGGGTGCTCCCTCAGATCCGGTGCAGCGGAGCGGGCCGAAACACCCTGTGATGGTGTTAGAAAGCCTGAACGGAGCCCCCCAACCCTCCAACACCGCTAAAAGCCAAACAAAACCCTGAATCAGTGAGCAGAGCAGACACACAGGAAAAACAGAAGCCTGAAGGGGCGACTGAGGGGGAGGCGAGTCGGCCAGACCCTGCAGCTCCACACAGAGCCCCGTCTGTGCCTCAGAACAAACGGCTGGCTGGGTCGCAGTAAAAACAACGCGCAGGGTAAGTACACACTGCCTCTCCAACACACACAGGGCCGCATTCCTTTGGCGCATTTCATGCACCTATGTGGTAAACAGCATGGCGGCAGGTAACGCCATCCACACACACCGTCGTCACATCAAACGAAATTGGTGTCAAACTTTTTGTGCAGCAACAATTTTTGTTTGTGCTGCTATTATTTTATGAATATGAACTTTTCCACAGGTCAAAGGTCATATTTATATTTCATATGTATAAAATCACAAATTTGGTGTCAAGTCAAATATTGTAGCAAAATTAACTTAATGTTTGTCTCTGGTGACCACAAAAGAAATTTTACTTCCTGGTTTTGCATCTTGGAATTGAGGCTTTCACTGCAAAAACTCCTCCTCTTTCTAAAACTTCAGGAAGTCATTCAATATCAAAATTCATAAATACTTGAATTGATCGCAAAGGAAAATTAAATGCTCAAATATTAGTTCAAATTCTTGAGAGTCACAACATGGCTCCTCTATTAACCCTTTAACAACGCTATTGCCAGCGTTTCAGTGAGGAGTAGCTCCTACAACAAGATCGGCAGGTGTTTGCTAATTGCTGCTGGCTAGTCTGAAGGAGCAGAGTGGGGGAGGGCTGCTCTGTGAGGTGGAAGTTTGGAAACTTCAGCTCCTCCTCAGAGCTGAAGTTGATTTTGTAAATGTGGCCTGGCTGGTTGACCTTTGATGACCTCTGGAATCACTTGTTAATATCTTTAAAATGACAGCGGCACAAACTGAAACTGAAACATTTCAGTTAAATTACAGATTATAGTCAGAATATTAGCGGGATAAAGACAAAATTTGACCAGAACATCTTAAATTTCAAGAGAAGATTGTTTTAATGAGAAAAAAACTTTGAGTTATTGAGATCCGACGTGACCGGCTCATGATTGTTTTCTTCAAAATAGACTCAGTTGGTTGCACAATTGCTTCAAAGTCCTGATACTGATAATAAATTGATACTAATTTGATAACTTCCCTGGATTCTCAACATTTCTTTTTGTTATTTTTTGTGTAGGAGTTCCCGTAAAACTCTCTTAATATTTCGACTTTATTCTTTTGATTCAATGACCAGAAATAAACAGAAGATGTCAAACAAGATTAAATCACTGGGAACTATGAAAAAAAATTCCAGATTTTCCTTAAAATTAAATCTTCACAAAACAAGAATGAAATGAATTGATGAAATTTACTAATTGCTCAGCTAATACCAGACAAGCTGAGAGATAAAACCAGAGAAACAAAGTTTTATGTGACATTCAAACCAAGCAGCTCATCTCAGTCTTTATCAGCCGTGAATGAACAAAGTTCCTCCTCCTCTCTTCATACGACGGCCTCTTCTAGTCTACAGCAAGCAGGAAATTAGAACTGTCACTGTTTCTTTCTGAGGAGACGCTGCAACCGCAGTATTTTTGGCTTGAATTTCACTGATTTAGCGGAAGAGAACGAGAACTGAGGCATTCATTGCTGCTCCTCAGCAGGATCTGCTTTGAGGCCTGAAACGGGTCAGAGTTTGGGCTCGAACTGCTCTGCAAAAATGTATTGCTTCGACAAATAGGCCTCATTTATCTCCTCCTGAAAGCACATTGTGAATTAATGACAGGCTGACAGAAGCAAGTCCTGATTCATGTCCGAGGTCCAGCTGGAGCGAACTGTCAGCGCACTTTGACCCCGCTCCAACATTTCTTCTGTTAAAGCTGGATACACACTCATGACGGATCAAATGTCCTCATGGGAAACATGAAAAGAAACAAAAACTTTTTTTCTCCACTTGACAAACTTTTGGGATGTTTGTGGAGCATTTCCCACTGAGCGTTAGTTCACACCAACCTGTCAGCAGAAGGCCAAGCATTCAAGGACTAAATCAACATTAAATAACCTGAATATTTGCTAAGAGGTGGAAATCAGCACCAATTTCAACCCCAGGAGCTAGAAATATTTACAGAGGGTTTCTTGTAAGCGTTCTTTCAGCCAGCTCACCAGCAAAGTGCAGCAGCATTTGAAGGAGTGAGCCTAACACTCTCCTAGCTCTGGTAGAGTTCATGTACAATGAGGTATATTTGCTTAAGCAACAGTTTAAAGAAACTGTAAAACTGTATTTATAATAGTGAGCATTTACAGAAACAAACATCTTAAACGTCATTATGCAAATTTAACATTTTGCACATTTTTTGTATTTCCATTTTTGTCTCAACTGTTTCTAAAACTAATTCAAGTACTTAAAAAAACCAACACCAAACCATTTTATGGCAGTAAGCTAAGGCTTTTTGTAGTCTAGGAAATGAGCCATTTCAAAAACCTCCAGAATCTAACAGCCGTTACCTAGCAACCCTAGCGGATCTCTGCCCATCACCTAGCAACCCCAGCAGAGCTCCGCCCGTCACCTAGCAACCCAAGTAGAAGCCCAGCACATTTGGTCAGCTGGTTTTAACACTTGGTGCATTCTTGACGCTCCACTTCTGCTATTCAAAGATGTACGGTTGCGTGACTGCGCCTCTGTTAGCAACCATTTTAACTTGAAAGTGTAAACGTCGTGTTGGAGGCGTGGCCAGAAACAGCTTATTTGGATTTAAAGTGACAAGAGCCCATAAAACAGCTGAAAGGACTCAAAGTAGGCAACATAATAAACTAAAATCTCATTATCTAAGAATTATTTTGAGCAAAAAATGTAATTAGCATCTTTTGTATAGCACATACATCTCTCCTGACCTGTTCAATGAAGCATTTGAAGTGAAAAATGAAAATATTCACTGTTGCTTCTCAGTGTTTTGATTGTTTTAGCGCTAACACACTAAAAACACTCCGGCTGCCGATCTGAGCATCAGGAATGTGACACAAATGATTTCCTCCTTGCCTCTCCGCTCCCAAACAGCTTTTGAAGTTCCTCTCAAAAACAAGGCACGCCGAGTGCTGAAATCAAGGACGCGGACCGAATAACTTAATAAGTATTTGTGTTACAAGCATGATTGGCATCTCTTCTTCTCCTCCTCTGGCCTCTCAAGGACAGACTCCTCCAGCCTTGGACTTGAAAGCCTTGGAAGCACAACGGAAAAACTCAGTTGAGAGAAAATTGGAATATTTCTCCCTTATATGTTAGCCTGAGAGATGAACAGTTCAACATGTGCGGCTCGTTCTGACTCCAGTGTGGAGGTAAACCACACTGAAGCCCTATTGTTCAGTCTCATGAGGCGCTCTGCTGGTAGCTGACCTGATAAATGGAAAGCTGACTCATGACCGACTGGTGAGATTCTCTAACTGTGCGTTTGGATTGTTTGAACTGTTAGCTTGCTAAATGGAGAATGATACACATGACCATATGGGCTTTCCCGTACTACGGCGCTGGTAAAGCGCTCCTTATTATAGCCGGGCTCCATGTGTGAAAGGAATCTTTCATAGCTCAGGAAGGAGGAGGAGGAGGCCTGGCGACTCCCAGAATTAGCCGTGTTTTTCTTTGCTCAGTTTGGTGATGGATTATTTTTAAGAGAAAGGGCCACATTCAATAGGAGGCTTTCTCCAGATTGGGTCCAAATACAGACTTTTTTAAGCTAGGGTCAGGGAGCGGGTTAATGAGAAGTCGCTCCAAAATAAGGGCATATTTAGGACAGAAATATGTTCAGAAAGAAAAAGTAACCCAACAAAGGTTGTTAGATGGGAATACGGAAGAAGATTAAACCACAAGGGGAAAAAAATTTACTTTAATCTCTGAATTCTGACTTTAATCTCAAAATTCTGTCTTAATTTTTAAAATTCTGACTTTAACCTCAAAATGATGACGCAGGGTTTGGGTCTCAAAAGTCAGACTTTTTTCTCAAACTTTTGGCTTCATTCTCAAAATTCTCTGATCAGAATTGTTTAAATTGTTTATGCACCATCAGATAAATCTAGTCTCCAAACTTAAATCAACCAAATAAATTTGGGAGGAATTTTCAGTGTGGATAAAATGCAGATTTATAAATCCTACAGCAGGGAAGAAACAACACAGCTGACATACACCAATAAATATTTGGCTATGTATTTGGATTTTGATGCAGATGGAAACAGAATTAGGATTCTGAGATTAAAGTCAGATTTTTTTTTTCAGTGGCCCTAATCCTCTTCCGTACGTGAACAATACATAGACGTGCCATTTATTTTCTCTTTTAACTAAACACCTGTGGATTTGTAGCGTTGTGTACCTGCTCTTGTCTATGGTCTTTCAGTGCAAACATCTCAATGAAACGCTGACAGGCGTTCAAACAGAGAACACCTGGAACCGGAGCCGACCACAAAGAGATTCACAGGATAATGCACGCACCGCTGTCTGCTTTCTGACGCTCTTTATGCGGCTTTTCTCAGAGAATGCACAGGCTACAACAACATGTTGATTTATAACCGGGATAAACATGGTATGTGGTATTTATATAAAGAAAGAAAGACGAGGAGAAGACTTCCTGCTCCCAGGACAGTTAATGCATCCAGGAACTACGTCAAAACGTATTGCATTCTCTTCAAAAATTTACTAGTTTATGTGACATCTTGACTACTGAAAGTCTTTCTGCTACAATATAAAGTTTTTGACAACTATGTTATTATTTCATTTGTGAGATATCTGAAGTTTCATACCTATTTCTCTAGGATATAAACACCCCACTAAATTAAGTGCAAAATGCTGGAGGCAAAACAGATCAAACATTGGCTTTCTCTCCCTTTTGTGTGAAATGAATGTGACAGAAAGTTTCTGTAGGAAGGAAAGAAAGACACAAATCCATCCCAACTATTTGGACTATGTTCAAGTTGTTTTGATGTGGTAATGTTGCCGTCTGACAGGTTTGGTTGTGTCTTCTTTTGTGTCTGACGGGTAAATAAAGGGCTGTTTCATGTTTCCCATCTCCACCTAACAAACAAACACGAACACATGAATACACCGATTTCCATTCAACAACAAAACACTCGTCTTTTCCAGCAGCCATTGTACAGCTGTAAAACCAGCTGACCACTACTTGTGGAATCCACTTGGGTTGCTAGGTAACGAGCTGGGCTCCACCAGGGTTGCTAGGTAATGGCACGGTTCCAGTCGATTGGGAATTTTTGGAAACAGATAATTTTCCAGACAACAAAATGCATAAACTTATTACCAAAAAAAAACGCAATTGGGTGTTTTTTTTTAAGCGCTTGGGCTATTTTTAGAAGCAGTTGAATCCAAAATGAAAGTATAAAAACAATTTAAAAAGGTGAATTTTGCACCTGTTCCCTTTAAGGATGTATAAACATGTTTTCACTGAGGCGCACTAAAGGTGTACATGAAACTTGAATTTTGTTCTTTTTATACATTGGATTAAAAAATAAAACTTCAACTGAAGTCAAATATAACAATTTCTTATAATTAATAAAAAATAAATGTAGATATTTCATAAACAAGTGTTTTTAATTAAGTTTAGTAAGTAGAAAAATCAGAAATCCCCAGTTTTGTAGATAGGTCCAACCTGTACCAAGGGTAAAATGCCATCATGTTTTCTTAATAAAACTTCTCTAAATAAGCTCTTTTTAGCCTCAGCTGCATCCATATTTGCACAAGTAACTTCCATAGATGAATCTATAGCTTCCAACTGTTTTTAGCCTTATTTATATTTCTAAAAGGTTTATATTTGGTATAATGCAAACAAAAACAAAAAAATCCAAATTATATTATATTCCATGCTCATTTTGTCTGAAACTGTATCATCTGCTGTCATATTCACGCTTCTGATCGAGTCTCCCAAGTGCAGGGCTGACAAACATATCACGATATCAGCATTTCATATCAGTTGATATCAAGAAATTCTGAGATCAATAATTACTTATTAGTTTTTTAAGTACCTGAAACACTTCCAAACTGGACGCGTGAGCTTTCCTGTTCCATACAGTTTTCACTTCACACCTTTGATTTTTTAATTTTAAACAGTTATTTAAGCAGAAGCACAAGTCACTGAACAGGTTGTTGCTATGTAGCCAAAAAGTGAGAGTTGCTAGGTAACCAGAGAGTGAGAGTTGCTAGGTAACCGAAGAGTGAGTGGGTTAATTGATTTCACCAATCAGTTAACAGAAGTTGCATGGCTAAAGCTTTTCTATGCCTACATCTCCCAGATTGCTTTGCTGTTCTGATTCGGAGTTCAGTGAAATTATTCAATATTCTATCAGACATTAACTATCGATTACATTGTTATTGATTTATTGTCCATCCCTACCCAAGTTTTAGCTTTGTTTTGATACCAAGATTATTGAAACAGAGTTTGTAATTGCTGAGAAAAACTAAACCAGATTGGGTATGTTACTTTAAACATACTTCAGAAAACCTTTAGCGCTTATGAAAGCACAGAAGAGATGAAAGCTGGAACTTGAGTCCTATGCTAACGCTGACGCTCGGGTCTGGTGAAAGGGAAAGGTGGGGCAGACAAAGCAGCTCTGCTTCTGCGTTTCACTATACATTTCACAAGTGAGATAAAAATCAGCATGGAGAGCCGCAGAAAAAGCAGGAGGGGGGGCGTCGGCTGGGTGAGGCGCGGAGTGGCAGGCGAAGCTGTTCTGACAGCAGCGGCGCAGCAGAGGGTGAAGAATGCCTCCTTTTCTTACCCCTCCAGACATCCTGCCCGCCAGCTTCACCCTGTCAGGTAATCAATACCGCTTATTTTCCCCTCTCGGCTTTCCAATCAATAGATAAGAGCGGGCTAAGACCGGCGGGGACAATGGCTCTTTCTTTGGCACCATCAGATGTGGGCTGAATAGCGCCCGCTTCGGCGGTGGGAATGCTACGGGAGGAGCTATTGGGTGACCAGAAAAACAGCAGGAGGGGCTGGAATAAGAAGAAAAGGGAATAAGATGCTCCGGCTACCATACATCTATCTGATTAAAGGAGAATCCCTGGAATAACTCTGCCGCCTGGTTGAAATGTGCGTCTGCTCCTGAAGGACTCCTGCCGACCGCTCATCAAACGAGCAGCAGAGGAAGAGAGAGGAATGACTCCGGCGTCACAAAGCTCCTGGAAACATCTCCATCACGCGGCAGCCCTCAACAGGCCCTGCTGCGGACGCTTTGAACTCTAAGCTGCTATATTTCATTAAGCCTGGCTGCCTTCTCCTGGCCTCTGCAGGAGGGGAAGGGCGCGCACATGCACTTCTGTCGCTTCAATGAAACTAAAACCCAAGCTCCACCTCCAATAAATCAGACTCCATTCACCTAGAACTGGGCAAAACAGCTTAAAAATAAAATCTGATTTATTGGTGGGTGATACAGGTTTAGGTTTATTGCAATATTTTGTGGCGGTACTGTGATAACGATGGATGTGATAGGGCATAGATTTGCTAACGATCACAGTTGTGGTCGTTACCATTGGTTTTAGCTGTTAAGTTGTCAACATATCTGACATATAAAAGAAAAAGGGATGCAGAGCTTTGCTGCTAATTGTCAACAACTAGAGAACAAGGTCAGAAAAAGTTTCAATTAAATAAAAAGAGGGAGGGCGAGGAAAGTAGTCCAGATGCTAGATTGACTTTGACAACCTGAACATGTAGATATGCTGAAATTTATTATGACAACTATAAATCAAAATCTTACGATAGGAAATTTATCATGATAAACGGTACAATAAAAACACACCTCTTTCCCGATTTCTTTTCTTAAAGGAATATAAAAAATATTTTCAAAAAGTGGCCTGGCTTATGTTTTAATCATCCCTTCTCTGATTTGTACAACAGAGGATTTGGGCACGAAAAGTAGGGCTGGAGCTGACAAATATTATACCAATCGATTAATCAATTACTCTGACGATTAATCGGATAAAGAAATGGCCAGTGTCATTCGTCCACTTAAGCCTTTCTATACAAAATTAGGAATACATTAAAGAATGCAAATAAACAAATAATTTAAAACATTTAATTGCCTAGAATGCAACACTGCAGCATTCTTTTTATAAATCTGAACCAGGTGAAGCTAAAACTACATATTTACAGATAAAGTTTTTATCTTAAATGCAAAATGTATGTTTTTTGTACAGTTTTTGACTTAATAACTGCTGAGTAAATGTATTCTTCTTTTTTGAGTCTGTATATTCCAGTTAACGATTAATCAATTGCTAAATTAGTTGATTAAGATTTGAATAATCGATTCATCACGATTAATCCCATAAATCATTTCAGCCATACTTCTACCTTCAATAAATCAGACCCCAGTCACCCATTTCCCAATAAACGGAAATGTTTTCTGTTTATTTGTGAAGTTTATTCAGACGTGGGTAACTTCCCAAAAAGCTAACCTCATAACAGATACACATTTCTATCATGCTGCGTCTGTTCATTCAGCTCATTGTTTTTAAAGGAAACAGCCCAGAAGACAACATGAACGCTCTCTTTCATATCAACTCCACAACATTTCCCTCACAGTCTGTACTTTTCCAGACTCCTGGAAATCCTTGGTCCTCGTGAAAACTTGAACAAACAGAAGCAGGTTTTTTAGAAACAAGAGTTGAGTTGGAAAGGGTCGCTGCTCTTATTTTCCCAGAGTGAAACCAACATAACTTCTTTATTTTCCTTGGGAAATAGCCAAACAGGTAGTTTCTGGGATAGGACGAGTCTCATAGGTCACACAGGTCACCAAGTTACTGAACCCTTTAACTGCAGAAAACAAGATGATTCAAATTATATTACCTATTAACAAGGAAAAGATTAAATTTCCACAACGACAGATTAATTTAGTAGTTGATTATTCTGACGATTAATCATCAGAGTAGGTGATTAATCAGATTTAAAAAATTGACACATTTTGCAGATTCTTCATTTAACCTCTGAAGCCTTTTTATTCAACATTAACAATACATTAAAAGTTTAATAAAAACAATTCAATTTTTCAAATAAGAAAATACACATTTTATAGCTAAAAAGTTTAAGTAAAAATATTTATTTGATAAATATCAAATTCTGTTTTTCACCGAATTTGAACCAGGTGAAGCTAAAACTGACACTTGAAGAGATCTGGACTTGTTTTCAAAGAAGGTTTTTTTTCTAAAATGAAGAATATATTAGACAGTTTTAACTTAATCACTGGTTGGAGAGTGTTGTGTTTGAACAAATGGTACATTTTAGAATCTATATATTCCAAATAACAATTTATCAATTACTAAATTAGTTGATGACTGTTTTAATAATTGATTAATCTGATTAATTGCTTCAGCCCTACTTTCAATGCAACAGTGAATAAAATATAAATCAATAAAATACCATGTGTATTTTGTACAATTTTGGCTTAATGACTGATTTGAAAGTGTTTTTCCAACAAATGACATATTTTGGAGTCTGCAGACTCCAATCAATGATTAATCGATTACTACACTTGTTGATTGTTTCAGTAAGTGATTAATCACGAGTCCTACTTTCAAAAGAAACCTGTTCATTGTCAAATGTTATAAATCAATAAAATATCCTAAATGTGAGAAAACAGAGCGCAAGGTGCCCCCAGACTCATGCTATCTCAAAGAGCTCACAGTCAGTGGCCTTCTAGTCGCTTTATCTCACTCCATTAGGCTAAGGCCTGGTGCAAACACGGGCCTGAGTGTGTGCTCAGAGACACTTATCAGGACAGAGGAAGGCCAAGCAGTGGAGAGAGAGAAACAAAACCAGGCCAAGGAGGCAGAAACGCAGGCCGTGGGTGTGAGGAGATCCGGCTAAGATGGCAGAGAGGCCTCCAATAACATGCAGCTCCGACAGAGAGGGGGGATTAGGGCGGCCCAGGCGGCAGAAACCAGGAATCCCAACAATCTCACACCCCGACTCCTGGCTCAGACTCAGCTTCAGCCACATGACAAACTCCAACAGACCTTCTCTCAGTGACACCGACCAGCACCTGTTTATTACCGGCCGCCTAATTTGTTTCACGACCAGCCGACCACTTGGTGGTAAACAGGGTGCTGTGAAACAATCATACTCCTCCACTTCAGCTGTGGAGAGTTTCTTACATTTCAGAGTATAACTGATGAGTGTAACGGAAATCAATCGACCTTCCTGATGATTAATCGATTATTCTGGTGATTAATCGTATGAACATTCTGCGGAATATTTGCATAAAAAATTATTTAACTACTTAATAATTTTTCATACAATATTTCAAATACATTCAAGGGTGCAAATAAACAATTTAATACCTTTTTAAATATGAAAATAAATATTATATTGCCTAAAATGCAATGACAGCATTCATTCCATGGGCTCCTGATCATTTGTAGCAAATCTGCAACAGAAGCTATAATTCTTTTGATTAATCAATTAATATTTGAATAGCAAAATGTGCTTAGTAGGAGATTTTTTATTTTTATAGACAAAAATAACAACTGGACTGGGTGAAGCTGAAATTATGCCACTTGAGGAGTTTTGTTTATTCCAGATTTACAGACAAAGAATGTTTCTTGCAAATGCAAAATGTATAGATTTTTGTTCTATTTTGGCTTAAATACTTATCCAAATATGATCTTTCAGAAAGTAGCCGTTATTGAGTCTGTATACTCTAGTTAATTAGTTGACAATTATTTGCATAATCAATTAATCACGATTAATTGTTTAAGCCCTACTTGCATGAACAGTCTGGTTTATATTTTCACTACCCTTTGAAAGAAATAAAGATCTTGGTTTTGACTCAATCCAGGACTTTCCGATTATTAGTTTTCAGGAAGTTTGTTGTTACATCATAGTTCTGCTTCAAATTAAGCTTTTTTTAATCCATTCCCACCACATCTTTACTGTGTTTTTGCTGCTTCAATGTCTTTTAAAAGTCAACAGCTAGGTGTATCCTGCCCCCACGCTGCCTTCTTCCTCAAACTTTGCTGCATTCCACAGTTTGGGGGAATAAAAGTGTCCAACCTGCATCTGGCTCATTGTGTACCGTGACGGAATGACGCCGGATGCAAACAAGGATGTTTTGAAGAAGCTTCGAGCGGCTCATCCAAGTCTCTGTCTGTCCTGGCCTCTTTTTAAATCCCACTGTCTACAGGAATCTTAAAAATAAAATCTCATGTATTCAGACCACATACAATAATATTTTTTTTTTCTTGTTTTCTTATCTGAAAAAGAAATTAGAAAAGACAAAAAATGCATTCTGCGAGTTGTACTTCGGAGCATTAAGACCGGGTTACAAGAATATTGTCACTATATGAGCAGAAAAAAGAAAAACGACTTACAAAAAGTGAATTTAATGAGTTTAAATCTGATGTGACAGCTCAGTCTGTGATTCTTCTAAATGAATCCAATTGTCCTGCGACTGATGATAATCTGACGCGTTAAAAGATTAAATATTTCCTTATCTGTAAAACCGAAACCAAAGTATAACGTGACCAGATGCTCAACATTCCTCATTTTAACTTTTGGAGTTTTATTAAAACTATGACTTTATTCTAGTATCATTACAAATTTATTCTGTTCATTTTACTGTTTTATACACACTTTTACAACTTAATTGTCGTGTGACTATCCTGTTGCTTCAACTTTATTCTGATAAAATTAACACTTTACTCTTGAATACTTTATTCTGGTAATATTAAAGTATTTTTCTTGCAATATTACGACTTTTTTCTGGTAATACTAACGTTTTATTCTTGTATTATCACAAATTTATTCTGTTAAAAATGATTTAGTCTGATATTATATCAAATTCATTCTGGTGATATTAATGTTTTATATTCATATTAATACAACTTTATGATACAGCTATTCTTTTTTGGACTCTACAACTTTATTCTGCTAATACTAACACTTTACAACTGGATTATTTTGACTTTGTCAGACAACTTCATTCTGATAATGTTTTTTTCTTTACCCCAGTTGTATTATGGCTTTATTCTGATAATATCAATGCTTAAATCTTGTATCATTTCAACTTTATTCTGGCAATATTGACACTTTAAATTAATCCTCGTATTATTACGACTCTTTTATTCTTGTTTTATTGCCATTTTACGCTGGCAATATTAAAGCTTTATTCATGTTACATAATGACTTTTCTGGAAATACTAACATTTTATCCATGTATTATTACAACTTTATTCTAAAGGTAACATTTTAATCTTTGACTCTTATGATTTTATTGGCCTGTTACTACAACTTTATCATCCTATTATTACGAATGTGTTAACCTTGTTTTATTACAACTTTATTCTGGTTATTAACGCTTTATTCTCAATTTTGTGTTGATATTCTGATCTATGGAAACCTAAGAATTGGTGAAAGAAAAATCCAGATTTTCAAAAAAAGGGAGCTTTCAAAAGCCAGTTGTACATTGAGAATTGACTAATGTCCCGTCAGGACAGAAACCTTTCACTGACGATGATCCCGGTGATCAAGAGAAAACTCTGGAGAGCGTTTCACACCGGTGCCTTTGTCGACAAGGTCTTTTTAGGCTGCAGCAGTGACAGACTGAGATGTGGCAGGACTGTTTTGGCAGAATGAAGCAATTCAGACAGAGACAGGAGGAGAGGAGTCAGGGAGGAAAAGAAAGAGCCAGAGACGAGACGGAGGGCAGAACGGGGGGAGAGACGAGGCGAGACAGGCGAAGGTGGGGGGAGGAACTGGGAAAAGCTCCCACTGACAGCAATGGGGCCTCTTAACAATCCAGGAATATTGTCTGAAATCAATCTGTCATCATGGAGCTGTTGAGCCTGTCGTTATGGTGTGCTACTCGCCCTTTCACAGCGACAATTTGTACAGTGCTCTCCAGTCCACCTCGGCGGAGGTCACGGCCCGCGGTCCGTCTGTCTGCTGAACTACTGTCCGAGCCGAGCTGTACAGACCTTTAATCCAGACGTCCAGCAGAGGAGGAGCCCGCTGATGGACAGAACAGAAGCGCTGCTGGAACCCAGCGTTCCAATAACTGGAAAATATTAGTCTGCAGCAAAGCAAATAACTCTACCAGTCCGCACCTCAAGTCTGCAGCCCTAAAAAAACTCAATTCATCTTCTGAAATCTCCTCCAACAAACAGCTTGTTTACATACTCCAGTCTGCGCAGATGAGCTGTCGGGAATTCCTCACATAATGCCTCATGCATGACTGAAAACAAACCAAACAATAAGAGCCAATTGAACAAATACTCATTTGTAAAAGAAACGCACGGCTCGGCTCTGCATGCACGCAGCCTGCACACTCATCACCCCAGCCGTCCAAACTCCTGTGCATGGTGAGGAAATCATATCAGTTTCAGAGCGTGATGCAAAGTTACAGTCTGGTATTTCAGTAGCTCCGCTGTAAAATATGACTGATTACACCCTTACCTCTGTTCATTTCATATTTTTCCACTTTTACAGGAACAGTTCAGATGAAAACAAAACTTATGAAAGGGAACGTATTATGACAAGTTCACATTTTGCACGGTATAATTTGGGTTTCTACTCAGTCTAAAAACAACTCAAGCGCTAAAAAAAAAGCACCCATTGTTTTCTGGCAACAAGTTAATGTTGCCAGAAAACATTAACTTGTTAAAGGGCTGCTTTAAATTATATTTTACCATTTCGTTTTGGTAGTATGAGCTGTTGACGCTGCCATCTATGGAGGAAGACAGCAGAATATTTAGATTGACTGGAAAATTAGCCTTTTCAAAAACCATCTGATTTTTAAGTTACATTTGACAGGCGCTGCATTGTTACCTAGCAACAACAGTCAAGCACATCCCTGTTACCAAGCAACCCAAGCGGAGCTCCAGCAGGTTCGATCAGCTGGTTTTACCGCTGCATGCAAAAGCCAAGGTTTTTTACGTTGGCTTTACCATCCAGAAACAACTTCCTGCATCATTGTTGGTTGTGCAGAAGGTTCCACTTCTTCTTTTCAAAGATGGAAAAGCAGAAGTATACAAAGATATATAATTGCGTATCATTTTTCAGCGAGTGTAAATGTTGAGTTAAGGGGCGTGGCCAACAAGAGACCGTGAAACAGCTCGTTCTTAACGGAGCTAAGAATGATTTTGTCTACTGCAAAAGCAGGAAGTGGAAATAGCGCAGGCATTCTGGGTAAATACAACCAAAAGCAACGCTTGAGTGTAACGTGAGCGGTAGAAACGGCTCGTTGTCTTTTACCCACTGCAAAAGACAAATCCTACAAATCTGACGCCAGTCCAGAAGTAAGTTGCGCTGAGAGTCTTCTTCAGAGGTTTTTGTGTCGTTTGCTGATGATGCAGCGCCACCACAGGCGAGGGTGGAAACTGTTTTTTGAAAGAGTTTGGTTTGTTTGACACAGTGAAAGGGAATCGCACCAGCTGAAAATGTAACAAATGTTGCAATTTGTCCCCAATCAAACTGAAAATACCAGACTATTGGGGTGAAAACATCCCTAATGAGAAACAAAATGGAGGCTCTAGAGCCATGTGGGGTCTCAGAGGAGTCAGTCGGAGGAAAACTGAGAGGATGTGGGACGGGGGGTCGGAGGCTCATTCAGAGCTCGTTATCCCCTGGCTCGACTTTCTTCAAGCCCAGCCAGCCATCGCTGTTGCCACCACCATAACATTCAATCAACCTTTTAACTCCCAAACGGGAGCGCCGGTTGGTGTGTGAGGGTTTTGTCAAGGCTCTGGAGAAAGGCAACAGAAGAAGAAAAGAGACAAAACTTTCATAAGCCTGTGAAAAAACGAGGCGCCGTCGACTGAATGCCGAACGGAAGCAAAACAATGAGGGGTCTGATGGCGCGCAGACAAACAGAGACAGAAACTTCATCCTCAACTGATATCCAACAGGTCCATCCAGGCGGCCCGATTGGACGTCTGATAAGTCTGCAGCGTGATTTCAGCAGGCTGCAGCAGGTTTTGCTCATGCTGGAGGATCTGCCGCAGTTTAAATCAGCTTTTATTCACCAACATTACAACAACAAGTCCTGAACGTGTCCGAACCTGCTCAGTCCGATCCGCAATCAGGGTCATTATCGCATGAAAGAAGCAAAGACATTTTTACATTATGAAGTCAAAACAGAAAAAGTCAACAGCTATTTAAAAGCTGTGTTTAACTACATTAATATACATAATCTGTATCAAGATTCGCATGGAGAAACTTTCATCATCCATCTAAACAAACAAGATTCTGTATATTTATTTATTTTGCAAATTAATTACATCTAATCAAGCATTATATTCACAATCAGGTTTTATTTCTAGCAATTTAATGAAGATTGTAACACTGAAAGACTATTCCTACAGAGTACAAAGCACGTTTTCCGAAGAAGTAGATAAGTTTCTGAATGTTATCTAAGACGGAAAGGGTTTATCTTTTGTCAGAGGTTTACTGCTTTCTCGGGAGTTTACAAAAAAAATGTTGCCTCCAAAAACAAAACAAGAATATGTAAGAGGAAAAGAAGGAAAGCGTTCAACATTTCCAAACCATCTTTGATCTGACCCTGGAAAAAACTCTAGATGAGAACAAAATCAATCTACGTTCTGGAATCAAACACTCTGAGAACAGATTCATAACTTTATTCCTCACCCTGACTCGACTTCGCTCTGTTAGATTATAACGGGCTGCTTTAAATTATATTATAACCATCAGTGATAAAGTTGCAGAACGAGCAAAATTAGCTTAGCTAATGTAGCTTTTATCTGCAAGCTACTACATGCATTTACTCTGTCAGTCACCAGACCCTTGTTATTCATGTAAAGAGTTTGTATGTTGGTTACAAAGTTTTTCTCTTGCACTTTGGTCAAGACAAAAGCACCGCAAAGCCTACCATTTTGGCGCTAGCCTACCAAAATGACACAGATCGCTAGTGGAAACGATGTATCTATTTCCACAAATGTAACATGACTAATAGATACTGATCAGTGTAGATGAAGCTTCTTGCTGTGGATTGAGTCCACATTAACAAGGTTTTTGGGTTCCTGCAGCACATGAAACCTCGTGATCTGAATCATAAGTCAGAGAGCTTAAATATACAGAAAACGCAGAAACAGTTTTCCTGCAGAGGAATGGACGGGAGCAGAAGTTGGAATCTGATCATTCCACAGTGACCGAGTAAACAGCTGTGGAGGAGGGAGGAACGAGTGGGTGGGAAGCGTCTCCAAAAAAAATGGGAGAAATGAGACAAACGCATCCCACTGTGGGTCTGACATGTTACCAAAAAGGCCACTTGTAAGGTCCAACCAGGACCGACGCTCTTTAACACCAAGCAGCTGTCAATTAACCACAATCTGGTATTCATAGGTCTGCTAAATGGAGCGAGTCGGGCTTGAGAAAGGCTCAAAGTCAATTATCATCTGAATGGTAATGGCTGCGAAGCGTTCCTGGAGGTTAGCGGGAGCAAACGGGAATTTTATTTAAACAGAACGTGATTCCATTCAGCCGGGCAGGAAGAGTGTGTGTGGTCTGAAAACACGCCCAGAGGCAACTACCCAAACAAGCTAATGAGTCTCCCCCCACCCCTACCTACACACATAAACAAAGAGATGCATGGGGTTTCTTGAAAAAAGTATCATCCAGCTGAGAGCAAAAACTGCAGACAGCAACATGTTGAAATTCCACATGAATGTTAATTGAAGAGCTCGTTAAACGTGGTGAACGAGGAGAGAGAGCTGCTCTCTGGGACTTTATGACCCAGCGAAAGCAAACACACACACTGACCTCCATTATGACTACTGATCTTTTCCTTTCTGTCCCCTCACTGGGGTGAAGTCTGACACATTCCTTGCTCCAAATGTTTCCTCTGCACTGACAGAGCGTTGAAAGATGGCAACATTGGTTGTTGCAGCTGCGGGAACGTTATTCCAGAAGGATATGAGCGTGAGGAATATTATTTCCACCTAGTTAGGAGGAGAGGGAGGTGGAGTGAGAGCCTATTGAGGTTTCTTTTATAGGACTCTCTTTCTTCTCACTTTTCTCAGGCTAATTTCAGTAGACTTAAATGGGACCATTATGCAATATTCACATTTTGCACTTCCATTTGAGTCTAAACTGCTTCTAAAAACATCCTAGACTGTTAAAAATAAAACATCCAGCTGCTTTTTGACAATAAGTTAATGTTTGTTTGTTTTTTTGGTGTCAGGAAAATGAACCCTTTAAAAAAAACTTTCTGAATATTAAGTCACAAACCATCAGGCACTGCCCGTTACCTAGCAACCCCAGCTGAGCTCCAGAACGTTCAGTTGGTTTTATGCAACATTTGTTACATTTTTATCTGGTGTGAATCACTTTCACACTGAACTGGGTCAAACAATCTTAACTAAAAACCTGGTCCCTCCTTGCCTGCTGTGGCACAGCACCAAGAACCAAGAACTGAAGGAAATGAAGAAGACATTGGTCTTCAGAAAATGTAAACAAAAATGGAGTGGCGTCAGACTGCAGGATTTCTTTTTGGCTTTGGAAAAAGACGAGTCATTTCTCCTGTTAGCTCTAGACTCTTGCGTTTCTTTTGGTTGTATTTACCCAGAATGCTCTATGCCGTGGCCCACTTTCTGCTTTTGGAGTGGTCTCCGTTCACCTATGCATTAAAACTGCACTGGAGTTCACTTCCAAAGTTTGTAGGAGGACCGGAGTTCAATTCTCTGGTTTGCATTAAAGCTTGATTACTCATTCAGACCTTTCCAAACAAACTGGACTTTCTAGACAAACAAACTTGAATTGGATTAAAACGACTCATTATCTAAGAATGGCTTTGTGAAATAAATGCAAGTGTCTTATCCCAACTTGTCCCAGGGAGCATAATTGGACACTTTTGATCAAATTTGGATCTTGCTCATTCCCCCTCAGTAGTTCTTCTCACGCACACATACCCTCCTTTCCATCTGCTAAAAGATGGTAAATACGAGGATCAGAAGTTGCTTAAAATTAATTACTGCTGCTCTGTCTAATGTGGGGGACCAGCACACACAATAATCCAGCCATTGTTCTCAGGGAGTATGGTGCTGAGAGAGGCTGGGTGGGAGTAAAGGTCAGTCATGCCTTGTTTTAACGACAGCACATTAACTTAACCCACTTCCTCTGGCTTAACACTGGTAATAAACCAGAGGAAACGCAGCAGAGAGCAGGAGAAAAGATTGAGTTGTGTTGCAGAAGGGAGGCAGGAACGTTTGGTGGAAGGCATAGAGACGTCAAAATCAGACCCTGATAAAATGAAAGGAGCTAAACTTTGGTTTTGTTTCGGAATCTCTAAGCTGCTAGAAGAAAGAAAAAAATCACTTTGTATATTTAATAGAGCCTCCACCATCTTACTCCTCAGGACCTATTTAAAAAATAAGAGGTCTTCTGGGCTTATTGTTGCAGAGAAACAGCCTCATTATGCTGAAAGGAAATGGAAAACTGCGAGCGAGCCAAACAGCTCTGAGATTTTAGGGGTCCTGGCACCGCGTTTATCTCACTGTACCTGATTGTTGGGTGATGTAACTGCCTATAAAATGTAAACTTTCCACAAACAAGTTTTCAGGGTTCCAACTCTCACAGAAAACAAAAAGAAAACCCAGGACAACAAAAGCGCCGGCCTGTTTGTGAGTAATTCATTAGTTAGCTCAACCTGGTGGAGAACAGACTGTCTCCATACGTCCAGCCAAATGCATTCTGGGAGTTTATTTTTATAGCAATGGAGAAAGGAGAGAAACACCAAATGTAACTTAGACAGAAAACCAATAAATAGGTGTTAGTAAGTCTGCTGTTGTTCGGGCTGATTGCTCTGTGGGCGATTTGGCTGAAAAAGCTACAATTTGTTCATGCTAGATACAATTTTAATCAGGTTTTTTTTTTCTTGCTTTGTTTTGTAAAGAATAAATTATGAATGACTGAAAATATTTTCAATCATTCATTCTGTACGCTGTGTGACAGAGTATAGGGCCAGCCCTAATTATTAAATGACATAATATTAGATTAAAGATGCAATTTTACCTGAAAAAATACAAGAAAAAAGTTGTTTTAATGAAAAAGTTTGCTTAATATTTTTTTTTATAGAATTTGAACAAAGTGAAACTAAAACTACCACATTTCAGGAGCGATGGGCAAAAACTTTTTTCAAAGTTTTTTTGTTTATTTAAATGCAAAATGTACCTGTTTTAGCACATTTTAGCTTAATTACTGCTCTGAATGTGTTGTGATTTCAGCAAATGTTTTGGGGGTTTTTTCAGTCTGCAAGCTAACGATTAATCGATTACCAAATTAGTTGACGATTATTCCAATTACCAATTAATCAGGAACAGTATTCCTTTAATTGTCATTGTGCACAAAAAAAAGAACAACAAAATTTAAATCACAATTTTTCCGATTAATCATTTCAGCTGTTATATTTACAAAGACCTTTTCTCATCTTAAAATACAAATGTATATATCCTTTGTATAGTTTTGGCTTAATTACTTCTCTTGACTGTATTGTTCTTGGTGCAACTGGTATTTTTTTCAGTCTCTAAGCTCCAGTTAACGATTAATCGATTACCAAATTAATTGACAATTATTTCAATGATCGATTATCACGATTTGTACGATTAATCATTTAAGCCCTGATATTTACCAATATTTGTTCTCATCTAAATACATATGTATATATTTTTTGTATAGTTTTGACTTAATTCCTACTCTGTGTTGTTTTTCTAGTTTGGTAATTGATTAATCAGTAATCAATTACCAAATTAGTTGACAATTATTTCAATCGTTGATTAATCATGTTCAACTAAATGAATCATTTATTAAATAAATAAATGTATGTAATCCAAGTGTTTGAAGGTGTCATTTTTGCTGACAAATACTGTTTTGGTCACATTCACGGACCAAAACAGTAACACATGCCTACTGTATCCTTTTATTATTCTAAATATATGTTTAGGCTGCATTCTGTACTGAGTGCAGCCCACCGGTCCCTGAGACTGTCACCACATTACTGGTTCTGCTGGGACACATCACTGGCCACCTTCTTCAGCTGCATGAAGGGGGTGAGGGGTATTAGGGTGGCCAATCCCAGAGCTGCAATAGTAAAAAGGGAGAGGGGCCCACTGTGTGTGTGTGTGTGTGTGTGTGTGTGTGTGTGTGTGTGTGTGTGTGTGTGTGTGTGTGTGTGTGTGTGTGTGTGTGTGTGTGTGTGTGTGTGTGTCGGGACTCCCTGTGGTATGAGGGCAGGGCTCTTGTGTCAGATGTCTCCTGATGACTGACAGCAACAGGCCTGAGTCCTACCAGGTACCAATACATTCAGCTATCAGCAGGAAAACAACATTTCTGGAGGTTTTTATGGTCTCACACGAAGGATACACTGCAAAAACACAAAATCTTACCAAGTATTTTTGGTCTACTTTTTAATTAAAAATAAAAGTTTTGTCTTATTTCCCTTGAAATAAGACAAAACTAACTTATAAGTAACTTACAGGAATACATGAGATTTTTTAAATCCATAATTCCTTAATATTGATGTAAAACTACTAGTTTCACTGGTAGATTATTACATTTATAACATTGGAAAAATGTTTTGTTAAAATTGAAATAATTTGTCAGTGGACATAGGACTTTTTCATAAATTAAGGAATTATTTACTGAAAGACTACTTACAAGTTACTTATAAAGTTAGTTTTTCAATTTCAAATCTACCAAGATATTTGTACTAAAACTAGATCAAAAATATTTGGTAAGAGTTTGAGTTTTTGCAGTGTGGATGCTCTTTGAACTTAAGTATTGTGGCCTAATTTTTAGAATGCTTGAAATAAGACACAACTAACTTAGAAGTAACTTTTCAGTAAGATACAGGAGCTTATTTTAAGTCAATATTTCATGGTTGTCGTTCAATCATGTTAGAAATTTAAAGAAAGTTAGTTTTGTCCCACTGCAAGTGTAGTAAGACATCTGCACTAGAAACTAGACTAAAATAGTTGGTAACATTTTGTGTTTTTGCAGTGTAAACTCATTCAGGATCGTCAGAGACATTCTCATACACTGTTAAGATTTTTATGGTGACGGTTTTACAGCTTCCCTCGCCTCTCCTTCACTATAAAGTTTGCAGTCCAGCTGTTGCTTTGGGACTGCAACACAGAACTCTGTGTATCATTTGGCTCTTCTGGCGTAACTGTCACATATTTACGGTTTATAACTTATCATGTGCTAACCACATCTCCGCCTCGTGTGCATCTGTTTCAGCATCTGCAGCCGCTTCCAGAAAACAGCAGGCTGCCCTACTAAGTTGCTCCATCCGCCGTGTCACCGGCTTTTCCGACATATGTTCATCTGTAAACATGGAAAATTGCCGGTGTAATCTGATTTAGAGTTGTTTACTTTTGATTCAGTTGTGCCGTGCAAGCCCGACTGCCCGGCTGTGAATGAGGCATTGTCTGCAGACAATCTCCAATCTCTGCTGCAAGTCCACCACATGCAGGTACTGCAGCTATCAGACACCCCTTCAGTTAATACCGACACATTGAGCCTGTAGGGAACATGTGCCAGGTAGGGATGCAAGTTATCAATTCATGTGTAATCTAATTGACTGGCGATTAGTTGATGAGCGATCATTTTCTTAAATCCTGACTTTTCTCTTGTATCAAGAGGGATGGCTTTTTTTTCATCACCTAAATTCTGAATTTAAAAACTGCAAATACACAAAATCTTACCAAGCATTTTTATCTAGTTTCTTGTACATTTAAAATAAGACTAAATTAACTTTTTAAGTAACTTTTCACAAAGATACATGAGCTTGTTTTAAGTTAATAATTCACTAATATTGATGAAAGTATACTAGTCCCACTGGCAGATTATTAAACTTATAATTGACTTACAATGGGATAAATGTCTTGTTATAAGTGAAATAATCTGCCAACCAATACTTTTTCATTAATATTAAGGAATTATTGACCTAAAACAAGCTCCTACATTTGACTGAAAAGTTACTTGTTTGTTTTCTCTTCGAATCTACAAAAAAAGACTAAAAATACTGAGTAATATCTAGTTTTTGAAGTAAAAAAACAAACACATTTTTACATTTTGTGTCAGCTGCATTAAATACTGACTGAATAAACAGAAAAACTGCAGCTTTCTCACATTGAGCTGATTAAGTATAACAAATAAGTAACCTTTTAGGTTGTTTTATAGTCAAATAAAAGATGAAAAGAATCAAATATGTCAAACACAAATTCCACATTAACAGACAAATGTTCATAGAGAAGTAGTTTGCTGTTTCTCTTTAAGGAATGTTAAAACTTCACTTCATTAAAGCCATTAACTCACAACAGACCTTAAAGTCAACCGTGCTCACCGGCGCCATGTTTTTCCCCCATCATGTTTGCCAGTTATCCCCTCGACTTCATAGCACATCAGTAATTTTTGAATGAGAAGCTGAAGCCACTATTAAGGTGATAACTTAAGGAGATTTATATTGAAAAACAGAACCGAATAAAGTGTATTTTTATCAAGCATTGGACTCCGGACCGTTTCTCTGTCTCTGAGCTGTATAGGAGCATACGTGCAGTAACTACTGCGCATGCGCACTTAGAAGTACGCGACATTTAGAGATGCTGTCAGTTCAGCGTCGCGTAAAGATACGACAAAAATAAGTCAATAAATTGTTTTAAATGATAACTACATGAAATTACATACCTTGTTGTGCAGGGTCTAGCTGCAGTTGCCGTGAAAAACATAAAACACCCCGTATAAAACTCGCCTCCCTGCTCCTTGGTGGTGATCTGACTAGCTAGCCGCTAACTCCGGAGCTCTTAGTTATTAATAATAAAGTGTATGGCAATCTGACTTCTAAGTCATGATGTTATGTGACTGATTAAATAAAAGCATGTAGTAAAGACGGTGTATACTTGTCTGACAGATTTAGCCCTCAGTTTGCGCTTCACGAATGATGATCTAGCAGAACAACGGCCGCCATCTTTGTTCTGTATCAAACGGCTCCGAGTAAGCGTTACCAGCGGCGCCCCCTGCTGGATGGCGGCCAAATTACAACCCCAAGAGAACGTAAGCTGACGTTTAATTAAAAGATGAGAACTCATCTTAATAAAAATAAACCAATAGTGGACAATTAATAATAAGTAGATTAAATGTTTCCTTCCGTAGAGCCAGGCATTTGATTTTCCTCTCATTAGGAGGGCAGTTTCAGCTTTGACTCATGCCACAGAGTGTTAGTCGCTCTCAAAGCAACAGTTTGATAGTGGCACCATGAAACAGTTGGAGTGGAGAGTTCCAGTCTGCTCTGTGTTTCATACTAAAGCCGCCTGATGTGAAGCAGCATGTCTGCAGCCTTCGCAGGGCTGGACTCTGTTCTTTCACCCGGGAAGCTGATGGATGGTGTTTGTTTAGTTACGCTGCAGTTAAGCTCAGGTCAGGGCCAAGCCAGGGCCCCCTCTCCCTCCCTCCGTCCATGTTGACTTTGGGCTCTGCTTAGAATTTTTATTTTTTGTTTATTTATTTTTTTTAAACTCTTGAACTTTTTCCGTCCCTGGCTGCTCAGGGGGGAGAAAGCACAAGCGAAACTTTCTTCACACTGACAGGAAACCAGTCAGCGAAGCTGCTTAATGACGAGGACGTTTGCAACTTGCTTTTAAAAACATTCAGAACATTTGTGAGTCAGACCCCTTACCTCTCACACAGTCAGTCAGCAACATGGCCTCAAAGATGAGCAGCACAATCTTCATGACGTCCATACTGTCCAAACACAGATTCATAGTCCCTAAACCAGGAAAAAACACATGAGCAGCTCTGAGATTAATAATCTTGGTGAAGGATAGGATTAAAAAAGCACTATTGGCCCTTATGCAATGATTACACTGCAAAGAAACAAACTCTTACCGAGTACTTTTGTCTAGACTTTAGTGAAAATTCCTTAACACACATAAAATAAGACAAAACTATTTCAGCATGATAACAGTTTGTTTTAATTTCCTAATGTTGATTTAAAAAGTATATTTCTTCTTGCACATTATCACACTTATAATCATACATTTTTTACATGTTATAAGTGAAATTATCTGCCAATAGAGCTAGCACTTTTTCATAAATATTAGAGAATAACTGAGCTCCTATATATTGCTGAAAAGTTATTTGTAAGTTAATTTTGTCATAAGTCAAGTGTAAAAACATATTTGCACTAAATAAGGCCAGAAATCCTTGGTAAGATTTTGCGTTTTACCAGTATATTCTATTTATTACAAATAATGACGATTCTACCAGCATGTATAAACATGTTCATGCTCCTAATATACAGTCTTTGATTGTTTTGTGTCTTTAACTGACATCATGATTACAAAACAGCACAAATGAACCATAATTTCATTTTAAAATAAATATAATATACTGTATACATATTTCAGGTGTATCCTGCAACATTATGGGGGTTTTCATGTATTTACATTTCTGTGGCAATATTACATACCTCGTTAGTGAGTGTAGGAGGTCAGCCTTGCAGCAGAAACTCTTTCAGTTGAACTTCGCGTTGAGTCCATGAATAAAGCTGACAGCGGTGCGCTGTCCGCTAACAGCGCAGCATGGCTGCCTGCGGCGGCTTAATACGGCGCTGTCAGGCGGTAGCTTGGAAAACAGCGACAAAACACAGTGAACACAGCCCGAAAAAGCGTGAAAGCTGAGAGGAGAACCACCGCCGGTCCGGTCCGTTGTACGGTCCACACGTCTCCTGGACAGACTGACTGTTGTGGAGTTGAGGGAGCGAAGACTTGTTGACTCTCCCACAGTTTCAGCGGCGGGCCAATCACAGCTCGCAATCTGGCCAATCACAGTCCGTAAAACCGTCCGACCGTACGTCAACGTCGCCGCCATATTGTGAGTGGCAGTTTCGTTGCAACGCATCAAAATTATTAAAAAATTTAAAAGTTTTACATCCATTAATCAACAAAGTTGGGTAGTAACTACCGACATTTACTCAATTACATTTACTTGAGTAAGTCTTTGGGGAACAATACTTTAAAGAGTAGTTTCAACAATGCTGCACTTTTTGTTTTTACTTGAGTAATGTTATGAAGTAACGTTACTTTTACTAGAGTAAAATTTCTGGATACGCTGCCCACTGTGAGTAACGTCATTGAATGAACAACCAAACATTCACTTGCAGTTTTTGTTAAAGTTTCATAAGCTTTATTTTTAAAGAACCTGATTTGAAAAAAAATATTTGTCTTGCCTAATTTCATTGTTTTATAACTATTTATATAAATTATTTTCATTTGGTCTTTAAAATACCACTTTTTAAAATATTAAATGACTGAAATGTTGATCAGTTGCTCAGCATCTGATAAGTCTTTTTATTAAATGTTTCTTTTAAAGTAATTTCTTGGATCATTATATTTATTTGTGTTAAATCTTTGAGAACTCTGCCCACCACAGCTACTTAATCCACACAAAACAAAACAGCTGAAACAAATATGGCTCAATTTTCATAACTAAAAGCTCAATAAATTCCCTAAATGAACTTATCTCATCGCATGTAAATATAATTCATAAAAATGTACTGATCGTAAACAGTAGTATTTTTTTAATTAATAGTTTCCAATCTCTCTTTTGTTGATTTCTAAGGAGAGTTTGCCTCTAACAATATGGCGGACGCGCTGACGTATCTCATCTACGGAACAAAACCAACGAGACGATTCTGTCCGTCTCGCTGTTCATCTTTCAATGCTCTTCATATTAAAACCTTTAGCCTTAAGGACGGGTTACACAGAACAGATTTTTATTACAGCACAAAACACAGAGATGAGAAAATATTTACATCTGATCCGCCTCAAAATACTAGAATGCGCTGCCCCCTGCTGGCAGATGATCAGATTGACCGCCACAACAACAGTCCCTTAATTTCACATCTCCAAGTTTAATTTGGAGAAGTCGTTCAAATACTTAATTGATGCAAAAATACTCAGATTTATTCCAAATCTGTCTTCTTTTTTCCTAAAATGTTTAAATGTTTTCAAAACTGCTAATATCACTTCATAATTTATCCATATGTCTCACCTTCAACGGGATGAAATGAGGAATCAAGACAACACAATCAAACAGAAAAGTTATTTATTTCAATATACATCCCATTTAAAACTATATAACATCATTTATCTGTTGAATATTTTACACAGCTCTTATGGAAACGAGTTAAGAGTTTTACAAAATAAGACAAAGCTCTGAAATAATAATAAAAATAACAGAATATCCCACTCTTCACTACTGATTCCTTTTTTTTCTTTACATCATAGTAATTACAGTTCCATGTTATATGCATTCTTTATAAAAGAAAAAATTAGTGTGTTTCTAGATGCAATGAGGGTCGCCGGGTGATTCTGAACATTTAAAGCCTGAGAAGCTGCTTCAGGTCAGAGCAGAACGAACAAATTAAAAACTTCTCCTTAGTGTTAACTGGAGGCTCAAATCAGCATCTTTACTCCAAGAAACATATGACTTTTATTGTTACCAAAACAGAAATGTGTCCAAAATAATAGCAGTGAGTTTAAAATTTCCATACAGGCAAATTCATTTCGATTGCTGCTCTATTATGCATCAAAAATGAAGAAAAGGTTTTCAATGTTTAACAGAAATTGAGGAATATTTCATGTAAATAAGCCAAGGGTGTTCAAAGTGCGGCTCAGGGGCCATTTCCGGCCTTGAGCTACTTTTGTGGGCCCTCAACTGCTGTTAGAGAAAGACACAAATGTATTCTTTAAACTTTTTATTTTTAATCATTTTTTAAGTATTGGTGACTTAATTTAACAAACCCCTTATTAGTACATTTTATACCAGAATTAGTTTTTATTTTGCTGTTATTTTGAACACAAATGTTTCCGAAAGAAAAATGTCTGCAACCAAAATATCAGAGGTCTGTCTCATTGTGTGCAGAAGCGTCGCAATCAACAATATTGCACCAATAAAGCGACGAGGAAGTGAAGAAAGATGGGCAGCCCTGTATTCCTGCAAGGCTGCACCTGAGAGTTTGAGCTCCAAAAGGTCAAAGGTTGACTGCAGTGAGGGATGCACTGCAAAACAACAAAATCCTACTGAGTATTTTTGGTCTATTAACTACAGAAAATATCGGACTGCATGTCAGGGCCAACGTTCTACAATAAATAAAAATGAAAAGAGGAGGTGCAGTACATCTCCAAGACAAATACAGAAATTCTGAGACTAATCTCCAAAATTTCTGACTTTTTAAAGCCAATTTCAGCTTTTCAAACTCAGAAATTTCAGTTTTTCATAGAAAATGTTTCAAAATAAAAAAAATTTGTAGAAAATTTCTGAGATTAATCTCAGAATTTCATTTAATTTTCTAGATCATTTTCAACTTTTCAACTGAGAAATATGCAAGTTTTTTCAGAAAGATTACTGAAATTAATCTCAAAATTTCTGATTTTTTTTCTCAGAAATTTTAGTTTTTCATAGAAAAAAACGGATTATTTTTTCTTTTTTTCTATGAAATTTCTTAGATGAAAATTTTATCCTTTTCATTTAAGAAAATTACTAGTTTTTTTAATAAAAGATGTCTCAACTTAATCTCAGAATTTTTAAGTATCTTTATTTTTTTAATTTTCAACTTTTCAACAAAGTGATTTGCATGTTCTTTTTTCTAAAATAATTCTGAAATTAGCCTCAAAATTTCTACTTGTTTCTTGGAAATGTACTCCTCAGTTTTTCTGTCCGTTTTAAAGGCCTTGATCGTAAATATCTTAGTACATGTAAAATAAGACATCAACGTTTTGCTGAAAATAAATAGCTTTTCAGCAAAACATAAGAGTTTGTTTTTCTTACTCGTAATGAAAAAGTTCTAGCAGATTACTTAATCTGGCAGATTATTTAAATCATAACAAAACATTTCCCCATGTTTTAAGTGAAACAATCTGCCACTGGATCTATTCATTTTCATCAATATTCAGGAATTATTGAGTTAAAACAAGCTCTTATATTTTGCTGAAAAGTTACTTTTAAGTTACTTTTGTCTCACTTCAAATGTACTAAAATGTTTGAACTAGAAATTAGTCCAAAATACTTGGTAAGACTTTATGTTTTTTCTCAGTGCAGAAAAACTCGATGCGAAGTTTCGGTCCAGACCTCGTCTCCCAAACACAGTTAGACATTCATCACGTTAGAAAAAACTAAACTCTCACAAAGTTCATATCAAAAGATACCTGTGTTTCAGTTTCAGCCTGCTGAGTTTGTTTAGTGGCTCCGTTGCTTGCAGACAGAATCATTATTTACATGGTGGTTTGACTTACATTCGTCTGATCCGAACCGTAAGGCTGGGCGATAAATCGATTTGATCGATCAATCGGATTTTTTGGCTTGGGAAGATTTATTTTTTGGTAAATCTGGATTTTTTTTACTGATGCGTTTCTGGGATTCTTTAGCTCAGAATGTGAGCGCGGCCAGGGCGGCCATCTTGACTGACAAGCTTCTATTTATTTGGATTGTGAATTCAGTTTAATTAGGGCCAGGCTACAATTTAATTTAAAATTAAGGTCATAATATTACCAGAGTAAAGTTGTACAACAATAAAGTTGAAGTGTTACCAGAATAAAGATGTAATTTTAGAAGGATGAAGTTGTAATTTAATGAAAACTGTGGCAGGAAAAGGATCAAAAATTTAAATGTTGAGCATTTTGTGAATTTATACTTTAGTATCGCTTTTAAATATGAAAATAATGAATTTTTTAACACGTCAGCATTAAATATTGTCAGTAGCAGAACTTTGAAATTAATGTTTCTCTTTAGAACAACAAACTGATCTGCTCAGGTCAGATCCTCATAAATAGAATCTTTTCTCATTAAAATCTATTTTCCTGTAATTTTAAGATGTTTTTTTGGTGAAATTGTGTCATTATTCTGCTAACATTATATTATTCTCATAATTAAAAAACATTTTGTAGCCTGGCTCTGGTACTCTGTCGTACAGCCTATCAGATTGAAATAAAAATATTAGTTTATTTTTTAGAAAAGAAAAAATTTGAGGTCAAATTTTTAAGCCATATCGCCCAGCTTTACTGATCTGAGTTCTGTTGGACCGCCGGCACCGGAACAAAGATGGGAAGCTCACAGAAGCAAACAGGAAGCTTCATTATTCACACCAGCAGAAGGGAAAAGTGTTGTGATTCTGTGAAGCAGACTGCAGAGCGACTGGACGTTCGGTTCTGCTGACGCTTCGGCGTTCCTACAATCAGACCCGAGGTTCTGGGCTGGACTCTCCGCTCCCAGCGGCTGAGGTCAGCAACTACAATCATGACCTTTAAGGTTTCTCTGGAGCACTGTGGAGTGAATCTGTCCGTTGCATATTATGCTCTTGGAGCAGACGGTGTGCTTTTTGGTTCTGACCTGGGATCAGATGGCGGGCTTGTCGCTGTAGAAAGGCGTGACATGAAACATGTAGCAGTGGGTGCAGACCCGGACGGGCTTCACCTGGCCGTACCGCGGCAGCGGAGCCGAGTGGGACGAGCAGCGGGAGCAGAAGATCTGAGGAGAGAGAGAGCAAAATGTTAAGCCGGTGTTTTTCACAGTGGTGGCCACAGGAGGGCGCCAGAAAGCCAAAGGGAAGGTGAGAAAATAAATTAATCTAATGCAAATTTAACATGTTTTTTATCACCAGAAAGTTAATCTATATCTGAATCATTAAAAACAAAACAAAAACAAAAAAATCTATCTGTTTTTAATCTGATTTTATTATCTGGAAAATGAGCCGTTTCAGAAACCTCCAGAATTCGTTACCTAGCAACCCCAGCCAAGCCCAGCCCCTTTACCTAGCAACCCAAGCTGAGCTCCAGAATGTTTGGTCTGATGGTTTCACCACTAGAAAATACTGTATAGTGAAATATAAATAATTACAAGATAGTAAAATTAGCCAAAAGAAACATTTTTCAAAATCAGGTTCTTTCAACGTAAAGCTTTTTCCAATGGCTGCTGGAAAAAACAAGCGTTTTGTTGTCGACTTGTCATCCAGAAAACACCTGCTCCATTCTTCTTTGTTGTGCAGGAGGCTCTACTTGTGATTTTCAAAGATGTATGGTTGTGTAATTGCTCATTTGATTGCAGCCATTTTCATGTGTCAGTTGAGTTGGGGGCGTGGCCTGAAGCAGCTTACTTGTATTTAAAGTGACAGACCTCCAAAAGCAGCTCATTCTGAAAATAGGTCAAGAATCTGATTATGTAGGAATAGCTTTGTGCAAAAAAAAAATCATAAATATGTTTGTATATACCATAGATCTATACTAACCTTTTCAAGGAATTTTCACTTATATTTTAAGAATATAAGTGAAAATAACTTTTTTGTGCAAAATGCACAAGGCAGCATTTATGCTAAACAAATGTAATAGTTATTGAATAATGAATAAAAGTGAGAAAAAATTTTTTTTAAGAGTCAATATTTCTTAAAATATTTTGGGTTTGGGATATCCTGGTATTTGGGTCACTGCTTGGGAACACTAAGCTACACGTTAGCTTGGGAGCTAACAGGAAGTCCTAACCTTCCCACAGCTCCTACAGTGATGCTTCCTGCGAATGACGGTGAAGGGAGCCTTGCAGGCGATGCAGGAGTTGCAGGCGTCGTCAGGGACCCAGTCTGGAGGATCTGCAGGGGAAAGGAAGAGAAAACGTGCAGCAGAAAGGCCACCAGCTGAGAGGAAGACGAAGAGGAGCGCGCTGACGGTGACGCTTATAGTTTGTGGATCCGCTGACCTTCGAACTGTCCCTCCCGGGCTTTGGCTGCCAGTTCTGATGAAGAAATAGTTTCCTGACAGAGAGCACAATCCTCCAGCACCGCACTGCGCAGGACGGGGCCTACATACGGGGTATGAAAATATCTGGTTTCAACTGCAAATAACATTTTCCAAATTTAGATTTAATCAAAGCTTAGGTGGAACTCTAGTACAAAATTGTGCCGTTTGAATAACAAGCACTTTTCCAAAGTTTCCTTTTCCCCATGTTTACAATACAAACACATTTTCCTCCATACCATTGAATGTAAAATATTAAATCCATTCCTCACCCTTTTTTTGCTTATCGTTGTCTCCTTGCTCGCACTTCGTCGCCATTACTTCAAAGAGAGTCTTCAGGATGCTTCGCAGGTCGCTGGCGTAGTTGGTCTGCAGCTGATCGGCGACGCCTGCATCACACAGAAACATTGATGCATCACGTACGACCCGGAGGCGCGTGCCGCTGCAGCTCAGGGGGAGGAACTTCACCTGATATGCAAACGAAGAGACGGTGGATGAGGTCACTGCTGCTGTGGAACCGGGAGCGGATCTTGCTCCTCGCTGCCACCCTGGCGTCCTGCAGGGCCAGCCTGATGTCCTGCTGGTCCAGGTCCTCCGAAGTCCCTGAGCTCGGAGTCAGGCTGCTGACGGGGCTGAACAAGAAATACAAAATTAACTTTTTTAATCTGGAGAATGATCCGATTCTGCATAAACGTTGCTGTCATCGCGTCCAAAACCCCCAAAGATTTATAGCTTCAATAGGCGACTGAAACTGATTTGGGCTGAAACGATTAATCAAAGAATTATGATTAATCAGATTAATGGCGATTAATCAATTATTGACATAATCTTCAACTAATTTAGTAATTGGTTAATCACTAACTGGAGTATTCACAGTTAAAAAAATGCAATTTGCTAACACAAAAACACATTCAGGGCAGTAATTAAAACAAAGAAATGTAAAAATATTAATATTTATTTAATATTAAAATATTTAATAAACATTTAAAATAAAAAAACTTTGTAAATATGTTCTACCCACAACTTCTTAAGTGACAAAGTTCAACTTTCACTAAAATAAATTTTAAAAATCCTATTTAAAGAGGAACTTTTATTAATAATTTATGAATCAGTTAAAGCAACAATGATTCAATCAATCTACAAATAATTGAGCATGCACTAAAGGAATGCTGTGTTGTTGCATTTTGGTAATAACACGTTTATTTTCTTATTTAAAATGGCATTTAAAAATCTGCAGATTGTGGCGGTTTATTATCCAACTAATTGTCAGCATAATCACTAACTAAAGTAATCGATAGTAGCATTAAATCTGAGCAGCAGGTACATTGATTTAGCGGGGACAGGAAGTCATTACCTTGGCGTGTAAGCACTGCTCGACAGACTACATGTGGTGACCGACACACTGTCGCAGTCACTACCTGACACAGAGCTGAGGGGCGACTTCTGAAAACTAAAAACAACCAAAAAAACAAACAGAAATAAAGAAGGATACGACTGCACTGCAAAAACACAAAACTTGTCACGTTTTTCTGGTCTAGGTTCTAGAGCAAAAATCTTCGTTTACTTGAAAAAATTAACTAGCAAGTAACTTTTCAGCAAGACGTAGAAGCTTGTTTTAAATCAACAATTCCTTAAGATTAATTTTTAAAAACGTTCTTCCAATAGCAGATTATTTGACAAATAAGAAGTAGGGCTGGACAAAAAAGTAATAACTAACAAGCTCACTGTTTGGTTACCTAGTGACAACCTGTTAAGTAACGTGCGCAGCAGCAGTTTCAGGTTTCCCCACTGTGCCTCATAACTGCTTAAAAACAAAATGGAACAGCTTGAAGTGAAAACTTTGGATAAAACTGGAAATTTTAACCGTATTTTTGACTAAGATTGATATAGACTGAAGTGAAACCCTTATGTTAAGTTTTTCAGCCACATCGTCCAGGCCTCCTGATATCACTCTGGATCTACAGCAGCCTGGACAACCGATGTCCAGTAGTATCCCATGTATATCGATGCGTTCCTTGGACACGCATCAGAACGCATCGGTGAAAAATACAGATTTTCAAAACATTACATTTTCAAAGCCAAACGTTTGATTAATTGCTGAAGCTAAACAAAAAGTACTTGGTCAAATTTTGTGTTTTGCAGTGAGAGAAGTTGAAAGATCCTACTGAAACAAACCTGGAGCATCTCCTCATGTCCTCCTTGGGCTCCTTATTGTCTATCCTGTCGTTGTCCGGGTTGTTCTCTCGCTGCCGGGTTTCGCCGCCTTGCTGCCTCCGGAACGGCTGGCTGAACGTCGACGCTCCCTGGCCTCCTCTGGAGCCCCGTCCTGGAGCCACCAGGCACTTGTCACAGAGCAGCGAATCTGAGCCCTCAGCCGGCGGATCCCCAGGGCGGCGGGCGGTCGGGGGAGTCTGCTGGGCGAGCTCGCCCTTAGCGAACCGCTGGTGGGCGCGCGGCGGCAGCTGGCAGGCGGCGGACTGGATGACGGCGCTGGATGCCGGCCTCTTGCAGTGTTTGTCCAGACCCAAAGCCAGACCCAGCTCCAAGCCGGCGGTATCCGAGGCGACGCCGCCGTCTTCGTGAGCGTCCTCGCAGCTCCCGCAGCACACGCAGGAGTTCAGCAGACAGTGGGTGGCCACTAGGGGGCCGCAGGGCTCGATCTCGGATGCAGCCGGTCGGGGCAGCAGCAGCTTGTCCACGGCCAGCTCCGTCAGGCTGGGTGAGCGCGGGTTGAAGATGACGGTGGCCGACAGCTTCATCCCGCCCATGCGGTGGGCGATGACCTCCGCCGTTTCCGACGCAGTGCCCTCTAACCCCCTGTCCCAGCCGTTGCTGTAAGGCAGCGGCTCACTGCCGGGGGCGTGGGAGCAGAGGGGGCGCTTTGCCGCGGGACAGGGCTGCTCCGACGTTGTCGCAGAGCTCCATCCGTTGATACCAGAACCGGGTCCGGGTTTCTGCTGCAGCGGAGGCGTCGATCCTTTAGGCAGGGCTGGACAATAAATCAATAATCAATGTTATCACATAATACAACTGATAGAATATTCACTGAACTCTGAGCTAGAACCGCATAGCATTCTGGGAAATGTAGGCAGAGGAAAGACTTAACCTACTCAACCTCTTCGGGTTAGCTAAGCCAAGTTAGTGGCATCAACTCACCCAGTCTTTGTTACCTAGCAACAACCTGCTGGGTAAGAAGCAGTTTCAAGTTCCGCTCAACTTTGGTTACCTAGCAACAACCTGCTGGGTAACTGGCGCAGCAGCAGTTTAAGGTTTTGCCGTATTACGGCTTAAAAATAAAAAATAAAGGCGCGGAGTGAAAACTCGATAAGACCACCACCAATCTGGTTGAATTTCAGATATTTAAAACCAAAAAATATAAATTACTTATTGATTGATATTACATTTTTTGTCATTTCAGGACGTTCTTCTGGTAAAATTGCATCTTATTTCTGCTAAAACTAAGGCAGTATTTTTGTAATTAACACAAATTCGAAAAGTCAGTCGTTCAACTCACAGAGGGTCTGAAAATATTTTCTAGAGAAAAAACTTTATTGGAACTGATTCTGGTGGGTTTAATTTCCAGCCGTACCTTTAGGAGACATAATGCTGCTGCCGTCTCCTGCTGCGTCGACATCCTCCATGAAGAAAACCCGATCCTCCTCCTCCACGTAGATGCCGGTTCTGATTCGGTTCGCCGCCATCCTGCGTGGCGACGCCTGGGTGCTGGAGGCCCCGCTGGAGCCCGGGGGCTCCCCCCTGCTGGGCCGGCGGGCCGGGGACTGGCCCTGGCTGGGCGGGGACAGCAGCGTGGACATTTCGTCCCCCACTCTGTACACCATCATGTTGAGCTGCTCCAGCTCCTCCTCGTCGTACTGCATGGAGCAGGCCAGCTCCGCCTCCTCCGCCTCCTCGCACAGCAGGCCCTGCTCCGGCTCCTCCTCGCCGCTTTGGGTTTCCACCTCCTCCCAGCCGCTCTCCACCTCCGCCATCTCCTCATCCTGCTCGGGGGAGATGAACACGGGGAGCGGGTCCTCTTCCCCGCCGCCCTGCCCGTTGGGGGCGTCGTTGGCGAGGCTGCAGGAAGACGGGTTCTCCTGGACCGGAACCGGGATGCTGTTTGAGGCCAACTCCCCGTCCTGGGAGATGCACAGGTTCTTCTCCAGAGTCAGCAGCTCCTCCTCAGTCAGAGTCTGCAGGAGATCTCTGCAGGAGGAACCACAACAAACTGAGGCGGCGTTCACACTGCAGCCTGAAGTGACCCAAATACGATTATTGTGTCTTATCAACAATCGTTAATGGTTTTGATGTTTTTATGACAATCTGAACAAAACAGATCGGATTTTTCCGAATGCGACCCAGGTCATTTGGATGCTTATTACCGATTACCAATCTTTGCAAATCTTGATCTGCCAATTCTGATTGGGGCAGATACCAATTCTTTTGTTTGAAATGTTGCCAAATAAAGGAAGAAAGTCGCTGAGTTGGCAAAAGTGGGGTGACTATTGCTAACTTCAAACATTCAGACATGAGCTGGTGGGCCAGTCTGTCCGCCAAGTGGGTGGTTTTTAGACAAGGTAGAAATAATCAGATGTTGTGTCGGCCGATCTCAGATCTCCCAAAATTAAGGAAATGGCACAAATAAATCTGTGCACTCCTAATGCTTATGCTAGCCAGCACAGCCGCTAAAGAGTTTGATTTTTTTCACAAATTATCTGCCTCTCAACATTCTGTCACCACATGGAGACAGTTTGATTAAATATGGGGAAAACATATTTTTGTACTGCAGCTTTAAATGTTCCAAGTATTTGACAAAACAACTTCTGTCATTGTATCTATTCCTCCTGCTCGCCACATTTACCGCAGAAATCTTTCAGCTGACACCTACTTTTCAAACACAAACGCAAAACCGCGTCTATAAATCTGGCTATGGTTTAGTAAATCACATGGCACTTTTATCTTCCTCCCCGTACTTTGTACTTTCTAATGATCGACATATGTTTTGCATATCCACGCTAACATATTGATAATAACTACAAATAATCCTTATTCTGCTATACAATCCTGATGTTTGTAGAACATGGTTTGCGCCTATCAACACTGTAAAAACACAAAATCTTTATCAAGTATTTTTGTCCAGTTATCTTAATTCACCTGAAATCAGAAAGATAAACTTACAAGCAACTTTTCAGCAAGAAATAGGAGCTTGTTTAGGTTAACAATTTCTTAATATTGATGAAAAAGAATCGATTCAACTGGCAGATTATTTCACTTATAACATGGGAAAAATGTCTTGATATGAGTGAAACAATCAGCCAGTAAAACAAGTTATTTTTCTTCAATATTAAATGATTATTTACTTAAAACAAGCTTATATTTCTTGCTGAAAGTTATTTTCTCTCGTTTCAAGTGTACTCAGATTTCATGGATTTACCTGATTTTCTTCAATAAAGTGCGAAAAGGCCTGAAGAGCTCCGACATGTCCTCAGATTTCCGGTCGAGGTTAAGTGGTCCCTCAGGATAAACGACCAGCCCACTGAAAGCGTGAGCAGCGTTCGGTGAGACGAAGGTGGGACGGAGAGGAAAACATCGACGGGAAAACGGGAACGCTTACCAAACAATGGCCAGTCTGGGAATGGTAAACATCAGAGCAGGTTCGTAGTCATCGATCATGTCCTGGGTGAGGAAGCCCAGCCGGAGCGCCCTGAAGGGGACGGAAACACAATCAGATTCTGGCCGAATCAAGAGGTTATTGGAGGATGTTTTTTATTTCTGCTGCAAACTCACCGTTCAACAGTTTCGCAGAAGAGGACAATCACCTCCTGCTGCACGTCGTATTCTTTGGGACTTTTCACAGGCACCATGGCTGACACGTAGCTGAAACAGAAGAAGAAGCATTAGGCTAAAAATGTTCAAAACTTGGCAAAAATGTTTCTTTAGTTCTGATGGAAACATTTAAAGTAGAAAACGGCGATACACAGTCGCTGTTTTCTCAATATTCCCCTAATGCGGAACAAAGTACAATTTGATTAATTATGGTGTTTCCATTCAATAAGAAACACAATTAAAGTAAGTTTAAACTTGGAACTGCAATGGGTAAAACCACAGTCACCGATGGTTTTCCAGCCATAATTTCAATATGGCTGAAAAACCACCTTAAGCGCTTTAATAAAAAACATGGTTTTATTCACAATTGCCGTGTTTCCTTTAAGCAAATTTATTTCAGTATTTCAAATTTGCACAATTACATTTGCTAGGTTAGCAAAGAATGAGTGAGTCATTTGATTCCACCAACCTGGCTTAGCTAGCTGAGAAGCTAAAGGCTTTCCTCTGCCTACATTTCCCAGAATGCTGTGGGATTCTGGATGAAATTATTGAATATTCTACCAGATATATTATCTACTGATATTGACCATGTGTCTACTGCGATACATAATTGATTTATTGTCCAACCCCTAATACAAACTGCACTTCTTTATGCGACTGACTGGCGTCCAAAAGAAACACGTGACAAATTGGAATGTTTTTCAAGAGCAGTGTTTGTATTTGTGGGGCTGTGATTTATGTGTCAGTCATATAGTTAACTAAAAATAGAATATATTCACTTTAATTGTTATCATAATAGTTCTGTGATAAAACTAGGTAAATATCGCCCATTGCTGATGGATTATGTCAGTAAGTAGTCATAATGTTATGCCTAATTTAGGTCCAATAATGCGATATTTATGATCTCTCGTTCACCTGAGCTCAAACTCAGCGAAAAGGCTGTCGAAATGTCGTAAAGCGTCCTTCATGCGGTCTGTGTAGAAGTTGAGGTCTCGCAGGGCCTGGTCTCTGGTGATGCTGCGCACCTCCTCCAGGCTGCGCGTCAGGTCTTTCGCCAGGGGTCTCATGGCGATGCTCTCTATCTCCCTGTTCATGATGATGGAGCCTGCAGCCAGACACTGGACAGGAACCAGTTTACAGTCATGGTGAGTTTCAGCTCCACCACTGGATTTCCGCAGGTTGTTTTCGTCCCGACTGAAGCACGAGGGAATTGCCTACCTCCGCTCCGAACCACAGCTGTCCCGCCAAGTTGTCATGGCGAATCTCCTCGGGGAACTTGACGCAGAAGTCTCTGTTGGCGCGGTCGTTGGGGATACATTCATCCATGATCTGGCTGATGATGTTCAACACATTGTCCTGCAGAAAAGCAAAGAAACACATTCTGAAGAGTGTTTCTTGATTGAAACTAGGTCTATTAGATAAAAGTGTATTGATATTAAAGAATATATTCTTAAATTATGTCTATAAATAAGACATTATGAAATAAATACCAACACTGACTACTTGAAATTAATTTGACTGAAGGTAAATAAATACTTATCTCCAATTTATGCAGAACCTGGTTGTTTTTTTAAAAGACTGATGATAATTTGATGCATTTTGTAGCTATAACTAACTTCATATGGTCCTTTGCAGATTGTGACTATAATTCAGCTGTTTATTTTGAAAGGTTACAAAAAGCGTTTATAAGAATCAGCGTTCTCCATTTGCTCTGTAGTTGAAACCAGAAAAATACGGAATAAAAAGCTCCTTTCTGAAGTTAATATTTGTAATATCTCACCAACTGCAGCTTGGCTGGAACGCATGAACTGCTGATTTAATCTGGCTGCTCACTAATCAAATAAAACATTAAACTGACTGACGCTGCACAAGGCGACAGCTCAGCAGAGTGAAGGAAACCGAGCAGTCGGGGATCAGGTGATGACCTTATTAAGCGTTTTCCCCCTGAGCCCTGCTGCTGCTGCTGGTAGGAGGCACAACAAGCCACGAGGAAAACCTCCCTCACAGCACAAGCAGGTCAATAGTTTACCATGATTCAAATCTGAAAACTCCTCCGCATGATGCTGGAATTCGGTTCGGATCTCATTGTCTAAACATAGTATAAAATCTGTGTCTATGAAATCATTAGCTATAAAAAGCTTTTTTCTTCTGCAGCCACTGACGCAGAGTCCGAGATGAGAGACGACCGACGCTCGCAGACGGATCCAACTCATCTCATCAGTGGAAGTGCTTCATACAGGAATTCAGCCAATCGGCTTTCAGTAAATCACTCATATCACCCAGCCTGCATCCTGGGATGAATAAGAAGCGCACCGACTGTTCTCATCGCTGGAACCAAGCTCTCAGCAGGTGATTATGTGAATGAAAAAATATGGCTCCGAATGAAACAAGCTGGGGGTCAATTTATCTCCACGCCAGCTTTGCTCCACTTAAAGCCTATTTTTATGCCTCGTGCTGGAAGCCAGAGGAAGATTGGACTCCATTGGTGGTTTACACTGACCTGGCAGGACCGGAACTGGTTGACCAGCAGCGTGCATCTCTGAGGGTCCTTCCTGCCGTCCAGGCTGTCCAGCTCAGTGGCCACCTGGTTGAGCTCTTCATCGGCGTAGTAGAACTGGGCCAGAAGCTGCGGGTCCGTCCTCTGTTCAGAGGGAAACACGAGCAGAACAACCGTTTACAACACAACACCACTAAATTCTGGTTTCTAACTCATAAATCAGACAAATCTTTTCCTGTTTAAAGGTGACCTTTATGCTTTTGCTTCATTTAACAGGTTAGAACTGCTCTATAGACTCGAGAAAACATGTTCATCACATTTTTTGCACAAAATAATTTGTAGATGGTGAGATTTCAGTCTGCTCAGTTCTGCCTATTTTGAGCTCGTTTCAGAATGATCTGTTTTAGGGCCTCTTGTCACGATAAATCAAAATAATTTGCTGATGGCCACACCACCAAGTCAACGCTTACACTCGCACATCTTTGAAAAGCAGAAGCAGAGCCTCCTGCACAACCAAGAAGAATCCAGGAAGTGACTTCTGGATGGTAGGTCAACAACAAAATACTATTTTTTTTTTCTAGCAGCCATTGTACAGAGCATATGTGCAGGAGCTCTGCTGAGGTTGCTAGGTAACGGGACTGTGCTCGGCTGTAGTTGCTAGGTAACGGAACGTGACTTAACATTTGGAAAGTTTTTGAAACCCCTTGTTTTCAAGACACCAAAAAACAGCTTAGAGGGTTTTTTTAAGCATTTGAGCTGATTTTAGAAGCAGTTGAGATTCAAATGGAAACATAAAAACTTTCAAAATGTGAATTTTGCATAATAGGTGTCATCTCATGAATTTAAGAATAAATAAAAAGAACAGGTAAAGAAAAGTTGGACAAGCAGTCAGCCTTTAAACATGCAGGTACTGCAGTTTAATATAAAGAGTGGCTGATCTGTGGAGACCTACATATAATCAGGTAAGTGGGCCACTGGATAACAACGGGCTGCTGGGGAACTCTGAAGATTTATGAGCAAGAGATCCTTTTCCAACAAGTACGCAAGAGGATTTAGGAGGAAAAATTACATCACTCCTAACAAGAGGAGTTAATTAGAGTTACTACACTATGAACACCTCCCAGAAGAGTTTGGATGTCTGGTACTAAGAGAGGATTTGTGTCTTTATCTCCGTCACGTCGCACCTCAGCTGAATGAACGATGTTCATGTGAAACTTAAGGAGCTTTTTAAGTTTATTTTTCAGAATAGAACCACATAAAGTACATCTTGCATACCAAACTGGATTCTGTTACGACTGCTTCTTTTCTGTGGCGGTTTGGCGCCGCCATCTTTAATTCTGTATCAAAGGTTTGGCTCCGTTTAAGAATGATGGGCGGCGCCCTCTATTGGATGGCGGCCAAACTACAACATTAAAAGAAGATCTTGATGTTGTAAAAGACAACATCAAAATACCTTTTAATGTCAACATTAAAACATCAATTTAATTTAGATTGAATTTATTTTAACTGGAACTAATTTCAATCTAATAAACTATTAATCAACCATCTCTACTAAAAACTGAAAATACCTCAAGGCGACCTTGAAAGAGTCTGATGTCTCTTAAAAATGGGACAAAGATGCCAAAAGGTGAACAACATCTTAGTAATGACCTGGGACCTTTAAAGGACAGCCTGACTGTGCTGCACGCTGAACACTGGAGTGCTGCACCAGTAAACTGGCTCATCTCACTCACAATCATCACTCTTTCGGGCGGTTTTCCTCGAGCATGCTGGTGTTTTCCTGAAACCTCTCGAGTCTTTTTCCCTGAAGTTTGCAGTGTTTCCTGTAGCGTGACACCCCTATACTGACGCTTGCTTTTCTCAGTGAATATGATATACGCTGCACTTCCCACCCTTCCTCTCATCAATAATGAAACAAACAGAAAGGAGAAAACATGGAGATTCGACCAACAGCTGCCACATTGTGAGGAGGAAACAATGATGATCACGCAACCTTCAAAAAGGTTGTTACTTACAGATGACATACCGAATCTTGTATTTCTTTTCCCTATTTAATTGATTGCACACTGAATTGAAAAATAATTAGCACGTCTAAAGGCGACTCACACAGGCAGATCAGAGATGTTACAGAACCCAATTTCTTTTCCTGTTCAAAGACCCTCAGTGGGTTTCATTCCAGGCACGGCTTGTCGTAAAAAAATAGAAGCTCAGCTTATTTCCCAGCTCAGCACTCAAACTGGCATCGTTTTACCAGCAAACCTCAATCACAGAGCAAATCATTAAAACAGCATTACGTTCTGTTCATGGGTGAATGTTGGGAGTCGTGGTTAGAAAGATTCAATGGAAGCAGAGAAGATGTGACAGTGAATCAGTAGCTGCTTTTCCATTGACCAGATAATTGTGAAGTTCGTCCTAGAAATCAGTTTCTTCGAGGGACCAAAATTGCAACATTGGTTATATTTTTAGCTGGTGCTGTTCGCGTTCACTGCGCTGACAAATGAACCAAACCGTTTGTGGAACCTGTTCCCCTTCTCGCCTGTGGTGGCGCTGCACCAACAACTAAAGCACTTTGAGTGGTCAAAATGACTGGAAAAGCGCTATATAAGTTCAGTCCATTTACCATTTTACCATTTAACTACTGAAAGAAACAACAAGAGAATCTCTAAAAAAAAGACATGACAGTAACTTCATTTTTCACAAAATATCAGCAAAAATGGAGTAGTGTCAGATTTTAGAGGTTGAAGGATGGTAAAAGACCATGAGCCATTTCTCCCGCTAACGCTACACTGTGAGGTTTGTTTGTTTTTACCCAGAATGCCCTGGGCTATTTCAACACTGCTTTTGAAGCAGTCTGAGATCCTCCTGCATCCACATATGTATTCAAACAGTGCCAAAGTTCACTTTGATCGAACCGAGACAGAGTTTTGTAGGCGGACCAGATTTCGCTTTTTTGGTTCAATTAGGCATTAACACTTCCCCAAACAAACCAGATTCATGTGGACAAAACAAGACTGGTGTGAATGAACCAGTTGGCTGCGTCCACCACTGGTGGAAACCATCTTGAACATTTACAATAAATCCCTTGTGTTTTTGTGATTGAACGAATGGGAATGGCTGATGGGAGAAACCAAACTAACCACATCATGAGGTCTTTACATTTACATCTAAACCCAACCTCTGAGCACCATTAAACTCAGTGACATCAATTTAAGAAGAGGCTGATTTGACTGGACATCTCTACAACAATGTAGTGAGTGTGTGGTACAGAATAAATGCCATGATGACTAAACAGGAAAGAGGAGTGGGAGACAGTGAAGAACCTTCCTTCCAGCCCAGAAACAGCCCACAGACTGATGGCATGTTGGAAGCATAAAGGCGGACACTGAACGAGGAAGAGGAGTTAGAGACAGTCGTTATCCTGTCGTCTCCTCCTGCTGTACTCTTCGCGCAAGAGGAAACATTCCTGCAGCCTTGAATCATGGTGGGGGAGTCAAAGACGGGCAATGTTCTTGGAGAAAGATCTGCTTCAAAGCTGCATGTTTAATCTACGTTGGATGTTTGTCCGCCGTGGATTTGAAAGGAAATATGTTTTTCACCCCCACATCTACGGCCCATGTGATCGACCTGCAGCCTGTTGCACCAGCTGTTCAAACTTGGCCTAGTTTAAGCCGGAGCGAAGAAGAAACAGACAAACGCTGAGGTGGAGCTCCCTCATCGCTACAGGAGTATCTGCACCAAATAAATGATAAAACGGCCTTTTAAATCCAAGGCCAGTCTCGACATCAAGCCGACAATAAAAAACGACTTGTCTAAAAGTAGAGCATTAAAAAAAAGTTGTCTTAGTCTAAACTGTGTGGGCTCCATAAATGGCTTTATTTGCAGGAAATTTTGATTAGTTTTGACAGAGAGAGCAGCAAATGTAAAACAGAAACCGCTTAGTAACTGAGCTGGATTTCCAGGGCTATTCCTTGAAGCATAATAAGGAAATCCAACCTCTCGAGGTTTAAGCTATGCAAAACATGTTCATTACTTTTTTTTCCCACAAGATTATTCTTAGATAATAAAAATGTAGTGTACTGATTTTGAGTTCCTTTCAGGATGAGCTGTTTTAAGGCGTCTTGTCACTTTAAATCCAAATAAGCTCTTGCTGGCCACACCCCCAACTCAACATTTGCATGTGAAAATGACTGCAACAAAAGCACAATTATACTACCGAACATTTTCGCAAAGCATTAGTAGAGCCTCCTACACAACCAACAAGAATGCAGCAAGTGGTTTCTGGATGGTGAGGCAACAACAACCGATGATAACCAATGTAAAGCGGTAAAACTAGCTCACCAAACATGCTGGGAGTAACATCTAGGTTGCTAGACAACAAGGCTGAGCTTGGCTGGGGTTGCTAGGTAACGACACTGTGCCTTTCAATTGTGATTTCATATTTAAGGTTTTTGAAACGGTTAATTTTCCAGACACCAATATGTCAGAATCCATTTTTGTGAACTTTACTTCATGTTATAATGTCATTTCCTCCAACAAAAAATATACCTGGGGTGTTGCCCTGATTGTTTTACACATGCTTGAGAAATCCTTTAATCTCCATGGCAACCCCTGGGTGGATCTAGCCCCGCCTTCGGGATGCAGTTTCTCCTCAGAGCTGCAGTTTCCAAACTTCCAAACTTCCACCTCTCTGATTGGCTCCTTCAGACTAGCCAGCAGCATTTAGCAAACATTTGGTGCTGAGCTCATTATAGGAGCCACTTCTCAGTGCAACACAAGTACAAAAGTTGGTCAGTAAATAAAATTTCTTTTCAGTCATGTTTGATATATATAGCATTATTACAACTGAAGTTAACATGGTTACTAGATTGTGGCGTAAAATGGCACATTTTGACTGGAAAATACATAATACTGACCTATAAACGGCTGGGTGGGTTTTTTTTTAAGAACTTCAGCTATTTTTAAAAATAGCAGAGACCAAAATGGAAGAATAAAAATGTGCACACAATACACTTTTGCATAAGATCCCCTTTAAAATTAGTAATAGCATAGTCCCGACTCAGAGGTTCAGTTTCATGGTCGCATTATTCCATGGACGTGGCCAGCGCTCCAAGTTTAATAACAATTTGAAGGTAAAGCTGCTGACATTTTACAAATAGTTTCTGGAAGAAATGCTTAAAAATAAATGGTTGTGACTTCCAAAAGATTCCCTCTGATGATCGTATAAAAGTGTCCTGAACCGCCAAGGTGCGTCATCATCCCCACCAATGACAGCTTCACCTGACATAAGAGGTGAAATGATTCAGCAGATTCGGCTCGTGTCTGCTGTGGCGTACCAGTCCCCTGTCAGTCGTCCAGGGTGACCTCTCTCTGAATCTCCCTCCTCTGTGGTCACAAACCCTTCATTTCAGAAGACTAAGAGCCCACAAGTTCACCCAAAGTGGCAATTACAGTTGAGCCCCCTCAATAACAGAAACTCACAATGACTCAGTGAAACATTTTGCGCCTTTTTTTGTTTCAAATCAAGAGAGCAGGAGCCTCTCTCTGCTGTACGATCGAGGTTTTCATCATATCGACCAGCTCTTCACCCGCGCCGCTGATTCCAGGCTTCATTTCCATTCAGACTGCACAGACGATGACGGCTGTCAGGCTAATGCCTCCTGAGCGTCCGCTGCAGCGCTGCATGCATACTGAGCCTACTTAAGGGACTTATGAGAAACCTTGGCTTTGTCCTCCATACTCTATTCCAGGCTCAATTTGCTGCTTTCTGGCTTCTTTCCAGAGATCAGAGTCAAATATTGTGTAGGGAAACCAGTTATCTCTGGCCTCTGGCTAAGAACAAAACGCCAGGTTCAGCCGGTTCAGGGTTTTTTTGTTATTTAAAGAATAAGACACAGTTTCTTTCATCGTTTATATTCAGTTTGTGAGAACTTTAAACTCTGAGAATGCAGGCGTTTGCTGAAGCAGTTGTGTTGAGTCACTCCTTTTAAGTTCGGCCTCCATCAGGGCTTTACCTCCTACTGCAGAGCTATTGTTGGCGATTCTTCAACCGGAAAGTCTGTACAAAACCTTTCAATGTAGATATCTTAAATCCATTATCTGAATGTGCTTCTATGGGAGGTTGCGACCTCTTTGACCAGGAACGCAACCATTAAGTTTGTTTTCCGTTTTCCAAATAAGATACAGTTGGTCTTTTTTTTTTTTTTTTAAAGAAAGTACTCCTGGCTGAGAGCCTCTGTGTTTAGTTAATGCTCTTTCTTGGATGAAGCCAGGAAACTAAACTATCTGTGTTTTAGATTGGGGTACAGAGTTGCAACATTTGTTACATTTTCAGATGGTGCGGTTCGCTTTCAAACTGCACTGTTTCAAACGATCCAAACCATTTGAAAGACTTGTTCCCCTCCTTGCCTGTAGTGGGTAGTGGCGCTAAACCAAGAACCACTGAAGGAAACGACCTGAAAACCTCCAAAGAAGACAACGAGTGCAACTTTCTTCTACACAAAATGTAGCTTGAGAAATGTCCTTCTTAAACTAAACGGTAGAGAGCTTGGTTCTCCTACAAATCAGGCTCTTGGTTTGGTGAAAGTGAATTCTGGTGTCGTTCAAACGCATATGAACACCAAGTGGACTGGAGACCGCTCCAAAAGCAGGAAACGTACTACAATGCAGAGCATTCTGAGTAAAAATAGCCAAAACAAAAGCATGAGTCTGGCGCTAGCTGGAGAAATAGTTTTTTACAAAAGAGAAACAACAACTGCTAAAATCTGATGCGTCTCCGTTTTTGTTTCATCTCATGAAGAAGGAAGTTGCGCTCAGTGTATTCTTCTGAGGTTTTTGTGTCGTTTTCTTTGGTGGTTTTTGACGCAGCGCCACCACAGGTGAGGAGGGGAAGAGGTTTTTCAAATGGTTTGGTTCGTTTGACTGAGTGCAGTGTGAAAGAGAACCGCACCAGCTGAAAATGCAACACATGTTGCAATTTCAATCCCCAGTTGAACCGAATCTAGACTATCAGCTGTGAAAACACTCTAATCTTTGACCTGGACTGTTTGTCTGGAAAGTATCATTAGAGGAGATTTGTTGTAAACTTGCATTTTTTAAATACACTGAACTAATCTGGAAATAAAAGCAGCAACTGGAGTCTTGATTTAACTCATTGACTTAATATTGTGAGCGTGCTCTACCCATCTGGACTGATGGCATAATCTGTGCGCTCGCCGTCTCATCTCTGACAGCTGACCTAATCTGCTGTTTGGACCACAGCAGAGACCCAAGCATGTGGCCGTCTCTTCGTACGGCAGGGAGGGGTAAAATAAGGGTCCGCAGAGGATTTAGATGGATAGAAGTCCGGGACCTCCTGGCGGTTGCGGGACAACCCCCCTTTCCAACAACCACAAGGACGTTCTTATGCAAGACATAATCTGGTTATACAATCCAGAATTGATGCTGACAGCGCAGGGAAGCCACAATTTTAATCTAAAAAAAACAACAAAAAAAATCAAACGGCTTGACACCTTTTATATAATCACTCAATGCATGGACAAAAAGATGAGAAAGTGTGACTAAACTGAAGGAAATGATTGAATTAAAACCCAGTTAAGGATCTGAATGATTCATAAGGGAGCTATTTCTGTCCACAGCGTCCACCGTCATAAAAAGTGGCAGAGTGGGCAACGTCCAGGCTGTCCAAACTCAGACACACTGACGGCCACGATGAGCACTGAAATGTGTGTGTGACTGCTTTCCGTACAGGACGGCTGCAGACAAGTTGGTGTGTTTGGTCCTTAAAACTTCAGAAGGATCCACACGTTTTCGAAACAAGTTGTCTAAAAGTTAAAGTGTCTTTTGAGTTTGTTTCTTTACTTACTTACAATCTGATGTATTCATTTTTATTGCAAAACAAAAGAACACCAACTTTCAATTTGTTATTTTGTTTTGTTTAAAGAAAGATTACATTTTATTTCCAATCTTCTGACAGGAGCCAAATAACGTGTGTGTGTGTGTGTGTGTGTGTGTGTGTGTGTGTGTGTGTGTGTGTGTGTGTGTGTGTGTGTGTGTGTGTGTGTGTGTGTGTGTGTGTGTGTGTGTGACACTATGACACAAAATCAGGGCTTTTTGTTTAAAGTTTAGTAAAATAACAGCAAAACTTATTTTAAAAAATAGCATTTTAATGGGTCATACACTATTTATCTTGGGATTATGTCATTTTTTGATAAATATGTGTCTCTTGCATGCCAAAAATATATTGCACTTTTTTGGAAAACAACAATCATTCTTTCTGGTCCAAAATAAGAGCAGAGACAGTTTTTATATCCTGGCTGCTTCTCAGACAAAGGACACCTTGGATTAATGCTTTATCATCATCAGAGACCCAACAGGGGAGGCTTGAAGCACCTCTGATCAAAGAACGCAGCAATTACTATCAGTGGAAACAAGGTGAAGAAGAAGAGAGCAAAGGTCAGGATATTGCACCTTAACTCAGAGTTTGTACATTACTACAGTGAAATTAAAGCAATTTTCAAGGTGAGTTTTCACATTTTTCCCAGCACCAAATACAAATAAACTAAAAAAAAATACATTCTCAATTCACTATTACATGATATTTGTTGCTGTTATTAGTAATATTTTTAGGTAGTTTTATTCATTCAAATTAAAATAAAATAAAACTTTATGTTTTGAACAGTTTTAAATGTTCCCTAATCACCTGACTGGTCTGAGAACAAAACACTGATTTAACAGAAAATGAAAAGCCCACAATTTCAAAAAGTAAATCAGGTCATTATGAATAAGTATTCATCATATTGAAACATTCAAAAATAAATTGTGTTGAGGTAAATTACCTTCCATCTCAAATTAAATGTTTTATATATGGGGCATTTTTCTGCCATAACACATTTTGCCTACAACCACCAGGGGGCGCAGGTCGCTATAATCGATACTAGCCACACAGGCTCACCCGCTACAAGGAAACGAACGCACCCAGTAGAACACTTTCATTCTATTGGCTGAGAGGTTGCCAGGCGACGGTACTTTTCTGTTCTAACCGCAAGCAGAAAATGATTCGCATGTGAGCAGAAAATGATTCGCATGCGAGCAGAAAGATTCGCATGTGAGCAGAAAATGATTCGCATGCGAGCAGAGAGGTTTGGGAACAGAGATTTGATCCGAGCAGGGATAGGTTTTGAGCGCCAGGAGAAAAGCTTGAGAAAGCACAGCGAACATTTGAAAGAGAGAAGTTTGGCGTACAAGCATTACAAGTTTTGAGAACAAAAGATATGAAATCCTGCTTTCAAACTGAAAATGTGTCGCTCTCAAATTATTGCAGAAAATAGCTCAAACACAAAGAGAGTAGGAAGAAAATCTCTAAAAAAAGAAGTTCTCTGACATTCAGCAGATAGAAATAATTTTGGTAATTGTATCTGAAATACATCAACAAAAGTTTATTCTGATTTAACTTCAAACAGCGAGAGAAAGTGTGTGAAAATATCTGGTTTCAATAATGTTTTCCAAATTTTCACTTTATTATAAAACTGTGTTGTTAGAATATCAAGCTGTTGATACAAAAATCAAATTGAAATTGAAGCATTTTTAAGGTTTTCAAGCAGCCATACGAATCCTGTTAACTCTTCTTCTAATTCGTCTTGGTTTCCTTCAGTTCCCACCCTCGCAGGCCTCAGACAGCAAAGCTCCAACGGACCTGCGGTAAATTTAAAATGGGTTTTCAATCGCCAGACCCGCCTCAGTCTGTGCTGGGATCAGCTCTGTAAATCACTGTAGCCGACACCAAATCAATTACCACACGGCCAGTGGGTAAGCAGAATGGGACGCTTCACAAAGATCTGCAGAAACTGTCCTAAATATGAAGCCACAACGCTCACTCTCCCCCATCGCCTGCAGAAACCAGAACCAGCAGAGAAGGACTTATTCCAGTAAGTATTGTAATTATCCAACAATCAAGCCAAGAACTCATCAAACTTCCCACAAAGTTAATCAGAGCTGCACCTGGAAACTGTTTTCACATTAAATGATGTTTCAGGCTGAAAACAACTCATCTACGTAAATGTTATCAAATTATCAGTAACACTGCTGCCATTTCTTTTCTCAATCCTCTAAACAGCAGAATATACAGGTCTGTAAAATATTAAGAGCCACTGCAATGAAGCCCATTGAAAACCTCCTGGTTTTTCCACCAAGTATTGATTCCTGAACTCTTTCTCAGTTAAAATATTAGTAATGTTGTTTCTAAATGAATATGAACTTATTTTCTTTGCATTACTTGTGGTCTGAAAGCACTGCAGCGTTTTATTATATTGACCATTTATCATTTTCTGCAAATAAATACGAAATTTCTGCCTTGAATTTCAGAGACATGTTGTCAGTAGTTCATAGAATAAAATAATGTTTATTTTACTCAAAATAAACTCCTAAATTTAAACTCCTAAAAATGGAAATAAAATGGTGGTTCTCTAACAATAAAAACAAATTTCCGGTAGTAGATATTTATCTCAAATTTAAAAAATTATTTTGCGGCTCTAAAAAAAAAAAAGCGTTTTAAGTTGCAAAGGTTGCAGGTTCTGAATTCAAGGAGCACTTCCTGTTTACTATGTGGTTACCATGGGAACCAGCGCCTCTGGACCTCCACTCCGCCTGATGTTAAAAACTCAAAAACCGCCTCCTTTTTCACGCTCAGCCTGTTCCAGCTCCGGTAATCTGCTTATAATAGTTTCAATAACACGTTTTTAAAATGTCTTTAATACTTAAATAGGAATAAATTGTGTGATGATAATAATAGGAGGAAACGTAACTTCCTGCATGCTGCTCTCCCAACAGTCTGAGCCGGGATTATGTAGCAAGAGGGGTTCAAAACAAAAAAAGCCTTTCACCGCAGGACTTATCCAGGGTGGAACAGAGCCGCTCTGGAAATATCAATATCCCTGCTTCACTCAACGGCGCGTGCTGATTCAGCACTTTTCTATCTCCAGGAGTACATAGTTCAGAGATAAACTGCTTAATGTTAAATCGCAGAGAATAAACCACAGCCTTCAATAATAAAACATTTTAAAAGAAGGAGAATATGACGGGATGGGTGCAGGTTGCTCGGCACTCCTCTCTCCCAACTTTTTGGTTTCTTCACTCCCACAGATAGATGCATGATTGTGGCAAATCGAAGGGAGGAAGGTTGTCGTTTGGCAGAAAGGAGGGAGGCTGATGTAACCTCCCAGGAGTTATTACGCAGGTTAACATTGCTGACCGCTAAAGAAAACATGACTTAGCAGTAGAAACGAACTGACGCAGGTGTGTGGTCAAGAGCAGGTGGATAATATATAATCAGAGCTTTTTTATCTAAGCCTGCATGACATAACTGCTGCAATGCTTGTTTAATATCAGCTTGATTGTCTAATTGATGTTCATGATCAGAGTGAATAACTTTTATAAGTTCTGATTTAAACCTGTGTCGGTATTAAAACTGTTATGCTGCTTCCAGCTCTTGGCATGCTCTGACTGTGGGTCGAAATTCCACACGGCCTAAAGATAACAAAACATTTAACAAGAATTTGCGCCCTGGACAGTCATCCACACGTTCAGCCAAGCTTCCCTGCTGCAGTCGGAGTATCACTGAACTGTTCGCCTGACGAGACGACCAAGCCTTTAACACTTCCTCTGCTGTGTCAGGTGGGTTTCTGAGTCATGCTAATTCAACTGAAAAGTTCACATTTAAAAGGTGTTGATGTATAATTATGCAACAATAAGCAATAAATCAATTAATCATGACAAATTAAAACAAACTCAATCATTTCCATTTGAATGATTTTTCTTTTCTCTCTTTTGACCAAAAACTGGAGGATAAAAGTCTTCAGTCTGATACTTTGGTCTCAACTAGTCAATTTTTTGAAGGACAATTTTGTTTATAAACAATTGAATATTCTTTTTATTTGCTATTTCTGTTGTTTTGTTTATGTATTTTGGATATTTAAAATGTTTTCCAGTTCCAGGGTGAAATGTTCATTCTAATTTAAAGTTTATCAATCTTTAAGAGTCTGTTCTTGGATTACTATGCCATTATCAACACTGGAAAACAACCTCAAAACAACAATATCATCGTTTATCGTTATAACTTATTTGGATAATTAATTATCCAGCATAAATTATTATGACAGGCCTATTAACTAGGCTGAAGAGTTTTTTTTTTTGTTTGTTTTTTTTAGTTTTGAATGTACCATCAACTTAAAAAAATCCATCCCTAATTTCTGGATGCTCAGTTATTGGTTTTATAAACTTATTACAAGTGATTGAGAAATTAACGGTTCCAGATATATAAAATAAGCATCTTTTGGGTGCATCCCTGCTCCAATGTCTCAATTCGAAGGATTCAATCAGGAAGTTTAGCAAAGGCCGGAATTTTTAACCGTTCCTTTAATTCAGGTGTGTTGTATCCAAATGTTGCAGATAATATGCAGAATACAGGAAAAACAAATGAAAATTATACATTTTGAGCTTTAACGAAACATTTTACTGAAATTTACTGGATGACAATATCTTTAATCTGTTGAGTTTCGCTGTAGATTTCGTCTTTATAGCCTGAAGAGTTTATTAGTTACATGAAAAGGTAAGTTTAAATTAATGCAAATATTCATAAGAGCTAATGTGCTTCTGGTAGTAACAATTTCAGAGAAATAGTTCACATAACTCAGTTGTTCTTAGGTTTCAGTTGATATTAATGTTTGATAGTTACATGTTAATTAAAGTCAAACTGATAAATTATTAAAAGATAATCTAATTAAAGTGACAGTCAGCTGCTGAAAGCTGTCAGGCTCCAACAATGAGACAAAAACATCCCAACAACAACAATAAAAGCAACAACAACACCAACAAAGGGACAGCAGCTTGTCAAACATCAGGATCACAGCTAATGTTAGCCGGTCTGCAGCAGAGTCCATCGGGATGAACCGCATCAGAACCGGGTCGGGGCAAGGCTGAGGCGGCCTGACGGTCCGCAGAAACTCACCTTGGGTTTATAGAGCCACTTTCTGAAGCGGTTCATGGCTCCTTCCTTTGTCACAGCCCCTCCTCGGCTCTCCTCTGCCGCCCGCCCGCCCGCCCGCCCGGTCGGTGACGGCGGGCTGCTAACCCAGCTAGCTGCGGTGGATCCGCTGTCAGCCGGAGAACCAGACACGGTGTACGGTTGGTTCTCTGAGTCTACACCGTGGATGTGGACCGGAACGAAGCGCATCTACGGGGAGTTATTCCCATTTTTCCTCTATCCCGACACTCAGCCTGCCTCCTTCCCTTGGACACCAACCGACTGACGGATCCGCTCCGCTCTGTCCCCCGTTAACGTTACTTCACGACGGTCACGTTGACAACAGGTCCCGCCCACTTTTCCCGCGATGGTGCCTTCAGGGGCCGCATCGACCAATCAGAAGCCACCTGTGAAAGGAGGACTCTACCTGTTCTGTTCCACCCAAGAAACCTAAACCGGTTCGACAGGTTTCTGTTTGGATCAGGAAAAACATTATTCTGCCATAACACTGAGTCTTTTTGGCAGAGGTGGGCAGAGTACCTAAAAAATTATACTCAACTAAAAGTAGAACTACTTCAACATATTTTTACTGAAGTAAAAATAAAAAGTAGCCATCCAAGAAATTACTCAAGTAAGAAAATTGGTAAAAATCTACTTATGATATTTAATTACATAACTAGACGCACACAAATGTAAAGTTAAGTGTAAATTTTTGTATTTTATGGACAAAAATTAAAATAGCAACAAAAAATAACAAAATCAGGCAAAATATTTTTTCTCAAATCTTTTTCTTAAAAAAAACGTATGAGCTTTAATAAACACAGATCAGGTGTGCGTGTCGGTGTCTGATGAATTTTTGGTTAAATCCAGGAATTTTACTCAAGTAAGAGTAGCAATACTTTATAATAAAATTACTCAAGTAAAACTAAAAAGCAAAGTGTACTAAAAATACTCCCAAAAGTTTTTTGTTTGTTTGTTTTTCTTTTAAAAGTTATTTAAGTAAATGTAAGTAATTACTACCCAAATCTGCTTTTGATAATGGAATGGCCAACATTTGCTATGTCTTACACAAGATTGAGCGTTTATTTGGTTTAATTTGGATCCCTCTATTACATCTCAATAAGTGGTTCAGAAGATGGCCTAAAACTGAAGAGTCATAAAATCTGACTACTTTGTGTCAAAGTAGACAAATTTTGCTTGTTAGTTTTCTGTTCTAAAATAGAAAACGTCTGGAAACTTTGTCGCTGACAGTCATCTTGGTAGGTATCTGTCACTAACTGTCATGGATGTTGCTTTGGAGTTGCTATGGCAACAATAAATAAGCTACATTGTCTTATGCAAATCAATCCTGACAGCGGTGATTTTGTTGATATATCTTTCTCTTGCACATTGATCAAAATGTTAATATATTTATTTTTGTTGGTCTCAAAGCCATGGTTCGTCTATGCTTTATGCTGTGTTTGCCTACAATGATGATGGTTCAGTAGAATGGGTTAATTCTGGTTCACATTTGTGGTAACTATATATATATATATTTATCCATATATATATATATATTTATCCATTCTTTTTTTGTAGGTCTTAAAGTTCTATAAACGATTGTCTATAGGTAGTTTACATTGGGTTTGCACAGATTTTACATATCACAAACATTCAGTAAATTTTCTTTATTGAACATTGTTTTAATGTTTTTAACCTGTGACTTTTTAAAAAGATAAAATCTGTATAAAACCTTAAGCTTTGGAGAACAAATATGTTCACTATATTTTTACCCTACTAATTTATGATAGTATTTATTTTCCTTTTTATATTATCTGTTTCTGTGGTTTTGAGTAGCCCAGCTTGTGCCTAATATCTGCATAATAACAGTAATAATAATAATAATAATAATAATAATAATAATAATAATAATAATAATAATAATAATAATAATAATAAAAGCTATAAAAACTACCAGAAATTTTTTTTAATCCAAGCTAGCTGCCCACAGCCACTTACATCTCCATCAACTCTTTGAACAATCTTTCATAAAATGAGCTAAAACTAAATGTAAGAAATTGAATTTGAATTTCCAGCAGCACGTGAAGGCAGCACCCAGCTCGCGCTGACGTCAGCTCGTTCTAACCGTTATGGCGGCCAACAAAGGATCAGGATGCCGCGATGATAATCAGCGTGTTGTAAAACTGCGAGTGACTTTTATAGAATGAAACAAACATCTACACTATAAAAACAAACACACCTCTCCATTTCAGACAGAGCCGGCGGGTTTCTGCTGTGTTTCACAGCGCCGCCATATTCAGAGACGCCTCTGTGTACGTCAGTTGCTAGGCAACGGCTGGAGACGCTTTCTCTCCAATCCTTGAATTTTTCTAGTGGTGGCGAAAAGCTTTTCTCGAAGCAATGTCTACTGAAAAACAGGCAGCTGGAATAATAATAATACAAGAACCTCTTCCGGTGAACCAAGTAGCAACAAACGTATCGGATGATTTAAAAACGTCTTCCGGGTTGGGATCTCTGGTGAAAGTCGCTTGGAAGCTGCTGGATCAGTTTTCATCTGACCCCCGATGTGTGGACGAGTTCGTAGAGGATGTTTCCACGGATTTACAAGCGGTACATAAAGTGTAAATCACACTAATGCTGGAGGTTATTACTACCACGGCGTATTAGAGCCATTGTTGATATAAAGGAGGAGCACATTTCCGTAAAAAGAAATCAGAAATTTTTAGATTAATTTCAGAAATCTTCGAGACAAAATAGCCTATTGGATGTTTTTGATGTGAAAGGCAAACATTTATGGAGATTTTCTGAGTCTCAAAAGTCGAATATGTTCAACTTTTGACACTAAATGTGCAGATTCCTTTGTACAAAATTTCTGATTTTAATCTCAAAATAATTTTTTTTTTAATTTTTAACTTTTCAAATTCAGAAATGTTATTGTTTTTTTTCTTGAAAATTTATTAGATTAACATACATGTTTCTGTTTTTATTTTTCTGCCAAAGTTTTTACTTTCCAAACTCTTTTTCTAGAAATTGTCTGCAATTTTTGGTTGGAACTTTACTTCTTTTTTTCTATCTGTTATCTGTTGCAGAGCTTTGATGCTCTGGAGAGGAAATTCATCCTGGAAATTGTTTCTGGATGTGTTGAGTATAAAAAGCCGCTTGATATTGTCGTCAATACTTTCTATGGCCAGCATAGAAAGTGGTTGTCCAAAAATGACCGCAACCAGTTCATCAGTAAGTAAACGTTAATTTCATCCAGTGGCGACCCCAATGGAGGGCCCGGGGGCCAAAGCCCTTGCTTCAAAAATTTTGGCCAATAAATGAAGAAATGTCTAACATTTAAAAATAACATTTTCACTGGCCTGCTCTGGCACTCTATAAAGATTTTCTGGAGGAGTCACTGGTGTCATTCAATGGAATAATAATAATAATAATAATAATAATAATAATAATAATAATAATAATAATAATAATAATAATAATAATACAAGGACCTCTGACATGTTATGTGCTTTCAGTTATCTGCTACCTCTGCATGTTTAGACTTGATCAACTTGGACTTGAACATTTCAGCACCATAATTAAAGCTCTGGGCCGCCTGAAGATGCAATTCGTAAGTGTCTGAACCAGAAAATAAATATTAGAGTGATCAGCAGATCAGCAATGCTTCTCTCTGTCTGTTCAGTTTCTTGACTTTTTCCTGTCAAACATCACCACATGGGTTCAGGAAGAGTGGAACACATTCTATAACCCTGAATTCGTGGAGAAGCACTGGATCACTCCTCTCCTCAGGTAATAGAAACTGAGAACTACGGAAGAGCACATGGGTCAAACAATATTCTCCAGATTCTGTTTTCAAACTGAGATTTCTGACTATAATCTCAGAATTTCGACTTTTTCTCAGGATTTTTACTTTTTCTCAAAATTTTAATTTTTTCCCTCAAATTTAAAAAAAAATTCTGACTTTTTCTTTGAATTTGAACTTCTCAAAATTCTGAATTTGTTTCAAAATTCTGACTTTTTTCAGAAATCTGATATTTTTCTAAATTTAGATTTTTTTCAGAATTTTTACTTTTTCCTCAGTTCCTTTTTAAATTTTTTTTCAGAATTTTGACTTTCTCCAGAAATTAAGACTTTTTTTCTCAGAATTTTTACTATTTCTCAGAATTTCTACGTTTTTCCTCAGAATCAGAATTGCTTAAATTGTTTCTACACTATCGGGCAAATCTAGCCTAAAAGGTTAAATCTACCACAACTTTGAAGAGGCTTTCCTATAACAAGGTACAAAAGTAATATAATTGACATACACTTTAGAATGTGTATATTTTTTGGATTTTGATTGAAATTGACACAAATTTAGAATTCAGATTTTTAAGTCAGAATTCTGAGAGGAAAAAAATCTAAAGTTTGAGAAAATGTTAGATTTTTTGATTTGCTGGCCCTAATTCTCCTCCACAGCTTACTGACAAGAATTTAGATCCATTTATTTTAAAGCAATGTGTCTGTGTGCCCTGCAGGTGGCGCCCTGAGATCAATCAGCTCATGGATCAGCTTCCAAAAAAGAAAAGGAAAATTAAAGCTAAACCCACCAAGTTTGAGGATTTCGCCCTCTCCAAAACTAAACTGCAAACCCCCAAAGGGGATGAGAGGCGTCGGCCACAGAAGTTCACACCAGTCAGCATCACATTTATTCTGACAATATTCAAAAATTTCCTTCAGCATCTCAGTTTAACTGCCATGGTTTGCATTCTGATGCCACATAGGAAAAAATGTCTTAAATGTTGAAATAGGCTGAATAAACATCCAAAAAAGCAACAATAATGATGCTTGTGTAAAACGCACCTGATTTACAGAGTATATGTTTAAGTTATTGCAAATTTTAGACAAATATTTCCTAATGCATTAAAAGTTCTGCTTTGCTCCTGTAGGTCCCAAGCAGTACTTATACGACTCCAATAGAACATCAGAAAATACAGGAGTGTAAAGAGAAGAACCAGAAAAGGGCTGAGGTACAACGTCCGCTTGTCATTTTGAGATCTGATGACAAAATATGGCGAATAAATTCAAATTTAAAAGTATTTTATTGAACCCAAAGGGAAATTAAATGTTGTGACTCACATTCATTCAACTTCTTCAAAATTATTGTTGATAGCATTAAATGTAAGTGAAATGGGGTTTTTTGCTTTTTTTTTTTTTAACAAAATAATAATTTGTTATGATTATTGGTGATTTAGACTGAGATGCATCTTACAGAGTAGCAGCATCACGACCCAGAGAGAAACAGTCCATCTAGTAAACATCTGCAGCAGATGTGGGGATTATTTTACAGACTACAGTCCCACATGATCTCACTTCCACATCTGCATCTTTCCAACTCCAGAAACTTCTGCAGGTGGTCCAATTCAGGTGTGAGGGTCCAGAGACAGAACAAACAGAGGTACAGTCTCCGTATTTTATCTGATTTTTTCATTTATTTGCTCTTTTATTTATTTTTTTAATGATTTATTTATATTGCTTTCTTTTCTGAACATAGAAATGACTAATGACAGAAAATATTTTTTAAAAAGTGGTTTTAAAATACAACATGTTCTGAGTTCAACATCAGAATTTTAGCCTGATTAATTTTTGATTAAATGCGAGAATATAGTCATAATATTAGCAGATAAAGAAAGGATTAAAATTAAGAGAAAAAAGTTGCTTTATAAGAAAAATCTAGTAGAGTTATCAAGCGCTGACATGACCAGATTGATCATTTCAAACTCATGCCGATCTGATGCCGTTTCGCTAAAAGATGAATTATTTTGTTATCTCTAAAACTCATAGCAAAGTTCACTGAAATGCTCAACATTCCTCAATTTAATCTTTTGTGTTGGAGTTCTCAAAAAATTACTACATCATTCTCCTTGGTTATGACTTTATTCTTGTAATCAAAAGGAAAAGTAGCCCTAATATTCAAAGTCCAGAAAAATGAACTTTGGAAATTATATTTGCCAAACAAAATGGCCGCCGCAGGTGAGCTAACGTCACTCTGAACTATGAAAACCTAGATTTTCCACAAATTAAATATTGTGGAAAATGTGATTGATTGACCAAATCGATAACATTGTTCATCGTAAAGCAGAATAATTAATGTCTGCTTTGTTCTGTTTCGCAGGCTGTGATTTCCCCGATTGAGGCAGAAGGCAGCACCAAAATGAAGTCGGAGTATTTTTATGCAAAAGAAATTCCTCGCAGTAATACGGTAGTAATCAGCTGTTACACCCGCTGCACTCCATGACCGGTGTGTAAGCTGTCCAAAAGGATATTTATCTGATTACTGCAGGTGGAGAACCACCCAGTCAGGCTTAATAATGCAGCAATTTGGAGAAGAGAGGCTTTGCATGACCGTCTGGTGAAAGAGGAGCTTCGCAGGTAATGAAAAACATCCCAAAATTTATTACTGACACAGAAAGATCCAATTAGCTTGTATTACAATTTTTCTCAGTCGCTTTGTGCGCATTTCTCTAATCATTTTTGACATTTGCAAAACAAAACGTTTATTTCTCAAAACTAAATATCTGTGATTAATCGGGTTAATCGTGATTAATCAACTGTTGAAATAATAGTCAACTAATTTAGTAATCGATTAATTGTTAGCTGGAGTATACAGATTTGCTGAAAGATCAACATTCTCAAAGAAGTAATCAACTCAAAGCTTTAAAAATATAAACATTTTGCATTTAGGATATATGAAAACTTTTGTCTGTAAATATTTTTGTTTAGCCAGAACTCCTCAAGTGGCATTTTTAGCTTCACCTGGTTCAAACTGCATTAAAATGTCTCTCGTTAAGCATCTTTTGCTATCCAATTATTAATCAGTTTGTCCAAATAAATAATACATAAATCAGCTCTGCACTGTACTGAAGCAGGAAGCAGATTTTCACATGTTCATGTTTTGAGGCTACAAACGATCAAGCGTTCTCTAAAGGAATGTGGTGATTTTTTAAATTTTATATAAGAAAATGTTTATTTTCTTATGTAAAAATGAAATAAATTATTGTTGATTTGCATCTTTTAATGTATTTCATTGTATAAAAATCTGATTAATCGATTATTCGTCAGAATAGTAGATTAATCAATAAATAAAATAGTTGTTCTTTGCAGATACAACATAAAACAAAACATACATCATGAGTCAACTTGTGAAATAACTTTGAATAATTCCCCCATTGACCCAGTAGCTGTTTGTTTTAGCTGGTTTAGTTTGGTTAATCAGCCTTTCTGACTCTTCGTGATCTGATATAAATGATGCTGCTTCGCTCCACTGATCTGAAGGAAATGACTGTTTTAACAGAATAGATGCACTGATGCAGGGAGCGACAGACATGTCGCCTTTCCTGCAGCGGATAAAGGAGCTGGAGGAGCAGGAGCGCCAGGAGAAGCGGCAGGCAGAAGAACGGACCCGTCTGCAGACTCAGATCATCGAAAAGGAGATAGCTCTGACTCGCAGACGGATTGCTGAGCAAAAACATGAAGCTATTCTGTGCGAGAAAGAAGAGGTGCGTAATAATCACTTCATGGCGTTGGGAAAATGTCTTTACTAGGGCTGCAACTAATGATTATTTTAGTAATTGGATATTCTGTCAATTATTTTGACGATTAATCAGTTAATCAGATAGAGAAATGCCATGATATACATATTTTTCATTTAATTACTTAAGCCTTTTTTTATGCGATATTAGAGACACATTAAATCATATATGATCATATATAATTCCTTAAATGGATTTGAACCAGATGATGTTCAACTACATCACTTAAGGAGTTCTGAGGACGACGTATCTTGAAAAATGTTTTTCAAGATGAAAGATTTTTATCTTAAAATCAAAATGTATATGTATTTTGTACCTTTCTGACTTAATCACTCCTCTGATAGTGTCAGAATATTGCTTTATTTTTGAGACCGTATACTTCAGTTAATGATTAATCAATTACTAAATTAGTTGGCAATTATTTCAATAATCGATTAATCGTGGTTAATCTGATTAATCGTTTCAGCCCTAGTTTTTACAGAAGATTACACAGCACCTTAAAGCATGAAGACACCCTGGGGATCGATTACACAAAGCATTCAGTTGCTTATAACTCTTTTTCACAGATGGTTTTGAAAATCAGTTTAAAAATATCTTCTTGCCCCTCAGACTGCTCGCCTCATGGAGAAATATGCAGAAAAGAGGCTGAAGGAAGAAAATAAAATAAGAGACTTGGTGCAACAAGTGATGGAGGGCAGAATTAACTCAAAAGCAGCTCAAGAAAGGAGCAAGAAAATGAAGCAGAAAATCGGTACGCCTTGTCCTTTGAAGACATGAAGAGAGCAATTTAATGATTCGTCACTAATTATGGTGATGTCAACGCACATTTCACAGTGAAAGAAGTATCAGAGGCAAAACAGGAGCTGCTTCGCCAAGCCCTCGAGAAAAAAGAGGAGGAGCTCAGAAAAAAGATTCAACTCGTCCACGAAATTCATCTCGTCGAGTCGCTGCCTATCGTCAAACGGAACATCTTCGACGAGACGGCGGTAAGTGGATTTCACGGCCGGCGTCGTGGATCTCTGAGGATCCTCTGAGCCGTCTGTCTGTGCCAGATTCCAGGCTACGCGCTGCTGGGTGAGATGTCGCTGGGCGAGCTGAAGGAGAGGCTGGCGCTGCTGAGGGAGAACCAGAAGAAAGAGGAGGAGGAGCGACGCAGCAACATCCTGGAGGAGAAGCAGAAGAAGAAGCAGCAGATCCTGGACACGCTGGACAACATTGACCTCCACAGGAAGCTGCTGATGAAGGAAGCAGCCGACAGGTTTGCTGAGATGATTCATCAAATTAATCGATTATCAGAATAAATTACTACATCAATTTATTTAGTAATTGATTAATCGTTAACTGGAATATAGAGACGCAAAAAAAGGCAATATATACAGAGTAGAATAAAATATGAATACATCCTGCATTTAAGAGGAAAACTTTACTTTTTTGTAAATATGTTCTGCCTAGAACTTCTCAAATGTTATAATTTTAGTTTCAAGTTACGTTTAAAAAAAAATCTTAAAAAAATCTAAAACAATATTTGTAACTGTAGATGCATCCTTTGCTACAAATAATCACCTGTTCGCCAAAGGAATCCTATGTACTTTCATGATAGGCAATAAAATATTTATTCATTTTTATTTGCATCTTTTAATTTGTTGCTGATATTATGTAAAAATATTAGGAATATAAATAAATATCAACAGAATGTGACTGTTAAAAGATGTATCGACTAATCGTCAGAATAACTGATTAATCGATAATTAATATAATTATTAGTTGCAGCTTGAATCTGAACATAAATGCACATTTCATTACAATTTGCACTTATGGGTCTTTTGTTGTTTATGTATTTCTAAAGGGACAATACACGTCACATAATATGAAAATTAATCGTCAGAATAGTTGATTAATCAACAACTAAAGTAATCATTAGTTGCAGCCTGAACTTGAACATGAATGTGATTGATTACAACTTGTACTTATGGGGCTCCTGCTGTTTATTTACATCTAAACAGACAATGCATTATATGGCAAAGTTAGCCATGAAGGCTAGTTTTCAGGTGTAGTTCCTCCTGTGAAATGTAACACATTTAAGTGCAATACGACTCTTTTGGCACCTTGCAGGAAAGAGCAGCGGCAAGCCCAGCAGGAGCTCCTGAAGCAGGTGGTGGCTGAGGACGACACCATCGTGGCTCTGAGAAAGAAGCTGGAGGATAAGAAACAAGCGTTACACAAAGTGAAGGAACTTGAGAAAATCCGGGCCAAACCCAGCAAAAGGTTCAGCAGGGCAGCGTCCAGTCAGGTGAGTTTCCTGCAGGGATCCATCAGTCTTCCTGCTTCGACATCAGTTGTTCTCCTCTCCTTCCTTCCTCCAGGGACAGTTAAGGGAGACAACATGGGAGGACCTGGAGCAGAGCTTGGCCCGCTACATCTAGGACGCCGAGTGATTCAACCATTTCGGAGAAAAACACGTAAAAACATGTGAACGATACTCCCTGATATGACTCATGTTTCATCTCATCATTATTTTAAACCATTCTGCCTCATTTTCAATACATTAAATCTTGATTAAAAATGCCCCAGTGTAGCTGAGGTTTATTCACAGAATCACTTTTTTAAGACCATACTTTTGTTTCAGTTCCTCCAACAGCTTCAAGAAGCAAGAAAAGGTGAAAACAGGAAGTGAACCTTCAACCTCTGACTCATGGAAATTTCCCAGAACACATCGTCCACTAAGGTTACTCAGAAAGTCCAGGATCATCCCGACTGCTCACTGTTTTCCCACCAACTTAGACGACCACATCGAAATTATGTTAACATATGTGTTGCCGTACAAAGACAGTGAGCTTGATCAATAATGGCTTTCCATACAGTCAAGGTTTAAACTGAGAAATGTTAATCTACTTGAGACAAAACAGAAAGTTAAAACAAGCAAGTATTAATAATCAAACATGAAAGAATAAAAGTAAAGTAAATTAATCACGCCCAGAGAATGAGGAACTGTGAAATAAGGAACTGAGCCGAGGTCACAAGATGAAACACTAAAATATGTTTTTATGTTTGTTGTTCGTTTTGGGATATTAGGTATTTGCTTTGATTCATTCTGAATGTTACATAATGATGTGAAGAAAAATTTATAACTACTTGATGAGTAAAAAGATTTATGTAAATAAAAAAAATCTACATCATAAATGATTGAACTGAATAAAAAATGTTTTGCACAACATGAAATAAACAGACTAAATGAGATAAACACACAATATATAACATTAATATCTGATTTGATCTGAACAGGGTTGGATGAAAAATTATGCATCCATATATAAAATGTATAACACTGGAAATAATTTATGTAAATGACAAGTATGTAACATAATAAATTACTCTTGTGGAAAATAATAAAACAGTAAAAATTTTGATGTCTGATATAAATAAATTACATTCATGATTATTTAAAAATGTTGCATAGTAAATTACTGATGCTAATATAATAAATGGGAAAAAAAAAAAAATTTAAAAAAATTAATTTTAATATTTAACGTAAAAAATTACTGACGTGAATGAAAAAATATGAAACATGAATAATTGAAGGATTCTGTGGCAGCGGCGCCCCTGCTGGCCGCTGCCTGTAACTGCAGCAGCTGCGGCTGCTGCCCGTTTTCTCTCGGTTTTAACCTCCAAAGTAAAATCACATGACGCGCATTTTGTCATATGACAGCGATGAGAGAGCCGATTCTCGGCTCAATAAGGCTCTGGGGTTTTCAGAGCCGCTCCGGGATGAGATGCTGCAGACAGACCCAGGCTGGAGGTTCGGTTCTGATCCGCAAGAGGATGGACCGTCTGCGGCTCCTGTCTGCTCTCACCGCCGCTTGTTTCATCGGTGAGTTTCTGCAAAACGGGCAAAAAAGCAGCGGATTATTTTTGATAGAAAAATAAATGAAGCTCCAGATTTGGAGACTAAATAATTTAACCCAGATTCTGCAAAATTATGATTTTGTTGTGAATATTTCTTCTGTTATTCCTTTTATAACTTGCTTAAAACTATTTTATCTAACTCTTTTAAGGTTTTAATCATAATATTATGCATATACCTGCATCGCTGGAGCTTTTTCTTTTGTTTTACTCGCAGTGGAATAACTTTATATCCCTAAACGCTCTTATCTTTTAGTCGTTTTTACAATTGCTTTAATATTTTGGGAGGTTTCGGACCATCACATGACTCCCCGCTGCTGAATAATTGAATTTTATGAAGATGGTGGCTCCTATTCAAGAAAGCACTTAAGCACATGCCTGCTGTGATTAGCGCCACAATATGGGCTCTGTTTGCGTTTCTACCTGCTGCCTCCACTGGCACGCAGGATGGATTTCATACGGAAGTTTTTCATTTGGGTGGTAAAATCAGGTCTGGCCATTTATTATGGCGCTCCAGTCATCTTTAGTCTAAATCAGGGCTTTTCAAAGTGTGGGGCGTGGACCTCCTGGGGGCGCCTGAACTCTTCGGGGGGACATGACCCCAATCATTTAGCCAACTTCTACAAGCTAAATAGAGACAAAATTGATAGATTTTTAGTACAGCTATGGTGAGTAAAGAGAGTCTGGTTTCTGATTATTGTTTAAAAATTGGATTTTCATGGTTTGGGTTTGAAGATGTTTCACTATGGTTGTGCCATTTGGGTAGGGTTAGGGTTAAAAGTTATACAGTAAAAAGTAAACAGGAATATGTTTTGTTATTCAGCCTGTCATAAGAGCAAAAAAAAAAGTGATACAAAAAGGTTACAGTTAGCAACAGTTTGCTAACTGTGAGTTAGTTAGGAAAGTATAAGTTTAGCTTAAAACAAATATGTTACTGGAAGCTAACTATTCAGCTTAAGACAAAGTAATTGGATAGCTAGCTATAGCTTTACTTTGAAACTAAACATGTATTTAACAAGCTTAATAGATAGTTGGTAAACTAAATAGTTAGCTTCAAACTAAATTTGTATGTAGAAATAATAAATATTAATTTGAGAAGCTGCATATTTAGTCAGAAAGCTAAATATGTAGCTTCAATCCAAAATCTTTATTTAGTAAGCAAAATATTTATTTTCAACTTCAATATTTAGATAGGCTATATTTAAATTAAATATTTAGTGTGTAAGCTAGATATTTAGCTTTTAACAAAATATTTAGATAGCAACTGTAAGGAGCTACATTTGTATTTAGCTAGCCCCATATTTAGCTAGCTATATCTTTAGTTAGCAAGCTAAATATTTAATGTGAAGCTACATATTTAGTTCACCAGAAAGTAGTTTAGAATCATAGAACAGTAAATGACAAGGCAAGTAGCTAATCCAGGTAAACCTCAACAATAAACAACAATAGTGAAACGTGTCTGACTGCAACATCAAACACAGCAACAACAAAACGTTTATAGAAATATTAGCGATAGCATTGAAAACTAAGTTTAACTGAGCAGATTTTTGGTTGCTTATTGAAGCGCAGGCTGCTGGGCTTAGCACCCAGATTGGAATGATGCAGACTGGTCCACATCATTCCTGTGGTTTTTATAGGTTGGGTATTCATGTCCTGGTCTTGTCAGACAGCTGTTTGCGGATGGATGACCGGATTCTTCTCCCTCAGGCTTGGTGCAGAGCCAGACCACGCTCGCCCCTGCCGTGATGAGCACTACGGTGGTGCAGAATGCCACCGTTGTGACTCCAACCCCCGTGATTTTCAGCAGCACCACCCCAGGCTGCTTCAGCTTCAACATCTCTACTTGTGAGGCCTGTGCGCCGGGGTCACAGTACGACAACAGTGAGTCAGTGGTTCTGAATTTACATCAGTCTGCTTTTTTCAACAGTGGGCAATTATATCGTTTAACATTTATCGAGAAACATTTCTTATTGTTTTCATGCAATATTTCTGTTAAAAATGACCTAAAAGACTTATTCGAACAGGTTATGGTACATCTATGGGGAACAGAAAACATGTTCATTACACTTTTTACACCAAAATCAGTGTTTGACAATCAAATTTTAATCTGCTCAGTTCTGCCTATTTTGAGCTATTTAACGGCAACAAACGTTAAATAGCTCGTTAAACACGACTGTCTCTGAACATTACACAAAATTTTTTTCTCAATAGAGAGTCAACAACGAAACACTTGTCCTGTCCAGCAGTTGTTGTGAAGCACCTTCAGCAATAAAACCAGCTGACCAAACAAAATGGAGCTCCACTTGGGTTGCTAGGTAACGGCTCTGGGCTCGGCTGTGGTTGCTAAGTAACGATTAAATACTCACAAAGGAGGTTTTTGAAATGGTTCATTTTCCAGACATAAAGAACATTAACTTGTTACTCAAAAGCAGTGGTTTTCTTAAGTGATTGGGGTAATTTTAGAAGGAGTAAACCCAAATGAAAGCACAAAAACATGAAAATAAGTTTTTGTCAACATAATCTTTGTTATGGTCACAGTATCACAAAATATCTAAAATCATATTGTCCACCACCACCTTCTACATTTGTAACATGTTTGCTGTCTCAGATCTCTATAACGTCCACTTCATTGAAAAATAAAAAATGAAGTAAATTTCTGCCAAAAAATCTGAGGAATTTCCTAGAAAAAACATGGAAATTTCTCAATTAGAAAAGTTGGACATTTGCTAGAAAAACAAAATATTATTGAGATTCATCTCCAAAATTTTCTAGAAAAAGACTCAGAAATTGGTAGATTAATCTCAGAAGTTCTCTACAATTTCTAAAATATTTCAGAAAATTTTTGGTTTTTCAAATTTCAAATAGCAAATTTGTAGTAAATTCTCTAGAAAACTCAGAAATGTCAAATTTTGACTTTTTTTCTTTCAAAGTTTCAACTTTTCAAACTGAAAAATGTCCAAGTATTTTTCTTGAAATTTTCTGTGATTAATTTTGAGTTTTTCTAGCAAATTTTAACTTTTCAAACTCAAATAGTTTGGCATTAAATTTACTCCTCTTCTCTTTCTATCTTCAACAGCCCTGTTTGCTGTCGTAGGTTTCTCCCTAACTAGAGTTTTTTCTCTGCCTCCTCAGACACGCTGCTGTGTACGTGCTGCCCTGATCCTGGGCTCTGTATATTTCCTGGAGCCTGTCTTCCATGCAAGACTGGTTTCTATCAGCCACTAGCAGCACAGCAGGAGTGTCTGGCTTGCAGTCGGGGCTCCTACACAAAGTAAAACCTAATATCTCTAAAACTAACCCCTAAAGTTTTATTTTTAATCCTTTAGCTTGTTTTTCTCCTTCCTTCCAGTTTCACTGGGAGTCCATTGTGCCACCCCTGCCCTGCTGGATCCTTCAACAACAACACGGCTGCAGAAAGCTGCACAAGCTGTTCCCCAGGTATGTGTTTTACTTTTTTATCTAAAAGTCATTCCTGTGTTATAAATCAGTGACAGAAAAATCAATATGAAGAAGTAAAAAACACAGTTTCACTTCGAAATCCAGCTCAAATGTGTGGAAAACATGTTTACAATACTGCAATCTAAAATCAGATAGAAACTGTGATTCACACAAGTTATTTTCCACCTTCTGCTTTCAGGTTTGTTTGCATCAAAGCTCGGCTCTACTTCCTGCACGCCATGTCCCCAGGGAAGCTTCTGCAAGTAACTTCTTTTTATTTTGTATTTTTGTTTGTTTTGTTCTGTAACCAGGACCCAAAATGGTCAAATGTTTGTCTGTTTTTGTGCAAAAAGGGGAAAAAATAATCAGTTATCCAACCTCTAAATTGAACATCACATGCTTCCATCCCATGGCTGTGTTTGCCACCACACACAGACAGACACACACACACACACACACACACACAGACCGAACAGCTGGGGCTCTGAGTATTCGCTGCATAAAAATCAAAGCGCTGTGTATTATCTCGTCTCGGTGACTTGTTGTTGGGCCTCTGAAAGAAGCTTCCTGTCTGAGATTCTGCAGACAATTTTATTCAGCTTCTTAAAGCGTTTCCAAGGAACTCTGTGTTTTATTTGCTCTGCTTTTTTGTTTATTCCTGCACAGTGGTTCATTCAGTTGCTGAATAAAACACGATCAAGCAAACTGGACTGGATGATTATAACTAATTAGGTTCTGCTCGGCTTCTGCACAGGGATTATCATTTCATCGATCAAAACAGCTTTAAAGTCAGGAGAACTTTGACACTTGTATTGTTTTTTTTTTTGTTAATCTTTCTTCAGAAGAAAAACGTTTCCCTCAGAGTAATTTCCACTCACAGCATGACCCACTTTCTTTTCTAATTAGCTTTACACTTTGATCTCTTGAAATATTTCTCAGGTTTAGCAAAAAGTATCTGAGTTTTTTTCTTTTTTTCAGAAACCAAAAAATAAAGACATGGTCATGATTACATTTGTTGAAAACAAATGCATCTTAAAGGGGACCTGTTATCCATAATTCACATTTTTGAGTGTTTTTATTCTTCCATTTGACGTTCTACTGCTTCTAAAACCCTTCCAAGCACTTAGAAAAAAAAACACCCAGCCATTTTCTGTCATTAAGTTAACATTAAGTAATTTTTGGTGTCTAGAAAATGAACCATTTCAAAACAACCCCAATTGTTTAGTCGCATTCGACAGGCACTGCGACATTGCCTTTTTAAACAACCTTAACCATCTCTCCTTCCTTCGGCAGTTCGTCTGGTTGCACACAATGCCCGATGTGTCCCGTAGGAACAGAAGCTCTGCAGACCGCTGCTAAAGATTGCACCCCCTGCCGACCAGGTATTCACATTAGCATTTTCCTGCAGTTTGTTTTAAGAAAATCCAACAAAAAACAGAGGAATTGTTGTGAATCCAGTTTGGTTTTAACAGGCATGCACAAGGCGTCCCATCAGACGATGTGTCAGATCTGTAGCAGTGGCTTCTACCAGATCCTCTGGGGTCAGGAGAGCTGTGACCTCTGCCCCGAGAACCACTACTGCCCTGTGAGCGCCGCACACTCTCAGAACAAACAATGGTTGAGCTGGAAGAAATGTTACGTCCAGTTGAACTCGGAATTCAGAAGTTCGGGCTCCCCAATTGGAAATTCAATTGGAATGCCCTCAAAACTCATATTTCCCACTGGGAAGATATATGCTTCAATATGGCTGCTTCTCACATCAAGAGCAAAACATGTTTATCTTACAAAACACATAAAAAAGTCAGCCTAAAAATTAATGTTACATGTAGCGCCTGCAACTCTAAACTGAAAAAATAAGAAATTTGTTTATGGAAAGTAAATCATATGAGCAATTGCAAACAACGTTTATGGGCGACACCATGTTGAACGTTTTAGAGAAGGGTTTCTCTGCCGATTCAAAGTTGACGCTTTTACAACAGCAAGCTCATAAAACTCTGGCTTCTTCCAGCAGCAGAACTCTTTCAGGAACTTACAGAAATTATCTTGGGTGACTGCTTTAAAAAGATGAACAAGAAAACAAGAACTTAATGACACAATTTATTTGTTTCAAGGAAAGTTTATATTACTTTTTTATAGTTTTATATATATATATATATCTTTATAAATTTTTTCAAACTTCTTATGTCAGTTTCACAGTATTTTATTAACCTAAAGGTTATCGGCATGTAGCCCTCCGTACTTAAAAACAATTTTGAAAAATCACAGTTTTTTATTAAAACAGTGTGATTTATGGTCTTATTTTGAAAATGTAACCGGATGTTCTGTGTTCAGAGAGGCGGGAAGGGAGAGCCACCGCTAATGTTGGACCGGCTAACACAATCTTCCTGCTGTTATTATATTTAAATGCTAATATGTCTTCTGATATCCTGAGTTACAACACCAAGCTCATAAAACTAAAAAAGGATAAAGGAAAGTCCGATGCTGGCGAAGTAAGCTAGCGACATTTTAAAAAAGAAAAAAATCTAACGGGAAAGTTAATTTTGTCCAATCAGGAGAGGTCCTTGAGGGCGCTGTTACGTCGAGTGTGACGTCAAACCCAGTAGTTCGAGTTCCCACTTCCCAGGCAACTGGAGCGCCACAGAATGTCTTCGTTGTATGACGGAGTGGTTGTTGTTTCAGAGCCCCGACGTGAACCCCATTCAGTGTCCGAGCGATGCTTTCTGCCCCAAAGGCAGCACGGCTCCGGGTTACTGCATGGAGACGTTCTTCAGGAAAGCAGGGGACACCTGTGAACTGGCGCCGGTTACTATCGCTCTGCTGGTCATCGGAGGGGGCGGTGAGTGGCCAGTTTGGACAAAATGATAGAAGTTAGAAAAATAAACAGTTCTAAATTAATCTGTTTTTTTGTTTTCGAAAATTATTATTATTTTTTGTAATCTGGATATTTTTCCCCACTGATGCACCCCTTGGGTTTCCACAGTGAGGTGTGACGTGAGCGCGCCCCGGCCGCCATCTTGTTTTACCATCGTGTTTTACAGCTTTTCTATTTGAACTTTGAATTCAAAGTATAGGGGTCAAATTATTAATGTAATTATTTATATATTAATAAAATTACAATATTACAAGGATGCATTCGTAGTAATATATTACCAGAATTAAGTTGTAATTTTATGAGAACTTAAACATGAATAACAAATATTAATTATACAAACTTTTTTTCTCATGAAAACAACTATTTTCTTGTCATTTTGATTTTAATATGTTCTTCTGGTAAAATTGCATTTTTATTCTGTTAAAACTATGACTATTTTCTTATGGGAAAGTAAAAATTCTCATAGATTCTCCTTAAAACTTGAAATTGAAAGACACTTTTTGAAAATATTTTCCATCATTTGCAATTCTTGCTTTAGAAAAGAAACAGGAAAAAATTCATTAAAATCAGAAGTCTTATTTTTAAGTGATATCGCCCAACTTTCAATACATTTGAGAGGTCTCTAAATTATTTTAATGTATGTTAGGTTTGGGTTTTTCTGATGGCACAGTTTTTTTTTGTAACTCGTTGCTTCTGGTTTTGTTACACAGGAAAACATTTAAACTTTCAGGAAGAAGTGGTGATATCAGAACACATTTCTTCTTGTTTTATCTTCATGTGCAACTGGATCTTATGACGAAATGTGGCACAATCAGCTGTTGGAAGTTAAAACATAATGAATAATCAGTCATGCTGAAACATCAGTGCAGTTTTCGATTGATCACTTCCTGTCTGTGTTCTTCAGTGGCCTTACTCCTCATCATTTTGTTGGTTGTTCGTCGACGCCGGGACTCTGACGGAGAGCTGAATGTCGCCCGGGCTCCGTTACTACGCAAAGAGCGACCTCAGGGTCGGTACTACGGCCTGCCCTGCGACACGGAACCAGTCTATGCCGGCTGGTGAACCCTTTCCAAACTGAACTGTAACTTCAAAGGTGACCTTTTATGCTTCCTTAAACATATTAGGACAGTTTTATGGGCTACACAAAACATGTTCATTATATTTTTTTACATAAAATCTTTCTCACATAATGAGATTATAGTCTAAGTTCTGCCTATTTTGAGCTGTTTTAGGTCCTTTTGTCACTTCTAAATAAGCTCAACATTTGCAGTCATATATAAAACTGGCTGCAAACATATGCCTAATTATACAACCGTACCGCTTTGAAAAGCGATAGTAGAGCCTCCCGCACAACCAGCAAGAAGGCAGAAAGTAGTTACATGATGGTAACAACAAAAAAATGTCTTTTTCAGAAGCGATTGTACAGCGCATGCAGCAGTAAAACCAGTTGATCAGAAGTGCCGGAGGGTGGCTCTGGTTGCTAGGTAACGGTGCAGGACCCTTTGTGATTAAAGAAATGGGATGTTTTTGAAATGGCTAATTTTCCAGACACAGCTGGATTTTTTTTTTTTTTAAGCGCTTGGACTGTTTTAAGAAGTTGAGATCCAAATCAAAGAGCAAATGTGAAATTTGCATAATAGGTCCCCTTTAAAGTTCTGAACTGGTGCCTGAAAACCAGTCATTTTAATGACCTAAAATGAGAGCGACAAACAGAGGTGAGTAATTCTGGGATTTGTGATGTCATCTTTTGCAAACCGTTTAACTGAGAACAACCTCTTAAAGTACTTTAATGTTGGATAATTGGAGTTTTACTTTAAAATGTGGTGGAAACCATGTTTTTTGTTTTTTTTATTATTATGGAAAGGACTTTTTACACAGTTCCGTTTCATTGTTGGAGAATAATAAAGGCATGGTTCACTTCAGTTAAATGTATCCCACATCCAGCTGTTTGGATGCATTCAGTGTGCTGTAAAAAATTTTTGTATCTTTATATTTGACTTGTTTTTTTCCTTTGAAAACTTATCTGCTGATTGCTGTTTATTTGCTTATTTTGATGTCTATTATGTTGGATGTTTCATTTGTGGGTTTTAACAGTAAAATAAATAAAACATTAATTTGATTTTTATCTGTTCTCAGTCTAGAAATACTGACTTTTTGCACACATACTGAACCAACACAGAACTTTATCTGGAAAAAGGCAGAACAAGAGAAACGCTGCAGGTTCAAGATGAAAATATATTCTATCTGAATAACCCATAAACACTTCTGTCACAATATATATATTTAATCCCACAGCACTGACCTCTTACCCTCTGAGGAAGCAGATCAAAATATTCATCCAAAGACTGTGAGAAATGCCACATCTAAAGATCAGATAAGCATGTCTGCAGAGGAATGTTCCATAGGAGACCGTCAATAAGTCCAAATATCAGCAGAGGATTTCTGGAAGCTGAAGTTGCTTTCAAGGTTTTACACAAACAAAAACTGGATTTCTGTTTAAATTTAATAAAGGTCGGGGATTTTGTTTTCTTTTTTGTGAAGAAAGGATAATTAAATAAACAAATTAAGCTCATGGGATAATTTTCCACTTTATGAACCTGACATTTCGCAAATTTTTGGTTTTTATTGCTACTTTTCAAGGGAATGTTTTGGATGCTCTAATTTTCTAGCTTTACTTATCTTTTGTAGCTACCTATTTGAAAGGGACAAAAGAAGACAAATGAAGTTGAGGAAATATGTACATCTGATAAACAGCTCAGTTTTTACTTTATCATTTAAAATATTGCAGCTTCAGCTCTTCAGAAATCAGCTTAATGTTGCTGCAGTGTTGTTTTTCTGTCTGATATTTTGCATAGATTAAGCTAAAGAACAAATTGTTTCTGTGCTCGTAGTGACGTATCTGAAGATCCCTTCAGTTTAGGAGGTTTTTATGCCTGGATGTCTGAAAGTTCAGGATTCAATTCTTCTGAAAATATTTAGATATGAGAGTCCATGTAAACAAAACTGTACTTCAGAAACTCTGGACTAAGGGATTATAGAAAAGCATAGCAGCAGAGGTAAAATATTAATAAATAACTATTGACAATATACAAAAATTAATAAAGTCCACAAAATCCAAAAGTCTGACCGTAATCTAAAAATTCTGAAATCAAATTTAAAATTCTGAGAAGATTTTTTTTCTCTGTGACCCCAATCCTTTTATGTTGAAAGTAATTCAGTGCAGGATAAAAGGAAAAATATAACACAGTATATTCACTGAAACGTTTCGGAGATTCTGTAAATCACTGCAAATGTTCGCAGTGAACGCTAGGGGGCAGTGATGTTCAGCATGTAGAGTCACTTTACAAGCGAATGAAAGAAATTTGCCCAAGTAGGACACCGTAGGCAGGAATTGGAAAAGAAGGAAACATGGCGGCTGCGGTGGTCAGAAGGTTGGCAGGTGTGTTTTTGATGTTTTTCTTCTTGTTGTTTCTGTGTGTGTTGAATTAGTCGATTTTATGTTGTTAATGTTATTTTAGGAAACACTTTGTGGTCTGTCCCGGTTAGCTAGAACGTTAGCTAATTTCCTCCCCGTTATGTTTTATGATGTCTCTGTTTTTGCACCAGGGCTGCTCAGACCTCTATCCCGCTCTGTCGGAACCAATTCTGCTCAGATCCGTCAGCTGTCCGGGTTCAACCGGGCTCAGCCTCTCTTCGGAACAGTTACAGCCGCTGTCTGCGGTTCCGTCCGGGCTACTGCGGCCCAGACGCCCCGCTACCCCCTCCTGCAGCGGTAACCGTCTATTTATTACCATTTTATACGCGGTTTTTGTATTTCACGATAGTTATATTCATTTTTGATGACCAAACTCGAGAAAGGTTGTAAAAAAGAAACAAGCACAGGGTTTCCGAGGACACAGCTCTTTAATCAATGTGTAACACCCACCTGCTAGCAGAGTCATCAGCTTTTTTTGCTCATAAAGTTGAGATTTTATGGAGATTTATTCAGAGAAAATGAGAATTTACTACCTCCTAGTTGTAATCTGACAGACCAGCACCCTTACAGAGGGATGTAAACCTGCATATTTAGCACATGCTGCATTTTATTCCTTATGACTGCAATGAGAAGAGATAAAAGTGTCAGCAGTCCAATTTCTCTCAGCAGTTGTGAATAGTTCATAGCGATTAGCTGTTTTGTTGTGTTACACAAGCAGCAGTGAATGGAAGCAGCAGAAAGTCTCACATTTCTCCACATAATCAAATCAGGACAACCAGTCAAGTTTCTCACACATCATGTAGCCCAGAAACATTAAAGCTGCACTTGTTAGGATGGAGTGAGTGTTAAAAATACTGAAATATATTTATTTGGTTCCAAAGGAGGGAAAAATCCTGATAAATGAACAGAGAAACACATTGTGAGGAAATGCTGTTTATTTAATCTGCAGACATCAGAGTAAAGCAACAAATTCTCACCTGGAAAACATGATTCATTGTTTACTCCCTGATCAATCTATCTGTGGTAGTTGTGACTAAAAACTGTTTTGTCTTCAATTGTCAAGTGTCAGTTGTTTTCTTAAATCTAATATTTCAGTTATAAGTGTTTTACGATAGACAGTTTTTAGGTGGTTTTGGAAAACCATGCTATTTACTTTCACAGATCTACATCCCATATTTCCCAGAAAAAAAATTCAATATTTTCTTATAATCACGATTTTGCAAGAAAAATGTAAAGTTTTATATGGTTAAAGGTATAAATTTACAGTATTGTGAAGTGAGAAATTTAAAGATTGAAAAGTTGCATATTTGCATTAAAAATTCACATCTGGATAATTTCCTAAGTCTTTAAATTTTGGTTTCTTTCTATTTTACTTAACATTTCTGCGTGCTGTTTCAGGGTTTCAGCTCTGGTTCCCAGCCTGACCTGGCAACCCTGCAGAAACCTGACATATTTCAGCCTGAAGAAAGGAAAGCGGAAAACAGTAAGCGCGGTGACCGACCGGTTTATGCGGCTGCACTGTGGCCTTTGGATCAGGCGGAAGGTGTGCCTTTTTTATTACCTGTCAGAATTTCTGGTTTCTGCTTAAATTGCATTTAACAAAGAGTTCTTGCCCTCTGACCAGGCTGGGTACAAGAAGAAGCTGTGGAAGAAGCTGCCTGCCAGACGAAAGCGCTTGAGGGAAATTGTTTTCTGTAACAAGACTCAGTCCAAACTCCTGGACAAAATGACCTCTTCTTACTGGAAACGGAGAAACTGGTTCCTTAATGATCCGTATCAGAAGTACCATGACCGGGTCAATCTCTGAATAAAATAATGCTCAAATCATAAATGCAATGTAATAACATCAAACATCCATATTGTTGTCTTAAAATAAAATTTAAAGTCAAAACATGTCATACTTGTTCTTTGAAGAAAACTGGACAGAAACCATCAAATGTGCTATTTTTTTTATTATTGTGTATGAAGTTGTTTGGAGTCATAAATCAACAGTTATGAATTATGTCATCACATCTTTGCTTTTTATTTTGATTTGACATCAATTAGTTACTAAAGAAATGTTTCATTCTGGCCTGCCAGAAAAATTGAAGGACTGAATTGGATTTACAGTCGTGAATAAATTAGGACACCCTGCTAAAACCTGTTTGCTAAAATTTAATTTTTGGACATTTAGAAATTAATCAGGTTTATTAATATAGAAAAAGAAATGAAAGGGCTGGTACGTCTGATAGGGAAGAGGTCTCATGTGAATGCGATGGGTTGAGTTAGTCTAAAGTTGATTGATCCTATTGATTTACTAATGATTAATTCATAAAACCTGAGTTTTCTCTTTTATCAAGAGGAAGGTGGCCAATAATATGAAGGGCAATTTGTTATTATTATATGCTGTCCATCATGCAGTTCGGCTAAATAAGCACTGTTGATGTTAAGCTTAGAGAGCTCGTTGGTTGTTTATATTTAAAAACAGCCACATAAAATACTTTCTTTCCATTTTAAACTTGAAAATGGCCCAAAACCTGCCGGGAAATTCACAACAAACTGGCTGAAAACAGAGGAATTAAATGTAATGAATCAACTTGGCTCAGATCTGGATCTCATTGAGCAGCTGGGGGATTTCCCCCCTCTGTTTATCATGTAAAACAAATTACTTTTTCTTCTTTTAGAGCAAGGAAATAATTTTTGGGGGTGTCCTAATTTTTTCACATGACTCTAAAGGTCTGAGGAAGCTTATCTTTCTGTAGTATAACCAAACAGGTTATATTTTATGTCTACAGAGAAACTAAACCAGAGTGGCTTCACATAAAATCATTTATAAAAATTAATATCATGCAGAAAGCTTGAGCGTTAAATTTAATGTATGGAAAGCACCTCCAACACTAACACTGACTGCACTGACACATGATTAGAAACATCCTGCTTCTTTTCCACAATTTAATCCACTGAAAGAACAGTTTAATGTGCATAATAAGTATATCTACAATATCAGAGTGAATGATGTAAACAGAACAGTTGTACCTGAGAAGCTTCTGGGTTTTTTTCTTTTTTTTTCTACTTTTACCACGGTAAAAGATACAGATGCAACCATGTAAGATTACTGCACACCAACACAGTGAAAATCAGGCTCGGGCTCAGTGAATAAACTACAAAACAAAAGCAGCTCAGGTCACCAGGAGCAACAACCAGTGTGCAGAGCTGCTCAGTCAACAGCAATAAGTGATTTCAAACATAAAAATTCATGTCATTTAGCAGTTTTCAGCCTTAAAGGTGACCTATTATGCTTCCTTGAACAGGTTAGGATAGATGTGTGGGTGACATAAAACACGTATCAGGTAATCATTCTGAAGATTCTATCCTGGAGTTCTGCTGGGGTTGCTAGGTGACAGGGCTGGGCTTGGCTGGGGTTGCTAGGTGACAGGGCTGGGCTTGGCTGGGGTTGCTAGGTAATGGGGCTGAGCTTGGCTGGGGTTGCTAGGTAACAGCGCGGCGCAAATGTGACTTAAAAATGGGGAGGTTTTTGAAACGGCTCCTTTTCCAGACACCAAAAAATATTAAGTTATTGCCAAAAAATGGCGGAGTGTTTTTTTAATTTTATTTTTAGAAGCAGTAGAGACAGAAATGGAAGTATAAAAACATGCAAAATGTGAATCTTTCATAATAAGTCACCTTTAAATTTCCAAATCTTTTTAGAAATATTCAGTCTTTAGAAACCAAAGTGATTGTAGTGAAGCACAGATGGAAGAAATCAAACTCTTAGAAATAATAGCTGATAAGAAAACTGAGCCACAACTTTGTCTGAGGGCAGTGATGTATATTATTGAGATAGTGCAAATAATTTTGGGTTTGTTTCTTTAAGGCCCACAGAGAGAGAAAGAGATAGAGAGAGGTAAACGTCTGATAAGTGGACGATGAAAGCATGGATCATTTTGTGAATCACAATAAATAAAACAAAACAAAAGCAGTGTTTTGTTTGAGTCCTCGGTTTGAGTCTCGTTCCTTCTCCATGGTGATGATTTCCTCTAAAGTACATTCGAAAACACTAAGACCAATGACGAGGAACACACATGCAACCACCTCTGATATATAAAAACAACCAAAAGCATGAGATAAAGTACGCAAACTGTACATAAATACATATTTAAACGCAAAGTGTCTGTCAGCATGGAGCGACCAAACCTCGTTCCTCTTAACATCATGAGCCACTGGGGTTTGTATATATATATATATATATTTATATTTATGCTGTGAGTTAGGGGTCTTCGTAGGTCACTTTGGTAAAACGGCGTTCCAAAGCAGGGCTGCTTCAGTCGTGGAGCTTCTGGCCATTCGATATTTTTACTCGTTGCAGCGAAGGCAGCTGGAGGAATCGGCTTCACATGGCTTCGTTGTTTGAAGAAAGAGCACTCCTGGATCTTGTGAGAGGCCTCAGGACTCTAAGAGGAGGCTGGAAGCACAGAGGCAGACGGAGTGTGATCAGAGCGGGTCAAGCTGCCGCCGCCATGTTGAATCATGAAGCGCAGAAAAAAGTCTCATTTTATTGTTTTTATGTGTAAAATCAAATAGGAGACTAAACTTATGTCAACTGTTTCAGCTGAAAACATAAATCTTCAAAGTCAGTTGAAGCTTTTAGATTAAAAGGTGCTCAAAGTAGGGTTCGGGGGCCATTTGCAGCCCTTATATTGATTCTAGTGGCCCTAATTTATTCAAGAATAAATTAGGACAAAACTTCGTCTTTTAAATCAAAATCTATTTATAAAAATGTTAGATGCAACACAAATGATAATCTTTTCCAAGCTTCCTGGTTTTCTTCTGTTGTCATGGTAACATCTACTTGTTGTACATCTTGTCTGCTTTTTATTGCTATATTAAAACTGAGCTACATATAGAAAATGTTTTCAAATGCAGACTGACCTAAATCACAGAGAAAATATTTTTTTCAGTTTTCTCCAACTCAGTCAATTTGCTTTTCATAAAACAAGAGAAACATTCAAAATACATTTGAAGTTTTGGATCTACAAGACTTTTCCTACAAAAATAAATAAATGAAACAAAAGAAAAAGATAATTTGTTTATTTAAAATAGTTAATGCTTATATTATGGTTGATTAGGTTATAAGAATCATAAGATTTTCTGAGATTAGATTTTTTAAAAAGGATGTTTCTTTTCACCTGACTATTTCTGGACAAAATGTTTCAGACTTTAAAGGTAATGGTTTCCAATAACAAAGTAAAAATCAAATTAAAATATATATTTAAAAAGTTTCAATTCAGACTTTTGTCTTTCAGTAAATCATAATTTGGAAAACAACATGACAGTAATAATCTAAATCAAAATACTATCTCTGTGTTTTTCTTCTTTAATTTTAACATTAAAGAAGAACATTACATTAGTAATGTTAAAATTGTCCTTAAAACAGAAAAATAAAAGTATGTAATCGTTGGAAATGTTCTCTTTTATTTTCCTGTAATGCTTCTGTAAATGTAAATCTGTTTTGGTATCATCTTTGTGTTATATGACAAATAAGCAACAGCTTCCATATTAAATAAATGTCACTCCACTCCACAAAGCATGAGGTTTATATAATTTAGCTGGATAAAACACAGCGGCAGGCACTTCACGTCAGAAATCTACTGCATTTCTCTATGAGAAAGCGGGGAAAACTGTATGGAACAAAACAAGATTTTCCTCAGTAAATTGATGTTTAATGGGGTAAAAGTTTCACTTTACCAAGAAGCATTTTATGATCAGAAACAGCAAAGAGCTCCCTTCACCACAAACTTCTGAATAAATCAATTGGAGCCATAATCCGGAGACAGGATTAGCATAATTTCATTATAATCCAGCTACAACCAGGTTCGCCTCACAAGGTCTCTGACAGACGTGTCAAAAGAAAACATTTCAAAAAGCCAATAACCTGCAATCAGATGTTTTACACCCAGCCTCTTCGACAGTTCACTGCACAAGACTCCACTGCTGAAGAAAAACCATTAAAAACTGCTTTTAAGTCAGATGTAGAGCATTTAGAAAAGCCAAACACGTCAAACAGGCTCAGCTAAATATTTGCTTCGTGTAGCTTTTCTGGCTCTAAACAAATGCTGTTTAGCTGGACAAAAAGCAAAAACGGCTCTCGAGGCTGTAAAGGTTCGATCTCGAGGGCCACATTAACAGCTAACGTGGCCCAGGTTTGGCCCCTGAGCCTTGAGTTTGACAGATGACCAGGAGGTGACAGCATCCCAGTAAAGGGCTGTTAAATAAAACAGCACATTTTTATAAGAACTAGAAAACTAAACTGGGGAGGATTTTCAGCAAAATGACTGAGAAAGACATTGACTTGTTAAATACTTGTTTCCCCTCCACATTTCCAAACATGAGCGATGATGATGCTTTCAAATCGACGTAAATGCCTACGAGGTTAGTGCGTCACTGCAGAGATTCTCTGAACAGCCGCGCTCAGCAGTCCGACTTCTGGACTGAGAGGATCGCGTAAAGATGCAGCTGCAGACGTTAGTGTGTTAGAGTACGGCAGCGCATCAGGGCTGTGGAGAAAGAAAGGAGCAGATTTCCACCAGAACACCCTGAAATACTTAGATTAATCTCTGAAATATTCTAGGAAAAAAAACACTTAGAATTTTCTGAGCTTGAAAAATAAAAAAACATTACACAAAAAACTTAAAGATGTAGGTAAAAACTTGAAAAAAAAAAATTTGCTAGAAAAAAAATTCTGAAATGTTTTAGAAAAAAACTGAAAGAAAATTGAGATTAAACCAGAAATTATCTCTGAAAACTTAGAAATTCTGAAGATTGAAACATCAATGATTTGCTAGAAAAAACTAAAAATTCCAAAAAGGAAAAAGTTGAAAATTCTAATATTTGGAGAGCAATCTCTGAAATTATCCCGAAAAAATTTGTAAAAATTCTGAGTTTGAAAAGTCAAAAATTGGTCAGAAAAAAATCTAAATTTTGAGACCAAACTTAGAAATTGTATAGAAATAAAAACCTTCTGAATTTCTGAGTTTCAAAAGTAAAACATTTTTGACTTGGGAAATTTTTTGAGTTTTAAAACTTGAGACCTTTCATCTTTGAAATTTCCAAAGTTACACATTTCTGATATTGTCAAAAGTTGTTTTGAAGCCAAACTTTTCAAACTCAGAAATTTCAAAATTTTTTCTTGAAAATTTCAGAGATTAATCTCCAAATTTTCAAAGTTTTGCAACATTTCTGAGATTTCTGTGAAAATCACTGAGGGTTTTTTTTTTTGTGTTTCAACTTTTCAAAAGGTTTTTTTGTTTTAATCACAACATTTCAGGTGTTTTGGCGTCAATGTGCTCCTCCTTTGTTTGTTTTTCCACCTGGCCCGGCCCCGGACCGGCCCCGGTCCAGGTGGGCCCTGACCCGTCCTGGCCCGGCGTCGTAGCTCCCATCTGGGTTTGCCGTCAGGCAGCAGCCGCGCTCACCAGGCTGCGTACCTCCGGAGCTCTCCTCTTGCTCATCCTGAGCTGCGGGGAGCTCGACGTGGCCCGCGCCTCCTTCCCCGGCCCTTCCTCAGTCTGCTCCTGAGCTGCAGGACTGGTGGGCGGAGCGGGATCGGGAGCAGAGAGCGGGTCGGACTGGGGCAGAGCCAGAAACTCTGCGGAGTCCAACTGCTCCAAGCCCAGAACCTCATACTCATTCATGTCAAAATCTGCACCATGGAAAAACAGACGAAGGATGACGAGCCGATGAAGGTCGGGTTGGATCGAGTTACTGAACTGGTTTCTGTGTTTGGTGGAGATTTAAAAGCTCAGACAATAAGAAAAACTGCTGGAAGAAACCATAATGAGACAGAGCGCAATTTGTTGGAGCACAAACTAGTATAAAATTGTTGCTCCTCTGCAAAAACACACGATTCTGCCAAGATTTTCGTCTAGTTTCCAGTTCATACAAATTTTTAAATAACTTTTCATTAAGATAAAAAACCTTGTCTTATGTCAATAATCTTTTAATGTAGACTAAAATGTACTTTAGTGAAATAATCTGCTAATAATTTTTCATCAATATTAAGGAATTATTTACTTAAACACGCTCATATTTCTTACTGAAAAGTTACTTGTATGTCAGTTTTGTCTTATTTCTGGTGAACTAAGATATTTGTACTAGAAACTGGACCAAAACAACTTGGTAATATTTATGTTTTTACAGTGTACTCAGTATTTTTCTTGTTCCTCATCTCCATTTTATCTGGTACAGTGATTTCCTAAAAAGACCTCATTCACTTCAACGTCTGCAAACTATTTCAGCTGATTGCAGCTCTGAGTTTGTTTCTTTCAGCATATTTATGTTTTTGAGTCTTTATACTCCCGTTAAAGATGAATCGATTATTGAATTAGCTGACGATTATCAATAATCGATTTATCACGATGTTTCAGCAAGAAGAATAAAGAGAGGTGGACGATACGGACTTTTGCAGGACTCAGAGTTGGGTAGTAACATTACATTTATTTGAGTAACTTTTTTGAAAATTGTTTACTTTTGGGAATATTTTTACTACGTTGTACTTTGAATAATTTTATTATGAAGTATTTCTACTCTTACTTGTGTAAAATTTCTGGATTTTCTACCCACTGACTAAAGAACAAACATGTTTTTACCAAACATTCCTCAGACACAGACACACGCCTGCAGTTTTTGTTAAAGTTTCAAGAGTTCTTTATTGAAATTTTCTTTGGCCTGATTTTGATATTTTTTGCTACTTATATGAATTGTTGTCATTTTTGTGCTTCAAATGTGAAAAGTTCACTTAGCTTTACATTTTGTTTGTCAGATTATGTAATTTTTATATTAAATTATTAATAATTTGGTTACTTTTTTACTTTTACTTGAGTAAAAACATGTTGAAATAGTGCAACTCTTACTTTCGTTCAATTTCCTGGTGCTCTGTCCACCTCTGGTAGCACTACTGTGATAATAATAATGATTATAAAAAACCTTTTATTACTTTTTTGCAGGACGGTGAAGATGCGATTTAATTGATGTTTCTGGTTAAGCTGTGAATAAAAAATCACAGGTTATGAACCCTGAAGCAGAGCATTGTGGTGCTGTAAAGCAGTTTGTGCTCCTGTGTTTAGAGCGTCTCACCCTTGTGGCTCTCTGACTTGCTGCGGATGATGGGTCTGGTTCGGTGCTGAGCTGCGGCGGGCTGGGTGGCGCTGGGTCCGGTCTGGTTCGGGTCAGACTGGTAGGACGACAGGTCCTGCATGCTGAAACTCCGTAATCTGTCCGACAGAACGCCTTGACCCTAAATCAGAGACATCAGACCTTCTGAAAAACTCCAGTAGATATCAATGCATAATTGTTCAACGGCTTTTTGTTTGAAGTATGTAAATTAAATCAGGAAGGTCAGAAATCGACAGACGTTCAGAGCGGATGTTGACATTTTCCTGATGGTTTTCTCGAGGTAACGAGTTAATTTCAAAATAATTAACACACACACCAATCAACTTGTAAATACAAACTTTGTTTTAACTCTTTATTTGAAGAAAAAGGAGGGAAATTAACTTGTTATCTTGCAAAAACAGGAATTCTACTTGTTAATTTGAGAAAATAGGAAATGAATTCTATCTTGAGAAAATCATAAGGAAATAAGGAAAAATTAATCTTGAGAAATCAAACCTAATCCCAAAAAAAATTTTGTTTTCTTGAGATGAACTTATCTCAAGATATTTCCTGTTTCATGAAATTAACGAGTAAAATTCAGATTTTTGCGAAATAATGAGTTAATTTCAAACTGTTTTCTTAAGATAACGAGTTAAAACAAAGTGTGTCTTCATGAGATGAAATTAATTCTTTATCTGGAAAAAGTGGAAAATGTACTCATGTCGGGAAAACCATCTGGAAAAATATATGTGGAAAATGTCCACTTGCAGCTTCCATAGAAAACACTGCAAAAATACAAAAATAAAAATCAGATATTTGGACTAGAACCTGCACCAAAACTACTTGGGGACATTTTGTGTTTGTGCAGTGTTTTCTGCCCTTCAGCTAATGCTAACTATGTGTGTATAATCTGTGTTACCTTTGCAGCAGCCATAACTGCAGCTGTGGCTGCAACATTCAGTCCTTTCCTCCCAAAATGCACCAGTGTGTCGTAGCTTTTGTCTTTTGCTTGGCAGATGTACTCATCGATGTCCTTAAAATAACAAAAATGTAAAAAAAAAATTCACACTTGCAGGTTTTCCATCGTTATCACATCACTCAGCTAGCTGCTGCCATTTCTGATCCTGAGAAAAACAATTTATCTGCTTCCTGATAGGGGGGAAAAAAAGCGCAGCAGAAGTGGAAAAGCAGCGTGACATTTCCTCTGACTCCATCAGCAAACACATTTTAACGGCTGAAGTGGGAAAGAAACTTGGCATAAAGGGACTTTTGTTCTTAGTCACTTAATCTTCCAGCCTGCAGGCTGAAAATCTGTGAACTTTGGAGGACACCGCAGAAAACAAAGCAAGATAGAGGAAAGGAGCTTCACCTTTTCTTTTGAGGAAAGCGTGGGATGGACGAACTTCCTGTACAGCACACTGGAGCCCTTGGTGTACGGCGACAGGAGCCACACAACGAAGGCTATCTTCAGCTCGTAGTAGAAAGGAAGCCTGGAAGGACAGAAACCGTGTTCAGTCAAAAACTGCTTCCCTCTCAGTGTTTAAACTGAATTATAAATACGGTTAAAACCTGAAGTTCGTAAACACAAGATGAACAAATGTTCCTATTTTTTATTGCTTTTTCAAAGTCAAATGTTTACATACACTTTTTTACGGCAGTTTTATTGGGGACATTTTCAGGATTGTAATGATTTTGGGTTTTTCTTTATAGTTTGTCTAATTTAGTTATTTTTAATTAGTTATTAAAATGTGTCTGTTCGTTTTGATTAGTTATTGTTAGCAAAACATTCTTTATTTTTTTTAGTTTTATATACAGTACTTTGTTTGCATTGTTTGTGTATATATGTTTGCATCTTCGCCAGTGGGGGCGCTAAACCAGAAACCACTGACCTAAACAACATGAAAACCTCAGAAGGAGACATGACTGCAACTTCCTTCTTCACAAAATGTTAATACAAAAAGAGTAGCATCAGATTTTAGCGGTTGGAAGATTTATCTTTTGTTTTTGGTAGAAGAACACGTTCCGTTTCTCCCGCTGGGTTTGTTTTGGTTATATTTACCCAGAATGCCTTGCGCTGTAGTCCGACTTTCTGCTTTGACTTTAGAACCTTGTTAAGAGTTCACTTTAACCGGACAGACCTGAGTTTTTAGCCGGACTAGTTTTCTTTTATGGCCGTTATCTGCATTCACATCTATTCAAACAAACCGGATTTTCTCGACAAACGAGCTGCAGTTCGACTAAACTAGCTAAACAGAGCTAGCATGAATGCACCTAAAAATGCTTTCACACCCTATCGGCTGATTTTGCAGACATTAATGGCAATTCTCTCTCATTATTGTGGCGTGTAGCAAACAGAAATAATTTTAGTAATTCCAACAGACCATAATAAGAGAAGTTTGATCTGATTTAACTTCAGGCAGTAAGAGAACAAACTGCGTGTCGCTTAGCCCACTTACCAACAAAGAAACATATCTGTAAACACCTCCACTGAAGTAAAAAGGGCAAATATTATCCAGTACATCATCCATTTCACCTGAAAAACCAAAGGAAAGTATATTCAGTCACAGAGCAGCAGTTTACAAACCAGATTTAGTTATTTCTGAAACCGTACTTACATATTCTCTCACATCTTTTGTCTTCACAGCCTTATAAGACGAGTAAGCAGGATATAGCGTACCAAAAACAAGTCTAAAGGACAGAAATTGATCAAATGAATCCCAACAAAGCAGTGCAAACAGGAATGAATCACATAAAATCAGGACTTAAACCAGATCAGAATACAGTATAATGAAATATCGTCTACTGTTCCGCAGCGGAGAAGTTCAGGTTTAACACGTCAACCTTTAAAAGGCACCGACCATGATCAATAACTGAATCAATTTCTCCACCAATATTAGGAAATATATCTAGGGCTGAAATGATTAATCACATTAATTGTGATTAGTTGGAATAATTGTCATCTAAATCAGTAATTGATTAATCGCTACCAAAGATGCTATTTGTTGGGGGAAAAAAACAAAATATAATTAAGTCAAAAATAAAATATGTAAAAATTTGTACATTTTACATTTAAAATAATAAAAAAACAATTTGTAATGTTAAACTCAGAACAGATTATGTCACAAAAAATCTATTAAGAACCCTTTATAAATCAGTTAAATAAAAAAAATCAACAGATCATTCCTTATCACTGAGCAGAAAGGACTGAGGTTTATGTTAGAAGTATTGATGCATCTTTTGTTGTAAATTATCAAATGAAGGCTAAAAGAATGCTATGTTATTTTACAGGCAATAATATGTTAATTTTCTTATTTAAAAACAGAATTGAATTATATGTTGGCTTGCATATTTTAATGTAGCTGTAATATTTTATAAAAATACTTAAATGAAAATAAAAAATATGCTCAGTGGGCCAAATTTTTATCAGACTAATTGATTAATAATCTGAATAATTGATAACTAAAATAATCGTTAGTCATTATATCTCCTCGGCTTCTTGCTGAGTCAAACAACAGATTGTGTACAACAGCTCTTTAAATATAGCCAATCCAAATGAAGCAGAGACACATTCCCCCATGACAGATTTGGCTTTGCAAGCTGCCTAGCAGGCGAAAGATAAAATTAGATGTTTTCTTGAAATTCCTCTGGATTTGTAGCAGACACCTGCCCGCCATGCAGGGTTGTGTTTTGGTGACGCAGGCCAGGAAGATCAGGTTACTGACCCACATCACGTTACAACCTTGCTGCCTGCCTGGTCAGCCCGCTAACAGAGATCAACAGAACAAGGAGAGTCAGAATATCAGCTCTTCTGATTAACAGCCGGAGCTGAGGAGCTCCAGCTTGTAACAGGATCTTATATTCTAAATTTAATTTCTGGACTGTTCCAGGCTTGGTGACCCAGCTGTTTGTATCCTCCTCACACATCACTGTCATCATGATAACGGTAGATATTGAAGGGTTGAAGTCTGAAGGAAAATATCACCATGAATGCACAGGAACGATGCAAACAATTAATCAACTTACAATCAATTGGTGATTAATGGTTGATTTGATTAAAATTAGGAATAGCTGACTAATAATGTCAAATTTTTACTGTTTTATGATTTCAACAATGTTGCTAATGTTTGTTGTTTATTGTAAAGTGAGCCGCTTCATCTTCCATTCGTCGTTATTCTACATTAGAATTTGTTCTTAATAACTCACCTGGTTAAATAAAGGTTTAAAATATTAATAAAATATAAATTAAAGTTCGCTAAGAGGGGGATTGACCAAGGAATGACCAGCAGGGGGCGCCGCTGGTCATTCCTAAGCAGAGCCCAGCTTTTATACAGAAACAAAGATGGCGGCGGGGCCTTCGCGGAACGGGAAAGAGAAACGTCACAAACAAAGATCAGTTTGGGATTCGAAATGGACTTTATGCGGTTCTGTTTCGAACATTTCACAAGCCTCTTAAGTTATCTATTCTCACATTATTTAAGTTTAATAATGTGAGAAAACCAGTTTTCTGTTTTTTTGTTTAAATTCAGCATATTATGAAAATCTTAGCCTTTCAGGCAACTGGAAGATGGTCGGCCTTGACATAGGAGAGAAAACTCAGGTTTGTATGAAAATGGCCGCTTATCAATCAAGTGTTTGTCGATCTACAAGACTAATCAACTTCAGATTAAATCATTAAAGGTGCAGTACGTAACTTTTACAACATTTCGGGTTTTTTTTTAACGTATTTGTTACAAAGTGACTTATAATATGAGACAAATAATCTGAGAGAAACTACTGAAGAAACACACCGTTTCCGACCAAAAACAACCGTTCAGATCTGGGAGGAGCTTCTTAGCGCTGTCAATCAACTCATGTACTTGCTACTAAATGTGCTAATGGTATATAAACAACTTACCAATACGGAATGCTGTTTATACGCTGACATCGGTGACAATGCTAACTAGCCCTAGCATTCACAGCAGCAACGGGAAAGCAGGAGGGGGCGGGACGTTCTAAGACCCGCCTCCTGGCTCTGATTGGTTGTTTTGTAGTTAGCGCTGGAAGCACTGGGAGAAGGCGGAGGATCTTGATTATCTGATATGGTGACAGTTCAAACAAATATTTAAACATATATATATTTTTTATAAAAGTTACGTCCTGCAGCTTTAATCGATAACGTGCATCCTTCCTGCCCAGAGATTTTCAAGTGTTGCAATGTAACCCGAGAAGGCAGAGCCATCCTCTTTGTACCGCTTCCAATCTGGGACACCAGTGGACCGCTCCTGTTGTTCAGAATCATTAGTGACCTTTAGGCTCCTGCCACCTCTGGATGATCTGACTCATCCCCAGCAGTGTAATGTACAACTCAGTTGCTCCGTCATGTTTGTAAAAATCTGCCTGATAAACACAAAGAGCTGCTGGCTGCTGAGCGCTGCCTCAGAAATAGAACAGGTCTGCAGGCCTGGCTCAGCTTCCTGCTCAGAGTCCAAACTGCAGTCCTGCTCAAAACACCCTGCTCAGTGAAAAATTAATAGCCCGTCACCTGATCCGCTCTCGCGTTTAATTCTGATTAAATTAGGTTGCTGGATTCATTGCGGGGGCTTGCGGGAGCCGCTGCACCGTTACGGAGAGGCTCAGATCCGCTGCAACCCGTTTCTGTCTCATTCCTACCGCGCTGAAGGTATAGACGGAGAGAAATGGAGGAAAAAAAACAACAAAACGAATAAAACGACTTACACCACAAGTCTAGAGATGATCCAGGAGACCATTGCGCTGGGAAGGCGACAGGACGCGCTGTCTGCGGGGAGGAGTTTCCTCCAGATGACAGGCGCGTCCACAGGCGGCGGCGTCTGGACGCACACAGGCTGCAACGTGATGCATGCAGGACGGACGGGGCTGCAGCTCCATAGATGGCACTGTTGCATTGCAGCGATGCACACCGAGGCTTCACGGAGTACTGGGAGTACTGGGAGTACTGGGGCCAGGCTTAGAAAATAAGAAGAATAACGAGAATAAAGTCATATTTTTATGAATTTATTCTCATATCATTTCAACGTTATTCTCGTAATATTATTATTTTTTTCCTCATTTTATTGTGACTTTATTCTCGTCACATTTCAACTTTATTGTAATATTTTCCCCCTTCGTAATACGACTTTATTTTGACATTATTTCGTCTTTATTGTCATTGTTTTACGATTTTATGCTCATATTTCCAACATATTCTTGTAATATTTCAACTTTATTTTCATAATAGTATTACATTCTCCTCATTGCTATTTTATTCTCGTATTTTTACTTTATTCTAATAATTTTATCAATTTTTTCTCATATGTGATTTTATTCTCATATTATTTCAATCTTATTCTAGTCACATTTCAACTTTGTCATATTTTTCCCCTTATATTCTTGTATTATTTCGATTTTATTGTCATAATCTTACATTTTTCTTCATATTTCACAATTATATTCTCATATTATTTCTACCTTATTTTTGTAATATTTCGACTTTATTCTCATGAATTTCTTGTTATACTATTAATATTTTATTCTCGTGAATTATTTAGACCTTATTCTTGTATTTTTATCTTATTTTCTGAGTATGGCCCTAATATTTGGTCATAAATTAGTTCTGCAGAAATAATGTTAATAAATATTGAAGAATCAACCAATTGCGAATCTACAGACCAGTTATGTTTTTAAGTGTTTACTTCAGAGAATATAGATACCTGTATCAAAATGCAGAGGATACATTTATCTGGCCTATAAACTATGAACAGATTCATTGTTAGAGCTGCAGTATCGCGGCTTTGTCCAGACTGGAGCCTGTAATTCAAAATAAAGTCTGAGGTTCGGTTTCAGGGCAACAAAAGCTTGAGTGGAGGACAGTAGCAGGTGGAAACCCAACACTCCTGTTCTTTTAAAAAGCTGAATAAATGTTTGGAACATGCTGAACCCAAGGCTCATCGCATCAAAGAAAATCATTATGTTGTCTTATAAAGTCTCAACTAACGATTACTTTAGTTATCGATTAATCTATTCTGATGATTAATCGGATAAAAAAAATAATTGCATGCTGCAGATTTTGCGTTTAACCTGCTTTACACAATATTAGAAATGCATTAAAAGATGCTAATTTCACCGCCACATACAGTATCTCCCCTCCTGTAGAAAAACTGACACTGTAACAGCAACAACATGGAAATAAATACCAGATATTAATATCGGCCCAGTTTGGACTGATACCGATATGTTGAAACATGGCCAAAATGATCTGATACCGATATTAATGTCGATATGTCACGCAGGTGAAGAACTGACTCTTTTTTTAAAAGTTTATTAGTTTTTTGTTTTCGTCCATCCACATAGAAAAATTATACACGCAATATTTAACGGTACACATGTTCTGCAGTAACCAGTAGCTCTACTTCCTTTGCATTTTGGAGAAAGAAACTACAGCAACTCAAAGTCAAACTGTGAAGAAGCTGAAGCTTATTGAGAAACATGAGTACACTGCAAAAACACAAAATATTACCAAGTACTTTTGTTCTAGTTTCTAGTGCAAATGTGCTAGTCCACTTGAAATGAGAACTAACTAGTAGCTTTTCAGCGAGATGTCGGAGCTTGTTTTAAGTAAATAATTTCTTAATATTTATGAGAAAGTACTAGTTCCACAAGCAGATTATTTCACTTATAACAAAAAATTTATTCCATGTTATAAGTGAAATAATCTGCCAGTTGAACTTTGTGCTTTTTTTTTTTTTTTTTTTAGCAATATTAAAGAATTATTTTCTTAAAAGAAGCTCCTACATCTTACTGAAAAGTTAGTTTGTAAGTTAGTTTTGTCTCATTTCAAGTGTACCAAGAAATTTGTACTAAAATTAGACCAAGAATACTTGGTAGTATTTTGTGTTTTTGCAGTGAGGATGTTCTTTATACGGAGCAAAAACAAAAAAAGTCTAGTTTTTAGTACACTTCTATTAAGTAACTTTTCAGCAAGATGTAGATTATTTTAAGTATCACTTATTATTTATGAGAAAGTTCTAGTTCCACAGGCAGATTATTTCACTTATACCATGAAAAAAAGGACTTGTTAGAGGTGAAATAATCTGCAAGTCAAACTGGCAATTTTTCATCAATATTAAGGAATTATTTTCTGAAAATAAGCTGAATACATTTCGTCTTATTTCAGTGTTTGTACTATAAACTAGACCAAAAATACTTGGTAAGATTTTGTGTTTTTGCATTGTAGGAGTTTTAATGTTCATAACACTTATGAGCACAAAAGAACAACAGATATATTCATGGAAATAGAAACAAATGAAAGCTCCGCTCATCACCTCTAGTGTTTCAAATATCGCAGGCGAATTAATTCCTGGTAAACTGAACAAAAAGTTTCCTAAAAGATTAAAAACTTCCTCCCCAGCTGGTCAGTTTGGGTCATAAACACTGACATAGGAGAGCGAGAATAACCACTGTAGGCACAGAAGGCTGATCATACTTACATTATATACACCCCCATAAACCTTCTGATTGACTTTGGAGAATAAAGACGTAGATAAAGTCACTGCAGATAACAGAAAACATCACCTTTTTAATCAGGCTGGATTAAAATAAACAACCGTTGAAGCACAATGTTAACCCAGGCGACAATGAAGCAGCAGATGCTCAGCACAGGAGAAATGTGCAAAGTGCCTCTAACTCTAGCTCCTCAGAGCCGCCAGTCTGGACTGCATGGCTTCGATGTCTTCCTCCGACTCTTCGTCCGAAGCAGCAGCTGAGGTTCCCGGAACCTGCAGGTCCGGAAGCGGCTCCGTCACTTTGCTTGGAGCTTTACCAAGAGCCCCTAAAGGACCAGAGCAGAACCGGAGGAGAACCAGACATGATCAGTTTCACTGGGAACAACTGGGTTGTTGTAATAAATATTAAGAAATTAAAACCTGGAGAGTGGAAGGGTCAGGATAAGAGATATTAATAAAGAAAATAAATATTACGAAAATAAAATCATGAGAATTAAGTCAAATTATCATCAAAATAAAGTTGTAATAGCATAAAAAAGACAAAAAATAAAGTCATATGAGACTAAAGTCATAATAATATCTTTATTCTGTCATATTAGATAATTTATTTATTTATTATATGAGAATAACATTCTCATATAATAGAGAATAAAGACGTCATATTATGACTTTATTCCTATTAAAGTCTTAATATGAATATTAATATTGAGTGTCTGGTGAAGCTCTACTTCAGTTTTTACAAATAAGAAAATACTTAGTCTGAAGCTGATGTGCTTATTATGACCTTCTTCTCACAATTTCATTTTAATTTTCTTAACCTTGCCCTAATACTCCATCATATTCCACAAAGCAGAAACGTGCGTTAATGTTTTGTCTTTAAAATCCCCACCTGCTGTGATCTCAAAGAGAATCTTGTCAACTTCCTCCTCTGCTGCTTCCTCCATCTCCTCTCCATCTTCCATGCTCTCAAACGTGTCCTCCAGCATTTCCTCAATTATTCCGGCCTAAAAGGTCAAATCTATGATGAATTATATTTGCTTTAATGCTAGCAAATGTTAATCTTAGATTGTAGCTTGTATGACCTTCATCATCTCCTTTGAAAGCTCCATCATTGTGGCCTGGACCTCTGGGATTTTAACCAAGTTCTGCATGGCTTTCATGACCTCTGTGCTCTTCTGCAGCGCTCCAGCTACTCGAACCACAGCTGGAAAACAAACAGACGTGTTAATTAACCGACACAGCAGAAGAAAAGGCTGCGCTCCGGGACTCACTCACCCAGTTGATTCTTCATGCTGAGAAGCACCGAGTTCATCTGGGCTTTGGAGGCGTAAAGTTTTGTGACGGCTCGTTTCGACTGAATCATCTCCTTAGCGAGGACGACACAAACATCTTTCTGTCCCTTTTTGGCAGCATCTTTAATGGAGCGTTTAACTTTCTCCTCCTCTCTTTGAATATCTGGAAAAAACAGGCATGAAAGCAACAATCACCAAGAGCGATTTAAATCCCAGAAATACGCGACATTATTAGATCAATAAGATCATATCAACAGCTTCAGATTTAATTAAACATGTTCTGTTTAATCCGAATTATAAAACAATGCAGTCAAATTAAGTTTATAGTGGTAAAAGGTTATCAAAGATGGTCTTTGACTTAGCAGAAATCTTCCTTCTGGATTGTTACTTTCATTGTTTTCTTCACTGAGAGCATTATTACATATCAAATATGACTAAATTCAGTTACTGTGTGCAGATTAGTGATAAAAATAACACTTCTTTATGTGAGTAGTATCATGAAAAAGCCTATTTTAAAACAGGTATAAACAGGTACAAAATTTAGATTAAAGACTCGTTTTGTTATAGTCAAACTATGTGCACTCTTATTTACTGCTTGTAAACTACATGCAGTTGCAGGTTTGATGTAATTTGTTGCTGTCTGATTATGTCCAGGGCTTACCTCGAATTTGTCTGTCAATCACTCTCATCTCCTTTCTGATTTTTTGAGACCACTCATTAATCTGGAACGACACATTGAAAAACACACTAAGTTATAACACCAATAAAACTTTATAATACTTAAGTACCGGTAAAAACTGGCCTAATGTAAGAGCAGCTGAAATATCATCTGGGTTTGTTTACATTGATGGGACTGACAGCTGATAGCAGCTAGCATATATGCTAATAGACATAACTTCCACAACACTGAATAAAAACACTCACAACCAACAACAGAGGTTTATTTTCCTAACAGGACAAAAGTCAGTTATTGGGTCAATAACAGTAGCAGTATTGATATTAAGAGAAATATTACCGTTAAGCATGCGGTGGTTTTACTGACAGCTAGCGTTACCAGCTAGCTAAAGACGCTCCAGCAGTCATCTAATTATGAGCTAAATTCAACCAGACAGCCCAAATATTCACCATAAAGTATTTACCAGTTCTTTGGGGGGTTTATCCGGTGTCCTGCCGAACAGCCCCATGTTGTGTGCTGGGTTTCAACCGAACTACCCTCTCTGATTGAAGCTAGCTAGCTGGGAGAGGTTGTTCTTCGAGCACTTCCTGGTGTCTAACCCCGGGTCTCAAGGGCTGCGTTCCAATAGGAAAACACCTTCAGTCCCTACGGTTCTCAGCCATTAAACAAGCCCCGTAGTGTAGAAGCGCGACAGAAACCGAACGAGACGCTTACCACAAAAAAGTTATGTTAAAAAAACAAAACAAAATCCAGCCCTGACAGGTAACTGAATCAATACTAGAGATTCTCATTCTTACAGTTTCTAAACTTTAATTAAATAAATTAAAATTCTAAATTATCATCCATCGTTATCATTATAAACTCCAGCTATTGATATTAAATGAAAAAAACCAAAACAAAATTGACAGTATGATCGGAAATGTCATTTTTGTTATTTTCTCCGTTTCTTCTTCCACAAAAGTATCAAGTATAATTTGAAAATGTGATTAAAAGTGTCCAGTTTAGTGATGTAAATTATTTTTTAAGTTCTTGGTTTTTTAAGAACAATATTTCTGTCTGCTATGAATGCAGAGCATTCATGCAAAATAATTAATACCAAAAACCTCAAACAAATGTTTATCTAATTTAAAAAACGTTTTATATGTCTGTGTGTATTTACACGTCTAATTTCTATTAGATAATTATATAGAACTTGTCACAATAAATTGTTGCAGAATTATTGGCTTAGTTGTCCTTACAAAATTGATCAGATTAAATCATTGATTCGAAAGAATATCAATAAAGTATTTATAAAAATAACATGTATTTAAATAATAAATCATATTTTGTAATATGTAACATATTATGTAATATTTATTAAATATGAAATTATTTAATTAGTAAATATGAAATTATTTAATAAATATTAATAATATTTAAATACTACGTTTAATAATAATTTATAAAATTTTACCAATACTTAGTATTTAAGTAATGTTATTCAATATTATTAAATACTAAATATTATTTCATATTACATTTAATAAGCAATGGTGTGTGTAAAGTGAATTTAATTCAGTTCAAAAATCATTTTTTATGTACTTTTTACTTTTAATTAACCACAAATACATTGATGTGTTTAAGTAATTATTATTATTATTAGTATAACTATATCATTATTCTTTTTATTATTATTATTATTATTATTATTATTTTATTATTATTAGTAGTATTATCCTCATTATCATTATTATTATTAAATTAAATAAGCATGTGTGTGTGTGTGCGTGTGTGTGTGTGTGTGTGTGTGTGTGTGTGTGTGTGTGTGTGTGTCCACTCTGAGGCAGGTGGCTGAGGACAGAAACTCTCACCTGACATGATGAATTCAGAGCAAACGTGCTCGCAGCGTCACCGTCTCGCTTCAGTGACGTAAACAAGCTCCACTTTCAGCGTGAGGTTCTAGATTGTTCTGTGATCGATTGGCTGAGGCACCAATGACGTAAAGCACAGCGAGCGCGGCGCAGCCAATCAGCGCGCTCTGGGGGCGGATTCCAGAAGCATCCTCGCAGTCAGCGGCGCTGGGTGATGCTAGGAGCCTCGGAGTTGGAGAATCCGCTCTGGATCTGGTCTCTTCGGGGATTACTCTGAATGAGTTTGCTATAAACAGCTCGGCTTACATAAGACCTGCTAATTCACTTTTGTTCAGCCCCGGGAAGCCTGGATTTGTTTGCAGAACTGGAGAACTAGACACATTTTGTGTTTTGCCCTTGTGTCGGTGCGGGTTTTGCGCAGGAAAACTCAGAGGGAAGGTGCATTCAGGTGCTCGTCATGTCAGTGGTTGGCATCGATGTGGGTTTCCAGAACTGCTATATCGCTGTGGCCAGGAGCGGCGGCATTGAAACGGTGGCCAATGAGTACAGTGACAGATGCACACCGTGAGTATTAACGTCGAGCAGCATCATGGACGCAGCTTGTTACGCAATATTTAGCCTGATGGAGGCTCGCTGCGTGCTGTGATACTCATGAATCAGAGGCTCTGGTGTTTCTGAACTCCGGGCCAGGTGCAGGTCCAGGCCTGGTGCTGGTGGTTTCCTCTAAGAAGCAGTGATCTGAAGTTAGACCTGCAGCCAGTGTCGCTCTTTAAATGCTTCATTTAACCACTGATTATGACTGGAGTGCTGTCTGTAGGTTTTAAACATGACACGGCGACATTGGGTGTTGCATGACCCTGAAAGGCTTTTCCTCATCCTGAAAATTATCCAGAACCGAGCCCAGAAATGCAACTGAATCAGCACCAAGGCGATTCTCACTCTCATCCAGGATATCAGACATTTTTCTAAGTTATCAGCAAGCTGGCCTCAGCTTGTGCAAACTGCATTTGCAGCAGCTTCTTCCAGGGATGTGCAGCTGCACTTGACTAAACGGAGCAGTGTTTTTTGTGGCAAGGTGAAACTAGGGAGTGCCAGCCAGTGGGAACTGGATCGCATCGCACTGTGGGGACATTCATCGTATCGTTGATCATTTATCGTGATAAAATTTTATCACAGTAAGATCTGATTTATTATCATGATAAATTTCAGTTATTGACGTTAAATGCAAAAATCAAAACTGATGCATGATTGGAAATATTATTCTTGCTATTTTCTCCACTTTTTGTTTAAATATCGCCAAATTCAAATGCATCTACTGTGTGCAGTTTAGTCATATAAGTCACTTTTTTTAAATTAAGAGGCTTCCTGAAGAAGCATATTTAAGATGAAAGTGTTTTTCAATGATAATAATTGAATTTCAGGCGTTTAAATGCCGTGCATAATTATTTATTATCTGAAAAATAAGTAAAAAATTGTTTTTTAAAATCATAATCTTTATAATAATCACAATAGTACTATAACATATTGCAGCACTATTCCCAAGTAGCACAGGAGCCATTACAGTGGCATAATAAAGTATTTAATCAATTACAAATTTATTATGTTTTTGCTTTTATTATCTCATTTAAATATTTCAAATTTTCAAACTAATTTTAAAGCCAGTAAACATAAAACAGTTTTGAAATGATGATTTTATTTGCTGTTCAAACTTGTGTGAAAAGGTAACTGCCTCCTAAAACTTGTACCAGCTGCTCTTGAATTTCTCTCGATCAGGGATGATGTGTTGTTTTTCTAGATCTTTTAGCCTACTTCATGCTGTCAGACAGGTTCCATTTAGGTGTGTTTTTTATAATTAATCCTCAGTAGTGATGCACGATAACATCGGTATCGGCTGATAGGTCCCATAAACAAACTTATATTTTCGTCTTGTTGCCATTCGTTTCTGGTCTTTTTTTTTCCAACAATGTCAAAACAATTTAGAAAAAAATATATATGTATATAAGTATTGGTTAAATATAATTTAAAAGCAATATTAATATCAGATGTTGATACTGGACCAAATTTTCATACCAATGCCTCCTTAATTCTTGGCAATTTTAATTAAAATGTGAACTAATAAAAGTTAAGAGGGAATTACTATTGTTACAAATAAGTTTGAATAGCCTTTTACTCCAAATACTAATTCAAAAATAAATTTTGTGTTTGCTCAGGTTATTTTTTTTTTTTTATATTAAAATGAGTTTGATGAGGTTTGACACACAAAACTAAAGGAATATGTAAGGTTGCACAAACCTTTTCACCGTGCTGCTAAAGCTGATGATAGTTGGAAGCTCCTGTTCCCTGTTTCAGACAAGATGAGCTGAATTTTGAAGGTGAACTGGTTTATCTCACTGCCCCGTTTGTGGCTCTTCCTCAGACTCCCCTGTTGCAGTTTCCTAATCTCATCACTCTTTGTGTAAAATATTCAGCTCATTACTTATCATTACTATATCCCTCCTAATGTACTCCTCTGCTCCGCTGCATTCAGGGCTTGTGTGTCTTTGGCCTCCAAAAACCGGATGATTGGAAATGCAGCCAAGAGTCAGGTAAGATCAGTCATTGCATTTTGTCCTCAAGTGATGTAGTAAAAAAATCTCCTATTAGCATTGTTTTATAAATCGGTTAACTCAAAAATATTGTATAATATATGTATAATATGCAGATGAATTCCTCGTACATTATGTTGTTGCATTTTAGGCAATAAAATGTTTATTTTCTTACTGAATTACTTGTTTATTTGCGTCTTTTAATGTATTTCTGATATTGTACAATGGAGACTTAAATGACAAATCTGCAGAATGTGGTAACTGTTTCCTGAATAATCGATTAATCGTCAGAATAATCCATAGATTAATTGATAATTAACATAATTGTTAGTTGCAGTCCTACAATGAAAATAACTTTTGATGCAGTTGTTTCTTAATTGATGCTCACAGGGTTCTTTTAGCAAATGTTTCAATCTGTCTACTCCAGCTAATGATTATTCAATTACTAAATTAGTTGGCAATTATTTCGATCTATGACGATTCATCTGATTAATCGTCTTAGCCTTAATGGCAAAGAGGGATCCAGCTCACTAGCAAGGTGTACCTAATAAAGTGGCAGAGTCTTTATCTTGTATCTAAAAGCTCAAAATGTTTCTCCTGTTTTTCTACCAGATCATAACAAACTTTAAAAACACTGTACATGGCTTCAAAAAGTTTCACGGCAGAGCGTTTGATGATCCGTTCGTCCAATCAGAGAAGAGCAAGCTGCCTTACAGCCTGGACAAGCTAGCCAATGGAAGCACTGGGATTAAGGTGGAGCACTTTACACACCGCGGTCCTGGAGATGATCCGTTTACTGATGTTTCCCCTGCTCATCGTTTTGAACCGTTTACAGGTGCGCTACCTGGATGAGGAGAAGGTGTTCACGGTGGAGCAGATCAGCGGGATGCTGCTCACCAAACTGAAGGAGACGTCGGAGAGCGCGCTGAAGAAGCCGGTGGTGGACTGCGTGGTTTCTGTGAGCGTTGCAGAATGATGTCAGCATTAGGGTTGTTGCTTTAAGCAGTAATCAATTAATCATATAATGAGTTAAAATGAGCTCAATAATTTCCATTTGCAACTTTTTCTACCAAAAACCGGATGATAAAAGTTTTCAGTTTGGTGCTTTTGTCCAACTAGCCCTTTAATAGAAAGGCAATTACCTTAAAATGAACTTTATTTGTTCTTTCTGTTGTTTTATTTATTTATTTTGAATATTTAAAATGTCTTCCGGCTCCAACAATTTCATTGTTTATCGCAATAACTTCTGGGACAATTTATCGACCAAAACTTGTTCTGGTGACAGGCCTGGTCGGGTAACTCGAAGCTCCAGGGAGATTTCCTGAACTCTGGCTTCTGGTTTTTCAGGTCCCAAGTTTTTTCACAGACGCAGAGCGGCGGTCAGTCCTCGATGCGACTCAGATTGCAGGGCTGAACTGTTTGCGACTGATCAACGACACCACAGCAGGTCAGAGTTGTTTGGTTTATACTGCGAAAAAGATCAAGGAAATGATAAAGATGACTTTTTATTCTTTCTTTAATTGGTTAGGATAAGTCTAAACATGTTCATTAAATTTTTTCCACAGAATCATTCTTAGATAATGAGAGTTTAGTCTGGTCAGTAATGCTTATTTGGAGCTGTTTTTGCACCTCTTGTCACTTTAAATGTCAAATGTGAAAATGGCTACAAACAGGTGCATAATTATACAACCATACATTTGAAAAGCAAAAGTGGAGCCTCCTTTACAATCAGTAATTTAATTATCATGTGTTTTTTTGTTATTGACGCGAGTTTTGTTTTTTGGTGAAATTTAAAGAAATAATGATTGTTCATCCACTATAAATAAAATGAAATACACACTGTATTGCTGGGCTAACTATTAAATAAGGGGTTAGTTGCTATATGTATGTATTATACACATATTAAATGTAAGATTATGTAGGTAGACAAGAAGTGGGAATATTGAATATGTGAAAAAATATGTAAGTTTTGACATTATTTGTTTAATTAAGGACGCCCATTATTCTACTTCTCCAGTAGAAATTATTCTAAAATTATGCTTTACAAACTTTATGAAAAATATCTTTTCTCAGTGTTATGATTCATACTGTAAGTATTTCTTTGCACATATTCAAAAAATAAACAAGTGGTTTCTGGATAGTAAGTCAACAGCTTTGCTAACCAAATGAGCTGGAACTCAGCTTGGGTTGCTAGGTAACGGGGCTGGGCTGGACAGGGGTTGCTAGGAAACGGCCTGTGGAATGTGATTCAACATTTGGGAGGTTTTCCTAAACTGCTAACTTTCCAGATGAAAAACACATTAATTTACAGTCAAACAATACCTGGTGGGATGTTTTAAGTGCTTGGTTTTTAGAAGCAGTTGAGACCCAAATGGAAGTATAAAAATATGAATTTTGCATTACAATGATCTCAATAAACACTTTATTCTGAACAGTGGCGTTGGCTTATGGCATCTACAAACAAGACCTCCCTGTGCCTGAGGAGAAGCCCAGGAACGTGGTGTTTGTGGACATGGGGCATTCATCGTTCCAGGTCTCCATCACTGCTTTCAACAAGGGGAAACTCAAGGTGAACCTTTCCTTCAGCCTCACGTTTACACAAGATTTTCTGATTTGAAGTTGGGCTCAGTCGTCTCGATCGTTCGTTAGGTTCTCGCCACAGCGTTTGACCCGTACCTCGGAGGGCGTAACTTCGACGAAGCCTTGGTGGATTATTTCTGCGAAGAGTTTAAGACAAAGTACAAGCTGAACGTGAGGGACAACCCGAGGGCTTTGCTGCGGCTGCATCAGGAATGCGAGAAGCTGAAGAAACTCATGAGCGCCAACTCCTCTGACCTTCCTCTCAACATAGAGTGCTTCATGAACGACATCGATGTTTCCAGCAGGATGAACAGGTGTTTCTTTTAGAGCAGAGGTGTCCAAAGCACAGACAGGGGCCCTTTTTTTTTTTTTGTGTTCCCCAACTGCAGTGCTGGAAAGATAAAACTTTATCCCATCCAGCACAGATGGCAGATGCAGATGGAAACGTTTTATTACAATGAATAATGTTCAGTTTTTGTAAGACAAGGCCTCTGCAGGTTTCACCGACTTAAATTTAAGACATTTTAAGACAATTTTGAAAAACATTTAAGACCTATGTCTCTAAAGAAATTGCACAAACTTCATCCAGGTGGCTGGTGATTAATTTGCATTTACCCATTATAGACACAAATAACTAGCAAGTGAATATTAGCAGCGAGTTAGAGGTAGGCTTAACTATCTTGAGTCACACTTAGGTAACCTTTTGTATCACCTTTTGAGCAATTCCAGCCATATTTTACACAAATCGCCCAGACTATGTCATAATTAGGTAAAGATTAATGATTTGAGTTAAAAATGATTGTTTTAAGATTATTTATTTAAATGCAAATTCTGTGCACATTATATTGAATTTGTTGGCAGATTATTGTAATTTGCCCCCCTGCAAAAAACACGATAATAAGAGCAAGTTGGTGGAATCAGCAAACTCGCTCACTCTTTGGTTACTGAGCAACTCGCTCACTCTTTGGTTACCGAGCAACTCACTCACTCTTTGGTTACCGAGCAACTCACTCACTCTTTGGTTACCGAGCAACTCACTCACTCATTGGTTACCGAGCAACTCGCTCACTCTTTGGTTACCTAGCAACTCGCTCACTCTTTGGCTTCCTAGCAACTCACTCACTCTTTGGTTACCTAGCAACAACCTGCTGAGTAACTGACCCTGACACTGCTTAAAAATAAACAACAACAGTGTGGAGTGAAAACTATGGATAAAACAGGAAAGGTCACCAGTTTGGGAGGTTTTTATATATTTAAAACAAAAAACAGATCAATTTTTATTGATAACAACTGATATGAAATTCTTACATCATTATATGTTTTTCAGCCATACCAGTCAGCAATAATTTGTATATGAAGGCTATAATATTTGCTTATTAATACATTCTATTTTAATGACCATCTTTAACAGAACATTGTAATCTTGATATCTTTCTTTGTGTGTCGACAGAACTCACTTTGAAGAAATGTGTGCTCAGTATCTGATGCGAGTGGAGACGCCGCTGAAAACGGCCTTTGAACAATCGAGTACGAACCTTTGAAAGTATGATCTCAGTCTGATAACCAGCCACGGTTTTCCTCAGTATTCTCTGTGTTTTTTTAACAGAGTTGAGTCGGGACGACATCTATGCAGTGGAGATTGTCGGAGGAGCCACGAGAATCCCGTCCATCAAAGAGAGAATCACCAAATATTTCTGCAAAGACGTCAGCACCACGCTGAACGCTGACGAAGCTGTAGCCAGAGGCTGCGCGCTCCAGGTGGGAATCCTCTGACAACAGCAGCCGACTCAGGAAATCAGCCCTTAACAACCTTTTGTGTTCTTCTGCTTTTGGATGCAGTGCGCAATTTTATCTCCAGCGTTTAAGGTGCGGGAATTCTCCATCACGGATGTGGTTCCGTTTCCGATCACTCTCCGCTGGAAGTCGCCCGCAGAGGATGGACTGGGGTGAATATGTTGTGGTAGAAGCTAACCCAGTTAGCACCATGTTAAATGACTGACGGTAGAGATTGAAAAAACATTGGGTTTTTGGAGATTAATTTTTTTGTGAAATCTAGATTTTTTTTTTTTCATCAGTGCACTCCCATCTTGTTTGACAAGCATGTTTTACAGTTTCTGCTTATTTTTACTTTTATCTATGACAAAATATTCAGGTCAGGCTATGCCACAGCATTACCAAAACTAAGTCATATTAGGAGAACAAAGTTTTAATTTTATTAGAACTTTTACGCAAAAAATAAAAACTTAAATCAGGAATGTTGATGTATCTTAACACATCAACATCAAATTAAAGTGAGTTTTCAGGATTCTGAAGTGATGTCTGTCCAAGCTTTTGGCTTCTGGTAAAATTACGTCTTTATTTTACTTAGATCATCACTATATTCTTGTGATTAAACAAAAATTCTTGTCGCCTGACCCTGTTTCTCCGTCGTCTAATTCACAGAAGAGATAACAGAAATAAAAGCCACTTTTAGAAAATATTTTCTGTCATTTGGAATTTCTTATCTAGGAAACAAAAAGAGAAAAAAATGATTAAAATCGGATCTGATATGACGGAAAATTATTATTTTTTATCTGAATCGCCCTAACTGAAGGTTTCTTTCCGTTTCCTGACGTTGGTTTTTCCTCTGCTGCAGAGAATGTGAGGTTTTCGGTAAGAACCATGCTGCTCCATTTTCCAAGGTGATCACATTCCACAAGAAGGAGCCCTTTGACCTGGAGGCGTTTTACAGCAATCCTCAGGAGCTCCCCTACCCGGACCACAGGATAGGTACTGGTGCTGATTCTGCACTTCTGCTGCTCCTGCTTTCACAGAAAGAAAACCTCATCCACAGCCCATGGAAAAATAAACCCATTTACTCCGTTTTTGCTTTTTTTATTAGACCTGAATGTTTCAGCTCACGAAATATATGAATATTAAAAATATTAAGGCTGAAACAATAAATCGGATTAATCCGATTTATTCCGATTAATTGTGATTAATCACGATTAATCTGATTATTTCTGATTTATTAATCCTTATTAATAATTCTTAATCACAACCAATTAAGAACAATTAATAATGACTAGTACTATTGTTCATGATTAATTATGATTAACTGATTATTGAAGTAATCGTCAACTAATTTAGCTATTGATTAACTGTTACACAGACTCAAAAAAAGACATTTGCTGAAAGACCAACATATTCAGTGCAGTAATAAAGTTCAAATTGTACAAAAAATAAATACATTTTGAATTTAAGACATATTTACACCTAATGGTGTTTTTTCTTTCCACTCCCCAGGTGGTATAGTTTTAGCTTCATCTGGTTCCAATTCACAAAAGAAATGCTTTTATTAGACAATAAAATCTTTATTTTCTTATGTAGAAAATGTATTTAATTATCTGTTTACTTGCAATGTATTTCTAATATTGTAAAATCAGCAAAATGTGGCAATTTGTTTAATTGATTGATTAATCGTCAGTATACCTGATTAATCAATTAATCGTTAGCTGCAGCCCTAATAGCAGTTATTTCTTAATCTGACAGTGAGGAGCAATTACTTTTCCACATTATGGCAGGTTGGTTTTTTGCCCATAATAAATTAAATGTTAATTTGAAAACTGCTTTTTGTATTTATGTTTGATGCTCTGAAACATTTTAATTTCACTGAGTGGCAGGTAAAATTTCTTTCATGGTCAATAACCTGTTTTTCTTCTCTCCATCTGCTGCCAGGCTGCTTTTCAGTGCAGAACGTGGTTCCTCAGCCAGACGGAGACAGTTCAAAGGTAAAGGTCAAAGTGCGCGTCAACATCCATGGCATCTTGAGCGTGTCCAGCGCGTCGCTCATAGAGAAGCTGAAAGGGGAAGCGGAGGACATGCAGATTGAGTCGGAGCCACCGATGCAGAATGAAGGCCGAGCAGAGGAGCAGGTGAGGTTCTGAGATCTCCACCATGTTGCACTGAAGCTGACAGTGCAAAAAAAACAACAATATTCTTTGTTAAAGGCGTCTGACACCTGAGAAAACGGTGCAGCATTTGATCTTAGATTTAGACAGTAATGTGCAAAATCAATCAAGTTTTCCTTTCAGAACCTGAACATTTCCAGAAAAATTGGTCTATTTTTCAATTTGTTAAGTGATTAATTCCAATTAATAGTGATTAATCGATTATTGAAATAACATCAACTACTTTAGTAATCAATTAATTGAGTATAGAAACTCAAAAACAGGCCATTTGCTGAAAGAAAATGGCCTGACTGTTTTCAAAGAAAAAATCTTTGAAAACAGCAAAGATGATGCAGTTTGTGCCACCAGAAACATAAGAAAACATATAATTTATGTTTACTGAAATATCTGAATGTGTTTTGGTTTAGAGCAAAATGCAGGTGGAGCAGGAGGGTCAAGGTCAGGCGGAGGGGCTGAGTGAGGACGGCAGCTCCAGCACTAAGGTCAGTCAGGGGTCATTCAGTGGACTGTTTCTGACAGAGTGTTTCAAGACTGTCATGACATGCTAACAACTCAATTTCTGGTCATATATTTTACACCAACATGACTCGTTCCTGCTAATCCATGTCATTTGCTTTTGCCACTCTTCATTAAATCTGTCTTGATGTACAGTTTGAAAGCCGAGAAGAGAGTTTAGGGTGTTTGTGCACCCTTAAAAAGTCTTGAATTCATGCATCTAAAACAAAAGCCTTAAAGTGTCTCAAATTTATATAAAAAAATGTAAGTTGGCCAAAAATACTTTAATCACAAGTCTAAAAAAGTCTTAAATTTGACGCGCTGAAACCTGCAAATACCCAGGAGATGCTGGAGTCGTCTCTTTGCCTGGAGACGAGCAGGACTAAAATACATAATTCACACTATCTGTACTGATTCATTTAACTACATGGAATAATATTTCAGCCACAAGACTTTGTTTTTTCTCATGAATGTGCGTCTGTTGTTTTGTCCCAGGAAGGGGCAGCTGCAGAAAAGCAGGATGCAGCGGCTGGAGGCAGCAAAGCAAAAGTGAAGGTGAAGAGTATCGATCTTCCCATTGTGGCCAACAACATTCGGCAACTGGACGGAGACGTTCTTACGAACTTTGTTGAGTATGAGGTGAGAGATGCCGCCGTTAAAAAGCTGAGTCATGATTTCTGTTGGACACCCCTGACTTGCAGCAGTCAGTTTAGATCCCCTTTTCTGGGGATCTAAACTTTTTTTAGATCCCCCAAAAAAGTTTATTCTCCCAGTTTATGTTTTCTTAGCACTGAATATTTTCACTTTTGACTTTCTTCCTTCCAGCGGCAGATGATTTGCCAGGACAAACTGGTGAAAGAGCTGAACGACGCTAAAAACGGCGTGGAAGAGTACGTGTACGACCTGCGGGAAAAGCTCTGCGGGATTTATCAGAAGTTCATCACCGAGGAGGTAACTTCAACATCTTCACTTCAACGGCACGTTTTAGACGGAGCAGGCGGACCGACGCAGTTCTCCTTTGGTGACAGGACAGTCACCGGCTGACGCTGATGCTGGAGGACACGGAGAACTGGCTGTACGAGGAGGGAGAGGACCAGCCGAAAAACATCTACGAGGAAAAGCTGGGCGCTCTCAAGGTTTCACTTTCAGATTGATAATCAACGTTATTGATTGATTTCATTTTGGGGTTTTGTAGATTTAATCTGGATTTCTTTTTTACTAATGCATTCCTTGGGTTTTTGTAGTTGAGATTAGTGGCGGCCATCTTGTTTGACAAACGTGTTTTTCATTTGGACTTTTTATGGGTTAAGTTTTTCTTAAATTATGAGAATAAACTCATAATACAAGGATAAAATCGTGCGACAATAAAGTCCAAATAATATGAGAATCATGGAACAATATTAGCAGAATAAAGTAGTCGTTTTGTGAAAACTCCAATGTGAAAAATTAAAATAAGAAATATTGAACCAAGTTCTACGTTGGTGTCGGTTTGACAACTAAGGACTTAAACATTAAGCATAACATTATTATGAGTTGCAGGACTTTAAGACGAATGAGCAAACGACTGTTTCAAAGAAAACCATAAAAATGATCTTGGTATCAAACTACAAACTTTTCTCTCAAAACAAGTTTTTTGTTATTGTGATTTTAAGACATTTTTTCAGGTAAAATTTTGTCTTTATTCTGCTAATCAAACCAAGACCTTACTACTCAGAAGGGATGACTGAAATTAAAGACCCTTTTGAAAACATTTTGTGTAATTCATAATTTATTTTTTAGAAAATAAATCAATCAGATCTGGTACGAAAAAAAAAAATTCATATCAGATCTTTCAATAACAACATAGATATAGAATAGATACATGATCAATATAGAATACATCTGACAGAATATGTTCATTCTCCAACTAAAACTCTCCCACTGTTCTGTTACCCAGCAACGCGCTCACTCTTCGGTTGCCTAGCAACAACCTGCTGAGTCACTGGCACAGCAGCAGATTCAGATTTTTTCCACTGTGCTCAGAAATATAAAAGTAACAGAGTGGAATTAAAACTGGATAAAGCAGGGGACGTTACGACACAAGTTTGACATTTTTTTCAAATATCCAAATCCAAAAACAAATCAATAATTATATATTTATATATCACAGAAATTACTTTATTTGTTTATTTGTGTTGTACATTTTTTAATCTGGAATCTGAGTCCAAATTTCGCACCACAAACAAGCACGGTGGATTGGCAATAAAAAATCCTTTAATCCTTAAATATGAAATGCATTGTCATACATTTTTCAGCCGTATTTCCCATATCTACTTTCTAATCTACTTGGAATCTGCTGTTTTCATTCATATCACGTAATTTTCACAGATGTTTGGTGAGCCCATTCAAGAGCGGCACAGAGAGAGCGAAGAAAGGCCAAGAGCTTTTGAAGAACTGGGGAAGAAACTGCAGCTCTACATGAAGTTTGTAGATTCCTACAAACAGAAGGTATCAGAAGGTCTTTAATTATCCCCAAATTAACCTCAATCCTGTTCCTAACTGTCTCTTCACTTTCCAAAGGACGAACAATTCTCACATTTAAGCCCAGAGGACGTGAGCGCTGTGGAGAAATTTGTGAATGAAAGCATGGGCTGGATGAACAACAAAATAAACGCACAAAGCAGAACTGCAATAACTCAAGACCCAGTGGTTAAAGTAGCAGAAATCATTGCAAAAATCCAGGTATGGATAAATATTTTACAAATCCTCCATTAGTGAGATTTACATTGGGGCTGAAACGATTAATCAGATTAATCAAATACTGAAATAATCGTCAAGTAGTTTTATATAATTAATCATTAACTAAAAAAGATCATATTCTGAAAGAGCAACATGTTCAAGCAGAAATTAAAAAAAATTTATTGTTTTTAAGATTAAATTAAAAAATAAATGTTGTGAAAATGTTTGACCCAAAGAGTTTTAGCTTCTAATTCTATGAAAAATATTTTCGTCAATCATCTTTTCCTCTCATTATTAATCAAATAGGATTAATAAAATAAAAGATAGCTGACAGACTGATGTTATTGATGTTAAGTGAAACAGAAAGCGCTGAACTTTTCATATTTTGATGATAAAAGTATTTTTCTGCTGCAGATAATCAATTCAAATAATCAGGTATACATAAATGAATGCATTTTAGCCAATAGATTGTTTACTTTTGTATTTTAAAAAGGAATTAAATTATTTATTTAATTTTTGCTGCTGATGTTGCACAAAAAATGTCTTAAAAGAAAAATCTACAAATTTTAAAAATCTGATTAATTGCTAAAAGTAATCGTTATTTTCACTGATAACCAGCCCTATTTTCGACCTCCACATTTTACTAACTTCCTGTTTCTATCCAAACCAGGAACTGGACGATGTTTGCGGCTCGGTTGCCAACAGGCCGAAGCCGGTCGCGGAGGAGCTGTCCGACGTTGGCGAACAGGCGGCTCACAACGGCCCCACAGCCAGGCAGGAAGCAGACGGGAAGGGAAGCCAGCAACCAAAGCCTGGAGCGAAACACATGGAGGTGGACTGAGGAGCGGACTCTGACAATCATCGTTCTGCACCATGCCCCTGCTAGGAAGTAGAAAAATAAAGTAAAATCTGGGCGAAACGTCTCAGCCGTCACCAGCCTCCTCCGTGGATTGTTTTTGTGTTCTCTCCCATCAGACTTTACGCCTTCAAACCGTTTATTCCCACGTGTGACAGTGCTGTGTTTTACTCTCTCACATCTTCCACATGCAAGTAAAAGAGTTCTGTAACTGGTTAAATTCAGATTATACCAGAAAGATCCATCCAGTATCACCAGTAATCCCAAAGACCATTAAGAATAATAAGTACTGTCCAAGCAACTGTTAATGCAGAACAATTAGTTTGACTGCGAAAATACAAATCCTGTATATGTATCTGTTTCTATTGGGTTAAAGTGATGCTGATGTCTAGAAACTGTAAATATGATTTTAGTAAATAAAATCAGACTGGATAAATATAAATGTCTTTTTCCTAATGTTGCAAAACCATATTTATTCAGTAAAATCCATGTATATTTTTATAACTTCCTGTTTTTTAGTCATAAAATGCAAAATTAGCAACAGTTATTTAAACCTAAATGAAAAAAAAAACATATTCTTTTCACATTCAGTAGCTCTAGTGTGCCTCATCTCATGGCAACTGAGGACTGTCTCCAAACAAAATGTTCCCATTATTACCTGTTTTTCATTTAGTTTATCCAATTCTGATGATTTTTTTTCTTCAAAATTGCTGAATTTTATAATTTTCCCAGTGAGCAGAGCCTCACCAGGACTGATCAGCCTCTAACTGCACTGGCTGCCAGTCTATGGGCGAATGCTCCTCCTGTCCGAACGTCTAACGTATGAACTGATCACGGTGCTTCTTCTGCTTGGTTACTTCTTGCTTGTTGCACCTTGGACAGTGTACATAGTTGAGCATTGTTTACATTAATGCATTGCCTTAAATGCTATGTTTAATGGTGCAGACAGCTGTGACATGGGCAACTGCCCAGGGCGTTATCTTTTTAGGGGTGGCAGGAGACCTCTGCAGATTGTTGCACAGAGATGGAAGCAAAACGAAATGAAGAGTTTGAATTGATAGTAATACTGGTTAAATTTATTTATGGGTTCTTTATGGGAATGTGGATCTTTCAGATCAATTTGAGAAGCAATTTTGTTAGTTGCACTTAATTTTATTGTGTCATGTAGGCGCTGGTCTTGGTCTTGGGTTAGGTGGTCTTGACTACAGCACTACGAGGCTTTCTTTCCACCACTTATCTGTTGGATTTCTTTCAAAATAAATGCCTCTAGTGGCAAAAAGTGAAGTTTGTTCTATGTTAGGACAGGAAACAGGATGTTTCCATCCCTAAAATTATAATGCATAGAATCACATATCTAAGTCTAAAGTGCCACTGAGAGTAAATACAATAAAAACATGATTTATGGCAGTGTTTATTAAAATGTCACATTTCTGATGTATTAAAATTAAATACGATAGTACATTTAATGGTATTGTATTAGCGATTAGGTAATGCATTCAGCAACTTTTAATACTTAAATATTTTTAAAAGCCTCTTTTACTGAAGTAAAAATGTTAATGTGGTACTTTTACTTTTACTCAAGTACATTTTTCTATGTATTTGTACTTTCACTTAAGAACATCTTTTGAGTACTTTCCCCACCACTGGGTTTAGTTTTTCCTCTATTAAGGCTTTATGTATTAACTGCTCTTATATAACAAAGCCCTAATATGTTCAAAGAAAAGAGCAAAGATTACATAAAACACTATGAGACTTTCCATGTAAATGTAATTTTATAGTTTTTTTATATGCAATATTTGAAGTGCAGCAATAAATAAATTTTTTGAAGTCATTCTAGTTTATTATGGTGCAATTGCATATAAAAACATTAGTAATATACCGTGTTGTTCCTCTTTATTCACGTTTTATGCATGAAATCGTGAAACAATAACGCCATTCAGCTCAGATGTCAAGCAGCTTTATGTACGGGCCCTTTAAATGGGGGCGTGGTCTAAACTATTGTTGCCAAGAAACGTCGATGTGACGTCGCCACCAAGTAACGGGCGGATATTTTCAAAATGGAAGAAATGTCAGAGTTTTGGAGGGGAACGGGAACGCTAAGTTTCTTTACCTTCTGAGAGCGGCTACTACGGGGCTCCATGATTTCTGTCGACCGAAGATCATTTTCACAAACCGGCGCTGACCTGCGACATCGAAATCCAGCAGGATGAGCGTTTCAATCGGCGACAAGATCGAGGTGGGTCCCTTTGTTAGGCTAACGCACGCAGCTCGCGCTGGCTGGGGGTGGTGGACTTACCGAGCGTTACAGGAACCACTGCTTCAAATACGCAGCGAAATAGATTCTTAGCACCGTTTATCTCAGTAGAAACGTCTGTGACTTGAAAATAATATTTTTACAAATTTAATAGATGGTGATTTATCATAGTAGGACGGATATTAGTAAACTGGAATCAGTTCAAGCTAACTTAACTTGTTGTGGTAGACGACAAATGGCTGTGGCGTCATTGTTGTTGTTATTATTATTGGCATGATCAAGAATACTTCATGATAATAATCAACAATAATGTATCAATTATGCCATTAATAATAATAGCAACTAATAATAAGAGTAATACGAGTAATAATAATAAACATTATTATTTTATATAAATTGATATTATGTTACATTATATTATATTCGCGTATATATATATATATATATATATATATATATATATATATATATATATATATATATATATATATATATATATGTATTTGGTTGGTTACAAGGCGCTCTCCTGGTTCTCCTGGGACCTCATCCGTTTGTAAACAGCAAGCTGCCTGGAAACAGCAGATGATCTCCTCGTTAGCGGGGAGAAAGCCGGGATAATTAAAGGTTTTGATTGGCCAGATGGCAGCGTCAGGTGTTTGACAGTTGAGGTTTGTTGTGGTGGGATGCTTAGCTGCTGGAGTGACCCTTCCTTTGAGCATTCAACATGTCGCAGGTTAGAGGGACATTGATGTTTGATCAGAATGTAGGTTATTTCTCTTCAAGTTTCTTTGCTGATGAGGAGGACAGTGTTTCATGCCTTGAAGCGGTTCATATTGAGGTACATGCGTTTAAAGATCCAGCTGTAGGATTTTCAATATTAATCTGAAGTGAAAATATTGTAAATATTACATTTATTGTGTGTTTTTCCTTCTTCTTGTAGGATTTTAAAGTCCTCACCCTCCTTGGCAAAGGCTCGTTTGCATGTGTTTACCGGGCAAAATCTGTCAAGACTGGACTGGAGGTTGCGATCAAAATGGTGAGATAATTTGGTCTTAGAATTACAAGCTGTTGACAGCTTGTAATTCTAGCTGAACTGTAAACTACAACAGTTGGGTTATTAGACTTTAGTTACCTCCCAAGGGCTTCTCCTGGTCCCCTAACTACCCAGAGAGAAGCTCTGGGTTGGTAACGCCTTGTTGTCTAACAGATTGGCTATTAGCTCCAGGACTCAAACACTGCTGGCAGCTCAGTCCCACAGTGCTTGTTAGTCTGTTGTAGAAGGGTATAATTGCCTGTGATATTCCCATCTGCAGATCGACAAGAAAGCGATGCATAAAGCTGGGATGGTCCAGCGTGTGACAAATGAGGTGGAGATTCACTGCAGACTCAAGCATCCTTCTATCCTCGAGGTAATGTTTGCAGGTGTAGTTTATAAGTGTATAATTAAATACTTTGTACCATATTGTCATGTAGAGTTTTGTGATTGAGAATTACAATCAGATATATGATTAAATCCACTCTTTCTAGATTTATGTTATCATTACTTTTTTAAACAGCTACATTCTGGAAAGCACTGGGAAGCCAGCTGACTGGCAGTGTGTAGTTAATCATATTCTACTTACTCATATTCCAGTAACTCTGGACATGTCTCTTATATCTCATTCAAAAAACAAACATTTTTCTTCAGAAATATTTAGTTCACAGTTTTTTAGGTAGTGACCAGCCTGAACTACACGAGATTATCCTGAGAAACTGGGGATTACATAGCAATCTTAGATTAAAACTTTATTATTCTATTATTCTATTAATGAAAAGTAGGAAAAAAGTTGCCACATTCTGCAGATTTTACATTTAAGCCTTTTTATACAGTATTAGAAATCTGCTAAAAGATGCACAGTCAGCAGTAAGTTCCCTTTCTAAATAAGAAAAACTAAATTTGTTGCTTAACATTCAAAAAAATATTATTTCATTCATGTGTGCTTGATTTTTTTTTAGCAATAGAGGGAACTGCAGCTAAAAAATACGTCTAACATCAACATATAAAAAGCTCAGCCTTTCTGCGTAACATCAATGCAATGTATTGATGATCTGCTTATTTATTTATTTTTTATCAATAAATGAATAGCAAAATGTTTTTTTCTAAAGCTCTACAACTACTTTGAGGACAGCAACTATGTGTATCTGGTGTTGGAGATGTGCCACAACGGGGAGATGAGTCGCTACTTGAAAGAGAGGAAGATGCCTTTTTCAGAAGATGAAGGTGAGCTGCAAGTTTTAAAAACACTCAATATCACTCACTTTTTTAAATCTAGTTTTTAGTGAATATCATAATACTTTTACTGCAAGGTAAAACTAACTTAAATTAAACTTTTAGCAAGACATAGGAAATTGTTTTAAGTCAATAAATCCTTAATATTGAATTTTTATTCAGGTTATTTCACTGCAACTAAAACCTTCATCATATTAAGGATCTATTGACTTTAAACTTTTACGTTAGTTTTGCTTTATTTCAAGTGAACTAAGATATTTGGACTATAAACTAGACCAAAATACTTGCCAAGATTTAGTTTTTTTGCAATGTATATTTATTGAAAATATACACTGTAAAAATATAATGTTCCAGAAAGGAACAATAATTTCCATTCTGATGACGATTATTTTTTTCAGGGAAATTTTGTTTTCAGGTATCCTAATCCGTTTTCTTTATGGTTCCTGTTGTGTTTGGTTTTTCTTTCTGTTTTATTTATCATTTTTGTTTGTTGTGCTTTATTTTGGATATTTAAAATGTTCTCCAGTTCTACTATCTAGTGTTTTTTTTTTTTTTTTTACCAAATTAAAGTTTATTGCTCTCTGAAAGAACTTGCACTATTAGTTGAAAATGCTCTCAAAACAACAATATTATTGTTTATCGCAATAATTTCTGGAACAATTTATCATGAGGGAATATTTATCACGACAGGCCTGTGTTCCCGTTAGATTTTTGAAACATTTGTTTGTTTGTTTGTTTGTGCAGCCAGACACTTCATGCATCAGATCGTGAAGGGAATGCTGTATCTACATACTCACGGCATCTTGCACCGCGACCTGACGCTGTCCAATCTGCTGCTGACCAGCAGCATGAACATTAAAATAGGGGACTTTGGCCTGGCCACTCAGCTCAAGCTGCCCAATGAAAAGCACTTCACCATGTGTGGGACCCCCAACTACATCTCCCCGGAGGTGGCCACCCGCAGCGCTCACGGCCTGGAGTCCGACGTCTGGTCTCTGGGCTGCATGTTCTACGCCTTCCTGATGGGCCGCCCTCCGTTTGACACCGACACGGTCAAGCACACGCTGTCCAAGGTCGTGCTCGGGGACTACGACATGCCGAGCCACGTTTCGTTAGAGGCTCAGGACCTGATCCACCAGCTGCTCCAGAGGGACCCCGCGCTGCGGCCCAGTCTCTCCGCCGTGCTGGACCACCCGTTCATGACCCAGAACCTGCTGGTCAGGACCAAAGAGCTGAGGCTGGGCGACGACAGCTCCATAGACAGCGGCATCGCCACCATCTCGACAGCGTGCACGTCTTCCGTGTCCGCCAGCAGCGGCACCCGCCTCCAGCGGCGAACCAAGCACGCGATTGGTCCGGCGCTGCCCAACCGGATGACGTACGTTCCTCCGCGGCAGCCGAGCAGCTTCGACGACGGGGACGGGTCCCGAGGACGGGCCGCTCACTTCGGAGACACCGGACAGCCGTATTCCAGGTTCCTCCGGAGGGCCCACTCATCGGACCGCTGCGGTTCTGCAGAACCAGGGCTGACCTCCTCGCAGCATGAGCTGGGCAGATGCCATTCAGAGGAGACTCTGACAGCGGTGGGACGGCCCGTCTTCCCCTCGTCCTCCACTCCTCTCTCGTTTTCAGACCATGGCAGGCTTCCCTCTCCTCCCGTCAAGCAGCCCGCTCAGTAAGACCCGCCTGCTGGCCGGTTCTCCTCTTCGGGTCTGAGATCGAGCTTTACTGAAGGTTTCACTTTGTGTTTCAGCTCAGGATATCTGCCAGCTCAGATCGTTTACCCACCAAGCTCCCAGTATCAGGACCTGGACGGAGTTTCTAACTGGCTCAACAGTGAAGGTAGAGCTCTGACGGTTTAACGGTTTATCAGGTTGAAATTAGTTGCGCTTCGACCTTCTTGAGGTCAAAGTGTCGCTGTGTCCTCTGACTCAGGGTCCGGTCCGAGGCCCACAGACGGCAGCGGCAGCAGCTTCCACAGCAGGGGCCCCGCCGGGGTCCACAGCTCCTGGTCGGAGCCCGCGGGCCGAGGGCCGTACCCCGAATCGTCCCGGGACGTCACGGCGGGAACGGACTTCCAGCCTCCTCACAGCAGGGAGCAGAAGAGGAAAACTCTGAGAGACGTCGTGTCTCCGCTGTCTGCCCGCAGACTGAAGCCCATCAGGCAGAAAACCAAAAACGCAGTTGTAGGTTGAAATTCTTCTTTTTCTCTCTGACTCAGTGAGCATTTATCACATTGATGTATCGTTACAATAAAGTTTCGTTTGATGATAAAAACGGATCGAAAGGTTATTTGTTTTTTGTTCCACAAGAGCTTCAGTAAATTTAAAAATCTGGTTAAATGCATTGAACCTTTGATTTTGCAGGTGAGCATCCTGGAAACGGGTGACGTCTGCATGGAGCTTTTAAAATCCCAAAACGGCCAGGAAAGAGTTAAAGAGGTCCTGCAGATTTCTTGCGATGGCGCCATGGTGCGTTCACAAGACGACGCTTTGCTGTTTGCATGTTTGTCGGCGCGTTGTAACCGAGGCGGTGTTGCTGTTGCCATAGGTGACGATATTCCAGCCCAACGGCGGGAAGGGGTTACCTGTGGTGGACCGGCCGCCGGCGCCGCCAGAGGACATTCTCATCTGTAGCTACGACGACCTGCCAGGTAAACAAACTTTATTTATATCATAAATATAATAAACTATTTGGTTTATACGTGAGTTTTAAATTTGAAGCCTGATATTTCCGTAAACTTAATAAAAATACTTTTTAAAAATATTTTATCACTGTTTGAAGTTAGACTAGATTTTTCTTGAATTACCAGAATTATTTCTATTTGCTAAATTTAATTTTTTTATATTAAATTTGAGCAGGAATGTAATTTACTAAACATAATCTCAATAAATATATAGTACTAATGACTCAGTAACTTATTGATCTGTGTAACTGAAATAAAGGTTATCTTGTATTTTACACTTTAAACAATGTTATTGAAATTATGGGATGTTTGTGTTAAATTTTGTTTTGTGTTTTCAGACCTTTTAGGTGTGCAGGATGTTTGAGGGAGATATTTCAAAACATTACATTTTGTTAGATTTGAAGTGACCACATCCAGACTGTAGAATGTAAAATATTATCACAATATATTACTAATAATAAATTATACCAGGTAACGTTGTACATTTGTATTGTCTTGTCTATGAAGTTTGGTGCTGGTAAAGTTTGAAATCCTACCATGAAAAGTTCTTGAATTTTACATCTAAAACCAGTTTGAACTTCATAAACTTGTTTCACAGAAAAATACTGGAAGAAGTATCAATACGCCTCCAAGTTTGTGCAGCTGGTAAAATCCAAAACTCCTAAAGTGACTCTGTACACCAAGTTCGCCAAAGTGATGCTGATGGAAAACTCCCCGGACGCCGATCTGGAAGTCTGTTTTTACGACGGTGAGTCCCAGATGTTGGCCAGATGTTGGGCCGATGTTGGGCCGATGTTGGGCCGATGTTGGCCAGATGTTGGGCCGATGTTGGGCCGATGTTGGGCCGATGTTGGGCCGATGTTGGGCCGATGTTGGGCTGATGTTGGGCCGTCGCTCCAGAAGAGGCTGAGCTGATTCTGACTCCGTCTTTTAGGAGCAAAGACCCACAAGACGTCGGAGCTGGTGCGGGTGGTGGAGAAGAGCGGGAAGTCGTACACGGTGAAGGGAGAAGTGGGTCTGAGCGGCCTGAGCCCGGAGAGCCGGCTCTATGTGGAGATGTCCGACGAAGGCCATAGCATGTGTCTGTCACTAGAGGCCGCCATCACGGCGGAGGAGCAGCGGAGCGCCAAGAAAGTCCCGTTCTTCCCCATAACGATCGGCAGGTAGAGATGCTCTGATACATACATGGAGCGATTCTTCTTTGTTCTCCTTCTCGTTCTTTTTGTTTTTCCTTTTTCTTTGTTTTTTCTTGTTGCTGTTTGTTCTCTTCCCTCTTGTTTTTCTTCTAGTAATTTTCTTTTTGTTGATTTTCTTCTTTCTTTTTTTCTTTCCATTTTTTCTTCTTGCTGTTTTTCTTGTTTGGTCCTGTTCTTGTTTTTTTTTTCTGTTTTTCTTTTTCTTCTTCTGTTGTTTTCATTCTTGTTTTTTCTTATTGTTTTGATTCTTGGTTTTTGTTTTTATCATTCTTTTCTTTCTTCACCTTCTAATTTTTTTCTTGTTCCACCCCAAGACTTATGTTGTTTTTGCTCCCTTATATTTTCTTCTTCTTTGGTCTTGTTCTTGTTTTCTACCTTCTTGCTCTTCTTCTTCTCCTGAGGAGTCGTTCTGTGTGTTAATGTTCGCAGGCGGCCGGCCAGCTCAGAGTCTTTATCCTCCGGGTCGGCGCCGTCCCGACCGGCTCCTCCTGATTTGGCGACGCCTCCTAAACCTCCACACATCACTCCTTCAGTACGAGTCGCCGGCTCAGCATAAAGCCACAATGAATCCAGATCCAATCTGTAAAGATCTTATTTATTTTCAGATGATTTCCTACGACGGGTCGGATTTCACCTCAGCCAGCTTGAGTAAAAAATGCTCCCAGGACTCGGGTCAGAGCGCAGGAAAGGTGGTGAAGTCGATATTCGTGCCCAACGTCGGATGGGCGTCCCAGGTAAAAATAAATAAAATAAAAAGATCGGGATCGTCTCTGATCTGTTGATGGCTGCAGCTGTTAAAGCGTCGGGTTTGTTTCTGAAGCTGACCAGTGGAGAGGTGTGGGTCCAGTTCAACGACGGCTCCCAGCTGGTGGTGCAGGCCGGAGTCTCCTGCATCACTTACACGTCTGCAGACGGCCGAGTCACCAGGTGGGAAACAAACCGACTTTAAATGTTTTAAACTCTGAATTTGCACAACTCACACCTGCCCAGACTGAAACGCCTCCATTCTCTAAACAATAAATCACTGATGTAAGTTATTGAGCTTATAAAAGATTAATTGATCACCAATTGTTTGCATCCTTACGATAAACAACCCAGGTTTTAAAGCGCGTTTCCTCTGCAGGTACAAGGAGAACGAGAAGCTGCCTGAACACGTCAAAGAGAAGCTGCACTGCCTCTCCACCATCCTGGGCCTGCTGGCCAATCCGGCGCCTCGCCACGCGCGTTAGCCGCCCGCAGAAAACCCACGTTAGCATTAGCCACCGCCAGATCGTCGCTGTAAATATTCTGTCTGTATCTTTGCTCTTTTCCGTGTTTCATTTTTTACATGTACAGAAGACTGATTATGAAAAGATTTTATTTTTATAACATGTTTATAGAGTCTAAAATAGCCGTGTTGCAAAGTTTTCCTGTCTCATGAACTTGTGATGCAATAAACATCTGGAGGTGGAGAACTAGAGATCTGATTGGTTGGTTTTCTCTTCACAATTTATTAAAATTAAAATATTTTCTATTAAATGTAAAACTGAAACTACAGTTGAAACCAGAAGTTTACACATACTGAATAAAAAGATACTTCAGAGACTTCTTTATCTCAGTGTATGAACTCAAACATTTCAGGAAAAATTTAAATTTCTCAGTTTGAAAAGTTGAAAATCTCTTATCTTTTTTTCCTTAAATTTTTTTCATCTAAAGTAGAAAATTTGCTACAAAACATAATTTTGAAATTGTCTAAATTTTCTAAAAGCAGAAGAACATTTCTGAGCTCAGACTGAAAAACGAGGCGAGGAAAAAAAATAGGAACAGTTTACAATTTTCCAAGAATGTTTTCGGATTAACTGAACTTTTCTAAATTTTTATTGTTTTGGAAATTTTTTAACTTTAAAAGTCAAAGATTTGCTAAAAGAAAGCCCAGAAAGTTTGAGATTTCAGTAACCGAAGAAATTCTGTTTAGAAAACATCAGAAACTTCTGGGGTTTTTTTTTTTTTTTTTTTCAGAAAAAATGTAGATTAATCTTTTCCTTTCTGACAGAAATATATTTGTATTTTTTCTACAAGGGCCTTCTGGTAAAAATTGGCATTTACCAAACTGAATTACTCTAAAACAAGACATTTGGTCTTATTTAACTTCAGTTATAAAACATAACCTGTAACTAACTTTCCTTATTAAACACCTGAATGATTGAACAAAACCAGGTCACCATATTAAGACAACAGAGGTTTCACATGTTTATTTTTGCCTGTTGAACTGGCCCTTTAATTAAAAAAAGGTCAAAATTGTGGATCTTAATTACAGAACTCTTACAAAACATACTATATGGAATTAAGCCTCGGCGCATATAAACATTATACAAGACACCCAAGAAGTAAACATTGAGGTGAAGCTGGGAGCAGGAAACAGTCTGGGCTGCAGATTATTTTCAACGTGAAGAACAGGAAGTACAGGGAAGCGTTAGATTCTCCTGACCCCGCTGTAGTTCGGATCACCGGTATGGATTTAAAGGTTCTGGCCCAGAGAGATGCTGATGACGAAGCTGCAGAGACAATTAAGTGGAAAAGAAAATGGGAGGAATGATCTCCAGGATTCAGGCTCAAAGGAGTGCAATCATTTACAGACTGAACCGCGGTTCTGGTTTGATTTGATCAACATGCGAGCCATTTTACTGTAAAATATGCTCAAAAACATCACTGCTCTCAGTTTATTTATATAAAACATTTTCCCATAAAATCTCAATAAAATAAAGTTACTCTCATTAGATGTCAAGACAAAAGTATAAACAAACCGGAGTAAAAAAAAAAAAAAAAAAAAATCACAGTGAACACTGGGAACAAGAGCTGGACCTCCTCCCTTCACACGGATACAGCAGCTGGAAGAGGAACCGGGTCAGAACCGAGCTCAGCGAAGCGACGGACAGGAGTTCTGCAGGAGAGGATGAGCGACAGGAAAACAGATTCTTCCTTAAATCGTCCAGACCAGAAGTTTTCAAAGTGTGAGAGAGCAAATAGAAAACTGTCCTCATTTCATCGAAGTCTGAAAACCTGTTAAAGTTACCGGATGCTAAAATACCAAAATACTTTTGGCTGTGCTAAATATTTAGCTTCAAACTAAATATTTAGACTGAAGCTAAATGTCTAGCTTCAAATTAAGTATTTAGTTTGAAGTTAAATATTTAGATTCCCCAACAAAACATTTTGTTTCACACTCAATATTTAGCTTTTCATGTCAATATTTAGTTTGAAGGCAAATACCTAAACATTTGTTTTAAGCTAAATGTTTAGCTTGCTGACTAAACATTTAGTTTCAAACTTTATTCAGCTTCACACTAAATATTCAGATTGCTAACTAAACATTTAGATTGAAGCTAAATATTTCACTTGCTAACAAAATATTTAGCTTCAATCTAAATATTTAATTTAATATTTGTTCATAAATATAATATTTATGAACTAAATATTCATATTTAGTTAATAAATATTGAATATTTATGAACTAAATATTCATATTTAGTTCAATCTAAATATTTAGTTCGATCCAAACATTTCGGTTCGTACTAAATATGATTCGCTAACAAAACATTTTGTTTCAAACTCAATATTTAACTTGCTAACTAAATGTTTATATTTAGCTTACTAACATTTAGATTGAAGCTAAATATCTAATTTGCAACTTTAATATTAAGCTAAGTAAATATTTCACTGAAGCTAAATGTTTAGTAGCTAACTTAATATTTAGTTTGCAACCGACATTTATAAATAAATGTTGCCCCAGAGTGGAGCATCTTAACACCCAAACCATGAAAATCCAAACTTTAAATAATCACCAGAAACCAAACTGATTTAGGAACTAAATATTTACCCATTTGTCTCCAGCATAGGCTTGGTGAAGTCGGCTAAATGTCTGGATATTTTTCTGAGGAGCTCAGGCGTCTCACACTTTGAAAATCTCGGATCTTTTAGTTAATTGTTTTAAAGTGACACGCTCGATTAAGGAGAGGATCCACTGGAATATCGGAAATCAACCCTGGAATTTCTCTGCAGACATGAAGGACGGGGAATGTGGTCGCAGAGAATCAACACCTGGAGCCAAACAGCTGCAGAAACGCCACCAAACTTGGTCACGTGACCACGGATGTTCAACTCTTCTCTCAAACTAAACTTCATGGCACTTTGATAAGAACTCCCTTCTTCTGACCCGACAGCGGCCCGCAGGACCGCGACCCGTCGCACTGCGGATGTGCTTCAGTCTAAGCGTTTGGCGGGATCGGGCCGTTAGCCGCCGTTAGCCGCCGTTAGCCGCCGTTAGCCGCCGTTAGCCGCCGTTAGCGACCTCGCCTGGACTCTTTCTTTACAGCGAAACTGAACTCAGCCGTTCGGTTCCCAAAGGTTCACATTACAGTACTGATACAGTCTCATCGGACAGAACCAAATGTACAAAAAGGCAGAGAGGAAAGAAGCTGACACCCAATCACCAACAGTTTCAGTAACCACAGAGGAAAAGGCCTATTTTTGATTAGATACATTATTAACATCATAATTACTCTGATTATTATTCATCTTCATTATTATTATTATTACTGTCACCACTGTGATTTGCTCAGGAATCAAGCGGGCCGGGCCGGGCCGGGCTCAGTCACTGGGAGGAGGCCTTCGTAGCTATCGTGGAGACGCAGTGCTGCTGGAAGTTGGGCGACACGGCCGGGTTGCAGCCCAGTCTCTGCAGCTCCTTCCCGCGCACGCTGCTGCAGCAGCAGCACGGCGCCTGGGGGCCGGCGCCGCCGCCACCGCTCACCGCCAGGCCTTTGGGCTGGTCGCCGCCGGGAGCGAAGTCCGGGTTGTGGCTCTGCAGGACGCCGCTGATGTGGCTGAGCAGGTCGTTGAAGAACTCCGGAACGCCTTCATAACCTGGAAGCAGAGAAACGCTCAGGGAACGACGAGACGGAGCTCATTTCACCAAAAAACAGCAGAAACAAGAAAATAGTAAACATACTCATTGGGTTGATCATTTTAGTTATCAGTTAATTGATTGTTTCTGACGATTAATCAGTTATCCTGAGACTAACTGATCATTCTGATGATTAATCAGATAAGACAACTGGCTCATTCTGCAGATTTTTCATTTAAATTTATTTTATACCATATTAAAATACATTAAAAGATGCAAACAATCAACTTAATTACTTTTTTGAATGAGAAAATAAATATTGTTGCCTAAAATGCAATAATATAACATTCCTTTAGTGAATGCTTGATTATTTGTAACAAAAGATAACAGAAATATAAAGTACTTTCAACAACTTGTGAAAAGCTCAGTTGATTATATTTGGGCTAATTGATTAATAACTAGATAACAAAAGGTGCTTAAGGTATTTTTTACAGACTGAACTGAGTGAAGCTGTTGCAGTCGAGACGTTTTGAGTAAAACATATTTATAAACAGAGATGATCTTTTTTTCTTAAATGCAAAATGTATATATTCGTAGAGTTTCAGCTTAATTACTGCTGACTGTGTTGTTCTTTCTGAAAATGGCCTTTTTTGTATAATCTGTTTTATCGATTACTAAAATAGACAATAATTTCAGTAATCAATTAATCACGATTAATTGTTTCAGCCATATTACTATTTGTATTTTCATAACTAAGCTTTTATAATAAGTAAAACTATCCAGAAACTTCAACTGAAAATGAAAGTTTGCTTCAGCTAAGTCAGTTTTTTGTTATTCCAATAACTGATTAATCACGATTAATCCAATTAATCGTTTCAGTCGTGGTTCTAATACATCAATTAAAAGCAGATTTGGCTTCACCAAAATTTGCTTTAGCGAGTGAGTCAATGAGTAGACGTTCTTCAGAGATCAAAAAACATTTTTTATCTGATTAATCGTCAAAATAATTGATAGGATAAACAATTCTTCAGCTGAACCTGAGCTTCTGCAACAGAAACACCCCATGATAAAACAGCGCCGACGCCGCTCTGATCCGAAACAGCTCAGCGCCACAGCAGCGACAGGAAGTCATCATTTTTAAACGGCTGCGATGAAGACCAGAGCGAAACGGCGCTCCGGTTCCTGACCCAGCGACCAAACAGAGGTGATTCAGAGCGAAGCCGCTCGTACCGGGGAACGCGTTGATGTCGATGACCGCGTGCTGACCCGTCTGGTTGTTGATGATGACGTCGATGCCGAACAGGGACACGCCCAGCGCCTGCCGCAGCGACCGGGACAGCTCCCTGATGACATCATCGCAGGGCGGCGGGGACACGCCCTCCACGTTCTCCCTCTGAGGAGAGTTAGAAAAGCAACAGGTGTGACGCTCTTGCAACGGTGAAATACAAGAGTCCAAGATTTTTCAAGGTAGTTTAAATGTGTTATTTAATATTATTTATTACTGTTGTTATTTCTTATGATGAACTAAAATAAAAGCTAAATTTAATGTTTTGAAATGTCTCTTACAGGGTTGACTGGTCCGATAACACTAACTAAAAAACAAACCCAAATTTAAATGAGTTTATTAAACGTATAAAACATAAACCAACCTTTATTTCTGTTACACAAATCAGTAAGTCATTGAGATGTTAGGAATATTAAATATTAAAAAATAAAATTCAGTAAATTTCCTGCCATGTTTTATGTCATTTAGCAAATAAAAATGATTTTGGTGATTCCAGGAAAATTCAAGCACTTTTCAAGGCAGAATTTCAAACTTTTCCAGCACTGCATTTGGAGATAAAGATAAATAAATTTAAAAAAGGGAAGAAATTTTATAGCTTATTATTGCAAAGTAAAATATGATGAAATTTTCTTTCACCAACTTTTGAAAAATAAAAAGCCCAATTTTAATAACTTTGTTTAAAATATAAAATGATTAATAAGTCATTGAGCCATTAGAATAAATACTAATTACACTGAAACAATCCAAATAAATTGTGTTAAATTACCTTTCTGCTCAAATTAAATGCTTAAACACAACATAAACAGAAAGTTACAAAAAAATCTCAAAAAAATTCTTGCAAAGTTTTCAGTCATTCAGCAAATATAAATAATTTGGGTAACTAACCCGAAACAAAACAAAATATTGAATTTAACTTGAGACTGTAACAAGAAAATTAATTAAATAAATGTGTCTTTTTGAAAATATTTGGTTTCAACTCTAAGTAATGTTTTCCGAATTTAGGCATTTAATAAAATGTTAGACTGCATTTTATTACAAACTGTGTCGTTTGACTATGAAGCACTTTCCAAACCTTGTAAACCCCAAATTCAAATTAAAGGATTTTCAAGGATTTTCCAGCACCAGTACGACCCTGAATAAAGAAACACAGAGACCCACCGAGGTCAGGTCTGAAGACGACTCGGGTTTGGAGACGTTGTGGCTGTTGAAGAAAATGGCTTTTCGTTCTGAAAGGCGAAGAAGAAACAAAGAAAAACAAAAGATCAGTTTCACATCCCGGCCTGCAGGTGGCAGCAGAGGTCAGCAGTCACAACGAGTTGCACAGGAACCCAAAGCGAGTCACTTTACAAAATTGATTTGTTAGATTTAGCTGCTTTGTGTTTGATTTGACACTTTAAATGTTGATTCAGAAAGTAAAATTTGAAAAACACAAACATGGACATGAAAACAAAAATTCACAAACTGCGCTTTAAAGAAGAATCTGCAAAGTTTTTAAGTTTTTAAAGTTTTTCTAGTTGTTGAAATGTGGAGATTTCATTTTAAACCTTCTGTTTTTATGCTTTATTTCTAGTTTTCTGAAGATGAGGAGGAAAAAAAATCTAAATTCATGATAATCAAAATCTTTTACAACACAGACCAAAAATGTCAAGTAGACAAAAGTCATGGATCGCAAAACAACACACTTAAATATATAAAAAAAAAAAAGAAATGTACCTGCTAAATAATAATCTAAATAAGGAAATACAGTGAACCCTCGTTTTTCGCCGGGTTGCGTTCTGAAAATAACCTGTGAAATCCGTGATTACCTTTATTTTTTACAATTATTATACAGCATAATTAAATACTCTACAAAAGAACAAAACCTGTTTTCAGGCCCAAGCATTTTTCAAACAAATATCACGCTTTCTTACAAATAACTACAGTATAATAATCATTTTAATCAATACAAAGTCCAGTAGGACAAATTGGGACTCGTGTATTTCACTGTGCCTGACTGTGACGCCGCGGCCCGACTTGCTCACACAGGTAGAGAGGAAACGCAGAGACTGTTTAGCCAATCAGGACGCAGAACACAATGCACTGTAAAAAAAAAAAAAAAAACTGCACAAAAAAATCCACGAAGCAGCGAGGCTGTGAAAGGTGAACCGCGTTAATGAGGGTTCACTGTATTTAATAAAACAAAATGTATTTGTTGTGGGCTGAATTGATTAATTGATAAATGAAAACATCGTCAACTAATCTAGTAATTGATTAATCGTTAACTTCAATTAACAATTATTGTGATTAATTGTTTCAGCCTTACTTTTTAGTGTCAACTTTCAGAATATTTAAGGAAAGTATTTGTTCTGTTGAACCAGATTACTGCTGTTAAAAATCCTCCTGAGGGCCCAGTCGGGCCCCAGTATCTGACTGGTCCAATCCCAGTGAGGATCCTGCTTCAGACTGAATTTCCCTGCTGAACGTAACTGTCTGTGCGCAACGACAAACAAAGCAGCTGACTCCACTGAAGGTGAAAACGCTTTGCATGAGGGCCTTTACCGTGCAACATGCAAATACGGGAGCTGTCCGTCCAGAGGACAGCCCTGCTGCTGAGGCTCCAGCCTGCTGCTGAGGAGAAGCCGTGTTTACTCTGAGCAGGGCTAAAATCTGCTGCAGCCCTTAAAAGGCCAACAGCTGCAATCACAGGGACATTCAGAGCCGCTTTATGAGCTCTTTTATTGGGTGATCTGAACAAGCAGAGCCGATTGTACCGACGGACCGGTGTGGATGTGCGCCGCCTCTGGACTCCTCAGCCGCTGCTCACCTGCAGGCCCAGCAGGGAAGTTCTTCAGGGAGGGCCTCTCCACCACAGTGTAGGAGTCCCCCACCACAAACACCTTGTACAGCACCGCGTTGTGGTTGATGAAGCTCTGGATCACACACGGCGGCTTCACGTCCTTCAAGTCCTCTTCGCTGAAGATAATGGCCATCTGAGGAGAGAGGAAAAATGTTGAACCTGAACCCACATCAGTGGGCTAATGGTTTATTAGATTAAAATTGGCTCCAATGTATTAACTAACAGCCTCAGTTACACCTTCTTTTAGTGTTGTAGTTTGGCCGCCATCCAGCAGAGGGCGCCGCTGGTCATCCTTAAGCGGAGCCAAATAGTTGAACAGAAACAAAGATGGCGGCCTCGCCAGAACGGTGAACAGTAACAGTCGAAACAGAGTCCGGTTTGGGATTCAAACTGCACTGCATGCGGTTCTAATTGAAACTTAAACACGCAGCAAGCTCAATACGTTTCACTTTAAAAGCGCTGCGTGACGAACAAACGTCAACTTTAAACGTCAACTTCTCATCAAAAAAGACTTTTGCGCTGCGGAGGCGAAGATGGCAGAAAAGCGGAGGAGCTAACGGTTCATTTAAATAAACTGGAAAACAATCTTTTGCCTGATGTTGTTTAATAAATTATAGTCATTTTGGTCCATTTGATTGTGAAACCTTTCAACATTACATGATTGATAATTTGATCAGTTACTCAGTACTGGAGTAAACTTTTGACCAAATACTTTTTACTTTTGAGTAATTTCTTGGACAGACAATTTTCACCTTTACTTTAATATAATCTTTGTGTACTCTCATTTTCTATTTTCCTGTTCAGTAACCAATAGATTCCTGTTATATTTTATAAATATCCTTAAATTTAGTAAAGTGAGAAAAATAATTTTTTTCTGATTAGTCAGTATTTGATACACAAAATATTTTTGTTTTTTGTTAAATTCAGTATATTATAAAAACTATAACCCTTTATGATGCAGTTTGATGGTCAGCCCTTTTTATGCAGGAGAAACATCAGGTTTTTAGGAAAATGGCCACTTATGAAGTAATCAATAGTTAAATTAACTAATTAATTAATTGATAACTTGCATCCCTGGTTTCCCATTCATCTCATTCTGGTGTTTGAACAGAGCTAATGGTCAATCCCAAGCTGATCCAGTATCGACAGGAAATACAGCTTCTCACCTCATGGGAGTTGGTGCCATGAGCCACACGAGTTTTGCAAACTGTGGAGGAAATTTGGATGGTTAGAACTCAAACAAATCTCCAACGGAGTTCATACAAATTGCGGATAAAAGATGGAGACTCACTGAAGGGGAATGTGAGACCCTGCAGCTTGATCTGCTCCAGAACGTCCGGGGTGCACTCCGTGTTGAGGACCATGAACGGAGGAGAGCAAATCCTCTCATCTAACAAAACAAAGAGGGACATGAGGAAACAGATTATACCACAAAATGTAACCATAAACATTTAGCTAACTTCACCAAGCCAATGCTAGAGACAGAATGGATACATTTTTAGTACCTGAAGCTATAACTTGAGTTATTTAGCCTGTCATAAGAGAACAAAATAGAACTTTATTCTTAAAAATGAGACTTTCTCCATAATAATCATGAACTTATGAATGTCAGCCTCAAAATATCAAATTAGCAAGTTAAATCAATTAAACAACTAGATACACAGCTAAAGTTTTAGTTAGCAAAGTTAATATTTAGATTCAAACTTTAGTTTCAAACTGAATATCTGGTTTGAAATTAATAGGCAGCTAATTAGTAAGCAATTTGGTTTTTCAAACTACATATTTAGTTAGTATGCTAAATAGTTAGCTTCCAATTAACTTTTAAGCTGTGGCTTAAAACAATTAGACACTAAAGATTGAGCTTAAATATTTAGTTGGCAAGCTGAATATGTAGCCTCAAACTACACAGGTAAATCATGTAGCTTGGAGCTAAATATATAGTAGGAGGAATTACTTATTAATGTTTCACTAATGTTCAGTGAATCATCAATGAGGCGATGTCTCAATAATGCTAAGTGGAATGATGTTTCGCTAATGTTAACATCGCTAATGTCAGTGAAACATGGGACTGGAAAATCAAGTCCAGCAGCAGGAACAACTTCACAGGAGCCTTAATGTTTGTGGAAACTGATCTCTCACACACATTTCACCGCTCTCTTCACACCCTTTTAAAAAACCTTTAGTATGCCTCTGGATTGAGCTGAAATAAACTTTAAACACATGTTTATTTAAATAAACTCCAAAAAAACAAACTCTATTGGTTTAGAACTTGGTGAGGTTTTGAAATGACCCATTTCATCAACAGAGATTTAAAAATTGATTCATTTTGTCACATGCATAACTTCCCTTATGAAGCTACACTTTCATTATTAATTATTATATTAATTTCCCTTATTGTCCTGTCAATGCCAGACGTTATTAGTTTATTGCTTCTTATTTCTAGTCAGACCTTAACAGGATAAATTTGTGATGTTAGTAATAATTAAACGTGATTAGCTGCAACAACCATTCAAATTCAGATGTCAGTTTTCAAAGTTTTTGCAAACAGAATTTAACTTCAGTTCCACTTTCTTCTCAAAGATATTTAAATATAAATGAGTTTTAAAGTTATTTTATGTGTCTTCAAACATGCTTCGACATCAAAAATAAATAAAAACGACTAAAAGAAAAATAGGTCTTTTTTATAAGTTTTTAATGGTTTATAAACATCAATTCTAATGTATTAAACTCTTATTAAAAGTAAATATTTGAGACCAATAATAAAAAAAACACTAACAACTAATTACGTGAATGGAAATGACTGATTTCAGTCTTTTAGAAGGTGGTAGATTTGAAAAGTGTTGCATAAATCTGATGAAATAATAGTTATTTATATTACATCAGTTGCAAAAATCTAGTCTTCAATTTGTCACGTTTTGTTTAGATGAAGCTAAACAAACTGTAAAATAAAAAGCAGGGCTGAACTTGGGAAACATTTGAGACCAGAAGATAAAAATATTAAACCTAAATAATTTTGATTGTGGTGAAATAAGTTGTTCTGGCTTTTAGCTCATTATAAATCAAATAAAGCTTTGGAACATAAAACAGGTAAACTATCATTTCAAAAGAACAGGCTGCATTAAAGGAAAATTGAATCGGTTCACTTTTGCGTTTAAGTTTCTCCTATCTGAGTAAAAGCAAAATGAAACTGAAGCAGAAAAAACCGTAGCTCCTCTTCCAGAAAAACCAGAAATGATTTGAAATTTCAACACCCGACTCATATGACAGGCAGGTGAATCAGTCATGCATGTAAATGTTTTAAATGTTTTCACCATCAAACACACCAGTTTGTGACTGACCGGAACACCCTGGGGTTATGCAACCGTTTCAGGAGGAACTGCACGCTCGGCGTGCCGTCATTAAGAAGTCATCAGCGCTCGGCCTCTTTCCGTCTTATCTCCAGCAGACGACAATAAAAGCCTGTTTACATCATGGTTTGCATCACTTCCTGCAGCGGAGCGCTCCCAGCAGGAGCGAACAGGATCCAGAGCGCTGCATCTATCTGCTCGCGACACGCGTTTTAAATTAGGTAAATATTAGCTCAGATGAAGCCAAACAGCCTGGCCTGTTTTTATGCAACAGACAGCAGAAGCTGTGAAAAATGACTGTTTTTTTGTTTTTTTTAAATGGATAAACAGGTGATAACTACAACAGAATATTAAGGACAGACGCTGAGAAATTATAAAAACGTCACATTGGCAGAATAAAGACAAAAACAGATGTAAAATTAACTGAATAAAATTTTAATGAAAGCAAAGCTTAAATAGTTTAATCAGTGATATTAAGAATTAAGAATATTTTCTAATATTAATCCTTTATTCTCACGACTTCTTATGGTGCAACTTTATTTTTGTACTTTTTCTCTTGTTATGACTAATGTTTCTTGTCGCAATATTACGTGACGGCAGATTGACTAAAAGTCGAACGACAAAAACACGAAGGAAGTTGTACGACTTTTTGTCAAACTGTTATGACTATTCTGGTGATACAATAATTATTCTATTTGTTATGACTTTTTCTCATAATGTCTCATTTAAACTTTATTCTCATTTTATTTTGACGTTATTCCCGAAAGACTTTAATCTAGTCACATGGCTTTAATATCGTGATTTATTTATTTTTCTTAGCCTGGCATAGATAACAGAAAATACAAAAACGTTGCACACAGTACAAGTCAAAAGTTTGTCTTGAATTTTACAGGAAGCAGTGAAAAAGTAAGTACACCGCCTGACTCATCAGGAAATTTGAGGCACACCTGTAACACAATGGAGAGGTGATGACCTTTGTGAGGTGTGAAGCCGGGGTCGTCCGGCTCTGGGGATTTAACTAAACCACAGTCAGCAGAATCCCACTGCGCTGCAGCAGCTGCTGCAGAGGCGCGAGGGGAACCAGCAGCAGCTACTGTTGGGTTGTTTCACTTAAAAAGTAACGAGAATAAAAATAAAGAGATTCTTAAAATAGTCACATTTTACTGCTTTCTTTAAATTCCAGATTTTTTTCATTAGTTTTTACAACATTCAGGACATCAGTGCACAAAACATTTATCTGATTGAGTTATTATTATTATTATTACTTTTCTCTATGTTAATTTTTTTAATGTATTTTTATAAGCATCTGGGCTAAATTGAAAAATACTTGAATTAATCCTGGAGGAAAGTCAAATGTTGTATTTTATATTATATAATTTCCTTCTGAGTTATTGTAGATGCCGATGGCAGTCAGCTGATGAAAACTTATATAAGAGTCTAAATCAATGTAAAAAATATTTTATTTTGGTCTTTCTGAGCTTTTTTTCCTACTTGCAATAACAAAAAACAATGTAAAACAGAAGCTGAAAGCTTTCCTAATCAATATTTTTATTTATTTATATATAGCTGCCTTGTTTTGAGCATCTGTATTAATTTCACTCTCACAATGAATATGTGTGCAAGAAATACCAGTTTTCTATTCTTTTAATTACATTTTTTTGTATATTTTCTAGAAATACCAAGTAAATGTTTAAAAACTGCTTTTAATCCCAAGAAACACGTTGATATTAGGCAGATTTGTGTGCATAAAAGCAGCAGGAGACATATAACGGTGATCGTATTAATGTTTTTCTTTTTTAAGAATATATTTTTAACAAGTTTGCACAAAAAGAAAAAACGCAAAAAGACAAGAAGTTGTTGAAATAAACTGCAGACAGTTTGCAAAGCTCCATTTTATGACAAGTTCAGAGAAGAAGAATGATGCTCTGGACCCGGTTCTGATTCTGTTTAAAATGAGTTGGAAAACTGCGGAGAGTCACGAATAACCGCTTGATGTTGCACAGACAAAACACCCGATGCTGCAACATCCACGTTGCATCAGCGAATCCCGGGGCTGCTGGTGTAGAGACACGTCAAACAGAGCCGTCACACGTCTGAAACCTTGTCAAACAGAAAGCGTTTCGGGTCCAGAGCCAACGATTGATGGTAAAGAAAGGAGGGAGCGGGAATGCTGCGCACTGCCGGAGGATCAATCTGCGTTTCTGTCTAAACACCCAACGCCTGGAGGAGACCCAACGGAGCCGAACAACTCTGTCACCAAAAGTCTGTCAAACACCTGGAGGCTCAGACCTGCAGGCTGTTAGGAAACAATCACCTCATTTACTTTTTATTTTGCTTTCAAGCTCCCGGTTCTTCGAAAGGAGAAAAACCGGGACTCGGCTTAAAATCATGCAAAATAGGGAAATCCGACACATTTCTGCTATTTTACTAAATGTTACAGTAAAACCCATTTATCAAATAATGAGGGACAAAAGAGTTTCCATCTGTTTGCTCTAAAAAGCTGCTTTGATGCGTCCGATTAGACTTAAAAACACAAAAGTATTTCTGGTTTTCAGAGCAAACATTTTAGTACACTTGAAATAAGACAAACGAGCTTACAAGTAACTTTTCAATGGGGAGTAAATTATTCCTTAATATTAAAAATAGAACTAATTTTGATTTATAAAAAGACATTTCCCATGTTATGAGTGAAATTACCTTCCAAAAGAAGTAATGCTTTTTCATCCATTTTAAGGAGTTTTTACTTAAACAACCTCTTATGTTGCACAAAAGTTACTGATAAGTTAACTTTGTCTTTTTTCAAGTGTATTAAGATATTTGTAGTAGAAACTGGACCAATAATTCTTGGTAAGATTTTGTTTTGCAGTGCATTTATGGTGGAGATCATCAGGATTCAGGAGTATTTGTAAAAATTAAGCTCCTTATTTGTTTGTATCACCTTTTAGCCTTTATTGCCTCAAACCAAACAACTTCAGGTTGTTTGGTTTGATGCTTTTATTTTGACAGGACAACGTCCGCTTTATGCATTATGATTGCCAGCTTAGCGAAAACAAGTTGTAACTGAATTTATAAAACTGAGCTTGATAGTAGTATGATTTTAATATTGAATATTTGTTTTATTATACATAAAAACTATTTCTGAGACGATCGCCAACATTTTTAATTCTAAACGTTATTTCTAAGCTACGAACGTCACAGCTGTAAGAGGAAACACAAACAGGAACCTTCTCTGGCTCGGCGAGGAAACATTAAACGCTATTAAGTTCAAATTTACAGTAAGGAGCTTCTCGAGTGTTTCCAAACAAAACCGCCTCAAGTGTATTTTTTATCTCACACTGTTTCTCTTTAGCCGCCATCTTTACTTCTGCATCAACGGTCGGCTCCTTCATGATGACCGGCAGCGCCGCCTGCTGGATGGCGGTCAACCACAACACTAAAATTATGTGTAACAGACGCTATTAGTTAACCGATTGGACCCAATTTTAATGTAATAAGCCATTAAATTGACAATTGTTAACTACCGTTTCCCTCTGGAGATGAGGGAATCCTCCTTTTAGGCCTGGGTTGCCATGGCAGCCGCTTAAGGACTCCAGAACCCAGTTTAAGCCCAGTTCATCACGAACATAATGACCGAAATCCTCTGACATGGCTGTGATCCACTGAAACCAGCCGGCGACAGAGAGACAGAGCGGTGCAGCTCGGCTCCGTTATGAAACAAGCCATCGCTGTTTCTGTTTAGACAGAAAGAGAAAACAACAAAGAAACGGCTCCTCATCTTCTTCTCCTCCTGCTTCTATTTTAGGAACACTGAGACACATCCGACCTGCCGATCCAATGCTCCGAGTCCAGCCTGCAGCCCCTTGCTCTCAACAAATAATTTAAAGGTTTACGCTCCCAGCCTTATACGGAGGTGACGGGATGTGATTTCCCACCGGGGAATGTGGCCCCTGTCGTCAGCGACCCGCAGGCTAAAACACACTTTATGGGCTGATCGGGAAACGAACGACTCCGAGCCCAGTTTACAACTTCAGAGGTTCTCATGTAAACAAGGAGAGGAGTTATGGGTTCGGAATTAAAAAGTAGAAACCGAGCCAGAAGGGACGGGGTTTTAACAGCAAACTGCACGAATCCACAGCAACAGAAATGTTTTGGTTCAACAGAGGACAGAAACTGCGGAACAAATTTCCTTCACTGATGGACACCAACTGAAAAGCCCATGTGATAAATATCAGTAGATGTAATATTCAATCATTTCACTGAACTCCGATCCAGAACCGCACAGCATTCTGGGGGATGTAGGCAGAGGAAAGCGACAGAAAACCTTGTGAAGATGTCGGCTCAAGCAAATCCAGAGGCGACATGAAAAGCCAAATTTGGAAATGCACTCCGGAACGAAAAAATCTGACCCAGTTACACCAGTTCTCCCAGTTCTGCCAGGAAAGCGTACCAAAAAAACATTCCACAAACACCAAAACATTCGACCCAAATCATTCGGTTTTGCCAAACGGTATGAAAACGTGAACAAATGTTTAAATCTAAAGTCAGAAGAATCTAAAGAAATATCTCCCACCATAATTTGTTTAGAAATAGAAATGATTTTGGTGACCACACTTGACCAAAAACAGGAAATATTTAGGCTGATCTAAGGCAGCAAGAAGAAAATGGCTGCTGATGATAAATATCTGGTTTCAACCTGATGATCCAGAACTGAGAAAAAAATTCTGACTTTAGCCTCAGAATTCTTGTTTTCTTCAAAAAAGAACTTATTTTCCCCCCAAGAGTTTAAACTCAAAGTTCAGATGATTTTTCTCAGAATTTTGAATTTTAAAAAAATTCTCATTTTGTCCTGATAATTCTAAACTTTTCTTGAAATTCTGATTTAAAAAAAAAAATCTCACTTTGTTCTTAGGATTAATTTTTTTTCTCAGAATTTGAACTTTTTAAGAATTCTGAATGTTTCTCAGACTTCTCAGCTTTTTCTCAGAATTTTACATTTTTTTCCATTTATATATATATGGAAATAATTTTATATTTATATATAGAATTCTGACTTTAACCAGACAGGCAATGTGACGTTGCTGATTGATTATGAAACTCTGCATAATTACAATCCCTCTGTAAAGGACAAACTTGCTCAAATCCAACATGTTCCTCCTCCTCCTTCCTTAATTCCTTTAAAAAAATCTACTTGTCCAACAACTCAACAAAACTCTCCCTTCCGTCCTGATTATGCAGCAACAAGCGATTCAGTGCTCTGACCTTGCATACACTTTTCTATCCTGTGGACGAGCTGGTAGGACTTGCAGCGGTCCAGCAGGGTTCGGATGGCAGGGAGAGGGTCCAGGACGATGGTCTCAGGGTGTGCGTCAATGTAGTCCTGTAAACGGAGATGGAAATAAAAACATCTGGGCTCATTTACAGGTTTTTAAAACATTTATGATCCAAGAGAATCAGGTTTTAAAGTGTAGTGGCGTGGCTAACGTTCCTGCTGTAAGACCACATCACAGAAATTCTTCCTAAATCGCAGTAAAACCGATGATTTACATGAGTTGGAGTTTGTTTTATGACCATGACGAGTTTGCAGCTCCTCTCTGGGTGCTTCGATGTTCTCTAGATAACCAGATAAGAAAATGGCAGCGAACGAAGACTCATGACAGCCTGGTTTCGGTCCGGTTTAAACACCTTTCCCACAGTAAAACTCAAGCATTTCCAAGGTAGCTCTTCAAATCTTTGAAGCACCACACTTTGGAGATAAAAACGAAGCAAATAAACTAAAATAAGACAGTTTCACGTTACTCTGGCATCATTTATTACTCTCTTTTACATCCTACAGCAGGGAAGGGTAAACTAAAATATCACAAAATGTAAAGTTTTGAAATGTCTCTCTTACTTACACACCAACAATTTCAATTATCAAGAAGTCATTGAGCCATTAGGAAAAATAAATATTTATTACACTGAAATAATTCAGACAAATCATGAGGTTTCTGTATCCTGAAAACGATCATTTTCCACTTTTATTTGAAGTCTTGACATTTCTTGTTTGTTCACCTCCAATGTTTTCACTCCTCCATCCCCAACCTGCTGCCGATTTGCTTTTCTACCACAAGCAAAAACCACGAGCCGACTTTCCGCTCACACGTTTCCGCCCCTACAAACCCGAACCAGAGCGCGGCCGCGGCTCGGTCTGCGCTCGGCGGGCGGCTCGGTCTGCGCTCGGCGGGCGGCTCGCTGCTCGCCGCCGGCTCTGTGGCGGTTACATCACTGCGTGTCTGTCTGCCGGCTGCTCGGTCAGCATGAGGTCGCCTGCTTTACATAACCACATGCTCTTTCTCCACTCCTGCCGTCTGTTTGTGACTCTGCTAACTCTGTCCACACCCAACAACCCCCCTCCGCGTTCAACAGCTCCATCTGCTTGGTGGGACTTCAGAATCTCTACTGGGGCAGAAACGATTAATCGGGTTAGTCGTGATTAATCGGTTACTGAAATAATCGTCAACTAATTTACTAAAAGATTAACCGTTCTCTGGAGTATACAGTCTTTAAAAAGGCCCTTTATTGAAAGAACAACATATTCAGAGCAATAATTAAGCCAAACTATCTATACATACATATACGTATATATTTACACATATATAAAACTCCACAACTGGCCTCATAGTTTTAGCTTCACCCGATTCAAAGTAGTTAAAGCAATGCCATATTATTGCGTTTTAGGCAATAAAATGTTTATTTTCTTATTTAAATAGGGAACCTGACTGTTTATCAGCATCCTTTAATGCATGTCTAATATAATATAGATTTAAATAAAACATCTGCAGAATGTGCCATTTCTTTTTTCTTTGTTTAAAAGGAGATTTTTTTTTTTTTACAGGGTTTGAACGAAGCTAAAACTGTACCACTTGAGGAGATCTTGGTGAAAACCTACGGGTTTTTTTTTTTTTATCTTAAATGTAAAATGCAGGGTTTCCCCCAGTGTATTATAAGCCTGGCGGGCCACCAGGCTATACTTGTTCCCCCGCCAGGCTTCATTGTTAAATAAGTTTTTTTTAAATGCTTCCATTTTTTTAAGACTGTATAATCAATGTTCAGGTATTAATCTTCCAATCTTTCAATAACACATAATTATCAAGTGATATTTTCAAATTTCCTGTCAAATTTAAACATGACTCAAAAACACAACGAATGAACCACCAGACTTAGCAAGTTTTCTGTGAGAAAGCTTGAAAATGTAAATATATTTTGTACAATTTTGGCCTAATTGCTACTCTGAGAGCATTGTTCGTTTTGATTCCAGTTAACTATTAATCAATTATTAAACTCGTCCACGGTTATTTCATTCATCAATTCAACGCGATGAATCGTTTCAGCCCTAATGTTATACAAGTCCAAGATGCTGAAACTCATCAGACCTTCTATTTTCTTCTGAGCCTCAGAAGAAAAACAGAAGAACGGAGAGGAGAGCAGAGGGGGAGGTGAGAGAAAAGGCTCTTCAGCAGGTGCTGCAGGAGCGAAGCAGCCAGACGTATGTCAGCGTGGGCGTAGGAGAGGCCTGCACATGTTGCTCTGTTCTGGAGCAAATCTCCTCACTGGAGATCAGTCTAACACATAAAATACATCCAGGCATATTTATGCATTTACATCAACTGACTCCAAATGGGTCGGATTTACTTCAGGCTGTAAATCCACCGGAACACAGTTACTGTTTGTAGAGACCGGGTTCGGTTCTTCCACCAGCTCCAGAAAAATATTCTGCACTTATTTTGCAACACGGAGCGCAGCTCTAACCTCTGAGTCACCGCAGAGGAACCAAGCATGACATTTTGTTTTAACTGAAGAGCTGTAACAGAGAGGAATGCTTCTTCCTCTGCAGCACAAAGATGCATTAACATAACAGCAGCATAATAAGAAAAAAGGAGCCAACACTTATAATTCACACAGATCTGTAAACACAGAGGAAACCCAGGACTGGTTTCACCCGACCTGTTCTGCTCTGAGAAATATCTTTTAACAAAATGTCCGCAGATGAGTCAAAACATTATGGCTATGTTTGTCTTTTTAGGTTTTTTTTTTATTTGACCAAAATGCGACTCATATTCAAATTTTTCACGGCAGTCTGAGCCGCCCAATTCTGGTATTCATCCCCCAAAACATCTGCTGTGTGATACTAAATTAGATATAGCACTGGTACTAATAATGATCAAACTAAAGGACTATTCAAGCTATTATTCTGACACTTAATTGATTAATCAGATTTTTAAAAATCTTGGAACATTTCACTGATTTTTTATTTAATCACTTAAGCCTGACAACATAGTATTTCTCTACTGAATTTGAACCTGGTGAAGCTCAAGCTATGCCACTTGAGGAGTTTTGGATAAGACATATTTGCAGACAAAGTTTTTTTCTTTATCTTAAACACAACATTTTAATTAGTTTATTCCTCTAGTGCTTCTAAAAGCAGCTTTAAAAAACCCACCCGGTTTGGTTTTGGAAATAATTTTGTGACTTTTGGTGTCTCTCAAACGAGCCGTTTCAAAACCCTGCAGAATGTAAAGTCACAAATCAGCAGGCGCCGCCCCGTTACCGAGCAACCCCTCTATGGGCCAGCCCGTTACCTAGCAACCCCGGCAGAGTTCCAGAAGTCTGGTCAACTGATTTTACTGCTGAATAGAACAGAATAGATTTTATTGATCCCCAAAGGGAAATTGCTTATTTGTTGAAAGCTACTTAATCTTGGGTGATAAATAGAAAGTTTATAAAATATATATATACCAAAGAGTGAATAGATCAAAATGACTAGACATAAACAAATAAATAACAAGCCATAACATGCAATATATTCTTCAATAAATAACCTTTAAATGAGCAGAGCAAAAATCTGACTAATAACACAGACTTGGGCGTTGTAATGCGCCGTACAGAAAAGACGAGCGTTTTTTCTTGCTGCATTCTTGTTGGTTGTGCTGGAGGTTCGACTAATGCTTTTCAAAGATGTACAGTTGTATTATTGCGCATGAGTTGGCAGCCATTTTCACATGTAAATGCTGAGTTGCGGGGCGTGGCCAGCAGCAGCTTTAGATTTATAGTGACAAAATAAGCAGAACTGACCAGACTAAAATCTTATAATGTGAGGATTATTTTGTGCAAAAAATTTAATTAACATAACTATATTGGAGACCTATCCTAATCTGTTAAAGGAAGGATAAATATCCCACCGACTAGCAGACGCCATGATGGAGAGTTAATTGATGATATTTACCTGTCAGTGGTCATAATGTTATGCCTTATTTGGCTCTGTGGCTGTAACTAAGCTTTACATTCTCCTTGAGTATCACCACTTGTACCGGAACTACAGAACGCTGCGCTCCGACTTCCTGTTTGTCCTCCCAATGGTGTCAGGAGAACCATTAACATGCTGCTGATCACCATCCCAGTTTCTATGAATCCGCCGGAGTGACCGGGTCAAAGTCAGAGCAATAAATTCATTTTACACCATCTGCTGCTCTGCCAGCTTCACAAACAGCAGATCGCTTCCCCGTGGGAGGATCCTCACCTCAGATTTCCAGGTTTACCAAGTGCCGAAGTTCAGCCGATGACGTTCCTGATTCCCTGAACTGGGACCAGTTTCAGATGAAAATATGAACCTCATAAATGTTTACTGGCTCTGGCAACAAACAGAATACAGATACGGACCAGCAGCAAATCTCTCTGACTGCTGCCGGGTCTCATGACCCTTAGAGGTCGCCACATACTGGGCCGAGTTGTTTGGATTTATTATGGCTCAGTTAAAGCGCAGAGTTATATAATCGGAGCGTTCACAGCCTCAGAAGAACTGATTCTTTTGAAAGGGGTGGGAATGTATCGCATTGTTTAATCGTGAAAATGTTCTTATCCTGCCACCATATACTGACAGCAGAGAAAATGACAAAAATAACATTTCAAATCATACCTTTTGCTCTACAAATCAATAAGTATCAGTAAATTCAAAATCTGATCAAATGTGTGAAATAGAGCGATATAAATAACACCTTCTGTATGAACCCAGTATGAGCCCAGTTTAGCTCCAGTCAAGAATTAAGCTGCATTTTCTACAGTTCAGTAGTAAAATACTGAAGAGCTGCCATCTTTAAAATGTCGGCATGTGAACTTTTTATTTTCTCTCAATTTGATTCCATTGAGACTTTGTCCACAAATTCATACCTGTACTCTCTGGACCTGCAGCACGGCTTGTGAGTCGTTCTGGTCCGCTTCCAGAATGAGGTCGGTCAGTTTGTGGATGATGAGGTCCAGCGGACCCTGGTCCTCCAGAGGCTGGCTGAGGTCCAGCTGCAGGCAGAACAAAACAGAAACAAACACCTGGGATCAAAACAAGCTGCTACTTTCAAAAGGTGTTGTGTTTCGGACAAAGACGAAACAAAATGAAACCATTTAGTAGAGATTAATCGATTAATCCCAATTAATCGATTACTGAAATATCATCAACTAACTTACTAATTGACTAATCGTTTTTTGAGGCCCTTTGCTAAATAAAAAACAAACAAGTTTTGCCAAAATTGTGCAAAAAATGAAGACATTTTGCATTTAAGATTAAAAAATGTTACTCTGTAAAGAGTTTTATTATTATTCAACTGAAATAATGTTATGTTGTTACAATTTAGGCAATGAAATGTTTATTTATAAAAGGAATTGAATTGCTTATGTGCACATTTTAATGTATTCTAATACTGACACAGAATATCAGATTAATCGATTAATCGTCATTTATTTTCTTATTTCAACAAAGAATTTAACTATTTGTTCATTTATAAATACACATGGTTTATAAAGTCATTTTTTATTCACTTAATCGTCAGAATAACTGATAACATAACCACTCACTAAAATAATTGTTAGTTGCAGCACTAGTATTGATTTATTCAGTCAGTAGAACTGATTTATTTTCATTGTTTCTTATGAAGCATCCTCCAGTTACACCGGTTAGATTTGACCAGCTGTACATCGTTCTTCTGCAGAACTGGGAACATGAAGGAGGGATTGTGGGGGTCTGGAGCGAAGAGCAAGATGCAAAACCTTTTCAGCAGAAATAGCTGAATTTTTCTTTAAAGCTGTGCTGATATTTATACAGTTTCCATCAGACACAGTGTTGAGGAACGAGCCAACGCCGACCAGGACTGAGACTGAAGCAGCAAGTCTTCATCAGGCTGCACAGTTAATGCATCGCAGTTAATATAAATATAAAACTGAATCTAAATATCAAATGTCTGTAATATCGAAATTATTGACGTTTCAAAGCTTTAACTGGCTTTTCTGCCGAGATAAATCTGACATCAATCTGTGGGAGGATAGAAGGGAAGGAAATGTGGAATAAATGTAACTAATTTCATCATCATTATAGTATTTGGCGTTAATATCTAAAATGCAGCTTCTTCCTAACATCATACAATGATGAACAAGTAAAACCAGCAGGAGAGATTACTGGGAGTAAAAGCTGCAACTAGGGCGAAAGAGCTTAAAAATAAAATATCAGCTTGTTTTCATACAACACATGATTTCCAATTGTAATAGATTTATTTTCTGACTTTATTCTCTTTATATTAGTAAACTTGTATTATTTCAACTTTATCGTCATGTGACTTTATTCTCATATTTGTGCAACTGCATTCTTGCAACATGATGACTTTATTCTACTAAAGAAATAAAATAAATCCTTGCCTTATATTTTATCATAGAGCTGATTTGAATTCAAAGTCCAATTAAAAAGAAGCAGTAAAAAATGTTTGTCAAACAAGATGGCCGCCTCGGCCCCAAGGAGTGCAATGGTGGAAAAAAAATAATCCAAGTTTTCAAAGAAATCTGAAACCAAAAATGGAGGAAGTTTGAAAAGTACCTCACACTCTTTGTAAAACTTGCAAATATTTTTGCATTTCTAAGAATAAATAACTGTAAAATAAAAAAAACAACATTCCTGCAGTATCAGTTTATCTTTAACCTGATACCCTGTATCATAAGACATGTTTACTTCTTGTATTTAAGACTAGAAAGTATTAATTGCGGAGCTGTAAATATGCTACAGCTGTTTCTATAACTATCTGTTAAAAGCCTCCCAGCTGCCCTCTGGCTGATCCTACAGGGCCTATTCAAGAGAAACAAGAAAACACCTCATTAGCATTCCCATGAAGTCGAGCAGTGCAGAAAGGCTGCCTGAACATACCAAGCAGTGAAGAAGCAGTCCAACAGGAGAGGCAGATTTAACAAACAGAGGGAATAGGAAGCACACATGTGATGTAACACGCGCAGAAACAGGAAGGACAGGCTGAGGTCTCCACTGATGCATAACTGGAGTCTCCCTAACTAAAGTTTGTTTTACGCAGCCTCAGAAAACTGGGAGTTCACAGAAAGTAAGCTAGTTTATTAATGCAACTGCACATAAACTTGTCAGCTAATCAGCTAGGAGGCCCGGCGGATCATTAGCGAACAAAAACAACGGAGCCACACCTGTGCAAACAGGCCAGAGAGCAGCAGAACCCGGCTGTTCTTTGTCCCACTCTGACTCTGAGTCAGCTGATGATGAATACACCTTTGTCACACAGGTGTGGATCAATGAAAGAGTTGTAAACCTGTACAGTTCCAGTTGGTTCAGGGGCAAGCACAGCCAGCGCTGGTTAATGATTGTGAGAGGTGTGAGGGATAGGTGACTGATTACAGTCCGACCCGAACCTGAAAGGCTGCAAATTGATTCTTCAATCTCTGTGTACAGTAACTATATATTTAGGGCGTATGGAGACTTTCAACATATGTTTTATGACGTCTGACTGTTTCATTACCTCACTTGATGACAGATAGAAACTAGCTTAAACTAAATCTGCCGCAAAGAATCTTTTATTAACGTTTTTCTACATTGTCCTTGTTTAAAATAAACTAAACTAACCAGAAAGTAAAAACTGGAACTTGGGCGAAGGTATGCAATGATTAATTGTGATTAATCGATAATTGTCAACTAATTTAGTAATCAATTAAATGCTAACTGGCATATATAGATTAAAAAAAAAAGACATTTGATAAAAAGAACAACATAGCAGTCAAAACTGCACATTTGCACATTTTATGGGTGCAACTAACAATTATTTTTGGTTATTCTGATGATTAATCGAATAAAGAAAATAGTCACATTCTGATGATTTTTCATTTAAACCCTTAAGTTTATTTTATTCAAGATTCAACACATATTAAAAATTAAAATAATTAAAATAAATCATCATTCCTTTTTATATGAGAAAAGTCAACTTTTATTGTCAAAATGCCGCGTAGTGCAGCTTTAATGTACGCCTGATTAACTGTAGCAACAGAAAACCCAGAGAACATTTGTTACCAAACATGTTATTGTTGTGAATTTTCCTTTTAAATCTAATCATTGGGTCATGTTTCAACACGAGGAGACATGTCCGAACAACAGTTTTACGCTGACCCAATTTCCCAGACTGCTTATTATGTTGCATTATCTTGTGGTTTCTTTCTGTTTCAAAGGTGTTCGGTTTCGTTCCCTCTGCTTGCAGAAATACGCCGGTGGGCCAAAGTAGCATGTAGACAACTGCTGCAGAAGCTCACAGATATACTGAAGTTATTATGTCAGTCGGTGACAAACATACTGTAATGGGGCATTTAGCCCTGGAGTCAACTTATACTGGGGAAGTTGGCAGATACAGCACAACAATCCAATCCAGCACCAAATATTACAACTAAACAGGAAAACCTGGGCAAACATAAGTTGCATAACAACCAAATAAATGATTACATATCAGATCATAAAGCTCCTCCTTGTCAAACCCAGTCAGCACTTTTCTGCCTCTACAGATACGTTGATTTATGCTGAACGGACAACATTCAGGATGAAGCTTCCAACATTATTTATCTCAACTCGACACATCGAGAAGGCAGAAGCTGCAGAACAACAGAAATCAAAATAAAACTTCTAAACATGCATAAAAAAATGCTTACATGGTAAAATAATTTTTTTTATCAATTTATTTTATTTTGATTATCCGATTAATCGATAGAATGATTGATTCCTAAAATAATCATTAGTTGTCGCTATAAAATGTATTTTTCGTACAGTTTTGGGATAATTACTGCTCCAAGTATGTTGTTCTTTTTGCAAATAGTTTTTTTTTATCTGTAAACTCCAATTAATGATTAATTGATTACTAAATTATTTGACAATTATTTCAATAATTGATCCATCATGACTAATTGGATTAATCGTTTTCTCCCAAAGCCCAAATTCCAGTTTTTACATCGTTCAAAATCAAATTTCAATTGGGCCGTTTCCCAATAGACGCCTGCATCTAAACACTGCATTTGGTTTGTTTCTTGTCTCATATTTACAGTTCGAACCAGAACTTTAATTGATGAAATAATCGATCACCAAAATAATCAGTTGCAGCTCTAAAATGTACATACTTTTTTTTTTTTTTTTTACAGTTTTGACATGATTATCTGCATATGTTGCTCTCTCTGCAAATGGCATTCTTTTGAATCTTTAAACTCCAATTAACAAGTAATCGGTTCCTAAATTAGTTGACGATTCTTTCAATAATCGATTAATCACGATTATCAGTCATTAGTCGTCTCATCCCTAAACTTAGGAAACAGTTTCTTCATCCTTCAAAATCAGATTTCAAATAAATGCCTTAATTTAAAAACTGCCTTTTGGTTTTTTCCTGTCTAATATTTATAGTTGAAACCAGAAGTTTACATACACGAAACAAAAAAAAAAAAAAAAAAAATTTTATCTCAGTTAAATCAGACCAAACTTCTCGTTTTAGGTCTGCTAAAATCATAAAAATTATTTTTATTCGCTAAAATCTCACAATGACAGAAAGAATATGTCAGAGATTTATTTATGTTTCCTCAGAAAAGTTAAAATGTTTTTGGGTTTCTTTCCTTAAGCTTCTCGCTTTAGTTTGCTGGAGTTTTTCCCATTCCTCTTGACGAGATCCCATTACTGAGTAGCTGGATGCGGTTTGTAGGCCGCCTCACTCACATATTCAGATTACGGCCATAAACTCTCTCTAGGTTTGAGCTCAGAGCTTTACGATCGTCACGCCTAAACATTCCCCGGATTATTCTGAAGACACTTCATAGTCATTGTCATTTGGAAGACCAATATGCGGAAAAACTTCCTGGCTGATGTCTTCAGATGATTCTTCAATATTTCCACATTACATTCTTTGAAGTGTCTCCCACAGCATGATGCCACCACCCCCATACGCCAATTAGCTGAAACACTTTTTCTCACCACTGCATTTAATTAGTGCAGAAACAGAAAATCTTTTATCGTCTCTTGGTGGGAAAATCCATCAAAGTTAAAGGTAAATAGAAACCTGCCAATGCACACAAAAGAGGTGAAAAATGTTATTAGATAGAGCAAATTAGGGTTGAAACGATTAATCAGATTAATGGTGATGATCAGATTATTGAAATAAACTATTTTACGAAATAAACAACACTATCTACGAGTAAAACTGCAAATAAAGCAGTAATGTAAACAACTTATTGAGTTTGTTGGGACCAAAAGTTATCATGCTTTTAAAGAAGGCATTTAATTTCCTTTCTGCTCCTGGAAATCACTGGGAATCTGTTCCTGGGTGTCTGAGGCCAGCTGTTTCGGTGATGACTTGCCATGACGTGCTTTTGCTTTCTGTTTAGCCAGCAATGTCAGAGTGATGAGGCCTGCTGGACCCCAATCTCTAATTCCACCGAGGCCCGGCTTTTAATCTCCCGCTTACACAACACAGAGGGCCCGTCCAGGGTCTGGCCTCTCCATGAAAACAGGACTGTGCAGCAGTGGGGAGGGGGTCATCACCCGCTCGCAGACACACTTCGTAGACAAATTGACCCCGCTTTAGAGTTCATGCTGAAGCTCAGCAGAAAAGTCCGGCTAAATGCTGAAAGCAGAAACGTCCGATGACGTCTTAGCGTGTCCCAGTGGGAATAAAAAGCAGAGCTGGGCCTTGGTTCTGATGGACAGAACAGAAAACAGGCGAATGGCGGTGGGAGAGGGGAGGTCAGGGCTCCATATATTTCCAGTTTGAACGAAAAGCCGCTGTGGGGCTGAGCTGGGCCCAGAGAGGAAGACTACAGACTTTCCAGACCTCCTCAAATTAGCATCGCTGAGCTTTTTCTGGTTGCTAAAACAATCTGATATTTTGTGTGTGGAATGAGGCAACAGACACCTTCAAGAAGAAATAAACAAATACAATATCTAAGAGCATTATCGAACACGTAAATTATAAAATACACAATTAAATTACTGATCAAGAGTTGTAGTCTTTCAAGGAAAATATTCTTTGAATTGCAGCTAGTGCTTTAGCGTTAGCTTCCAACAAATATTGTGTTGGTGTAGCGCTTTAGCGTTAGCCTCCATAAAAACCTTGTTGCTATTGCACGTTAGCATTAGCCTTCATAAAACTGTGTTGGAATAGCACTTTAGCTTCCTTTATTGTGTTCATGTAGCACCTTGGCATTAGCTTCTGATAAATACCATGTTAGTATAACTTTATTAGCTTCTTCTGAAAGCTGTGTGGGTTTAGCACTTTTGCTTCCACTATATATTGTGTTGATATGACATGTAGTGTTAACTTCTGATAGATACTGTGTTGTAGCGTTTTAGCGTTAGCCTCTGTAAAAACTGTCAGTATAGCGCATTAGCATTCCACTGAATTCTGATTGGTATAGCACAGTAATGCTATGCTATACCAATGTTAGCCAACACAACATTGTGTACAGAGTTTTAGCATTAGCCTCCGTAAAAACCATGTTGCCATAACAATTTAGTTTCTACTTAATACTGTGTTGGTGTAGCGCTTTAGCAGAACTAATGTTTATTCGTGCTTCAGGGTATGTGCAACTAATTTTTTTAGTTAGCGGTGTCCGCCACTGTGAAAGTGACAAATTTCAGTTGTTTGTCTCAGTTTATGTTTTTATGATTCTGGTTTGAGGCAAATGAAAACTCAAAATTCTGTTTCTAGGAAAACCACAAAGCTAAGTGGTCTCCTCCTTCTCAGATAAAAATAAAGTTACATTCAATTTGAAAATCAAGGTTTTAGAGTCTGGCGGAAATACGAGAACATGACAGTGAAATGAAGGATTTCCCCTGAAAACATTAATCCTCCAGGAAGCTGGGATCTCATTAGCCTAATGGGATCTCGTCAATACTCCTCAGTCCAGCAGGAAGAAGCTCTGTGATGGTGATGAAGCTCAGAGTGAAAACTGGATCAGTAGCAGGTTAAAGCGAGCTCTGATGCACCACAAGCAAACGATGTTATCCTCTAAATATTATTAGGAGAAGGTTCTGCTCCACAGGGTTTAAATCCACAACAAACCAGGCCTGAAGTGTCTTAGTGAGTCACTGTGCAGTGATGAGTAAGGCTGCATGTCACAGAACAACTTCCTTCTTCGCAAAATGTAAACAAAAATGGAGTGGCGTCAGATTTTAGAGGCTGAAGGGTTTCTCTTTTATTTTTGGTAAAAGGCCACAAAACATTTCTTCCACTAACTCCAGACTCTCACATTTGTTTTGGCTGTATTTACCCAGAATGCCCTGCATTATGGTCCACTTCCTGCTTTTGGAGTGGCCTCTGGTCAACTTGCATTCAAAAAAATCCTTCAAAAAAGGGCGAGATGAGACCAAAGCACCAAAATGAAAACTTTTACCATCCAGTTTTTGGTAGAAAGAAATAAAAAGAAAAACAATAAATCATGCTAATGAAAATTATTGAGTTTTAATTTATCAATGCCATTAATTGCTAGTTGCAACAGGCCTACATGGCATAGCAAGTATTTTATTCCTGCAGTATTTTCTAGTCTTGAATTCTTTTGTTTGCCACTGTTGGAGACATCAATACTGCAAGTCAATATATGATGAAGTCCTAGTGACAAATGGCTCTAATCACCTCATTCTCAACAAAGAAAAAACCTCTCAGAAGCCAGAAACCACCCGGTCAGAGATCATCACTGTTAGACCTGACTGACTTTGTTTTTCCACCTCCATGCTTTTCTAAACACTTAGAGTAAAGATGGAGGCTAACTCAATGAGTTTCCTCAGACTGAAACAATAAAGAGTCCTCTCTCTGAGAGTGAATATCGGATCAAAGCCGGCACAGTTAATCTCACCAGCTCTGACATACCGACCGGCTGATGTGTGGATGACGGATGGATCCACGCGCTCAGGAGCTGCAGGGGCAGCAATAACAAACGCAAACGCAAGTAGAAGCAACAGGAAGATCTGAGTGTTTCCGATAGACGTCCAGAACTTTTTTTGTTTTTTTTGTTTCTATCTGTGTCGGTCCTGAGGGGCTCAAAGTGGACGGCTTTCCCACACTGGAAATGGAAACACAAAATGAGATCCCCGGGGAAGCCAGATTTACCCAGAGACCATACCCACAACCAACACCCAGGAGCAATAAAACCTGCTGGATGATACATAGAACACTGAAACGATTAATCAGATTAATCATGATTAATCAATCAGCATGTAATTTAGTAATCGAGTAATCTGTACCTGGAGTATTTAGCCTCAAAAGGCCATTTGCTGACAACATACAAAACAAGATAAAGAAACCTTTGGCTGTGAATTGTTTTACAGAGAGCATGAAACCATTTGCAAACACAGAGACAGTCCAAAATAACTGGAGATCTGTGTAGAACCGAAACAATTAATTTTGATTAATCGATCATTTAAATAATCGTCAATTAATGTAATCGATAACAGACTCAAATAAAGACCACTTAATGAAAACAGCAACATAATCAGAGCCGTAATTAAGCCAAAACTGTATTTACACAGTTTACACTTAAGATTAACACCTTTGTTTGAAAATATGCTCTTCATCAAGTTACATAGTTTCAGCTTCGTCTTGTTCAAATTCTGTAAAAAAATATTTTCTATCCAATTATTTGTTGCTTAATTCAAAAGCAGTCAACAGATTAGCGACTGTGTTGTTGTTTAAGTCAAGCAAACACGGCTGAACTTTTCACAAATTGATTACAAAAGAACATTTCGTTTTTTTTGTAGACACAGATGCTGCAAGGGATCAAGCATTCAGGAATGATATGTTGTTTAGGCAATAAATGTTTATTTTCTTATTTAAAAAATTAAAATGATGCTAATATTAAAAATATATTTGAAAAGCATGTTTTAAAAGTATTTCTAGTATTAGAATGAGATTAAGTGGTTTAATGAAGTTACTTTACTCAGATTAAACTGATCAATCATCAGAATAATTGATTACTGGTTAATATTAACAAGTGAGATAAATTATCTCAACTGCAAAACTTTGCCTTCCTGATTCAATCAAGTTTTTTTGGTTTATTTCTGTCTCAGCTGATGATTATTTTCTTCTTACGTTGATTAAATTAGCGGAGCAAAAGCAATCTAAAAGCAACAAACGGTGTTTATTTTGTTTTTTGGGTTAAAACCAAACACAAAGATGGTAAACGAGAGCTGCTTTAAGGCTTTATTTTTCCATGGTTTGCTTATCGTTCCAGGATCGAGCCGTCACCGCCAGGGTCAGCTGGTCTGTCTCTCTCCAGGGACAAGGCCAGCTGATTAGCCTGAAAGAGACAAATCATCTCCTACCAGCTTCCTCTGAAGGCTGTCAACGCAGCAGCTGTGAAACCGGCCGTCTCTAAAGCTCCAAATGAAACGGGAATGAGCAAAGCAGAAACGGTTTTATCTGCAGTAAACATCCTGCTTTTACTCCACTGACCCGGCGGCGACCCAAACTCTCTCTGTCGGGAAATGTTTCTGACACACAAATCTTCAGGCCTGACGAATGGAGGCAAAGACGCGCCTTATTTAAACACAAAGCTTTATTTAGATAGTCATAAAAAAACAACACAGGAAATACTCAGGTCTTTTAGAAATACCTGTGATACTAATGATTATTTCATTAATCATAATCCATTTATAAAATTAATTTTAACCACTTAAGCCTATTTTATATCATGTTTATATGCAAATAAATTAAATTTTTAAATAAGAAAAATAACATTTCCTAATATGAAATATAACATAAATTCTTCAGTGAACACTTGATTATTTATAGCAAAAGATGCATCTGCAACTAAAACATACTTCTAATATTTGTCCTTTCTGCTTAGGGCTGATCTGTTGTCTATTTTTGTCTTTTACCGATTGATAATTCAGAAGCTAACGGTTCTTAATTAGAGTTTTTCTTTCCAGAGTTTGAACCAGGTGAAGCTAAAACTGTTCCACTTCAGTAAAACCTATTTACATATAAACATATTTACAGACAAAATTTGTTTTTTATCTTAAGAGCAGAATGTATATTTATTTGTGACAGTTTTGGATTAATTGCTGCACTTTCAGCTTTTTTTCACTAACCAGAGTCATTACTGCCGTTAATGATTAATCGATTAATCACGATTAATCGAATGAATCACTTCAGTTCTACATAATAATTTTTTCAAAAGCACAGCGTTTTCTATCTAATAAGTAGTAAAACAAATCTGCAAACATTTCTGTTAAATCTTTGTTAATGCTTTATTACATTTGGAAGGTCAGAAGCAGGTTGCAGATCTTGAGTAAAGACAATGGATTCAGTGGACAACAGGTAAACTAAACTACCTGTTGTCTCCCATCGTCTGAGTTTCGGACCCGCTGTCTCCCAGAAGAGACTCGGAAACAAAGCACTGCTTACTTTGGGAGCGTTCCCAGAACTTGAGTCCTTTCATATAATCGCAACAGCAAGAAGAAGAAAATAACCTTCAGGAAGGGATGAAAACCATGGAGGAAACTCCAAACTCCTCAAGAAGAACAGAATGAAGAGTCTGTGTTCCTCTTCAGCCAATCATTCATAACTTCATTCTTTACTTCCATCAGTTTACCAGAATCTAATTACTGCAGAATATTTCGGAGATAAAGAGCATAAGCCCTTTCAACACCAATATTAGTGGTGATAATCTGTCAACAGTTTGAAGAATTGATGTTTTAACACATCAATTCATCAGATGCTGCTGACACAGCAGAATCACATCATCAATTAAATCATGCAAAAAAAATAAAAGCTGAATAAAAAGATGGGGATCACGTACCTGCACGACTTCTATTCCCCTTTTCCTGAAAAAAAGAAAAACAAAATGTCATTAGTTTTATTCTAAAATGAGTCAAATGCAATTTATTACCGTTATGTCACACATATAAATATTAATGTCATATGAAGCCAATAAAAGTTACTAACTGAATGATACATCAGGTATATTAATTAATAAATATTCATGTCAAAGATTCTGTGGACGGGCAACGGTCCCCCAAAACCCCCCAATGCCGCCGGGCCTGCCTGCCTTCTTGACTGAAGAGAAAACGAGTTTTTAAGAAAATGGTCGCCTGTCAATCCACTTTATATCAACTCATGAATCAATAAGTTGTTTCCGTAGCTCACGCATTTGCAGGTGAGAGGAACTGAAAACAGGTTGAGCCTCGGTACGTCTCAGCCGGTCCGGCTTGATTTACAGCGCCATGGTAACAGCAGCGTGGCCATTCACAGCTTTGCAACAATGCAGATATTTAATCCTGCAGCTGGCGGGTTTCATGTGGAGTGAATGGAGCCTCAGTTTCAACCCACCTCAGATATGGAGATGACTTCGCTCTGATGCTTTGTCAAAGAGGCAGAGGGAGAAAATCTGGGAGAAAAGTCTCCCGTCGCAAAAAGTATTTACTCCGTTTCTGCTTTTTACCATCACATAAACGAATCAGACCATCAAACATGTTTTATTAAGATCATTTAGTTTACTAAAACCAACATGGCTACATGTGAAACATCAGTTTCCCTGTTGTCAAATCATTTAGTATCTGATTAACCACATTTTATTTTGAAAAGACGAGTTCAGTTTCACATCCAGGTTACTGTAGATTCAAATAAACACCAGAGCAGAACCTGTCTGACAACTCAAAGTGGGCTAAAGGGTTTCATAAAGCTTCTTCTTTCATTGACCACATAATTGTGAAATTTCACATTTCAAAATGAACGGAAACACAATTTTTAAGTTTTTGATCAAACGTTTTGGTGCTAGAATGCAGTGTGTTTTATGTGGAAATGAAATTGAAATGAGTTTATCTCGCAATTAAAGGAAACACTTTTCACATCTCATTAGTCCTATGACCAACAACTGGATGTTACCACTGGTAGAAACTATGAAGAAGAAAACAGGAAGCAGCTGGAGGATTATGTTTTAGATACAAGGTAAACTTACTCATATGTTTCTTTTATTAAGGAAAACACCACACCTGTGAATTTATTTTATTTTTTCCAACACAGAAAGGCGTCCATGCTGGAAAATTTTCCAACATGGCTGAATTAAAACAATTCTTCAGAGAAGACTTGACTAAAACTTTACCACGGCCACCCAAAGAACCATTTTTGATCAAACTGATTTAGACCCACAAGCTTTTTGGGGGGAAAAAGACAATTTATAAATTTTGATAAAAATTTAAAGTAGGAAATATATTATTTGTGCAGAACCAACATTTTATTCAGATGGGCATGTCACACAAAAAATATTTAAAGTTTTCAATTTAATAAGAAAATATGAAAGATATAAATTGCTGGCACTTTTAAGTGTCATTATTATTTATAAATGCAAAAAAAAAACAACTGCTGAACTACATTTTTTTATTATATCTATATTTTTATAGATATTTTATTTTTGTTGATTCCTTATTTTAAGCTACAGATTATTAGGAGCCACATGTTGCAGATCTGGTTTATTACTTATACACACACTGTAAAAACATAAAACTTTACCAAGTAACTAACTTAAAATAAGACAAAACCAACTTTCAAGTCAATTTTCATGAAGTTATAAGAGCTTGTTTTATGCACTAGTTCTTCTGGCAGATTATTTTATTTATTACAAGACATTTTCTCCTTGTTATAAATGAAATAATCTGCCAGTAGAATAAGCACTTTTCTAAACAATATTAAGGAATTATTGGCATAAAACAAGCTCTTATAACTTGCTGGAAAGTAGCTTGTACGTTGGTTTTGCTGTATTTTAAGTGCACTAACACATTTGGTCAAAAACTAGGCAAAAATATTTGGTAAGATTTTGTGTTTTTGCAGTGCAGGGAAACGTTTCCCACTGAATAAATGGAATATTGACTTGAAAACTGAACTCTTTATTTACTCAACCCTCAACCTTGAGCGAGGATAATGGCGTACCTAGTCAGCGCCTGCAGTGATCTGGTGTTTTATTGACAGAAACAAGTTTAAATGTTTACATCCTGCAGCCGCCGTCGTGATTTAACGTGTGCGGGTTTGAGCCGGTTTAATCTCATCAACCCTGTTAAAGAAGAACGCAGCGACCTTGTCAAGATTAGAACCACTTTAATCAAACATTTAGACTCGACTGCGCCGAAGGCCGTCGGATCCGCAGCGAACACCGCTGCAGACAGAAAGCAGGCAGCTGCTCCTGACCTGCAGGATTCATCTGCAGCTGCAACAGACAGGACCCAGAAAAGACGAAGGCAAGACCGACTCAAACTAGAAAATCTTCCTGTGATTAAAAAACAAAACTGACTGTACTGCAGATATCCAAACATCAGATTGTTATCAGTCGAATCATTTCCTTCCTCCAACAGATAAGTTGTTGCTTAACTTTCTCAGTTCAGAAGCAGAGCTTCAGTGAGAGGCGGCAGTTAAACTGGTGACAGAAACATTTCAAACTCGGCTTTTTAGGTCAGAAGAGACAAAGATTCATTTCTACCATCGTTCAGTCTGTGGCTACGGGCAGCAGACTGAGAAGAGTAGATAAAACTGTAGAATTAATCTCAATTTTGCCTGCATTAAACGCAGGCAGAAGAAAGTTTTTCTAAATCAGACTTTCTCAAAATAAAACTGCAGGTGAGTGCAGTGACATTTCATAATTTATCCAACATTTAAAAATACTAAAAGTAAATTTTTCCCAAAAAGTTACTCAGGTAAAGGTAATAGTTACTCCTCAATGCTGCAGGGGAGATTTGGATGAAGGCAGAAGGTGTTTGTGGGGCGTTTTATGAGGAGATTAAAATTGTTTTTGTTGGATTACGTTCAGATAATCTGAGCTGGTACAATCAGGTCAACACCGCCACTGCAGGAAAGGTGAGAATACACTCAGCACTCCCGACCTTCTTAGGGACCATCGCCAGCGGAGAAAAATGCCGCTTCACATGTCAAACGAAATGTCGTCAGTCTCGTTTTTAGGAATCCCGCATCAAAAACCCTTCAGCCATGTTTGTGACAGAAGATAATGGAGGGGTTGCCCTGCTGCAGCAGCCCTTCCTTATTCCAACTGATAATCAGTTGAACTTATCTAAGAAAATCACAGCGCTCTTTGTACCAGTGAACGCACCGTCGCTGGTGGAAGCTTTCCAGAAAGTCCATTAACAACGCACAGGAATCAAGCCTCGACAAGAAACTCTCCTCCTGTTGCTTCCTTCTGGATATTTCCTTCTGACTTTCAGAATACTGCAGTTTAAATAATGGACTTAACTCCAAGCTGCATCGTTGGAACTGTTTACAAATCAGAAAAGTGGCTGTAAATGCAACAGGAGACCCGGAGTGACGACGAAGAAACTTCGGGAGGGATTAAACGGAAAATACAGAGTAAGGATTTCATCATGGAGTCAGGACTGATCTCAATCTGCAGGCATTTATGTGGAAAAGCATTAAAATACAACTTCACAAGAGTGGAAGATAAAGAAAAAGTTATATAAGAGGCCAGAAAAGCAAAAGTTTTGGGGATATTCTTGGAATAAGTTTGCTTTGGTAGCAGCGAAAAGTTTAAAACATCACTGTGAAAAAAAAAAAAAATTATTTATTTATACAGTAAATAAAAAATAAACTGTCACATATGACAAAATGAAATAAACAAAACTCACCTGTAAAAAATAAAATAAAACACCACTATGCAAAAAATTAAAATAATTGAAAAATGAGAATAAAACAAAATAAACACCCCATGTAAATCAGAAATAAATAAAACATGTAGTTAAATAAGGTGCTATAATCTGTAAAAAATGTAATAAAATAAAACTAAAACAACTGAATAAAATGACACTATATGTGCGAATAAAAAAAATAGATAAAATGCTTGCAAAATATTAATAAAAATAAACCAGTACAATTAAAAATAAAAAAAATAAAGACAATTTAATTTAATAAATAAAAGTCCACCAGGTGTTAAAAAATTTATTTTTTAAAAAGTATAAAAATGATCAAAAAAATGAAACAAAAAATGAAATGCCACCATGTGAAGATTTCCAGACTTTCCTTGGTTTCAACCTCCTGCCCCACCAGCCGGTATCAGACCCAAACCAGCCGAACAGAACCAAACCAGCCGAACAGAACCACCAACCTGCAGAGATCCGCGAAGGCCTGGAAGTTGAGCTTCTTCATCTTCTTCTCGCTGAGCCAGTAGCCCACCCGGCGACCCCTCAGGAAGGTCTGCATCCTCGCTGCGCTGCTCGGGCTCCTCTGGGCGGAACCGGCCGAGATGATGGTGAGGATGATGGAGGCTCCACCTGCGGGGACGGGGCAGGAAGTCAGCGGACAGCCAGCCAGCCAACCACACGGGCGGGGATAACCACCAACAGCCGTCCCGGGAGGAGTGGACCTAACACTCCTGACCCACGCAGGAGGAGCTTTCCGCTTTTATATGCTGGGTGCCTGGGCACGCGCGCGCGCGCGCCCCCTCCGCTGCTAACGGCTAATGCTAGCAGGCTAGCTGTTGTGACTCTGAGAAGCTAACTTTAGCTAGCTGCTTCCCCACGCTGAAACCCGCTTATCCGAACCTCAGATGCTCATCCTCGCTGCGTGAGAAGATCACGCAGCCGACAGCCAGATGCTAACCTGCGGATAAACTAACTTGACTCGACCAGTTCGGGAGGATAGCACCGCTAACCAACCTGCAGGTTTAGCTCCGGGGGTCTGTCCGTGTTTTCCTCGGGAACTAGCTCAGAGACCGGTCCATGATCCGGTCCGACCACCGCAGAGAGACCCGAGGAAACCGAAAACGGACACGGCTGAACCAGGCACAGATGTTGCCCGTGTTTCCCTCTCCCTGTCTCCCTCTGTCAGCTTGACTGACTGCACACACCCTGGGTCCTGCTGCTGCCTTCACTGACGGCACGGAAATGACAAAACCCTGGGAGCTGACCGCGCACACCCCGGGTCCTCCTGCTCCAATAATACCAAACCAGATTCCCTCCTTTAGTTTGAAAATGTTTTGTTTCATAACTAAAGACTCCTCTGTCATATTTCTAACACCAGCCTGGTCTTTTTTTGCATGTCCATAAATTCAGAGTTGGGTAGTAACTAGTTACAATTTACTCAATTACATTTACTTGAGTCATTTCTTTGAAAAAGCAAAAAACAAGTATTTTTACTACCCTGTGCTTTTTACTTTTAGTTGAGTAATTTTATTTTGAAGTATTTCTACTCTTAAAGGTTTTCTACCCACTGAATGAATCACAGGTGTCTAACTCCAGTTCTGAAGGGTTAAGGTGAGCGTCCACCGCTGTGGTGGCGCTGGTTCCACCTGGAGCTCGGTGGAAGCCATCAGAAAGACGGTGTGGACCCAGGCCAACTTCAGTGCAGGGTGAGCAGACTCCGCTCCATGTCACATGCCTGCTGGAGGTCTGACTTAAATGCTACAGAAAAGGTTTGCAGGTGGCTGCGTTTCCCTAAATCCCCATTTTCTGGGTCAAATTTCAGGACTGGACCTCTGGTGTTGGCCCCCCTGTGACTTTGAACATCAGTTTACCCTCAAAATAACCTCCAAGCAAGCAAGAAGATGCATGTCAAACAGTTTATTGAACAGGCTCGGTTTCTCTGGACTGGTCGAACGTCCTCCGCATGGCTGCCAGCTGATTCACATTCAGTTGCAGCGCATAGAACCGGTTTGCCAACCTGGCACATCTGCTTCCTGACCTCGCTGCATCTTGCTGCATTGTGTATTCCTGGACTGCAGTATAGAGAGACAGGTTTGGGTACGGTGGCTGGAGAAAAAGAAGGGTTGATGGTGCTCGGTCAACCTACCATGTTCGCCACCGCAGTTCAGCGAGGGCCTCCCCGGCAGGCGCATGGCCGCCCATGCGTTCCTCGCAAATGTGACGAGCTTATTGACAGGGACGCCGTTCATGTTAAAGAAGCAGCTTGTGACGCCATCAAGCTCCTTATCCACCCATAGTGGAGTGGGGTCAAAAACAGCTGAGCATTACCAAATGCCCTGGCTGTTTTGTGGCGTTTCACCTGCAGAGGGAGGGATAGGGAGAGACAAAGAACAAACGTCACGTTAAACAGAAGGATGGATGCAGAACACCAACCCATCATCCATCTGCAGAGGTTACTTACAGTAACAAAACCCCCGACTCTGCCTTCGCAACCTCATTGACCCTCAGGCTCCTCAAAATGCCTGATCGATGGCCGTAGAGCGAAGTGAGATAGAGGGCCATGAAGCCGAAGAGCAGGTGCCCCAGGGTGGCGTCGGGCCTCCTCTGCCACAGCTGGTCCAAGAGCTCCGGGATCCAGGTCTGACAGGGCGAGGCACCTGCAGAGAAACGCCGGCGTTACTGAGCGCTGGTCCTTTTTCGTTTTGACCTGGAGCTGATGGAGCACCACGTCAGAGGTGATTCACAGCTGACTGCTAACAGATACCTGCAGGCATCACTTAGTTAAGAAAATTAGGTGCTTTACCTAAACCACAAGGTTAACTTAACCTGCTTTACAACTGAACCAGCATCTTAGTAAGCCCTCCAGGACAGAAAATACAAAGTTTTTGTAAGCCTTAAGTTCCCCCTTTCAGTAAGTGCTGAAAATGAGAAAATAGTACAGAAAATGAGGCCAATGTGAAGGAAAAAAAAGCTGTTACGATTATTCTACAAACTATAGGTGCACACAACTGGTCATTCTGCAAAAGAAAAAAAGAATTGGGTGGGAAATGCAGCTTATTTGGCATCTGAAGAGGGAGGAGAGCTTTTTGTTAACTTGGTGTTTAATAGGAGAAGAGAAACAGGTGCATCCTATTGGTGGTGATGAACAAGCCCAGGCAAGTCGGCCTGACTTTGTTGCAGTCGATCAGTAGGTTGGGTCAAAACACTTTCTCACTTTTTTGTAACTAGTAACTAAACCACACATTGAAAATGTATCGCAGTAAAATTATGCAATTAAGTTCGGAAATGTAGTATCAAAAATTTTCATACTCGAGGAAAGTATGAAGTTCTCCAAAATAAACTTAAGTAGTGAAGTCTTTTTTTACTTCGTTTCTATACAACACTCACCTTGACGGTGGTTATCCGCTTTCCCTGCTTCGAGAGCTCAGGGCCACCAGAGGACGCGGCCGGCGTCATCGAGGAACCGCCAAGACCTGAGCCTGGTTTTCCCCTCAGCCACAAGTACACTTCGCTGCAGCCTGCAGAAAGGCGCCACCTCCTCCGTGGCGCTCTGCGACGGCGCGCAGAGCTGGAACTGCGGCCTTCCTCCAGATCCAGCTGCGTTGCCAGCGGCGGGTGGGGTCTCGACGCCCTGAGCTCCTTCACCTGCTCCAACGTCCTCCGCCACTGAAGGCCGGTGAGAAGGCGCCGCTTCTCTCTGGAACCCAGGTCCCTGTGTGCTTCCTGGAGATGCTGGGCGACGCGCTGCTCTCCGTAGACGCAGCCCTCGACGGGGCATCTCATCCCCAAACGCTCACACTCCAGCAGGGGTAGGCCATCAGAAGCCGACTCTCTCTGGCGTGCCTCACCCCGTGGTCGGAGTAAAATATGCAATTAAGTTCGGAAATGTAGTGAAGTAAAAGTTATCAGCGTCTGCAGCAGGTCTCGCAGACTCCAAGACCTGCTGCTGCAAACGGGGCCCCGGTTCAAAGTCAGAAAGCAAGATGCCGAGTGCCTCTATTTATGTGCTGTCCAGGAAGCCTGGAGCACACCTGACTCCAATCAGGAAGCCTGGAGCACACCTGACTCCAATCAGGAAGCCTGGAGCACACCTGACTCCAATCAGGAAGCCTGGAGCACACCTGACTCCAATCAGGAAGCCTGGAGCACACCTGACTCCAATCAGGAAGCCTGGAGCACACCTGACTCCAATCAGGAAGCCTGGAGCACACCCGACTCCAATCAGGAAGCCTGGAGCACACCCGACTCCAATCAGGAAGCCTGGAGCACACCCGACTCCAATCTGCGGTCCTCATCTCGGGGCGTCCCGCGGGGCCCTGCTCGGTTCCCGACCTTCGGTGCGAGCGCCCCAATAGCCTCGGTTGTTCCCCCGAAACTCCGGGAAGCTCTGTTAGGGCACTAATGAAGTGGTTATACTTTCACTTGTGTAAACTTTTTGGGTGAATAAACAACTGGGACCTTTTGCTGCGTTTACTGACAGCTCAGAAATAAAACCTCTATCAGGTTGATCTGAGTTCACACAATCTGCCTGTACTTTAATGTTTACCTTTCTCTTTATCTTATCAACATAAAATAAAAATATACCCCAGAAACTCCCAGAGAGTTAGTGGTTAAATATTTAGTGTGTAGAACATAGTGGATAACTTTAAGAGCTGATATGGAGCAATGGCGCCACCTGCTGGACAACTAGGTCATTGGCGATGTTTTGAAATAAATATTTAAAAACGTTTAGCTTCAGATTTAATTTAACCAGATGTTTCTAAACGCACCATTTGCTTCCTCTTATTCTTTAACTTGTAAGTTAGACCCAACTAGTTTACAGTTTAGTCATGTTTAGTACAATTTAGATTATTTTCAGAATACAATTTCAAGGCACCAAAAAACAGAAAATTTAAACCAAATTTGTAGAAAGATTTAACTGCACATTCTTAATTTAACTGTGGAGTTTTGTCATTTTTTATTTTACAGAATATTGCACCAAAAAGATGAAAAAAAAAATCTGCTTCTTCAAAGCACTGCAGGCAGTGAGAGTAATAATGAGAAGTAAAAAGGGGAATCTGTATTTCTGCAATCCTGTCTTCCCTTTATTGTCTCTTGTACTGAATAGTTTAAAAATCTCTTCACTGGTGAAGCTCTTTCTTTCACAGGTGATCAGAAATCTGCAGGTTTAGAGTTTCTAAAAGAAGAGCTTTAAAATGTAAAATGATCAAATCTTACTCTGTTATGTAGATTTATATATGTATTGTGAGAATACGTATTTTTATACCTTTTTTATACCTATTTTAGGTATAAAAATAGGTAGGCAGGAATAAACTTGGCTCCAGCCTGTTCCTTTTTTGGTAATTTATGTTTTTTTATTTATTGTTTTCTGTGTTTAATGTGGAAAATTTACCAAAATAAAGTGGTTGATTGATTGAATAATTATGTTCATTTTCTGTGGAACCATCAGCCATAAACCTCATAGAAATTATCACTGTCTCCTGACGGTATAAGACAGATAAAATAATTTGAACCCCTCTGCTTTTTCCCAGTGCTAACTGCAGAAATGCACCACTCAGTCAGAAACAACCAATCAGAGCCAGGATCAGGGTCTTAGTGCTGTCAATCACTCCTGTGTATCCTCCTCTCGCTCTCTGCTGCGCTACATCTGGTTCACCACAATGTGGCCTGCAACAACCGCTAATGGAAGCTAGTATGGCCACCAATTAATGTTTTTCCTGGAACAGTGAGTTCTTGCTATGCTATTAGCACATTCAGCAGCATGTACACAGGCATGACTGACAGCACTAAGACCCTCCTCCTTAGTCTGATTGGTTGTGTTTGACTGGAAACAGTGCATTTCTTTAAACTACTCAGTCTTTTCACAGAGTATCTGTCACTTAATGAACTGTCACAAGATGGTGACAGTTTTAACAGATATGTAAAAAACAACATATTACATACAGCAGCCTTAAAGGTGCATTGTGTAAATTTATTAAAACTATTTTATTAAACATATTTGTTAAAACTGTCACCATGTCACGAAAGTTCATTAAATGACAGATAATCTATGAAAAGATTGAGTTGTCTGAAAAATTGTCAAAAGCAACCAATCAGAACCAGGAGGAGGGGCTTAACGCTGTCAATCAATGTCATACTTGCTGCTAAATACAGCTTATGGTTACAGGAAAACCGTTTATCCGCCATCATCATTAGCGAGATTAACTAGCATTAGCATTCAAAACAAGATTTGCTAATAGGAAAAGCAGAGACAAGCGCTAAGACCCGCCTCCTGGCTCTGATTGGTTGTTTCTAGTTAGCACTGACAGAAGGCAGATCATCCTTTTTATTTAATTTTATTTTTTACAAAAGTTGCATGCTGCAGATTTAATGTAAACTGGCGAAGAAGCAAATTGACATCATTCCTATTTAAAACAACATGAACTTCTGTACCCCAGCTTGCCACCAGGTGGAGCTGTGGACTGAGGTAACTTGCTTTTTGTTATCTTGTCCCTCCTCTTCCTCAGGGTAACAATCAGACTAGAAAAAGCTCTTCAGATGGATTTGATCTCTGTTGAGTGCTTGGGTCGATGTTTCATCAGATGTTTTTATGTTCCACAGGAAGCTGAAAACAGGAATTCCTCTTGCAAACAAACTAACGAGGAAGTGCAGAGAGTCTTGTTACAGGCCAAAACAATGGAGCAGAGAGCAGACTGCAGGGAGTGCAGAGATGCTGAGGGAGATGCAGACACATCTGCAGGAGCTTCAGACCCTGCAGCGATCAGACAAGCTGAGACAAGAAGCTGCTCTGCACTCTCAACTCTTGCATAAACTGCAAAGAAAGAATTTGCTCTGCATGCATGTTCGCCTCAGCGTAATGGTGTTACTGTTACTTTAAAAAGTATGTGGATATTTTATTGATTTCAACAGTACTGATAAATCAAATTTACAGAAATGTGTTAAAATAAATTAAGAAATGCCCACATTTTTCCCCCCTCTCACCATTACTCAACATTTTTGTTTGTTTAAACCTCAATGCTAGGCGACTGCACCGTTACCTAGCAACCCTGGCAGAGCCCAGCCCGTTACCTAGCAACCCAAACTGAGTTCCAGCACGTTTGGCTAGCTGGTGTTGCCACTTTATGGGCTATATAATATAATAATCACTGCTGGAAAAGACAAAGGTTTTGTTATCGACTTACCATCTGGATGAGGTTGAATAATTAGGATCCTGCTTAATTAGATTTAAAGAGACAAAATGCCCTGAAACAGCACCTTAGAAGATTAAAATCTCATTATTTAAGAATGATTTTGGGCAAAAAATGTATTCAACATGTTTGTAAAGGCCATAAACCCATCCTAGATATTTGACAAAAGCATGAAGTTATTTGCAAAAAGATTAAAAGGTGAAGTAGAACTCTGAGAAATGACAATAACTCAGAACATGCGTTTCTGTAGGTACATTTTTTGCTTTGTTTTCACAGATTTGATAATTTCCTTTGACAGAAGTGTTAATGGTGAAACAAGAACAAAAACGCAGCCCGGTCATATTAAAGTGTTTATTTTGAGAAGTTGACCACTGTGATGCACCTTCTGAGGCAACAGTAGAAAAATAGATTCAGTGAAACTAAATGCAACTTATTCATCTACAAACAAGGTATCTAACGATAGCCTACAAGTACAATGTACCTGTTACAATTCAACACATATCCATCCGATGGTTGATTTTTTTGTTATTTTTCTTTTTAAAAAGCTGCTAAATAACACTGTACACAAAACGAGCTACATGGGCTTTCAAATTACTATCTGATGCAGGCTGGTTAGCTGGTAGAAAAGAGCTTGCATAGACAACAAAGTCACTCCTCCAATAAAAGGCACTGACTCCTCTACAGCACAGAGCAAAACGCCCGGGACTCAGTGGAACACTGGCCTGGAAAAATAATTATTAAAAGCTACCAAACATGAAGACGGGGAAGAATCTGGAGTTTTGCATTTTTTCCCCATGAAGCAACTTGCTGGAAAAAAAAAAAGAAAAGACTTTTCTGCTTGGCAGCTCTATCAATGCAAAGCAGAGAGGAAACATCCTCACATCATCTACAGCTAAAAAAAAATGTCCTTAATGCATAACATTGATGGAAAACGTCCTTAAACACAATCTTTTTGTTTTATAGCACACATTCTCAGTGAGAGCTTCATGACAAAGACGAGCACACAGTGTTGTTCACTACAGTAAAAACACACAGACCTTCAACAACCACCAAAATGTGACAAACTATTAAAAAAACACAAGCAATCTGAATGTTTTGGACTCAAATCAATATATACATAATTCCTCGTTGGAGACCTGAGCCAGCTTTGCGTTACCGTCGGTTACATTTCAGTTTGAGATGCAGGTTTTTTTTTTTTTGTTTGCCATCTTTCTGTGAGAAACGAGAAGCTCAGAGCTACAGCTGCAGCCGGTCTCCAATACATATTTAACAGTTATCAACACTGCATGTGCATCCAGCGCTACTGAGGTTTGCAAAAGTCCTGATATGTACATGTGGACTTTAAAAAAAATGTTTGTTTTTTTTAAATGTGAGAGGAAAATGCAGAAATGAATAAATCAAACCTAGAGAAAGTCAAAGTGAAAGACTGAAAATGTTTTTACGTGAATAAATGTAATCTGAAGCGCTTTGTTAAGGCTTTAAATGTGGTTACTTGATGCTAAACTATGATCTGTAGCACAGATTTGAAAACACCTGACTTGCTTCTGATTGGCTGAAAGGTTCCAATCAGCCTCTCTGATTGGCAGAAGGTTCCTACAGTTTTGTTTGCTGCATAACGATCATCACAGCTCACAGATGTTCCTTTCTTCACTTTTGTCACTCATTAGAAATGAGCTACACTCAAAAAAACACAAAATATTAAAGTATTTTTTTATCTAGTGCATCTTAATGCGATTGAAAAAAGACAAAACTAACTAAGAAGTAACGTTTTAGCAAGATATTAAGTTATTGTTGTGGGATTCAGATTGAAGTAGCTCAATACTTTCAATTTGAATTAATGAGTTACAATAATATTTAAATTAATTATTTTTAAATTGAATCAAAAGAACTAATTTCAGTGGCGGATTTTATTATTTCTTGAATAAGTATAAAAAAAAACAGTATGAAGCATGATGTCATTATTTTTGTAATATGTTTAAAAAGGAGTGAGTGGTAATAAAAACTTATCAAAATTCCCACTTGTTTCACTTAAAACATTGGAAAAATGTCTTGTTAGTTAAATAATCTCCCAATGGAGTTGGTACTTTTTAAAACTGATGTTATTAGCTTAAAATAAGCTCATATATCTTGCCAAAAAGTTGTTTGAAAGTTAGTTTGTGTCTAATATTGCAAGGTACTAAGATATTTGCAGTAGAAACTAGACCAAAAGTTACTTGGTGAGATGTTGTGTTTTTGCAGTGCACTTCCTGTCAGAGATGAACGGGGTGAGGACGTGTCGTCAGAAATGCTACATGAAGAAACGCAGAACCCAGCAGAGCGGATCTATGTTTTAACTCTACGTTTTGTTGCATCACTTCCTCTGAGTGCGTGTGCTCCTGTTCCTCGGGTTCATAAACTCAGATTAAATGTTTCCGCTGACCTCCAGCTGACCTCCAGCTGACCTCCAGCTGACCGAAATCGAGAGGACATTTGCGGAAATCCTCCAACGGCTTCATGTCTGAACTTCGATTGAGTGATGAGAGCGCAGCGCTGTAGAGGTAGGACAGAAATCACCAGCGGCTGGGGGATTCATTTTTGGAAAATGATTTGATTTTTACTACCAATGCGCTCGTTGGGTTTCTATATTTCAGATGTTGGCACGCCCAAGGCCGCCATCTTGTTTCACGAGCGTGTTTTACAGCTTCTGTTTATTTAGATTTTGAATTCAGATCAAATCTATCACAAAAAATAAGGACCAGATTTTGATTTTTTTTTTTTTTAATTCTGATGACAGAAAATGTTTATTTTGAAATAAAAGTGTCTTTTATTTCAATTATCAGGACTCAGTTGTATGACGTATCAGGCTACAAGATGTTTGTGTTATAAGATCACAGTTAATATTGGCAGAAAAAACATCTCAAAATTGTTTTAATGAGAAAACTAGTCCACTTTGTGTAGATCTTTTTTGAAATAGACTCTTACAAAGTAATTTTGGTCTAGTATGTAGCATAAATATCTTAGTACATTTGAAATAATACAAATAATTCACAAGTAATTTTTAGCAGCTTGTTTTAAGTCAATAATCCCTTGATATTAACAAAAAAGAACCATTTCCACTGGCAGATTATTTGACTTGTATCATGGAAAAAATGTCTTGTTATAAGTTTAATAATCTTTCAGTACTTCAATAGCATTTTAAAATCAATATTAAGTAATAATCAACTTAAAACAAGCTCCTATATCATGCAGAAAACTTGGTTTTATATCATTTTAAGTGAATTAAGATATTTGCATGAGAAACTACTTGGTAAGATGAGTTTTGTTGGAGAGATAATGGAAATTATCTTCACCATCAAACTGTTTTCAGTCGCAGGAGTTTGAAACGATTGAGTTCATTTCAAAATAATACACAAACTGCTGGTCCAGATTGTCTCTCATTAAAGGAACATTTTGTAATTAAGATTTTTTTTCTGCTAATATTGTTACTATTTTCTCACAATTACATAAAAATAATCATAGCCTGAAATATTGAAATAAAAGTCACTTTTTGAAAATATTTTTTATTTAGTTTTTGAAATGTAGGCAAGTAAACTAAAATCCCTTAAAATCGGATATGAAAAACAAATCGCCCAGCGCTGGGTACAACCCTTTACTCTGACTCTTGTACTCGCGCGCGCGCACACGCACACACACACACACACACACACACACACACACACACACACACACACACACACACACACACACACACACACACACACTTAGTGCTCATCGCATTTTTCCCTTTTCCCAACTCAACCCCGCCTCCTGAACTGGGGTTAAAGTGCAGATTTCTTATAGGGATAGTCTGGTTTGCTGGGCGATCTGCGGTCTCTGAGGAGTTCTTCTCCTACACTGTTCCTGTGAGACTGCTGGAGCGGAACCGGACCTGACGGGTCTCCGCCCAGAACCATCTCCTCTGGAGCGTCTTTGGGTCCCTCCTCGTAGCCGTCCATGTTCCCGCTGGGGGAGCGTAGATGACCCAAACCGTGGGTGAGGTCCGTCTCGTTCGGCCGCCCCTTCTGGAACGGACCCGTCCTCGGCTGCGGTCCGGACGGACTGGAGAGGACGGCGTCGTGTCTCTGGGATTTTAAGCTGAGGACGTCCAGTCGCAGCGGGTCCGGGGCGGTCCGTCCCTGCAGGAGGCCGTGGCTCTGGCAGTCAGAAACGTAAGGAGGGGGGTAGGAGCCGGACTGCGTGCAGCTATGGCTGTAGAGGTCCGGTCCTGCGAAAGCGGGCAGAGGATGGCCGGAGGTCGGGGTCGCGGGTCTGCAGGAGAAGTCGTACAGGTCGGGGAACTCCGCTTGGGCCTCCAGCTTGGGTTCTGGAGCGTGCCTCTTGCAGGAGTGGCCGTGTCCAGGGCCGTAACCGTGGCTGAGGCGCGCAGCAGAGCAGGGCAGGTGGTGGCCTGAAGGCCCCATGGGGCTGTGAAGGCCTTCGCCGTCCATGTCGGCCATGTGCTGCTCCCTCAGAGACATGACCGAGACGCCGAGCGCGATGTCCGGCATGAACTCCCTCATCATCGGCTCCACCCCCATCTGATCAGGAAGCAGACACAACATGAACAGGTCGAAGGAAACTCCTCAACTGGAGCACAAGATGTAAAAACAAGAAGGCTCACGCTAGGACAGAAACGATTAACTGGATTCATCGATTATTAATCAATTACTGAAGCAATGGTCAACTAATATAGTCATTGATTAATCGTTAACTGGAGAATGCAGACAAAAAGAAAATTCTGAAAGAACACATCAGAGCTGTAATCAAGCCAAAACGGTACAAAATAAATACATTTTGCATTTAGGATAAAAATAAAATAAATCATTAATCTGCAAATATGTTCTAGCCAAAACTAGATCTCAATCAATTAATCAATTACTGAAACAATCATCAGTAATTTAGAACGTTATCAATTATTAACTGGAGAATAGGGTTTAACTGATTAAATGAAAAATCTGCAGAATGTACCAATTTTTAATCGATTAATCGATTAATCGTCAGTATAATTGATAGAATAATTGTCAGTTGGAGCTTTTTTTCACGCCACACTTACCGCCTGCTGGTCTGACAGCAGAGGTCGGCCCATAGCCTGGGGGTTGGTGCAGTCTGGAGGCTGGGATCTGGGCGCCGAGGAGTACTCCGAACCGCCATGTTTGGAAGCAGCGTGGCGCTGGATCAGGGTCCGGTTGCAGGGGTAGGAGAAGGATCGGGTCGGGGTCGGCATGGGAACCCGGGGTCGCCAGCCTCCTTTGAGCTGGGCGTGGCTGGGCGTGGCGGGAGGGTGGTAGGGAGGAGGCGGAGGGGGCAGCGGAGGGTGGAAGCCTGCCACTCCTTCCAGGTCCGTTATCATGCTGTCCATAGCCGGACTGCTGTTGACACGGCAACGGCCCACTTGACGCAGGGCCAGAATCGGACTCTCGTCTCCGAAACGCTCATCTGGGAAGAACTTGGACGGGTTCTGAAAGTAAAACAAGATCAGGGCTGACACAGTTAATCGGATTAATTGTGACTGATTATTGAAATAATCATCAACTAATTTAGTAATCAATTAATCGCTAATTGGAGCATTCAGATTCTAAAAACACAAAGTAATTAAGCTAAAACGGTACAAACAAATATATACAGTTAAAAAAAAACTTCCTGTAAATGTTTTACCCAGCAAAAAGTATTTTTAATGTTTTTGTTGCATATGCAGCTAAAATTGATCAAGCATAAACTTAACGAATGCCACATTTTTGTTGCATGTATTTTTAATTTTGCATAAAATGAGCTGAATTAATAAAAAAAAAAATTGGGGCATGTTCTGCAAATGTTTTTTTATCCAATTACTCAGTTAATCGTCAGAATAATCGATTAGTAAAATAATCGTTTCAAGAGGCGGTATCACATATTTTCCAGCCACATTGTTCCATTTTATAGCACAATCTTGTTAAAAAAAATCACTGACATTTGATGCCTTGAAATTTGGCCTCTGCCTCTTTAAGAAGCTCCTACTCTTTGACAACAATACACCTTCATTATACAGTTTTGAACTGTTCTTCGGAGTATTGGTCTGAGAAGTAGTTCCTATAATGAGCAATGCAGACATGCAGTTCCACCAGGTGTTTGCTAATTGCTACCGGCTAGTCTGAAGGAGCTGAGTGGGCGAGTTCCTCACTCAGACTGAAACCAGATGGTTGCCATGGGAGACTGACGGACGTCTAAAACACTCTGTATATGTTTTTGATGAGGGAATAACATTATAAGAGGAAGTAAAGGTCAACAGAGTTAATCCTATGTGACGCCGCCCCTTTAAAGCGGTTCCTGTTTGCTGGCTTTACCTGCAGCAGCTCAGTGGCTCCATCTGCAAGGCCGAACTCCCTCAGCACCCTCAGCTGCAGCTCGTAGCTGACCGTGGCTCCCTCGCCACAGTTCAGGGCGTAGGCTCGCTGGACCTGCTCCGTATGCCTCAGCTCATGCAGCCTGCGGATCATATCCTTCACCACAGACAGAGGAGGCACTGGAAGCAGCACAGAGCAGAGGTTCCAACAATTTACCCGCCGCTTTTCTACCTGCAGACATTTTGACGTACGTTCATTTATTGACTCAATCGTCGCCCTACCTGGTATTTCGTTGGCCACGACGGAGGGAGCCGTGCTGGAGCTGCCCGCCATTTGCTGGTGGTTGATCATGTGACAGCACTGGGGCACGGCGTTGTTCACCATGTAGAGAGTGTCCGGGACGTTGGACATGCGCACCAGCCTCAGACGCACCAGGTCCGTCTGCTCCACCATCATCTCATCAAGCACAGACTGAAGTCATGAAGAAAAATACACCAAAGAGAAAATAACTGACACGATTAATTGTTTACTAAAATGGTTGATAATTATTTCCATAATTGATTAATCGTTAACTGGACTATACAGACTCGAAGAAAGGCCAAATGCTGGAAGAACAACATACTCAGCAGGAATTAAACCAAAACATTTTGCATTTAAGATAAAAAAAACCTTCTGATGTTCTACCCAGAACTCCTCAAATGGAATAGTTTTAGCTTCTCCTGGTTCAAAATGTGTAAAAAAAAATGTATTTCCTTCTCACATGTTGATGTTAGGAGTATTTTTTAGCTGCAGATGCATCTTTGCTACAAATGCTTTTTAGGAAATAAAATTTTTACTATTTAAAAAAGGAAACATTTGTTTATCTTCTAATCTACTTAATCGATTAGTCGTCAGAATAACTGATTACTAAAAATAATTGTTAGTGGAGGCCGGGTTGTAGATCGGTTCCACCTGACTGACAGCTCTCTTTATAACGCCTCTCACTGCCCTGCAGACATGTCCATTAATATTCAGAGACCCGGGAAGGCCGACAGGTCGTAATGAAAATTTGCAAATGGACCCAAAAAAAATAAAAAAATAAATGAATTTCCATCATGATAATGAGACTCTTGGTGTATTTGGCAGACTCACCTTGGCTTCCTCCACATAAGGAGAGAAGAGGCGCGGTCGGACGTAGATCCCTGCATTTTTCTGCCGCAGCCAGGCGTTGGCCTTGCCCCCCTCGGCGGTGGGCAGCATGTCCGATGGAGGGGTGCTGATCAAACCCCTCTTCAGCTGTGAACAGAGATCAACCGGTGAAGCTCACAGTGTTCAAAGATCATCTGCTAAGCTTCCTTAAACAGGTAAGGACAAATTTATGAGCCATCAAAACCTTTTTGTTACATTTGTTTTTGCACAAAATCATCCTCACACAATGAGATTTTAGTCGGCTTGTTCTGTTTTGAGCAGTTTTAGGGCCTCTTGTAACTTTCAATCCAAACAAGCTGCTCAAGTAAACGTTTACAGCCTCATGTGAAAATGGCTCGAAACAGATGCAAAATGATAAAACTATACATCTTTAAAAAGCAGAAGTGGAGCCTCCTGCACAACCAACAAGATGTAGCTAGTGGTTTCTGGATGGTAAGTCAACAGCAAAGCACTCATCTTTTCCAGCAGCCATTGTACGCGACACAGCTGTGAAACCAGCTGACCAAACATGCTGCTTTGGGTTGCTAGGCAACAGACTGGGCATTGCTGGGGATGCTAGATGACTGGTAGTGCCTGCTGATTCATGACTCAATTAAAAGGTTTTTGAAACAGCTCTTTGTTCAGAAAACATTCAAAATGTGAGTTTTTCTTCATGAAGTCCCGTCTAAAATGCTAACTGAAGTAGAGGCAGAGTACTGACGGTGTCGGCGAGGACGTCACTGTTGGGAGGCAGGATGTGCTCCGTCCGAATGAAGGGCAGGAGTGGAGAGAGGATCTCCCTCAGCTCCTCCACGTCCAGGTCTCGCCTTTTCACGCCTCTCTTGTTGACGCTGTGGGCTGTGCCGCTCAGCAGGTTGGGCTCTGGGTTAGCGAAGACGGAAACAATCAGCCGAATTCATACAAAAACACGTAAATATGTAGGGCTGAAACAATTAATCGAATTAACCGCGATAAATCTACTTGAAATAATCGTCAGCTAATTGGTTAAATCCTCAGGTGGCGTTTTAGCTTCACCTACTTCAAATTCTTGGAAATAAATAATAAATACAATTAAAATCAAAACTGTATAAAACAAATATAGATTTTGCATTTGAGATTCAAACCTTTGTCTGTACACACATTTTACTCCAAACTCCTCAAGTGGCAGGTTTAGCTTCTCCTGAAGAAATGTTTTTTTATTTCAGGCAATAAAATTTGTATTTTCTTATTTCAAAAAGAAATTGAATAATTAGTTTATTTGCATCTTTTGGTGTATGTTAATACTGCATAAAAAGCGGCTAAATGAAAAGTCTGCAGGTTTTTATCGTTTGATTAATCGATTAACGAAAATGATCATTAGTTGCAGCCCTATAAATACGGTTATGTATTTCGCTAGAACTCTGATTTTAATGCCAAAGAGTTTATAAACTACTAATTTAGTGAAACATCTTAAACATGGCCTCTCCTGCAGCATGCGTCATGTTTCTGGAGCCACTTGGAGCATCAACCCGACAGCATCTCATTTATCATTAGGCTAGAACACAGTGACACAGCCAATGAAAATTAGGCCACTTTATGTTGACTCCATTTCTAAGGTTAAGCCTTTTTCAGCTCTTAAGTGTATTTTTTGGGTCTTTGGTAAGTGAGCAATTTCCTCAGAGCAATTAGAGGGGAAGCTGAGAGGGTAATTATAGAGTGTATTATCTTACCCCTGTCTGCCATCCTCTTAATCAGCTGCTGCTCGCCCCACTTTACGACATACTTCAGAATGTCCTGTTCACTCGCCTGGGAGGAAAACAAGGAGAGAAATGAGAGGAAGAAGGAAAGGATAGAGAGGAAGGAGGGGAAGAAAAACACACAGGCGAGAGAGGAAAGGGAGAAAACATGTAAGAAAGAGAGGAAAGGATATAGAAAAGAGAGGAAAGGATGCAAGAAAGGGGGTCAGATTGAGAGCTCACAAGCCTCCGACTCATTGCACGTGTTAAGCGTCTCGTCATCTGAGTAACAGCAGAGCACAGAACGAGCTGAAAGGTGTGGATGTTTACCTGCAGGTAGTCGGACTGAATGGCGCTGAGGAGGTGCTCTTTGCCGAGTTCGTACAGGACGTCAGAGGTCACCACCTGGCTGAACTCCTCACACAGGAAGTGCATGGCCTGCCTGTGGACCCACTTGGAGCCGTACGGCTGGGAGCTCCACTTCAGGATGGGGACCAGAGAGTCCAGGGACAAACTTTCCACAACGATGTCCTCGCACCCTGACAGGGGAAAGAAGCAGTTTATATGCCGATATTCAGTCCAAAGGCAGGATTTCCCCAGAAAACTGGCTCAGCTCAGTGCATTAGGTCAGTCATTCATCCAGTTGGCCGCCATGTCTTTGAGTTAGAAAATGTTTAAAGTTGACAGAAAATTTGAAAATATCACTTGATAGTTATGTGTCATTGGAAGACTGGAAGATTAATACCTAAAAACAAACTATAAAGTCTTAAAAAATGATTAAAGAAACAAATAAATAAATAACAATGCTTAGCCTGGTGGGGGCACAAGTAAAGCCTGGTGGCCCGCCAGGCTTATAATAAGCTGTGGGAAACCCTGAAAAGCACAAAAACCCTCAAAAACCAAATAAAACAAACAGTTTAATAAGGCTGCAACTATTGATTATTTTAGTAATCAGTAAATTGATTACTAAATTAGTTGAGATTTTTGTAGTAATTAATTAATCGGTTATTCTTACAATTAATCTGATAAAAAATTTGGTAAATTCTTAAGATATTTTACTTAAGTCTTTATTTATACTATATCCTAAATCCTAATTCTAAGATGCAAATAAACAGATAATTTAATTCACTTTTTAAATAAGTTAAAGAAACATTTTATTGACTAAAATGCAATAACACGGCTTTCCTTTAATGTACGCTGCCAAAGGATGAATCTGCAGCAAAAATACTTTGAACATTACTGAGCTCAGCCCTTTCTGCTCGACTTAAAATAAATACAGTAAGGTTGATTTGGATTATCATTTAATAACTGAATTGCAAAAGGTGCTTAGAATTTGTTTTTTTTTGTACAGCATTTGAACCAGTTGAAGCTAAAATTATGTCAACATGAGGAGCTTTGAGTTGCAGATGGTTTGTTTTCTTTACACCTTAAAAGCATTTTTATCATAATTACTGCTCTGAATATGTTGTTCTTTCATTAAATTGCCTTAATGAAAGTATATTCCATGATTAAATAAATTAGTTGACAGTCACTTCAACAATCGATTAATCACGATTACTCGTTTCAGCCGTTCAGTCCATCCTGCACCGCTGCCAGACCATCGGCAGGTTTGATTATTTTTCACTGACCCATGGAGCCTCTCTCTAGTAGCGCCACATCCCTCCATGCTGCGTTTCCTAAATCAGAGCGCATACCAGAGCAGCAGGCAGCGGCTTTAGCCTGCAACACACCAGCCCACAGAAACGCTTTGATATCTTGATGTGTTTCAGTCTCAAGCTGCCTTCCTCTCACCGTGTTAAACAAACACAGCCGCCGCCAGCACACAAACACAACAAGCAACTGTGGACACGCGTGTGTACATAAATCAAAATTGCATTAAAAGCCACAGAAGGCTGAGGGAATTATGAAAGCGCTGCTCACAGCGTTGGAGGAAAAAAAGCTAAACAATAAAACAAACTGCGCCCTGCAGATTCAGCCATCGGCGGCTTCAGCGGTAAATCTAAACGAGATCCATTTAGACAGAATCAGACGACCATTCAGATTAGGCGCATCTATGCCAACACAGAAAAGAGGGTTTTCAAATAGCTTGTTTAACACATCGGATTGGACGTCCAAAAGCTGCTCTTAACTAAAATAGAAACCTGGAAAGTTTTAGATTGTGGCCGGTCTCGTCTTTTATGTCTTTTATGGGGCAGCAGCATCGCTCCTCTGGGACCATCTTATCTTGAAACAGAAAATTTAAGCGGCACTTCTGGCCCCAAACCACTGCTTTGAAGACGCAGCCTGGGAAACTGGCTGCTATTCGTTGGAAGGGAAACCCAGTGATGCTCTGAGTCTAACAGCAGATCCAGCAAAGGCAGCGTAATGATCACGATCACGACTATTAACCAATAAACCATCACAAGATATTTACCTAAACTATATATAATGTGGCATAAAATCAAGCTAAATTTACCATTTTAGAACAGTTAGGGTTACTAAAACAATCTTTGTTTGGCAGTAAAATGAACTAGACGTGAGGGCTGGACAATAAATCAATAATATATATTACGATAGACAGTGTGACACGGATAATATGTGGAAGAAAAAAACAATAAAATTAACTGGAAACAACCAATTAGAACCCGGTGCGTCTTAGTGCTGTCAATCTTGCATAGCCTGTTGTGAACGCTTAAGCTAGTTAGCATAGCCACCAAATATGGCAGATAAAACCGTTTTCCTCTAATGGTCAGTTGTTTCTCTGCCATTAGGACATTTAGCAGCGAGTATTTGAGAATTATTTTAGGAATGCGCAATACGTACTGTATCCGGTAGAAACGATAGAAATTTTTCCCATGATGGAGTTTACCGGCTAACCGCGGTAATGCTTGTTGATGGCGTAACGGCCGGCATCAAAACAGAGCAAGCGGAAAGCAACATCGCTGAGAGCGGAAGAGAAGATCTTGTTAAAAAGTCAGGTGCAAAAACGTCAATGATTTGGACCTGGTTTGGGTTCAACCTCCCGCGGTCTTAGCGTGACGCTCAGGAGGAGTGCTGCACATGTCACGGTCAGCCAATGGAGAGGAGAGGGGAGAAAGCTCTGTAGGATCGGTGCAACCCCTGCTGGGATGCACCGATCCTACCCTTGCTGCTGTCTTAGTGCAAACGCTCAGGAGGAGAAGGCAGATGTCACGGTCGGACAGCAGGGAAACGTCATGGGGCTCGGTGACGGTCTCTCCGAAACCACAAAACGAAAACCTTGTAAAAGGGCACAGTGCGACTCAGCTGGACCGGGCATAGAGTAAAAAAACTGGTGGGGTTTAAATGACTTCACCTCTTAAGACCACAAGAAGGTTCAAGAGTAAAACCGGGAGCAGAAAAATGTAATCTGTAATGTGTGTGGAAGTAAGAAAATGCAAGTAATTTGCCAGGTTTCCCTTAAAATTAGATTTTTTTAAAAGGAGGACCTGGTAATGATACACAGCAGCATAAAGTATTTAATGAGTGTTAAGTTTTAACACATACAAAAATATACATTCCACTCAATTAGCTTTTTGTTTTTGTTTCTATTGTAAGTTTTACATAAATCATATTGTGATATTGTTACCACCACCCATCATAATGTATCACGATATGAATTTCATGCTACATCCTTAGTTTAAGTCCCGCCTCCTGGCTCTGATTGGTTGTTTTGATCTGGATTGGTACATTTCTTCAGACGGACACAGCAGCTCATGGACGAGATCGATGTTTTCACAGATGATCTGGATCATATTATTCTGTCCCGACATTTTTAACAAATATCTAAAAAACATGTTCTCAGTATGTTTTTTAGTGCGCCTCCAGCTCGGGCAGCAGCAGACGGTTCCCCATGTGGGAAAAGACAGCAGCCAGTTCTACTCTGTAGGTCCATTAGAACCCACATTCCCGTCTTGGCGTTTAAAGCGCAGCACTTTTATTATGAGCAGGAGATTAGACTCAGTCTTATATCTAACACTAAGCTTCCCCTTTTCTCTCTGCGGGGCGGAACGCCTCCTTTACAGAGCTTAGCAGACCGACAGCAGCTTCAGATGTTTTCATCTGAAGCCGTTTCCTGGAGCGCAGTCCCAAAAGTAAAACATCACATGCGTTCAGTAGTCTAAACAAGTCTGCTTGGAAATGATGTCGGATGATTGCTGAGGTGCTGCAGCTTTAATTAACAGTCACAACACAGAGCAGACAAAGTGTAGGGCAGGGAGGGAGGTTGGTTTCCATCCAGAAGCTCAGTGGCGTGCTTTAAAATGAACAGCTTTTAATTCAAGTAAAATGTAATCCTAAATGGGATGCATAGGAGTTAATATGGACAATGAAAGCTTTGGTGAGGCACAGCGTCATATTGTCAAAGAGAAACGGTAATGAGTTCAGCAGGGGGAGGACTGTGACAGATTAGAGGGTTTTCTCCGCGACATGAGCTTCTCTGCTGCCTCTTGTAAGAACCTGGGAGTCGCTGATGTTTGACATGGTGGAGCCCAAACTTTACCAACGTACGGCAGGATGATTTGTCATTTAAGCGGGGTTCGCATACTTCTCCCACTGTAAAATTCAAGAACTTTTCAAGGTAAGTTTGAAAAGTTTGGAGATAAAACAATACAAATGGACCAAAAAGACAGTTTCAATTCAGTATTATATGATATACAGTATGCGTTTTCAATGTCTTGTGATTAGTATTACAGCGGGGATAAAGTAATGTTACATACACATTTTATGTTTTGAAATGTCTCTTATGCACATATCCACCTGACTGCTCTGAGAACAAAACTTTAATGTAAATTTCAATAAGGTTGGCTTACAAAATATAACCCAACCTTTATTTCAATTGGACAGATCAGTGAGTCATTGAGCAATTAGGAATGATAAATATTTAATACTCTGAAATGGGGTTGGACAATAAATCAATAATATATATAATAGACTTGTGATCAATATCAGTAAAACATCTAATAGAAAATTTGATTTTAAATATATAGATATAGACAGAGGAAAGACTTTAGATGCTGAACCTCTGACAGTAAGCTGAACAGGGTTAGTGGAATTAACAAACTCTTTGGTTACCTAGCAACTCTCACTCTTCTGTTACCTAGCAACAACCTGTTGAGCACCTCCGCAGCAGCAGTTTTAGGTTTTTCCCATCGTGCCTCATAACGGCTTAAAAATAAACAATAGAATAAAGTGAAAAATGCGGATAAAGCAGGAAACAAGTTTGGGATCATTTCAGATATTTAAATCTGATATGAAACGTTTATATCGTGAAATGCTTTTCAGCCACATCGTCCAGCCTCTCACTGAAAACAATTCAAACAAATTGTGTTAAGGTGAATTATTTTCTTGCTCAAATTAAAATGTTTAAGCACAGTAATTAAAAAGTGCCATTTAGCAAACAGAAATAATTTAGGTTATTCTAACTAACCTAAAATGAAAAGTTTAGTCTGATTTAACTTTAAAAAGTGAGAAAAAAAATGACTGTATGAAAATATTTGGCTTCAACTGTAAAAAATGTTTTACAAATTTACGCTTTTAATCAAATGATACAAAAGTTTGCAGTTTGAATATCAAGTCATTGAATTTCAAGGATTTTCAAGGATTCCCTGATTAAGGTTTGCAGTGTTGCACAGTGAGCTCAGAAAGACGGCAGCAGGTCACATTCGGTGATCTGTGCAGAACAGAGTGGATCACCGGTTGAGCAACCACACTGACCAACAGGGTGACACCCTATTATTTACTGCAATACGCCTTTCAGACAGGCGAGAGTTTGAGTTATTTACATCACTTTTAACCCTTTGAAAGGATTTCCAACATCTGTTCCTGCGAGACGTCTCGCCTTCCTCCTTAAACCAGATGTTTTGCCGTTTCTTTTAAGCCAAAACAGTCGCATATTTCCACTCAGTCGGATTGCATCATTGCTGAAAAGGATGAAGTATCTTTATAAGTAAATGAGTCGGCTTTATGGATTAGCATGCAACTTTGCATGAACAGATGCTAAACCCATCAAAGTACGTCTGCTAAATCTAATTAAAGCCACGAGGAACATCTGCAGAGAGTCCACGGAGCCAGAACAAACCGCATTTTTAATACGGTAAATAAATCTGAATAAATATTATTGGGTTTTCTGTGGATTACGTAGCAGAAGGTGGTAAAATATGCTGAAAATCATTTCACACATTTTAAATGAAAAACCAAACATTTGCACAGATGGGTTATTATTTTGTTTAATGTTTTGGGAGGAAAATATTGCTGTGATAAGAACAAACTGCTGTTTTCAAAGTCCAAATTTTGATCATGCAGCTGGAATTGCTATGTTTTTGTTACATCTATATACGAAATTATATTTCAAAATATGATCTGTGGAGTTTCTGCACCTCTTAAAGATTTCCTATTTTTCCCAGAATTCCAGAGTTCTGTCCTTTATGTTCACTTTAAATATTAGAAGCTAATGTTGAATTTATGTCAGAAATGTTTTTACAAAAGAGGTTTTAAATATGAAACATGTACAAATATTTCACATTTAAGGAAGAAACATAAGGAAAGATGTATACCTGGGAAAAAAGGAAGGGAAGGAAGCAAGTATAGAAGTAGGAAATGAAGGAAGGAAGGAGATGTATAACCAGGAAACAGTGAAAATGTAGCACTAGGATAGGAAGGAAGGGACAAAGAAAAGAAGGAAGAAAAAAGAAAGGAAGGCTGTAGTTCTTCCCCAATAAATACCATTTTTATATGTTTCAGATGACGAAAACGTCAGTTTTAATCATTCTGTTTGTTTTAGTCAACTATAATAACCGTAGTTGAAACTTTATTTCGCTGTGACAAAAAAAAAAAAAAATCCATTTCAGAAAAGTTAAAAAGGTTAATAAATAGATTTAGAAACACAAAAACAAAGGATATTGTATCTAATTTTATAAATGCACGCTATCGTTTTAGTTAGTTAACCTTGGTTGAAACTGCAGCTCACACATAGGCGGGGCGCGTTAAAACAGCTGGTTCAGGTCAGAGCAGGACGCCAACCTTTAGCGTGTAAAACGGTGTGGGGAGTCAAAGCGATGTGTAATCTGAGTGGAGATATAGCGGTGAGAAAGTGTTGACGGAGGCTCTAATGCATGTACCAGCTGTCCGCTCCCAGAAGCTGCTTGTTGCAATATGTTCCTGCCAGGCGCAGCACTAACACCGCCTAATATCTCACTTAGTGATGCTGTGCAACACGCGTTTTAATGTGCACAGTCAGCACTGAAGGTCAGACAACATGTAAAAAACCCCCAAAACAAACAGGCTGTAATTAACGTAGAAAAACAAATAAAATCGAGCCAGATGTGACAAAAACATCTCATGATGCAGCAGATGCTGTGTTTAGGATGCAGTGAGCGTGCAAATCGATTCAGGAAAGATGAATTATGTTATCGCGCTCCGGGTTGAGGGTTTATTTCAGCGGTAGTGACCGAACAGGAAGGAAGAAATTACTGAGGAATGAGACCAAACTAACAATTCACTGGGTTGCACAACGCAACACATCAGCAAATTTACAGATCATAAAAACTCTGGCTGCACTAAACCTCAAACAACTGGACAAAAACGGCAGAAGAGAGGAAACAATAAAAGACAAAGAGAATGGTGTGTTTAAAAAAGGAGAGAAGGAAGGAATGAAAGGATGGAACAAAAGAAAGAAGGATAGAAAGGGCCTAGCAAAGACAGGAAGGATGGGAACAGAGGAAGAAAAAATAGGAAGGGAGGAAGGTAGTAAAGGAAGGAAGTAAAGGTGGGAAGGAAGGAGTAGCAGAAGATAGGAAAGAAGAGAGAATAGGAAGGAAAGAACTAACAAAGGAAGGACGAAATAAAATTAAGTAAGGAATCAAGGATGGAAAAAGGAAGGATGAAACAGAGGAAGGAACAAGAAAGAAGGAAGAGGACAAAGGAAGGAAGTAGCAAAGGAAAGGAAAGAAAATTAAGAATAGCAAGGAAGAAAGAAGGAAAGGAAAGACAGAAGAATAAAAAAGAAGGAATAATCTGGCAAAGGAAGTAAAGAAAGGAAATAATTTGGAACAGGTGAAGCTAAATGAGGATTTCTGTGTAGAACATATTTACAGATAAAAGATGTTTTTTTATTTCAGATGCAAAATGTATGAATTTTTTGTACAGTTTTGACTTAATTACGCCTCTGAATATGATGTTCGTTCAACAAACTGCTTTTTTTAAGTCCGTATAGTTAAAGATTAATGGATTACTAAATTAGACAATGACTATTTAATTATCTGTTGATCACGATTAATCACGTCAGCCCTATAGAGCTCTCTGGTTAGTGTCGGCGTCTCCGTGTGCAGGTGGCTTCCTACCTTGAGCCAGCATGCTGAACTCCAGAAACAGTGCGATGTGGTAGAGCTCCATGGCCTCCTCCGTGCGCGTGCTTGCCCCCCTGCACCCTGAAACGAGGGCCTGCACCTCGCCCAAACTGCACGACGACGGGCTGCCGCGCAGCACCAGCCCCAGGTCCACCATGTCCGTGTACATGCAGTGGAGGATGACCTGCACGTATTTCCGTGGGATGATGGACTCGTCCAAAACTATCCTGGTGGGCGTCTGCAGCGTGCGCTCCGTCATTTCCTCCCCCGTGCGAATGCGCCTCTGTAAAAGGTTCCTGAAGAACGGCGAGCGCGCAGAGAGGATGGCCTTGTGGGCCCTGAGGTCCTCCTCTGGGGTCGCCCCACCGCCGCCGCCGCCGCCTCCTGAGCCTGTCGGCACCGCGGCGACCGCCCCTCTCTCGTTAGAGCCGTCGATCATCTCAGAGTCAGAGGAGAAGCTGAGCAGAGCGTCGTAGTAGCACATGTAGTCAAATAAGCCCTTCATGTCCGCTTCCAGAGAGTTGGGCGTACCGAACTCCTCGCTGAGCTGAACCAGCACGTCCACGTTCTGCAGCCGGCTGTCCTCGGCTCCGCCCACCCCGAACTCTCCCGTGTACAGGTAATGAAGCAGAGCGGAGAACATGGGCACATCAATGCCGGCCGTGTCGACGTCCATCAGGACCTCGGCGCCGTAACCGGGAGACGAGGACAGTAGGGTCTTGAAGAAGGGGCAGCGGGCGGCCAGGATGGCGCGGTGAGCCGGGAAGCAGGTCCCCTGGAAGATGAGATCCACGTCAGTGCAGTACTTGTGCTGATAGAGCGCGGCCAGGTCGCGCTGCAGGCTGGGGGCCTCGGCGCGGGCCAGGCTGGCCTGGAAGCTCAGCTCCTTGAGGGCGCCGGTTCCCTCGTACTCCTCCACCAGGGCGTTGGTGTCGCGGACGTCCCAACCCGACAGGAGCTCCCGCATCTGCCGGGCGTGGTCCGCTGAGCGGCTGGACTTCCTCCTTTTGATGAACCGCCGTTTGAGCGTCGCCAGACCCAGGCTCTTCTTCTTCCTGTCCGCCGGTCGCTCATGGCCGTGCTCCAGGCTGTACAGCTTGGACTCCCAGCCATAACCCTGTTGGGAGTATGAAGACGTTCCTGGAACAAAAGCACAGGAAGGAATAAGAAAGGAGGAAACGATGTTTTGCTTTATTTTTAGGGGAGCAGTGATTGCAGTTTCTGGCTGATTAATGATATTTATAATATCAATATCTGCCTGATCTGCTGATTCCAACTTTGGCCAATAAATGATCTTTTTGTCTGAAATGTTGCTCAATATTGTCAGAAAGTCACTGAGTTGGCAAGAGTGGGGTGACTATCGTTAACAGCGAACAAGCAGACGGTGGGTCAGTCAGTCAAACCTCTAACAACAAAGCAAAAGAGGTCAATTTTTAGAGTTTTGCTAAGGTAAATCAGATCTATCGATCTTATCTAGATCAGCTTCACATGGAAGTATCGGCCAATCAGCAAAAGTTTAGGTGCACCCCTAACCTCACATTCAGATTTTCAGGTAGCCATTTTGAAACATGAGTGAAAAGTAGGGCTGGTGTGTTCATTATTTTTTGGATTACATTTTATTAACTGGATAGCAAAAGGTGCCAGGCATTCTTGTCCAACATTAGTGTCTGACCTCAAAAATGAGTCTCTGAAAGAACGACCAAAGAAAGACTTCCCTGCAGATTTAAAGCTGTAAGAGTTGCAAAAGTTGGGCTAGCATCATAATGATTTCTAATTTACTGAGATGCAGCAGGATGTTCATGTAGTATTGTCTGACCCAGAGATGAGTGTAAGCTGGAGCTTTGGTTTAGTTTGCGTCAATAAAAATCCAGTTTATTTATCTAGAAAGTCCAGTTTGTTAGGAGAGCTGTGGATACGGAACCAAAGAATAAAACTCTGATCTGCCTGTAAACCTCGGTTAAAGTGAACTCTGATGCAGTTTGAATGTATATGTGAACGCCAAGCGGGCCAAAAACCGCTCCAAAAGCAGGAAGCGGACTTTCATGCATGGCATTCTGGGTAAATGCAACCAAAAAACGTGCGAGTCTAGCAGTAGGAGGAGAAACAGTTTGTGGTCTTTTACTACAGAAAAAGAAAAACAAACACTAAAATCTGATGTTACTCCCTTTTTGTTTACATTTTACAAAAAATCGAAGTTGCACTCATGTTCTTTTCATAGGTTTTTGTGACGTTTCTTGTCAGGGTTCGTGTTGCAGCGCCCCCCACAGGTGAGGAGGGAAACAGGTTATTTTTAAAGGGTTTGATTTGAGAAAGGGAACCGCATCAGCTGAAAATTTAACAAATGTTGCAACTTTGGTCCCCAACTGAACCAAATCTACCAGACTACAAGATGTGAAAACACCCTTAGTACTAATCTGCTAAAAGGGTCCAAGGTGAAGCGGAAGCAAGCTTTTCGCTGAATCTTGGCGTGAGCCTCTGGGTATGATTTATTAATGTTCTCCTGGAGCCTGTGTGGGTTCTCTGCAGACATTTGGTCTTCCTCCCACTGGCCAGAAGCTCTCCATTAGGCTCTAAATTACCCATGAGTGTGTGTGAATAATCTGTGTGTTGGCTCCACAAGCCTGAACAGAACCAAAGCGCCACTCAGGCTTCCAGTCATAGGTGATTCAATAAGAAAAAAAGATTTGATTGAGTTTCTGTGGTCATACCAGAGGTACTGCTGCAGGCGGACACTCAAACACAACCTGCCTCTGGCATCCCTTGCAGGTTGGACGCACGCTGCCTGATCAGGCACCTGGATCACGTCCAGCAGCAACGCAAGATATCCAGGATCCCCGTTTCTTTTGATTTCAGAGCACAAATTGGTTCCTCACAGAGTAACAGCCAATCAAGACCCCATGGTCCTTCGTGAATTTTTAGGGTTGCAAGTAACGATTATTAGTCCTTCAAATATTCTAACGATTGATCAAATAATTGGATTAAAAAAATGGGCAAATTTTGCAGATTTTTCATTTAACCACTTAAGCTTACTTTATATAATATTAAAAATAAAAACAATAATTAAATTCCTTTTTGAACAAGAAAATAAAAATGTTATTGCCATAAATGCAATAACATAGAACTCCTCTGGCGTACACTTGATCATTTGTCGAAAATGATGCTACAAATCATTTAAAAACATGCAAAAAAAACCTTTTCGGTACTCTGGGAGGTGAGCTGTTGACTATTTTTTTGGATCAAGTTGTTAAATAGATAAAAAAAGGTGCCTAATTAAAAGGATTTGAACAAGTGAAGGCAAAACTAAACCACCTGATGAGTTCTGGGTTGTTTTTCCATATTTAATGCAAAATAAATATATTTTTAATGTAATTGTGACTTAATTGAGGATGTTCTGTGAGCAAATCACACGTTTTACAATCTCCAGTTACTGCTTATCTAATTACGATTCCGTATGATAATCGATTAATCATGATGCAGCCGATTAATCGTTCAGGCCTATAAACTTTAAGCCATTCTCACAGATTTAGACCAATCTGCTCCACTAAACGGCAGATATGTTGGGCTGGAGACAGCGTGGATACGTCAGCGGAGGCTCTGCCAAGGAGATCCTCTCCGCCTGACCTCCTGTCAGCATCCATCAATGTGACCCACATCGTAATCACTGGAACTCTGAATCATCTGTGGCTGGGCCAGATCAACTGAGCGGCTCCAGGACACAACAGGCAACGGAGATCATTTGGCTCTTCTGACAATACATTCCTCCCCACTAAAAAGAAACTGGGGCTCAACTCATTTAGAAACTGAAACTTTAACCTCTCAGACGAAGCTCATGATAACTCCACAGGAAGATCAAGTCAGGGCTCAATTCAACTCTAAAATCAGCTACCACAGCAAAATGACAGCCTTTTCTGTCAGAGAAACTGGTGGAAACTTTTCAAAGGGCAGCTTGCACACGGCTACCTCTCATTTAAAGGTTAGGGCTGAAACGATTAATCAGATTAATCAATTATTGAAATAATTATCAACTAATTTAGTAATCAATTAATCGTAAAGTGGAGTAAACAGATGTTTCAAAAGCCAATTTGATGAAAAAAACAACAACATTAAGAGCAGCAACTAAGCCAAAACTATGCAAAATGTATATTTTGCATTTAAGATAAAAATGTCTATTTTTAAGATCCCTAAAATGAAGCTAAAGGATTGTTATAGTTCGTCCAAATAAACTAAAGGAATGCAGTCATTGCATTTTAAGCAACATTTATTTTCTGATTTAAAAATAAGAATTATTTATTTGCATTGTTAAATTTGTGAAACAAAAAATCCAATTAGTAGAATAGTCACAATAAATGACAGAATAGTTGATTACTTAAATAATTGTTAGCTGCAGTCAGCACTGATAAAGAATAAGGTCACAAAACATACTGTGACTACAAAGAATCTAAAATAGAGCTGAAACAATTAGTTGGGTTAATAATTATTAATCAATTATTTAAATAATAGTCATTACTTTAGTAATCGATTAATCGCTAACTGGAGACTCAAAAAAAAGCTATTTGCTAAAAACAAAACAGAGCACGGATTAAACCAAAATTGTACAAAAACATTTTTACACTTACAAATTTACTAAAGGAACGTTCTGTTGGTGCATTTTAGGCAATAAAATACTTAATTTAGTTAAAAAAGGAACTGAATTATTTGTTTTTGATTGTATATTTTAATGTATTTGTAAAACTGCATAAAAAGGTTTAAGTGGTTAAATGAAAAGTCTGTAAAATGTGTTCATTTCTTTTATCCAATTAATCGATTAACCATCAGAACAAATGATTATTAAAATAAGCTGCAGCCCTAAGAAAGTAAAATCTCATGCAGACATATTGGGAGCCCACAGTGTGTAAAATAATAAAAATACCTCTTGTGATGTCATTCTGGTCAATGAGATTTGAAATTGCATTTCTTTGCTCGCCTGCCTTTGACAGAGCTTCAAAACAAGGCCAAGCGGCAGCGAAAGCCACGTGGAAGCTCCTGCTAATGCTCCAGCCTCGGCTCTATGAGTCAACAGCCCGGTTCAAGAGCTCTTATGCACAAAATTATTCACCTCCTGCACCATCAGTTGCCATGGAAGCAGGTTAATCTAATCTAAAGTGTGAGTAAGTGCATGGCAGAGCCCTATTAGTATGCATTTGTAGGAAGGATAGACATATATACTGGTTCATTACGCAGAAAAAAACTAATAAATCCGGTTTTTAACCTGCATGAGTAGCGACAGGGATAGTTTTAACGCAGCATGGAGAAGCTTAAATGAACTCACCTATAAAGGTCTGCTGCGTCTGCGTGTTTCCCCCGATGCGCGGGGAGCAGGAGTGTGGATAACTGGATCCATTGGCCCCCATCCTTACGTCTCTTCACTTGTTGTTTGGGGGGCCCCCCTGGTGCGGAGTCATCCTGCTCGGTCCTCAGCTGTGGGGGTCGGGCATGGATCTCCTGAAGCCTCCGAGCCCCAGGCCCCGGCAGCTGAACCCCCAAAAAACGGAGCAAAGAGAACAGACAGAGAGCTAAAGTCAAACTAGCATCTCAATTCAATCAAATTTTGGGTTTAATTTTTGGCACATCTGGATTTGTTTTCCACCAATTCAGAGTGAATCACGTCGTTTGACCTCAGGTCAACTTTACAATGAAATATTAGGGCCAGATTTCCTTTTTTTAATATTACAAGAAAACAGTCAAACCAGTAGGAGAGTAGAGCTGAAATATCACAAGAATAAAGCCACAATATCAGGCTTTTCTGGTAAAACTACAGTCATAATTGAATAAAGTGGAATTAATACAAAAATGAAGGTGTAATATTAGAAGAATGAAGTTGTAGTTTGAGGAAACTGACATAAAAAATAACCAAATTAAATGAGGAAAGTTGAGCATATTGTGAAGTTTTTCTGTCATTTACTCCCTTGATTTGTGCAGCTTCCCTACTTGGAAATTACGTTTGGATCGTTGCAGTTTTTATAACTTTTAGAACAGTTATCTGCTTTTATCTCCCATTTATGCATCAATGTCAAGAAATACATTTTTCTTTTTACAGTAGGAAGTAACTTTAAAGATAAAAACATTAGAACTGTTAAAGAAAAAATGAATACATAAACTATCCTCCGCAAAAAGAGCTTGTTCAGATTTTTATCATCCATTTTTTGGGAGAAAATTTATCATGCAATTAATCTATTTACTGATTATTGTGACAGCCCTAATATTGATAACTAAGATTTGTTCTCGTTAAAATGTCTTTTCTTTAAGATGTTCTTACGGTAAAATTCTCGTTATTTTGACTATATTTTTGCAATTAAATAATTAAAAACGACCCTCATACTTTGCTGTCCAACTTGCAGAGGCGATGGATGAAATAAAAACCATTTTTCGAAAACAAAAAAAGAAAAATTTAAACTGAAAATAAAAATTTCAGGTTTTTCTTCTGTTTACATGTTTTTTAGCTTCAAACAAAAACAATCTGAATTTGAACTAAGAACACGTTGAAACCCTTTTCAGATTTGCGGGGTAAAAACGAAATTCTGAAAAGTATTTTTGACTTTTTTTTTTTAAGTTTCAAAACATTTTTTCAGTTTAAATTTTTTGTATCAAAATATTTTCAGCTACAATTTTTTAGTTTAAAATTTTTTTTCGGTTTTTTTGTTTCAGTTTAAATTGTTTTCAATTTCAAACTTTGTTTTCAGCTTCAAAATAATTTTTCAAATGTATTTATTTTTTATTTGAACAAAGTTTTTCTTAGTCATTTATGATTTCTTTTTAGAAAAGCAAGTGAGAGAAAGAATTTAAAAATCTGATTAGCGTGAAACGAATTATATATTTTATTTTTAAGCCGTGTCGCCCAGACCCTGTGAGATAACGAACGCCCTGCGGCGCCGGCGCTGACGAGGCTGAACAGAGAAACACCTAATTACATCCATCACCTCCTTTCAGCCACATTGATTTTACTGCAGTGATCAATCACAGCCGTCCTGCCTGTTTCACGGCCTGTGTGGATTAAAAAAAGACGTTCTGAGGTTTTTACTTCAGGGAGTTTTCCTTCTAAGATCTTCGTGTTCAGGCTTTTATCTGCAATCTTCAACAGAGACTTCCTCTTCCTCCCCTCAGGAAACTGATTGCCAGTCAACAACAAATCTAATGCAGATGTAGCCTGGCTTCAACACTAAAACAAACAGATTTACAAACAGGACATTCCAGTCCTATGCCCATTACATGCTAATGGTGGAGCATGAATTTAGAGAATCAGAATTCATATTTTAGGTAATTTGAGAATGTTTTGAGTGTAACAAGCAGCAGGACGGATATTGGGAGTCTGCCACCAGCAGTTGGGTGATGGATTAATTCAGCAGCACCGATAGAGAAGTGGAGACAGATCCAAACACAGCCTTCAGCTCTGACTGCAGGTAGGTGGAGAAAATGAATAGTATGTGATGTCAACCCAATCATTAACATGCCATGATCGGCATAAAATCCAAAGAATCAACTGGGACCAGTCTGGACTTTTTATTTTATTAACAAATGACAACGAATGAATCAAGGCTTTATTGATGACGTTATGATTTATAGTCTTAAATAAAAGCTGATTTTATTGAAGGAAGTTGTTGACATTCATGTACCACTGTATAGTTCCCCATTAAAAGTTTCCATCCACTCATTATCTGCACAATGATGAGTGACTATTTTTTTGGAGTGGGGGAGGTTGTGATTATTTGAATTCCTCATTTTTGAGAGTGCAACAAGCAACTGATAAGTTCACAAACTGAAAAAATTTACATAATTATAGACTCAAATATACATAACTACACAAACTAATATTTGGTTAAACTTTCCTCAGTAAATAGCAGAGAAACACAAACAATGACGTGTGTTTAGAATCCTGTTGGAAATCCTGGAAGTGTCCAATGTTGAGACAACTTCTGACCAGAACGAACCAACCTACTAATGAACCAATGAATGAATGAACCAATGAATGAATGAACCAATGAATGAATGAACCAATGAACGAATGAACCAATGAATGAATGAACCAATGAACCAATGAATGAATGAACCAATATCAAAAAAACCAATGTATTAGTGAATCAACAAACCAAAAAAATGAACCAATGAATTAAACAAATGCACCAATTAACAAATGATAACAAACCGCTAACAAAACTCACCCAACTTTTATCAACTGATCCACTTTCTTTCTATATTTAGCAAAATTTCACACAAAACAATGTAGAAAATAGCAAAAACAAAATTTCCAATCATACTGTTAGTTTTATTTAACAACAGTTGAAATGTATCATAATAAATCAAAATTCTTCCCATGATAAGAAATCTTTCACAATAAATCATGAGCAACAGCATAAATGCCCACCTTTGGAGCCAAAAGAAGCTAAATTCAACTTAAGCAGCAGAATTATAACAGCCTCATCCAGGAGTTTATTACTGAGACCTGAATCTCCAGTAAAGGTGCAACTTTAAGACGACTTTCTGCACATTCAGGCCTCAATAAAGAGCTGTTGGTAGCGTTTCTCTCCCAACAGAGCTGGTTTAGTGTTGCAGACACAGTTTGAGCTGGACTATGCGTCCCTAATGAGAGGTGACATGAGACACTCCCTGCCCCCTTCCACTTCAAGCTGCTCACCTTGTATCAGCATTTCCCTTTCCTTCCCGTTTTAAAACACAATGAAAGGCTTACAGAACCAAAACACGGACTACAACTGCATCTACCTGGAAATGCATGACATAAGGAGAGGATTCATTATTCAAATGACTCGCTGGGGCCCATCAATCATTAATGAGGATTTTCTCATCATGGTGAGAGAAAATGGAAGCTGGAAGTATCTTTATAACCTGAGAAATCAATTAGCAAAAAAAAAAAAAAAAAAAATCCCACATCTTCAGTGTTTATTCCTGAGCAGCTCATTCAGTTTAACATTGTTGGAGTGTAAATTAACAGTTTAGCTGCATCAAAACGTGAAACATGACCTGTGAGATGTGGGCATTGTGTGCTTCGCAAAGCCAGCTGGACAGAAATAGTGAGTAATTATAGACGGTTTGACTCGGGAGACATTTGATACGATCAGACGTGCCCCAAAACGAGGTCATAAAACACAGCAGCGCAGGGAAACCAGAACTTTCTAACAAAGAGTGACCTCCAAAGCTGTGACGTGTCGATGCACACATCATCACACTGCAGGAGAGGGCTGCAGGTGGATGGGAAAACAGTTCACCGTTCCCTGAGGACGCAGGATGACTGCAGGGACAACAGCGACAGGCTGCCCCAATCAACTAAATCAGTTTCTCATTAGGCTGATTACAGGCCCGGCTAGAGGAGGCACGAAAAACAACAAGAATCAGGAAATCTGTAAATAAAAGGCTGAAACGATTAATCACATTAATCGTGATTAATCAACTATTAAAATCTAAAACTTGTTTTTTAATCAAATCACTTTGATTTTTAATCAATTTAATTGTAATTGCTTATTGAAATAATCATCAAATTTGTTGTTAATCAAATTTTCTAGATTTTTAATCAAATTAATAGTGATTAATAATTAATTTCAATTAATCTGATTAATCAAAGTAATTATGATCAGTCATTGAAACAATCTATTTTTTATTTTTTTTTTTACCTTTATTTATTTATAATGTCTCATTGAGGTCCAAGTACTCATTTCCAAGATTGAACCGTTTTTGATCAATCTAATATAGTAATTGATTAATCGTTAACTGGAGGATACACACTGAAATAAAAAGGTAATTTGCAGGGAAAAAACCCCAACATATTCAGAGCAGTAAGTAGTGTATTTTTAGTTCACCTGTGTCAAATTTAGTCCAGAAATGGAATTTTATTGCATGTTAGGCAATAAAAGTTTTGTTTTCTTATTTAAAAAGGCAGTGGACTTTTTATTTGAATCTTTTAATGTATTCTCAATGTTCTACAAAAAACACTTCTGTGGTTTGAATGCGCCCATGTTTTAATCTGATGAATTAATTACTCATCAGAATAATTGATGACTATAACAATCGTTAGTTGCAGACTGAATAGGGACAATGAAATGCTAAAATCTATTTAAATCTTCAGTGACTCACGGAGAACAATTAACAATACAAACTGCTCTTCTGCACAGTTCCCCTTTCGACGTCGACAGTCAGCTGGTCGCGTTTAGCTCTGGAGGCCAAGAAACAAAAACAAAGTTTGACCAATAATTTGTTTGTAGGATTTTTTGGATTAAAAATGAATGGATCCAGGGAATGAATCTCAGGAAACAATAACATTGTTTTGTTCTCCATTCAACCAGCCAGAGAAAAGAGCATCCAAACCAAAGTCCAGCTGTTTCAAATACTCAGTTTACTTCCTTTAACTTCATGCCAAGTTTTGGTTTTGAGGATAAAACTTCAACAATTACAGTCAAGTACAGATCAATGCAACAGCATTTAACCTGTTCAACTAAGGATATTTCACAGAGGATCTGAAACATTGGCCGGGAGTGGACTTACAATTTCAGAGAGATTACTGCAGGATTATCGCAGCCTGCATATGGCTCCTCACTACCTCAGGATAACTGCTCCTCAGAGGAATCATTTAAAGGCCTATGCTAATATACTTTTATTTAATTAACATATGACAGACAGGAAAGCTCTGCAGATCAGTGAGGGAAGCAGAAAAGGTCAGAGAAGAGTCCAAACTTTTTACTTCAGAGCAGCATTGATGGAAATTGTCATAAATGTTTGAAAATGATAAATAATAAAGAGTCCAGATCCGTCCTCAGCCCTCATCCAGAGCTGTAGGATTCAAACTAACCATTATTCTAGTAAGTGATGTTTTGTTAAAAAGGCACATTCTGCAGATTTTTTATTAACCACGACCTTTTTTCAATATGATATTAGAAATATAATAAAATATAGAAATAAACATTAAAACATGTTATTACATAAAATGCAATACCAGAAGGATACTATAGTGATTATTTTTTATATTAACTGATTGATAATTCAAAAGCAAAAAGTTCTTAATAGATTTTTTTTTTTTTACAAAATATGAAACGGCTGAAGATAAAACTATAAAACTTGAGTCGTTCTAAGTGAACATGGTTACAGAAAAGCTTTGTTTTTCAATTTTAAATGCAAAATGTATGCATTTTTAGAACAGTTTTGGCTCAATTCATTGATATCCAAACTTTTTGTTATTAGGGCCCAAATTGTCAAACTGAGAACCAAAGGGGAACAAATGTTTTCTTAATTAAAACTATTATTCAGCTGAAGTCGTTTGCTGTTTATATCTCTAAAGTGAAATACTAAATAGTGTCTCGTACCTAAAAATAAATATTTAAGACAATTCTATTGGTCTGTAAAAATCTCTCCCAATACTTGCAAACCGACGGGCCAAACAAAATTCTCCAGAGGGCCACAAATGGCCCCTGTGCCACACTTTGGACATCCCTCCACTAATTATTGCTCTGAATGTGCTGTTCTTTCAGCCTTTTTTCAGTCTGTACACGCCAGTTAATGGTTAATCGATTACTAAATTAGTTGATATTATTTCAATAATTGATTAATCGCAATTAATCGTTTCAGTCCGAGTACTCCCCAGTCCTTCCTAAGCATTTTTAGTTTTGTTGTGTCTTCCTCAGACCCTCTCAGTCCTTCTCAAATGTCGTCAAATGACCTCTGACCTCTTTAGTCCTGCACAGTGTTCGTCAGTCTGTCTCTCCAAGTCCCTTTTTGTCCCCATCAGAAAGGGTCAGTTGTCCCTCTCAGGACTCTCTAGTCTCCCTCTTCCGTCCTCCTCAACACTCTTCAGTTCCCCCCGGTCCAGTTCGTCCTGTCTCAGTCCTCCTGACACTTCCTCGGTTCTGTTCAGTCCTCCTCGGACCTCCTAAGTCCCCCTTCAGTATAATTAGCAGCAGCTCCTCAGCAGCTAGCTTAGCTATCTGTGGCTTTAACTCTTCGGTGTTTTCCTGGAAGCGGAGAAACATCTGTTGAACAAAAACCGTTCGGACCGTATTTACCTGGAACTTCAGAGCTTCCTGTCCATAGTTTGTCCCCGGATCATAGCGCAGTTCAGTCCGATCCAAGTTGTCTGATCAGCAGAGGAAGGGAGGAAAAAAAAGCTGCTCAGCTCCTTCTTTCTCCAACTCTGCTCATTACGCTCCGATCGACGTCAGCCACCAAATTAAACCGTGAAAATGCGAAACCTTTTCCACTTCCGTTGACTTCCCCTCATTTCCCAGAGTCTATCTCTACCTAAAACTGAACGAAAGCTTTATTTAGTCTCGGTTCGGCTCGGTATTTCCCCCACAACGCCTTGTTGGGTGATTTTTACGGCCTATCCCGAAGCCAACGAGTCCAAGCTGGCTGAAATGAAATCACAGCTTCCGGTTCAGCGTTTCAAAATAAAACCAATTAGCCGCGAATAGTCGGCAACTATCCATGAACGCGAGCCGAATATTAAACATCTACGGTTAACCTTAATACGTTTTTAGTTTTGATACAGATACCACATTCTAAATGTTAACGCATTAACATTTGGGTGTGCCTAATTTTAATTCCGGAAGTGAGATGAAAGTTCCGCTGACTTGACAGCTTCTTTCGCTCTACTTGCAGAAAGGAACATAAGAACTCACAGCAGATTGGGCAATTTTTCATTTGCGAGCGCCCTCTAGCGACGCTTCACATAAATTAACAGTGGAGAAAAACTACAAGATTAATTTATGTATTTATACGCATGTATTACGTATAAAAAATATGGTGATTTTATATAATTAAAAATCAAAATGAACACTTTCTACCTATCATATAGGTATGATATTAGCGATTTAATGTGTTGAAAACATTGTTTAATTGATTTATCTGCCACTACAAATCATTTTTTTTCATCCTGATGAGGGCGCCAGAATACACCTAATGCACTGAGGTTCAATTTCTGCTAATCAATAGAGAAATCAAGATGGAGGTTTGTGTAACTAACTAGTGTAAAGCGACCCTGGGTTAGTGCTGGAAGTGATTAAAAATGCTCCTGTTGAAAACAACAGGAAAGGACAAAACAATTCATTTTTTCAGGTGTCTTTGAAATTTAAATATAGATTGAATTAGTTTGTAACTTGCAGCAGCGCATATAGAGATGCATGATTTTCTTGAATGAGAAGAATCTGATTTGGCAACAAATTGATTTTTTTCTTATGATGAAGTGACAAGTCACATTTAATTGCTTTGTCTGATTAGCACTGATTGCAAGGACAGTCAACAATTAAACCATCTTCTCATTCTGTGTTACACTTAGAGTTTTATTTGAAGCCAAATTAGAAATCTAACATATTTTGTGCTTTTTCTGCAGCCACACAAACGAGACCACTGGTGCTGCCTTAATGAAGCTTTTTCCTGTTATTTTAAGTGTTTTTGGTTTGTGGAAGTGACTCCTCCTCAGATAAACGATGGGAACTTGTTAAAGTTGATCCTATCTGCTTGTATCTCAGGGGACGTGGAGGGGAATTTGTGCAGAAACATTTCCTTTAAGTTAAAGACACGGGCTGAGAGGCGAAGCAGGAAGGATGTCTTCGATCTTCAGGAGAGCCGCACTGACCAGGCTGCTCTTCATGAAAACTGTTCAGCAAAACCAAAGGGAAACCATCTACAGCAAACCGCCGAAGGAAAACATCAGCCCAGTGGTAGGACTGACCATTTGTTTCCCATTTTGAGCAAATCTGTTTCTAATAATGTTCTAGGAATGTATGACAGCAACCCAGAGTCATTCTAGACGTACAAAAAAGTCAAAGGAGGAATAAATTTCAGCCAAAAAACTCTGAAATTCAGAGATTAATCTCAGAAATTTTCTAGAAAAAATGTTGGAAATTTCTGAGCTTCAAAAGTTTAAATTTGCTATAAAAATGTGAAATTTTCAGGTTAATTTCAGAAATGTTCCAGAAAAAAACAATAAATAAATAAATTGATTAATTAAAGTTGAAAAATTGTGGGAAAATTTCTGAGATTTTAGAATAATCTCAGAAAATTTCTGTAAAAACTTGGAATTTTGTGAATGTCAAATGTTGAAAAAAATCAGATTAAAATCAGTTTTCTAGAAAAAAAAAACCCAATAAAATTTATAAGCTCCAAAAGTAAAATTGGGATAGAAAAAAATAAAATAAAGATTAAGTCCAGATTTAAATCAGGTATTTTGGTTTCAGATACAAGAAAGTATCTGACCTCCAAAAGTTAAAATTTTGGAGCTCAAAAATTCTCAGAACTTTTTGAGAAAATACTTAATTTTTTATTTTTTGAGTGTCAAAAATTTTAAATCAGAATTTTTTTCTTTAGATTAATCTCGAATTAAATTTTTTTAACCAGAAATACCCATGTTTTTTCTAGAAAATCTCTGAGAATAGTCTGAAAATTTCTCTGTTTTTTGGCAGTGATGTATTCCCTTTTTTCTACCTAAATGAGACCGAATCCACTGTGGTAGAAATGTGATCTGTAATATGGTAGTTTTCATGTAAATTAACATGAAACATTGTTAAATTAGCCACGTTTTATGATCCACTGGACCTCCAAACCTGTTTCGGGAGAGCAGAATCTCTTCTGAGTTACTTTATTGGCTGTAATGCGATGAACTCAAGCAGACACTGCGCTCTCCTCTGCAGAGTGGGGGAGATGTTTTATTCATTCACCAGGCTTTGGCCTCTGAAAAGGGATCCAGTGATATGACTGCAACACAGCAGCAAATATTTACGGCACTATAAACCTGCTGATCTGTCCTCTGGGACTGGCTTTTATAACCGGTTAGGAATACCAGAGCAGAGAGGAAAATTTCATGGAAGGACGACATATAACTGTGCATGTGGTTATGAGGTGTGAAGACACAGAAAAAAATACAAAATGTTACCAAAAAATTTGGTCTAGTCTGTAGAGAAAACTTCAAACATCTTATTACACTAACTTACAAGTAACTTTTTATCAAGATATAAGAGTTTGTTTTGTCAATTATTTCTTAATATTGATGAAAACGTTGTGGCAGATTATTTAACTTTTAGGAAAAATGTATACTTAAAAAAAAAATCAACATTTAGGAATAATTATCTTAAAACAAGCTCCTATTTCTTGCTTAAAACTAATTTTTATGTTAGTTTTATCTCATTTTAAACTAAATTACTTGATTTAGTTTCCTTTAAATTCTTTTATGAGACGTTAAATCACTATGAGTGACTCTATTATCACTATTATGCAGTTTGAAATTGAGAAAAACGTCAGATTGTGTCTGTGCTGCGTTGCAGCAGTCGGCCTTCGCCCTGTGCGCGTTTGGGGCGGCCCTGCTGCTGCCGGCTGGATGGATTCTGCATCACGTCCCAGAATACCGGCAGAGACCGACTCCCTGACATCCGGAGGAAACCAAGCAAACACCAAATTACTCTGATTTAAACAAACCCTCTGTTTAATCCGTCTCGTTTTAAGTTTCTGTTTCTCAGGACTTTTGTTTGTGAAAAGTGGTTAAAAAAATAAACTTTACTTTTACAGGTTGAGACAGAAGTTTGCTAAAGTTTTTTATTTACACGTTATGGAAATTTTATGTTTAATTTGACATTTAGTTGTGTCTAGTCAAAGTATAGTCTTAGAAATCTAGAATGTAATTACAAATAGTCAGAAGAAACAGATTTTATGATACAACTGCTTTCCATAAGTCACCAGTTGCAACATTTTTCTTTATGTGGTTCACAGGTTGGATATTGTTTTCATAACTTGTGATTTTACTTTTCATTGGCTCCATAATTGTGTTTAATTTCAGCTTTCTGGATCATTTTAAATGTTTTTATGAGCAGAAAATCATCATCATGCAGAGAAATAAAGATTTAAAAACATGAATATGTGCGAAGTATATTTATTTAACAAATTCAGGCCTATCTATCTATCTATCTATCTATCTATCTATCTATCTATCTATCTATCTATCTATCTATCTATCTATCTATCTATCTATCTATCTATCTATCTATCTATCTATCTATCTATCTATCTATCTATCTATCTATCTATCTATCTATCTATCTATCTATCTATCTATGAAATAATTCATTTTCTTGAGATTATTATTGATTTCCAAACTGTGATTTTGCTTTTTGTTATGTTTTATTTGTTGCTTCTTCCTTACTGAGCGGCTTTTCAGAAAGCAGGATTCATTTCCCTCATTGTTCCACCATCTTCATCTTTTTATTGGCTTTTTCAGTTTATAGACAGATTCCACACTAAAACCCGTCGCTTGCGTGTCTCTTGCGTGTCTCTTGCGTGTTTTTTGACCGTTTCTCATTTTCTGCTGATAAATATTAAATGTTTGCTTGGGGTTTCAGAGACATGATGTCAGTAGTTCATAGAATAAAAGAATGATGTTCATTTTACTCAAACATAAACCTATAAAAAGTGAAATCACAGAAAAAGATCTTTTTTTTTCAAGAAGTATACATCTGCAAATTGTCAACTGGAAATTGTTCTCAACAATATATATATTATATATATATGGTATACCAGATTTGTGGAAATCTACAACTTTCTTTGTGATATTTGCCTTGATTTTTTATTTTTTTTAATGTCTATATCACAATTAAAACTGTGAGTCTTGGAGCTCAAAATACATTTACAACAATAAGATTAACAGACTAATACAATATACTGATAAAATGTTGGGTTGTGTATCTGCAGACATGAAAAAAGCATCAATGTTGGTTTAAGATTAAAGCAGGTAAAAACCATCTGTTGCATGTTTATTCCTCTGAATCTGTTACAAATCCTGACGTGTCCTGCGGGTTGTTTGATGTGAAACAGGCGTCAGGGTTTTCCTTCCTGTTTTCAGCCCATTGGGTTGTTCGGATTCTTGAATGACAATTTGTCAAATCCGGATCAGTCCATTTGGAAAGGGATGCAGAGCCAGAACCCAGCCAGCAGCTCTCCCCTTCATATCAGCAGAATGAAAACAAAACCCATCCCCGGGATGGAAACCTGAGCCATTAGACGGGTTCTGGTTTGATTTGGGTAAAATGTGGATGAGTGGAACCGACGCAGCGCAGCGCTTTGTCCGCGGCGCAGATGGTCCAATCAGACGGAGCCTGGCTGGAGGAAAGGGCGCACGCATCCAGTGAGGGAAACACATCACCGGGAGGGACACTGAACACCAAAACACCTGACAGTCCGGGTTTATGTCTCCCGAAGTGTCTGCGAAATGTCCACGAAGGCGGAGCAGTGTGAGTACCGGGGCGTGTGCGTGTGCGTGTCTCCCCTCCCTGTCGGTTCTGGAGAAATGTCATTTTTAAACAATTAAATTGAACCAAGAAAGCGACATGAGGGGGATTTGGGAGCTGTCCTTGGTGATGAAGGCGTCCTCTCACTGCGGAGGATGAGGAGGAGGATGATGCTGGTCGCTGTGTTTCGTTTCCGTGTGAATGATTGACGTGTCTGCGTGGCGTGGCGATGCTCTCAAGGTCGAGATGAAAGGTTCGGTTCTGACAGGATCAGATGGTGGGATTTTAAATCTGTTGCTGCAGAGATTTTTCTTTGGTTTTAAACAGGTTGCATCTCTGCTGCTGCTGCTGCTGCCATGAAACAGGAAACCTGGGGTCAGACGCTGTGTCTTAAAGTTGTCTGTTGCTTTAAAACAAGAATCCTGTTGCTGTGGTTTTACTAAAATACCCCAAAATAATGTTGATTAAAACCTTAGAGGTCAGTGGTTCTGTTGCATACCAATATACAGAGGATAAAAAGACAAATAATATTATTTTCTTGCTGTCTGACATTAAATCAGAGTCAATATTTAGAGTTTTAGGTCAGCCAGGATTTTTAAAAATAATTTTCATTTGATAAATGCCAGAATAAAAGGAGGCAAACAGAAATATTATGTTTTTGACTCATATTTTATTGCTGTGTTTATAATATTTTATCAAAACTCTTATCAATTATAGGTTGGATGTTAATGAAACAATAAATGTCACAAGATTTTATTGATAACGAGTCATATGTTTATAAATTAACCGTTGGAATTAATGAAATCCCACACTATGATGTGTCACATTTCAAACTTGATGCTTTTTTCTGTGACAAAATGGAAAAATTCAAAAATAAATCACACCAGAAATCCAGAGATAAACACATTTAGGTGTGAATTGTGTAAAAAGGCTCCAGAAAAGGAGCTTGTGAAAATGTTACCTCAGTGAGGAAGAATAAGCCATTAATTAAAAACCCAAGTTAGAAAACTGGCAATACACATCTGGGAGAAATATCCTGCAGACTGATGAAGCTAAAATGTGTTTGTCTGAGATGGAAGCCGAGCTTTCCATGTTTTGGCCCTTCTTAGTTAACGATTAATCGATAACTAAATTAATTAACAATTGTTTTAATAATCAATTCTTCACAATTAATCGTTTCAGCCCTGATACAGTGTAGATAAATATCTGGTTGCTTGTGCGGTTTAATCTCTGTTCTGGAAGCCTTTATTTTCAGGGTTGGTAATTTACAGGTCAGAGAGTAAGAGTCTCTACTGGAGCAACAGAAACCGGGTCAGCATGTCTCTGTTCCAACTCTGTTTATATTTCAAAAACAACAAAGTCCCATAAACACCACAGGGAGCAGAAGAATAAAGGCAGCCAGCTGGGCTCAGTGCTGAAATGTCCCACAGTGTTAAAAGCTCCGTCCCACGTTCACACAGACCAGATTTTCCCAGCCAGTACTGGGACTTGAACCAGCAGCCTTTTGACTATGAGCTAGCAGGCTGCTGCCTCCTCTAGGGGTTGCAGTGACCTTGCTGCAGCACGGTAAAGGTCAGCTGGTGCAGGCATGGGAGCAGAGAAACGGTTTAAATGTAATTAAAACATCCATGTTGTGAACTGCAGCGCTGCACAAGTGGATCCCAGCCAGGCAGCAGCAGAAAATCTACATTTAAGATCCACAATGTTGTAGCCAAAACCAACGTAAAATCAAGCAAATAATGTTGCACAATTTTGTTTATTTACATTTTTTTTTTCTAAACGGATATTTATTGTCAGTTAAAAACCTGGAAGGGAATTTTATACCAATGTATTAGCAAGTAAATTAAAATAAAAGGCGGCATAAATTTAGTGATTTAGCTAAAATATTTTTGAGTTCCAAAAGTAAGAAAAGTTCAACGTTTAAAACACAGAAATTTCCAAAACTTTTTGTAGAAAATCTCTGAGATTTTGAGTTTTTTGACAGAAATGTACTCCGACAAACTCCAAAACTCCAGACGCCATGTTTGTTCCACTAACAGAAAGCCGCTGTTGTTTTGAAGGATTCTGATTGGCTGACAGGTTTTAGCTTTGCGCCACACTGCCCCCTATTGGTTTGGCATGTTTAAAACAACCTTCAGGGGCGGATTTGATGAAAACGCAGTTTTATTCTTGAAACGACGTGGCAGAGATATTTGTTATCATCATTTTTGTGCAGTTTTGTGTGTTTGTGTCGAGATAAAACAGTGATTTCTTACTCTGCTCTTTATTTTGTCTAGTTGCCTCTAAGATACGATACTTGCAAGAGTATCACAACCGTGTGCAACACAATATTTACCCTGTGCCCTCCGGAACAGACATTGCAAACACACTGAAATACTTTTCCCAAACCCTCCTCAGGTAAGTACTCTGAGTGCGTAGTAAGTATACGTGAAGTTCAACACATTAGATTATTCCACAACACTGCTGAAAGGGATGACAGTGACACCATACCGAGCAGGACAGGAAGTGGAGTTAGATTCGTGAGGAAAGCAGCATATTTGGGTCTTTTGGGTGTTAGCGTAGGGGTAGATGGTGATGTTTATTGATTCAGTGCTCAGCTGCCGTGAGTTTTCCCTCGCCTCGTCCTTCCCAGGGGGGGTGAGGGGCTGCTGCTCTGACTGAGCAGCCGGAGGGTCAAGCTGCTCTCCTGGGTGCTGGGAAGAAGGAACAGTGTGTTATTTTCTTCTCCAGCGGGGTCAAGCAGGCAGCCATTTTAGTCACATCCCATCTTATGATGTGTCATTTCCTCGTTTTTGTTATCTCAGTTGCAGGGATTTGAGTTTTCCTGGCTGGCTTTGTCTCGTCTTCTCTTTTTAGCTAACATTTGCCAAAAAAACGGCGGGAGCCTGGAGGATGACTTTGGATGCTCCACTGAAATTTATTATTATTATTATTATTATCAGTTTATGGTGCAATCTGTTAGAGATTGGCAGCTGGCCTCAATTCTCCACTTTATTCCTCAGGATTATTCCTCTGCTTTAAGCTCCCAGCACAAATCGAATCCACCTACACTGTGAAAACACAAAATCTTACCGAGAACGTTTGGTCTAGTTTTTAGTGTAAATATCTAATTACACTTGAAATAAGATAAACTAACTCGAAAGTAACTTTTCAGCAAGATATAGAGGCTTGTTTTAAGTCAATAATTCCTTGTAACTTGTAAGTTAGTTTTGTCTTATTTCAAGTGCACTAAGATATTTGCTCGAGAAACCAAAAGTACTTGGTGATATTTTGTGTTTTTGCAGTGAGAAGTCGGTTTTTGTCAGCCAGACTCAGGACAGCTTTGATGTCTTCCTTTGGAGCGGCCTCTTAGCCCCAGATATGCAGAGTAAATCCCTCTGCCCACCATTAGACGAGCCGATTCCTCTGCTGGGACTCTGGGATCCTCCGTACACCTGCGCTTCCTGCAGCCGGGCGTGGAGGAAGCCGGGAAAAGGAAACAAAGACGGGCCCAGGGAGCATTTATGGTTGGAGAAAAACTGAAAGTGGAGTTGGCAGCTGATTCCTACAAGCTAACGATTATTTTAGTTATCAATTATTCTGACGATTAATCGATTATTTGGGTAAAAAAAAAAAAAATTTGGCATAAGCCTTAAATGAAATTAGCTTATTTTTCATTTAAGCTTATTTATACAATACTAGAAATACATTTGCAGATGCAAATTTACATCATTTATTTATTTAAAATTCCTCTTCTAAGTAATAAAGTACACAGTTTAAAATGGAATAACATAGCATGCATTTAATGTATACTTGCTAATTTTCAGCAAATGATTAATAAATGGATAACAAAAAGTTAAGAGTTTGAACTATGTAAAGTTAAAGATGCTACCTGAGGAGTTTTGGACAGAACATATTTACAGAGAAAGATGTTTGTTTTTTTCACATAAATGCAAAATGTATATTTTTTCTACAGTTGTGGCTTAATTACAGCTTTGACTGTGTTGGTCTTTCAGCAGGTTACTTTTTATTTGAGTCTTATTTTGTGTAATTAATCAATTACTATGTTAGTTTGTCATTATTTCAATAACAGATTTATCAAGATTTGCAGTTGATTCATACTAGGGCTGCATCTCTGGATTATATTTCATATCAATTATCCTGGCGATTAACTGATTAATCAATTAAAAAAAAGTCATATTTTGCAGATTTTTCATTTAAGGCTTATTTATACAATATTAGAAATACATTAAAAGCTGCAAATTAACATTATTTATTTTAAATTCCTCAATTCTCCACTATTATAATCAAGAAAATACAGATTTTATTGCCTAAAATGCTTGATCATTTTTATCATTACAAGTTGATTATTTTGGATTAAATTATTGATAATTGGATAGCAAAAGATGCTTAATGACTTTTTATGTCTGTCTCCATTATTCATTCCAGTGAATCATTAATATATTAGTAAATTAGTTGATGATTATTCAAATAATCGATTGATCGCGATTAATCTGATTAATGGTTTCAGCCCCTAATTCAGTTAGCTGCAGAAAAGGAAAGAATGAATTTTTTTTGCATCCGTTTCCTGGAAGATGAGGGAAATCAGAGTTTAGACTTCATTGTAGCCATTCCCACACAAACACGTCCATTACTGCACATATAGTGAGCACTGCAGAGTTTTACAGTGTATGTATGTCATGTTTCTGTATCAGTGCATTCTACATGTGTTTGGTGTCCTTTATGTTTGCAGTTCTTTCTGTTGTCTGTATGCGTGGGTGTGTGTGACTCATAAGTGTTTTCTCTGTTTGTATATGTCCCCTGTGTGTGTGTGTGTGTGTGTGTGTGTGCGAGAAAGAGTGTGTGTGACTGTTTATGTCCGTGTTCATTGTTCAAATTAATGATGTTTTCTCTCTGATGAACGGGCAGTGAAAAAGTCATACTCTGAGCTGCAGACTCTCGTTCACCCAGTTTGAGCAACACTGCAAAAACACAAAATATCACTAAATATTTTTGTCTAGTTTCTCCTGCAAATATCTTAGTACACTTAAAATAAACCAAACTAACTTACAAGGAACCGTTTATCAAAGGAGTTTATGTTAAGTACTGCTCTGGTTCCTTGAACAGGTTAGACTATTAATTAAACAAAGTATGTTCTTCATATTGTTTGTAGCGCAAAATTGTTGTTAGAAAATGAGCCGTTTTAGGGCGTCTTATCACTTTAAATCTAAATAAGCTGCTGCTGGCCACGCCCCCAACTCAACGTTTACACTCACATGTGAAAATGGCTGCTAAATGATGCACAATTATACAACCCCTCATCTTTGAAAAGCAGAAGTGGAGCCTCCTGCACAACTAAAAAGAATTTATGGTGTAGTTTCTGGATGGTAAGTGGACAAGAAGCATTTCTCTTTTCCAGCAGCCATTGTACAGCGCAGACAACGCTGTATGCTGACCAAACGTGCTGGTCCTCTGCTCTGGTTTGAGTTTATTGAACGTAGGGTAATAAAAGAATGAACAACGCTAAATACAGACAAAACAAAAGCAAACAAACAAAAGAAGAACAGCAGCAAAGTACATTTATATGTTCAAATGAGTGGGCAGAAATAGGAACTTATTTTTACACCCATCCCAGTTACATCTGTTGCATCATCTAATAAAGAACTATTCATGTTAACTTCGGGTTTAAATTGGGGTTGCTAGGTAACGGGCCAGGCTCTCCTGGGGTTGCTAGGTAACGGGCCAGGCTCTCCTGGGGTTGCTAGGTAACGGGCCGGGCTCCGCTGGGGTTGCTAGGTAATGGGCCGGGTTCTGCTGGGGTTGCTAGGTAACGGGCCAGGCTCTCCTGGGGTTGCTTCTTGTCGGCAAGAAAATGGACTGTTTTTGTTTTATTTTATTTTTCAAGCTCTGAGGCTGTTTTTACTCTGCAAAAACAAAATTCTTACTGAAGATCTTTGGTCTAGTTTCTTGTGCAAATGTCTTAACTCACTTGAAATAAGACAAAGTTATATTTCAAGTAACATTTCAGTAAGACACAGAAGCTTGTTTTAAGTAAATAATTCCTTAATATTGATGAAAAGGTTCTAGTACTGTTGGTACATTATTTCTCTTAAAATATGGGAAAAATGTCTTTTTTCCCGTACTTTTAAATTTCTAAACTTATAAATTTAACTTATTTATAAGTTAAATAATCTTCCAATGGAATTAGTACTTTTTAAATCAATATTAAGCACTTATTGACCTAAAACAATCTCCTATGTCTTGCTGAAAAGTTACTTGTAAATCAGTTTTGACTTTTGTCAAGTGTACTAAGATATTTGCACAAGAATCTAGACCAAAAATACTTACGATTTTGTGTTTTTGCAGTGTAGAAGCAGTATGCGCCCCCTTTAAATCTGTTGAAACGTTACCATTAAATTAACGAACTAAGATATTTGCAGTAGAATCTAGAGAACCACTGGTGTGATTTTGTGTTTTTGCAGTGAACAGAGACTCGGCTCTGCAGAGTATAACTTTGAGGGGATCAGTCCGATGCTGTACTGTATGTTCTGCTGTTAAATGTAAAAACTGCCTCTAAATCCCCTTTCTCACTTGCCTCGGACTCTAGAAGCTGTAAGTCTACTTTTTTGAGTGACCTTTAAGACAAAGTAGATTTAAAAAGAAAATCTGGGCTCTTGTCATTTAAATCCCAATCATTTTTGCCTGACAGAATAGCGTTTAAAATGTGAATTTTTTTTTAAAAAGAGCAATGCTCTCTGGCCCTCCCCTCTCTCCTCCCTCCACACTCAACCCGACTAGTTTTTGCTTTTGTTCTCCTTCTCCCAAAGTCCAATTTGTCCACCACCTTCCCCAGGGGACAGCAAACACAATTGTCCATCCTGCATTAGCTCACGAACATGATGCTACCAGTCATCTCCCCCCTTCTGATACAACCTATTCCTTTGTCATTAATTCTCTACTGTAGATTAGTTGTTACATTTATTTTAGAAACCTGAATCCATATGCCTGTTGGATCTCATTATTTCTCCTGATGATACTGGTGCAGTATCATAACGTATGCATACGGACATTATTTCTCTGGTGCAATAAACATGTGCTGTGACCTAGGAGCACTTGATCTAACCTCACACACATGTTTATTATTGGCTCAAGCATGTTTCAAAAGTGTCACCTCTGTATTTTCCCGAACCAATCTGGTGTCACTCCCATCCTTGACAGCCCCACAAAACATGGAAAAATTCATCTTAAATTGCAAAACTCCACCTCCAATTGGAGTTTATTTTTGCACGGCAGCTGCAGGCTTTGCTTGATTGGACTACGACAGCCATTGAGGGACAGGCCTTTGCGCTGTCCCTTTTTGGAGAAGTATGGGGTTGCCACTGAAAACATGCCATTTTTTATATTTTTGCTCCTTGTCACCAGATACGCATGAGATGCAGTGATCATTTGCAGTTTGTGCTCATGTTTTTCTTTTATATTTTGTTTTGCAAGTCAAAACGAGATGAATTGAATTTACGCCACTCTGAACGGATGAAGCAGGGAATAAATTTTTTTTTTTTTTACCCGTGTCTTTCAGCGACACTATAACAGTGAGACACTGCATCCTATGTGGGGTTTATCTGGGTTTGTTTTTTTCTATTTACGCTGTCTCTGTAGTGCCATTTCAATGTAATGTGCTGTTTTTTTGTGTCTTTGTTGTCTCTTTTTTTCCCTTGTTCCCCTCTCCTACCCTCCTTCCCCTCCCCTCCCGCCCCCGGAGCAGCATTCTGTCCCGCACAGGCAGGAAGGAGAACCAGGAAGCTTCCAATTCGGCCGTGCCCATGACCATGTGTCTTTTTCCTGTGCCATTCCCACTCACCCCATCTCTAAGACCACAAGTCAGTTCCATCAACCCTACAGTTACTCGCTCCCTCCTTTACAGCGTTCTGCGCGGTGCCCCGTCAGACCGCGGGGGGCAGGGGCAGCAGAGTCGGGACGCTCAGCTCTCAGAGTACCCCTCTCTGGACTATCAGGGCCTCTATGTGACCCTCGTGACCCTGCTTGACCTGGTGCCCCTGCTGCAGCACGGTCAGCATGGTGAGTCAAGGCCCCAGTGCTCCACTGTTTGTCATCATCATCCTCGAGCCGCCTGGCCTGCATGAAGCCACTGCTGCTTTTTTTGGCCTCGTTTTTGGAGAGAAGTCCTGCTGAGGATCTTGAGGGATGCATGGGGTGCTTGGGAGCACGCTGGATCCTGTCAACTTTCCATAAGCCATTGGATAACCCAGACATAATTAAGCCTTCTCTTCTGTGCATCATAACCTGACTGCATGTTGTTGTTATGCAAAAAAAATTGATTGGGAAAAAAAATAAATGTTTTTAGACACGTTGTCATATGCAAATATAGGCTAATGTAATGTTTTATACGCATTCACAACACACCTGCACTGCAAAAACGCAAAATTTCACCAAGGATTTTGGTTGAATTTCTACTGCAAATATATTAATAGACTTAAAATAAGACAAACTAACTCAAAAGTAGTTTTTCAGCAAGATTGTTTTAAGTAAATAATTGGTTAATATTGGTTAAAAATTTTCCATTGGCAGATTATTTCACTTAAACAAGAAATTTTTTGATGTTTTAAGTTAATTTATTTGCCAATAGAATAAGTACTTTTACATCAGCGTTAAGTAATTATGTTCTTAAAAGAAGCCTTTATATCTTGCTGAAAAGTTACTTTTAAGTTAGTTTGTCTTCTTTCCAGAGTACTAAGATATTTTCACCAGAAACTAGACCAAAAAAGTTGGTATGATTTTGTGTTTTTGCAGCATGACGATGATTCAGAGAATAATCAGGGCAGCAACATTTTAGTAATCGATTATTCTGACGACTAATGGGATAGAAATGGCCACATTCTGCAGATTTAACTTCATTCTATACTAAGTATTTGAAATACATTTAAAATATATTAATTTTTAAATGTATTTTGGATATCAGCATTATTTTTATTTTTAAAATAAGAAATAAACAATAACAGCATTTCTGTGGTGTATGTTTGATCTGTACTCTTAACATCCACATGTGAAAATTTCAGTCTTTTTACTTAACTTAATCAATACAGTGTATACATAATCTGTTGTTTGTTTTTTGGATTAACTGATTAATAATTAGATGGCAAAAACACAACATTTACCAAGTATTTTTGCTCCAACTTCTAAGGTAAGTATCTTGGTACACTTTAGGTTTTTAGCAAGAAATTCAAGCTTATTTTAAGCAATTAATTTCTTAACATTAATGAAAAAGTAATTGTTAGTCTGGCAGATCATTTCACTTAAATGGGAAAAATGTCTTGTTATAAATAAAATAATCTGGCAGACTAACAATTACTTTTTGTCAATGTTAATGAATTAATCACTTAAATAAACATAAATTTCTTGCTGAAAAGTTTTATGTCAGTTAGTTTGATCTTATTCTAAATGTATTAAGATATTTGCACAATAAATTAGACAAAAATACTTGGTAAGATTTTGTGTTTTTGCAGTGTGGATATCAAAAGGTGCTTGATATGATTTTTATTTTTTTCACATAATTTGAACCGAGTGAAGCTAAAAATGAGGGGTGTTTGTTTTTTTTTATCATAAAAGCAAAATGTTTATATTTTGTACAGTTTTGACTTAATTACTGATTTGACTGTGTTGTTCTTTCACTGGATCTCCTTTTTTGCCTATTTACTCTGGTTAACGATTAATCGATTACTAAATTAGTTGACTATTATTTCAAGAATCGATTAATCGCGATTAATTCGATTAATCGTTTCAGACCTAAGTGTAATCACTCTGCTTTGCACCACACCTGCATCACAGTATTTTAGAAAACTAAGCTCTAAAGCATGAAAAGCCATTTTCTAGATTAGATTTCTCTGATTTGTACCTCAGGGCTTTTTGCAGACAGCTAACTGACCTCAACAGCAGCTCTTAATCCTGTTGTTTTTTTTGTTTTCTGCTGCTGTAATATTAAATAAATGCCATTCATGTAACCCAGTGGCTGCATGCAGTATCAGGATGATGTATATGCAGCTGATTGAATGCGTGTTTGTGTATCTCTGTCCTTTTTTGTTTGTTTTTTTGCCCTCTCTGTTTCTCATCAGATCTGGGACAGTCCATATTTTACACAACAACCTGCCTTCTGCCCTTCCTCAGCGACGATATTCTCAGCACTTTGCCCTATACAATGATCTCCACCTTAGCCACATTCCCCCCCTTCCTCCATAAAGACATCATCGAGTACCTGAGCACCTCTTTCCTCCCCATGGCGATACGTGAGTACGACCTGATGACGCAGGAGGAGTTCAAAAATCATTCACAGCCCGTCGTTTTTAAACTTTAAGCAAATAAAAAATACTGAAAATAAACATTTGAACCAAACAGAACAGATTAATCAAAGATTCTTTGTTTTTGCCTTTTTTGCTTTACTTCAAATTAATTTTGATATCAGGCAAATAAATAAATAAAATTTTTAATAAGTAATTTCTACCTAAACTTTAATTCTGCCAAATTAAAAGATTTTACAGGATGAGTTAAGTTTTTAGGCACTGAATTTATAACATCATATTTTTGTCTTGTTCAATTATATGTACGATTTTTTTTAAATTAAATTCATTTTCAAAATTTGCCTGCAACTTCTTGGTGAGTTCATCATATTTGAATTTTAACTATTTTCTTATCTGTTAATTATTTCTTTTTTAGTTAACCAATCAATAATTGGATAGCAAAATTTACCAAAGTGGAGATTTGTTTGTTTTTTTAATTTGAACCAGGCGAAGCTAAAACTACGTCACTTGAGTTGGATTTTAAAAGATAAATAAGATTTTTCTTATCTAAAATGCAAAATTGATATATTTTTTACATACTTTTGGCTTTCAAATGACCTTCTTAAGAGTCTGAATAATTTAAGATTAATCAATGACTAAATTTGTTGACAATTATTTCCATAATCGATTAATCACGACTAATGTGATTAATCGATTCAGCCCTACATTAAAATGCAACAAAAAAACAAGTTTCACTATAGGTTGAGCAGATTCAGTTTACCATGTCCAAATATAATGTGTAATAGAGTCTTTTTATCATAAAAGTGATATTTTAGGTATGTTCCTCCTTCTGTGTGCAGTGGGATCAACCCGGAGGGAGGGCGGAGTTCCTGCCTACGTCAATCTGTCGGCCTCATCTATGCTCATGATCGCAATGCAGTACACCTCAAACCCTGGTAAATGCCATGTTGGCTAGTTTGAAAACTGCACAGTTAAGTACTCCTTTATCTGTTTACTTTATAGCACAATCTCTGCCTTGTTCCAGTTTATCACTGTCAGCTGTTGGAGTGCCTAATGAAGCACAAACAGGAAGTGTGGAAGGTAAACAAAGCGCTCCCTTTCCCATCTGAAGCAGACATTGTGTAAAGATGATCCTTATTATTCTCATTTGGTAAAACAAACTCAGGCACAGAACAAAAAGTTTATTTCTGCTACTCATCTGTGCAAATTGTTAGATTCAATGTGTGGAAACATATCTTGAATTTGTGATTAATCATTTCACCAGAACTGAAAAAATACACACTATTCCAGGTTTAAAAGGCGTAAAAGTTTTGGGAAAATAAATAATACACAAAGCACACAAAACAAAATATTTCTTTGTGCATCCATTACTCTTTGCCTAAGGCGGAAACATAAAGCTTTTTGTAAACATTTCTGTTCCAGGACCTGCTTTATGTCATATCTTACGGCCCGTCCCAAGTAAAACCTCCGGCTGTGCAAATGCTGTTTCACTACTGGCCCAACCTGAAGCCGCCAGGAGCCATCAGCGAATACAGAGGGCTGCAGTACACAGGTTTGATTCCCTAGAGGCCATATTTCCTATTTTAGATGTGAACAAACTGATTCACTATTCAATAACCAAAATTTGAATTTGTTCAGCCTGGAATCCCATCCACTGCCAACACATCGAGTGCCATAACGCCATCAATAAACCTGCAGTCAAGGTAACAAAAAATCTGTCGCATTTCTCACTAGGGTTGAAATGATTAATCCCGATTAATTGGAATAATCATCAACTAATTGAGTAATTGATTAATTGCTAACTAGAATATGCAGATTACAAAAAATGCTATTCGGTTAAAAATAAAAAGCCAGGTGAAGGTAAAACTATGATGCTTGAGACGTTTTAGGTAAAACATATTTATAGACAAAGGTGTTTTTATCTTAAATTCAAAATGTACGCTTATTTTGTTCAATTTGGGCTTAATTACTGTTGTGAATATGTTTTTTTTTTTTTAGGAAATAACTTTTTTTTTTTGTCTGTGTACTACAGATAATGATTAACCGGTTACTAAATTTAAATCTAGGCTAAAAACCAACTTCAGAGTTGCTTTTGAGCCATAATAAATTAATCATTGACCAACATATCAGTTAATCATGATTAATCCGATTAATCGTTTCAGGCCTAATCAAATAGAATAACCGTTTACTAAAATAATCATTAGTTACAGCCATATATTTCACCATTTACAATGATAAATTAGCTGCTGTGTATTTAAGGTTTATTTTCACCTTTTATTGTCCTCTCAGTAAATACATGAACAATGAGGCAGTGGCATCAACCGCTTTTCTCCACTCAAAGCTCACAGATTCTCTGCTTTATCATCCCCGCCTGCCTTGACTCAACTGTGCTCCAAACTGACAAATAGAGTTGGAACGGGGCAGCAGGGATGGGGGCTGGATTTCAATTACTGGGAGCAGGAAGGCGGCATGGGGGAGGGGGCCTTAATTGGAAGCGGTGACCCTGTGCAGCCCTGGAGGACAGGGTGGCGTCCAGTGAGCACAGTAAATTACAGTGCACCATCTGAACATCGAGGCCAGCAGCGTTTAGCACAGACTCAGGCACAGCATATGCACACAGCCATTGTTATTGAGCTTAAAGGAGCAGATAAATGTGTCCTGGTGTTTTATTTACTTGGTCTGTTTAATACTGATGAAAAAAAAAAACCCAGTTTTAAGTGAAATAATTCACCATATTGTAAGTTAAAATATCTTGCTCCACTGGTGGATTGTTTCATAAATCACTAGCACTCTTTCATCAATATTAAGGGCTCTTTGACTTAAAACAAGCTCCTATAAGTTGCTGAAAAAGAACTTGTGAGTTGGTTTTGTCTAATTTGAAGTGTACTCAGATTGTTACACTGGAAATTAGATTTTCTGTTTTTTCAGTGTTGTAATTGTGATATGACTGAAATGATCATGACCACTCAATATTTAAACATTTTATAAGCATTGTGCCTAACATTTCCACTTCCAACAATAGAAATGTCTAATCTCATGAATAAATTCTGGAAATCCACGCAGCCACTTTATTTGTGACTCTTACAGATGTGCATAGACCCGACTCTCTCTGTAGCGCTGGGAGACAAGCCACCACCTCTTTATTTATGCGAGGAGTGCAGCCAGAGGATCGCTGGGTATGCATCTGCTTCACCTCTTTTCTCCCGAACAAACACACAATCATTGCAAACTCACATCTCCTGTTGCCTGCAGGCTCATTGTTCCTGTCTCCATCTCAGCCAAAGCACAAAGCCAGGGTTATGCAATTCCCCTGTGCTGCTAATGAGATCATCATCACAGAAAAACGTGCATGCACTTGTTCCTCATTTCTCCAGAATGTGGACGATTATAATTACATGGCTTTGCAGTGTTTTGCAGGATGCTTAGCAGCGCTTATGCTCTGCCGGGAAGCTGAGTTTGTTGTGTTTAAGTCTCTACGCAGCATTTCACCTCTAAATCATGCAACATTTTGTTATTTCTATGCCCTTTGCAGAGATCATCCTGAATGGCTTGTTGATGTCCTATTGCCACAAGGTGAGCATACAAAGCAAATAAACAGTTGAAGATGGATTACTCATGCAGAGCAAAGGTTTTCCATTCAAAACACTGCAGCCAGTATGACGTATTATGAGATTTTTGATTTCTACTGGTTATTTCTTTGGGCCTTTGAGTAAAAAAAATATTTGCCAGCTGACAAATTTATTGTTTTGTTTTTCATAAACAAATTTTAGTACTAGACCCTGAGTCAGTAGATAAAAAAATTTGTTTTCACATGATTAAATCTTTTACGAGAAGCAAACCTCGCCAGCTATCTAAAAATCTTCTTAAAGCTGCGGTACGTAACTTTGTAACTCCACATCAAAAACAACCTATCAGAGCCAGGAGTGTCTTAGCGCTGTCAATCATACTCATGTATGCGCTGATCAATGTGCTAAAGTTGGAGAAACATCCTAGCATTACAGGAAAACATTGTATCCGCCGTCATCAGTGGCTATTTAGTTTACAGTAGGATAATTAAAAAACAGGGAATACGAACATTTGTTTGCATTTATTAGTCGTGTTTTTAATGTTTAGAAGTGATAAAATGAAAATATTTGTGTTTTCTAGTTGTTCATCATTCTTTCTTTTCTTTGCAGCAGAGATATCTGCCATTTGTCAAAAGAAGGTAAGCTTAATATTCTTTACATTCAACATGATCTATGTTAATACATCTTCCTGTACTTTTTATGCAGATTTATTTACAGAAGCTGTGTTTAAGGACACATTATTATTATTATTATTATTATTCTGGACTCAGAAAGCAGCACACTCCATATCAAACGCAGCAGCTGCTACTGGGCTGTGATGTTTATTTGCTCTTGCTGAATGCTCTGCCACAGGCTAAGTGCTCTCTGATGGTTTCCACGGAGACTCAGGTCTCAGGTAATCCTGTCAGGCCCGTGTTGTCTGTGGAAACAGCTGGGCTCCGCCCTGGTTTGTTTGTTCAGCACCATGTACTGAATCCACATCCTTCCTTGATCACGCTGAAGAATTAGATTTACACCTACGCTGTTGTTATCAAACAGAAACTCTACCTAAAAATACAGGCCTGCACTGCAAAAACACAAAACCTTACCAAGTATTTTGGTCTAGTTTCTAGTGCAAATACTTTAGTGCACTTGAAAAAAGACACAACTACCTTGCAAGAAACATTTTATCAAGATAAAGGAGCTTGTTTTAAGTAATTAATTTCTTAATATTGATGAAAAAGTACTAGTTACACTAGCAGATTATTGACATATATCAAGACATTTTTTCCCAAGTTAGAAGTCAAATAATCTGCCAAAATTGAGAAATTATTGACTTAAAAGAAGCTCCTATATTGTAGTGAAAGGTACCTTTAAGTTAGTTTTGCCTCCTTTCAACTATGGTAATCTATTTGCATTAGAAAGTGAACAAAAAGTATTTTGTGGATGTTTTCCCACCCAATAGTCTGTTAGGCTTTGTTAGATTGGAAATCAAAACTCAATGTTTGTTTTATTCTCGGCTGCTGCGGTTCTCTGTCACACTGCACTGTCAAACGAACCAAACCTTTTGAAAAACCTGTTCCCCTTCTCGCCTGTGGTGGCGCTGCAGTAAGAACCACTGAAGGAAACTACATGAAAACCCCTGAAGAAGACACCGAGCGCATCTTCCTTCTTCACAAAATATAAACAAAAATGGAGCAGCGTCAGCAAGATTTCTCTTTTGACTTTAGTAATGCAATTTTTGAGTACTCTACCCACCTCTTTGTAATGCGAAGACAGCAGCCATTTTGTCCATGTATCTTTCTCTCGAACAGTCTCGAAGCTATCATGAGTTCATAAGCATTGCGCATGCTCATTCCTGCTAAGATGACGCGGATCACTTCCGGTTTAGTCCGGTTCACTTCCTGCTTACAGAGCGGTCTCTTGGATCGAACAGCACCATAGTTTACATTGAACTGAGACCCAGTGTTTTCTTTTTATTAATATTCTGCATTAGAGTTCGATGCTTAAACGGGACTTTCTATTTAAAATGTGATTAAATTGGACCAAACAGGGCTCAGCTGATGAATGTTTTGTGGTTGAACGCTGAATGAAGCTGCTCCCCATCACATGATGGATGTGTTAATTTGATCGGCAGCCGTCTATTCCTCTAATGGTGCCAGATTAGAGGCTGATCAGATTACCATGCCTCCCTTTTTTATTTTTAGAAACCTCCAGCGAATGACGTGTGCCGTTTTCTCACTTTCATGTACACAGGTTTCCAATCAGAGAGTAGTGAGCTGATTAAAAAATAAAAACGTGACGTATGGATTGGTTGTTCACATCAGAAATAAACAGTCTTCGCCTCTTCCTCCTCCCACTCCTCGTTTTCCTCGCAGAACTGCAGCTCTCATGTCAGGAGGGCCGTGGTCACCTGCTTCTCAGCCGGCTGCTGCGAGCGCCATGGCAACAGGCCCGTCCGCTACTGCAAGCGTTGCCATGTCAACCACCACAGCAGCGAGGTGGGGGCTGCGGCGGAGACCCATCTGTACCAGACCTCGCCCCCGCCCATCAACACGCGGGAGTGCGGCGCGGAGGAGCTGGTGTGCACCGTGGAAGCTGTCATTAGGTACAAACGCAGATCTGCTGCGGTTCTGTAACGTGAAATCACGGAGATGCGTTCTGTTTTCACTCCGCTTCCTCTCTTCAAATGCGTCCAGCCTTCTGAAAGAGGCAGAAATCTATGCAGAGCAGCGTGAGTTTGAGCTGAACAGGCGCCGTCAGATGGGCCTGTCCGCCTCCCACCACTCCCTGGACAACATCGAGTTTGACAACAAGGAGGACGACCAGCACGACCAGCGGCTCCTCAGTCAGTTCGGCATCTGGTTCCTGGTGTGTGTCAGCAGCAAGGGCGGGAGGGGCGACCACAAATAAAGACAAAATCCCTGATTTTTTTTCCATTTCAGATCCGATTTTGATTTTAAAAAAATATCAGAACTCCAAATGGCTGAAAATATTTTCTTAGAGTTTGCATACTACAGTTAATGATTAATCGTTTACTAAATTAGTTGACGATTATTTCAATGATCGATTAATCACAATTAATCTGATTAATTGCTTCAGCCCAGAACCAGAAATCAGGGATAGAGTTAGAGCAACTTGACTGCTTCAAAATATACTCACTTGTTTGCACAATCACTTCAAAATTCTGCCAGTGATAATAATTTGATTCTGATTTGTTGAAATACTCAGTATTTCCTTATCTGTAAAACTTGTAAAACTCAAAAGATGCTGAGCATCCTCATTTTAATTTGTTTTTTTTTTTGTTTTTTTTAAATCTGAGTTCTCATAAAAATAACAACTTCACTCTCCTAATATGACTTTATTCTGATAATATTATGACTTTATTATCATATTTCTTTGACTCTTTTGTTATAATGTTGACTTTATTGTCATTTTATTTCCAGAATAAAAGCAAAATTGTAGCTTGGCCTTGATATTCTGGACATTGAATTGATATTCTGAATTCAATGTCCTTATAAATAAAAGCTGTGAAACATTCTTGCCAAACAAGATGGCTGCCGTGGGTGAGCTGACATTGCTCTGACCTCTGGAAACCCAAGGAGTGGGTGAAACAATAAACACATACTTCCCAAAAATTCAATCTACAAAACCAAAAATTTGATTAATCAATTAATCGATAGAATTTGATTAATCACCTCGCCTTAGATTCATGTTACCTGCTCTGACTGGATCTAACTCTGCGTTCAGGTGAGCCTGTGCACGCCCAATGAGAACACGCCTACAGAGAGCCTGGCGCGGCTCGTCAGCATGGTCTTCCAGTGGTTTCACTCCACTGCCTACATGATGGACGATGAAGTGGGAAGCCTGGTGGAGAAGCTGAAGCCACAGTTTGTCACAAAATGGCTGAAGACGGTGTGTGAAGTTCGCTTTGACGTCATGGTCATGTGTCTGCTGCCTAAACCGGTCGAGTTCGCCAGGGTACGGTCCACACTAATGATCTTCATCAACATCTTGCATTCGCTGCAAAAACAAGATCTTACCAAGTATTTTGTCTGGTTTCCAGTCTAGATCTTAGTACACTTGAAGCAATATAGCACTAATTTAAAGGTTACTTGTTTTAAGTCTTGAATATTGATTTTAAAAGAAGCATTAGTTCCACTGACTACTAAGATATTTACACTACTAAGTAAATCAAAATTATTTGGTATTTTTTGTTACAAGTGTGCTATGATATTTGCTGTAGAAATGAGACAAAAATACTTAAGATTTTGTGCTTTTGCAGTGTTTTCTGACAGCTAATCACCAGCATCTTCTCCCACAGGTGGGGGGTTACTGGGATAAGTCATGTAGCACGGTGACACAGCTGAAGGAGGGTCTGAACCGGATCCTGTGTCTGATACCTTACAATGTCATCAGTCAGCCGCTGTGGGAGTGTTTCATGCCGGAGTGGCTGGAGGCCATCCGCACCGAGGTGCCTGACAACCAGCTCAAAGAGTTCAGGGAGGTGCTCAGGTACAAACTTCTGCTAACCGTTGTGTCTTGGCCTTGGCAATAGTTACTGCGATAAGCAATTCTTAAAGATCAGCAAACTTTAAATTCTAATCCGCAATTAACGCTGAAACTGGAAGACATTTTAAATATCCAAAATATATAAACAAAACAGCAAATAAAATGAATCATCCATCCATTTTCTAACACCCTTGGTGCTTCTCTCCAGCTAACGTCGCTGGACCCTGGACAGGTCGCCAGTCTGTCGCAGTAAAATGAATCATGGAGTCTCTAAAAAGCAAAATTACTCCTAAAATAGACACTATGATACTTGAACGTGCAATTTAAAATAATTTCCAGAACTCAACCGATGGTTATTCCGCACAATAAGGACAATAAGTGTCTATTTGTTGTTTATTATCATTGATTAATGATGTTATTTTTGGACTTAGAAGTTGTGCTTTCTGCACTGCAAAACCAAAAATATCTTAGACTAGCATTTTTGTCAAGTTTAGAATTCTAATATTTTATTACACTTGAAATAAGATAAAGTTTTCTTAAAAAGTAACAGTTCAGCTTGTTTGAAGTCAATAATGATTGATTTAATAAAACAGAAAAAAGTTATTGACTTGAAACAAGCTTCTAACTCTTGTTCAAAAGTTACTTCTAAGTTATTTTTCTTTTATTTCAAGTGCACTAAAAACTAGAATGAATTTACTTGGTAAGAGTTTGTGTTTTTGCTGTGAATAAGACAAAAAAATAACTTAAAAGTAGCTTTTCATCAAGACAAAGGAGCTTGTTTCGTCTTATTTTGAAACTAGACCTAAATTCTTGGTGAGAGTTTACGTTTTTGCAGTGTCTGGACCTGATTTGCTGTCCTGTGCTCCTGTGCCTGCAGTAAGATGTTTGATATCGAGCTGTGCCCTCTGCCTTTCTCCATGGAGGAGATGTTCGGCTTCATCAGCTGCAGATTCTCCGGCTACCCGGCGTCGGTGCAAGAGCAGGCTCTTCTGTGGCTGCATGTAAGAAAACACACACAGGTCTGCTCTCCTCCTGCAGCTCCGTCCACAGCGAGTGTGAATTGAACAGGTGTAACCGGGCATGAGAGTCCGGTCGGGGGCCCTGCTGAATATGGATCTGGGTCACAGACTGAGACTGATGGCGGCGGTGGGGGATTTGGGCTTTCATCCCATATGCACTCACAGTTTGCTGCTTCTACACGTGGAAGAGTTTTATGATGTCTGTCTCAGATTTTATCAAGAGATTACTTATGTTTCCTCTCAGAAACTGGGTCAAAATCACATCAGCGAGAGAAGCTGCATGTGCAACAGACTTCATTTCAATTACAAACTTTGTATTTATGTGTAGGGCTGCAACTAACGATTATTTTAGTTATCAATTGTTCTGACCATTAATCATTTAATTATACAATATTAAATGTATTAAAAGATTTAAACAAGAACATAATTCTGTTTCTAATTTAAATAAGAAAGTGGATATTTTCTTGCCAAGTGAAAAAAATGGTTGGTTATCAGTGAAATAATCTGCGAGTGGAACTAATGCTTTTTATCAATATTAAACAATGAATGACTCTAAACCTCTTAAATATTGCTTTTATGTTAGTTTTGTCTTATTTTAAGTGTACTAAAATATTTGAACTAGAAACTTGACCAGAAATACTTGGTAAAAACGTGACTGAACATTAAAACAGGGTTGATCTGTTTGTTTTTGGGTTTACCAATATATCAATTGATTGAAAAAGTTGCTTCAGAGATTTTTGTTTTACAGAATTTGAACCAGGTGAAGCTAAAACTATGAAACTTGAGGAGTTTTGGTAAGAGCATATTTACAGACAAAAGTTTTGTTTTTTAACACAAAATGTATTTATTTTTTTTGCCCAATTTTCTAAATTACTGCTTTGAATGAGTTGTTCTTTCAGCAAATGTTCAACTTTGGAGTCTTTATACTCCTGTTAACGAGTAATTGATTACTAAATTAGACCATGACTTCTTGCAATAATTGATTAATCACGATTAAGCGTTTCAGCCCTATTTCTCGCCTTGTTTACAGATTATAAAAAATGTAACAACAGGTAAATATGAAATTGCATTTCTTGATAAAAGTAAGTAGGACTCAAATTTGTTCCTTCTTGAGATGTGCAGATGCTAAACCTTTGAAGTGGTTTCTGTGTTTTGATTGGACCAAGGTTCTGTCAGAGCTGGACATCGTTGTGCCTCTGCAGCTGCTGATCGGGATGTTCTCCGATGGCGTGAACTCGCTGAAGGAGCTGGCCAATCAGAGAAAGGCTCGCGCCTCCGACCTCTCTGGCAACACCGGCGCTCGCCGGGTGAGCAGGACGGCAGATTTATTAACATTGATGAAAAAGTACCAGTTCAACTGGCAAATTAATCCACTTATAACATGGAAAAATGTCTTTATTACAAGTGAAATAATCTGCCAGTTGAACAAGTACTTTTTTACAAGTAATATTTGTCAATATTATGGAATTATTTACTTAAAACAAGCTCCTGTATCTTGATGAAAAGTTACTAATAAGTTAGTTTTGTTTTATTACAAGTGTAATAAGATTTGCACTAGAAACTAGGCTAAAAATACTTGGTAAGATTTGTTGTTTTTTGCAGTGTAGCCTTCAAACGTTTATATTTTATTTTATTTATTTATATTTCCAGATTTGAACACCACACAAATATAACAGTGCACAAATATTAATAATAAATGTTGCTGAAAAAAGAAAAATGAACTTTAAAATGACATTTGAACAAGTTAAGAAAAGTGTAGTGAAATATTAGCACTAGAAACAAAACTACATGGTTAGATTTGGTGTTTTTTGAAGTGTAATCTCAAAGCGTTCAGATTTTTTAAAAATTATTTATTTCGATTTTCCAGATTTAAACACTTAACCACACAAACATAACAATATACAAAAAAACCATCAATAAATAGGTAAGTAGATAATACAAAAAAGAAGAATTTACTTTAACTGACATTTTAAAAAGTAAAGAAAAAATAAAGTGTCTAAAATATTTGCACTAGAAACTACTAGACAAAAAATACTTTGTGAAATTTTGTGTTTTTGCAGTGCAGGTTGCCCATATGTATTTTCTTCTGGAGATATGTATTTTTATCACTCACTGGGATGTGCTGTCCGTTGCCATGGTAACCACCGCTCTCTAAAAATAGCCATCTTGGAGGGGCTTAATTGGAATTGGCTTTGATGTGACATTATGTCTGCATCTCTACCAGCGAACGGCTCTTGATCTTTTTCTGTTCAGGATTACAGAACGTGTGTTGAAAAAGCAAAGACGGCTTCATGAGACGTGAAGGTGAAAAATAAGCATCGTTTCTGTTTGTCTGATGGCGGTCCGGCTCGTTTCAGGTGAGCGTTGTGTCGGATCCGGGCCGACGCGGGCAGCACAACACCCTGAGCCCGTTCCCCAGCCCCTTCAGGAGCCCGTTCAGGAGCCCACTGCGCTGCAGCCCCTTTAAGAACCTGGGTCACGCCACCGGAAACTGTGCCTTGGACCTGGACTGTGACGACGACGACATGAACCTCGGCTGTTTCATCCTCATGTTTGACCTCATCTTAAAGCAGGTGACACATAAAATCATAAATTTATTCTTGGAGAGTTTTGTGTATGACTGGTAAAAGGCACAAGTGTAAACCCTGTTATGTTTCTAACAGTTTTATCAGATTCAGAGTTTACACACACTGGGATTGCTGCACATTTACATGGGACATATTATGCAAAACTCACTTTTTTTTTTTAACTTCCATTTGGGTCTCAGCTGCTTCTAGAAAAAAACTCAAGCACTTAAAAAAAAACACCCAGACGTTTTTTGGCAATAAATTAATGTTTTTATTGCTGGGAAAACAAGCCGTTTCAAAAGCCGACTGCTCACATTCCCTGGGCACTGCGCCGTTACCTAGCAACCTGAGTCAAGTCTTGCCCCGTTACCTAGCAACCCAAGCAGAACTCCAGGACTTTTGACCAGCTGGTTTTACAACTATTATAACAAAAAACTTTCTCATTTTAAAGAGTTTTGATCACGTTACAATGGGTTTCTTGTTAATCTGCTGGTGGAACTAATATTATTTAATTCAGAAATTGTTTACTTAAAACAAGCTCATTTTGCTGAAGGGATCATTGTAAGGTAGTTTTGTCTCATTTCAGATGTACTAATATGTTTGCTTTAGAAACTAGACCAAAATACTTGGTAAGATTTTGTGATTTGCAGTGGAAAGTTAAAGCTTTGGCACATATGAGTTTTTCAAATGGAAAATGACCCTAAAAATGCGACTAAAGTGGCTTTAGGTCAATGAAAGTCAGTGTTTTGATGAAACGTGTCACACAAATTAATTCTGCCAAATCCTTAAGAGTATAAACATAAATCACAAGATAAAGTCTCTTGTATAATGGGGTAGCTTTCAATAAACAGAAATGATAGTAGGCCTGTCGCAATAATCAGTTAATCAATGATAAATTAAAACAAGCTCAATAATTTCCATTTGCATGATTTATCATCACTCTTTCTACCAAAAATTGTCTTCAATTGTTGCTTTGGTTTGAACTAACTCCTTTTTTCAAAGGATAGTTTTGTTTAGAGAGATTTCATGATTCAATTTATTTGTTGTTTCTTTTGGTTTGTTTATTTTGGATATTTAAAATGTCTTCCAGTTCCAGTATAAATTTTTTTTATTATTTATTTTTATTTATTTATTATTATTATTATTGATCTTTGATAATGTGTTCCTTCATTATTAAACCATCACCATTATATTATTATTTAAATGGTGTCAAAGCAACAATACTATTGTTTATCGTAATATCTTCTGGGACAATTTGTTGTTATCGTGACAGGCCTAAATTAGGAAAATAGAGACAGAAAAAAAAAAAGTAATTACCTGGTTTCAGCTGAACGCAGTAGCTTAAATCCACACAGACATTTCAGTTCCAGCGCGGCCCACAGGTGGGATCTTTAAATTTGTGTCGCGCTCCACTTTCTTCCCCGTTACGTGTCTGTTTCCCCCATGCCGGCGCAGATGGAGCTGCAGGACGACGGTGTGATGCTGGGTCTAGACAGCAGCCTAGGGAAGGACATTGTCGGCATCATCAACAACGTCTTCCAGGCCCCCTGGGGGGGATCCCACACCTGCCAGAAGGATGAGAAGGCCCTTGAGTGTAGCCTGTGCCAATCCAGCATCCTGTGCTACCAGCTGGGCTGTGAGCTTCTGGAGAGGCTGACCCCCCGGGAGGAGATCCGCCTAGTGGTGAGACGCGCATAAATTAACCTTGCTTTATGTTTAAGCCCTGCAGACTCCTTGTCTCAACCATCAAATACCTCCATCTGCCTCGGAGACACATTTCAGTGGTGATACTTCCTAATAGAACATGTAGTAATGTAATGCAGTAAAATTACTCCTAAAAGTACATTGTTTTCAAACGGTTACTCAATAAATGTAACTAGTTACTACCCAACTCTAGTCATTTGCAAAGCAACTTGAGTAACTTTTTGGAGAAATGTACTTTTAGGAGTATTGTAACTAGTGCGCTTTTAATTTTCACTTGAGTATTTTTATTATAAGGTCTCGCTTCTCTAAGTCCAATTTATGGATTTGTAGTAACTAGTTAAATCTACCTGAGTAACGTTTTGGAAATAAACTATTTTTAGGAGTATTTTTTCTATATTGTATGTTTGACTTTTAATGAAATATTTCTACTGTTTCTTGAGTAAAACTTCTGGATTTTCTACCCACTGAATGAAAAACAAGCATTTTTGGTTTTAACCAAAGATCCACCGGACAAAGACGCACCTGCAGTTTTTGATAAAGTTTCATAAGTTTTTTCTTGAAAGAATATGCTTGATTTTGTTTTTGTGTAATTATGTTTTTTATACAAGTTATTTTTATTTTGGCCTTTAAAATACCAACACAAATACCAGGAATGATCCCCACATTCGACTCATTATTCAAACTGTCTTTCAGCTTAGTGACATTTTCCTGAAAAAGAGTTGGGAAAGTGAAGTTCAGCTACACTACGAATATAAACGTCAAGATGTGGTTCATCACGCAGGAGAGAACAGTGAGACATTTTCTGTGTCTGTAGGAACCAACGGACTGTTTGGAGGACACGCTGATCCCGTGTCAACCAGACTTCTCTCTGGGGACGGAAAATGGAAGCGAGGAAGGAGAAAACCCAAATGAGCCGAACAACGACAATCCCAACAACCATTCTCCTGAGAACCCAGGTCTGGATCGCTGTCAGTGGGGCTGAAATGAAACAAACAACTGATGCCTTCATTTGTCACACTTTGATACAGTTTATAGATGGAAAAAAGAAAAATGGAAAAAAATGCACCATAAAACAAATTTGGTTTAGTTTGGTTTAGTTTCTTCATCCTTACTCAGGATTAGTTACAGTTTGAACAAGAGGAAGTAAAAGATCTCACAAAACGTTTTGTCCCGATTTAAACAAGTTTATAAACAGGTGAGAAACAAAGTCACTGATACTTTGTTTCAGTGACTGATAAAGTCTTCATATCTATCTCAAGATTGGAGAAAAGCTAATTTTTCTCCAAAATAACTCACCAAATAACTCAAAGACAACATCAATGATCCAAAAAGCACAAATTTTGTGGCTTTTTTATGTGATCTACATTTTACAGTAAAAAGTCAAATGTAATAAAAAAGTTCATCATTTTATTAAAATCAATAAAATAATCTGATTTTTATTAAAAAAAACAGATCAGTAAGTCATTGTAGATACAAAACAAGATTTTATCAGCATAGTTTTACATTTTTGGGGCAGTACGCTGCAAAGATTTTCTTCTGAGTAAAATCAGCTCAATAATTGTGATTCTAGCTTCTATAAAATTAGGATAAATGCAAAAACTTAGTTGAACTGGATCTAATGTGCAAAGCTCACATTTTGCACATTTTGTGCTTCTGTTTGAGTCTCTACTGCTGCTTTTCCAGCAGTAAGTTCATGTCTTTTGGTGTCTGGAAAATGAGACGTTTCAAAACCCTCCCAGTTACTGAGTCACATTCCACAGGAGTTGTGCTGTTACCTAGCAACCTCAGCCAAGCCCAGCCTGTTACCTAGCAACCCAAGCAGAATTCCATCACCTTTAAGGCCATCTACGTTTGAATACTGCCTTTCTTTTTTTTTTACAAATTGAGATTCACTGCTCTTCTGCTTAGTTTACCATTTTACATTTTTGCGTACAGTTATTGTTTTATGATGTGCCACTTTATCACCAGAGCCTCATTTACAGGAAATTTTTTATTGCTTAGTTGAGTTGTGTGAAATCGTTTTCTTCCTTCCAGCCATGAAGAACAACTCTGACAAGAAGTTCTCCTACCAGCAGCTTCCTGTGTCCTTAAAGCTGATATACACCATCCTGCAGGTAGCTGCTCTGAACCAGTACATGCTGGTTTATGCATTTTGATTGTGAGTCATGGATTTTTGCTGTGTTGTCAGGAAATGTCCAAGTTTGAGGAGCCTGACATCTTGTTTAACATGCTGAACTGCCTGAAGATCCTGTGCCTGCATGGAGAGTGTCTGTACCTGGCCTGCAAGGATCACCCGCAGTTCCTGGCCTACATCCAGGAGAAGATGCTCATCCCCAGGTGGAGAAAGGACGCTGGGGTGTCCAAACTTTTTTACATATGGGCCAAAAATGTCAAATTCGTCTGGTTGTTTTTGGGTCGCTCTGTGACTCCTGGTGCGTTCTGTGTTTCAGCCTGTGGTCGATGCTGAAGTCCGAGTTCTGCCAGCTGGCCTCGCTGGCCGTGCCGCAGCTCCTCCACGCGCTCTCACTGTCCAACGGAGCCGACATCTTCTGGAAGCTCATCAACACAAACTTCAACAGCAAAGACTGGAAAATACGCTTTGAAGCTGGTGAGACAGTTGATCGTTAGTGTCCTAATGAAATGTTTTCCCTGCACAAGAAGTTGTAAATAAGTAAACTTGTGTCTTTATGATCCATTTTGCCAAATGAGACGTTTTAGGATTCAGAGCTGAAACTTACAATTATTCTGATGATTAATTGATTACTGGCCTATTTCACCATTTAAGGTTTTTGAATATTAATTTAAAAAATTTAAGTTTTAAATTGTTCCAATATTAGTGTTATTTTTATTTTTTTAAATATGAAAAAACATATTTTCTTACCTAAAATGCAATAATGTACCATTACTGTTAGTGAATGCTTGACTATTTATAGCAAAGAATGCCTCTGCAGCTAAGAAACATACTTTTTACACGACCATGTGAAAATTCAACCCCTTTTACTTCGCTTAACATAAATAAAGTGTGGGGCTGATCTGTGTCTGTTTTTTGGATTAACTGATTGATATTTAGGTAGTAAAAGGTGCTTAAACAGATTTGTGGCTATAATTTTGCCACTTGACAAGATTTTTTTCATCTTAAATGCAACATTTTTTATATATTTTGTACAGTTTTGGCATAATTACTGCTTTGACTGTTTTGTTCTTTCACCAAATTTTCCCTTTTTATCTCAGTACTCCAGTTAATTATTAATCGATTAGTAAATTAGTTGAGGATAATTTCAATAAATGATTAACTGTGATTAAGCCGATTACTCGTGTTAGTCCTATTAGGTTAGTAATTAATAATGGTTATCCTGCCTTATTGCAGATGGATAGCAGCTTTACAATGTTGACACAAATCACCAGGCAAATGATACGGTGACAGTAGATATCTGGGTTTATTGGAAATAAATAGAAATAACACAAAGAATCAGCTGCGCTTCAGAAACAGAAGAGTTTTGGAACTTATTAAATAAGACTTTTGAAGCAGAAACTATGTATTTGTCTAAATATTGTGTCAGGAATTATAAATGTACACATGTTGGCTTTATTTTCCAATATATTTCAGTCATAAAAGGCGCCAACAGGCTTTCAGACCGCCGCCTGAACTCAATTGTTGTTCCATACTGACACCTAGTGGTCAACATCAGATTTTCAAATTTTTCTAAAGCAGTGATTCTCAAAGTGAGGACACAACAACCTCCAGGCTATAAAACATTCAATGATCGCACTTGTGTGGGAATTACAACATCTGCCTTTAAAATATATATTTTTGGAAATACGTGAAATTAAATACAAGGAGTATTTGTGACTGACTGGCTCCTCAAAGGAAAGCTCTCCATGTTTTCTCTGTTGTTTTAAGAACAATGGAGAACCGATTGATGAGAATGACTTTGTTTCTCAGAACAACATTTCTTTAGATTGAAGCATTATATGTGGATTTTTGAGATTTTTAAGTCTATTTCATGTTGTGTCGCAGGTGTAATTCAAATGGTTTCTTGATTCTACTGTTCGCTTTAAAATTATATTTGACTAAAACACCATAAATCATCTTCATTAAATTAAATTCTTCTGGGCATGTTGTAGAGATGCAAGTTATCGATTAATGACTCAATCTAAAATTGACTGATTTTATCGACTGACTACAATTAATTGATAAGCAGCCATGTTAAAAAAATAAACTGACTTGTGACTCTTTCCAGAAGATGAAGGGCAAATTTGTTGGTTAATATTCTGAATTTAAATATATACATGTATTCAATTTTTTTTACATTGTTTTGCGTTAGTATTAACAAAAAAAAAAGGTAATTTACTAATATTATTAAACTTAGACATATTTATAAAATGTAACAGTAGAGGCCCCTCTTAGGTTGCTGAATAGAAAAATAAAAGATGGAAAGAATAAAATATGACAAACACTTGAACAGAGACATTCATGTCTGTGGTCGCTCTTGAAGGAATGTTAATACCTCACAAAACCCTCAAAATCAAACGTTTAATCCAACACAGCTAAATCAGCGCTATTAAAATGAGACATTATCAGCTCGTCGAGCGTTTATATTTAAAAACAGAACCACATGAAATGCATTTTGAGTCCCACACCGGACTTACCGTAAATATTCGGACCGTTAGTCTTCTGGCTCCGCCGCCATCTTTGTTTCTGTGTCAACTGCTCCGTTTAAGGATGACCAGCGGCGCCCTCTGCTGGATGGCGGCCGAACTGTAACACTAAAAGGACTGAAGGGGATGTTTTTGTTAATCAGTTGGAATAAATTTAAATCTAATAAGCCATTAATTGACTGACTATTGATTTGTTTGTGTTCCTAGCCTGTAGTAGCTTCTTTCCTCTTATTCCTGATAATTTTTCTTTCGCTCTAGTGGAGAAAGTGGCGGTGCTGTGTCGTTTCCTGGACATCAGCGCTGTGACTAAAAACCACCTGCTGAAGTACTCTTTAGCCCACGCTTTCTGCTGCTTCCTGGCTTCGGTGGAGGACGTCAACCCTTCGGTGGCCACCAGGGCCAGGCTGCTGCTGGACACCATCAAGAGGCCGGCGCTGCAGGTCAGACAAGAGCAGAAAATAACTGATATTCAGGAAACATTGGGGTCACTTTTTTATGTTTTGAAGTTCTTCATATCAAATGTTTGTCATGAGAAATGCCTTAAGTTTTTATTCCTTTCTGAGGAACTATCTGTGTAAATTTATTTGCTGTTTCAAAGCTTATAAAGACTAGAAGTGTATATTTTTTTTATGAGTGTCTTTGTCAAATTGCTTAACGGAGGAGGTGAACAGAAAAATTGTACTGAAGTAAGAATAGAACTACTTCAACATATTTTTACTCAAGAAACAGTAAAAAGTATTTGGTAAAACTGGCCAAATTATCAATCATTTGAAATGTAAAAATGAAATAATATAAAAATATAAAGTTAAGTGAAAATTTGGGTGTTTTAAGATGAAACTTCTTGATCTATATTGAATAAAATGATGATTTTTTGTTGTATTTGTGAACCTGTTGGCTCTGTAGGGTTTGTGTCTGTGTCTGGACTTCCAGTTTGACACCGTCGTCAGGGATCGGCCCATCATCCTCAGCAAACTTCTCCTGCTGCACTTCCTGAAGAAAGACATTCCTGCTCTGAGCTGGGAGTTTTTCGTCAACCGCTTTGAGACGCTGTCGCTGGAGGCTCAGCTGCACCTGGATTGCAACAAGGAGTTTCCCTTCCCCACCAGTACGTAGCCGTCACGCTTGATGAACTACAGCCGATCGTCTTCACAGATTGAGGTTTCTCTTTTCCTTTTCGTAGCGATCACAGCTGTGCGAACCAATGTGGCGAACCTGAGCGACACGGCGATGTGGAAGATACGGCGGGCGCGTTTCGCCAGGAACCAGCAGAAGAGCGTGCGCTCGCTACGTGACAGCGTGAAGGGAGGCCAGGAGGAATCGAAGCGCACCTTTTCCCTCCCAGAGTCGCTGAGCAACCGACTTCGTGAGTAGAACACGACGATACATCTGACCTTTGACCTCACTTAAGGTCAGCATCGTGAGAAACCTACTATTTTCTGTTATTCAGTCAGTATTTCATACAGCTGACACAAAATAATGTTATTTTTAAACATTCAGAATATTGTGAAAACCTTCTGGAAAGTGTCTGCTGTCTAGACACAAGAAAAAAAACTCCTGTTTATGAAAATGACTGCATGTGCGTGCTTATTTATTTCTTTATAGTCAGAATTACTTACTTTACTCGAGGTATTTTACATATTTGATCAACTTGATCTGTAATTTGTATCATTAATATTTAACCTCTTAGATGGAGTAGCTTGTCAGCGAATAAGCAATTTTCCCTTGGATCTAATCTATTCTATTCGAAATGAGTTGAGTTTTATAAAACGAAAATAATTAAGATGTGCTGCTTTGCGAACAGATTGCTGCTCATTTGTTTCTCTTTCCCATTTACACACCCCATAAACTGTGTTTATCCTCCGTGATGGTGTCTCCGTTATCCCTGAACAGGTTGGGTTGACTCCCCCACCTCTGTGCTGTTACGCCCCTCCCCACCCCCGCTGCTGCTCCCTGCCCTCCCCTCCTCCCTGTAGCACGCTTCCTCCTGCACTTTAACCCTGACGCTTCAGCACCTCTTACAGGCCAGACTCCTTCTCCTGAGGACGACACCACAATCAGAGACCTGTTGCCCGAAGACGCCGGCATCGACCACCAGACGGTTCACCAGCTCATCATGGTACTCATGAAATTCATGGCCAAAGACCGGAGCAGCGCCGACGCTGACATCAGCAGCGCCAAGGCATTCAACACTGTGAAGAGGCACCTGTATGTGCTGCTGGGTTATGACCAACAGGAAGGCTGCTTCATGATCGCACCTCAGAAGATGCGAACCTCCACCTGCTTCAATGCCTTCATTGCTGGGATTGCACAAGTGACTGAAATCCCATTTAATTTCCCAGTTTTGCATCACTTCATTGTGTTTGAATTGTAAACAATGTGATTCTGACTGTGGTTTCCTTCAGGTGATGGATTATAATATCGGTTTGGGGAAGCAGCTGCTCCCCCTGGTGGTCCAGGTGTTGAAGTACTGCGCTTGTCCGCAGCTCAGACACTATTTTCAGCAGCCGCCCCGATGCTCTTTGTGGGCTTTGAAGCCGCATATTCGGCAGATGTGGCTCAAAGCTCTGCTTGTTATTCTCTACAAGGTATTTTTATAAGAAATAAATACAGAATAGAGGTGATTTACGGTCATGGTTTCTTAAACTGAAGGATCTCAGTGATCTATGTTAGAATTCAGTGTTTTTTCAACCCATTTTTTAAATCACAATTCAGCAAAAAATAGTTGCATGAATAATTCTTGATATTTTAAAATAGTACTTTTTTATAACTGAGTTTTAAACTGTTAAAAAAAAGTTATCTTCACAATTTTCTCACAGCAGTTTTTGGTAATTTGGTAAGTGAGTTACAGTCAAAGTGAGGAAAAAAAATATTGCCTGTTTTATAGAGTTTGGTCATTTCTGGTTTCAGCTATATTTATTCATCGCCCTCCACATTTAAATAAAATAAGTTAAACATTTATTGCAGGCACAAAATCTCCAAATGAATATTTCAGAGAAATTACAACCTCTAAAACGAGACCAGTTTCAGATTGGCACAAAATAACAAGTAATAAAATATATTTTAATTTAGATTCTTCATTTTCATTTTAACATTTTATTTATCATTATGAGGCAAGATGGTCCAAAAATCCATAGAAATAGAAGAAAATAAATGAAAAAGTCAGAAAGTAGCAAATATCTTCAGTCAGAAAAATTAAGAACTTTAACCTGGGTGGACTCTGAACTTTACAGCATGTACTTGTTGTGTTGCAGTATCCTTATCGAGAGATGGACGGCAGTAAAGTGGTGCTTCACCTGGTGCACATCACCATCAACACCCTGAACGCCCAGTATCACAGCTGCCGTCCGCACGCCGCCGCCGGGCCGCTCTACAGCGACAACTCCAACATAAGCCGCTACAGCGAGAAGGAGAAAGGTAAAAAAATGAAACGCTTTAATAACTCGTCCATTTTATCAATCGCTAATAACTACCGATTCTTAGATCGTGAAGCAGGGAAGCATTTTCTGATTGGCTGTTTTAAAAATCATAAAATACACTCCACAGCAACCTGTGAATTTTCCTAACAAATTTATGCTTATGTGGACATTTAATAACAAAATGAAGACCTTTCTGTAAGATCTGTGTAAAATTAAATTCACATTGTACATTTTTTATACTTCCATCTGGTCTTAATTACTTGTAAGTCATTTGAAATGCTTTAAAAAAAAACTCACCCAACTGGTTTTTGGCAATAATTTAATATTTTTTGTCAGTCGACAGATACTGTGCCGTATCTGTTGATACGTATATTTGGTTGGGGTTGGCTTAGCCAAAACCAGCCTGTTACCTAGCAACCTAAGCAAAGCTCCAACACATTTGGTAAGCTAGTTTTACCAATGTTCAAATGGCTGCAACAAATGACAAGTGTTTCATTGTTGACTTACCATCCTGCTTTCTTGTTGGCTGTACAGGAGGATCCACTTCTGTTTTTCAAATTTGTACAGTTGTGTAGTTACACATTATTTTGCAGTTATTTTCAGGTGTAAACGTTGAGTGACAAGCAGCAGCTTATTTGGATGTAGAGTGACAGAATGCCCTAAAACATTTCATTCTAAAAGGAATGAAGGACTAAAATTTCATTATCTGAAACTATTTTGTGCAAAAACAATATAGTTTTGTATCGCCATGGACCAATCCTAACCTGTTCAAGGAAGTATAATAGACCATCTTTGATAAATCTCATGTCCTGCATTGTTTCTCCACGTCAGAGGAAGACAGCGTCTTCGATGAGTCAGACGTCCACGACACACCGACTGGAGTCGCCAACAAGGAGTCGCAGACATTTTTTGCCCGTTTGAAAAGGATTGGAGGCAGCAAGTCTGTGAAGTATCAGCCAGTGGAGCTGAACGCCAAGAGAAGTAAGAAGTTTTTACCTTTATTAACCAGATCAGAAATCTGCGTTTGGAAATGTTTGTCTAAATTCTGCTGAAGTTGAAAAAAAAAAAAAAAACACAATTTTGCAACTATGGTGTTTCTGTTAAATAAGAAATAAAATTAAAATCACACGTAAATAATTAAAGTAATTAAAAGTAATAGCAGATGGATGCAGATGCATCCTCCTTCCACTTCCTGTCATTGTCTTTGTGGTTTTCGCCAGGAGTGAAAACTGGCTAAAAAACTATCCTAGCAAAATTTGCGCGTTTCCATCAAGCAAATTTATTTTCTTATTCCAAACTTGTGGAGTTTTGTGGTTAATGGAAACGCAGCTTATGATTTCAGGAGTCCCTTTCCTCTCAGCTTCATTTTTGTTCTGTCAGGTGAAATCGAGCTGTCGGAGTACCGCGAAGCCAGCGCGCTCCAGGACAGCATCCTGCACTGCGTCAGGGAGGAGAGCACCAGGAAGAAGCGCCTTCAGGCCATGCATAAGCAAAAGTCTCTGGACATTTCCAATACGGACTCCATCCTTTTCAGTTTGGACGAACACCGCAGGAAGTCCTGCATCGATCGTTGCGACATGCAGGCGCCCGCTGCGGTCCTCTCCTCCCGCAGGCAGCAGGGAAAGGGATCCTGCGACGGTTCTTCATTTCGGGTTGATCCCGTGGATCGCAGAGGTTCCCGTGGCGGCCAGTCGGACACAGCCAAACCCGTCATCCCAGAGGTCCGGCTCAGCTGCATGGAGACGTTCGAGGACAAACTGGACCAGGGCTCGTTGGAAGGGTCGGCTCAGGAGAAAGAGGACCAAGACCTCATCGACCTGTCGTCAGACTGCACCTCCATTCCAGAAAAACACTCTCTGCTCTCCATGTCCGACAGCGACTCCTTGGTGTTCGAACCGCTGCCTCCGCTGAGGATCGTGGAGAGCGACGAAGAGTTCGACCTCAACACCATCATCAGCTCCAGATTCAGCGGGAGTCCGAAGGTCTCGGCGTCTCCTGCCAGCAGCAACACGTTGCGTTTGTCTCCTGTGGTTCAGGTGAGCGTTGAGGACTGCTCCAGTGAGAAAAACAACTCAGAGGCTGTGGTTGGAAAAGAGCCGCCGTCTTCAGAGAGGAAACTGAAAGGTTTGACTCCCAGTGCTTCTTTAGAAATCCCTGAACGCCTGGAGAACGTTTCCTATGAAAGCCAGATGACCTTGAAGCAGAAGAGAGATCTGCTGAGGAAGACTCCGAATGTCCCCGACTCCTCGTTAGACGACTCCTCTGTGATTGGCTCCAGTCCCTCTGGCAGGACCGTCTTCTTGGACATCCCAGAGGACAAAGCCGAGCCGCTTTCCTCGCCAGAGAGAAGCAAGACAGACAGCAACGACGAAGAGGAGGATGGAGACGACGAGGAAGACGAAGACATGGGGGACGAAGCCGACAGCGATCCCAAACCCGACAACGCAGACGATAATGACGAAGCAGAGTTCAAAATCCAGATCGTTCCCCGGCAGCGGAAACAGAGGAAGATCGCCGTCAGCGCCATCCAGAGGGAATACCTGGACATTTCGTTCAACACGTTCGACAAGCTGGGAGGAGAGGCGACGACTGAGACGGGTAAGACTCGAAATGAAATGGTCATCAGCTCAGCTTGTTGGAAAGCAACACTGGAGCAAATCTCTAATAGTTGACAGAGATCCCTGAGGTTTCAGCTGCAGTATGTAACTTTTATTAAAAATATACTTTTACATATTTGCTGAAGTTGTCATTAAGAGGTAATGATATGAGACAAATAATCTGTTTTGTATTGTTTTCTCTCAGTGCTATCACGAAACAACCAATCAGAGCCAGGAGGGCGTCTTAGCGCTGACAATCACTCCTCTAGTAGAGCCTGTCAAGAATGCTCAGTCCAGTTAGCACAGGCACTGATGACTGCAGTCATCGCTGTTAGCAGCAAGTACATGAGATTTATTGACAGCGCTACGACCCTGCTCCTGGCTCTCATTGGTTGTTTTTAATCGGGAACGGTGCATTTCTTCAGACACCAACAGTAGATCTTTTTACAGATTATCTCTCTCATAACAAACTCTCACAACATGGTGACACCTTTAACACAGATTCCTGAAAACCTATTTACACTTCTAAATAAGATGTCCTTAACAATTTATACAAATTTATTTAGTGCATATAACTAATCTTAGGATGATATTATGGACTTAAAATGCTATTTTTCCTATTTTTGAAACAAACGCTTTACTCTGATGGATAAAATACACTTTCTACTACTTTTGTGTTCTGTTGTTGAAGCTCTATTCAGATATTATATATAAAACAGAGTCAGAGGAAGTGCAGACTTCTGATCTGCCAAATATATTGTGATGCATGTGTTCTCTTTATTTCTCTGCAGATCACAAAGGCCTGTCTGCGTTGGAAAAGCCCAGGGAATCGGCCTCTGCTCCAACTCTCGAAGCTGCTCTGCCTGAAACGAGCCATCGCTCCTCAGTGTCAAGTAGGAATCACAAACTTCTCCACAAAGTCTAAAAATACATAAAACCCATTTTCTCTCTGAATGATATTAAATTTGACAATTTGACTTAAATGGGGACTTATTATGCAAAATTTGGGTATCAACTACTTCTAAAAAGAACAGCCCAAGTGCTTAAAATAAATCACACAGACATTTTTGGAAACAATTTAATGTTTTTTTGGTGTCTGTGTAACACTCACAACGTGTTTACAGTTAAAAACAATAACGATAGGACCAATGACTAGGAAAATAGGTTTAAATGCCGGCTTATTATTTGTTAAGAAAAAGAAAAGAAGAATAAACAATATAAATACAGACAATTGACAAACGATTGAAAATAGCTCAAAATACTTTCCCGTTCTTCCAGAATAATCAATATAATTCCTGTTTGAACTTTTAAACCTAATGTTAGGGTTTAAGGAATACTGTTTGTTTAACCTAAGTTGTAGTTCTAATTAAGTTCGAGTTAAGAAGGTTAATCTAATTGATTTTATTCTTTTAAAATCTGTTTTAGGTGTTTAGTTTTATTTTAAGAGGTTATGATTTTTTTTTATCTCCTATTTGAACTATCTTTGGTTCCTATTTTGACCCAACAGAAAATGTACAATCCACACCAATAATGTGAGTGAAAAGAAGAAAAAATTAAAACACGGTAGAATAATCCAATAAAAAACACTGAATAACTTGTGCTTCAAATCAGTCCTTCCTTATGTTGATCCTGAAGGGTTATTTCTGTTTCTCTGAATCCGCTTTTCTTAGCAGGATTCATGGGCTGATCATACCAGTCTGGATGATTCGAGGTGTCCAGCAGAGGGCGCAGCTCCTGCTCGACGACAGTTACAGGGTTCCTGGGTTAACGGCTCGCCATCTCGTCTCTCGTTCTCGGAGTTTAATTCGGCAATTTGGTCGGATTTTCCCGGTCCGGCTTCAGTAGGACTTTAAAAAGGCCTTGTTTAATAACCACAAGCACAACAAAAGTCCTTTTAACTTATCTCTGTGTCGCAAAAAGCAACATACTAGCCAACTCGGCTCATCCGTTACATCAACGGCCAACGGAACGTAGACCAACGGAAATGCGTTGCCCCGCTTTTCCGTTTCGGTCAAATAAAAATAACTTTACAAGTAGTACTTGTCAGAAATAAAATACAGTCTTTGACTCACCAAGTCCAACAGACAACACTCTTAGCGTAGTGAACAGAAGAACTTCAAAAAAAAAAAAGCTCCTCCTCCAAAAATGAGGAAAAGGTTTCCAGCTGTTCGTAGCCTTGCTAGTCGGCGGTTCGCTCTCTCTCGCTCGCTCCCTCGCTCTCTCTCGCTCGCTCCCTCGCTCTCTCTCGCTCGCTCCCTCGCTCTCTCTCGCTCGCTCCCTCGCTCGCTCTCTCTCGCTCGCTCCCTCTCTCGCTCTCTCTCGGTCTGCCCTCGCTCTCTCTCGGTCTGCCCTCGCTCCCTCGCTCTCTCTCGGTCTGCCCGCTCTCTTCCCCTAGCCCAGGGATGGAGCTAGTCACCTTGACTACACAGCAATGTGACCCTTCAGAATAAGATAACTGCTGACAAAATAAATAAGCTTCACACAGTTTCAAACCAAACAAAATAAAATACATGAATATAAATTATTATTAGTGGAGGAGTTCAAGTATCTCGGGATCTTGCTCACGAATGAGGGAAGAAGGGAGCGTGAGATCGACAGGCGGATTGGTGCAGCGTCCGCCGTGAAACGCGCTCTACCGGTCCGTCGTGGTGAAGAGAGAGCTGAGTTAAAAAGCGAAGCTCTCAATTTACCAGTCGATCTACGTTCCTACCCTCATTTATGGTCATGAACTTTGGGTAATGACCGAAAGAACGAGATCGCGAATACAAGCGGCCGAAATGAGTTTTCTCCGTAGGGTGGCTGGGCTCTCCCTTAGAGATAGGGTGAGAAGCTCGGTCATCCGGGAGGGACTCAGAGTAGAGCCGCTGCTCCTCCACATCGAGAGGAGCCAGTTGAGGTGGCTCGGGCATCTGGTCAGGATGCCTCCTGGACGCCTCCCTGGTGAGGTGTTTCGGGCACGTCCCACCGGGAGGAGGCCCCGGGGAAGACCCAGGACACGCTGGAGGGACTACGTCTCTCGGCTGGCTTGGGAACGCCTCGGGATTCCCCCCGGAGGAGCTGGAGGAAGTGGCTGGGGAGAGGGAAGTCTTGGCCTCCCTTCTTAAGCTGCTACCCCCGCGACCCGACTCCGGATAAGCGGCAGAAGATGGATGGATGGATGGATGGATGGATGGATGGATGGATGGATGGATGGATGGATGGATGGATGGATGGATGGATGGATGGATGGAATATAAATTACGCTGTCTGTAATTTATATTTTATTCTTTTATTATTATTTATTTATTTGAAACTATTTTGCCCTATTTATTCTGAATATATTTCCTATTTACGCATTTTATAATTATTTATTATGAAATAGTAATTAGTTTATTCAAGTGAAGACTATTTTAACCTGGGTTACACCTGGAAAGAAGCCATTTCAAAAACCTCTCAATAAGTTACATTGAATGTATATTCTGCTGTTACCTAGCAACCCTTGCCGAGCTCAGCCCCGTTACCTAGCAACCCCAGTGGAACTCCCGCACGTTTATAAATGGGCTTGTTTTCTCTCGCCTTATTCTGGCATTCAGCAAATACAAACAATCTTAAATGATCTAAAACAGGGAAAGTTTAATCTGATTTAATGATAGACAGTCTGAAAAACAGGGTTGTTTCTTTCTATACGATATGTGTTAACATTTGGTTGCAACTCTTAAAATATTGTCACCTTCCTAAAATAAAGGCCCAATAATGTCAAAAGAGATTTGCCAAAAAAAAAAAAAAAAAGATTTTTTACATTTGGCAAAAAATGTAAAAAATCGTAACTTTAGAAAGGTGGCCATTCGCAATTTGAGATTGTAAAACTAACAAAAACCAGTCAAGCAAAGCATTATGTGACTGTTAGTGTTTTTTTTGTCTTGTGTGACCTTCAGCTCAGTACCGGCAGGCGAAGCGAGGCTCTCTGGGCGCCCTGACGATGAGTCAGCTGATGAAGAGGCAGCTGGAGCACCAGTCCAGTGCGCCGCACAACATCTGCACCTGGGAGACGGGTGAGGACTTTTCTCTGTAGCAACAAAACGTTTTCAGCAAATGGCCAAAAATGAGATGTAGGACTGGGCAACAGATCAGTTTTGATTAATCTATTTTTTTTTTTTGAAGATTTAACTTTTGGAAAATCTGGATTTTTTTTTTTTTTTCATCAATTCACTCCTTGGGATTTAAATGTCAGCTCATCCAAAGTGGCCATCTTGTTTGGCAAACATGCTTTATAGCCTCTATTTAATAGACTTTGAATTCAGGTCAACTCTGCAATGGTAGTAGGTTCAGGCTTAGATATAAAAGAAAAAAAAAATCCCTTCTCCCCCACCGCGGGTGGTTCCTATCCTCTGAGCTCGGGTCCTCTACCAGAGGCCTGGGAGCTTGAGGGTCCTGCCAAGGACTGCACATTTCTGGACTGAGATGTCTGATGTTGTTCCTGGGATCTGTTGTAGCCACTGCTCCAGTTTGGGGGTGACTGCCCCGAGGGCCCCGATGACCACAGGCACCACTGTGGTCTTCACCGTGGTGAAGACCACAGTGGTGCCTGTCTTCACCTTCCAGGCCCTCTCCAGTTCCTCCCTAAGGCCCTGGTATTTCTCCAGTTTCTCGTGCTCCTTTTTCCTGATGTTGCAGTCACTTGGTATTGCTAAATCTACCACAACTATATATATATATATATATATATATATATATATATATATATATATATATATATATATATATATATATATATATATATATAGACATTGTATATATAGAGCCCGTCTCTAGGCAACCGAGACGTTCAGAGTCAGTCCGTAGCGTTCAGCGGTCCTTTAGCTCCCGCCACGACAGTATAACTGACCTTAATATTTCCTGTGTTTTGTTTTGGCCGTTATTGTTAAATTTAATGTTGATGTGTTTATTATAGGCGTGTGTATCGGACAGTTAGGCATCGCTTCAACGTGGGACGCATATTTAACGGCCAAATATGGGACGACTCCATATTCTATGAGATGGGCGTAGAATATGGAGTCTCAGCCCTTCAAACTGAGATACAGTTTGATACAGTGGAAAGTTCAATCACATAGAAATCTACTGTTAATCTCTTCATGTTAAATAAATAAAAAGTATTACTTATTATTTAAGTATTTAGTCATTATTTCAGCTTGACTCATGCTTGCATGTCTTGCGCACCAACATTGAGCCCATAAAGTTCTGATCGAGACTCGAATCAACAGCAACAAACTTGACGAAGTGTTCCTAGAAAATTCATTTTCCGTGCCTTGAGCCGCAAAACTCATTGGACTCCAGCGATGATGAATTGACAAAAGTAGGCTTTTGGAACAGAGACCAAGAAGAGATGAACGAATCTGATTCAGAAGAGGAGAAGGAAGCCCAGATTGTTCCTGGACCATCAGCGGCGGGTCTCCAACAAGACATGGATTTTCAAGAGATGAAAAGACTTCTGCAAGCCTCCTTGCAAGAACGAGAGTTCCTAAAGAAGAAGCTCGAAAACGATGAGATGTACATCGAATTACTGAAACGGGAACTGAAGAAAAAACGACACAGACATTACAAAAAAGTTGAGGATTCTTCATCTGAGTCATCTGACATACCACCACGTCCAGCCCCTCAACCTAAAGAGTCTGTGTGGAGCACATGTTTGAAAAGGTTTTCCCATCAATTTGAAGATCTACTCCTCCAACCAGACGAGGTGATTGTGGAGACAGAAGAGCCACTCGATCACAAGAAGCTGGAAGAAAACATGAGACGCCTGGAACGAGATGTAATACCTGTGAAATATTTCTTCAACAACCTCTCTGCCCCGTTGAACTGGACCTCTGGGTACATGTCTGCCTTTTGGTTCATTACATACATGTACACAGCATGGAAGGGCGGGACCATCCCCTTGTTGCTGTTGCTCACAATTCTCCGCCTTTCTCTGAATTATTTAATTTCAAAAGGCTGGAAGATCAAGTGGAGCATCGTACCGGAGCAGACTGAGCCACTGGACCTCAAAAAGAAGACCCGACTATAACAGAGAAGTTCCAAAAAAGAGATGGAAAAGTCTATCTCACTCGGAAGAAGAGCAATGCTCGCTTATACGCTATGAAGGTGATGAAGAAGGCAGACATGGTGGATAAAAACATGGCGAGTCAGATGAAGGCAGAGAGAGACGCCTTCGCTCTGAGCAAAAGTCCCTTCATTGTTCACTTGTATATATATATGTGTATATATATATATATATATATATATATATATATATATACATACATATATATATATATATATATATATATATATATATATATATATATATATATATATATATATATATATATATATATATATATATATATATATATATATATATTTAATAACCTGGTCTTTGTCAAAGACGATGCAAAGAAGAAAGGGTTAAGCCCTAAGCTTCAGAAACAATGGAAAGGCCCATTAGTTATTGCAGCTTGCGGGGGTCCTGTGCTGTATGAAAAACAAAGTCCCAAGCGCATCACAGTGATGCACCACGATCGGCTCAAACCATGTGACAGTGACGTGATACCAGTCTGGGTTTTACGTCAAAGAAGCAGACTGCTGAAATATTTCCAAGACCAAGAATTCCCACCAAAAGAAGAGGATGTTCCCCTGGTTCCTCTGCTACCGCGATCAGATGATCAGGATGAAGACCTCCAGCCCAAGGATCCAGGATGCCGGCCAGTTGGAAGACAGGGGGATTCAAAGTCCCCAGAAAGACTGTTAAAACATCTAGTGGTCGTTTATAGACCGCAGAGATTTAGGCACTTGTTAAATTAGAGAGTTAGCTGAATGTTACAACTAGAGAAATTAAATAACTTAGTTTGTGTTTGTGGTTTTTTTTTGCCCTTATGGCACACACATTTCAGTAGTTACGTTCTTATAACTACCACTTCTTTCTCAATTTTGGTTGTATAAGCTGTACTGAAGGGACTCAGTATTCCTAAAAGGGGGGATAATGTAAGGAAGGTTACACTTTATTTGATCTTAAGCTTGGTTTTGTATTTCTTTATTTTAGTTTTCCAAGCCTAGATCAGTAAATGCGGCGCAGCTCGGGAGAGGAGACTAATATCGCGAGATTCGTTGTTTTATGTTCTGTTTATTTTGTTCTTGACAGCTGGTGGTTACCTTAGCAACCAGTATCTAACTGGTGATCCGTTATGTTTCTGTTGATAGTTATGGCACTCGCGATCACTGCCTGGACATCGCTAATTGCTGTCTGTGCCAGAGGCCAGACGCCACACAGTTCTTCCGTGAGAACAACTCGGTTATTGTTGTAATTCATCTGTGCTGGAGAAAGTGAAGTTCATGCAAGAGACCCTCCGTTCTTGTCGTGCATCTGCAACTACCACATGCCTGAAACCAAAAGAACGGACATTTTTATTTTGAAGAAAAAAATGTTTATTTTGAAGAAAGAACTATGTGATCTGAGCTGCTCATGTCAGACTGCAATTACTCTACTCAAGGTTTCTAATTCTGGCATAATTGTGTTTTGACTTCATTCTCATAATTCAAAATAATAATAATTCCCATAATTAAAAAGTATGAGAATTCTTAGAATTCTCATGGTACAATTTATTTGAGTGGTACTAGTTCGTAAAACTCAAAGAAGACATGATTGAAATCATAAATCGGATTGTTCAATGGCAAATTAGGACATATGTAGACAGAAAAACTAAGAAAATTTCCGATTGATCTCAGAAATGTTCTAGAAAAAAACAAGATCATTTCTAAGTTTCAAATTTTAAAATATGTTTAAAAAAATGAGAGATATTTTAATCTCAGAAAGTTTCTAAATAAATAATGGAAATTTCTGCATGTGAAATGGGAAATTTTAAAAAAAAAAATTTTTAGATTAATCTCAGAAATGTTCTCGAAAAATCTTTGAAATTTCTAGGTTTCAAAAGTCAAAATTGTTTTGCTTTTGGAAATTTTCTGCATGACTCAAATTTCCACATTTTTTTCGAGAAAGTTTTTGGCGGAAACGTGTTCCTTGTTTTCTTTTCTGTCTTCATTGGCTTCTAATCATAGATCTGGTAGGAAAAAAGAAGATTTTTTTTGTTAAATTTGTATCACCCAGCCCGACTGAGATGATAAAACAAGAACTGAACCACGTCTTCTCCTTGGCAGGTCCCACAAAAACCAGCTTGCTTTCAGCGCCGAGCACAGTCAGCATGTTTGTTCCGGCACCGGAGGAGTTCATTGACGAGCAGCCCACCACCATGTCTGACCGGTGAATAATTCATGGCCTCCACCTGGATGAAAACCAGAGTTTGATACCCAGGATAATCACTTGTTGTATTTTTGTTCCTCGCCTCAGGTGCCGGGACTGCGCCGCCGTGCTGGAGGAATACGACGAGGAGACTCTGGCGCTCGCAGTCGTAGTTCTGTCAATGTTCATCCACCTGAGCCCGGATTTGGCTGCTCCCATGCTTCTCGACATCATGCAGTCTGTGGGCAGGTCGGGCGCTGCAACCACTTCATGGTTTCATAACTCGCTCATGCATAATTCCTCCCTGAGTCTGAATCTGATGCTTTGACCTCTGTAGGCTGGCGTCGAGTGGCAATTTCTCCGGACAAGCCGAGAGGTAAGACAGTTTAAACCCTCAGGTGTTCAGGTGTGCATGCAGAAATACTTTGTTTCTGTTTTTCAGCATGTTGATCCCTGGAAATGTAGCGGGCGTGGCCAAGCAGTTCCTGCGCTGCATGTTTCACCAGCTGGCCCCTAACGGCATCTTACCGCAGCTCTTCCAGAGCAACATCAAAGGTTTGCTTCTTCATTTTACCCAACGTCAGTCTGAATCCTGGCTCACACCTAGCTGGGTTTAAAAAAACAAATATCTCCACCAGATCAATTTTAAAAAATCCATCAGCAATTGATTATAGAAAAGTCTTCCAGCAAATGAACCCTCACAAATCCTCCCTACAGCGACGTTTTAAACATGTCAAACGCATAGTAGTTATAGAGATAAATTGGGGCCATAAAAATGTTTTTGTGCCAGTTTTATTTTCAATATTAATTTTTAAAAAAAATCTGTTTTTTTCCAGGTTCAAATCCATTTCATTTTTCTTTCTCATTTTTTTTCATATTTAATTTTTTTTGTTTCAAATCTTTTCTTTTCAGTCAATTTAAAAAGTAAATATATTTGTGCAACGTTTTTGGTCCTACTTTAGTTCTATAAAACTCTGACTATGTCAGCCAATCAGATTGCTTCAAAACGGCAACTTCCTGTTAGGAATCAAACATTGCAGCATCATCAGTGTGGACAGATATATAAGTTGAATTGCTTTTCAATATAGTTTTATAATATAATAGTTAATAAAAAGTATGTGGATATATTGGTGTATTATATCCACATATCCACAAGTGTAGAGTTTTTTTTAAATCTCTATTTTAGAAGTGATTGTTTTTGTGTGGATGAAAAACCAAAACACATTAAAATGTGTTTGTTTTTCCAGGTATTTGGCTAAATGTGGACTAGGCCTGATCCTGCAGTGTATAAAATAATTTCTTTCTTAATATCTTCACAGATGGGAGTTTCCTGCGAACACTTGCGTTGTCTTTGATCGACTTCAACGAGCTGAGCTCAGTTGCTGCTCTCAACATGCTGCTTGAGGTACAACCAGCAGGGGGAGCGCTTGTCAAACAATAAGCTGTTCTTGGCTCTGGCCACAGAAGTCTTTTTTACAACAAGAAACTGTCTAAACATTTCAATAAAGAGGCTAACGTTTATTGGTGTTATTGTTAAATAAAATAATTAAACAGATAACTGCATGAGCTGTCTACAACCACGTCACTACATCATAAACACTCTGATAAATCAGAACTAAATGATCTCCTAAATGGAAATATTCTGCCTTAAAAGAACTATATTACATAAGCCTGCTTTGTTTTTATCCGTAGGGCTTAAACAACAAAAAGAGTCTACCAGCAGGGGGCACCATGCTGCACTGCCTGGAGAACATCGCCACCTTCATGGAGGCTCTTCCCATGGACTCTCCCAGCAACCTGTGGACGACCATCTGCAACCAGTTCCAGACCTTCCTCACAAAACTGCCCTGCGTGCTTCCTCTGAAGGTAGATACCAACTCTTCCGCTCACTCAGTCATGGGCTGATATGCTTTAATGTGATTACAGCTGAAGGGAAAAGCATCTCGCGGTGTCCTTGTCTGGTTCAATATTAGAGTCTTAAAATTGTAATTGATTTGACTCTGATGCTTTTAACCTTGGATGTCAAATTAGTCAGGACGCAACATCCAGGAACCGGACCAGATGTTTGGGTTTGATCTCAGGTTTTTACAGCATGATAACACCCTATGGTGGTCAAATATGAGGCTGAAATGATTAATTGGATTAATCGTCAACTTATTTAGCAATCAATTAATCGTTAACTGGAGAAAAGGCCAATTGCTGAAAAAACAACACAATCAGAGCAGTAATTAAGTCAAAACTGTACAAAATATAGACATTTTGCATTTGTCTGTCAATATGTTTTACCCAAAACGCCTCAAATGGCACAGCTTTTGCTTCATCCAGTTCAAATTCACTAAAGGAATGCTGTATTATTGGATTTTAGGCAATAAAATGTTTATTTTTTTATTTAAAAAACAAATGAAAATGTTTCTCTACTTTATACCTTTTAAGGTATTTTTAATATTGCAGTGGTGGAATGAAAAATCTGTAAACTGTGGAATTTTATCAGATTAATTTTCAAAATAATCAATTAATCGACAGAATAAAATGATCGTTAGTCAAGTACATTGCAACGTGTCTCTCCACAGTGCCCAATGGATTCCAGTTTAAGGATTATTATTTGTCTTCTAAAGATCCCAACTACTAATGCAACTCGGGTAAGTTCAAAGCAAAACATTTGAAATGTAGCCAGATGTGAAATTGATGTTTTAAAGGTGAAACGTGTTGAAATGTTGCAGAGTCTGCTGGAGCCTTTCTCTAAGCTGCTGAGCTTCGTCATCCAGTACGGATCGTTCAGCCTCTCCTACCTCGTCGAACTGTGTGGACTTTGCTACAAAGCCTTCAACAAGGTACTTCAGTCAGAAACCTCTTCATGTCCACACAGAGAAAAACAAATAGTTTGAAAAATTAAATGCTGTAGCCTCGCATTTTTATCCATCTTCCTAAAGATGTTTTACATTTTAATGCTATTTTTTGACTTGATGCTGACTTGGAGGATTAGGGCCAGGCCAGACAATAAAATTATGAAAATAAAGTTAAAATATTATGATTTTTTTTTTTGCTCTTAATATTATGACTTTATACTCATAATGTTTTGACTTTATTTTGGTAAAGTTATGAGTTTTATGTACAACTTTATTCTTATAATATTATGACTTTTTAAAGACTTTTTTCATACAATTTTATTCTCGCAATCTTATGAACTTAGTCTTGTAATTTTACTTTTTACTGTAAACATTGTCATAATGCCATCCTTCAGTATGTTTTGTGGATCTGATGGGGTGAATTGTTTCGTTTTGGTTGTGTTGTTAGCAGTGACACCCCTACTGGGGGCCAGGAGGGGCCACTGGCCCCTCTTAAAAAACCCGCTGCTCCTTTTTACACCAGAGTGGTGTAAAAGTTTGAAAACCTGCCTTGACAATGCTTGGAAAGTGCTTGAATTTCACTATGGGAAAGGTGAACCGGAGGGCCAAATTAAAACGTGGGTAAATGGATCCGGTTTGGCCCGGGGGGTTAGGAGTTAAACCGGCTTGCTGCAGTCTGCTGGCTTCTCACTCATCACTTTTAGGTGACGCTCCTGCTTCCCCAGCTCTCCACTCAGCTAGAAATGTGGCCTCATGTCAAAGATGATGAAGTAAATAATCAGGCGGTATTGATTGACGAGATTAGTCTGTGTGCCAGAGGAGGTGATGCATGGTGCATTTCTTTGTGACAGAGATGGAGCCTGCCCTGGTCTCCGCCACTGTCAGCACCGCATGCTTTATGTCGCCTGTTGTATTGATTTTCCACTCTGTTTAATTTCACACCTTACAAACACTGCAATTCCGAACCTGCAGCTGCTTCAACAGAATGTGTTGGACTCCAGCAATGTTTCTGGTCCCGCTGTCAAAAGGACCAGCACCACAGGCAGATATTTTCACCGATAACGTCTCATTATTAAAAATCTGCCAGTGGAACCAGTACTTTTCATCAATATTTTAAAATTATTGACTTAAAACAAGCTCCTATGTCGCCCTAAAAAGTTACTCGTTAGTGTAGGAAGGTATTTGGATTCAAAACTAGAAAATAATTTTTTTATTTCAGATTCTAAGCACAGGAGCCAAAAGAGCTAGAACCAGAAAATGGCTTTATCTAATGACGCCCTGTTTGGCCAAAATTGTCTGATATTTTTGTAATGGTAAGGATCACTTTCTGTATTAGAATACAACAGGATGTTATTTACTTTTTAAAGTGATGGAGCCATTGGATTGAGTAGATTAGATTTAAAGGGAACCTATGATGCTAAATTTAAATTTTGCACTTTGTTTTTCTTCCATTTTGGTTAAAAACAACTAAAGTGCTTAAAAAAACCCAAAAAAACCCAAATGGTTTTTTGACAATAATTTAATGCTTTTTGGTGTCCAGAAAATGAGCTGTTTCAAAAACCTTCAGAATGTAACGAAACTAGAAGCAATGCCCGTTGCCTAGCAACCCCAGAGAAGCCCAGCCGGTTGCTCAGCAACCCAATGGGAGCATTTGGTCAGCTGGTTTCAATGCTGTAAAATCTCATTGTCTAATAATGATTTTGTGCAAAAAATGTAATGAACATGTTTTGTATATATTGAGACCTGTTCAAGGAAACGTAATAGGTCACCTTTAATCGGCTACCATTTAAATTTTATTGCTAGAAAGGGCATAATAATTTAATGTAGGACAGAAGGCACACCTGTATTTATTGTTCTGTTCACATAACAAACAAAAATATTATAAAACAAAGAATTTAATGAAAAGGAAAATTCTAATAAAATTCTATTTATTGACATTGTGTCAATTCACAACAATTGTTGCCTCACTTTGCAGAAAAGAAAATTATTATATTTAAATTCAGTCACACATACATTCCAGTTGATCCCAGTTATCAAACTGTACAATAAGCTTACTTAATTATTCAAAGCAGTTTAAGAAGTTTCTATAAGGAAACCCATTAGATTGCATCAAACATTTCTCATCTCATGCACCATTTCTCGCTGCTGCACCGCACACTGTTTGACCAGACCGTCTTACCGGGGCTTAAGAACGGCCGCTTGATTTGCTATTTACAAAAACGGCACGCTCCGTTAACTTTTAATTATAAGAGAGCGGAGAACAGGTACGCGCATGGACACACAGGGAGAAACGTCAGTTCTGCAGGAGCAAAAAGAGACATGAGCAAACACAACCGCAAAGAGGAAGCAAGAAAGAGAGAGGCAAACTGTAAGATGACAGTGTGGTTTGTAAACAGGCAGCTGGGCTTTGTGTGGAAGGGATGAACAAAGAGAGCAGCCCGTCCTCAGGGAGGGAGAAGGCAGCCTGACAGCCTCGTCTGAGCTGCCTGGGACTCTGGGAGGAGAGATCTGGACTGGCCTAAATCTACTCCTCAGCTTCGCTATTCTCATTCTCCCTGCCTGCCCTCCGCTCCCTCCCGCTGCCTGTCCTTCCCCCTCTTTTCAAACCACAGAGTTTATGCTCTCCGCGCAGCATGAGTAAGGAAGAGTGATAATAGAAAAAGGCAGTCTTGCTGCTCCAGTACATTTACTCGCCTCTCCATCCCCTCTCATCCAGGAGCGAGATAAGTTCTACATGTCCCGCATTGTGGTGTTGGAGCTTCTGCAGGCTCTCAAGTTCAAGTCTCCTTTGCCTGATACAAACTTGCTACTGCTGGTCCAGGTAAAAAAAAAGAAGAAAAGATCTGTTCATTTTGGTAAATCTGTCTAAATCGATTAATTGGATTAATCGTGATTAATCTAATTTAGTAATCAATTAATCATTAACGGAATTTGGTGAAAGAACAACACAGTCAAAGCAGTAATTAAGTCAAAACTATACAAACAATACATACATTTTACATTTGAGATAAAACAAATCCTCAAAATCTGCAGAAAGTGACAGATTTGATCCAATTAATCAATTAATCGGCAGAATATTTGATAGAATAATGACTAAAATAATTGTTGCAGTCCTAGGAGATAATGAATGCAGCTCTCTAAAATGCTGTGAATGTTGCCAGTTCGTTTGTGCAGATATAGGAACGCGTCTGGCAGAATCCACCATCATCCAGAAGCACATGATCTCCACGCTGCCGGGGGTGAGACTTAAAACCGTGTGTGTTACAACACTATTAAGCCGAGCCCAATAAAACAGCAGGAAGAACAGACGGACCTCTATAAAGCTAAGCTGTTTTCTTCCCCTACAGTGTACGACTGCAGCAATGGAGTGCATGAGGCAGTACACCAGTGAGCTGCTGGACTTCATTGCAGATATGCATACTCTAACGAAACTAAAAGTATGTTACCTCACCGGTAGATTTATTTATTTTTTATCATCACATTTAATCTCTTTGGTGACGTTTCCCACTTTCTAAATTGACTTTTCAGAACCACATGAAGGCGTGCTGCCAGCCGCTGCATGAGGACACCTTTGGGGGAAACCTGAAAGTGGGTTTGGCGCAAGTTGCAGCCATGGAGATCAGCAAAGGGAACCACCGGGATAACAAAGCTGTGGTTCGGTATCTGCCCTGGCTTTACCATCCGCCTTCCACCATGCAGCAGGGGTGAGAACAAGCACATCCACCCCGTCACTCACTGAGGCCGGACTCACACGGTTTGTTCTGATAGTGTTTACACAGTAAAGAAAGGACTTTTCATTAGTAAACAAGCTTCACCTGCAAACCCCTGATGATATTATCAACGGATCAAAATGAAAAGGCAAATTGTGTTAGAATTATTCTGAAATAGTCAAATTTAAATAAAAATAGAATATTATTAAAAAGTTACACTGTTTTAAAGTTTTAACTTCTGTCATTTCTGATGAAACTTTAGATTAACATATTTAGCGGTGAAACGATTAATCGGATTAGTAGTGATTAATCGATTATTGAAATAATCAGCAACTAATTTAGCAATTCATTAATCATTGACTGTAGCTTTAAAAAAGGTAATTTGCTAAAAAATCTTCATATTCAGATTAGTAATTAAGCTAAAACTGTATAAAATAAATGTACATTTTGCATAAAAACACCTTTGTCTTAAACATGTTTTCCTCTATAAGTTGCAAAGTTTTAGCTTCACCAGTTTCAAATTCATGAAATCATTTATTTCGTTTCCTTATTTATAACAGGGATTGAATTATTTGCATGTTTATATGTTTTGCTGTTGGGTTTTTGGTGTTTCGGAGTTAATTCAAGCCTGGAAATAAAATAAAAAGGTTTCAATGAAGACATTAATGCAGGAAGATTATTTAAATGTTTTTTTTTACTTATTTTCTGTATTTTTTTTTCTTCTAATAAATTATTTTCATTGCCATTTGGTTTACCTGCACTCTTCCTGTTGCTTTTAAGAGCTCAAATTGTTGCTGTGTAGTGAAGAGGGTGCAAACCAAATGTCATTATGAAGTGTTGAACTTGCCCCAACGTCCTTATTAGGAGGAAGAATGAGCCGGATCACACAGCCACATGTACCACTTGCTGCCTTGGGATTCCAGTTCAACACTATAATAAAATTAATGTTTATTCACTTTGTTATTTTCACCCTTCTCTCTTTATTTCATTACTGTCATGCATCACTATTACTTATGATCTCCAGGGTTAGTTTATATAAATGTTTTCGTGCTAATTGTGGGCTTTCTAGGGATTTCAGTGCAATTATCCACTAACAAAAAGGAACATGTTGTTTTACAGGAATTATCTGACTAAACTATTGTTGCAGTTTCACCACAGTAAACCAGTCGTTCATTATAATAAATATAATAATATATATTTTTAATAAGCTTTCTAAGAGAATATATGTATTATTAAGTGGCTGATGATTTTAAACTGTGGCAGGAAGCCGGAGAGAAACCTGCAAATTTCCTTTTGATATTTTATTTATGAAATTTAATTACTAAATGTATTTCTCACATTTTGCTTCTGATCGTTTCTATGGAAACAATCACATCAGTTCTGCATGACTCAAATTATAGACAAAATACTGACATTTTTTTACATTTATTTAATATGAAACGATTAACAATATCTCTCTCTCTCTCTCTCTCTCTCTCTCTCTCTATATATATATATATATATATATATATATATATATATATATATATATATATATATGTTTGTTTGTTTGTTTTGCTACATGTGCACTGGGCTTGAATATAACAGCTCCTGTTTTGAAAAACATTAAACTGTAGCAGGAAAAACACAGAAACCCAATAAATCTATAATGGCAACAAAAACCTTTTACTGCACTGTAAATAAGATTGATTACATTGGTTGGATCAGGAGTTTTCCCAGTGGCTCGGTCTCTGAATAATTTACAGGGCTTCCACATCAAGTGATGCTTACTAAAGCCAGCTGAAATCATCTTGGCGCATCAGCATAGCTGCCTTCGTGAAGGCAGAGTGAGAGGATGATGGATGTGGCGCCCGCTTCCTTTGTTAATCTGAATCCACTTTTGGTTTCCTGCTTGCAGGCCAAAGGAATTCATTGAGTGCGTGTCCCACATCCGTCAGCTGTCCTGGCTGCTGCTGGGGTCGCTGACCCACTGCGCCCTACACCAGGGCTCCACCTCCTGCATGCCCATCCCGCTGGACGCCGGCTCCCACATCGCAGACCATCTGATCGTCATCCTGATCGGCTTCCCGGAGCAGTCAAAGGTCAGGAGGACACTGATCTGCTCACACTGTCGCTCACTGGTCGCTTACTAGTCAGTCAAATTCTGGTGCATGAGTAAGTCTCAGAATTCAGAAATCTGACTATAACTTTTCTCAAAATTATGACTTAAATCTCAGAATGATGACATTAACTTCAGACAGATGAAATTTTACTCAACTGACAATCTCAGAATTATGATTCTAATCTCAGACTTTTGACTTTGATCTCAAAACTATTACTTTTTCTCAGAATCGTGATTCTAATCCTTTTTTTCAGGAGTATGACTTTTTAAATCAGACTTCTGACCTTAATATTCTGAGGTTAAAGTCAGGATTATTTTTTTCCAGTGTTTTAATCCACTTCTGTAGCTGAAAAGTTTGAAAACTTCTTGAATTTCACTTTGAGGGAACGTTTGTGACGCTTTTTTCCCCGCCGTCTGCAGACGTCGGTGCTGCACATGTGCTCCCTGTTCCACGCTTTCATGTTCGCCCAGCTGTGGACCATCTACTGCGAGCAGGCGGCCGCCGCGCCGTCGCTCCAGAACCAGAACCAGACCGAGTTCTCATCCAGCTCCATCCTTACGGGCCTGGAGTTCTGGAGTCGGGTTACTCCCAGCATCCTCCAGCTCATGGCCCACAACAAAGTGGTAAGAGTTCACCTCCTGCATGTCATAAACTCTTATCATGTCAGATTATAACAGATTATGTTTTCATGTCCGTCTCTCAGATGGTAGAGATGGTTTGTCTGCATGTCATCAGTTTGATGGAAGCCCTGCAGGAATGCAACTCAACCATCTTTGTGAAGGTTTGATTCGACTTTAATTAAGTATTAGGCTTCAGCTGTTTTTACCTTTTGTCACACTTATTTGTTTCTCATCATCAAGCTGATTTTAGCATGAGACGAACATAATCCGAGTAAATCTGATCCCTTCCTGGCCTTTAAAATGAAGAAACCGCTGAAACAGCACCCGTCTGGCAGCAGGAAGTCGACTGAAAGAGACCAAAAAGCAACATTTCACAAATATCAGGCGGAAAACAGTCATTGATATCAATCAGTTAGCATTGAAATCTTGGTTTTTAAAGATTTGAAAATCTGGATTTTTTTTTCTTTTTCACCAATCAGCTCCTTCTGTACCCAAGGCGGCCATCTTGTTTCACAGTAGTGTTTTCTATTTACTTGAATTGAGGTCAACTGTGATGAAAAATTGAGCCCAGGCTGGGTTTTCTCTAAATCAGAGAATCAAGTCATAATTTTACCAATATTTCCATATTTTCAAAAAATCTTTATTTTTTTACATTAATTTTTATTCCTTTTCATATCAATGAAATTGTGACTTTATAAGAATTTCTACACAAAAACTAAAATAAGGAATATTGTGCATTACAAGTTTTACAAATAAGAGAAAACTTCATCTTTTAGCACATCAGGAACAAATTACTATGTGTCCATTTTGAATAAAGAACTTCAGAGATCAGGATTTCTTCTTCTGGTAAAATTTCATCTTTTTTCTCCTAATATTGTGTTTAATCTCGTAATTAAACAAAAACATCATCAGAGCTTGACCCTAATTTTCTGTCGTACAACTCCGAAACATCCAAGTGTGTCCAGAAAATTAAAAACAGAAGAAATCTTTATTTTTTTACATTAATTTTCATTCCTTCTTTTTTTCTTTTTAGTTAATTCCAATGTGGCTGCCAATGATTCAGGCCAACCTGAAGGTAAGACTTTCACATTAAATTCAGTTCAATTAAAAAACAACTTTATTTATCCCAAAGGAGAATTTAAATGTTCTGGTGACTTATATTATCTCAGAATTTTTAAGAGTTATTGTGGACGGTGATTCTGTGGACAGGAAGTGTCTCCTGTAGCAGTCAGTGTTGGAATGAGTCTGAAGAGACCTCTGACTGAAAGTGCTTCTGTATCAAAGGTGCTAACGCCTCAATTTCAGGGAAGCAGAGACAATATTCTACGTCAGCATGTAGAATTAGCTTTGCTAATCCGCAGAGCTTGTGGATTAGCAAACTCTGCTAATCCACCTCATTAGCTTTTGCTACTCCTAAATAAATGAATGTCTGGTTGTACCGAAGCACCCCAGAGTATTTTTCTAGCCAGGCCAGTCAAAATTTAAGAGGTCCAAGGCCTCCCACTGGGAATCGCCGCTGTGGTTATAAAAATATAACCAAGGGATGTTGGAGTAGGGGATATGGTCCTTAATTTAAAGGGGGGAAAACATGTTTCCATCGTTATGCATCATGACAAACTGTCTAAAAGTTTTTAACAATTTGTAAAAATCTGCCAAGAAAAATCACTGTGGTCAGCGTCACTGTGGTTAGTGAGCTGGATAAAGAGATGTTGAAGTAGGGGATATGATCCCTTGATCATAAGAAAATAAACTAAACAAAAACACCTTGTTGCCATGGTTACACATCATAGCAAACTGTCCTGAGTTAAAATCATTCCAGCTGCACAGAGTGGATAATTGTCCAAATCTGCAGTGACTCAACTGAACAATATGAACAAAAGTTGACGTTTCTAGAAGAACAATCAAAACTTGTCTTGTTTTTTTCCCAGCATCTGTCGGCGGGGCTGCAGCTGCGACTCCAGGCCATCCAGAACCGGGTGAACCACCAGTGCCTGCAGGGCCAGACGTCCGGGGCGCCGCCATTCGCGCTGCGCAAATGGCTGCAGTGCACCCAGTTCAAGATGGCGCAGGTGGAGATCCAGTCGTCGGAGGCGGCGTCGCAGTTCTACCCCATGTGACCTGACGGCCGGCCGCGGCTGAACCATGTGACCAAAAAACCACCAAAACAGGATCCACTGATACTGTGCTGGATTAATTTTCAGAAGGAAGCACCTTTCATACTTGTACAGCAAATCGTTGCTATTTTAAAGTAGTTACTGTAAAAGTGGTGATTAAAAGTTGGGTAAATGTTTTTATTTTGTGCCTAAGAAGAACGACTGTGAAAACTTTCTATTGTTGCGAAAAAGCAAAAGCTTCTGACTCTGTTAAGTTAAATCAAGTTTACAGACTGACTTTTTAGTTTTTGAAGATTTAATTTATGGATTATCTGGATTTTTTTTTTTCCCACCAATGCGCTCCTTTGTGTTTCCGTAGAGCAGATGGGCGGCCATCTTGTTTTAAAGCTTCTATTTGAATTAAAGTCAAATCTACAGCTGAATATTAGGGCCTGGCTACGATTTTGTTTGTGTGAGTTTACGTCATCATATCACAAAAATGTAGTAATACAAAAATAGAGCTGAAATAATAATATTACACTGCAAAAATACAAAATATTACCAAGTATTTTTGTTTAGTTTCTAGTCCGAATATATTGGTGAACTGGAAAAAAGACTAAACTTAAAGTAACTTTTCAGCAAGATTTACTGGCTTGTTTTGAGTCAATAATTCTTGAATATTGATAAAAAGTACAAATTAATGGCAGATTATTTCACCTATAACATGAGGAAAATATATTATTAATGAAAATATGCCTGTCAAAGTAGCAGTTTTTATTAATATTCAAGAATTATTGACTTAAAACAATATATAACTTGCTGAAAAGTTAATTATGAGTTAGTTTGTCCTGTTTTAAGTGTAATAAGATATTTTACTAGAAACTCACCAAAACTACTTGGTAAGAATATGTTTATTTACAGTGTAGTGTAAGAGAATAAAGTAATAATTTGTGGGAACTCTCACTTGCAAAATAAAAAAACTAACTTAAATTGAGGAAAGCTGAACATCTCGTGAAGTTATTCTTTATGTTTTACTTAAGTTTTAACATAAATATTTAGTTTTTAACACATTGTTGTCAAACTGTTTCCTTCAAATGAAGAACGACAAACTTTTTTTCTAGTAATTCTAAGAAGTTTTTGGGTAATTTTTCTGCTAATATTATGATTAAATTCTTGTAATTTAACAAAGATTCTCGTAGCCTGACTCTAACACACCATTGTACAACTCACAGAATGGATGACTGAAATAAAAGCCACTTTTTGAAAGTGTTGTCTGTTATTTGTGTTTTCTCTTCTAACAGAAATTTTAAAATTTTAAATGAGAATCGTCATAAAATTGCAACTTTATTCTGATACGTTTACTTTTGTGATAATGTGACTATTTTGACTTTAATACAAGTCCTCTAACAATTACAATTTCAACTTTGTTTCTATAATATTATGACTTTATTCTCACATTATTTCAACTTTATTAATGTAATGTGATTTTTATCTTGTAATATTGACGTTTTTCTATTATTTTGACTGTGTTCTCATGTTTTTCACCTTGTAATTACTTCATTCTCATAATGTCTTTATTCGTATTTCAACTTTTTCTCATTATTTCGATTTTATTCTCAAATAATTACATTTTCGTGTTTCAACTTTATTATTGTAACACTACAACTTCATTCTCATAATTGTATCTTATTTTTTTTTATTTATTGTTAGTAGGGCCCTAATGCTCCGTTCGACTTTTTTGTTTTTTAGAAAATAAAGCAAGAAAAAAATCGATTAAAATCGGAAATTGCATCTGATTTGAAAAGAATTGGTCATTTTGAACCCGCATCCTGTCGCTTCATTTTCAGGCTGGATGTTAAACTTGTTTTATTTTCCTAAACACAGAGTGTCATTTTGCACGAGTCTCCATCCTCATCCTCCTCTTCCTCCTGCTGGAAAATTCAAATGTGACATTCAGCCCTTTGATGTCCCCCAGACGTGGAAAATGCCCAGTTTACCATAATGAAGGTGCGATTAAATCAGCTCAGGCGCCTGCAGGATGCAAAATAAAATAAAAAAAACAAAAACAAAACAATAACAAAACCCCTGACACGGCGGCCAGAGAGTCTGAGATGCTTGTCAGTCACGCTGCCTCCCGCAATCAGCGCTCAGATCGATCAGAGGCCGATCGGGCCGCAGCAGCAGCGGCTCGTAACTCGATAACACGGAGCCAGACTCTGGAGGTAAACAAGAACATTTGGGTTGTTCCCCACTCCCAACCTTACCTGCTCCACGCTGGCAGCAGCAAAACAGATTGGCCCCGCGCATATGCCACGCAAACACAATTACCTTTTGGACTAATGAGGTTTGCTGTGATTAAGCATTGTTGCGGGGTCTAACTTTGTTACCGCAAAGCTCTTGTCTGAGAATAACGGATGACATGACAGCAGGGCCCGACAGCGGAGCAGAGCATCAATCTCTGTTTTCATCTTCATCCTTTGCTGCAAAGATTTCATTATCGAGCTTTAAGATGAATTAGATGGGATGATATAAAGACCTTTTCTCTGGATAAAATCAAACTTTTTTAGTCCGTTTATGCTCAATAAAACCAGAGTTTTACTTGAATAACATTTTGGGGAAAAAGTACTTGAGAATGATTCACTTTTTAATTTTCAATTAAAAAGTGATTACTATTATTATTATGAAGTATCAATACTCTTGAGTAAAACGTGTGAAAAAATCAAGAAACTTTAACTTAAACTGTTGGTGTCATGTCTTTTTACTCAAGTTGGAGCAATACTTCATTGAAAAAGTATTATAAAAGTACAACTACCCCAAAAAATCCAAAAATGTACTTGAGTAAAGTGAACTGGAGTAACTTGATCAAATACCTCTAGAGTTGGGTAGTAACTAGTTACATTTACTCAGTTGCAACTTTTCTGTAAATATCTACTTGAGTACATTATACTTTTTACATTATGTAATTTTACCATAAAGAATCAGTACTTTATGGTAATACCAAAAAACTTTTACTGAAACTGTTGGTTGGTGCATCTACAGGTCGTGTATTTTTTTTACTCAAGTTAGAGAAATACCTCATTTGAAAAGTATAACTACTCTAAGAATTTTATTTTCCCAAAAAGTTACTCAAGTAAATGTAACAAGTTGCAGCCCAACTCATATCAAATAACTCTAGAGTTGGGTTGAAGCAAGTTACATTTACTTGAGTAACCTTTTGGAAACAATGTATTATTAGGAGTATTTATACTACGCTGTACTTTTTACAGTTGAGTAATTTTATTATGACGTGTCTCTACTTCTGAGCAAAATTTGTGCACAAACAAGAAATTACTCACAATAAGTAGAGCAGAAATTTTACTCCAGTAAAAGTAAAAAGTAGCTTTACAGGAAATTACTAAGAAGAATTTGGTAAAAGTTCTGAGTAAAGATCAAATTATCAATCATGTAATATTTAATTCAAGTGAAAACTTTGGTATTTAAATGACAATAATTTATATAAGTAACAAACAATAGGCAAAATCAGGCAAAAGAAACATTTTCCAAATTAGTTTCTGACAATAAAAACTTTTGTAACGTTAAAAGCTGCAGGTGTTTTTCTGTTTCTGGTGAATTTTTGGTTCAAACATGTTTGTTTTTCATTCAGTGGGCAGAAGATCCAGAAATTTTACTCAAGCAACAGCAGAAATACTTCATTATAAAATGATTGGAGTAAAAGTAAAAAGTACAGCTCAGTAAAAAATACTCATAGAAATCCATGTTTACTCAAGTAAATGTAACTGAGTTCATGTAACTATGAAAACATGTTTTGTAGTGCTTCTCTTACTTGAGTACAATTTTTGAATGACAGTGTGACTCATAAGCATGGTCGAACAAAAACCAAATTCCACACACACACACACACACACACACACACACACACACACACACACACACACACTCCACTGTGACCTGCTGAATCAGGCTGCAGCGTCTCATCAGTCCTGCTCATCAAAGCGCCTCTCTCCTGCTGCGCCCCCTGCGTGGGTTACCGCGTTTTCAAGTGATGATGGATGCAGGTGTGTACGTGCAGGTCCGCCGCTCGTGCATAGGTGTGTGCGCGGGTTTAATCAAGCCCCCCCTTTGCTCCGGGGTTGCATCTGTCAGCCACTGCCACCGTTGTGATCGTTTGAACTCGCAGGCCCTTTTCCGACAGAGCGCCTCTCTCTCATTAGCGGCAGCTTATGCAATCAGTGTCCCACAGGTATCCAGCTCGCTCCTCGCCCCGCCCCGCCCCGCCCCGCCCCGGCCTGCCGCCTCCTGGAGGACCAGATGGGAGGCTGACCCGATGATCCGGCAGCTGGAGGCACCGAGCCGGGGTAATTAACGCCGGCAGACACAGGTGAGTGACGGTCCTTAGACGTTGTGAAGGTCAGTTTTGCTCCGGAAACAGGTGCATTTTAATAATCGATTATTCTGACGATTAATCGGGTTAAAATATTCTGCAGATTTTTCATTTAACGACTGAAGCCCTTTTATGCACAATATTATAAATAAATAAATGATTAAATTAGTTAAAAAAGAGAAAGCTATCATTTTATTGTCTAAAATGCAATAATAGGTAATAAAATGAACAAATAAAAACAAAAGTAACAGCAAACAAAAATAAATAAAATTATGAGATTAAAGTTGAAGGAGATTGAAGTCATAAAACCAAAATATAATAAAATTGTAATATTATGACTTTATTATGGTATTATTTCAACTTTATTTTTGTGATTTTATGACTTGATTCTTGTATTATTTTGACTTTATTCTCTTTGTATTATTCTCATACGACTTTATTCTCCTAACTGTATGACAATGTCATCATAATTTATTTAGTTTTTTATCTTCTTGGGCTAAGTTCCTTTGTCTACACTCTATTATTTATGGCAAAGGATGCATCTGCAGCTAAAAAGATACTTTTAGCGTCAATATGTGAAAAGTCCAACCCTTTAATCTGTTGATTATTGATTGGATATTTAATAATTGGATAGCAGGAGAAGCTAAAACCATTCATGCACCTGAGGAGTTCTTGGTAGAAATGTAAAACTCATATATTTTTGCACATTTTTGCTTTCATTACTGCTCTAAATATGTTCTTCTGTCAGCAAATTGTCTTTTTTAGAATAAATCGATTTCTAAATTGATCATTTTAATAATTGATTAATCACGATTAATCGTTTCAGCCCTTGGTTAAAGAATGCACATTTCAAAGAGTCTAGATGTGCTCTCTGGACTGAAGTGCCCTCTGAGAGCCTTGAAAATTTGTTGAGGCGGTTTCAAACCCTGGTACCCCCTGCTGAGCGCTGTCACTTTGCTTTTATTACAGTCAAATCCACAGCGCCCTGGCTGGACAATGCATGAATGTTTAAATTGCTCACAGTGTCCACTGGCATCACCATCAACCGCCATCAAAAGCAGGGAAGGCAGAGTCCTCTATAGCTCCTCTTTCGCATTTTAATTCATCAGCATTACTCTTCACTGGTCTTGTCCATCAGACAGGTCTGATCTGTGCTTGTTTTGCACCGCGAGCTACAGTTCATGTACACTTAGCATAAAAAAATAGAAAATTTGCGTTTAGTCTGCCCAGTTTTTAAATAACAGTGCTTCTTTACAATACAGTTGGAAATATTGTTTATTTCCCGTTAAATGGTGCCACATAGAAAACTTTTCAAAACTTCTTTCTCAATGTCAAACAGTTTATTTTGCTGCTGAATTTTGTTTGGAGTCATTTATTGGAATTATCTAAATTGACATTATTAGAAAATCCATCGAAACTAATTGTAATCTGATTGACATTAATCAATATTTAATTGTAAATTGATTATAGTTTTAATCTGTACTCTCTAAAAGTGAAGACAAAGGAAAATGAATGAATATCAGCTTCTATCCAATGAGGGCAAGCTTTGTTTTTCCAGTGAGACAGATGCTGTCCCACAGCATTACGCCGCCTTCACCAACAGCTGTTCAGCTTTGATAGAGGACAAGCCTGCAGCTGAACCCACAATGCAACAAATGTTGCACCAACAGTACAAAAGCTACAGCCAAGAAGCATTTTTTCAACAAGAAAACTGTAAAATTTTCATCATTTTTTTATGTTTACATGGTCAACCTCTGTGAGATGTTTTTTTTAAAAGAGATTTTCTGATATACGCACAAAATTCCTGACTCATCCTGTAAGTTTTCTGTGTATTAACCCTCCAGTACTGGTCTGGTACTGGTCTGAGTTTAATTAAAGATACAATGTGTGAGACAGACTGAGGGCATGTCCTCCACTGTGTGTGTGTGTGTGTGTGTGTGTGTGTGTGTGTGTGTGTGTGTGCGTGTGTGTGTGCAAAATAGACAAAAACATGTCATTTCATCACATGTCGCTTTCCTCTGTGCAACTCAAGACAAACCTGCAAGTTTTTCCACGTTGTTATTTACAGTTTTATTTACAACTGAAAAACTCAGCAGTGAGATCAAGTTTTGCACATATTATTATTTTTTTTATCTGTTTGTCATAATGCACAAATTTTGTGTGTACTATTGATTGCCATATATACATTAATGGCTTGCTCCATCAACATGACAACATTGACATGGATCTAAATGGTAGCACATTGAGAATCACTATGTATAAACGTCTGAGCCGTTACACTGTACATGAATCAACAGTCCAGAAGGCAGATATTTAAATATCAATATTTACATTCATGCATCCATCATTTTTCTCTTATAGGTACATGGTGGGGTATACTGTTAGCTAATACTTGTGCATGGTTACATGCAAGCATGTGTTTAATTTTTTTTTCTTCTTCTTCTTTTCTTCCAAAATTCAACAGTTTAGCCAATATCTATGCATCTCTGACATTCACAGAGACTCTTATCTCAAAGCCCTGGTCTGCATGCACGCTCGCACACAGACAGATACTCACATCCAAATGCATTCACACTCACATGCATGGACACACGCTGCTTTAACGTTGGAAAAAACAACAAAAAAAAGAAAGCAGAGCCGTTGTGTTTTTCCACTGAGGATGTGGAGGATGGCTGTGACAGCACTGAGTCACAATCGTCCCTGCTGTGGAAATCCTCAGTGCAACCTGATCCTGTTGCTGTTGGATAAGTCTTCAGCCACAAAGTCAGCCCTGCTCTCTCATCCCGTTTCTGTAACTATAGGCAAAGCCTGATGTAAGATGGGAAAAAACCAAGAGTGTCAGATTTGGACAAAACATGGCTGAAGGCGTCGGGCTGATGGAGAGGAATTTGTTCCAGTGTTGTTGCAAATAAAAACTTTAATTTGAAAAAGAAATTCTATGACAGAGTATCAGGGCAACACTAAAATAAATAAATAAATGAGACATGCATGGACACATACAGAAAAAAATATGAGAATAAAGTTATAATATTTAGAAAAAAAGTAATTTTATGATAAAAAAGTTATAATAATATGAGAATAAAGTTGAACAAGAATAAAATCTAAATAATGTGAGAATAAAAATAATATTAGCATACGACTTTTTTCTTGCACAACCTGATTCTGGTAAATTATTATTATTATTATTATTATTATTATTATTATTAATATTATTATTATTATTATTATTATTATTATTATTATTTTATTTTGGTCCAAATAGTTGTTTCAAAAATTCAAATTAAAAAAACTTCCATTTACTTAGTAAATTTGCAATATTTATCCAAAAGTTGTGCTAACTTTTTACAGTTTGGTATTTTTCATATTTTATTTATTTATTTGTATATATTTTACCCTTTTCCCTTAAAAAAAAATTAAGACTAAATTTGATTTTTTTCAAATTTTATTCTGTTCAACATTTCTGTGGGCGGGACTTCCTCCAAGATTTCTATTGGTTGATTGGCTGTTAGCAACAGCATTTCTATTGGTCAGCTTGGACAGGAAGTTTTGGTCCTTGTTTTTCAAAATAATTTGAAAAAAAAAAATACAATAAATCTGAAAAAAGTCAAACTGCATTGACACACATTGTATATTTAATTTTTGAAATACATTTCTTTTTCCCAATTAAATGTTTTAAACGTCTTTGGTCACAGTAATATTGGAACAAATTTCTCTCCGTACCGGCTGATCACTGGAAACAAACCGTTAAGATACAGTAAAAACGTCTGGAAACACACATTCACGTAAAACATCATCGAGGCCCTGACAGTAAGTCTGGTGAGCTGAAATACAGACATGGGTAAAATAAAGTAAGTACACCCTTTGATTCAGGAGCTTTTGCTGCCACCATTAGCAGCAACAAAGCAGTGGTTTACTGACTTTTACATTGTTATTGCCCACACTGAAAAAAGTAAATAGGTGATTTCACTTTAAAAAATGTCATTAATTTGTCACAAGTAACTAAATTGAGGTTATACAAGTAAATATATTAAGTTTATTTAAAAAGAATCTTAAATAAAGCAAGTTTTATAAACTTAATTTTATTACATGGAACAAATTAACTCATTGTTTTAAGTCGGAGCGCCATTCTGTCTCAACGCTCTGAAATTCCCAACCAATTTTTCAAAAAGGCTGAAGCCTGGGATTTGACTAGGCCACTGTGAAACCTTGATTCTTCTTATTTTTCAGGCATTATTTTGTAGATATGCAGTTGTGTTTGCAAATTATAACCACATGTTTTTCCAGTGTCATCAGTGACATAATCTGCCAGAACTAGCACTTTTTCATCAATATTAAATAAATATTAATTTAAAATAAGTCTGTATTTTATACTGAAAAGTTATTTGCAAGTTAGTTTTGTCTCATTTCGGGTGCACTAACACATTTGCTAGAAACTAGACCAAAATTACTTGGTAAGATTTTCTGTTTTTGCAGTGTAGAACAGCATGATCAGCAGCACCTGGCTGCTAATTTCCCTTATAAATCCAATGTAAGCAGGGGCCTCACTTCTTCTTTCCTTGTCTGCATCTCAACACCCAGAGAGAAAAACCAGAGTCTCAGCAGACTGACAGGAAGATCACTAGTGATTAACATAGTTTACAAATTATTTGCTTAAAAAAACAGAGCAATCAAGAAAAAAAGACAAATTCATCAAAATGTCCAAGATTTGTAAGCATGTGTGTAAATTACAGGACAGTTTTCTTTAAGTATAAAAATAAATTTGAAGATAGTTAAATAAAATAAATAAATGAATGACTTAAAATATATTACAGGGAACAGAAGTCTCTCTTTTTTTGGTGTGGTAAAACAACCAGGACGTCCCGTGTTGATGTTGCTGCTCTTCTTCTCTGTTAAATATTAATTTCTTTATATTGCATAGTCAGATGAATCCACATCTCAGAGGCAGATCCTGCCTTTCACAAAGCGTGTGGTAAAGCGGAGAACAAAAGGTGGACACCGTGACAGAGAGGAGGGTTATAAAAAAATCTTTCATTCTCTGTAAAAACATCATGCATGTTGTTGGTTGCCCTGTCTGGTTGCCTGTTGTCCCGCTGCAGACGTCAACAGTGCGTGAGGTCTGGATCTGCTGCAGACTGGCAGACAGCTCCTCTCCAGCCTGCAGCCAACCAGCCTGTCAGCAACACTTGCTGTTACTAAAAGCATAATGCCCGGTCTGCTGTGCCACTTTTGACACCACAGGGAGTTGTGGATCCTGTCTCTTCGTCTTTTCTGCTCCGATTTTGCTCTGCTATCCGTCTTTTTTCAGCTCCTCTTGAGCGAAAGGGAGTCATCAGTCCAGGCTAAATGCCAAACAAAGAGGAGAGCTTTACCTGTCTGAAAGCTTCTGGTGAACCCATGCTGCGCTAAGGGTTGAAAAGGGTCTGTTGTTTTCAGGAGACATGATGTGGACATGATGTTGATTACTTCCTGGACCAGGAGAAAAGTCTATACCACAGTGTTGTTTGTACCCATGGCCTTCTTGTTGCGGATGCTCATGGCGTACTCCCCGCGACTCGTCCCGTTCTCCTCCTTTCGCAGTGGTTTCCTGCCAACAAACACAAGGACAAATTCTGAGGCATAACGATCATGTGTCATTACAATTTCCAATCTGTTTGTCTTTGTAGCAGGGAGACCTATTGTGCAAAATTCATATTTTGGACATTTTTGTTCTTCCATTCGGGTCCCAAATCCTTCTAAGAACCACTGGCAATGAATTTATGTTTTTTGGTGTCTGGAAGATGAGCCTTTTCAAAATCTTCAAATGTAACGTCACAAATTAGCAGGCACTGGCCTTCACCTAGCAACCCCAGCAGAGTTCCGCCCGTTACCTAGCAACCCCAGCAGAGTTCTGCCCGTTACCAAGCAACCCCAGCAGAGTTCGGCTCGTTACCAAGCAACCCCAGCAGAGTTACCTAGCAACCCCAGCAGAGTTCGGCCTGTTCCCAGCAACCCAAGAACTCAGTTAAAGCTTGTTTGGTTAGCTGAATAATATTTGCTGGAACAGGAAAGTGTTTTGTCCCTTTTATTGTGACGTTCTTTTACAAGTATCATTCAGCAGATTTCTACATAAAATTCTCTTAAACAATCCACATTATAACAATTTATTTTTCCTGTTCAGTTTTTTACAACTGAAAAGCAAAAAAATGTGAATTTTTTTAATTGTTGATTTTTGTGCTACACAAATAAAATTTGATTAGAGTTTTTAACTCCTGTCTTGGTTCTGACTTACCATTCAGAAACCACTTGCTTCATTCTTCATTCTGCATTTTAAAGATATACGGTTGTATAATTTCTCATTTGTTAGCAGTTATTTTTGCATTTGAGTGTAAACATTGAGTTGGGGTTACCAGCAGCAGCTTGTTTGGATTTAAAGTGACAGAGCCCTAAAACGGCTCATTCTGAGAGAAGTTCAAATTACTCAAAACTGACAAAAATGTAATGAAGATGTCCTGCATAGACCTGTTCAAGGAAGCACAATATGTCAAGTTTAAGATGATTTGATTTCTGCAGCTCCTCTCCTGGACTTGTTGATCCTTCCTGTAAATAAGCTCAATATTTAAAGGCCAATTTTGCAAGGAGACAGGAGTAAAAAATACATCACCATGCAGCAGATATGACAATTACCTACATTGACTGGTAGATATAATTTCCCCTCTAAGTAATAAGCATGCAAGGCTGTCAAAACAGCTGGGGAAATACATGGCATGTCATATTTGTGCTCCTCACTAAATTCCATCCTTTTTGTGAGTAAGGTCTGCTACAAAATGCAGCTACAACCCATGATCCCTTCGTCGCTAATAGCCGTTTCACTCAGTGTAGCCCTTTTCATGCACTCCACAAAGCCTTTTTGGTTATATTATATTTGTCCAGTGTACTGTGGCTTTTCATCAGCCCCCTCAACCTCTGTCCCCACACAGGTTATATAACTTGGAGACAGATCTGAATACAGTGAGTACAGTTATTGTCCAACTCAGCACTGTACTTGGTCCCGACCAGCAGAGCAACACTCTTACTGTGTGTCTCGTCCTTCGTCCTCATGCTGAAAGCTCAGGTCAATATTCTGTTTTATTCTCCAGAAGCAAAAAAAAAAGAAGTTGTTTGTGAGATAAATGAAAAGCACAGTAAATAGAACCACAGCAAAACATGGTGGTGGTAGCATCATGTCAGAGGGAAGCATTTTTCCCAGCAGTGAAGTTGTTCAGTTTCCAAAAGCAGATCAGATCAGAACAAAGAAAACTTGTCTATTTTTTGAGCTGAAATGTTTTGAATTATTTTCGAAAGGAAAATAAATGATGCTGAAGATGTAACCTGAGCAAAAACAGTCAAGCCAGCAGAAGAAGCTACGAAAACTTTTATTTTGGTATCCCACTTCCGGTTATCGCTACGTGAACTTGCATGTTAGCTAAACATTTTTCACTGCGCCAGCTAGATATTAAGTTTGCTAACTAACTAACTAACTAACTAACTAACTAACTAACTAACTAACTAACTAACTAACTAACTAACTAACTAACTAACTAACTAACTAGCGTGTATCTTGGAGCTATAAAATGTAATACAATAATTAATATTTACCTTAAGACGACACAATCTATTTTTTGAGCTGAAATGTTGTACATGTCGAGCGGTAAAGAAACTACTGAAGAGACGACATGAGCAACAGCCACGCAGCAAGCGTCGCTTCCCTTTTATTTTGGTAGTCTATTTCCGGTTTCCGGTAAGTCAAATTCCATATTAGCTAAATGTTTAGCTATTTATCTTCTAACTAATCTGTAGATTGGGGAAAGATTTTAATGTTTTTCACTTGGTTTTGATGAGCTTAGCATGTGTTTTCAAAAATAAATATGTAGTTTGAAGCTACATTTAGTTGTAAAGTAAACTTTTAACTTCCTAATTAAATATTCAGTTGAAACTGTGACAATTATAAATGGATAAATGAATGACATGGTGAAAATATTAATTTATTTCCTCTTATGACAGGCTAAATAATTAATAGCAAGTTATTGCTATTAATTGTTAACTGTGTTGTGTAACTTTACATACAGCGCCCTATAATCCTTTGCTTTTTAATAAATTCAAAGTTGCATTCTTTTGCTGAAGGTCATGAAAGTTAGCAAGAGAAAAAAAAACTGTGAACAAAGTGTGAGACGATGACTAAGACTTGTGTCATCTGGCTGGGTTTGTATCAGAGCACACCAGGGACAAAAGGATGGCCATATAGGACAGACGCTGCCTGCTGTGACCATGTGGACGCTCAGAAATGAAAGTGCCCAGCCTCAGGGGGGAAACACATTCTGCTGTTGGGTTTGAGACGTCGCACTGATGCAGCTGTCGCTCTGGGAATTAGGATAGACCAGAATTTCACCGATGGATCCCGGTGTATACGAGCAGCCAGGCAATTTCCCTACTTTTCATTTTCGTCACAATAAACCTGCAGCTCCTGAAAAGATGTGAATCTCTAATCAATGATCAGTTCTAACCATAATCTTGTGAATTGGAAATACTAGCTCCCACATACAAAGTCAATTACAACTTAGAAAATACTTTTCAGACCCATTATGCAGAATTCACATTTTGCATTTTGATTTTGAGTCTCTACTGCTTCTGAAAACAACAATTTATTTGATCAATAAGTTAATCTCTTTTGGTGTTTGAAAAATGAGCGGTTCAAAAACCTTTGGAAGATAAAATTACCAATCAGTAGGCCTTACCCGTCACCTTGCAACCCCTGCAAAGCGCAGCCTGTTCCCTAGCAACTCAAGCAGAACTCCAGCATATTTGGTCAGCTGGTTTTACTGCTGTATGTGCTGCACAAAAGCAGCTGGAAAAGACAAGTGTTTTGTTTTCCACTTAACATCCAGAAACCACTTGCTAAATTCTTGTTGGTTGTGCAGGACACTCTACTAATGCTTTTCAAAGATGTACGGTTGTTTCATTGCACATCTGTTTGCAGCCATTTTCATGGGTGAGTGTAAACGTTGAGTTGGGAGCATGGCCAGCAACAACTTATTTGGATTTAACGTGACAAGAGGCCTTAAAACAGATCAGGCAGAATAATTTTGTGCTAAATATCTAAGGAGTATGTTTGTTATAGTCCATAGATCTATCCGAAACTAATCAAAAAAGCATAATAGCTCACATTTAAATTCACTACAGCTGTGAATATAGGAACAGCCTTCAGTGATGGCAGTATCATTCTGTCAGGATGCTTTTAAGTATCTGAATATGGAGTGGAAGAGTTTAATATATAGCATCATGCTTCCATCTATACAGCCTGGAGCTGAATTGTAGCTTCCCCGACACTCAAAAATGATACAAAACAAACTCTGATCCAGACTTGTGCAGAAAGCCATCATCTTCAGACTCTACACTGAACTGAAATCATATTTTAATCCACATGTGAAGATCCTGCAATTGTTAAACCATGGCCAAATGCAAAATTTATGGCTGAGGTATCATGATGATTTTTTTATTTTGACCCATTTAAACAAAGTTCAAACTAAAACTCTTTGATTTTTAGTTTGAACTAAAAATCAAGTCTGAGACAATAATTCTGATCCTTTTAATCCACCCACACACATTATAAACAGTTAATTTAATTCACTGACTTCTGCTTACAGCTAATGAAATATAGAATACTATGATTTTGATGCAGAAATGTTTAACATCTGCTGAAAGTCTATTTTCAAAATGTACTTTTAATTTGGCAAACAATCCTCAGAAGAGCACATTTTAGATTAATGTACTGCTGTATTGTCTTAATGAGAATGATTAAATTTAAGTAAATAAATATAATTAAGTCGCTTCATTAGATTCTACATTTAACAAGCCGCCATTTATGGGTCCTTATCCTTCGTCTCACTGAAGCTGCTTGTTCATTTCTAATCCCTCCTCGCCCAAACCTCATGTTTTGCTGACTGTCTTCTTTTATCTTTATCTTTCTCATTAAGTGAATCGGTCCTGCTGACCTCAGCATCTTTTTGTCTGTCTTTCCTAACTGTTTGGCGTATTGCCTTTGTCGACTCAAACTGTACTTGTTTAAAGCTGCAGAAAAAGACCCAAAAAAGGTTGTTTTCTTTCTGCTAAATATATTATTTTACTCACAAATGCTTAGCAGAGTGATAAAAACAATCCTTTTAGTTTCTGCTGATCCTCTATATAATTATTAAAAGAAATAATTTCCCATTATCCATTTCATTTTGGAGTATTTCTCTTAATTACATGATTGAAGTGAATAATCAGAGGCAAAGCAGGCTCATAAAAGCTGTTGATGTGATGTTTCATGTGTCATTCTGCTTCCAGACGGGTGGATTTTCAGGCTTGTTTATTTTCCCCAGGATGTAATCTCTCCACGGAGTGACCATGTCGCTCCGGGCCAGCGCACGGGGCCACAGCGCCGGGCCCTCGGACCGACCTCGACCCGGCCCTTCAATAATAAATGTCATGCTGTCGGCATATGGCAGGTGGCAACACAACCCTTCGCAGGTGAGATGAATATTTTATGTCAAAGCTGTGCAATCACAGCGCACGCGTTCCTGTTTGAAGTTTGGGGAATGGATGGTGGAGAAATTGGGACGTGTGTTGAGCTGTTTACATTTACACCGGCCATCTGGAAACTGGAGTAAAAACTAGAAATATTAAACACAGGTTTTAAAAAGTGGCTTCAGTTTTGACAAGTAGCTGAATAATGTGTTGGTAAATATGTGATTATTAAGGTTGTTACAGTTAACAAAAACTAGTATTGAGAACATTTTCATTAACTTACAGAACTAAAAATGGTAATTAATGGGGAAAAACTATTGCTAACTGGATCTGCATTGTGTGTTTGCAAGACTAACCAAAACATACTGAAATTATAGATACGATATCCTTTGTTTTCGTGTTTATCAATATATTTATTAGCCTTTCGAAGTGATGTGAAATTTATTTATTTATTCCCATGCAAGAAGTTTGTTGATTAAAACTAACTGAATTAGAAAAATTCTAAAATTGTTAGTATTTTCTGAATGCCAGAACGATGAGAGAAAGAAAAGATCACAAATGTGCTGAAGCGCTGCTTATGTTGCTAGGTAACGGGCCTGGGCTTGGCTGGGGTTGCTAGGTAACAGCGCAGCGTCTATTGATTATGACTCAACAATTGGGAAGTTTTTGAAACAGCGCATTTCCAGACACCAGAAACAGAAACATTTTACAAAATAAAACTATAAAACTACCGTAACCCTTTTCTATACGCTTTGAAAAGCAGCCAATCCAGGAGCAGCGTTCGTTTTCCTTGGTGCTGATTGGGCTTACCCGTCTCAGTTGTCGCCTTTATGAAAAGACTAAAACTACAAACATAACTTATAAAAACTAAACTGAAACTAAACAACATTTAACTAATAGCAACTGATAAAAGATAGAAAACACAATTTTAAAAATTAACTCAGACAAACAAAAAGTTGCAGTAAAACAAAATTGAGTTATAATGAAGAAAGCCAAGCTGTTATAACCCTGGAGATTTGACTTTTTTCCCTCTGTTTGCGGTTATCTGCTTGGGGTTGAATTATCCTCAGACGAGCCTCCCAGAGCAGGGAGTGATTAGGAAAAGCATTCATTAGTCAGAGGGTTTGGGTTTCATTTGTTTTGGCTTCGTCGATGGCCAACTGCCTGGACTGCAGCATCATGTCTTTTTGCTTTGGATGGCACAGCAACACTGAAACGCAGCATGTGTCTGAATCCTTTGCACACTCCCTGGTGGTGCTGACTTTAGAGAAGGATTGTATGGAAGTTGTTTTTCTGCTTCAGCCCCTTTGCTTCTGACAGATGACTGGCAGACTGAGATTATAAGAACTAACTAAAGGGTAGGAGGGCTGGGACCTGCAGAGCTGGCTCGTCTTCTGTCTGTGATGCTCCGGCTTTGGCCCTCAGCCATTCGGTTTTCACTGGGAAAGCCCGGACCACTGAGCGGCTGGAAGGGCTATATATAACCAAATGTGTTCTTCACAGTGACAAACTCTTTCTCACATTGTTACTGACCAAGACGCTGAATTACTGCAGTAACAGGGGCGTGAAAAAGCTCACTAATTTAAAGTAACGAGTAAAATAAGGGATTATATATAATGGTTCAGTAATTTAGTCAGCATAATGGGGCTAAAAATAGAGTTTTGTACAGCTAAGCTAAGCTAAACAGGCAAGAAAAATTAGCCTCGGGTTTCCCAAACCTTTCCAGACAATTCTACAAAATATGTAAAGAAACATTGAATTATCTATACATATTTTTTCTCATTTTTATTTACCATTCAATAGTTATTACATTTATTTAGCATAAATGCTTCCTCTTCTGATTTTAGTTGAGTTCTGTGTATTTTATCAGGAAATATATGATGACTTTTTTAGTGTGATGTAAAATTTGTAAAATAAAATTTTCCACCTCAATTCACTCTTTTGATAAGAATATGTAGTATTTTTAGACCATTTGCTAATTTTTCTTGTCATTTCAAAGCAACTTGTTGAAATTTGACTGGCAGTTAATCAAAGACGAACATGGCAAATAACGATAAAGACTATTTAATTTTTCCGTTTCAGTCTCCAATAAGTTATTCTAACTTATACATTAAAAAGTGACTGAAAATGTATTTTTTTAAATAAAATGTCTGATTTAAAGATTTTTTCTCATCTTACTTTCAAATCTCTGAGGCCTCCACTTTGGAAAACACTGCCTCTGTAACAAACAAATCTACTCTGTAGTTTTCATGTGTTTTGTTTGGGTAAATAAATCTTGTTTGCAATCTAAAACTGCAGTAAATTTAGATTAAATTATAATTTTACTGTACCACCCTTCTACGGTCTGTGGCCCCCCACAGAGAGGAATCTAGACACGCCCCTGCTCAGTAAACACATCACATCTGTCCTTTCCTGTGGACGATCAGAGCGCTCATGGCGTCGCACTTTAACCCGACCAGCTCACCTCGCGGCTGGTGGCTGATGAATGCGTAATGACGCAATCTGGAGCGGCGCATGATGAAGCCTGCAGTCTGGAGCCGCCGCAGCTCAAGGACACAACCTGCTTCTCGCATGTATAAAAGATGTGGTCTGCCACCGAATGACTGCGCAAATTAATCCATAAATAATGGCGTGGGTTTGGAGCCACAGCTCGTATTGCCAAGGCACGTTCTTACCACTGCTGCATTAAAAATGGTGCCTGTTGGCGACAGGAGGATGGAGAATTGCCTTAATGAATTCCTGAGCCAACCACCCATTACTTCCACACCCATTTGTTGTTTTAAATAAAGAGGAGGTGGAATAGGTTTCTGCTGAGGAAAGCACATTTAATTCACGTCCATAAATATGCAGAGGAATGAAAGTAAATATCTTTAAAATTGCATAAATAGATTACAGAATAGCTCCTAATTTAAAGGCTTGGAGTTTTTTTCACAGGAAGTGTCAGATCAATGTTTGCTCCATGTTTTATTGAGTGTAAATCTGCCAAATTATGCATGTATGTGTGTGAGATGTTTGTTCAGAGATGAGTGCATTTGCAGTTTTTGCTTAGTCATAGTTTTTTTCTGTTTCACATCAGTTACTTTAGTTTGAGATAAATCTGAGTAAAAGTAGGTTTAAAATTATGATTTTATTTATCAAGAGAGAAAACTTAAAATAAAAACAACTACAGTAAATGTCACACCCAGATCATGTCTTATAAAGATACGCAATATGCTCTGAAAATGAAAGGTGCGTTCACACCAACCCTCCTTAATCCACTTTCATCCAACTCCAGATTTTTTTTCTAGAAAGTCTGGTTCGTTAGAGGAGGAGTAATCAATGAATCGACCAAAAAATAAACTCTGTTCCATCTAAAAGCCAGAGTTAAAATGAACTCTGGCATGATGCTAATGCGAATGTGAACGCCAAGCGGGAAGTGGACTACAGAGCAGGGCATTCTGGGTAAATAGAACCACCAGCAGGAGAAATGGCTCAGAGATAAAAGAGAAATCCTACAACCGATAAAATTTTACACCATTGCATTTTTGTTGACATTCCATGAAGAAGAAAGTTGCGCTCTTGTCTTCTTTTGAGGTTTTTGTGAAATTTCTTCCGTTGTTCTTGATGCAGCGCCACCACAGGCGAGGAGGGGAACCGGTGTTTCAAATAGTTTGGTTTGTTTGACACAGAGCAGTGTGAAATTAAACCTCAGCAGCTGAAAATGTAACAAATATAGCCATTTTGATTCCCAATCGAATTGAGTCTGCCAGACTGTCAGACGTGAAAACACCATAACAGTTAAGAAACAGACATCGATCCGCCATTTCTAAAGCTTTGGATTCCAGCGAACCCCTGAGAGAGCCATCAACTACGAAGAGAGAAACATGAAACCTTCACAGAAGTGGCCTGCCAGTGAAAATTACTCCTAAAGCCCATCAGTGATGCCCACTGATGGGCTAACCCTAACCCAAACTTACCCTAACCCTAACCTAACCCTAACCTAACCCTAACTCTACCCTAACCCTCATCCTAACCCTAACCCTAAAAAGCCCAAAACAACATGGAAAATACAATGCTTTAGTTAAGTTCATGTTTCAACAGTAAGAAGGAGAGAAAAGTGACATCCATGGTTGAGCTAGAAGACTAAAACAAAGGAACTTCTCACATTTGCAAAAAATTAAAAAAATCATCTTCATGATCACAAAGAGCTTTAAGAAGCGTGGCCTGAGAAGAAATAAGAGTAACTTCATCAGAAGTCACGTGTGGGGTACACCAAGGTTTAATCCTGGGCCCATTTAATATGTTCCAGCTAGTTCAGGTTATTACAGGTTATTACAGAGTAGCTATCATAACTACGCAGATGATACACAGCTCTATATTATAATGTCACCAATTGACTCTAAACTCATTTCATAGATGCTTAGAGCAAATCAATGTGTAAATGTGCCAAAACTTTCTCCAGCTGAACAGAAACAAAAATGTTCTCTGGACCTAAAGAGGAACAATCGAGAGATCCAGTTATTACAGCTGGAAGCTAGCAGTCCTGAACCTTCAGAGCCACATAAAGATGGTTACAAAGTCAGCCTTCCATCACCTGAAGAATATTTACACAATTAAAGGACTAATTCATCTGTGTGTTTATTGATTACTGTGACAGTTTCATCACAGGTCTGCTTTAAACATTAGTTTATGAATCACAGCTTAGCACCAAATATATTAAAGATGTGCTTTTGTTGTCTCAGCCTTGCAGAACGCTCAGGTCACTCATCAAATAAACATGAAGATAATAATAACACAAAAACAGAAATGTAAACAAACACAAAAGGAGAAATGATACAGATTCAAAAGGTTTGAGGAGAACAAAATCAAACAATAGAAAAGACGTTTTCAAAGTAGATTTATAAATTAAGAATAAAAATAAATCTCAAAGGAATGAACTGAATGTAAACAGCAGGGACAGACAAATCCTAAAATGAAGCAAAACTAAAATTCATGAGATGAACAGATAATAGAAAATCAATTAAATTATCTGAAAAAGTTTATCTTTGTCTAATTATATGAATTTATGGGATAAATGTGACAAAAAACCCCAGCAAAAACAGAAGAAATATGTATATTTTTCACTAAAAAGCAGGATGTAAACAACTTTTGGTTGTACATTTATCTGGAGGTCAGAGAATTTGTGTGACAATTCGTAGCTAAAGCTTTTCAAAACAAAGCCTGAATCTGTTGCTGCTGCAGGCGCTAAGCTCAACTTTTATCTTTTAATTCGCCGAATGGGAAGGAAGCTCAGAATGCTTTGTGTTGGGATCCCAATTCTTGCCTCTTTTGTTCACAGTCACAAAGCCGGCTGCAAAGCATTAGTCACATATGGAAATTGTTCCGAGCGATATTGTTTGCTGTGTTTGCTTTTGGTTAATCACGCTGAAGAACAGGCCTGTGGATCTCCTCTTCTTAATTATATAACTTGGATTTTGTTTTGTTTCTTTATTCTGGGCCCAGTTTTTCTAATTATCGCACTGTAATGTGCCCTTGTTTAAATACTAAATTATTATTCGTCATGTGTATTAAGTAGATCTGCTCTCCTCTGTTGATGTGGGATTTCCTTTCTGCGCTGCAGTTTATTTAACGATTCATTTTACTTAATCGATCTGATCTGCGTTTGGACTCTCTCCATCATTTCAGTCTACGCTTTGAGACATGACAGAAAAACTAGAAACTGAGAGACTACAGAAGGAAGTTGGTGTTTTTTAAGGGCTTGTAGTGATTGATTATTGTGACCTTTGAGACTTGTGTGCCTTTAGCAGAGTGGCAAAGGTCAAAAAAGCATTTAATAAAATCCTGCCTTTAGATTTAGGCCTGTCACAATAAAAACATTGCTGGCAATAAACAATAATATTGTTGTTTTGACAATGTTCTACTAATTTGTCATACTGCAAATTCGTCCTCTCAAAAATCAATAAATTTTAATTTTCTAAGGGACACCAGAGAAGGGCATTCTGGGTAAATAGACTGGAACTGGGAACTATTTTAAATATCCATAATAAATAAAACAAAAACGACCAAAAATGATACATAAAACAGAGATAAGAACCACACACAACAGATACCATAAATTAAATGGATTACCCTGCAAAAGCACTAAATCTTACCAGGTTGTTTGGTCTTTTTTCTAGTGTAAATGTCTTAGTTTGGTCTTATTTCAAGTAAATTAACTAAAAAGTAAGATCTAGAGGCTTGTATTAAGACAATAATTCCTTAATATTGATGAAAAAGTTCTAGTTCATTGGCAGACAAATTCACTTCCAACGTGGGAAAATGTAAAATAATCTGCTAGTACTTTTAAGGAATTATTTACTTAAAATAAGCTCATATTTCTTGCTGAAAAGTTACTTGTCATCTAGTTGTGTTTTGTTTCAACTGTAATAAGATATTTACACTAGAAACTGGACCAAAATTAATTGTTAACTTTTGAGTTTTTGCAATGTAGTTCATTTATTGACCGGCTTAATTATATGTTGGACACTGGAAACATCTGGAATAGTTTTGGGGAGAAACCCAAAATGTTTTTAAATCCAATTTAGGACCAATTTCTATTTTAGTTTTCCAAATATTGAAATTTAAACAAAAAAATATGTTTTATTGCATTTAGGAATTTATTCACTTTATTCACTTTGTTTTGTCCAAAACAAAGTGAAGCAAAAGTTAAAATCGTCCAAAAGCAACAAAAAGAATAGCGCCGATGCAAGATGTCTGAAAGACACTATCTAGTTCATTTACTTTGGATCAACATTATTAGCTTTTATTTTGTTTGTATTTCCTTTTAATTCCTATAAATCAGGGATTAAATTGCCTTGTTCCTGAAAATCTGCCATGTAAATGAAATTACCTTTAAATAATGACACTTTTAATGTAAAGTTGCATTAAAAGTCTGTTAAAATGGTCATCTTTGCATTGAAAGTGTCATTATTTACTAAATTACACTTCATGACAGCAGCCGTAAACAAAGACTCGTCCATCTTCATGACAAGTTTTATGTGTTATGTCATGTTTATGACAGTGTCAGTCTTATTCACACCCCATCAAATCAAGTGTTACCAACAACAATTCCTGAATATTTACAGGAAGAGTTCAATCAATCAATCAATCAAGTTTATTTGAATGGCACATTTCAGCTGCAAGGTGGTTCAAGGCGCATGAGAAGAGTTTCCTCTAACCTTTTGATGGCCTTGTAGCAGATGATGACGGCAGAAAGGAGGAAGATGACGGAGGCACAGCTCACTGTCCCAAGCACTACAACGTCCACTTCCATCCACCAGGGCCTCACCAACGGCACTATGGGCTCTGCCACTGGGAAACGGAGAAAACAGAGAGGAAATTAAGAAAAATCACAGGTGCAATCGATTAATCGGTTGATTCTGACGATTAATCAGGTGAGAAATTGTCACATTCTGCAGATTTTGTCTAACCACTTAAACTTATTCTATGCTAATATTAGAAATAAATGTTTAAAATGTACAATGGTTGATTTACTATAGACATGTGTCATTACATTATTATTGTATTTCCAAAACATTGGAAGCAGCAGCGTGTTCAATCATGTGGAAAAAATTATATATTTTAAAATAGGAACATTTAATGCCAATTTATGTAAATACATTGAAGAATGAAAGAAAAAACTCCTTAAATTTACATTGATTATTTTAGTAATCGATTATTTATGGTGATTAATCGATTTAACATTCTACAAATTGTCCTTTAAACACAGGCTTATTTTATGTTAATGCTTGAAAAACATCCGGAAAACATTATTTGTACAACATGTTTATAATATTAGAGTTATTTTTGTGTTTTAAATGAGAAAACATAGATTTCCTCTGGTGATTAATTGTAGCAAAGGATGCATCTGCAACAAAAAAATACTTTTAGCATCAACCTTTTGACTTAACATCAATACATTTTAGGGTTGATCTGTTGAATGTTTTTAGGATTTATACAGAATTTCTTTAGTTTTTCTTATTTTAAATGCAAAATGTAAATATTTTTTGTACAGTTTTGAATTAATTATTGCTTTAAATGTGTTGTTCTTTCACCAAATCACATTTTTCCGACTCAGTCAATGATTAATTGCTTACTAAATAAGTTGATGATTATTTCAATAATCGATTAATCACAATTAATCATTTCAGCTCTAAACAAAATGCAGAAATCCATATAAAATATGTGAATTTTTAAGCCTTTGTTTTAACCAATAGGTGAGCAGCACGGATGCTCTCGTGTCCTCGCCTGTTCTGCAGGTCTGAGGTTCAGCGTTCAGAGATATCCAGCCTGACACCATGAATCATTTAGTGACCCGTCAGCCCCCTTTACACCAGCACTCTTGTCTACACCAATTACCATTGCAAGAACCTCCTGCTCTTCCCACATAAGATCTGTGGAGTCGGACACTCACCGGGATGTTGTGCATCGTTACGTGCCTCAGCAACTCCAGCTTCTCTCTACGCATTATGCAGAATTTCATATTGCAAATGTTTATCCCCTTTATCACCTTGGAAATACATCACACAACCTAAACAATAAACTAATAACTCTGAATATGATGTTTTTTTTAAGCCAAAACAACAAATACTTCTTCTCTAAGTTTTGATTTTCCAGTGCAGCTCATTTCCCCGGAGTGAAGCGGCGGCTCTGTCATAAGTCGCTGTAAATTTAAAAGCTCTTCTCTGCCAAACTCTCATTTTAATCCTGCGTTTTGTCACCGGCTGAAGGCTCTAATTCAGCCGGTGTTAAGGATCTACCGCAGCGCGATGAAGCTCCAGTCCTTTGAATTAACCATTTTTAGCACAGACTCTTAATCTCCAATCTTTTATTACCTCTTTTTAGCAGACAGATATGATCCCAGTCATTGTCCTAGTTTTTCACGTCGGTCATGCATATTCGATGCATTTTTTAAAGACTACAGAACTTCAGCTCTGAGACCTCTTCAAATCAGGTTACACAGGGAATATCAAGATAATTATGCCTCTCTGTAGTAAAAAAAAAAGAAGAAAAAAAGCCTCTCTTAAAATAAATTATTCATGCCGTCTCCACCTCCTGCAAACAGTTCTGTGTTAAGTTAGGGGAGAATATAAATTGGGCCACTTATCATGCTTTTTATGATTCGCTGCTGCTGGACGCTGAAAACATGCGGATGCAGCAGCCGCATGGTAAATGAGCCACTGGGCACAATTGGGCGTTCAAACCCCCACCTTTGGCTGCAGTCAGATGGCCATGGCAGCACTCATGCAGTGACCTTGACAACAAGCACTGAAGGGTCTATAACTCTTGATTTTTAACTCTCGGGGTGGGGAGCGCGGGGAAGAGATCCATCTACATTGAGCGGACAGAAAGAAAATCATTGGGAGTGATAGATTAAAACCTTCCTACCCACTGATTAAGTGCTCTTCTTTTCTCGGGGAGAAGAAGTGAGTGATTCTAAAGTGTAGCGCAGAAGGGCTGCATCATCAGCGCCGCCTGTCCCATAATTCAACGCTCTGTTTTTCTGGATGCTTGAGATTATATAATTATATAAACTTTCAGCAAGAAAAGCTCAGAAACATGATAATTTATCTCCAAACGCTCGGGTATTTTCTTTTTTTTTTTTTATTCAGATCATCCCCGTTCAGTCAACCGAACTCTAGTTTGTTTGCGTAGAAAGTCCGGTTCGTTTGGGGAAGTGTGAACGCGTAATTGAGTTCTGATGCGGATCAAATAAGCAAACTCTGGTCTGCCTAAAACCTCGGTCTCGGTTTGATTAACCCTTTAATATTTAAATTTTAAATATCCGCTTGGATTTTTTTTCTTATTTTAGTCGTGCGCGGTTCTTTACATGTCCTGTGAGTAAATATATTTGCTCATTTATCCATAAAAACTGAAACTTTCAATATTTAGCAAGTTATTTTTGCGATTTCATAAAGCCTCAGCCCTGAGTTTAATTTCACTCCCTGCTATGGTGGGAGTAAAATTACCGTAATAACCCGACATCAGCTGGAAAGAGCAACGTCTCCCCTTTCAGAATACGTTGGAATTTTTCAGATGGCGCAAAGTGTAGCAGAATTACGGTACTGCAAATGTGGCTGGAAGGGTTAACGTGAAATCTGGTGCGGTTTGAATGAACGCCAAGCGGACCAGAAGCCGCTCCAAACGCAGGAAGCGGACGACAGCGCAGGGAATGCTGGGTAAATACAACCAAAACAAATGAGAGAGTCGAGCACTTGTGGAAGGAAGGGCTCATTGTTTTTTACCAAAGAGTGAAAAACACTTAAAACAAGACATTTTTCCCACAAGTGAAAAACTGTGCCAGTGGAATTAGAACTTGTGATGAATATTCAAGAGTTACTGACTTAAAACAAGCTCCTGTTTCTCGCTGAAAAGTTACTTGTAAGTTGGTTTTGTCTTGTTTCAAGTGTGCTGAGATATTTGAATTAGAAACTAGACATTAAACAGATTTGGTAAGACGTTGCTCAGTGAAGAACAAGCTTGTTTTGGCTGAAAACTCACCAGACACACACCTGCACTTTCATATGTCTCATTTTATGAATCAATAAATTGATTTGGAAAATGTTTCTTTTGCCTGACTTTAGTATTTATATGATTGATTTTGATTTTGGTTCCTAAAATACCAGCATTTCCACATCAGCCTGTCCTGATAACAATAAATGATCTTCCTTATCGCAATAAACGATAATATTGTTGCTTTGAGTTGCTTTTAAGCAATGTAATGGCGAAATAATGCAAGAACACATTCTCAAGGATCAATAAATTTTAATTAACATTTAACATTGGACTGGGAGACGTCTTAAATATCCAAAATAAATAAACAAAACAACTAAGAAAATAAACTGTGACGTCTCTAAACAAAATTGTTCTTCAAATAATGAACAAGTTTAGACTGAAGCGTTTAATCATCCAGTTTTTGGTAGAAAGAGACACAAAAACAATAAATCGTGCAAAAAGAAATGATTGATCTCGTTTTAGTTTATCAAACGATTAATCGATTAATTGATTGATTGCGACAGGGCCACCCATAACTTTACGTTTTGGTCCGTCTGATGATGCAGCTTTTAAATATTAAATAATTGATGTTTTGATCCGTTGGATTTTTACCAAACACTTTACATTTATTGAATGTTTAAGTGGCGTTACTCTCGCTTCAGTCCAGTTTTGTGCTAATATCTGGTTTCTGCTGGTCTTTTCTCTCCGCCAGCTGATATACCTTCACAGTGTGAGACGATTCGGCTCCATGAGGGGGAGAAAACTGCCGCAACAAGCAACAGATCAGCACAGATGTACTGCAAGAGCCCAGTGTGCATCAGCACCAACATGGCCTCTTCATGCTGCCGGCTAAACTTTGAAGGTGGAACCGCTGCACTGTTTCATTAGCACCTTATTAGTGAATTAAACGAACTCCTTTGTGTTACGATCGGGGGCGGCGGGGCTCCTCACGGGGAAAACCCTACCACTGAACCTCTGAGCATGGCGGCCCAGCAGGCTTGGAGTTTTCAGACAGTTGGGTTCTCCCTAAAGTCAGACCCTGCATAAATTAGTCCCGTGTTCAGCTGTCAGCATCCTGCTGGCTCTATTACATGCACAGATGCAAGAGTGCAAAACTGCACTCATTGCACTAATCTCAGGGGGATGATGGTACATTTCCCCCCCTGCGCACAAACAGAAAAGCTCCAAACATTTTCCTTAAACTTGTTCTATTACTTCAGGTCTGTTTTGGTTTAATCACTTGAAATAAGACAAAACTGACGAAGCCAGCTTACATCTTGCAGTTAATTCTTGGAGACGTTCTGTGGTTTCATTTAACTAAAATTTAATTGTTTGGTCATAATGATCATTGTTACATTCAGAGGTAAAAATGGAAACATGCACTCCAGCTGTGAAGTACGGGAGTGGCAGCATCATGCTGTGTAGACGTTTATAGCAGGAAGAACTGGTGCAAAGCCGACAACATCAGGATGAACACTGTAAAAACACAAAACCTTACCAACTAACGTTGCTCGAGGTTCTAGTACAAATAATTTAGTGCATCTAAAATAAGATGAAACTAACTTACAAGTAACTTTTTAGCAAGATACAGGAGATTATCTAAAGTTAATTTATTCATATGGATCTTAAAATTACTAGTTCCTGTGTCAGATTTGTTTTTCCATGTTATAAGTTAAATAATATGCCAATGGAAGTAGTACTTTTTAAATCAATATTAAGGAATTATTTACTTAAAACAAGCTTCTATATTTTTCTGCATAGTTTCTTGTAAGTCATTTTTTTATCTTATTTTATTTTTACTAAGATATTTGCACAAGAAACGAAACAAAACTACTTGGTGAAACGTTGCGTTTTCTGGCCATTGCACTGCAGAAAACAAAATGTTAGCAAGTATTTTCATGAAGTTTCTGGTGTAAATAAATAAATACTCTGGAAGGACAAAACTAACTTCCAAGTAACTTTTAAGCAATATATAGCAACTTGTTTTAAATCATTAATTCCTTAATATTGATGGAAAAGTACCACTTCCACTGGCAGATTGTTCATTTAAAACACAGGAAAATTAAATAATCTGTAGTTGAACAAGTACTTAAGGAATTATTTATGTAATCGTTTATCTTGCTGAAAAGTTACTGAGTTAGTTTTGTCTTATTTTCCTAAATACTTTTTGTATTTTTCCAGTGTTTTGACTTGTTTGTGGGTTAGAATCTGTCAAAATTTGACAACTAAACATGATTTTGTGCCCTATGTAACAAAATATTTCTTAAAAATATCAATAAAAGGACGTGTGAAAGAAAACAAACCAGTTCTTTAACTCCAGTTGAGCGGACTCCAGTTCTCACCTGTGGTTCCCAGAAGCCGAGGAGGCGGCGGAGGAGGCGGAGGCGGAGGGAGGGGAGGGTATCTCCTACAGTGGCACGCCGCCTGGCACTGTTCGCCAACTTTCTCCGCCACCGACCACGAGCATGACCTCTGGATGTCTCCCTGATGGCGAGGGAAAGCAGAAGAAGAGAAACTGCGTTACTCAGGAGTAGCATCAGCAGCACCGTGGATTTCCTCCTCTCAGCATTCCTTTCACATCACAGCTCCACTGTTGTTGTCACTGGGGCCGCTGTGTGTGTGTGTGTGTGTGTGTGTGTGCGTGCGTGCGTGCGTGCGTGCGTGTGTGTGTGTGTGTGTGTGTGTGTGTGTAGAATAGTATCACGTCGACGGCTGCTGCTGCTGCTGCTGCTGCTGCTGCTGCTGCTGCTGCTGCTGCTGCTGCTCTCCCTGTAAGAAGCCACCCACCAGCAGAGTGGGCAGCAGGCTGCCCCGAGGAGTGTGCGTGGGTGGATTTGGAAACTCGAGCAGATCACATTACACATGAACCCTGGCAACACTGCGTGCATGTGGAGAACATCTCACCACTATCTGTAGGCAGCTGCAAGGGGCAAAGGTTAGAGTAGTCATCAGTAACATATGCCTGCTGCAGGGATCCTGGGGGGAATGCTGCGAACAGAAAACACAACTGGCTACTTCATGTTCCCAGAACAGGAGAGCTGATTAGGACTAATTAGGACACAATTAAATATTCAATACTTATTTTCATCTTATTTTAAAAATGATCTCTTAATTAGGCTAAAACCCAAATTAATTGGAAACGATTAATCGTGATTAATTGGTTTTATAATTGGTGACTATCTGATCTTAGACTTGTTCTGTTGCTGAAAACATGCTATAGAAATAAACATTCATCATTATTATTCTAGTATTATTAGCAAAGTGATCTTCAGCTTTAGTAATTGATTAATCGTTAACTGGAGTGGACAATTTGCTGAAAAATCTACATGATGAGAGTAATTAAAAACTGTACAGAAATGTATGAATTTTGCATTTTTAATATAAAAACACGTTTGTTTGTAAACATGTTTTACTCAAACCTATTTCAGTACCGTAGTTTTAGCTCCACCTGGTTCAAATTCTATAAAGGAAGAATGTGTTACTGCATCTAAGGCAATGAAATGTTTATTTTCTTATTTTAAAAGTAAATTGTGTGTTTATTTATTTATTTATTTAATGTATTTCTAATACTGAATGAAAAAATGCTTAATTTTAAAATGTGAAATCTTCAGAATGTGCAAATTTTCTTTATGTGATTAATCGATTAATCGTGAGGTTAATCGATAGTTTCAGCCCTAAAATTAACGTTTTACTCATTAATCAAAACATTTCAATAACAGCTAAAAACAGCCACCAAACCCCAAATACAGGGATGTCCAACGTGTGGCCCGTGGGCCGCTTGTGGTCGTCGGATTGCTTTTGTGTGACCCGTCCAGCACAGGCAGTGGATGAAGATGGAGACTTTTTATTTGTAATCAAATTTGTAAAATTATTGCAAACATAAAAAAACCTAATGATTCTTTAATTATTGTTATCAATTATTCTGACGATTAATCAAATAAAAAATGGCCACATTTTGCAAATGTTTAATTTAAGCTTGTTTAAAATATAAATACATTAAAAAACAAATGTATTTCTTCTTTTTAAACATTTTATTAACTAAAATGCAACAACATTCCAGTGAACGACTGATTATTTGTAGCAAAGAATATATAAAAAATATACGAACATCAACATGAGAAAAGCTGTTGATCAACAAATTAATAATTAGAAAGCAAAAGATGCTTAATAAGAGATTTATTTCTTACAGGATATGAAGCTAAAATGTTGCCACATGAAGAGTTTTGGGTAGAAAATTTACAAATTTTTCTTTTGTTGATATTTTTATACAGTTATGACTTAATTGCTGCTGAGTATTTTGTCCTTTCAGGAAACATTTTAGAGTGTCTATGCTTCGGTTAATGATTAATTGATTTGATAATCGATTCGTCACGATGATCTCGATTATTTGATTCAGGCTTATCATCAACCTCATTTTCTTTCAATGCAAAAATGTTTAGCACAACACAAACTATTTAATTACTAATCTTTTGTAACAAGTAAAACTATTAATCCATACTTTTATTGAAAAGTCAACTTTGCTGCACCAAATCAGCTTTTATTTAACGTATTAAAACAGAAACATTTTAAAGAAAGAGACCCAAACCCTGTTCTCATAACTGAAATTTATTTTTCTTTTTACGTTTCTTTATTCTCAGCAGTTCTTAGTGGATTTACAGAAATATTTTGGTTTGTTTTATTATTTCAGGGTCCACTTCCATTTTAGTTTTATGTTTTTTTTCTTCAGATGGTTCACATTTTCCTTCTGATAAAAGGAAAATGAACTACCATGAGTTCAGAGAACTCATGATAGTTCTCTGAATGTGGTCAGATTTTCCCGCTGAGTCGACGTTATTTTCCTGCAATGCTGAATTTTTGTTCACGTCAAACATGTCCTCTGTCCTGAGAAAACTTTAACTTTCATCTCTGCCAAAAATCCTAAACTTAGCTTGACAGTAGCAAGAGCCTGATAACAGTTTAGGTTTACCAGAGACTTCTTTTGGCATGTTGCGGCCTGTTTGTGAGGTTAACTTGCTTGGATTAGCTGCTAGCAGTGATTCTGAATGGCCTTATTTTCTTATTTTAAGTTCTTTTGAGACCTATTTGCCTTCTCTTCACTATCGGTGCACCGATTGCGCCTTTCTGGCTGATTACCAATCGTTAACAAGCCTGACCTGCCGATTCAGATTTTCACTGATACCAATTAATCGATCCAGTAATTGATTCCTCACGATTAACTCGATTAGTTGTTTCAGCCCTATTGCCAACATAATTTTCTTTCAGTGCAAAACGTTTAGCACAACACAAAGTATTCATCTTTTCATAACCAAGCTTTTCTAATAAATAAGTAAATCATCTTTACTTATGTTTTAATATTTGTGCAGGTATGACTTGATGGGGCGGTCTAGTCAAACTTTTGACTAATCAAACAGAGCAAAAGAGGACAGTGGATGATTTTCGGACTTTAAATAATATTGGTTGATAATATTGGCTTCACGTGACGGTATCGACTGATCACCGAAGGAAATCGAAGCTGATTTATTGGTGCACCTTTCAGTTGTTGATTCATTGTTTCTCTCTTTCTACCAAAACCTGGATGACAAAACTCTTCAGTGTGGTGCTTTGGTGTCAACCAGCCCTTTTTAAAGGATAATTTTGTTTACAGAGACTTCACTATTCATTTTATTGGTTGTTTCTGTTATTTTAGTTATTTAAAATATTCCAGTTGTAGTGTTAAATGTTTGTCAAAATGTTATGTTTACTAACCTTTGAGAATGTGTGTTGTTGTTTTTTTTCATTATATTACTTGAAAACAAAACAAAGATATTATTGTTTATTGCAATAACTTCTTGGGCAATTTATTGTGCAGTTAAATTTGATGTTGTGACTTTCTGGTGTTTATTTTCACTTCAGCAATAAGGAGCATCAAACTAAATGTGTTAAACAGTGAAAACATTCAAAATACAGATTGACGTTGTGCGATAGATGCAAAAAACTACTTTTGTGCAATAAACGTCATTCATGATCATCAACAATCGCTTCGTTTTTTCCTGCAATGTCAGAATTGAAAGTAAATATCCAAAAATGTTTTAAAAACTAGACTATTTCCACATGCGGAGAGCAGCAGCTGCAGCAGCAGCAGCAGCAGCAGCACGATGAGCATAAACAGACCCGCTGCAAGTTAGTTAAACATCCAACTCCAGTCGGATCCGCTTCCCCCTGCATGCACCTCAACGCGATGCTTACCTTGCATGAGAGTAAAAGCTGTGACAGGAGGCAGTGAGCGATGAAAAAAGGCCAAAAACTTAAAGTAAATGGCATCAGATCTCGGAGCAGCATTCCTCCTGCGCTGTTCTCGAAGATACTAGGAAGCGTTTCCAACAAATGAATGCAGTAGTATACATAGGCTTGAAGTGTTTGCGAAATAACCATCCACCCTTTCCACTTCAGCGGCTGCAGCTGTGACAGGGAATAGTTTATGCCCCAATCATTTTCCTCTTCATTTTCCGCTGTCGATCGCATAGGACAGGCGAGCTGGTGGGATGAGCAGCAAACCCGCGATCATTCACATCTCCAAAGTAGTTTTTTCCTCTTTTTTTAACCCTCCTATCTCTCTCTGTCTCTCTGTGTCTCTCTGTGTTTCTCTCTCTCTCTCTTTCTGTCAGATAGCGACCTGAATCACGCCGCTGCTCCGCGCACTGTGAGGCGGTGGACGGCCCAGACCTTACATCTCTCCGCGGCGGCGAGCAAGAGCGCAGGACGAGCCGCTCCAGTCATCCAAGTTGAGGAGGAGGAGGAAGAGAAAGAGGAAGAGGAGAAGGAGGAGGGGGGATCTTAAAATCGAGAAGTGAAAGAAAACAGAGACGGGTCCTCGCAGCGGCATCACCTCAACTTCTCCAGGCAAGACTCGGGATGGGCGAGTCCGGAGGGCAGTGGCGCATCTCCACTCACCTCGGCTCCCCTGACACGAACCAACCCTCCGCCTCCTCCTCCAAAACAGCCAGCAGCTGCTGTGGTTGGCTGCAAAGCAATCAGCGCAGGCTTTCTGTCTTTGTTTATGTTTTTCCCTTCCCTCTCTCTCCCTCTCTCTGCTCCATAAAGGTCTGTGTTGCGTGTTAAAGTCGTGTTTGATGCGCTGCAAAGTCCCCAAAGTGGGCCGGAATAAACACTGATTCAAACTGCCACAATAACAAGAGTTTCATCTTCTTTTCAGTCTAAATGTGAACGTTAAAGTCCAGTTATACTGTAAACTGAAAGCAGGATCTGACACGACTTTCTTCAAATTAAAGCTGCAGGATGTAACTTTTAATTAGATTTTGTTTTTACATATTTGATAAAACAGTCACCATGTCTTGACAGAATAAATAAAACAGATAATCTGTGAAAAGATTGATCTTCAACTTCTACTCTGAAAAATTTACCAAAAACAACCAATGAGAGCCAGGAGGAGGTCCTTAGCGCTGCCAATCATCCTCATGTACTTGTTGCTAAATGTTCTAATGACAGAGAAATCTTCCTGGACATCTGCCGTCATTGGTGGGCAAGCTAATTAGCTTGAGCATTCACAACAGGTTTTGCTACCTGTAAAGAGAGGTGATTGACAGCACTAAGACCCGCCTCCTGACTCTGATTGGTTGTTTCTAGTTAGCAGTGGGAGAAAGCAGAAGAGCTATTTTTTTAATCTGTCTCAGACCATCACAACATAGTGACCGTTTTAACAAATATATATATAAAAAAGACATTTAAAAAAATAAAGATTACTGCAGCTACAATTGCAGGAAAACAACAACATGATGCTTCCACCATCTTTCATAGTTGGGATACAATTTTCCTCGTTTTCCTCTAAATGTAACAAATGTGTAACCTGGCCACTGCCTTAAGCAATTCTCTCTATTCTGCTCAATACGCTATAAAAATAAAGTAAAATAAAACAGAGCAGGCTCTCTAGCACCACCTAGTGTCTATCTGAGCATATCCCTGGTCATTATAGTCAAACACTTTAACCTTACTTTCATCAAACTTCCAAAAATCAGGATCTTCTCCTTCATTTTGCATGTTGTAGTGATGACTTCTTCCTTCCTGAGCGACCTCTCAGTTCATGTTGATACAGGGCTTATTTCACTGTGGAAAATTGTAAAATTTAAAATTGTTTACTCTGGGGTTAATGCACACACAGACTGGACAGAGAATCGATCTACTTCCTGAACAGATGTTTTATCAAATGAATATGGCACCATTATGCATCTTCATTTTACACCAAAGCACAAACCAGTCTAGTGTCGATCCTCTATATAAAGTCTAATTTCTTTAGATTTCTCTGTTTTGATACAAAGAAGCAGTGTGTTATTGAAATGTTGCCTTAAATGCATTCACAGGTTTGCTTTCCTTTGACTCCAATGCTATGAAATAACCAAAATGATATTTTTTATTTGCGCTTTCCAAAATTGTTTAAAGGTAGCGTAATCTCGTTGGATGTAAACTTATACATTATATTTTAAAATAAAATTATCTCTAATTATCCTGACATTTAGCACATGATCCAGAAGAGAAATTTCAAACAATTGATTGTCTATTAATTGTTTATTAGATTAAAATTAATTCCAATCAGTAACAACATCCGTGAGATCTTCTTTTATTGTTGTAGTTTGGCTGCCATCCGGCAGAGGGCGCCGCTCGTCATTCTTAACCGGAGCCGTTGACACGCAAACAAAGATGGCGGCGCTCTACCATAAAAAGAGCGCCGAAGAGGTAAGGTCCAAACAGAGTCCGGTTTGGGATGAAAAATGATCTCAATGCGGTTCTGTTATAAATATAAACACTTGATAAGTTTCTTAAATTAGCAACTTAATAGTTTGACAGAGTAGAGTCAATTTCTCATTTAAAAAAATACCGATTTGCTATGAAAGTGATGACAGAAAGGCGGATAAAAATACATGACAGGACCTATTTTATTTTATTTATTTTATTTTGCCCTAACCCCTAACCCTAATCCTAATCCTAATCCTAACACGGTTGGCTTTCATCGCTGTCTAAGTGTGGTAATGTGAAAAAACAATAATTTTCTGTTAATCAGTGTTTAACACATCTGACAGAAAAAAAATATTAAAATATAATAATTAGCTTCTATTTTAGCATTCAGCAGGTGAAAATGTATTTCTTCATGTCGTGGAAAGAAGTTCGGCGCTTTTGATACAAGATAAAACTAGCAGATCAATTCGACCAGTGAACTTTAGATTAATTAAAGATAACACGCAGTCAGACGGTGGAAATGAAAGGTTTTCTTTCTCTGTGCTGTATGTAAATGTGTGGTTTGGCTGTAGTGAATAGTGCGTGATGCTGTGGGGCAGAGTGGAAGATATGAGACAACAATGGGTGGATTTTAAGAGTGGAGTTGCATAATGTTGTTGGTGGTCTTCTCTGGGCACGGTTATGAAATTAGCCCCCAGTCATACATGGTACCAGGGAGCCAACGTGACATTCAAACGTCTGATTGACATAGAGAATAAAACCCTGATCCTGAACCAGAAACCTGTAAAAATATGAGGTTTTTCTGCCTTTTTAAAAGCCAATAATAAGCAGAGATGCTCCCCCTTCTCCACCGTGTGTTAGAAAATGAACATTTTTGCACATCTTCAATAAGTTGCAGTTTAATGTCCTCTCTCCTCTCCTGGGGGTTTAAATATTTGAAACGGGAGCCAACCGAGTCTGCTCAGTCCAAATAATTTAAATAACATCCAAGCCTACGATTCAAACCGGTTTGGATTAAGATCAGTGAATTCAGCAACCAGCCCTGCAGCCTTTTGTTGTGACTGAGCATTCATCACATGTCTTGCCTATCAAAAAGCACTTCACAGACAGTAATGGGATGAGCTCATACAAAGAGCTGTGGATGACTTTTAGAGTGGAAAATCCTCGGCCACTGCATGTTAGGCTGCATTTGCAGAGCTTTTTCAGAGTTTTGAAGGGTAGAAGAAGCTTGGCATATAGTCTGCAGCTCCTGCTCATCCATCCTCTCCAGCAGTCAGTCCCAGTATTGATTATCTGACAAGAGCAAAGCTCTACATCCTCCTGTTTCCTTCCTGCTACCTCACCTCATTCCAACAACCAGCAGTCTGGCACAACATACATCACGGCCGTATAAACTGATAGGGAAGCCTCTTTATATAATTACTGTGGTCTCTCACTGTTATCTTTCTTGCCAAGATAGTTAATCTGCATCTCTTAGCAAACAAAGCCTGAAAATGCCGAGTGCTTGAAATGAAAGAAAGATTTTACATCCCTCAGTCAGCCGCAGAATAATAATGTTCGGCTAAGATTAGCACAGCTGCCTTTATCTTTTCTATCTGTGTTTCTCTCTTATTATATCAGTGTGTGTGAACATTATTGGATCTGGTTGAACATGTACAGTGGGTCAGAAAGCAGTGGAAGTACACTGCCATCTAGTGAAAAGTGTGAAGCAGGAAGTAGGACTGAGATTTGACTATTTACACTGCAAATAGTGGTTTTACACTGCAAAACCACAAAATCTTACCAAATACTTGGTAAGATACTTGGTAAAATACTAAAATATTGGCTAGAAACTAAACTTTTGGTTTAGTTTCTAGCAAATATCTTAATACACTTTGAATGATACAAAACTAACTTACAAGTAGATTTTTAAGTGGGAATAGGAGCTCATTTTAGGTAATTAATTCCTTAATATTGATGAAAATGTTCTGGTTCCATACACATAAAAAAAAGCAAATTTACTGAAAAACAATATTTTCAGAGCACTAGTTAAACCAAAACTGTACAAAAAAATATACATTGTGAAATTAAGATAATAATAATTAAAAAAATAAAATTTTCTGGTCAAACTCGCTTCCATGCAAAATCAAACATACAGACTTGCATGTTCAAGTCTAACCTCAAACTTAATCTGTTTGAAATGTAAAGTGACTCTTTCTTGTTTATAAAATAACTGCTTGAAAGGAAAGTAGAAAAGAAGAAGAAGGCTTAAAACTTTTCCTCAGGACTCTATATTTAGTCATTGGACAGACGCTTGACTGGCACAGAAGAAGTCTAAACAAAGCAACATTATGTGCTTTAAATATCTCATATAGGCCACCAGCTCTGGAACACAGAGAGGCTTCAATCTGCATTATAATCTCCTCCAACTCATCTTGAAAACAAAGAATGAAAATCATAAAATAGTTGGTTTAATTTTCCAAACTTATTCATTTTTTTCTTGAATGATTGCATGTAAAATCACAGGAGTGTAAACCATATTATGCTCATTTAATTCTTAGTTTTATTTTTAATGCTTTAAATGAAAAATATAAATAATGATGCTGTTCTGTTGCAGACCTCTGCATAGTTTGCATGAAATCTGCAACATCTTGCATAAATTTAAGAATTTATAATGAACTTGTATGTAAATTGTCACATAAAAACATCAAATCTCACCAAGTACTTTTGGTGGAAACATTTCAGTTCACTTCAAATAAGACAAAACTAACTTATAAGTAACTTTTAAGCAAGACATAGGAGTTTAAGTGAATAATTTGCTAATATTAATGAGAAATTACTGGTTCCACTGACGATTACTTCACTTATAACACGGAAAAAATGTCTTAGAGTGACTTAAAATAAACTCTTACATCTTGCTAAAAAGTTACTTACAAGTCAGTTTTGTCTGATTTCAAGTGTACGAACATATTTGTACTAGAAACTAAACAAAAACACTTGGTAAAGTGTTAGAATTGTAAATAAATATTGCATATAAATACCCATTTTTATCTTTAAGCACTGTAAGTTGATCAGTTCCTGCATTGTTGCTACAGAAGAAAATAAACAGGAACTGAACTCTACACTACAGCAGCTCATAGGGGCAACACGTCTGTAATCGCATGATAACCGGATAAACGATGTAACTAGGGGCCGCCCTCAGGAAATAAAAAGAGAGGGTGAGGCAGAGCGTGCTTCAGAAAGGGTAGGAAATTGTAACTGAAGTAAGTTCCTGTCCTTTCTCCTTGGAAGAAATCCTAAAAACTCACTTGTCTCTTTCTTCTTTTCTTATGTGTGAGAATGTTTAAGTAAATGAACCTCAACATTCATTTACCTTGTGTTTTTGTAGTGCAGGTCATCTAGAGTTAGAATAAAATCTGTGTAAAAGTGCAAAAAGTTCTGAAACTCAAGCCAAGAAACGCCTAAAATGAGCCACAAACATTTTATCCCCAACCACCGATGGATGCTGGATGTGCTTCCTCCTTCTCTTTCCTCTTTCTTCCTCACTTCAAAAGCACAGGAGTGGGTGACAGGCGGGTGGACGGCGGGGGTCCCCATTGTTGACCAGCCTTTTCAGTTAAACAGAGGTGAGGCAGAGGAGAAGAGATGGGGACAATGGGGCCCGACTGCCGCTCCAGAACCAGACGAACCAGCAACAACAACGGCTCTGAACGCAGCGCAGGATTCTATCGTTCTCTAAATACACAATTTTTGAGACTGAAATTTCTTTTTTTTAAAGATCATTTTTAGTTGATTAAAAAATGTGAGATTTTCTAGACAAAATATTACTTTTGCGACTAAATCTTTTTCTAGTTATTTCTATAAAATTTCTAAGATTAATCTCAAAGTTAATAAGTTTTTATAGCAAATTTTCAACTTTTCAAACTCAGAAATTTCATTTTCTGAGAGATTTTCTTGAAAAAAACAAGGGAAATTTCTGCTCTCAAATGTAAAAACAAATTCTAGAAAAATTTCTAGTTTGAAAAGTGAAATAATATTTTGTAAAAACCCTTTTCTAGAAAACCTCTAGAAAAAAGTACAAATATTTTTTGAACTAAGATTAAGAAACTTTTGTGGGGGGTGAGGTTCTAGAAAATTTTTCAAACTCAAAAAAGACGCAAGTTTTTTCTAGAAAATTTCAGAGATTAATCTCAAAATTTCAGATTTTTTTAAAATATCTGAGATCATCTCCAAAAAATGTTTTTACAATTCTTGATCTTTTTAATACTTCATCTAATCTAAGATATATTAGATTCAGTTATCGCCTCTCCTTCCTGGGCTGCTGCTCCAGCAGAACGACACTTCCCAGCTCAATAAAGGGATGAAGCTCAATTAGCATTTCACAAGTCCCGTTCCCCCTCCGCCCGCCGCAGCCTTCCCCGTGGAGCCCATGCTTTTCTGGGGATTGTCCTGTTTTGGGCCCTTGTTGCGGTTGGCAGGGTGACAGTATTCGAGTGTGCAAACTTGTGCCATTGTCCTCCGGCCAGAGGGAGCCATGGAGACACCATAATATGACACAGGAAAATGTTTGCTGATGGCAATTCTATGGGCTTTGTCCGAGTCTTTTTTCCTTCATGACGACTCGATTTAAGTCTCTAAATGTTTGACTACAAATGCAGGAGTGCTATCCAGCTCCTTCCCCTTTGTCCCGCCAGGTTTGAATGAGTAATTCAGCCTTTGTGTCGCTCGATTGAGGGGGCAAACAGAAAGACAAGATTCTTGAGCGTTCAAGCCCCTTTCCATGGTTATGCGCTCTTTAGATCCCCCCACCGCCACCAAATCCTACAGCTGACATCATGTGGAAGGCATTAAACCTCAACTTTAACCCGTGCAACAGGAAGTTAAAGCATGTCCAATACGATATGTTGCATTTATGTTAAATTATTTTGCGTAAAAGGAGCAGAGTTAGAAGCGGTTTTTTGGGGGAAATATCGCGTTTCCAGGGCTGGGCTTTCCAGATCTCCATGGCAGCAATTTGCGCTGGTGAAGAATTTGATACCAAGGCGCTTGGAGACTGATTGGAGTGCTTTGTGAGGGGTCTGGGGTCGCTGATTGGTTCAAGGGAAGGAGCATAACTACAAAGGGTTTATATTCATTCAGCTTCCTGAAGTACCTCTGCAGTCTGGAGGGAAGCTTCGACTAAAACGGTGAGCTTGAGTTTAAAAAACGGAGATTTATTGGTGCGCAATTATGCAAAAGTCTAAACTAATTTATGATATTTTACAGATTGTGTGGGTGGATTATGGCTCATATTTCTACAATGGACTCATGAAGTGAGCCAAATAGCCTCTGGTAAAGATGTCAAGCGCAGACAGCGAAGTTAAAACTTTACTCAACTTTGTCAATTTGGCGTCCAGCGACATCAAGGCGGCTCTGGATAAGTCGGCTCCCTGCAGGCGCTCCGTGGATCACCGGAAATACCTACAGAAGCAACTCAAACGCTTCTCACAAAAGTTCTCCCGAGTCCCGAGAGGTCAGTCTCTCACTTCTGCGGACTACAGGTGCGCCAGAGGAGCTGAGCGTAAAAGGGCGGCTGCGACGGATCAGCCCAGCTCCGATGCGCAACATGCGCAGAGCGTCGGAGGAGTAATGGACCAGGTGCCGATGCGGAAACGACAACTACCAGCGTCGTTTTGGGAGGAACCCAGGCTAACCAAAGCCAGGAGAGACAAACCCTTTTTGGATTTGATAAGAAGCAGCAGCAGCTCTGAAGGCGGAGAGAATGAAAAGAGGAGAAGGAATCAGGAGGACGCGCAAAAAACCGCAAACTCCTCATCCGGCAGGCGCAGCTCTGCGGAAAAAGAGGTGCTGAAACTGGATCTGACTTCACATCGCTCCGTGAGTTTCTGCAGCTGCTGCCCCTTCCAGCTCCAAGGACACCAGGTCCTCCACAGCCAGATTGTTGTTCCGCATCCTCCCTTTGGTCTGTGGAGCAAGGCAGCAGAGCCGCAAAGGCCCGAGCATCCCCACGGACAGAAACTCCACACGCACGTTGTGGTGAAACCGATTCCCACCAAGGCCACGGCGCAGTCTCCGATCTTCAGCGTGTTTGGCTTCATTTAATCTGCGGTGCTGTTAGTGAAGCTACAGACAAAAATTAACAGAAATAATTTGGGTCATTTGGCCTGTGAGAGAAAAAAAAAAGCCCTTTTAGTCATTTTCGCCACATTTTTCAAATTTATTTATAAAATTACTGTTTCAAGCTGAATTAAATATTCTAGTTATTAACTGAGCAAACTAAATATTCTGTTGATTGTGAAATATTTAGTTAATTAGCTCAGAGGAACCAATTCAGTTCTGACCCAAACAGCTAAATATTTACTAGCCTGTAGCGGAAGTGTCTGTCAAAATAAAAGCTGGGTTTGCTGACCTCCTTTGAAAACTTCTGAGCTAAATGTTTAGTTAGCAATCTATATATTTAGTTTGGAAATAAATATTTAGCAAGCTCAGAGTTATTTTTAGCTAATATTCAATAAAATCTAGATATTTAACTTGCTAACTAAATGTTTAACTCTGAGCTAAATATTTATTTTGAGTTAAATATTTAGTTTGCAAGGTAAATATTTAGCTTTACTTAGCAAGCTAAGTATTTAGTTTGGAGATAAATATGTAGTTAGAAGCTAAATATAGATTCAGAGCTAAATATTTAGGTTGCTAACTAAATATTTAATTTGCATTTTGAAATATTTTTGCTTCAAATACGATAAATGAATATTTACTTTATTTTAAAGTAAATATTTAGCTTTCTAAAATATTCTTTAAATATTTAGTTGAAACTGACATTTATAAAAGAATGAATTACATGGTGAAAATACGACTTTGAAAAGTAAACCCCATTTTTCCATCTTTGGCTAAACAACCCAAAATATTGCTGTGAATTTTTGAGTGTGTGTTTACAAACGCCACCGCAGAAACGAGAAGGTGAAACTGTGAGCTTTGTTCCGTGTTTATGCTTTTTCTCTTGTATTTTGGAAACCGGACACTTCTTTAAGCACTTACTAGAATGCTGCATCTATTTGTGATGTTTACGTCTACAGGAATAAATTGCACTTTTCCAATAAACTAATCAGCTTCACCTTTATGTTTATTTTCACTCTGTGAGCACAGAGAAAGAAAATGTTTTTTTGTACTTGTGTCTGTCACGGTTCCCCCTTTTAACAAGAAAAGTCTGTCTTTGTCAGGTGATGTTTGCCAAAATGATTTATTTTTAAATAAAAGACTCAAATTCCCTCAAGAAATCCTTTTGGCAGCTGTCTCTGAAGGTTTCTTAACAGCACAACGCAAATGACAGATTAAAAGGCCTTGTCACGTCGCTTCAAGTATAAATAGGCATTTAAAAAGAACAGATTGAAGATACGACTAAAAAAAGAAACAGGAAGATAAATATAGTGGTGAATAAAAAGACGAAAATCTGAGGTTTATCTGTTTGAAATCAGCCATCAGGACTCAGATATGTTTTCAGTCTGTTTGGCAGAGGCAAACTTGTAACAGATTTCCTGTTTCTCCCCATCTGAGTCCAAATCCTTAATCTGCAGAGGTGCTGAAGTGGACGTGGTGACACTGGAAGACAAGATAAGAACTGCTGTTAAAAAAAGTAAAGTATTTTTCTATGAGGAAATGAAAGCAAAGTGTTTCCTTGCACTGATTTTTATCTGGAACCTACATGACTTCCTTTTGATGGCGCGCCATTCGTCTCTGCTGTCCAGGAGCGCAGAGAGTTTGCTGCAGAGCTGAACATGGCCGACGTAATCCAGCAGCAGGTCTATGACCGGGCCGGCCCATTTACACATAGCTGGGGTTGAGATCCACTCGCAGAACTGGAAACCATAAAACAGTCAAACAATCTTCATGAAAATCCCAAAACAATGAAGCTCTATTGATTCTGTGTTCATCTATTTGTGTGGAAATCTCACAAATAGTGGCTTTTAAAAAAGCAGAAGAGAAAAAGACCAGAAGACAGAAGTAGCAGGAGACAGAAGTAGAAGAAAACAGTTGAAGACAGAAATAGAAGAATTAAATAAGTTCATATTTCTGCCTGTTGTCACTGTGAAATGTGGTTGTTGGTTTTGCCCACCTGTGTCTCCCGCTCTGGCCTTTCATCGCAGCTTAAAGGAGGCAGACCGTCATGGCTGCCAGCAGTTCTTACGTCAGATCCTCCGGAAAGAGGGTGGGGCGCCGCACCGTGCGTACAGGTGAAACAGGCCTGTGCGTCACAGCCGTGGTCCAAAAGGCACTTCAGCACAGTTAGATTATTCCTGCAGAGCGCAACCAGAGCTGGGAATGTGGTCGCCAAAGACGGGATCGTGGCGTCCAGGTCCGCGCCTCGCTCCAGCAGCAGCGTCACGGTGCTGACGCAGCCCTGACGCGCCGCCATCAGCAGAGGGCTGACCGGATCCAGACTCAGGCTCGCACCGGCGTTCACCAGCACTTCCGCTGTCCTCCTGCTGCCGTGGGCGACGGCGAAGTAGAGAGCGGTGGCGCGCCGGTCCGCGTACTGGACGGAGCGGCTGTGCGCCAGAGTGGCGTTCACGTCCGCGCCTGTTTTCAGCAGCGCGGCGGCCGCTGCGTGGCGGTCGTGCTGCGCTGCCAGGTGCAGCGGGCTGATGCAGCTGTGGCGCAGCTTGGCGCGGCTGGTAGCGGAGACCAGCAGGGAAACGATCCTGGAAACACAACATGTGATCACAGAACCAGTTTGGAACCACTGACAGGTTTCAGATTCATCTCAGGAATTTTAAAGAGAAAAACTTGGAAATTTCCAAAAGTTTTTTCCAAGCAAATGTTCGACTTTCAAGCTAAGACATTTTCTATTTGTTCAAGAAAATTTCAGTTTTACAAAAAAAATTTTAATTTTTGAAACAATATTTTGAAATTTATCTGAAATATTATTTTGAGAAAAAGTTTCAAAAGCCTTTTTTTACTTTTTAAACTCAGAAAATAAAAATTCTAGAAAACTCTTAACTAATGTGAGTTTTTAATAGAAAATCTTTTCAAATGCAAGTTTTGCCCCCAAAATTTCTGTAATGAATCTCAGAATTTTGTAGCAATTTTTTAACCAAAAAATTCTTCTTTTATTTAAAAAATTTCTGAATTATTTTCTTGCAAAGTTTTTACTTTTTAGACAAAGTAACAAAAAATTTCTTACTTTTTTCTAGACAAATTACATGGTAAAAAACAAAAGTACAATTGGTGCTTCTTGTAAATTCAGGTTAATAAAGTACACAAATCACATATTATTGTTTTATTTTTTCAAGAAAATAATAAAAATGGGGACCAAAGAGGGAAGTAACAAAATTTTAACTTGATATAACAAAAAGTTTATTAGAAAATCTGGACTGGTCGCCATGTTGACGTTTGACATTAACATGAATTTAGCATAAATTAAGCAAGCTCACACGTTTCCCTCTGTTTCCTAGTAAACCTGCTGGTTTCGGTGAAAATAAGAGACATGCAGACTCACTCATGGTGTCCAGACTGGGCAGCAACGTGCAGAGGCAGCAGCCCAGAGTTATCACAAATGTTGGCATCTGCGTTTTTAGAGAGGAGCAAAGCAACGGCTTCCTGGTGTCCGTTCCTACTGGCTTCATGCAGCGCAGTGACGCCATCGCATGTCTGCATGTTCACATCTGCACCTGAAAAATCAGCAGCATTTTTACAGGATTTAAAATGTATAGCAAATCTGTGTATGTATACATCCCATGTATACATAAAAACATAAAATGTATGCATGTATGGCAGATTTGCCATAGAATGTAAGGCAAATCTATGTTTTGCAGATTGAAAAACAGAAATTTCTGCCAACAAATTTTTTAAGTTAATCTAAAAAAAGAACATTTCTGAGTTTGAAAAGTCTGAAATTTGCTAGAAAAAGCTCAGAAATTTTGAGATCAATATAAAAATAACTCCAGAAAAATATGTGGAAACTTCAGAGTTTTTCAGGTCAAAAATTTGTGAGAAATTTTGAGATTAATCTATGAAATTTTCTAGAAAAATACTTTCAAAGAGTGGGTTAAAGTTGAAAATTTTCAACCTCAAAAATTGTCAAATTTTTTTTATAGAACATTTCTGAGATTAAAAATGTATGTTTTTTTCTCACAAATTCTCAACTTCTGAAATGTTTGAGTTTTTTCTAGAAAATTTCTGACATTAATCTAAAAATTTCAGAATTTTTTTCTACTAAATCTCTGACTTTCCAAACTCAGAAATTTTCTTGTTTTTCTGGAACATTTCTGAATTAATGTTAAAAGTTTGAACTTTTTGAACTCAGACATACTAAAAAAATTTTCTAGAAAATTTCTGAAATTATATAATATCACAATTTCTGAATTCATTCTTGAAAATTTTAGACCTGGCAAACTCAGACATTTTCTTGCTTTTTTGTTTAGAAAATTTATCAGAATTTCTTATATTTTTGGCAGGAATGTACTCCTTCCTTTTCTATGTACAATGACCCTCATACGGAATGAAATCAGTGACTGTTTTCTTCAGGAAGCTACCTCTCTCAGTGAGGTAACACAGCGCCCTCTTCAGGCCTCGCTGAGCGGCTACGGTGAGCGGTGTGATGCTGTAGGTGTTTGCTGGATTGATTGTGGCTCCGGCTCGGATCAGAACCTCACAGATCTCCGTGTTTTCTCTGGACACGGCCTCATGGAGGGCCGTCCAGCCCTGAGCGCATCGCTGGTTCACAGAGGCACCGTGTGACAGAAGAATGTTCACCATGTTCAGGTTTTCCAGTTCACACGCTGTAAAGACAGAGAACTCAGCATTTCTCACGTCATCACGCTTCTTAGCAGCTCTGATTTCACAGCTGTACCTTTATACAAAGGAGTTTCTTTGTTGCTGCTGCAGATGTCGGGGTCGGCGCCTGACTCCAGAAGCGACTGGACGCAGGGCAGCTGTTCACAGGACACGGCCAGCAGCAACGCAGTCTGCTCCTGCAGCGTCCGCTTGTCCACTGAGCCTGGATGGGCTGCAGCACAAGAAAAAAAAACACCCACAAAGCAGCTGTAAGCACTAAAAAAACAACTTGACAAAGATTCAACGCTAGCGACATTCAACTTCTTTAAAGGGGATCTGTCATTCAAAATTCACATCTAAACTGCTTCTTAAAACAGTTAAAGCTAAAACAGTTGAACATTTTCCAGTTTTCTCCAGTTTGAGGAGAACGAATGCGGTGCCGTTCTGTTCTGTTCATCTCAACTCTATTTCATTAAACCATAAATTCATGCTTTTTTTTTGTGTTTCTGGAAACCTTCTGATTGTTAAGTGACATTCAATGGGCACTGCACCGTTACCTAGCAACCCCAGGCAAGTCCAGCCCCGTTACCTAGCAACACAAACAGAGTTCCAGCATGCTTGGTCAGCTGGTTTTACCTCTGTAAGTGCTTTACAATGGCTGCTGGAAAAGAGAAGTGTTTTGTTGTTGACTTACCATCCAGAAACCGCTTGCTAATAACAGTTTTCTCTTACAGCTGACTTTTTCTCCCGTTGTTGCATTTTTATTGTTTGTTTTTCTTTCTGGTTATGGTGTACAGGACTTTGGTCAACAGTGTTGGTTTTAAAGTGCTTTATAAACAAATCTGGTATAACCAGAGGGATAAAACCAAATATAATATTTCCCCTTTTTTTTCACTTTGGAATGTAATATGTAAAGTTAAGGAGAAAATATGACTTTGAAAAATGAACTCCTTGTTTTCTTTATCACAGGCTAAATAAATAAAATTATTGCTGTTAATTTTTTACTGTAGCAAACAGCACTCCATAACAATAATTAGGATCTCCCAATTTTAATAAATTAAGTCTCAATAGCTGGGAATGTGCAGAAAAGGGTTTAAATGGGATTTATATTGATGTTTTTACCTTTCAACAGAGTCTTCAGGCATGCAGTCTGGCCAGAATAGGCAGCATCATGCAGAGGAAGCCACCCGTCTTTGTTTTCCTTCAGCAGGCTGAGGGAGGAAGATGCTGCCAGGTCCTTCAGGGTTTCCACATCTCCGCGCCTCACGGCAGAAACCACCGGGCCAGCATCCCTAAAAGATCAAAAACACCAGAAAATTAGGATTTCAGGTGGAAATTGAAACAATATCCTTCAGTATTTCCCATAAATTCCTCTTATTCTGTCAGGCTGACGTCAAAAATTTGTGATGTTTGTGACGCGCGTTGTGTTTCGGGACAGCAACCGCGAACCCCGAGCCACCTTAAACGCATCATCCGCTCAAAACAAAGACTCACTCCGGCGGTTCTGGAGATCCAACGCGCCGCGGATCGTCTCCGCTTTTCCGTCCAGCGTTTCGGAACTGCGAGAAATAATCGGAGTATCTGAATTTGGTCATTGTTGGCTGCGGATTTGGCGCACAGCGCGCAGCTGCTGCGGGATTATTTTGGGAAAGAAGCGTCAGGCGGCGGGCGGACGGCTGCAGCCTTATATGTCAAAGACATGCAGAGAGATAATGCAGACGGCTGGGGAGATAACGCTGCTGCCTTTTCTTTCCACAACAAACCACCAGGCTTCAAAATAACACAAGCAACTTCCCTCAGTCCACAATGATTTGTAAATATAAAATTATTTACCAGAATGACAGAAACTTTTAAAATGGTGACAAACTACCAAGGCAAGGTGTATTTTATCTATTTTATGGAGCTACATTGGTGCCATAAAGTTTGATTTAAAAAAATATTGAAATGGAAAGAAAGATTTGAAATAGAAAAAAAAATATTTCGAAATTGTAAATCATTTTGAAACTGGAAAAAGAAACTCAAAACTACTTTTCAGATTTTAGGGATTTGTTTTTTTTTTGTTTCTGCGGTTTTATTTTATTTTTTTTTTTAGTTCCAAACTTAAAAAAAAAAATCAAAAACTGAAAAGTAGTTTTTAACATATTTTCAGTTTCAGATTTTTTAAAAAATGAAATAATTTGACACTGAAAAAAAAATCAGATTTTTTTTTAGCTGAAAACAAAAACATAAACTGGAGAAAAAACCTGAAATCTGAAAAGTAGTGAAAAAAATTCAGTGTGAAAACATTTTTTTCTTCAGATTTATATTTTGAAGAAAATATAAAACTGCAATTCTTGTTCAGTTTGAAAATAATTTTTTTTCAGCTTAGTTTTTATTTTCAGTTAAAAAAATGTTTTTTCATCAGTTTCAACCTTCTTTTTTTCTTAGCTTCAAAAATAATTGTTCTGTTTTTTTTTTGTTTGTTTTTTTTTTTCATTTGAACACATTTTATGGCCCCATTTTACCTCCACACAATAACAAACTGAAATCAAGCAGAGATGGGGAAAAGGAGTCAAAATGTGAGTAGCACCACATATTTTCACTCAAGTTCAAGTAACAAAGTAACCTTGCAAGAAATTACTCAGGAGTAAATAAAGTATTTGGTTAAAAGGTGACTTGAGTATTAACTGGTCAGAAAATAAATAATTTAATTAATATTTAGAAATTAAACCATCAGATGGACCAAACATATGGAAATAAATAATGGAAATGTTGATATTTTAAAAACCAAATAGAAAATAATTCATTACATTATCAAAGATGACAAAATCAGGTAAAAGTAAAAATGTATTTCCAAAGTGTGCCATGAACACACCGGTAACACGATCTCTGCACAGAGCTGCTTTGTTTAATAAATGCAAAAACTGCTTTTATCTCAGTGAGCCACTCAAGTTCAATGAGTGGCAGTTGAACCGCAGGGGGCGGGGCTAAACGTCTGACGTCACCAGGACGTGCATCTGCAGGAAGCCGCAGGATTTGCTGCTCATTCAAATCAAGGCCACCTGCAGTCATTACCGGCTGCAGCTGCAGTTTTCTTTGTGTTCGCTGTAGATTTGATGGTTTCAAACTTATTAGAACTCAAAAATAATAAAAATGAATTTTCACACAATAAATAAACAGAATTATAAAGCTGTTGATTGACAACAGCTGATCAGATGTCTTTCAGTGAGTATCTGATTTGCTTTACTTCTCTTACTAAATGGAGTTTCTTATTCAGATATTTTGGTACAGTTAAACTTACTTCAAAGTAACTTTTGAACAAAATAAATATGCTTGTTTTAAGTCAATAATTCTTGAATATATAACTGTCAGATCATTTCACAAGATATTTTTCCCCATTTAAGTGAAACAATCTTATTTATCATATTCACATTTTGCATTTAAGATAACACCTGTTTCTATAAAAACTCATCAAGTGGCATTGATTTCACTTTACCTGTTTCAAATTCACTAAAACAATGCTGTACTATTGTATTTAAAGCAATATTTTCTCATTTGAAATAGGAATTTAATTGCTGATTTGCATCTTGTAACATATTTCTAACTGGACATAAAAAACTTCAAGTTTTTTTGTCTTATAATCATCAGAATAATTTGATACTAAAATAGTCGTAAGCCGTCGCTCGGGTGTGTGGAGATGCTCAGTTTGTTACAGATTTTATTTTCCATCTGTTTTCCTTACCTGAAGAAGTTCGGTGAAATGAGGCGACTCTGGAGGCAAGCGGATCGTCTCTGCTTCAAATCTCCGTTCAGTCTGTTGTAAAGAAACCTGTATCTGCTGACCGCCGTCATCGCTGCCGTCTTCTTTACAAATAAGTCAGCAAAATCTGAAAAACACAAGTTAGAATTTAAAACAATGAATACAGACAGGGACAAACTCAGGGCTGAGGGAACATGAACACAGAGAGCAGAGAGAGAGAGGAGATCAGCATCTCCATGTTCATCTTTCAGTAAGAAAGATGAACATGGAGCTGGGAGGAACCAGAGAGCAGCAGGTTTGAAGAGGGGATTCCTTTTAAGGTCATCTGAGTTCGGTTCAGGCTGCTGCTGCTGCTGCAGGATCACAGCGACCCATAAACAGCTGCTTTCAGGAGTATCTTTACTCTGCTGTGCGTTTTACTTTTACTCAAGTAATTTTTTTACTTGAATAAAAATATTTTCATGTCGTTCTACGTTTACTGTAAGAGTAGAGTTTTTGGATACTCTACCCATAAAACACAACTTAAAAATACTCATCAGATTCATAAACAATAAGAGCAGCAACACAAACACAAATCATTTGTTGATTTTAATGTTAAAGACTCACCACCACAAAGCTTTGTTCATCCTCTGCTTTTAGGGAAGTTGCTCTTGGCGAAGCTGCCGGCGGAGTGAGAAAACATGCTGGAGGAAACCCATAATGACAGCTGATGTTTGTTTCACAATCACTTCTGAGGAAGTGTTTTTTTTAAATGCTTCCTTATTGTGAACTGGAGATGGCCCCCACATTTTCTCATGTATATTTCCTCAGCACACTTCACCAACGTCAGCTGAGGATGGAGGAAGAAACTTGTTAAATTTACTGTAGCTTGGTCAGATTCGGCATTTCTGGTCAAACTTGTCATTACACGTTTCATAACTGTCAAAAATTCTTGACATTGTTTTCACTGTAAAATAAACAACACATTTCAAAATTTGCATTCAAAGTACAGTGTATTAGGAAAACAAGTTTTAAATCAACATATCTTGTCTGGGTTTGTCTACGCTTTGCAAAAACAAGAACAAGTCAGAACTGCTGTCCAATTTTTTTTATAAAGTTCCCGTTTCTGTAAAGCAAAAGTTCATGTGACATTTGCCTAAGTTATTTGTTTGTTTTTATTTTTGAATGAATGCAGGATTGACTTGTTCAGAGGCTTTCATCAGGAAATACCCAAGTGGAAAAAAATGAGCCGTTCCATTGAGCTGTGTGTCGTTTCAAAGGATCAGATTTTATTAGCAGGAATGTTTAACCAGAAAAATACCTGCTTTTATTGTTATGATGAGTAATGGCATGTTCCTGTTCGTAGCAGGAAAATGCTTCAGTAGTTGGCAGTAATATTCAAAGTAGCACAGCGACGTGAAGGGTTATGTAATAGATTTGGTGTTTTGCATAAATCTTGAGAATAGCCATTATATATTCCTAAGAAAACATTATTAATTAACAGATATTTATACACAGAGTAAAAAGACACAAACTTATTATTTTTCTCTCTGTTTGAAGTTAAATCAGACCAAACTTCTTTTGTTTTAGCTTAATTAGAATTACCAAACATGTAAACATGTCCTGTACTGATATGGACTGAAATGCCGCTCAGCAACGAAGAAGCCATTAATCCAAAAGAAATATAACACAAGAAGAAATATCTTCATTTTTGGAGAAATGTCCTGTGTCTGAAGAAACTAAAGTGGCCAAAGTTACATTTGGAGGAAAAATTGGGATGCTTGTATCATAAAAACGGTGAAGTATGGTGGTGGCGGTGTCATGTTGTGGGCTGTTTTGATCCGGGAAGAACTGGTACACTTCATAAAATAGATGGTGTCATGAGGAAAGAAGATTATGTGGAAATATTAAAGCAACATCTGAAGACAAGAAGTCAGTCTTCCAGATGCCCAATAACCCTGAGCTTTCAGGTGAAGTGGTTATAGCTTAGGGACAACAAAGTCAATTGGCGTGACTTGATGGAAAAGTTTTAGTTAGTCCTAAAACTAACTAAAACTTAGTTTTAGGACGATGTGTGAAAGTGAAGTGGTCTATAAAATGGACTCAGTTAGAGCAAGGAAACCCAAAACACTTCATACCATTTAAAAGACAATTATCCCTAAGACTAATAAGTTAAAGTTACAAAACAATCTTGAGAAACAGTCTTTGCGAATTTTTTGGGCATTTAGCAAATAGAAACAATTTTGATTATGCTAACTGATGTAAAACAAGATAAATTTGTTATGATTTAACTTCAGACAGAGAGGAAAACGTGTAAATATCTGGCTCTGCCTTCAGCCTGACATCACACCCAGGTGAGTTTTGTAACTCTATCTGCCAAAAATGTGAGTAATGGAGGATAGTGTGAGATCAAAATCAAAGACAAGCCTGACTTCCTTGTCGTAAGGTTTGGTTGAGTCTGTGTTTTTTGGAAGATCTTGACGTTGAAGTTCCAGCGAGCTCCATTTGTTTATCCCTCATGCCCCTATAAATGAACTGAAGTTTATTCTGGAAGAACATGTTTGTTGAATGGTGAGTAATTAGGTTTTATCTCCAGCAAGAGAAACCAAAAAGACTGCACAGAAGTAACAACCTTCGATGTAAGAGTGAACTTTGTTGGACCGACAGAGGAGAATGAGAAAAAGGCGCAAGAATCGTTTGAACCTGAAATCCAAACCCAAAACGGTTTTGGTAAACAGCTTTCCAATCGAACATTTCTTGGACAACTATTCCAACATGATATGTTTTTTCTTTCCACACATGAGTTGGGTTAAAAACATTGCCCACCTTTGTGTGGTTTGTTTGTGTAGGAAAACTAACAATACAAACATTCCTTTGTACATCTGATTACCTGGATTCTATCTTTTTTACACATTTTCTCGTTCCATACCACCTCTTTTAAGTTGCTAGGTCGTCCAAATTCAGAAGTTACTTCCCAGTCTACCAGCTGGACATTATCTTGGTCCATCGTTGACCGTCTAGATTTCAGGTTTGTTCCCGCCATTACTTCCGCAGAATTCCTGTCGCTTAGCAACCACAGCAGCACCGAACACAAGGTAGCTGTGGCAGTTTGTTTATTACGTATTTAATCCTGTATAGTTAATGAGTTATTTAAAAAAAAGATATTTATGTAGCTGACAAAAGCCTTTCAGCTTCTATCATTTGTGCCACTAGATTTTAATTCTGCTCTCCTGCTCTGTCTCCCAGTTCGTCTGTTACAAAAGCAAATATCTCTCATTTCACCCCATAAATCAGTTACGATTATTTCAATGTTACGTGTTTCTCTTTTCTGTTCTGATCTGTTCAGTTTGTAAATGTTAAGTCCTAATAAAGCATTAAAAAAAATCTCCATGTTTTTTTTTTTTTTTTTTTTTGTCAGGCACTCTTCTGGGCAGTCTCCGTGGTGGTTGCCAGGCAACAGCTACACAAACCCAGGAAGAAGAGTGTTGATTGTGTTTCATGATCAGGACGGCAGGGAGACACATTGACAGCAGAAATGACAACGACTCCTAGTCCAGTTTTGGACGGAGACTCTTCTCCAAAACTTCAGATGGAAAAACGAGTGAAAAATGTTTTTGTTACTCAGCCGGAGGACCCGAGGTAGGCCTGATCTGCCCGTTATGGACAGGATATTAAAAATATCTTCACTAAAACACACTGTTGGTTTGTTTAGAGACAGGAAAAAAGAGAAGACGCGCATAACTGCAACAACAGAAGTAAAAATAAATATATTTTAAAATGTGTAACAAATTTTATGCTTAAGGTTGGATGTCCCTGATTATTATTTTTTTAATGTCTAGGCTTCTAGTAAACTCTTAGAGGCTGGAGTGAAAGCACTAAAAAGGACACTTATTGCAAGAAAACAGGCTGAGCTGCATGAACTGGACGTGCAACTCGCACTCAAAACACAAGATTTCAGGAGCTGCATGGAGGCTCTTGCAAATAAAAGGTCAGAGTTGGAAACTCAACAACGGCAGGTGAGTTGAAATTTCATAAAATTACTACAAGTGCAGGAAGAAAAATAAGTCCAGTAGCGATTTTTGGGTTTTCTCCCAGACTAAAGAGGAGGAGATGAAATTTGAGAAGTTTTTGGCTGAGAAAGAAGCGAAGCGACGAAGAGCGCTGAAACAGAGTGAAGAGACTTTGGAGCAGAACATCCTGAAACAGAGACGGATTGAGGATTTAACAGAACGACGGACAAAACTAGAAACCAGGTGAAACAAACAGTTTAATAATGTCAGAGCTTCCCGTTGTTTGCTAAACCCATCTTAAACTTACAGGAGAGACATTTTAAAGCAGAGAACAGAAAAGAACAAAATCTACGAGGATTATCTGATGAAAACTCTGGATCATCTCCCCAGCCGTAAGTCCAAATATATACACTGCATGAAAAGTCACGCCACCTATTTTTTTAATCTCACTTTCTGGCTTTAGGGATAACTGGTTCCATCAGAAATCTGAATGTTTTTGAAGGGCCAGCTGTGCCAGAATGTATATATAAAACACGTTAAACCGTTAAAGCTTCAATAAGCAGCAATTTGTTTCTGAAATCAATAAGTGTTTCTTCAAATTAAATAATATTGAAAATTTTTTAAAATTTTTTCCAGGATTTTATGATTGTTTTTGTAATGAAAACCACAGAGTTTGAGGTGTTAATTTAGCAATATTCTTACTACTCGCCATGGCGATCACAGACTATAGCTTGACATCAGCAGTCAATTAAATCCAATATTTTTGGTTAATTTTCAGACAAATTTTCAGTAAAAATCAGAAAAAAATGTGGAGGTGAGTTAATTTTGTGTGAATTTTTGATGGTTTGTGAAAAACTATTGATGTAATTTGGAGAATAGAAACCCACATAAAAAGATACGACGGGCCAGATTTGGCCCAGAAGCCTTGAGTTTTGACACATTCCCTCGATAATTCCCCCTCTCATTATTTTGTCATTTCACAAACAGCAATGTTTTCTGTAATCCTCAGCAGAAATAGTCTGATTTAACGTCAGACGGTGAAAGGTACGTGTGTTTTTATACCAACTTGCTCTGCTGGAACAAAGTGTGTGTAATCTCTTCCAGTTCCCTGCCACAACAGCAGCGAATCTTTAGCCATGTCGATCATTCGACGCCATGAGATGCTGTCCGTCACCCACCAGGAGCTGCTGCAACGTTTGAGGCGAATGGAGGCGGAGCTGGAGCAGCAGTGGCGGCAGCTGCAAAACATGAAGCAGCAGCACAGCATAGCAACGCTGGTTAGAGATCCATAAACATTCAGACCAACAGGGCCGGTCTAAGCCTTTTTGGGGCCCACAACAGATTTTCATTTGAGGCCCCCCATACCAGCATGTCAGCGCCAGAGGCTTCGTCATACCTGAGCTTCTCTATGTTATCGTTAGCATCATTGTCCTAGTGTTGTTATGGCTTATGATTTTAACCTTAAGGAGTAGCAAAATTAAAATAAAGGATTTTAAAATGCAGAGTGGCATTTAAGTGTCCTACATTATTTTAACTTTACAGAAAACAAGTTAACTGTAAGTCCAAACGGCCGGCTATGGTTCTGAACGTTATGTGACTTTAATGTTTGCGTCTTTCATGCACAGATGTCCAGTAAAGAACTTTCTGAACTGCACAGTGAGTTGGAAAGCCTGAAAGAGAAGAACAGGCAGGTTGAAGTTAACCTGATGATGAAACGAGGCGTATCCAGAGAGAAGGTGTGACTTTCTCAACATTAGAGGGCAAAGAAGGTTAATTTACAGAAAATAGAACTGCTCTGAAAAAATGCAGTGTGCATTTGTGTCTCGCAGGGAGAGGAAGTTGGAAAATTACTTTTGGCTGTCAACAATCTTGCACAAGAGTGTTACATCCCAGAATTTGGACCGCTGGACGGCATGAGTGTCCTGACTATGATGGACATGGTGAAGGTAACTTTCTTTACTATCGATTATAAAGAAGTATAGGCATAACAAGGAAGATTACTTTTACAACTAGATGATACAAACAAGTGTTTTGTCTTTTCCTACATGTTTTTATAGATTAAAATGAAATAAATGTGTGGCCTCGCTTTCCAGGAGTTTGTTCTGGACAAGTCGGACACGGAGAGGAGAGTGAGGAAGTTGGAGTCCTGCTCCACCGCAGCTCTGACCGACAAGCGATGGAGAGAGTCGCTGAAAAGCTTCGGCAGCAAAACGCAAATCAAAAGCTCAAGTAAAGCCAGTAAAATCAGCGACTCGTCCAACTGATGCTGTCATTTTCATTTATTTAAATTTTTCTCAAGCTTTTATTTTGCTAAGCACATTAAAGTGTGTTTTTATGGTTTGTGTTTTAAACCAGTTTCCTACTTGAGTGCGTCTTTTCCTTCCAGAATCAGGAAAATGTCATGGGGATGTAGCCGTTGTGTCATTTTAAAATGAAGAATTAGATTCAAATAATGCAGAAAGGCACATAACCAGCACAATATGCAATGCAGCAATTTGGTTATAAGCATTAATTGATAGTAAATTACTAATTAAAACAAGGGTTTCATTTCAGACAAACAGGTAAGGAAAATGTTTTAATCTCTGATGGTTATTACAGATTAGGTTGAAGTGCAGAAAAGATTCGGGGGATTTTTGTTGAGTTATTTATGTTTCTACAGATAATCTGTAATATGTGTTTTTATTAAATATGCTTAATTTGCCCTTTTGCATAATGGCACATCTGCTAAAGCTGCGATAAAACCATAAAACTAATTATTTTACATCAGAATCCAACACTGAGAAAACCACAGGTGGAGCATAAACCTGCGTATTATTATTTTTCATAGTTCTAATTTTTAACTTTTTAATTATTGCGCTGACTTTTTTCTTCTCTATTTAAATGGCTACATAAACTCATATATACAGTTCCTTTATTCTATTTTCTATAAAGTTTACATATTTATTTTAAATGTCTGAGGATAAAAAACTATTGATCAATAAATATAACTGATTCGATTCTGACTTTAAATAACAGTAATTTACAAATTTCTCGCTTGAACAACGTGTTTTCTTGTCTTTCCATTTTTTAATATTTTCAGGTTATGTTCATGGAAACTTTAAATCAAAAATTACTTATTTAAAATTTCTGGACAACTGAGAAAGCATTAAAAAATAAACGCTTGAGCTACATTTATTTAACCGAATCTACAATATTTATTTAAAATCGTCGTTCCCCCCCAGCTATTTTTTCCACTGAAATTTGTATTTTCATTGAGTTACTGCTTTATTTTAAGTTTTTTTGGTCAATCTTTAAGGGAAAACAATTCATTTAGAGGCTACAAAACAGGAAAAATACAATAAAATGCTAACATTATAGTTTTATTCAACAAATAAAGTATTTTCAAGTATTTTAAGAGAATCAATTAACTTCTTTATTTTAAATGAACGTAATGTTTCGACATTACAATTTCTTCAATATGACGTCAGCATTGCTAAACGCGTACTGGCCCTTTAAATGGACTACGCACACGCTCTTCCGCAAACATCCGGTTTTCGGGAAAGTGGAAGTAGATTTTTTTGTTTTGCAAAACGCGTTTCAAGGTGTTTTGACGCGCGTCATGCTGCGTGTGCCCGTGTGAAGCTGCGCTTTGGCCCCGGAGCTGCGCGGCTGTCGGCAGATGGAGGACTGCAGCCTGGTTTCATGCACAGAGGACATTTCATCGCTCCTGCCCGAAGGAACACCGAGTCCCAAGCACCAGGTAAAGCAGCTTTCTCTGGTTTGCTCGGTCCGCTGTGTCGCCAACAAACACAACTCCTCTGCTTTTAGGATTTGGCCCGACAGTTTTCGGCAGTGAGGAAAGTCTACGGTGATGGAAACTGCTTCTACAGAGCGGTCTTCTTCGCACACCTGGAGTTGATTCTGCACAACCCCAGAGCCCTGCAGAGGTCAGTATTGACCCGTGCAATGCAGACACACAGATACCCAAAGCTAAGGGTGTGCAAAGTGCGGCCCGCGGGCCATTTCAGACCCTTGGACTTATTGTTTGGGGTCCATGACAAGGTTATTATAGTTAAAGGGGCAGTATTGTCTGTTTTCCAGGCACATGGAGCCATTTATAGCACCATAAAGCAACTATATTAACTTCAGTTGTTATAAGAATGCTACATATATCAAATATGGCTGTACTTTGTAATTTAACACCTTTAATTTGGGCTCTTTCTGACGGGCCCAAATTCAGAAGGAATTTGGGCTTTTTAAATGTACCTATTAACAAAGTTTTTACTAACAAAAAGCTCTTAAAATGAGCTCAACTGGTCCACCAGGTGTTTGCTACTTGCTGCTGGCTAGTCTGAAGGAGCTGAATGCTGAAGGGCTGCACTGTCAGGCAGAAGCTGAGAACCTGCAGCTCTGAGGAGAAGCTGTGGCTCGACGGTGGAGCTTGGTCCATCCAAGTGTCTTACACAGCTGAATGGTTGCCATGGAGATTAAAATATTTATCAAACATGCATGAAGGAATCAAAGCAGCACTCCAGGTGTGTTTTTGATGAGGGAATAACAATATGACATGATGTAAAGTTCAAAAAAGTTGATTTTGCACAATTCTGCCCTTTTACTAAAATAATTAATAATAATAATAATAATAATTTTCATCCAACAAAAAAATCAGATTATTTGTTTAATTAAAGTTACTACAGTTTAGTTTATTGTTGAAAAGGAAAAAAAGCTTCTTTTTTTTTGTTTGTTTTTGGTCTGAGTCATTTAGACTTGGTCATTTTGACGAAAGGTTTGGCCGCTCCTGTTCAAAGCTCTTCAGAGGTCAGAAATAAACTGAACTCCTCACAACCCCAGCATCAGTATCTTTACTCTGCTGAGGTCAGTATCAGTATCAGTATAGAAAAATGTTTTATGTCTGGTTCTTCTGCATTTCAGATTTAAGGACCAGATAATACAAAGTGGAAAAGTTTTGATTTCTGCAGGATTTGAAGAGGCTTCATTCGACCACCTACAGAGCACAGTGAGTTTCCCTCTCTTTTGTTTTAGGAAACATAAACTAATTGATACGCTTTAGACAAAGTGATCATTTCGATAACATTTTTAGGTTATTATTACAGAGATAATAACCTAAAAGGCACAGTATTCATGCTGTGATGATTTCCCGAAGGCAGAGATTCAGAGCAGGAGTTTCTTAAAGAGACAGTTCCAATTTCAAAGCTTTAAATTACAAATTTCTTAAAATACATAGAGAATTTTTATAACACTCAATCAATTACTTGATTGTGCTATAAAATGCTTGACTTTACAATTATGGCTCTTGCAGCTAAAGGTTTAGACACCACTGCCTTAAGTCTTAGTCAGCTCTTTGATTATTAATTAAAATGCTTACAGTAATTATCATTACTCCATTGTGGAGCAAACACTTTCTAGAAATATAGACGGGTATTTTCAAACAGCAACTACTCTTTCACTTGCATTTGATCAAACCAGTTGAGCCCAACAAACTGGTTTGGACTTACTGTGAACTATTTGGCATCAGAACCAATAATTATCCAAACAAACACGGCTTTAAAAATATCTCTTGCTCTCTCTGCAAGAAAGAAAAATGACAGAAATGTTTCCCGCCTTGCAGCTCAACCTGTTTACCATTTGTCGCGCCCTGCAGGTCCTACAAGTGGTGGATCAGTGCGCTGCTGCAGAGCATGAAGACGTTCTCCTCAGGCTCTTCAACGAACAGATCATCTCGGACAGCGTTGTGCAGTTCCTCAGGTTGCTCACGTCTGCACACCTCCAAACCCACGAAGACTTCTTCTGCAACTTCGTAGAGGCTCCAGATCTGAAGGTGTACTGTCGTCAGGTGGGAATAAACCTAATGCCTGCTGAGAATATTTATTATTGGGAGTTTAAAATGGATGTAAGGTGTTGATTGATTTGTATGAACCGACTTTAGATTAATAAGCGGTCATCTTTTAAAAACCTGAATTTTTATTTTTTTTTTACTCTTCACCGTTCTGATTTGGTCACCATCTTTGTTTCTGTATCAACGGCTTCGTTTAAGGATGACCAGCGGCGCCCTCTGCTGGATGGTGGCCAAACTACAACAATAAGCAAATGTTAATAGCCAATAGAACTTATTTTAATCTAATAAATCATGAATTATTTTGGGTTCACGCGTGGTGCTGATGGAGTCTTGTTTGGCCTTGTTCAGGAAGTGGAGGTAATGGCCATGGAGTGCGACCACGTCGACATCTTGGCGCTGTCGCAGGCTCTGGACGTGGGGATCCACATCGTGTCCATGGAGGGGAACGAGCAGCAGCTGGTGCACCACATCATTCCCGAGGGAGTGGATCCATCCGTGCATCTCCTCTACCAGACGTCGCATTACAACATTCTCTATCGACGGACTCGCCTGTGACCAGTTCAGGGAGCGGCCAAACAACGATGATAAAAACACACTCAGGCTTTTAGATCATTATGAAAACCGAACTTTATAAAATATAGCAGCCCATCCACAAAGCTCCACAAATAGTAAGAATTATTAAAGGTAGAATTAAGCTCCTTTTCGTACAGAATTTTTTTATTTAGCCACATTATTTCTGCTTCTTCATCCTTTTCCTCTGCTTTTGTTCTTTCTGCTGTTGAGGGAAATATCTTTTCAGCTTCTTCTGTCCAGAAATGCTGGTCAGGGCGCTTTCCATCCCCGCAACAGGCATGTTCGCCAGGGCCAGTTTTCCCATTTGAGTCGGATACTTTGTTTTTACCAAGTTCTTAAAAATTGGTTGAGAGATCAGATGTTTTAAATTCTTCTTCATCTGCTTCACCATCTTCTTCTGCTCCGAGTCGGTTTCCTGGTCTCTAGCGCTGCCTGTGGACACAGATGGTTTTTCAGTATTTATTTTTATGTTTTTTAACTTGGGTTTTTCTCAGCCGCTTCAGTACAACCATTACAGATAGAAAAAGAGAAACAAATGCATTTTCTAGAAAAAATAAGGACATTTCTAAGTTTGAAAAGACAAAAGTTTGCTGGACAGAAAGAAACTGACATTTCAGAAACTTGAGAGTATCAAGAATTGAAAGAGGTCCAAGTTTTTTCAAAAAGATTTGAGTTTTTCTTGCATATTTGCAATTTCAAATTCAGAAATGTCCACAATTTCTCTAGAATATTCCTGAGATTACTCTCAAAATGCATTTTTTAGCACATTTTTTTACTTTTCAAACTCAAATTGCTTTTTTTTTTCCTCCAGAAAACTTGATTTTTTTGGCAGAAAGTTACTTCATTGTTTGTTTTTTAGCAACAATGACATCATATTAGGACCGCGCTGAAATAGAATTACGAGAATAAAGTCATAATATTACAAAATACGACTTAATAATCGTATTATTTTGACATATTCTTAGACATTATTGTGATATGACTTCATTCTCATACGAGTTTTGACTCGTTTTGACTTTTTCTTTTTTATTAGTTTGGCTCTAATACTCTGTAGTACTTTTGTGCATTTCTCAGAACAGAATTTAAATTCTTTGATTCCAATATTTCTAATCAAAGCAGATAGTCCTGAGTACACTAATATAATAAATAAATAATAAAATGATAGGTATTTTACTTTTGAGTGATGAGCTAAGAACTTTGAGAAACTTGTTTTTGGCATGAATTGTTTTGAGAAATGCACCAAAGTAACTGAGAATAGCGTTTAACTTCATTTTACCGATCAGGAGGTCGTCGTCGAGGTCGACCTCCAGGGCCTCTGCTGCCTGCTTGAACCACGAGTCATGCTGCTTCTCTCTGTTGTTGTAGTATTCGATCTTCTCTATCCTCCTGGCGAGGTTCACGCGCTCCTGTCAGGTTCCAGACATTTTGTTAATGGAGACATAAAATCCCAGAGCTCTGTTGTCACCTGACGCCGATTGGTTATACCTTGATGGCCTTCATGTATTTGTTTTCCACGGGGAACGTGGGGAGCTCCTCGTCCTTTCCCAGAGTTTTGGAAATCTTTTTGAAGTTCATCACATCGTCCGGACCGATGAGCAGCAAGCTGAGCCCCTCCTTGGTGGCTCTTGCTGTGCGGCCGCTCCGGTGGACATACGTCTCCGATGTCCGAGGAACCTGCATGATGAATAATTAGACATTTTTTTTACATCCACTTTACTTTATTTCTGCACTGGATTCACAAAGCGAACTACACTAAAGACATTTTGTTCAATGAGATTGCTGCTGTTTGCTCTTAAACACATACAGCATTTTTAGAATTAATACTTTAATTGAGCCACTTGCATATCTTACGCACAATTCACTTTTTCATGATTTTATGCTTCCATTTAGGTCTCAGCTGCTCCTAAAAACAGACACAATCGACAGGCACTTCGCTGTTACCTAGCAACCAAAGCTGAGCTCCAGCACGTCTGTTCTGTATGCACGGTACAATGGCTGCTGGAAAAGACAAGTGTTTTGTTGTTGACCTATCAGCCAGAAATCACTTGCTGAATTCTTGTTGGTTGTGCTGGAGGCTCATTTAATGCTTTTCGAAGATGTACAGTTGCAAACCTGCACCTCTGTTTGCAGCCATTTTCACATGAGAGTATCTAAGAACGATTTGTACAAAAAATGTAATTCATAGTTTTGTGAAGCCCATAAACATTCCTAACATGTACAAGGTAGTATAATAGTCACTTTTAACATTTTTTATTTTATTTTGCTGCCGGTTAGGAGAAACTACGGTTCTTTTTTTTATGATTTCTTCATAATGTTCCAATTCAAAATGCATTTTTAAAAATCCTCTTCTATTGCTGCTAATTTTGTTTTCATGTGCTGGTGTAGGAATTTCTAACATTTCACGTTTCAGTGTTTTCCACTGGGTGGAAATATTTTTGTTCATGTATTGTAAGAACAGCAGCTTGGATGGGAAACAATGCAATCAGTTTTTCTTAAAAAAAAAAATAAAAATACATAAATCATCATCTTTACTTAATAAAGAGGATATTCATATTTTTACATCATTTTGCATAGTGTGAAGGTAATTCAACCATATCAATGCAGGATTCTTATTGAAATAGATATCAACTAATTTAGTAATCAATTAATCGTTAACTCAAAAGGCGATTTGCTGAAAGAACAAAACACTCAGACTAGTTAAGACAAAACTGTACAAAGTATAAACACCAGAAATAAAAACATTTTTCTGTAAATTTGTTCAACCCAGAACTCGAGTGGCATTTTTTTCTTCATTTTATTCAAATTCTTTAAAAAAAAAAATCCTTATTCAGCAACTTTTGCTACCCAATTATCACTTAATCCAAATAAATGATCACCAGATCAGTTCCACGCTGTACTGATGTGAAGTCGAGCAGGAAGGCCTGAGCTTTTCACATGTTGGAACTCATTTTAGATGCAGTCATTGCTACAAACGATCAGGCATGCATTAAAGGAATGATGTCGCATTTTAGGCAAGAAAAATGTTTTCCTTCTTTAAAAATTTATTAAATTGTATATTTGGAAAAAAGGCTTGAATGAAAAGTCTGCATTTTAAAGAAAAAAGATTAATCAATCGTTAGAATAATAGGTTAATTGATAACTCAAATAATCGTCAGCAAGGACGCCATGGCCTCACCTGGTAGTGAATAACATGCTGAACGTCGGGGATGTCGAGGCCTCGCGCCGCCACGTCCGTCGTAAGAAGGACACAGCTGCGGGGACAAGTTGGGACGTCCAACGTCAGAAAAACAAATAATCACTGAAGTTTTTCCCGAAGTGACACCCGACGGCTGTGGGACTTACTTCTGTTTCTCGGCAAAGCGCTCCAGGTTTTTGAGGCGATGCTTCTGGTGCATGTTGGCATGCAGAGGAAGAGGGTTGCAATCCAAGATGATCAGAAGAGCACTGAGCCTCTTGATGCAGTCGATGCTGTTGGCGAACACCATGGTGCGACCCGGATACTGAAGCAGGAAGTAGTACAGGTAGAAGTCCTTCTCATCCTTCTGACAGTGGATTTGCGTTTCCGTCAGGGTCTCCACCGTCGCCTCCTTCCTCGTGAGGTCCAGGACTTTCGGTTTGGACTTAATCCCCACCTTCTCCATCAGGATTTCCAGTTTGCTCCGGTTGTCCAGCTGCCTCCTCTTCTTCTGCAGGACACGGCTGGGCAAGCCGTGGACCATCGTCAGAGTGGCGGAGAACACAAATGTCTGCCTGGTGGGGTTGAAGTGTTTGGTGTTGAGCATCTCCAGGAGGTTCTCCAGCTCTGCGAAGTGGCCTCTCTCTACCATGCGGTCAGCTTCGTCAATGACCAAACACCTGCAGCACAACATCACTGAATTATCTCTGTTTCCTAAAATGTATCAGGATATGAAGTTCTCAATATCCAGAACAATCATTTGTTTGTCGTTCTAAATATACAAAGAAAATGTACTAAACAGCAACTGTAAAAAACAAACAAGAATAAGTATTTAGACCAGGGGTCTACAAAGTCGGTCCGTGAGGGTCGGCATCCTGCATGTCGTAGTTCTCTCCCTGGTTTAACACACCTGGATCCAATGAAGGCTCGATAGAAGGCCAGAGAAGAACCCTGACATGCTGAGAAGGTTGTTGGTACCACCAGAGAGAGAACTAAAACCTGCAGGATGTCGGCAGCTTTGGGCATCCCTGATTTAGTTTGCTCAGTCTCAGACTTTCTCTGATCTTCACTCGTTAAGGAATCTGAACCGTGACTCACTTCAGCTGTCTGAGGTTGAGCAGGTGAGGATGCCCCTCGCTGATCAAGTCCCACAAACGTCCCGGAGTGGCGATGATGATCTCCGGTCTGCGCTTCAACATCCGCCGTTGTTTCTGCTGCGCCATGCCACCCACCACTATGGCCGTCTGGATGTCTGCAGGGTGGAAACAAGCAAAGGAAAAAGAGTCTTTACATGGAGCTGATGGGATCGGCTAAATCAGAGCTAATCCTGCGTCAGAACCAAGGTAACAGCGTTCCAAGATAAGAAGTTGGAATTTCAAGATGCTCATAAACAGCTTGTTGCTCTTACAGTCATAATTTTAAGCTTTGCTTTGCATAAGCAAACGCTGCTATTAATTCATTCAGTTTAGAGCTACAGGTGTTTAGCATTGGTTTTAGACGGATTATTCAGTGTGTCCACAAGCTTTTACGACCGTTAGAAACTGATCGCTAAATACTGAGATGCCATCATAACTGGGAAATTCCAGATTCCAAGTGTGTCCAACCTATGAAGTCGGATTCCCCACTGGGAAACTGGGAGGAACTCCAATAACCCCAGTTACGACTTCTTCAGGTGGGTCTCATGTTTCAATACGGCCACTCTGAGATGGACACAAAGTCCAACCTGGAAGCCGGAATTTCCCAGTTCTGGGGAGAACCTGAACGCAGCATTTGGCGGGCCTCATTTTTCCATATCAATCTCTTAACTGCTTACAGGCTGCAGCTTACATGGCCATGTTTATCTGCCGGCAGTCATGCATAAACAGACTGAAACTGACTAGACGAGCGTTGGAGATAAAGTGGCTCAGTGTGGAACGAAACTGAATCTGTTCCATTTGTGTGACCATGTATGGCTTTTATGTCCAACCAAATCTCATCATTTCTCAACGTATTTACACTTTGGGGTTCTGGTCGGGTCCTGAAACTTGTAAACGGACCTGGTGGAGCACAGAGGCAAAATGAAGGAAGTCCAACAAGGGTTTGGCATAAAGTTTAAATATTATAGGAAAGCATCCATCCAGGATTGTTCTCATTGATGAGAAATAAAATCCAAGTTGATTTTCCCAACTAGAATGCAGCATAATTATCTTTATCACATTCTCATGGCCGTTTAATCACGACTCACCCGTGTATTTTGCGACAGCATCGATGTGGTGTTTGACCTGCACCGCCAGCTCCCGGGTCGGAGTCAGAACCAGTCCGAGGAGAGGCCGGTTCCGCCCCTCAGGTACGTTTTCCTTGAAGTCAAACTCCACATCGTCAATCACTCGAACACACCCGAGTCGTTCGTCCTGATCTTCACCCTCATCAGAACCAAGAGTTTGATCCACTTCGACGTCCTGATCTTCCGCTGAAGCCTCCATGCCGTCGTCCTCCTGCTGCTCCTCCGGTTTGGACTCATCTGTGTCTCCCGGGTTGGACTTTGTCTCGGAATCGTCCTTCCACTCGAGGATGGTGTGGATCATGGGAATACCGAAAGCTAACGTCTTACCACTTCCTGCAATTACAAAACAGCTTCAGTGAGAAACATTTAGGTAAGATTTTCTGATTCAAGACATTTAAAGGGTTGATATGGATTTAAAGTTTTATCACGATATCTTGTGGCACCAATGTGACGATACGAACTACCTGTATGACTGACGACATAAAACTATATAGAAAACCAGTTACATAAAGTGTGATTTATATAACGAACTGGATTTAAACATATTTTTGAACATGGTGTTTACTTTTTGAAACACCTTTATTGAAATAATAGAAGAGAAAAGTAGTGAAAAATAATCTCGACTGTTTTAGGGGTTTTTAAGTGTCATTAAATGGAATTTATTGTGGCAATAAATCAAAATCATATAAGAAATGCTCAACTAAACAACTGTACATCTTTGAAAAGCAGAAGTGGAGCCTTCTGTGCAACCAACGACAATACAGCAAGTAGTTTCTGAGTAGTAAGGCTACATGAAAAACACTTGTCTTTTTCAGTAGCCATTGTAAAATCTGCTGACCAAACATGCTGGAGCTCAGCTTGGGTTTGTTAGGCATCAGTGCAAGGCCCAATACGACTTAACAGCTCATTTTCCAGATACCAGGAAACATTTATTGGGTGTTTTCTGTTTTTGGTTGTTGTTTTTTGCATTTGGGTTGTTTTTAGAAGGAGTCCTGAGCCAAATGGATTTAAAAAATGTGTAAACTGTGAATTTTGGGTCCCCGTTAAGATCGGTCTTACCGGTCTCAGCCGCCCCCAGGATGTCCATTCGGTCTCGGATAGCTGAAGGCAGAGCCAGGGCTTGGATGGGAGTGGGCGACGTGAATCCCAGGCTGCTTAAAGCCTTCAGCACCGCAGAGGGGACAAACAGATCCTTCCAAGCACTCACATCAGAGTTTTTTCCCTCGGAACCAGAAAGCGCCGCGTTGGTCCAGTTCTTTGGCTGCTTCTTGGGAGGTTTTCTCTGATGCAGGCGGGGTTTTTCTGGAGGTTTGATGGTTTCTTGGTTCTCTGTGACTGCAGTCTGTTCTGTTTGCTGTCTTGATTTCTTCTTCTTCTGCTTTTTTTTCTTCTTTTCTGTGTTACTGGACTGAACATGTTCAGAGACAGCAGCCGTTTCTTTCTGACTCTCTCCATCCTCCTGACTGGAAGATTCTCCTTCCTGCTTCACGTCCTCATTGGTTCCACCACCAGCCATCTCTGGGTCACTTTCAGCAACTTTATGATGTTTCTTCTTCTTCTTCTTCTTCTTCTTGACAGGCTCATCTGCATCCTGCTCGGCTTCTCTCTTCTGTCTCTTTTCCATTCTCAGCTGTTTTCCTGCCTTCCTGTTATCCACCAGGCGGTAGGAGCTCAGCTCTTCGAAGCACACCAGGTCCTTCAGGCCTTCCTCTGCCAACAAATGAGGATCCAGCGCCACTGGTTTCCATTTCCCCTTCATAGCAATGCTAAATTTGACCGGGGAGCTCCGCTTCGACCCAGTTTTTCCCTTCTTCGCCTTCATTTTTCTTCAAACTGGAACCAGTTTCGCCAACGTGTCGAACTAAACACCGAGTATTCGAGTGCGCATGCGCGCCAAGCGCTTTAAAACTAGGTCAAATTTATCGAACAGTTAAGTTTTTAGACTAGATATCCGATCAATAACAACAATTTACCTAAACAGAAGCGGCTTCAGTCTGGTCCCACAACGCATGACACGAGGGCGCAGCCATGACAGTGTCGTCACGTGGTTTGTAAAAACTTTATTCATCCAGAAGCGTTTACAGTTTACAATTTAGAAAAAACATTAAAATATTTGTTTTACTCTTGCAATGTTTGTTTTTGTGTCTTTAGAGAAGCCACTGGCACAGATATTAGACGTACGACAAGCAACATATCGTGATCAATAATTCTGACTATTTGATCAAGTTTCCCACCATTTTTATCCGTTGACAGTCGATAAGGAGCAAGGGTGTATGGAGCTAAATTGGGGCCATAATGTTTGTTCAAATATGCTTTTTCAAACTGAAAATGATAATTGTAATTTTAAACTGGAAATATAAAAGTTCAGGAACATCTAAGCTCTACTGTATTCCGGGCACCAAGTAATAAAATAAAGGCTGGTTGTCATTTTGCAGCATTGGGAAACAGATAGAGAAAACACACATTTAAAGATTTTCTTCTCAAAATAAAAATCAATATTTACATGTCTTAACAGTTATATTGATCCTTACTTGTTGCTTGTTGTTTTAGATAACTGTTTTTAAAGAACTGGGAAATGTTTTTGAAGCAGCATGAGAGTCTGGCGGCAGTTCTGTGCACTTACCCTGGTAGGCCAGGAGGTGGCAGTGGTTCGACATCATGTGTATCAACAACAGCCACAATAATAAAACAGTTAAAATTGTTTTATTGACACCAAGAATTTTATTTCCAGTTCTCGATAATAGGAGACAATCTTTCAAAAGATAATAAAACAAAGTGAAATGAGTAATACTTTTAAAAAACGGCATTTTAAAAATTATTTATACCTTTTTCAATAATTAATGGAAAAACCTTTATTGGCTTTACAACAATCTTATAATTGATGACCAATTTTTGCCAAGTTTTAACTGGTGTTTTCATGATTTGACTTTGGTGATCAGCTCAAAGTTTTTGAGATTGAGAGCCTCACTGCCATAACCCCAATCTTTAGCTCTATGCACTAATTTTCTACCAGATTAAAGTCCAAATAAAAGATTACTTTAAACCTAAATCTGTCTTGTGCATAAAGAATTTGGGGCTTCACTGTATACAAGATATTGTTTTGGAGGCAGTGAAGAGACGCCTGTTTGCAGTTCAGTATTTACAGAATCACCTGCTCGAATCCAAATTATTCACAAAATATCTTCCTGGTTACATATTTTTAAGTGGAACATGATTTCAATTTATTTGCAAAAAGAAAAAGTTTTATTTGCAAATTTTAATATGGAATGTGATTTCAATTTATTCGGAAAGAAAAAAACATTCTGTGTAACATGACTATAAATTATTTACAGAAAATTCACCTGTTTGCAAATTTTATTTTGGAATGTAAGTCCAACTTCTTACCAAAAACATTCCCTAGTAACAAATCTTTCTATGAAACATGACTACAAATTATTTGCAAAAAATCTCCCTTTTCATGAATTTTTATGTGAAGCTGTGTGGATTAATGCATATTTGGTTGTGAGTTGAAGTTACAAACGTTTCTTTTTTTTTAGAAGCAGCCCTCAAGTATTTGTGGATTTTAGCTATTCAGTCGGTTGTGGTCAGTAGTTCCTGTGAAAGCGATCACCGACCTCTGAAATGTAAACTATCTCATCCATTGCTTAATTTGTTATGGGAATGTTTTTAATTAAGTTTGGCTTAAAAATGGGATCTGAAAAGTTCACCAAAACCTTCTGTTAGTAGCTGTAAAGAGGAAAATCATGGAAAATACTGATTTAAGTGCAAAAGGTTATATCTGATTAACTAAGTTTGACATAAAAACTTACTGAAACCCTGTAAAGCACAACCAATCGATGCTGTTTTAAAGAAAATACATCAACTGTGCAGTAACTAGTTGCTGGAGGGGTTAATAACTCTCCCCATGAACAAGACGCATTTAGTGCCTTCATGGTATATGAAGAAGAAGAACGGCCTGTTGATGAGGAACATCCTGGGCAGGGAGTAGGGAACGATGCCGATTGTGGTGCTCGCCGCCGCGGTCGTTCCCGTCTCGTCCACCTCAACCACAGCTTTGTGCAGCACCTGCGGGTTTCACAGCAGGGATAAACAGCGTTCAGGTGGGAAACAGAGGGAGTATTTGTTTGTGAACGCAGCGGATGCAGCTGCAGCTGCAGCATTCTCTCCTGATTTAACCACTCACTGGTTACCTTAGACCTGAGTGAAGTTGGCCCCCCACCTTCTTCAAATCAGACAAAATTGGTGTCAAATGTTTGTGCAGCAAAATTTTTGTGCTGCTATCATTTTAAAGATATTAAGAAATGTTTCTGGAGGTCATTGAAGGTCAACCAGGCCCCACCTTCTTCAAATCAGACACAGTAGGTGCCAATCAGCTATGTTTGTGCTGGTCCATAGCACAAACGTTTGACACCAGTTTTGTTTGATTTCATAAAAGTGGGCAGGGCTGGTTGACCTTTTGACCTTTAACATTTCATTAATATCTTCAAAGCCAAAGCAGCACAAACAAACATTTTTGCTGCACAAACAGAGTCGAGTTAATTGACACCCATTTTGTTTGATTTGAAGACGGTGAGGGGGCCTGGTTGACCTTTGGCCTTTGATGACCTCTAGAAACATTTCTTTATTTCTTTAAAACGATAGCAGCACAAACCAGCACAAACATTTGACACCAATTTTTGTCTGATTTGAAGAAGGCTTGGGGGGCCAACTTCACTCAGGGTTACCATAGTTACCCGCATTCGCCTTGCTGTTTAACATTAGCTAGCTGCTAGCATGTTAGCATACCACAGCTGTTTATCACAGCGTGATCAAATAAGTTATTCTCTATCAAACTGACATTAGTGAATAATTTATATGAGCATTAAATGCAGGTAACTCCATAAATGGAGAAAATGGCTCGAACGTCAGTGGCAGGTGTTTTTTAAATGGAAAGCGACTTGCGAAGGGTTAAAATGGAGAAATGGTGAAAACATTTCAAACTCACCTCTGAGATTTTGAGGCCTGCTTCCCTGCTGAGGCGTGTGAGGTTCGCTGAACTACCGAACAGGCTGACCATGCCCATATCTGGAAGAAGACGGTGCAGGGAATATTCCTCCGCCATCTTGAATTTTGGCATGCTGACTTCCAGTCTCCTATAAACAGAACGAAACACGGTGTGTTTATGAAATGTTAAGGTTTATACACTTAAAAAAAAAGCTAAATTCAAGTGTTTTTAGAGGCATTTCAAGTATGTTTTCAAACTTTTGCTATACAACACTTTGGAGATAAAAAATAAATAAATGAACTAAAAAAATCAAATGTATCTTTAAAGAGGAGAATGCCGCTCAGACCCGGTTTAAAAAAGGGGCCGGAGGGTGGGCTCCAATTATAGAGGGGTCACACTCTTAAGCCTCCCTGGCAAGGTCTATTCGGGGGTCCTGGATGGGAGGACAGTCGAACCTCGGATTCAGGAAGAGCAGTGTGGTTTTCGTCCTGGTCGGGGAACACTGGACCAGCTCTACACCCTCAGCAGGGTCCTGGAGGGTGCATGGGAGTTCGCCCAACTGGTCCACATGTGTCTTGTGGACCTGGAGAAGGCGTTCGACCGTGTCCCTCGGGGTGCCCTGTGGGGGGTTCTCCGGGAGTATGGGGTACCGGGCCCTTTGATACGGGCTGTCAGGTCCCTGTATGACCGGTGTCAGAGTCTGGTACGCATTGCCGGCAATAAGTCGGACTTGTTCCCAGTGAGGGTTGGACTCCGCCAGGGCTGCCCTTTGTCACCGATTCTGTTCATTACTTTCATGGACAGAATTTCTAGGCGCAGCCGAGGTGTTGAGGGGATCCGTTTTAGGATTGCGTCTCTCCTTTTTGTGGATGAAGTGGTCCTGTTGGCTTCATCATGGCGTGATCTGCAGCTCTCGCTGGAGCGGTTCGCAGCCAAGTGTGAACCGGCCAGGATGAGGATCAGTGCCTAGAGTGCCTTCTCCGGGCCAGGGAGGGTGTCCTGCCTCAAGTGGAGGAGTTCAAGTATCTCGGGATCTTGTTCATGGATGAGGGAAGAAGGGAGCGTGAGATCGACAGGCGGATTGGTGCAGCGTTTGCCGTGAAACGGGCGCTCTACCGGTCCTTCGTGATGAAGATAGAGCTGAGCCAAACAGCGAAGCTCTCGATTTACCGGTCGATCTACGTTCCTACCCTCATCTATGGACATGAGCTTTGGATCATGACCGAAAGAACGAGATCGCAAATACAAGCGGCCGAAATGAGTTTTCTCCGTAGGGTGGCTGGGCTCTCCCTTAGAGATAGGGTGAGAAGTTCAGTCATCCGGGAGGGACTCAGAGTAGAGCCGCTGCTCCTCCACATCGAGAGGAGCCAGTTGAGGTGGCTCGGGCATCTGGTCAGGATGCCTCCTGGACGCCTCCCTGGTGAGGCCCCGGGGAAGACCCAGGACACGCTGGAGGGACTATGTTTGCATGTTCTCCCCAAACATGGGGAGAACATGCAACATGCCCACGTTTTTTCCAGTTGGGTTGGGAAGGGATCTAATTTCTAGTTTGTGAATGAGGGAAAAACTTTGCTTTTTAAAATTTCCTCTGTGTACGGAGCGTCGCATGGCGACACAGAGGCTACAACCTGCATGGGTCTGATTTCTCAGTTCCTATCTTGCACGTCATTAGAAATCATTTCTAATGTTCTTGATTGTCTTCACTCTTTTGGAGTTTTTTTGTTTCTTCAACCGCAGAGTGTTTTGTACTTTTTTCCAAATTGAAAATTTAGATTTTTTCTTCTCACCATGGCTTCAATATCTGGATGGTCCAAATCCTCCAGGCCGGTTTCTCCAGAGATCTCAATCTCTTTCATTTATTCTGGATCTGTGGAGCAACCTGATAATTTGATTCCAGAGGTTTCTCTTGGAGAAACCTTTGGACTCAAAACTTTAACCAGGTGGACTTGGCTGGTGATCTGTTTCTGTTGTGAATCTTCTTGCTCAGCTCTCAGCTGAGATCCTCTCTTGCTCTCTCTAATTAATTTTTCAGACAACTTATCTCTCTTGGGATTTGTCCGCTTGCTGTTTCATTGGAGTGATATCGGTTTCGTGCCGCCAGTTGACACGCAGCTCGTTGAATGAACTCTGGAGTTCGTCCAGTTCTTCTTGGAGGGCCTTGCTTCTCTCTCTCTCTCGCTGTATTTCAGCTGCAAATGATTCCTGGGTGAGGAGGTGGGCCACCTTTAGTTCTGCAAAGTCCTGCTGCAGGGGCTTCTTCTTCTTGTATTTCACATCGTTGTGAACCTTGGAAGCAATGAGCGCAGCGTTAAGGACCGCCGGTTCACTGAACTTCTCCACTCTCTCAAGTTCCCTCTTTGCGTCTTTGGCCTGGTTGATAAACATTTCTTTGAGGGCTTTCTGCCGTTTTAACTGGACTTTGGTTTCTTCCAGCTCTGCCTCCAGGTGGGCCAGTCTTCGGTGGTCTTCCAACCTCCTGGCGGTTTCCATCTCCAGGAGGGAACTCAGTCTTTGTATTTCCCTGTGTAAGAAATCCGGGTGTGCAGGAGGGAGCCTTCCTTGGGGGTTTTGCAGGACTCTCCTTCTCGCATCAGGCCCCATCATCCCACAGTTGTATCTCGGCGCATAATGAGACATTTTCTTCTAAGAACAATCAGTAAAATTGACAAACTTCCTTTAAGAGCTTTGCAGGCGTCTGAACTGGTCAGTAGATTTGCAAGCAATGACAAATATGCAGAATTGCGTTACATACAATTCTGCAGTTGATGACATCACAGACTGCATTGCCAGTGACATCACAGAATCTTCCTTTGCTGGTGGTGTGACATCATTCCACCACCATTACCTAACTCTTTATTCTTTATCCAAGTCTTGTTTACAGTCAAAATAGTCCATGATTCATTTGTTTTTATTCCATATATCATGGGCATCAAACTCAATGTGTTCATTTTGGGCCCGATCGTATTGATAGAAAACAATTCAACTGTTAAAATATCAATAAATACGTGTTTCAGGTTTCAATAAGTGTTTCTTAAAATAACATAATACTGAACATCTTTTCACACTCGTCATCCAGGATCGTTTTAGTGGTTTTCTGCAATCAACATCACGGATTTTGGGGTGCTGATTTAGAAATATTTGTAAAAATTTTTTACGATATTTGTGAGAAAATATGATGTTAAATGTGATCTTTTACTTATCGGTCATGGAGTTTAACTTGGGACAGCAGTCACTTGAACCCAAATGTTGATGAACTCAGAAAAAATGTGGGATCTGTTGATTTTTGTGTGAATTATGCAGTTATTGGTGAAACTCTGGAGGGGCCTATTGCTGTAATTTGGTGTTTAGAGGGCCACTTAAAAAGCTACGGCGGGCCAGATTTGGCCCTCGGGCCTTGAGTTTGACACACGTGCCATTTATGGTGATCTCATGTGAACTTTTTTCAATATCTATACATTGGGAAGTTAATTTTGCTTGTTTAGTCAAACATTTATTTTCTTTTGTAGATTGGAAAAAGAGAGTGGAAAAGAAAAATTATAATAAATAAATGTAAACAACATGAAAAAGCAAAAGATAAAACCTGTAACTATTGATTTATAAATCTTGTTGAAAGTTGGTTAGGATTGATTAAGCCTCGTTTTTAATATCAGGCTTAAGACTCAAAAATTGTAAATGAGTAATGGTTGTAATGAGCCAGAATTGTTGTGGCTTGTTTATTGTTGTCATAGCAACTGCCTACCAAGATGGCTGTTAGTTAAAACAAAGAACGTTGTAATCTATATTTTCAGTATGTTTTCGTTAGCTTTTTAAAGGCACGATGGAGTTCTTATTATAAATAGTTGTATTTTTTATCCGGTTTCAATTGTAAATAATCTTTTCCAAGTTTTAATCTTCTGATCAAAGTTAAATTATGTTATCACAAAACTGTTCAGTTAAAATATCAATAACTTTCAAGGACTAGAAGCAGAGTTTAGTGCTTTAATTACTGATTAAACACAAAATTAAAGCATCACTTTCACATTTTTCCATTGTAGAAAAATGCAAATCCACATATGACAACCAAGCCAGAATTTCACAGTATGAACTTACGTTTTGCGGAGGCCTTCGACCCAGCTCTGGAACTTCTCGGCATTGATCTCATCGTCAATCACAGTGTAATCAATACCCTTGTTTGGTAGCAGGATAAGCATAGAGACGCCTTGCTGGTAAGGCAGCTTCAGCAGTCTGGCTCCCAGGGGAATATCCTCCGCAGTGTAGAACTTGTCCTCTTTCACCATCATGGGAACTTGCAGTATGTTGTAATTATCGATGTAAAACGGAGCGTCTCTGGTCATATCAGAGTCAAAAGGCAACTGCCAGGCACCTGGATTGGGGACAACACGGTTAACTTGGATGTAAATAGTTAAAGTTGGACTCAAAAACAAGTCAATATTTTTTATTCTGCAATGGAGTGTTAGGGCCACGCTAATGAAATAATAAAGAAATAAGATTCTGATAATTAAGTCATAAATCTCTTCGCTTTTTCCTTGTTGTGGAGACAGAAACGAGCCTAACATAAAGTTATGAGAATAAGTCGAATAAGATTGAAATAATAGGAGAATAAAGTCATAAAATGATAATAAAGTTGAATAAAGTTACAGTAATACAAGAATAAAGTCAAAATAACAGAACAAGGTTGTAAAGAATGAGAATAAAGTCAAATTAGGTCAAGACAATAGAAAAATAAACCTGTAATATTACAAGAATAAAGCCATAATAAGAGAATATAGTCAAATGAAATCAAATAAAACAATAATAAAGTAATAAAATTAGAAGGAGGAAGTCGAATAAAGTCAAAATAACAGATTAAAGTCAAAATTAGGAAAATGAAGTTGAATAATCTGAGAATAAAGTCTCAATATGAGAAGAAGTTGCAAGAATAAAATCACAATATTATTGCTTTATTCTGGTCATATAACTAGCCATTATTTTGACTTCTCATATTTTTTCTACTTTATTCTCCTAACTTAGTTTTTTACTTCATTTTTATTTCTGAGATTTTTTCTTATTTATTTCTGAGTTTTAGTTGTTGTGTATCTAATACTCCCTCACATTCATTCATTACCTCGGAAGAAAATGCTGTTGACCAGCAGCAGCTGGCTCGTTTCATCCAGTGTGGAAATCATTTCGGTAATTTTGTTCTGCGTCTTCTGCCTGATGTATTCGTTCACGTAACTGACGCTCGCTTTCGTGTCCGCAAAATCCACGTATTTGACGTCGGCCTGGAAAAACGTCCTCATATTGTCCTCAAACTCGTTCTGGAGCTCCACCCGCTGGTGGACAAAAAGCGCCATGTTTTGGTCCAGTTTCAGGGAGCCGTTCTGCGCGATGTTCTCCTGGAGGAGCTGGAAAAGCCTCGGGATGAGCTGCGGATGCTCGGAAGACTCCAACTGGTCCAAGTTCAGCACCCTGAGGATCTCCTGGCGCGTCACGCCGGTAGACGCCATCAGCAGGGCGGCGAAACTGGCGGAGATGCTGAGAGGAGAGAAGAAGACGTTCTTGTCGTGGTGGCTGGATATTTTCCTGTAAAGGTTCATGGCGAAGTCCGTGTTCTTGTAGGAAAGGTCGGAGATGGTGACGTTTGGAGGCGCAGCTTGGTGGACCGGAGCCACGAAGCACAAGCAGGTTAGAAAGAAAACAAACGTCATTTCCAGTTTGTGGGATCCCATAGCTGGAGCTCTGAAAAGCTTGAAGGCCGAACCTGAAACAAGAAGATGTTTTAAGAGCAAAAAATACAAAATATTACCAAGTATTGTTATCTTCTTAGGCCACTCTTACTTTGAAAACACTTCCGGTGTTTAAATACACTTCAAAAACACAAAATCTTGCCAAGTATTTTGGTTTAGTTTCTGGTTCAAATATCTTAATACACTTGAAAAAAGACAAAACTTAAGGAATTATTGACTTAAACACACACATGCATCTTTCTGAAATGTTACTTGTAAGTTAGTTTTCTTTAATGTTTACTAATCTATTTGCACTTAAACCTCAAAATACTTGGTGAGATTTTGTGTTTTTGCAGTGTTGACAAATGAAAAACTCTTCAAAAACACAATATCACCAAATATTTTAGTTTCTGGTGGAAGTATAGAAACTAAAAATGAGACAAATATGCTTGAGATAAGAAGGAATTATTTTCTTGAAAACTCCTCCTTTATATTACTGAAAAGTTACTTAGTTTTGTTTTGTAGTGTGGAGAGATTTTTACAAAAGAAACCAAATTCTAAGAGTTCGTGTTTTAGCAGTTAATTGGCTAAACTTGCTAACAGAAACGTTTTCAAAGTAAAAATGACGTAAATCCTGTTTTTATTGCTCGACCCACAAAATGCAAAAAATGGATGCTCTTCTTTTTATAAGATTTCAATCAGCAAATTCCTTCCAACAAAAATTCAGACGATTTTTGCTCCAAAGTAAACTTTGCTGCACCCAAATCTGCCTTTTACATTGCAAAAAAAAAAAAGTAAATAAATAAAATAAAAATCTTACCAAGTCCAGTTCTTAATGCAAGTACTTAAATTTTATCTTATTTAAAGTGTACAAGCTTACAAGTAACTTTTTCAGTAAGATATGAGCTTGATTAAATAATTCTTGGACATTTTTTCCCTTACAGCAAAACATTTTTTTTCATTTTATAAGTTAAAAACTGCCAGTGAAACTTGTACTTTTGACTTAAATCAAGCATTTTACTGAAAAGTTGCTTAAAAATGAGTTAGTTTTTCTTATTTCAACTGTGCCGAGATAAGTTACCAAAATACTTGGTAAGAATTTGTGTTTTTGCATTAAATTACTTTATATATGCTAGATATAGGGGCCTATTTAAAGTAAACAATCCACTAGCATTTTTTCATTTCTAATATTGGAAAAATGTCTTATTAGTTGAACAATTTGCCAGTGGAAATAATATTTTTTAAATCAATATTCAACAATTATTTACTTTAAGCAGGCTGATATTTTACTGAAAGTTACTTGTAAATTTGTTCAATTTCAAGTAGATTGCAACATTTTCACTAGGCAAAAATACTTGGTAAGACTTTGTGTTTTTGCAGTTCATCTGAAGAGTAAAACATGTAAATTATCCACATTTATCACAACAGAGAAACTGTAATTTTGCGGTGAAATGTACTCCTAGCCCAACTAGCCACCATACGCACCTTTCAGCTCGATCCAGATGAGTTCTGTAAACTGATTCTGTTATTTGGGGAAACAAAGTACAATGTTCTTCTGGTTACTTATTAACTACGACAAAGTTTTAGGGGGAAGAACTTTCACCATCATTGTCCTCATTACTCATAAATGACATTTACATCTGATCAGGGGCGGAGCTACATGGGGGGCAAAAGGGAGCCAGTGCCCCCATGTAGAACTAATGTCCTTAAAAACTAATCACTTGTTTGATCAGAAGCATACTTCAAATCTTACCAATTTTTTGGTCTACTTTTTAGTGCAAATATCTTAGTTTTGTCTTATTTCAAGTGTACTAACTTACAAGTAACTTTTCAGCAAGAAATGAGAGCTTGATTTAAGTAAGTAATTCCTTAATATTGATTGATAAGTAAAATAGTAAAATTATTATTAAAACATTCTTGTTCCACCGCTGCACCTGATATCACTATTTATCATAGTGGGTTTGCCTCAAAGATAACCAACTTATCTGCAGCTTCAGATGGGAATTATCCAATTTCAGTATTTTTGGCAGGTATTTTGTTACGGCATGAAAATTAATGCTCACAACTTTCCCCATTAAATAAAATGTCAAACTTTTGCTTAATTGTTAAGTAGGAACAATATCTGCAGACAAAGCCCATTTCTGCCAAAATAAAAAGTCATAATTTTGACTTTTTGCCTAATGCTGTTACCGTAATACACCATGTATTTGTGAAGCAAATCTTTAATAGAAGCTAACATAGGCTGATTTGTGTATTATCTGCTCTTGCATCTCTTATCATGACTTTAAATCTGATAATTATGACTTTTAATCTCTTAATTTGACTTCTTGTTGGGCTTTTATGTTTTGCTTTATGGCAGAAATGGGCTTCCGTAGTCACACGTCACAATAAAAACGCAGCAAACAGTGAGTTAATATCACTTTAATCTTGCAACACTGACAATTATATTAACTGAAAGAATGTGTATCGCAACATGAAACAAACACAACAGAAGTGATTGAAAACAATGCAATGATAGAAAAAAAAACACGTTTTATACTCTCACACAAGTGCATTTAAAATGAAAAAAATTACAGCCAATCCTGACAAGCAACAGTGAAAACATCAGATCTGCACAGCATGTTCTTTACTTTGCATGACCTCCAAACTTGTTCTTGTGTCCAGAAATCGTGACTCTTGACAAAAACGGTTTTAATGTGGTCTGTTCAGGGAAAAACAGCCTGATAAAACTCAGCATGGTTATAGTTTTAGACCAGCAATAAACTACAACATGGTTTCCAGACCTGCCAAATGTTTCTGATGTTTGATTTCTCAGCTTAACAGATTGAGGAGTTTAATAATTAGTTATCAACACATGACGTTCAAGGACTTTGGCAACCTCAATAATAACCGATGTATCAGTGTAAGGCAGCTAAAACCAGATATATATACTGTGAAACCAAATCAAATCCGTCTTTTACTGTTTTAGGTCAGTTAGGAAAACCACATTTATTTCTACTTGCTACATAATTTAATTTGGAAAATCCCAGAAGCATCTGTGAGCTTCCTTTGCAACATTTAAGCCACAACTATAGAAGCATTTTAAGGCTCTGCTTCCTTATGTCGCGCCAGGAGAAAATAAAACCGAATGAAGAAAGCGACTTGCGGATCTCAAAACATCTGGTTTTATCATTCGGTACGATTTCCAGCTGTTGTTTATTTTGTCAAACGTCGCATAAAAATATCCAGCATTCATCATAATTAGGCAGAAGTCGGGCTCTATAATCTGGAGAGTAATGTAATCTGGTAATATTTGTGACTGAAGCTGTTATGAAAGTATAAACAGAATTTAACAACTTGGGCTGGAAGAAGTAATTCCTCCAAAAGTATAATGAGAAGCCAGATTACAGTTTGACATGTCTATATATTTTGACATATTGGAGGAAAAGGGGATATAATCCCAACATGTGGTGGGATTTTTTAAAGTTTTTTGTTGGCGGAGGAATCGGTGCGCTTCACACAGATGGCACCATGTTGAAGTTTCAAAGCAAAAAGACACCAGAAAATAAAACTGCAAAACGTTTTGGTGAAAACGAGACAAAAACTAACTTACAAGTCACTTTTTTAAGACTTAGGAACTTTTTTTTTCCCCTTAGTCAATAATTATTGAATACTAATTTAAAAAATTATTTCTCAGAAAGAGACTTACAAATGGAAACAGCACTTTTTCCATCAGGAAATTGACTTAGAACAAGCTCCAATATCTTAAAATAATCATTTTTTTCGCCAGTTTTGTCTTATTTTAAGTGTGACACAATGTTTGCACAGGAAGGTAGAAAAATACTTGGCAAGATTTTGTGTTTGTGGGTTTTCCAAATGGACAAAACCTCAAAAACACAAAATATTCTCAAGTATTTTGTCTCGTTTCTACTGAAAATATTGAATTGCACTTGAAATGAGACAAAACTATTTTATGAGTTCCTTTTTTACAAGTAACGTTGGACATGGGATATTTTTTGGTCAAGTCAATAATTACTGAATATCAATTAAAAAAAGTATTAGTTAACTTATAACAAGACATTCATACTTTTTCATTAACATAAAGAAATTATTGTCTGAAACAATAGTTTCTTCTGTATCTTAAAAGTATTATTTTAAAGTTAGTTTTGTCTTATTTCAAGTGTAATTTGAAATTTGCAGAAGAAATTAAAGAAAAAATAAGATTTTGTGAAAAACACAAAACATTACCAAGTATTTCTGGTTTGGTTTCTACTGCAAATACACTTGAAAAAATAATTTAAAAGTAACTCTAGCTAGAAATAGAAGCTTTGTAAGATAAATAAATCCATAATATTGATTGAGTAAAGTGCTAGTTCCACTGACAGATTATTTCACTTACAAAAAGACATGTTTCTCATGCTGAAAGTGAAATAATCTGCCAGTGAATTAGTACGTTTCATTAACATTAAGGAATTATTTACTTTAAAAGAAAAAGTGCTTTATTTTTTAAATTTTAATTTAATATTTTCTCTATAAACTAGACAAAAACTCTTATTTTTGCAGTGAAGACCCTTAAAAAGCCTCCACTGCATCTATAAAGTTGGTTCAGGATAAGAAAACATTTGATTCCTGATTTCAGTGCCATAGAAAATGTTTCTATTGTTGCTATAGTTACAAACTTCTTAGATGAAAATAGATACCGAAATGTCTCGTTTTTGTTGCATTTAGGAATTAGTTTTTGTCCCAACTGACCTAAAAGATAAAAGATTTGATGAAATTTTAACATCTGGTTTCAACTTTATGCTACTTAAATGGTCAAATTTGTGCAAGTAGTTTGGTAGCTGTATAATCTAAATAATAATATCTGACATAACACAAAGTATTTCCTTCTTAGCTCACTAAGTGCTTTAAGTGAAATTCTAATGGAACGTTGTAGAAAAAACTGTACTGTCCACACTGGACCCCTGTATTCGTTTAATGTCTACTCGTACATTTAAAGAAAGGAATAAAGTGAAAACATTGAAGACGAACTGTGTTCTGGGAGGAAAACTATCACTCAGATCAGGAATAAACAATCCACAGACGTTAGTGTTTCAGACCAAAAGACACTTTGGTGCGGTGAGAACTTGTTGGATTATTTCGGACTATAAAGGAGTGGTGATGGATTAGGCCTCCTAATCATTTCTTTGTTCCACAAACCAAACGCGGGAGAGTTTGTCATCGCCTGTAAAGCTTTTTCTGTCCAAAACATTGGTCTCGTATGGCTTTCATAGAATGCCTCTTACTTTTTTTTCCTTTTAACCTCCAACACTTGCATGTTTTTTGTGTCTTTCCTGGTCTTCCTAAAAAAAAAAAAACCCCAGAAGAACTGGAATTAAAAAAAAACAAAAAACTGTATACAATAGAAAAGAAGGCGCCATGGCAAAAAAGGCAATTGCAATCTTGGATTTACTGCATCATGAGTCCGCTGGAGCCCGAGCGCTTCACCCAGTCGCACCAAAGTGCTGCCTCTTCTTCTCGCCTCTGTGGTCGGTCAGTGAACTAACACAGGAAACCGTGTCCTTACGTCCTTATGTTTGCATATGCAAAAGGTTAGAGGAGGGAGCGAAGCTACCCCCAGGCAGGGGTTCCAGTCCAGGCCGCTGGTAAACAACACAAACTTTCCACAACTTCACTGGCTGGACTCTCGCTGTTGGTCTTCCTCTGAGCCGGTGTTTGCTGATCCTGGGTAAAGTCGTGGCTTCAGGTTAATATTTAATGACACTCTTACTCATTGCATTAAACTGCCTCAAGATTACAGGAAAAGTCTTAAGATTGGGAAAAGAAGCTGAACGTGTTCGTGTTTCAAATGAGCTGTTCACCAGGTGATTTAGGGTGATTTCTCACCAGATTGGGGACAAAAGGTGCAACATTTCAGCTGCTGTGGTTCGCATTCATGCTGCACTGTCAAATAAATGAGAGTATTGGGTCCATGCTAAGAAAAAAAGAATAAATTACAAAAATAAAGTTGAAATAATACAAGAATAAAGTAATTATATTACCAGAATATAGTAATATTATGACTCTATTCTCATAATTAACTTTTTTTATTTTCTTGGTGTGGACCTAACGCTCTGTCGTATAAATAAATCAAACTAATTTAAAAACCTGTTCCCCTCCTTGCCTGTGGTGGCGCTGCACCAACAACCTCTTAAGGAAACGACACCAAAACCTCAGAAGAAGAAACAGCAAAACTTCCCCCTCCACAAAATGTAAACAGTAGCAACAGACTTTCTAGACAAACAAACTAATTTATCAAAATTTGTTTTATTTTCTGTTTGGTTTTCAGAATCTCACTAAACGTCTTTCTGCCACTGAATGGATCAGAACATTCAGGATCCTCCACTGGAAAGGCTGGATGCAGTAAAATGGGATTAGACTAAAGATTTAACCCAACGCATGATATGTGAACATTTCCATAACTTTTCTCCCCCGAAGGTTTCAACATTTTGATGATGCAAAGCGAGTTTTCTCACCTGGATTTGTGTCTGGCTGTTGGGGAATGTTTGGCTGAGCTTGTTGCTGCTGCCTAAAACAGGAATCGGAGGAAGTTTGACTCTAAAACTTGTTCTTTAATTCCTCTCTTAGGAGGAGATGAAGAGTCTGCTTCATCCTACCGTTCAAAGTAGGCCTGCCTCCTCTTCCTCAGCTCCTCCGCCGTCAGCGTCTCGCTCTGGACTTTGGGTCCTTCATCAGCGCTGCTGGACTTCACACCTAAAACCTCGCAGTCCGAAGACGAGTTGCTCATCACGGCTCCTGAAAAACATGGAAGAGAGAGGGAGAAAGTGTAAGAATACGTTGAAATGTTATAACTACTTTTATTGTTTTTGTACATCTCCAGATGTACACTCCCAGAGATCAATAATAAAGTTTGCCCTGAAATTATGGCGGCTATTTTTAAAGCATGCAGCGTTTAAATGTGGAGCAAAAACAAAAAAAGGAAAAAAAAGAAGTAAAGAAGGAAGGAGAGAAACTGAAGGCTGGACACAAAGGAGGAAAGAAGAGAAAGTTAAGAAAAAAGGATTAGAAACAAACCAGGAATAGAAATGGAGGGAAAGAAAAAGGAAACAAAAGACAAAGACAAAAAGACAATGGAAGGAAGACAAAAACAGGAGGAATAAAAGAGACAAACTAAGAAAAACAAAAGAAAAAAAAAGAAAAGAAAAAAAAAGACAGTAACAAAAAAAGAAGGAAGACAAAAAAAACATAAAAAAATGAAGACACAGAAAGATGGACAAGAGGACGAAAAATTTAAGAAGAAAGGAAGGAAACATCAGGTAACCGGATGGGAATGGACTTTTGGTACATTCATATTTCTTTTCTTTTCAAAGATCTAAAAGTCAAGTATTCGACTTTTCCAGGTGGTCAAACCGAGTATTGATTGAGTTTGGATTTATTTTCTGTTCCTTCACTCCGTTTTGTTAATTTAACAGTAGAAACCCTGATACTGCTTCTGTTTTATTACCCTTTCCCGAGTCTTCAGCATCATAAAGGCCAACCTGTGGCGATAAATAACTCCATTAATCCCGTTACCCTGCATGCTGAGCTGAATGGCTCTCCGAACGTCGGCCTCTTCGTCCTCCACATCCATGTCCTGCCTGCTGAGCGCCAGAGCTCTCTTCAGCTCCTCGTCCTCGTCCTCCACAACAAAACCCACGTCCGTCTGCGCCTGAGAGGCCGACGTCCTGCTGGCAGAAAACGCCGGGGTTAGCGGTTCTTTTGGGTCGGGACGCCGGCGCTCTGCGGAGACGTACCCCATGCTGGTCTGGGCCTCGTCCTCCCCGATGAGTCTGGGCCGCTGCTGCTGGTGGACCCGCATGATCCCCAGGATCTGCTCCGCCTCGCACTCGGGGAGATTTCCCCGGATTACAAATATGGAATAACCTGCAGAAATACGGATTTAATATTTCTAATCTGAACTCAACATGTGAGAGAATTTATCAGGATTCGCACAGTAAAATGTTACCGACTCATTTGGTCTGGTTTATTTCTTAGTTAAGGTAAAACACTTGACATAAAACATGTCACTTTTCATCAAAATATAAAGGTTTTTTTTAAATATCTAAAATTGATTTAAAAATATTATAATTAAATTGGCTGATTATTTAACTTATAGCAAGATATTTTTCCCATTTTCCAAGTGGAACTATTGATTTTTCATCAGTATTAAGTAATAATCTACTTACAACAAGCCTCCAGATCTTGTTGAAAAGTTATTTTAAGCAAGTTTGTCTTATTTCAAGTGTATTAAGACATTTGCACTAGAAACTAAACCCAATTTACGATTCCAGCACCAAAATAAACAAATGAACTAAAGATTATAGTTTCAATTTGTGATTATATAATAATTATCACTGTTATTAAAAAGGATTTGTGATCATATTCTATAATCTACAGCAGCAACAGAGTAAGCTAAAATATAACAAAATTCTATGTTTTGAAATGTCTCTGAAATGAACAAAACAAATTTTACACAAAAAACTCCCAGAATTTCAGTAGTTTTGATTAAACAGTAATATTTAAAGTATAACATGATCAATAAGTCTTTGAGGAATTGAGAATAATATATATTTATTACACTGAAACAATACAAACAAATTGTGTTAATGAGCTTCGTGCTCAAATTAAATGTTTAAACACAAATAAAGTTACAAAAAAAATCTCAAAAATGTTGTAAGTTTTCTGGCATTTAGAAAATAGAAATAATTTTGGCAATTCTACAAAACTTTAAACAAGAAATGTTTTGACTGATTTAAGTTCAGACAGCGAGAAAAAACGTCTTTATATTCAGTGTGTGAAAATATCTGGTTTCAGCCATATTTTCCAAATTCAGACTTTTAATCAAACAATAGATTGCATTTTATTGCTAAACTGTGCACATTCTAAGACTTTGTACAGAAATCAACACTTTTCAAACCCTGAAAACGCTTTCAAGGATTTTGTGCTCCTGATTTATTTTATCCGTACCTTCCTGTTGCAGCTGTGCGAGGAAAAGGGCTAAATACGTGTCCGATATCAACTCCGGTCCAGTCAGCAGTGAATTCAGGTTGAACCACTGCAGTGAAATCAGAGTTTCTGGTGAACTGCATCAACTGGAGTTATTAAAAACTAAAAGGCAGCGTCATACCTGCTGTCCCAGTTTGCGTATGGTAAACCAGTGCTCCTTATAGTTGCAAATGAAAGCTTTTTCATTTCTGAAACATAAAAGACGGCATCAGTTTCCACTGAAATGTAGGTTGTAATTTTTTCACAGCTCAGTGTCGGCGCCTTACATCGGGTTTATCATCAGCCTCTGATACTCTGGACTGTTAAAAAGGATCAGCTCCAAGCCCCACACCCGCAGCGCGTTGCTAATAACCTGCAGCGACCAGCAGATAAACGGGAGCTAAACCATCTGAAGTCAGGACTTTACATTTACTGGCAATAAGGAGGGATTTAAAGACGTACTTGTATCGAGAAGAATCCACTGTCATCCATGTTCCCTGAGGGTTGCTTTAAACACAAAAATTCAACATTAAGAATGATTTAAAGCTAAAATATGTCGCTTTTCTAATATATTTTACATATTGTGACAGAACAGGATGACACAGATCATTTGTGAAAAAAAGTCAGAGCCAGGCCTTAGTGCCTCTGCTACACTGTATCCACCAACACAGCCTGTCATAAATGCTAATGCTAGTTAGCATAGCCATAGATGACAGAGAATAAACAGTTTTCCTGTTACAGTAAATTGTTCACCATTTGCACATTTAGCATTGAGTACATGAGTTTGATTGACAGCGCTAAGCTCCTCCTCCTGGCTCTAATTGGTTGTTTTTGGTCAGGAGCATTAGCAGCTCAGGCAGGAGGAAGAGGAGCTCAATTTGTTTACAGATTATCTGTCTCTAAACAAACTTCCATGACAGTTTTAACAAATATGTAAAAAACAAGTTTTGGAAAAAGTGACATGATGCTGCCTTAAGCTACATTTTGTCTTCTAGTCACCTGTAAAAACGTCCGGTACTCCTCACTGGCCATGCCGCCCTCGGCCATCCTCATCCTCTCCTCTTCATCCAGCTGGTGAGCAATGGAGGACAGATCCACGGGGGTGAAGTACTCCCCCTGCAGGAGATTGTTCAGGCAGTGCTGGGCACACAGGGAGCCCTCTTGCTGCAAAACAAAAATATTATTGTTTTGAGACAATGGCATTACAATGAGAGAACACATTCTCAAAGAGCAATAAACTTCAACTTTTAATCAACATTTAACACTAGAAGACATTTTAAATATCCAAAAACAAATAAAACTAAATAATGAAGTTTCTATAAGCTGTAAGCTAGTTAAAACCAATGCGTTTTTGGATTTCAGTGAAACTAACATTAAACATCAAACAATTCAAAATTCTGTATAATTGAGAGAATCTGAAACTTTAAAATTTTGTTGCAAATTTTCTGTATTAAAACAAATTTCATTTAGTTTTCAAAGTCTGAGTCACTTCAAAAAAAAAATCTAATAAAAGTTGATTTATTAGCAGCAAAGTTGTTTCTATTGTAAGAAAGTTTGCAGCTGTGATGAACAGGCCACTTGTTTGTTTTTTGTTATAATTCTTTAATTTCATTTTGGTGCCACACAAAATCACTCAGAGGGCCACAAATGGCCCCTGGACCGCACGTTGGACACCAATACAGTAAATACGTGAAATTATTTCGATATATTATGCTGTTGTTTTAGCATTATTAGCATCGATATTATCTTAATTTTTTTGTTAGCACTATTAGAGCTACTCTTAGTAATAATCAAACTTGTTGGGAATATTGTAAGCATATTGAATTTTGCATTAAGAATCAGAGGACAACAAAAAGTAAGAGGATAAATGATCAAATTCAACTTTAACATAAAATGCTCAACAGAAGTTAAAAATACATACAACCACATATTAAAAACTAGCAAACAAATACAGACAGCACAAATGATAATAAAATATAACTGAAGGGCAGAGAAAAATCTACCTCCTAGACTCAAAAAGAGACTTTAAAAAGGCGCATCAGTTTAAATTATTGCATTTATTCTATCAGTAAACACAGGATACATCATTTTAAAACGTAGTGATTAGGATTTTAAGTCATAGTAACTGATCAATCACCACAGTATAAATTATAAACATCCAGTTTAGTTTTAAAATCAAACTAATCAAAACCATCAAATTAGTGGTTTTACTCCACAGGGACAGCACATCGCTTTATTAATGCAACTTTCATTACTAATAAAATCACAATTCGGGAACCTCAAATAATTAGTTTTACGCTGTTAAAACAATCTGAAAACAAACTTTTCAGTCTTTCTTGTTAGCTGGTGGGTTAGCAGTTAGCATTCAGAACAAACAACAACACCACAGCTCAGCTAGCAGCGGCAGCAACCGGCTGCTAAACTGACACAGACATTCATACGACGGGTTGCAGTCAACATTTACAGATAAGCGACTCCGATTAAATATTTTACCTACTTTCTCATGAAATATGGAATCCATATTCAGCTTTCTGTCAAACATTCAACTCTGACCTCCACCTCTTCCGCATTCATCAGCTCAGCGACAGAAGACAATCTTTACTGGCGCCCCCTGGTGGTTGGCCTGACTCAGCGCTTTGGAGGTTTTGCTCTGAGCCGTGTAACAGGAAACGGTCCCCCTATGACGCATGCTCCTTAAACAGCACCTGAACATGGCGGATAGGGAGAAGCCGTCAGAGGGGCTGCAGCTCAGTCAGGTGAGATGTTCTGGGATTAAATCCAATTGACAGCTGACCGACAATCCGAGGGGAGACCGCGGATCGCACCGGGATGATTTCTGGGAGTGTAACGGTCTTTTTGCTTTGTGGCAGAGCACCGATCCGACGGAGCTAAAACAGCTCACAGGCTAACTACCAACTAGCCTCAGAGAGCCTCCAATTAAATGCACATAAACGTGTTTATTTACATGTCTGAGTGGGTTAGAAGCAGGATTCATTATTGTTTTATATTTACTGCTCAACAACCAGTTTGTTTAAGTGTATTTGTGTGTTTTGAAGCACAATTTGTTTTAGTTTAGTTAATCCAGCTCATTGTTTAGGTTTAAAGCAGCATTAGTTTGAGGTTTTTATCTCTGATCTGCTTATAAATGCTTTTCAGTTTCGGATGTTTTGCTGGTTTCTGCGGGTGAAAATCAGGACAGTTTTCTCGTCGTTGTTCTCGTTGGTGTTTTTAATGTGAAAGCAAAACTGATCCTAATGACTTTTTTTATAGCGATCTAAATTCAGTTGAACTCTCTTGCTAAGGGGCATCAACACAATAAAACACTTTGTATTTGGTAAGGATTTGATGCAGACAGTCTTGCTCTTTATCACCTTAGGCATTAATCTGACCCTTTTGTCTGAATGTTGCAGCTGATTTAAGATCAAGCAACCTTTTTTCAATCTTTTGTTGTCCAATTTTTTTGTGAATTTAGCCCTAGTTTTGTGATATTGGCTGACAGAAGTGATATTCAGTGTGGCCTTCTGTTGGTGGAGGCTGTTTGCTTCAAAATTCAATGTGTTGTTTGTCCAGAGATATCATCAAAAAGCTATTTCATCCTTGCAAATTCCCCTTACTGGGTATTTTCTCTTTCGCGGCTCCTTTTCTAAAATCCTGAGAGAAATCCAGGTGTGAATATCTATGTGTCGGCCACATTCAGACTCACTTAAATGCCTTTTCTGGCTATTTTTCTGCTTGACTTGAACGTTGGAAAATCTACTTAAGGTCTAGATGTCAAAATGCATTGGATTGCTGTCATATAATTGGTTAACAAATTAACCAGTGAAACAGTTGTACCAAATAAAGTGGCCCATGAGTGAAGGTGGCTGTAATGGTTTATGATATTTGCATAACATCTGATAAATACGAGGAATCTCTTTGCTGTAACAGTTTGGCTTCATCTGATGACAGCCTAAGTGCCGTGAAGTTATTCAGTGGAAACCGCTTGTCTGAATGTTGCAGCTGAATTGGCTGAGTTTAGAGGACATTTTAGCCACTTTGGTTGGATGTGAGTAACTTCAAATGTTCTCCTCAGTACAACGTCTTTGTAATTGTTGTGAATGTCATAGAAAAACTCAATTGTTATTTTTACCATCAGTTTTAGTTAATCTAAAGATTATTTCAGTTGAAGATAATCCTGACGATTAATCGATTAATCTGATAATAAATTGGTACATTCGGCAGATTTTTCAATTAAACATTTTTATGCACTTTTAGAAATACACTAGATGATGCAAATAAACAAATAATCCATTTTATAAGTATGAAAATAAACATTTTGTTGCCTGAAATGCAATGACATATAATTCCTTTAGTGTACATCTGATCATTTGTAGCACAGGATTCATTTTTAGTTAAAAGATCCTTCTAACATGAACATGTGAACAGCTCAGCCCTTTTTGCTTTATTTAACATCAGTGCAATGTAGATCTGATCTGTTGGTGCTTTTAGGTGCTTAAAAGGAGATTTTATTTTACAGAATGTGAACTAGATTAACCTACAACTTGAAGAGTTTTGAGTCTTGCATATTTACAGATTAAGGTTTTTTTTTTCATCTTAATTGCAGAATCTAGATACCGTTTGGTTTAATTACTCCTTAGTATGTTGTTTCAGCTAATGTCCTCTTCTAGATGCTTCAGTTAACAATTAATCAATTAATAAATTAGTATTTCAATAATCGATTCATCACGATTAATCGTTTCAGCCCTAACCTGCATAAAGCAAACACTTGGGCAAAAACAGAGTTCCCACAAAATCTGGGAAGGTATAGAGTTTAAATATTGAAAGTATTAAAATAAAATATTTATTAGTCTTGATCTATTTGTTCATTCTTCTATCTACCATTTGTAGAAGTAATTAGGCCTGTCACAAAAAACAATAAATCAATTAATCGCTTTATAAATTAAAACAAACTCAATCATTTCCATCTGCATGGTTTATTGTTTTTCTCTTTTTTTCTCTTCCTACCAAAAACTGAATAATAAAATTCTTCAGTCTCTATTTGCTCTTTTTATTTTGAAGGACAATTTTGTTTACAGAAACTCCATAATTAATTTTATTTGTTGTTTCTGGGTTTTTTTTGTTAAATTATTTTGGATATTAAAAATGTCTTCCAGTTCGAGTGTTAAATATATATTAAAATTTAAAGTTTGTTGATCTTTGAGATTGCATTATTGTGCCATTACATTATATTACTTCATTATGGTCTGAAACCAACAATACTATCATTTTTTGCAATAATTTCTGTGGGAATTTATCGTCCAAGATAATTTGGTATCATGACAGGCCTGAAAATAATAATTCAAATATGAATAGTTTTGAAGAAACGCTCATGCAGTTTTGTTTCAATAGTCAACAGGGCGTTTGTTTCTCCTTGTTGTCCCTAAAGGAATGGCTGGAGGCGGCGGATTGCAGGGCGGAGCTGCTGCAGCACCTGAAGGACCAGGTGCCGCAGATCTTCTGCCTGAAGAAGGAGCTCAGCCCTCCAGAGGAAGAGGAGCTGACGCAGAGGCGACTCCTTCATCCTCTGGAGTGCTTCCTGTTCGGAGAGGATCCTCAGGAAGGTCGGCAGAAGCTGCAGCAAGGCAGCGCCTCGTCTCAGCTCTGCGGCCGCGTGTTCAAGGAGGGAGAGACTGTTTACTCCTGCAGGTCTGCTCAAAGACTGACAGTTTATCGCAACAGTTTTCGCCACTGTTTATTCCACGAAAGCATCAATAAATGTTTGTAAATTCAAAGACGTGATTAAATGCAGTTACTGTGTGTAGGGTAGAGTAGAGATGCACGATATATTGTCACTAACATCGGTATCGGCTGATATTAACAACCGATGTTGGTTTTTCTCTGATTGTTTTTTTTTTTATTTTACCAAAGCTGCTTAAACTCTTGAGAAATATATGTAATATTATTAAATATAATTTATTGTTCATAAAGTAATATTAATATTGGATATCAATATCGAGACAAATTTTTATAGCGAGTGTAAGAATCTTCTTTTTAATTTTGTTGAATTTAGCTAATTTGATGTCTTAAATTAATATAATCTAAGGGTTTGGAAAGTTTTATGACTGTATTTTGTAGTACTATTGTGATATTGATAAAAGTGATGGTACACATGATTTATTACTTCTTTTTTAGGTAACTGGCTGTGATTGTGTGTCATAGCAATTGTAGTTGTGTATAATTAATTATATATATTTTGAAAACCTGGGCGGTTCAGAGCAGAGAAGAGATGCTGGAGGAACCATATCTGATTAGGAAAAACAAATTGTAGTAACACCAGCATTCACAGTAGTTTCTTCTTCTTCTGTGGTTTGTAGGAAGCAGCCATGTTTTGCGTCATATTATGCATGAGCTACGGATTCCCTGTCAGAAAAGATCCATTTACTCTGTTTACAAGACAACGGACACCAGTACGTTTTAGAAACATGGCGCAATCTGTGCCGTTGTCAGAGAAAACATCCGGTGGTTTCATGTAACTGTAAAGAACAAACGCAACAAAACTCTCTTTTCACCAGAAATTATTGTTGTATAAACAAGACCTCAGTTTCTCCACTGTTCCTCATAAGTGCTTAAAATTAAACAACGGTGTGGCGTGAAAACTGTGAATAAAAGAGGATAGAATCAAGTAAATTATCAAGTATGAAAAGTAACTAGTAAAACTAATGAGTTTAAATTAAATAATTGTTCTTTGCTTTATATTCTGTTTCAGGGACTGTGCAATAGATCCCACTTGTGTTCTGTGCATGGACTGCTTCCAGGACAGTGTGCACAAAAACCATCGCTACAAGGTTGGTGTTAATGTAATCATTTACTTGTGCTCATTTTTCTGAATCTTAGGTTCTGTTCAGTGGTGCTGAGTGTGCTGCTCGGTTCCCACAGAACCCGCTAACTTAATTACTGTTGTGTGTATCCATCATCTCGCCCTCTGTGACTCATTTACTGTTTTTCCTTCAGATGCACGCATCATCCGGCGGGGGGTTCTGTGACTGCGGCGACGTGGAAGCCTGGAAGGTCGGCCCGTGTTGCTCCAAACATGACCTGGGGGCTGCTGCCGCCATGGTAACGGTGCGTTACGTAACCGCCGTGTCAGTGATCCCCAGAATGCTTATTTTCCCATCTTCTTAATGGACGCTGCTGCTGGAAGTTTGGCTCCAGAAACGAGAGCCGTGCAGCCTTGAACTCAGCGTGGTGATTGGTTTGTTTAGGCCCAGCCGCGATAAGATCGCGCGTCGTGAGCCGGCACGCAGCCGGCTTCTTTCTGTTTTTCTTTTTCCATAAGCAGCAGGTGGTCCATTAACACGTCCGGCCGCTGTCTGACAGCCTGCTTTGTGTTTGCCATACCAGATCTAAACCTGTGCTTAATGAGCATTCACTGCAGCGTCTCTGCTGGGAACAAGATAAGCCACAGTCCCTCCGATATTCAGGTCCAAACCAGATTTTTACATTTACTCATAACATTTTAAAGGCTGAAACCATTTGAAATAATTGTTGATCAATCATTAATTGGAATAAAGTCTCAAACAGGTGATTTGCTGAAAGAAAAACATATTCAGAGCAACAATAAAGCCAAAACTGGACAGAAATACATACCTTTCTGCATTTAGTATTAAATATGTTTTACCCAGATTTCCTTCAATGCTATTTTTAGCTTCACCTGGTTCTAATTCTGTAAAAGAAAATCTTTTGCTAAGCAGCTTTTGCTATTAAAAAATAATCAACAGATCAGCCAGGCACTGTTTTGGTCAAGCAGAAAGCTTTTCACCTTTTTTTTTTATTTTAGCTGTAGGTGATAGAATAGAATAGAATAGAATAGAATAGAATAGAATAGAATAGAATAGAATACAACTATTCTATTCTATTCTATTCTATTTTAGCTGTAGGTGATCAAGCGTACACTAAAATAATGCTATTATTGCATTTTAGTCATTAAAATGTTTTTCAAAATATTTGTTTTGAGTTTTAATGTATTTTTAATGTTATATAAAATAGCTTAAGGAGTTAAATGAAAGATCTGCACAATGTGCCAATCTTATTGTTCAATCAATCAATCAGCCTTAAACCTTTTGTATGAAATCAGACTAGATGTTCGGAGCAGTTATAATGACTGATATCAGTCACTTAAAAATTAAAATGTTGTTTTCTTTAAGCTGCATTATGGCTAACTTTGCGTTGTTGTTAAGGTTTTTGCCCGTCTGGAAAAGCAAATTGAACCAAAGTTCATAATCTTCGTTTCTCCGATCCTCCTTGCAACTTTTTCCTTAACTGTTTCTTAACATGTCTTCAGAAAACGTAATGATTTCTTCTTCTCTGAGCGGCTTTTCAGCCCACATCAGTGCAGGACTTGTTCCTCTGTGGAAAACGATGACGTAACACTGAAGCTGTTTGGAAAGATGAATGTTCAGACTTCTGGGAATAAGGAGGAGCTGGACTTGTTGAGGTCCTCAATTCTCTGGTCTGGATTATTTATGCATTTCCATGATGTCACACAAAGAACCAGTGAGTTTGAGCTATAAAATAAATCTCCCATTAACTCAAATGCTGCGAATTAGAGGAAGCTTATGAAGCCGTTGCGTCATTATCCGATTAAATTTCCTGGGTTTGAAGAAAGTAATGAAAATCGCTCATTATTCCGGCATTTAGCAAAAAAATAAATAGTTTTAGTTTGAGTTAATATCGGAGAGTGAAAGGGGAGAAAATAACGGTTTTCTTTTTCTAAAGTGTAAGTGTCTGGTTTCAGATTCCAGTGGCTGTTTTGACACAGACATTTAAACTGAGGGAAAATCCACCCAATCAGAGCCTGTTTGTTGCTCCTGTTGGATATTTTTATTAGTTTTTGTGGCCTTTGTGATTTTCTGTTTGTTCCCGAGGGATTCGATGTTGATGTCAGAAGGCCAGCTGCTTTTCTCTGCTCATTTGGAAAATCATGTGGAGCAGTTCAGGGCCTTGTTATTGGCTCACAGCCTCTGACACAGGAAGTAGGAAATATTTGAGGTTACATTTTTGGCATTCCATGTGAATCTTTGATAAAGTCGCATAGAAATTGTATTATCTTGGCTTATAAATGTTACGCTTTATGTCTACAGCTGCTTATGGGAAGCAGGTTTTATGTAAGAATACCTTCTACTTCTTCTGTTTTCGCAGGACGAAGCTGTTTTAGAGCCAGAATTGTACGAACGTGCAGAGAAACTTTTCCAGGTTCTTCTGCGCTACTTTACCGACTTCCTGGTGTGGGAAGAAAGCTTTGAGTTGTCAGCCGAACTCCAGCCCCGGTACGGCCTCACAGATGAAACGGAAATGTAATTTTTATTCAAAAACAAACAAAATAATCTCATAAGATCGACTCAGAGTGTTTTTATCCTCACTGCAGGTTAAAAGACAATGCGTACTACTGTGTGCTGTACAACGATGAGCATCACTCGTACGACCACGTGATCTACACCCTGCAGCGATCGGTTAACTGTGATCAGGCCGAAGCACAAACACACACAACTCTTATTGACAAAGAGGTATTTCTTCAGCCTTATGTCCTTGTGACTTTTCTTTTTTTGATATATAAACTAAGCCAAGATTTGATTGTGTTGACAGCTGTTACATCAGATAATCAAATCTAGAAATTAGATGTCCTCAGGATGATCCATTGAATAAACAAACAGTCATGAAGTGTTTATTTAATGTATATGAATAAGCACGTTTATTTTTTTAAATGGCTTGAATTTTCAATCAAATATCTTAAATATCCTACCCACCTAAACTAAAAGGGAAGATGGTGGTATAATGTAATTAACAAGAGAATTTCTGAGAGATTTTGTAAGTAGCAGTGTGAGATTTATTTTTCTCACCAATTACCAAACCAGTTTAATTACCAAACGAAACATGCAGTGAAATATCAGACCTACTACTTCCACTACTACTTCTGTTTGTTGTGATATATTGGCAAAACTTCACTCTAAACTTTGACAAGTTGACTTTACTTAAAAAAATATTGGAAACCGATTGCCTTAAATAAATTAAGTAACCACAACAAAAGATTTTATTTTTGACATTTATTTTTTTTTTTACATACATTCTCACGTGTGAAAATATGTGTGTTTTTATAACATAAATAAAAAATATGTTTGAAGACTAAATATTTTACATATTAAATTCCAGCTGTCAGCTTGTTGGGTTACATTTTATTAATCAATATAACACAACATTGACATATTTAAGTTAGTATTAAATTTGTCTCCTGCACTAGAACACAATAAAGTTAAAAACAAAAGTGGAAACAGTTAATTGACTTTTGATTAATTGTCGATTAATTTTTATTAATATTATTAATTTAGAGTCGATTAATGGTTTTTATATTAAAATTGGTTCTAATGACGTCCGCTTAGTCCTTCTTTTAATGACGTTTGACCGCCATCCAGCAGAGGGCGCCGCTGGTCACCGTAAGCGGAGCCAACCGTTGATACAGAAACAAAAATGGCGGCTATACCAGAACGGAGAAGAGAAACGGTCCTAACAGAGTCCGGTTTGGGATGGAAAATTCACTTTATGCGGCTCTGTTTTGAAATACCAAACACTCTATAAGCTCTTATTCAGCCGAGGTGCTGCGTGACGTAGCAGCGTCGGAAATTTATAAAAGATTTAGCCCTTTATGCTATGGAAAGACGGTTATCCCTCTTGATATAAGAGAAAACTCAAGCTTTTAAGAATCAGTCCACTTTAGATCAACATATTAACAGATTATTCGTATCCCTACCTTATAATAAAATGTGTAAGTAGAAAAAATGCGTTTATTCAGTAGCGACAGTTGCTTATTTGGTAAATCTGACCGCTCTCCTGATGGTGAACTGTTCATAGGGTCGGCGGGCGGTGAAGAGAGGAACGCTCCGTTCTTGCCAGCAAGCGAAAGAGCTCATCAGGGCAAGCTCCCATTTTTCTTTCCTAATATTGATATTTCTAGTCAGCAAATCTCTGCATTTTTAATGTCGCTCCAATCCTCTCCATTGCAGTCCAACTCCGAGCACATCTCCCTTCAGCCTCTGCGTGTGGAGATCCTTCATGCAACAGTGATGGCGCATCAGACTTTCGCTCTGCGTCTGGGCTCCTGGTTCCAGAAGATCATCAGTTACTCAGGTGCTGCAGTCGTTGTGCTCATTTTAATTTAATCTTAACAAATCCTATCGTTTTTGTTTGTTTGTTTGTTTGTTTTGACGTGTGTCTCGTCTGTTCTGTGCAGTGGGATTCAGACAGGCCTTCTGCCAGGTGGCATTAGAGCCCAATGCAGACAGAGATCGTCCCTGTCTCATCAGTAGACTCATGCTGCACGATGCACGCATGTATAAAGGTAGGCTGCGTTTTCTAATTTGATCCCAATTAAATTTATTTTCATCAGGCTGCAGCTAACGATTATTTTAGCAATAATTCTGATGATTGAAAAGTTGGATCATTCTGCAGCTTTTTCATTTAACTACTAAAGCCTTTTTTATACAGTACTAGAAATACATTCCATTTTAAGAAAAAATAACATTTTGTTTTAACTTTTTTTTAGTGGATGCTTGATTATTTGTAGCAAATTATGCATCTGTAGTTAAAAAAAATACTTCTGACATCAACAATGTGAAAAGCTCAACCGTTTCGGCTTGACTTTATGTCAATATGGTGCCAATTAATTGGATAAAAAAAGTTCTGGGTAGAACACATTGACAGACAAATGTTATTTTTTAATCTTAAATCTTAAGTTACATGCATATTTTTTTACAGTTTTGGCTTAATTACTTCTCTTCAGTGTTATTTCAGCAAATTACCTTTTTTTGGGCCTGTTTGATTCTCTTTCGTGTTGATTAACCGATTACTAAATTATTTTATTATTTCAGTAATTGATTAATCCAATTAATTGTTCCAGCCTTACTTTTTTTTTGACACTTTGAGAAATGTGTTTTTTATTTTGCAGGAGCTCGGAAGATCGTACATGAGTTGATTTTCGGTAGCATGCTGATGGATTCTGAATCCAAGAGGCTATTTGCAATCCAGTTCACAAAAGTAAGCAAACGCAGAAACAATTGATTGGTTTAATTCTCTAAATCTTTAATGTGTCACATGTTTTTGTTTTTACAGCACTATAAACAGCTGCAGAAGGACTTCATCAGTGATGACCATGAAAGGAGTATTTCCATCACGGCTCTGTCTGTTCAGATCTTCACTGTTCCAACACTAGTGAGTTCAGTTTAAACCCAGTATTGTAGAACTCAAGCCCGGTCTTGGTCTCGAGACCATATTTTGATGGTCTCGTCTCAGACTTGACTGCATTTGGTCTTTTATGAATGAATGTAATGAGTCTATAGAATGAGTTTTGCTTTCTGAAATGGCAGAATAAGTTTGAACTTTTTCATGAGTTTCTACTTCTCTTGTAATTCATAAGGTTATATTTTTGTTATTCAGGCCAGACAGCTGATTGAAGAGTGCAATGTCATCAAGGTGATCGTCGACACGGTCCTGGAACTGCTGCGGGAACATCTGGATGAGAACAATCGCTTTTTCTTCCTGGGATACAACTCAGACAAGTTTTCGCGGATCCAGGTTATCTTCCACGACCTCAGGTAGTTCTAACATGTTTGAATGATTTGTTTTGCTTTGATCCTGGATTACTCAGTTTTTATCTGACGCGCAACCATCCACCTGCCTCCCAGGTACATTCTGATCAGTAAGCCCTCTGTGTGGACAGAGGAGCTGCGAGGACAGTTCCTGGAGGGATTCAAGATTTTCCTCGGTTTTCTTAAATGCATGCAGGTACAAATAATCCCAAACCAGTTCAGCCTGAGTTTATTAAGCTTAGCCTGTGGTTGCAGACATGTCTTTACTTTGATAACCAGGGAATGGAAGAAGTGAAGCGGCAACTTGGGCAGCATATCGCGGTGGAGCCAGAATGGGAGGCTGGTTTCACCCTCCAGATTCAGCTGCGTCACATTCTTGCCATGTTTCAGGACTGGTGCTCGTCTGACGTAAGAGATCCTCGATTAATATGATTTTTTTTTTTTTCTTTAAACAGGGTTTAACAGCTCAGTTTAAATTTTTCTTGTCAGATATCGACTGTTGTAGTGTAGTGTGCGATCTACTAAGGCAGAAATGACCTTTGAAATAATCGTAGATTTTAAATAATCGACGATACTTAAAATAATCATTAGTTAAAACATCTGGAGCTTTGTAGCTTCCGCTCTCTGTTTTCCTTGTGGATCAGGATTTTTAATGTTTCCCCCCTCAGGACGAGATCATGCTGCAGGCATTTAAGGAGTGCCACTCGGTGCTGATCGAATGCAACAACCAGCCTTTCCATAAAGAGGCCACTGACTTTTACATGTGCAAGCACATCCTGCGTGCTCGTCCATACAAAGTGTCACAGGAGCCTGTCAGCATACACCTGCCCATTTCCAGGCTACTAGCAGGTAGACTCACTGGAATCTCACATAAACTGTGATTTATAGAGAAGCTGGTACCAGACTGTTCTGTGTTTTTTGTCATTTGTAGGTCTGTATGTACTTATGTGGAAAACAGGGGTGATTGAACGTCTGGATAATCCCGTAAGTGAGCTTACAAAATTCACATTTTTTATGGGTTCATATTTCCATTCAACTGTTTTTAAAAACAATCCAAACACTTCAAAATTATTTTTTGGTGTTTGGAAAATGGACTGTCCTGAGTAAGTTGCAATGTACGCTGCACCGTCACCTAGCAACCCAAGTTGAGTTTCAGCACATTTGGTCAGCTGGTTTTACCACTACATCCGCTGTACATGCTGGATATGACAGGTGGTTTGTTGTTGACTTGCCATCCAGAAACAACTTGCTGCATTCTTATTGGTTTTGCAGGAAGCCCCATTTCTGCTTTTCTAAGATGTACGGTTATATAATTGCACATCTGTTTCCAGCCAATTTCATGTGCAAGTGTAAACGATGAGTTGGAGGGTGTGGCCAGTAGCAGCTTTCTTGGATTTAAAGTGCCCTAAAACAGCTCAAAATGGGGAGAACTGAGCAGACTGAAATCTCATCGTCTAAGAATAATTTTGTTCTGAAAATGTTTGTGTAGCCCGAATCCCAACCTATCGGGCTACCAGGGAAGCATAGCAGGTTACCTTTAATTTATATACTCCATCTCAATGAAGTATAACATCAACTTGTTTGCTGTTTTGTAGATAACATGCTGAGTGATGCATCTTTTGCTCTTTCCATGAAGCTTTGTTTCTCTCTGTGCAGGAAAGCTACGATTTCATTCAGCTCGCAGAGCATCCTCTGCGCTGCGTTGTCCTTGCTGCTCAGGTTACAGCCGAAATGTGGCGCAGGAACGGCCTGTCATTGGTCAGCCAAGTAAGTTCAAGTCACAATGTTTTGTTTTTTTGTCTAATAATGTCTATTCTGTTCTTCAAGGGAGTTTTTTCCATTTGTTCCTGAACAGGTTTACTACTATCAGGATGTAAAATGCAGAGACGAGATGTATGATAAAGATATTATCATGCTTCAGGTAGGAATCAGTCGGCCATCTTTATCATTTTACCTCCATTTCTGAGTTTCTTTTTTTTTTTTTACTCATCACTTGTATCTTGTATGTTTTTTTTTTTTTTAAAGATTGCTGCTTCCAAAATGGATCCTAACCACTTCCTCATGCTGATCCTGCTCAGATTTGAGCTTTTTGACTACTTTAATGGGAATTCTGTGAGCAAAGACCAGGTGAGTATCGCTACACCTGAAGAAGAATCATCACTGCTCCTGAAAACGCCTGATTTATTAAACTAAATATGCAGGATGAGCTGACGCAGTGGAACCGTCTGACCGAGGAGATGTTGTTCCTGCTGATCGCCATCTTTGGTACGACGCCGTGTTCTTCAGGTGTGGCTCAGTGTAGCGTTACCTGACCGGTGTTGTTGCTTCCAGGTGAGCGCTACGTTCCCGGGATCAGTCATGTGACCAAAGAGGACGTGACGATGAGGGAGGTCATCCACCTGCTGTGCATCGAGCCCATGGCTCACAGCACTTTGGTGAAAAGCCTTCCAGAGAACGTATGAATCACAATGAGACGTTTCTAAGTGATCAAAAACATTTTCATACGTTTACTTTGGATTTAATCAGGTTTTTTTTGTTTTGTTTTGTTTTGTATTTAGGAAAATCACGAAACAGGCTTGGAGGCAGTAATTGCAAAAGTTGCAACTTTCAGGTATTTTAAGTTGATGGTTTAAAAAAGAAAAAAAAAGGCTTTGCCTTGAACATATTTAATTAAAACAAGTTGAATTGGTGTTTTCAGAAAGCCGGGCGTGTCTGGACATGGGTTATATGAGGTGAAAAAGGAGCGGCTAATGGATTTTAACCCTTTCTTTTACCACTACTCCAGATCTCAGCGTAGCAAGGTAAGTGCTTTGATTACGCTCTGCAAAATAAACCAATTATACCAAATGTTTATTTAGGTTCTAGTGGAAATATCTTGAAGCAAGTGAAAACTAGCTTACAAATAACTTTTCAATACAATGTAGAAGCTTGTTTAAAGTAATATAATTACTTTATATTGATGAAAAAGTTCTTGTTATAAGTGGAATTAGATATATTAACTTATAATATGGTAAAAAGGTCTTGTTCCTCTGGCAAATTAGTTCACTTATAACCAGGACTGAACGATATGGTTGAAAAATGTATCATGGTATAATGGTTTCACATCAGTCTATCAATAATTATTGATTTTTTTATTTATTTTTTTCTTACCCAATAATTATTTTCACTCCACGCCGGGGTTTTTTTATTTGTCAGCAGTTATGAGGCATGAGCTACTCAGCAGGTTGTTGCTAGGTAACCAAAGCTGGGCGGAACTTGAAACTGCTTCTTACTGGGCAGGTTGTTGCTAGGTAACAAAAAAGTGAGGTAGTTAGTTGATTCCACTAACACCTGAAGCCTGTCTTTTGCCTACATTTCCCAGAATGCTGTTCTGTTCTGGATCAGAGTTCAGTGAAATTATTGAATAGTTTTATGGGACATATTATCGACAGATATTGATCACATACTTATTGCGATAAATACTATTGATTTTCTGTCCATCCCTGCTTATAACTAGTACTTTTTAATCAAAACTGAGGAATTGTGGACTTAAAACAAGCTCTTATTTCTGACTGAAAAGTTAGTTTTACTTTATTTCAAGCGAACTAAGATATTTGCATGAGAAACTAGACCCATAATACTTGGTCAGTAGTATGGGTCTAGTATGTTTTGTGACTCTTGGTTGAAATGATATCTTGTAACTTTTTGCAGGCAGAGGAGTCTCAGAAAAAGAGAAGAGCTCAAGAGAGTAACGATAAAGGTGATTTATTTTTTTTATTATTATTTTTGTCAGAATGACTTTGTGTTTGGAGTCTCAGCTGCGTTGCTAACAGTCTGTCTCCACTCAGCTCTGCGTCCTCCAGTGCCGCCAGCCTTTTCTCCGAGTTTCTCCCGGATCGTTCAGCTCCTCTGCTGCGACGTTTTTATCCACATCCTGAGACGCATCCTGCAGAAAGCCGCAGAGGACCGGTCCACACACTGGACCGAGGCCATGATCCAGAGGGTGAAAAAAACGTTGTTAACCTTAGACCTGGGCAAAAAAATTAGATTTTATCGATGAACCGAATTAATCTTGGTTTTAAAATTGGATCTGATTTGAAAAAATCTGAGATTTTATTTTATATTGCCCAGATTTAGTGAAACCTTTTTAATACGTTAAAAAGTTCAACTATAGCTTCAGTATTAACTTCCTGTCTTTGCAGGCACTGCATTTGATTGGCCAGGCTTTGGTGGAGGAGAAGACCCAGCTTGAGAGCGGCAGTGTGGAAGACGTGACCTTTGACTTCAGCCTGAAAGGCCGCAGTGAGGAAAAATTCATCCCTGACCAGCTGTTTCATCTCATGACTAATTTTAGCAGAATAATTTTTATTCTTCTATTTTTGCAGCAGTTGGTTCAGAACATGGCAAGTCGCTTTTCCTCTTATTGTCCAAGATCAAGGCTCTGCCGTCGCTGGAAGCTCAGAAAGACCTGGTCAAATGGCTGCTGCAGGTACAGACACTCATCATCGTTTTTTATTCCTGTTCTGAGATATTCATGAAATGTTTCTATTGAACAAAAATGTGCAAAACAAAGAAGGTTTGCATTAAAAAACAGCAAATGAAAAGCAATGACAAAATACAGAATATTCAGGTGTAACAGCAGCATCAGCTGACATCCCGCAAAAATGGTTTCTGGGGTTAAAAACAAACATAAAAAATAAAATTAACAGTAATGATAATAATATACTGTAAAACACTAACAAAACAGAAAATAGTACTGTAGTTAATAAAAATATGTATCAATGGATAAATCTATAATACAATATTAATAAATCTAAGAAAAAAAGCATACAAACAAAACCAAAATAAAAATAAATGAACAAAAAATAAGTCAGATTGAAACATTTTTTCTATATGATAATAAAACTAAACATGATTAAACATGAGTTACTGTAAGTTTTTTTTTTTTGTTTTTTTGTTTTCAAAGTCATACATTTCCATACATAAATTTGTGAATCCTGATGATTTATTCTTGTGTAATTTGTGTTTATTTTTTTGTTTTTCTTCCAGATGTTTGAGATTGTGAAGTGCATCAGAGAGAAGTCCAGTCCCACGGTTTCTGTCAGCATGGACACAACCAAGCCAGAAGAGGTAAGGAAAAAGAAAGTGAAGCATTCAAAGAGGGAAAATTAGACCTGATTGCGTCTGATTTATTGATCCAGAGCTCTCAGGATAAAGAAAAGGCCGAGCGGAAAAGGAAAGCGGAGGCGGCTAAACTCCACCGTCAGAAGATCATGGCCCAGATGTCGGCGATGCAGAAGAACTTCATCGAATCAAACAAGATGCTTTATGACAACATGCCTGAGACGGGCACTCAGGAGGAGCCTGTGCCGTCCTCGGAAAGGTCTGCAGAGACTTCCCAGGTTTATCTGCGTCTTAGTTCGTTTTTATTTTAAAATCTGTCATTTTTCGCCTTAGCTCCGCCATGGAGCAGAGGGAGCTGTGCATATCCTTCGGGCCCCTCCGGGGACCCACCCCAGCTGAGAGGGAGGTGCTGACCTGCATTCTGTGTCAGGAGGAGCAGGAGGTGCTGCCTCTGGCTCCTGCCATGGTGCTGACCGCCTGCGTCCAGAGATCCACCGTGTTGACGCAGTGCAGAGGGAGGATCCCAGCCAACAGAGCAGATGGTCAGACTCCTGAACTCTGCCAGCACTGGGAATCCAAACTGCAGCAGGAATCGCCTAACCAGTTTACCTCATTGTCTTAAAGGAACAGGGACTTATCCCCTCTTCATGCCCCCTGACCTCGCAGTGGGAACCCACACTGGTAGCTGTGGACACGTCATGCATGCCACATGTTGGCAGAAGTAAGTATTAATGGTTCATTAAATTTAAATTATTTCTATTTCATTAACTCATAATATCCGCTAAGATCTTTTTTCTCAGTTCAGCGTATTATGAAAAATGTAACGTTTTGTTAAGGAAAGGCACAAAGATTCAAGAGAAGATTCTGTCCTTTTTTTATTTTTAACAATGAATCTTTAAATCAATCAACTTTAGATCAACTCATTAAACCATAATTGCATTTCTAGTTTATTTAGATTTCATTCTCTGGTCTTTCCTCTCCTCAGGTATTTTGAGGCAGTTCAGAACACGACCAGAAACCGGCTCCACGCCGAGCTCATCGTCGATCTGGAGAACGGAGAGTACTTGTGTCCTCTGTGCAAGTCTCTATGCAACACAGTCATCCCTCTCATCCCCTTAGAGCCACTTACATTCAACTAGTAAGTTAAATCAGATTAAAGCCGCGCCCATTAATCTGAGGCGGTTTGTGTTGTTGAGTTGCTTGCACGGTGTGTGAAGATGTTGTTTTTCTCTGTAGTGAAAATGCAGAGATAATAGGACAACATTTGACGTTGCCCCGCTGGATTCAGGTCCTCGCTGCCAGGATTAGAGGACTGAAGTCCGTCATGCAGGACAACGGTGAGAAGAGTTTCAGGAAAAAAGGTTTTCACCTCAAACTGCAGGAAATGACAAACTGCCTTTGAAATAATATATTTGGAACAATAAAATAAATGAAACACTTCCTGTTGCAGGTTAGTTAGGATTCAGAGTTTTTGCACATCTTTATTTAGTCTTAATAAACGTTCCTGTAATAAAAACGTAAAGCAAAGTGGAACATATTGGTCTAATTTAACTTGAGGAAACGGAGGTTTTGTCTTTTTTTATTTTATAAATATCAACATTTTTGCTTCTCCCAGACGTCCAGACGGACGGCGGCAGCAGTGCCGCCACCGGTACCACCGGCCTGTTCGGTGACGGCCAGCCGGACTTCAGATCCATTCTGGCCTACGGAGTTCAAGAATCGTGAGTCCAGCCATCGAGTGTTTTCAGCAATACCAGCGTATGTTTCCACGGCAACCCTCGCCAAGTTCTCCGTCTGGTTTGGGTTTTATTTAGGAGAAAGTTCTCAGACGGAATCGCTGAAATGCTGGTGGTGTGCGCCACGACGGTCCACAGGGTGGGACTGAAGACGGCGCCCAACGAGCTCTGCCCCCGCGTTCCCCTCATGGCCTGGAACACGTGCGCCTTCACCATCCAGGCCATCGGTACCATCCGCACCCCGTCCACACGGCCCAGGTCTGCAGTTCCTCCTCTGTTTTTCTCAGTTTTTGTTTGCTTTTCTTTACAGAAAACATTCTGCAGGAAGAGGACAAGCCGCTGTTTGGATCCCTACAAAACAGACAGGTGAGATTCCTGAGAAATCCAGAGGTTGAGCTTTTATACTCTGGGAATGACGACGTAAAGTTTCTGTGTTTGCTGTTAGATTGCAGGACTGAAGGCGATTGTTCAGTTCGCAGCGTCACAGAGACTGAAGAGCTCCCAGGGAGTAATCCAGAGGCACTTTGCAGACATGATGGGAGGTACGAACAGAAAACTCATCCTGAAGCACCTCGAAGGGCAGATTACAGAAATGAAGAACAAAAACTATAGTATGGGGCTGCAGCGATTGATTACTTTGATGCTTAAAGTAATTCTAGTTGGTAGGAAGTTATTTACCTGAAAAACGAGTATCTGCTTAATAATCTGTAAGGAGCAAATAAGTTGCAGAAATGTGTTTTAGAACTGCATACAAACTGTTGCGGATACATATTTGGGTTTTGCAGCTCAGGATTGTTAATATATGTGATTTATGGGAAGGAAATGTTTTATTTTAATGTGTTCCCTTTATATTGTTGTCTAAAATGAGCATTTAGTGTTGCTGTGTGAGAGAAGCTCATTTCCTTACAGCATTTGTTCAGTGGATCCTGTAATCAAAGCGTCTCTCCTCAGTGTTGGTGCCGGTTCTGAGCAGGAAGAACACGCCTTCTATTCTGGATGTGGACTTCTTCCATCTCTTGGTAGGAAACCCTTCAATGGAAGTTTGTTCCAAATTTTTGGTGCATGAATGCTTAAAGGGAAACTTTTACCCAAAATTTTGTAATTTTGTATTTCCATTTTGGTCTCAACCGCTTCTAAAAACACCCGGATGGGTTTTTTTCTTTTGGTGTTTGGAAAACGAGTCATTTCAAAAACCTACCGATTGTTAAATCACATTCGCTGTTACCTAGCAACCCAGGCTGAACACGTTTGGACGACTGGTATTACCGCGCTGTACAATGGCTGCTGGAAAAGACAGTAATTTGTTGTTGACTTGCCATCCAGAAACCACTTGATTGGCTGGTTGTGCGGGAGGCTCAACTTATGCTTTTCAAAGATGTGAGGTTGTGTAATTGTTAATCTGTTTGTAGCCGTTGTCACATGCGAGTGTAAACGTTGAGCTTGCCAGCTGTAGCTTAGCATAATAATTCACCTTTAAGAGTTTTAACCTCCTTTGTTTCCGTCAGGTGGGGTTGGTGTTGTCGATTCCTTCTCTGTACCAGGAGGAAGGAATCGACTTGCAGCCATCTGCCGTCAGCTCCGCCTTCAACAACATGTACATCTTTCACCTGGTCACCATGGCTCACATCCTGCAGGTCCTGCTGACCTCCACAGGTACCAGAACCACACAGACAGCTGGTTCGGTTGAAACGTGCCACACACAAGGTTTGCTGTGTTTTCTTTTTCATTCTCCTCAGTGGGTTCATCCTCGTTCATCGCAGTTCCTGTTGGCTTAAACTTTTGATTTTGTTCTCTTCAGACTAAATATAAGCAAATTTATCAGGTTTCTTGTTGGTATTTTCTGACACTTGCCAGACTTGAATGTTTGCTGGTCTTCCTCATTTTAAGAGAAATGTCACATCATCCCAAAATCCTGGGGAAGTGTCATTCAGCTCACAGAAAGATTGATTGAAATAAGACAAGTTTTAAAAATATGTTTCTTTTTAAAAAAGAAAACGAGATTTTATTTCTAAGCCATGTCGCCCAGCTCTATCTCCCACTTCTATCTAATATTGATCCCTGACTTCATTTCTATGTTATTCCTTCAAGCCAAACAGCCAAATTGGAGGGAAACTTTCCCAGGTAAGCAGGAAGTTGAACTGGATCTGAAAGCTGTGATTTTTTTTTTTTTTCTTCTTCCAGATTTTCCAGCTGCAGGGGATGGAGAGGAGACAGAGGAAGCAAGATTAGCAGCAGAGTTACACACAACAGTGTTGCTACACACTGGAAGGTTGTCGTCTTATATTTAATTTTAATTCTTTGCAAAAACACAGATAATAGTTTCATTTTTAATGTCAAATCCTCGTGTCGGGTCCTTTTTGTCTGTGCTTGGTGGTAACAGCTGCTACTTTGTTTCAGGCTGGTTCCAGATTTATCCGGTGGCTCTGTGGCTCAAAGGGTGAAGGCGGGAATTGAACCTTTCCTGCGAAGTGCTGCTCTGTTTTTTAACTGCCTTACTGGAGTTCATCCTCCAGAGGAGCTTTTTAGCGCTCCTGGTGAGTCAAACTCTGGGTTTGGTATCAAGTTTAACTAAAATTGGTGAAACCTTTCGAATGAAGGTCGATGTTTTGTGTTGTAGTTTCCTCTCCAGGACAGATGGAGGCGCTGTGTAGCTACTTGGCTCTACCGTTCAATGTATTTCAGCTCTTCCAGGACTACAGAGACGCAGTTTCTCCTATGCTTCAAAGGTGAGTGGAAATTCTGCTGCAGGTTGAAGCAGCCGCTAGCTAAACGGAAAGTTTTCTAACGTCATGTTTTGTTGCGCAGGTGGTGTGGGAGCCCCTCTATCACCAAAGCCCTGCAAGGGAAAACCCAGACCATCAGGTTGGCGTTAACTCATGCTTAAAACGTCTTGAATTCATGGATCTAAAATTCAAACCTTAAAATGTCTTAAATTAACTAGAAAATATGTAAGTTAACCTTAAATATGTTAAGTCTTAAATTTTGTTGTGACAGAACTGCCATTACTTCAGTCGCTTGAGGCTACCGCTAACTAGCTGCTAATAAACCCTTGCTAGCTAGCTTTTGTTGCGTCAATCATGGCTAAGTGAAAATTTATCCACAATTGGTTGGACGACGTTTGTACATTTCTTTGGAAATTATTAACAATGATCTTAAAAAGTCTGAATTGGTGAAACCTACAGAAGCTTTTCTGTCCTTAAAAAGTCTTAACTTCACGTATCTAAAATTAAAGCCGTAAATTAGCTTTAAATACTTTAATCACAGCACTTAAACTTTGGTAGGATTATTTAATAATGTAATATATGTACATTTTATATGTGACATCTTTATTTCGTTCTGTAACTCAACGCTCCTCATGCTAATTACGGCTCACCATGTCGAAGTATCTAAGTACATCTGACTAACTTTGTCTTGGAAGTAGGACTACTTTCCTCTGAGGACTTTTCTGTCAGACACAGGTTGAGTTTCATAACTCAACCTTTGCATTCTGACTCACTGCTAACTAGCGAGCTAGCTAGCTAGCTAGCTTCTTTTGCTTCTGTAGAGGTCAGAGTACAAAATTTATTGCCAGCTGATTAGACTAAGTTTGTAAGTTTCTGTGGAGAAATAGGTCTTAAATTTGAACAACTGGGTTAAACATCCTGAAATAAATTGCTGATATTCCTCAGATATCCGAGGAGAAGGAATCGGTTGATCGATCTTCCAGAGGACTACAGCGCTCTCCTGAACAAAGCCAGCCACTTTCAGTAAGGAACCCCGTCGTCTCCGTTTGCGTCGTCTCGGTCCGACTCCTCTCACCTGCTGGTTCTGGTCCCTCAGGTGTCCGAAGTCCACGGTGGACGAGAGGAAGCACCCGACGCTGTGCCTGGTCTGCGGCGCCATGCTTTGCTCGCAGAGCTCCTGCTGCCTCAGTCAGCTGGACGGGGAGGACGTGGGGGCGTGCACGGCCCACGCTGCCACCTGTGGAGCCGGAGTGGGAATGTTCCTCAGGTCAGTTCATCCTTAAACTCTTATTTTTCGCTCGGCGACACTTGCTGAAGCCCTGGGCTTTAAGTAAACGAGATGTGGCTCGTTACAGAATCAGAGAGTGTGAAATTGTCCTGATGGCCAGTAAGACGCGAGGCAGCACTTACCCCGCTCCGTACCTGGACGACTATGGAGAAACCGACCCTCACCTTGGGTAAGAAGGACGTTTACCTCCTGCAGACGCATCATTTTTACTTTTAACACTGTTTTATATGATGAAGTATTAGGACCATTTGAGAAAATAAATAAAAGTATGATGATAAAATCGTACTACAAGAATAAAGTTCTACAATAATAGTCTAAATATGTAAATAATGTTGTGATGATATGAGAATAAACCCATATTTTGAAAATAGTTGAAATGGAATGAAATCACAATATTTCAAAAATAGTCATAGAGAAAAAAGTCAAAGTAATAAAAAATAAAGTAATAAATTTATACAGTAACATGTAAATAATGTAATAATGAGAGTAAAGTCATATTAGCAGAATAATAATAATATGGGGTTATATTTCTGGAATACAAAAATAGGTGAAATAGGAGAATTAAGTCAGATTTCAAAAATGGTAATACGGAAATAATGTCAGAATAATAAGGAAATTAATTTGTAATATATTTGGAGAACAAAGTTATATAGAAATAAATTATAACTAATGAAGAATAGTACGAGAAAATATTTAAACTTAAACATTATTTTTTGGGGTTTGTGACAATTGTATTAACTGAGAACTCTAATAAATAAAACTAATCCTCAAAATTACAGTTGCCTAATATGTTTTTTATTTTTGTTATATTTTATATATTAAAAAACACTAAAAGTTTTATATTACTACATATTTTCCACAGAAAGCTTTTGATTGAAATATTCACGTCGAATATTATATTCTCTGGTATTAAAACCTTGTAATGAAACAATTATCTGACATAAACAGGAACATGATTAATGTTCAACCAGAAATGAGCTGTCATTGGGAAACAGCGCCATCTGGTGGACAAGCATAAAATATTATTGATCATTGATCGTTGATGGGTCGATTTATCTCACATCCAGTTCATTTTGAACTGGAGGTTCAAAATGAACAAATCGATTGTTGAAATAATTGTCAAAAATCAAACCAAACATTTAAAAATATCCAAAATAAATAAACAGAATATTAGGGTTAGGTTCAGTTCAGTTTTGTCAGAAACGGAGGCAAAACAAAACGATAAATCATTGAAACGATTAAACTGATCTTGTTTTAAATCGTCGTTTGTTGCGACAGGCCTTGCTGCGAGTGTAAATGTTTTGTTTTCCAGGCGGGGCAACCCTCTGCACCTCTGCCCCGAGCGCTACAGGAAGCTGAACCAGCTGTGGCGGCAGCACTGCATCCTGGAGGAGATCGCCCGCAGCCTGGAGGTCGTCAACGTCATGTTCGCCTTCGAGTGGCAGCTGGTCTGAGTTCTTCCCCAAGCCGCCACCGCCGCTGCGTTTCCCCGCTCACACACACTCACACACACACACTCACACACATGCACGTATTTAAAGCCTTCCAGTCAGAAGAGGCCTGACCCGATCCGGAGCAGTGATGATGAGGACGTAACCGAAGTCGCCTTGATTCAGTCTGTTTTGCGGTGCGGATGAATTTCACTTGGAGTGACGTTTTGTTTTGGTTTTTTTAGTTTCAGATAAACTCAAAACCTTCTTAAAAACATCGTTTTTAGTTCATAGATTTGATTTCCTCTGTGTTGAAAACATTTGATGTTGAAGGGTTTAAATATGGTAATGAATCCTATTTAAATCGATTTTTCCCTCCTGTGTATAGATAAAATATGGACCTATCAGCTCTCAGCTTTACTCCTGTATAGAAAACCCTGCTGTGTAACTTGCTTTCAGATTCTCTCTTAAATAATAATGAAATTTCCCACATGTATTAGTTTAAAGTCCTTCAGAACCGCTAGAAAAATTAAAGTTTCTTTAAAAATTTCCATCATGAAATCCTTTCATTTAAACCAACAGTAAGCCAAAAAGTAAGCATGGTGTAATTACAATATATGGAAGGAACTGTTATGAGACACTTTGCCCTGTTTTTCTTTAGTCATGTTAACGCAATTTACATGAAAAGTAATAAAGAAATGTAAGAAATGTACAATTTATTATATATATATTCTATGTGAATATATATTTTCTGTTTTGTTTGACTGTACCACATGACTTCCTGCTGTTGAAATAAAGAGAGATGCAAGCTGATTTTTTTTTTTCATACATTCAATACAAGTTAAAAGACAATCAAAAGCAAATGAGGTGGATAAGCAGAGCTTGCTAACAACTGATGGTGCCATCCAGGACAATGTGACTGCATGGCACCATCAGAGGCCTCTGCAGATTTGACGCAACACTGACTGCTACTGGAGTTGCTTTCATCCAGACTTTGAGGAAATTTGGATGACATGATTCAACACTAAAGATAGATTATTTTTAAAAATGAGACATTTTATATGAACATTTAAATACAGGTTCTAGCTAAGGTTGCTCATTTGAATTTCTTCTAAAAAGAAAACTCAGAAATTTGAAAAGTAGAAAACTTTGAAATTTTGAGATTAAGCGCAGACATTTTTTTTTAGAAAAATCAAAAAAAGTCCTGACATCAAAAAAGTTGATTGGCTCGAACAAGAAACAGAAAACTTTAAAAATGTCAATTTGTAAAGCAGAACAATTACTAGAAATAACTCATTTTTTCTAGAAAAAACAAGTTCATAAATTTTGAGATTAATCTCAGAAATTTTCAAGATTAAAACTGGAAATGTCTGAAAAGTAGAAAATTACTAGAACGTTTTTTGCAACAAAACATGGAGTTTTCTGAGCTTGAAAAGTAAAACAGGTGGCTGGAAAATAGCTCTGAAAATGTTAGATTAATGTCAAAAATGTTCTAGAAAAAATAACATTTTAAACTTGAAACTCGGAAATTTGAGTGTTTTTCTAGAAATTTCTAAAATTAACCTAGAATTTCTGAGGGGGTTTTCAGCAAATTTTCAATTTAAAATTATACATTTCTAGGTTTTCTTTCTAGAAGATTTCTGAGATTAATCTCAGAATGTCTAAATTTTTTAGTGTTAATTTTTTAATCTTTTTATTGTGACGCTGCCCTCCTGTAGTTGCGCTGCGTGGCCTGTAGACGGCGCTGTTTCTCTCATTGCAGAGTTTCTGTTTTTCCTGCGTGTTTTCAGTGGCAGCCCCACTCTCTCTCTCTCAGTGTCTCTGCTGCTTCAGGAGCAACAAATTCTGATCTGGGATGTTGGGAACTCTCTGAATCCGCTGGTTGTGTTTTCCCCCTGCCGGTTCTGGTTCTGGTTCTGTTCCTTCCGCAGGATGGGGTCTATCATAACTTAGCTGTTCCAGACCTGTTGGAGGACTGCTTGCTCTTTTCCACACACCGGTTCGGACATGGAGGACCTGATCCGGCTCTCCGACCAGGACCTGCAGAGGTTCGGGAAGGAGGACCTGATCCGGACCCTGCGGGCTCTGCAGAACCGCAGCACGGAGGTGATGCTGGAGCACGGGAAGCTGATGAAGGACGTGAACCGCAGCCTACAGGTCCACCTGCAGGAGATCCGGAGCCTGAAGGAGGTGAACCAGAAGCTGCAGGAGGACAACCAGGAGCTGCGGGAGCTCTGCTGCTTCCTGGACGACGACCGGCAGAAGGACCGGAAGGTGTCCCGGGAGTGGCAGCGCTTCGGCCGCTACACGGCCGGCGTGCTGTGGCGGGAGCTGGGGCTGTACCAGCAGAAGCTGACCGAGCTGGAGGCCGGGCAGGAGGCGCTGTGGGCGGAGAACGCCGAGCTCAAGGAGATCGTCCTCATGCTGGACGAGGAGAGGAGCGGAGCCGGGTCCCGGAGCTCCATCGACAGCCAGTCCAGCCTGAGCGGACCGGTGCCGCCCCGGGACGGAGGCGACGGGAGCAGCGGGGGGAGTCCGGACCACCAGACCGCCTACCTGAAGGGCTGCGGGGGGAAGGCGGGCCCTCTGCGGCGCTCCGTGGACGATCTGTCCGCTCATGGAGGCACCGGTGAGTTCTATCGATTCAGAATATATCAAAAATAAAAAGTATGGAAGAATCTGGTTCTGGTTTACAGACTGGAGCATATCCACGAGAGTTCAGCGGAAGGAAAAAATGTGCAAACTAAGTATGATAAACTAAAAGTACAGATAATAATTAGTAAGTAATAAGTAATTAGTTACTTTCACTTGAGTAACGTTTTAGAAAAAAATTACTTTTGTACTTTTTACTTTAGGGTAATTTTATTACTAAGTATCAGTATTTGGGTGAATAACTTAACCGAATGAAGGTTTATCGGCCCGCAACATTTGGGAGTCGCGCTAATCTGGAAAAGGAGAATTCAAAGTTCAGCTCATGGTGAAGAGAATTTAAATGTTGGTTATAGATAACAGTTTATAACACGCTGGTTAAAAGCACAACATAGTGTAAATTTATAGTTATATGTTTAAAACTGAGAACAGTTATTTTTTTGCTATGAACCCAAAGCAAATATATTAATATATTTCTAATTTTGGTTTATTTATGGTAACCCATATTGTTACTGTAACAATCACCAATAGGATTGCATATTCCTAGTATTGTGCATCTATTATAAATAAATGAGGATAATATCAAAACCTAGACTCATTTCAAATTCAAATATTTTAGGAATGTAACTTTTCAGTTGAGGCACATTTTTGTATAAAAAAAAAAAAACACCAAGCAGATTTTTGGTGTCTAAAAAATGAGCCATTTCAAAAACCTCACGATTGTTGAGTCAGAAAATGTAATTGTGTCGTTACCTAGCAACCCCGGCTGAGCCAGGCCGTTCCCTAGCAACCGAAGTGGCGCTCCAGGACGTTTGGTCAGCTGGTTTTACCGGTGTAAAAACCTCTGATTTTGTTCAAAAAATGTAATTAACATGTTTTGTAAAGCCTGTATCCCAACCGGTTCAACGAAGCATGAAAGATAATCGCATTGAACAAAAGGTAAACACTCAGTCACTGAAATAAATGAACTTTTCAGTAACGATCCTGAATAAAGAGCAGGTAACGAGAGTCCAACTTCAGAGGTATATTTCTGGCCTCACACACAGATGGTTTCTGTGTCGGACCCGGTCGGCACAGATGGTCCCGTCGTGATTACTTCCAACAGGTCTAATGAGGATTTAGCACCTTAGCTGTGACACTACGAGACAGAGCACAGATGGAGGATCAGTCGCCGTCGAGATGCAAGTCAGGAGTTTTCTTGCTAGCAGATCTCAGTTTGTCTGCTGAAGAGCTTAGATTGGAAAACTGATCCTGACCAGATCAGTTTGGTCTGGTCAGGATCAGACAAAAACCCAAACGATGTCTTGTTTGGGTTCTGATTGACTGCCTAGTTTTACATCCAGTCCTTTCAGAGATTTTATTTAATTGATCACACTTGACTATTTTTGTCAGTTTTCAATGAGTCCGTTTCTCCAGGACTGGTTCCCCTGAATTTTATTTAACTTTTTACTTCACATGGCAAGAAAAGGAGTTGGGACAATTGGGATAAATTGTTTGTTGGGCCAATTTTGACCAGCTTTCTTGATGCAAACAAATGACTCAGAAATGTTTGACAAAGAGAAACTAACTTGGTTTCCTTGAAATCTTGTGTGAGTTTTGGTATAATTACTAATTTCAGTGTTTTGGTCTCATTTATTTCCAGTGTGTTTTAGCTTTAGCGTCAGCTCACTTGATACATACTATATCCCTACTATTTCTACTGTTTTAGCATTAGCACTGAAGCTCCGCCTACTTCATAGAAGCCACACCCTCTTTCTCTGCTTTTCTTAGCTTTAGCTGCGCTGCAGCTCTCACCAGTTTTTGAGCTATAACGATGCACATTCTGTCACTTTTTCTGATTTCTCAGTCAGAACATGGGTAAATAAATCTGACTTTGCCTCAGTGTTAATTTTTACTTTAATTCTGCAGAATTAAATGTGAAACAATATCCAGAATTATATATCAGAAAATAAATAAGAGTAGATCCAGAACCTGCAGTTTTAAGAAGCTCTGTGTTTTATGTAAATATTCCCCAATACTGCCAATTTAGATAATCTCTGAAACACACACACACACACACACACACACACACACACACACACACACACACACACACACACACACACACACACACACACACACACACACACACACACACAAACAAAGTAATTTGTGTTGTAAAAACTGTCAGGCCTTACAGGGATTTGTTGAAGAAAAGCTACTTAGTGATAATTTCCCACATTCCTGAGCGCACAGATCCCCAGAAGCTTTGTGGGAAAAAATCCTGATGTTGAAGTGATAAAGAGGCATTGTTTTATCCAGCATGGCTGGGGAAAATCCACCTGCTGGGATGAGACCGGCGAGGTGGTTAAACGGGGCAAATGAGCAATTAACATCGGTGAATATGAGCAGAACAGATAAATCATTGTGCGAGTTTGCATTGTGCACATGCAGCGTTTTGTGTGGGACTTTCAGGGCGTGTTTGTGCTGAGGTCGAGTTTTTCTCTGCTTTCAGCCTCAGTTTCTTACAGCACCAGCAGGAATGTGACGGATTTTATTTAAAGGCGATTAATCTTCAATAGTTCCAGCAGTCAAATATTTACAGGCTCTGCTGTTGGGGAATATTTCCATTTTGTTCTGATAGCGCAGGAGGATTGAAATAACATGGAAATGTGAAGAATCGCCTGAACTCTGAGTCCAGTTTATTTCAGTTTAGATCATTTCAATTCGATTCAGTTCAGCTTATTTATTTTCAATTTAACCTAATTTAGTTGAGTTTTTCACAATTCAGTTTGGTTGAATTTTATTTGGTTTAATCTCAAATATCTCATAACCAGCTGATCTCTCAGTCAAGTTATCTAGAAAAACCCAGTCACAAGACAAGTTCCTTACATGTGTGCTGGCTGCTAAACTAGAGATGACAATTAATAGTTTATTAGATTAATATTAGTTTAATTCTATTGACTAATATTGTTCATTTAAACCTTCTGTTGCTTTTGCAATTCCCTGATGTAGTTTGGCCTCCATCAGGCAGAGGGCGCTGTTGGTCGTCCTTAAGCGGTTTGGACCTGCGTTTAATAATGTGAGAAAAGCGCTATTTTCTTCTTATTCAGTCAGTATTTAACACAGCTGACCCCAAAAATGCAATATAAACATATATATAAAAAATTATGTGCTTTAACTCATTAATCGATAACATTGGTCAACAGCCAAAACACTGTCTGTTGGATTCAGCACGTCAAAATCACCCTGAAACATTTGAAAAACCCCAATCACATTGGTTTTGCTCCATCAGGTAAACATCAAGCAACATGAGCATCAAACTTTTCTCACAGTTTTAGTTTAGTCCTAATTCAGTTGAAAAAAAAAAAAGCACAACTTCCAAAAAATATTTTTTGCAACCCGGTGTAACTTTCATCCTCATTCTAAACCAATACAACCCAGATAAAGTCATTGGTTCTCTTTCCTTCCTTTCAGGTAAAAGTTAGAGATGAAGCTGAGAATATAAATCCTTAAAATCACTGCAGACCGATTAATCCTTTATCATTCGTCCTGCTGTAAAGGCAGCTACATCTCTGAACCAGTGCTTCTTTCTTTCCCAGTGATGTGGTGGTATTTTTCCCAGTTGGCCTCATTCCTGACACATTTGTGCTCCCTGCGCCATCTGTCTCACTGCATTATGTGGCAGACAATGGAGGGGGGGTGTCGCTCTTCAAAGAGTGGCTGTGCAGAGCTTCCCATAACCTCCCCCCCTTCCCAATCCTCTCTGTCCCATCCTGTGTGGGACGGCCGGGGTCAGAGGTCGAGCCTCAGATTTTATGGGGGCCCACCTCAGCTGACGTCTGTTTTATCAGTTCAGATGCGGAGTGGTGAACCAACAGGACCAGAAACGCACATAAACGGTGGTTAAACTGGGTTTTATGGGGGGTTGTCTGGTGAGGTCAGGGTGAAGGAGTGCAGCTTGAGAACGGCTAGAGAAATATCTCAAGGTGGAAATCCTGCAAACTCAGTGGAGTTCCTGGAAAGAGTTCCAGTAAAACAACCTCTTAATTTGTTGTAAGAGATAACTGTATTGTCTGCAAACGCAAACATCCGAGGGATTTCCAAGTTGCTTCAAGTTGATTACCGTAGTATAGAAACATTGCATGTTGTTGTTGACATCCGTAAATTTCACACATTCTCACAACGCTCACAACGCTTTTCTTTTACCTGCCATCTGTAGCTGCGCTGCCAAAGAAGAATAATTCTGTTAGACAAATGAAACCTGAATATGTAGATACTATTAATGTAATGCAGCAAAGGGAAAATAACACAGAAAAACCATTAAAGAGCAACTCAAAACCACCCGTATACTTACTGTACATACAGACCCATTACCATAGCAACTGACTGACAACGGCTCCACTACTGTATCAGGTTTCAATGCAAGTTCCTCCAAAAAAACATGCAAACATTTCTCACACAGATAGCAGAACATTCAGTACGATACAGTTTTATGTTTTCAGAGTTGATGTTTGCGATTATTAATAAGTGATCGTCTGAACACAGCGGTAATTTAAACACCTACTCTTGGTATTTTGGTTGTCTTTTTTTATTTTTCAACTGAACGAAAACATCCCAAATTCTGCAGCACATCTACAGGTTACGGTTGTCATAGTCAAGCTAGCATAACTGACCTACTTTCCTCTGCCTTGCTATATTTTTGTTTATATTTAAGAGAGGAAGCAGTTCCAAAAGAACATTATTCACTTTAAGATATTCTCTAACAAGCATTGACAGATTTCTAAATAAACCGTTTTTAATTGATTTCCGATTGGTTTTGACAATCTCAAGAACTAAATCGGTTGAATTTCATCTCAAGAAGTTTTTCTGCAACAATCTCTATATACGCAACATGTAAACGTTCCAGTTGGGTATCAGTACCTCAATAGATGCAGTGTTCGAAGTAAGCTGGTGCCAGTTTAACCAGTTCAAACATGTTTGCAGGCTGTGGGGCTACTCCACTCTTTCAGCTTTTAATCTCCAGCTAATCCTTCCTTTACACCAATAATCTTTTTCCACTGAATATTGCTCTTATTTTCAAGCACTGTTGAGTTTTATGTTTTTTTAATCGCATGGGTTTTCTTTAGAAAGAGACCTCATTACTGGTCTGAAACTCATCACAGGGACTTCATTCTTTTGCTGCATGATTTTGTTTTTTATCTTCTAAAACGTTGGTCGTAAAACGATGTACACAGTTCACGAGACAAGATGATGCACAATAAACGGTTCCCTAGACTTTTTAAAGAAAACTTGAAAGTAATTCAAGTTAATTTACTCTACATTGGATCACACAAACCTGTTGCACTGAAATTAAAAGTCTAATTAAAACTGCAGAAACACTGCATATTCTAATGTTTGCTTTAAGATCGTGAACAAAGTACACACAATCAACTGCTTCGTAACCAACAACAGTAAAATACAGGACATGTATACATTTAAAAAGTACTTATGGTTTGAAAACTAGTGGCTCTAATAAAGTACCCTGTTGGTTTCCAAATTTTGGGGCTTTAAATATGTAGCTCTGACCTCAGTTAGTCTCCAGCTTAACATGTTTTCCAAACCGATTGGAAACATTAACATGTTTTCCTTCCTAATGCAGAAAGAGAATCTACAATAAGTTGGATACTTTATCCAAGACTTGATGTATAAAACCTGTTAGGACTCATCTGAAAGCACCCAGAGATTTAATTAAACCTGAGTAAAAATGGTCTCTCATTGGTATTTCAGTGTCCGCCATGTTACAGTGTCTTCATGTGGAGACTCACTGGCACTAAGACAGGAAGGTTAACTGATCTGTGCTGACCGTCTGTAATTAAAGGATGCCCTCTGTTTTATTTTGTCAGCACAGTCTGCTGTTGTGTGTGTGTGTGAGGTCAGCAGCTTATCTGCAGCGGTGACTTTCACTACATCTGCCAGGACGTTACTTTTCTGGACAACAACCCAACGAACGATGTCTGCTCATTGGACCTGAAGTGGTTCTGCTTGTAGGAGTTAATTGAAACATCGCCAGAGGAACGCTGTGAGCGTTTTGTTGCAGCGAGCGCCTCACTGTATTTCCCTGCTGTCATGCCAGATGAAAATAGATTTATGGAAGTCTGTTTACACGGCAAGAATTTCAAACTGTGGCATCAAGTGACGCAGAGTGGGTGTGGAACCATGTTGTGTTTTCCCCCAATAAATCTGCCACATGTTTTTATTCAGAACAGCTTAAAGTTATTTCTGGATAAAGCTAGTCAGAAAGGCTGTGGTTAAAACTAAGGTTGACATTTCCAATTCCTTGTAAAGTTGCATCAAAATAATGTACAGATTCATATCTCTAGAGATATGAATCTGCCAGCTGTGTACATCTACAGATATACATTTTATCCATTCTTCTTTGCAAAAATAGCTGAAGTTCAGTCAGATTAGATGGAGAATTATCAAGTCTCGCTAAAGTTTCTCTGGTGGGTTTTGATCAGGCAACTGGTTACAATAGATTCTGTTTTAAGTGTAAACAATGAGTTAGATACAAATTCATTCCACACTTTTCAGGGGGTTTTTTGGTAAAAAGTTTAAAAACCATGCATTTTTTTATTCCCTTTTCACAATTATGCCCCACTTTGTGTTGATATGTGGTTGTAGCTTGACAAAATGTGAATCGGGGTATAAATAATTTGGATGATTGAATAAAAAAGGTTCACTGACCTTGTTCCCCGTCAGGAAACACTCAGGAAACTCTGAGGAAACTCTGAGGAGACCATTAGATCCTTAATGGTCCCTGAAGATCCTGGAAATGTTGCCATTTTTAATCTCTTGACTCAGAGTAATGGGGTCTTTAGGAATAAATGCAAACATGTCTTTAAATCAAAATTCCTGTAAATAATGTCAATGTTCTCTAAGGACACAATAGGTTTCCTCTCTAAATATATGCTTTTATCAAAACTACCTGTGTATTACATATAATAATTTAAAGTTCTTTTTCATCAGTATTTTCAGTCAGTTTAGGTGAGTAATCAGCCTCATCTTTCATCTCTTGACTTAACCTCTCAGGTCAGACCTGCAGAAACTCATCCTGGAATATCTTAAATTGTAATTATGTTTGACATGACAGTATCTATGAGGTGTATCAGCGAACAACATGCTGTGCCCTACAGCCACAGCATCAAACGAAATCAAAAACATCTGCTTGGATTCTACGGTTCACTGAAATAAAAATAAAAACCTGTTCTCATTCACAACAGCTAAGGCTTTTATTGCAGGTGAAAGTTTATGACAGAACAGGTTTCATTCCCTGTCAGTGGACCTTTTGTGCCAGAAATTCCTCCCCGTTAACGGAAACGTGCTTTGAAATCAGCACGTGCGTTCGAACGCTGGGGTTGGGTCTCGCTAAATACTGGGATTTCGTGACCGGATTAGTCGACTTAACTCGAATTTATTTTGAAAAAAAATCAAGAATGTGTTTCTCAGCTGCAGGTGCAAATTCATTTGCTTGAGTTAGTACATCTAGAAAACGCACATTATGAGAAGAATATAAAAAAAAAAAGAAAGATCTGATTTATAAGCTTAAAAATCAGATTCACTTGGGGTTTTTTGCCGATTTCTTTTTAAAACTGAGATTGTTTATTGCTTGTATAGTGATTTTCTCAATCACAAGGATAAGTTATTAAAGTTAGAATGTTTCTTTAGGAATTTACACCAAAGTGTCACTGAAACATTAACTAATGTTGTATTTATGTGGGGTTTTTTGTAGATATATCAGAGTGCTACATCAGAGAGCTAGAGAACAAGGTGAGGATCCTGGAGGATGAAAAGAAACTCCTGTCAATGCAGGTAACTTTTATTCTTGTCTTCACTTTATTTGACATTTATTTGCTGCAGGCCCCTTAAACAAGTTTTTAATTACAGCATTTTGTGTCAGTGACTATGAGTTGCAACATGTCAGGTCTTGTGTTGTCTTGCAGACGTGACTCATAAAATCAAATTTATCAGCATCAGTTACTTTTTAAATAATGCAGCACTTTTTATTGATTTTACAATAATGCTAGTTAGGTTTTTAAGAGGCCACTTTATATTCTTTACGGTGTATTTCTATCTCTACTGCAAAAACTAAATTTTTTACCAAGTAGTTTTAGTACCAATATCTCTAAAAATGAGACAAAACTAACTTGAAAGAAACTTTTCCCAAGACGCAGGAGTTATTTTAAGTCAATAATTCCTTTCCGTTGATGAAATAGTCCTAGTTCCACTCTAACATAAAGCGTTGTTTTGCTTGGTATTCTTCTCCTTTATTTTTAATACAAACATGATTGTGTTTGAAACATTTATTTTTTGGTGTTGCTGCTCTCAGTTTTGACTGAGCAACACATCAGGCTTTGGTCTGATTTGTATTGGAGAACACGGTGACCTATTGATGAGCCCAAACAGAGCAGCTGACTCCTGCCAGTAAATGCAAACACTGCAGCTCTCCTGTTACGTACGGCTTCACCAGCCTCCTTTTCTTTATTTAGTTTGATTTCTTTTACCTGTAAAACCTGAAACATATGAATAAAAACCATGAAATATAACATTGGCTTTGGTTGAAGCTGTAGCGTTTTTTACACGTTTGTTTAAATTGTTACTATTTCGTGACAGATTTGACCCTTTGCAACTATGTCATTTAATTAAGCGACATGTATTGAACAGAGTGACTGCAATTGTTTTTCTTTTTGCCAGCATAGCCACGGCTTTACTTGATTTTCTGTGGAACTAGCACAACTAGTTTGACCTCCTAGACGGCGCTTTTTATAAAAACTGGAAATAGTTAGTTTAGAAACTGATCCATACATTCTCCCTCCTGACCTGTTTGTCGATTTGATAAGATCTGCCGGAATATACGCCACATGATTCAAACCACCATGTTATAAAAGGCGTTACTACAGAAGAGTATTCGTGAGCCTGGACTGAACCTGTCCCAAATTTATTTGGTAGATTTGAGTTTAATGACTAGATTCGCCGTAAACAATTTAAATAATTCAGATTTGGAAATTGTCAGAATCTTGAGAAAAAAGTAAAGGCTGAATTCTGAGAAAAAAATGAAAATTCTGCGAAAAAAATCTGAATTCTACGAAAAAGTTGGAATTCTGAGGAAAAACAGCAGAATTCTGAAAGAAACGTCAGAATCCGAAAAAAAACAAAAAAACACATCAGCAATCTGAGAGAAATTTCTGAATCCAGAGAATTACATCAGAATTTGAAGGAAAGAAGTCAGAATGTTTCAATACTAAGAAAATCATAATTCTGAGAAAAAGTCGGAATTTTGACTGATTTGTTTATGTTTGTTCTCATCAGAACCATCCTCGGACTCCCAGTGGAGAACTGTCCCCCACAGGGTTCTACCTGCCTCTGGCACAGAAACCCGAAGCTGTGGTCCATGCCATGAAGGTAAACTCTGACCACTGTGTGGTAAGAAATATTTTATTATTTTATAATTGATTCTAAGTGTGTGTAGGTGCTGGAGGTCCACGAGAAGCTGGACAGCCAGAACTCAAGGGAATACGATGAAGACCTCAACGATAAGGAGAAAGCCATCGTCAGAGAGATGTGCAATGTGAGTTTCATTCTTGTTTCAGTGTTTCTCCTGAATACTTTCAGAGTTGGTTACATTTACTTTGGCAACTTTAAAAAACCTATATTTTTAGGAGTATTTTTATTCCCATCAGGAGTCATTTTATTTTGAAGTACCACTACTCTTGAGTAATATATATAATTACACATTAATCAACATTTGTGTAATTGTTATTTTTGATAAAGTAAAAATGTATGTAATTTAAGTAACCTTTGAGGAGATCTCAGAACAGAACAGAGCAGAACATGAACCCAAATCTAGAAAAAATTTAACCCCTGAAACAATGAAAGGCTTATAATGTGTGATTGCTAATCTTTGGAAATATTTTGATAATTTATAATATTTTTAAGGGCCTGCCTCAGTGTGATTGGTTAATGTTTGCCTCCTGTTAAGCGCTGACAGCTGTATTTCTTGCCTTGCAGGTAGTTTGGAGAAAGCTGGGCGATGCTGCAGGCACCAAGCTCTCTGTTCGACAGCAGCTGTCAGGAAACCAGCTCCAAGGTCCGGTCCAGTAGGAGAACCCACCACCAAACCCACAGCATGATCCTCAAACGGAAGCGGTCGGGGAAAATGGACACACCTTTTACTACACAAATGCACAAAGTTTCAACAGTCCTGGACAGGATGCTGAAACGGCTCGCTGATGCCACCATGTGGATTTACTGTGTAAATACAGTTTTAAATCGGCAAATTTTCAGTTTTAAGTAGCAGATCCATCCACAGTCTTCCACTTTACTGAGATTTTAGAGGTAAGCGGTCCAAGGCGTCCTTCTCCCCACCGACTCCAGATCGCTTCCCTTCATTGGGTTCTAGGTTTCCCTTCATTTCTAACGACGACATCCTCCTCTATAACTCTGGATTTCCCCCATAAACTCAGAGGGAACTTCTAAGGGAGCCGATTTCAGTCTAGCTTGGTAAAAACCAGCCCCTTTCTGTACGCTTTGCTTCCCACAAAGGGCCTGAGCCATCGGCGGCAATTCAGAACCCATCGCCGCCGTTGCTAATGGCCGACCGTTGCTAATGGCTAACGGTCGGCCGTGACGTATGCAATGCGCCAGTATCGCCCGATTAAGCTTATCGGGAGTTGCCTGCTTTTTATTTTTAAACAGCCGTCCTCCACTGCGAAGAGAAAAGCATCGAGCTGAACGAGGCGGCTGTGAATGTTAGCGTAATATCCGGAAGCGTGGCCCACACGGACTGAAGGGTTCCGTTCACTCCCTCCGCTAAAACTACAGACAGACTACAACTGTAAAACAGCGCATGAAATCGACGTCATCGTTCTCGACGTCTTCTGTTCGCTGATTGGCCGGTTGAAATGCTAAATTCTAAATCCGAAGCTTCATATTTCAGCTTGACCAGGTTCAGACGGGAGACTTGTATTCATAAAGAGACAAAGCTGTGATTTACCTGTCTGTTTTCTGCGCCATTCTGCAGTCACGCAGAACCACAGCATTCCCTGGGTTTCCACAGTCCAGAGTAATGTCGGCGAGACTGGCGCCGCCATTTTGTTTGACAGTTGACGAAACAATATTTGGGCCAGACTAAGATTTATTTTTATTCTTAATTACAAGAATTAAGTCACAATTTCAGGGGAATTAAGTAGTAATAAAAAAAAATGCCTAACCCAAACTTTTTTTTTCTAATAAAAGTTTTTTGTGTTTGTTTTAAAAACTTCCCTGCTATTATGACTGTATTCTCATAATTAAAAAAAAAATTCTGATAGCCTGGCCTTAATACTGACAAAAAAAAGGAGGGGGGGGTGCACTTTTTTGTCATTTATAATTTCTTTCTTTCTTTAGATAAGAAAGCAAGGGGATCAAATCAATTTGGAAATTGCATCTGGTAAAAAATTGGAGATTTAATTTTCATACCATATCACCCAGCCCTACGCAGAAACAACACACTCTCTGGCCACCTTATTAGGTACAGCTTCTCACTTGCATGCAGAGGAGAAAGGACAGACAGTGTTGAGATATAAAGGCAATATTAGGTTGAATAATTGATTATTACTTCAGTGAAAATACCCAGAAGGAGATTTTCACGTTTAAGTCTCAACAGAATCACATCTTTGGCAAACATGATGAACTGTCCCAGCCATGCTACAGCTTTTCCTTCCATCTTGGCACAATGTTTGACATCTTCCTGTTGTTTGCTGCTGCATGTTGTGTTTTTTTTTTAAACATGGCTGGCTAATGCATATCCTCTAAATAGCAAGGGCCTTTAATTCATCTACATCTGAGGAATATGAAAGCATGTTTTTGCTTCAAAGTGATTTTTTAAAAGAATCTCTTCTTAGAAATTTCAGTTACCTACAACTGAAATAAAGTTGCTGTCTGTTGCTTGTTTGTGCAGAACTGAAATTAGAAGATGATGTGAAAATCTCAACAAAATCAGTGCAAACACTTTCTAATAATACAATTATTTACACTGATTTGTTCCCCAAACTCCTGAGCAACCTCAGATATAATTGCTTTACTTTGAGCCTGATCTCACTGAGAAAACAGAGGATCAGTCTTCCACAAAGTTTGTTGTTAATTTGATCCCACTGGTGATTAATTGTATGTACTATGTGCTGCCTTTCTGTCAGGAGTAGATACGCTGCCTTAATGTAGATTTTACAGCATATGTTTCTGTTAAATAAATGGAGTTTAGCTGGATTTTAAACCTGCCCACAGTGATTCAGAGAGTTTCCTGTTCAAAAATAAACACAATGCTTTAAATTAGGTTTCATGGTCTGAAATAAACGCTTTTATTTGTAAGTAAAAAACGAGACGAGCACATTTTATTGTATGGAATGGTGGAAAAGAAAAACATTAGGAACAGCTGGTTTCTGTATGTGTGTATGTAGCTGCAGATGTATTTTAGCAAACCTGTTATTCATGAGAATAGCTTAAGAAAATGAAAATACTTTTAGATGAATATTAAAGGAGTTTTTTTGTAAATGTGTGCTGCTTTATTGCTTCTTTAAATTGCCATGCAGAAATGTTTAATTCAGTTTCTTATTTATTCAATCTATTTTCCTGTTTCCTTACATATTACACTATTTTTTCTTTTGCTGCTAAAAATCTAAAACTAAAAAATATTTAAATAATTTCAGGGAATCCAAAGTTACAAAAAGAAATAATAACATAAGCAGGTAACATAACAAATTGATGATCACATGAACAAAAAATTAAAAATGATGTTCAAATTAGTTTAATTTATTGACATTAAATTAAACTAAAGCAGTAGTTTAATGCATGGGTTAAAAATCTCTTTATTGTTGGTGGTGCTGTTGTTGGTATTGTAGTTTAATTAATCAACAATTTCTTTTTCTTCATTTTGGCATTTGTAGTCTTCCATATTCTTAATTTAGAAGTAGGAAAAATGAAATAACAGTAAAATTTTATTCATCAAAATGAATTGATGAATTAAAGCAGTTGTTTGGCCACAATCTTTCCCAGGGAGAATTAAAACAATAAACTACGTACTTTTAATTAAAGAAAAAAATAATAAATTTCCTCTTATGGGATTTTTGTCTGTATGTTTTAAGACTCAGACATACTGACTTTGTTTGAGAGGCCATTTAAATTGTGGCACAGTTGAGCTTCCATATACAGAGAGAGAACAGCATTATTTTATATATCCCTGAGTTCATATTTACTGTTTTCAGTTCAGCTTGTTTGCCTCATGTGAAAATAATAACGGGTGAATTTGTGGTGATCTCACTGCCTTTATTACACAACATCACTTTACAGACGGCGGGAATGTAAATACAGTTTACTGTAGAGAAGTTCTCACCCCGGTTATTTACTTTTGGAGCTGAAGGAGTAAGTAATTACTGAAGCGACACCTGATACTTCTGCTATTACAACATGTGACTGTTGAGTTCACTTTACTTGTTTTTCACACTTTGACATGTGAATGAACAGCCATGATACATGTTTGGATCACACTTAAGGTCAAGGATGAAGACACCATAAGATTTGTTCTATCTCACTCGTCTTATCACCGGTAAACTGCTGAAACAATTAAGATTTACGACGCTCAGGATCAGATATGAGTCTGTGAAAGTGTTTTTATCCTAAATAGAAACTAAATCAAAAGAAATGACTGAACAATGATGATTATAATAAAATAGCAATACAGATATGAAGAAAGCAGGAGTTAAAATGCTAAAACTAAATGTTTAGGAGTCAAATCACATTTTATACTCAAAATCCACTTCAGTGCATAAGGTTTATGTTTTGGTCTCCTAAGTTTTTTCTTTTTTTGACATATATGACCAGGATGTTTTGTTAGTAGCAGTAGAGAAACTTAGGCTCATAACTTATGATTTATCAACAGACATTTACATGTACATTTACCAAAGGGTTTTACATTTTAATTTCTTTAATACAGCTTTCAGTTAGTTACAGTTTGTGTGAGACTTAAATTTTTGTCCGATGAAGGATTTGTCCTGTGGGTTCAACCTCCCCCCTCTGCCGCTCAGAAAAGGAGGGAGTCGCCATAGCAACCATGGACTGGGCATTTTTGGGAGGTTTTAATACCATACTTAGATCTGAGGCAGTTAGATCGCCTGATATGGGATATGCAGAGCAAAAACATTAATTTCAGCGTTTAGTTTTTCAAGTATTTTTTTGGTCTAGTTTCTAGTGGAAACATCTGGAAATAAGACAAATCTAATTGATAAGTAGTTTTGGAGCTTGTTTTAAGTCTTATATTTAAGTCTTATATTTAGTCTTATTATTTTAGGAGTGAAATAATCTGCCAATGGTACTAGCACTTTTTCATTAATATTCAAGAAATATTGACTTAAATCAACCTTCTATAACTTGCTGAAAAGCTACATGCCAGTAAGTTTTGTCTTATTTCAAGCATACTAAGATGAAGACCAGATAAAAACAAGATATTTTGTTATTGCAGTGTAACAACACAAGATGTTAACGCCTAACTGCTGATTTACAGGCAGACCGTAGATGTTTAACAAAAGGAGGCGTGCTAACATCATGCAGGACCAAATAAAACTACCAGCGACTGTGTGAGATTCTCCTTTTACTTCTCCTCCTCTTTCCTCTCTCCTCCCCTCAGCAGCACAGGGACAAACTTTCACACAGCTAATCTAAACTTAGCAGCAGCTCCTGATTCCAGAAAAAGCTTAAACCTTTTTTACCTCCAGCAGTTTGGAGTTTGCAGAGCAAGCATGCGTGACAGCTTATCCATGGACCTGGAGAGAAAGGAGAAGCGGTACTGCATTCGAGGCAAACATGCAGCCATCATCTGTGCAGTGGTGGTGGTTTGCTCCTTGGCTGTTGGTTTAGGGGTTGGACTCACTAGACCCTCCTCCTCCACTCCTGAATCCACACCAGCCCCAACTGGAGCCCCAACTGGAGCCCCAACTGGAGCCCCAACGGAGCCCCCTCCTTCTGACAGGGGGCCCTGTCTGGCTTCATCAGACTCCAGCGGGGACTGGAAAAACTTCCGTCTGCCAGATTACGTGAAGCCGATCCACTACAACCTGCACCTAGAGCCAAACCTGGTGGATGATACCTACACAGGCACAGTGGACATCCAGGTGGAGGTGAGCAGACCCACCCGCCACCTGTGGCTGCACATCAGGGAGACGTTCGTCAGCACCAAGCCCAGGCTGAAGGTGCAGGACAGCCATGGGGTCCAGACAGAGGTGGAGGTCAGCAGCTGCTTTGAATACAAACCTGAGCAGTATGTGGTGGTGGAGGCCACGAAGGAGCTGCCCGCCACCAACGCAGGAGAGGTTTACGTGCTCAGTCTGGACTTCCAGGGCTGGCTCAACGGATCGGTGGTGGGGTTCTACAGGGTCATCTACACAGAGGAGGGGAAGACCAAGTAAGAAAAGACTCATGAAATGAAACGACAAATTTTGTAATCAATTCATTTTCAACTGGATTTAAACAAAGGCTATTTCATAAAATAGATTAAAGCAGTAATTAAAAGTATCTTATAAATAACTTTTCAGCAGTATGTCAGAGCTTGCTTTAGTAAATAATTTCTTAATATTGATTTTTAAAAGTATTAGTTCTATTTATTTCACTTATAACAATGCATTTTCTCCATATTATAGGAGAAATAATCTACCAGTGGAATTAAAAACAAATATTAATGACTTATCTACTTAAAGGAAGCTTCTCAATAGGAAATTGGTTTGTAGCAGTCATTATATTTACAAAATACATCCGTAGAAGACATTATGTTAGTACAACACAACTACAAATATCATGAGAAATAATTGCTCCTATTACTCTCAAATACTAACATCACAAAACATAATGTCCCATAGGATTGCCCTGGTGCATTAAAGTCCATTGTGCTCCCAGAATATCAAGTCTAGTTTGAGTATTAAGATGTCGATAGGAGCTTTTAGTTTCTACATCTCCATTTTCCTACCAGGAAGATTGCTGCAACTGATCACGAGCCGACAGATGCCCGGAAATCATTCCCCTGCTTCGACGAACCAAACAAGAAAGCCACCTATAAAATCTCCATCACTCATGACAAAAACTACGGCGCACTTTCCAACATGCCACCAGAGGTAGGACTGCAATCCAAACCAGGGATTTCTCAAGAAGTACTGAAATGTTTCGCAAGAGACTGTAAAAACATCCCTATTGCTACATTCACACTGCAGCCTGAAGTGATCCAATTCCGATTTTTGTCAAATCGGATTTATTTATTTATTTATTTTTGGCGTGGTCATTCAGATTTCCAAATTTATGGAAATCTGAACAACCTGTATGTCTCCAGTGTGAACTGTAAATGACCTGAAAGTGTCCCGCATGGGCAGCAGAGGGCGCAATAACTTCACACATAGCGAGCCAACCGCCATAAAGAAGAAGTGCGCAGTGTTTGTGAACTTGAACATGGATGCTAAAGGTGGAGCGCAGCTCGCGAAGTTGAAGTTGTTGTCCGATCGCAGCCAGCTCAGTAACAACTTAATCCTCATTTTGGGCCGTAAGGGTTGTTGATTTTCTTCTCGCTTGCGCGTTTCAGGACGCAAAATAGCGACATTTTGTCGAGTATTGATGATATTCAGGTCGTTACATCACATTTGAATATAATACCTATCGGATATCCAGGCCTGGTCGCATTAAAAAAAAAAATTCGACGTGTGTTGTTCAGACTGTCATAAAAATATCAAAAACCAGGTGAATTACGTAAGCAAAACCGGAATTTGGTCACTTCAGACTGCAGTATGAACGCAGCCTAATTTACGTAAAATACCGGCAGCTGCGGTTGCGCGTTTATACGGTAATTTACGGTAAAATTCCGTTTCTTCCCGGTAATGATAAATATATCGACCACATCCGGATAAACTTGAGTGAATTATCGGTCTCTTTCTGACCACATCTGTCCAATCGAAGCTGGGTCACCAATTAAAGATGAATGAATACATTGATTGAAAAATAATTTCGCATGGATGACGTCACCCTCATCCATCGACGTAAGTCTAGCAACTTCTTCCCAAAGGCTTTAATGGGAAACAAGTGCTTGCCTCAAAACAGGAAACCCAGTAAAAGGTTCATTTCCATTGAATTCCCATTATGGGAAACTCATCAATCTCCTGTTGTGGTTGATCTATAATTCATTGAATCACAGACAGTAACTTGCAGTGAAAACAAATAATTTAAATGCTGAATTGTGCTGTTTTGTGTTTTATTTATCTTCGAGTAAAACCCATTTGTTCCTTTTGAGTCTTTTATCATCTTTGTGCTTAATTTTCTTCACTTTTCTTTCATCTTTGAGCGCAGAGAAAAGCTAAGAAAAAATGACTAATGCATTATTATTTATGATTTATTATCAATCCAAATTAGCAGCAAATTTCCCCAAATATTCTAAAGAAAAACGTCACAATTTCAAGTGCTTTCAATTCCTATGTATCTTTGAAAGTACAGTTAAGTAATAGTTTGACAGTTACTTTTACTGGAGTATTATTTGACCAGTAGGATCAATACTTTGACTCAGTACTTTATGCACCGCTGGTAATAGTTGGTAGTTTGGCAATAAAATACTTGGAATATTGAAATTTTGGAAAGCAAAGTAAATATGTTCCTCATGTAACCTTACATCAAGTCCATTGGGAGTTTATTGTCTAGTAATAGAAATTAACAACTGTTTTGTTTTTTAATCAAAATTCTAACCATTGAGTGTTCTTAATACTTCAAACAAAACCAAGAAACTGAATATATTTCTATTGAAGTCATAGAAAGCCAGATTTGGTGTGTATGTGTATTCCCTTCAATACAAGCCAACTGTTAAAATGAATCCTTTTGCTTTGCCTTTCCAGGGTTCTCCTGAAGAACTGCCAGGCAATAAACTAAAAACCACCTTCCAGAAATCCATCCCAATGAGCACCTACTTGGTTTGTTTTGCTGTCCACCAGTTTGGTTACGTGGAAAGAACCTCTGCCAGTAACATTCCTGTAAGTCTGTTACAATCCGCGAATTAATTTCAAACAAATATTCAATCAAATGATGAACTTTTGGTTGAATTTTCAGTGATTGTTCTGGTGTTTTCTGCTGCAGTTGAGGATCTACGCCCAGCCCAGCCAGTTAAAAACTGCAGAATATGCAGCAAACGTAACGAAGGTCATCTTTGATCACTTTGAGGAGTATTTCAACATGTCGTACTCCATCTCCAAACTGGGTACGCTTCAAAACCAGCTGGAAACGGTCCAGTTCAACCTAACAAAACCAATTCAATACCAGATTGAAATTCAAAATTAACAAGCTTCAAACTAATTATAGTTGATTTGAAATATAACATTAAACCATTCAATATACAATCCAGTTTAATCCAATTTTATAGTACATTTTTTTAATTTATTTTATTTATTCAGTCAGTCAACAAATTACTTATTATCCATATTTCTAAACACTGCAACAATTCACTCAATTTGACGAAAATGGCACAAAGCTTATATTTATGCCTATCTTACGCATAAAATTAAACAAAATTAGCCATTCATTATTAATTAAAATATATAAAAATCCCAAAACATACCACTTATAGATAGAGCACTACACAAAAACATAAAAGAAAAGTTAACTATCCAAAATCCAAAACAAGTCAAATACAATTTGAAATAATTTACTCTTAACTGTAGAATATTGTCTTTATTGTGTTTTTTTACTTCTGTGACAAACCACACCCTCTAAAGTCCATCATTTATTTCCAAATACAGCAAAATCCCTATTTTTATCTAAATTTTTAGCGTTATGATTTGTAAATTAACAAGACATGTCATAATTCATATATCAACCCTATAAAGTCAGTGTTAGTTCTTTCAAAAACAGCTCATCAAATTAGCTAAATTTCCATCCTACTCCATCCAGTTCAGGCACCTGATCGCATGTTTGTTTTTAATGTGATTTATCTTGATTAGAAACGCTCAGATTAACTATAAAAGCTTGGTATTAAATCTCCAAACTAACTTGCATTTCATAATTTAATGCTTCATCATTCATCAAATGTGGTTTACAAATCATTTACCTTCTGTCTCCTGACATCAGTTTGATTATGTAATGTAATTTCACTTCTATAAAGAAGGTAAACCTTAACAGTGCAGCACTGAGTGAAATTATCATGCAGGAATTTAATAAAACTTATCATATGCAGTCACTTCAGAGGCTTCCCTGTGCTGTTCTGATCCAGATAAGATAGCCATCCCTGACTTCGGTACCGGTGCCATGGAGAACTGGGGCCTCATCACCTATAGGGAGACCAACCTGCTGTACGACGAGAAAGAGTCGTCCTCCTCCAACAAGGAGCGAGTGGCCAGCGTTATCGCCCATGAACTGGTTCACCAGGTATGGATAGAAGACAACATGCTGGCGGAAAAAGAGACAGGAATCCAGATGCAAATAAATAATTTGGGTTTTGAACTAATTTTACTTCAAGTCAAGTTTAAGCAATGATCAAAATCATCAAGCAAATATACATCAAATACACTGACCAAAGGTCCAGTTACTACTAATCAAACATTTGGGTTTTTAGCCTTGATTTAAAGGCACTGATTTCAAGTTTGTTCTGGATTTGTGGTTCATAGAAGCTGAATGCTGCTTCTCCATGAAGACCTGAGCGGTCTGGAACGTTGATACAACACCAGCAGATCTTTAATGTTTTGTGGTACTAAGCCATTCAGTGATTTATAAACTAACAGAAGTATCTTAGAGTCTATTCTCTTTGAGCTACAGGGAGCCAGAGCAGGATCTTTAAAACGGGGTGATGTGCTCTATCTTCCTGGTTTTAGTCAGAACGCAAGCAGCAGCGTTCTGGATCAGTTGCAGCTGACTAAAAATCTTGCTGTTGCAGGTAACAATGCAACTAAAGATAGTTTTCCTCGCTCTTGCTCAGACATTAGACCTTTAATACTGGACATAAACTTCAGGTGGTAGAAGGCTGACTTTATCGCTGTCTTTATGTGACTGTGGATGTTCAGAATAGATTTTTTTGGTTCAGTTTCTCCAGCCTCTCCCAGTTTTATATTTCCTGTTGCTACCAGTTGTGAGCATTAGCCTTCCACTCATCTGTGCTGCTTGGATTATTGTGCTTTTTGGGCTCATCAAATCATCAGTACTTCATTCCAACCTGGGTCCTCAGCGTCTTCCTCTTCACCGCAACTCACCCACATTTGATTTCTGTCCACTCTAATTAGAAGTTGCATATTCAAACAAAGAAATCCACGTACTGTACAGTACTGGTCCAGAGAGTCCATTCACTAGTAATAATATCATAGTCAACTGTGATACTGAGATCCAACAGAACCAACAAAGAGCGAATATAAAATGTTACCATTTATTGTTATATATAAGATTTCAGCTTTTATAAAAGCTTTAGTTTTGTGTTGCTTTCAAGCCTCAGATGATAAGATGTTACTTTACCACTGCTGCTCCATTCATCTCCAAATGGAAATCTTCCACTGAAACCAAACCAGAGTCCAAATTTGTCCTGTAAATCATTGAAACTGGTTTTATTTGACATTTTTATTACAACGAGCAAAGTGAGTTGATTTATTCACCAGTGGAAGAAGATAAGATGATGAATTTTAAACTTTTATGAACTGAACCAGATTGTTCCTGGCTGTTCATGAATCGTAGTAAAGTTGACTCACATGAACTGTGCAGTGAACCTTTAAACCTTCAGAGTGCAAAGATAAGCAATTAGCAGACAAACTCATGGCAAAGCACATTTTTAACGTGAAAAAGTACTTTTCTCACCACAACATGGAAAAGTTTGAAAACGAAAGTTTTTCAAGTTGGAAGGACAATTTTAGAAAAATCAACAAAAATGTAGTGTTAGCAGCAAAAAGATTCTGGATCTTAGGGTCTTTTTCATGGAGTTTCCTGGGTCTCCAGCTTCCTCCTGCGCTTCACACTGAGAATGAATTACAACTTATGTAATTGTAGTGGTGAACTCAATTACATAATTTTATATAAGACAATAAAATCATTAACACAAATAATAAAAACCAAAAAATGTCTAAAGTATTCATGCAAAATTAAAAACATTTAATTAAATTAGAATTAAATAACATTGAAGTAATCTTTTCACATCAACCAGTCCTTACAGGATTTTGCGATTTGTTTTTTTGGCAATCAAAATTTCAGATTTTGTGCTAATTTAGAAATATTTGCAAGGCATTTTGACATAATCGTGTTTATGCATGACGGTAAATGTGGCTTTTTGTTCCTTAGCTTATTAATCAGGAACAATAACTTGACATCAAGGCAGCAGTGTCATAAACGTAATAATACTGCCACCTATAGGTGGAAGTTAGCATCGCTTAAACCCAATATTTTTGCAGAAAATTTGCAATAAATTTACAATTACGTGTTAACTTGTGCTCTAGGAGGTCAGACACATAGGCTGGAGCTATAAACGTATGCAACTTTAATAATTAAATATTTTTTTACATGTTTGTTGACAGTGTGGTTTGAGACAGTCTGTGAAAAAATTTGAATTCTTCTGCCATCTCCATTACTCCCAGTGCTATTTAGAAACAACCAATCAGACCCAGGAAGCAGGTCTTAACACCATTCTCCACCTTCCTTCTATACTAGCTGCTAATCTGGAGCTAGAATAGCATTGTGTCTTTTGAAAGCTCAGGCTAGTTAGCATAGCCTTGGATAATGGCAGATAAACTGTTTTTCTGTAACAGTGAATTGTTTCTCCTCCATTAGCATATTTTTCAGGGAGTTCAAGAGTTGATTGGCAGTGCAAAGACCCTCCTCCTCGCTCTGATTGGTTCTTTTGGGCGACAGTTTTAATGAATATATAAAATACATACTATGCTTTTATTTATTTTGTAAACTAATCCACTCTGTGGATGTCAAAATGTTTTTGCCATTCCACCTTGTTTGGATCCTCATGTCGGTTTTCTCTCTCAGTGGTTTGGTAACATCGTCACCATGGATTGGTGGGACGACCTCTGGCTCAACGAGGGCTTCGCCAGTTTCTTCGAGTACATCGGCGTCGAAGAGGCCGAGCCGACTTGGGGCATGGTGAGTTCTTCAGTTCTCCGCAGAGGCGGTGAAACTCTGAGGATGTCAGACTGACGAAGTCTCCTGTCACAGAGAGACATCATGATCATCAGTGACGTGCTTCCTGTCATGGTGAACGACGCCCTCGTTTCTTCTCATCCAATCATCGTGGATGTATCGAGCCCGGCGGAAATCACCTCTGTGTTTGATGCCATCTCCTACAGCAAGGTGAAAACCTTCAGTGGCTTTTAAAATATTATATTGCATGGACTTTTTCTTTTATTTGTTCCTCAGAGATGTTGGCAACACTACAGAAATCTCTTTGAAAGCTGAGTGGATTTGGACCAGAAATGTTGCAATATATTAATTAGCATTTCAATTTCTGAGCACATAAGTATAGAAAACTATCAGCTAATCTTGATTCAAACTTCCACTCAACTTCCTTACCTGCTTGCTGAGTTCCTTAGTCTTTGTGACAAGCTTTGTTCTCCAGCAAACCTTCAAAGTTTAATAGTCTAATAGTTTTCTAATTAGACTGTTGACCGTTTTTGCAGGGAGCTTCTGTTCTCCGCATGCTGGAGGACTGGATGGGAAGGGATATGTTCAGAGACGGCTGCAGGGTGAGTGGACTATCACAAAGAACGTCTAAATAAGTTTACTATTCAGATTAATCTTACAGTGGTGTCTGCTTCTTCCTTCTTCTGCCTGCAGAAATATTTAAAGGACTTCTACTTCAAGAACGCCAAAACGGCCAACTTTTGGGCTTCTCTGGCTGAAGTATGTTGAAAATGTTTTTTATGACAGAATAAAGGCAGATTTATAAACTCCAGCTAGACAATATGATACAATTTCACATTTAGATTTATGAAAAGGTCAACTTATTTTTATTTGATACATAGCACTGTTCAGCTGGACACAATCCTGTTGAGTAGAGGAGTTGAACTCATTTTCATTTTTGGTTGTGTCAGATGAATTGATAAAACTTGATACAAAGTCAGGTTGAGGCAGCAGTGTCGTTAAAGTAAGAAACACTGCCACCTGCAGGTCACTGCAGGTCATTGGTTTAGAGTCACTTACACCAATGTTTTTGACTACTTTTCTCAAAAATTTGCAATAAACTGACAATTATGCGTTAATGCAAAAAACTGCAATAAATAATTGATGTAAAATGGCTTCTGGAACATAAAAAGATATATGGTGGTCTAGATTTGGCCCCTAAGCCTTGAGTTTGACACATGTACTGCAGGGAATAGAAATATTGAGGGAACATATCACCTTCTGGGTAATGAATAGGCCTGAATTGGTGCTGAAGAACTTTCAGAACTTTTACTTTTGTTCTTTTTAAGCTAATGTTTCACAAAAAGAAAGTAAAAACATTTTGAAGCTTACACACAAATGTTGCTCTCTCTGTGTTTAGGTGAGCAACTTACCCGTTGCAGAGGTGATGGACACCTGGACCAAACAGATGGGCTATCCGGTCGTAGATGTCACCATCTCGGAGTCAAACGCCAAACTGACCCAGAAGCGTTTCCTCCTGGACCCCTCAGCTGACCCCAGCAAGCCCGATTCACCTTTCCAGTAGGATCCTCAGAGAGAAACTGATAAGTCAATTCCCTAACTATCATAATTATTTATCATGATTCTGTCTGGGTTTCAGATACAAGTGGACCATTCCTGTCAAATGGTACTCAGTGAAAAGCAACAAGATAGTGGAGACGATGTTTAACAAGAGCACTGCCGGTAATTCTCTCTTTTAGCTTGAAAATGACAAACTTAAAGTGTTTTGAGACACAAAAAAACAAACAAGCAAAAAGAAAAAAACTATCCACATGCCATTTTAATTGTTAAATGAATCTAAACAGATTATCTAAACACGTGCACAAAAGAAAAAGTTATTCAACCATCTTGAAAAACAGCATGCTTACAGCATGTACATTTCAAATGGGACATATTGAGTAAAATTTATATTTTGCAGATTTTTTTATTTCCATTTGGGTTCCTACTGTTTCCAAAAGCGTTTAAGAAAACCAGCCAGACATTTTTTGGTAATAAGTTTGTCTCTCTGTGTCTGGAAGATGAGCCCTTTGAAAACCTTTTGGAATGTAACAAATCACCAGGCACTACCCGTTACCTAGCAACCACAGCAAAGCCCAGCCCGCTGCCTAGCAACCCAAGCAGAACTAGAGCTTATTTGGATTTAAAATGACAAGAGGCCTGAAACAGATCATTCTGGAAGGAGCTCGCCTGCAGAAATGGCTGTGTTGTTGTGGTCTGTTTATGTGAAGAAGCCTACACTGTAAAACATTTGAGTTTAGTTGTGTCTACTATCTTCTGCTCGTTTAGTCAAATAAATTAAGTTGTGTTCACTTTTTATTAATTTTGTCAAACCTCAGAGAGTTGAATAAACTGGAGTTTTTAGGTCATCACTTAAAAGAACTTAAAGAAGAAAAATAAAGGAGTGAGAACTATTTCCCAGAATGCTTAGCGGCATGTTGAGATGGAAGTGCGTTACATTGACCTGACCCTGGTGCTTTATTAAGGCAAATGTTTATTTTAATTTCTCAAACTAAATGTTTTTGAGCAGAATTCATTGTGACGTTTAATTAAATCCAACATCAGATCAGAAATGTTGTTTATGAAATTTGAAACAAGAATTTAAATTATTCTAAAATAAAATAAGTAATTTTAACTTAATATTGTTAGTAAAATAATAGAGAAATGTGGCTCCTTAACTAGAAGAGGGCAGTTTTTTCTTGCATATTGTGAAATAATTATTTGGTTTAAATTGCTGCATTAAGTTAAAACTCACCATTCAAGATTAATGGACTTAAAACTCAATGCTTAGACAACTTTCCTCTTGTTAAATCAACATCATGAACTTTAATTTATGAATTAAAACCAATACAAATTTCTTGTTGACTTAAGTAGCATTTTCAAGGCAGCAGGTGGAATTAATTTCAAGCTAAACCACCTTAAATTGTTTTACAGTGTAGAATTCATGTCTGGATTCAGGACTAAACGAGACTGAAAGAAAAACGACACAGGATAAATATTTGTTTTCATGCTCATAAATTAATCACAATGATTGTTTTCTTTTTCAGAACATGTCATTGACTATTCGCCCTCAGCAGATGGGCTGCTGAAGATAAATAACGACCATATTGGGTTCTACAGAGTCAACCATGAAGACAGCATGTGGACTGTAATCAGTCAGCAGCTCCAGGACAACCACACGGTATTTCTGTCCATAGATCAGATCTTTATGTTCTCACATTTACAGTTTTACTCACCCACAGAGCTCAAACGTTCTGATTTCTTGACCAGACCTTTGATGCAGCCGACCGGACAAGCTTCATTGATGACGTTTTCGCTCTGGCGAGGTAGGAAAATGAAAACAGAAGGAAACATTGTCAACATTACAGATCAAAATAAAGATAAATACTGGAAATTTGGTTTTGTTTTTAGGGCTGATATTGTCGATTATGGTAACGCCTTCAATCTCACAAAGTACCTGAGTGGAGAGACGGAGTACATCGTTTGGAGTCGTGTGGCTTCGTCCATCGCCTACGTTAGGGACATGTTGTCCAACAACGAAGATCTCTACAAAAAGTTTCAGGTGAGCAGAAAAGAAATTCACAACATAAAGATATTTATATGGAGTCGAACTGAATTTCTAATTTGCTGGTTTTATTATTTTGTGCTTTGATGATTTTAAAATTAAATAAATCTGTTAGTGTGACAAAGGTTTTTCTTTTTTTTCTAAGAATTGCTGAAAGCAGAAGAATATTTAAAATTAAATGGAAAAAGTTTTAAATTCCAAGAAATTGTTGCAAAAATTACGTAAACAATAAACCATAAAGTATGCCAAACAAATACAAACACAATATTGCAAAAATAAATCCAGATGTGATAATTATAACATTCTTTTATTATTGAAATATTTTAACAGTTTATAAGTTTTTGCCTAATTGTTTTTTTCAGTGTTGTCTAACTTTTTGCCAAGCAGCCAAAATGATAGATTCTGGAAAAAGGCGAATTATCTTTTTATGCGAACCCATTTCTGTGAATGTACATTTTCCAGCTTGTTGCAACAAAAGTGACTTTCTCTTACCTGTTTCTGTAATTGGGGCCCTGCCATAACAATGCATAAGGAGAGCAGTTACTGACTTGCTTCGCAAGTCAGCAATTACTGCAGGTTAGGACTACAACATGGTGGAACCCTCAGTGCCTACAAAAGAGGTCAGAGCTGATTGTAAGAACTACAACATGGCGGAACTGTCAGTTACTACAGAGGAGGAATGAGCTGGCCTTTAGATTTACATTGTGTTTGGGTATTTTATGACTGATTTTAACCAACCATTGTTTCACACATGATTAATGTGACAATTTTAAATTAAGCTTCATGAAAATTTCAAAATAATAGCCCTGACATTCTTTTATATTACGTAATTGCTCTCTTGGAAATTATGTGACTTTTTTAACAAAACCACTGTTACACTTTGGATTATTTTGGAGAAATAAAATGAAGCTTACTGAAAATTTCAAAATAAAAGCCCAAAGATTTTTTTACATCAGGTTATTGCTATTTTGAGCATTAAATAACTGATTTAATCCAATCAATGTTAATCATGGTCTTAGTTTAGAGATTTGAAACTAAGCTTACTGAAAATTTCAAAATAAAAGCCTTAAGATTCATCTGTGTCTAATGCAGCGCCGCAAGCCGCTGCCATGATATTAGCTTGCATTATCATTTTCTCTCAAGTTAGGGCACTGTCTTGTGCAGCAAGGCAGAGCATTAGCATTAGCCTTTTACCTTAAATGAGGTATTAGCTATTTCTCTGACTAATTACCCATGTTTAGTATACAGAATGGAGAAAGTCATGCTTGTGACTATTGACTACATTGCAGCTTCCTTAGCATTGATGCTAATGTTTAGCATCAGAACGCTGGCTCCAAACCGACGGGCACACTTTGGCAGGGCCCCGGTTAAATTTCTTCAGGAATGTTCTAGTTTATTTATTTTATTTGCTTTCTGGTTGGATTGAAGATAAATTTACGTTTTTCCTTTTCTCAGAAACTGTTTGTTGGACTGGTTAAACCAATTGCGACACGATTGGGGTGGACAGATGAGGGCACACAAACGGAGAGGTACAAATGTAACACAAAATGGTAATTATTTTTACTTAATGGCAATAATATTGTGCTGTCTGTTTAATGTTGCAGGCTGCTGAGGGAAACTGTCCTCAGCATTGCATGTCAGATGGGAGATGCAGACGCACTGAGAGAAGCATCAAATATTTTTGAACAGTGGATCAACAAAACTGTCAGGTTAGCTTTATTAATCCAGTCCTGCCTGCAGAGAAGCAGGACCATTAATTAAAACCTCAATTTCTAACACATCTGTTGTTTAAAAGTGGTATTTTCACTCCTGTGGACCTGCAGCAGCGTCCCGGTGAACCTGAGGCTGCTGGTGTACCGCTACGGCATGAAGGAATCGAAGAGTCCGGAGCACTGGAACCAGATGTTCCAGAGGTACAAAGACTCGACTCTGGCTCAGGAGAAGGACAAGCTTCTGTATGGACTAGCATCGGTGGAGGACATAGACCTTCTGTACAAGTAAATAAAACTTCATTTTCAAGATGGCGTAAAGGTTTGATCTCCTCAATAAGCAACAGAACAAACCACAACTTGTAAGAAACAAGGCTTAATGCTGAGGAGGCTTAAAGGTAGAGACATATGTGCAGTAAATACGGCAGGGTTTGTGCGCATATAACATCCATCCATCCATCCATTGTCTGATCACCCTTCTCCCTAACGGGGTCGGGAGGTGTTGGTGCCTATCTCCAGCTGCGATTTGGGCGAGAGGCGGGGTTCACCCTGGACAGGTCGCCAGTCTGTCGCAGGGCTATAACATACTATGTATATTTCACATTTTACAGGTTTATTTACTTCCATTTGGGTTTCTACTGCTCCTACAAACTGAGCTCCTGCATGTTTGGCCAACTGGTTTTAAAACTGTACGCAAAGGCTGTTGGAAAAGACGGGTGTTTAGTTGTCGACCACTTGCTGCATTATTGCTGACTGTGTGGGAAGCTCTACTTCTGCTTTTCAAAGACGTACGGTTGAATAACTGCACATCTGTTTGCAGCTATTTTCATGTGCCAGTCTAAAAGTAGAGTTTGGGGAGTGTGTGTGTGTGTGTGTGTGTGTGTGTGTGTGTGTGTGTGTGTGTGTGTGTGTGTGTGTGTGTGTGTGTGTGTGTGTGTTAGGGGAGGGGGGTTCATGGCCAGCAGCAGCTCATTTAAATTTAAAGTGACAAGATGCCTTAAAACATCTCATTCTGAAAGGAGCTCAAAATAAACTGAACTCTCATGATCTGAAAATGACTTTGTATAAAAAATTTAAAGAAATTGTTTTGTATCGCCCATAGAGAGACATATCCTAACCTCTTTAAGGGAGCTGGAGTTCTGCTTGGGTTGCTAGGTAACGGGCTGAGCTTTGCTGGGGTTGCTAGGTAACGGGCAGTGCCTGGTGATTTGTTACTTTGTGGAGGTTTTTGAAAGTTTTCTTCTTATGGGCTTGGCTTGTTTTCAGAAGCAGTAGAGACCCAAGTATAAAAACGTGCAAAATGTGAATATCTTTGGTCCAAAATGGAGTAAAAAGCTTGTGAAGAATAATAGAAATGAAACTTTTCTTCTATCCAACAGCCTCCTGGAGGCCACCAAAGATGAAACCGTGGTGAGGAGTCAGGATCTGTTCACTGTGGTGCGCTATGTGTCATACAACGCAGTGGGTCGGGCCATGGCCTGGGACTGGACCACGTTGAACTGGGACTACCTGGTCAAGAGGTCAGTGGCAACAGCAAACTCAGATTCCTACTCATTTTTATTGAATCATCATGTTTCAGCCTCCAAAGAACCAAAATCTCTAAACTTAGACTAATTTGTTACATTAAGGGAGTTCAGTGAGGGATTCATGAAAAATAAAAATATTTTAAAAATGTGCAGTCACCTGACGTCCGGCTCTTTTTGTAGTGTAATAAGCTGCGATAACTTATCAGACTGTAAAGACAGTTTCATCAGGAGAGAGATAAAGTAGGGCGCTTCCTGTAAGCTGTGAAATATTTCCTTCAGGGAACGATCAGGAATGTCAATAAAGTTATAGTTGTTGTTTTAATCCAAGGTGGTTTTTGGCAAAGTCCAGATCAAATTTAAATTTTAACTATTCACACCTGAAGCTGCTGATTACATAAATTTCAGACATTCTTTCTCTCTTTATCAGTAAATAGAATTTACTTTGGTTTTTCTAAGAAGGAAGTTTCGTCAAATTTAACGTCAGGAAAAGAGAAACTTCTGGCTTCACCTGTTAAATCTGTTGTATCGATGCAGTTGTGCAAGGAAGTGAAGACAATGCTAGGAAAGGCGTGCTGCTGTTGCGCTTCTTACTATTGTCTTTATGTTTCCGAGGACGGCATTGTTACCATAGAAACCAAGGGTAACTAAGGATAATACCCTAAAGGGGCCAACATAATATTGTACAACATAATACCTGCAGCAAAACTTCATCTGAATTCATTAATCCAAGTCACAGTCACATAAAATATATGTGAATATTTTAAAAAATGAAAAAAACAACAACAAAATTTGTAACTTTTTATTGAAAATGTCAGTCAGGTTTTCTAGTTTCCGAATTTTTTTCTTACAAATTTCGCAAATTCAGTAATTGTTGCTACTAAAAAGCAAACCAAGTTACTGCTGACAAAACTTCACACTGTAATGTCACTTAAATGTGATTCTAATACGGTGTGGGGGATATTTAAACAAAAAAATTATGCTGGAAACAAATGATAAGTTTGCAAATATTCAACTTTTTACATAATATATGTTTCAATGTGTTCACTGCAAAAACACAAAAAAAGTTTCTACTGCAAATATATTTGTACACTTGAAATAAGATAAAACTTATACAAGATGTAGGATCTTGTTTTAAGTCAATAAATCCTTAATATTTATAAAAATGTACTAAATCTTGCAGAACATTTTTATTTTTGGTTATAAAACTAATTTAAAATGTATTTTAGCAAAAAACACCTTGATTAATTTTTCTTTGCTGCACATTTTTATTTTTCTCCTGAGACATTGAACCTAAACGATTTAATGTGAAGCTCATCAGATCATTTATTTAATGATCGTAACCATGACAAACAGCCATCTGTTAACGACGCTGATGTTTTCTCCGTCATGACAGATACACCATCAACGACAGGAACCTCGGCCGGCTGCCCAATCAGATCACAACCACCTACAACACCAAGATCCAGCTGTGGCAGGTCAAAGTTCATCATGTTTTTCTGCTTCTAATCATATTTTATTTATGATGTCAGAGAAATCACTTTCTCTAAAACCCCTCTTGTCATTTGGTTTCTCTTTGTTCTCCTTTGTTTGTCGTATTTTTCTCTCCGGACCTTCAGATGGAGAATTTCTTCAAGCTGACTTCAGACGCTGGAGCCGGAGAAATGCCCAGGAAGCAGGCGCTGGAGACGGTGAAGAACAACATCGAGTGGCTCCAGAAGAACCAGGCCGAGATCGAAACGTGGCTCGGGAGCAATGTGTCCTAGAACCAGAACCAGAACCCAGTTCACTGTAGCTTAGAGAATTTACCCCCGGTGGAACAAAGACAGTACTTTCTGATTCTGCGCTCAGGAAATTGTGAGAATATTCATTACATGCTGTTATTTATAATCATGATTTTAAAACCTCCTGTTAAAATGTGTATTTGTAATCAGAATCACTTCAGGAACAAGGAGCTTGATAAAAAATATTTTTATTAATAATCACTTTGTGTCCTGCAGGTTATTCAGAGTGTTAGTTTCTCCTTGTCTGTGCCAAACGAAGCTAAAGGTTCATTTCTCTCCTAATTGAGTTGAAGGAAATTCTCTACCGTTCATGACTTAATATATAAAGTTATGAATGATCAGCAACATAGAGCTGCGTGTCATAATCAGCATTTCAATGAAAATTTTCAGTTGCTGTAATGCAGATAGAAAATGTGGGACTTAAAGGGGAGCCTTGCGGAACGCCGTACATTCAAATGAACAATTTCCTGTATTTACAAAATATGTAATATTGCTGAGAAATGAGTTAAGTACAACATGAATGAGCTGTGATATGTTTTAGTCACCAAATCATGATTGTTTTCTGCCAACTATTTATATTAAATTTCAAACAGGCCTGGTGGTTTCAGGGCGTTAATAGAAACACAATATGAGTCCAATCTTTAGATTTAGAAGCTGTCATCTAAAATGACAGCCTCTCTTTCAATGAATGTCATTGAAGATACTGTTGCAATAATCAATGTGATCAGTCTTTCTCAAACCTTGCTCCTATGACCACTGATGGTCAGTGGGTCCCCCTAGTGGTCCGCAAGGTACTGCATGTAGCGAGTTCAGAGTGCAACACTACAGCTAGCTTACCAAAGGATTGTGTCTCAAAATAATAGTGGATAAAAACCTGTTCTTGATGCCCCTTTCCAGTGGAAAGTTTCTCAGTGTGAGGTGCAAACCTTTTGTTTTTACATGGCATGTTGCAGGTCTGCAGATCTGAGGCGGTGAGCAGCGATGCGCCCCACGCTGACTAACTGCATCTTAACACCTAAAATAAAATTATTTATGCTGGACTATCAACTGGCTGTAAGAAAAAGTTTGTTTTTGCCAAAGTAACTCAAATTATATTTTTCTTTTAATGTGCTACTAAATTACAGATAGGCCTAAAACTTTATTAGTGCACATAACAGTTTTGGTGAAGAGCTTTTTGTTTTCCATGTTTCCTGTCATTGATAAGTTTAAAATCCTTAATTTCAGAAACTGTTATTAACTCAAAATGACTTGTTCAAGGTTTTACTGTCGCCAGTCACATTTAAAAACACCACATTTCATATCAGGAGGAACAAAGACAATGAGTTGATCTTTTTTGTTTCAGGTTGTAAATATTAAGGTGTATTTTTGGGAAGGAAATTTTAAGTTCGGTGGTCTGTGAGTGTTTGTTAAATGGAGTAAGTGGTTCTCAGCAGTGGTCTTAGAAGCACTGCTCTAGATTGAGCTCCAAAGATAACTTGAGTTTTGACACTGATAGCACTCCGTAAAGAACTGTTTCGATCAGAATACTTGATTTTAAATTTGTGGTTAGACTGGAACTTCCTTCCTTTACTCTCTGATCTCTGTTTTAATCTCTAAGAAAAGTGAAAGATGACACACTTCAGTTTCTGTATCGCACATTTTGTTTTATTTTTTTATAAATAAGTGGTAACCACAGCTGTGCAGAACTTTGTAAAGAGCTTTGAAAGCTGAAACTACTTTGATTTGACCTCGGTGCTGACTGGAACTTCTTGAATTCGCTGATTCGCATTCAGGTGTTTCTTCTCGGAGAACATTAGTAAAGTTGTTAGAGGGTCTTTGTTCATAAGGTTTTAAACTTCCTGTGTGTTGTTCTGTAAAGATGGAGCAGCATTTGTAATTTTCTGACTCTCCTTTCCCTTGATGCTGCTGGTGGAAGGACTTCGGGGCGGTTTGCCTTCCTTTGTTGACGACTTGGACAACATTTTTTGTGTTTTTTTCTTTGGGACACGAGACAGTCTTGTGATGCCCATAACCTTGAGTTTGATTGGAGCTTCAGATATTCCAGCCATGTTTCGTGCCTGGCAGCGATATTCCCCAGCATCCTTGTATGACAGGCCATTGAGGCTGATTATGGACCAGCGAACACCGACACGAGGGGATTCCTGCATAACTGAAACACATGGCAGAGAGTTTGAGATGCAAGATGCAAAAACACAAAATATGACAAACGTATCTTTGGTTTAGTTTCTAGTGCAAGTATCTTGAAATAAGACAAAAAGAGCTTAAAAGTAACTTTTCAGCAAGCTATCAAAACTTGCTTTAAGTCAATACTTTAACGTTGATGAAAAAAACAGAAATAGGAATGCACTGCTTCACTTTTGATACCAATATCTGAGCTTTAGTATCGGCTGATACCGATACAATACAGAAAAGCAGTTCTATATTAACTGAAAATGTTTCTTTTTACATAAATGTACTGAAGTTAAAAATCTGATACACAATGAAACCAAACGTGTCACAAGTTTGGTCAAACAAAAAAAAAAAGTTAAATGTTAAAATTTTGTGTTTTTATACTGATACTGGTAAAGAGTTGAGTGTAAGCTAAAGACTGGTGCAACGCACAAACTGTAGCACAGATTCAAGAGAAAAAACATTTATGCTTCAATCACTTACAGCTGTCCAAGATCTTGGGAAGTTGTTCAGTGTTCTGCAGGAGGTCTTGTTTACAACAACCTATTTGGGAAAATCAGATCTTTATAATTCAGTCACTCAGATGTTTGTGGCATCACTGCAGGGCCAAATGTAGCCCTGCTTTGCTCACCAGGGTAAGCCGAGGTTTTAACCCAGGTCAGCGTTGGTGTCGGGTAACCGCTAGCATCACATCTGAGAATGACGTTGCTGCCCAGCGGAGAGCTGACCCTGGTGGCTGCCGGCTGGACGGAGGGCCGCATGCAGCGAGCGAGCTCGGCTTGTGTCAGCATCAACCCGGACTGACCCACGGACCTGCTGCACATCAGCAGCTGATCCATCAGAACCACCGGGCTCCCCAGGAACATGGACAATGATGTCAGCATGGAAATCTGGCAGTCACACAGCCAGGGGTTGTCATGCAGACCTGAGTGAGAAGCAGAGTTTGACCCGGATTGCTGAAAGGAGTGCACAAAAAGCTGAATGTGAAATCAGTCACACGCAATCCATTTGATTCTCATCTCCCTTCACTGCTCCCTCTGGGATTTCTCCTATTGACTTGAATTCCCATTGGTAGAATTTAAACCAGGTAAATCTGTAGGCAGAGGAAGTTGTGAATGACGACCCTGATTTTATGTTGTTTTAGAAATGTAGTTTTTGCAACAGCAGCACAGGAAGTGAACTAAACCATTCAGTCCATCTTGGCCACTCCTCCAAATATAGCAGCCATCTTGTTCGGCTCAGCACATCTCTCCTTGAAATGGCTGCATTTCCACTGATCTTAAAATTTCACAAACTGGAATTATGAAACAACATTTGGTTAATGAAAACATTTGTAAGAGAAATGCAGCCAGCAGACGATTGTCGTTTACAGCGAAGTTAATTTCTGGTAATCTTCTTAGCGTCAAACTGGCATATCACATATGTTTCAAGCTCTAGCAATTGGGTAAAAGCTTAAACTTTAGCAGAATCCACGCCTCCAGCAAGGAATCGTTTCTTATTCACTAAGTGTCCAGTCCCCCTGTAGCAAAGCAAAGCGTAGAACAAGGACACCTAATGTGGTGCATCTTTGCCTGGAGTGATGAGTTATCAACAGATTCGTCCTTCTATACTTGCCTAAGATCTTTCTTTGAACTGGTCCTTCCTGTAGTTCTGGAAGAGGAAACCAGAGATCCAAGAGCTCAGCAGGTAAAATAGTCAACCTGAGGAAAGGAGAGCATCGATGAACAGGCGAGACGTACCTCAAAAAGATGACCTGTTGTGCTTCATTGAACAGGTTAGGATATGTCTGTGCACATATAAAACATGTTCATCACATTTTTTCCCCCCTCAAAATTGTGCTTACATAATGAGATTTTAGTCTTTCCTTCGTTCCTTAAAGAAAAAGCTGTTTCAGGGCCTCTGTCACTTTAAATCCAAATAGGTTTTCTGCTTGGGTTGCTAGGTAACAGGCTGGACTTTGCTGGGGTTGCTAGGTAACGGAGTACTGCCTGCTGATTTGCTACACTCAGGAGATTTTTGAAAGGACTCATTTTCCAGACACCAAAAAACATAAACTTTTTTAAGTACTTGGGCTTAAAGTATAAAAACTGACAAAAGCTTTGTGTGCTGCACCCACCTGTTGCTGGACAGATCCAGGTAGGTGATGTTGGGGAGGAAGAGTGCAGCGTGAGCTGGAAGGCTGGACAGGCGGTTGTTGTGGAGCCCCAGCGTCTGGAGGCGGGGCATGTCTCGGAGCCCCTCCCAGGGGAAGGCGGTCAGCAGGTTCCCGTCCAGGCGCAGCTCCCGCAGCGCCTTCAGGTTGACGAAGCTGCTCGGGTGGACGGATCTGATGGAGTTGTAGGTCAGCCATAAGAAGCGCAGCTCCGATAGGTTGTAGAAAGCCGCTCGGGGAACCATGGAGATCGAGGTCTTCTCCAGGCGAAGTTTGACCGAGTCGGCTGGAAGGTTCACAGGAAGCGCCGACATCCCGGAGTCGCTGCACTGGACCGACCTGCCAAACCGTCATAAAGTTAGGATTCAGCTTTATTATTATATATGTTTTAGAGAAACAAACAGTAAAGCAATAAAGTCATCACTCATTTCAGGAATGGAAGGTGCAACTATGATGAGTAACTGCACTCTGGAATAACACATAATTTTACCAAATATTTTAGTCCAGTTTCTACTGCAAATATCTTAACATTTGAAATCAGAAAAAAACTAACTGTCAGTAACTGTCAGCAAGATGTAGAAGCTTCATTTAAGTCAATAACATTAATGAAATAGTTCTAGTTCTAATGGCAGAAAAATTTACTTATAACATTGGAAAAATGTCTTGTCATAAGTTAAATAATCTGCCAATGGAACTAGAACATTTTCATCAACATGAAGGAATTATTGACTTAAATCAAGCCTCTATGTCTTGGGAAAAGTTACTGATAAGCTAGTTTTGTCTTATTTCAAGTGTGCTAAGATATTTGCACTATAAATCCGGCATAAATACTTGGTAAGATTTGTTGTTTTTGCAGTGCATGCAGCTCTGAAATTAATTGAAAGGAAAAAACATAAAACTTGAAATTTATAAGATAATCACAGAAACACATGGAAAAGATCAGAACAAAAATCAGAAACTTTACATTTTTCTTCTCTTCACAGTAAATGTCTCAGTATTCATAAATATATATTATTACACGGAGAAAGCATAACCAGTCAGAACCCTAGAGATGATTAAAATCCCGACCTGGGCTCGGTCAGTCCGCCGCTGCAGACACAGAGAGCTGGGCAGGAACGGGTCGTCACGGCCCACTGCAGGATGTGAAGAACAACCAGCAGGAACATCTTGCATCAAACGGATCCTCTGCTCTGCTTCCCCAGTCCTCATCTTTGCCCATGCCGCAGAATGAAAGGGAATCCCAGATTAGCTGGGATTATAGTTCTTACGGTCGGGATGGTAATCCCTCACCTCAGTGCCAAAGTGGCAGATCACACAATGAGGGCCTGCCTGAGCCTGCAGGGGCCCCATGCAGAATTAAACCCTCCATCCTCTGGATTAATTCAGAGTGACCACAATAAAAACAGTCCTGGTGTTTTTTTCTTCTTCTTTCAATCATTTATGTATGAAGCTTTATATAAATGTATATATTTTATCTTTTTTTCTTCCCATTTTTGGGGATTCTTTGATATTTTCACTTCCTCATGTCTGCATCTACTTCTCTGTTTCTACTGCCTCCAATTTTTGTTTGTGCAACTCTTCCTCTGCACTTGATCCTATTTGCATCTTGTCCTTTGTGCAGCTCTTTTCTGTTTGCACTCATATCTTCCTCCTCACGTCATTTCTACTCTCTACCTACGACTTCCTCTACTTTCTTTTGTCTGCATTTCTTCCATTAGCTTTGCATGTGAACACAGAGCTCAGGAATACGGGTAGAAGGAACTGCTGTGACCCATTAATCCCCAGAGAAGATGCCAGTCTCCTTTGTTTGGATCAGATGCTGCAGCACAGATTGCTTCTAAACTGAACTAAATGCAGTCTTGAAAACCGGCGATGCTTTGCTGCAGGAGCTGCATTTCGGTTTCTGTGGAACATGCAAAGCCGCTTTTGAATCGTATTTTCATATTTTAACAAATATGTATGTTGAGCTTTAAGACCAGGCAAATGTCAAGATATTTTAACACAGAGACGTCTGCAGCCTGTGCCTCTGGAGCCACATGCAACTGTTTTGACCGTCCAATTTAAGCTAAAGAATTGAACAGCGCTTTAAAATGTAAAGATAATCAAAAATAAATGCTAGTTTCAGTCATTTATCTTACATGTTTGCATGAAAGCAAAGAATGATGCTAATTTCGTAACTAATATTAGATTTGTGTCTTTTGGTTGCAAAATACTGCCTTTTTTTTTTATAAAAATTTAACTTTCTAGAGAAGAAATTGTTTTTATTACCTTCAGGTTAAGGTCGCAGATGTTATTTGTTTTTATTTATCTTATTCAGATTAAAATAAACATGTCACATGTTGACATAAGCAAAAGTTTTGAATGAAAAAAAGCATCTTAAATTGTCTCTTCTCTAACGAAGCATCAATCGACCATCTATATAAACAAAACAGGCAATGTGGATGTATAAAAATAAAAACCACAGAGTCTTGTAAAACTTAAAAACAACAATAGCTCTCCTTCAGTTGAGGTTGTAAAAATGAGCTCGTTTGCTTCTTGTAACTTTTGCAGCTCTCAACAAAAGGGCTAAAATGTCTGTCAGGTTTGTTAATCATGTTCATTTTCAGTGAATCCAACATTAAGTAATGGAAGCACTCAAAAACATAAAAAATGCAACAGAAATGTATGAAGTTGAAGAAACGCTGATGTGTCATTAAATGTCAGCAGAAGCAGTGACTCTCCCTGGCCGGCAGGGGGCGCGCCGCGCCTCGCTTTCTGTAATCGGGACGCCTCTCCTTCTCCCTCTCTGGGCGGACTCCAACCGCTGCTTTCCCTGGTTAGTTCCCCTCGGGTTCTGGAAGTTGTTACCCGAACATGTCGGCCGTACCGGACCATGGAGACGGGCTCTCCATGGAGGAGCGGAGGAGGCGGAGCGCGGCGCAGACCTTCCGCGGGGATCTGCACTCAGTCCGGGTAAAATCTGCCACAGGGCAAAACCTGCTGTTTTAAACTGATTCTGGGCTCGGGGGAAACTCTTCCGAACTCTTCAGTGGTGTTGTTGGGTCGGCTCGGAAAACAACAGAGTTAAAACAGCTGAAAGAATTTTAGCTCGGAGTTTGTTCCGTTTAAAACAGCAATCAGGATCAGTCCGAATTCCGTTGAAAAATCTGATGATTGAACCGTTTTGGTGTCCTGTCAGCGGTTCGGTTCAGGTAGAGGAAAACTGATAAACATGTGTAACAAGAGGGCTTCTGAGCTCAGTTCGGCCTATGTGTTATTCATCTTGGTTCAGTAGTTTTATGATAAATATCAGGGGATGTTCACAGAAGTGACCAGTGTGGTGCAAGTTGGACAGGTGGTGTTATCACAGAGGGTGGGGTCCGAAGAGCAGGTAGATTTATGTGACGGGGAGGAAGGTTGGGAAAACAGGAAGCTGTGTCCCATAGAAGAGCTGTCAACACTTCTCATGGATAAGACCCATTTACAGTCCCAGTTAATGATTCAGCATTCAGGTTCTGATTCAGCATTCAGGTTCTGATTCAGCATTCAGGTTCTGAGTAAAACAGCGGCACTTCCTGGTCTGACACCACGCATCTGATCAGAACCTCAAATCAGTTCTGGTCACTGTGTGTGTCTGAACTGCAGAACCGGCCCAAGCCATAAGAGAGTTAAGGGGCTGCTTAAGGCCTCCACACCACCAGGGATCCCCCGATGTAATGTATTTTAATGAGAAATAACACGAATGATGGGAGGTTTATCACACACATACTGGTACAGTTGCCATAATATGAGAGATACAAATAGGAAATTAAAATCACGAGAATAAATTGTAAAATTGCAAGAATAACGTCATGATATGAAGAGAATTAACTTGTATGAGACTAAAGTTGTGCGAGAACAAAGTCAAAATAATGGGAATAAAGTCAATATTTAGAAAATGAAGTTATAGTCTAACAAAAATAGTCATTACAAGAATAAAATCGAGAATAAAGTCATAATGTTTCAAGAATAAAGTCATAATATTACAAAATATTATTTAGAATTTATTCTCATAATATTGTCAGTTTATTCTCATAATTTTATAATTTTATTTTCTTAACATGGCCCTGTCATAATGCTGGGGCCTCAAATGAAAAGGGTCCCAAAACAGTTTTGGCCGGCCCTGCTGAATCTGCCTCTATCCATTAATTGATGATTGTTGTGTCTGCAGCTGGACAAATTAAACCAAAATGAAACTTCATCCCTGCAGATGGATCCCAGCCGGACCAGAACACGGCCCCCAAACGAAGCCGTGCTGCAGCAATCCCATGACCCGGCGGTCCCAGCTCCTCAGTTGGACGACTGCGAGAGGATGGGGACTCTGTTTGGGATGATCAACAAGTGCCTGCGGGGCCTGGGCTTCAACCAGGTCTACTTCGGGGACCGGACAGTGGAGCCAGTGGTGGTGCTGGTCTTCTGGGTCCTGCTCTGGTTCCTGGGTTTCCAGGCTTTGGGATTGGTGGGAACTCTGTGCATCATCATCATCTACATCCAGAAGTGATGATCCGAGTGGAGCTGCTGGGTTCTTTCGGTGCAGACTGGTTTTATGCTGACGGCGGGTCGGAGTCGGATGTTTTGAGGAGCATCGCTAATGGAAGTTTGAAGTTATGTAGGGTGGAAATAAACCCTCATCTGCGAACATTTGGGTTTCCCCCTGGACAATCAAATGGAGCTGTTATTTCCTGCTTTAATTATAATAATAGAAGCTCTGTGCATTAACAGCCAAAGATGATCATTTCCTCCAAACACCCTGATCATTTCTTGTTTCCTATTTAATGACTAAACTGGTTACCTGGTTTGCTTCACCTTCCGTTTCTGATTTCCAGTGATCATTCCGGCGCATTCCAGAAAATATTCGGTCCAGTTTACGTTTCACCCTGATGCTCCTGTCGCCCTCCATCCAATAGATTCACAGAAAACTGTTTGTGTTCAGGAGCTTCACTGCAAAAACACCAAACCTTACCAGGTATTTTGGGTCTAGTTTTTAGTGCAAATATCAAAATAAGACAAAACCGACTTATAAGTAACTGTTTAGCAAGATATAGGAGATTGTTTTGAGTCAAAAATTCTTCAATATTGATCAAAAAGTTCAATTGGTAGAATATTTCTTTGAGTGAAATAATCTGTCAGGAGAACTAGTATTTTTTTAATCAATATTAAGAAATTATTGATTGAAAATAAGCTTCTATTTCTTCCTGAAAAGCTGTTTGTGAGTTAGTTTTTTTTATATCAAGTGCATTAAGATATTTTAACTAGAATTTAGATGAAATTACTTAGTAAGATTTTGTGTTTTTGTTGGAAAGTATCCTGGTGGTGTACGGTGCGTAAACTTCCATTTCGTCGAATCGGTTCTGGAGAAACTCTTCTCTGGTTCTGAAGACATCAGTCCTGGTTTTTCAGGTTCTGTTCATAACTGGAGAAGCCAACGGAGCAGCTTTGCAGCACTCTGAGTCACTGTTTCTTATTCCCTAACAGTCGATTGTAGATTCTGATGAGGATCAAACATGGACAAACATATCCGATAAAAACAAAGCAGCTTAAACTCAAATGCTGGAGCTAAGTTGCTTCCAGAGGAGGCTTTGTTTGTGTTTATTGCGTCTTAGGAAACTACAAATAGTCAAAACGGAGGCGTCACTGAACATATCTTCACACCGTCTGCAAGCTTTAACTACATTGAATGTGATCAAATGAGGCTTTCTGCTATATTTACTGCAAAAACATAAATTCTTAATAAGTATTTTGTTCTAGTTTTTAGTTCAAATGTTAGTACAGTTGAAATAAGACAAAACTAACTTAGAAGTAACTTTTCAGCAAGAGAGAAGCATGTTTTAAATCAGTAATTCCTTAATGTTGACTAAAAAGCACTTATTCCACTGACAAGATTTTCACCTATAATGAGACATTTTTCCATGTTTTAAGTAAAGACTTCTAGTTTTTTAATAAATACCAAGGAATTATTTACTGAAAATAAAGTCCTTGCTATAACTTGCTGAAAAGTTTCTTGCGAGATGTTTGGCCGTATTTCAAGTGTACAAAGATATTTGCGCTGCATACCAGACCAAAAATACTTTTGTGTTTTTGCAGTGTTGTAAAAATCACATTTTAGGAAAAACACTAAAGATACAAACGTCTTTATTCCTCCTACATTGTGTTTCTGACACTGCAATGTTGGTTTAAAATGTGAATTTAATAAAAGGATTGCTGATTATACACCTCTGGTACACTCTGTCCACTGAACTTAACCACAGGGCGAAACCGAAAGCAGATGATTAAATTACTTACTGTGTTTAACTTTTCCCTCCCTTGTATGAGGGATATAATTAAGCATGTTGGAAAACTTTTTACAATTTGAATTTTAGCATATTTAGGATGATTGAGAATCTTTTGTGTTTGATATTTAAACATTTTCACTGACTTGCCTCAAAGTATGTGAACAGTGGAGAGGAAAACCTCCAAATTAGGTCACTTATAAGTAGCCAAATTACAAGAAAGAAGCCTGGAAAATAACTTTAGTTGATGGTTTCTTAGATAAAATATTCAAGAAATATTCAAAAATTTTTTTTTTTCTACTACATGTCTGAGCTTTTTGACACATTTACTGGTTTTTTGACTGAAAATACAAAAAACTGAAACATACAGATGGGATTTAAAAAACTTATATTGCTGAAAAAGTACTATTGGCAAATGATACGGTTATTTCTATTTGGGTACATATAAATTCTCTGCAGGGTCGGGACGTAACGCCCGAGTCCAATGAGTCTGAAATCATGCAATTGGTCCCGATTTCCGATCACACGATTGGATCGGAACATCCCTAATCAAAACTGCAACAAAGAGTTTTGCTTTTGTGAAACGTATAATTATAACCAGCAAACATAAATACACTGATATTTACAAATAAACATATTTACAGAAACAGGGAACTTTAGAGAAGAGCAGCAGAATGTGGAGGAACATCAATGAAACTTGTGAGCATTTAATCCCAACAAGGATAAGAAGTCAATATTTACAGATTCATGTGAGCAGCATTTACACTAAGACGGAGTTTAAACAGTAAACGAGCAGCGAGGATGGAAGTCAGTCCTGACGGCGGCGCTCAGTGCCTGCTGCCGCCCTCGGACAGGATGCGGGTGGGCTCTGTGAACTTGGCCGTAGCGATGTAGAACAATGTGGGTCCTGGAACCAGAGCGAGCAGCGGCAGCGACAGCTCCAGCTTATCCAGGAGGCAGATGGAGATGATCCCGTAACCGTGGAGCAGCCAGTGGCTGAACAGAACCACCAGGCGCTTCTTCTTGGAGATGAGAGACTGGAGGGACTGCAGGGAAACACGATTATTACCATCAAAAGATGTTTTTGATGCGGCTGATCCATTTTAACGCCACTTGAAATGAATAAAAGAAATTATGCCAGAACTGATTTAATAGCTTTCTGTTACAAAAAAATAGAAATGACAGAAAATATTTTCTAAGTGTTTTTATTTCAACTCTTCTGTGATCTGTACAATGAGTATTAGGGCCAGACTGCAAGAATGTTTATTTATTTACGAGAATATAGTCACAATATCAGCTGAATCAAGATGTGATTTTACCAGAACATCTAAAAATTATGAGAAAAAAAGTTGTTTTAATGAGCGTACATAGTCATTTCAGAGTCTTGCTATATTGATAATAATTTGATGCTAATGTGTTTAAATATTAAGTATTTCATTGTCTGTAAGAATGACACCAAAGTATAATTTTACAATGTTTCTTCTTTTGATTCTTTGCCATTTTTTGAATTATGGGAATTCTCATAATTCTCTTAATATTATGACTGTATCCTGCTAATATTGACATTATTTTGATTATTTTTGCCATGACTGTGTTACTGTAACATTATGATTTTACTCTCATAATTCTATTTATGTTTTGTCATAGATAGAGAAACCCAAAGAATGCATTGGTTAAAAAAAAAAAAAAAAAAAGATCTAGATTCTCCAAAGCAAAAATCCATTGAAAACCCGGCCCTAACCTGCACAGGTGAGGCCTTACCTGAATCTCAGAAGCAGACATGTAAACAGCCAGTGTGACCAGAGACAGGACCAGTATGATGTAGGGAAAGGCGTAATCTGCACCACACAGGAAACTCGTTTAAACCTTCAGATCCTGCCAACGTTGTTGTTGTTGTTGTGTCACAGTAAAACACTCACACAGCAGACCGCCGCCGACCGCCTGCAGCACCGTGACGATTGGGAAGAAGTAGAGAGCGGCGTAGATGCTCCGGAAGCGGTCCGTCTTCCCAAGGCCACACGCAATCTTCTTCACCAGCAGGGGGCGCAGCAGCATCATCATGACCAGGCAGAAGGCGTAGTAGATTAGCACTATGGTGTAGCTGGGCAACAACAGCAACAGAAACGGATTTAAAACTCAGAATGAGACGATCAATTCAGTGTTTTAATAGGACGGATTTTAAGCTCAAACTAACTTTGCATTAAAACAGAAGAAGAAATTGATCAAGACCAAACCCATGAGAAACGCCTCAACTGTGGTGAGCTGCTAGGGTTCAGAGGCGACCAAACCTTTTATCACATTGAACAAAAACCTTCAAATCAACTCTGACCACTCAAACTCTGACCCTGGCTGATCACGTGTTTGAGAAAACTGAACGCTGAATATGAACGAAAATGCCTTTTCTAACCAGCAGTGTGTTTTCATGTGTGTTCTCACAGTGGGTAAACGGCCTCCTGTGTGCAGTGCAACGTGTTGATGTAGTCCGGGCTCGGGTTGTACAGCATAGTGTACCAGTCGGACAGCATCTGGACCCGACAGGACCGGATACTGAGTTTTCCCACAGGTTCAGTGAGCAGCAGCGTGACCACAGCCGACACGCTGCACTCCAACATGGCGGTGACGTGTTGCAGCAGAGCGCTTGAGCTGCAAACACACCAGAAAGAGAATCTATTTTAGGATATTTTCTTACTGCATCATCAGTCTCCAGGTATTGACCATAACAACACGAGTTTAGTTCAACAAGACACAAAAATTCTAACTTGATTTGCAATAATCAGTTTTGGGTTTGTGCTTTGTCCAGTCCCACCTCTTTTTCCCAGAATACCATTCGATGAAGAACCAGTGCAACACCAGCGGCAGCATGGCCATGAAGCCCAGGTAGAGCCAGTCGTAGAGCTCAGGACACTCAGTGCAGCGCTGGCAGACCTTCTCGATGTTGGCCCGCTCTCCTCGAGGGCAAACCTCCCGACAGAAATGATCAGAATTTTAGAAAAAAGCTGTTTGTACCTCATGAAACTAGAGAAAGATCAGAAAATCTAATATATTTTTTTTAATCTGTAGGTTTTTCTGCAATTATTTGATTGGTTTTATCAAATACTTTCTTGTTAGGAAATTACTCGGGTAGAATGAGGAGATTAGGGTGAAACAGGCGTTCAAACTCCTACTGGTTTTTCTTTAGGAAGCACGTCTCTTCATGTTTAGTTTTCAATAAAATGAGCCGCCGGGTTTGGCCCTTCAGAGACAACAATGAAACTGCTGAGGATGCAGCTCTAATTCGAGTGTAATGAGGCTTCACCACAGGCAGAAAAAACAATTCCCACTCTGTCTGTCTGTTGGGAGTTAGAGGCACATTACCGCGTTTCCCAACAGGACTAATGGGTAAACATTCACACAAACAGATCTGATCTGCACGGGAAAATCGTAAAAATAAAACACAAAAACAAAACAAATGTCTCGGAAAACAATGGCGATTATTTGGTTCGTTTGTTAGTGAGGAAGAACAGACTGTCCCAGCCTCAGAGGTCCAGACCCAGGTCAGACTGGAAACAAGAAAGCTGGTGTTAGGTACTCACTCCACACTCTCCCTCCACCGTCCCATTCACCATGATCCGACCGCAGTACAGACCGGGGCATGTGGAGCTCATAGCCACACCTAGGACACAAACAAGCACAGTGAAACATGCTGCGGTTCCCAAATGAAGCTGCTTAGACTCTTTTATTTTTAAAATTTCAGCTCATTGTCTCCCCCTACTGGCCAAACTGTGCTGCAAAAAGATACAAGCCTACTAAGGGATAAGTAAGACATGGGTGATTTCTTTTCAGCTAGCAAGTTACTCAATCCCAACTGATGCAAAAGAGTAGCTTCCCATTTTTCAAACCAATATTTCATAAGACACTTCCTGTGTTAGTCTGTTTAAGAAGGTTTAAATCAAACAGAAAGCATCTAAGGAGGTTGCAGTAAATACTAAACTCTGTCTTCAAGGAAGAAATGTGACTGACATAAAATCCTGACAGCTTGACAAGAACATCTGTTGCAATAAGCAATAAAAGAATTAATCACATGGTAAATTAAACTGAGCTCAGTAATTTCCATTTTCATGATTTATTGTTGTTTACCAACAACTGGATGATAAATGTTTTCACTCTGGGCTCAACTAGCCCATTTTTTTGAAAGACAGTTTTTGTACAGAGACAAAATTAATTTTATTTGTTGTTTCTGTTGTTTTGTTTATTTGTTTTGGATAATGTCATCATATTATTATGTAATTGTTATATTACATAAAAATGGCCTCAAAACAACAATCATATATTGTCTGCGTTTAATGATTACTTAAAGTTAAATAATATTGAAAATCGTTGTAAATTCATTTGTAGCTCGTCAAGGCTGTTTTTATTTGATTTATAAAATAATATTTAGGCACAAATCTGCTTTCCTGAAGGCTCTGTTTATGTGTCTCTCTGGCCTATTAATGGCGGGCCATATTTGGCCCCCGGGCCTGGAGTTTTGCGCTACAAAGTTTTGTGCTTTATAAATAAACTTCATTTGGATTCTTTTAAAGTGCATCTCTGCTCTGCAGTGTGTGACGTCACTGCAGTTCATATTTTACCAGTCCTTCGGTTCCTGATCCGGATAAATGAAACAATTTTTTTTATTTCTTTCTTTATAAATTTAGACCCAAACAGATACAAAGAAGAAAGTCCAGAACCGCATAACGAGGGCCCGTTTGTTCGAATGGCAAATACTGGTTCTGGTTAGCAAGTTTGGATGATGCTAACTGAGTTATGATCCTTAAACGGTCCAAACAGTAGAGCGAGGAGCTCTGGTTCCGTCACTGCTGATCAGAGGAAATTAAATTCAAACTCACCTGAACTCATCGCGCAAACAAGAATCCAACAGGATTTAATAAAAGGGAATAATCGAGGCGAATGTGGTTCTGTTGATACACTTCGACCTGCTTCCGCCTGCTGCTGTTTCCAGCCGACTTGAAGGAGCAGTAGCGCCCCCGTCTGGTCAGGAGTAACATCGCATACTCTCAATTTCCAAAATCCACTTGGTTTATCAGTATGAATCTATAAAGCTTGAAACTAAAATTGAGATGTTGAAAATTTACTGTTTTTTTTTGTTATAACAAATAAGGTATTTGGGTAAAGCAGTGTGAACGTGTTGTGACACTGAAAACACATTCAGTTCCTCAAAAATGGAATAAATAACAAAATAAATAAGTACAAATGTAAAAGGATCATTGGAAACTCTTGTCAGTATTCTTAATGTCATTTTAGTATCAATAAAGTATTTTTGAATTTGACTTGAATTTTGATTTGAACCCTTAAAGTAACTAATGCAATCATTATTATTTACAATAGAAATTTATACATAAAAAAACGTTTAGCGTTTCAACCCTTTGCATTTTTCCCTCAAGAAAAGAATGCAGGTTTAACTAACAAGTGTAGTTATTCTACATAAAACTGAATTAGCAGCATCATTTAGTGGTTAATTAGAGCAGAGGTAAGGCATGTTTAAGTTCATTTTGAGAACATTTTGGGTCGTATTGGTTGTCCTGTCTTTTTTATTTGCATATAGAAAAACTCAATAAAGTTAGTTTCATGTAAACTTGTGGGGGTTTTCTACTTAAAAAAATCCCTATCTAAATTGGGGTTTCTGAATAAAATGTGCCATTCACATTTTGTTTCTATTAAAAAAAAAGAAGCCATCTCAATTCCGGTCCTCACGCCCCCCTATCCCCCTACCCCTGCCACACACCTGGGTTGAATCAGTGGCTGATTAACAGGCTAATGCGGTACTTTATGGTCATGCAATCATTTGAATCAGCTGTTCTGGAAAAGAGGCGCATCTGAAACGTTCAGAGCCTGAGGACTGGAATTGAGAAGCAACATCCAGATCAGAGGATAAAAAGTACCGAGAAGTTCTATCGTTTTATCCAAGTTCATAATTTGCATCGGCGCCATGTTTTTTTTTTTTTTTTAATGAGCGTGAGGCGCATGCGCCATGCTGAATACAAATATGGAGCAGCTCTCACGTGAGCGTTTCAATTAAGATCCGGCTCGCACCTGGCAGCACGGAGAAGTTAAACCAGCTTTCTGCTATTCATCCATTCTGGAAGCTGGATTAAGAAAAAAAAATCTTTTATGGTCTCCGAAAACGCCTAATCGACGCCCAGCCTAAATGATGGGAAACTTTTGCAGATCTACCGCAAAATCCTCTCCGCGTTGATGCGGCCGTCATTTGACACCGACCGCTGAGCTGGAGAGTAGGCCGCAGGAACGCCATGGTCGAAATAGCTGCCTTTGCTTTCTGGTAAGTTATTTTTCGGAAACATTATTCGAAGTTTCTTATTTGCCTTGATTAAGTTATTGAAGCAATGTTTTGTGCTAAAATAGAGCAGAGACAGCAGAAGAGGAGCGACACCGCCATGGCGTCTCGGCGCCATGTTTGTTTGGCTGCTGGCGTCCCTGAAATATGAAACAAAAATGGCGTATGGAACTAGCAGCAGATCGATTATGGACGTACTACAATCAAGCTGAGGACGGCTGGCAGCAGATCGATTATGGATGTATTACAATCAAGCTGAGGACGGCTGGCAGCAGATCGATTATGGATGTACTACAATTAAGCTGAGGATTGTTGGCAATTGATCAATTTTGTATTTACTTCAATCAAGTTGAGGATTCCCTTCACTGAAGCTGAGGATCGCTTCCGTCAAGCTGAGGAATCGCTACAAGGTGCCTGGCGGATCCGCCCAACCCGTCAAAGGTTTGTTAAATCTGTCAAGAACTGTTCCAATGGCGGGTCCAGAAGACATCTCAGGGTAGGAGCTGCTGTGGGTTTTGCTCTGCTTCACGCTGCTGAAGCTAATGCTGCTGAAGGCTAACGGCCTCTTGTTTGGTATGACTCCGCTGCGGGTCAATGAGCTTAGAAGGATTCTGCTGTTGCAATCCTTGAGTTTTTGAAGGGCTGCAGAGATAGCTGCCAAGTGTTTGGCAATTCCAGTTTAGAATAGAGTCATTCAACTTAGGCATACCAAATATCCCTATAATATTCCTTTATTTGGGTGAAAATGGTTTTTTACATTTGAACATGCGTACCTTTTATTTTTTTTGTATCTACTTCATTTGAAATGAAGACAACATCCATACTTTAATCATTCAATAACTCACCAATTTTATTTACGTTCAACTTAAATTATAAAATGAAAAGTTTAGTTTTGCGCCAAGAAGATTCCTCGTGCAATTTAATTTTTTCTGGAAGAAGACTCAGCAATTTCATTTCTTCAGCAAGAGGACTCAGCCCTTTCAATTCTTCAGCAAGAGGACTCAGCAATTTCATTTCTTCAGCAAGAGGACTCAGCCCTTTCAATTCTTCAGCAAGAGGACTCTGCAATTTCAATTCTTCTGGATGACTGTCAATGGCAAGATCATCTGGCGCTGAAGATCAGAGGTCACAGAGGTAATGTTCACACTAATCGATCTTATTTGCAGGTTTGGAGCTGAAATTAACTCCATGTTTTTCTTAGAGATGATCCAGTGACACCTGTCTTTCAGTGTTTAAGTCTGTTTTTATATATATATATAACAAAGTTTCTCTCCTAGACTAAGCTGCTGCCTGACTTTGTTTCACTAAACTATTATTTCTCTTAGATAAAGCCACTGAAGGAGCTTCTACTGCTACTAATTTTCTTTTCTCCATTAGAAATACTCTTGGAGTAATTCTTTTTTTCCTGTCTCTCTTTCCTTTCAAATTCCCTGGGGGTAGTGACAGATGGCCTTTCTTACAAAACCAACTTCTGGTTTTGCTGGAGGGTTCTTCCTGTTAAAGGGAAGCATTTCCTCTCCACTGTCACTACATGCTTCCTCAATCTGAGGCATTGCTTTGGCTTACTCGGCTTTTAAATAATTGGTGCGGGGTTAATTTTTGGAAAGTCTTCCTGTTAAAGGGAAGTTTTTCCTTCACTGTAACAAGAATCCTCAATATGAGGTTTTGCTTAAGTTTAGGTAACTTAACCAATGTATGATAACCGGTTTTTATTTTTGGAAAGTCTTCCTGTTAAAGGGAAGTTTTTCCTCTCCACTGTGATCACGTGAATTGCTCAAGTTTAGTTTTGACCAATTTTCCTGGTTGGTGCAGTGGTAGCTTTTTCTTTGGAAAGTCTTCCTGTTAAAGGGAAGGTTTTACCTTTACTGTCACCTCATTGAGCCTCAATATGAGGCATTGCTTAAGTTTAGGTAACTTAACTGTTTGAAAACTGGTTTTTATTTTTTATTGCTAGAAAGTCTTCCTGTTAAAGGGAAGTTTGTCCTATACACTTTAACTACATGCATGTTCAGTCTAAGGCATTACCTAAGCTTACTTTTGTAGCTTTTAACCAATTTCAATAATTGATGTATTTGTATTCTTGGAAAGACTTCCTGTTAAAGGGAAGTTTTTCTTTTTCATTGTTACCACATGCTGTCTCAGTGAGGGGCTTTGCTTTAATCCTAACTTTCAACAAATATTTGATAACTACATATTTTTTGTTTCTGGGAAGTCTTCTTGTTAAAGGGAAGCTTCCTCTCCACATGCATCCACAGTAAATCTGTGGTGATGGGGAATAGTTTTGAGCTCATGGTTGGGGAATTTAAGGCCTTGTCAACACCGCATGGTATCTGGACTGAGAAGATATGGAAACTGATCAACCATTATTGAGAGACTCTGCAGACATACGATGGCCTCAGGCATTTGGGAAATGTGGATATCAAAATGGTCGCCATGGTACTGGACTTTGAACCCAACATTGGGAAATGTGGCTTGCTTCTTCATGTAGCCACTCTTAAGGAATTTGAAGTCATTGGATGAGTTCAAGGAAATTGGTAACAAACTAGTGCAACAAAGCGGTCAATCCATTACACGGAGGAAAAACGGTATGTGAAAGATGGGTGTTCTGATCATTGGTATGGCAACTGGAATGGATTTTGGATTCACTCGCCAAAAACTGCAGGTGTTCTGATTTTGGGTACAGCAATCAGAACAGATCTCGGAGACGCAGGAAAAACACGGTAGGATATATGAAATGTATGGTAACTGGAATGGATTTTGGATTAACTTCTGATCTTGGGTAATGTTTGAAATGCATGCTATGTTGATGTATTGGAAATGTGTGTAAAATGCATTATCTCTTCAGATGACGCCCCCCCGACTACACCTGAGAACAACGGGACGGAAAATACCATCAACAAACAGAAAAGGCTTTCTCCACCCCTCATTAAGATCGTCCCTGGTGATTGATGATCTTAATGACCCTACCATAGGGCTGAGCAGTCTTCCATGAGAAATGCTGCAGGTATTTTGCTGTTGAAGTGATATTTAAAAGTCTGAGTTTCTTTCTGAATTGTTAAAGGGCTTGACCTTAAATCCTCCTCTGTCCTGTTCAGGAATCCTCCTGGACCATCTTTTTCCATCTGACTTCACCCATCATCAACCGGAGAAGTTCATCATTCTCAACTTTGGACAGAAGAGGACTTAAATTGATGGATGACCTTGGTGACCCTACCATTGAGCTCAACAGCCTTTCTTTTTACTGCAGGTAAGGCAGATGCTTTCTGATCCAGTTATGTACTTTGACTTGAAACCTGACTTGGAATTTAGAAGAACTTTGCAAGTTTGATTTAATTCAGTTAAAGGGTTATATCCTGTTGTCCTTCAGGAATCATCCTGGATCATCTGATTTTTGCCATTCATCGCCAGGCCCCAACCACGGATGGAAACGGATTTCATCGCCTCACATCAACCACGGACGGAAGGAGAACTTTATTTACGGACTCTTTGCAGACTTCATTTTATTTGTTTTGGATATTTAAAATGTTTTCCAGTGTTAAATGTTAGAATCCATTGTTAGTCTGTTAGAATGTGTTTTTGCATTTTTATGAACCACTACATTATTTATTCCAAATATTGTTTTTGTTTATTCTCTCCATAGAAGCTACACTTGGTTGGTGTTATGATTGGCTGTGGCCCCTTCCTGGAGGAGCGCATTGATCGACATGATGTTGCCATCACCTAACCGGTCTCCCTCTCCTGCTGTTAACTTGTCACTTCCATGAACATAGAAAGTTCTCCTGATCAGGTGACCCGTTGTGCATCTGCTCTGTCTTCTCTCAGCTCCTTTCAGTCGTGGCAGATGGCTGCTTGTACTGAGCCCAGTTCTGGTTCTGATGGACATTTCTTCCTGTTAGAGGGGAGTTCTTCTTCCCTGTCACTTCATGCATGGTCTGTATGAGGAATTACTGTAAAAACAACCTTAACACAAGCCATTTGCTGTTGCCCCCTGGTGGTCAGGAGTGAATGCTGTCAGTCAATGACTCCATGCAATCTGATGGGTTTCCTTTTGTACAAAACATTTTAATTATTTTTTTTTAATTGAGCTTATTGTAAAGCTGACTAATGGCAATTGAAATGTGTGGTTCAACTAAAATTGTTTCAAAGTGCTTTGAGACAACATTTGTTGTGAATTGGCTCGATATAAAACTGAACACTTATCCCAACAACCAACTCAAAATCCCAACAACCAACTCAAAATCCCAACAACCAACTCAAAATCCCAACAACCAACTCAAAATCCCAACAACCAACTCAAAATCCCAACAACCAACTCAAAATCCCAACAACCAACTCAAAATCCCAACAACCAACTCAAAACCCTGTCCAAAACTTAATACCAAAAAATTCACAACAGTGTTGTTGTCAAGGCATTTAACAAGATCATTTCAGTCATAGATTCCAATTGGTCCTACTTATAAATACATTATATTCAGTTAAAGTAGTTTAAATGCTTTGTACAAAAGGAAACCCATCAGATTGCATGGAGTCATTGACTTACAGCATTCACTCCTGACCACCAGGGGGCAACAGCAAATGGCTTGTGTTAAGGTTGTTGTCTTTACAGTAATTCCTCATACAGACCATGCATGAAGTGACAGGGGAGAAGAACTCTCCTCTAACAGGAAGAAATGTCCATCAGAACCAGAACTGGGCTCAGTACAAGCAGCCATCTGCCACGACTGAAAGGAGCTCAGAGAAGACAGAGCAGATGCACAACGGGTCACCTGATCAGGAGAACTTTCTATGTTCAAGGAAGTGAGAAGATAACAGCAGGAGAGGGAGACCGGTTAGGTGATGGCAACATCATGTCGATCAATGCGCTCCTCCAGGAAGGGACCACAGCCAATCATAACACCAACCAAGTGTAGCTTCTATAGAAAGAAAAGTAACTGAGAATAAAAAGCGAACCGTTTTGTACAACTACTGTTCATATATACGGGTTAGATTTTGCTACTCATTGTTCAGTTTGTAAGAAAACTTTGTAACTCATTTTTTTTTTTTCCCCTCCGTGGGCTGCCACCTTATCGTGGTGGAGGGGTTTGTGTGTCCCAGCGATCCTAGAAGCAGTCTGAGGCTTCATGCCTGTGCTTGGGTCGGGTCCACCAGGGCAGACGGCTCCTAGGTGAGGGATCAGACCAAGAGCAGTCCAGAGACCATTTAGAAATATTGATAGAATCAGGGTTTTTCCCTGAGTCTTTGGCCTGGTGGGCTACCAGGCTAAGATCGCTTTATTTTAAATAGGGATTTTTCTTAAACCCAAAAACGCAGTGAGATGCTGATGAATGACCTTCGTGATCCTTCAGTCATGCTCAGCAGCTTTTTTTTTGAGTGTTCCCATTTGAGCAGGTAAGGCACTTATGATTGGTGTATTGCAATAATCAACAAATGAATTGCTTAATAAATTAAAGAGCTTGATAAATTATGCAAATGGAATTAAGTTTTTCTTTTTTTTTCTTTTTCCCTACCAAAAACTGGTTTTAACAAGTCTCTATGTAATCTGATCTTTTTTTTTTTTTTTTTAATTTTTGACATTTTGTTTCGAGACATTATTAATTTAATTTGTGTAGCCGTGGCATCTTGTCCCAGAAGTGTGGTGCTGCGTGTGCTTCCTCTGGCCAATATAAGGAAGACTCTGTGTTGGATTACAGCTGGTTTATTAGGGAGACAGGTAATTGGCATTTACATTTAAAAGCGGGTAGATCGCTGAGGGGATCAGAACCCAGGCTGATGATTCATCCAGAGGTATTTTTAACGTTAAGCATGAGGCGGGTTAGAATTATTTCTGATGCCTCCATTTGATTGTTGCAGGTAACTTGGTTCTAGAGAGATGTAAAGAGTGCTGTTGTTTCACTTTAGAGAAGGTAAAGGCAGTTATTATCTGGCTACTTAAGGTGCTTGTCTAACTCTGTTGTGTAGGTTGGCCTGCTACTGCTTCAGTTTTGTTTCAATGTCAGTGTTGTAATAGTTTATAATTTCTTTTCTGGATAGTTATCGATCAAAGCATTTGCTTTTTTTTTTTTTTTTTTGTCTCCGTGGAGTTTTTTGTTCCAACCTTCTGGCTTGTTGTGAAACAAAAGGACCTCTGCTGTTCCTGGCTTCCAAGCTGTTTTATCTAGATTGAGGAGACGAGTGGAAGGGGAGTTTTTCTTTGCTCTGCTTTATTCACCAGGGATTTTTTTTTGAGTGTTATTTTGTTTGGGAACACTCGGGTGCATTTAGTTATATTTGTATATTTAGTTGGATTTTATTATTATTCCTCCCCCAAGCAGTCAAACTTTATTTAGTTGGATTTTAACTGTGGTTTTCAGCTGTAAGGTTTCCAGGGCCATCAGACTTCTGGTTTTAGTGTGGTCAATGTTGTACAATAAAATTAACCATTTTATTTTGTGAGCTCAATAAACTGTTTAATTTCCAACAGTGCCTCTTTTTTATTTTTTACAAACTTATGTGTGATCTGGTAAACAGAGAATTTAAGGTTCTCCACACATAACCAAAGCTGTACTTAAGGTTACCTTTTTTTTTAGGATATTTCAAATGTTTTCAAGTTGGTTTCTGTTTGTTAGGCCTGTCATGATAAATGTTGCTGGATAATAAATTGTCCCAGAAAGCAAACTTGGTCAAAATCTATAAACTTGAAATCCTGCCTGTCAACAAAACCCATTTTACTGATAAGTTATTGCAATAAATTATCATTTTGAGACAATTTTAAGGTAATGCAAGAAGACTCTTGATCAATAAAATTTAAATTCTAGAACATTTAACACTGGAACTGGGGACATTTTAAATATCTAAAATGAAAACGGAAGACTTTTGTCTTTCAGATTTTGGTAGAGGGAGAAGAGGAAAAATCATGTACATTATTGAGCTTGTTTTAATTTATCATGCAATGAATTGATTTATTGCTTATTGTGACAAGCTAACCTCTGGCTGTAAATACCTTTTGAGTTACTTGGTTATCGGCGTTTTACTTCCTGTTGGGACCTGAAAAGGCATTTCTTCCCTCTTGTCCTCCACTCAGCAGTTTCTTCACAGAGAGTTGGGTTTTTATTTTCAATCTTTGTAACAGTCTACTGAAAATAATTGGAATTTTTCTTTTTTTTTTATTCTGTTCTGTGAGCAGAGGGAGAGTTTCGTCATGTGTCCTGCAGCAGCTTGATGCAATCAGACTCCAGAACCATCAATCATGAGCTGAACGGGTCACCGCTGAATCGGTACAACTCGCTCATCTGAGGCACCACTTCTGGGGGAAGATTTGAGATCAAACAGCCTAAAAATGGTTTCGCCTGTTCAGTTTGACTCAATCCGTCACACTGAGCTGATGGAGGCTGGAAGAGCAAGCTTCTACTGGGAAGATGAGAGATGAAAATGTGGAGTTAACTCAGCCATCCTGACGAGAAGCTGCTTTCAGACTACATCTGAATCGATCCTGGCTCCCTTCATTTGTTCCTCCTGGTTGCCCTGCCTTTGTCCTTCAACCTGGTTTGTCTGCCCATCATCCTGGTTTGCCCTCCTTTAAAGGAATGTTCTCACAATCTGAAATAAAAATTAACACCATAAAATCCTTGATGTTTAGTTGTGAATGCGGAACTTTGATATGAAAATTCTTTTGAGATGAGATGGAAAAAGGGACATTAAATGTTGGGGACAATGTTATCCTGAGTAGCACTGTTTAATGTTGTCCAGGATATTTAATATGATCCCCTATTTGTAGTTTTTATCTCAAATGTTGCTATTAAGGTTATTGCTGAGGTTTATTGCATCTGGGATGTTTAACTATCTCCAGTGTTTAATGCAACAAAGCTTTTTGTTTGGAAGTTGGGGACATTAAATATCCCGTATACGATGAACGTTAAAACGTGTGACAAAGATGTGATTCATTGGAGATTAATAAAAAAAATTGGGGACAACCTTAAATATTCTGGGTAGTAGTATGATAAATATCCTGGATAATGCTGAATGTTAAACATTGAACATGACAAACATTGGTGGATGAAATTTGACAGTTAAACCTTGAAGATAAACATTGGGAACAACTTTAATTTTCACATGAAATAATTTAATTTCAAGTTTGCAAATCTTGGAACCATAAAAAGTGTTTGTAATAAAGTCGATCCATCCTGTCTTGTTGCTGAGTGATTTCTGACCACTACAAAGCCCAGATTGAAGATCGAGTTAGAGTAGCGCTTTGACTGTTGCATTTATACTCGACGCGCAGTGTTGCAGTACCCTCCACAAAGATAGGGGGCAGTAGGCTACAATCGGGAAACTAGAGAAAACGACGAAGAAACGCTTGATGCCGCGTATTGTCTGTTGAGCGCTAACCAGTCTCAGTCCTTCGAATAGTAGAACTGACATTTCATTTAGGATACAGATGGTGGGATTAACAGTTACATTTATTTTGGGTTCCAGTACATATTGGGATTAAGAGAATGAAAACGGCGAAAGGCAACAGGACAAGTCACAGTAAGTACAACCAAATCATAAAAAGTATAATTGAACAAATATTGAGGGAAAGTGTCAGAAAGAATGGAATGAAGATAACAGGAAGGTGGTATAGGATTCAAAAGATAAACTTGGCAATATTTAGATTTGCACTTAACAGCTCATTCAGATCACAGCAACGTAATGCAGAAAATTGTTAGTATTGTGGAGAAAATTAAACAATACAGCATCTTAGTTTGAGGGGAAATGTGAAAAAGGGTATCTACGTTGGAGGAATTTCGGAAAAGTAAAGCATTTGATTTATTAAACTTTTGGGCGTTCGATTGAGGTTTTAACGATTTTTTGACTCCACGTCATTAATTTGTGCATCAAAGTAACTAGGGATATCTGAAAATTTAAGGGGCGAAAAATAAAAGTAAAAAGTCGTCAGAAAGATAAATACTCGGTACAGAAACCTGAAAAAAATCTACTTAAGTTCAGTAACGAAGTACTTTTTACTTTGCAACTCTGATTTTGATGAACGGGTGTGTGATGGGGTTTTATTTTAACAATATTAGAGATGGGAAGTTTTTCCAAATGAGTTTTGTTTAGTCAAGTTGTTTCTCCGGACATTCATTGGCGTTTTAAGTTGTGTTACTCTGGCCTTGACGGTTGGTGGTTACCATAGTAACCGATAGTTGCCGTAGTAACGGAAAGCTCCTCCCCCTTTTTTCTGTTGCCTTCTGAAACTGGTTTACAACTATTCTAACTTATATTTTAGACAAATTTAATAATATACAGTGTTTTGTGAGTTCAGTTTTGCTTTGTTTTTTATATGTTTTTAACTGCTGTCATTATTCATTTTATCCATGTTGGCTATGTTTAATTTGACTAATTTTAACTAACTGCTGCCAACTTCTCATTGGGGGCCATTTGCTTTAGAGGACGAAAGTGACAACTTCACTTCGTCTTTTGTAAAAGTAAATACAGAGAACCTAATGTATCTGTCGTGAAGTCAAACTGCTGCAACTGTGATGAACATAAAAGGGTTATAGATGTTTGGCAAAAGCTTTAACCTGTGTACAAATGAGAATTAAAAAAACAACAATTAAATGAGAAGCTGAGGTAAAAACAAGACCCAAGACACAAATGGTACCATTCAGAATCCTACAGAACACGCCCCCTGCTGGTCCAGATGGTGCAACAGCTGATGTAACCATGGAAACCACAAAGAGAACCTGATCTCATTAAAATTTCACACGACGAAGCGCGGGTCACGTGACCGATGCAATCACGTGACTGAGTCTGAACTGGTTTGTGGACCAGTAAGCACCGGGGACGAACCAGCAGCCATCTGACTTGCTGCGGAGCCTCTGCATCATCAGCGGTCACCGTGGCAACCGTCACAAAGCCGCGAGCGCGTTCACGAGGGGACCGTGGCTTCAGACGAATCTCAGGGGAGGTTTTAGTTGTTGTTTTTTTTTTTACTTTTCTATTTGTATATTTATTTTGACCAAAAAGCGTACAGACAGCCGCTGTGTTGATCCAAACACAACGGAGCCCGCAGCGTAATATCCGGTCCGCGCGCGCTCGACTCGGAGCGAGATGACGGACACAGGAAGTGATCGAGAGCGGATCGATGGAGGTGATTGGAAATGTTAACCCAGAGGGTCGCTTTAACAACTGAGTGCGGTTCTGATGGGGTTCTGCTCCAGGATCGATCGCTGTTCTGGCTCGTGCAGATCCTGGTTCTGATCCAGGATCTTTGCTTCAGCTCAATCTGGTTTGGGTCTCATCCAGATCTGTTTCTTTTGTTTTTGTTCTGATTCATTCTGAACTGACTGCACCATTTGTTGAAATATTTGAGCTGCTCTGCAGATGTTCCAGCATATCTGGACCGGATCCACACAAAGCCACCAGTTGAATGAAAACCGGTTCTGAGGGATTCTTTGTGATTTGCTTCTAAATGTGGGAACATCTATATTTTATGAGGACTCCTGCGGATCAATCGCAGCGCCAGTCCATGATCTCTCCATCCGGAAGCTGCTGCCAGGAGACGAAGGTCGGCAGCAGCAGGAGGAGGAGGATGATGATTGAGCCTGGACCGATGTCAATAATTGATCAGCAGCTGCAGAACTGACTGTGAGCTAATGGGAACCAGTTTGGCTGCAGAAACCCAATGGATTTACCTGTTAGCATGGCTCTACAGTCCAGAACCAACTACACAGCCGATTCTGTGGGTCAGAGTATTACTGCCTCACCTGTGGAACCCAGGTGATCCAACAGAACATCCAACTGATTTTAAAATCTGGTTTTGCGTAATTTAATCACCTAATCCAGATTACTAAACTATTTCATATTTCACAAACATTACTACCCAGCAAAAGTAATGTGTGATTGTAAATTTTGCATAAAATGTATTTTTTTTTTCAGTCTATATGTTTTTTGTGGTCTGTCACTATCAATTTAGCACATCTGAAGGATAAAGTCTTGCACAGATCAATTCAAAATATTGATCATATCGGTACCAAATCAAAAACTGAATCAGATCAAGTCAAACAAAGTAATATAATATTGGTGCTGTAGTTTCAAATTCCCCTTTGAAAATTTGCTATTTTTATATTGTTGTTTTTCATCTCTACCAAAAACAAAACAGTTTCAATTTCCTGTCAGTTGCTAATTTTTTTACATTTTTTATTTAGAAAAATGCACACAAACCATATTAATATGTTATTAAAGCATTTAGTAAACAAAACTTGGTCAGAAAAATATAAATCCATAAATATGCAAAATAATGATATACTGCTAAACATACAATTTAGCATTTTTAGACAGACGTATTGGGGGATTATTGATGTATAGAAATTCAGTGGTTGATCAATATGTTGAAATAGTTCTACTCTTACTTGCTTACAGGTTTTGGGAACTTTACCAACCTCTGGAAGTTAGAGATCAGTATTTGATTAATTTCTCCATCTCTTATGGATGTGTCTCCAGGGTCGTTTCCATAGTAACCGGCCTAACGACGGCCACCACGCAAGCTGTCGTGGGAACGTCGGGAAACCTCTCAGCCCTCCGGGAGCAGAGGGGCACCGACTTCGGCGAGGTCCAGTCGCCGTCGACCGCGGCGGTTCTGAGCGCCGTGGTCGCCGGGAACTCGGCTCTTCAGGGCGTGGGGGTCGTGGCTCAGGCTCTGGTGCTGCTCTTCATCTTCCTCCTGTCCAGTCTGGGTAACTCGGCGGTGGTCGTTGTCATCATCAAACACAGACAGCTGCGAACGGTGACCAACGCCTTCATCATGTCGCTGTCACTGTCAGACTTCCTAACAGCCGTGCTGTGCCTCCCCTTCTCCTTCATCATGCTCTTCAGCAAAGATGGCGTCTGGATGTTCGGCGATGCCTTCTGCCTGGCCAACGGCTTCTTCAACACCTGCTTTGGGATTATCTCTACGCTCACCATGACACTGATCTCCTTTGACAGGTACTATGCCATTGTCCGGCAGCCTCAGGCCAAGATCGGGCGCCAGAAAGCCACCCAGCTGCTGGCGGCCGTGTGGCTAATGGCGGTGGTTTTCTCGCTACCCGGGTACCTGCTTGTCCGAACCACATCAGGAGTCCATAAGCGGGGTTTCTACCACTGCATGTACGTCTTCCACCCTGGGGGTTCCAGTGTTGGGGCAGCGTACAGCATCTGCCTGATCGTCATGTGCTACCTGCTGCCGTTCTCCCTCATGTGCTTCTGCCACTACAACATTTGTAAAACGGTCCGCCTCTCCGAGATCCGGGTTCGGCCCGTCACCACCTACGCCTACCTGCTGCGCTTCTACAGCGAGATGAGAACAGCCACCACGGTTCTGATCATGATCGTGTTCATCATCTGCTGCTGGGGGCCGTACTGCCTGATGGGCCTGGTTACGGCCATCGGGAACTACAGGTTCAACCCGGCCATGGACACGGTCGCCATCTGGATGGCGTGGGCCAACGGCGCCATCAACCCCCTGATCTACGCCCTGAGGAACCCCAACATCGGCATCCTGTTGGGCCGCAGCCGACAGGAGGGCTACCGAACCAGAAACATTGCCGCCTACCTGTCCAGCCAGAGCCGGAACCGAGAGGTCCGGCTAAATCAGGCGGAGAGGATCAGGGACCGCTACGTGAGCCGAGCTGGACCCAACAACACCCGGCTGTCGAGTTCTAGTCCGGGAAAAACGGGAGTGACCGCAGCAGGAGGTGAGGTGGCCATGTGGGCCTGCAAGAACCCGGTCGTGTTCTTCTGCAGGGATGCCCAACACGGCACAACGCCGCTGCCGAACGCTGGGGGGGAGATGAAGACAAAGACAGCCGATACCAGCCTGTGACCGGGTTGGAAAGATTCTGGCTTAAATTTATTGGATGTAATGTTTATATAAAAACAAAAAAAAATTATTTTAAAAGTAGTTGAAACTTTTACTGTGTTGTTACAGTATAGTAGGAGACAGATAATCTGAAATAATCAAATTCCTCTACTTAATCCAAGTGCTAGCTAGAAACAACCAATCAGAGCCAGGAGGTGGGTCTTAGCGCTGTCAATCAGACAAGTGTAGGCTCACTCCCCTTTGCTCTTTATTATAAAGCAACTTCTTCTCTGTAGTAAATACTAATCCTAATTAGCATGGATACAGATAAACAGTTTTTCTTTAATGGTAAGTTGTTTTTCGAATATTAGCGTGTTCATGAGGTTGATTGGCAGTGCTAACACCCGCCTCCTGGCTCTGATTGGTTGTTTTTGGTGGTGCATTTCTTTAGAATGGAAGGAGGTGGAGGAGATCGATATTTTCACAGATTATCTGTCTCTAAACAAACTGTCACAACATGGTGACAGTTTTAACAGATATGTAAAAAAACATTTCTTTCATGAGAGTTACATACTGCAGCTTTAAGAACAATCTGAGCCGTTCATAACTTGACTTTTGATCTTTTGCAGTGATTTAAGCAGCTTTTATACAACAATTTTAAGAACATGATTTATCTGGAAATGGACTCTGGACCTCTCTTTTCTCCAATTTGCCAAACATGCTGACTTTTTTCCATCTTGTTTCTTCAGAAAACTAAACATCTAAAGTTACTTTGGATGACTTTAGTGGCCATAAACAACACAATCTCATTGGTTAGCCTAAATCAAACCAATCTCATAATTTATTAACACTGTTTTTGTTCATCTGAAGCATGCACTCATAAAGAAAAATAGTGTTGTGTTATTTAATGATTAATGTTTCCTAAATGAATCTAAAGGTTTCATGGTGACTGCGGATTAAAGGGAAAGAACAATGTGATCAAATAAATATTAAACTTGCTTTCAATCTAAAACATGAACAGTAAAAGAGTTAATGAAGGAAAATGTTTACAGATGTGAAGAGGAAGGTCAGAAAATTGGGGTTCATTTTAATTTAAGGGTTATGGCTCCTTAGTGGACTAAACCAGTTCATTTCCTGGATTTTTACGCTTGAAAAATTTATTTTTCAAATGATTAAATTATTCATGAGTTGAAATGGGTGCCTGGAATTAAAGTGACCAGTTTTGCCTCTGTGGTCTTGGAAAGTTTCACAGATTTGGATTCTACCTTCAACATTTCAGCTGAAACAAGTTACTTTGCATAAAGAATTTTAAACATTTCAAAACATATTTTGACACAACAAACATTCAGTATTTGACTATTTGAAAGTATTTTTAGTAAAAATGAACTAAGATGAACTTTTATGATACATTGTTTTGTCTCATACAACTAACTTTTGTCATTGATTTGTGACTTTAAAATATTTCCAATAAAGATTTTTAACAGATTGTAAGAGTCTCTACTCAGCTTCTCTGCTAACATTGAAGGTTTGTAGCAGTTCTTCTTCTCCCTTTTGCTACAACTGGGATGGGTGCAAGGAAAATTTTATTGCATTCAGGATTATTTCCTGGGTCAATGAAGGCATCATTTGTCCCAATCTGTCATATTTTAATGTTTTTATCAAACACAACACTGATATTTATATATATATATCAAGTTTCAAGTCCCAAACTTCAAATTAATTTGATACAACAGATGTATTTATCTACCAGAATAAATTAATAAAAAAAGCAACTTAAAATCAGTGGTGAAGTTGCATTTCACAGCAAATATTAGCCCAGCAGGACAACATGCTAACGAAGAACGGTTCTTTCTTTCAATATTTGGCAGTTGAGTTGCATCACTTTGGTATTTGGAAGCTGCTTTGTGAGAAAGGACATATTTTTCCGAGTTTTCCATGTCAATCGATTAAAGAGTTTATGTAGCTTACAAGATAAAATGTGTCCTATTTTAACAATAACAAAAATGACCAAAAATAAATTTCAAGTTAGCTTCCTAAAGCTACAAATGTAGCAATAAAGAGTTTGCATATTTAGCTTGCAATAGTTAGCGAGCTAAATTTTTTGAATGTACCTTTAGATTTATTTTTCTTGTCATTAGTTCAGAAACTACAGAAATAAAAATATTTTTTAATGACAACAAATGTTCTGTCTCACAGTATTTTTCCAAAATAATTCTGTTTTGCCAGTCATGTAATATTTGCAGCTCATAAAGATTTTTAATAAGACCTAAGAGAATTAATTCATAAATCTCCCATCAATATTACTAATTTTATTTCTCTAGTAGGCTCCACAAAGTGGAAGGTTTAAACTTGGAATCTTAATCATTAATCATTTATTTTACATAATATGGTTCCATTTGTCTTTTGTGAGCTGTTGTATGTTTTGGATTTCATTTACGAGTCCAGTCAGGCCAGTTGGTGCTTGATGCTTACTTAGCTCCTGGAAAGCTGCTGGTCGAACTGGTCACCTCTGCCTCTCCCAGTACAGGCCCAGTGTCAGGTTGGTGTTTTCATCCTGGAAAAACTGGCTCTGCTCTGATCCTTAACTGTGAATTTGAGTGACTTTCTTCCTGAAGAACTTTTCCTCCTTCAGGATCAGATAACTGTTGTTGGAATGTCACCAAGCTTCATAACACAACACATTATAAAACTATTTTTAGAAGCATGAGATCTGATGTTTTAATTAAAAAAAATAAGTATTTTTTAGTTACTGTTGTGATGAAACAGTTCTTATGAATGAAGTTTCACCTCAACCTGTCGTTAAGGATGTTCAGCTCAGATGCTGATTTGCAGGTGAATCTTCAGGATCAGGTGGAGAGACGTTATTGTACAGCGAGCCTCACCCTCCGCCCTCTGCAGGGGTGAGGCGAGGCTGGGTGTGACTGCAGCTGCAGGAATGCAGTTGTGTGTGTTTCAAACTCCCGCCGCGGCTCTGAGTCAGGTTCTCACACACACAATCACACGTACAGCCTGCGACTGTGACATCAGGTAAACATGAAGTGACTGTGAGGACGGTGCTGCAGTTCTGCAGGTTTCTGTGAAACTGGACAAACGGCGTGAATCAGCTCAGCGGTGGAGTCAATTTGCCTGCGGAGTGAAACAATTTTAACTGTAACTCAGAGTTAAAGCCTGATTCAGATTAATTTTTAAAATCTTTTCCAGACAATTTGGAATCATGTTAGGAGGTTTTCTTCAGCATGTTGGCTTGGAGACGGCAAGTTGTCAGCAAAGGAAAGATTTGGACCAATTACCGCTGTAGAATGACTTCATACCCTGTGACATAAGTGAGTATCGCACAGGTAGGAGACTCGCACATCATGTCCCCATCAAAAACAGACCATCCTGAACCGGGGTTTTTATACCATGTCATCAACAAACCATTGCATTTCTAATTCAAATGTAACACATCAAAAACAGATGTGTTTTTGATGTGTCACAATGTGCTCACACAGGGTGCAAATTGAGTGTTGGTCTGAAAAACATTGGTCAATGACCGAGGCGAAAGTCAATAGTTTCAAAGTTAGTGAACTTTGGATTCTGAGGGTCTCCATCACAAGAAGGCAGATTGTTCAGCCTCTAAACTCAGTTTTTAGCCAATTAATCAGTTACATTTATTCAGTTTATTTTGATTTTAAATGTATTTAGCACCAGTTTAACTGCAGGTAAGGTCCTGATAAACACAAGGTGATTAAATCCAACTCACATGCCTTTTTTTTCTATGTCCACTCATGCATTGAAGGTATTTAGTTGATCCAAATCAACTAAATACTTTCACTTCACTGAGTGTCCTCCTGTTAAATTAATGAATTCAGTATAGAGTACCCAAAAATTGTACTTTAATTCATGACAGGGTGATTATTATTTAGGATTCAACCAGAAAGATAATCTGCAGACTTAGATTAGCTGGAGACGTAACTAGACCAAGACCAGGCGACTCGGAGTCTGACTGAAACTATTTGGTGGTCAGACTGACAACAGATCCAGAACTGAACTGGATCAGCAAGAGAGAGTCCAACTGAGACCAAATGAACGAAAACTCAAACTGAAAACTAGCAGGTCAGAGAGTCAAACTGAACCCAACTGAACGAGAGTCCAGTTTGTTTGGGGAGTGTGAATGTGCAATCGAACTCTGATGTGGACAAAAAAAACTAACTCTACTTCGACCAATAACCGAGACTCTACTCGGTCTCGGTTTGATTAAAGTGAACTCTGGTGTGGTTCAGATGCATATATGAACAGCAAGATGACCAGAAACCACTCCAAAAGCAAGAAGTGGACTATAGCGCAGGGCATCTGGGTAAATACAACCAAAGCAAACATGCAAGTGGGAGAAATGGCTTGTGGTCTTTTAACAAAGATAAAATAAATCCTTCAGTTTTTTAAAGAAAGAAGTTGCACTCATGTCGTCTTCTGAGGTTTTTCTGTTGTTTCCTTCAGTGGTTTTTGGTGCAGCGTCAGGATTAGGTTGAGACGAGGTGTTGATGTCTTCGTGTTTTTTTCTCTCTAGTCTAGACGTGTTGCAACCATGACGTCCGAGGAGAAACCGCAACAATGGTGGAGCTTTGCCACTCTGTTTCCGTGGTGCTACAAAGAACGTGATCATCAATCAACGTTACGTGAAAATGTCGTGCCGATGCAGGTCTTGAAGCCCATGCCTCCCCCCCAGGAGCTGGACTCCCTGTTTGCTAAACTGGTGGTGCGTTCAGGAGCACAGTTTCTGTCAGAAATCTGATCACAGCTTCAGACATTAATACCAATCTTTCTGTTTCTTCTGCAGAATGAATTGGGCCTCTCAGATCAGAAGAAAGCGGCCATGTTTGCTTTGCCACCAGAAAAGAAGTGGGAGATTTACTGTTTCAATAAAAATGTAAGTGACTTTATTGGAAATCCAATGCAGCTGAAATCTGTCCAACATTTTCCTGCAGTAAACTAAGGCATGCGAAGTGATAAAAAGAAACTGGCAAAAATTTTCATACTTCCAACTCTTCTTCACCTTAGAAATATAGTTTCTTTTATTCAAAGCAGCGTCCAAAAGTTTTTGTTGAAAAGAAATTGCAATAAAATTCCAAATCTTTCCATCCACAGTTAGTTCTCAGCTCTACTCCGACTTGTGCAAATCTGAGTTTTCCATTTCAGATCTTTGCTGAATTTCTTATATTTTTCTGATTATTGATCAATCCAACAAAAAATATCAGACAAATCCTGTTTTCAACTGGATGCACTCCATCATCACCTCTATCCAGATGTTTGCAGGCATTGGTCTTCTCCAGTCAAGACACTTTCTGTCACCTTTACCAGCACTTAGTAATATAATTAAATACATTTATAGATTTTATGTATAACTATGTGAGTTGCAAAAAAATCCACATTAAATCTTAACATATTTTTGAAATTAATGAAAATTGTATCTGTATTATTCCAAAAAAAAAAAAAAAACATAAAATAAAAATGTACAAACATACAAATAAATAATGTATGGATTTAAATATTTGACCAGAAGCCTAAAGGTAATAAAAATATTTACAAATATTTAGAGCCTGATTAAAAATGGCACCATGGCTGGTTTAGTGAGGGAACCACAATAGTCCAGTGTTGTGTTGCTTTGTAGTGACTTGGCATGCAGCTGGGTTTGATGTCACACCCGAGATTACATCATTAATTACGAAGATAAATGTTCACCATGGTGATATCAATGAATGTTGAACACAAAAGCTCTTGTAAACAATTTTAAGCTTTATTTTCTATGAGTAAAATGTGGATTTTTTTCAGTTTAAAGTTGCAGGCGTTGCATGTCATATTTAGATGCACTTTTACAAGCATGTTTTGGAAAATAGACATGTTTCCACCAATTAATACCGTTGATGCGAGGAGCGGCCATATTGGAACACAAAGTTCCCCTTACAAGTCATAACTGGAGATAGTTGGAGTTGCTCCCAGTTTCCCTGTGGGAAATCTGACTTTGAAGGGTATTTCCAGTTGATTTTTACTGACTGGGAAGTTGGAATTTTCCAGCTTCAAGTACAACTTGAACGCATTAGTAGAGTTTATGCTGATGACTGTGTGGTGTTTTTATAACGTGTGTGTTTTTAGGATGCAGCTGAGGATAAAGGGGCAACCAGCTGGCCTCAGTATTACATCAACCAGCTCAACGCCATGGCTGTTGTGAGTTATTTCTGGACATTTTTCCTACCATCTACCACCAAAAGAAGGATGTAAAACTAACTTTGCTGAACTGTTTGAAACACTGAGGGGTTGTGTTGATGCGAGTCCTGCTTTCTCAGATAAAGCCTGTGGTGGCATCGGAAGAAGAAGAGCAAGTCAGGCTGAAACAGGTTAATGGTCTGAAAACAGCGCTGCGGACCGAGCCAATAAGGTTCACCTTCTCACTCAAAGGAATCAACGTCTCTCCGACCTCCAGAGAATTTCCGATTAACTAACTTCACTGACCTTCTGCAGTTTTGTGACCGGCTTCCTTGACCAGGATGGCCTCTCCTGCATCCTTAACTTCCTCAAGTCCATGGACTACGATACGGTTGAATCCCAGATCCACACGTCTCTGATCGGCTGCATCAAGGCCCTGATGAACAGCTCTGAGGGCAGATCTCATGTCCTGGAACATCCAGAGAGCATCAACATCATCGCTCAAAGCCTAGCTGCAGAAAACATCAAAACCAAGGTGTGTGGATGCTGCTTTTACAGCCTTTTAAACATAAACATGCTGAAAAGATTAGAAATTAGAGACAAAACAATTGATCGCGATTAATCAGTTATCAAAATAATCGGTTAGTCGTGGAGTATACAGATTTTAAAAATGTCATTTGGTGAAAAAAAAACAATATATCAATAATATTTGCCATATTTATAGTTTTAGCTTCACCTTGTTAAAATACTAAAGGTATAACACCTACACAGTAAAATGGTTTTCTTATTTAAGAAAAAAAATTTATTTGCTTCTTTTAATATATTTCTAATATTGTATAAAAAAGGCTTTAATGGACAAATGAAAAATCCAGTTTAATCCAATTAATCGATTACTCGTCAGAAAAAAATGAATGATTAATCAGTAACTGAAATAATCGTGAGCTCCTTAGAGTTCACAATGCCTGGTGTGGTTCAGCATTTGTTCAGGATATTATTTTGTCAACGTGCTTTCGCCTCATTGACGTAGTAGACATAATTAGTGTTTAGTGTTCGGTTCCCTCAGTCTTTTCTCCCAGCTGCTGGTTCTGATTACGCAACATTAGACTGAAGCTGGACAGGTAAGGAACTTCCTGCTTTACCTGTATTACGCTGCACTCCACCCACTTTTCACATTTCCTTTTCACCAAGATTCTTGCAACATGTTCAGAAAGTTCGATTTTCTGGAATAAATTCACTGACAAACACCTAAAGCCATGTTGGACAGGATGACGTAAAGTCTAACCCCTTAGCTGCTTCTGTAGGCATATAGTTTGAACCCTGTAATTTCCTGTTGCTCACTGAATATCTACGCACTAAACATAGACTCAGGACAGCATCTGGCCCCTCCCTTCCTCACCTAAACATCAAACTGACCAAACCTGTAAAATCCTGACTGATAGATTTCCAGACCCAAAACCTCTGTGGGAATTTCAGCTATGCTGTCAGAGTTTGTTTTTAGAATTGATTTGCCAGTATAAACATGAGAGTTAGATGCAAGTTTTGCTTCATCAGGCCAGCGGGAGGGGGAATGAGAAAAACATGCACGTAAATGGCTAGTTACCATTCGTTTTGCACATTTTTCTACTTCTGTTTGTGTTTCTACTGCTTCTTAAAAAACCCAAATCCTTAAAAAAATACCCAGGTACCTTTTAAGGCAATAAGTTAAGGCATTTCAAAAAACCCTTCTAAATGTAACGTCAGAAATCAGCAGGCACCTGCCCATCACCTAGCAACCCCAGAGAAGCAAAGCCCGTTACCTAGCACCCCAACTGGAGTTCCATCAATCACCTAGCAACGCAAGTGGAACTCCAGCACATTTGGTCAGCTGGTTTTACCTCTGTACAGTGGCTGCTGGTTTTGTTGTTGACCTACCATCTAGAAGCCACGTGCTGCTTTCTTACTGGTTGCGCATGAGGTTCTACTTCTGCTTTTCAGAGCTGTATGATTGTATAATTGCACATAGATTTGCAGATATTTTTACGTATGAGTGTAAACGTGGAGTTGCGGCGTGGCCATCAGCAGCTTATTCGGATTTAAAGTGACAAGATGCAGATTCAAATGTAATTGTATAAGAATGATTTTGTGCAAAAAATGTAATGAACATGTTTTGTAAAGTCCATAGACTTATTCTAACTTGTTCCAGGAAGCATAAAGGTTTAAAAAGCATAAAGGTTTAAAAAGTTTAAAAAGCTGATAACGTATGGCTGTTTTTCTCCGTATTCTCAGGTGGCCGTCTTGGAGATCCTCGGTGCCGTGTGTCTGGTCCCAAGAGGCCATAAGAAGGTTTTGGATGCCATGGTCCACTACCAGACGTTTGCCTCAGAGAGGACTCGCTTCCAGGTCTGCTTTTCCTTCTGGCTTTTAACCAACCCAAACTATACAGAAACCAAAACCGTATGGGAAGTTTTTCTCAGTTTGAGAGATTTCTACTGGTCTTAAGATTTCTACTGCAAATTAATCTGTAGAAGAGAAATCTTTTACTGCAGAGTAGATTTGGTAACTTTGGTCATTTCCAAATTTAGCAAGAAACTCACTTGATATCCACATATCAGGATATCTAGTGAGGAACCAGATATCCCACCGATACCTGGTTCCCACAGATATCTGGATACCAGGAGACTAGATATCCTGATATCCTGACGATATCCTGGTATCAGGATATCTAGTGAGGAACCAGATATCTGTAGGATATCTGATTCCTCATATCTCTGGGAGCCAGATATGAATGTCAGATCTACAAAAATATTTAAACAATCTGCAAACTGCAGCTGAAAGTTCAGAGCCCGGATGAACAGTTTCTGTTTGGTCAGTCTGCTGTTGCACACACAGGAACTCAACCAAAGGCATTCACATGATGCAAGCGTTCAACAAATAGAAAATAGAAAATAAAAGTTTGGTCCCCTGCTAGAAGGTGGAGAAGGAAAAGGAAACCAAACTTTTGATTTTTAAACTTGAAAACCTGAATAGTGACAAGTCTGTGGGCTGACAGAGCAATGATAGAGAGTTCATCTTGGTTCTGGTGAACTGTTTTTGTCTTGTTTCGGATCAGATTATGACACATTTTCATTTTTAAGCCAAAGTCTATCTCATTAAAGTCTCCTAACATTGCGTGACCCGTCTGGAATGATTGTTTCTGAAAACCTCGATCTTTTTGTCTCATTTGAAAAAAGCACCAGATTCCAGGAGAGTTCAGCAAAATTTTCCTCTTTTACAAAGTCTTTTTCTTTGCAAGAATTAAACTTATTAATAAACCTCATATTTAGTCGCTAATTATTATATTGAGCAAAGACATACAAATTTGAGTGCTAACAAAGACAGAGTGCTAATTAATCTGCAGAGGACTAAGAGCAAATTTAAACTACGAAATGAAGGTTACAGGAAATGAATGGTTAACTTCTAAAGGGAAAACATGCAGTTGTGATAATGTTGGTGCCTATCTCTAGAGGTCACTGAAAGAGAGGTGGGGGTATCCTGGATATGTTGAAATGCAAACAGTCCATTTCAGAGACCAACTCAGACCCAAAGCACATAACTTTGGATTGACAAAACATTCAGAATAAAAACTCTCACGAAACCCAAATGAGTATTTCAAACAAACAAACAAAAAAAAGTATTTACACACAAACTTCAGTGTATTTTATTGAGATTTTATGTGAAAGGCCAACACAAAGCAGGTATAAAATAAATAAATCAATCAATACTGAAAAATAGTGATTCATTTTTTGTTTAAAGTATCTGGTGGTGTAACCTTTCTTAGTCCATAGTTTCCCTTTCATACCCTTGTTTTTTTTTATTCTTAAGCAGTTATGAGGCACATAACTGTGGAAGTTACTCTACAGCTTGTTGCTAGGTAACCAAAGAGTGAAGGAGTTGCTAGGTAACCAGAGAGTGAGTGAGACGGTTAATGCCACTTGTGTTTTATTGTTAACTTACAATCCAGAAACCACTTGTTGTATTCTTCTTGGTTGCACAGTAGGCTCCACTTCTGCTTTTCGAAGATGTATGGCTGTATAATTGTGCATCTGTTTGCAGCCATCTTTATGTGTCAGCGTAAAAGTTGAGTTAGGTGGCGTGGTCATGTGGATTTAAAGTGACAACGGCTCGTTCTGATGGGAGGCGGAACCGACCAAACTAAATTATTATTTCATAATCTAAGAATGATTTTTGTGCTAAAAAAAATTAAATGAGAATGTTTTGTATCACCCATAAAGCTATTCTAACCTGTTCAAGGAAGCACATTGGGTCACCTATAACATATTTCCTGTGTGCAGAACCTGATGATCGACTTGGACCGGTCCACAGGTCGCCACGGTGGCGACGTCAGCCTGAAGACGGCCATCATGTTCTTCATCAATGCTGTTCTCAGTCAGGGAGCAGGAGAGGTAAGCAAAGTTTTTCTTTCTCTCTTCTGTGATCGATTCGTTTCCTTCATGTCTTCTGTTAAATCTGATCTCAGACCAGTCTGAACTTCCGGATCCATCTGCGATACGAGTTCCTGATGTTGGGCATCCAACCAATCCTCGATAAGCTCCGGTCCCGTGAGAACAGCACCCTGGACAGGTGGGTCAGATGTTCCCCTGCAGACTGACTCAGTGTTTGCTCTTTACACTTAATCTGCTTCTTTTCAGGCACATAGACTTCTTTGAGATGTGCAGGGCTGAAGATGAAGCTGAGATTGCTAAACGCTTTAAAACTGTAAGTAACTCCCACATCTCGACGGTTCAGATTGGAAACTGTGTTGGTAACCTGATGTTCTCTGCTGCTCCTCAGACCCACATCGACACTAAGAGTGCGAGCCAGATGTTCGATGTGATCAAGAATAAACTGAGCCACACTGAAGCTTACCCTCATTTACTGTCCGCTCTGCAGCACTGCCTCATCATGCCTTGTAAAACTCTTACATTGTTATATTGTTCTATCTCCTCAGCTAAGAGCAACATTCATTTAAATGTTTTACTCGGTTCTGTGTGCAGATAATAACAGCAGGAAGTCGGTTCAGTACTGGGTGCTGTTGGACCGGATCATTCAGCAGCTGGTTCTGCAGACAGACAAAGGCGAAGATCCAGATGTGGCTCCGCTGGGGGATTTCAACATGAAGAATGTTCTGAGCATGTGAGTTCAGACATTCGAGCAGGAAAAAATGTTGAAAAACGAAGAACTTCCTAAGAACTTTAGGCCTGAAATTTCAGGTCGAATATATGAAGAAAATCTCATAAGTTATATGGATTTATGCAGAGATGCTGACAGCACAGTGTACATGAATGTCTTGCATACGTTCTGCTAGCGCATGTTTCTGATCGGGAAATTGTTGTTTCTAGGAATTTGTTCGAAAAATATTTTAAAAATGTTGAAACTCAGAAATCTCAGAAGTTTCTTCTATGAAATCTTTTAGATTAATCTCAAAACTTCTTTATTTTTTCTTGCAAATTTTTGACTTTTGGATCTTATTTTTTCAAGGAAATTTCTAAGATAAAAATATATATTTTTTCAGTTTTGGTGGAATTTGCTAATTTCTTTCATTTAAATTGGCCTTAATGTGGTGTTGTGCATTGCTTACAGAGTGCAGTACTGATGACTTTTTGCTAAATACCAGAATTACATCACAGGTGAATTAATAACCTGAAGTTGTGTTTTTGTGCTTCAACAGGCTGGTGAAAGAAAACGAGATGAAACGGTGGAAAGAAGAAACAGATGAAATGCGAAAAGGTAAAACAAACATTTCTCCACATTTAACCTGCGAGTCTCAGCGGCTGTCAGAAAAATAAACGATGTTTCACCTTCTCAGAGCATCAGAAGCTGCAGCAACGCCTTGAGAAGAAAGAGAGGGAGTGTGAAAGCAAGAATAAAGAAAAAGAGGAGTTGTTTGAGATGCTGAACAAGGTGAAAACCAAACTGGAGCGAGAGAGCGACGAGCACAAACGAACCAAGCTGCAAGTGGAGGAGCTGAACGCTCGACTGCAACAGCTCAGCTCTGTAAGCTCAACCATTAAAACTCGCATGATTAAAATCTCAGCCTCTGAATATCCTGTGGCTCTGAAGAAGCTCTTCTCTCGTTCTAGAGCTCAAGCATCCCAGGAGGACCTCCAATCACCCCTGGTGGGTTAGTTTCACCTGTTTCATTCCCCACATCTCCTGGTTCTGCTCCTCCTCCACCACCGCCTCCTCCTGGAGCTCCTCCCCCTCCTCCTCCTCCTCCTCCTGCCCCAGGACTTACTTTAGGGTTTCCAGAGAAGAAGAAGAACATCCCTCAACCGTCCAGCCCACTGAAGTCCTTCAACTGGAGCAAATTACCGGAGGTAAATTTAACTTCCTTCTGGATTTATTTTTTAGTTCATTGTGCGAAGCAGCTGCTGATTTGACTTTTCAGACTAAATAAGGCTCTGATGTTTTCACGGGTTCAGCCTCCACTTCAAGCTGCAACTGTGGATGGATAAATCATCCATCCACTTATTGTTCTGCATTTATCCAAGATTGGGATGGGGGTTAGTATATCCAAGCGGGAATCTGAGTAAATTCCTCCAGTTCCTTGTTGGTGATCCCAAAACATTCCCAGCTCCTAAGTGACATGTAATCCATGTGCAACATATGAACTGGAACTGTTCATATGTTGCACGTTTTCATATTTCTATTTGGGTTTCAACTGCATCTAGAAAAAACCCAAGAACTTAAAATTATCACCCAGACATTTATGTGGTTATAATTTTTTTTTTTTAATCAAAAATGTGTCCAATGTTGAGTTTTTATTGACAGAAACTGTGCTGTTACCTAGCAACCAAAGCTGAGCTGCAGCACGTTTGGTCAGCTGGATTTTTTGTTGTTGTCTTACGATCCAGAAACCACTTCCTGCATCCTTGTTGGTTGTGAAGGAGGCTCAACATCTGCTCTTCAAAGATGTTGAGCAGCCATTTTCAAGTGCGAATGTAAACGTTGAGTTGGGGGGCGTGGCCTGCAGCAGCTGACAAGAGCCTCTAACTCTGCACTGATTTCACTGATGTCAAAGAGCTCAGATTGCTTTTAAATTAAACTATACTGATGGTGATGACATTTATGAAGGTAATTGTTTGTTTGTTTCAGGCGAAGATAACAGGAACCATCTGGAAAGAAATTGACGATAAAGATGTGTTCAAAGTTCTGGATCTGCAGGAGTTTCAGAAGACGTTCTCAGCTTACCAGCGACCCGCGGTAACACAGCATACTCACTATAAACTCAGTTTACATGCACTGACTTTGTGTCTTTGTAAACAGAGCTGTTGGCCTTTGTTGGAGCTGTTTGTCTGTTTTTACAGAAAGTAACTGGTGAAGCTGAGTCTGTTAAAAAAGTCAAGGAGTTGTCGGTGATCGACGGCCGTCGAGCGCAGAATTGCAACATCCTGTTGTCAAAGTCAGTATGGGTTTCTGGCTGTGGGTGTGGGCAACTTTGGGTCAGTCTAAGTTCCTCTTTCTGGGTCAGAGAAACAATCTATTTGTCTCCTTTTGAGAATATGTTGGTCAGTCCAAGATGCCGTTTCTTGAACTGGGTCAAGTTTTAAGTTTGGGGGTTCAGTCTGAGAACTTTCTTCTGGTTCTGGTCTAGTTCAAGTCCTGTTGGTTGGTTTGTGGACCCGTTTCATGACCTTGTTTTGGATCTTGGTCAGTTCCCCTGATGGTTTTTCAGTCTGATAAGCTAAGATAAGTCTTGCTCAGTTTTGGATTCAAACATTGGGTGAATGTTTGAGTTTGTGTGTGACAGATTGAAGATGACCAACGAGGAGATCTGCCAGGCCATCATGAGCATGGATGATCAGGAGGAGTTGCCCAAAGACATGTTGGATCAGGTACGAAACCAACAGCCTTCCAGACTTTGAGCGACTCAGACGATGAACTAAACAGATTTTCTCGCTGTGTGTCTCAGCTGTTGAAGTTTGTCCCTGAGAAGAGTGACGTTGATCTTCTAGAGGAACACAAACACGAGCTGGAGCGCATGGCCCGACCCGACCGCTTCCTGTATGACATGAGCAGGTGTGTAACAGAACCGACACCCGGTCGGGGTGTGAGTTTACTAACTGACTCTGGGGCAGGAAAAGAGTCATTTTGCAGTCTCAAAGGAACTATGAACTCCATAATAGTGGCAAAAGAAGGTGGGTTCTGACTAGAGGCCCAAACAATGGTGGAAGAAAGGGAACTGAGAGCTTTAAGAAGGTTAAAGGTGACATATTATGCTTCCTTAAATAGCTTAAGATAACTTGTAGGAAATATAAAACATGATCATTACATTTTTTACACAAAATCATCTTTAGATAATGAGATTTTAGTCTGATCAGTTCTGCCTGTTTTAAGCTCAATGTGCTGGAGCTCTGCTTGGGTTGCTAAGTAACGGTTGAGGTTGCTAGGAAACGGTGCACGGTCAATGGAATGTGATGTAACAATTTTGAAACGGCTCAATTTCCAGACACCAAAAAACAAATAACTCACTACCAAAACACATCTGGGTGTTTTTTTAAGCTTTTGGGTTTTTTTTTTTTCTGAACACGTAGAAATCCAAATGGAAGAACAAAAATGTCCAAAATGTGAATTTTGAATGATAGGTCTTCTTTAAGCTTTGTGGGGTTTTTCTTAGTGGCGTTAACATTTTATTTATGGGCACTCCAGCCTCCTTGTCACTGCGTGAACCTTAAACCTGCCAATATTAAGACGGATTCAAAAGTGAAATAGTCTCAACTTATTGGCGTATTCTAATAAAAATGAACAAGAATTACTTTAATCCGTCCCTCCGTCCAGTTTTATTCTTACCATCAGATCTTTTTTGCTGAAACTTGCTCAAAGTTGTCAGTATTTTAAAAGAAAATATCACTTATTTTGTGGGAACTAGTTGGATCTCCCCCAGTTAGGGCAGCTAAATATTTTCTTCTGCTCAACCAGAATCAACCACTACCAGCAGAGACTCCAGGCTCTTCACTTCAAGAAGAAGTTCAATGACCGAATAGCCGAAGTCAAGCCTAAGATTGAAGGTAGGAGTTCAGAGGTCAGTGCACCTTCCTCGCTCTCCTCTTCCTCATGTTCTTTCCTCTTCCAGCTCTCAAGCTTGCCTCCACGGAGGTGATCCACAGCCAGGCGCTCCGTCAGCTGCTGCAGGTGGTTCTGGCCCTCGGGAACTACATGAACAAAGGACAACGAGGAAACGCCTACGGCTTCAAAGTTTCTAGCCTCAACAAGATGGTTGACACCAAGTCCAGCATTGACAGGTTTTGACTCCAAACTCCTTCAGATCCCTGCAGACCTGCAGCTTGATGGTGTGAAGGTCTGACTGACGTTGTGTTTGCAGGAACATCACTCTGCTGCACTACATGATCACTGTGCTGGAGGAAAAGTTTCCTAGAGCCGCGTCTTTCAGCAAAGAGCTGCAGAACGTTCCAGAAGCTTCTAAAGTCAAGTAAATAGAAAACACACCCAAATACACGTGTTGGAACTTTTATGTTCCTGCTTTAACTGTGATTATTAATATCACCTCCTTCCTGAATGTCTCTGCAGCATGACGGAGTTGGAGAAGGAAATAAACACTCTGAAGTCTGGTCTGAAGAGCATTGAAGCAGTAAGATCAACAGAAGCATGAAATACCTGCTGAACTTTGCAGGATTTACATTTACATGCATGTTTGTGTGCAGGAGCTGCAGTACCAGCAGAAACAGTCTCCCCAGCGTCCAGTGGATAAGTTTGTGTCTGTGGTCAGTCAGTTCATCACCGTTGCTTCCCTCAACTTCTTAGATGTAGAAGATGCTTTGCAAGAAGCTAAAGATCTGGTGAGTTATTGTCAAATATTGTCCTGCAGGTTCCTCATATTGTTGCATCAGCACAGTTTGCTTCACCTTTTGCCGTTTGTGATCCAGACTGAATATTTCTTTTTAATGGTCGACTAAAATTAGACAGAAGTTAGTTCAGTTCTTGAGTTTAATCTTATTTTTGTTTGCCTTTATTGCATCATGATTGGATTATTTACGCTGGCTTCCTGTTTTGTATCAGATGGATTTTAAGATTCTTTTAACAGCTTATAAAGTTTTAAGTGGGTTGGGGACTTTTTATCAATCAATCAAATCAGGTCTGCTGACAGTCTGGGTCGATTTAAATCACTTCTTAAAACTTATTGTGATGTTTTAGTTTTATTTTATTTTGATTTTATATTTCTCATTTGTCCCTGTTTCAAGCTGTTTTTAAATAAATTCAACACTGACTTTGAAAACAGCAGATCTCTGAACTTCAGGAAGTTAGCATGCTGTCAACTAACTCTTGAATTCGTGTTTTTCTGCTGAAGTTTGTAAAAGCACTGACGCACTTTGGAGAGGACGCTTCCAAACAGCAGCCGGACGACTTCTTTGGGATCTTCAACACTTTCCTGTCGGCGTGCTCTGAAGCCCGGCAGGATAACGAGGACATGGCCCGACGGCAGGAGGAGGAGGAGAAACGGGCCCTGGCGGAGGCTCAGGTCAGTGAAGATCCTGCCTGAGGTTCTTCAGCAGCTTCGTTGCCTCATTGGCTCTTTGCGTTTGTCCCTGCAGAAGAAGAAGGACCGGGAGCAGAGGATGAGGAAGGCCACGTCAGTCGAGAAAGAGGAAGGAGGAGAGTTCGATGACCTGGTGTCCGCGCTGCGATCTGGAGAGGTCTTCGAGAAAAAAGTGACCAAAGACAAAAAGCAAAGACAAAGACCGGCGTCGGCCATCAGCCAGTACCAGGACAGCTAGTAACTGGGTCACTAGCTGTTCCTGAGGCGGAACCAGCGTCATGACTGTAATAACCAGTAACTGACTTGATTGGGACTGGAGCTGAAGCAGAAACAGGACAGATTCACTGGAACTGGACTAAACCAGTGGCTAAACACCAGCACCTTACTGGGACTGGACCATAATGTTCATCAGAACCAGCTCACTGGTGAGACGATGGTTTCACCCTGAAGAAATGGTTTTGCTTGGTAAGCAAAATATTTCAATGGAAAATATATAAACTCAAGTTGGTTTGTTTCAAAAAAAGCAAACAAAACATTGTAAAATGAAACTAAATTTCTTCACATTTCACCTTCAAACGGAACCAGAAAGAGCTGAAACATTCCCACCACATCTGATATGTTTCTGAGACCAGTTAAAGCTGCAGTACGTAACTTTTATATAAAAATATATCTATCTATTTTTTTTTTTTTTTTTTTACATATGTGTTAAAACTAATGTAAAACAGATAACCTGTGAAAAGAGCTGCTACTGCTGTCTGAAGAAATGCTCTGACAAAACAACCTCAGAGCCAGGAGGAGGAGCTTAGCGCTGTCAATCATCCTCATGTACTCCTCATGGAGAAACCACTTACTATTACAGAAAACACTCATTAGTTGCTATGCTAACTAGCCTCAGCATTCATAACAGGCTGTGCTAGGTGCAGATGGTGATTGACAGCGGTAAGGCCCGCCTCCTGACTCTGATTGGTTGTTTCTAGTTTGCACTGGGGAAAAAGAGGAGCTTGAATTTTTTTTCCACATATCATCTCTCAAATCAACCTGACACCATAGTGACAGTGTCAAGAAAAAAAAAGATATATATACATAAAGGTTACGTACTGCACTTTTAAGTTTTTCATCATATCAAAGAATAAGTTGAAATATTTAGAAGAAAACTACAAAATAACTCTCACCAATCCACCTGATAGTGAAAACACAGCATCTGTTTATTATAATTATTTATTGTTTGTTAAAATACTTCATCATTATGTTCATGATTCTAAAAGGGACGTGCAATAACAGAACCATCAGTTGATTATTAATGCGTATTTATATCTTATTAATTATCAAACAAGTTTAATTATGTTTTATAATCAGTTGATATAATGAACAAAATATTCCAAGATGATGGTTTTACATATATTAATTTAATTTAATTTTAAAATTGTGTATTTAAATAATCAGTGTTGTACAGATGTGCCTGTTCTTGGCCTGATTTATGTTTATTTCTGTTGTTAAACTGTAAAAATGAGTAAAATGTTTCCTGTTTCTCTATGATTCTCTTTCATAATAAACTGAGCTTTGAATAAAAACATTCCTGAGCTGGAAGAGAGTAAACACGGCTGACTTTTGATGGGTTATCAATCAGATTCTTATTTTTTGATACTCACTGGCACACTTCAATAAACCTGAATATAACTGAAAGGTTAATTATTTCCAAAACTTCATTCCAAAGTAATAAAAAAGGCACGCAAAACAGGTTTTGTGTATTTTATGCATAAGAATAAAAACTAACGGCGCAAAAGAAGTGCTTATTGTTTCGTGTTATGTTTTTGTGTTATTGTCAAGTTACAAGCTGTAAAATGTATTAATTTTCAACCATAAATAGAGAACAATGTCTTCAGGAAAATCTATCCATTCTCTCTTTGTAAAAGTTTAATATTTTCTTTTTATAAAACTGAAACAGCTTGTTTAAACATAAAGCAAATGTATATATTTTAAGATTTGAAACTTAATAAATGATCGATGTAATAAGGAACAGTTACTTTATATAAATTATCACCTTCCTAAAAAATAATGGCCTAAGTATTTATGGAGAAAATGATTATCTTCTTTATTCTTTATTTTATTTTACTTTTGCCAGAGACATCTTTTCTCAAGAAAGAGGTGTTTATTATTATTATTATTATTATTATTATTATCAAATCCCTGTTGGAGTGGAGAGCTTGTATAAGTGAACGGAAATTTGATGTGTGTTGTCGCCCCCTAGTGGATGCTTTTGTCTTTAAGTAAAGCTGCGTTTAGGAACCTGAATTAAATCACGTAAATTCCATAAATCTACTCAGATCACAGAGACGTAGCGTGAAGATAAGCGTGTGTGGAATGGATGTGATGTTTGAACGTCACGACCTGGAGTACTGTTCTCTTCCGCCTCCGTGAGGCGTTCAGGAACACCCGGACTTCAATCAGCCAGGCTGCTAAAGTGCTCCACTTCCTCAAACTGCAGATAGTTTGTTTTGGTGCTTTGGATCTGCGTCGGAGCAGCGGCTTGGTTCCGATTCGGCCCAGAGGAGGGGTGGGGGGAACCATGGTGTTTGAGGACATCCAGTACGACGATATCGCGTTCGAGGCGGTAAGTTCTGGTTCTGCAGTCGAGAAGAGGTTCGAGGCGAGGTTCAGGGCCGAGCTTGTGAAGTTCCAGCGTTACGGTGAACGGTTCGGATCGGCGGGTCCATCACCAGGTTCCGTGTGTGTGGCTGCAGGCTGTGGGCAGAGGGACCTTCGGTGTGGTCTTCAAGGCTGTTTGGAGGGGGAAGGATGTGGCCATCAAGACCATCGAGAGCGACGCAGAGAGGAACGCCTTCCTGGTGGAGGTACGGATCCAGGATTTCTGGGTCAGAACCGACCCTGACCCGGGTGGGATCCAGGTTAAGTCCAGTTTAACCAACGCTGATGTCTGAAGGGGAGCGAGTTCGGATCCTCACCTTACTCACCAAAAAGCCATTTTTTGGTTTATTTTTACTAAATAATATCTGCACAGCGCAGCAAAACTGTGAAAATATCAATTATTTAAATCATAGTTTATTATATAGGGAGTTTAAAGACACGGTTATTTATTTACTAGCATTCATACAAAAAGCATAAAGAAAATAACAAGAAGCCAAAGTTAAAATGTTGATATTAAAGGTTTAAAGAAAGAAATGTTGAAAGGTGACTGTAAACAACGAGAATGTTTTCATTTATCTAAAGGAACTATTTGTTCCAGAGCTGAAAAATAATAAAAACAATGTACTTTTTAAAAATTATTCTAATAAAATCTTAAAATGTTCTCATTAATCTGAATCAATAAATTTGATTCAAAGGTTTATTACTAAATGGTTCTGAACAGAAGCTTCAAAAACCCTGATTATTCTGTCTTTGTTTCTGCTCATGTGAATTGTTTTTTCCTTGTATTTGGACCTGGTTCTGTTTGCAGCTCCGGCAGCTTTCCCGGGTCAGTCATCCCAACATCGTGAAGCTGTACGGCTCCTGTGACGACCCGGTGAGAACCCGGTTCTGCTGGTTCTGTTTATGAATTAAATGTGTCAATCATTTAGATTTGAGTCATTATCTGCCCTATTTCTTTAGAGAACAGAGTCAAATGCAGGTCAGATTTGAGCATTTAATGATTATTTCTCTGCACATTTCATCAAAATGTTGAGCAAATAGAGAATTAAATACTTACACAGTGCTTCATGATTCTTTTCTTTTCTTGTGTGTCGTCAGGTTTGTCTGGTGATGGAATACGCAGAATGTGGCTCTTTATACAACCGTGAGTCTCATCGTCTCATTCACAGAGTAACTAGTTACATTTACTCAGTTACATTTACCTCAGTAACTTTTTGTTAAAAAAAAAACTTGTATTGTTGCACTGTAATTTTTAAAAAAAGTATTTCTACTTTGATTTGAGTAAAATTTCTGGAATTAAAAAAACATGTTTTAAACAAAAATTCAACAGACAGACACACCTGCAGTTTTTGTTGAAGTTTCATAAGTTTTTTTTTTTAAAAGAAACTGATTTGGGAAAAAATATTTTGTCTGATTTTGTTATTTTTTGCTACTTATATCAATTATTCTCCCTAAAATACCAACAATTCTCCAGCAACTTTATATTTTGGTTCAGCTGATGTCATTTTCTAATATTAAATTATTAACTTTTTACCAAATACTTTCTCATTCTTACTTGAATAATTTCTTTGATGTCTACTTTTTACTAAAAACATGTTAAAATAGGGCTACTTATTTAGAGAAACACACAACAAAACGGAAAAAGATGCATAGATTTCAGATTTATTCTAGTTTTGCCACATTTAAATCAGATTATCAGCCAAATTTACTGTCTCTTCTCCACACTTGGCCGAATTGGAAAGCTTTTTTTCACTCAGTAAATGAAATGATAACATTTAAAATTAATGTTACCATTGTCTGGTGTAAAAGTTGGTTTTATTTATCATTGAGGAAAAGGTTTAGTTTTGTTGTGGTGTCCCAGTCCTGCACAGCGCCGACCCGCTGCCTCACTACACGGCCGCCCACGCCATGAGCTGGTGCCTGCAGTGCGCGGACGGCGTGGCCTACCTGCACAACATGAAGCCCAAAGCTCTGATCCACAGAGACCTCAAACCGCCAAAGTAAAGCACCGGCGGACCATGATGCATCAGGAGCCTGTGGTCTCTGTTGGTTTTCTTCTGACTCCTGTCTCTGTTTCAGTCTGCTGCTCGTTGCTCGGGGAACTGTGCTGAAGATCTGTGACTTTGGGACGGCGTGCGACATCCAGACCTGCATGACCAACAACAAGGGCAGCGCCGCCTGGATGGCTCCCGAGGTGTTTGAAGGTCCGAGGCGCTTCTGCTGCATTTCTGCCGTTAGCAACGGTTCCACTGACCAGATAATCGCACAAAGTGGAATTACAAAAAACTATTTGCTTAATGGAAACTCACCAATTTCAAAGAAAGCTATTTTTTTTGCGCTCAGTTGAGATATTGAAATAAGTATAATTTATGGACGAGGATTAGCGCCACTGAAAGAAATGTTGTTTTCTGACTTTAAAATTTCAACTTTTTCTTGAGGATTCTGATATTTTTCTCAAGATTCTGACGTTTTTTCAGAATTCCAATGTTTCTTCAAAATTCCTTTTTTCTTAGAATTGCAACTTTTTCCTCAGAATTCTTTTTTTTCTTTAATTTTGACTTTAATCTCTGAATTTCAACTTTTTTCTCAGAATTCTGACTTTAATCTTCTGAGATCAAGTCAGAATTATGTAAAAAACATTTCTCCCATAATATTTAGCAAAAAACAGCAAGGGAATTTTTATTTTTTTGCTTCAGATAAGTGATCAGCAGCCGGATGCTACTACTGGCAGAGAAGACGGCAGGAAGTTGTTGGAGGCGAAGGCGCAGCATGATTTTAATGACTTATCCTGTGAACAAGCATATTCACGTGTGATTTTGATTGCATTTCTTATGTAATGGAAATATTGCACTTGTGAAAGTTTATTTTCTCGACATTAGCGGAAAGTCATCAAAGTTTCGATCGTATTTGTGAAGGAAGCAGCTCTACCGTTACCTGAGCTCCAGCTTCTCCTCCTGTCTTCAGGGAGTAACTACAGCGAGAAATGTGACGTGTTCAGCTGGAGCATCATCCTCTGGGAGGTCATCACCCGCAGGAAGCCCTTCGAGGAGATCGGCGGATCGGCGTTCTGCATCATGTGGGCGGTGCACAGAGGTGGGTTGCTATGGCAACTTCACACAGCACGTCTTCATGCTCAGTTCAGATTTTTTGTTTTTCCTGAAGTCCGATCTTTTTACTGTGATGCAGGAACTCGTCCTCCTCTGATCAAGGATCTCCCTGAACCCATCGAGACGCTAATGACCCGCTGCTGGGACAAAGAGCCTAGTCAAAGGCCGTCTATGAGCGAGGTCCGGGACACCATGAGCAGCTTGATGAAGGTAAATCAGAGATGTGCAAACATTTGGTCACATATAAGGTCAGAAAACATCATTTTTAAAAGCTAAAATCACCGTAAACGTTGATTTTTTTTTTTCTAACTTTTCCAACAATAAAATTAGCATAAACTATTTTAATCAAAGAAATAATCAGATTTTTTTGTATTTTTACATGCTTTTCTTGGCTCTATTGAAGAAAACTGAAAAAAAGCAATTAAACGCAGTTTTCGGTACATAAAAATGCAATGAGTAGACGTGGTCCTAGTTACCATGACAACAGAAGAAAACCAGAAAGCTTAGAAAAGACGATTACATCTTTAAACTACTTACATTTTTGTAACTAGATTTTGAATTAAAAGTCGTAGTTTGTCAGAAGTTATTGTTGAGTTGTGGTTGGGCGGCCGCAAAATATCAGTCCAAGGGCCGCAAATGGCCCACGGGCCCCATTTTGAACACCCTCGCCTTAAATCATATAAATAAGATTTATTCAATCACCACTCTAATAACATGCACAGGTGGGCATTCATATAGCAAAACTTCAACATGTTTTAAGTAAAAAGTATTTGATAAAAAAGTTACTCAAGTACAGAGTAACCGATCAAAACATAAATCAATTTGTGTTTAAAAATGATGTCATCAGACTGACTAACATAAAATATCGAGTGTCTAGACATTTTAAGAGTAGTGGTTCATAATAAAGTAACTCAAGTAAAAGTAAAAATACTCTTAAAAGTAAATGTTTGCCCTTAAAGTTACTCAGGTAAATGTAACCGGTTCCATGTTTGTGCGCTCCAGTACTTCCCAGGTTCTGATGAACCCCTCAATCTTCCTCACCAGTCTTCATCATCCAACAGAAGCGGCTCCTCATCTGCAACAAGCACAGGTAACGATTCCACCGAACGGATCGGTGCGGCTCGGTCCGTTTCCACTGCTGTAATGTTCTGCTGTAAGTCCATAACACAGCGGTACGGTACCGTTAGCGTGGAGCTACTGAGTGGGAAAAACGCCACTGCTTATCGGCCAACGTACGGAGTCACTTTAGTGTCCAAAGTTTTTGTCACGTGGGACAAAATTGTTGACTCAAAAAACCCAACTAAAACTTTTCAAGTAAAAAAGTAGCCTGATATTTATAGTAGATCCAAGACTATAAATGGATTTTTATGACCATGTATTAGAATGAAAGGAGGAAATTTCTGCCAAAAACTCATAAATTTTGTGATTAATCAAGTTTTTCTGTAGAAAATTTCTATTAAATTAAAATATCATTTTTTTTCAAGGAAAAACAAATAAAACATCCCTTTAGTGTTGCTTTAATTACTATAGCTCCTTCAATCCCTCTGGTTCCTGAAAAGCTTCATCTCAAAAAGCTGTTTCCATTCGACTCCTGTAGACTAGCGGCAGCAGCAATTAACAAACACCTGGTGTAACGGCATGTCTGCAGAACTTTTCATACAAACTATTTCTCAGTTGTAAGAATGGTTGTAAATGGCTTCATGGAGGAGCATTGTGATGACGAGCAGAAAGAGTAGAAACTTCTTAAAGACACAGAGGACCAATTTCAAGGCGTTACATTGTAAAGTCAAATTTCTTTTAAGTTATGTTTGATGTGGCATTTTTATAACAACTGAAAGGTAAAATAATGATTTAATTGTGATATAAAATGGCTCCAGGAATCTGGTAAATATGTGATGCTGGCCCTTTAAATCTCTGACAGCTTGTCCAAAGAATGTTCACTTGTTTTTGGTTATAAATATTTACATATTGGAGCAGAAATGTTCATGTTTTTGCTCTGATTAAACTAAAAACAGATGTTTCATCGAAACTCCAGGGTCTCTGGTTCTGACTGAAACCCAATCGGACCTCCACCAGGAGGAACAGCTCAAACAACGGAGAGTTTTTATTCTGAGAAAACTGAGCTGAAATTTGAAGTTTCAAGTTTGTACGGATGAAGTGTATGAAGGAAAACTGTCTGTTTGTGTTTGTGAGGCTCAGCAGAATCTGGTTCTGGTTTAATCAGCGACTGTGTGGGTTTTGCTTCCCGTCTTCAGGCTCGTGTGCCGATGGAACCATTTATAGCAAACACAGATCTGCATCTGGTGGCGAGGAAACGCTGCAGAGCTCTGAGAACAGAATCCCGCTGCAGGTCAGAACTGCAAAGGTAACAGGAAATAAACAGTTTAACGTAAACGCCACAATTGCAAAGCTGTGTTTTTTCGACATTAGCAGAGCCAGAGATTTGTGAATATTAGTGACTGATGTTCTGATTCTGTCCTCCAGTCTGCGTCACGGTGGGCCACCGTCTCCAGAACCTCCAGCTTGGAGAATCAAAGCCCCGCCCACTTCAGCAGCTCTTTCAACGCCTCCAGCCAATCAGAGCTGAGGATGACCATTACCCCAGGTGAGGTCCACTTAGAGCGCCTCCCGCAGGTGGAACGGGTCAGATGGAGGTTTATAGAAGCAAAGACTAATGAACTAAGTTTGTGTTTTTGTTACACAAATAAACTTCACTGTAACTGTAATGTTACTTTATTGCTTCTTCATAGCTTCTGTTTATTACTATTAATAACTTTACTGTTGTTCTTGTTACTGATGCTTTTATTTTGCTGTAGTTTTATTAACAGTGGTTTTAATTTACTGATACTTTATTTTTTTCAGTAATTGTTACATTGTGACTAGATAACATGACTGCTACTCTGTTGCTTCTTTGTTACTGTTACTTTACTCTTGTTATTTTGCTTTATTTTACATTTAGAATTATGTTACTTTACTGTTACTTTTATTGATACAGTTATGCTTCATATCTTTAATAATTAATTTAATGTTACTGTTAATTTACAGTGACTGCTACATTCATTTAATGTAATTTTGTGGCTGTTTCCTCACGGTTACCGCTACTAATATTTGCTGTTACATTAATGTGTTCAGGTACCGAGGGATCAGAAAGCCCGGTTCCCTCCGTCTACCTGAAACTGGACCATCAGTTACAGGTACATTCACATCACTGGGTTTTCCTAAACTGGAGTACTTCCCATGTGAACTCACTGTTGTACACTTTGTTTTAAATGTGACCAAATGTCCCATCTACTGGTGCATCAATGATTAACTAACAAAAACTCTTCTTGGATTGTCAGTCTTCACTCTCTTCTTCCTGTGGTTTTTCTCTGTTGTTTCTGTCTTCAGCCTTTGGCTCCTTGTCCAAACTCCCGGGAGTCCATGACTGTGTTTGAGCAGCACATACGAATGGCTCAGGAGTATCTGAGAGTCCAATCCGAGATCGCACACCTTTTGAACAGGAAGTACGTTTTCTTCCACCTATTGGCGCTTTTTATATCTTCCTGCAATGTTAAGAGTTTAGAAAAGTGTCATTAAGTCCATCTGGACATCTTTTAAACCAATAATTTCCTTAAAATATTCATGAGTTGGATGAACTTTATGTCATGTTATCTCGCTCGTACAATTTAGAGTAATAATATGTCGCAAAATCAGAAATGAGGACTTTGCTGTTTGCAAGTGTCACACCAGGTGTGTGACATAAACTGAGACAGTCATGCTAATGGTTAGCGATAGCTTCTGCTAATTTTTCAATGTGTTTATGGGTTTAGCTTTAATTTCTGCAAATTATTTTAAATATGTTTATGGCTTAGTGTTAGCTTTGGCTAATAGTTTTATGTGCTTCTTGGTTTATAATTAGCCTCTGCTAGTTTTTTAATATATTTAATGATAGCTTCTGCTAATTTTTTTATGGATTTAGCAGTTTAGATTTGGCTAATATTTTTATGTTCTTAGTGCTTTAGAAATAGCTTATGGTATTTTTTATATGTTTAACTTTAGCTTCTGATCATTTTTATGTGGTTAGCGGTTTAGTATTATCAGAGCTAACATTGTTGTTTAGCAAAATGATTAATGATGCTAACATTTTGGTTAGCTGTGGAAAACTGCTGCCAACTTCAGTGCGAACATGTATTCTTCATTACAAACAATTTTGTTTCTATGAGAACTTTAGTGGCTATCTTGAAAAATCATGGCGGCCATCTTGAATTTTTTAGTGGCTAACAGCTTTCTTTTCAAAAAAGCGAGATCTTTGCTTGTATGTGCATGTGAGAAATTTTTGCTGAAACACTTTATCTGCTGCACTAACGGTTTTTCCTACCAACCCGGTTCTGCTGGTTTCTGCTCAGAGAGGAGCTCATAGTGGAGCTGGAGCAGGAGCAGAAGGAGCAGCAGACTTCTTCACGCCTCATACAGGAACACAACAAGCTGCTGGAGGACAACAGCAGCCTGTCAGCTGTCTGCCAGGACCTGAGGAGCAGACTGAGTCTGATCCAGAGTCAGAACCAGTCCTACGGCTGAGACCCAGCATGTTCCTGCCTCTGATTCTGCTCAGATGTAAAGTATTAGGTCCAAATCTGCATCGCCCTGGACCCGTTTCTTCAGCAGCTCACCAGCAGTTTGTAACTGATCCTGAGGTGAACAGATGAACTTCACAATCAGATCTGAAAGAACTGATCATCCTCAGATCAGCTGAAGAACTACAGATCTAAAATCTGGAGAAATGTGAGCACTGATTTTACTAAGGTTCCCCCACTGAACTTCTTAAATTATCTCCTTATACTTTTGTATTTTTATACTTTTAATTTTTTATTTTTACCCATTCAAACTGACTGCAAAAGAGGAAAATACTTTCCTTTACAAAGTGTTGAGCAATTGCTGTAACAGAATAAATTTTACACCAAACTTTATTTACCTCGTGTAATTCTGTTTTAGACCAGCAGGTGCCACTCTTTTGTGTGGAACGTTTTAAAATTGAATCTGTCTCCAGTTCTCTCCTGGAGAAACAGTAAGGTTTCAGTTTTCAGTGTGAAACAGTTAAAATGTTCTTCTTCATGGGATTTTGGAGAAGTTTTTTTAGAGACAAGTTTTGAGTCTGACGTGCGCAGTAACATTTACTCAAGTAACTTTTTGGACAACTTTTTGTTCTGCAAGTGGATATGCAACATTTTTATTTTTTTTTTACTTGAGTAATGTTTTTATAAAGTATGCTTAATCTTACTAATTAATGGATACTTTATCCAACACAAGTAAGTTCACTAAATGAAGAACAAACATGTTTTAATAAAAATGGCAGCAACAAACTGATGGTACGTTAAATTGGTTTGTACACAATTTTTGTTTTAATGTTCCATTTTGAGATCAAAATGATGCAGTAAACAGTTTATGTTGTCACTTTGCACATACATTTTCTATATTTATCTAAAGACATCTTTGTCTAAAGATATTAAATTCGACGGTCTGACAAGTTACTCTCTATAAAATACATCTTTAATTTTACTTTCTTGGAACGCTACTTTTTACTTTTACCTGTTGAAGTAGAGCAGGTTCTGCCTGGTTGTATTTATATTATCGCCTTCCTGTTATGTGCTGAAAGTCTTGCTCTCTCTCACTGTTATGAAGCACGTCTCGGTCTTTTAAAATATTAAATATTACGGATATTTTGATTTTATCCTTAAAATAAAATCAAAATATTTTTAAAAAACTATTACATAAAACTATTACATAAGTTAATAGTTTTTGCCTTCTGATGATATAATCTTTCAATATTACAGATTGTTGATCAGTTAGTTAATTAGTGTTTTTACTTTATTATTTATTTTACTTTTTTTTGTACTTTTACTTGATTAAAAGTATATTGAAGTAGTGCTGCTCTTACTTGAATACAATTTGTGGGTAATTAATATTATACATTTTGATATTAATATCACTGAGATTTACTTGTAAAAAACATTTAAAACGAGCTTTTTATTTCCTCTGGTGTCGTATTGTTGCTATAAATCCAGAGATGCTGAGTGTGTGTGTGTGTGTGTGTGTGTGTGTGTGTGTGTGTGTGTGTGTGTGTGTAGTGCTGAGTGAGGAGCGGGTGGGGGGGGGGTTGTTATTGTGAATGGGGGAAACCATGACGTCACCGAACCGATGTCAACAAAGCAGCTCCTGAATCACGGAACGCGCTCCATGTCCACACTCAGACCCGGGTTCGGATCCATGCGGACCCGCAGCGCTCGGTGACGGTCCAGCTCAGACCCCGGTTCGGCACCATGCGGACCCGCTGTGACCTGTGACGGGCCGTGGACGCGCAGGAGGAGCCGGTGAGTCTCCAGAAGCGGCCGCTGCGGCTGCATGCGTCCCACCGAGGGTGTCTCCTCGGCGGTTCGGAGCCGCTGGGTGAGTCCGGTTGGAACTTGCGACCCAGCCGTGCGTGGGTGTGATTTACCAGCCTGACACGAGGCCGTGCACGCGCCCCCAGCCACCGTGCACGGGAGCTGCGGGTCTTTGTGTTGGCGGTTCACACGGTTGTTTTGCTCCGCGGGGAGCAGGACAAAGGAAGCGGCCGCCGCTCCGCCCTCAGCCGGGGGAACAAAGCGCTGAGGGCCGGTGCAGCAGCCGCGGCGAGCCGCTGGAACCAGAACCAGCAGCTGCAGCTCTCAGAACCGCATCAGAACCGTAAAGCGTCTAATTTAAAGTCTGAGCGCCTGACAGCGTGCATGTGCCGCGCACACGCCTGGTTGTGCAGGATGAGCTCTTTGTTTTCCAGCTTCTCCTCGGAGCTGCGGGTGATTCTGCTGGGGCAGCCAGGACGGATCCAGATCAGCGACCAGGTGCTGGTCCAGATCCGGAAGGGCTGGTTCTGGATCCGAGCTGCTCGTGCGCTGAGTTTGGATCCGTCAGAGCTGTAAAAAGATAATTACAGTGCGGTTGTTGTTCAGGATCGCTCTGTTCTTTTGCAGACCATAAATTCCTTCAGAATGAAACTTGGAAAGTTTAAATAATGATAGACCAAATACTTATTTGTGAAGTAGATGGTAGAGTATTAATAAAATCTAAAAAGTGTGGCTTGCAGATATATTTACTTGTCCTGAGTAGATGTTTTATTTAACCACCTTTGGGTCCAATTAGAGCTGCTGTCAGTGTTGTACATTTAGACCCGCCCCCCACCACCCATTTTTGTCTGATAAAACAACCAGATTGGATGAAAATTGTCTTAAAAAATTAATTCTCTATAATTCTCAGTTGGATTCTGGTCTGAACTTTGATTAGGACGTTCTAATATATGGGCATATTTTGATTCAAACCATATCATTGCAGCTCTAGTCGCATGTTTAGGGTAGCAGTTTTTCCTGGAAAGTGAAACTCATCCACGGTCTCAAATCTTCTGTCAATAATAATCTGAAAAGTGTGGCTTGCAGATGCATTCTCCCACCTGAGTCGATGGTTTATGGAATAATTTTTTGCCCCAATTACAGCTGCAAGTCTTTTGTCTCCACCAGCTTTTCAAATTTAGATATAAAGCTTGATGCAACTCAGACAGATCGATGCAGATTGCCTGTAGAAATTAATGTAAAGATATGTACATTTATTGCAAGTGATTCAACCACAACAATGTTTTTACTGTGGATACTGTGTTTTGTTTTTGTTGTTGTTTTTATTGAGCTACTATTTTATAGACTAGCCTTTCAGGGCTGCAGTAGTAGTAATCAATTACTACTATAGTAATTACTATACTATGCTACAATTGGTACATTCTGCAGATTTATTTTAACACCTTTTTTATTTTTTACAATATGAGAAACATTAAAAGATGCACTTTTTGAACCAAATACAGCTAAAACTACGATTCCAGATGAGTTTTGGGTAGAATATATTTACAAAAAGAGATTTTTTAGAAATAGTAAATCCAAAATATATATAATTTTCGCAACATTTTTTGGCTTAAATATGCACTGAGTGTGTTATTTCAGCAAATAGTCTTTATTATTAAATCAACTACTTAATTAGTTGATGAATCAATTAATCACAATTAATCAAATTAATTGTTTTAGTCCAAAACCTTTCTATAAACTTCCCCTCATCTTAATTCCTGTAAACGGGGGTTCACTGCAAACACGGCGAACAGTTTGTGTTTGGATTCTCCGGGTTTTGTTTGGATCCAGCGTCTCGCTCCTGTCTGACGGCTATTAGGGTTTTAATGTGACTCATGTCACTTTGCTTTCCCTGAAACCTGAGGTGTCTGATCCAGTTTCTACTTCCTCCGCCGCCTGCAGGCCGGGTTTTCTGATCCGAGTCCATCCAACACCAAGGTGAACCTGAACCCAGGGGTTCACTGCAAAAACACAAAATCTTACCAAGTCATTTTAGTTTAGTTTCTAGTGCAAATGTCTTAGTACGCTTAAAATAAGACAAAACAAGTTTACAAGTAATTTTTCAGAAAGATATATTTGATAATTCCGTAATACTGATGAAAAACTTTCGGTTCAGTTGGTGATTATTTCACTTAAACACAGAAAAGCTCCTATATGTTGCTGAAAAGCTGCTTGTTTTAAGTGTACAAAGATATTTTCACTGGAAACCAGTTGGTCAATTTTGTATTTTCACAGTTTTTTTGGCATTGAACTGATGGTTTTCAGCCTGGACAGACTGGTTCTTTCCATCTGAGCTGAAGAGAAATATTAGAAACAAAATCTTCTCGTCCTGCATCTGAATCAGCCGTCGATGATTTGTGTCATCAGATCCATACAGGAGAGGATGAGGAGGGATCGGCAGCCCTCAGGATGAAGGCTGCGCGTGACCTCAGAGTTCAGGTTTCCGGATCCCAGCGAGAAGCGTGTCTGCGAACAGAAAAGGAGATGATGATGTCACAGCAGGATGTTTATCAGGGTCTCCTCTGGGATGTCTGCCGGTCATTTCTGGATCAGATTTGCCAGCATCTTTCCCCGTTAATCTGCTTCTCTGCAGCGTTTCTGCTGGTTAAATAATCTGAGGATTTCATTGCTGCAAATGTGAGAAAAATACGGTAACCTGTCCTACGTTTACTGCAGGTTACCGTAGTTACCTGCAGGATAAGATATGGGCTTAAAGTTTTATCACAACATTTTGTGCTAAAAGTGATAATCTGACAGCAAGCATAGCTCCGCAAACACAAATACTGCTTTTGAAAAACATTCCCATTTGTAAAGAAGTGAGATTTACCTCACACTGTAACTGCATTACGTCGTATTTATTGATCTCTATTGACAGTTTCATAATAGTAAAGCCAGCAATCCTGACAATATGGACATTTTTAGATAAATATGGTTGTCCCAGTAAATTTCTATTAATGTCAATTTAAAAAAAAAAACTAACAATGTAGCTACAAAATGTGGTTTTACTTTTTTCTCCACCATTTGTATTGAGAAATTATCAATAAGTATCAGCAAATTATAAAATGTAGTTAAATCCAGTGCAGTTTAGTGATATAAATTTAGCTTTTTTAAGTACAGTATATGAACATTGTTGCTAGGTGATGGGCGGGGCTTGGCTCGGGTTGCTTGGTAACGGCTCTATGACTGTTGGTAGTGATAAGTGAAATAATCTACCAGTGGAATTAGTATTTTTTTCATCAATAATAAGTAGTTATTGACTTCAATCATATCTCATATCTTTCTGAAACGTTATTTATAAGTTAGCTTTGTCTTATTGACATTTGCACCAGAAAGTACTTTTGTGTTTTTTCAGTGAGTTACTTAAAAATTTTTTACTCTTATTGTAATTTTTTTTATTGATTTCCCAAAATATTATAATGAAATTTTAAATGCATTTCGCCCAGTCATGGCGGTCTTAAACAGGCTGTAATTTATTTTACCCACTGCAGGAACAGTGCATGTTGTTAACATTTCTGTCACTATGCCAGAGTTAGCTAGAACCATAATGAAGCAGGTTTCAGCCGGTTGTAGCAGAATGTTGCTGGACGTGTCTGGATGTAGAAAGTAGATCTTAATGGACTAGAATGTATCAGGGGTGGGAAGGAACAGGATGCAGCACATTAGCGCGACATAGAGCTGGATGGAGGCAGAAGATCTGAGGAGCAATACAGGAGGATGTTTTAAAAAGCGGTATTATTTATTTTCCAGGCAAATAGTAGCAATTTATCGCACAATCAAGTAACTGTGTTAATTTCAGTTCTTTTAACACTGCTATAAATATGAAGAAATTTAGATTTTGTAATTGGGGGTCTTTGTCTCTTTAAAAAAGTCCGGCTCTTTCCAACACTCCACCTTTTCCCCCTGGCGATTATTTCACTTTTAACTCAGGTGAAATGTTTTGCTTTAAGTGAAATAATTTGACGGTGGAACTGCTACTTTTTCCATCAATATTAAGGACTTATTGACTTAAAACTAGCTCCCATTTTTGCTGAAAAGGTATTTGTGAGTTAGTTTTATCTTATTTCAAATGTACTAAAATATTTTTCCTATAAATTAGATAAAAAATACTTGGTAATATTTTATGATTTTACAATGTTGCACCGAGAAGCAGCTTGTGTAATGAGCTCAGCTGATGTGCAGTTAGAACAGATGTCTGCTAATTGCTGCTGGCTAGTCTGAAGGTGCTGATTTTGGGAAGGTTGAAGGTGGTGTTGGGACTATCCAGGCGTTTTCGAAAGCTGAATGGTTGCCATGGAGATTAAAGGATTTCTCTTTCACATGTGTGGAAGAATTTGATGATGATGTTGGAATAAGAAGGTTGGTTTTACGTTACGCTTCCATTTTAAATGAAAGGAACATCCTGAATGGAAGCTGAACAGAAACGATAGCAGTCAGTCCTGAGAGGTCACGCCTCCTCCAACCCGTCGTGTGATTGGATGAAAAGGAGCGGAGACAGATTGCAAAACACCAGAGCAGGATGGAAACGTGACGCGTGGCTGTTCTGGTGATCCTCACGGACGCAGCAGATAATGATGATGATGATGATGATGATGATGATCAGTATGTGGATTCACAGTGAGCCTTCAGAGGTGGGCTGCTTCAGCAGGTCTGACTCAGCACAAAGCTCCCCCTACACACGCACGCACGCACGCACGCACGCACGCACGCACGCACGCACGCACGCACGCACGCACGCACGCACGCACGCACGCACGCACGCACGCACGCACACACAGACTGCACACACACACACAGACTGCACACTCAGCTGTCTGCAGGGAGGATTTATGAACGGCTGAATCACAAAGAAGCAGCTCTGCCTGCAGTCTCTGTGCACGGCTGCTGCTCTCTTTAAAGCCCAACTCTGGATCTACAACTGCATGCTTTGGGGTTAAAACGATTAATACATTTTTAAAAATAATCGTCAACTACTTTAGAATTGAATTAATCTCTAAATGGAGACTCAAAAAAGGAAATTTGCTGAGAGAACAACACGATCAGAGCAGAAATGAAACCAAAACTGTACAAAATATTGAAACATTTTATAATAAAGATGAAAAAATATTTTCTTCTGAAAATATGTTTTAACCAGAAGTCCTCAAGTGGCATAATTTTAGCTCCGCCTGGTTCAAATTCTGTAAACAAATCATTTATTCAGCACCTTTTTTAAATAGTTAATCCAAAAAAGGCTCAGGCCTTCAGTTGAACAGGAAGGCCTGAGCTTTTCACATGTTGATCCTTTGCTACAAATGATCAATAACACACAATAATATTGTGTTGTTGCATTTAATAGGCAATATATGTTTATGTTCTTATTTAAAAAGGAATTAAACTATTTATTGCATCTTTTAACTTGTTTGTAATTAAAAAAAATAAGCTTAAGTGGACAAATGAAAAATCAGCAGGATGTTTATCCGATTGATTAAAATAATCGATGGAATTACTAAAATAATTGTTAAAGATAAATCATGCAAATGTGAATTATTTTAATTTGTCATGTGATGAATTGATTTATTGATTATTGTGATGGGCTTAGTAACAAAATACAGAGGAATGCAGCAGGATTTTCACAATAGAGTATAATGTAGCAGCAAGCAGCACACTGCAAAAACACAAAATCAAACCAAGTATTTTTATTTTAGTGCAAATATCCTAGTACATTTGAAATAAGACAAAACTAACTCTGCATCAAGATAAACTTGTGTTAAGTAAATAATTCTTTAATATTGGTAATAGGTAATTTTGGTAATTTTTGTTGTTTTCTTTAATTATATTTGAATATTCAAACATATTTCAGTCCCACACTGCAAAAACACACAAGTATTATTGGTGAAAATAGCTTAGTACACTTTAAATAGGACAAATTAACTTAAAAGTAACTTTTCAGCAAGATATAGAGGCTTGTTTTATGTAGATAATTTCTTGATATTTAAGAAAAAGTACTTGTTCCATTGGCAAGCAAATTAACTTAAAACATGAGAAAAAAAATCTTGCTGTAAGTGAAATAATCTCATTATATTTTCATTAATATTAAGGAATTATTTACGCAAAATAAGCCTCTATATCTTGCTAAAGTTACTTGTATATTATTTTTGTTTTATTTCAAATATGAAAATATTGTCACTATAAACGAAACCAAAAATATTTGGTGTTTTTGCAGTGCGGTGTTCAAATGTAGAGGGTGTACCTGCATTTTTATCCCATTATGATTGCTTGAAAATGATCTAAAAAACAACAATATTATTGTTCATTGCAATAATTTCTGGGACAGTTTGTCATCCTTTGTGACAGACCTACGTTAGCATGTGATTTTCACACCAGATGTGTTTTGGCTGTTTGTATCTGATGGCTTTCGGGACGGAGAACAAAACATTTAGATATGCTTCAACCTGAACAGAGTTTTATCTGAATTTCTGTATTGATTTATAATAAATCGATAACTCCTGCGTCTTCATTCTGCATGTAGTTTGTGCAGGGTGTCAGAGGAAGTGATGTCGGAGCAGCAGCATGACAGCGAGGCGTCAGCGCCGGTGTACGTGTACGAATCCAAGGTGCACTGTGCCAACGTGCTGCTGAGCCTGGAGGAGCAGCGGCGGCGGGGGCTCCTCTGTGATGTCACGGTGCTGGTGGAGGGCAGGGAGGTCCGGGCCCACCGGGCCGTCCTGGCTGCCAGCAGCAGCTACTTCCTGCAGGTCCTGCTGGGACACAGCGAGTCGACAGGCAGCGCTGAACCCATCATCAGCCTGCCAGACAAGGTAAAGGGCAAAACGACAGGATGGAGAGATAGTGCTTTTCTTCCTTTTGTGAAGTTTTTAGCAAGCAGAGCTAAACCAAAGCAACAGACAGACTGAACTCCATCTGTCCAGTCGTGTTAAAGCGGAGCTCTCTTCCGTGTTTCGTGATCTTATTGTTCCGCTGTGAAGCCTGAAGGGATGCTGATGTGAGCACAAACCTCACAGATGGACAAAGATGTTGCTGACGACAGTGAAGGAGGAGGAAGCAGAGGATGATGAAGGTTGAAAGAGACCAAATCATTCAGGACACAAAAGATAAACACAGCAGGAAGACTATTTATACCTCACAGTGCCTTTTGCATTCGTATACAACATGAAACAGGAGGACAATTATCAGGATTTTAAGTAATAAACAGGTTATCAATTAAGGTTATCTAAAGTTAATTGAACTTGTGATTAATTGCTAAGTAACCATTCTCTTAAAGACTTTTCTCTTGTATCAAGAGACTCAACCGTTTGTCCTTAACATACATGGCGAAATTTGTCCTATGTTGAATTTAAGGAAAACATTAAATTTTAACTTTTGGGTCAATCAAATAGTGGAATAAATAGAAAATTGTGTTTCCCACCCAGATTATTAAACATATATATTTTTAAAATAAATCAAAACAGGAACTTCTTAAATTGCTTAGTAGAAAAATAAAAGATGAAAAGCATGAAAATATATCCTTAAATCTCCCATGAACAGACATATTAATAGAAGTGCAACACTCAAAATCAGTCGATCTTGTTGGCATTGTGTCTTTTTCTGTTATATTACGATTTTTATGCCTAATTTCCTCCACTTTCTGCCATAACATCCACGCAAATCTAAGTTTTGGTTGAGAAGTTGCCTCTGCTCCTCCATCATGCAGCGTCATTAAGGTAAAATAGTTGCATGTTTATTTCCAAATAGAATCACATAAAGTCCATTTTTCAGGCTCTGCTTTCACTGTTTCCATTCTGGTATGGCCGTCATCTTTCTGTCAATCCGCTTATTGATGACCAGCGGCGCCCTCTGCTGGATGGCGTCCAAACTACAACACTAAAGGAATATCTAATCAGGCGTTATTAGTTAATTGGCTCTATTAATTTAAACCATTAATTGACAGTTAAGTTGCTTACTTTTTTGCATCCCTGGACCAATATATGCCTTACAGATAAACTGTGTTTGTTGTTCTGCAGGTGACAGCTAATGGTTTTGCTCCGCTGCTCCAGTTCGCTTACACTGCCAAGCTGGTGTTGAGTCAAGAAAACATCCATGAGGTCATTCTGTGTGCCGACCTCCTTGGTGTGCACAACTTGGAGGATTCCTGCTTCCAGTTTCTTCAGGCTCAGTTGGAGAGTGACGGACAGCACTCCAGAAATTGCAAGGTGCAATACGATGAAGAGGATACCGTCTTTTCCCAAGACCTTTCCTTTGATAGCGGTTCAGAGACAAAGAAGGAAAGCTCTCTAACAGCTGATGCTGCTTCCCCTCATGAAGATCTTCCACAAAGTCCAAAATCCTGGAAGTACCAGCACCAGGTTTGCGATGACAAGCACAATGGATTAGGTCAACAGACCATTCCCACTGTAACCAGTTCAGAGTCGACAGACTCCTGTGCTGCTCCCCAGACCCTTCTCAACCCCTCCAGGATTAAAGTGGAGCCCTTTGATGAATCAGGACCCGAGAGGAACGGCTTCAACGCAGAGTTTGGTACTGAAGAGGTTCTGGAGATGGAGTTGGAGGTGGAGGGAGTTCCAGTTGCAGATAAACCGTCTGCGGACGGGGAATTAGCCTCGTCCTGCCTGCGTTCATACCTCCAGCGAGGCGGCCTGGATCTCGGCACCATGACTGGCAGCACCATTCAGCAGCTTCTCTCCAACCATCTGTCCATCAGCCACTACAGGGAGCTGCTCAAAGACAGGCAGAGGAGTAAGATGGACTCTCTAAGCCAATCCAACCTCAACAGCGTCAGTGATGGAGACATGCAGCAATCCAAGACGTCTTCTTCTCAGTATGAAGGAGAGCCAGACAGACGTACCGTCATTTTCTCCTCTGCTGCTGGTGAGCAACCTTCGTTGTCCAACAGAGAAAAAACCTCAACTATGGAGCAAGTGGAGACTTCCTCACCTCACCTGACATGCCTCACCAGCTCTCCTGTCTCCATCAAGACATTAGCTGCCTCTCCTGTTCCATCCGAACCCCAAACTCACACTCCCAGCTCCCACTCCTCATATCTAGATGACATAGCCACTGGTAGCTCCCCGTCCAGCCTGGCCTTTGACCTCTCCTCTGCCCCACATGTTGGCTCAGTCTCGGCTCTTCCTCGTTGTCTGGTGGGCGTGGTGGAAGCCCGGACGCCACTGAGAAGTGAGGTTGTCTTCAGCCAGGGCCACATCAAGATCAAAAGTGAGCAGGAGTTTGGTACCAGTGGAGGAAACTCCAGCGATGAGTCTGAGTCGTTCTCAGAAGGCGACAGCGAAGGTGGATCCAGAGTCTCTGGTCCTGAGGTTAGTAGTTAGTTTCTTTCTGTTTGCTCATTAAGATCACACTTCAGAAGACGGACCGCGCTGCGTTCATCGTGCGCGACGGAGCCTAAAAAGCTGCCGAAAGATGGCGCTGCTGTTGTTTTTAATATTCACAGTTTTTGTTTTTTCAGAAAAATAAAAAACTCAACAAAGTCCATATTTTTAGAATCCAGAAACTTCAATGTATGTAAATGTCTTTAATATTGTGTTTTTGAGAAACTGCACGAAAATAAGGTTTTCCTAATGAGTCAGAGACATGGACTCTGACTTATTAGAGTCCATGTCTAATGCTCAGATATCCTAGCTTTTCCTCTGCCTTGAATGCAACATTAACAATATTAATTCTTGTATATCTTAGCTTATATTTATTGACGTATGCATTTATGAGTTGTGTTATACACATTCGTGAATTATGTTGTGCGCTTACAAATCTTATTGTACGCTTTGGGAATCTTTCTGAGACCAATTTAGCTCCAGAATGGTTGAAGAACGTAGAATATGATCCATAGATGCAAACAGGATTTGATTAGTCTGATACTGACACCTGCAGGCTGTTACTGCGCATTACACAAGTCTAAATAATACAAGAATAAAATATTTTGAGAATAAAGTCGAAATATTAGAACTTTAATCCGATACGATATGAGTAATATGTTAATATTAATACCTACTCTTGTAATATTTGAACTTTATTCTCGTAATTATATATATTTTTTATTATACACTCTTGTAGTTCACACCCTTCTCTGCTGTAAGTTCTTGTTGAACTGAAGCAGAAGAGGTAATTTAATAACATTGATTTCTGTCATATTTTTGGTGCAGAAACACGTCAAAACTTGTTGGTCAGTGCATCCTGAGATAGTTGTCAGTAAAGATGTTAAAGTGGTTTAAATCTTCAGTTTTTACCATGAATTTAAACCTGAATGCCATCAGATCGGACCTGGTCAGATTGAACTCCTTGGTTCTTTCAGGTGAAGCTGCCGTTCCCGGTGGATCAGATCTCCAATCTGCCTCGCAACGACTTCCAGGTTCTCATCAAGATGCACAAACTGACCTCAGAACAGCTGGAGTTCATCCATGACATCCGGAGGCGCAGCAAGAACCGCATCGCTGCTCAGCGCTGCCGTAAGAGGAAGCTGGACTGCATTCAGAACCTGGAGACGGAGATCCGAAAACTGGTACGGGCTTAGAAAACACACCAAGCATGAAATTACCCCAACAACCCAGAATCTACACAGTAAAGATTCTGAATCTAAAAAACGATTAATCATGATGAAACAGTTATCGAAATAATTGTCAACTAATTTAGTTAACAGTTAACTAGAGACTAAATGAAAGATAATTTGCTGAAAAAGTGTACAAAAAAATACATATTTAATGTTTAAGATAAACAAAAACAGCTCCTCAAGTGGTATAGTTTTAGCTTTACCTGATTCAGATTCTCTAAAATAAAACTCCTATTTGCTATCCGCTTATTAATTATTAAATGCAAATTAACTCCACATTGTTCTGATGTTAAGAAGAAAAGGCTAAACTTAGAAGTGTTTTTAGAAGTATTTTTAGTTGCATATGAATCATTTGCTACAAATATTTCTAATTTTATGCAATAAAATATTTATTTTCTTATTTGAATTGAGTCCTTTTACTTTTATGGATATTTTAATGTGAAGAATTAAATAAAAAATGCAGAATTTGTCAGTTTATTTTATCTGATTAATCACCAGAATAACTGACGGATTATTCTGTAACTATAGTAATCGTTAGTTGCAGTTGAACTCTCAGTTTGTTTCTTTGTGCTGATTTTGAGATTTGACCCAGTTGTGTGTTTTCTGGATGCAGGTGTCCGAGAAGGAGAAGCTGCTGAGTGAGAGGAACCAGCTGCAGGTCTGCATGTCCGAGCTCTGGCAGAACCTCTCCTTCCTCTCGCAGCAGGTGTGCAGAGAGGTCCAAACCAACCAGACTCCGCCCGCCTCCGCCACCATCGACCTCACCTCCGATTCTCCGGACCAGGACCCCGTGAAACCCAGATCCGGCATGGTTGGCGAGAACTCTGAGGAGCTGGAGAGCAGACGGAAAGTCCAGGACGTGTTCGGTCGGAAGGAGCAGAACTCAGACGGTCCAGTGGTTCTGGTATCCAGGGAGGAATTGTGTAGCCCCACAGTGACAGTGGACTTCTGTCAGGAGATGACGGTGAAGTGCACAACGGAAGAGCCGGACACGCAGGACTCGTCTTGAGCAGAACCGGTTTGTTTACCTGTCTGACACACCTATGATCTCATCAGTACTAACAGAGGTGGGCATTTTTTCATTTGGACAGGTGAGAACGAGCAAGTCGGCAGCTTGTTTCCTCTTTTTAAACGATCCATTCTCCCGTTTATCACGTTTTTTTCTCAGGAAATGTACAAACTGTTCAGTTTTCTCCTCCTTAACTTCTCTTTAACAAAAATGAGTGTAACTGGTTTAACCTGAGGACCAAACTAGATTCTCGAAAGGTGAGGAAGCCTCAGAGCTGCATGTAGGTCTAAAATAGAAAACCAGTTTGAAACCAGTGAGAGCTGCTGTTTACAAAATGATTCAACTTTGACCTGCTGATGTCTGGCAAAGAGGTTCCAGCGTTTGGTGGAGCTGTTTTCTCAGAAAACATGGAAGTACTGATGTATACACTGCAAAAACAGCATTTTACCAGGTATTTTGGTCTAGTTTTTAGAACAAGTACTTTAGTACAAGTAAGATAAGATAAAACTAACTTACAAGTACTTTTTCAGTGGGGAATAAGTCAGTAATTCATTGAAGTTGATGGGAAAAGTTCAAGTAGATTCACTTATAACAATAAATTTCCCCCATGTTATAAATTAAATAATCTGCCAGTGGAAATAGTACTTTTTCCATCAACATTAAGGAATTATTTACCTAAACAAGCTCCTGTTGTTGATGAAAAGTTACTTGTAAGTTAGTTTTGTCTTGCATAATGAGATAGACAAAAAATCTTGGTAAGATTTTGTGTTTTTGTAGTGATATTTGCACAATAGATTAAGTCAAATTCTACCTACTTCCATTTTGTATTTGTAAACAAACCAATTTCAACTGATCAAAAATCAGTTTACTTTTCATTATTGTTAAATATTTTCATGAATTATAGAGTTTGAAAATGCGAATTTTGGTCTGTAACTTCATCCCAATTTGGACCAAAAGGTTCTTATAAAATATGACTCTTTAAACTTTTCGGTGACCTTCTGATGGCAGATATTATTACTATTAAGGTGATATTTAAAAGATCTCTACAGTAGACTATGTATAAATTAGTAAAAAGTCTGTATGAACTGAGAATTTGTCCCTTGAGCAGCATACAAACAACTGGGACAACCATCACCTATGAAAACAATAGTCATCTCATCGAACTTAAGTGTAAATTATCAAAAAAAACAACAACAAACAAACAATAAAAACAATAAATCTGTAAAAACAAAACACTAATGTGAAAGTATATCGCAAACGCAGAACTCCCAAATTAAAAGATTCAACAACAGAACATGGAGTCGTCTTGAAGATTGTTAGCCAAAATGGCTACTTTGGCCATTATGGCGAAAGTTGCCATGTTTGGCCGTAACGGACGCCACTATGTTTGAAAGCAACGGGAAGAAAATCAACAAAACCATCACAATTCTTACACACCAGCTGCTTAGCACGGTGGTGGAGCGCGGATGACACCTAAATGTTGGTTCAAGCTCAATTTTAGGCGTTAACACAGTCGGCTAAGCTACAAAAAAACAACGGCTGAAACAGAGGAACGACAGCGTTGCCACGGCAACGTCTGCGGGTCGCCCCTAGCAACTGACCCCAACTCAGTCAGTTTACTTTCCGGCTCGGTGTTTTCAGTGTTTCTCACTTCAGTTCACTTCAGTTCACTCTCCTCTGTTCAGGCTGAAAATCAATGTGTGCATCACGGCGGTCAAACTGTTTTACAAACTGCCGCGGTTTATTGGGACTTCCTGGAAAATGGCGGTTACCTAGAAAACGGCCAGGGTGGCGTTTCAACAACACAAAGGACTGAGGTGGGAAATCACGTTTTCTGTTTAGTGAAGCAGTTGTTGTCAGGAAGCATGAAAATCAATCCTCTAAACGAAATCATTTGAGTCCTGATCGCTCTGATCATCAAGCACATCCTGTTTTTAGTAGAATCTCACTGCTGCCCCCTGCTGGAAACAGCATTACACATATTGTCATGTCAACTTTCTAATAAAAAGCAGTCATTTTTTGCCAAGTGATTTATATCTAAAAAATCCAAATAATCTTTTGTGATTTTTTAAAATGTATTTATTTTTTAAATCACTTCTGGCAAAAAATGACTTAGGCCATATATTTTGGGAAGGTGACACAATTCACTCTAATTTATAAGGAAATATCGATGCAGAATAAGATTCAACCAGACCCAAAATGCATGGATGGATTTGTGTTTTTACTTGTTTCATTTTAACGTGTCTATTAGGGTTTTGCTAATGTATTTTTAAGATTTGATAGTTAAGCTGCAGTTTAACATTCTGATGTTTTCCCTGGGAAAACAACAGGCTTCAAAAACACAACCAACACCTTCATGATGAGCTTAGATATTTGAGTTTTGCAGGAACTGCCCTTGTTTTCACAGCCAGAATTTATGTAAATATCTGTAGAAAGAAGATTTGCGTAATTAGTGCAGGTTGGATTTGTTAGGATTAGGAATAACTCATTCAGGAATTCAGGTATATTCTTTCACCAGAGTAGATGTTTCCGTACCTGCTCCCAGTTTCTGCAGCAGCTGCTAAAATAAAACCCAAACGCCCAGCTCTCCATGTCGGTGCAACTTCAAAATTCACATATCATGTAAATTTGTCAAGCCGCTGATCAATTTGTCCTTACACACCAGTTTGTTCTCTAAATAAACACTGTGGTACAGTATTGATCGATGGGATGCCAAATTCATGTGTTGAAAAGTCGATGCAGGAGCACGTGGCTGCACAGAGTGCTGCTGCTGTTTGATTCAGCCTCCAACGTGTTACAGCGATGCGGTTGGCCTCCTGTTGTCCACAGTAGGGTCACAGGGTCACTGTGGACACCCACCCAGAGCTGGGGATGTTTACCACGGTGGGGGATGTTATAAATTTGAAGCTGCTGTATTCACCCCGATTTATTTATTTGGGTTCTTTGCGGATCAAATTCTTGTTAATCTGGACTTATTTATTTGTTCAGTTGTAATATTTGACCTCCTCCTACCCTGACAATGACGTATTAGGGCCTTAGAAAATAGAAAAAAGAAAGAAATAGAAATTTCTGCCAAAAATATCCGAAAAATTTTAATTGATATTAGAAATATTCTGGAAAAAAGCTTGGAAACGCCTGATCTTTAAAAGTTGAAAGTTTACTAGAAGAAACATTGAGAGATGTTAAGGTGAATCTGGGAAATTTTCTAGAAAAATCCAGAAAATTACTCAATTACAATTTTTTTTTATTTTTCCAGAATAACTCAACTTTTTAGATTAAAAAAAACTTGGAAATGTTTGAGCCCCAAAGGTTTAAAATTTGTACAAAAAAAGAGAAATCTTTTAGATTAATCAGAAAATTTTCTAGAAAATACTTGGAAATTCCAGAGTTTCAGAAAAAAAAAATTCTTTGACTATTTAAAATAATCGAAAAAAATCAGTTTTTCTAGCAAATGTTCAACTTTTGAAACTCAAAAATTTCCAAGCTTCTTTCTAGAAAATTTCCAATATTTATTTTTTTGTATTAATTTACTTCTCCTTTTTTCTATCTATAATGGCCCCAATATGCCATCTCTCTATTCTTTTTTTCTTCTGTAACATATAATTCAGGCTCAATTTTGTTTATTTTAAAATACACAATGTTTTGATAACTTTGAGAAAAAAATACTAAAGTCATTTGATCACACAACTTTGCATGTAGGTGGTTGAAAATGGGCTAAAAATTGGTGCAAATGTCATTATTGGCAAGTTAAATAATAACCTTGAGGTAGCAGCCTAAACAGGTTTGGTTCTGAGCAGCTCTGGGTAAAAAGCGGATCCAATATGAGTCCTAAATATGTTTTGCAATTTGAACTAATTTCCATAATGCCTATTGAAGACCCAGGGTATCTTGCATAGATACTGTTGATACAAAATAAGTTGCATACAATGAACCCACATGGATTCTCAGTAAATTCCTCTTACATCCCACATCAACATGTTGGCTAGTTATTTTTCTCGCTTCAGGAGGAGTTCCTAAAATAAAATTATACCAATTTACATTTTGACTTTAGTCCATAAACATTGGATTTCTGGATTGAGATGCAGTTCGGTTATTGAGTTGAACATTCTGCAGCAGAATCGACCGTTCAGGAGAACTTTTGGGACATTTGGACTTGATACCAGATAAAAAACAAAACAAGAAGAATCCATGTTTGGATTTTCAGCATTCCTCCTTTGCGACAGACTCTGTGTTTCTAACTTTTTACTCTGCGTACTTCTTTGTAGGTTTTGTGGACCATTTTTACCTGTTTTGTGTAACTGTTTACCAATGACTGTTATTTGCAACTTTTCTTTTTAAGTCTCTGAATGAGGTTTCTCTGGCTTTTTGTAAAAACTGAACAACATGTCACATCCCATTTATTTGATAAGAAAAAAAAGGTCTGACAGGAACAAAAAAAAATTGTTTTTGTAGAGAAATAAAAGCATGAGGACTGTTGATGGTGTGTTCTGGTTAAATATGTTCAAGTGGTTCTGTTCTTGTTTTAAATCTGAATGAACTGAAGGGGTTTTCATATAAATGACTTTACACAGACTGAATCTGTCCTTGACGTAAAAACTCAGAGTTACAGAATCAAGCAGATCCTCTTTAAGCCCGATCCTGTTGGCAGTGAAACGCTCCGGCAGACTTTGCGAGGTGCTTTGAATCATCCGCTGCCTGATCATGGCCGATCCTGGCCGCATGTGAGTCGCTCTGAGAATCGATGGATCGCTGATACAGTTTGTCTCCGGCTGCTGTAACTCAGCCTCGTCTCTTCACTTCTTCATGATTGAGGAAATGTCCAGAAACATGCTCTGAAAGAGGCAGACACATTGGATGTTACGCCACACCAACAGACTTATCAGATCACTTTCTGGTAAACATGTTACGGGACTAATTAATGCACGTAGTAGATCATCTGTCTGGCAGCAGGATAACGATTTTTCCAATAAAGAGTCACATATGCAACAGGGAGACGAGCAGGGGTTACTTAAAATGCTTATTCAACAATTGGACCTTTTCAATAAGTTTTGTTTACAACCATCTGTTTCATTGTTCATCAACAAGGAAACCAAGATTTCCCTTTTTTCAGCTTGTCTTAGAAGGTCCTAATAGTACTTGATTCGTGCAAAGAAATCAACAGAGAAAGATTTGGTCACAGAATGCTGCGCGGTCGGATGAACAAACAGACAAGGATTCAAACCAAACTTCGCATTTTATTGTGTAACTTTTAATGAAAAATGGCGGCGATGAAAAGCAGCCATCAATCATAATGACTGGCAGCCTTTGGTGTAACCGTGGATTTGCAGTGAACACTTTTAACAAGGTGAGAAAATTGACGATCATATACTTCGTAAGTATGATTAGATGGATATCAAATATTGCATTATTTGCAATATGTAAATAACCATTGGTAACCATTATTAGTTGCAAAGAGTCAGTAGTCTAGTCGTTCTTCCAGGCAGTATCTGTAGGGGAAGGGTAGAACATAGATGGATGAGCGGTAATTGAGTGTATGAAGCCCCACGCCGACTATGTGCTTCTTCTGCTCCATCCCATCATCACTAAGTCACAAGACATTTGAACTCTTCTGATTGAAGCAGAGACTAATCTCTGATTTTTTATCTCAATGTTCCCAGTTTTTAACTTTTTCTGTTTGATAACTGGCAGCTTAGACCAGTGTTTCCCTCCTCTATTCCCAGAGGCATGCTCTTAATCTGGTGACTTATGTAAAGGGAATATCTAAAACATGCAGGGCAGTGTCTCTTGAGGACCAGGATTGGGAAACATGGGCTATAAGGTGATTAGCCTCCTGTCCTAAGCTGTTAGTTATTAGTAAATGAAATCAATCAAGAGGCAAAAGAAAAATGTAGTAATTACTCCTAGTTAGTTTTTGCATCACAGATTACAAATCTATACCAGAGATTCTTTGAGACCAGATTCTTCCAAAATGTTGGATCGGTACCATCTTGAAGGAAGCAGATAATTCTCATACAAGAGAACAATATTTGACTCAGTACAGCTTTACGCTGAACTGTCAGGCTGAGAGCCACTGTCTTTCCTTAATTGGTTGTTCTCTGTATGAATGAAATGCTCTTACAAAACCCTTACTTGTTCTCTTAAAAAGGCAAGACTGTCTTTTCTCTCTCATCTTTTTTGACTTACAAAAGAAGATAATTTCTGTACCTTTACTCACTACCATCAGAGTTAGTCACTGGTTGAACCATGGTATATCTGGATGAATGATTTAAGAAGCTCTTAAACGTCAACAGAACAGCTGTCAAAGTAAAAACACTCTGTCCTCTACAGTGGACAGTATTCATGGAGGTTAGGGACCACAAACACCCTGAAATAGCTAAAATGTGATTATAGCTGCCTGTTTTTGATTGTAAAACATGAAATTGATTTACTTTAATGCACACCATGGAAACAACAAAAGCTAGTATTTGCCATCTTCCTTAATGACACTCTTGATGGTACAGTCAATCAGTCCAAAGGAAGATGCAACATGCTCTTAGATTGGCTTCTTTGCTAATGCTAGCTATTAGCCTGCCAAATAGCATTGCGTCTTTGTATTTCAACTTCTGAAACTGCATTTTCAGAGCATATTTTGGATATGCTTCTCAGAAAAACCAGCCAGCAGGCAAGGACCCACTAACTTCACAGATTGAGCATTATCTGAACCTTTTGCATCTCTGCTTACCATTGACATTCGCCGGCCTCCTGCTGGCGGCATCATCGGCATGTCTCCCTGGAGAGATCCCAGTTCATCGGACTCCTCCGAGCTGTGCAACGATTGGCTGGTGGAGGCGCTCATGGAGGACAGGCTTTCAGACGGAGGCCTGATCATGAAGCTGGTCCTTCTGGGGTTTGGAATCAGGAAGTCGCTGACTGTAGACTGTCGTCTTTCTTCCTCATTGATGGTTCTGATGGCTGCAGGCCTTATGGTGCTCCCAGACAGCACAGGGTCCAAATGGCTGGGCTGAGGATGCTGCTCCTCCTGGATTTCTGCTTGGCTGGTTGTGTCCTCCTCCACTGTGGACATGGCGGAGTTCCATGCTGGATGGTGGTCCAGGGTCACTGTGTGGACCTCTGGACCTTCATGGGTTTGTGGAGTTGCACAGATCTCTACAGACCTGGGTGTCATCCTTGCTGGAGGGCAGCAGTAGCCGGTTTGACCCAGATGAACCAAGCTGTTGTGTCTTGGCGGATCGTGGATCGTGTAATGAAGAGGCTTCATGTCAGCCTCCTGAATCACCTTGAAGGTCTGAGTCAGAGGCCCATTGTGAGGGGAAACGTTGCTCATGACACAGAGCTGCTGTAAGGACGCCTTCTTCTTGGACTTGTAGATCAGACTGTCGTCCTCAGTGTACCTCTCTCCATACAGGGTCTGTTTGATTTTACGGACGCCTAAGTGGAGAATCTCCAAAATGTTCAAGAAGAGTGAAACTCCAGCAATGATGGTCATAAAAAACATAAAGATGGACTTTTCTGTGGGCCTGGAAATGTAGCAGTCCACACTGTTGGGGCATGGTAGCCTCTCACACTTATACAGGGGCTCCAGATGGATTCCATACAGGATATACTGACCCAGGATGAAGCAAACCTCCACCAGAGAGCGAGTAAGGATATGGATGATGTAGGTTCTCAGCAGAGAGCCTCTAAGAGGAGCCTTCTTCACCTTCTTCTGCTCCTCCAGCTTCCTCAGCTCCTTCTCTATGCGTTTGTGATCCTCCAGTCCAAGTTCTGCCTCGTCCATCTCCCCCTTCAGTTGGATCCGCCGCCGGTGGCGCTCCTTCTCCAGCGACCTGATGCAGTACAGAGCATGGCCCATGTAGACCAGAGAGGGCGCAGACACAAAGATGACCTGCAGCACCCAGTAGCGAATGAGGGAAATGGGGAAGGCCCGGTCGTAGCAGACCGCCTTGCAGCCTGGTTGGTCCGTGTTGCAGACGAACTCTGACTGCTCGTCATCCCAGACGTCCTCAGCCGCAGCCCCCAGGATCAGCATGCGGAAGATGAAGAGGATGGTGAGCCAGATCTTCCCTACGATGGTGGAATGAATGTGGACCTCTTCTAGGATGCTGCCCAGCAGGTTCCAGTCACCCATGGTCAGATTTTCACCACTTTAAAGCCACATAGTCAAACTGAGGACACACAAACGCAGCTTATTAGATTCAAATAGAGGTCCAGGCTCATTTTAGTAAAACAAATTAAAGCTGTAATATGTAACTTTAATTAAAAATATTTTTTGCATACTTCTCCCAGTGTTTGCAGTTTTATTTCCAAGTCAAAAGAATTGCAAGACAATTATGCTTTTTATTTTTCACATACATTTAAGCCCAACCTTATTTATGCAGATTTAGATTCTGCGTTATCTTGTTTCCTCTGACTGGAAATAAAATGAACATTTTGGAGTGACCTTGCGAAAGTCCTGCCTTAAATCTGTGGTGTAACTCATGAAAATACCTGTGGACCTTTGCAAAAAGCAGATCAGCAATTATAAGAAGCCTTAATGTCAGTAAAGAATTTCCATTGATTATTGAAAAAAATAATTTTCAACAGATAAAAATGTATTTTTCTAGATATTTTTTTAAAAAGTATATTATTTACAAAATACTTTTACATTGTCTGGTATGAAAAGTCGGACCAATATGTTGCTGTTGTTGTGGATACCTGATATTTAGCAATATTAAATATATTTTCATATCTTTCTAACAGCATTAAAAATGCCACACCAATGACTTTTGCTTCTCTGCTTCAATGAAACATCCCACAATCCTTTGCTGCATCATTATTACTGTAACATGAGCAAACAAATACTATGTGATTAACTGATATTGATAATAATGTGAATATATTGGGGATCCCCACATTGTTTTGTCTTGTCAGAAAAAACAATTTGATTGAATCAACTTAAATAAGTCTTAACTGTATTTATCAGAACTGGATAAAAACAAAGTTTACCAACATGATTAGAGGTAAACATGAGGTGTTGTTGGTATATTTGATCTGCTGAAGGGGCAAAACAACCTTCTTTTTAATAGATTTTGTCAAAAATCAGATAAAATGACTGCTGGTGAATAAATATCCCATCATCTGTTGTGTTGATGGCTGGTTTGGCACCACATAGGAAAGCACTGCCATCACAGGATAAAGGCGATCGCTTTGAACAGCACTGAATTGATCTGCAGTGACCTTCCCTTTAAGGCCACAGCTGGATACAAACCATGTCGGTCAAATTTCCCCTCTGAGTCCCTCCCTGGCTGCTGCCGCGGCCCAGGACTTTCCTATCGGGTCTCCTCAGTTCACAGCTTCTAAACAAATTATTTTACCGGATCATATCAGAAATAACGCTTCAAAAATGATCACATGTGTTGTACTTCACATTTCTGTCATGTTTCAAGGATGTTATTTTACAGACAATAGTGTTTTATGTAATTTTGATGTATAAGGAAAATAATTCAAAATGTGGATGCATGTTGAGCCCATCTGACTCAGGACCTCAGAAACAGAATTTTTGTCCATTCCTCTTTGTAAAGCAGCTCACATCCAGTCAGATAAGTGAATAAAATACATAATTTATTTTTTCATACATCCACCGCTTATTTTCTTATTCAAAAAATGGAATAAGTATTTCATTAATTAAAATGCAGTAGCATAGAATTTCTTTGGGGAATTTGGACTAGGACACTTGAGGCGTATTGGCTGAAACCTGTTTACCTGTTTTCAAAAAAAGCTTTCCTGTCTACACCTTAAACACATGATGCAAATATTTTATTTTTTTATCATGTTGTCTAATTACTGCTCTGAATATTTAATATATTTTTTGTTTGAATACACAGTTAATGATTAATCGATTAATAAATGATGATTTCAATGATCGTTTCATCAGGATTAATCCAGCTGATCGTCTCAGCCCTAATCCGGACCATGCAGATGTTTTCTACACCTACTTTCCTGTTTTGGAAAAACAATAAAAATGTGTTTTGGAGCGGTTGTTTTGGGTGATAGTGATAGAAGAGTTATAGGTTCGTTGAAAACAACAAGATATTTCTAAATTTAATAGTCCAACTTGTGCAGTTGAAGAGAGTTTTGTTTCTTAACCAGTTTGTAAGAAACAAAATTACATTATGTCATTCTAAATATGCTTTGATTCCCAATGGATTTTCTCCCAGGATTGTTGTTTATTTAGTCTGTTTAGGTGAACGGTTATTTGTAGTTGTCACTTTCTTTCAGTTTTTGCTTTGAATATTGTTTTTTTAAACAAACTTGCTCCAAGCATCTCCAAAACATTCTCTTAGAAAAGCTCTGAGACACACACAGCTGGAGTCTGTTTACTAAATTGATGGTAAAATAAAAACATGCATCCAAAATGTGGGGAAGCTTCAGAAAGCATGAATATCTGTAGCCTTCAGTGGAGCATCTTAGACCTCTGGTGTTATTTAAATTAAACACTTTTTGAGAAAATAACTTTCTAATTGTAACATGGATAGGATTAATGACACTTGAAGGAAAATATTTCTAATCTATTAAACCATACTTGATTATGTCAATCTACAATTAGCAGGTGAAAATTAGCATTTTTTGCTGTTACCTGGTGCCATTGCTTTTTAAAAGGTCAATGAAATGCTGTATATTGTCTCTTCGTAAATAAATAAATGGCATGAAATTTCTGTCTGCAGCAGAGATACCCTCAAATATTTAAAATAATTTTCTAGATGAGTGTTTTAAAAAAGAGTCATGAGTCTAAAAGACCAAATCTTGATTAAAAGCATCACATCTGAAGGCTTTTGGTTTGAGATAAAGGTGAGGGGAAGCCGTCCAGGTGAAGCTCTGCTGGGGAAACCATTGACAGATCACTTGTTGGACAGCTTGGGGGGGTCGACCTTCATCGCTGAGCTGCGAGCTGGATGTTATATAACCTGCTGCTGCTCAGTTTCACCAACAGGAGCTTCAGTTCGGCTCAGTTTATTTTACTTTCATTGGAAAATGCTGCAGCTTTTGGTTCAGCTTCAAAGATCCAAAAAACAAAACAAACCAAAACCTGAAAGTAAATTCAGAAGAATTATTGTTTCTATCCCAAAGCAATGGAAAATGCTTTCTCAAAACTCTTTATTTAAATGTTTGTCTTAAGTTTTCTCAAATGATATAAAAGGAATTTGCTGCAGTGTTTTGTCCCTCAGGGCCACCGTAGTATGAACTTTGTTTGGGCAGTGGATGGACAGTGGTTGAACTAAGATGCTGCAACAGTTGGAAGAAAATATCAAAACCTTTTTTAAAAAAGGCAGGAATCGGCGCCTCAGTGTTCACTTTGTTTTCTCTGCTTCCTCTAAACATCTAACATCACAACATGACACAAACATGCAAACAGCAGCTTACATCTCACAGGTCCTCTGTCCCTCTGGGCCTCCATGTGAATAGCATCGTGTTGGTAATTCCTGGGAAAACGCCGCTTAGGGATGCTTCTACCCCATGGGGCTGCTCGGTTCTCCCTGGGTTCTAATCCCGAGCGGCCGTGCCGTTCCCTCTGCCGTGCAGCTGTGTGTCTGTGTGTGTTGGGAACGCTCTGCCGTGTTACATGCAGGGTTCACAGGATGTGAGCATTGATCAGCTGCTGCCGGGACACTGCCCCCACCCTGCTCCCTGCTCCCATGGCAGGGGTGCCAACTCCAGTCCGGACCGTCGATACGGGCCTCAGAGACACTGAGGTACGTTTTTAGGGTTTGTAGGGCCTCATAAAAATCTACGGCGGGCCAGATTTGGCCCCGGGGCCTTGAGTTTGATGCATGTGCTGCAAGTGAAATAATTGCCCTGCGAACTATTATTACATTTGAATTGAAATTTGATCTGAGAAACAAAAACAAGAAAAGAAACAGCAGATGATAAAATCTGAGAGATTAGAGCGTTAAATGGCCTCTTCTGAGGAGAAATAATCATATAACATTATTTACTGCAAAAACATAAAATTTTACCAAGTATTTCTATCTAGTTTCTTGCGCAAATATTGCCATTAACTTGAAATGAGACCAAACTAATAATTAACCTTTCAGCAAGATATAAGAGCTTGTTTAAAGTGAAAAGCTCCTTAATATTGATGAAAAAGTGCTACTTAAACTGGCAGATTAATAATGTAAATGTCCCATGAAATAGAAAAATGTCAATTATTTTCAAAGACAAAAATGTACAGTGCTATTATACTCTATATTTATACTTATTTTTTAATAAATTAAGGAAAATAATAGTATTTTTGCGTGTCAGAGTGAAATGTTTGGGAACCCAAAAAGATGCATTTTCATCAATACTGAAACCTCATTGAGGTTTTAAACGACACTGCATTAAATGCTCAGACAGGAAGTGATTCATTATTGCATCTCTCGCTGCAGCTGACCACGGAGATGATCAACGTGTTCCTGAAATCCCGTGATGAGCTCAGACTAAACCTTGCGTCCTGCTGTGCGCTGAGCCCTCCATCACTGTACAGCCACATGTTTCAGCTCGGTCTGCATGAAAACGACCAGCTGTGCCTGCAGGGCCTTTAATTAGGTTTCCATCGCGCCCCCATGCGGTCGATGCAGCATTGATTTGATTTTCCCTTCAGAAGCTGCGGTGTGGTCGCGGAGGCCCGACGCCAGATGTCACACCAGGATCATTGGGTTACACAACCAGAGCCCCGCCCACTGCACGGAAGCCCCGCCCACTCATTCTCTGCCCTGTAACCTCAGATCATAAAAAACAAACAAATTGCATTTGGATCATGCTCTCATACTATGGCGCATTAGGAAAAAGGAGAAACACTCAGACATTTCTGAGTTTGAAAAGTCAAACAGTTGCTAGAAAAAAATATCTGAAATCTTTGGAAATTTTCAAAAAGTCAAAAATTAAAAAGGCAACACCATAGTAGATATAAACTTCAACTTTTTGTATTAGAGTTAAAAATGATAATTTTACAATAAATGACTGAAATCAATAAATAGAATAATTAGTCAAAATTCTTATGAGTACAATAGTTGATAACACAATAAATTCCCACCTTTGACCCGCAGAATGATGCTACCACCATCTTTCGTGTAGCAAGTCTGTCAGTTTGACCTTCTCTGGCCAGAGGACATCTTTAAAGAAAATTACACTGTGTGTGTTTTATTTCAGCAAAATGTTTTCTTATTGCCATGAAAGGTCAGATTTTGGCAAATAGTTTTAGTTTTGAGAGGTTATTGGCCCATCAGTTTGGGCGGGCGGCCATGTTTTGGTGTGTTCTAATTATTAGGCCCGAGCAGCTAAGCGCTGCGAAGGCCTATTGTATCTGTATTGTTTCTTATTAGGCCCGAGCAGCTAGCGCCGCGAAGGCCTATTGTATCTGTACTGCTGTTTATTAGGCCCGAGCAGCTAAGCGCTGCGAAGGCCTATTGTATCTGTATTGTTTCTTATTATTATTATTATTCTTCCACCCAAATGAATTGGCTTTTTGGGGGCTTTATCATATTCAAAAACTCACCAAACTTGGCGGAGGCCTTAAGCCTGTTTGAAAATTTCGTATTTTACGGTAGTTGCAAAAATTTCACAAGAAATGGCTCAACGGCGCCACCCAGAATTTCAAAAAACACCCTTTTCTACCCTCTGCTATTCACTTACTTCATCGTAGAGACATGAAATTTGGTACACTTGTAGAGCTCCTCAAGACGCACAAAATTTACAATTAATGTCATAGTGCAAGTATCACAGAAAGTCGGCCATTTTCGATTGAAGTTCCGATTTTGACCCTATTTTTGCCGTTTACAGCCTTTGTATTTGATCGAACTCCTCCTAGGGATTTCGATTGATCGGCTTCAAACTCGGTCAGTCTGTTCATAAGGCATGTCCCATCTAAAGTTATCAAAACGGTGAGTTTTTGAGTATGCTGAAGGGGGGTTAGCAGGGGTCAAAGTTCACCGACTCGCCATAAAAAAATAAACTGTTATATCTCCTACACAGAAACTCACAGAGGCACCAAAGTTACTGTGATTGATCATCATCGGGTCTCCTACAATACCCAATGGTCGAATGATGACATCACTTAGGCCACGCCCCCTGAGAACAGGAAGTGTCATGTTTTACTGTGAACGGTCGCTATCTGACCCCTTTGACCTCATCAACTTGAAACTGTACCCAGAGACAGAAGACATGTTGGTGTGTTGAGGATTCCAACCCTGACCAGCTAAGATGGAGCAGGTGGGCGTGGCGGCGTGGCGAAGTGACCTGTAACGCCACTGCCATACGTTTGGCTCTCAATTCCAGAGTTTCAGGCCGAGCTGCTCCAAACTCACTATGATGGGTCCTCTGCCACTCCCTGACAGGAATCCACCACAACAATTGGTGGGCGTGGCCTAATTTTTTCTATAGCGCCCCCTAGAAAACTCTAAACGACCAGCCCCAAGCCATGCTTTAACCTACAATTACGAAACTTGTTACACATGTATATCTTTTCAGGACGTACAAAAAAGTCTCTTGGAGCCATGGTCTAAACCCCACAGGAAGTCGGCCATTTTAGATTGAAGTTTGGATTTTGACCCCATTTTTGCCGTTTACAGCCCTCACATTTGATCGAACTCCTCCTAGAGATTTTGATTGATCGACTTCAAACTCGGTCAGTCTGTTGATAAGGCATGTCCCATTTAAAGTTATCAAAACGATGACTGTTTGAGACTGCTGAAGGGGGGGGTTACCAGGGGTCAAAGTTGACCTACTCGCCATGAAATAATAAACTGTTATATTTCTTACACAAAACCTCACAGAGGCACCAAAGTTTCAGTGATTGATCATCATCGGGTGTCCTACAATACCCTATGGTCGAATGATGACATCACTTAGGCCACGCCCCCTGAGAACAGGAAGTGTCATGTTTTACTGTGAACGGTCGCTATCTGACCCCTTTAACCTCATCAACTTGAAACTGTACCCAGAGACAGAAGACATGTTGGTGTGTTGAGGATTCCAACCCCCAACCAGCTAAGATGGAGCAGGTGGGCGTGGCGGCGTGGCAAACTTTGACAATTCGCCATCAAACATCAAGATTGAATAACTTCCAAATGCAAGATTACAGCTGCTTCACACTTACTATGTCTTTCTGCAGAACAGCCTTGAACACATTTACATTGTCACTTGATGAAATCACCTAAGCCCACCAAAACTGTAACACCAAAGCAGCCCATGAAATATAGGTTATGTTATGCAAGTAAACATATTAATTATTTAAATATACATGATTAGAATTGTTTGCTTTTTTTTACAAATAATTTTGTTTTTGTGGCTTAGAGTACAAACATTCATTGATTTTTTGTTAGAAATAACGGGACGTCAGTGATCAGGAGTCACTGTTTAGAAACCATTTCCGTAATTCGCCACTTGGGGTCAGTCTTACTCCACCAATGAAACAACGCTCTTTCAGCACACGGATAAAGATGATGAATTTCGACAGTAGGGGTCAGTCTTACTCCACCAATGAAACAACGCTCTTTCAGCACACGGATAAAGATGATGAATTTCGACATTATGGGGTCAGTCTTACTCCACCAATGACAAACATCGACAGGCGTACGGCCGCGAAGACTGTGGGAGAGCGTCCCCCAATGACTTTTTCAGCCCTCCGATAATTTTTGTTGGCTTAAAACACGGAGAAAATGTAGCGTTTTTGTTAATGACTGTTATTTACTACGGCAAGTAAATGCATCAATTTCACTCGTCTCTGCCTACTGGTCAGTCAAGGGCAAAAACAAATTTAAGCAATTTGATTGGTTATGAGCCGTACTGTAGTTGTGCCTGCTAGCTGCTACGTACTGGCAGTCGGCCGGCGGCCGTTCAGGGTCGAGGTTCGGCATTATACGCTGTGGACTGTAGTTTTTTTTTTTTTTTTTGCGTTGGAGCTGCTAACTTTTCCTGAACATTTTGCACGGACTTTGGAGCCATAGAACCGACCACGCTTGACGCTTTGCTTCGGGTTTTGGAGCTACAGATCCGAACAACTTTCGTGAGCCGGAGCGGATTGTTGAAGCGGAGTTGGAGCAGTTTTATTGTTTAAAAACTCGTAACTCGCGGTGAGTAACGCTGATTATAGGAGCCGTCATGTTTTGTAACTCCGAGGACGATGCTAACCGAGTCCATTCAGGCCTGCAACGTTTTTAAAGCTAACGAAGCGCTTTACTAATTGAATAGAATGAATAGTGTGTTTCATACATACATAAATTGAGCCTTGTTTGTTGTTACAAGGGGCAAAAGCACATTAATAGAGCACAGTTAACTTTCAGCACATCCGAACAGTAGCACAGGTTCAATCCCACCCATTAATTAGGTATTTATCACAGGAAGTGCTGCAACTAAATACGCCTAAACCCCAAGAGCAGCGGACTTCTTTTCCAGACGACGCTAAATAATAAGGACATGAAGCTAAGCCTCTCCATGAGGTTCACGGAAAGAGGACGGTGTTGATTCCCAGGTTGAGGTGTTGCGATGCGCGCTACGAATAAGATGTTTTCGCACAATTTATTTATTTTTTTCTTCACAGTTTTGTTAATAGTAAATAGGGTTAAATAATAATAACTCCAGAAGTTATTCTTTTTCTTTGTTTACTTAAAGGAAAATGTGACGGCACGCAGAGTGCAGCTGCAGGCGCTGCTCCGCTCCACCAGTTTCCTCTAGGCGCCTGCAGTTCTAATCTTTAACAGCAGGAAAGAGTTTTATACTTTTTCCTGCTAAATGTTTTTTATCATTTCCCTGCTTTGAACTCTAAATATAAATGTCAAACGTTATTACTTCAATGAAAAACATTTAATTAAATTATTTTTTGGTAGTGCTCCATAATAATAATGTCTATTTTTAGGAGTAGCTCCGCGGGTGACTGAAAAGGTCCCTGCAGGCGACCGGGTTGGTGACCCCTGGTTTAAAGTTTCGTTTGAAAGAGCTCTGAAAAAATCCTAAGTGTCTTATTAACGATTGATTGGGGTTATAATATTTAGTTGTAGCGCTTCCTGTGATTAATACCTATTTAATGAGTGGGATTGAGCCTGTGCTATTGTTCTAATGTGCTGACAGTTAACTGTGCTCTGCTAATGTGCTTTGCCCTTGGTTTATTAAACTGGAACATCTTCAACTTTAAAATTTTCCTCTGATTTTAGAAGAAGGTTGAAATTGCACTGCATTAAATCTAAGTTGTAGTTAGCATGAAAGCATGTGGGCGTGGCTTAGTGTGAAACTGAATATTTGCCATGAAAGATGAAGATTAAATAACTTCCAAATGCAAGATGACAGCTGCACCAGACTTCCTAATTCTCTCTGCAGAACACATTTACATGGTGACTTCATGACATCACGTTAGCCCCGCCCCACTTTTTAGCATAGCGTGAGCTGTTTTTTTCTGCTGTATATTTTACTGTTATTCTATCATTTATATGAGTTTTATGATCTGAAAACTGACTTAAAAACGATAAAATGATGAACTCTGTGGAATGCTGGCTGCTGACTGAACCGCATTTGGCTGTAGAAATGGCGAACTGCAGTTCTTCGCCATGTGCATAAGATCGGCTATAAATCACTCATGGATCATCCGACTGGTGCGAAACTTTATATGTATGACCTTTGTTGACCTCTAAGGAGAACAACAGCATTGAAATGTAATTTGACTCCACTGCTCCCCTAGGTTAATCCACCAGCTATATCTCCTCACTAAATGCGCCAATCTGTACCACATTTTTTGTGCGCCGTCAGGGAGCGCCGCCGAACGCATCAGTGCAAACCGCCTGGTGGACGGGCGCGGAAACTGCGCAACAGCTTCTGCGTTGGCATGTGGGCGCAGTGCTGGAATCTAGCAACAGCTTCCGCGGTTTCGTGCAGCCGTTAGCCCCGCCCCACTTTTAGCATAGAGTGACCTGTTTTTTTCTACTGTATATTTTACTGTTATTCTATCATTTATATGAGTTTCATGATCTGAAAACTGACTTAAAATGATAAAATGATTAACTCTGTGGAATGCTGGCTGCTGACTGAACCGCATTTGGGTGTAGAAATGGCGAACTGCAGTTCTTTGCCATGTGCATAAGATCGGCTACAAATCACTCATGGATCATCCGACTGGCACCAAACTGGATATGTATGACCTTTATTGACCTCTAAGAAGCACAACAGCATTGAAATGTAATTTGACTCCACTGCGCCCCCTAGGTTAATACACCAGCTATATCTCCTCATTAAATGCGCCAATCTGAACCACATTTTTTGTGCGTCGTCAGGGAGCGCCGCCGAACGCATCGATGCGTACCGCCTGGTGGACGGGCGCGGAAACTGCGCAACGGCTTCTGCGTTGGCATGTGGGCGCGGTGCTGGAATCTGCGCAACAGCTTCCGGGGTGCCGTGCGAGTGGAGGTGCTGTAAGCTGCGTGAGAGCTTCTGTGGTGGCTGGCGGCAGGAGGTTGCTAGTTCCTCCGCGGTGGCCAATAGGCCGGAGCGGCGCTTGGCTGCGAGGGCCGCCCGATGCCACTTGTGGCTTTAATTATTATTATTATTATTATTCTGCCCCCCTAAAGAGGGGCCTTTTTGGGGGCTTTATCATATTCAAAAACTCACCAAACTTGGCGGACGCGTTAAGGAAGTTTCAAAATTTTGTATTTTAAGGTCATTGCAAAAATCACACAGGAAATGGCTCAGTAGCGCCACCTAGCAATTTTCAAAGGACCCTTTGCTATTCACTTACTTTATCGTAGAGACATGAAATTTGGTACACTTGTAGAGCTCCCCAAGACACTCAAAATTTACAATTAATGTCATAGTGCAAGTATCACAGAAAGTCGGCCATTTTGGATTGAAGCTCCAATTTTGACCCCATTTTTGCCGTTTACAGCCTTCGCATTTGATCGAACTCCTCCTAGGGATTTCGATTGATCGGCTTCAAACTCGGTCAGTCTGTTCATAAGGCATGTCCCATCTAAAGTTATCAAAATTGTGAGTTTTTGAGTATGCTGAAGGGGGGTTAGCAGGGGTCAAAGTTCACCGACTCGCCATAAAAAAATAAACTGTTATATCTCCTATACAGAAACTCACAGAAGCACCAAAGTTACTGTGATTGATCATCATCAGGTCTCCTACAATACCCTATGGTCGAATGATGACATCACTTAGGCCACGCCCCCTGAGAACAGGAAATGTAATGTTTTACTGTGAACGGTCGCTATCCGACCCCTTTGACCTCATCACCATGAAACTGTACCCAGAGACAGAAGACATGTTGGTGTGTTGAGGATTCCAACCCTGACCTGCTAAGATGGAGCAGGTGGGCGTGGCGGCGTGGCGAAGTGACCTGTAACGCCACTGCCATACGTTTGGCTCTCAATTCCAGAGTTTCGGGCCGAGCTGCTCTAAACTCACTAGGATGGGTCCTCTGCCACTCCCTGACAGGAATCCATCACAACAATTGGTGGGCGTGGCCTAATTTTTTCTATAGCGCCCCCTAGAAAATTTTAAACGATCAGCCCCAAGCCATGCTTTAACCTACAATTACGAAACTTGGTACACATGTGCACCTAGTCAGGATGTAAAAAAGTCTCTTGGAGCCATGGTCTCAATCCCACAGCAAGTCGGCCATTTTAGATTGAAGTTTGGATTTTGACCCCATTTTTGCCGTTTACAGCCTTCACATTTGATCGAACTCCTCCTACAGATTTTGATTGATCGACTTCAAACTCGGTCAGTCTGTTGATAAGGCATGTCCCATTTAAAGTTATCAAAACGGTGAGTGTTTGAGACTGCTGAAGGGGGGTTAGCAGGGGTCAAAGTTGACCTACTCGCCATGAAATAATAAACTCTTATATTTCTTACACAAAACCTCACAGAGGCACCAAAGTTTCAGTGATTGATCATCATCGGGTGTCCTACAATACCCTATGGTCGAATGATGACATAACTTAGGCCACGCCCCCTGAGAACAGGAAGTGTCATGTTTTACTGTGAACGGTCGCTATCTGACCCCTTTAACCTCATCAACTTGAAACTGTACCCAGAGACAGAAGACATGTTGGTGTGTTGAGGATTCCAACCCCAACCAGCTAAGATGGAGCAGGTGGGCGTGGCGGCGTGGCAAACTTTGACGATTCGCCATCAAACATCAAGGTTGAATAACTTCCAAATGCAAGATTACAGCTGCTTCACACTTACTATGTCTTTCTGCAGAACAGCCTTGAACACATTTACATTGTCACTTGATGAAATCACCTTATCCAAGCTAACACCACAGCAGCCCATGAAATATAGGTTATGTTATCAGGTTAACATATTAATTATTTAAATATACATGATTAGAATTGTTTGCTTTTTTTTACAAATAATTTTGTTTTGTGGCTTAGAGTACAAACATTCATTGATTTTTGTTAGAAATAACGGGACGTCAGTGATCAGGAGTCACTGTTTAGAAACCATTTCCGTAATTCGCCACTTGGGGTCAGTCTTACTCCACCAATGAAACAACGCTCTTTCAGCACACGGATAAAGATGCATTTCGACAGTAGGGGTCAGTCTTACTCCACCAATGACAAACATCGACAGGCGTACGGTTTAAGCAATTTGACTGGTTGTGATGGACAGGTACAGCCAACAAAAACTACCCTCAGATAGTTTTTGTTGACTTAAAACACGCACTAAATGTAGCGTTTTTTTTAATAACTGTTATTTACTACTGCAAGTAAATGCATCTATATAACTTGTCCCTATCTTACTGGTCAGTCAAGCTTGCAGAAGCAAGCTGTTACATACGAGGTTCGGCGCATCACGCTGTGGACTGTACTTTTTTTTTTTTGCTAACCAGTTCAAGTGGCTAACGTTTCCTGAACATTTTGCACGGATTTTGGAGCCATAGAACCGGACCACGCTCAACGTTTTGCTTCGGGTTTTGGAGCTACAGATCCGAACAACTTTCGTGAGCCGGAACGGATTGTTGAAGCGGAGTTGGAGCAGTTTTATTGTTTAAAAACTCGTAACTCTCGGTGAGTAACGCTGATTATAGGAGCTGTCATGTTTTGGAACTCAGAGGACGATGCTAAGCGAGGCAGTCAGACCTGCAACGTTTATAAAGCTAACGAAGCGCTTTACTAATTCAATATACTGAATATTGTGTTTCATACATCCAGTTTCATACATTGAGCCTTGTTTGTTGTTACACGCTCAGTAATAAACCAGGGGCAAAGCACATTAATAGAGCACAGTTAACTTTCAGCACATCCGAACAGTAGCACAGGTTGAATTCCACCCATTAATTAGGTATTTATCACAGGAAGTGCTGCAACTAAATACGCCTAAACCACAAGAGCAGCGGACTTCTTTTCCAGACGACGCTAAATAATATAGAGATGAAGCCAAGCTTCTCCATGAGGTTCACGGAAAGAGGACGGTGTTGATTCCCAGGTTCAAGTGTTGCGATGCGCGCTTCGAATAAGATGTTTTCGCACAATTTATTTATTTTTTTCTTCACAGTTTTGTTAATAGTAAATAATTATAATGGCTATTTTTAGGAGTAGCTCCGCTGGCGACTGAAAAAGGTCCCTGCAGGCGACTGGGTTGGTGACCCCTGGTTTAAAGTTTCGTTTGAAAGAGCTAAGAAAAAAATCCAAAGTGTCTTATTAACGAGTGATTGGGGGTTATAATATTTAGTTGTAGCGCTTCCTGTGATTAATACCTAATTAATGGCTGGGATTGAGCCTGTGCTATTGTTCTAATGTGCTGAGAGTTAACTGTGCTCTGCTAATGTGCTTTGCCCTTGGTTTATTATTTATTAAACTGGAACATCTTCCACTTTAAAATTTTCCTCTGATTTTAGAAGAAGGTTGAAATTGCACTGCATTAAATCTAAGTTGTAGTTAGCATGAAAGCATGTGGGCGTGGCTTAGTGTGAAACTGAATATTTGCCATGAAAGATGAAGATTAAATAACTTCCAAATGCAAGATGACAGCTGCACCAGACTTCATGATTCTCTCTGCAGAACACATTTACATGGTGACTTCATGACATCACGTTAGCCCCGCCCACTTTTAGCATAGCGTGAGCTGTTTTTTCTGCTGTATATTTTACTGTTATTCTATCATTTATATGAGTTTTATGATCTGAAAACTGACTTAAAAACGATAAAATGATGAACTCTGTGGAATGCTGGCTGCTGACTGAACCGCATTTGGCTGTAGAAATGGCGAACTGCAGTACTTCGCCATGTGCATAAGATCGGCTATAAATCACTCATGGATCATCCGACTGGCGCCAAACTGTATATGTATGACCTTTGTTGACCTCTAAGGAGCACAACAGCATTGAAATGTAATTTGACTCCACTGCTCCCCCTAGGTTAATCCACCAGCTATATCTCCTCACTAAATGCGCCAATCTGTACCACATTTTTTTGTGCGCCGTCAGGGAGCGCCGCCGAACGCATCAGTGCAAACCGCCTGGTGGACGGGCGCGGAAACTGCGCAACAGCTTCTGCGTTGGCATGTGGGCGCAGTGCTGGAATCTAGCAACAGCTTCCGCGGTTTCGTGCAGCCGTTAGCCCCGCCCACTTTTAGCATAGAGTGACCTGTTTTTTCTACTGTATATTTTACTGTTATTCTATCATTTATATGAGTTTCATGATCTGAAAACTGACTTAAAATGATAAAATGATTAACTCTGTGGAATGCTGGCTGCTGACTGAACCGCATTTGGGCTGTAGAAATGGCGAACTGCAGTCCCTGGCGCCAAACTGGATATGTATGACCTTTATTGGCCATGTGCATAAGATCGGCTACAAATCACTCATGGATGATCCGACTGGCGCCAAACTGGATATGTATGACCTTTATTGACCTCTAAGAAGCACAACAGCATTGAAATGTAATTTGACTCCACTGCGCCCCCTAGGTTAATACACCAGCTATATCTCCTCACTAAATGCGCCAATCTGAACCACATTTTTTGTGCGTCGTCAGGGAGCGCCGCCGAACGCATCGATGCGTACCGCCTGGTGGACGGGCGCGGTAACTGCGCAACGGCTTCTGCGTTGGCATGTGGGCGCGGTGCTGGAATCTGCGCAACAGCTTCCGCGGTGCCGTGCGGATGGAGGTCCAGTAAGCTGCGTGAGAGCTTCTGTGGTGGCTGGCGGGCGGAGGTTGCTAGTTACCCCGCGGTGGCCAATAGGCCGGAGCGGCGCTTGGCTGCGAGGGCCGACCGATGCCGCTTGCGGCTTTAATTTATTATTATTAGGCCCGAGCAGCTAAGCGCTGCGAAGGCCTATTGTATCTGTATTGTTTATTATTATTATTTTTCTTCCCACCTCTTTGGGGGGCTTTTTGGGGGCCTTAACATATTCAAAAACTCACCAAACTTGGCGGAAGCATAAAGGGAGTTTAAAAATTTTGATTTTTTAAGGTCAACACAAAAATCACACAAGAAATGGCTCAATAGCGCCACCTAGAAATTTTCAAAGGACCCTTTGCTATTCACTTACTTTATCGTAGAGACATGAAATTTGGTACACTTGTAGAGCTCCCCAAGATGCTCAAAATTTACAATTAATGTCATAGTGCAAGTATCACAGAAAGTCGGCCATTTTGGATTGAAGCTCCGATTTTGACCCCATTTTTGCCGCTTTACAGCCTTTCGCATTTGATCGAACTCCTCCTAGAGATTTCGATTGATCGGCTTCAAACTCGGTCAGTCTGTTCATAAGGCATGTCCCATCTAAAGTTATCAAAATGGTGAGTTTTTGAGTATGCTGAAGGGGGGTTAGCGGGGGTCAAAGTTCACCGACTCGCCATAAAAAATAAAACTATAATATCTCATACATAAAAACTCACAGAGGCACCAAAGTTTCAGTGATTGATCATCTTCGGGTCTCCTACAATAACCTATGGTTGAATGTTGACATCACTTAGGCCACGCCCCCTGAGAACAGGAAGTGTCATGTTTTACTGTGAACGGTCGCTATCTGACCCCTTTGACCTCATCAACATGAAACTGTGTCCAGAGACAGAAGACATGTTGGTGTGTTGTGGATTCCAACCCCGACCAGATTCGATGGAGCAGGTGGGCGTGGCGGCGTGGCGAAGTGACCTGTAACGCCACTGCCATACGTTTGGCTCTCAATTCCAGAGTTTCGGGCCCAGCTGCCCCAAACTCACTAGGATGGATCCTGATCAACTCCCTCGACAGGAATCCATCACTACATTTGGTGGGCGTGGCCTAATTTTTCTATAGCGCTCCCCTAGAAAACTTTTAAATGACCAGCCCCAAGCCATGCTTTAACCTACAATTACGAATCTTGGTACACATGTGTATCTTGTCGGGATGTACAAAAAAGTCTCTTGGAGCCATGGTCTAAACCCCACAGGAAGTCGGCCATTTTGGATTGAAGTTCCGAGTTTGACCCCATTTTTGACGCTTTACAGCCTTCGCATTTGATCGAACTCCTCATAGGGACTTCGATTGATCGGCTTCAAACTCAGTCAGTCTCTTCATAAGGCATGTCCCATTTAAAGTTATCAAAACGGTGAGTGTTTGAGACTGCTGAAGGGGGGTTAGCAGGGGTCAAAGTTCACCGACTCGCCATGAAATAATAAACTGTTATATCTCATACACAGAATATCACAGAGGCACTAAAGTTACTGTGATTGATCATCATCGGGTCTCCTACAATAACCTATGGTTAAATGTTGACATCACTTAGGCCACGCCCCCTGAGAACAGGAAGTGTCATGTTTTACTGTGAATGGTCGCTATCTGACCCCTTTAACCTCATCAACATGAAACTGTGCCCAGAGACAGAAGACAAGTTGGTGTGTTGAGGATTCCAACCCCAACCAGCTAAGAAGGAGCAGGTGGGCGGGGCGGCGTGGCGAAGTGACCTGTAACGCCATTGCCATACGTTTGGCTCTCAATTTCACAGTTTCGGGCCCAGCTGCTCCAAACTCACTAGGATGGATCCTGATCAACTCCCCGACAGGAATCCATCACTACATTTGGTGGGCGTGGCCTAATTTTTCTATAGCGCCCCCTAAAAAACTTTAAATGATCAGCCCCAAGCCATGCTTTAACCTACAATTATGAAACTTGGTACACATGTGTATCTTGTCGGGACGTACAAAAAAGTCTCTTGGAGCCATGGTCTAAACCCCACAGGAAGTCGGCCATTTTTAGATTGAAGTTCAGATTTTGAACCCATTTTTGCCATTTACAGCCTTTGTATTTGATCAAACTCGTCCTAGGGACTTCGATTGATCGGCTTGAAACTCGGTCAGTCTGTTCACAAGGCATGTCCCATCTAAAGTTATCAAAACGGTGAGTTTTTTGAGTATGCTGAAGGGGGGTTAGCAGGGGTCAAAGAAAGGACTTCATTCATCAGCAGTGACTGTTTAGAAACCATTTCCGTATTTCGCCACTTGGGGTCAGTGTTACTCCACCAATGAAACATAGAATGACAGCAAAACATGATGAATAACTATACTAGTATTTCGCCAGTAGGTGTCAGTCTGACTCCACCAATGGCCAATGACAAACAGATCGACGGACGAATCTAGCGAAAAACTTTGCGAGAGCGTCTGCATTTTCAAAAGGATAGCGGTTACATATACATGTTTTGAAATGTTATATCTAAGCCCTCAGATAATTTTTGTTGGCTTAAAACGCGGAGAAAATGTTGCGTTTTGTTAATGACTGTTATTTACTACGGCAAGTAAATGCATCAATTTCACTGGTCGCTGCCTTACTGGCCAGTCAAGGGCAAAAACAAATTTAAGCAATTTGATTGGTTATGATGGACTGAACCGTACTGTAGCTGTGCCTGCAAGCTGCTACGTACTGGCAGTCGGCCCGGCGGCCGTTCAGGGTCGAGGTTCGGCGTAACTGCAGTACTTCGCCATGTGCATAAGATCGGCTATAAATCACTCATGCATCATCCGACTGGCGCCAAAATGGATATGTATGACCTTTGTTGACCTCTAAGGAGCACAAGAGCATTGAAATTTGACTCCACAACGCCCCCTAGGTTAATCCACGAGCTATATCTCCTCGCTAAATGCACAAATCTGCACCACATTTTTTGTGCATCGTCAGGGAGCGCCGCCGAACTCATCGATGCGTACCGCCTGGTGGACGGGCGCGGAAACTGCGTAACGGCTTCTGCGTTGGCACGTAGGCGCGGTGCTGGAATCTGCGCAACAGCTTCCGCGGTGCCGTGCGGGTGTAGGTGCTGTAAGCTGCGTGAGAGCTTCTGTGGTGGCTGGCGGGCGGAGGTTGCTAGTTACCCCGCGGTGGCCAATAGGCCGGAGCGGCGCTTGGCTGCGAGGGCCGACCGATGCCGCTTGCGGCTTTAATTATTATTATTTTTTTTCTTCCCACCTCTTTGGGGGGCTTTTTGGGGGCCTTAACATATTCAAAAACTCACCAAACTTGGCGGAAGCATAAAGGGAGTTTAAAAATTTTGATTTTTAAGGTCAACACAAAAATCACACAAGAAATGGCTCAATAGCGCCACCTAGAAATTTTCAAAGGACCCTTTGCTATTCACTTACTTTATCGTAGAGACATGAAATTTGGTACACTTGTAGAGCTCCCCAAGATGCTCAAAATTTACAATTAATGTCATAGTGCAAGTATCACAGAAAGTCGGCCATTTTGGATTGAAGCTCCGATTTTGACCCCATTTTTGCCGTTTACAGCCTTCGCATTTGATCGAACTCCTCCTAGGGATTTTGATTGATCGGCTTCAAACTCGGTCAGTCTGTTCACAAGGCATGTCCCATCTAAAGTTATCAAAATGGTGAGTTTTTGAGTATGCTGAAGGGGTGTTAGCAGGGGTCAAAGTTCACCGACTCGCCATAAAAAAATAAACTGTTATATCTCCTACACAGAAACTCACAGAAGCACCAAAGTTACTGTGATTGATCATCATCAGGTCTCCTACAATACCCTATGGTCGAATGATGACATCACTTAGGCCACGCCCCCCTGAGAACAGGAAGTATCATGTTTTACTGTGAACGGTCGCTATCCGACCCCTTTGACCTCATCACCATGAAACTGTACCCAGAGACAGAAGACATGTTGGTGTTTTGAGGATTCCAACCCCAACCAGCTAAGATGGAGCAGGTGGGCGTGGCGGCGTGGCGAAGTGACCTGTAACGCCACTGCCATACGTTTGGCTCTCAATTCCAGAGTTTCGGGCCGAGCTGCTCCAAACTCACTAGGATGGTTCCTCTGCCATTCCCTGACAGGAATCCATCACAACAATTGGTGGGCGTGGCCTAAATTTTCTATAGCGCCCCCTAGAAAACTTTAAACGATCAGCCCCAAGCCATGCTTTAACCTACAATTACGAAACTCGGTACACATGTGCACCTTGTCAGGATGTAAAAAAAAGTCTCTTGGAGCCATGGTCTAAACCCCACAGGAAGTCGGCCATTTTAGATTGAAGTTCAGATTTTGACCCCATTTTTGCCGTTTACAGCCTTCGCATTTGATCGAACTCCTCCTAGGGATTTCGATTGATCGGCTTCAAACTCGGTCAGTCTGTTCATAAGGCATGTCCCATCTAAAGTTATCAAAATGGTGAGTTTTTGAGTATGCTGAAGGGGGGTTACCAGGGGTCAAAGAAAGGACTTCATTCATCAGCAGTGACTGTTTAGAAACCATTTCCGTATTTCGCCACTTGGGGTCAGTCTTACTCCACCAATGAAACAACGCTCTTTCAGCACAGGGATAAAGATGATGATTTCGACAGTAGGGGTCAGTCTTACTCCACCAATTAAAAACTCTTTCAGCACACGGATAAAGATGGGTTTCGACAGTAGGGATCAGTCTTACTCCACCAATGACAAACATCGACAGGCGTACGGCCGCGAAGACTGTGGGAGAGCTGTGTCTTTAAGCTAATACGTTCTGTCAGCCGGCCGGCTGCCGTTCATGGTCGAGGTTCGTACTGTTCTGCTGTGGACTGTAATTTTTTTTTGCTAACCAGTTGGACCTGCTAACTTTTCCTGAACCTTATGCACGGACTTTGGAGCCAGAGAACCGGACCACGCTCAACGTTTTGCTTGGGTTTTTGGAGCCGAACCTCGCACGTGAGCCGGAACGGACTGTTGAAGCGGAGTTGGAGCAGTTTTATTGTTTAAAAACTCGTAACTCTCGGTGAGTAACGCTGATTATAGGAGCCGTCATGTTTTGGAACTCCGAGGACGATGCTAACCGAGTCCATTCAGGCATGCAACGTTTTTAAAGCTAACGAAGCGCTTTAATAATTCAATATACTGAATATTGTGTTTCATACATCCAGTTTCATACATTGAGCATCGTTTGTTGTTACGCTTAGTAATAAACAAGGGGAAAAGCATATTAGCAGAGCACAGTTAACTTTCAGCACATCCGAACAGTAGCACAGGTTGAATCCCACCCATTAATTAGGTATTTATCACAGGAAATGCTGCAACTAAATATGCCTAAAACACAAGAGCAGCGGACTTCTTTTCCAGACGACGCTAAATAATATAGACATGAAGCGAAGCCTCTCCATGAGGTTCACGGAAAGAGGACGGTGTTGATTCCCAGGTTCAGGTGTTGCGATGCGCGCTACGAATAAGATGTTTTGGCACAATTTATTTATTTTTTCTTCACAGTTTTGTTAATAGTAAATAGGGTTAAATAATAAAAACTCCAGAAGTTATTATTTTCTTTGTTTACTTAAAGGAAAATGTGACGGTACGCAGAGTTCAGCTGCAGGCGCTGCTGCGTTCCACCAGTTTCCTGCAGGCGCCTGCAGTTCTAAACTTTAACAGCAGGAAAGACTTTTATACTCTTTTTCCTGCTAAATGTTTTTATCATTTCCTCGTTTGAACTCTAAATATAAACGTCAAACGTTATTACTTCAATGAAAAAACATTTAATTAAATTATTTTTTTGGTAGTGCTCCATAATTAGAATGGCTATGTTTAGGAGTAGCTCCGCTGGGCGACTGAAAAGGACCCTGCAGGCGACTGGGTTGGTGACCCCTGGTTTAAAGTTTCGTTTGAAAGAGCTAAGAAAAATCCTAAGTGTCTTATTAACGAGTGATTGGGGTTATAATATTTAGTTGTAGCGCTTCCTGTGATTAATACCTAATTAATGGCTGGGATTGAGCCTGTGCTATTGTTCTAATGTGCTGAGAGTTAACTGTGCTCTGCTAATGTGCTTTGCCCTTGGTTTATTATTTATTTAACTGGAACATCTTCAACTTTAAAATGTTCCTCTGATTTTAGAAGAAGGTTGAAATTGCACTGCATTTCCATCTAAATTGTAGTTAGCATGAAAGCATGTGGGCGTGGCTTAGTGTGAAACTGAATATTTGCCATGAAAGATGAAGATTAAATAACTTCCAAATGCAAGATGACAGCTGCACCAGACTTCATGATTCTCTCTGCAGAACACATTTACATGGTGACTTCATGACATCACGTTAGCCCCGCCCACTTTTTAGCATAGCGTGAGCTGTTTTTTTTCTGCTGTATATTTTACTGTTATTCTATCATTTATATGAGTTTTTATGATCTGAAAACTGACTTAAAAACGATAAAATGATGAACTCTGTGGAATGCTGGCTGCTGACTGAACCGCATTTGGCTGTAGAAATGGCGAACTGCAGTTCTTCGCCATGTGCATAAGATCGGCTATAAATCACTCATGGATCATCCGACTGGCGCCAAACTGTATATGTATGACCTTTGTTGACCTCTAAGGAGCACAACAGCATTGAAATGTAATTTGACTCCACTGCTCCCCTAGGTTAATCCACCAGCTATATCTCCTCACTAAATGCGCCAATCTGTACCACATTTTTTTGTGCGTCGTCAGGGAGCGCCGCCGAACGCATCAGTGCAAACCGCCTGGTGGACGGGCGCGGAAACTGCGCAACAGCTTCTGCGTTGGCATGTGGGCGCAGTGCTGGAATCTAGCAACAGCTTCCGCGGTTTCGTGCAGCCGTTAGCCCCCGCCCACTTTTAGCATAGAGTGACCTGTTTTTTCTACTGTATATTTTACTGTTATTCTATCATTTATATGAGTTTCATGATCTGAAAACTGACTTAAAATGATAAAATGATTAACTCTGTGGAATGCTGGCTGCTGACTGAACCGCATTTGGGTGTAGAAATGGCAAACTGCAGTCCTTCGCCATGTGCATAAGATCGGCTACAAATCACTCATGGATGATCCGACTGGCGCCAAACTGGATATGTATGACCTTTATTGACCTCTAAGAAGCACAACAGCATTGAAATGTAATTTGACTCCACTGCGCCCCCTAGGTTAATACACCAGCTATATCTCCTCACTAAATGCACCAATCTGTACCACATTTTTTGTGCGTTGTCAGGGAGCGCCGCCGGACGCATCGATGCGTACCGCCTGGTGGACGGGCGCGGAAACTGCGCAACGGCTTCTGCGTTGGCACGTAGGCGCGGTGCTGGAATCTGCGCAACAGCTTCCGCGGTGCCGTGCGGGTGGAGGTGCTGTAAGCTGCGTGAGAGCTTCTGTGGTGGCTGGCGGCCGGCGGTTGCTAGTTACCCCGCGGTGGCCAATAGGCCGGAGCGGCGCTTGGCTGCGAGGGCCGCCCGATGCCACTTGTGGCTTTAATTCTAGTTGTATTGTTCTAGTTGGATTGAAAATTGCGTTATTTCTCATTCCTTCTGCAGGCCACACGGTGGCGCAGTTCGTTCTGTTGCCTTGCAGCAAGAAGGATCCAGGTCTCAATCACAACCTGTGATCTTTCTGAATGGACTGGTTTTTCTCCCAGTGCGTGGACAGATTTCCTCCAGGCACCAGCATGGAGATGATTTTCCTGCCGCAGTGCTTAATTTCTACACCAGGGGGCGCATGTGAGCGAAGCACTTCAGCAGCTGAAGGTCCCAAACTCACCTGCTGCAGGTCTGATACTGTTTTTCCCGCTCTGCAAAAAAGCAATAATATTTACTGGCCAGTTTTGATCCAACCCAATAGGACAAAAAAAAGAAAGGAAAAAAATAATTAAACAAAACAACATAAAAACGTAGCGATCAATCAGATTTATGGAGTTTTTAAATGAAAAATGTGATGGTGGTGGTTCAGATTAAACTTTAACTATCCCTGAATAAATCACAGAGGACAAAAATCTAGCTATTTTATTTTGTGCAGATTTTATTTATGCATTGAGCAAAGCTGTGTTGTTCCACTCAAAATACAGAAACAAGGTTACGAGGAAAAAAAAATCTTTTCTGCTTCGTGTTTCTACAGAGATAAAAAACAAATAATCAACATAAAATACGGTTCAACATTACTCTACACTTGTCTCGGCTCATTAGCACAAGGAGAAGAACATGCATCAGGCTGTGATGAAAGAAAAACAGTGATCACACAACCTGAAATATTCACAACTTTTCTTTTTTTTCACATCAACCGACACGCAGAGGTTTTATTTATTTTTCTTAAGGTTCCTGTTTTGGCGCTTGGTGGAATGGATTATGAGGAACCTTCTGGGATTTTACAAAAGCTGTTTATCACAATTATACAGCAGAACAATAATACAAAAATTCACATGTTTTTATGCTTCTATTTGGATCTAAACTAATTTCAAAAACAACGTAAGTGCAAGGTTTTCTCTCAGAAAACTTTCTAAGCTCGGTTGGGAGCAAGGGCAGTGATTCATTCAGCGGCTTGTTGTGTTTTTGAGTTAAAAATGTTTAAAGGTGACAGGAAATTGGAAAATATCACTTGATAATTATGTGCTATTGAAAGATTGTAAGATTAATACCTGAACACCAAGAATAAAGTCTTAAAGATGCAAACATTAAACAAAAAATGAAATACATAAGAAATACGTAGCCTTGTAGCTACCAGGCTACAAGGAAAGCCTGGTAGCCCGCCAGGCTTAAAATACACTGGGGGAAACACAGTTTCTCCCAGTGGTTAAAGAAAGGGAAAAATAATTAAACAAAACAACATAAAAACGTAGCGATCAATCAGACTAGCTTTATGGAGTTTTTAAATCAAAAATGTGATGGCGGTGGTTCAGATGAAACTTTAACTATCCCTGAATAAATAAACTTGGCAGTGGTTTATTAACTTATTGCCATTCTTTGGCAATAAGTTAATGTTTTAAGGTGTCTAGAAAATGAGCCGTTCCAAAAAACCTCCCAATTGTTCAGTCATATTCAACAGGTAACTGCATGTTACCTGGCAACCCAAGCCAGTCACCTACCAAAAAAGCTCCAGCACATTTGGTCAGCTGGTTTTATCGCTGTACAATGGCTGCTGCAAGAGATAAGTGTTTTATTGTTGATTTACCATCCAGAAAACACTTACTGCATTTTTTGGTTGTGCAGGAGGCTCCACTTCTGCTTTTCAAAGCTACATGGTTATATAACTCCTTTTGTTTCAAAAGGAGCTCAAAACAGGCAGAATTTAAAACTGCTTTTGTGCAACAAATGTGATGAACATCCCCTTTGAACCCTCATCTACTGGAGACAAAGACAGAGTCTTTTAGACTCTCCTGATAATAAAATCTTACAAACATGAAGGTCTCCAACAAACGTGAGTTAACGTCTGCTGGGAGACCATTTTGTATCAATACTCAGTTAAAATCTGATTCCTTCGGTCTCAGGAAGCTCTCTTTCTCCTCATTGGTCTGCAGCCGGTGAAGCTCCTCCTCCAGCTCTCCGATTCGCTGCAGCATCTCCTTCCTCTCCGTCCGGGCCCTGAGCTCCGACTGGAACTCCACCTCCAGGATCTTCCTGGAGCACCAGCGCTCCAGCTGAGCCGTCACGGCGTCAAAGAACTGCTGAGTCACCTAAAGTAAGAACACAGCTTCAGTTAGTCAGCAGAATTTCACTGGTTGGTCCTCTCTAGCTAGCGCTAGACTTTTTACCCAGAATGCCCTGTGCTATAGTCCACTTCCTGCTTTTGCTGTGGTTCACACATGTATTTGAACTGCAAGAGATTTCACTTGTATACATGGTTTGGTTCACATCCTTGGTTCAGTTGAAGTGAACTCTGGAGGCCCATGGAGATCAGGAGTCAGGAGGTGGGCGACGGCGCAAGGCATTCTGGGTAAATACCACAAAAACAAATGTGCAAGTCTGGAACTGGAGGGAAAAGTGGCTCATTGTCTTTTGCCAAAGACAAAAGAGAAATCATACAAACGGTAAAATCTGACACCACTCAGTTTTTTACATTTCGTACAGAAGGAAGTTGCGTTCATGTTTTCTTCTTCTTGTTTCCTTCAGTGGTTCTTGTTCCAGCTCCACCACAGGTGAGGAGGGGAACAGGCTTTTTAATTAATTTTTAATTAGTTGACGCATCGCAGTGAGAAAATAAACCGCACCAACTGAAAATGTAACAAATGTTGTAACTTTGGTCCTTTAATCAAACTGAATTCCCTATCTAAAATCAAATGGGAGTCTCACCTCCATGGCATGCAGGTGTTTCCTCTCCTGAATGAATGTGGGCTCAGCAGGTCGGTCCATGAGGAACTCCAGAACCATGGTGTCGTTTTTGGAGCTCCAGCCCTCTTCCTGTGGGCCGGTGCTGGTGCTGCTGGAGCGTTCCTCGGAGTAATCTACAGAGAGAGGAAGGTTCTGCAGTACTGCTGGGAGCCAGGAGGGGGCAGAAGAGACTGTGGAGAGGTCCATTGAGCTTTCTGGGTTCTGGTTCTGATCTGTCATTGAGGAAAAGTAATTTATAGTTTTGTTGTTTTAAGTTTGTGCTCGTCTATTTGGTGCCGTTGTTACACAGTCAAAAATGTGTAACAACAATAATTTGGCCTGACATACAAAAAAAGGAGGATTATTTTCCAAGATAATATTTTTACCTTTATTAATTTATAAATGTCACACGTACCTGCACACCTGTCCACCTTCATCTCGAAGTAGGTTCTGCTCCCGGTCGGTTCGGCCAGCCTCAAACGCTCAGATCCTCTGGGTCTCAGGGTGCTGGCGGACACACAAGGGCTGCTGTCTCTGGAAAACAGCAGCGGCACCGACTCCAGGTCCGTTTCTGCTGCGGACGGAGACAGCAGCAGGTTCTGGTAAACGGTCTCAGCTGGAACTGAGATGTCCAAGTCCTCCAGCAGAGACAGACACCAGCTCTTCAGCTCATATCTCAGAGCGTCCTGGAGACGGAGCAAAGAGCTGCTAAACGCCGTCACATCCAGCGGATCAGGTGCTGAACTGGGTCAGGCGATGGTACCTGGTTCCTCAGAGCTTCTGCTCGGTCCTGTGCTGCTCTCTGCTCCATCCTGGATGTAAGGCTCCTCCTCTCATTCGCTGCTTTCTCCTGGATCAACATCTCCAACTTCCTGAGCTTTTCAAAGAAACAAAGCAGACGAAGGCCTGACAGCCTCGCAAACGTTTGATTCTTCAGATTTCCATGGATTTGGTCAACCAGATTGACGCTGTGTTCCAGTTTACTCAGAACTGGGAAATTCAACTGGAACGGCGTTACGACTTGTAAGTGGACTTTGCGTTTCAATATGGCCGCTCCTCGCATCAACAGCTTTAAGATGTGGTGGAAACGTATTTTATTACAAGACACAAATGTAAAATGTTTCTAAAATTAATGTTTTAATACTTTGTTCTTGTAATTATATTTTTGCATTTTATTAGCATGACGCTAACACTAATATAAAGTAAAATGATCTTCCTAAGAGCGACAGAAAACATCGTTTATGGACGCAGCCATGTTGAAATTCTGACTTCTTAACGTGAACGTTGTTACTTCGTCAAACCCAGATTTGAGTTCCCAATTCCCACGTCACTGAAACGCATCATTAGAGGCTAACCTGGTGTTTGTTGCGGCGCTCCATCCTGTCCATCTGGCCGTGCAGCTCCTCCTGGACATGCAGGATCTGCAGCCTCAGCTCCTGCTTCGTGGTCGTCAGATCGCCCTGCAGCTTCTTTATGAGAGACTCGCAGATGCAGCCGCTGGCAGGAGCCTAACAGGAAACGGAGATTCGCTCAATCTTGTCCTGAGGAACCTATAAGTTCTGAGCTGGACTGAACCAACCTGCCGAACTCTGCCCTCCCTGTCTCTGTACAGAGTGTACAGCTGAAACGTTTTTCCACCCTCATCCCAGAACTCGTCCCTCTGCGATTTATTGTGTTTCCTTCCCGAGGCGAGATCTTCTGCATCCAGTTCCTGCAGAGACGTCAAAGTCTCACTGCTTGCAGGATTGTGTCACAGTTAGGATTAGGAAGGGAGTTTACTCTCTGGATTTTGGAAATTATTTCAGGGTCTCAAGTCAATTAAAGGAATGCAAGTCCGAAGTCGAGTCTAAAGTGAAGAAATGCTTTGAACCAAGTCTCAGGTTAAAACTCAGAATTTTTAGCCATAAACATGTAAGTTGTTATTTGGCTGAACTTCAAAATGATCCTTTTTTATTGTATTTCAGTCCTTGGCTACCTTTTACCTTAAATAACCCAAGTTTCTGCACAAAGTTAGAAAAACTGAGATTGTGATTTTTTTCTAACCTTGAGATATTTTGTTACAATATAGAGCTACAGTTTCCAATCTTCTGAGCTTCTCTATTACAGAACACCCTTCTCCATTAAGTCTTGGACTCAGCTCCTTCAGACTAGCCAGCAGCAATTAGCAAACACCTGGTAGACTCGCTGAGCTCATGAAAGAAGCTATTTCTCAGTGAAATGCTGGTAATAAACGTTGTTAAAGGCTTAATAGAGGAGCCACAATGTGGTGATTTTCAGAAAGAGCAGGAATTTTTAAAGAGGCACAAGTCCAATTTCAAGGTGTTTAAATTACAAAGTTAAGTCATATTTTTTACATATAGCATTTTTATAACTACTAAAAGTAGCATGGTTACTTGATTGTGTAGTAAAATGACACAATGTGTCTGGAAAATACATAATGCTGCCAATTTAAAACTAAAACAATCAAAGAGGCCTCGAGTCCAAGAGGTGGAACTGCTTTTTGTTTGTCATTTTTCTCCTGTGTCTCTGATTTCTAAGTCATTTGGCTCCAGCCTGATCGAAGTCATGTGACTCTAATCTGACACGAGTCCAAGTCGCTTGACTCTGATTTAACCGGATTCAGCTCATGACTCACCTTACCCTCTGATCTGGGTTCTGTTTGCTCCATCTTCAAGGCGCCGACCTGGAAACCAGAGAAAAAAAAAAAAAACACTGTAAAACTCCTCAAATGATTCTGAACCTGAGCTTCAACTTTCTGTTTCTTACTTTGGCGGGTCGAGTCGGCGCTCTCAGTCTGGGCTTCCTCATCGTCTTTCTCCTCATGTAACGTACCTGAAGGGAGGAACACTCGTTCTGGTGACATGTTTTGATTTAATATTGATTAATAAGTGAGTTAATGAACCTGAGGAACTTTGGAGAGCAGCAGAACCACCTGTCTGCTCTGGTGCTCTCTGGCTTTATCCAGCGCCGTTTTCCCTGCCTGAAGGAGGAAAACATTTCAACTCTGATATGAGTTAAACTAATCACCTGGATCAGCTTTAGACGTTCCAATATTCTTCAGTTTAAGTTACCAAGTCAACTTAAGCTAACAAAATAACAAAAACTGAAGTTGAAAATAACATTTTCATTAACTGAAACAAATAAAAACTGTAAATAATGGGAGAAAACTTTAAGTAACTGGAATTATGTTGTGTTTATAAGACTAACTAAAACTGCTACTGTAGGTTGTAAATACTAAACTAAAACTAAATCATATTTAACTAATAATGACTCATAAATACTAGGAAACTAATTAAAATTAGCTGAATTAGACATAAAAGTCATAGTGAAGTAAAACTGAAGAATAATGAAAAAGTCTTACGTTGTTCCGGACTCTCACATCCAGACCGGCTGACAGTAAAAGCTGAACAGCTTTTCTGTGGTTCAGAGCTGCTGCGACGTGAAGAGCTGTGTCTCCAACCTGCAGTCCAACAGAACCAGAACCAAAGTAAGAATAAAAGCATTTTATTGCCTAAAATTAAATAACATGGCATTCATTTAAAGTAATGTTGATTATTAGTGCAATATATTTACAAAAAAGCGTTTTCTAATTTTTAAATACAAATATGTGTATTTTTTTGTACAATTTTAACTTAATTATGGCTCTGAATATGTTGTTCTTTCAGCAAATTGCCCGTTTGAGACATCTCCAAAAAGGCCACTTAACAACTAATTGATTACTAAATTAGCTGAGGATGATTCCAATAATCAATAATCGATTGATTGTCTGTAAGTCTCAGGAAGAAGGCATGCTGTCACCTGGTTGGTCTCATTCAAGCGGCACCGCGACCTCAGCAGGATCTTCAGCAGGTTCAGGTTGTTGTAGCGAGCGGCCACATGCAGACAGGAATCGCCCACCTGAAGCAGGAGCACTGGTTTTATTTGACTGGGACGACTGGAAACAGAGAAGCTTCTTTTTGTTGTCCTGAATAATTGTATTTTTTATTTATATATATATTTTCTTCAAAATGGGGCATTAGCCTCAGACTACTACACAAACAAACTCATCATAAGAGCATATTTAACAGCTCTAAGACTAAGTTATCTTTTCCCACCTTGTTCTTGGCGTCGGGATTCGAACCTCCGAGCAGCAGCAGCTGAGCAGTGGCAGCGTGTGCGTTCTGGCAGGCCAGGTGAAGCGCAGAGTTTCCTGCCTGAAACACTCAGAACAAACCGAGACCTGAACCCTGGGCGGTCAGTTCAGTTCCTGCTGCAGGTAGAGATCAGAAATCACTTCACAGTCGGCCTGAGAGGCTCTGTAGGAATAAGTGAGGATGATTGGTGGGTTTATTTCGGTCAGAACAAACCCCCCACTGATTGGCAGGTTAATTTAAGAACAACTGCATCAAATTGGTGCTCTGCTGGTCCAATCAGAGGCTCAAGTAACAGAAATGTCAGATCATAAAAGTCTTGACTTTATTCAGTAAAAACATTACAATCATGGAATTATAATCTCTGCAAACTGGAAACAAGATGGATGTTTACTGAACTCTGAAACTTCAGACTCTGGAGCTGATCTGATACATTTTCCAGCTTTTTTCCCCCTTCAACAATAGAGGCTTTATTGTTCTTTGTTGTGGAAATCTCAGAGTTGAACATTCAGTCTCTCTGTCTCTGCTGAGACGAGTTTTCCTCTAATTACCTTGTTCTTGACGCGCACGTCAGCGCCAGCCTTAACGAGCAGTTTGACGCACTGTGTGAATCCGTGCCAGGACGCCTCATGGAGCGCCGTGTTTCCAAGCTCAAACAAACAGAACACGGCAGTCAGAATGGAGGAACGTGATCTGAGGCACTAAACACTCATGATCAGAACTTACCGGGTCCTGCAGGTCCACAGCGCAGCCCCCGGCGATCAGAGCCGCCATGGCCTCGCCGTTCCCCACCATGGCGCTGCGGTGCAGAGCCGTCTGATACCTGGACATCTGAAACCAAAACCACAACACTTCTAAACCTGATGCACGTCAAAGATTTCACAGTAAATTACAGTTACAGATGATAACCAGATGCACACATGAGTTTATGCACCTGGAAGACAAAAATGTGTCAAAATGTTTGTGGCTTTATAGCTTTAAAGGGGATCTGTTACTCAAAATTCATATTTTTCACATTTTTCTTTACTTCTATAGGGTCTCTAGTGCTTTTTATAATAAAGTATTAGGGCTATACTAAGAAATAATAAAACGAATAAAATCCTAATAATATGAGAATGCTGTTATATTTATGTAATCCTGCACACATTCACAACTGGACACCTTCGCGTTTCTTGACAGCACGTCTGAACCTCTGAACATCTTCGCAGCTGTGCACTTGTCCTCTGCCCACACCTGCATTTATATTTCAGAGAACTTGTTCTGGTTTCTTTATTTCCTCTGATGTTTTGTTTTTAACAATTATGTTACAGAATTTGCTGCAAATTGCTAAAAAAAAAAGGTCATGACCTTCTGGCTAACAGTTTTAAAAATCCAAGTAGTCCAAGTTCAAAGATGTCAAAGCCAGTGGATAAGTGTAAAATCGATTCAGCATCCAGTCGTTAGACGTTTCTAATTCAAACAACAGTTAGTATGAAATATTTAATTTGCAGAAACTCATAAATGTCCTCCATACCTTTGAATGGACCACTTCATTGCCTCCAGGTCTGCAGTGCACCTTCATGGCAGGAGAGTTTTCTACTCCCTGTTGTCACAGAAACATACAGCACATTATTATGGCCACTGGAAAAACACTAAAATAATTCAGACACTTGATTTTCCAGGAAAGAAAGGACAGGAATCTGAGAAAAAAGTCAGAATTCTGAGAATGAAGTAAAATTTTTTTAGATTCAAGTCAAAATTCTGTGAAAATAAAAATCTGAATTCCGAGGAATTAAAATCAGAATCTACAGCTTAAAGTCAGAATTCTGAGAAAAATGTCAGAATACAGACATTAAAGTCATAATTCTAAGAAAGAAAATAAGAATTCAAAAAATGCTCAGAAAACAAAATTCTGAGAAAGAAAAGTTAGAATTTTGAATAAAATGTGAGAATTCTGAGATTAAACTCATAATTCTGAGGAAGAAAACCAGGATTTTCAGAAAAATCTCAGAATTTAAAGTCAGAATTTTGAGGAAGAAAATCTAAAATTAGAGGAAGAAAATCTGATTTTTGAGGTTAAAGTCAGAATTCTGAGAAAAATGTCAGAATACAGAAGTTAAAGTCATAATTATAAGAAAGAAAATCAGAATTCAGAGAAATAAGTGAGAATTCTGAGAAAAAAACAAAATTCTGGGAATTTCAAATCAGAATTCTGAGATTAACTTCAGAATTTTGAGAAAGAAAATCACAATTCTGAGATTTAAAACAAAATTCTAAGGAAAAAAATCAGAATGTTGAGAAAAATTCCAGAATTATTTTTTTCCCTGTAGAAACAAAGTGAAGTGATGTGAAATTGCAAATTAGACTGAAGCAGACTTTTTGTATTAATATTTTAGTAGATGTGTGGAATCCATCTCAATGAAGGCGTCACCTCAGATGAACTCAGCGTGCAAACCAAGTTCTCTGCGTCTGAAGATCTGACAGAGTCTCTGCTGCAGAACGCCGCCATTCAGCCGCCGCACCTGCAGGAGAAAGAGAAAAATGAGAAATAATCCCTGAGCAAACCAAGAAACAGTGGAAAGAGAAGTGGAAAACTCTGCAAAAGCCTAATGCTGCAAATGTTCTGCAAGAGGCTGAGATTCTGCTGGTCAGACCCTTTAATCTTCCTCTTCACATCAGAAATATAAAGGATTTCAGAGCTGATGGTCAGAATGAGCCTTTAATCCTGGACATGTCTCCAAACAGAACGGAGCAGTGAGTAATCCCTCTGTTGTCTCTGTTGTTCTCTCTCTCTGGGTGAGTCCATTTTATTGGACTTTTTCTTTTTTTTTACCTTTATGTTGACGTCAACAATACAAACAAGACCAGAACAACAGGTGAAAAGTGCAGAAATATAATCAAACTAACCCCAGTGTGGTGCATTAATTATGTAAAGAACAGTATGTGTATTGATTGATATGGTAAATACAACAATAAGATATTTTATTTCTGAGGTTTTTATCATATCATATATCATAGGTGAGGCTCACATGTTTTGTTTAAGTTCTTTCTGCTGTTTCTAAAAGTCTCCGGTCATAAAATCAGCGAGCTGAGAGTGAAATTGGACAAATGAGTTGGAGAGGAAACGACTTAAAATTCAAACGAAATCAATCCTGTTTCCGTAATGTCAGTGAACGCCTCATCCCTTAACAGCTGCCGAAACTTTAAGGCGAAGTTAAAAGTCATTATATTTCATACTTCAGCTCGAGTTAAAGAAGAAATTCACGAAACTTTTGCATAATTACACCCTAAACGATGTGTCTAAGAGTTAGGATTGAGAATGTTGGCTTAAATTCCTGCAAACCGCTCAGGATTTGCAGAAGAATCAGAAACTGTTGAACAGAATAAGTCAGAGGAAGCTGGTTTACCTGATCCTGCACAGAGACGGCCGATTCCTCAGCAGGTTAAAAGGAGCATCAGTTTTTATTTTAGAAGAAACTTTTTCTGCCGGTTGTGTTGAGGATCAACATCAGTTGCAGCATCAGTTGCAGTTGCATCAGTTGCAGCAGCAGCAGCAGCGGATCATTCACTGAGAGGAAGACGCGCAGAGACGCGGACAGATGTCACAGCGCAGGGCAGATTAAAGGAGGAGGGGGGACTTGCACCGGTTTTAATGGGAGGAGAAACCTTTAAAAGACTCAATCCAGGTTTAATCTGCTCAATCTGAGCCTCCACAGTGCAGGGAAAGATTTATACGCCAACAATTAGCGGAGGGAACGTTTGATTGGTTCCGGACGTGACGTCAGCGAAACGTCACAGAAGAAACTGAAACGAATGAAATCTGAAACCACAACGGCTGATGAAGGGAGCCAGCTTCTCATTGGCTGATCATCATCATGGTCATCATCATCAGTTGAGTATGATGACATCATCATCTCTGCCGTCATTGTCATTCTCATCCGTTCTGTAACCATGGTGATCATCTTCATGACTGACGTCTTTAGAGTTCATTAGTACAACTACGTCAATCCTCATCATCTTTATGACATCATCATCATCATCATCATCATCACCATCATCATCATCATCATCATCATCATCATCATCACCATCACCATCATCATCATCATCATCATCATCATCATCATCATCATCATCATCATCATCATCATCATCATCATCATCATCATCACACAGCTCGGTGTTGATGTTATCTGTGCAGAAACTGCTAAATTCCCGTTCTCTCTCATGCCTGAGTTTTTTTCCTCAGTGAAGCTGTGACTAAATTAAACATGTCTCCCAATAGAAACAACATAAAACTCGTCCATGGATGCCAGCTGGGTGAGCAAGGTTCGGGCTGCTGTTACTATTTTCCAGAGATGTTCTCTGTCAGATTTAATCTGCCGCACAGCTCCCTGTGAAACTCCTCTGACAGCTGATTTTTCTTTCAACAGAAACTAATCCCTTGTTATTCTACAGACTGTGGCTGAAAACGCTTCGGACCGAACGTTCTTTAACAAACCAAAGCTCCCGCGAGTTGCTGTTTGTAAAGTTACACAACAAAAAATTAACAGCAGTATTTTGATTTTTTTAGTTTGTCGTAAAGAAAAATATGTGGGTTTTCATTTTTCAGTTATACTTTTAGCATCTTATTCCTACATTTATAAATGTCAGAGTTCCAAACTAAATATTAAGTTAAATATTTAGCTTTCAAAATGAATATTAAGCTGGAAAGAAAATTTTCCTAAAGATATTTACATTTAATTTTGTTCCAAATTAAATGTTTAAGTCTGAGCCAAATATTTAGTTTTAAAACTAGATATTTAGCTCCAAATTAAATGTCAGTTTTGCAAACTAAATGCAAAAAAAAAGAAGAAAAAAGACCGTTCCCTGTTTCTAACAAAATGACCATGGACTTAATTTTTAGTTATGAGTTAAATATTTAGCTGGCAACATAAATATTTAGTTTAGCAAATATTTATCAAACTAAAGTCTGGGCTCAATATTTAGCTCAGAAAATAAATATTTGGGTTGGAACTAAATAATTAGTTGTCAAAACAAATATTTAATTTGGAGTTAATTAGCTCTGACTTCAACATTTAGTTGGGAACTAAATATTTAGCTTCCTAACTAAGCTAAACATTTAGCACGTGTTTAATTTGAATGGTAGATATTTCGCTTGCACACTAAATATTTTACTTGTGAATTAAATACTTACTTTGGAAGCTAAACATTTAGCTCTCAACTTAATGTTAATGTAAACATTTTCTGAGGAAGAAGGAATTCTTTGTCAGTTCATAGTCAGGTTCTGGTGTTATTTTGCCGGACTTTCTGCCTGCAGAGTTCTGATCCGATAATGAATCCACACCTACGCACTGAGTTTTAGTTCCTGGGATCTCTGCAGCTAAACATTCACATCAGTTTTGATGGAAAACTGTCCCAGAGTGCATCGGGTCACATGACGGCGGTTTGATCTCCCAGAGTGAGCGTGCACGCCCACGTGCATGCCGCCTCCTCCTTTCCAGGTCAGATTATGTAATCGCCGCTGCTGCTGTCAGCATTACAATGTGTTACATAAGACAATTTGATGTTCGGGGCTATAATCCGGCTGTGCTGCCTGAGCGCTCCCACATCTGGGATTTCCAGCTCATCCTGAGCTCTGCACTCGCCTTACTCCCTCGGAGATTTTCCCCGGGTCACAGAGGGGGACCTAATGGCAGGAAGGATGGACATAACCAATTCTTGCCTCCGTTAGGATGTTGGAGTTTTGTCTCTTTGTCTTGAGATAAATTACAGGCAGATTTTTAAAAATCTGCCTGTAATTTATCAGAGCATTTCCTGCTGGTTTAGTTAGACATAATGAGGTGTTTACATTACCTTCAAACCGAAAAAGCTCACAAAACAAACAAGAGAGGATGCATAAAATGATTAAAATTATATGACGTGCCTTGCTAAGTGACTTTCTGTTTAAATAAATCAAAAGAAGTATGAAACGTTATGCAACATTTTTCACCGCAAGCAAAGATTTGCTCTCATTCAAATTCAACCAGGGGCTCATTTTGGGTCAGAAACTTTCATTATTTAGTTTGTCACACTTTAAAACCCGTTTGTCTCCAAACTAACACCGTTTGTGACCCTGAGATCAACATCCTCACTGTGAAACATAGCAAAGGCAGCGTGATGCTGTGGGTTGGATGAATGTTTTTTTCCTAAAAAGGCCAGGTTATATTTTTGTCTTTAAAGTTGTATTCAGTTTGACAAAGAGCCAAACTGGCTGCTTGGATTGGAGAGGTGTCATGTTTTTGATTTACGGGTATCAGATTAATGGGGATGAATACAAAATATATGCCACATTTTTCAGGTCTTATGTGCAAAAGAGCTTGAAATCAATGCATTCATTCCTTTGATTTCACAGTTATGCCTTACTTTGTGTCGGTCTGTCTTACATAATCCCAAACAAACACATCAAAGCTGGAAAACAATAATGTGACACAAATATAGAAAATAATCAACAATTCCAGCCTTTGAATTGTAAAAGTTAAATTTCTGGAATGTAAGTTTACATTTTCAAAAATCCTCCCAAGAAACAATTCAGTCTAAAACAAATTTACATTTCAAGTAACAAATCATAGAGATTTAATTTATCTTTCAGTCATAAATCTTTATGGATTTATGAGCCACATTAAAGTTTTATCATTTCTACATTTCTAGTCAGTCATGTCAGAGAGCAAAACTCGAATATGTAGTAGAAATACCTTTATTTTTGTCATTATTATGATTATCACTTGGAAATAATGAACACCCCAATTTGGAATATTGTGGGAAAAGATCTAGCATACTAATAGAAAGCTGAGTGGAAGGAAAAAGTGTGTTAGGAAAATGTTAATGAGACTCTGCTAAATAATTTGAGGGATTTTTATTAAGAGTGAATTGAGACTGAGGGGAATCAGGTCTGAAAACGTAAATCTGAAGATGAAGTTTTGACGTTTTTAGGAGAAACATTCCAGACAGGAGATGCTGTTGGGGTGTTTTTCCCATCACTGATTATAGAAACAAGAACATTTTTGACTCAATGTAACTCTTTTCCACTTGTTCTGTTTGGTTCTGACCAACCTGGAAAAACAGTGTCAGTAATTGAAACATGTTCTGTTTGCTTTCCTCTGCAGGGTTGTTGGTACCATGTGGACCCAAACCACCTCCAACTGTCCTGAAACTGTCACACCAGCTTCTCCTTTGTTCTCTGAATTCAGAGAAAAACTCTGTTTGAGGGATTTCCGAGACAGACACGGCACATGTTGGCGCCACGGGTCCCGTGTCGTTCAGCCTCACATCTGTTGCTGCTGTTAAAGATGCAGAGGAGGAGGGAGTGGGCTTGGGGGAAGAAGGTCTGTTGACTCTGATTCTTTATTTTTCAGACTTAACGGTCATTTTACTCTGATCCCAGATGGAGTTAAGCATGATCTGCAATAGAAAAGTATGATCTGAACTTTGTGATGTGATATTAAACTAATCTGCAGAGGTTATTGTCACTTTGTGTCTCAACACGTTTAAATTAATCAACAACCATAAACCCACAGGGAAGAGGTGTTTGATTACCCAGCAGCCGGTCCCGACATCAGGACCCGAAACACATCTGGACACAGTCTTCAAAACAGCAACACAAACTGGAGGGACACAAGTTTTACTTCTTATTTTTGTAAATGTAACAGATTTTGTGATTTTGGTCCCTAATTGAGCCGAGTCCAATGGACTATCAGGTGTGAAACACAGTAAAAATCTATTCAGGACCATTTGAAAGCGAATGTGAGCTACACACACACATTCAAATGAACATGAATATGACTATTTTAGACTCATTCAGGACCACATTTTTACTTAAGGACATATTTAATAGCACACAGACATGTTCAAAATGCATTTGCGACCCATTCAGGAACACCTGAACACATTCAGGTGAAAACATGTTCATGAAAACATGTTCATGAAAACATGTTCATGAAAACATGTTCATGATGAAACAATCATATTCGGTACATATTTAGGACAACAGGCACCAACCAATTCAGGTCACAACAAAGACGAGACACAAAGAGGGATACGCAGTAGTAAGGTAATAAAAATTTTATATTACAATTTTTGAAATGGAAGTCCTTCAGTTATTCTTTTCAATGTTTCTCCAGTTTATTAAAGTTATTCTACATGCCATGCAATTCATTTTTTAAAACTCTTTTTAGAGAAAAGACGTTTTTTCCTTCCCAGGAAGCCTGATTGCTTCAGTTTATTTCTGTTTGTTCGGTCATAAACTTTGACATTTAGCCTGCTACCCAAGGCCTGTAAAGTCTGAAATTAAGCTCTTAGTTTTTTCTTCTGATGGTCTGATCTCAAGGTCAGAAGACTCCTGGGAAGATTGGCAGCTGTCTTATTGTTTTATGTTTGAGAAGGGATTGAACTGTGGAGCTTTGACGTCTTTAACACCCTTTAAGAAGTGACATGATGTAAGACGACTGCAAAGAATCATCCAGATGATTCAGAAATTATTTATACTGTTATGTAATAAATTTCTCTAAAAGAATCCAAAAAGTTACTGACAAATCTTTAAGCTCTTCTGCAGGTTTTCCTTTCTGTCTATTTGAGATCAAACTTTTGTTTTAAGCCTGTGAACTGAAAGCTGATTACTATCAAACTGGGCTGCAGGGTTTAATTTAAAGTTGTGTTTACACCCAGCTCAGTTCATTAGGTGAGCTGGACCTTTAAATATTTAAGTACATCCACAGATATTCTGAAAATTGATGAGCTTATAGCATTTTAAAGATGTTCAGGCAAATGTAAAAGCAATTGTTTTACATTTTTTCTTTGAAGCTGAGTGAAATCCTGGTTGAATTTAAAGCTATTTGACCTCCAGTGAGGCGAGTTTGTCATTCCACCATCATCTGCTGGGTCAGCTGAGAGCAAAGTGTGTTTTTGTTCACCTTTTATTCTCACATTGAGCATCTGAGGGGTTAAAGCTCCACAGTTGGGCTGCAGATCTCAGCTTGACTCCGATTTTCTGTCTGACACATTTTTAGAGGAAACACTCACCTTGAATTTATATGTAACAATTTTAAACATTATGCTAATCAGAAAACGTTCAAGCTTTGGAATGACATACATTTTTTTAATGAGATAAACTCATCCAAGCTGAGAGTCAATATTTGGATCGTATTCAGATCATGAAATTTATTCACCAACAGCAGACGCGGCTGAATAAAACATGTTTATGACAGTCCCCTCATTGTGTGACTACATGATCGCAACCATCTAAACCTGACATTTTTTTTATCTTCATCCATAAACCCTGTGAGAACATGTGTAAAATAAACTTATTCTATAGGAATTTATTCTGTTTGAACCTCTGAACACAATAAACTCGCTGACAAGAACAAGCAGCTGGTTTCTGTTTGCGAGGAGAAAAACATTTCGTTTTATAATCCAACTTCAGTTAATTCGACAGGACGTTCCTTTGAAGGGTCTCCAATAAGGTTGTTTTTCTAAATGAAGCCATTCAGGACCACAGTTCGTCCGTCAAGCTGTATAGATGTTGTTCTGATGTATGCATGACGTTCACATCAAAGCAGTTTAATCTGGCTGAAGCCTGAGGGCTGAAATGATGAGTAGAAACTGGAACAAATGCACAACTGGACCTTTTTCAGTGTTTTATCTGTTTCCAGAGATCCGCCTAACATCCTCTCTGCACTGCACTTCTTCTTCTTTCTTTCTGTTTTTTCCAAAATGATGCTGACCCGTCAAGGGAAAAGCATCCAGATTACTCTGGGAAGTCTGCAATCTACAGGAGGCCTGAGGAGTTTTGCAAGAGATCTGAGGAATTTATCACTTTATCAGCACTGAACAGATGCTTAAAACAAATGTGGAGGTGTCATAACGTTCCCTCTGAACAGAAACAAAACTGAAATTATCATCTTTGTTTCAAAAGAGGAACAATCTGGAGTCGACGCACAGCTTGGAAACTAGAAATCAGACCCGAAACATGGATGTAGTGATGACCTGTTTGGCTGTACAATGGCTGCTGGAAAAGATAATTGTTTGGTTGTTGACTTTACAATCCAGAAATTATTTGCTGCATTCTTGTTGGTTGTGCAGGAGGCTCTAATTATGCTTTTCAAACAGGTACTTTTATATTTGCAGCCATTTTCATGTGTTTGGGAGAGCAGCTTTTATGGATATAAAGTGACAAGATGCCCTAGAAAATGTCATTCTGAAATGAGATAAAATAGGCAGAAATGAACAGATTAAATTTCATTATCTGAGAATAATTTTGTGCAATAAAAGTAATGAGCGTGTTTTGTGAAGCCCAGAGTTTGTCACTTTTAATACATTATCATTCACAAATGGTGCAATACTACTCTGTCACTCTGAGATAAGGTTGCCATGATCTTAGACCTCCGTGTTTACTCTGGGATATGCACATTTTGCTGGGTTGTTTTTCTTTTCCTCCCCTCTACATTTTTTGTCCTCATTAATTCTCATATGATGTAACTCTGGTTGAGGTCTTATGACTCTCTGTTGTCGTCTTTGTACCAAAAAAAACAAAAAACAAACTAAAAGCAAAGTGTTCCAAAGAAGATAAACTACCAAAAGGAATAAAAAAACGAAATATTGAACAATTTGTAACGGCCTGACAGCTTTTCTTCCCTTTGGGAACCAACCGAGGTAACTGACAGTTTGGGAAATATTCCTCATCTAAAACTCTTCCCAGGAGGATCATCACTGTCTTTGTTCTGAACAGAAGCTTTTTGCAGTTTGTTGCTGTGACCCAGATCTGAAAATAGACACTTTTCACTGCAGATGAGATGTGATTTTATTTCTCACCATCCTGCACGACTCTGTGGATCTCTCTTTGGTCAGAAGCTGGACTCATCCACTGAGACGTTTTCTGCACCAGGGAAGCAATGAGAAGTTTCCCTGCAAATCTGTCAAATCGTCCTGATGTCATTGTGTCCTTACGGCACATCTGGATATAAAACAAATCTGCCGCTTCATGTGGTCAGTTCCAGAGCAACACGAGAGCGATTACATAAAATCACTATGTATTATAATAATCTATGGTTGTTATGTTGAGTTTTTGTCCACCAGCTGAAGAGTTAAAGCGGAGAGATGTGAACTTTGGAGATGAGATCAACAACTGAACGTAGATTAAACAATAAAATTTGACTGCAGCAACTTGCAGACAGAAACACAAACAGATTTCTTTATGGCTTACAGAGAGGATGGATCTGGTAAAAGAAACGGGAAAAATACCATTTAGAAACACTGTTTTATAACTGTCAGTCCCACAAAAACCAGTGACAGCTCAGAGATGTCTGATCTTAGCAACCCGGTGTTTTTAATTTTTAACTAATGTGTCCTGACTCCATCTGAAAATGTTAGGGGAAGAAATCTGTCAGATCCGACTGCAGAGGTAAAGGTTTTCACCTGAATATAAGGCGGAATGACCTTTGAACTTTTCGCTGAATGATGTGGAGCAACCCACACAGGAAACAGATGTTTTCAACAAACCTCTGAGGGATTTACAATAGAGCTACGTTTTTACGTTTTATTTCTTAATAAGTCGAAAAGGTTTGAATAGAAATTTTTAGCGTCACAGAATGTGAAAGAATTTCAAGACACTTTATATTTTATATGAGAGGAAAAACTTTTAATTTAGCCTCAAAAAGAACAAAGAGAAGCTAAAACAACTCAAATGTGATTTATTCTTTAGTCTGCTATGATAAGTCTGCAGGGATATCATGAGATCACATGTAAAGTGAGCATGAGGAGGAAGATGATTGTCTTTAAGAGAAAGAGCAGCTGCAGACTGGCCTGAAATCCCATCACTAATCTGGATTGACAAATTAAGGCGAAGAAATTCTTCATGTTCTGCTGAAAGATCTTTGAATCACATCACGTGTCTCTGCAGGCTCTGAAGGAATGCCCTCTAATAATGGAAAGGTGAATAATAAAGACTTAATCAAAAGTATCATTGTAATTATTCAAATGCGACAGATGATCTGATCTCCGTCGGAGATGAAATTCAGTAGCTTTAATTCAGGGTTTCTGCTCAGTCAGGGCAGAATTACAGCTGTCATCTGCGTGAATGGAGGTAATTCAGCTGCAGACGCATAATTACTGCGGTTTCATCACGCAGCTGTCAGGTACGAGGAGGAAATGACTGGAAGGGCGAGTGACCTTTCACCTGAGCTGGAACTTTGACAGGCTCCAGATGATTACCTGTAAGTGTGATGATCTGCAAAGTGATCCAGTAACACGGCGTGTAAATGCTACGTTGGTTCGCCTCTGGTAATGTCCTGATTTAGATGCATTCAGGACATTCTGCAAATAAACTGTGTATAGACAACCAAATGTCTGTATTTGTGAAGATGGTGGCATCATCAAAGCAGGTCTTCATCCATCCATCCATCCATCCTTCCATCCTTCCATCCATCCATCCATCCATCCATCCATCCATCCATCCATCCATCCATCCATCCATCCATCCATCCATCCATCCATCCATCCATCCATCCATCCATCCATCCATCCATCCAGTATAAAGCTATATTCATCTTAATTTTTTTTTAGCTTGAATCCGGTGTATTCTACTCGATTTTGCGTCGTGGTTCACGCTACTAATCTATCGCGACCGCAATCTGATTTAATGGTTTATGACGCCAAAGAGGCCCGCATGCGCAGAAGAACGTTCACGTCACACCGTAGCGCACTGTTTACGGAAGTAACAAAGGATGGGAGTTGTTCAATTTTAAAGTTTATTCAGTCAAAAGTATCGTCACAAGGTAAAAACAACACGAAGAAAGCCGTGTGAAATGTTTATGAGCACAAAGCCACCCGCATGCGCAGAAGATAGAACCTTGACGTCACACAGCAGAGCACTGTTTACGGAAGTAATAATGGATGGAGACTTTTATGGAGCTAATGCGATGGCAGCAACACAAAGGAAGCTAATAAAAGGAAAACACATCTACCACCTCTGGCTTTTTGTAAAGCACTGACTGCAGTTATAGAGAAATCAGAATCTCAGAATTCTGACTGATCAGAATTCTGACTTTGATCTCAATTCTGACTCGGAATTCTGTCTTTGATCTCAGAATTCTGACTCGGAATTCTGACTTTGATCTCAGAATTCTGACTCAGAATTCTGACTTTGATCAGACTTTAATCAGTTTTTTTTTTTTGGTGGCCCTAATCCTCTTCTATAGAATCGAGCCGTTCAGACTGCAAAGAAAAAGCTCGATTTGGCTTTTAAAAATCGGCTTTGTGTCACATTTGCCTATTGCGTGAACATAGCTTTATGAGACTGCTTCGATTTCCAGAGCAATAATCAGACCTACCTTCTCCTACGTTATGTCGTTCCTCAAATTGTCCTCTTGCTCCAGTTGCTAATCCAGCTAATCTGCCTTGTGTTGATGTAAAAATCCTCTGCAGCCTGCTCACAATACGAAAACACAAAAAAACATTTCAAGTTCTGAGGTTGCAGATTTCTGTCTTTCTAAGATTCAGTTCTGACTTAAAACCAAGAAAATAATGAAAATCAGAAGTTAGAAAACATTTTTGTTTATTGGGACAAATAAAAACAGTAATTAGTGAGAAAAAATATAACTAACTGGAACTATATTGTGCATTTATAAAACAAACTGAAACGTACTGAAATGATTGTTATATCCTTTTTATTTGTGCTTTTGAACTGAGGTGATTTTATTTTTTTCCTCCACACAAGCATCTTACTTCAGCTGTTGGCAAAATGCTCCATATTCCTCCTGCGCTTGTCTGCAAAAAGGCAACGTGTAACATATTATGAACTTGTTTCTGACCAATAATACCAAACCTGCTCTGAGCTGAACCCTGAAACATGGATGACTTCACCATAAATATCTGATCCATGGCCATTTGTAGCGGAGTTTATAACCTTGTACAGGCCTTGGAAGTTAAAATGTTCACATTGAGGTTGGAGTTGGAGACATTGCTGGATGATTCATGCCGCTGCAGAAATCAGAAGCTGTGTTCAGAATTTTTGTGCTGCTCCACAGTAACCCGTAACTAAACCCGTTAACAGCCAGCCAGAGAATAAAAGCGGCGGCTGAGAGCTCTGCAGCTAAATTAACCAGAAGCCTTCAGCCCATTTTAATCTAGACACCACAGGCTGAATTTTTTACATAATTCTTAGTCTGGCAGAGCGGAGAGCCACAACCTGCTGCACACTGAAAGATCCAGGTGTTCAAACCACTGAACGATTGAGATGGAGAGAAACCAACCAGTTAATATAACTGGTGCGGATACAACAGATGTGACAGTTTCAAAGATCCAGGCAAATACTTCCTGTTGTTAGGCATTGATCCAGCATGAATATGTGCCCTCATTTACTTAACAAGCATTGATTTTCACAGCAAGGGGAAGAAAGTGTTTCATAGTTGGACAAAGATGTTTCTGGTGGTTTAGAAGAACAGTGACAAAAACATTTTGTAGCTGAATTATAAAAATGGAACGGAAAGAAAAAACATGCTTTTAATGAGTGGATGATGATAAATTATTCTAAAATTAGATAAGAAAGTTCGGCAGGAAGTGCATTGGGGGTGTTACCTTTTAAAAAATGAACAGTGATGAAGTCATCATCAACCTGTCAAGGCTTAAAAACTCATAGACCAAATGCAGAAATTAACAGTTAGGAATTTTATACAAATAATGTGAAAAAATGATGTGCTTTTTGCATTTTTATTCTTACAATAATCTAAATAAATCAACCAAATTAACAAATCACCTGCAAATATTTTTTTTCTACAATAGCCTAAAACCTTAAAAATTTCACAAAGAAATATTCAGAAAGAAAGAGACAAACATATCAGACTTAGCATAAGGTCTAACATAGTAAAGGATCTGCAATAAGTGAAAGAAACTGAAAGGCTTATAAAGGTCAGAGAAAGAAACACCACAGAATAAAACAAAACCACATACAGATATAGCTAGAATTACAATAAACGCCAAGAAAACAGTTAAATATATTAAATATATAAAAACAAAAATAGCTAAAAAAAATCCCCAAAACAAAACGCAAGATCAAACAACTCAGGTGAAACTATCCATGCCTGTATTTGTGACCTAAAACGACAAGGTCAGTAGAAATCTGACAGCCAGACCCTGTGCAGGATACGGTGGTGGCAGCATCATGCTGTGGGGATAGTGATTAGAAGCTGACCAGACTGGATAGGAAGATGGATGGATGTAAATCAGACTATAGATGGAAGAAAATCTACCAGAGGTTGAAAAAGTGATGAGACTGGGGGAAAAATGTCACATTCCCTGCAGTAGAAAGACATTAACTTACATTCAGAGCCACAGTAGGTTGGTCTATATAAATGTAAATTCAAATCAAAGCCCACAGTCTGTGGAAAGACTTGAACTAATCCATCCAATTTGACTGAGCTAAACTTACAAACCTAGAAGAGACAACCCCCCAAAAGACTTGCAGCTATAACTGGAGCAAATGGTTCTTCTTACAAAATATTGATCTGAGGGGCTGAAGACATAAGCCTCCCATGAGTTTTATATATTTATCACTCGATTCAATCTGCTGGGTTTCCTTAGATTCAGATAATTTAGCTTACGGTACTGAATTACCATTACGAACAACAGGAATGAATGTATGATTGAATTGAAATTATTTCTTTGGATAGTGCCGCAACACAACAGTTGCTGTTAATTGGAGCTATGTGAATGAAATCGAATTGGATTGAAGCATCTTGAAAGTCATGCATCCTTTCTCTTCCACTCATGCGTTCCTTTGTGTTGATCTATGCAAAAAAGGCTCGAAAAGCATGTTGACGTTTGCAACGTGACCAAATGTTAAAAAGTGAAAAAACTCTTCCATTATAATTTATGTCCAGATGCAAAACAATCTGGTGGGTTTCTGGTGCCCGCGGCCGTACAGAGTCTTTTTCCGCCCCTGCAAAGGTTGGAAATGTTTCACCCCGCCCCGTGATGGTGATGATGATGATGAGGAGCCATAATCTGAATAATCCCACAGTGGGCGTGTGCGCGCGCTCCGGAGTGTGTCCACAGATGCTGAGAGACATCACACCGTGACGGAGACCATGACAGGGTCCGCGTGCGGAGGAGGATGATGCTCCTGCAGGGACTCACCTGTGGATGGACGCCGTCAGGATGCCTTACCTGAACAGAACTCTGCTCCTCCTCTCGCTGCTGCTGCTCCTGCTGCTGCTGCTGGGTCAGAGCCGAACCGCGGAGGCGCGCAAGCACCGACAGCGGGTGCGCAGATGGACGGCAACCGAGGAGAACCAGAAGCACGGCGCGTAAGTGCAGATGAATGATGTAGATGGATGAGGCGGGGAATCAGAAATGGAGCGCTGTCGAGGTTTAGTCAGGCTAATAAAGGCTGAGGGAGAAGTTTACCAGCTCTTTAGTTTTAAATTGATTTATTTGAACATCTGGATAAATTATGCGCATTCGGCTTAATTGGATAATGATAATTTACAATTTCATTCAACAAGTTCTCTTGTAAATTAATGTCTGACTCAAAAACATCCCGGATTAATTTTTCTTTTTCAGTTTCTGGAAGTAAGCAGCATGTCCTGCAGCAGAAATTAGCTCCGTCACTCAAATTAGTGTCACACTCAGCATCCGGATGGCTTTTGGGTCGAACCACCAGGAATTCTTGCATAAGACTCCAGTTTCCATAGTTTTTTTTTTTAAATTTTTTTTATTGTTTTTGGGGATGTCTCTGTTAATGTGACTTATTCCGAGCAAATGATCCAGAACCCCTCAATGATTCTTTGGTAATCTGATGTAGGGAGAAAGAGCGAGCTGTTCTTCGGGATTAAATCAGCAGCCAGGCTCCCTAATTGGTCATCAGCTGCTAAAATGTTAACATCCTCGGCCAGGATTCTCCTGCACCAGAGATTTTTAATCTGAATGGCATTTTTCTGGTGAAATAAAGATTAAATAAATAAAAGAATGACATCAGAACTTGACCCGGGTGAGAAGCTCTAATAATTTTTATGAAACATCAAGATATTAAATAAAGAAAAAAATGTATATATATCTATATCTATATATAGATATATATAGAGAGAACGAGCTTTACATCACTGTTTTGATATTAATTATTTAAATCGGCTAATTTGATAGAATCTTTTTGATGCCAATTTGTTTGATGGTTTTAACTAGTCTGTCTTCAAAATGAGTCATGTACAAAGAAAGGGAATGAATGAATGAATGAATGAATGAATGAATGAATGAATGAATGCTGCAGTTAATGAACTGAAGAGTTTCCTAATCAGATGCTCATCTTCTGGTGAGAGAAGCTGAATTCAGCTGTTTGAGTGACAACCTGTGATATTTGAATATTAATGTTAATATATTATATTGTGATCTGAATTAATTTTTCAAACAAATTTCAGACTGAATAGATCTGGTTTATCAGTTTCTATAATGTAAATTAAAGTCATAAATTATCTGCACTCCCTCGCTCCTTTTTTGTCACACTTGAAGGTTTCAGATTGTCAGACAATTTTAATGTCAATCGAAGATAAATTAATGAAAACAACAGGCAGTTTTGAGATGACGAGTCCAAACCAAACTAGAATCTGTTTCTCTCATTCCTAGATAATGTATTAACTGTGATTAACCAGTTTTTGGACTGATGAGTTTAGTTTCTCTATTGACCTCCAGTCATGATTTCTGTTTGAGCCTATCTGACGACATGAAGTAGGCTAAGAGCCATCAATGAGCAACACATCCTGTCCTAGTTGAAAGAAATTCAAGAGAAAGACAATAAAGAAATTCACTGGACTCCAGTGACCCAAACTGAGAATCTTCATCCACAAATGGAGAAAACATTTTTGTTGAGCCAAAAATGGAACTTTCTTTTGCAACGGTTTGAATCATGTTACATCAGCATTCAGAAAAACAACTGTTTCAGTATTAAGCATGACTCATGTGGACATTTCCCCCCCAAAAATAAGAGTTAAGCTTGTGCAGTTGATGGGGAGCTGCTGAGAACAGGAAGATTATTTCACATGCTTTGTGTGGGACTGCGCTACACTCACACAATTCAGTTCAATTAAGTTCAGACATCAAGTAGGCCTCACTACAAATGCCTCCAAATGATCTTTAAAAGATAAATGGCTCCAATTTATGTCCAGAAATATGCAGTCAAATAAATTTAATGCAGCCCAACATGAGCAAATTAAATTTTATTTGGTACAATCCAATTCTATCTCTGTTATTTTACAGTGCTGTAAAAGTCAGTCTATAAAGCCGCCTGGTATAGAGTTATCTAAATAGATTCATCAGTTTGAGTTGGAGTTCATGTTCAGATTCGGTTATTTCTAACTTATTGAGTTCTAAAACTCAGCAGAATATTTTGTTCCAGTAATAATTGCACGGATAAGATGGATTATCGACAGCTGAGAGTAAACACCCGGAAACTGATGGAAGCAAACATTTCTCTAAATAAATACTCTGCTTCTTATTCGTTTTATGCCTCGCAGCAGCAGGGTTCTCAGGTTTAATCTGCAAAATCTCATTACGGTTTTATTTCATAGTGTAATGAATGCTATACAAATACATTTCTTCCGGATCTTTCACATTCCAGTGTGAAAAATTAATCAGAATATAAAGTAAGTGCAGAATTGGATGATCTCCACAATAGTAAAGCATTTTCAACAGTTACTAGGGAGCAAGGCGAGGCTCTGGATGCTTCATAGCAACAGAAAGTTGTAGATGGTGGGAGGATTTTTACTAGAAATGTAACAGGTCAGGGACACTAATGAATCTTTGACCTCCCCTCCCTTTCCTCTTTCTTCTGTTCCAAAAGACGGAGTCAGCGATTTTGGCATTAAATGTGACCTATTATGCTTCATTGAAGATGTTAGAATAAGTTTATAGTTTCTACAAAACATGTTCATTCAATGTTTTGCACAAAATAAGATTTTATTCTAGTCAGTTCTACATATTTTGGCCGCTCTCCCCACTTAAAAAAAGCTGCAAACAGATGCACAGCTATACAATCGAACATCTTTGAAAAGCAGAAGTGGAGCCTCCTGCACAACCATCAAAAATATAGAAATTGGTTTGTGGATGGTAAAGTCAACAACAAAACACATCCAGCGGTAAAACCAGCAGACCAAATGTGCTGGAGCTCTTCTGAGGTTGCTTGGTGACGGGTTGGGCTCGGCTGGAGTTGCTAGGTAACGGTGCAACGCCCATGGAAAGTGACATAATAATCTGCAGGTTTTTGAAATGGCTCGTTTTTCAGATCCCAAAAACCTATTGCCAGAAAACAAGTTTTACAAAACAAATGGCAACACGAAGAAATAACTTAATGCAGAAATACTCAACATTCATTTATAAATCTCTATTCTAGTCTAAATCAGGACTTGAATGTTGGGATCAATTTCCATATTCTGAACGGATTCCAGGCTCCAAACAAACTCTGTTCAAAATCATCTAATCATGTTTGAAGCAAAACTTTATTGATTACATGTGAAGGTTAAAAAATGTATTTGTGATAAAATAAGAAAAACATTTCAGGTAGTTTCTCCTTAACAACTTGGAAATCACAGCGCGTGTGTAAAAGATAAACGGTGATTGAACTCATTTCATCTCTCAATTTTGTCAATTATTTCTGAAGAACTCATCAGAGTCGATGTTTTTCCTGAAATTCTTTGAAGCCTTGATGTTTTAATCTGGTGGCTTCAGCTGTTTGAGGAATATTTGGTTGTATTTCTGTTTTTCAGGAAAACCAGCAGCTTTGGCAGAGGTTCTGGTTTCATGCTGATAAATTATCTGCTGACTGAATGTGAAATGTGCAAAAGTAACCTTATTTATGACGAAATGCAGTGTAAAGCTGCTGTAATTTCACTGTGGAGTACTTCACCCCGTTGGAGATCAGACTTCCTGTGATCCTGAGCGGGAGATTCATCCTGCGAGGAAACAATTTGCGGTTTTGCTTGTGATGAGTGCAGCTGCAGTAGCAGCGTTCTTTTTATTTATCATCAGTTATTCTCCAAAGTTGTTTCTTCGTCTCTTTGACTCTCATGTTTTCTTCCTCCAGCTCTCTGCCAAAGAAACCTCCAGATGTGACCAAGTCCAGAAAAACCAAGACGGAGCATCTTCTCAAAGTAGATGATCATGATTTCACCATGAGGCCGGCGTTTGGAGGTAAGGGAGAGGTGTTGGATGGTGTACAGGGATATCTAACGTTAAAAAGATCATAGAAGATTACCTAAAAGGTTTGGTAGATCCATTGTCGGTGTGGAATATCAGATTAAGCAGACATTGTTGTCTCAAACTGAAGGTGAGAACAGAGACTGTCAAACAGATTTCTGCTTTTTCTTCAGTGGAAAAGAGACGAAGCTATAAGATTAGATGGACTGTTAATCATGTCTTTGCAGCTCCGGCTGTGCAGTTGGGGTCGTCATTCTGCTTGAAGATAAACCTCCACACTCATTTGTGATCCGCTGCCTCGTTCCTGCTGTCAGGTTCCAGACGGTCCAAACGAAAGTCTCGGTTTTCACTGGAGCAGCACAGAGCAAAGCTGATTCAACTTATTGAACACAAAAGCACAGCAAGAACTCAGGCTGAACCGACCCGACTAAATCCCAGCGACGCCGAAGACCAAATTGAATGTATAAGTCCTGCAGCTGCAGTTATCAGGGCATGTTTGACCATAGAAGAGAATTTGGGTGCTGATCCAGTCCGGAGTTCTGGCTGGTAGGAAGAGAAAACCGACGTGTCAAGACTCTGAATGAGTCAGAGAAACATTTATTCACCAAACTATATTGGGAGACACTGACCCCGTGGTCCTGACCCAGTTTGAACCCCTACTTAGATTCTATCGACTGCTCTCGGCAGGAAATCTCCGCGGTTTCTGATGGTTCTGACCCGAAATGACCCGTTCTCAGCCTCTCAGATTACCGTCTGCTGCTCCGACCTTTTCCCTGATGCTAATCCTCCGTCTGCCTGCGCTGCTGCAGCTGATGTCAGTTTTTATGTTCGGCTCTGATGATCCGAATCACATCCAAGCTGGTCTGCAATCAAACGGCGACGGTCCCGTCACTCACATGGAAACAAAGTAAATGTCTCATTTCCGGGTCGCAACTGGACTTTAAGCTCTTATTTCTGTCCAGTTCTCAGTAAAATGCCCATTAAGACAAATAAATGATCCTGTAGAAAAGAACTGTGGACTATATTTATCCTTAATCAGTTCAACTTAAACCAGATATTTGCATAAAATGTGTAAAAATATACACAACATTTTTATTTCTGTCTTTTTTTCTATCTATCAGACCAAACTTTTCCTGTTTTGGGTCGCATCGCTAAAAGTCAAAATAACGAGAGCGACCTTTCTTCAGAGTTGTGTAACTTTCCACTAATGGCAGAATTTTACATGCACCAAAGTTTTTATGCATTTAAATAATTCGATAAAGAATGAGTGATGATCTCATGGCTTTATAAGTTTCATATTTTGAATTTCTGGTCGCCTTCAACATTTGAATAAACTGCAGAAACTCCTGTTTATATGAAACACAGTTTTATTAACGTGTGACGTTGCACACACACAGAAATAGTTGATCTAACATCTTTGAGCTCAGCTTGGGTTGCTAGGAGACGGGCGGAATTCCTCTGGGGTTGCTAGGTAACGGGCTGGTTTCTCTGGGGTTACTAGGTGAGACTTCAGGCCTCTAAACTTATTTATTAACACTCAGCCAAAAAAAAAATGGCTGTTTTATTTATTTTTTTGCCTGTTTTTAGAAGCAGAAAAAAAATCAAAATGGAACAACAAACATGTGCAAAATGTCTTCGAGTTTGGAGCTGATGACCATCTAGAGAAAAACAGACCATGCCAGTTGTCAAGTGTTTTGTGCTTCAGGAGGGACTGGTGCACTTTACAAAACAAATGGCAACATGAAGAAATAACTTAATGCAGAAATACTCAACATTCATAACGTTGAAAGCTCACAGGATACAATCTAAAAGTGTATTTGGGCTGTAGTTCACATTATGGAATAATTTGCATCAATCTCACTTAATTGCTTTGGTTTAGTGATGACAACTTACTTTTATAAATTGTTGAATTACCTTGAAAGTACTTAACGTTTCTTTTAACTGAAAGAAACGTTAAGTACTGCTGTGGTGGTGCAGCGGGAAAGAACAACCCATATAAGGAGGAAAGTAACGGTTGCAAGTTTGATTCCCGGCCTTTGCCACATTTCTTCCCCTTCTTTCATTTCCCACTTTTCTGTCTAACAACCATAAAAACCCTTAAAATATATTACTTTACATCTTCATTTGAAGCAAACTAAATGATTTCAATAAGACTGACTTAAATTTGTCAAGTTAAACCATCGTAATAAATTACGTTGGATAAACTTAATTGAATTACTTGCTGAAGCAGTTAAATTATTTTCTTTTTTGCAGTGGACCAAATATTAAAGAAAATTTGCGTAAACATCTGATTTTGAACCAGTTATGGCCTTTAGCAAACATCAACAAATTTGGTATAATTTTGTATTCTTAGCTGACTGGACTGTTGAAGTGAAAGGAGAAAAAAGTGATATATAAAAGTAAAAGCATACAAATGCATAAATATATATTTAAAGGAAAGGAAAAGAAAGAAATCTTAATTTGGCTCTATGGCCGTTAAGCCTTCAGCTGCCTCAGAGAAGACCAGCATGAAGTGGCTTTTAAATTGGGTCAGAACCTGTGGTGACCTGCAGGTATCAATAAACCAGAACCTGATGTAAGGCGGCCCGCGGGTCCTCGTTTCCCAGAACCTGTGATATGGTGGCTGCTTTGATGTTCCCACGTCGCCCTCCTCCTCCTGGTCTTTCCCCCCTCCCTTCGGTGTTGTTGTTGTTATCACCAGGAAAACAGACTCCGAGACTCTTTTCCAGCTGACAGTGTCACTAACCTTGATCCGTTCCTTCTTTTAACTCCAGTTTCAGACGCTTTCAGAACGTCCCACTGGTTTTGTTCCGAGTGTGATGTGAAGATGCGTCACACACTCCAGTTTAATCTGCTCTTCTTTAGATTTTAAAGGGCTGAGTTGCATCTAAACATAGTTCATCAGCGAGGAACTTCAGAGGACTTGCTCAGAGTTTTCAACTAAGAAGTTGGCGCTTCTCGTCAGTCTGCAGAGAAATCAAAGGAGACTTGTTGGGTCTGCTTAGAGGAAAAACTTGAGACTCTGAGATACTCCCACATGTCGGACAAGCAAAGAGTGGCCACCTTTCTGAAGTTTCTGAACCTTGATGGCGAAGGCGACCTACTCATCAGCGATACAGATACTGCAAAGCATAGAAATTGTGGTCAGAGAGGAAATGGGCCGATGAATAAATCCATTAGAGGCCATCAGAAGAACCTTCACAACTGCATTAAGAAATGGTTTTTACAGAATCAGACCTGCATTTCTGCCACTTTAAAAAAGTTCAAACCCAGAAAGGTTCTTCTTTATGATCATTTTGTTTGAGTCAGACTAAACGCCGAAGCAAAAACAAAGGTGGGGCTTTAATGGAAAGGTGTGGGTGGCAGGAGGAGGAGGAGGGTGACCTTCATCCATGAACTGTAGAACTGATTTCTTAGAATGCATTCACACCAGCCCTGTTTAGTCCACTTTAGTCAAACTACAGTTTGTTTAGAAAGTCTGGTTAGTTTCGGTTTGATTTTTGTGAGCGTAGTTCAAGTGTAAATGTGGATTCAAGCGGCGTGGAAACCACTTCAGAAGGAGGACCTAAAACAGTACCGCAGGGCATTCTGGGTAAACACAACCTAAACAAACGAGTGAGAAAAAAAAAGAGTTGCATTCTTTTGCCAAAGACAAAAGAGAAATCCTACAACTGCTAAAATGTGACAGTACTGCATTCTGCTTACATTTTGTAAAGGAGGAAGTTGCGCTCATGTTTTTGTCGTTTCCTTCAGTGGTCTTGGTGCAGCGCCGCCACAGGCGAGGAGGGGAAGCGGTTTTTGAAAGAATTTGGAAAATATAACAAGTGTTGCTCGTTTGCTCCCCAACTGAACCAAATCCACCAGACCATCAAGTGTAAAAACACCTTTAATCTGAACAGACTGTAAATCAGATGTTTGATTCTCAGCAGATTCAAGACGTTAAAAACGTTCTAGACTCTTAAAAATTGCCTGCTAACAGACTTATTATTTTGTTATATTGAATTATTTTTGTTCATCTTGACCTCTGAATAATTTGAAGAGTTGAACTCGCCAGTCTACACACATCATATGGCTTTTCACATTGTAGTAACATGCCCCATTATGCAACCAAAGAGATAATCCTCATCATCTCTGCATGTAACTCAGGACTGTTGCACATGTACTATGTAGGTGGACACACAGACATATTTAACAAGCTCAGACTGAGTCGCTGTTGGAGGGTGCATGTGGGGTGTATTACTGCTCTTAATCCTGGGTAAAATAACACATTAAGCTTGTTGTTAATCCGAGCTGAAAGGAACCAGATGAAAGCCCCTCAGCTACGTCTCCCCGTGTCTGTCCACTTCCCAACTCGTTTTCTGCTAAGTGACTGCAGAGTTTCGGATGTGCGCTGCTCAGTGTCGAGGATTTACTGCAGGTCAGAGGTGGATTCATGTCTCCTATTAGTTTAATGGATCCATCTTTCATCGTATGATACTTACCCACCATCCATCGGGTGCATGCGTGCCCACCGCCTGTGAATTCATTCATTTCGACCCATCCATTGTTAAATGTCTTTTACTCATCTGCCCGGAGCCAGCACAAGGCAAAAGCAATGGAGGGAGTCAAAGGCAGAAAGCAAACTAAACAGAGTGAACAAAGAGCTAAAATCCAGAAGGTTGATGTGCACCAGGTGCACCAGGCCCCCGAATGCAATTTTAGAACAGCAGTCGGGGGTTGATAGTTATTTCATTCGAAGAAAATTATAAGAGACAAAAACAGTTAAACCCAATAAAAATATTCACCTTTTGTAAACTATTTTTAGAGCTAAATTTGACCATTATTCAGTGAGTTTAATGCACCCAAATCTGCTTTTCTTTCATTTATAACATAAAGCCGGTGTTTACAGAGAAAGAAAGACTCAAATCCTGTTTTTGTGCTGAGAATAAACTAAAATTCTGTATTTTTTTTGTTCTTTCCAAACGTGTACCAGAGGATTTGCAAACTTTGTTTAGCGAAGAAAACTTCTAAAACTCTTGAGGGTTTGGCTCAACATTGAACATAAAAAAAAAAATCTGATTATTTTGTTTGCTTAAAATATTGCATGTGAAGCCGGGACGGAAAGTGGTTCTTTACACACAAAAAGAATAATTTTAGTCTAATAATCAGCGCTTCCTCTGCTGCCTTGTTTTCCTTCCCCTACATTTTAACAATCAGACATTAATGCCTGTACTTGGTTGCTATTCCTTGTTGGACTCTGGATTTTTTTATTCTGCTGCAGCAAGAAACTGTGCAGTCTGACATTTGTTAAATCTTAGATCTTACAATATGTCACTGTTAATATTTTATGATATTGAGCTTGCTCTGTGTGACACGTAGTGACATGTCCTTCTGGTTTTGTATTTTCTTTCTGGTGTTGAAGAAGAGGTTTTTGGTGCAGTCGAATTATTCTGCAAAGTTTTACTCCTACACTGCTATATTCTCATTCTTGCTGAAAATTTAAGCAACACAATTATTGTTAGTTTTGTACAAGCAGCTTGATGTTCAAGGTTGGAGGATGCATGGAAGAAATTGTCCAGATATCAACTTTTTGCTTGATTTTGCAGCATTTTATTGACTTGAACCCATAGCATTTTGGAGCAAGAGAAGCTGAGAATGTTAAAGTTATGAAACTCAAATCATGTATTTAATTTCAAAACATATCCTATAAAATGAAAAGTCCTCATTTTATGGAAAGTGTCACATCCCTTCATAAGAGAGAAAATGATGACTCAAAGGTGCTTCAGGGGTTTTATCCTGATTAAATAAAGGTTGATAATGTTTTCTGGTGACACTTATCTGGAGAAATGTGAATATTAATGCTCATGCTTATGAGAGCAACAATGCTTGTCCTCCTTTTCGCTTGACAAATCACCGATGAACTCAAATCGAAACTTTGCTGCGTCTGATTTATGTGAAGCTCTGCACTTCAGCACTCTTTAAAACTTTCAGCTGCGTTCTCGTCTGCTTTGAACTTCTTTACTTTCACGCTTTCCTTGTTTTTTTTTTAACATACAGCTTTGGAAAAATTTTAAGAGCTGCACTGAACCCCATCGAAAACCTCCTGAAGTTATTCTACCAAATATTTCTGAACTCTTTCTGAGGTAAAACATTAGCATTGTTGTTTCTATTTGAATATGAATTTGTTTTCTTTGCGTTATTCGAGGTCTGAGGCGCTGCATCATTTTCGTTACTTTGACCATTTTTCATTTTCTGTAAATCAATTCAAAATGTTTGCTTGGAATTTCAGTAGTTCGGAGAGATAAAAGAACAATGTACTCAAACATTTACCTTTAAAGAGTAAAATCAGAGAAACTGATTCTTTTAAGTGGTCGCTTAATTTTTTGTCAGTAAACCTTGGAAAAATGTTGATGTAACTTCATTAATTGAGTCTGGATCTAGTAGTTAGTGTTGGTATATAAACACGTTTTTATAGATTCTGCAACCCTTCCCAGGATGAAAGAGATTTTTGTTTATGCCATCAACACCTGAAGGGGATTTGAACCGATGCAAACTGTTTGCTCAGCTCAGTTTTCTGATGAGACATTAACATACGTCTCCTGCAGGAGTGACCAGCTGCGTCGTCGTTATCTGGGGAGCTGGAGGTCAGCCATGGCTCTCGCTGAGCTGCGGTTGTCCCACATCAGTAATCACATTCGCTGATAGAAAGGTGTTCACACGGGGGTTTTTTCGGAGAGGAGCAGGGGGAGGCTGTCTGTCGCGGAGACTGCGGAGAATGAATAATGAGCCGCTGTGTTTCACTTTAAAAAAGTCATCCAGAAAGGAGGACAGCGTGACTATCGATGGCTGCAGTCATGTTGTTACGTAATGCTGCTATTCTGTCTAAGCAGGCAGTTTGAGATGAGCTCAGGAGGGAACTTTACCAGAAATAAAAGCTGTTAATCCTACAGATTTAAGGGTTAAAATGGCCTCCATCATGAGAGCTTCCACCCACAATCATTTGTTTTACTGTATTCAATTCAGTTTTTGTGTTACGGTTTCGCATAATTACTCCGAAGGTGGAATTGTGTTTTGGAAAGTTGGAGGTTTCCTGAAACATAATGATATCTGCAGGTTCTTTACTCTTCTCTCTGAATGTAACTAATTAAATCCTGCTCAGCCTCTGGACCTAAACATGTTGGCAAAGGAAGCTTTTCTAAGGCAAAACTTTGAAAACAAAATCATTTCTTTAAAAACACTTCATCAAACCAGCAGGACACCCTGGGAGTTTCACTAAATGAAGCACTTCTTTCATAAAAAGAAAAACATAATTAGTCGTCACAAAGACACACGTTGTTCTCAGAAACTAACGCCGACTCAAAACGTTCTGGTAGATGGACTTAGATGTGATTGAGAAGCTGTGGCATGACGTAAAATATTGAAAACTAGTCAATGTGTCTGAATTAAGACTATTTTGATCAAAATTCCTCCACAATTTTAAATAAATGACTTTTTATTTACATTAAAAGTCATTTAATGATCTAAACTTTGAATAGTGACTGATGATACTTATACTAAAGTCTGTCATCATGAATGTCTAAGAGGAAAATATTCAGCAGACATTTAGATTAACAACAAAACTCTGCAACATTCAATAATCTTACAACAACTGCAAGAGAAATAAATAAAAAACAAATTTTTTTCCCTACATTTTCTGAATTTCTGCCAGGTTATTTATTTATTTTTGATAATGTCATTAAAGAGACCAGAAGAATATTATTTGGGAAAAAAATGGATAATTGACAGAATTATTGACTTCAAATTCAGTCAAAAAGGCAAACACAAAATGTATTCTGAAATAAACATTTATAAAACACTAAAGAAGGTTAAAACCTTCAATATGAAGCGTGAAATCAGTGGCGTATTCATGTGAATATATTGTAATGTGCAGGTAAAAATAATCTACAAAGCGAAAGGTGGCAGCAAACCTGTGGAGAGCAGAACCAAGTTAGTCGGCAATCAGGGTTTAAAAAAGGCTCTGCGTCCCGTATCGGTAATCAGTGTTGTGTTTGAAGGGTAAATGTTCAGCCTGACCACCAGGGTCCTGCAGGGGTCGAAACAATTAACATTATGGGGGAAATCATGCCTGGATTTGCTCCCTCATCTTCCCAAGTGGATATTAGCAGCTGTGTAAAAATTGGTGATATAATCAGCAGCTGATTACGGAGCTGGAGGCAGAAACTGGGGTATTTTTCTGCTGGTGATGTTGACAGAATATCCAGTTGACTTTCGGCGCTGTGTTTGTCCTGAGATTTATCTCATTTGAGCCAACGTTAGCATCTCCCTGTTATTAATAACAAATTCAATCAGATTTCATTTGATTAAGTTACTCTTGTTTCTCATTCTTCACTACTTTCTCTACCTTAACTGTCTTCAACCTTTAATTATCATGCTAATGTAATGATTAAAGTGTGTTTTAAACCACTGTTAGCTTAGGTCAACTGGAGAAGCATTGTGGTATTTTGCTTGCTTTCGCCAGATAAATGAGTTTCATGCTTTGCAAAAACAGTGATGATATTTTTCTGCTTATCTGCGCTGTTGTTTTGGTCCTTAAGTGCAAGACTATTTGTTCAATGTCTAAATATTTGTAAAAAGACTCGTGAGCATCATCCAGAACCTGCAACTGAAGCAGGTTAGGATCGGAGTGTGTGCTCTAATCAATCCATTAAATGTGTTTTGCACGTCATCAAAGCTTATTTTTTATCGCTTAATATCATAAACATTCTCTAGAATGAAGTTAAAATAATAAAACATGTGATTAAACTTAAAGCTTTAATCGTTTTAGCAACTGTGAAATTGTAAATATGTCTAAATCTGTTTTTATTGAGTTGAAATTTAATAATTAGCTTCTTGTTTTTGTGTTTCTGATTTCCCTCTCGAATGAATTTCCCCTGATCGGCTGGCACTTTAATAGGTACATTTTGTTTGCACAATCGCGTCCCTTTTTGTAGTCAGGACTGCATAAAACTTTGCATAAATTCAACAAGCTGCCCGTCCTCAGAGGTTTCTTTTAAACTGAAAACGTCACACATTTGTCCTGTATTTGGCAACTAATTAATCAAAGTAAAGAAACCAGTTTGAGATTGTTTGAGTTCCTGACATCCTGCAGGAAGCAGCCATCAAAACATGGGTACTATGGTGTCATAAAGAGATGGAAATGGTCAGGAATATTCAATTGCAGCAAGAAAATATCTACACCTTTTTACCACCAGTAGTCTGAACTACAGATGCAGGCAAATTTGTTCATTTGCTGCTGTAGCTGTTGAAATCAGGAGCCGTCGGACCACATAGCATTTTTCCAACCCCTTACGCTCCAGTCTTGTAGAGGCTGAATTGTAGCCTGAGGTGATCATATCTGTCAGCGGTGGTTGTAATAAGTAGTTATCTAAGCTACTTTTTTCTTTCATCATTTCGCACCAGCCTGCCTGTATTCTCCTCTGACCTCTGACATCAATAGCACATTTTTAGCCTCACAGCTGTGGCTCTCTGGATACTCTCTGGTTTTTGATCATTCTCTGTGAACCTTGAAGACGGTTGTTTGTGAAACTCCCAGAAGACCAGCAGTTTCTAAAATACTCCGAGCAAAGCGCTTGATAAAACTTATGATGTCTAAAAGCTGAACTTGATCGTCAGCAAACCATATTCACCACGTCTGAGTTGTGGCTTTGAGGTTGTTTGATTGGAGAAAAAATTACATTTGTTAAATTTTTATTGATCTCCCCGAGATCAATAAAGTATGTTTGAATATTAATTGAGTTGCTTTCACACTGCACTGTGTCAAAGCGATCCAAACCGTTTGAAAAACCTGTTCCCCTCCTCGCCTGAGGTGGCGCTGCGACAAGAACTATCGACAGAAACAACATGAAAACATGACCGCAACTTTCTCCTTTGCAAAATGTAGACTGAAATGGAGGAATGTCAGATTTTTTGTGGTTGAAAGTTGCCGTTTTTGGTTTGGTTGCGCATTCACACCTCCCCAAACAAAACTAGAGTTCAATTAAAGCGAACCAAACAGGATTAGTGTGAATTCATGTTTAGATTTTTCTCCATCTGATCGTCTGATGCCACTTTCTTTGTTGACTTTGCATTCGGTACGTCACCCCTCCAGATCACGTGAACCTGCGTCTCTCTCCTGGTTCTACATTTAGATTCCTGTCTTGTTCTCACAAGCTGGCAGAATTTCAAGCCATCACAATGACAAATCAACAGATTTCAGATTTCCTAACCTTTAGTGAACCTATTTTGGATTGAAAGCCTCATTTTAACCCCTGTCTTAACTGCAAAAAGCAATAAAAATGACTAACATTGGGACAGAAACTACAGAGTTGTGCTGTGAACAAAAACATTTCAATGTTTCTATAATAAAAGTTGAGGCGTTTATCAGATCTGTGTCACAGACCGATCATCTGACAGTTTATTCTCTGCGCTCCAGCCACCCTATCACAGATTCTCTGTTTTCCTGCTTTCAGTATTTATTCAGAAACACTCAGCGGAGCCATCAGTCACACTCACTGTGGGAGCGCTGCCACTGAGCATTTTCTAATCTCTTAGTATTCATAAAAAGGTTAGAGGGCCATGAATGCATCGCCGAAATGCACAAATTCCCTCCTATTTTTATCTGCCGTTCGAGGCTCGTTTTAGAAATGATGCGAGGGAATGCGAGACGGCTGCAGCTCCAGCCTGAACTCTGTGAAGACTTAATTACATTATCGAGTCAAACTCTGAGCATCAAATGAAACAATCGGACTGTTATTGATCACTCCGGTTCAGATTAAAATGGTTAACAGTGAGAGTAATGACTTGAGGGGAAGAGCTAATGGCAGACAGCAGAGCTCTTCAGTGAGGTTGTAAAACACTTCGTCTCATCAGCCTCGTCTTTCCCCTCCTGTTTGTGCTGCTGAAACAGTTTTTCTCGGTGATGGATGTCGATGGGTCTTTCTCATCCACAAACAGTCTGCTTTGCAGAGACTGTCAGCTTCAGCCGGTGTGGCTGATCGCAGCTCTGCCAGGCGGCATGCCAGGCCCAGCGGCTGCAGATTTAAGCTGGAGGCGGTTCGTTCTGTTTACAGCTCAGATTAGCACCAATCTGTTCCACCATCCCACAGCTGTCACCCCGCAAACTCCAGAGCAGACAGAAAAATGAGACTGGGACCCAGAAACTGGCGGTAGCGTCACATCCAGTCTGTCTGAGCGAGATTTACGTTCTGAAAGCGGTTCAGCGCTAATCAGACTGAATGTTTGTCTTTGTTTGAAAGACTGGGCTTTTTACACTCATTGTTTGTTTCGTAATCTATTGTTTCAGATACATGAGGATTTCTGAAGCCTGCTGTGACTGATGCTCTGAGGCTTTCTAGATGAAATGTTCTGGAAAGCTTGAGTAAGAGAATAAATAACCTCAAACACTTGTCTATACTGATTACCCTGCTTTTCTCCACTGTTTTATAATCCTAGAGTTTGTTATAAGAGGCAATATAAAACGTCTGAGGATCATCACAACTCTTAAATGTGTCAGACAATGTTTAGGAGGCGATTACTCCGCTTCCTGGAAAAAAGCGCCGTAATCGCCTCCTACGTTTAGTCTTGTGGTCTAAAAATATTCTCCTCCAACTTCTCACAACGTTGTTCTTGTTGGATTTAGACAGAAAGAAACTCAGGAGTTGTCTTTTAGTGTTTTTCTGAGACCTGGTCCAAGTTGCAGCTTCCTCACCGGAGAGCCAAATTCACTGGTGGATTTTTGTTGTTTTAATTTATTTAAATTTTCTTCCAGTTCCAGTGTTAAATGTGAATCAGAATTTAAATTTATTCATCCTTGAGAGTGTGTTGTGGTATTTCTTTTTTGCCATTATTACCATTATATATTATATAAACTGGAGGTTTCTGTGCCTCCACCATCACTTTCAGCCTTGCAGAAACGATGCCAATCACTGTAATCTGGAGGATCAGTTCTGGTTCTCACAGCGGTTTGGATCCCATCAGCTCAAGTATTTTTCATTTATATTCTTGTTGACATTGTGACCTTTTGCCCTCTGCAGGTCCTGCGATCCCTGTTGGCGTGGACGTTCAGGTGGAGAGCTTAGACAGCATCTCTGAAGTTGACATGGTATGAGTTGTTTTCCAGATTATCAGAGATTATACAATAAATCATTTAATCGCATGACAATTGAAAAGAAACTCAATCATTTTCGTTTGGTTGATTTATTTTTGTTTTTCTCTTTTCTCTCGTTTTACCAAAATCTGAATGATAAAAGTCTTCAGTCTGGTGTTTTGACTGATTTTATGATTAATTTTATTTGTTGTTTCTGTTGTTTTCTTTACTTATTTTGAATATTTCAAATGTCTTTTAATGTTTAATTTTTAATGTTGAGTTTAAAGTTTATTGATAATTGCGTTATGATGCCATTATTGATATTATATTGCTAGAAAACAACAATATTATCGTTTATCGCAATACGTTCTGAGACAATTTATTGTCTATTTGTAAACAGGATGGTTTAGTTTGAATAAGTTTGAATTTAAGGACGGTTGTGGTGGAGAAGCTCCACCATTGTTGCTCATGTTGGCGCTTCAACTGGTCCCACCAGGACTTCACCATGACGCTGTACCTCCGACACTACTGGAAGGACGAGCGCCTGTCGTTCACCAGCAGCACAAACAAGAGCATGACCTTCGATGGCCGCTTGGTGAAGAAGATCTGGGTCCCGGACGTCTTCTTCGTCCACTCCAAGAGGTCCTTCATCCACGACACGACAACAGACAACATTATGCTGCGAGTGTTTCCGGACGGACATGTCCTCTACAGTTTAAGGTCAGTGACGTTTTAATTTGGAGATCAGAAAGTGGATTTGTGGAGGAGGAGTTTTGCTCAAAGTCTGCAGACGTTTCGCGCCTCATAACGGGAAAGTAATTCAGATTTCACAAATTTTACACAATGTTCACACAACAAACAACTTCTTCCTTATTTTGGTGAAGTTTTTCTGGAGTTGGTCGTGTTCATTTCTGCACAACAATGTTTTTCCATTTCCTTTAATAGTTTACTTCATCCAGAGACATTTAAACATTTCTTTTTCATTTAAACCGAAGATGTTTGAATCTATTCCTGTAGTTTATTTTATTTCATTACCCCTTCACTCTGAGGCAAAACAAACTAAGGTAAATATTACTATTTGACATTTGTTGTAAATATTAATTAACACTGAAATTCTGCATTTTGGCTTCAGAAATAATTTGGCTGTGCCTGGATCTGTTTTCCACCAAAGTGTCTTCAGTTGTCCCAATCTTTGAGTGTTTGGTTTTGTTTGTATTTGATGAATTTCCATTTGGTTATTAATGTTCTTGTCTTGCCATATTTGGTTGATTTCTCTGTTTATTACTGCTGTTTAGGTGCTGCTGTACTACTTCATTTCTTTGTTTCATCTCTTATTTAGTTTTTTTTTATGTTCCTCATACCAAAATTTATTTCTCTTAGTTCAGTGTTTATTTTTCCTTTGGTTTTTGGTTTGTTTGAGCTTCTTTTGAGGTAAAATGCTCAAAGGTTTCCTTTGTTCATTACTAGGTTGTTTTATTTGTTTTTGCAAGACCTGAAAGTTTCTTTTCGTATAGTTTGACCATTTTTACATCTGTAATCTAATTTTCTGCGTACAATTTATTCCTTGCATATTTGATTTCTCATTGTTTGTCAAAGCTACATTTAGGATTTTGTAGTCTGAGTCGTACATAAACTTCTGGCTCATGAAATAACAGTGGAAGAGACTTGTTTTAATTGTCATAGCATAATTGTGCTATATTTATTTCGTTAAATTCATTTGCTTCGGTTTCAGAAAACATTTCTAGACTCCACCGATGTTGATTTTAGGAACCATCTTTCTAAATAAAAATTTTAAACTCAGTTTTGATTTTTGGTCCAGATTTAAGGTTTTCTGCATAAAAAAAACCTTAAATCAATAAGGCATATTGAGGTTGGATCTACGCCCTCAAGATGCCTTCGTGACTCACAAGAACCATCAAAATGAGGCTGATTTACTGAGATTGCAGAAAATTTGTGAAGAAAACTTTTTTTTCCAATTTTGAAGCAATCATGATGCTGCGTTGCTTTTTGTCCGCACAGGAAATGGTTTTCTCCTTATTTCTGAGCTTCTCATGTGCACTTTCACTACATCCATCATGTAAGCAAGGCCTGCTGCCAGAATGAAAATAAATCTGTAAAATTATTCTGCAGAAAATTTGCTGCATTTCTCCAAGAGACTCAACATGTTTTGGCTGCATGATGGTTTTCATCTGATGTAGACAATGTTGAAACCACAGAGAGAAGATTTTACTCATTTAACATTCAGATTTCATGTTTTTTTAAAAGGAAGTGAAATCAAGCTAAGCTGTTAATATTCATTAAGACTTTCCAGCTTCTTATTTAACCACATTTGATGTGTTCTGGGTCTCGTCTTGAGGCAAGATGTTTGTGCACGAGCTGCTTCTCATTCTTAACTTTCTAAAAGAACCGTAAAATAATCGACAGATGGGAGCGAAACAAAGCAATGCTACATGATTGAAACGCACTTGTTCACTGGGAACTTGTTGCAGAAGCAAACTGTGACATTTCTCAGAGTTCATGGAGAGCAGAAGGTTTCACTTTAATTTGAGAACTTGCTGTAACTAACATCTGCTTCCTCTTTGGATCTAAGTGCAGCTGTGGGTGTTTTTAGTGCGACATGAACCAGGACTGCACATTAATATTCAGATTTTAATGAATGAAATAATTCGGCAGATGTCACAACAAAACAGGTTGTACTTCTGCAGTTTAGAAATTATTATAAATGAGCTGCAACCCTGAAAAGTTTACTTGCTCCCTCTGAACGTCTGCAGCAAACAAAGCTTCTGTTTAATATTTCAGCAACATGAAACATCTGCAGACGAGGAGGCGAGTCACGTCGCGGCTCAGACGTGTTTGGAGTTATGGCTTCAGTTTCTGCTATCGGGTTTTAACAAGCTGTGGATGTTAATGCTAACTCGCTCCAGCAGTGCACAGAATATGTCTGGTAATTTATATTATTAGACATTTTCACAGCAAACTGTGAAAATCACCAGAGTTGTTGTTTTTGATGGGTTCATGGTTTTATTGCACATAAAAAAACAATCCTCTGAGTGGAGGAGTAGAGCCGTTTGATTCCTCTTTGTTTTTAGGTTTTTCTTAAATTCTTTAAAGTCTGGAGGAAATGCTGCTTATATTTATTCTGGGATCCTTTGAATATACGTCCACCAGCTACTTAATAATCAATACCTGTTAAAATATTTAAAGGAAACCTATTAGAGTTCCTTGAAGAGGTTAGGATAGGTCTGTGGGTTATACAAAAAATATTCATGACTTTTTTTTGTTTGTTTTTGCAGAAAATAATTCTAAGATAATGAGATTTTAGTTTGCTCTGTTCTTCTTCCAGAATGAGCTGATTTAAGGTCTGTGCCTTTAAATTCAAAGAAGCTGCTGCTAAAACTCAAGCGTTTGCACTTGCATGTGGAAATGGCTGCAAACACATGAGCAATTATAACACCATATATCTTTGAAAAGCATTAGTGAAGCCTCCTGCACAACCAACACGAATGCAGCAAGTGGTTTTTGGATGGTAAGTCAACATCAAAACCCTTGACCTTTCCAGCAGCCATTGTACAGAGCACATAGCATTAAAACCAGCTGACCACACTTACTGGGGCTCCTCTTTTTAACAAATATTAATTTGTTAACAAAAAACGTCTTTAAGCACTTAGCCTATTTTTAGAAGCAGTTGACACCCAAACAGAAGTAGTAAAGACACATAAAATGTGAATTTTGAGTATTAAAATTACTTTAACACTAATTGTAAATAAGCCAATTGCGTAGCAGCGACTCAAAACATTCACAGATACTTGCTAAAGTTCAAAATGAGGGGAAAACGGAGAGAGACTCGGATCCTTTAATTGTGGAGCTGCTGTAGAAACTGGAGGAGAGTTTCAGAAACAGCCGACCTGCATAATTAGACCTCCACCGTCACCAGATATACATCCAACTGAGCACCTTTGGGATGTGGTGGGACAGCAGCTCCCCATGATGGATGTACAGCCAGCAAATCTGCAGCCACTGGTTTCATGTTGGCATGAACTGAAATCTCAGAGGTGTGCGTCTTGAATCTTTGCCACAACGAATGAAGGAAGTTATGAAGCAAAAGTCTGTAGCTGAAGATGACGTAGAGTTGTCATCTTCGATAGGAAATGTTCTCCTCTGGATTCGAATGAATGATTTGCTCATAAATGTTTAAAGCCGTTAGTGGCTGCTTAGCTCGTACAACAAGGCAAAGAAGTAAAAGAACATTTGATTTTAGTGATTCTGAACAAATCAATTTTGTGTGGATAGATACTCAGAACGTTCTGTGTTAACCTTGAGTACCTTTCAGAAAGCCTTTCAGAACACAAGTAAAATATTTCTGAACTTTTTTGTTAACTTTTCATCTGATTACGGAAAAACTAAAACACTGCAAAAGTATTAAAAACCTTGAATCGTTCCAGGTTTGTTTATCTTTCAGCCACTTCTATCACGGTTTAATGTGACAGACCAACACAAAGTTGTGCATTTGTGAATGGGATGCATGGCTTCACTTGATTTTTTTACACAAAAATCTGAAAAGTGTGGCGTGTAGCGACAGTTTTTGCTACAGCTGCTGGGGTTGTGATATGAGTCACAACTGGTATATAACTGTGTTTTAACCTCTTATAAATGTAGACAAATATCTTTTAGGATGTTGTAATTTTTAAAAAACCAACCATTGCAGCTCTATTTTTAGAATTTAAAATAAAGATGGACATAATATTTAGCAAAAAAGAGGATGATAAATAAATATTTATTTATTCGTTTGTTTGTTTACTTGCTTATTTATTAATTTTTTTGCAGGGTAGAAATGGTGTAAAAATAAAAAAGCACATAAATTCCAATCCAATAAGAAAAAAGACATATGTATAAAAATACTTTTAGGTCTTTCAGTATAATTATTTGTAGAAATTCAAGGAGAAGTTGCAGGAAAATAATTTTAAAAACCTGCATTTGTTAATACATATATAATAATTAAAAAACAAGCTTTCAGCTTAAACTATTTTTTAGCCAGGTTATTGCAGACTGTTCCCTCTTGGCTGCTTCTCTGACTAAAGCCTGTAAGTTTAGATTGTCTGCCATAATTCTCTTTCCGTTTTTATGCGTTGGATTGAACCCTGATGTTCAAAGATTGGAGAATCTCTTTTTAACCAAAAGGTGCTTTAAGCTTCTCCACAGCTTCCTCCCTGACCTCTCCGCTGTACTCCCTGGACTTTATGATTCTGTTTCTTCACCGATGTTCTCTGACATACAGAAAGAGAAAAGAGAAAGCCTGGTTTACAGAGCACAGGTGAAAGCGAGTGGTGGTTTCGCCACAGGAAGTTAGGATTAAACATAAAAAGAAAGGTTCTAAAAAGGTTCAGGCTTTTGGAGATATGGATGAGCAATGAGAAATATTTCTGTGAAACGGCGATGAAGGACACATTTGAGTGTCTGCAGTTTAGAAGTAAGAATGATTCAGAAAACCTGAGGTAATTAGTGTGCAGAAACGTCCTGAGGCAGCCCTGCAGGAGGAGCCGACTTCTCAGGCAGAGGATCCGCAGAGAAAAGGTCCAGAAATGAAACATTTCACAGCTGCACTTCACAAAGCAGCTGAATAAAATCACAATATTCCAGAAACAAACTCTTCCCAGATCCGTCCACTCCGACACAAATCATCCTGTTTGATGAAAGATTTCAGGGGAAAGTAACCTCATTCAAGTTGATCAATTTAAGTGGATTCCACAAAAAAAAAGTTTTTTATTTGAAAGGGTTGAGGAATCTGGATTGCAAAGGCGTTTCTCCATTTCTGCTCGAGCAAACCGAAGAAAACATTTCAAATATTTAAACAGCTGATTTCACTGGTGAAAAATAAAATGTGCTCTGATGACATCATGTTTCTTCAATAGGCTTAGAAATAAAACACTTTTGTTTTCATCAGAAACCTGATGAGAATGACACTTCAAAAATATGTAAGAATTTTACTTAAGTCTTAACCAAATGTCTTATTTGCATCAACTTATGTCAAAAGGTCTTTGCTATTTAGATTAACTTTATAATACTTAAATATCAAAATGTAACTTGTTTTATTTTGTACCATTTGTAAAGTCACACAGAAACAAACTAACAGAAATATTTGGCTTTTTTTAGTCATAGAGAAAAATTGTGGGCCTTCATATTGAGAGTCATGTTTTCACCATCCAGTAAATATTTAATTCACCAGCTAAATATTTAGTTTGCAAGCTAACTGTTTAAATTTCAAATTAAATATTTAGCTTCAATTTAAAGAAGTTAGCAAGTGAAATGTTTAGTTTGGAAATTAAATATTTACTTTGTAACTAAATATGTAGCTTGCAAACTAAATATTTAGTTGTTAAACTAAATATCTACTTTTAACTAAATCTTTATTTTGCAAACTTAATATACAAATAAATAGCTGGTTTTTTAATTTTGGTTTCAATTTTAAAATGTTTAGTTATTAAAAAATTTTTTTTACAATAACATAAATATATAGTTTACAAACTAGCATTTAATTTTAGTTTGCAAATATTTAGTTTGGAAACTATATATTTAGTTGTAGTCGGAGCTAAATGTTTAAGTCTAAGATGAATATTTAGTTTTCAAACTAAATTTTTGGCTCAAAACTAAAAATGTATTTTGCTAACAAAAAATTTATTTCCAAAGTAAATATTTTCCAAACTAAACATTTATTTTCCAAACAAAAATATTCAGCTCTCTAACCAAATATTTCATTTGAAAACTAAGTTTAGTTTGTAACTTTGACCTTTATAATATTGCCTTTAATTAATGGACAGACTTTTTCTCTATTACAGGCAAAATAAATCCAAGTTATTTTGTTTAATAAGCAACTTTTCAAACTTGCACCCCATAATCCCTTGTTTTTATATTTTTCTGAGGTAATTAGTTCGCATAGAGTCAAGAAAACAGCACATCTGTTCACAGTTCTCCTGCATTTTCCCGCTGCATTAAACCCGCAGAGGTTTCCGCGCACAATGACGCTGCGCTCTGCGGATCCGCAGGAGAAAAGTGCCGGCATTCAGCTTCCCAGTTGCCATCGTAACAGTTGCCATGGGAACGGATCCACAGGTTATCGACCTGTGAAGACTGGGGAGAGATTTGACAGACAGTCTGGGGGAAACGGTGCGATGACGCGTCAGGTTCGGTTTCTCCGCTGCTCCGGTTCGGTTCGGAGCCTCCAGCTGCCCCGCTGCGTGTCGGGAAATCTGGCCCAGTTTCGCGCAGGCTGCCTGGCGGGCTGGCTGCATGGCTGCATCGGGTCCCGACAGGCGGCAGAAATCAGATGCGTTAAAGATCAATAAGTGGCAAAGCGATGAGCCGAGTGTGGAAATCTGCTGAATATTAATTTCATTTAACTTCAGAGAGACGAACAGCGGGACTCCATCCGTTCTCTGTTCCTCTGCTTCAGTGTTGCTGCTGAGACTTTTATTAACTAAACGTGTTTCCAGCTGAGCGGGAACTGGTGCGTTTTAAGCGACTGGGGGGAAGCGCCCCCTATGGGACAATTAGAGTAATGCATTAAGTGATCTTCGAAAGTAACATAAATTACAAAATAAAACATTTTTGTCGTGTCGTTGCTTCATATCGGTTCATTTGACATTTCATTTTAATGGGAGTTTATGTGAAATTGTTTAGGATTGTAAGTTACATGTTATAAAAATACTGTTGTGAGTAAAATTTGTGGTTATGATGTGACAAAATATTCAGAAAGGTCAAGAAATATGATTTTTGGGGAATATTCTGATATTTGCGTCTGCATATAAACATGAAGATGCATGTCAGAGGCAGAGTCTCTGAGGTTTTGCCTCCTGCCTGAGTTTCTGCTGCTGTTTGTGTCCGTGCAGAGTGACGGTGACGGCGGCCTGCAACATGGACTTCAGCCGGTTTCCTCTGGACTCGCAGACCTGCTCGCTGGAGCTGGAGAGCTGTGAGTAAACGGGTTCGGTTCTGTCACTCTGAAGATGAAACATGGCTGTAATTATCAGAACACAGTGAGAGAAAAATGGCCTTCATTTCAAGATCAGCAACGCAGCTAAGTGCTTTTCTGCTAAACTCGACGTGGAGCCAAAGCAACAAGATCTTCTGACAACTAAAAGGTGAAGAAGTGGAACCTTTGAGTCCTATTTAATCTGTTTCAATTTGCATTTTAAAGCAATTTTCTCTGTTATAAAAGAAATTAACAGCACTTATTCCAACTCACTCACCCTCAAATCATTCATAACAATCAAAATCAGTCTCTTTTGGCACAATGGAGGTTTGTTTTTGAATAATATCATTGCTTGAAGCATTTTTTATTTTTTAATCTATTAAAACAATGAATAATAAAGGTAATTAGCTGTGAATTGAAATGATTGAGATGACAGAGAGGTGAAGGTTTGTTTGTGAAAGTAGAAACTATTTTCAATTCAGTGCACAAGAGGAAGTGTAACTTATAAAGTGTTTCTTTAAAGGTGCAGTTCGTAGCTTTTAGAAAAATGTATTTTTACATATTTGCTAAAACTTTTATAATATCAAATATGAAGTTTAGGAAAAGATCAAGCACCCCTGCTTCGTCTCTATGTCTGAAGGATTACAGTTCTCAGTCCAAAACAACCAATCAGAGCCAGGAGGAAAGTCTTCGTGCTGCCAATCATGCTTGTGTGTGCTCTGCTCACACACTCCTCAACGTTGCGCTTTCTGTCGTTCAAGCCCAAGATTTCCAGTGTGCTGCAGGTGTGCTAATGAAAGAGAAACAAGCTAATATCACAGGAAAACTGATCATCAAAGCCTTCCAGACCGAACGGTCAAATTTACAGCAACTCTGCGACACTTTGCGCTGTCTGAAAAATTCCCACGGTTTCTGAATGGGGAGATGCTGCGCTTTCCAGCTGATACCGGGAGTGAAATTAACCTAAAGTGTTACTCAACTTTCTTGAATATGCCTTGAATAAAATGTGAAAGTCAACAAAAACGTACAACCGGTGCAGCTGCATTCACAAATCCCTGGATGCCTCGTGTTCATGAATGTTTTATTGTTTTAACCTGGCTGAATTTGATCCGTCTGCCGTTTAATATTTCGTGCTGCTTGGCCGCTTTTCAAATCTCGAGCACCTTCCTCTCGGCGCGTCGCTGATGATGACTTCAGGGATCCGTCGCTGGGTTTTCTCCAGCATTAGGGGATTTTGATCTGGGCCCATCACCCAAAACAACGCCCACAAGTTTCAGCAGTACTGGCATCGCTCTCATCACGGTGTACAGAAGAGCCGGATGAACCCGCGTTACTGTCTGCAGGCTTCCAATTAGGAAGAAATCTGTTTATAGACATTTCTGCCTGCGTTTCAAAATGTCAGGAAAATGTGCCAAAACATTGTCATTGCACAATTCAGCAATGCTGTGTGAGTCAACAGCTTTGTTCGCTTTCACCCTCATTGCACTCCAGAGGTGAACACCTTCAATAACGTGGAATAATATTTACAGATTCGCTGTTTTTGCTTCTTTTTTCTTTCAATCAAGACTAACTGAATCTGAGCAAATACATTTTTTTTCTGCAAATTATATTTATTAAAGAATAAAACGTAAACTAAACCGGTCTCACCTTGAGTAAAAAATAAAAAGTAATTGCCCCCTAACCTTATAACGGTTGTGCAAACAACTCGGTTAACAAGAACTGGCTCACATTTTTTTTTCTCACATTCTGAAATTAAATCAGACCAAACCTTTTTTTATTTTAGCTTAGTTGGAGTTGCTAAAATTTCCTCTATTTGCTAGATGCTAGAAAATTAATGTAAACATTATTTAGAGATGTTTTTTTTTGTAATTTTTCTGATGGTCGGCCTCAGGGATAATAACTGGCTTTGAAACTGTAGAAAACCCTCCGGGTTTCCTTCCTGAGGTTAACAAACACATCTTTAGAGAACAGCTCTCAGTTTGTTTCTTGGGGATCGAAAATCAATTAACTTTTGTAATTTTTTCTGTGCTTTTTGTTGACTTTTTGAGATGTCTGTAAAGTGATTTGCCATTAATCTCGCAGTAATTGGATCTCAGTTTGACTCGTTAAACTGAAACGTTACCAAGTATTTTTGACTAGTTAGAGCAAATAAACTAACTTATAAGTCACTTTTCAGCAAGAAATAGACGTTTTAAGTAAATAATTCCTTGATATTGATTTACAAAAATACAAGTTCTGTTGGTAAATTATTGTAGCAAGAAATTTTTCTGATAAGTTCATTTATCTGGCAATAGAAGAAGTGCTTTTTCCCATCAATATTAAGGATTTATTTACTTAAAACAAGCTCTTTTATCTTGCTCAAAAGTTAATTTTGAGTTATTTCAAGAGTAATAAGATGATTGCACTAGAAATTAGACCAAAAATACTTGGTAAAATGTTTTGTTTTAGCAGTAAAGTTATTCTTAACAGTCAGTTATTGATTTCACAATGGGAGCATCACTTCTTCCTGAAAACCTGATCAGTTTTTCTTTTTTTTTAACCTTCTAATAAATTACATCACCTTTTGCATTTCATCAGGTTTTTCTCGTCTCATATTAAAATGAGTTTAATGGTAAAAAAAAGTAAAAACAATAATTTGAGACAGGGTAACTTTTTCTCCAAATCATGCACAAAGCCTTTTTTGTTCTGCATGGCAGGAGGCAAGAAAATTCATAATAAGAACAGATTTTAGACTAAAAACAATTTAAAAAAATATAAGACGAATTCAACTTTGAAAACCACAAGAATGAATATCTGACAAGAATGAAAGACAGAGAGAAAGTATAAACTTTGAAGGATGATCACAAAGGGAAAAAGAGAAGTGATTGATTCTGGAGCAGCTTTAAGGAAACATTAGTCAACAATTACTCAACTGAAATGGCTCAACACCAACGTATCTAAGGAAGCTTAACTAATTACAAGTCATTGAATTTTTTCTTTCCCTCGAGCAACAATGTGTCAACCGCTTCCTTTTAGCAGAAGAAAACTCACAGCAAAACTATTTTCCAGCAGAAACTAATCTTTAAAAGTGAAGACAGCTTTTTGAAGATGGAGCCATTTCTCTCTGCTGGTTTCTTTTTATTTTACCTTCCTTCAGATATTTGGAGGTTGTTGTGATGTCATAGCGTCTCATCGGACTTTAAGTTTAGTTTATTTTCTCTATTATTTAAAAGTGTTTTCACACCTGATATCCAGTAAACTCGGTTCGATTGGGGATGAAATCACTTTTGGGACAACATTAATATTATTCTAAATTGAAATATCAGATCTTTTAATATTAATGTATATATTAAAACCAAAAAAGAAAAAGAAACAATGGAAACAACAACAACAAATAGCTATTATTGGCTATAACACTATTATTACTAAAGCTAAAGAACTGCACCTTATTTTTGTGTGACTTTAAACTTGTTTTATTTAAATATATAACATAAAAAGGCTCAGATAGTCAAAAGTTAATTACAGGAAGACGGTTACATTTAATTGCCTTGCAAGTTTTTACCCATGCACAAGATCATAATAGAGTAAATAACTTATTGTTTTGTTTGGGTTTCATAAGTCTGAGTTGAAAAATAAAATATGTCACTGAACGTTTCATAAAACTCAGAAGAGCAGAAATAGGTACATTGAATTCAATCTGAAATTTTGCCTTTAATGTTAGCTGCACGTTTTTTGCATGCTTTTGATCTGGAGAATAAATGTTTCAGCTTCCGTGCATTAACTCAGTTTAGTAGTCATGAAACTAAAATCAAAGAGGAACCATTAGGGCGACTCTGTGGTGTTGCTTGGTCAAACCGAAGTGGACTTGCAGCTTTTCATGTCCTCTGAACTGAAATGATGAATTTAAAAGACTTTAAATGAACTGGTGTGAGGTAAAAATCTCCATCTTCATCTGTCGGTGTTTATTTCCAGCAGTTAGACTGACGCATGCTACCAGAAGATGGAAGGTGGTTGAAAACCATGAGGCACAAACTTTGAGTTTTATGTCTTTATTTCTGAGACATCAAACACTTTCCCAGCAGCCACCAGGGCCCCACCGGTGTTCTCCCCTCCCCCACTCTAAGCTCTTTGCAGCTTCAAAACATCAACAGAAGTTGGAAAGCTGTAAAATTAGCAGAAACAGAGATAAAAGCCCAAATTCGCAGAGCGTCTGCAGCAGCTGGAGTTCAGAGCAGCTCACAGCGGGAGGCTTACTCTCACACTCCTAATGAGTTCCAGAGCAGAGAAGAAGAAGATGGCTGCAGGAGCATGTTTATTACTAACAAACAAGCTTCAGAGAACATCACTGTCACTGCGGCGAGCTGCTGGAGACCCATCAGCTCCCCTCTGCTGGACCTGCAGCATACAGCATGCACAGGCCTGCAGGCTGCGCCGCTGAAGACTGAAGCTCTTCCTAACATCTCAGCGGGTCTCTAAGAGTTTGAACTGTGAGGATCTGACCACACGGAGCTCCACTCATGTCTCCACATCATGTTCGGCACAGTTTGAACCATCAGAGACATTCAAGATCGGACGGCTGAAGTTACGTCAGGCTCAGCAGGAGGCCGATGATTCACAATCAGCTTCATTAGCTCCTTTAATCTCTGGATTTTTGCGGTTTTCAGTCCGAAAAAAGTTAAGCTCGCTCGGTTTCTCCCAGATCTGCAAGAGCCAAATGATAAAAGCATGAGAAGCTGCATCAGGAGACGTTTAAATCAAAACCTGAGGAATGGAAAATATCCATAGCAGTATAATCTCCTCTGTTTTATCAGTTGCTTTCCCATTTGCTTTATTTCTACACTGGATTCAGGAACATAGGTTGCATTAAATGCATGCAAACTCAAACACTAGTAGAAGGAAGCAGTTTGCATCTATTTTTGCATCAGATCACATTTCAGCCACAAACACAGCAGGTGTGTTGATGTAACCATAAGGAAATAGCATAATAAAATACCCAAACATTTTTTTTTAAAATATTTTATTCACCAGAATATGCTGGGCTGACACAAACATCTGACCAGAAGAATATTATTCATAGCAGCTTTTCTAAAACCAAACGTTTTGCTGCTGATTGCAAAGATGATGCAGACCCTTAACGGGTCTGCATCACCGTTAAGGATTTTATCTGTAAATAAAAACCAGTTCAAATAAACATTGTTTATAGAATATCCAGATATAATGAGACACTTGAACAAAAATAAAGTTAATATTAGCTGGAAGTGCTTCTGTTTTACATACAAATCAAAGACTAGGGAAAAGTTTTAAAATCAGAGGATTCTCATCTCTAACTTGTGTTTTGTAAAACCTGCTTTGCAACCAACTTTCAGCAAATATTTGGATGTTCAATCTACTTGATTATTCTGGTCTTTTACCATATTTCAAATACCGATAGATGAAAATTTATGCTTGAACTGCCTGTTAAAATCCCTCATGGGGCCTTTTTGTAAATTCACATTTCGAATGTTTTGGCTGCAGAGTAATCAAGCAGACTCTGTTTCACTTCCAGCACTGAAATCAAATTAATTATGAAAATAATGTGGCTGCTTTGTAGTCCAGCCAGTCGTGGAAACACTGGAGGTGAGAGAAGACCTAAAGCTCCCTGCAGGAGAGAGCGAACACCGAACATGATATTATCAACGAGAGAAACCAAAAAACTTTTTCTTCCCAATAAATATTCATTTGATTGAGGCATGTTGACGAAGTAAAACATATAAAAGTTGCAGAATAGACGCGGGTAACCCTGACCAGCATTATGTAGAAAAGCAGAATCTGATGCTTTTTATCTTGACTGTTAAATTTCAGACTCTAAGGACCCAACTTTTTTTTTTGTTATGAAAGATTTCTGTTAATAATTTGTGTTTTAACTGTGCAGCAAATTGTCCTTCATGGACAATAAAGTCTAAAAACTGAACTGAGCTTCAGATTTCTTTGAGTGCTGTAATGAGAATTCATCAGCCGTGTTTATGACGGAGAGTCATGCACGCATTTTTAAAGGAAGAAAGCTGAAGTCTGATGCAAAACAAGTGCATGTTATTTATAATTTGTTGACATGATTTGACATGTTTGCATCAGTATGTAATTAGTGCTGTTTGCTTTGTGAAACTGACGTAAAACAACGACTCCGTGAATTCAGCCCTAAAACACAGAGCAAAATTATCATTATTATTATTATTATTAAGTATTTCAGTCTAGTTTCTAGTGCAAATATCTTAGTTTTGTCTTATTTCAACTTTTCAGCAAGATATAGAGGCTTGTTTTAAGTAAATATTTCCCCAATATTGATAAAAATTTCCTCATTTGTCTCATCTGGAGCTTCACTGTTTTACTCCTGCAGATAAACGCTGCCTAACGCACGCGATTAGTTTCTTTTGCCGATGTTTTCCAGACGCGTACACGGACGAGGACCTGATGCTGTACTGGAAGAGCGGCGACGAGTCTCTGAGCACCGACGACAGGATCTCGTTGTCCCAGTTCCTCATCCAGAAGTTTCACACCACGTCCCGTTTGGCCTTCTACAGCAGCACGGGTACGGATCTAATTATCGCCACGGCAACTCGGTCCTGGGAGGAATCACATGAAAATGACTTTTATCACATTCTGCCAACATGTTTAATCTAGAAACTGGAACAGCTGGAGGTGATAATTTTTGCCTGCCTGCTGTGAAAGGGGCTGGACTATAAAAATCTCGCTCAGAGTATGTAGCAGAATCGTGTTGCTTTTTCTGCTCTGGTTTTCTTCCCTGTTGGACCTGAGCTCTGTTGTTCTGTTAATTCTTGTTTTTCCCCCTGTTGGATCATGCTGTTTACAGCATTACACCTTACACCTGAGCCTTAGTTTAAAATTTCTGTTTGGTTTTCTACCCAACAGCCTCTTTATTTATTAAAGTTGTTATTTTAGCTTCACCTCTCTGCTTTTTTCCCCCTCCATTCCAGTCTGACAGAAACCCACAGCAGAGCGGGATCTGCAGTTCAGACAGTGAAGCAGATAAGAGGAGGGTTAAAAATGAATGAAAATGTTTGCTGCAGTTGAATAATCATGTTTTATTCCCAGGAGAAAACATTCCTCTACCTACGCTGCAGAATAAAAAAGCTGCGGTTTAAGAACAAAGAGGATAAAATGTCAATTAAATTCACTTTTTGCACCTTCTATGTTGGTCTAAAATACTTCTAAAATCAGCACATCGAGATCTGTTTTTGGTGTCTGGAAAATAAATGTTAAGTCACATTCAACAATTGACACAGTCAGCCAAGCTGACCGTACAATGGCTGCTGGAAAAGACAACTGGTTTTTATCCAGAAAACCACTTTATGTGTTCTTGTTGGTTGTGAAGGAGGCTCCATTTCTACTTTTTAAAGATGTGTGATTGCATAATTGTACATCTGTTTTTAGCCATTTTTATACGGTGTACTTGTTGAGTTTTGGGGGCGTGGCCAGCAGCAGCTTATTTTGATTTAAAGAGACAGAAGACCCTCAAGATAAGCAGAACTGAGCACACTAAAATCTGATTAAATAGAATGATTTTTTGTTTTATGTTTTGTGACGCCCTAAGACATCTTAACCTGTTCAAGGAAGTATAAAAGGTCACCCTTTAATTGACCAGCGATCCTGATTATCGCATCAGGAAATGAAACATGTCTCAAATCAACATAAACTGATGCAGCTGCTAAACACAGAAAGTTACTCAGTCAGCGATGAAGAGCAGGTCCGACAGGTTCTGGTGAATATTTGATCATTTCATGTCACGTTGATGATAAAGTTTCTTCTTCTTCTTCTTAAAGTAAAGCTTTCTTTGAAAACAAACTCGGTGTGTTGTTAACAAACGCGTGAAAACAGGGAACAAACGGTCCTGTCTGACCTGTGACCCCTCGCTGTGTGTCTGCAGGCTGGTACAACCGTCTCTACATCAACTTCACGCTGCGGCGCCACATCTTCTTCTTCCTCCTCCAGACATATTTCCCCGCCACGCTGATGGTGATGCTGTCCTGGGTCTCCTTCTGGATCGACAGACGGGCTGTGCCGGCCCGAGTCTCGTTAGGTAAAAACACCTGACAGAACCGAGACGCCGACTGTTTGAGGAGTTTCTCGGGGAGTTCTGTCTGTTTGGTGGTCAGACTGAGCAGGTGTGTGTGTGTGGGTGTGTGTGTGTGTGTGTGTGTGTGTGTGTGTGTGTGTGTGTGTGTGTGTGCAGGTATCACCACGGTGCTGACCATGTCCACCATCATCACTGGGGTCAACGCCTCCATGCCGCGGGTGTCCTACATCAAAGCCGTGGACATCTACCTGTGGGTCAGCTTCGTCTTTGTGTTCCTCTCTGTGTTGGAGTACGCGGCGGTGAACTACCTGTCCACCGTCCAGGACCGCCGCGAGCGCAAGATGAGGGAGAGGGCGCGCTCTCAGGTGACTTACACCTATAATCTGAGGTGTATTATTACTCTTTTAATGGCTGGTAAACTGCGAAAATAACTCGCTAGATATTGAAAGTTCCAGGTGTTATGGAGAATTGAGGGAAATATTTACTCACAGGACATTTAGGGAACTTTGTACAATTAAAAAAAGCAAAACTATCCTGCCCAAGACTGGAAACGTAGGTATCAAATGTTTTAAAATAATTTCCTAAATCTTGTTGAAAAGCTATTAGTAAGTAAATTTTGTCTTATTGAAGTATTTTAAGACATTTGCACTAGAAACTAGATTAGAAATACTTTATAAAATGTTGTGTTTTTGCAGTATTTTATCCCTAATCAGTTCTTTTTTCTTCAAGGTCAATTTACCTACATTCAAGTTTTGGGTAAAGTTTATCAGTCAGTCAAGTTTATTTGTGTAACAAGACGATTCAAGGCGCTTTATAAAAACAATAAAACAATTTATTGCTTATTTTTTAGGCTACTGGATGGCAAAGCATATAAATATATCCTCACAAACACAAATATTGTTCTTGATCAACATTCCCATTTACACTAAAATAACTTTTATATCACTAGACTGCACACAGTAACTGCATTTAATCATATTGTTGAATTTACTGATATTTATTTTATTTTCTTGTGGCACAAACAATAAATAAAATAACAAATCAATAACTGAAATCTATCTGACAACAATAAATCAACATTCTGCAGTTTTAATCTGTGTAGATGTAAAGTAGATTTTGTTGACAGTCGTCTTCATGATTTGTGATTTTTCTTTTCCCTCCTAGTCGCTGCCCTGCACCTGCAGCATCTCCCAAACACGAACCATGACCATGCTGGACGGCACCTACAGCGAGGCGGACACCAACAGCCTGGCCGGCTACACCGAGGAGCCGATGGTTCCCGAGGACGAACCCGAGGAGAAGCAGAAAGTCCCGGAGAAGTCGGAGCACATGGTGGTGCACCTGTCCATGAGCACCGAGTCCGCCGGCATCAAGAAGAGGAAGAGCATCCGCGCCCTCAACATCATCCAGAACACGCACGCCATCGATAAATATTCCCGGATGATTTTCCCCGGATCGTACATCTTCTTCAACCTCATCTACTGGTCGGTTTACTGCTGATTGACAGCCGGGGGTCAAAGGGTGGAAGGCGATGAACCTGGAGGAGATGAAAAGTTAATGTTGGTTATCTTACGCTGGAAGAACATGGAGTCCAGCAGAACCTGAGGTTCTGAAAACGTCTCCAGAGTCCTGCTTCTGGGTTTAATTTCTGTCCAACAGCAGCTTGAATGTTCATAAATATTGTACAGTAAAAGCAAGGTAACACACAAACTGAGTGGGGTGTTACCTCTTACAGTCAGTTACGAATGTTTGGGTTCAGGACAACTAAAATCTGTAACTGAAGAGATGATTTACAGGAAAAAAGAAAAACATCTCAGGTTTGAAAATTAACTGGTTTTGTTCAAATTCCAAGTTTTAATCCAGCTGAATGTAAAACGCTCAGATTTGGTTTATTGGCTTTTGTAGAATTCAACGTTTGAGTTGCATGAACATGTTGAGCTCAACCTCAGGAAATTTTAAAGTCTCAGATGTGAAAGACGGCAGCAGGTACAGAGCACCTGTCGTCTGTCGTCACGGTAACGTGAGTTATTTCTGATGGAGAGGATGGGGATGCTTTATTTTGTTAGTCCTCCACAGATGATGGTGTTTATTACAGAAGATATTTAACAGGAAAACAAACAGCTGAAATTATTACCCTTAAGAGTTTTTCACATGCCATTAAGGAACGGAGCGCTTTCAGAGCTGAGGAGGCACAAACAGTAATAAATTTAATTGATTTCTGGATGAGAGTTTTCACAGAGTACAAAGATTTGCAGCAATTATGATTTTTGCTGCTCCTGTAAGATCTTAATTCTGTGTTTTATAAAGCGAGTCGATCATCGTGTGAGCATCGATGGAGCCTGAACACAGATCAGATCACAGATCTGACGGCTGAGAAGTCTTTGTCAAACACTTACTGTGTTTATTTACTGGACTAATTTATTCCACTAAACCTCAGTGTATTATAAAATAAAGTTTGTATTGTGTAGATTAAAGAACTGTTGAAACAAAGTGAGTGTTTTTAAAGCTTATATTTGATCAAGAATATCAAGAAAGACTGATGGCGGTTCATTTGAAGAGTACAAACTGCTTCTTTATGAGCAGAAAAACAACGTTGGATGAACTGCAGAGACCAGGCGACACATCTGTATGCATCTGTCTGACTGCACCTGCTTCTGCAACTTCACATCGGTCTACGGCTCAACATCTGTCTGAAAAGCTTGTATTAGTGTCAGATTTGACTTTGACTACACATCTGGCTACGTCTCTCCACAACAGCACACCTCTCTGAAGTGGATGCACACTTTTCGACGGCTCTACATCTAGCTGCACATCTGGACATCGGGATGCAGAGTCTGCGCATCTGGTGACTCTGACAACAATGTCACATCTGTCTGCAGCTTCACATCTGCTAGCTGGCAGGAGGTCTTGGTGCTTTTCCACCAAACATTGCAGTCGATCTGTTGGGGAGTTTTTAAACATGAATGTTTAGCATTTATCGTCGCCACAGATGATGAAATGTTTTTGAATTGTTGAGACGTCGACGTGTCAGAGGAAACTGTTTACTGCGATCGAATCCTGTTGCAGACGCTCAGATCTCCAGGTGATGAAGAGTTTTGGTTTGACGCTCAGCTGCGTGTTCGAGTTTGTCGGTGAAATGTTTCTGCTGGTTAAATCTGACATAAAGAATGTTTCTGTGTTGGTTAAGATGTATTAAATATAACTGTAATAAACTGACTCTGCCTCTGATTCAGATGGATTTGAACCGACTTCTCTGCTCTCACTCTTCCTCTAACATCTTAGTCTGAATCTCTTTCCACAGAGAAACCCGATAGTTGTTTTCAAACTCTGCCAGATATCAGACCGAGATTAGACCTGAGATTAGAATCAGATCTAATCTCTAAAGTAATTCTAATACAAGAAAATAAAACTTAAGAAATACAAAAAGCTGTTTTTCTAAAAAAGCAGAAGACACTCCTAGATCTTGAGTCATAAGGGTGGGCAAAATATAATAGTATTTTGCTGCATAATCCAAGAGTGCTTCAGCCGGTTTGGATCTGATAAATGGACATTTTTCTCAAGGAAATGTACTGTTGTTTTCTGAAACGTTGCCTACTTCATGCAAGACAAAATCAGACCTTTGCAAAAAGTTTCACATGTGCATCCTCTGTTAATTTACAATATCTTAGCTAGCTGGCTAACTGCATATTTTATTTAAAAGTTCTCATATCACTCTTTAAAACTCAATATGTAGATACTTTATTCTCTTAATTGTGATGATTTTCCACTTAATGAAAACCATTACACCACTAAAAACATTTTTAACAGAGAAATATGGGATTAAAGGAAAATGTTTTACCCCTGATTTAAGCTTATTTTCAAAAGGTATTTCTAATCTTCTCATCTAATCAAACGAGCCATATCACTGGTTAATCATTGCTGGTTAATTATTGAAGGATCATGCATTCAGATTCTGGTTGTCAACAGTTGGGTAGTGTAGGTAAAGTAGTAGGAATTTAGGAACTAATCTAAATTATATCAATAATCAAACAGCAGATATTAGCCAGAAAAATGTATTTGAAATTAAACCTTTTTGTTTACCTGGATTTTTTTTTATTTTTTATTACATAACACTTTTTTAATTGCTAATTTTGCTGCAGCTTTCACCATTGCAACCACATATTGCATGTTTTAGGTGTTAGGGTTACGGTTAGGGTTTGACCAAATGCAATGCAACAGAAACTTTATTCAGAGAAAATGAAACAAAGGTAGAGGGCTATACAAAAACTTTATTGACTTGATGTAAACATGCAGCTGATTCATCTTTGAGTAGAGTGATAAAACAATCAAACTGTTTTGTTTCACATCGGTGTAACCTGATGCATTTGAAATCCTCGGATTTCTCCGTGAGGACGTGAATCTGACTTATTTTATTCTTCTATTATTGGAACAGCAATATTAATCTGCGCTTCTTCATTTTCAAACATCACTCAGTTCAACCACTTTTTATTTGGTGGTGAAAAATCCTGCAGTCGTGAGTAATGTCGGAAGCTTTTGCATAATTTCCGAGCGGTCAGTGAACGCAGCGCAGAGCTCCACTTCCTGTCAGCAGGAAGTTTCCCGTCCTCGCCGACCCGGACTGTTTTGATAACTCTGTGCAGCAGCCGGACGGAGAACCGCTCGGAGCCGGAAGCTGTGAGTGGTCGTGTTTCTTTTGGACCTGTTCACGCGCTGTTTGCTTGTTGTTTGTTGACCGAACCCAGACGGAGTTCGGTTCTGCCGCAGCAGCAGCTGTTCGGCGTGTTCCGGGTCGCTGCATACACACCAGCTCTCTGTTTCCTGCTAAAGAGTCTCCGTTACACCTGATCAGCTGAGATCAGAGCTCACCTGTCCGTCAGGCTCAGGTGGATTAACGTCAAAACGCACCTGACGTCACAGAACTGCGTCACTCTCACGGGAAGCCGCCAAACTGTGGTCTCTTGTTGGGCTTCCGGTTCTGGCTGCAGACTGATGAAGGTCAGGATGGGTCTGATCTGCTTCCTGCAGAGTTTCCTGTTTCCTCTGATCTTCTGACAGAACCGGATCCATCTGCCTGATCCAATTGGTGCAGGGCATCAAATTATTAAGAGATTAAAATTTTTAAAAGTAATTTATTGAAATAAGGATTAGGATTACTGGAGGGGAGGGAGCAATCTGACGTTAATCTCCCAATTCAGAATTTTGAAAAAAGTCGTAGTTCTAAAGTTTAAGTCAGAATTCTAAAATAAAAGTCAGAATTGTGAGATTAAAGTCAATATTCCAAGATTAAAACCAGTATTTTGAGATTAAAGTCAGAATTATGTGAGTTTAAACAAGATTTCTGATATCAAATTGATACTCTTAAGATTGATATTCAGAGATTAAAGGCAAGATATCTGAGATTGAAGTATATATTCTGAGGCTGAAATTGGAATTTGAGATTACAGGCCAGATTTCTGTGTCAGATTAGATTAGGAATTCTAAGACAAAAAGCAGGATTCCTGAGATTAAAGTTGATATTATTGAGATTGACGTTGATATTTACATTCTCTGAGATTAAAATGATAATTCCTTGGATTCCTGAGCAAAAGGTTGGCGTTCTGAGATTGAAGGAAATAATTTTTAGCTTTAACAAGAAATCTTGTTGCATTCTATACAAAACATAACATTTAGTATAAAGCAGGAGACTCTTTTTGATGATATAGAAATGTCTGAAAATGAAACCAGATGTTGAGATTAAATTTTTTAGATTATTTTTGTTCGTTTAAAACACATTATTCTAACCCGTGATGTTAAACTGCGAGGCAACAACAATAAAACAGTTGAATTCATTGGAAGCAGTCGAGTTCAGAAAGATCCAAACTGAGAGTTCTGGTTCTTTCCTTGGAGAAACTGAGTTGCAAAGTTAAAACCTCAGTGAAACGGATTAACCATCTGAACCAAATTGAAGTTTATTACTCAGAATTTCTGCAGTCGTGGTGTGAAAAACCAAGAGGAATGTTGCTGTGGTTAAAGTGAGTCATTCAGGAAAACCGCTCTCACTCTGCTGCCTCTCAAAGGAGAAGTCGTTTCGTTGGCTCCTCCCAGCTTCGTGTTTCGCTGCAGTTTAACTTTTAACGTTCCAGCTGCAGCTCCTGAGGGAACAACGAGTTCCTCCACAGACCTGAGAGCCACGCAGAGTATTCCTGGGATTTTTGTTTTCCCACTTCAACAAACTGCAGGAGAATTAATGAAGTTTTTACTGAAAAACAATCAGGAAGAAGAAGAAGAAGAAGAAGAAGAAGAATGCAGACCTCTGACTCACAACCTGAAGGTTACACCTTGATGCTTTCACTGGGCAGGGAATTAAACGAGAGACGGAACAGCTTCATGTTCCTGCTGGTTCTGATTTATTCCTCTTTCTGCAGGTTCTGGTCCGGCCATGACCCAGCAGGAGCAGCAGGAGTTCGCCGCCCGCCTGCAGGAGGCTGATGCATGGATGAAGGGCATCGAGGAGCAGCTGAAGGCTAACGACAACACAGCGGGGCCGCGAGATGCCCTGGAGGCCCGACTCAGGGAAACCGAGGTGTGTCGGGTTTTCTTTGATGAGGTTGCGTTGTCTGAATGTAGCATTTAGTCGGATATGTGGTAGGATTTTTATAAAAACCCCAACCTGCTGGGCACATTTAGCATGTTTTTGTCCTTCCGTTTGGGTCTCAACTCCTTCCAAAAAGTTCTTAAAAAGGATGTTTTGTTGTGAGTGGAAGATGAGCCATTTCCAAGACCTTTGGAATGTAATGTCACAAATGAGTAAGAGCTCATTTCACGTAGCAAGATGAGCTCTCAGGTGAGTTATACCTGCTTTAGCACCAGCTCTACCTGTTCTCACACTGGTTATCTGCTCTCAGGTGGGCTTCATTTGCTTATAAAAGAGGACTAGTCATGAAAAATTCACATTTTTTAACTTTCATTTGGGTCTGAACTGCTTCTAAAATCTTCCCAGCTATTTAAATAAGTGAAAATAAGTCTTTAGCGGTAAGTTAATGTTTTTGGTGTCTGGAAAATGAGTTGTTTCAAAAACATCCAGATTGTTAAATCACAATCGAAGCGTCGTCACCTAGCAACCTACGTGAAGCTCCAGCAAGTTTGGTTAGCTGGTTATACCGCTGTACAATGGCTGCTGGAAACAACAAGTGTTTTGATGTTGACTTATTCAGAAACCACTTGTTGCATTCTTGTTGGTTGTGGAGGAGGCCCTACTGATGCTTTTTATAGATGTATGGTTGTATAATTGCTGACACTTTTGCAGCCATTTTCAAGTGTAAACATTGAGTTTGCCTGGAGCAGCTCATTTGCATTTAAAGGTACAGACCCTAACTCAACTCAGTGAGAAAGTAGTGCAAGGTAGGCAGAACTGAGCTGACTAAAATCCCAGTATCTAAAAATGATTTTGTGGAAACACAATGCCCATAAACCTATTGTAACTTGTTCAAGGAAGGACAATAGTCACTTTGAAAGGGAACAGAGATGCAGTTTGATTTGCTATAACTGGGAATCTCATCAATCAGTACTCTTCAAGCAGCCGTAGAAACAATCTGATAGTGGTTGCACGAATGCATGCAGTTTTATGAGCCGCTCCCTGCTGGGTGTTGCCCTAACTGGAGTCGGAATCATTAATTGCATCGCTGCTCCAGCAGAGCTTAAGCTTTCCGTGATGAGCTGCTGCAGACTGAATAACCAGCGTAGAGATCTGCTCCTGCACATAATGACAACATCAATCATCATCGAGTCGCTGCGTCTCCTGTTTTCACTTTAAGGCCTCGCCCTCATGAAAACTGCAGTCTGCCAGCTGTTCTGCAGAAACAGACGGCAGAACCAGTTTGAAATTCTTTACGATTCTGATAAAGGTACTAAATCTGGGTACATCTTCTTATCTTAGACTTGTTGTTTGTGAGAAGGCCGCAGTGTTTTTCTTGTGTTGTTTTTTTTCTAAAAGCTATTATTACAAAGAGTTCCTGTTTCTCTATGTTCATCCGACTCACGGGGATAAAACCTCCTCACTCTGAACCTGCTGCTACTGCAGAAAGGCTTCCTTTACTTTACCTTTTAAAATGATCTTGATAAATAATTTAAATAAGTCTCCAGGCTTCCTGAACATCTGTCAACATTTTCCTTTAGGCTCTGGCTGTTGTTGCACTGAGTTTCAGTCGTTGCACAAAGTAATGAATCTCAGGAAACGCATGAAGGACAAGAATGAATGGTGAAGGCAAATCTCTGCAGTATGTTGTTTAAGTTTGTGTTCTGTTGTGCTCAGAACTAGTTTTATCTCAGTTTTATTTGACAGAATCACCAGTTTAATGCCTGATCTTTACTTTACGGCTGTGCTACAAATATCCTCACATGTATTTGTAGTTCCTGAATGTCGTCATGGATCATCGCTGAGCTTCACTGTATGACATGGTAGCAAAGTTTGCTGGATGACAAATTGACCCAGAAGTGATTGAGATAAATGAGAATATTGTTGTTTAGAGATTATGTACAACTGATATAATGATAATGACATGATAATGGGAGTACAACCTCTCAAAGAGGTCTTTAAACATTCTTTTAAAGATTTTGAAAAATCAGATTTTTATTGTTTTTTCAGAGGAGAATAAACCTGAACATCTGAACAAAGTTATAGGAACATAGAAACAAGAAGGAGATGGTGGTTTTGTGTGATAATTGAAGAACTACCTGTTGCCAGAGAAGGGAGTCTTAATGCTGAAAGGTGTTTGGATTTTAAACGTTTCTCACGTGTGATTTTGTAGAAAATCCACGATTCGGCGCACGATGGTCAGATGATAGTGGACCAGGCGCTGATGGCTGCAGAGAAGCTTCTGCAGAGCGGCGATGAAGAGCTGAGGAACAGCACCAATGTCAAACTGAAGGAGCTGAAGAACCGGTGGGACGAGACCACCACCTACATGGTCCACTGTCACAGGTAACATTCAGTGCATCAGTGTGTTGGAGGGAAACTTTGCTGCATTTTAGTTGCAGCAAAATCTATAATGATATACTTTTTTTGCTTTCTGTTTGGTGTGCATTTCAATGATTGTTTACTTAAAAGCTCTTCTCGGGATGAGCAGATTAGTTACGTCTCTAAATGCTAAACCAACATGCTAATTACTTCTACTTATCCCTTAAGCTTTATTATGATATTATTTGTCCTTCCTCCACCATATCAACAAAAAACTCTCCAGGCTATGAATACCTAACGAATTTTTCCACCCTTCTCTTTAGCATTTGTTTATGTTTCTATTCAATGTTATCTCAGTTCCAGTCGGTTGACTTTATGACAGACGCATTCAGGTTCACCGTATTTATTCTGAGAAAAGAGGAAATGAAGTTGGTGGTTAACATCAGTCCAGCAGCTTCTGCCCTTTTACATTAAATTAAATATCATAAATAACCCTATAGAAGCAATGGCTCCCAATGAGCATTAATAGCAAAAGACAAAATTAATAATAACAATTAAAAACTCACACAGAAAACAGCAAAATCAGTCATGAAACACTGTACATGATTGAATGTCTAAAATAAATGTTATATTTAACTCAGCTACTAGAATATAAGTCTTTTAGTTCCTCCAACAGTTTCAGGGGAACTGTCAAAGTCCAGAGAGACATTACTGTAAATAAACATAAAAGAGGAAGGATCACTGAATTCAGCGTTGCAGAAACATTTAAATGCCGGGATTGTTTTCAGATCAATCAAAACGCCTGAGAACCGATCACCTGTCAGGTGGAATCCATCGACCAATCAGAGAGCAAGCTGCAGCTTCAACTCTGACATAAAAACTGAAATTTAAAACAACGTACACATATCAGAGATGAAAATATAACTTTTGGTTTTTTTTTTTGGGACTTTGCATGTGAAATAATTGTTCACAGTTGTTTGCAGAAGTTTTTCTGAATAATTGAAGTTTTCCAGTAAATCAGAACATTGATTCCTGCTTGTTTTCCTGTAACATTAAAGAACCGGGTTTATTTTCTCGCTCTGGGAATAAAGAAACAATTTAGAAAGGAGGAAAATGCCAGGAAGACATCATGAGAGGTTGATATCCTCACGGCAGGAAGCATAAACATCTCAAAGGGCTTCGCATGTGAAACAGACAGATAACAAAGAGAGGCGGCTGCTAAAGAGCCTCTAATGTCACGTTGTCAGCATGCAGTCCAGCTAAATGTCAAATCATCTGAGATGTTTTCCAAAATGTCACTTCAACATTTGAGTTAAACAAGGAGCAGCTTGAATAACGTCTGAATTAAACACCTTTTCAAGTCTTAAATAGAAACTAATTTGAAACCAGCTGAGAACAGAGACGGTGTGAGATTTCTGACTCTGATAGGAGGTGCTGCTTGTTTTACAGAGTGGAAGTTTAAATGAAGTAAATTAGAGATGAAATGACTAATCTGATGAATCGATTATCACTAATTTTGTGATAGATTAATCGTTAACTGGAGTAAACAGACTTTGCAGATAGAGCAATGTCAGAGCATTAATTAAGTCAAAACTGCACAAAAATATATAAATATTGCCTTTAATATGAATTAAAAAAAATCCCCATAACTCTTCAAATGGAAGTTTTAGCTTTAAAATTCTGCAAAAACAAACAAACAAAAAATCTCCTATTAAAAACCTTTTGATATTTAGTTATTAATCTGATAATCCCCAAATAATAATAATCACCAGATTGTTAACTTTTAATTAGTTTTATGTAAAAGTTTATTGGAATATAAGCTTGTAAAAACAGCCTATTTTTTAAAAGCTAAAAATAAACAAATTTTAACCGAAAAAGTTTATTTAAAATAAATAAATAACTATTTATTAAAATGAATTTGAATAAATAAATATTTATAAAAATGCATTAAATTTTTATTTAAATAATTTTTAATAAATGCTACTTTATATAAAATACATATTTTATAATTTACAAAATTTTAAAAATTTATTTATTTTAAATAAATAAAACAATATTTATTAATTGAAATACATTCCTAAAGTAAAGTTCACCCCACGCCTCTGCAGCCGGATCGAGTGGGTGTGGCTCCACTGGAGCGAGTACCTGAAGGCGTACGAGGAGTTTGAGTTGTGGCTGACGAAGCAGCGCCGCAGCCTGGACCTGGACGTGGAGCTGCAGATGGGCCTGAAGGAGAAGCTGTGGCAGGTGGAGCAGCAGATGGTGATTGTCAGCGACATCAAGAACCAGGCGGTTCTGCTGGAGAGGCTGCTGGACGAGGCGGCCGCGCTGCACAGCAGAACCGAGGATCCCAGCGTGGACGCAAAGGCCCAGCAGAGGCTGCAGGAGGACTACGCGGAAGTTCGAGACCGAGCCCAGGTAAGACACGATTTACCCCGGATCATCCTGACCGGGTCATGGATACATTTTTAAAACATTTTTCCTGTTTGGTTAGGAGCGACTGATGCTGCTGCAGAAGATCAGCGAAGAGCACCACATGTTCCACAGCCACGTTCAGAAGTTCCAGTCCTGGTTGGTGTCCAAAACCAAGGAGCTGACGGAGCTGATGAAGCTGGAAGAAACGCCGGAGAACAAACTGAGAGCATTGAAGGTCAGTCAAATTGCTGCCAACAGCATGTCGGCGTCTGCTGGTCGGTTCCAGGTCAGAGAGAGAAACTAGAGAGGCACCGATCCGATCCTAATATCTGTATTGGTCCTGATACTGAGAAATTCTGGATCGGGTATTGATGACAGAGTTAAATCTATATATTTTACATTATATTTAGAATTCCTAAATGCATTTCTGAACCATTTGAAAGAATATTTGTTGCAGTTTATTTTAACTGTCAAATGTTTTTACCATCAAGCGTAAATATAAGATAATTAGCAGAGCCACATTTATGCAGAAACTTTTACTGAAAAACAGAATTTGCTGCACCCAAATGGACTTTTATCTGTTTTATTAAAGTCAGCTAAATATGGAAAAAAGTAACGTCTTGCTTTATCTCAGACTTTGGATGAAAGCGTGGACTGCGAGGAGAAGACGCTGCAGCACATCGAAGGCGTGGCCGACGCCGTTCGGGCCAACACGTCCCCGGCGGGAGCCGAGTCCGTGCAGGAGGAGGCCGAGGAGCTGCGGCTGGGCTGGCAGCGCCTGCGGCAGGGTCTCTGTGAGGCCGAGGAGGGGCTGCGCTGCAGCTTGGACTCCCACAGTCAGTATGTGAGCCGGTGCCAGCGCCTGGGGGAGGATATCGGCCGGATCAGTGAGATGCTGAAGGAGCTGGACCAGGAGCTGGTCGACACCCAGGAGTCCAAGAGCTGCACGGAGATGACCGGGGAGCAGATGGAGGGGCAGTGGAGGAAATACTCAGTAAGTGAAGTTCATCTCCACACCTTCTTCATATTAAACAAACCTGGTGTCAAACGTTTGCGCTGCTATCATTTTAGAATAATTAAATGTTTCCAGAGGTCATCAAAGGTCAACCAGCTGCTCCACATTTACAAAACCAAACAAAATTTATTGCAATTAATTGATGTTTAATTAATTAAACATCAATTAATTGATGTTTAATTAATTGAACATCAATTAAAATCTTGTGCATCTAAGATTTTTGTACCACAGACTTTGACTGAAACAAAAATATTTTTAATAACCTCTGGAAATATCCATTAATAGCATTTAAAACGACGGCGGCACAAACAAAACGTTTTGCAGCAGCAACATTTGGCACCAATTTTGTTTGATTTGAAGGTTTCGGCTGTTGAGGCGGAGATGCTGGGATGGATGGGGTCGTGTGAGATTCAGTCCCAGCAGCAGCCTGAAGCGTCTCTCCTCTGTGTTTCAGGATGTGAGGAAGACTCTGGCAGGTAAAGAGTCTCAGGTGGAGCTGCTGAAGTCTCAGCTGAAGGATCTGTTCCGGTTCTCGGAGGATCCGCGCCACCTCACAGACGGCGTCCTGGCTGTCGTTAAAGAACATCAGAGGTAGGAGCAACCTGCGGTCGAACCTTCAGCTGAGGTGTTTCACTGCATTTGGTGAATTTCTGCGATTAAAAAAAAAAAAAAATCACGCCGTTTCCATGGAAACGTGTTTTCTCAGCTGATTTAACGGATCTGATCTGATGAAAGCAGCTGTAAAACATGTTGAAAGCATGAAACGTAAATTATTAACACGAAGGAGAGTAAAATTTATGTAAAGCTGAGCTGGAGCCGGTCCTTCTTATTCTGTCTGATGTTAGTTACCTCAGTGGATTTGATCGATTGTTTACGTATCAGAGCCAGACGGCGACTTGTTCAGAAAAGTTACTGAGGATGAATTTCCAAATTGTTGGAAGAGAAGACGAAAAAAATGTAAAAATCAACACAAAATCTGTAGCGGCATATGGAAAAATCGGAAACTGGCCACAAAATTCTGGTCTGTGCATTTCCTTTTTTCAGAATTTCTTAAAAATAGGACATTTTTGGGAAATTTCCTAATTCCTATTACCTGAAAAAATAGAAAATTTCCTAAACAAAAATTTATATTTATGATAAATTAGGACAAGGGAGTTTAAAAGTTTCCTATTTTCGGGTTTGACAATCCAACAAACCCTCAGATTTAATAAATTACAAAGACAAACTCCCCCTGCTGTCCAAAAAAGACGCTGCTGAATAAAACATGCTGCTTCTGTTACTGACTATTGAGTCAACTTCTCCTGCTAAAGCCGAAAAATCTATTAAAAATCTGTTAATTTAGTGCAAGTTACCAGAGAAAACTACTTTCCTTAGAGTTACGGGTTTTCTGCCATGACTTGTGTTTTTGAGGAAACGTTTCACCGTTTGACACTTTAAAGTAAAACCTGAAAGTCTAAACATAAATATCAACATACTGCCAGACGCAGGTGGTTTATATTCAGTGTGTTCTTGTTGACCTGTGCAGCAGCATCATTATTTCCACAGCTTGCATCATTCACCAGGAGGACCAAATGAATGGAACAGCTCTGAAAAATCACTCTTAAAGCAAATTTCTTCAGGAATGGGAAACATTTGATTTGAACGTGTTAAAAGCTCAGCAAACAGGGGAATTATTCGAGTCGAGACGAGCAGTTTTTGCATTTCTAAAGAAACTGAGGACAGTGTGTGGTCATTGCATGTTGCAGTGCTTCTTATGCTTCTGTCTTTACGTCCAATTGTAATTTAGCTTCCTGTTTAATTCATGGAGGCAAAATGAATCCTGAATTGTTTTTAAGAAACACTTTCCAGGTAAAAAATTATGCAGCTTTCTCCGGTTTTTCTTTTATATTCCGTTTAATTTTGAATAACATCGCAGTTTGGGAGGAAGCTGAGCTCAGACCTGCAATCTGCTGCAACTAAGTTTATATAAAAATAGTATCAATGACAATAAAATTATATGTAAGACACATCAATAGACTGAAAAACTACCATACTTTTTAAAATCTTGAGTGAATTATCATAGTTGCTGAGCTCGTTTTCAGTTATTTTCATCATTTATATTTATGCTCTGGGTCTTTTGAGGTGAAAAATGCTTAAAGATCTGCATGAATAATTTGGACCAAACTAAGAATTATGTTGCTCAAAGTGAAATACATAGTTAATTAAACAGGATCATAATTTTTTCTTTTAGTTAAGTCCACACAGCTTTAACTGGAACTGATAGAAAAATAAAAGCATGTTAGGAGCTGAATTATCTACAGTTAATTAAGTAAGTAAGAATTTCTGAACTTTGCGTTTGACAGAAAAATAAGTTCTTATTTTAATCTTTTGAGTCATGTTAAGACCGGAAGGATCTCCTGTAACTGTCTGTATAACATTCTTATTATTTGGTCTATTTTTCACCAAAAAGATAAAACATAATCATGAATCTAATTGTAGCATGAATTTTAACTTTGTTTCTTCCCATTAAGTATTTATGCAGTTTTTTCTTTTACCAAAATAGACCAAAAATGACCCGATCAGATTTGAACCAGGACCAGATATTTGATGCATGTCAGTTTTCTGCATCACTAAAACTCTGTTTTTCATGTTAACACCTTCCTTATTAAGCTTAAGAGTTTTTTTAATTTGTTGTCAAACATAAACATTTTATTTTCTTTATTCAGCGGCCTCAGTTTGATGTTTTTTTTTCTGAAATCTGTCGAGTTTGAACAAAGCTGAAGGTTATTAGGGATCAACAAATTGAGCACAACAAGCTCCAAGCTTGTTTTCCGTTTCCATGGAGAAACAGGAAATAATAACTGTGTTTGTTTTGATTCTCACCTTGAACGGAGGCTACAAAAGGCTCATTTCCAGCAGCTAAAACTGAACCTTCTAGATTTGTTTGTTCTGAAAGGAAAGAGAGTTTATGAAGTGGTGAGTCACGCTAAACTTTGTGAACTGAAAAGTGAAGTTTAAAGAGCGCTCATCATCTGACTGAGCAAAGAGAAAAGAATCCCGCCGCAGTCTGAAGGCGAAGCACCATAAACACAGACTGGTCTCAGAGCTGTCTGTTAAAAACTGTGTCCGCTGTCTCGTCCTCCTCTCGTCTGTGTCTCAGTGTGAAGAGCAGAGCTTCCAGACTTTGTTCGGAGTCGGAGCTGGAGCTGAGGAGTCTCCTCCGGGATCCGCTGCTCAACTTCTCTCAGTGGGCAAACTCCGTCTCTCAGGTGATGGAGGCCTCCAACAACGCCAACGACTTCTCCAACACGGCCATGCTGCTGCAGAAGATCCAGGTAAAACACACACTCCATGATATTGATGATGTTTCTAGCAAATATTATCCTTCCACTAAACTTTCCCTTAATATGCTCAAGGCATTTTGTGTGAATATTCAGCTTTTTTAGCAATCTGCCTCCTTGTTGAAGGTGTCAGTAACTGTCTACTATCAAGTCAGAATTCTTTGCGATATTTGTGTTGGCCATAATATCACATTTTCAACATTTTAATATTAAAAATACATTTTTTATTGAAGTTATGTAATGTTATTATTTCCACAGGAACTAGATTTTGGGTTTTCTTTGGTTGCGTCTTATTAAAATATATTTACTCTCTGTGATGCAAGTTTCATGTTTTGCATCTGATTACTGATTTAATGTCATTTATTGAGATTCACATTGATGTAGAAACAAGTTGGGGTGGGCCCTTCCTGTTGTAACATGGAAGGTTTATACTAGGGACATAAATGATTACATTTATTTTGGAGGAACTTGATTGACAGACTAATAAAGCCATGGCTTCAATCTGATAGAGAACCTCAGATGTTAAATTAAGCGACCAACATCAGTGTCTGACCTCACTAATGCTCTCTTGGAAAATTACATTTTTGGAAAATCTCGATTAGTTTATTTTTGAACAATGCACTTCTTGGGTTTCTAGAATAATGTTAACTCACCTAAAACTTGCCATTTTGTTTGAGAAAATGTTTTACAGCTTCCATTTATTTGAACTCCGAATTCGGGTCAATTCACACAAAGACTCATTGAAATAAAAGACATTTTCTCTCATTTGCAATTTTTAAAAGCAGAAAAGTGAGAAAAAAAAATTAAAAATCAAAATTTTATCCATATCACCCAGGAATAGTAAAAAGCAAGTATTTCATTGATTTTAGTCATAAATTGTTCATGGAAATGATGAAATGTAAAAAGAAGAAACCAGAAATACTCAGACTCTGAAAGTTTCACTGCAGAATCTGATAAAAACTGAAGCATAATGGAGATTAAAACATTAGCAGGAATGTTTTAATGTTTCTGTCTGACCTCTAACTTTGCATCATTTCTCTCCTCCGCCGTTTCCTTCAGGGTCTCCTGCAGAACAGCACCGAGCTGCAGGAGCGTCTGAATCTGCTGCAGGTGAAAGGAGACCTGCTGGACTTGGTGTTCGGTACTGAGAGTTCTGATGATCTTCAGGGGGAGCTGAGCGCCGCCGTCAGAACCAGAGAGCTGCTGCACAACCAGCTGCTGGAGAGGAAGAACAGGCTGGAGGTACCTGAGCGCACCTGGGTGGGAAGGGAAGGTCGAGGCTAAAACTGTGACCTTTACTTCAAAAGATAAATCAATTTGTTGCTTAGGTAATAGGAGTGTTGAAGAAGGACACCTAGTGGTCAAGAAAATGAACTCAAATGCTCTACCATCAGTTTCAGTTTATGGCATAAAATATTGAAAATATGCTACACTTTCAAGATGCACAAACTAGATTAGTCCACATTTAATCTAGTTATAGTTATAGTTTTGTTTGAAAAAGAACAAATAAAAGCCACAAAATGGGGACATCCTAGTGTGACACCCAAAAAACTAAGATGGTTCCTCTTCTCTGCTACGTGTCACTAGATTATTTTTTACTAGAAAAATAATCTAGTGATTATTTTTGGATTAACTGATTCATATTTGGTTAGCATAAAGTTCTTAACAGATTTTTATTTTTACAGAATTTGAATCAGGTGAACGAAAACTGCTGCTCTTTTATCTTAAGTGCAAAATGGACTTATTTTTGCCCAGTTTTGACCTTTTTACTTCTGTTAGTTAGTTGGTGATTATTTCAGTAATCGATTTGTCAAAATTAATCCGATCAATTGTTTTTGAGTCTGTGAACCAGCAGTTTCGTCTTTGCTATATTTTGATTTTAATAAAAAATTGATAAGGGATAGCTATGCTTTAATTCATGAATTAAATCTTGCAATTGCTCCATTTCTTGTTGAATTCAGACTACTGTCAAATAACCTGCAGCAGGAGAAGTAGAAGTTTGATTTGGTGCATCTCCAGAGATGAAATTTGAGCTGATTGATCTGCTGAAAACATAAAAAATGGATGTGAATGTTTGTATAAACTTCTCTCTTTGCTGCCCCTTTTCTTTAACCTCAGCGTCTAAACTTCCTTCCTCAAACTATACCTGCAGTTTCCCACCGCAGCAGCTCCATCCATCAACTCTCTCCTGCTGCGTTTTAAGGATGGAGCCCTCCCATCTCTCTGCTGGAAACTCATCCTGTATTCTTTCCTCTGTCTCTGTCAAAGTTGCGTCAGAAAGCTGATGTTTGGTTTTCAGAGCCTGCAGCTCCTGTTTCTCGCAGAGGAAACAGAAACTCCTCTGATATTTGCTCAGTTTGGATTCTGCCGCTGCTGACGGAGAGATCTCTGACAGCTCTCCGGTTTCTGATTGAGCAAAGTTTCAGCCGAACTGATCAATAATAAACAATCCAGAAACATACAGCGACCTGTTCTCTGAGTCACCTGTCTGAGGGGTTGAGGAGTTTATCTCCTTCTGTCAGTGAACTAAACATGAAACCACTCAGAGCCTGTCACAGCAGACAGTTTCCCTCCAACGTGTTCTGATGTTCTCTTTGTCTGTCAGAGTTTAATCTCCAGAACCAAAGACTTTGACGAAGCGTACAAGCAGATCCTCGCCACGTTGTCGGCGTTCAGAGAGCGGCTGCTGGCTGCTGATGTTCTTCAGCCAGACATCCTGGCCAAGAAGAGCCAGCTGGAGCAGATGCTGGTGAGTTCAATAAAGCCACAGTCGGCGCTTTGATTTCACTGTAAGAAGCAATAAATCAATTAATTGCTTGAAAATTTTAAACGAGCTCAATAATTTCTGTAAACACAATTTGTTGATTTTATCTTTTCCACCAAAATCTGGAATCAAAACTCTTCATTTGGTGCTTTGGTCTCAACCAGCCCTGATTTTTTGAAGGTCAGTTTTGTTCTGAGGTGTGACATCATCACTGTCCTGGTGTTTTTCTGGGCTCAGGTTCTACAGAAGGAGCTGGAGGACGGCAAGGCCCAGCAGACGGTTCTGGAGACGATGCTCTCCTCCAATCAGAGCAGCCGGGCCCAATACGAGAAGCTGTGTGCTGATTGGTCAGAGCTTCACCGGAGAGTCACAGTGAGATGGAGCCTCTTTACTTCCTTCTTTTCTTCCTTCCTTCCTTCCTTCCTTGGTTCCATCTTTCCACTCATCCATCCTTCCTTTATTCTCTTGTCTTTTGTTTATTTCTTTCTGAAAACAAGTGAACAAAGGATGTTTCCTTCTTGTCCAGGTCAAAGTTCAGGACTGCGATGACATCGTCTCAGACCATGAGTGTTTCCACGGCGACCTCCTGAACATGGAGAAGTGGATTATGGTCATGAGGCAGAAGCTGGATTCGTTCTGCAGCCCGACGGGAGGATGGACTGTGGAGGGGCGCCGACCCGAAGCCCAGGTCAGTTTTTATGATCAGCTCTGAAGGAGGTTCTGTCTGCGCTAAACCAGTAGAACCCGATCACCAGAACCCAGCTGAGTGGGTTCTGACCGGTTTCTGAGAACTGAGCCGAAAAGGTTCTGCTTTGATCCAGTTCTGTGTTTGGATCTCCGCTGCGCAGCGGGGCTCACTTTCTGACCTCTGAGAAACAAAAGTAATTGGGTAACCACGGTAACGGCGCAGCCACTCCAACCCGACATAAAGAACCCAGAGATTTTCTGACATGCAGTTTTTATGATGGAAGAATTAAAGTTAAAGTCCAGCAGGGATGTTTTATAGAAAGCCTCCAGATTTAGGAACCGGTCAGATATTTTCTCTGAGGCTCCAGCTCAGTTTAACATTTAAACATCTGAATGTTGTAACAGTCAGCTAACGATGCAGAGGCAAGTCAGAGGAAGAAGCACTGCCTCAGATTATTTGCAGGTTTTAGAAGAGAAGATTTTTTTGTTTTAAACATAAAATCATATCTTACACCTGTGAGCATTTTTCTTCCGCTCCTGGCTGCCTCACAGTCTCATTAGTCATGGTTAAATTCAATAAATTAGAAATTAAAAAGTTCGTTTTCTAGAATATTTACATGCTGTATTTATTTTAGCTTGTTTAATTTATTTATGAGTGTGTTTTTAACCTCTGCTTTTAAACTCTTATTCTTGATTTTTCTGTATCGCACTTTGAAATATCTATAAATTATTGAGCCTGAAATGTGCTTTGCAAATTAATTTGCTTTGCATTCCCCTAACAAATCCAAATCTTACAATGGCATTCTGAGATTAAAGTCAGAATTCTCAGGAAAAAAGTCAGAATTCTGAGAATTCTATATTTTTTTCAGTGTCTTTAATCCTGGTTCTTCCTGATGAAAGCCTGAACTCGTCTCTCCTCCATGTTTCTCCTCAGAAGCTCCTCGGGGAGTTCCCAGAGAAGGAGCTCCACCTGCAGCAGATCGAGGCTCAGGGCGGGAAGGTTCTGAGTAGAACCTCAGCGGACGGCCAGGTCCACATTCAGAAAGACATGGAGCGTCTGAGGCAGCGCTGGAACGACCTGCTCACGCTCAGCCTGAATCTGAACAGGTAACTGATTCAACCCAAACCCTGGTTCTGATCAGGTTCTGCTCGGCATTAGACTGAGTGTTTTTCTTCTGTCAGGCTGCAGGGCGGCTCCACTGAGATTCGCTCTGGATCAGCAGAGAGTTTTGGACGGTTTGAATCAGAACCATATCCTACAGAGCAGGTAGTGGGTTTGCTCGGTTCCTGCGTCACAGATGGACCCAGACGGAGGATCACAGGAGGAAGAGAAGGAAGCGAGGCGACGGCAGCATCGTCTTCAGGAGAAGAAGACAGGAGGGTAAACATGATTCTCTGTCCCTTCAAATAATATTGATCTGGTTGTTCTTGACTGGCTCTAAAGAACTTTTCAGAACCACACAGTTTTTCTCAGTAATGCCTTAAAATTCTGGAAAAGAAAAATTTGCAAAAGTTAGAAACACAGGATTAAAGATGCACTGAACCACTTTTTTCCCAATCAGATATCTGAGGTTTAGTATCAGCCGATTCTGATCCGATTCAGGAAAACCAGTGCTGAATTGAGTTAAAAGGTTTTTTCCCTTCCTTACTTATTTTACTTCCATTTGTGTGGACTGAACTCATTAAAGTTGTGTTTTGACATGTGGAGTTATTGGTGCTATTATTGCTATACTGGTGCAGATTTAGCCAATAAGTTTGTAACTCAGTAGATCTATATGTGTTTAAAAAAATTCTGTTTCGGATCGTATCGGCCGATACTGAACCTCAGATATCTGTATCGGTATCGTAAGTGAAAAAGTCCAGATTTTCTCACCTCTTCTGATGTTATTGTTGACGTTTCAGTGGATTTAGTCGGATCTGTTTGGATTAACGGCGCTGCACACTGAACACGAAGCGACGGCTCTGGTTCTGACCCAGGTTGTGTTTGGCCATTGCAGGGCAGCAGAGATCTGAACCAAATCAACTGGAGGGAGTTTGAGGCGTGGCTGTGCAGAGAGAATGACGTTCTGATGAAGATAATCAGAACCAATGAGAGTTCCCTCAGTGCCGAGGAGATCCAGACCCAACGGGGAACCCTGCAGGTAACAGTAGGATTACGTTAACATGCTAAAAATGCAAATATATTTGTAAATGATAAATAACATGTTGGGAATTTTATTTATTTATGTTTTTAATTTATTTATTTAGTCAGTTATTGAATAATTTGTTACCAATACTTCAAAATATTGCCACTATTTTAAAAACTTGATAGAAAAGATGCAGGCAGAAGCACAAGGCTGATATTTATCCCTACCGTTAAACTGACACTTTATGCATCATTACAAAATATAAATATATCAAAATGTTTTATTTTTTCTATGCAAAAATCACTAAACAGAAGCATAAAAGGAAAGAAAGCACTACAAAACTAAAACGTCTAGAAGACAATTTGAAGTTATTTATCCTTGAAACCATCAAATATTTTCTTTATCATTTTATTTTTTAAATAATGAACTACGCTTTGGTAAGTTCATCCGTAATTTAATTCCAACCTCCTTTTTGTCTCGTTTTTAAACTTGATGTTTTGGAAATGTGCAAACATTCATATTTACAGGAAACTCAAAGAGCTTCACATTCATTCATTCAGACTCACATTTATACACAGACTTGCAGATCGTAGGAAACTTGGGATTAAGCGCCTTCCTCAGGCCTGTCAGCATGTCAGTTTTATTCATTATTCAAACATGGTTTTGTATGAATATGTTAATTATAGACTAGTGATTAATGATATGTAATTAACTCTTCTGCTACAGGCTTTGAGATCTAGGCTGCCTGAAGGTCAGCAGATGTTTCAGCTGTTGCTCCAGCAGAATCAGAGCAGTCAGGGTGAGGATGAAACTCTGGAGAACCTCCGGTACCGCTGGACCCTCTACAAGTCCAAGCTGAAGGAAATGGATAACAATCTGGGACTCAATGAGAGAAACGATCTGGAGATTATGGTCAGTTATTTATTTATAACTCCAAAACACCATAAATGTCAGTTTTCACAACAAAACCATGATCCTGTTTATATATGTAGATAAATCAGGAAAAATTCACCTCAAATCAATCCAGTTTTGTAGCAAAAAAGTTAAAAATGATGCATCTAATGATGCCCAGCAGTGATATTATGTCACAATGGTTACTTTAATATTTTGTTGGTAGAATTGGCTTCAGCTGTTGGTGCACTGTTTATGTGTGCCACCAGGGGGCAGTGCAAATTTACTTCTGCTGAGAAAAGGAGGTTTTATTTAATCTATGTTTAGTGAACTTTATGAATATGGACATAAAGTTGTTATTTTGTGGTACTATTGTGATAAAATGAGATTATTAACTATTAATTACTTTGTTTTGGGGTAATTATATGGCTGCAGTTATAGCCCCACCAACACAAATACTGCTAATTTCTGTTTATAATGTGCTTCTTTTGGACACCAGTCACATAAAGAAGTGTGATTTGTATAGTTAAACTGCACACAGTAACTATGTTTGATAATTTTTGTAAAATTCATATGTATTTATTGAGATTTTCATCAAACAAACTGGAAAAAAGTACTAAAAAAATCAATAAGTTTTGGGAATCCTTTGACATCAATTGGAATTTTTTCTTACAACAACAAATAAAAATACCTACCAAGATAAGAAATTGAACAGGATAAAGGATAAAATAAATGCCCTCCCTGGTATTGGAGATATTTCCCCGTTCTGAACTGGAAACTCCCAGGTTTTCAGTGCGACAGTGAATCTGCAGTTTGGTCAGAATTGGTTTGTGTTGTTTCTGAGTCACGGAGTCGAGATAAACAATCTAATACTTGATGTTCTGTCTCTGCAGAGAGATGCAGAGAATGTAAAGGGGACAGTTTCTGAAACAAGAACAGAAAAGGTAACGTTACCGTGGTAACACCATCCTACGTCACTCAAACATCTCATCACTGCTTCATGTGGAGTCGTTCTGCTCCATCTTGTCTCTGTGTTTTCAGAAACCCGGGATGTTGTACAGGATTTGTCGTCTGGCTCTTCTTTTGTGGCTCCTCTTCCTCGCTCTGCTGCTCCTCGCCTTCCTGCTGCCGCTCATGGACGATGGGAACAGCTGCTCGCTCTCCAACAACTTCGCCCGATCCTTCAACGTCATGCTGCGCTACGACGGGCCTCCTCCCACATGAGAACCGGGACGGTGACAGACCTCCACCTTCAGTCAGCATGAAGACTCTGCAGTGTTTTGCTGTTTGCTCTTGATTTTACTGTAATACCAAACATATCCTGATTCAGCCTGCAGCAGGGTAACTCCATGTCAGGCTGGCCACGCCCACCGCAGCTCACCTGCCTGCAGGTGATCACGTTGAAGATGCCATTTAGTCTCCAGTGCCACGACACTGAACCCTGATGGGCTCTGCCTCATCATGTGATTCAGCAATAATATCAATCATGTGACCCCTTTATGTAACATTACAGAACATATGATAAAGTTTTATTTTTTTTGTGTTTTATTATTATCAATTCCAGTATAAGGTTTTAAGTTTCTCTATTGTTTATTTAACGTTTCTGATTCTGATATAAATAAAGATTCTGATCATTTGTTGAACAATCTGAGACGTTTTTATTCTGCTGATAAAAGTTACTTGGTTACATTTGGAGAAACATCATTAAACTCTTGTCTAATTGGCATCATCAGAACTTCTTCAAGCTGTTTTCTTAAAATATTTAAGACGTTGTTTGCTAATTTCTGCTTCAGTAGAGCGTGTGGGAAGAGATATTATCTTTCTTTGAGAATAGGATGTTTTAGTGCTAAGTAAATTAATATCACATTTCTATCTAAAACAAAAAAAAAAGGATCACAGACTTCAAAAGAATAATGATCATAATAAACATGTTCAAATATTAACGGTCGAAGATCAGTTTATATATAGAGATATTTATGTTCTGTAATTCAGTAAGCAAATGCATTAAACTGCTGTACTTAAACCACCAGCATCATTCGGTGACAGACCTCGACGTCACCTGAGTGACTTTTGATGCAGCTTAGCGCTTCAGATGTCGCACAAATCACCTGATTGATTACGATACGTAAATCTTTTAGTGAGACCCTCATTAGATTTCCTTTCTCAGAGTAAGCTGCTTCGGTTGCTGTCATCAGTTACTTTGCAAGTCAGTGGTGTAAAGCTTGTGAATTTTGCAGAAAATCAATTGAGAAACAAAACATAGTTTGCAGAAATTCTAAAATAACATTCAATTATACCAGTTCTGTATAAAGACTGCATGAGTCTTTATAAGTAGAGCACATCTCATGAATGCAGTGACTTTATTTAAGTGTTTCATTGCACAAAATATAAGTTAAATGTATATAGAAGTTATGAAAATTGGTGGAAATTGATAAAGAATCTATGCATTTTAGCTGCACTTTATTTTATGAACCACTTGATTCAGCATTGTGTCATCGAAGCCTCAAATGAGGAATCAAGTTTTGAATCAACAGTTTGTGCTTCAGCAAAGCCATAATTACCCATCAGTAATTACAGTCTGTATGTCATATGACGTGCTGTTTAAATGAGATTTCTGAGTGAAAGTGAAGGTAACAGAAGTGTTTGTGAGATATAAACTCTCCACTGTCAGTGTTTTGTTTGGCTGCAGTGACTGAGGATCTGATGAGAGCAGAGGATAGCGCCGATGGAGGGAAAGATTGACGGTTATTTTGCTGGAACACAGTTTATTGACAGTATTATATGCATAAACAGAAAAACAGTAAAAACTACTTTAAAACTAAACTTCACAGATTAATTTTACAACAGAAACCCCAACATACAGATATGGATCCAGAAAATATCTGGGCTCCTTGTCATCCTGACAAGGCAAAAAAATAGCACAGCAACATAATATGCTATAATGCGATACTCTTACACTTTTAGGATAGTTTCTTGATTCAAAAAAAAGAAAAGAAAACACGCTCCCATTTTTATTTGACCTCCAAATAACAGCGACTGTAAAGAAAATGAAAGACACACTATTCTGTAAAATATATAAACATTTTCTCTAACATAGTTGCATCACTTAGAAAGGAGAAAATCCTCCTGGCTGATTAATAGCACTAAGATATTTTTAATGTAACTGCATCACATGTTTGATTAAATGAACGATTGCATGACAGCCACAACATTCCAGGAAAAAATGACCATATATCATCAAAAGAAACTATAACAATAAAAACATATAAATCATAAAATATTGTGATGAACTCAAAACATAGCAGACTAAATAGGTAAAAAAAACAAAAAACATTCAAAACACTGCAATTTTATCTAAAAAAACAAACAGGTCTGAAGGGAATCCTGAAGTTTTATTTACACAAAGACTCATGAATTCATTCTTACACTATTATTGGTGTTATATGGAAATATGTTTAAACATGGCATCTTTCTGGGAGCTGAGGCTCCAGTGCCAAATTATTTCTTCACGGAATAATAATTAGGGAACCGGCTTAATTCATATTAAGAATTGAATTTAGACTAAAGTTTTTCTACTGAAGCAACTTCTGCCCTGCGCTCTTTGGATTTTATTGTCTAAAGAAAACCACAAAAACTTATTTATTACATAGAAAATAAAAGACTCAGATTCCTGTTAAAATGACTTATTGATAAGGGACAGATATCTATATTAAAAAATAAAAAATGCATCTGTAATTTTAAACAAATGTGTCTGAAGTACTGTGATGTTTGGACGTTATCATCATTAGCTGGAGATGTCAAAACGTTTCTCTGACAAGATGAGGTTCTTTCACACTGCGCACAGTAACACAGAGGAACCGGGACTCCACAATGTAAAACCAGGATAAAGAGGTTCTGTAAACATGGTGTTGAAGGTGTGGAGGTGGATCAGTTTGTCAGAGGATTTGTTGTAAAAGGACAGAATGCCAGCTTCATGGTCTACATATACTGCTACTTTTTCACAGACCGCTGTAGGGGTGCACGGTTTTTCCTCATTATTGTGCCAAACAGAGTAACCATCACTATCAGAGCAGCCCAGACTCCAGGACTGACTGTTCGATCCAAACACACAGTCATCGTTCTCTCCTTTTCTATTAATTCCTTTGTAACTTACAGATATGAAAACGTTTCCTTTCCATTTGACCTCCCAGTAATAGCGACCTTCCAGGTTATTTTCACAGAGCAGCTGAGGATTTTCAAATCTCGCTGGATCATCAGGATACGGTATGTCTGCTTCCTCGTTTGTTACTCTTTTGTTTTGTTCAGATAGTTTGAGATCTTTACTGACTGTGTTTTCATCAATTTTGAGTGGAGAGAAATCTAAAGAAGAGGGAAGAACCACAATCCAATTAGTAATTATTTTTGACTCTTGGACTACTCCAGAACTAAAACATCAGATAGTTTGAATGTCGATGTGGGTTGTATTACAGTCTGATACTTACATTTTCTGAAACCAGATTTATTCCATTTCGGTCCTGTAGGCTTCAATCTGCAGCACAAAATTATAGGGAACAGGGGCAGTGTGAATAATGTCAGGCCATCAATTCAACATGCAAACAATGTTTTATTGGAAGATCTTGGACACAGATTAGTTTTCACTGAGAGAAAATCTGTATGAGATTTGAATAGAGCAATTATGTCCTGAAGTTGCTACATTACATTGTAGTTCAGTGTGGTTCATGTTTCTAAGTTTGTTTTGGAACCTGAAATTGTAATTTTAAAGTAGATCAGCTGTTTCAGAGACTGTAAGTAAACACAAAAGACTTTTGAGGAGGAAATAATGAAGCTAAATTTCTGAAATAACAATGTAACAAGTTGTCAGAATGAAACAAATTTAGCAATAACTTTGCTTTCCATAAAAAAAAAAAAATTAAAAGAAGGAAATGATCCATTGTTGGTGTTTGACAAATAACCTAAGTCCTATATTATATTAGGTATAATAGCTCTATTTTATATACACTATGTACAGGAGGTGAATGAATAGAAAACTAAATACCAAATTAATATACCTATACTAATGTATATTTTGGGCCTACCTGATGACAGTCTCCAGTTTGGATTCAGATTTTTTATCTATCAGAATCTTTTCTCCTGAGTTTTTTAGATGATTGAAGCTCAGATCCAGCTCTTTCAGATGGGAGTCGGGGCCCAGCGCTTCAGCCAGATGAGAACTGGCGTCGTCTGTTAATAGACAGCCTGACAATCTACAGAAAACAAATTATTTAAAGATGATCACATTACAGTAGCTATGATAAAAATGATAAAATACACATTCATAAAAAATAAAGAAAATAGTTATGTTCTGTAAGTTAAGAATGAAACCCATTTTTTATGTTAGTTGAAAAATAGATCAATATTAAGGTGTCATTAGATGCTTGTAATAGCTGTAAAGAGGCAGTATTCAGTTATGCTCCTAAAATCTCCTACAAACTTAAAGAAAACTGCAAAAAAGCCTCAATATTGAGTTTCTGTAAATCAAGAAGAAATATTCATCTGTTTTCTGTTACTTTCAATTTATAATAATAAGGGGAACATCTTTGTTAATTAGTCTGTATTCCTACTTTTCATTCCTATACTGGAATGTCATGTTCTTTGATGTTTCATGTTTTCATGCAGTTTGAATCACTTTGTTGTTGAAATATGTTATAAAGTTGTTTTATCTTCCCTTTCATACGATGAGATTTAAGGTCTAAACAAACTGAATAAAATCCTCAGTTTTCTTTCTCAGTTTTCTCATTCATTTCTTGAACCACGTTATTCTTCTGTTTATATCTTCATACATCTGTTTATAAATATTTATATCATGTATAGCACTTCTGGATAGATGCAAACTACATTTCGTTGCTTGTACATGTGACATTGCAATGACAATAAAGTTGAATTCTATTCTAATTCTTATGTCATTGGTGAATATTTTTTTTTAATTGTTTTCCATTAAAAAGCAACAATTTGATTGGTCAGAAAATTGAGACGTTGTGGATACTCCACTAAGGATCGCTGCAGTGGAAAGGACCTAAGAAAGAGTTTGATCCTACTCAAAGTACAACAAACACGTTCATTCAACCTGAGTTCAGTTTCCTTTGCTTTTCAATAAATGAAGAATAAAGATTAATGTGGCAGAACATTTAAAATTTGATCCCTAGATATCTATTCCCCTTCTAAACAAAAAACCCAAGGAGGAAACTCTTAAATTGGTGATAAGTTGTAGCCCAACCACATAATGCAAAGAAACATTATTAGGTTTTATAGGTTAAAATTCAATTGTATAAATATTGTAGTTGAATGATTTTATGGTATTAATAAAAGTATATCAGTGCCTGACTTTATGATCTTTTCATCCTAGACTGCATTCAAAACCTGCCATTAAAATAAACCCTTAAAACATTCAGCTTTGTATTTAATTCTGCTGTGGTCTCAGCAGAATTAAAAGCATAGAAATCTCCACATCAGTATGAGATTATATTATTGTCATGTCTTCAGAATATTGCAGCTACAAGACACTAGCAGGCTATCGTGTGCGTTTTAATGACTGACCTAGAACCTAAGCTCAGTGATGTGGGCATCATGATGAAGTCAATATCTTTGTATTTTGCCAATTAATGTGTAAAAATTAACAATTAACATCATGTTTTTATGGCACTAAAACAGTCTCATAATTCACTAATGCAGAGATCAAGATTTACAAATGCGCAAGATTCACAAATGAGACTGTTTTAGCTCCATATGTTTTCATCTGGAGAAGTTTTGCAGCAAATCTTTTGTTTACATGTAAGAATTCAGCTCTGGATATTGAGCACAACTCATGGAAAGCATCAAGTATATGAATAATATAGATACAGTAAATGTAGATAACATTTTAAAGTATGACTTTAAATTTACAAAAGAACTGTATGAGAGAGTGTTATGTGTTTGGTAAATATGGATGGAACAAACAAAGTTTCCTGGCAAGTTGTGGTTCTGACCTCAGAGTTTCCAGTTTGCAATGTGAACTCTTCAGTCCTTCTACTAGAGCCGATACTCCTGCATCCTCCAGGTCGTTGTTACTCAGGTCCAACTCTCTTAGACTGGAAGACGGGGAGCTGAGAACTTCTGACAAAGCTTTGCAGCTCTCTTCTGAGAGATCACAGCCACCAAGCCTAAAAGTAAAAATAAGAATATTAACATTAGAAAAAATATGTATTTATTTTGCTGAAACAGTCAAATGAGTATCCACATTCTGTTGGATGTTTTTGCTTTATTATGATGTCCTTCTTGTGAACTGCATCATTGTGTTGGTGGTGTAAAATATTTCTCACAGAGGGAAATATGACATCTGTTAGTACATATTTTTTAATTTTTCTGTACTAAGAAAACATTGTAGATGCATCAATTATCCAATAACCCTTGGATAATAAGTCCCTTTTACTAGTTTTTTTTTTTATAACTACAAGGTATTGTTCATGTCTTTATGCCACATAAGATTATGATTGAACTGATTAAACACTTTTCTAGTGATACTGACAACTCAAAGTGCTTTTGCATTTCAGCTCACATTTACCTATTCACACACAAAAACACAGATTGGTTGGGAACTTGGGGTTGAATTTCTTGCCCAAGAAACACGTTAACCTGTTGTGGGGGTGACTGGGGTAAAGTCACAACCTTGTTACAAATTCACTCTTATTGTTTCGCTTCAAACTAATCAAATAACCAGTTGGGAGTTTTGTTGCAGCTAAACCTGGAATCCACCAATAGATATGTGACATCATTGATTAAATTAAAATGAAGACAAATAATGAAAAAATGGTCATGACATTTCAAATTAATTTGAATTCAGACGTTCATTTTTTGTTGTTTTAACAGAAATTTGACTTTGTTAGCCCAAATTGAATTTAATTTGAAAATGTGTATGTTTGACTATAATTGTACGTACAGAGCCTTGTTGGTTGCTTTGACCACTGGCATCAGCTTCAGTAGAACCTCATTTGAAAGTGAGTATTTCTTCAGGTCAAACACGTCCAGATCTTTTTTTGATGTCAGTAAGACGAACACCAGAGCAGACCACTGTGCTGGAGATAGGCTGTCTGTGGAGAGATTTCCTGACTGCAGAGTTTTCTGGATTTCCTCCACTAGGGAATGATCATTCAGTTCATTGAGACAATGAAACAGAGTGATGCTTCTTTCTGCAGACAAATTAATGTTCAGTCTCTTCTTAATGAACTGGATGGTGTCCTGGTTGGTCTGTGAGTTACTTCCTGTTTGTGTCACCAACCCTTTCAGAAGTTTCTCATTTGTCTGCACTGAAAGGCCCAAGAGGAAGCGGAGGAACAAGTCCAGACATCCATTTTTATCTGTGATGGTCTTATTAATGGCACTCTGATGGAGATCTGTTAGTTTTGGTTTGCTATAACGTGCAAAAATCTTGGAAGATGCTTGTTTTTGTTCCATCACATTATTACCATCTCTGATGAAGGTCAGATGGACATAGAGAGCTGCCAGAAACTCTTGAACACTCAGATGGACAAAACAAAAAACCTTGTCCTGGTACAGCCCTCTCTCCTCTTTAAAGAGCTCTGTGAAGACTCCTGAGTAAACTGAGGCTGCTCTGATATCGATGCCACATTCTTTAAGGTCTTCTTCATAAAAGATCAGGTTTCCTTTCTGCAGCTGCTCAAAAGCCAGTTTCCCCAGAGACTCTATCATTGTCCTGCTCTCTGGACTCCAAGTTGTATCAGTTTCTTTCCCTTTGTCATACTTTGCTGTCTTCACTTTGGTATGAACGATCAGGTAGTGGATGTACATCTCAGTGAGGCTGCTTGGAAACTCTCCTTCCTCTTTGGTTTGCAACACATTTTCTAGAACTGTAGCAGTGATCCAGCAGAAGACTGGGATGTGGCACATGATATGGAGGGTCCGTGATTTCTCCATATGGGAGATGATCCTGTTGGCCTCCTTCTCTTCTGTGAACCTCTTCTTGAAATATTCCTCCTTCTGTGGGTCAGTAAACCCTCTGACCTCTGTTACCATGCCAACAAACTCAGGAGGGATCTGACTGGCTGCTGCAGGTCTTGTAGTTATCCAGAGGTGGGATGAAGGAAACAGTTTCCCCCTGATAAGGTTTGTCAGTAAAACATCCACTGAGGCAAACTGTGTCACATCAGTCAGGATCTCATTGTTGTGGAAGTCCAAATGAAATTGACTCTCATCCAGGCCATCAAGGATGAACAGAACCTGGTACTGGTACTGTTCAAACTGGTTGATCTGTTTAGTTTCAGTAAAGAAGTGATGAACAAGTTTGACCAAACTGAACTTTTTATCTTTTAATAAATTCAGCTCTCTGAAAGTGAATGGAAATATGAATTTAATGTCCTGGTTGGTTTTATCTTCAGCCCAGTCCAGAGTGAACTTCTGTGTTAGGACTGTTTTCCCAATGCCAGCCACTCCCTGTGTCATCACTGTTCTGATTGGTTTAACTCTTCCAGGTGGGAGATTAAAGATATCTCCAAGTTTGATTGTTGTCTCTTGTCTCTGTGGTTTCATGGACACTATTTCAATCTGTCTGACCTCATGTTCTTTATTGACCTCTCCAGTTCCTCCCTCTGTGATGTAGAGCTCTGTGTAGATCTGATTCAGAAGAATTGGGTTTCCTGCTTTAGGAATTCCCTCAAACACACAATCAAACTTCTCTTTCAGAGACGATTTCAGCTGACGCTGGCAAACTGCAGCATAAAGTTCTAGATAAACACAAAAATAAGTATTTTATTAAAATAATGCATTTACAGACTTTATTACCCCACCTCTTGTGTCTTTAATAAAATATTGCATGTTAATGTCTAAAGTGCTCGTTGAATAAAATTAAAATGAATATTCTTTCTTGTTTCTTTCTTGAAGATGTTACACCTTTAGTACGAAACATTTTTGTCAGAATTTTTGATTATGTACATACAACAGGAAAAACAGCTTCAGCAAACAAGAAAAAATTATTTTGCTTTATTTTCTGATAGTTAGAGTTAGCATGCACATTAGAATCAACACCAACATCTTCAGCATGTGTAATATTTTAAAAACTTCTCTTACTGTTCTGCAGACAATTTGCCAAATCCTTTTTCTTCATTTTCTTCAGAAAGTTCAGTGCGATCTTTAAAAGAGCCTCCTTGTTGCTCCTCTTCAGCTCTTCATCCTCGTCTTCTAACATTTCATCAAACTCCCACCGACTATCTAAACATTCTGCATCGTTTGGGTCCAGGATATTCTGGATTGTCTTTAGCTCGTCATTCACATAAGTCACAATCTTTTCTTTCAGCAGCTGGAACAAATTAATAAATTAAATAATTATCAGACTAAAACTGTGGTGCCAAATTTAAGATTTTAGAAATCTTAAATAAAAATAAAAAATAAAACAGTGGTCTCATGTCTTTGAACAGGACTAATATAAAGCAGTCCTTGTAGATCAGGTGTGTCAATCTCATTTTCGTTTTGGGCCAAATCAAGACCACGAAGGCTCTTAAAGGGCCAGTTGTGCCAGAATGTGTAGATAAAACCTGTTCACAAACTCTTAATATCTCAATGAATTCTTAAAATTACATAATATTATTGAAGATCTCTTCAGTCCCTTCAGGAACTAATAATAAATGCGACTGTTTAATTACTCGCTGTATAAATCATGGACTATAATCACACGTCGACTAAATTCTCAAGAAACTGGAGGGATTGACTGATATAAATTGGCAGTAAACAGATAAAAACTGCATTGATATGATTGATAATATAATATTTAATCACACTTAGTGTTTAGTCTAGTCTGTGGAGGGCCACATAAAAAGCTATGGCAGGCCGGATTTGGCCCCCGGGCCTTGAGTTTGACACATGTGTTGTAGATCTACAGACCTTAATTGTCGATTCCAGTTGTTCTCCAGTGGGCTTTTCAGCCTGGCCACTGGGAACCTCTGAGCTTAGCTCATCCAATCTGTGCAGAAATCATGAAGAATTAACTGACATTATCAAGCCACAAAAAAACAAAACAATCACAATGTATAGTTCCATAAGTTAATGTCTGTGTTTGAATTTCCAGATTAAAATATAAGAGCAGGAGATTAACTTTCAGAACACCATCAGTTGTGCTGAAACTCAAAGGTTCAGTCTTCATACTTGTATCACAATGTTGTCTATCTCAATTCTGCCTTGTAATGTCACTGGATGATGCGCAGCATTGTGCCTGTGCTCAGAAATGAGTTATGAGTCTATACGTTCCTGATAAACAGCAGTGTATTATAAGCCTGGTGGGTCGCCAGGCTTTTCTTGTGTCCCCACCAAGCTAAGTGTGGCTTATTTATTTACGTTTTTTTTAATGCTTGCATTTTTTAAGATTTTATTGGTGGTGTTCAAATATTAATCTTCTAATCTTTCAATAACACATTGTTATAAAGTGATATTTTAAAATTTTGCATCATCGTTAAACATTTTTAACTCAAAACCATGATGGGCAGTGAGATGAATGAAGAGTTAGCCTTCCAACAAAAGCAGGAAGTAAGTTGATACTTTGTCCCAAAAGGAGCTTAATGTTCTTTCTAATGGGGTTTTCCTCTCAGTTTGTTTTAAACATATGCACATGCACAGGGAGAACATGCAAACTTCGTGCAGAAAGACCCTGGGCTGGGAATCGAACCCAGGACCTTCTTGCTGCAAGGCAACAGTGGTACCAAATGTGCCACTGTGCAGGCCCACTGGAGAACTATAGGAACAATAAATCATAGTTCTTTAGAATAACTTCGTAATCATCAAAATAATTTATATTTACACAACTGCTTCATAACTAAGAACATTGTCGGATTCTTAATTTAGTTTAAAATAAGTCATACATATCAGTGACGACCAGAGTCTCCAGAAAATAATAATCTCCTGTCCTTTCACAGAAATATTCCAAAATATTGCAAACATTGTAAATCCTCCATGTTATTTATTATATATAATGATACTAAATCGAACAAAGCAGTGTTTTGAAAGTGTCAAAAATGTATAAGATCAATCAGTCAGTCAGCCCATGTTGATGCATGTTCATTCAATTTCACACAGTCACAATCAGCTCACCTGTGTGAGGATGGAGGCTGGTCTTCGCTAACGTTAGGAGGCCTGTCTTTGGACCAATCACTGCGGAGGGAGACATCATCAGGTTCTGACTGTGGATCAGACCTGAATAAAAAACAAATGTTAAATGAAATTCTGTACGTTTTGGATAATCAATATTACTTTATATTAGTCCTGTTACATCTTACTTTCTTCCACCTTCCTCTTCCTTACTGGACTAATATATAAATCTTATTTCTTCTACTTCAATAAAATTGTTTATTTCCTTATAAAATATGTCTAAAAAAAGTGTTTGAGTAAAGCTTTTATAAACATCTCACCTGTTGGAAGCTGAGGTTTGACTGGATGGAAAGTCACACTGGCTCACAGTCAATAGAAATGTTTTTGCATTGATACTTAAATACACTTCAAATATTTTAATGTTCACTTTATATCAGTTCAGGTTAATTGTGTAGTGGTAACCCCTTCTTAAATATTCATCCATTTCATTGCAAATTATATTAAAATGAATTAAACTACTTCTAATACAACCCAATCATACAGTCACATCAGATGAAAGTTAAATGAAGTTTTCATATAATGTAGTTAAATCCAGTTGATCATTAAACATCAGTTAGTGATCCGTTAAAGGAATCAGGCTGATTGGATTGTGTTACACATCCTGTGAGGAGACAGTGGACAGAAAATGCATTGAGCTGCAGAATCATTACAGATTTCAGAGACAAAATAAATATTGGTAAATAAGTTTTATGTAAGATGGTTTAAAAGCAGAATAATTGTCAAATTGTCAGATAAAAGTTGACAAAAATGTACAATCAGTCAATCAGCCCATGTTCATTCAATGTCTCACAGTCACAATCAGCTCACCTGTCTGAGGATGAAGGCTGCTCTTCGCTAACGTTAGGAGGCCTGTCTTTGGACCAATCACTGCGGAGGGAGACATCATCAGGTTCTGACTCCGGACGAGTCCTGAATGAAAAACAAATATTGAATGAATGAACAGCTGTTGAATTTGTGTGTGTTCTTGACCTGTGTGTCATAGGAAGTGACAGGAGGTATATGAGCGGAGGGGCGCCTAATCAGTGCTTTTCCTCTATTATTGATCATTTCATACAAGAGCAAACAGCTGTTAGTACAGAAAATGTCGACTAGAAAAAAATGGGTCACAGATCACTTTGGTGCCCAAGATCAACAAGATCAAAAATGTTAAACCTAAACAGCCTAAACATCCTTCTTTGCTTCTGAGGGGCATAAAACTTCCTCCTGATACATCCTGATAATACAAAACACTGTTGAGGCCAATAATATAAATGTTTAAGAACATAAAAAGAAAAGTGATGAAATTGAGTTTGCGTTTAAAAAAAAATTAGCTGTAAAATAACTTCATAATCATCAAACAGTGGTAAAAACGTTTTATGTAAGATGGTTTAAAAGGAGAATAATTGGCAAATTGTTAGATAAAAGTCTTTTGAAAGTGTCAAAAATGTATAAGATCAATCAATCAGTCAGCATGTAATTAACATATAGATGCATGTTAATTAAACTTAACACAATCAAAATCAGCTCACATGGCTGAGCATGAAGGCTGATCTGATTTGTCTTTGGAGGCATCATTGGGTTTAGTGGGTTTAGTGTGTTCAGTGGGTTTAGTGTGTTCAGTGGGTTTAGTGGGTTTAGTAGGTTGAGTGGAGAAATCCTCAGGTTCAGGTTTTAACTTCTGATTACTCCTGAATAAAAAACAGATATTGAATTAATTCAATAAATACTGTATGAACAACATTATTGAAATATAGAATTTAAAGATAAAACTAGAAGTGCAGTACAACAGATTTTGAAGAATTTAATTTCATTCTACAATTAGAACACTTCTGTTTGTTAAAGATGTAAAAATGTGTAAAATACTGGAAATGTATTGTTTTGTTTTATTTCTTTAGATGAACCATGTGTGACAGACAACAATGAAGAGCAAGAAATGATCATCTGACTTTTTTTTCTTGTTTTCAGTCATGGTGCTGAGTTTCCGTCCACATCAGCTCACGCAGCTTCCATTTTAATCTGCAGGGGAAACACAAATTAGTTTTCTACACATTGGTTATAATCATTCTTTGGATCAGTTTTGTTGCAAAAAAACAACTGAATTCAGTCTGATTGAAGACACTGCTGTACTTCAACCATCACTCCACTAGATGGCGCCATGGAGCTGCAGTACTGTAATACCTACTCCAATAACATGTGAAAGCACTTCATCCATATTCTATGTAACATCCTTCGACTTACTCATTTTATTTTGGATAATTTTATAACAGAAAATTTGATTGGAAATAAATGTTAGATTACATAGAAGATAAAGCTTTCTAAATGTTTATTATGCACTAAATATAATATACTCAACATTAAATCATTTCTGTCTTCATGTCAGACCAAACATTGCTTCAGATGTATCTGTCATCCAAAATACAGGAACAATAAACTAATTTACAGCTCAACATCACCAGAAAATACACCAGTATAAGATCACAGACAGAGTCAGTGTTTACCACCAAAGTTTTATCCAGACAAAATATCAATCAGTCATTAGTTGATATTAGTCACTTTGTAAAACTTCATGAATAAATTCATCACAGCCTCCAGTCTCTGTAGTTATATCCTGGTTATAAAGTTTCTTTCTGGTCCTTTGATCACAACTAGAGGCTCTTTGTGCATCATAAATCTTGTGGTTAGAGAGTTTGTGCCAACAAGGAAACATTTCAGTTGAAAACTTGTTCCTTCTGCTCTGCAGTTGATGCGGTTCTGCAACATTCTGTTCTCAACGGTTGTTTCCAAGACTCATTCCAGGACTTATTGACATTTAATGTCATTAACTAAAACTATGATGTTCTATGTGTATATAAAACTATCACAAACTTTCACCATACGCAGTATATTGTAAAGAAACCAAGTAATATACTGGTACCTCTAAAACATCTATGATATACTCCATCAACATATAAGTAGAATCAAATTCATTTCAACAGAGCCAACAGGAAGTTTTTGTTTCTGAGTTTTATGGTGAAACCAAAGCTTGAATTCAAGATATTAGAAACATTAATCAGTTTTATGAAGAAGAAAAATACTCATGATTCGTTAAGTTATTCCATATTTTAGTAATCTGGATTCCACTTAAGAATAAAAAAACAATATGAGTCAAAATAAAAAGAAAACATGTTATCCCTGAATCAGAAAACAGAATCAAACAAAAAGCGTTTGTTCAAGATAAATTACAACCTAAAACCAAGCAAACTTACAGTTTGGTCCAACAGTCTTGTGTTGAAGAAGACGATACTCTCCACTCAAGGTGAGACAAACAGATTGTGACACGATGAGCTGCTACAGGAATTCGTTTGTCACCAGTGAAGGAAGAAAACTGGGTAGGAGGAACTGCAAAGTAAGTTGTTGAACAACATTCCCAAAGTTGTTTTTCTGATTGAAGTGCAAAAGACCTTTTGAAAGACAACATTGTCTTCCTCATGAAACAGTCAGTGACAATGATTTCCCAATGTTCTTTTTAAAAATGCTCCAAATCTGTCAGATTTCTGGGACATCACTTGTACATAGTCCTTTACACACCAGTTTACAGATTTTAATCCGTCGTGGAGGGAACTATTGGCAGTGTTGCACAAGTTTCTTCACTTCTTGATGCCATTCTTCGCTGTTCCATGACACATATGAAGCATTGGAAATTGTTTGCATCATTCTCCTGACTGATACTACTGGACAGTGAGATCTGTATGATAGAAGCTCTCGGTGTACAAAGGTTTTACCATAAGATGTGACCAAGAAAGTATCAGAAAATGCCTTTCTAAAACAGCTAAGCTTTGTTTTGTGTTCATAAAAAGAATCTTAAATGATGGAAGATGTGTAATGTCTCCTTTAAGACATGAGTTGATTCCAAACACACATTCACTGTTATGAGAAGATATACATACTTATTCTTCTGCACTAATTAAACTCTTTAAATATCTTTAAAAAATTATGTAGTTGAACAGTTTTTAGATAACAATAAAGGTGGGAAAAGGTCAACATTAATTTATCTTGGTGTCTGTGACGGCCCTCATACTTTCATTCACTCATTTAAGACCCAACTCAACAAACTAAACACTTTACAGGATGCAGTTCCACTAATTTCCACTAGAGGGCAGCCTCAGACTCTGTCAGACTTATGTCCACATGATGTCTGGCATTTCTAATTTCTATAAAACCTCAGGAATGACAGAAGGTGACGTTAATTTCATATGTAACATTTTAGGAGCAGCTAAAGGAGCTTAAGGCTACATGTTGAACTGAAATATAATGTGCTGCTTATGTTCATAATTAAAATGTTGTTTATTTGATTTATGTTGAGTTGTTCTTATTAAACTGATGTCACAGAGGGACCAGGTAGTCCAGGACGTGGTTCTGAACCTCAGACTTTGTTTATACCAAATAGTTTTGAAACGTGCCGGACCAGGAACAGATTTTATCTCCACTTTAATTTGCTTTAAAAAATAATGTTATCAATATCACCGCTGACAGTCTCTCTATAGGTTAAGTTCTCCTCATATTTTTCAGCACAAAACAGACTTAGACGTATTTCAGCATTTTTTTTGTTTTATTTCAGGAAAGTGATTTTTCACAAAATGTGGAGCTGTAACATTAAGTTAAACGTGGTTTGAAAGTTTGGGAAAGGCATTGTAACATTTCCTACTAGACACTGAAACCAAATGTTTTTTTACTTTAACACACCAGTGTCATACAAACACATCATCTTTGAACAATCTCTAGAGCGTCATCTGTGAGATAAAGATTGAAAATATTTTGCAAATTCTTGGTGGAAGAATAACATAGAAGACTGTGACTTTTCTTTATGTTTAATATGAAAGTTCATGTTTTGGTTTTCCAGGAAATGTGAAGTGGAGCTATCACATAATGTCTGTGTGATTATGATCTGGTTCTGGTTGCCCCTCCTCTACCTCTGAGCCGGTCCAACCGAGCTGCGCTGCCATCTGGAGCTCAGTATTTGCCAAAGAAGCAGAGAGTTTCCTCTCAGCTTTATTCGCTGACAGTTTTTACCAATCTGCTGCAAAACAACTCCATAAACGATCTGACATCACACATTTTAATCTTTAGCATTCTAAGCATTCCTGTAATGCAGCTTTTTACTATTCGTGTATAAATTTATTATTTTGAATTTATTTTTCCTTCTTCAGAATGGAGATGAGAATGAGACGTTTTTTGTTTTTCAATCAGAGAGAAGCAGGTTTCCATATTTATTCAGTCACTTGAGTTAAATAACTTGTTTTATGTTTTAGTTTTTATTTAATTCAGCCTATTTGAGAAAACCTGAATGTCAGACCTCTTTATAAGTTTGATGCTGTCCTCTAGTGGGGATATGTGGAAATGCAATAAAATCTGGAGTTTGGCTTAATAATGTAGCTCTTTGTCTCTTGCCACCAAGAATTAAAGAAGGAACAAAATATTTCCTCTGATTGGGTGAAGGCAAAAATACCTGCTGAAACTGAAAACTCTAAGACACAACCACAAGTTTATGGGATTTAAAACATAAATATATATTACTGGAATTGTTTTAATCTCTGCTGTACATTTGAATGTTTTATAGGAAATTATCTCCTCTAAAGTTATCAGAGAGGTAGACATTTTGAAGACTTTAAAAACTGATATCAATCGTTTTCAGTCAGAAGATTTCCAGTGTGTCACTTTGGTTAAGTATTAAATGCATTTAGGAACAGGTAAGCAGAGTGAAGTGAAATTCATTTAATAATTGACAAAGTTAAAAATTACATCTGGCGCATGACAGCAAGGTCATCAGATAATTGGCAGAGATGAGACACGTATAGCCAAATGAGAAAATTATTCTAACATCTACAAAAATAAATATTTACTATGACTAAGGCTCCAAACAATAGACTTAAAGCACAAACGAAAACAACAAAATTTACACAAAACACATTTTTTTCTCTTTTGAGTCCCATGAATCATGAATAGTTGAGAGATTTTTATGTTCCAACTTTGCTTTGGGCTATATATTCTGTATCAGAAGCAGCCTTTTATCTTCTTGTGAAAAGATCCTGGGTTCAAATCCTTGCATTGGCAATGTGAAGTTATTCTTTGGTCCTCCTGAGGATGGGTATGGTTTTCTCTGTTGGCTTTCCATAATCCAAAATCTTGTGTGTTTTGTGTTCCTGTGTTGCCTTTTATGAACTGGTGTTTCCAATGTCTTGGTTCATGACAGAGACACATATATCAGTTCCTCAAGATCCTGATTAGGAGATGGATGAATGAAGCTTGGCTATTATAGGGCTATTAGATGAACTGAGAAGAGCATCTTCTTTCATGGTGGACTAGAATATTGCTGTTTCTCCTTCCCACAAACCAGTCACTGTTGCTAATATTCATTTCAGTTTGTTAAAGTGAGATCATTAAATTGGTTCTGGCCTTAAACATAAGCTTGTAGTAACACTCAACAGAGAGACACTGATGAATTGACTGACCAGAGTCCAAATCCTGGATAAAGCTTTTCTCTGAATGTGGTGGTGAAGGTGTGGAGATGGATTAATTTACCAGAGGAGACTTTGTAAAAGGACAGAATGCCAGCAGGATAATTCACAAATACTGCAACAGTTTTAGTAACAGAAGAGGGGATGGAAATGATTCTGTTATTGTGCCACACAGCGTAACCCTCTTGATTCGAGCAGTACAAACTCCAGGACTGATTGTTTTTTCCAAATAAACTGTGTTCATTACTTTCTCCCCTCCTGATTCCCTTGTAACTCAGAGAGATATTTACATTTCCACTCCATTCAACTTCCCAGTAACAGCGGTCAGACAGGCCATCTGTACAGAGCACCTGAGGGCAGTTAAATCTGTCTGAATGATAAGCACATGTCTGAACCTTGTCCACACGGATCACCTTCTTCTTGTTCGCAGATAATTTAAGAAGTCCATTCATAGTCTCTGTGTTGATCATAAGTTGATGGGAATCTGATGGAGAGAAGAGAAAAATAAATTCAGCTGCTTTTATTGGTCAACTATTGATTCTTTCATGATGACTCAAATGAACAATGTCCTTGAAAATGGTTTAGTGTGTGTTGTTTAGCTGTCATGAAACAAATGAAAAAACACACTTACACTTTTTCAGACCTGGTGTCAACCACTTTGCTTCATCAGGCTCCAACCTGAAAGAAGGAAGAGAGTCAGACCATCATTCGTTTTGCATGCAAACACAGACTTTCCAGTTTCTCAAAAAGCAACAAAGCAATATTTTGCTTTGTTGCTGAAATCCAATCCTGTGGTCGTCATGTTCGAGCACCATTTAAACTTTTAATTTAATAAAAACTTAAATTAACCAAGAGAATCAGACAGAATGGTGAAATTGTGACTATGCTTGAATTTTATTTGTTCTGAT